>JAULSO010000002.1:8230000-10630000 GCA_033675105.1 Podospora appendiculata | reverse complement strand
GTTGGTTCCGTTCACCCTGGTCGCGGGGCTGGAGAAGCCCGAGTCCTGCGTGGAGAATGGCATTGTCGTCGGCAATGAAGGCGGGGCGGGGATAGTTAAGGGTGGGCGAAACATGAACTGCATTTGGCACGGAGGGTTGATGCGAGAACTTGAAGCAGTGGAATTGGGGATAATACCCAGCTGGGACTTTTTGTATCCTCAGGCTTCCTGTCGGCAATGCAGTCTTTTCATGACGTGGTTCATTGCTCACTCATATCTGACGGGCTCAACTAGCCAGCATTTCTCTTTCCTTGTCCATGACATGTGAATGTCAAAGTCAACCCATGTGACGTCATGGAAGCGGCAGAAGCTAGCAAAAGTGGGCTAGGTCGATATGGGGAATCACTCAGGTATTAGCACGTTGTGTTCAAGTACAGTAATAGAGCAAATATACGCTAGAACACATTCAACCTGATTCCGAAAGCCCTCGAGAGTTCCGGGTAACTCGCGTCAATGCCATCTGCGCCTGAGTTGCATACGTGATGCAAGGCCTATGGTAAATGAAATGCAGAATTTGAAGTCGTCAACAAGAAGCCAACATGTTGACTGCGCCCACTATATCCGTTCGTCACCCATCACCCAACCTCATGTGGTTAGCGCAAACGTCACGAGAGGGAAACACAAGACAAGAGCGACGGGGCATGAGTCTTTGCAGTTTCGCACTTTCCCCTCTCAACAAGCAACCTAGGAACCTGGGAATTACCTGATGCAGCTTTTCGCTTTGTTGGTGAATGATTGCCAAAATGAGAAGCAACAACCGAGGTCCATATAATTAGTATGTTGAGATCTAATCTGACATATCGATGTTCAATCAGAAACTGTGTGCCGCGTTGTTGGTCGCCTGCAAGCAAAAGCAATGTTTGTGGCCAATAACAGCATGTCACTGACGTTCCTCCCCTATCTGTTAGCGCAGTTCTCAATATTCTCGTCGTCTCGACGCAGTTGTGGCTCCCACTTCGTCCACGAATCACCGGCCGCCGAGGTGAGACCTGCAGATAATTACCAGGTACACTTCTTACGCGGACACTGCGCAGAGTACCTGACATCAGTTACCCAAATAGTTGAGACTGCGATGAGATGCTTTCCCAACAAAACTTGGAGATACTTGTTGAACGTCGTTTGCAGCCATATCAACATCCTCCATCTTCCCACAGTTATACACAGCAAGATATAAATCAAACTCGTTTCCTACGTGACCCCCCTTGACCTCCATCAACCCCTTCTTTCTCTGCTCACACCAACTCAAAACCCGACCACCCCCTTCAAAACTTCCCATCTCAACAACACCCACAAACCAGACTACAATGAAGGGCATCTTCTCTCGCCTCAAATCCCCCCAGGCCCTCTTCAGCAGCAGCGGGCCGAAGGACCAGAAAACCCCAACCATCGACAAAGTCCCAACCATTCTGCACAGCTGCATCACCAACTCGTCCGGCAACACGGGAGGGGGCAACTACACCCTCGCCCACGTCGTCTTCTCGCCGAACCAAACTTCCTCGCCCAGCTATCACACCACGACCACCAAGACCGTCACCCTCCTCCGCGGCAGCCTGACGCTCTACACGGCGCCCGACGGCTGGCGCGACCCGGCCGCGCTCGTGGCGACCGAGCTGCGCCCCAGGCGAGACCAAGACCATCCCGGCGGGGACGCTGCACAAGTTCCTCGCTGGCCCGCACGGCGCGTCCGAGGCCCACGTGCGTCTGGATCCCGGCGCGCCGGGGTTCGAGAGGGCCATGCTGATCATAGCGGGCGTGGTTGGCGACGGCGGCGCGTGGTTGACGGCTGCGGTGGGCAGGCTGGTCCCGCATGTGTTGCTGATGGCCGTGTATGCGGAGATGACGGATACGTGGGCGGTGGGGGAGGAGAAGAAGGTGCTTGAGGCGGTGGGGAAGAGCAAGAGGAAGGAGATGGAGGGGTTGAAGAGGATGCTGGTGGAGAAGTATGCTGGGGATGAGGCTATTGGGAGGGCGGTTGGGAGTGGTGCTAGGGTGGTGTAGAGGGTGGGTTGTAATTGCATTCTGGAGGGGTTCACGTTCACTGTTAGTTATGAGAGAGACGGAGAACTGTGAAACATGGGTTTCTGTTTGCTTGAGACGTTCCGAGATCAACATTGAGATATTCCCGGGTCATTTTCCCTCGTTGCTTTCAGTTTGTCCAGTCCCCTGCAGCCGCATAGATCTCAATTTGCTAGGCTCGTGCCCACAAAACACTTTCTTGTCCACCACCTATGTGCATTGGACAGGGGCAAACAATCCACCAGCGCTCTTGCAGTACTGGATTTTGCTGGTAGTTAGCCGCTAATCTGTAAACGTGCGAAGCATCCATATTTGACAGAAATGAACCGCTCACATTTCCCGTGGCGGTGCAGTTCTTCCCCGGGAAAATCGGACCGACGCCGCCTCCGTAGGCACAGTTGAGCACAAGACCGGCAACTGAAGCCGGGGTGGCGATTGTGCAGTAGTTGGTCACCGTGCTGCAGGTGCCCTCCCAGAGGGTAGTCTGACGCGTGTTGAGCGAGGACGGGAGGGCGGATGCGCTGATGGCAAGTCCCAACAGACCAACGGCAGTCAGGGAATGCATGGTGAGGGTATTATCCAATCAGTATCTGTGCCAAGTGTTGTTTGCGTTTGACCTCCTGGGCGGTGAATGTCTGTGAGTACGGCACGCCTGGTGCCCGGCGGATACGAGGAGAACCGCCATGATTTATACGTGGTGTCTTGTGCAATAGTTGTTTCTTCCAGGTCTATAATCACTATAATATCACCCCCTTCCTCTCAGACGTTGATGTATCATGATGGCACAGCAGCTGATCACTGGCATCATGGCGCGCGGCTTTAGGGCGAGGACCTTACTATAGGTAGGTAGGTAGGTACCTAAGTTATTGGCGGGTCTCGGCCCGCTAAGAACGTTAGTCAACCAAGGACAAGGCCATGTAATCAAAACAAGACCCAAAGAAGCACGCACTGCCGATATTTAGTAAGCCATATCCAGAAACAATGGGCCCACAGCTTTCCTTTGTCGTCTTAGTGCTGAGGTTTGGAGTTGACGGTATGATGGGAGTGACTCAGCGACTGCCACTGATGACCTTTTCGTGTTGACAAGAGATGATGCCTAGATGCAAGGAGACGCTGCCCTGGGGCGTACAAAAAGTGCAGTGACTGGATTGCCGTTCACCATATCCTTTCCTGGTTTCGTTACCAAGGTACCTACTTTATGCGGTGGTTAAGGACACAACAGTGCAATCGTAACAGCAACCATGCTTCAAAGTCTCAACTTGAACCCTGCATGCTTACCTATTTACCTGAGCTAGTTACAAATTTGGATGCTCCGGCAAACATCAGGCCCAGAACCTTTGCGATTACTCCGAGACCCTAAGGGAGAAAATGTGGGGATAGGTATGAAGTCGAGGCGAACCTCGCATCCCAAACCCCCCCCCCCCCACGACATGTGTTGAAACTCCACAACCTCCTTCATGAATCAACGAGGTTCCGTGGTGTAGTTGGTTATCACGTTTGCCTAACACGCAAAAGGTCTCCAGTTCAATCCTGGACGGAATCATCTTTTTGATCATTCTGTTGTGGGATGAACATATTTTTAATAGACCGTTCGCTACCAGTTGGCGGGCTTCCTCTTTTTTAGTTGAAATACGGGTCAGGTCAACAACAGTAGTAATTAACATGCGTGCATCCACGCAAAGACCAAATTCGATGGTTGGTAAGTACTTCTTCTATAGCATGGCGTCTGCGAAAAGGGGACTGCTATCTCCTTCAATTTAGACTGCTAGTTTTCTCTTGTCCTTGATTGATATTCCATGTTACCAACTGTGCGTTGCTGCATGAGTATGTGGGAGTCTAATTACCCCGGTTGCTATCTCGAGCTTCTCATTAAGCTCAATAAGACTATATACCTAGCTAGTCTAATGGGACGGTTGAGGAACCTTGTTACGCAGTATCATTATCATCGGCTGTGAGTATTTATCAATGACTCCATAATTCAGGTACCTTGCCAGGCTTGCCGGTATTGCCGTGAAATCGGAAGGGCTTGTGGGTCGAATACTTTCTCGGAGAAAGGTTTTGGCCAATGACGTTCCGCAATAACTACACTACGACAACGACAAACCAAAGGTTGTCCGACTGGAACGACCCCGCTCATGTCGCGCGAATGGCTGCGTCCCGAGAGGGGAGGGGCCTCTCCCTTTACACAACCACGGACTACTAGTACTAATAGTATTGAGTATTGAACAGTTCAACCATTCGTCGCCTCACAAATCGTTCGCCATGGCACAGGAGATCCCGCCCATCGAGTCCCTCAGCCCCTCGGAAAACCGACGGCGGATGATCGCCGGCGAGTTGTACTACGCCTCCACACCCGAGCTGGCCGAAGACCGCCGGCAGTGCAGGGCAGCAAGCCATGACTACAACACCCATTCGCTCACCGGCGAATCGCCTCGGCGAAGGCTGGTTGCGATCTGGAGATAGTACGAAACCCCCAGGGGTTCCATTCTCTGCATTGATATTAATCATCCGAGTCCCACAACATGACATTACCCCAACATTGAGATGAGACTAACGAAAGAGGAACTATGTGGCGGCAGCGTCGTCCGGGATGACACCCGGCTGCCGCCGCCGGCCGCTACGACAGAGGAGGACGATGCACTGTTTGCGGCCGAACCCTGGGTAGACGGTCCCATCAAGTTGGACTACGGCTACAACGTGAAGTGCGGCATCCCAGGTAAACACACCCGTGTGCGGAGTACAGTCACTGAGCAGCACATTCCAGACTCGGCCCAGGCGTTTACGTCAACGCCAACTCGACTTGGATCGACACGTGCCCAATTACGGTTGGTGCCCGCACCCTGATCGGGCCCAACTGTTCTTTCTACAGCGGAACGCACCCGCTGAACCCCCATCTGCGCAACGGCCTCAAGGGTCCGGAGTCGGGAAAGCCGATTGTCATCGGGGAGGACTGCTGGCTCGGCGGGAACTGTGTCGTTCTGCCTGGCGTCACGATCGGCCGGGGCGTCACGGTTGGGGCGGGCAGTGTGGTGACCAAGGACGTGTCCGATTACGTTGTGATTGCTGGCAATCCGGCAAAGGTGATCAAGCACGTTGACTTGGGTGCTCAGAAATAAGTAGTACCTAGCTATCGCGAGAATGGCTGGACATCTTCCTCGATCCATGTAAGTTACCTGGTACTGATGGTAAAAGCGACGCAGTTCCCGAGCGTCGGTTAGGTACTGGCACAGAAGAGTAAACATTTGCCAATGAGCATATTCCGGCATCATCAAACGCCCCTTTTGCTGCACCGGTGAGCGACACGATGTGTACCGGTAACGTGGCGTGCAAGTAGCATCCCCATGAGGTCCTGCTGCACCGGTCATCACCGCTTACTCTTGTCCCTCCCACGCCACGACAACATGCCAGACCACCCGGGCCCATGAGACCCGCGCTTCTCTGCCGCACCAGCACTCGCCTTGGCCACGTCGCTGACCTTCTTGAACGCCTCCTGCTGCAGCACCATCCACCTGCCCTCCATCTCGTTCTGGCTCACCGGCTCCCGGCCGCCATCAACGCGGGTATCTGCATCCTCCTCCCCGACATATGTCCCATCCGCCAGCCCTAGCACCCGACACAGCGCCTCGGCCTTGCCCGCGAACCACTCCCCGTGCGTCATCCCATACTTCCAGTGACCCGGCAGCGCCGCATAGCCCAGATACGCACCCAGCAGTGCGCCCGCAAAGCACGCATTCGTATCCGCGTCCCCACCGCACATGATCAACTCGGTTACCAGCTCCTCAAACATCCGCCCACGCACCACCACCCCGCCGCCGCTCTCCTCCACCCTCCTGATGGCCATTCTCAAAAGAACAACCCCTGCGCCAAGGGTCTTGTACACATACCCAATCTTAGGCGGATCATCCAGTTCCAAACCCCCTAGCCCAACCTCGCTACCAACGTGCCTTTCCAACTCCGCCATATCCAACTCCTCCCCCTCCTCCCCACCCTCAGTCCCAAACCACGCAACAGCCCGCGCAACAACCCCATCCAAATCCCCCTCCGTGACAACCTCCCCACGTACCACAGCCCGAACCAACGCGCTCCCCAACACACACGCAAGCACGCATCTCGGATCCGCATGCGTGACCCTCGACATGGCCGCGGCGACCTCAAACGTCTCGGCCTCGCTCCGCCACAGGCACATCAAGCCCAGCGGGTGCGTGCGCATGAGGCTGCCGTTGGGCGCCATGCGCCGGCCGGTCTTGTCCCAGTACTCCCTCGCGACGCGGGCGGGGTCGGTCGCGAACCCCTGCGAGGCGACGACGGTGCCGACGAGCCGGCCGAGGCCGAGGGGCATGGTGTCGAGCGGGCGCAGGCCCTGCTGGACCCAGACGCGCAGACGCGCCGCGAGGTCGACCGGGGTGGGCAGCGGGGGCGGGTTGGGGGAGGTGGTCGACGCCGTGTGGAGATAGCCCAGGAGCAGGAGGAGCGCATGGTCCGTGTCGTCGGTCCAGTGGCCGGGGGTTTTTGCGGCGCGGTGGATGTCGAGCTTGAAGGGCGTTGGACCTGGGGGCAGGAGCGTGAAGGTGTGCGACGGGTAGGCTTCGGCGGCGGCGGTGGAGGAGAGGAATTCGGTGTATAGGCCGATGGTGTCGCCTAGGGCGGAGCCGACGAGCGCACCGATGGTGCGGTCGTGGAGGGAGGCCCGGAGGAGGGGGAGGGTGGACGGAGGGCCGGACGCGTGCCAGGTTGCGAAGGACATTATCGGTGCGTGGTTGGGGGGTGTTGAGCGAGGGAGGGAGAGGAGGAGGAGGTTGGGCGATGGCGATGGCGAGACATTGTGGTTGTGGTTTGCTGGGCTGCAACGCCCAGGTGCGGCTGAGGTTGGTGTTGGAATTGAGATTCGGAGATGGGAGCTTTGGCCTTGAGGCGTTCGCTTTAGGGGTCACAGGCCTTGTCGGCTTTGATGGCGGGGTTTACAGTGCCAGGCGCCCGACGGACTGCTAAGCTGACCCCGCCTTTCTCCAATCGATTGACTTTGGGATGCCTTGGCTTGCCGTTCTTTAGCTCGAAACAACTTCCTTCAACCACGCAGACATTGATGAAAACCCATGAACCCAATCCCGAACTGACACATACCGCGGCCAGATTATCAGATCAATTGACACACTTCCTTGTTCTTTATCTGAAACAATTCGTGTCCTAAATCAGACGAGATAAGTCCCCTACCAGACCGGTTGCGCTCATCGACGTGCACGACTTGCATCTGGTGCATTTCCTCGTGCAATAGGAGGTTCAGCATTCAAATGATCTTCATCTTGGGTGACCTACTCTCTATATCAAACGTGCAGATGGGGATGACTTCTATCCTCGATTGATGGTGGGTGGGCACACGCCCGTGCCCCGACACGGGACGATGCGAAGGCAAGGTCGATGACGTGGGACGAGGAGGAGGCAATGGGGATGGTGGCATTGTGCAGGCAGGTACAGCCACAGGTGCCTGCCTAACTGATCCAATCACCTTCAGGTCTGTCAGCACCACCAATATTAAACCTATCCCCTGCCTGTCATGCATTGACGCCCCCGGGTCTCTACCAGCTCGCGAGGTGCCAAACCATCAGATTGCGCAAATGCAGACCAAGGCGGTTTTATGCCTCGATTATCAGTTTTGCGTCTTACTGGATACACTTCATCGGAAACAGTCTGCCCGCTCCGCCAGCTTCCCAATCGAGAGACACAGATACACAGAGAGGACAACTCCACCAGCAGTCCAGCACGCTGACTGACGACGGACAACGAACGGCCTTCCTATTCGGTGCCAAGACTGCCCACCACAGCGGGCCCTAATTCTTGTTGGGCAGATCCCTAATCGACACACATCATCCAACGAGTCTCGCCATCCGCTCCGCGACCTGCATTATATGACCGTCCATGATGCAGCACCGACTGGGTTATGGACCCGGGGGGTTGTGCGAACATTGACAAGCCTTGTCAAGCTTTGACAACGTCCGCTGGCGTGTCTGGGCATGAAGCAAGCTTTTGAAGCACGTCAACAAGCTTCCTATCAGGTCCCCTGATTGGACAATCTCGCCATTCCCTAGCGTCGACACCCCCGCCCCTGCCGGGTGGCACGGCAGGATAGATTGGCAAATGATCGTCACATCGCGGGCGCAATCTGGCCCGAAGAGGCAGCTCCCTGAAGCCGTCGGCTTGCCCCCGGGATTTGGGGGGGCATAGCAGTCGGCCATTATGCTAACGAGCTCCCTTTCGTGGCTTGGCTTCCCCTCTGCCGCCTTGCTGGACAGCTATGTGGAGCTGCAGAATGAGCTTCCTCGGTCGCTGGCGAGCTGCCCGCGAAGCTGTGTGGCCCGTGGCAGGGATGTGGGCGCGTGTCGTGGGCCATCTTCGCGTTCCATTGCGTCAATCCGGCCCAGGAACCACCAAAACGGGTTGAAAATTGATTGCCCACATAATTAGACCACATGGGATGGCACATCGGAGTCTGGGGTTGATCGGCCTCGGGTCGCAGACTGATATCCATATAAATCAAGCTGGTCGAAGCTTGGCTCCGTTCCATTCCACACTTGCATTCCTCGCTGCCCTCTCCCCTCCTCAGCTACCTGACCTATTCTTGGCCAGGGTACTCGAGATACTCCAGTTGAGTCCAGCAATTGAAGGCCAATATGCTGTTCATTCAGCTTGCCGCCCCCTTGGTGGTCGGGCTTGTGCTCGAGGCAGCAGCGAGTGTCATTCCCCATGATGCTCCCGCTCCTCACAGCATTAAGAAGAGAGTTGTGCCTGCGACGCACATGCTCCACGAGCGCGGTCTGCCCCATTGGACCAGCACGTGGGAGAAAAGGGCAAAGGTTCCGTCCGATGCGCTGCTTCCCATGCGCATTGGGCTCAGACAGGCCAACGTGGATGTCGGGCATGACATGCTCATGGAGAGGTGAGTTTCCACGTGGAAGCTGTTCTGTGCCTGGAAGGGCGCGTGTAAGACGAGAGCTGACAACCATGCGACAGATCGGATCCCGCCTCCCCCAGCTTCGGAAAGCACATGTCGGCTACGGAAGTGATCGACCTTTTCGCGCCTGCCGAAGACAGCGTCCGGGTTGTGATTGACTGGGTCGTTTCAAGTGGTATTCCACGAGAGCGGGTGTCGCAGTCCGCGAACAAGCAGGTATGTTCCCTATACCACCAGAGAGGTAGTTGATCTATCCAACTGAGACCATGGGTCTGACTCGAAATGCAGTGGATTCAATTCGACGCAAAGGCATCCGAAGCCGAGGACCTGCTCATCACCGACTACTTCATCTTTGAGCACCACGCGACGGGAACCAAGAACATTGCTGCCGACGCCTACCACATCCCCAGCCACATCAGGGAGCACATCGACTACATCACCCCCGGCATCAGGCTCCGCGCCGACCCCGGCAAGGTGAGGAAGCACAAGCGCCAGCAGGAGGCAGCCCGTCTCAAGAAGCGAGGTGTTGTTCCCACCTACACCGGCCTCGTGCCCATCTCGGAGAAGAAGCTGCCCGGTTTGCCCCAGCTCAACAGCAGCGTCTGCAACCTATACGTCACACCCGAGTGCATTCGAAGTAAGACAGGCAATCTCTCAGGTTTCGAATGCAAGTTGAAATAGGGGCTAACGAGTGTGTCCAACAGCCCAGTACACCGTCCCTGAGGGCAAGACAGCGGCCCCTGGCAACGAGCTGGGCGTCTTTGAGAGTCTCGACGACCACTACTCCAAGGATGACCTCGATGCGTACTTTAGCAAAATCTACCCGTAAGTGCTGACGTTACCAAGTCTCAGGTCTTGTTGATACTGACAGGAACACAGAAAGATTCCTAACGGGACGTATCCCATCGAGAAGCTCATCGATGGAGCCGTCGGCGCGGCCCAGACCAGCGACCAGGTTGGCGCAGAGTCAGACCTCGACTTCCAGGCTGCCTGGCCGCTCATCTGGCCCCAGAAGACGGTGCTTTTCCAGACCGATGACCAGTTCTACGAGGTCAACCAGACCACGCTGACCACGCCGTACCTGGGGTTCTGGAACACCTTCTTTGACGCGCTCGATGGCAGTTATTGTCACCTCAGCGCCTTTGGCGAGACGGGCAACTGCAAGAAGCCCGAGTGCCTGGACCCCGTCTACCCGGACCCCAACCCGGGCGGCTACAAGGGCCAGCTGCAGTGCGGCGTGTACAAGCCGACCAACGTCATCTCCATCTCATACGGCGGCGGTGAGGCCGACCTGCCTGCCTACTACTCCAAGCGCCAGTGCCTCGAGATCCTCAAGCTGGGCCTGCAGGGCGTGACGGTGGTCATCTCGTCGGGCGACGACGGCGTCGGCTCCTACGAGGGCGACGGAGGCTATCCGAACGGTTGCGCAGGAAAGGACGGCACCGTCTTCTACCCTGCTACCGACGCGACTTGCCCCTATGTGCTCGCTGTCGGCTCGACCCAGTTCGACTCGACGGGCGTTGCGGGCGCCAAGCTCAACGAGGTCGCCACCCAGCGGTTCCCGTCCGGCGGCGGCTTCTCCAACGTCTTCGAGGCGCCCCTGTGGCAGAAGCACGCCGTCAAGACCTACTTTGACACGGTCAAGCTCAACTTTACCGGCTACACCAACCCGGGCACCAACTTCAGCGACGTCGGCACCGGCGTGTACCACATTGGCGGCCGCGGGTATCCCGACGTGTCGGCCGTCGGCGACCGTTACGTGATCCGGTACAACAGCTCGTGGTACACGATCGGCGGCACGTCGCTGTCGGCGCCCGTGTGGGCGGGCCTGTTGACGCTGGTGAACGAGGAGCGCATCGCGGCCAAGAAGGGCACGCTTGGCTTCATCAACCCTGCACTGGTGAGTTTGCTCCTCTAATTTCGAGCCGGAAAGGATGAAAAATACTAACCGATGTGTCCGCAAACAGTACGCGAACCCGCACGTGTTTAACGACGTGACGAGCGGCTCAAACCCCAACTGCAAATCGACGGGCTTCCTGGCTGCACCGGGATGGGACCCCGTGTCTGGTCTTGGGTGAGTGCAAACAGCTTTCGTTCCTTTTCACTTCTTTCTGCACCACACCTGCCTGCGTGTCCAACGTGCCCCTAGCAAAAACAAGCCCTTCCCCAGTCCCCACAACTCCAAACTCCACAACTCCTACAGGGCAAAAGCAAACAAACTGACAAACCAATGCGGGAAAACAGTTCACCCAACTTCCCCAAGCTGTTGGACCTGCTCCTCAGGTTACCTTAGTGGCCGGATTACCAAGCGGAGGGAAGAGACTTTTGCGCCAGAGCATGGGTCAGGGGCCGGGGCGAGAGCGTTCAAGTTTGTCCGTGTGTGTGGAATTTTCTAGAATTAGAAGGAAAAACCAGCAAAAAAACATTGAAGAGCACAAACGGGGGCTATCCCGGTCTCGATTTCGTCCAACATGATAATAAGTGGGATCAATAATACCCGCTGTTTGATCTGTTACAGAGATTTCGATGCTGGTGAAAGAATCCACTATGGAGTCTGGGGTTCGCTTATCGGGGTTGTAGTGAGGACGGGTTGCCGTTGTGTGATCGTGCAATGAGATGAACTCGATGGCTTGGTAGCATGGTCTTTCTGCGATCGAGACTTACTGTGGTATTTATTGGATATCGGTTTGTCAGCCGTCTAGAACAAGCCGTCCGTTTGAGAATGGCAGCTAGGAGGAATAAGGGATGGGGGATGATAACTTGATAAGGGGGCGAGGGGTGTTTTGGCTCCACCCGGATGACCCCAATGTTACCTCTGGCGGGCGTGTTGATGACGTCGACACGTCACTCGTTACAGCTCATCAGATCATGCATATCGCGGAGGGGGAGTCGGCGATGGAGAATTTGACAAGCAACAAGGGAGAAGAGTCCTTAGATTTATCACCAGAGGGTGAGCGGGAAAGAGTGCAGCCGGTGGAGACCAGGTTCGCCGTCGCCATCACAGCGGAGTCGTTCATCACCGCCCCTTTATAAACCGCCCTTCACGACGTGACAGCGTTGCGTCAACAAAACACATCCCACTTTCAGATACCATACTACCACCACCACTACTACCCATCCAAACACCAAAACCCAACAATGGCACCCACCACCCAGAAGCAGTGGCAGATCGAGGGCGCCAACCGTGGCTTCGACGGCCTGGTCTACCAAGACGGGCCCGTCCCGGCCGTCGGCGACAACGAGATCCTGATCAAGCTGCACGGCGCGTCGCTCAACTACCGCGACCTGATCATCCCGCAGGGCATGTACCCGTTCCCGCTGGCCCTGCCCGTGGTGGGCGGGTCCGACGGCGCGGGCGAGGTGCTTGCCGTCGGCGGCAAGGTGTCGCGCTGGGCGGTCGGCGACCGCGTCACCACGCTCTTCAACCAGGGCCACCAGTTCGGCGCCATCGACGTCGCCGCCTCCAAGACGGGTCTCGGCGGCGTGTTTGACGGCACGCTGCGGCAGTATGCCGTGCTGAACGAGAACGGGGTCGTGCGGTCGCCCAAGAACTTGTCGCATGTCGAGGCGGCGACGTTGACCTGTGCTGGGCTTACCTCGTGGAATGCGCTTTATGGACTTAAGCCGTTGAAGCCCGGTGAGACGGTGCTGGTGCAGGGGACTGGGGGCGTTAGTTTGTTTGCGCTGCAGGTAAGGGGCCCTTTTCTCTTGCTCTCCTGGGGTGTTCCTCATGATTCTCCTCTGAGATGTAATATCTGAGACGGTTTACTGACGATGGCAACAGTTCGCCAAAGCGGCCGGCGCGCGCGTCATCGCAACCACCTCGTCCGCGGCCAAGGCCGAGGCCCTCAAGAAGCTCGGCGCCGACCACGTCATCAACTACCGCGAGGACAAGAACTGGGGCGAGACGGCGCGAGCCCTGACGCCCGACGGCGCCGGCGTGGACCACGTCATCGAGGTCGGCGGCGAGGACACCATGACGCAGAGCCTCAAGGCCGTCAAGATGGAGGGCATCATCTCCATCATCGGCTTCCTCGGCGGCGCGCAGCCCAAGGACTGCATCCTCGAGGTCCTGAGCCGCGTGTGCACCGTCCGCGGCGTCTACGTTGGCCCCCGCTCGCTGATGGAGGATATGGTGGCCGCTGTCGAGGCGAACGATATCCATCCCGTGCTGGACCAGCGCGTGTTCAAGCTCGAGGAGACCAAGGAGGCGTACGAGTACATGGTGAGTGGTCCTGATAGAGTCGAAAGTGTTGGATGTCATGTGTGCTAACGACGGTGATAGTGGGCCAAGAAGCACTTTGGCAAGATTGGCATCACCATTGAGTAAGGGGTTGATGTGCGAGTCGCTGTGTGGGCTGAACCAAGAGTTGGGAATTGTCTGCTGTGTCGACTGTGTGTGCCCTATATTTCTCATTTGTCTTGTTCCAACCTTTGAACCATATCCTTCGTGGTATTACCGTGGTGACATTACCTTGTACTTGAATGCAACAATATTCGTGGAATGGTGTAATTAGGTCAGGATCTCTACTGCCAGTCACCATGTCCATTCCCATACAAGTTGTGTCGTGGCGTCCCGCATGTCTTCACTCCAGTCTGCGGCATTGGTGAGCTCGCTGCAATATTCTGCACGCAGAAAACTCGGAGATGGCTAGGTGGGTTGCCAATCATCTGTTGGCGATGTAATTTGGTCAGTCGCAAACGCATAATTATGAGCGCCACGGATGCCATCCTCTATCTCAGTTTGATCAGCTTCAAGTTGTGTCCCGGGCGGGCGCTGGGGCGGGATACATATCACCCTCCAGTCTTCTTTCCTACCCTGTCTTATAGTTATCTTTCAATGACATTGCGTTCTGTGCCCCTCGCACCACGGCCTCGGCTCCTCAAGTCCTCGACATCGTTCGGTGCCACCGTCATGCCAGTGGCGATCTTTGATATCACCCGCGGCGCGATCGCATTTCTGGGCTTAGGGGTACGTGCCACATGAAAGGTGAGCTGTTGGGGTCTAGCCATATGCCGTGCCTTGATTCTCTGTTGTTACAGCTGCGCTTTTTGTTTTATCCTGCTCATGTTCTTGCCCCTTTTCCTTTGTTTGTTTACACCCTTTTCATCCCTTTTTGTCCCCTGTTTGCCCTCGTTTTAAAGACATCTTCCAAAATCCACAATGACGATCAGTTCATTATATCCTGATGAACAATGAATGAGATGAAAGAAGTTCGGCCCATCCTACTATGCAAGTGAGTGACTCCAACATAGTATACTTCATGTTCATGTGGATGTCGTGCAAGTTGCGATTCTGGGACTCAGTTTGACTCTGGGCACCTCCGTCCATTCTCAGAGCAACGTCATAATAAAGACACAGGCCAGCGCCAATATCATAGCTGTCAACACACCCCTGGCTGCAATGGAAGAGGCACTACTCGGCGCAGGATCAGACCCATCCACGGTAGTCGGGCCAGCACTGGACGCATCATCGCAACTGAGAGGAAACGAGGAATGTATTAGCTATGCTCACCGCGGTGAAGGATCAAGCATAACTGCACGCGAAAAGACAAGGCAACGAAAGGCGAGGTAGGTAACGTAGGTACGGTAACGTAGGTAGGAGGTAATTAACCGCATCGATGCGCTCAAAACATGCCATAACCCCCCCCCCCCATGCCAGGGACAATCATTCAGTCAAGTCACCCGCCAACCCGTGCATCCCACCAACCAGGCCGCAACCGTAACCAAGCCAAACCCAAACACAACAACAGCAGCCGCAACACCACGCCAGGGAACAACTTACGAAAGAATCACCGTGGCCTTGGGGATATTCTTCCCCCGCGCCAACACCGCAACCGGCGCCGCCGCGCCGGGAAGCGCGCTCACGCTGACGCTAATCTTCTCCTTGGGCAGCAGCGTGACATAGTTATCCGTCCACGTCACCGGCAGCACATCCCGCCCCGCGCTGTCAACCAGGTTCAGCGCAATGAAGAACGCGGGCACGGTCGATAGGTTCTCGAGCGTCACGATCGTGGTCGTGCCCGCCGAAGTGCACTTTGCACCTCCGGTCTTGGCGGCTGGCGCGGCGGTGATGGACACGTTTGCCGTCGCGAGCTTGTTCAGCGCCGTGTAGTCGCTGTACTTGGTCACGGGGGTGACGTACCACTCCGAGCTGGGCCAGTCGAGCGTGTCGATGGCCTTGGACACCCAGTAGACGTTTCTGCTCACGACGGTGCCGGTGGCCGGGTCGGACAGGACCAGGCGGAGGAAGACCACGTCTTTGATGTTGCCCAGCGCCGAGGTCAGCGAGAGGATGCTCTTGCTTGTGTTTGGCGTCGTGGTGACTTTCGCCGAGGTGGTATACGTGACCTTCCCCGCGGTGTCGACGACCTGCACATCCACGGTCCGCGCGCCCTGCTTGTCCAGCGACCGGTTGATCAGGTAGACGCTCTTGTGCACGTAGTCGTACGCCACGTGCTCGACGCGGCTCCCGACCTTGGCCCCGAAATACCCGCCGGCCGGGTGCTGGTAATAGTCCCAGATGTTCCAGTGCAGGCTCGGGAACGCGCCCGTCAGCATCCAGTAGATGACGCCCGTGGCGGGCCGCTTAGCGTTCCACAGCGCCGCGAAGCCCTCGAACTCGGCCCGGTTGGCCTCGTAGTCGGTGATCTGCGCCTTGAGCACGTAGTCATCGAGCGATGACGGGGCCCCCCACCGCTTCCACAGCGCCGTGTTGTAGATCTTGCGGTTGTGGAACGACGACGTCGCGCTCGACATGTGGAACAGGTCCTTGTTCGGGTTCTTCCAGAGGTCGTCCAGGTCAGACTGGGAGAGGAATTTCTTCAGGCTGGACAGGTCTGGCGTGCCGACGCCCGCGCCCTGCTCTGAGCCGAAGCCAAAGGCGGCGCCGAGGCGGTCGGCCGACGGCTCCGTGTCGTACCAGTAGTTGGGCGGCACCCAGTCGTAGGGCCCGTCCATCTTCATGCCGCCGGGCCCGAGGATGGGCGCGTAGCTGCGCTTGGAGGCCGAGGTGATGACGGGCATCTGCCAGTCGGTGGCTTTCAGCGCGTTGACGTACATGGGCGCGGCCGTGTCGTCGGGCCAGTAGTCGCTGCCGACCAGGTAGGCCAGCACGCTGGGGTGGGTCTGCAGCATGGCCGCCTCGTGGATCATGCTGGCGTTGGCGGTCACGTAGTCGACGGCCGTCCACACGGGGGTGGTGACGGCCAGGTCGTTGTTGTAGCTCCACGCCTCCCACTTGTCGCAGCACTCCCACCCGGCCAGCACCATCAGCCCCAGCCGGTCCGCCGTCTCGAAGAACTCGGGGTGCTCGTTCTTGCCCTCGAGCCGCACCGTGTTGAAGCCCACGTCGAGTGTGTACTGCGCCTCCGTCTCCCACTTCTTGGCGTCCCACCGCAGGAACATGTCGGGCGCGTACCCGCCGCCGAGCACCTGGAACGGCTGCCCGTTGACGGTGAAGAGCGTGTCGTTGAACGAGTTGACCTGGGAGGTGACGGTCCGGAAGCCGAACGTCGATGCAGCCACGTCAGAGAGGGCGCCATCGGCTGTGGTGACGGTCAGGTTGGCGTTGTAGAGTGGTTGGTCGCCCCATTGCTTGGGCCACCAGATGGAGGGCTTCTGGACCGTGTTGGCAAGGATGATGTCGGTGGTAGACAGGGGCGGAAGCGTGACCGTCTTGCTCCAAACGAGAGGTTCACCGCCTGCCTCGGCCGCCACGGAGCCAGACGCGGTGATGGTGACAGCCGTCTTCTCGAGGTTCGTGGCTTTCGCCTTAAGGGTGACGTTGGCCGGCTGCTTGCCCAGCTGGGGGCTGAGAGCGGTGACGACGCGCAGGGGGCCAAGGGCCACGGAGCCGGTCTGCTTGACCTCGACGTCGCGCCACACGCCCGTGCCGTTGTCGGCCGGCCACGGGTTCCAGTCAACCCAGCCGAGCGCAAAGTCGTAGTAGTAACTGGTCGGGTACGCGCGGATGACCAGGGCATTGGCCACCGCGGCGAGGGCGGTGATGTCGTAGACGTGGCCGCCGTATGCGCCAACCTGGAAGTCCTTGTCGGCCACCTGCTTACCGTTGAGGTAGATGTCGGCGCGGGACGTCACGCCATTTGTCTTCAGGAAGTAGTGTTTGCCGGGGGCCGGGTCGAGGGCGAACTCGTCGCGGTACAGCCACGGGACCAAGAACTGGTCGGCGTCGACCGTGGCCAGGTTGTCCGAGAAGAAGAGCTGCGTGTCGTTATACACGCCGGCCGCGATCAGGCACCCCATTAACGTGCACTTGGACTCGTTGACGTGGTGCCACGACGCCGTGTTGACGCCTGTTTTGGAGAGGGCTGCCAGGTCGCTGCCCGCCTTGGCCGTCGACTCGAGGTCCCATTTTGGGATTACTGCGGTTTGGCCGGCGGTGGAGACCAGTGCTGCGGCATTGGCAGTGGCGGCGATCGCGCTCAGGCCGAGGCCCAGCAGCGATGTCGAGGTGGTGTGCATCGTGGTGAGGACAGGTCGGGTTCGGCTGAGGTCACGGTGCAAGTTCGCGACTGAGTCTCAATCGCAAATCTTGGCAACGGTCGGGGCCACAACGGGGGTGGACACAACATAATTATATTTAAGACAATGATGGCATGTTTTTCGGCTATGTGGTGCTCTGCTCGGTGCCATTGAAAAAAAAAAAAGCATCCATCGCTGACGTCGCGCCGGATGCTCCCAAAGCTTCCTCCAATGCTCCTTCGAGGTGTGTTAGCGACGTCGCTTCCTCGAATCGCGATCCCTGCGGTTGCTCCCGTCCCCCGCAGACGGCACCGGTGCGAATTAAACGTTACATATGGGTCATTAATACCCTTCTGCCCCTTCGATAGTAGCCGACCAGTCGCACGGCCACCTTGTATACCCGTCGAGCGGGCTGCATTGCCGCACCGCACCAGAACAATATGGCTCCGCACTATGGCGGGCTCCAGCTGGTGCAGCGGGCGTCCATCGTCGATATTGATGCTATCCAGCCTCCGACCTTCCCAGACGGGCGCGACCCAAGCCCATTCCACCTTCCCGGATCCATGCACCAGGCGGGTAAAGGTCGACCGAAGGATGCCTTTCCTGCATGTACAGGACCTACAATTTCGAATTATATTTCACCAGAATATGGTTTATTACCGGGCATCAATTTGCCTTTTCCAGCTTGGCCAGCGTGGTGGCATCAGCTGACACAGCATCTCCACCATACCATTGCATCCCCCAGAGTCGCCTTGAGGACTTGCGCGTGGTATCGCGTGCCGAATTAGTGATAGTGATAGTCTCTTGGAACGTTTCGGATAGGCGGCAATGAGCTTGGCCGTCGGTATCTGTATCTATACGACGCAACCCTCACGTTGAACAAAGGTGCATGCCAATCGTAATACCATCACGAGCTGATTGATTGATATCCTACATGAATGGCAACGTGATGCCTCTTGCCTGCCATATTTGTACATGTATTCACGGTGGTTCGTGATATTGCAGAGACCGTTCCATGTTTGCACTATGGTCGAAGTGGCAGGTGCGTGTGTGCAAAGGGGGTGAAGCAATCCAGACGATAGCGACAAAAGTGGAATTGGCGATATGAACCCGTGCTAACTACATGCGTTGAATGCACAGAATTAGAAAAAGAAAAGCAACAGCTTATCATGCACCTTGTGTTTGGCCCCGACACATTCCTTTCAGCTTCTTTGTTCAGACACATTATCTAAGAGAGCTTTGATTGAGCCTGCATCAATCACATGCACGGCCGGGGGGGGCATGCAAAAAGTGAAGACGCATCGTAGCCCCCAACAGCGAGAGATGCAAAAGTAGAACTTTGATTTTATCCAGGCTTGAACTGGAGACCTTTTGCGTGTTAGGCAAACGTGATAACCAACTACACCATAAAACCAGACACTCGATGGTGTTTCCTTGCGGGTTTGTTGAGTGAGTGGCAGCTGTCGTCTTATTTCACTCGGAGAGCGGCCCGGCCCTCTTGGCCTTTGTGGAAAGATTCTTTGCGGAATTCTGCATCATCTCCACTGGGCAATCCACACTTGGATTACGAGCAGTTTTGAGGTCCACTCCTGGCTAGAGATGGTTTGCACTAAAACGTTGCTCTTGTGGATATCCATTATCAGCGGGCTGGACATGGGGCAAGAATTGATCATGAATCGCCACACAGGTCACGGTTTAAGTCTAGGCCAGAACTCAAAACCACAATCACTCAAGAAGCAAGTGAGTTAAGCCCAGTGGTAATATAGCTTGTCAGACACTCAAAGTTAAATGTTCCACGCTAGCTCGGATTTTCGCATGTCACCCAACTGCGGAGTCCATGGAACTCGTGTAGATGATCCGTAATTAACCAAGACCGTTGGCGAAAGCCCCGACAGCGTAGGATTTACATTCTCAGTCCATTCAAAAATAAAGTGCAACCCCTGCTGGAGAGCATGGGGCTAGCAAAAGTAACGATGATTTCATCCAGGCTTGAACTGGAGACCTTTTGCGTGTTAGGCAAACGTGATAACCAACTACACCATGAAACCGACATTTCGAAGGGGGTGACCTTGCAAGAGGATGGAGGAGTGTGTGGGTACAGAGCACATAGTCTCCAGAATAAATATCAGAAGCTGGACGGTTTCACAAGTAATACCTAAACATTATCACGGTTTCTTAGACGGTAGATTGATGGTCTCCCAGTCTACAGGTCTATGAAAGCATATATTGCTTCTAATTACCCAGTATTTCGTGGAGTCATGTTGACATGGGGCGCATCCGAGTTGGGGCAAGGACCATTGCACGATTCAAACAACCTTAAGGGCACACGAAGTGACACAGATTGGCAACAAGAGCCCCCATTCAACTACAGAGGCGACGTAAACATAGCATTTGTGGGAAAAAATGTCAGTTTGGTTGAGTCAGGTAAGTGGATCATATAAGTGATTGTATGCGTGTTGAAGAAATCTAAAGAACTTGCCAGTGAAGCCAATGTGCCAAAAAGAAAACCGAAATATGCTTCATCAAGGAAGTTCCACCCCAGACCACACCTCAAACAGCAACCGCACCCTCCAACCCCCCCCTCGAAAGCACATGATCAATCACCTCCCCCAACTTCCCCTCCGCATCCGCCACCACCGTCCGCGCCCGCCACGCAACAAACCGATCCGGCCTAACAAGCACACACCCATCCTCCTCCACCTCCCTTGTCAGCTCCCACCGGCGATCCACATCGATATAATCCAGCCCGATCCCAATCCCATACACCGTAATCGGCACGCCGGTCCTCCTCGCCACCGCCTCCGCGGCCGCCCGCCACGCGGCTCCTCCGTGCCCCGTGAACAGCACAAACGCGCCATGCCCGGCCAGACTCTGCGTCGAAATCGCCTTTCTCCGCGTCGCGACGTCCAACCATGCATGCGGCAGTCGCGAGCCGGGGTACGTGCTAATCAGCGGGCGGATGACGGGGTTCCCGTCCACGGCCGGGCGCGGACCCGTCTCGTCGGCGAGATACACCGCGGTCGACACATACGCCTGGTTCATGGTCAGCCCGAGGCTCTCGGCCTCCTCGCGCTTGGCCTCCAGCGCGTCGTGCAGGGTCTTCCGCGCGATCGCGCCGTCGGGTGTATCTTGTGCTAGCGCATCGATCTGCGCCTGGCCCTCCTCGGGTGTGGGAGCTGTTAACCCCAACGCAGCCCATACGTCCACGTGCTTGCGGATCGCGTCGTTGGACTCGCGGACCAGCTGCGCGCCGACGGGCTGGCGCTCCGCGGTGTATGTCGCCAGGAGACTCCTCCCCGCCAGCCTGCGGGCCACGTAGGCGATTTTCCAGGCGAGGTTGTAGGCGTCCTGGATGCACGTGTTGCTGCCGAGCCCGTAGGCGGGCGGGTGGCGGTGGGCGGCGTCGCCGAGGAGGAAGACGTTTGTGGACTCAGAGGCGCCGGCGGGCGGCGTGTGGTAGACGTCGGCGACGGTCTCGCGGATGACCCACGGGTCAAGCCGGAGGACCTCGACCGGAATGGAGCTGTCGCCGATGATCTCGTGGATCGAGGCGACCAGCTCCGGGTCGGATCTGCTCACGCCCGCGAACGGGTCGGATCTGCTCACGCCCGCGAACGGGTCGGAGCTGGGCGAGCCCATCACAACGGAGGAGAGCAGCCACTGGTTCCACTTGCGCACGACGCGCAGCGTGGGACCGCTGCCCAGCGCGATGCCGCCTGTGTGTCGCCGGCTGGGGTTGGCGATGATTTGGAGCTGCGAGGCGCGCGCGTCTGTCATGAGCGGGGTGAGGTCCGCGCTGAAGAGGATGTTGCAGGCCACGCCCTGGGACGGCTTCTTGGTGAAGGGGAAGTCGAACTGGCGGGCGACGGTGCTGCGGCCGCCGTCGGCGCCGAAGAGGAACGAGGTGGTGAGTTGGTAGGTCAGGCGGGTCGTGAGGTCGCGGAGGGTGCAGAGGATGGTGCCGTCGGGCTGGCGCGCGGTTGAGAGGAGTTCGGTGTTGAAGCGCACGTCGAAGCCGTGGTGGGAGGCGTATTTGATGAGAAGGGGTTCCATGTACGACTGAGGCAGGTCCAGCCAGTCGCAGGGGGTGGCGAGGGCCGTGTCTCTCTGCATGGTTGTGAGTACATCTAAGGTACTCGAGGAATTGGAAGTGTGAATGGCCACAAGCAGCTTGAAGAGCACATACAGCTGTGTCGGGATGTCCACCCCAGCTCAGAGTTCTACCGTACTCCTCTCCGGCCACGCTCTTGCACCATCGGATAGCCTGGAGAGCTTTGCCGGTGATAGCGAGGCGGCAAGCGTCGTCCTGCAGACCGATGTCCGCAAGGCATTCTGCGTGATGCACTGGGTTAGATCCACCCCTGCTTCACAAAGGGGGCATTTTGTCAAACTAACCGACGGCAAAAGGATTGACGAGATGAGCTCGAGGTGTATCGGCTGTGCCCGACGCCGAAGAGATCAACATCCCCTTTAGACCTGATAGTGCTTTGTCAGAACTGAAGGCTTGATCGTCGTGCGGTGTCATCTTTCACTAGCCATTTTGTCCCAGGAATGAGGCAAGAGAACCGCCAGCTGGACCAGCTCCCACGACGAGGTAGTCGGTGGAGGCGACAGTGGACATCGTGTTATCTGAGGCTGCAGTCGGACAGCTGAGGGCTGGTGAGCTTATGTCGAGGGAAGAATTCGGTGCTCAACAGTCAAATCGGGTAATCATCTGATGAAGACATGAACTTGAAAGTCAAAGTTTGGCAACTTGATGATGCAATGTCTGAAGGGGGTTCATATGGTATTTCAAATTGCAAACTGAACCGAAGTCACCACTTCCCTCCTAGTTAATAATCGAATCCATGGCTTCCTGTCTTTTCTTCGTCATCACTCAGCTCAATCCCGCGACTCTTGACAAAGCACTCTGCAATTCCTGTAAGGCGTTGGACGGCTTTCCGTCACTTTCTCACCCATCCATAATTCCACGACTGAGACACCAGCACGCAGCGTATAATTCAGGTACGCAGTCTGTCTCAAACAAAACTCTGTTGGTAAGATCTGAGAGCTCTCTGGCGGTTGCTGCCCAATCAAAGCTGCAGAGATGCAGCGTGACAGGAAGAGATTATTGATCATTTGATAATCTTGACAAACGACCTTCATCGTGTGGCACACTCCCGTCACATCCAACTGAAGTGCACGTGTTGCATCAGCACTGCAGCTGGCCTCGACTCCAACTTGCACCTGTTGCGGCGCGAGTCGCGAATGGAGAATCCTTTCAGAAGTTGTACCATTCTGGCTTACATTATCCCCACCTTACCTATTAGCAATACATTTGCACATCTTCGGTTTTAAAGATGGTGGTTGGGCATCAACGAGCGTCAAGGTGCTCAAGTCCGGACCGCGCGGGATGAGAACTGTCATTTTCCTCGCTTTTGGCGCCACATGCACTTACTAGACTCATGGACCCCACAACCGGCCACGTATCCCCACACCGCTTTTCCATCCACCACGAACTTCAACACTACACAACTTGTTCAATCCTAGGCCAAAATAGCCCATCTTTTGATTCATGACTGTCAGGGAAGAGGTTATTCAGAGCGCAATCGCCGACGTGCGCAGTGGTCTTTCTTGCAGAGCGGCAGCGAAAAAATGGGGCGTATCCCGATCTACCCTCGGCGACCGGCTCCACGGCGCGCAACCACAACAACAGTCCAAAGAAGCCGTGCAAAGGCTCTCCCCTACGCAGGAGAGCTTCCTAGCCGATTGGTGCCTCAACGAAGTGGCTGCAGGGCGCGCGCCTACGCGTAAGCAGGTCATGGCCTTCGGCGAAGCCATACTGCACGAAGGCGGCGATACTCTTCCATTGGGAGTCCGTTGGCTCGACCGCTTCCTACGCCGCAACCCACGCGTTACGACGAAGAGTTCGAGTCTCCCAGAATCAGTCCGAGCCCGCGGTTCTACCCGTGAGACTTACAATGATTTCTTTGACCGTTTGGAGGCTCAAATTGCGTCAAAGAACATCCTCCCTGCCAACAAGTCGGGTAAATCGCTAGACAGGAAGAACGCCGAAATAGCTGCGTTGAGGCGTCAGATCCAGTATTTGACGACTGAACTAGAGGCTACAAAGCCACGCACGAAGAAGAGGGTCAAAGAGGGTGCAAATGACCAATTTGTGTGTATTCCCGACATCATCGCCGCCCAGGAAGCGAGCCAACAAGCCCCCAAGCGAAGGAAGAAGGCCACGGCGGCTAGGGAGATGCACGTAGTAGAAGAAGCCCAGCGAATGTTACAAAATGGACTTGAATGCATACACGTGGCCTTGGACAGTTGAGCTTGCATTTTTTTTGTATAGAAATCTGGCCTGTTGGCGATGTTGTGCGCATGTTGTTGTGTGGGTATGATGGTGGTGATGGTGGCCGGTTGTGGGGGGTAGCCGGTTGTGGGGTCCAACCTTCTACAGGATTCTCTTCGGTCTCTGTTGTCGCTGGCCGTTTTCACGACTCCTCCGTCCGAGTCGGACGAACATCCAATGAGACTACGATTGATTCTTTTCAGCACCGCAGGGCATCACACGGTCACATCTTCTTCATATGACCTCGTTATCCGGCACCTTACCTAGGTGTCTAATTGCTGATTACACAGTACACATGCAATTGCTTATCACGGCAAAGGGGTCAATCTGGTTTTGTCTATAGAGGGGGAAAAGGGCATCGAATAAAAGAAGAAGGAAAAGCCGGTGAAGATGATGACGAGGAACTTAATAAACAAGTGTTTTTCCTTTTTCCTTGGTCGTGAGACCAGGAAAAAAGTAAAATGTATCTCTCCCGCCGGGAATTGAACCCGGGTCCCGAGCGAATTACTCCATCCGATTGCTCGGATTCGAATGACAAGCTCATATACTGACCACTATACTACGGAAGAAGTGTGAATGTTTGAGTCATCCACCGTAGTTGTTTTGCTTGGCATTCGTCCCGCAGCGGTGGTATATTCACTAGGAAGACTGCACATTATGACCGGGGGGTCGTGGACATGGATCGGCGACGAGTGTGGATCCTAGGGGCCGTGGGCGGAAATTCTTCAGGGACCCCCATGGTCGTAATAGTTCAATACGTGTGCGTGTTTGAGTTAATTATGTGTTAATTAGATCCAAGCGGAAAAAGGCTATTGATGACTCGCATCCTTCTGTACGTTCATTAATTACCTGTAACCTTTTCCTTTGCCAAGCAACTTACGAAGGAAAGCATAGCTTTTCTTCTTCACACCCCTTCGAAGTCTATCTACTCCAGAATCATTCTCGGAGATCACGAAATCTTGACGAGGATCCTGGACCGGTGGTGCGATGAATGGTGGTGTCGTGAAATCGGTTTCAAGGCCCCAGATATCCTGTTCACCAAATCCATCAGCCCCCCTGATAGCTTCGGCTGCACGAGCTGTGATCGTCGCTATGGGGAATCGCTGGCTCATGGGATTGGTTTCCTGACTCCAGATAAGCTGTTCGCTCAGGCCGTCGCTCGCGTTGGAAGCCCTGGTTGCATGATTTGTGAAAAGCTGTGAAAAGGATGGGACTTCCTCAGCGGAAGTTCGTAGTATGTACTGGGGTTGTAATTATCGCGGGCAGTAGTAAGGTTTGGCGAATCTGTCGGGTATCATAGCCCGCCTCGTCGAATTTGGACACAGCGTCGGCCCAAGTCTCTGGCACCAGATGCTTCCATATCACGCCGCTGAGCACAGCCGTGCACATATTGTACCTCTGCTTGCAATCCCACTCTGTGTGGCCTTCTGGAGAAGCAGCTGGGAAAGGGAATCGCAGGACCCAATACAGCCCAATCTCGCCGCTATGAGGGTTCGAAGTCGGAGTTGCTCCACAGTGTATCAGCCCCTCCGCCATCCTTGATGGCAATGGGTGGAGCTCGCTGCATCTGGGGTCGTTACACGCTGAAAATAGACCATCCGAAGAATCTTCCTGTTGGTTTTTTTTGCTGTGCTGGATAACCATTTTAGCAAGTTCATGCAGGAGCGGCTTTGAAATCGCGCCGCGGTCGTCATCGGTTCCTCCAAAATTGACCCGGCAGATTTCCTCCAAAAGATAGTCGAGGAAAATAGTGTCTTCTCCAACGGGAAACCCGGCATCGAGAAGCAGCTTCACTGCCTGGAGGTGTCTCTTTTGGAAGGCAACCCCGGTTGAATGAGGATGAAAGACGAGGTTAGTGAGGAGGGGGAAGCTGGTGGATTGCAGTGCAAGACGTCTCAGCTGGCCAGGATGTTGTGTTATCCAGTCTCGGAGGCATAAAGTCAACCTGTTTGAAACGGCAAACAACAAGAGGAACCGATGTTGCCAGTCAAGCGGATGGGTTCCCTGTTCCTCATACGCCAAGTTCAAGTGGTCTCTGGGTGTGGTGCTGATGAAGGTCATTTGACTGCAACCAGTCGTGAGCTCGGATTGCTCGGAGTGATGATAAATCATCTCACAGACAGAGGAAAATGAATCTGCCTGGGAATAACTGACGTTCGGTCCAACCCTGTAGAGATAATACTCGGCAACGCTGTCCTTCATGCAGTCAGAGATCAGGTATTTCAAGTAGAAAGAATGACCGTTCTCGTTTGGGAGGACTGCCCAGTCGCCGAGGACCATTCTCTTGAACTGCTCGCCCGTAACAAACTCCAGGACGGTCTGGTGTAGCAGTTGAAGGTAGTGAGAATTCCCGTCTCTCTCGGTTCTGATCTCGACAAGCCCGCCACCCCAAATCGCGATGTCCTTTCTCAACTGTCGAGTCTCCTCGAGGACGTCGTCACCTTCTCTGTGTGATTGCAGCTCATCAACTGCCTCCTGGAACGTGTTGCACCCTTCGAGCAAGACAGCATCCCGCATGGCTGCAGCTGTAAGTGGAGTCGCTGTCTGCCGAGCCAAAAGCTCCAATAGGGCAAACGTGCGTCGGCGGTTGGTGATGCTGATGCGTTGTATTATGAGGTTATAAAACTCGTTGAGATCGTCCGGAAGTCTTTGGAGTACTCCCATTAAGCGCTCCAGTGTGGCGGCTTGGGGATCTGGCAAAACAGAACCGATCAGTTCCTTCAGAGCAAGGGCAACCCAGAGGAAAACCCCATTGGATCTGTCAACGATGGCTGGAACGAGGAGACGGATGAGAGAACCGCCAATCGGTGAGCTGACCAATGTGCCAACCACATACTCCTTAATGTCTTGCCGGGTGTAATTTTGCAAGCTGAAACTCGGGCAACGGACAAAGTGCTTTTTCAACTGCCCCCACGGCCGGCTTGAGAAACACACCTTCACACGAGCCTTCGACATAGAGGACTTCTGTACAAGACACAGAAGAAAACGACTGATCATGTCGAGATTTCCCTCAAACTCGTCCAATGCATCGAAGAAGAGAACCAGATCCATTTCGAGCTTATCCTGGTCGAGTAGCCAGCGGAGGATATTCTCAAGCTTCTGGAGAGACCGGTGTTGCTCTGGCGGGAATTTTGTGATCATATCCTCTAGAAATACTGTCTCGGGAGCGTTAGTGTAAGGTCGGAAGCGATCGGCGAGCGAAGGCAATTCGTCATCCGTGGACTCTCTTGCAGATTCCGTCTTGTGCAACTTTTCAAGTATCTCCCGCTCTTGTCGTTCAAGTTCCCCCCGGGACTTTGAGCTTTGATAAGCATTGCCTGTCGAGCTATCGCCGAGCTTGGCTATTACAGCCTCATTTCGCTGCTGCTGCGGACTCCAGGTCTCGATCCCCCTACCCTTCCGTTGCAGGTCCCCCGCCGAGCGGCTATTGCCGAGCATGGGTACTGCAGCCTGATTTCTCTCCTGCACGCTCTCCATATCCCTCCTCTTCTATTGCAGGTCTTTTTTGAGTTTCGTGATCTCAAGGTCCAGTCCCAGCTGTTTCTTTTTGAGAGTCTCATAATCAGACCAAAGCACTCCGTGCTCCTGCAAGAAAGCCTCCCGCACAGGTGCCAAGATTTGAATGATCAGACTCTTCAAGACGCCCTCGAATGACTTCTGGAGCGACGTGCCTCGGAAGTGAAAGAAGAAGCCGGCTCTGATTTCCATAGAGCCAGAAGCCCAGTTGTGTAGAAGTTCCCATGTCTGCTGATTCCTGAAGATGTACTTCATGAGCGTAGACTTGCCCGAGCCGGGTTTCCCATGAATCCAAAAAAGATTGGAGCTTCCCTGCAACCAGCTGGTAAATTTGGGCAGGTCGAAGACCCATTTGAACGTTTCGTCGAATGGCTGTTCAATCTGATCAATGCGCAGATCCAGATCTGGGGAATATAGACTCTCGTGGAGTGCTAATAATACCGTCATTTTGTTGTCAGAACAGAGACATAAACCAATTCATACGCAGGTGCATCCTCAGACTGAGTGATCATACCGGTAATTGACGTCACGATCGACTCTAGTTGACCCAAGACCTTCTTGTCGTCGGAGAAATCTCCGGAGTTACCATGGGCGAGGCTTGATGTACGGCGGTGAAAGCTCGTCGTCGACTCCAACATGTCGTTTGCAATTGGAGCCTGAGAGTGAACGTGATTGATGGCGCGCAGCGCCGGGGCCGATAGTTGTTTGTGGCAAAGCTCTACGATTGAGCTTAGTACCAGCCTCAGATTTGCATCGCCCGGAGAGAATTTGACCATGTTGCTGTGATCTTCATTGATGGGAATGGTCACAGACTTGTTCCATTGACATTGATAACTCGTCGCCGAGTCAGGACTGACCAGCACGGTCGGCGGACCTTCCTTATTCCAGGAGTTATCCGGGCGTTGCTAAGTACCAGGTGGGTGGCAAAGCAGATGGTAAGCAGCCGTACTTATAAGGTACAAGCAGGTCGGTGCTAGCAGGTTGAGGGGGGGGGGAATGCCGTCGTGAGACTTGCGACTTACAACCACTGTATGGGACTCCTTAGTCTCATAAGCCCACAAGATTTTTGCCGTCTGCGTAAAGGGAAGGTCATGAAACCGCTGGTTCAGCCGCTGCAGACAACTGTTGGCAATCTCTCCAGACAGATCCCTTATCAGCGCCTCGTTCGCTTGTCCTTCCACCATGGCCATTAAGTGAGACTGGCGCATTCCAAGGTTTGGGACACCAAACATCAAAGCCCCCACGATCCTGTCGAGAATCCCCACGATGCTCCTTTCCCGATCAGCGGCTTGCACGATGGCCTCTTTCAGAATGATTCCGCCCAAACTGTGAGCCAGAAATATGACTGGCTTTGAGGATGGCAGATCCCAACCGCCGGCTTTGAGATGCAAGGTCAGGGAGGTCGCAATATCGCCGATAGTCTGAAAAGAGCGCGCCTCCATAAGGTCCGAGTCATAGCCGTATATGACTGCTCGCACCCCTGGAACCGCAGAAGGAAGCACGTCCCGTATCCACATGAATGTTTTGTCGGAGCCGCGGGGTTGCCAGGAGCCGAAAGGGTGACTAGCCAGTCCTGATATGGCAATACAGTCTATGTTATGCCTCGCCGAGTCCACGTCGTTGAACGGCGTTATTCCTTGAAAATGCGTGTCCAGAATCAGGTCACCGCGATAGCCTACCCATGGGAGAGGAAATCGCCATTCGCTTTGCGTCATGCGATCCCTCAGATATTGCGGGAAGGCTCTGAACTGAAGAGTAGCGATCTTGGACGGCGGAGTTTCCCAGATATCTGTCGTCGTGGCGAGCGAGTAGATGAGGACGTGGTCGGCTGGGATGTGAAATGCCTCACCGAGCAGACTGGCAACTTCACCGAGGCTGGAGACACGGTCTGGGATCATGCGCAGACGAAACACCTTGCGCGTCCACTCAAACGAGTCCATCTTGGGGCACGGGATATTAAAGCGTGAATGGGAGAAATATGATAAGTGTTAGAGTGCAAATGACATAATCAATAGCCGTGCCGGAAGCCCGGACGACGGGAGGCAGGCGGCCTTTGCAAGTGACGGATGACTGAGTTGCATGGGGAATTGCGGCGGGGGAACGAGGGCGTGAGAGGAAATGACTCTCCAGCTGAAATTCCTCACGTGTTTAGACCTTTGATGGTCATCCCTCCCAGCTTGACCATATTCAGCCCGGTGGCGCAAGTTGTCATGACTGGGTGGGCGCCCGAAGGGGCGCTTGAAGCCTCAGTTGATTCGCTGGAACTCAAGGCTGGCTTCCCATCCCCTGGACAAGGTACCAGAGGATGCCAACTCAAACTCGAGAAATTGAGCTTGTTATAGTGGCTGGTTGTCCTCCAGATCAGAAAGCTATGTCGTTGAAGCTCGAATTGACACCAAGGCTTTTTATTACATGTACGTCGCGGACAGAACGGGAATGCAGCACAACAGAGAACTGTCAGCCCAACCCCAGGTGCGGGATACATGTAAGTACCGAGGTATGTGCGATCTGAGCTGTGTTTCTGGTCTTTGGGCAAGAACGATAAGGAAAGTGTGAAGGAATAATTATGGGATGACGGGACCAAGATTCAAAAACAAATGCAAGAGCAGGAATGCCTACCTCTTTATCCAAGTTGCGGGAGCAAGCTTTTAATCTAGGTTTCAGTTCCACACAGTACTCGCCAGGGCATTGACATAGGGGCACCCACCTCGATGGCACTTATTTATTACCCCTAATACCTGTTGCTGCGCGCACCCCCACGATCCATGCTCTGTTCTGGCCCGTGCACTGCTCGTGCCAACCGCCATTGTCCAGTCCACTTGACTTTGTGATTTGGGGCCGTAGTCCCCGCGAATGCAATTGAGTACCTACTTGGTTAGGTACAATTGAATTCGCTGCACCCGACGGGCCGCAGATGATTGGGGCGGCTACAATTGACACTGTCAATCAGCAGCATCAACTGAGAGCTGCAACCCGCTTCTCGCCCGGGAACATGAATTCACTGCTTGTTCGCAATTCAGTTTTCTTGTGAGTGACTTCAGCTTGGCTTTTCGAGTGGCACTTTGTGTCGCGCTGAGTCGCATAACTACAAGTACCTATTAAACTACCTACCAGGTACCCACACCCATCCCATCCTTTCCCGAAAAGCCCGATGGATGCACAAGTTCAATCTCTTCAAGAGGCATAGTGTTTCCAGGTTGCTCAGAGCGTTGGATCAACGTGGGCTATCAATCACTGATGTGCTCAGGTCACTAGGGATGTATTGGTTCAGTGAAGTACTTGACTTGTCTTGAGGCAACGCTATCCTAACCCTGCGCGCAATTCGATACAGACCCTCTATTGTCCATCCCGTATATGTACATTTTACCCATACCCACGTTTTACACCTGGTCTTTTAACTCTCTAAGCGAGGCAAGGTCGACCGAAAAATAACCTCGGACCCTACATATATCCTTTCCAGCCCGCTCAAACGATGCAACGGCCTGCTAGTCTCCATTCAGGCTGATTTTGGACATTTGGTCCACGTCCAGCACCGGCACCGCGACCTTTGGCGTCAAGTCGCCCGCCTCGTCCTCCACCGCCACCTCCAGCTCGTCCTTCGGCAGGGGCAACGCCTCCTCGCCGTGCGTGCGGGCAACCAGCTCGCGCAGCGCGCGCCTGCTCTCGGGGAACCACTCGTCGATGCCGTACTCCTCCAGGCTCTTGGCCTCGCTGCTCAGGTCCCCGAGGTCCTTGGCCCAGTTCCACACCTGCCCGGCCTCGACCCGCTGCCGGATGACATGGGCCAGCAGCGCGTCGGCGGGCTTGTCCGACGGGCGGTCGCACTCGCCGTCGCCGGGCGTGTCGCCGTACGAGTTGTTCTTGACCTGGAACACGAGGTGGTAGGCCAGGCCTAGGGCGTCGTCGTCGTCGAGCCGCGCGAGCTCCTCGATCTGCGGGATGAAACGCGCCATGGCGCGGCTGAGGTCGTCGGACGTGACGCCCGTCCGCCGCGAGTCGAACGTCTGATCGTAGATGGGCTCGTACGCCTCCGACATCTTCTTGCTTATCGTCTGCGCGAGGGCCGTCGCGCCCCGCGCGCGCGAGTTGAGCAGGTTGTTGATGGCCGGCGGTGCACCTGGACAGTGGGTTAGCTCAATACTAGAATAGTAGGTCGTGCATTGAGTGAGTTCTTTTTTTTTTTTTTCATGCAAAGTTGTGTGAGCAACTCACTGATCTGCACACACCGGGTGTCGATGAACTCCAGCACGTCGCTCAGCTGCCGTTTCAGAAAGGCAATCTCGGCCAGGGCCTCCTCCCACGACTGCGGCGTCTCATCGTCCCAGATGCGCTTGAGCCGCTTGACGTTGAAGTCTTCTTCGAGGAACGAGCCGGCTCGCTTTCTTGATCCTACGGGCGTCGTCGGGACTGGGAGGGAGGCGTCGGACATGATGCACCGACAAAAAGGAAGAACAACGAAGAAAAAAACAAGAGAAATGCAAAAATCCTTTCTATATCAGATGCATGGGTCGGTAGGGTGGCTTTTTTGAAATGGCTGGCTACCTAGGTACCAGGTAGGTTGGTAGGTGATGTGGATTCAATTGAGCCTGTTGGGTTTCAATCGGCAGTTGTGGTGTTTGTGGTGTGGCGTGGCGTGCTTTGCTTGCTGCTGCTGCTGCTGCTGCTGGACGGTCGCGATGGCGCGCGGTCGCAAAGCCGAAAGCGGTCAAATCACGAGATTGCGCAGAATCATGAGTCGCGAATTATGGGACTCTGCAAAACCGCAAATCCAATCCAAGCCGAAAAAGACCTTGACGCGTTCGTTGCGTATTGGGCTCCACCTACTCTTGCCCAAACTCCACCAGCGCGCTCTGGAGGCAAGATGCGGGGGGGCTAGACCGGAATGGGCAATATGTTGATTGGCCCAACTCAGGGGACACATGGACGGGGTGCAGACGTGTATGCTTCTCATTGGACTTTCGTGATGGCTTCTGTGAGTCGCGGTGGTGTTATGTTCCTCTATTTTCGTGTTGCGTTTCTGTGCAATGCTGATTTGTCAATCTGGCGCGTACAAATCCTCTATCTACCAAAACTCTCACATAATTTGTTCACGCCCAAACCTCTATTATTCTCTTACACTTCTTGCTATGTTACCATGTACTTGTCGGTTTTGCAGTGTTTCAAAACCTTCAAACTGTAGTTCTGTTAATCTCTTCAGTACCTGTTGCATGTTTGTAAACAAAACAAAGCCCCCGTATTCGGTAAGTCTATTCATTGTTAAGAAAAGTGTTGCTGACGAAGCTGTCAGCCAGGGTTAGTTTATAGTCGGTAATTGATGACACGATTCCGATCCAGACAACACAGACAAGTAATTTCAAAGCAAGGCAACTCGAGATCACCACGTTGCGTTGTACGCGTCATCCGGAGGGCTGTTCTGCATGACCGTGTCGTCAATATTACACCTCTATGCGCTTGATCGGTACATCCGCTTCGCCGCCCAGCAGGATTGAATTGATGGTCAACCTCCTTGATTGGACTCACCACCTCTGGAGTGAGTCCAGCAGCCAAGATCTTGACGTACGGTTCGCAGAGTAGGTTCATGTTCTGGATTTCGACGGGCTTGTCGCATGGAGCAGCGTGAAGGTCGATACTCCTTGCGCGATGCACCTTGTCGTAAAAATATGACAGAACGTCTCTGCCATCATATGCATCGCTCTAGAAGCCGGCGTGAACAATAAGATCTGCAGTCGCTTGCTGCACCCAGGGGTTCTGGCCCATCCTCTCCCGATCCTCGGACGTACATTTCTCCGGCATGCCCAGGATACAACTAACAATATAGACTATAGGCTGCCAGACGCAGCGGCATAGTGTAGAAGTGTCCTCACGCTCTAAACTATGAACGGTTTATGCCCACTATACCGCCAGGCTCCAGCAGCTGGTGTTTCGGATTGGCAGACATGATCAGTTCCACCACAAACCTGAACATTGCCGCATCCTTCTCGTTGGTAATATCAAAAAGGATGGCCCGGCATATGAATCCATCATCCCCCCACGAGACAAGCTTTTTTCGCTCATGCTGCCAGGTTAACTTGACAAGACAACGAAACTTGAGGTCAAAGAGACGTGAAAGCCAGGCTTGTTCGTCTCGGGAATGACAGAGAAAGAATCAACTTATGTGGCTCAACAAAAGCTTCATGGACATTCTTAGCATCTGTCCAACCACATAGATACACCACATGCAGATACTGAACCGTATGTGCAGTAATTATCAAAGCAGTGCAGAACCTAAATTAACGAGGCCGTGTGTTGAAAGAGTAGCTGCCTGTGCTCGACTTGTCAAGACGGTCTGGTTGCAAATGGATTGCGAGGCGAATGGCATGATTCAAGTTCTCAATTTCTCAGTTTCGCACTGATCTGGATGATACCAATTGATTACCTATTGATAAGTGCATGACGTGCCAGATGCAGACCAAGGTTCCCCGACGATATAGGTGCATGTTGGACACAGAAGGTTCCCAGTATATATATATAGGTATATAGGTATATATACAGGTATTTATCGACCAATACCGAGATTCGGGTCTCTCGCTGTTTAAGACTAATAACGCCTCGCTCTAAAGATTGACTGGTAACTTACCTTCTTGACCTGTACTGGCCTTCTTCTGCCGCAACGAGGTTACTCATTCAGAGTGGCTCATCGCTTGGTTGCTTTCTGGTCGTCTACCCGGTGTTGCAAGCTACAATAAAAACTCTAGTACTTCCGTCCCCCACGGCAGCACTGCGAAATTGGCGTAGTTGTTCCTGGTCCTGTGGCGCGTGCCCGATTGTACCAGGTAGCTGAGGTTTCTGCTTCGGCGAGCAGTGTCGACCACAAGGCCAAAGCAGGGGTGAGGCTGAGGATACGGCCGCTGGAAACGTTGCGCCTGGTGCTGAAAGATCGCCGGTGGCCGGGGAGAGACAGACATGTGGAATGGGACGGTTTCGATATCGACTGTGTGGTCATGGGTTACGAGCGTGCTGCTTCTTGTCTCGGCAAGCTCACCTCCTCTACATGTCATTTCATGAAATTTCGTCATTGCCCCAATATCAACATGCAACGATACCGATTTGAGCCGTTAGATTTGCCGCTTCCCGTACGAAATGCAAGCCCTCTATATTCTATCCTTCACCCCTTGTCCGAGCCTGGAAACTGACCAAATACCAAGTTCGCCATCAAACAGATGCGACGAATGGTGGCGATTGGAAAAATCAAGTGCGAACCAACACCAAAGCATGAACGAGGAGAACTTACAGAATAGGGTACCTGTAATGTACCACACTTTATAAACAACGGACCAACACCTCGCAAATGCTTTTGCCAGGCAACCACCAGTCGACGCTCCGCAAAGCCCAGCAAGCTCTCGGTGCCTGTACGTGTTCACTCAACCGAGTCACAACTGGCTCAGGAACCCGCCACTCTGGAAGAACCGCATCTGATGGTCCCTGAGATCAGACCAGCCCCTCAGCTCCTGCTCCTCGTCCTGCGGCGTCATAGCCCCATCCGCGGACGAATTGCCCGGCCCAATCTTCTCGAGCCGTATTAGGACCTCCACAAAGCGGCTCAGCGGCTCCTCGGCCTTGACTGCGAGAGGCCCCTTGCGCTCAGGCGGGTCATTGATGAGCGTGGATGCTACCTGGCGGATCTTGTTGATAAGTGAACCACCGTTGGGCTCCATGTTCCGCTGCGAAATGGAGGACAGCACGGTAAGGAGGTTCTGGACGATGAGCTCCCTCTCCGCGGACATGTTGGTGTCGATGGGGTCGGTGTGTTCAGCGGCGGCGCGGAGGGCAGCGGCGGCTACGCTCTTGCTGTCGTTACCAATGCCGCTGTCCGCAGCGTAGGCCTGCTCCGCTTGGGCGCGAGTGTGTTGACGGTGGGCATCGCGGAGGTTGAGGTAGCGCTCAACGTAGTAGGAGCGCGTGGCCAGCTGCGAGGCGTAAATATTGGCCTTTTGAATCTCGTATTGGAGCCGGCGGCGCTCATCCTGGGTTTCGATCGCGTGGCGCATGTCCGTGGGCGGCTGGTGGTTGGGGTATGCGGGCGGATAGTACTGGAGTCCATCGTCGCCGGCAAGGTCCTGCTGCGGGTCGCCGAGATCGCCTAGTCCTGTGCCGTCGCCGCCGCTCCAGCCCGAGTTGAGGTTTAGCATCAGCTCTCGGGGCAGGTCGTCTGTGACTTGTTTGGCAGCCTGGAGACACTCGTCCAGCATGGCCTTTTGGTCATGGAAGGGCAATGTGGCGATTCCGTATGACAGCTCGACGCTGACCAGACCGTTCATCGTCATGTAGATCTTGATGGCCTGGTTAAAGCCAGTGAGCAACGAGACGACGTTTTGGGGCTGCTCGAGGATCTGGTAAGGGAGGATGTATTGGTCGTCAACTTCGACGGGCAATTCGGGGTACGGCTCGGTTGGAGTCGGAGGGGGGAGCACAATTTCCCCCTGAGGCGCCCCCAGTTGGACCATGGAACGAACACCAAGGAACATAACCCAGAAGATTCGTTTGCCGATCTGGTCCTGCACATGGTCGAAGGACGGGCCGCGGTGGTACGTGACCCCAAACGAGGTCAGGTCTCGAGGCTTGTGGTATCCTAGTTCCCTGACAAACGTCATGGTTTCCGTCATGAACCTCCTGCAAACCTTCCATTGCATCGTGTATCCAGCTGCCAATCCCAGGAAGTAGCTGGTGGCAGCATCATACACAGTAACCTCGTCCTTGCTGTAGAACATTGGCCCGCGGGCCTGCAGTGCGACAGCGCGACACCTCTCGATCAGGGTGATGGCTTTTGGGAACATGCTCATGCCATGTTGGGCCTTGAGGTGCAGCCTTGCACTGCGTGGGAAGGAAGCCACCAAGCTCCCTATCATGCTAGCCAGCAGAGCAAGAAACTCGCGGCTTGTTTGGTCCTCACGATTCGCAAACGACTGTCGGAATGTGGGTTCGTGAGGGAAGGGCACCAGAGGGTGTATGTAGGTGAAGAAGTCGTCCACCAGCAGGAGCAGAACGGACAAGGGCGCGATCGACTCGGCATCAAGAGGCGCCTGGTTGTCTTGTGCGCCGGCGATGGAAATCAAGGTCTCGGCGGCATTGTGCGGCCCTGGGCTGAGGTTCGGCTCGAGGCGCGGTCGTTTGGCGGCTCTGGCCGCTGCGGCGTGCTTGTTGGGAGGGCCCCGGCGCTTCATCTCGCGTTGGAAGGTACATTCGACATCGAGATCGCGACATGGTCGGCAGGGTTGGACTTCGTCGCACTAGACGGCGGGAGAAGAAGGGTCAGTTCGGGCTCCAAGGCAGCGTGGGAACTCAGCCATCGTGATTATGGCGGGACTCACCTTGACCTTGCGCTGGCTGCACATGTCACAGGCCCTGCGCAGCCGCGTCACCTTGGGGTTTGGAGGCGATGGCGTGATCTGGGGCGTATTGTTGCACAGATAGGGGGACTCGTTGGCATTTCCATACTGCGGCGTCACCGGGCTCTGCAGCTGCGCTGGCTGGACCGGAGCGGTGATTGCAGCTTGGAGCGCTTGCAGGCCATGGTGGGCGGCGGCAGCTTGGGCAGCAGCAAGGGCGGCAGCCTGGGCATCTAGCGAGGTGAGGCCGGGATGGGCAAGGTTTATTAGGTGATGGTATTGTGGAGGGATACTTTGTTGGGGTTGCTGCTCGAGGGGCTGTTGGGTTTGGGTTTGGACTTGATCGGGGATTCGATGAAGGGCCGAAGTCGCTGCGAGCGTGGAATTGGGATTGGGGTTGGAATTTGGATTCAGATTTGGATTCGGATTTGGATTTGGATCTAGGTTTTGGGTGTTGGCGCTGGTGTGGTTATTGTTGCTGCTGTTGTTGGTCGAGGGCAGCGGCAGCGGCAGCGGCGGCGGCGGCGGTGGAGGAGGGGGAGGGGCGTAGTTCGGCAATGACTGCGAGCCCGACATGCTCGGTGTGGACGCGCTTGCGACCGACACGCGCGACCACCGCCGAGAGTCGAGCAATCAGCAGATAAGACGACGGGGGACTTCGATTCGACGTCACGGCTTCACTCCGGGAGATTCACTGCCGCTGGCTGGCGACTTGTCGGCGAAGATCCGGTTGAATCGCGGATGATCTTTTTGCGTGCTTGACAAGCACAAGCACTGCTTGTGCGTGCTGGACGCAAATGGAATGGCCGGGAAACCGCCAACAGGGAAAGAAAACGAGGCGCCATGCACGGACCATAAGCACGTGATCCTACCAGACGGTGCCAGCTTGTTGCTTCCACGCACGAGCCACGCGAGGGATGCCACTTCCAACTCGCACCTCGCACCTTCCTTGTTCCCTTCTCGATTGCCGAGTTACTTTGATGGTGCCGACGAATTCCCAACCGCGAGAAAATGGTGCCCAAATTTCAATGGTTTTTATCCTTTCGCTTTTCTTCTCTCGTGCCATGATTTCCCGCCATCTTGATACTCCACATCCAACCATCCGTCCATCCATCCATACCTTAATTATTAGCCAATTCAAAGCCTCCTTCCAGTCAGCCCACCATCCATGATATCGGTTTAAGCAACAACAATTTCATCTCATCCCAGGGTACGCTCGCTCTACATACAGATCCAAAACCTGTTCTGGTTTCTGCGATTTATTCATTCCTTCTTGCTTTCGACAATCTCATTGTAACGAGTACCCATTGGGATCTCATAGGCCAACCTCCCCCCCTCCAAATCGAGTCTCTGTCTCTGGCGTCGCAACTCAGTCACTGCGGCCTGAGATTCCGTCGTGGAGTATCGGAATGCAAAGCTGCATGCTAGTACCGATGACTTGTGTGTGACCCGCCACACCGACTATATCTCCTCGTCCTTGTTACGCCAACCGGTCTGTGTGCGGGCCGTCTTGTTTACCAAGTCAGAGACAAAAATAGCCGCATGTGGACTCTTCTTTGCCATCGGCTCCTGACGTTCCGTTTGCAAGACCTGAACGATTGCTTGGCCCAGCGTACCTGTGCACTCCTGTACAGCAGAGCACGCATAAATGAAGTGTTTTGTATTATGACCATCCTGCTGGGAGCCATTTTGCTGGTCATCGTGGATATAAGTCGCTGCCCCAGCATGGCAGCAGTCCAGGACGACGAGGATATCTCTCGGCGCGGCCAAAATGATGCCCTGAACGTCTTTCTAGTCAATGCAGACAGGCTCCAGCTCAGATCGCCTTGAAATGGATTCGTATCAGCTTATTGCACATGAGGACTCGGTAGCTAGACAAAATCACACGCTTACCTAGAACCATCCAGCGTCTCAATCTCTTTCATCTGGGGTACGCTGGCTTGGATCAAGGACCAGAGGACAGCGTCAAGGGAGGTGTTTTCAGTCAGCTCGGAGGCGTCTTTCCATCTCTCCCCATCTTTTGATACCTCAGGCTCAGTATGGCTATGGAATTGTCAGGTTTGTTCCACGTGAAGTTGGTGAGGAAGACAGTTTAAAGTTATACCTGAACCACTTGAAGTTTTGAAACTGAGAGTCACAATGCCCATGCCCGTCGTAATGGATGATTAGCAAAGTTTCATCACATCCCGAGTTCACGAACTCTGTGAGTCGCCTTTGAAGAGATTCGAGGGAATCATTTGGAGGGATCATACATTGATCCACCCAGAACCCAAGGGCTCTATACGCCTTGCCAACCCCTGCGACAATTTCTCTGAAGCCTAAAATATCGGTTTCCCAAAAATGTACCATCAACACTTTCACCTCTGTGTATGACGATCCAAGGCGATCCAAGTTGATGGACGAGGTGTTCGTCGACATTCTCGATGATGCGTGACGGGATTGCTGAACGAGTGCGGGAATACAATTTCATCGATGGTGCCGGAGGCAACTTGAAAAATCTGGCAAGTCCGGGCCAGCGGTACAAATTCGTCTAGTGCCTGGGACGAATTTGTTCTATGGGAAGAGGGAGGAGAGATGTTATTGAATATCAAAATGAAGTAACTATATCGCCCAAGCGCTGATGGCACATAATTCGAGTGCCCGAAATCAATGCAAAGAACACGCGGGCTCTGCAGTGACATATCGCAAGTGTTAATCCGGGGGCCGGATCTAAAACCTACCTACCTTTGTGAATTATCATTTTCTACGACGCACTCCTTTCTTACCTGGTAACGTTATTCCTTTCTGGACATTTCACATTAGCTTCACACACCCGTCCGAGGATAGCTTGAAACGACGACGAGAACGGGGCGAAACTATGGCATTGCAGATTGAATCCTCGCAGTCTAAGAACAAACAAAGAATTGTTAATTCGGCAGCGACTAGCCAAAATGACCTTGTCTCATGAATCGCCCTTGTTCTTTGACATCACGAATTCCTAGGTTGCAGCACTGGCTTAGATTGTCTGGGACTCAAAAACAGCCCATCTCCAAACTTCGCGTCAGAGCTGGATGGTCATTTCTCCGCCGAGCTGGATTCTACCATGAGTTGACGGAACCAAACGGCCCGTCTCTTGAAGGCCGCGAAGGCCGGCCAGTGTGGAAACAGCTGGAATTGCGACGTTGCTCAAGCCTTTTCTTTCGACTGGCGGTAATGATTGCCTGCGCTTCGCGTTGGCCAGGTGGAGTCTCCATGCCTCTCCCTCAATGTGCCTTCCCTTTGCGACGTGGACCAGAACTGAGGTAACAGGTACGACGACCATCCGCGCCTTCCCGAAAAGTTCCTTTACCGCGGCCGAGGAAAATCTCAGGTACGTGCACCGCGCATCCACCATCTGCACCTTCCTCCCATTATGCTTTTTCGTTCTCGGGCCGCGGCGAACAGCCGCCTTTCCTTGCGGCATTCCAAAACTTGGGCGCTTTCTACTTTCTTTCTGGGTGATTGCTGGGTTGGCATCGATCTCCCAAATTGTTTCGGTGTGGACTCCTGGAGGCAAATTTCCGGGCGACTTCCGGGGTTCCATGGATAACAGGAGCGACGACCACCAAGTCAACGACACAGAGGAGCTGGCCCCTCCGGCAAAGCGCCAAAGGCTTTGCGACCAAGAGCCCGAAGAGCAGCCAGCAAATGAAAAGCCTAATCAGAAGCGATCATCAAGGTCTCCAGGTCCATCGCCATCGCCATCGCCATCGCCATCGCCATCGCCATCACCATCAGCATCAGTATCATCAACATCGCCGCCATCTCGATCTGCATCTCCGTCACCAGCCTGGGCCATCCCGGCACAACCAAACTCGTTCATTGACATCCTACGCCGAACCACGCGCACACCTCTCTTTGTGCACCCGCTGAAGTGGACACCAACGCACCTCTGCCTGCTGAACTGCCAGTTTCACGACGATTCCGATCCAGCCACCCAAGACGATGCCGACAACCGATCTCAGCAGCAAAGCGAACCCGATTCAGAGCCGCTTCCTCTCCAACGACCGTTCACCCGCGTGCAAGTAACGGCGCACCGGCAGATCCGGCACATCTTACGGCTGACGTCGGGAAAACACAGATTCCATACGGCCCACCACATAGGACGGATCATGCACGGTTTTGGCCTGCTAGCCAGGAAGAACAAGAAGAACAAGCAATTGTAAGCGTGCAATGAGCTAGCCCACGACAACCGGGAAAGGTTTTGTCAGGCGATCGTCACTAACTCCATGCCAAGCTCGCTGGAATTCCAGTTCGGCGTCGTCGGCGCCTACCCGCTACCTGTCATGGAGACATACTACAAAAAAGGGCCAAACAATCAATATCGCTTTCCAGCTGTGGCGCACATGGACAGAGTCGGGGTCGACCGCTTTTTGAAAACCCGCTATATGTCCTCCAGCAAGATGGACAAGTATAAGAACCAACCGGTAGAAGGGCTCAGGGCATGGAGGCTCAAGACGCTCTTGAAGCTGCGTGGGACGCGAGATCCCGTCATCATCGCCATGCTGATTGGGCTCGCAGAGAGACAGGCTGTGAAGTGGGCGAGAAATCACGGCACAGACAAAGAGCTGCATGACACCCTTCGCTTCTGCCTTGGTCTGGAGACGAATGCCGCAGTGCTGGAGGGGATGCGTGATCTGCCAGAGCCTCCCACCGTCTGGACGTGCCATGTTCTCTTGTCGACGGGATCGCCCGAGCGCAACTCGATGCATCTGTTTACGGCTGACATCCCGAGCGCGTACCTGGCCATGTTTTACAATCTGTGGAACTATACGGATCCGCCGCCGTTGGTTGTGCATGTGAAGGAGCTTCCCTTGCGGCCGGAACAGGAGTTCTTGCAAATGCTCAAGAAGGGTCTCAGGATTGAATCAGAATGAGGCACGAGGACCGCTGGCTGCAAACGACCGGGACGTGGTAATTATTAATATGCTTCAGTTCACACAGGACTGTTCAGGGTCTATGACAACGTGAATGGTGGAGTACCATTTCGATGATCGACCAACGATGCCGAGTATTATCCGGTGAAGAACTTTAGTACCGTCTTAATAATTAGCTCACTAGGATACTGGCTTTGGCTCGAATGTCACCAGTCTTTATCTTCGTATCCAGTTTAAATGTATCCATCATTCTTGTACAGGTAACATCGGGCAAACTAACAGCAGCAGGAAGAAGAGAAACACACTAATATAAAGTATTGTAGCAAAGGCGAAAAAAGATTCAGCAGGCAACCATCGAGTACAGAATCCTACCTACACACCCGGCTTAGAGGCGCCTCCGACAGCCTGAGTGGTGGTAGCTTTAGGAACATCCGCGACCTGCCACGACACCAGATCATGATACCCATACTCGGGCTTGACGCCCTCCGGCCTGGCCCTCGTCGGCGTCGGCTTCGGTGCGGTAGTGAAAACGCCGCTCACGGCCTTGGACACGGGCGCAAGCGCATCCGAAGTCCACTTGGTGATCGCCCACCTGTTCGCCGCGCGCAGCCTCTCCGCCTCGGCTTCCTCCGCCTTCTTGCGGGCCTTCGCCTTCTCCTCCTTGTCATTCTGCCACACCAGTAACTTGTCGTTGATCTTGATATACATGCGCTCCCACATGCCCAGGTGCTCCTCGGGCAGCGGCACTCTCCCCTCCTTGACCCACGCCCAGTGCGACTCGGGGTTCTCCGGCAGCTGATGCAGGTCGTATTCGCTCGGCTGCTCGAGCCTGACGAACAGCTCCGCCGCGTGGCCTTGCTCGGCAAAGTTTGCCGGCTTCGGCGGCTCCTCGGGGCCCACGAATGGCGTCACGACTCCACGGACGCTATGGTACGTCCGCAAGGCACCCGGCACTCGACCGGGCCGGGTCGGCTTGACGGGCGTCCGCACGAGCTTGTACCCCTGCTCGGTCAGCGCGCGCGCGTTCCACAGCCCGTGGTCGTCCATGTTCAGCCCGTCGTAGTGGTAGCGGATGCGCACGCACGGGTGCACCAGCTCGTTGGGGTCGACGAGCGGCTCGTCGGGCTTGCCGTCGGCCGTGTACGCCCCTGGTGTGCGGGTCGCGTAGTCGGTGCTCTCGCCGCGGAGCTTGTGGTAGGGCGCCGCCGCCGACGACCACAGCCAGTCCGGGTACGAGGTCGCGCCGTTGGGGTTCTTGAGCAGGCCCAGGCCCCACTTGCGGACCGTCATCTTGGGGTGCACCGAGTAGAAGATGCGGGCCATTTCGTTCTTGCTGAATTCCACGCCGATTGACGTCAGTTGGTCCGCCATCCCTAATAGCTGGGGTTAGTAAGGGTTTTTCTTTTTGAGTTTTCTTTTGGAAGGGGAAACGTCTGGGAGGGGCTGGAACGTACAGGCGAGGGCGATGGTGGCGATTTGGTGGTCTTCCCAGCCGCCGCCCACGTTGCAATGCGTGCCCGGGAACCAGACTTGGCGGAGGTTGGTCGAGGTGTTGTTCTTCTTGCCCCACATTGTGCAGTTGAACGCCGAACGCCATTCATCCAACGCGATGGCGTGGAATGCGTGCTCGATCTTTGGGTGGACGTCGAGGCCTTCAAAGCGGATCTAGAGGGGGGATGCTTGGTCAGCGGCGGTGGGAAGGGGCGTTGGGAATGAGAGAGGCTTACCTCGTCCTCGCCACGGCTGTGAACTCGATAGGGCATCTTCGGAATACCCAGACTTCCTACCGTGTCCCAGACACCTGCGCATGGAAAAAGTTGAGTCAGAGAATGCACTGTGCATACTGCTGCGGATGCAGTGTTGGATGAAACTCACCAACGGCCTTGACTGATCCTTCTACAGGAACATACTCAAACGTCTTGACGCCGGCGGCATCCGTGCGTTCGAACCAACGAGTCTGCGACATCTCGTGCTGCACATGGTCCATTAGTCAAGGCGGATCAGCAAGTGAGATTTGAGACAAACACGAACCTCTGCCAGCATCTCCCGGTATCTCTTGGCGATTTTCAAGCGCGTGTCGCTCTTCTCCTCCCCTGCCGCCAACTTGGCCATCTCATCGTACAGCGCCTTCCTCTCGTCCGCCAACACGGCCTCGACGGTTTTGTCAGCGCGAGTCCACGGGCTCGGTTTGGGCTTCGCGTCGCCGGGCTTGACCGTCCGCGCCTTCGAAGCCTGCAGTCGTATGACGCGCTCGACGTTCTCGAGCGTGAAGCCCATGAGGTTGTCGGCCGCGTTGTACGCGTTGGGTTTCCAGTCCAGCCAGGTCTGGTAGTCGTGGAAGATGTGGGGCAGCTGGTCCAGGCCCGCTCGGTTGAGGAAGCCCAGGGCGCAGACCATGCCGGCGACGGAGCGGGCTGTGAAGGCGCCGCGCGAGAAGCCAATGATGATGACCTCGTCGCCCGGGTTGTAGTTGTCGCAGATGAAGCGGTACGACTCGACGATGTCCTGGTCGACGCCCAGGCCGAGCACGCCGCCCAGCGTCTGCGCCACCTTGGACTCCTCGGTGCCGGCGCCCGGGTGGTAGAAGACGATCTGCGGCATGCCGGAGCAGCATTTGTGTGCCACCGCGCCCGAGAGCCGGCTCACGTTGGTGGCCGGGCCGCGGTTGCGGTCATTGCTGTGACGTGTTAACAGGGGGCGCATGGTGAGCTGGGAGGTTTCACAAGTGGGTAGTGGGGTTTTGAGCACGTATTTAGGAGTGGACATACGCATCATTCCAAGTGCCATCGCAGCAGACGATGATGCGCTTGGCGTTGGGGAACACGCCCGACTCGGATTTGTGCGCGCAACGCGCCACGTGCTCACGTCCGGGTTGAGGAGGCGGCGCCATTTTGGTGTTTTAGCAAGGGAGATATCGGCGAGTGAGATCAGAATGGAGTTGAAAGAGAGGCTATTTCTGTCTCGATTGAGCCTGGATACGCTGTGTGGGCCACGACTATTATGTACTCCGACGAGACGGGGCAGGCGGCTCGCCCCCTCCCACATGGAAATCCCTTTTTCGCCATGGGCTTTTCTGCAATTTCGCCATCGCAATTCTTGATCTGTTCGGTTCGGCATCGGGGGGTCGGCGAAAGGCCAGCTGAGTGATCCTGTTGGCTCGATATCCGTGGGTGTTGCGCGCTAGCTGGTTACTAGCAAGGAAGCTATCACCAGTGGAGTCGATAAAGCGACGCTCCAGCTCGTTCTGTGCACGTTGCACCCTTGCTGCTGCGACCGGTTTGGGCGAATATTGATTACAGCTGAGGCCTGGGCTCGCCGGGGTGGACCCCTTTTTCTTTCCAAGGGTTAGGGTTGGTTCCCTGACTTCCCTTTGTTAACGAGAGCGTCTATTAGAACCGTGCTTTCCGTCTTCGCGTAGATCCATGTAGTGGGTGCAGTGGGTGGTAGGGGTGTTCTGGAGGGCGATTGAAAGAGCCGACTTTCTGTACAACATAACGGAAAAGTTGTGGAGGCAAGTTGGGTATGCAAACGGGGTTAGGGTTCGGAGTAGCTTTACAGCTAACGAAGACGGGAGGTATGGTTCCAACAGACGCTCTCAAATGAGATTAGGATCCATGTAGAGCCATGCTGCGTTCTCGCCCCAGACTGGCTTCAGTGCGGGTTCCCAAGTGATCCCGCGCTCAATGTCCAGATCCAGTGTTGGATCCGTCATTAGTTGCTCAAGCTCATGTTTACTTGGTGCAGTCGTCCCCCGAGCTGCATTCAAATCGATCAGCTTCTGCAGCACCACTGCACGCTTGGGAGGAAACCAAAGCCCAACAGCATCCCGGAGCGAGAGTCGGCCACCCTGGGTTTCGTCTTCTGGTGTTGGACCGGCGGCTGGCCCCGGGTTCGAGGGTTGACAGGTATGCTGGGAGCCCTCCGAAGCGTCGATAATGTCTTGCGACAGTGATATAATATCGTACATTACGTATGCAAAAACCAGCTTCTTTGTGTCGGCGTTGACTATAAACATGCTGAGGCGATGGAAAGGCTCTCCTCTCAATTCATCGGCCGTGAATGAGAACTGGATGTTTGGATCTGCGCCGTGCAGGAGTATTACTCGTAGGATGGGTTCTGCGGGGAGAGTCTGATCGTATCGCTTGTTGAATAGGGTAGCCCAAATGATCCACTGCCACCAAGTCAAACTGAGACATTTGAAGGGGTGGTCATCGGCTGTTAGAGCAAGAGATAAGGATCTTAGGTATCGCAGACCTATGCGAGCGCTGACCCCTCCAGCCGACAGTCCCACGAGAAGAGATTTGAGGACCAGTGGGTCTTTCTGACCGAGGTCGAACAGCCCATCAGTGGTGGCCATCTGTGGTCGGGAGATCCAATATTCGTCCAAGCCCAGCTTAGCCGCGAAATATTGCGTGAGACTCAAGATGTCAACTTCGAATGAAGCCGTGTAGAAATTGAGATTCCAAACTAGCATTGGTAATGTCGTCGGTCCGGACTGTGCAATTATGTCATGGACCTTGCCAACCAGTTCGGATGCCCAAGTAATTGTCGTTCGACTTTCCCGGTTCTCCGTCAAGTCGATCACATTGACGAGTTCATGTTCAAAGATGTGTCCATCGATAAGGTTTGATAGCCGGCGCCGGCTTGGCTTGTTGCACTGCCGAAGTATTAACACCGCCAGAAATGCCTGGCCGCAGTACTCAGGAACATTAAACTCGGGCAAACGGTGCGTTAGTTCCGACTGGATATCACGACGGTGGAGAAACTTCGAAATTGACCGGTGTGTGAGGATGACCAACTCGACGTCTTCGCTTGGGCCTGCATCTGGCTGATGATGATGGACAAGGCCTTTGCAATGTGCGTAGATCTGTTTCCGGCATCGCCTTCACCTGGATTCGATGTCCGGCTTGAAATCATGGCCACAGGGTAGGCTGAATGCGAAGCGTGGGTTTTTGTCGAAGTCGTCAAGGAACAAGCAGTCGAGCAACTCCAGGTCACGCGCGGGGGTGGAGCTGCCGTTGCCCTTGCTACCGGGCACGAAAGAGAGCAGCCTGAGAATTTTCAGGGCGAACTGCTGATCAATTGGGTGGCCTTCGTTGAGCACGGAATTGAACAGCTGCTCATACAGACACTCAAGCTCGGCGGGGGTTGTTTGGATCTTTTTCAGCAGGTCATCCATCCCGTCATCGGTGAGAAGGGCTTGCTCGATCATGCGCAGGACCAAGGTGACCCACAGAAAGACGCCCTCTGATTTGAAATGCAGCGCGTCAACCAATCGGTCCGGACGCGCAGTTTTGGAGAGCTCCTGAAACTCTTCATTGGCTTCAAGTGTAGCCAGTATCAGCCCCCTGATGTCCCGGCTTGTGAGGTCATGAAGGCGCATGGAAGGACAATGTGCCAATCTTTGTTGAAAGACGAGCCATTCGCGACTGGAAACACAAATCTTGAGGTTCGTTGAGCTTGTGCTGGCCCAGTTCAGGAGGCGTTTGGTCATCAGATCATGATTTCCCTTAAACTCGTCTAAGCCGTCAATAAAGAAGACAAACTTGTGGTTCTGGTAGACCGTAGGATTTGTCACGAGTCGATCGAGAGCGTCCTGGACATCAGAGGTGCTCAGTGTGATGGATTCGGAATGGCCATGAGCTGCGTTCCATTGTACTGGTAGGCACGTAGGGATGAGATCGGGGGCTTGCTCAAGGAGACAGTACAGAAGAGCACGCAGGAGTCCATTCATGGATTTCTGCAAGGGGCTTCCCGGCTTCCAAAAAAAGAAGTTGGCCGTGATGAGCTGCTTCGGGGCTGCCCAGGTCTCCAGAAAAGATCGAGTCTGAGGGTGTTGACAGAGATATTTCATCAGGGTCGACTTGCCCGAGCCCGGTTTGCCGGTGATGTGGAATATTCCATGGCCTTCTGTGAGCCAAGTTACAAAGTCGGCCCTTGCTTTCTCTTGGCCTCCATCCAACGATTTGAGAAACGGTCGCTCGTCGTTGCTGTCGTCGGCATCACTGTCGCTGTTGAGACTGTCGCTGTTGCTGTCGTTGTCGCTGTCGCTGTCGTCGTAACTGCCCGGCGAGTTGCCGGAAGGCCCAAGAATCCAGTTGAAAGTTTGCTCATGAGCAGTCTCAACCTCCTCGAATCTGTTGTTCATGGTTTTGAAGTACAATGGGTCCATGACTCGGCTTTGTAGCGTCTTGTCCAATGCCCTGGTGGTAGACCTGAGCAGTGAGCTTAGCTGGTCCAAGACATCAGGCCCAAGACTGGTTACAGTTACGCCTTGTTGCAGAGCCTGGACGTTTCGCAGCAAGGATGCAAGCTCTCCTTGTTGACAGTTCCCAGTAGTGATGACCTGGTCAAGTCGACTTTGCAATTCAGACCTACGAGCGTGTTAGCAACTTCATGTTAATTACGTCTCTGTTAGACTGCGAGAACCAACTTCGACATGTAGCTCAGCTGCAAGTGAAGCTGCTGGCGGCACTGATACAACCGCTTTTCCAAGTCTTCTTTCTCTCCCTTGGCACGAACAGCGCGAAGCGCAGTTCGGAGCAGCTGACGCTTGGAGGTCGGGTTGGCAGGCTGAAGTTTACCAATGAGTTTGAGCAAGTCGTCCGACAGCCGAGTGCAAGTCTTTGCCAGCTCGCCGAGACGGACTTCATCAGATGTCATCTGTGACTCGGGTGTTGCGGGTTGGAGATCGATGGCAAGACCCTTAATTTTCTCGCTCAGGAAGGCGAGGTCTTCATCTTGGGAGGTCGTCCCGGAGGTCACCGACTCCTGAATGGCACGCGCAGCTTTCACCACCTTGAAGCCAAAGTCCAGAAAAGCCACGATGGAGCTGGCGAGCCCAACCGCAACAAAAGGATCCATGTTGCGTTGCTGGTTGCTGGGGGTGGGTTGTCGATATCCGGGATGCTCGTCTTGGCTGCAACGTTGCTCTGCTCCGACTCTTTGGATTTTGCAGTGGTGACGGTGCAGTGTTCGCCACATGCGCCGCGCTTTCCCTCTCTTCCCCTCGTTGCTGCCTTGCGGCTGGAAAAGTCGTCATGTGATACTGGGCAATTTGGTTGGCCCACAGGAGTCCTATGTCCACTGAGCTCCAATCATTCCGGTGACGCGCCTAGCCTGCATAGTATTATGCTCGTTCGTTGCTTGTTGTTAGCAGCGTACGGGTTTCTGATGTGGTGTGCAACTATGGGGGTCATCGATCACGGGTTGCAGGGAAAGACAGCTTTCAAGTTTCCTCAACATTCTCGTAATGCCAATAAACAAAAAGACACTTGCTGCGGGGGGGCAAGCCCGTTCTGGCCACGGGGGCATTCTCGTGTTATTACATGTACCTGCCTGACCAGGGAGGGTTGAAGGTGAAGTCGCCGGCAGCCGTTTGAGACAGTAGAACCATCTTTCTGCAATTAATTTTCTACACAATCCAATTAATTATCGCGAGCCCGTATGATTGAGGCTACCTAAAGGACTTCATTTCAGATTACATGGTTGCACCTAATAATTACTGGGCTGACCGCGTCGACTGAGCGGACTGCACTCGTTGTACCGACTGCATTGACTGCACTGACTGTAAAGACTGCACCTATTGGAATCAGTAACTATACGGGTTCCTACGGGGAAAACCCCGTTTGCTGTCAGTGTGGAAAGAGCGATGACAGACGCCAAACTTTAGGTTGCCAGATTGGGAACCCCCGGACTGTCCGCATCTTTGCGTCTGTCGGCGCCTTTCGATTCTGACGGCAAACGGATCTTTCCTCCTAGGTTCCACCTGATTATTAAAAGGCTACACATTTGACTGCAAAGACTAGGAGTATATATGCAATGGGAAGAGCCGTTCTTCTAGGTAAAGGCCTTGCAGTAGGTGCAGTCGGTGCGGGGCCGAACTGTCAAAACTCTGACCCTAAGCCAGAGGGGGGTGGCGCCCCAGCGAGTGTCAAAAAACATCCCCTCTTGCAAAGACCGGGCACGCGTTGCAAAGACGAGGCCCCTATTTTTGGGGTAACTTCACCAACTGGAGAGGCGACTCCTGCTCCAGTTGAGTTTATAAGTTATACGGTTTCATTGCAGACTTTACAATGCAGTCAATATCTACCGGTAGTGTAAACACTTTACAGCGGATCTTTGGCGTAACTGTCTATAACAACCGGGAATCAAGGGGGGCTTGCGATTGCCCTCAGTTGATTAATGTTTTTTCTTTTTTTACAGCTGTACCAATTCAGTCGTCATCTGTCTGCTCAGCTTCAAGTTCATGTTCGCATTGAGAACTCAGGTAATTAACCATCATCGTTATCACTGTGCTGCAGCCTCTTAACTCCACACAACTTACATGTCATGGCACATCGTCACCAGTGGTATCTGTCATCAATGGGGGAGGCGAGGCACGACAGGCCGTCAACTTTTCTCCGTTCCACACAAGTCACTACCATATACATGTAGGCTACACCGACAGCAGCAACCCGGACACATCATCACTCACCTCGGCTTCTCATCCGAGGCCGTGGTTGAGGGGGTACTATCGTCACCAGTACTGCTCCCACTGATTGAGACCGACGACTTTGAAACCTTGCCTTCGCGGATCGCTATCCAAACTTCCCATAACTGCGCCCGCCCATCGATGATAGGGTAGAATCCCACGATCAGGAGTGTGATCCACAGCCAGATGACGCCGACAACGAGCCAGGCGGTGTAGAACTAGAACATGTCAGCACCATCCCAACCCAAAAGAAAAAAAAAAGAAAAAGCAAAGAAAAAAGAGAAAAAAGCAAAGAAAAAAAAGAAAAAAGCAAAGAAAAAAAAAGAAAAAAGCAAAGAAAGAAAGAAAGAAAGAAAGAAAGAAAATGAAGGATGTTGCGCAACTTACACCAGAGCTAAAAATGTATTTGGACGCATACATGGGCAAAGGCCACAGAACCCAATGTCCCAAGAACGTGGCCAGCGCCCAGATGCCCGCGATGCGTCCCCAGCGCTTGAGATGCGGCTGATCACGCAAATTAGCATGGTCGAGCTCCTCCTCCAGCACCGCGGCCTCGCCCCCCTTGGGCGCATGGTGATCGACCTCGAAGGCCAGCTTCTCGCCGCGGAAGCGCGACCAGTCAAAGTCCTCGGGCCTGCACAGCGTGATGATGACGGTGTAGGGCAACGGAGAAAAGGCCGAGGCCACGGTGCCGTACACGCACGGGTAGGTCATGCCCGTGCTGACGATGGTGACTTCGCCGTAGAGGGCGTAGGCGGAACCCAGCCAGACGGCGATGCCCGTCGCCATGCCCAGCAGGGGCGAGACGATGGCCGCGACCTTGGACTGGCGCCGCCAGAGGATGGTGAAGGTGGTGGGGAAGATGCCCGGGCAGGTGAGCACGCCGAGCATGTACAGCGTCCAGCCGAGGTTGATGCCGACGTAGTGCAGCATGGTGGAGAAGCCGGAGGCGAAGAGGGCGAAGAAGATGACGCCGTAGTGGCACCAGCGGATGATGTCGGCATCTAGTGCCTTGGGCTTTAGGTAGGTGCGGTAGATGTCGAAGCTGATGATGGAGCTGACGGCGATGATCTGTGCGGAGAGCGTCGAGGTGACGGCCATGAAGGTGATGAGGAGGATCCCCACTGCGCCTCCTTTTCCTGCAACAGTCATGGCAAAGTAGGGCAGGACCAGGCCGTTGCTGACCTCGGTTGAGCTCATGCGCTGGACACGGTTAGCCAGACAAGAGGTTTGAAGACGAAAGACCGTGACTTACTCTGGGATACGTGGGGAAGATGGGATTGTCCTCCAAGCCAAGGACCACGGAGCTGGCGAGGGTTCCGATGAACCAGGGAATAGCAAAGTAGGCGATACCGCCAATCACATATCCCGGCACGACTGCTTTGGGAGAGGCGGAGAAGGACTTTTGGAAGAAGCTTGTGTCCATGATGACCTAGAAAGCGTTAGTGCAAGTTGCCAAGTGCCGGCAAGGATGTAGACGTAGGTAGATTGACGTACCAGTCCAAAGTTGGCGCAGATGTGCAGGATGCCAAAGAGGAGACCACCCTTCGAGGTCATGGTGAGGTAGGACCCGCCTTCATTCCCAGAAACAGGGGAGCGCTCGCCTGCAGCCTTGACCAGCTCGAAGAGATTGCTCATGGAGCCGACTTCTTCTAGGGTGAAAGCCTTGATGGAGAAGTAGCACAGGATGATCATAATGATGAAGGTGTGGAGATAATCAGTGAGGAACGTCGCCTTGATGCCGCCAAAGAATGTGTACATGGCGACACCGGCGGGAAGGAGGAATGTCGCTGCGATGATGTGCATTCCGGTCCTTTGAGCCTGGGTTAGACTGGAACTGCGGCCGATGGGGGGGGGAGGAGCGGGACTTACATGGCGGTGATGACGGCCGAGGCGCCCAGGATCATGTTGGCCACGGCGATCAGGTTGTTGATCAAACACAGGACCATATATACGATGTGTGCCGACTTGCCGTATCTGATGCGGACAATCTCCAAGAGCGTGTGCGCCTCGGGAATCTTGCGCTTGCACGAGATGCCAAGAACGGCAAAGAAGACGATCATGGGGCTGCAGCCGGCCGCGAACCAAAATGGACCCGAAACGCCGTTGACGTAGCCAACGAGTGTCGACCCCAACATCGCTGTGCTCCAAAGCCATGACTGTGGGTTCAATGTTAGTGTCGTTGAACGGCGCCAGTTTCAGGTCGAAGCCCGGGGGACTAACCGAGACAACCGCAGATGCAGTGAGGCCGGTAGTGACACTTCGGTTTGCGGTCATGAACCTAGATCATATGCAATTAGCGTCGCCAGCCGGGATGCGAAGATCTAACGATTTTGCACCTACATCTCTGTCTTGGTGTTGTCTTCTCCCGACGTCCGCTTGAGCAGTTGGGTGACGAGGATCATCACTTTCATGGGCATCCCGCGTTAGCCGATCTATTTTGAGCTTCACTTGGGCGCCAGAAGATTGGCCAGGAAGCACTTACAAAAGGCGATGACGAATCCGACCAGCACGACGACGATGTAGCCAACGGCCTGGGAGAGAGGCGGCTCAACCATCACCGCGGCTCCATCCCGCGCTGTGAGAAAGGGATCCATCGCAACGAACGCAACGCCGAATTGTTGCTATACCACAGTGAGGTGTCTGTGCAAGTGATGTTCCAACGTGCAGCCAAACTACTAGAAAGCCAGTTGCATGCTCTTAACTAGTCGGTCGGATCGATGTAATTAGTAGACAGCTCGTAACCGTGAAAAGCCTTCATCCTCCATGAGCACACCATCGTCGAGTGCAATGATGGCATCAATGCTTAGCATCTTACACGTGCGGCAGGATTCTCGACCTAATTCTCAGATGAGAGCCGATACGGCTAGCTGCCGATGTAACCCGCGGTTGTTCTTCTTCAGCTATTGGTGTACGTTTGCCGAGGACTTTGTCAAAAGCGTGGAGGCTCTGTTTAAGCGCAGCCTACTCTCCGTGTTCCAATGCCGGCGGGGAGTTTCATAGGCAGGAGAAGCACTGATATCTACAAGTACCTGGTACTGTGGTAATGTCATCCACGGGGGAGGGACGTGGGGACTGCCGGCTTGGAGTAGTGGGGGAGGCGATCTAGTTGAGCGGCCGAGCCCTTAGCTTCATGCTCGGATGCGGATCTCTGACGAGGTTGTCCAGGCTGATCTTGAAGGAAGGGTCTTGTCAGAAAAGGTGCCAGAGGCTACACGTGGGCAAAGTAGGAATGAAGCATGACTGGATCTAAGGATAACGCTACGTTTTCCGATATTCATTTCCTGACCTTTGCGCCGTGCAAACCAAGAGAGGATTTGCGCAAAGACCCGATGCGAAGATTTAGGTGATGCATTCCTGACGGATTATAGTCGGTACCAAAGATGTCGTAGTGTCACATCAACCAGACCCACACAAAAGCTAGCGGCGATTGCGCCATGGTTCCCTTTGATGTTGCCACGTCTTAGGCAAACAGCCCCGACCGCGGACGTCAAAACATTCCCTGACAACTGGTTTTGGATATTGGGAGGCGCAGAGTGTCATTGATTCTCAACGTTAGCTCCAAGAGTCCCCATGTGCCGGAGAAGACAATGAAACCAGATACAACAACCCCACATGAGATGACACTAAAAGGAGGAAATAAACAACCATTGGACGGTGCGTCGCGTAAATAGGGGTCACCGAAACAAGGATGGCTCCTGGGAAACGTGATCGTCCCACGTTATGTGCCCAGTACCCCGGAAAAAGAAGGAAAAACATGCCTGAGCTTTCACCAACAATGGATTTATCTTGTTCTCAAATTACTCTCCGTCTCCCGCAACTGAAACATGCCCTGCAAGACGTTCATCGCCCGCTGCGCAAAGACATGGCCGTTCACGGCCTCATCGCCTCGTTAATGTACCTCTGCTGCCGGGTGTTTTCCTTGAGCTGCTCCTGGAAGGCGCGCGTCATCTCGCACACGGCCTTGAGGTGCTCAAACGTCAACCTGCCATCCTTGACGGGCTCGCCGCTGACGGGGTTGGACGCCTCGTGCCGCGCGGCCGCCAGCGCCGCCGACACGACGTTGCGAATCTGGCGGCCGTTGAGGCCGTAGTGATTGCCGAACGAGTTGATGAAACTGTCGATTCCGCAGCGGTCGGCGATGCAGCCCGGCTCGAGCTGGTCGAGGAAGTACTTGAAGATGCTCTTCATCTGGCTGTCGGACAGGTCCTCGTAGCGGATGGCCAGGTGGATGCGCGAGATGACAGCGATGTCGATCGACTTGATGCGGTTGGTCGTCAGGATGATGATGCCGCGGTAGTACTCGAGCACGCGCAGCAGCACCGACACGAGGGCGTTGCGCGACGCGCTGGACGTCGCCCCGCGCGTCTCGAGGAACACGTCGGCTTCGTCGACGAGGAGAATCGCCTCCCACTTGGTCGCGAGGTTGAAGAGCTTCTCCAGGTTGCGCTCGGCGCGCGAGGCGTCGAGCCCGATCTCGGCCACGCTGACCACGACGAGGGGCTTGGCAGTCGCCTGCGCGATGGTCTCGGCCGTCAGCGTCTTGCCCACGCCGGGCGGGCCGTGCAGGAGCAGCACGAGCCCCTTGCCCTTCTCCTCCACCACGTCCTCGACCTGCGCGACGAACTTGCTGTTGGACTCCATGTGCGACTCGACCAGCGCCTTGATGAGCGTCTTGTACTTGGGGTCCAGCTGCAGGTTGTCGTCGAACTTGTCGGCCTGCATCCCCAGCGGCTTCTTCATCAGGTCCAGGTTGAACTGGCCCCAGACCTTCTCGCGTGTGGCGTAGCCCAGCACGCGCGGCGGGAAGATGGCAAAGTTGTCGTTGTCCGGGTCGAGCTCTGCGGCGTCGATGTCCATGGTGCTGATCAGTCTTGCGAACTCGTCGTAGTCGACCGTGTTGGAGTGCAGCTCGTCGACGATGATTTGGCTGGCCGTGTAGAGCTCGCCCAGCGGAGGGATTCCGGTGCCTAGCGGTTGGAGAGATGAGGTGGTCAGTGTCATTGAAGTCGCTTGAGTCCTTGGTGGAAACACCTTCATGAAACTGAACTCACCATACTGGAGGAATGCCTCGGGGTCAACGAGAATCTCGCCCTTGACCTGCGGCGCGCAAACGCTACTTAGCAGCGGATCAAGCCGGTAAACCTGGGTCGTTTTCTCCTTTGGCTTCGGCGACATACCTGGACGACCTTTGGTGGGAGCGGCTCGGCAGAGTCATCCGACGTCTGCCTCTGCTCTGCCCCCTCGTTGTCCTTGTGCAATCTTGATGTCAGAACTCAATCATTCGAACATGAGCACATGGATCGGCCGGGAAACACTCACGAGAGCAGGCGGCGTAGTGTCCTTGCTGGACAGGATATTCCTCTGCTCGCCATAGGCCACGCCCTCGTAGCGAAACATCTGGCCGGCGCCCGGGGTGCACCGGGCCGTGGCCTTGATGAAGCGCAGCGCGCGCGCGCGCGGGCCTCCCGCAGCAGTCGCTCGGGGTCCTCGTGGTACATGAGCGGGTAGTAGGGCAGCTCCGTGATCACTTTCGTGCCGCGGAACCACTCAAAGTTGAGCTCGTACTCGACCCGCACCAACTTCTTGCCGTTCCAGTCCCAGCTCGACGCCCACATGGTGACCTGCCGCATCGAGTACGGGCCGCGCGAAACGGGGATGGGCGCGTCGACGATCTTGAAGATCTGCGCCACGTTCTGGAACAGGCGCGCCACCACGAGCGTTCCCGGCACGAAGACGGTCCACAGCGTGTTGAAGGTCACGACCTTGGACGCCAGGTTCGACTCCCGCACCTTGAAGTAGTCCTGCAGCTCGGGCGCCGTCTGGACGCGGTCCAGCAGGTTCGAGAGGTCCTTGGACGTCTGGGACTCGGGGTCTTGTGCTGCTCGTTTGTTCAGCTTCTCCCAGTTGTGAACCTGGTTGAAGAATAGGGGGGTTGGCGTCAGCGCAATCAACTCACATTCACTACCAGGTATGTTGTTGGACACCAAGAAAAAAAGGAAAAAAAGGAGGATCATTCATACAAGCGGCGAGAAGGGGTTCTGCATCGTGATGATGCCGCTGTCAAGGTTCACGCCGGGATATTTGCCAATCTCGTTCTTCAGGACTTGGATGAGCGCGGGATCCTCAATCTCGATCTGGCTGAGGGCGCTCTTCTCACCCGACGCCGGGTCGTAGATTCTGCTGAAGGTGTATGCGACGTCTTTGGACTGCTTCTCAAGGAAGAAGTTGGCTCCGACGACTTCGTCCTTGTACACGCCAGTGTTCCGGTCCCATTTCCTAAGGATGTTGCGGTAGCGGCTGTCACTGTCGTCCTTCTTATCATCGGTCTCGTGAGATCATTAGCCGAGCGGTTCACAACAGAGACGATGGCAAATCAAAAACTGGCTTATGACGACGCTCACTTTGTCGTCGGCCACGCCCGCACCCGTGGGTGGTTCCGACCCGCCATTGGCGGTTTCGACAGCTGTCTTCAACGCTAGCTCGAGCTGCGCGATTCGCTTCTCGAGCAGCTCCGTGTATCTGTCTTGCAAGGCCGCAGCCCTGGACACGGGATCCTGTATATTTCAAAGTCAGTTGAAGCGGCAACCAAAAGAAAAGGTATTGATTTATGAGCTGTGAAATCCACTTACTGCTCCATCATTAGAGTCCATCTTGCTAGTGCGTAAAAAAAGGGCTGGGTTCCAGGGTCGAGTCTTCTGTCAAGTGCGGAAAACCCTTCGAGGACGGTTAAAACTGGTGTCCGACACTCAAAACGAATTCTTTTCCTGGAATAATCTTCGTATTTCCCCTTCCCGGGATTGGAGATTCTTATGTCGCTAAGTGCGGTGCCAGGTAGTTCTGCCAGACGAGGCTCCAATATGCCCTGTTTCATCTGGGTAGTGTGTGACATTCCAGGTTGGCAGCGCATGTTGGCCGTAAAGCTTCACCCGCCGCTCTGTCTGCGCGGGGTCGCTCAACATGGGCATGACGGCGCATTGCCCCCATGGAGTGATGAGGCACATGGTTCATTTGGTCACACCTTATCTATCGTGGGTGGAATCTTGGACGAGGCTCTGGCTTTCGTTGACTGCATGCAGCTTGGCCACCCCCTAAATCAGCCCAGCTGGACCAGACTTGGCATATTGCGCCACATACATGCAGTGAGCATTACGACGCATGTGATATGGATGGTTATTGGCAGTCAGCAGAATCAACCCCTCGAGCTGCATGTGTGAGGCCCGAGTCCTCACAGGTGCCACCATGCTCACCAGCACCTGCGGCACAGTTGAACCCCGCATACTCAAACACTGCATGTTCTATCTATAGAATCGAGACGTTCTGGAAAAGGTAGCTCGTATATCGGTCATCCTCACCACCGCCGGAAGGCCCCGGACCCGCTCACATTAAGCCGCCAGGGATAACTTCTCTCGACAGGCCGTTCCAGTTCCTCCGGGTCGTCTCATTGAAAACGACCTTGGCGCTTTACCACAATGGAAACAGAGTCACAAAAATGGTTTGAAGTTGGAAGGCATGTTTGCTGCTTTCATTGCCATGATGCTTGTTCAACTACGCTGACCGCTTGCTAATTATTCCCCGGGCCGCGATCATCAAACAGCCGGGTTGGAAAAAGCGCCGAGGTCCTCAAGCGCGAGCACGAGAACTTCAAAAAAGAAGTCGCACCAGTCATATCAAAGGACGAAACTCTTGCTAGCACAAAAGAGGAGCTGGAAAGACAGATTTTGAAGATCAAAGGTGACCGGCATAATCGTCCCTCGCGGGCTTCAACGGGCGCCGTTGCCACCAAGGATCTGGATGCAGCAACAAAGGCACACGATGCATACACCCAAGAAAGAGCGGCAGGTGGGCGTATGGTAGCAAGTGCCGTACAGCGCGGCTTGGATGCAATGGCCAAGTTCATCGGCGCCTACAGCAGTTTGCTGGAGACGGTCATGTCGGCTGGAGGCCCGTATGGTGAGGTTGGATACCAGACCCTCTCCATCTTGCTCATAGTAAGTTCACTTATGTTCTTCAGCTGAGTGACATTGACTCGAGAGTCAGCCATGACTCCTGGGTGTTGATGTATGATAGACTCAAGATCACTGAACGAATGCCTCCAGGTGGTGGTGAACAAGTCTAAGAACGACAGTCGGATTGTCGATCACCTCACCCAGATCCAAAAGTCTATCCCGAGACTGGCAGTCTGGAAAGCAATTTACCCCAACGATACCATGCGAGAGTTGGTAGCGAATGCATATATTCAGGTGATTGAGTTCTCGCGGGCGGCCGCCAAGTACTTCACCCGTTTCTGGCGTATGTTCAACCGGGACAGCCTGAGATTCTAGCTCTCGTCACTGTGAGATAATGCTGACTTTTTCCCACTTCTTTCACAACTTATAGACCGCGTATATCTGGCCGTGGCCCCAAAAGTCACCATAAAGTTCGACGAGGCTGCAACGAGGCTGTACAAGATCCTCGCCGAGATCAACGCCGAGGCCATGCTGGGGCTCCACGACAACACCAGCACAATCAAGCAACGCGTCATATCGCTACATGACGATGCGAAGCGGGGAGAGCTTGACCGAAAGCAGCTCCTGGATCAGAACCAAAAGCTCATTGCGCAAAACGAGGAGCTGCAACAAAAGATGGACGAGCAGATCCAAGAGGCAAACCGCCGCGACAGGGAGGAGGACATGAAAGCCCTGAGCGCGTTTCAGAGGCTTCTTGACGTAAGTCGATGAAAATGATCTGCAACGTTTCCTTATGTATCCTAACACCGCATTCAGGTCGACCCCCACATTCCAGCGACAAGCCTTACGGCAGTCAAACAAGTACTAATGCAAGTATTCCCCAACGACCTGCACTTCTCGTCCAACGTCCCATACACCGGCCACCTCCAGCTCAACCGAGCCAGCCTAGAAGAGAACCCGGCGTACCAGCAATGGCGCAAGCAGCCCAGGTCCAGCCTCCTCTTCCTCAGCGGATACACCGAGTACGCCGGCCGGAAGCTCAAGGGCACGCACAGCTGGCTGTCCCCGGCCGCCATCTACATCGCCGAGGACCTGACCCGCCAGAACGCCAACGTCGCCTTCTTCTCCTGCCATCCGGACTTTGAAAACCCGCGCGTACCGGGCGCCGCGGTGCTCTCATCGCTCGTCTTCCAGGTCCTGCAATGGCGGCCTGCGATCCTCCGCAACAAGGACGCCGAGTTCCGCCATATCCTAGCGACGACGCCCCCGGATAAGCGAGAGAGGGGGCTGGTGATACTGCTGAGCGCCGCGCTGCTGGAGATGCAGGACATGCGGGCCGTGTATCTCATCATCGACAGGCTGGACTGGTGCAGATCGCCCGCCGAGGACGATTTTGACAGGACGATTTTGACAGGCCGATTGATACCATCACCAACGAGCTCGCGCGACTGGTGACGGATCTGGGCTCGTCGGAGCTGTGCGTCAAGGTCGCGATTGTGGCCGAGACGTCCGGCGGGGAGGGGGATTGGCACTCGCGGTTCCTGCCGGAGCACGAGTTTGCAAAGGACAGGCTGCTTGTTGTCAGGGAGTGGAATCAGAGGTCGTTGACGCCGCGGGAGACGTCGGTGGCGAGGCGGCCTTCGATTTGGAGTGAGGAATTGGTGCATGAGTGGGGCTAGGTTCCAGGTTGTTAGTGGCGGGTGAAGGGGGTTGGTTAGGGGTAACAGGACCGACCAGGTTGGTAGATTTTAATAGCAGTTCTTAATTACTACAATACTTGGCCATTGAACTGTCGCGGCGCTGGGCTTTGTGTATAATTAATTTGAGATTCGTTGAAAACAGGGGAGTCACTTGGAAAATTTCGTGTTGTACACATAGTCTGGTACTAACTGGCCTTTCTTTCTCTGCTCCTGTCCAGAACTGTAACTCTATTTGTACAAAATATCCATCATGATACTACTACCTAACGAAACAGCAGAGTTCTTAGTTTCCATTTCGTTTCCTTGTTTTTTCTTGTCTGAAAACCTCAATGTTCCCAAACCTTGTATGAAACAAAACCCACCATTCGCCCACTGGCCAGCAAATCCACCTGCGATGCCTACCTCACTTCCTAGATTTCAGTCTACCAATGGGGTCCACGATGATGCAAGTGGAACCCGTCTCCTTCTCGATCTCCCAATTCTTCAAATGCACGCTGCCGTCCGAGGAAAAAAAGATGTCATACACCGCAAGAGCCGGATATTTCGCATTTCCTCGCTTTGCTTCGCACCGTGATCTGCACCTGAACTCAACCTCGCCGTATTCCAGCGCTGCCGCCCTCCACCTCTGCCATAACCGGTAGGTCAAGTAGACCCTATTCAGCCCCCACAGCCATCGAGACGTGAACATGTCGGGGTACTGCCCGAGCCGGAGGACCAGTCTTCCCTCTCGGATGTTCTGAATCTGCGCCTGGACTGGATCCAAGCATGTCCCGCCATGCGGCACATGGTATATTGACAGTGTCGTGGTCCCACAGGGCTGCTGGCGTCGTTGAAAACCAAGCAAAATGTCCCGATCGCCCCGAGGAGGTCCCCTAGTCGCTGAAGAAAGCCATTGCCAAGGAGTCTGGTCACCTGCTTATGGGCGAAGGAGCGGTACGAACCACCGCTCCGCGGTGCAGAAAAATTGTCCTTGTAGAGCAGTAGAGTGTAGCTGAGGTAAGATAGGGTAACTCCTATGCAGTGCAGAAACGAGCTAGTGAAGGAAACTCCTCGACGTGGCCAGATACGCGGTATCAACCCAACGGCAATGTACACCTGCACAAGTCGCAGCGGGATGAGCAGCACCAGATAGCCGTGGACTTCACAGAGGGTATCGGAGAGTTGCATCCACTCCCTCAGCGTGGCTTGCAGTTTCGGGACGACGACGAAATGGAGGACCACGTGCAGAAACGCCACGAGCAAGAAGAGCATCATGTCTGCTAAGCACGTCTTGCATACCCACTCCGGAGGAAAGGTGGCCTGGCGAGCGTTGGAGAGACGAACGCGCCGCCTTTCGGATGCTTGCGGTAGTAAAAGAGCATGAGGTCTTCAGGCAGGAAGATTGATCGATGTGTCTCACTGACGTCTTCCCGTTTCATGCCGAACAAGCTCTCGCGAGGTATGTTCATGTCGGAAAGGAGGTTGGCCTTGGAACATCGCTGACAAGTGCGTGGACATCCAAGACTCATATCCCTTGGTGTTTTGCGCATTATGGGAGAACAGGTTTGGTTGTCTTTTGAGGTGGGTGGGGGTGTCGGTGCCTTGGACTCTTAAGACGAAAGTTTCGAGCGTTGGAAATGGTCGTGTGGAATTGTTCTGAAACGTCAAAAGTGTGAACTCTGAGGAATCGCGATCAACACGAGGGAAATGATGATTTACATGTGGGTTCAGGAGCACAAAAAGCTAAGTTTAAATAGCAACTCACGAAGCTGCATGCCTTACATCAATACGGAAGCTCTGCGAGGAAAAGCAGTATTCCTTGTAACGTCTTCAATGCCAGTTGGATCGAACGCATCGTAGTCTTGGCGGATTTGTCTGAGTGTTGAACATTGAAAACATACATGTTATCAAAAGGCGCTGAGACCCAAATGTAACGTTATGCATCTCTCTCACCATTATGGCGTTACGTGTTGCCCTAGTTACAATTCGAGACAATTTTTCCAAAAGCACGAGCGTTTCTTGTCCCCGTTTAAAGAATGGACCTCAAATATGTGCAGTCTCGGGTACCAGGTAGTGACATGAATCAGAAGCCATCGGCACTTCAGCCATAACCAACTACAAGACTGTCAATTAGGAACGGACCAGCCAAAGATCAAACCAGTCAATGATCCCTTTGAGGCTCTGATCTTTGCACCATACTGCATCGTTGAGTTAGTGACTAATTGTGTCAAAAAAACACAAAGCATCATTTCTAGCTGAAAAAAAAAGAAAAAGACCCACGCTGGTAAGGATCGTCCAGATCCGCCTTGGTCGCGAACCCGTGGCCAACCCCATAAAAGAGCTGCAGGTGGTACACTTTCTTGTCCCGCTGAAGAACATCAATCGCCTTTCTCCGCGCTTCCGTGTTAAAGGCGTGGTCGTGCTCGGCGCATGACAGGAGCAAGGGATCTAGTTATCATGTAATTAGTTTCGGCCTAATGGGATAGCTGATGCCACCAAAGTCAAGTAATTTGTTCCAAGAGAGAAGTGACGCACGCTTAATGGGTGTAAAGTTCTCTTCCTTGAGGAAGGTGGGATGGGCAAAGGCGCCCGCCGAGACATGGTCCGTGGCAAGCATGTTGCAGACATATGGCGCGCCAAAGCAGTAGCCGACGCATGCGTACTTGGTCCTTTCCGAACCAAACTTCTCGCGGACTGCCGCCGCCCACTTCGGAACGTTCTCGGCTGCGAAGGTGGAGTGTTTGGTGCGCCATGCGCCCAGGTCGAAGCCCTCTGGCAGCGGGTCGTTCTTGGATGGACGGTATTTGGAGATGGGATCCTAGGGGCGCCGGTTAGCTTGACATGTGGTGGTTAACCGAGGCCATAACGGGGAGTGAGTTACGCCGTTGAAGTAATCCATGCCCAGGGTCAAGTACCCTGCATCGGCAAACCCATCCATGAGGAGAGAGGCGTTGTTGGAGAGTCCCCACACGTCAGGGAAGTAGAAGACAACATGGCCGTTCGACTTGTCCTCGGCGGGCCGGGCAATGTATGTTGGTACATTGAGGATTTTTTCAATCTTGCCGCGTGGCGTGCCCTGGTGGATCGTGCCGACAAAGCAGCACGGCCCGGGAGGCTGTGCGATGAACTCTGCGTCGGCCATGTTATGACCAGATGATGGCTGAGGTAATGAGTCTTGGTCTGGATAGAGTGGGACTTGAATATCCGCTAAGCGGTGAGTTTAAAAGGAGAGAGTTGAGTTTGACAGGTGTAGGTTTGGGAATAGAAGCAGCACGTGGAACGCTGAGAACAGGATGCGGGGACGTGATTTTGTCTCGTTGGACGACGATGATGTAATTCTAAACGCCGATATGTCCGAGCTTAGACTGGCCGAAGGAAAAAAAGGAGGAAGAGTTTGGAAAGATCTAGGAAAAGCTCCAACCTAGGTAATCTCTGCTATGCAACGAAAAAATCGTGCTCATGACGTGTGTTTTTCTCGAACAAAATATGCTATCGTTCCAATTGGAAATTCCGGAGACCGTAGTGAGAAGATCCATGGCTGATGATTAGCGGGATCCCAGATAGGAAGACTATGTGGAAAGCGTCTGGAACCTCGACTATAATAAATAATGCAGATGCGCTGCGCAAATTGACAGAACTCTGCCGGGCTTTTTGTTCGATGTTCATCAATGGAGACCGATTTAGTAACAGATTTCTGTGAGACTGAGCCATGTACCTATTCAATGCCTCCCCATAAGGTAGCATTCATTCGGGTCCATCTCATTCTCCTTAACCCAAATATGTTTCTCAATCTCTTCTTCTCTAGGCACGTTGGGTCGGGCATGCACGGGTCGAGATGACTGAGTTGGGGGAGACATAATCTTCCTGGGGACATGCTATTGCTGTTCCCTTCAAACTGTTTGCACGTGGTGATGTTAATACGGCCATTGATGTCCATCTTAACGCTTGGCTTCTTTCCCTCCTCCTCATTCCCGTCGTCGGAGTCTGGTCTTCACCATACCTGGTGTCTACCTGGTACCTACCAGGTACCTGGGCAGCTTTCTCAGCCATCAATGTCGCAGTTCAGCCTCGTGCAGCGTCACAGCCTGCAATGAGTTGACTGATAAGGGGTCGGAGGTTCAAGTTTTCAGAACGGGCAGCGCGAGTTTCATCCAGGCAGGGGTCCGTCCCATTCCGTGCAGTGTTACATGGGCGGCCGTGATATTCCACCAACCATGGGTGATTCCGGCGCCAAGACGTTGCAAGCCCCGATCGAGATCTACGTACCACGCAGAATCTTCCCCGGGTGCCATAGGCCTCGACCGGGAATCGTCATCTGCGGTGATGCACGTTGCACCGCTTTCGACGAATGACGCGTTGCTTCTCTCTCTTCAATGGATAGGTATGGACCACTGCGTGGAAACCTTGCTGGACAGGTGGCCATGATGATAGTTCGTGGTGTGCGCAACATTTGTTTCTGTCTCCAACGCAAATGCTTGGCTGTTCACCTGCCCATATCTCCGAGGCCAGGCCGATGATTCGTGCAAAGTGCATTAAGCGGTCGGAGATGAGATTTCCGGCAGCTATTGCATCGCTCGTCATGTCCGCCGCCAGATGTGGGGATTCCCAGGTTCTATGGTCTGGGGTGCGTCTTGGTGCCGGAGAAATTGGTGGACTACCCGGGCATGATGCGATGTTGGACTGTTTGTTGTGGGGCGTGGGTGAAACTGGCAGGTGGAAAGGGGGCTGTTTGGATTTTCTCTTCCAGATGGTAGTAATTACCGTGCTAGGTTCAGGTTTCCGGCTACGCGTCTACGATGCCGCTAATTAAAACCCATGTGTTTTCACAACGGTGTGTACCTGATTGAGGTACCATAATAGCAGAAGTAACAAGGAAGAAACTACAAGAAAGACATATAAGACGTGACGAGGTCCTCTCACTAATACGGTTCAAGTTCAAGTTGAAACACCGACAGAGCATCACCACCACGGAAGCAAATCAACACCCCCAACCCTCACGATGCCGTTCAAGACTATCATTCTCCTCGCCTCCGCGGCTTTGGCCTCCGCCGCCACGACCAACACGAACCTGCAAACCACCTTCCCCACATCCTCAGGCACGACCAACCTGGCCGCGGCCAAGACGGTGGCCGCCAGCGCCACCTTTGACGGCGGCATGTACCAGTGGGACCGCAGCCCATCGACGTGCAACGACCAGGCCGAGGGTGGCGACGCGGACGCAGTTTTCATCCTGCTCGACGGCGCGACGCTCAGCAACGTGGTCATTGGGCCCAACAACGGCGAGGGCGTACACTGCCTCGGCAAATGCACGCTCAACAACGTGTAAGTACATGCCTCTCAACCCTCCTATTTCTCATCTCATCACCAAAACCAAGGCACTAACAAAGGTAAAGCTGGTGGACCGACGTCTGCGAAGACGCTGCAACCTTCAAGCAAACATCGGGCACGTCGTACGTCAACGGCGGCGGCGCGCGCAACGCCGACGACAAGGTACTGCAGCACAATGGCGGCGGCACCGTGGCGGTCAAGAACTTCTTCGCCAGCAACGTCGGCAAGGTGTACCGCTCGTGCGGCAACTGCGGGACCCAGGTGGCGCGGCACTCGACATTCACCAACCTCCGCGTCGAGGGCGCCAAGGCCGTCGCGGGAGTCAACAGCAACTATGGCGACTCGACGTCGGTGAGCGACTCGTGTCTCATCCAGGCCAAGGCGTGCTGGGTGTACGAGGGGAACAGTGTCGGGAACGAGCCGACCAAGATTGCGTCTGGGCCGACGGGGACGGCGTGTACGACGGCCGCGGTCAAGACTACCGGTTGTTAGGCTAGTAGCTGGGGTCGTTGTTTTTGCTGGGCTTGGGAGGTTGTCATTGTGATGTTTTATCTTCCTGTTGAATATAAGGTTGAAACGATTCATTGGGTGAAATCATGTGTCGAGGTTTACAGCATTAAAGCTACCTGGTCGACACCGTGACTCCCAAACCTATGGCAAACCCGTTCTTCAAGTCCCCCCCACCAACCCAGCAAGCTGCCTCCCCACCCCCATAGTCCACCTCATAGCCGTGAACCCACCCGTAGCCGGCACAGTCCCGGGCACCGCCACAACCTCAACTACCCCATCAACCACCTCCTGATCCACTCTCAACCGCGTCGGCGCCGTCACCAGCACTTTGAATCCGGCCCGCTTCCTCTTCCGCGACCGTCTCTCCGCGAGCCCGACAAGCGCCTGCACAAGCCACACGGCATCCCGCGCCGTGTCATCGTCGTCCACAAAGAACGACAGCCCGTCCACGACGCAGAAGACCACCGCCGTCGCCGGCAGCTGCTTATACGCTGCGTAAAACCGCGCAAACACGGCCTCGACGTCGGTGGGGTCAAATTGCTTGTCGCGTGGAATGCAGCCGTTTTTGGCAAGCGCACGGTATCTCGTTTCGCATACCCCGCATGAAATCTCCCGAGGCATCAACCTGTTACCGCCTTTCCCAGTACAGCTCTCCTGGGACCACCTATCTTGTCCTGAGACCTATCTATCCTGTCCTGGGACCACTACTTACTGCCTATCCTGTCCTGGGACCAAACAGGAAGGGTGGTGGTCCCAAGACAGGAAGGTCCCAGCCCAGGACAGGATTGGCAGTGGTCCCAGACAGGATAGGCAGTGGTCCCAGGACGGATAGGCAGTGGTAAAGAGAGCGTCATGAGGCACCGACCCGTCTTGACTGAACTCACCGCCTGCCTGATTTAAGTATCTGGAAACGGCGCTCCAACAAGCTCCAGAAATGGCGATCCAACGGGCGGGCCGAGATCTTAGCGACCATCCAACCTCCGCTCAGCTCGTATGAAACCCAATTAGTCTGAAACCATCGCCTTCTTTGTATACCGGTATCGCCAGTAATACCAGCTCAACTGTAGCGCCTGTTGACGTTTTCCAAATCCTGGCCTGCCGTGACAGCGCGCCACCATTTCCACACGCTGTATCGGGACATTGAGCTTCCATGATTCGACGTCAGCCAGCTATTCACCCGGATAAATGCAGACATGTGTGACAAAGGCGAGTGCCCATCCGCCTTCCTCATCACCGCTCTTACCACCTGCCTGATTTCGACTTTCTACCGAATTCAAACACTGTTTTGAAAATAAGAACAGAACTTACTGCTTGCCTGATTTCGACAGACTCAGACCGTAGGCGATGACGTTTGGGAATTTTTAGTCCTCGCCCACCCCATCTACGACGCATGCGTCCGGTTGCAGGGAATGTCGAGCTAAGAAGTCCCAGCTATTCGCGACCATATAGGAAGCTCACCCAGAAGTTGTTACAATAAATCATCGAGCTTCATAATCGAAAATGACAACATCCCTCCAGTTCGCCTACATTTAGCTAGCATTACTGTGAACTTGCGGCCTTCATACGACGAGCTATTTTCCTAAACATTCGGCTCATCCCAGAGCTGTTTTTCCTATCCGCCCCCCATGAGTTCAAGACGTATGAGGATCTCCGAGTAGAGGGATGAGTTTGGCCTAATACCTTACACTGCAATTGCAAACACTCCTGCATCATATCCAACGCTTCAGAATATCGCCGTCGGCTATTCCAGGTAAAGGCGAGGTCGGACATAGCCTGAAGAGTGTCGGGGTGCTTCTCGCCGAGAACGTCGCGCTGCAGTGCCAGCACTTCCACGAATATCTTTTCCGCCTCCTCATACCTCCCCTGATTATGGTATATCGCGGCCAGGTCTGCCATGCTCCGAATCGTGTCGGGGTGCTTCTCGCCGAGAACGTCGCGCTGCAGTGCCAGCCCTTCCACGAATATCTTTTCCGCCTCCTCATACCTCCCCTGGGCATGGTATGTCGCGGCCAGATCCGCCATGCTCCGGATCGTGTGGGGGTGCTTCTCGCCGAGAACGTCGCGCCGCAGTGCCAGCACTTCCACCTTGATCTTCTCCGCTTCCTCATACCTCCCCTGGGCATTGTATGTCCAGGCCAGGTCCGCCATGCTCCGGATCGTGTGGGGGTGCTTCTCGCCGAGAACGTCGCGCCGCAGTGCCAGCACTTCCACTGATATCTTTTCCGCCTCCTCATACCTCCCCTGATTATGGTATATCGCGGCCAGGTCCGCCATGCTCCGGATCGTCTCGGGGTGCTTCTCGCCGAGAACGTCGCGCCGCAGTGCCAGCACTTCCACGAATATCTTTTCCGCCTCCTCATACCTCCCCTGGGCATGGTATGTCGCGGCCAGTGACGCCATGCTCCAGATCGTGTCGGGGTGCTTCTCGCCGAGAACGTCACGCCGCAGTGCCAGCACTTCCACCTTGATCTTTTCCGCCTCCTCATACCTCCCCTGGGCATGGTATGTCGCGGCCAGATCCGCCATGCTCCGGATCGTGTAGGGGTGCTTCTCGCCGAGAACGTCGCGCCGCAGTGCCAGCACTTCCACGGATATCTTTTCCGCCTCCTCATACCTCCCCTGGGCACCGTATGTCACGGCCAGTGACGCCATGCTCCAGATCGTGTCGGGGTGCTTCTCGCCGAGAACGTCGCGCCGCAGTGCCAGCACTTCCACGAATATCTTTTCCGCCTCCTCATACCTCCCCTGGGCATGGTATGTCGCGGCCAGTGACGCCATGCTCCAGATCGTGTCGGGGTGCTTCTCGCCGAGAACGTCACGCCGCAGTGCCAGCACTTCCACGAATATCTTTTCCGCCTCCTCATACCTCCCCTTATTATGGTATGTCGCGGCCAGGTCCGCCATGCTCCGGATCGTGTTGGGGTGCTTCTCGCCGAGAACGTCGCGCCGCAGTGCCAGCACTTCCACCTTGATCTTCTCCGCTTCCTCATACCTCCCCTGGGCATTGTATGTCCAGGCCAGGTCCGCCATGCTCCGGATCGTGTGGGGGTGCTTCTCGCCGAGAACGTCGCGCTGCAGTGCCAGCACTTCCACGAATATCTTTTCCGCCTCCTCATACCTCCCCTGGGCATGGTATGTCGTGGCCAGGTTCGCCATGCTCTGGATCGTGTCGGGGTGCTTCTCGCCGAGAACGTCGCGCCGCAGTGCCAGCACTTCCACGAATATCTTTTCCGCCTCCTCATACCTCCCCTGATTATGGTATATCGCGGTCAGGTCTGCCATGCTCCGAATCGTGTCGGGGTGCTTCTCGCCGAGAACGTCGCGCTGCAGTGCCAGCCCTTCCACGAATATCTTTTCCGCCTCCTCATACCTCCCCTGGGCATGGTATGTCGCGGCCAGGTCCGCCATGCTCCCGATCGTGTCGGGGTGCTTCTTGCCGAGAACGTCGCGCTGCAGTGCCAGCACTTCCACCTTGATCTTCTCCGCTTCCTCATACCTCCCCTGGGCATTGTATGTCCAGGCCAGGTCCGCCATGCTCTGGATCGTGTTGGGGTGCTTGTCGCCGAGAACGTCGCGCCGCAGTGCCAGCACTTCCACGGATATCTTCTCCGCCTCCTCATACCTCCCCTGATCATGGTATATCCTGGCCAGGTTCACCATGCTCTGGATCGTGTCGGGGTGCTTCTCGCCGAGAACGTCACGCCGCAGTGCCAGCACTTCCACGAATATCTTTTCCGCCTCCTCATACCTCCCCTGGGCATGGTATGTCGCGGCCAGTGACGCCATGCTCCAGATCGTGTCGGGGTGCTTCTCGCCGAGAACGTCACGCCGCAGTGCCAGCACTTCCACGAATATCTTTTCCGCCTCCTCATACCTCCCCTTATTATGGTATGTCGCGGCCAGGTCCGCCATGCTCCGGATCGTGTTGGGGTGCTTCTCGCCGAGAACGTCGCGCCGCAGTGCCAGCACTTCCACCTTGATCTTCTCCGCTTCCTCATACCTCCCCTGGGCATTGTATGTCCAGGCCAGGTCCGCCATGCTCCGGATCGTGTGGGGGTGCTTCTCGCCGAGAACGTCGCGCCGCAGTGCCAGCACTTCCACGAATATCTTTTCCGCCTCCTCATACCTCCCCTGGGCATGGTATGTCGTGGCCAGGTCCGCCATGCTCTGGATCGTCTCGGGGTGCTTCTCGCCGAGAACGTCGCGCCGCAGTGCCAGCACTTCCACGAATATCTTTTCCGCCTCCTCATACCTCCCCTGGGCATGGTATGTCGTGGCCAGGTCCGCCATGCTCTGGATCGTCTCGGGGTGCTTCTCGCCGAGAACGTCACGCCGCAGTGCCAGCACTTCCACCTTGATCTTTTCCGCCTCCTCATACCTCCCCTGGGCATGGTATATCACGGCCAGTGACGCCATGCTCTGGATCGTGTCGGGGTGCTTCTCGCCGAGAACGTCACGCCGCAGTGCCAGCACTTCCACGAATATCTTTTCCGCCTCCTCATACCTCCCCTGGGCATGGTATGTCGTGGCCAGGTCCGCCATGCTCTGGATCGTCTCGGGGTGCTTCTCGCCGAGAACGTCGCGCCGCAGTGCCAGCACTTCCACGAATATCTTTTCCGCCTCCTCATACCTCCCCTGATTATGGTATATCGCGGTCAGGTCTGCCATGCTCCGAATCGTGTCGGGGTGCTTCTCGCCGAGAACGTCGCGCTGCAGTGCCAGCCCTTCCACGAATATCTTTTCCGCCTCCTCATACCTCCCCTGGGCATGGTATGTCGCGGCCAGGTCCGCCATGCTCCCGATCGTGTCGGGGTGCTTCTTGCCGAGAACGTCGCGCTGCAGTGCCAGCACTTCCACCTTGATCTTCTCCGCTTCCTCATACCTCCCCTGGGCATTGTATGTCCAGGCCAGGTCCGCCATGCTCTGGATCGTGTCGGGGTGCTTCTCGCCGAGAACGTCACGCCGCAGTGCCAGCACTTCCACGAATATATTTTCCGCCTCCTCATACCTCCCCTGGCCATGGTATGTCGCGGCCAGGTCCGCCATGCTGTGGATCGTGTCGGGGTGCTTCTCGCCGAGCCTTTTTCGTCGAAATTCGTAGGCCCGCTTGTCTACCGGCTCCTTCTCTCTCCACCTCCCACGATCGGCCATGTAGTCCGATACTCGACTCAAAAGGCCCGACGCTTCGATCTCCCCTTCACATAGTTCCGCCCATTCTCCCGCTCGCTGTGCGTGAACTACGTATTTTTCACATTCCCCCCAGAGTTCCCGTCGACGTTCCGGAAACAGGTCCGTAACAACCCGAAGCGCCAACTTGGAGAAGCGCACTTCATCCTCTCCCCTGTCTCTCCTGCTTAAGGCGTATTGGGTGGCGTCCTGCACCAGCTTGTGCATCTCATAAGCCCGGCTTGTACCCTCGGATGCGCGAAGATGTAGGAAGGAGAACTCCTGAAGAACTTGGATAGCTGCATCAAGGACCTCGTTGTCGTCATCCTCGCTGTCGCTTCCAGAGCTGATGCTTCTAGTGCTTCCGTCGCCTTGTCTATCGCCCGTCGGCTTCTCGTCACCAAGAGCCGCCGCCTGGATGATTATCTCGAGTGGAATGTTCTGGCTGTCCAAAAAAGCCAGAACGTGGAGGATATCGTATGCCATCTCGTTCTCCTGCCGGATTTGTTCCATCGATATATCCCAAGTCTCGAGAATGCTGTTCGACAGCCCCGCCCTTCGATGTCGGTCAAATTCGGATTGTTGCAAGGTCTTCCATCTCTTCTTACCCCTCGCCAGCTTCAACAGGTATGCATTCGGCGTCGTCGATGTCCTCTGCATGTATGCGGCAGCCTGTGACACAGCGAGCGGAAACCAGTCGAGCTCTGCAAGCAGCTGTGCGGCACCGTCTCGCTCGCCCTCGCTGATCTTCCTGTTCCCGACCGTCTCCAGAAGCGCCATGGCCTCGGCGTCCGTCATGCGGGCGACGTTGATCGCTCGCTTGGCACCGACAAGACTGCCGCCGATCCGCTTGTCACGGCTCGTCCACAGCACCGTCCCTGCGGAACCCCGCGGCACGAAATCGTACAGACTGTGCTTCTCCTCGACACCCCGACCTTGATCCTTGCCTGATTGTGCCCGGCCCTCCCCAAACGCTGCGAGGTTGTCCGCGTTGTCGAGAATGAGCAGCCAGCACGAGCACGCCTCGATCCGCTCGCGCACGGCCATTAACAGCTCCGGTCCATCCAGGCCATCCGCCAGGCCCAGCCTCCTCGCAATTGCCTTGTAGTCCTGCGTGAATGTCGTCTCGTTGTCGGCGTGGACCCAGAACACCGAGCAGGCCGGGTCACGGCTCCGGCAGTAAGCGTATTCGAGCGCCACCTGAGTTTTCCTTTCAGCTGTTAGTCCGCCGGCACGTTATTGCCTGGCCATACACAGCTTACCCAGAACCGCCGAGTCCCCACAGGGCACCACTCTGGTATTCGGACATCGGTGGCAAGAGGGCGTCGAGTTGGTTGAAGATGTGGGCACGATTGATAACATCCTCATTACGAGGGAAAGGAATTACGCGAAGTGCTCTGGGTCCTGGTTCGAGGAGACGTGTGTTAGACGACGACAATACTCTGGTAGAAGTGGAAACTGACTTTCTGCATAAATATGCTTATTATTCGTGACTATGAACCCTTGGGTCAGCTTTATACGCAATACGGTTTCGAGATATGCTCTCTTGAACCATCATCGTTGGGAGCGCCGGACGACGTCTACATCCTTTTTCTCCCTATCGACTCCTTGGAAGAAACCATACCGAAATTCTGATTGCCCTTTGCCTCAAAGTAGTTGCCATCAACATTATTCTGCGGGCCTGTCCCAAAATTGTTGAATTGCCGATTTCCATCTCCATGCTGGCTGGCGGTGCCGGGCTGCTCGTCGCGATCTCGGTCGCTGGAGAGCAGTAGTTTCTTGCGGTAGTTCTCGGCTGCGTCAATATCCGCAGCCTTCTGTCGTGGCAGGAGCCGTTTCATCTTGGCGAAGGACTGGAAGATGCCGTGTTGGCCTGCTATCGTAAATGCTGATTCTGTGTATTGTGGATTATTTTATGACCGGATTCCTGTAGAGTGTATGTGAAGAGCGGAATAGGAATATCGTGATCGGGCGACCGCAGCCCATGGTGTGGTGGGATTTTCCCAGAAAATCCACCATTTGCGCACTGCTAAGCCACCCAGTCGTCCCCTCCCAAACCCCGCACTCCCCTGGGGAAAGATCTGGTTCAAACCTTCTCCCACTCAAATCACAATTTGTCCATGATTGGAGAGCATGTGCAGGGAACAGAAGCATATGCATATGTAGGGATCCCTAATAATGCATCAATTGGGCCAGCCCAGCTCGATCAGCCGCTCGGTGTCACACCACGCCTGCACAATCACTTCAGGGACAGTGCCCAACTTGCAAGTTTTGGCCACGTCAGCCCCCCTTTCCGTTCAATTGGCCATTAATTACCACAGTCTGCCTCGAGGGCGCGAAAGCTGAAAAAACGCACGGCACATTGCATGACTGATGCACCTTCCAGCAAATGGCTTCAAAGAGCACAACATCACCATAGTCCACCAAGGGTGTTGCTGCTGCAAACCAAGGCAACGTCGGAAGTGCAGCGAGCACATCAGTCAAGCCCACAAACGCGCTGCAGAAAAGGACATCCGTGGACTCCCTGAAGCGTTCCAGGAAGTGCGCAAGCGGCTTCCACTCGTTGAGCAAACCCTTCGAAGGGCGAAATTTTCGCCGTACGCCCGATTGCGCCGTGACTCCGCCGAGGTTGGGGTGTGGAGTTGTGGCCTGAGGTATGAAAAGACGCCGCCATTTCCGAAGAAGGAAACCGCTGCATACGGCGATACTTCCACACGGAAGAAGATTACTCTAAACGTTATAAGGGGCATACCCTTTTTAGTCTTTTTGGTCCGGAATACGCTCAGCGCGGAAGAGCGGCGTTGAACTCGCTGTTCGGGGGCTTCTTCATCCGGTGCGTCTAGTTGTTTGCCTGTTGACGTGTTCGTACCCTAGTAGTCAGCACGTAGTCCTCCGCCATCGGGTTCGCGTTGAGCAGCTTCATCAGCTGCTGGAAGGTCCTGTACAGCTTGCTGTCTAGATCCCCCCTCATGCTGGCGACCTCTCTGCCTAGTTCGCCGACGCGCATCGCGACCAGATGCAGCCCGTCGGCGATGGCGCGGCGTTGATCATGGAGATTGCACGCATCTCATCCTTGATCCCGTTGCCGCTCTTCTCGCTCGCCTCCTTCAATCTATGCACGACCTCCTTGTGGCACATCTCGGCTTTCTCATTGAAGGCGTCACGGCGCTTGGTGATGTCGTCGATTTTCTCCACCAGACCTGTCTCGAAGCTCTGCTGCTTAAAGCCTGCATTGAGAACCTTCCACATGGACTTGCGTCAGAGGTATTCTAGCATGTGCCCGAGCCCAGATATAATAGACCTGTACAAGGCGCGGCTGCACTTCTGCAGCTCCTGCGACTTCTTGAAGATGCTCAGCACCCGTCGTGTCCCGCTTAAGATGAGGGGGATCTGGCACAGCGCGTCGAGCGCCTTTTCTGCTACGTCTCGCATCCGAGCTGCGGCCTTCAGGGGTAAGGAGTCGTGAGTAAATAAACAGACTGGCGAGGAACACTGTTGTTTTGATTATCTCACCTGGATGATCAGTTTTAGCCCTCCACATATGTACCACCGACATGTACACCGACTCTGTTGGTAACTGCCCCAGCCACCCTTGGGCGGTCTCGCTGCCGTCGCCCAGCTTCCGGAACGTCAGGCGGACCTTGCCCCAGACCCCTTTCTTGTCTTTTGTCTGGTATGTTTCCATCTGATCGTCAATGACTTGCCACAGCTGCTCTATGCTGTGCGTGTTGTCTGGATCGACGCTTGTCCTGTACTTGGGCTCCGCCGTGTTCTCGTACTCCAGTATCGCGGCTTTGAACTGGTCTTTCTCTTCCTCCACTTGGACAGTCTCAGTTGCAGAATGCTGAAGGGGTGGCGTACCAGCCTTCACTGAAGCTATCGCAACATCCAAGTTGATGGGCGGCTGGAGAGCCTGATGGAAAGACCCATCCAGGGCACTATCGGGACTCGGCGTCGCGAACGTGCCGATGAGCTGCGCAACACCCCGCCTGACCACAGCGCCCTCTCGCAAACATTGCGTCGTAGCTCCGTTCTTGGGCCATCGGTGCGCAGCCACGCGTGCCGCCGTTGATACCGAAGTACCGGTGAGGAATGTCAATCAAGGCGCGTGATTATCTGAAGGCTGCAGTTGGTGTCCCTGAGGCGTCAGCATCATCCACGTTGCACGGCCCATTCTCTTTTCCCCGTGTACGCCAGGCTGATTCGTTCACGGACTCGACCGCATGGTCTCGGTTCAGGCATGTAAGCGCTTGACCCTTTGCGGGTTAGATTTGGTAGTGCAAGGCGTTTCAACGAGAACGACATGGGGGGAGGGGTAGCCCATAGGATGCGCAAGTCAGGCCTGCATGACGGTACGGACCTTTCACCACCGCGGACACGATCCGACGCAACTCCCATACCTTCTAGTACGGTCGTCAGAAGATGCGCGACCGCTACCTGTCCAAATACATGGAAACCAGCGATAAGCGCGTCAATGGCCGCGGCTCCCCGCCAGCGGCAAGCCGAGGAGAGGACGCCGATACTGACGACGCGCAGGAAGAAACTACGCGGAAGCCAGGCTCAGTTCGAATCGAGTATAATTATGAGCCGCGTCCATCGATTGTAGGCCCTGACAAGTTCGGGCCAAACGAATTTCAACGAACGGGCAATCAGGTCGTCACAGAGGGTCACGGTCATACGCTCGACATTCCCGTGGAGTTCTTATGGAGCGCAGATAGTCGCTGATAGTCTCCAGGCTAAGTCGGACCCTGAGCGCCGCCGGTCATTGTCCCAGACCCCGCCCGGTTTCCTCCCTTCCCGGCTGCGCATCGTGAACGAGCAGCTCTACAAGGAGTTTGGGTGCCTGCGTGGCCAGCTGGATGCCACTGTAAATGACAGCCACGTGGCTCCGTTTCGAAGCATTGTTTCAATCGAGAAGGAGATCAGGCAAAGACTTGTTGAGCTTGAGGCGTTACTTGAACTTCAAACGGCCACAGCCGCTGCCGGCGACGAGGATGCCAAAAAAGGAATCAAGGAAGAAGAGGAGGAGGATATCAAAGACAGGGAGAAGATAAAAGGCGAGAGAGAAGATGAAAGGGAAGGAAAAAATGAGGACAAGAGAGAGAAAGGGGAGCACGAGGAGCAAGACAAGAGACCCTCTGACCCCTTGGCGGAATCCAAAATCTTTGATCGATGGCCTGAAATCCCTGGTTCAGTTCCTAGACACCGACCTGAAAGGACTCGTGGACAACTACCGCGAGATCCAAGCAGGGACTATCAAGAAACTGCCCTTCTCTCACCTATGGTACCTGTTCAGCCCGGGCCAAGAGGTCGTGACCAGGTTTGAAGAGACTTGGCAAGCGTACCGTGTCCTGCAAGTCCTTGGCGGGAGAAAGTCGCTGGTCCCCGGGGAAGGGGAGAAGTCGAAGGACCGCACCATCTCGCAGCTGGAAATCGAGTGCTTCTCCATGGACTTCGACGGACACATGTACGGACCTCGGCCGCTAATCGTCGGGCTCGGGCATACAACGGCGTCAGGGAGGTCACCGAGCTCGGGATCTTCCCCCTGCACCCCACCCGCTCCAGGCAGTGCACGGCAGAGGACGGGACAGTGATCGAGTCGCTGGCCGATTATTTGACCGAAAGAGGCAAAAAGTACTTTGCCCTCATGTCAAACATGGTCAGTCATCGCAGGTACGGCGGCCTCAGTTTGTTGGACGGCGTCCAGTTTGAGACGGTTGAAGAGGCATGTACTTACCTGACCCACCCGCCCCTTTCTTTTCCCTTCATGTTTTCCGGAACTTGACACGTACATGTAAGCCGCATTGTCTGATCGTACTGGTGTCTTTGAGATTGAGAGCGACATCATCATCGACCCCACCCTAGCCTACCGAACGGTGAACCCGCCTTCCCTGGGCGGTGGGGTCATCAGCTCTCCCGAAACAGAAGCGAGCGAGGAGATCGAGGCTGTCGAAGGCGGGGTCAGTTTCATTTTGGATGATAGCGCCTTCATCAGACAGAAGTGGACAGAGTGATCCGACTCCACACCGCTTCTGCGAAAACACACCAAATGGGAGATGGCCGAGCTGACCCAGGCTTACAGCCTCCTACCTGCTCTGGTGTATGGATATGTCCTCTTCTGCTGGAAGTGGTGTAAGCAAGGCCTCACACGCCAGTACTACAACGAGAGATGTTAACACGGAATCAGATCTCCTGCACATCGACCTCATCGAGCCAGTGCCAACTGTCCAGGCCGACGAAAGCGACGGTTTCGAGAGGCTCGTCCTCCCATCAGGACACAGAGACATTATGCGGGCGCTCGTCAAGACCCACGCCCACAAGGCCGGCGCTGCGAAGCGTGAGTTTGGACCTGGTCAAGGGAAAAGGCAAAGGGTTCATCATCCTACTCCACGGCGCACCGGGTGTCGGCAAGACGTCAACGGCCAAATGCGTCGCTGCCAACGCCGGCCGCCCTCTCTTCGCCATCACCTGCGGCGACCTCGGCGGCGAGACGGCCCAGGAGGTGGAAGCCAACCTGGAACGTTTCTTCGAGCTCGCGCGAAAATGGAACTGCGTCCTCCTCCTCGACGAAGCCGACGTGTTCCTCTGCACGCGCACGGCGGGCAACATGAAGCAGAACAGCCTGGTGTCGGTCTTCCTGCGGGTGCTGAAGTACTACTCGGGCATCCTGGTGCTGACGACCAACCGGGTCGGGTCCTTTGACGAGGCGGTCAAATCGCGCGTGCACTGCGCGCTCTACTACCCGCCGCTGGACGAGGACCAGACCTTCAAGGTCCGGCAGATGAACATCAATACGCTCGAGAAGCAGAACGAGGCGCTCGCCAACCCGGCCGCGCGCGTCCACTTCAGCCGCCTGGATATTGAGGACTACGCGCGCGAGCACTGGAAGACGGGCAAGCGGGCCAACCGGTGGAACGACCGGCAGATCAAGAACGCCTTCCAGTCGGCCATTGCGCTGGCCGAGTGGGACACGCTCAAGTACACCGATGGCGTTGAGAACCCACGGGGCCCCCTGCTCGAGACGGGCCACTTCAAGACGGTTGCGGGCGCGAGCAGGCATTTCGACCAGTACCTCGAGAAGGTGCGGAGAGCTGAATACATCCGTGTGAAGGAGACGAACTTGCGAGATGATAAGATTACGAACCATCTGTCGGATCCCGATGTCGGTGGGTACTACGCAGCGCAGAGCAGGAGCACGTGGCCAAAGCAGAGCAGCAAGAGCGCCAAGGGGAAACCGACAGGGAAGGGAAAGTCAAAGACAAGACAAAAAGCCCCTGAGCCGTCGTCGGACGAGTCGAGTTCTAGTTCGGAGAGCGAGTCCGAGAGTAGCAGCGACGAGGGGGAAACTAGCGAGGAGGAGAAGGAGGAAGAGGAGGAGGTGGTGCCGGTTCCTAAACCGCCCAAGAAGAAGTCGGGAAAGAAGGAGAAGAAGAAGAAGGACAGGGACTAGGGTGGTTGTGAAGTTTAATTGGATAGACACATAACGTTACCTGCCCAGGTAGATATCAGAAACTACATCATCCTTAGGCCTGCCCTGGCGCTTTCGTGTTTCTTGGAGTCACTCATTTCCTTAACGTTATCCGTAAACATTGCATCGTGCACTCATCAAAAGCCGGAGCAAGTTTGACAGCCAGCAATCGTTCTATCAGTGAACCAAAGAGACACACACCCACATCGCAAACACCACTGGTATCCCAAACAACCATTCAACCCCATCACAAAACCCCCCCATTAACCCCCTCTCCACTAGCACCAGCAACAGCACCTGTAAGCCTCGCCTTCTGCCACGGCAGCATCTCCTTAGCCGGCTGGACAGGGCCCACATCACCCCCCTCAGCCCTCCGCCGCTGCCACGCATCAATGTCGCGATGGTCGACAAAGTTGCCGTGCAAGCCCAGCTTGACCCGCAGCGGCAGATGGATAACAGCCACGGGCCCGGCACTCAGCTTCTGCGCGTCAAAGATGACGACGTCGTTGCGCAGCTGGTCCAGGTGGTTGAGCAGCGCGATCAGCCAGCCCTCGCCCTCGGCACCGCCGTCGCGGGGGATGAATGTCGGTTCCTGGAACGTCATTGTCGGACCGGGATAGTACACGTCTTCCAGTCCGTGTTTCTTTGGCGTGCTGTTATCCTCTGCTGTGCTACTCTCTTTAGCCGCTGACCCGTCCAGGAACTGCTCATCTGACCACGTGTAATGCCCCAGACAGTTAAACAGTCCCCCCGCGGGTGGGCCGCACTTGGCAAAGTCATACGGCCTCGTCGGGTCCACGACGGCCTGCCAAAAGTGCCGGTACGGCTTGGTCACGTAGCGGTCGTCGATGCGAGAGAACTCGCCGTTGGTCGGCCACACCAGCGCGGGGCGGATACGCTCGTCGGCAATATACACCGTCCCCTTTTCCGTCTCGGTGGCCGTCTTTTTCGCCTCGGGGTCCAGGATCCATCTCACCGTAGGCGAGCTGAGCTTATTCCGCTTCGCCACACCATCAGCCGGCGTAATATTCGTATCCGGCGGGAAGAAGAAAAACACATTCCCGTCCGCCACGGTCAAGTCAATCGCCACCTCGCCCGACGGAAGCTCATAGCACCCGGCCACGTGGCCATGGAACCCATTATCCGCGCGGAACCAAACAATATCCTCCGTCCTCCCCCCTCTCCTCTTCACCAAGCCATACCACTGGTCCTCGTTCGGGTCCCAGGCAAATTTATTCCCGCCGCGCTTCATCCGCTCGAGGTCCATCTTGATCGGCGTGAGCGGAAACACGACATAGTTGGTGCTCAGCCCGCAGTCGTGGATCATGCCCGCGAACGGCGCGCGGTACCAGCACTCCTCCGTCTTGCGCCCGTCGGCGTCCACCGTCCAGACGACCATCTCCTCGGAGCAGTCCGCGCCGTCCCCGCCCGCCTCGTACGCATAGCACACCATCTCGCCCGTGGCGGGGTCGAACTTGGGGTGCGCGGTGAACGTCGGCGCGAGGATCTGCCCCTCAAAGTCATACCGCCCGATCGTCTCCAGACTCACAGGATCCATCGCAAACGGCGGACCGTCCTCCTTCGTGGCGAGCAACATCCCCCGCCAAAAGATAATATTCGTATTACTCGCGGTGCGGATCACGCCCTTGACGCTCTCGTTGTCGGTATACGGGTTCCGGTACCGGCCGAAGAGGCTGCGCCGCGCCGCGGTCTCGAGTGTGTACCGCTCCGTGCGCACGTAGCGCTGCTTGAAGTCGGCGTGGCCGCGCGCGATGCGGATCGCCGACACGGACCCGTCGCCGTTGAAGTGGATGTCGTCTTCGAAGAGCGGCGGGAAGCGCGTGTCCGGCTGGATCCGGTAGAAGGTCCCGTCGATCTCGGGCGGGATTTGCCCGCTGAACTCGAGGTCGAATACGTCGCCTTCGAAGCGGGAGGGGGCGTTCATCGAGCTGAAGACGGGGGTGGTGGGGAATCTCACTTTGGAGGGGTTGGAGAGCCGGCCGGCGGTGTAGTTGGAGACTTCGGGGGCGAGGTCGAAGATGTGGGCCATTTTGGCGATCGGTGTCTCAGAATGTGGGATGGTGTTTGTTGTTCAGTGGTGAAAATTTTGGGTTGGAATCGCTTCCTGGGCAACACACTGGGACGGAGAGGTGTTGTCGACGGAGGTGTGGACGGCGACGTGGTTTTGTTGAGGCTCTCCCTGGCTCGGCAGCATCTACCGAGAGACATGGACTGATGGATCGACCGATGCTCCCCGCGCAAGACTACAGAGTACAAACCTTATCCATGCCAGGCAATGTCAGGGGGGTGAAATGGTGACATCGACCCGGCATATAAAGTGCATTCCGGCTTCCGATATGCTGGCCGGGGCTCATATGTGGCCTGTGTCCTATTGGAGGAGGCAACATGGTCCCCCTGGGTAGTGCGGCGGGTAATTGAGTGGGTGCGGGGGAGTTCTGCCTTTCAAGTTCTCCAACGTGCATTGTCGGCAGTCGAGATCGAGGGCGGTGGGGGGAGAGATAGACGGCGTGCTAAAGCTGTGTTTACCGTGTTTTTGCGTTGACCACAATGACAAGAACTCGTGCCAGGTTTAGCAACAGGGAAGAGACGATTCGTAGATCAGTGTTAGGATTCGTTGTGAGGTCGGAATCGGTCAATGAGCCCCTGAAGCATGTAAACAATGGCATTGCCACCCCACAGAACCAACTAGTGGTCTAGCATAGGTACTAGGCAACAGAACAGGTTGCAAATTCCATGGCAATCACACAGGAAATACAATCGATCACCTCAAGATCATCCAACTTCCCCGGCGGACCCGCTACTCGGCCTTGTTCTGCACCAGTCCAGGCAGCACCTTATCACCCTTCTTCGGCGCCCCCTCGACCGCGCCCGGCCGGCTCTGGCCCTCGGGCAGATCCAGCGTCAGCGCCGGGTCACTCGCCGCCACATCCGTTCCATACAAAGGCGCGCGCAGGTCATCGCTCTTGATGGCCTCGCCGGTCACAGGGTGCGGGTAGTGGAACGGCACGACCCGCGTATCCGGCCAGAGCATCTTCTGCTCAAAGATCTCGTCCGGGCCCAGCGGGTCCTCGGGATACGTCACCTTGGGCCACGGCACGTAGTTCTTCTTAGTGTGGCTCCAGCCGGACTCGAAGTTGGCGTGCCAGAAGGGGAAGTAGCGGTAGCGGAATAGCTTCCAGGCGCCGCCCTCCTTGATGTACTCGTTCTCGTACAGGCCGCCCTCCCACCACTGGCGGTGGCCCAGCGGGTACGTCTCCTCGATGCTCTGGTGCGTGCCGGCCTGCATCAGCGCCCGCATCCGGCACCACGCGTGCGTGCCCGTGCTGTCCACGTCGACGATGTCCTGCATCATGATGTGGTCCAGCAGGAACCCGTGCACCGGGCCGTTGCGCCCCTTGACGAACGTCTGCTGGAACCGGCCCTGGTACAGCCGGCGGATGCCCTCCTTGCCGCGGTAGCGTGCCCCGAGGAACTCGACGTATGCGTCTGGGTGGTCGGCAAACATGTCCACGACCTGCACGGGAGTGGGAGTGATTGTTAGTGCCGGCTTTGCAAGATGTAATTGGGGCGTCGTGGGACTTGGGACTTGGACTTGCCTCGTTGTAGAGGCATTTGTCGAGGTAGTAGCCATACTTGAAATGCGTTTTGCGCACCTCAGATTCGTCTGCCGTGTGTTAGGACACATTGTTATTCCTACGGTGGAAGATTTAGTCACTCACCCGCCACACGCGACACTTCCTTTTGCAGGGCTTGCACCTGCTTCTTGAGCTCGGCGAATTCTTGCTCCATCTTAGGAAACTGAGAGCTAATTAGTCGAGTAAAGTCGATAACCACGATCTGGTGAAATGTCAGAAGAAGTAAAGTTCTCCAGAATAAGCTAACACCAATGAACCCGAGCTAGTTTGTGGGAGGACAACAATGTTTATGGAGGGGTGTCGTGTACAATGTCCGAGTTGTTTTCCGAGCGTCTCCATGCCGGTCGCGCGGGTCGACAGCAAAGCGGGGATGGTGGCGGGACACCACCGCGAGACCCCCAGCGAGACCCCCAGCGAGATCCCATCCCTCATGCGCGGATCGCGACTTGCATAATTGCCCGGCCAATATAGCCACTGGCTCTGCCTGCAGCTTTCTCTGTTCAAGATCTCGGCAGATGTTCCGAGTGCTCGGGGTCACAGTCACTAGGGCGGCATCATACGGAGTAATTCGTAGGACTAAGTCCCGGAAAAAGGATTGCGGGTCCTGGCTGCGTTGCGTGGTTGGCGGCATGTTGGTTGCAGTCTGCGATTCTGGCTGATGTCGGGTCGGCACGTGGAGCAACTGGGTTCAAACGTTTTGCCAACTCGCTCGGCAGAGCTATCCGTTGTCGTGCGGCGGTCGTGTGCGACGTTGGTGCTTTCGAGGAACCTTGGACATTGCCGACGACTATTACTTGATTCCATAGGTGCAAAAAGCTCAAAGGCTTTTCTAATGTTGGGGAATTCTGTGGCCGGTTTATAAGCCTCAATAGCATAAGCTTCCTGGTAAGTTCCTTTAGCAACCTGCTCTACTCCTTTGTTAATGGCAAACGTCAAACTTGGTGCTTTATTTGCTAGAAAAGGTTTGCTATCGCGTGCTAGTGCAGCAAAACAACCCTGTCGCTCGCCATTACTATAAGCACATACCTTCGGCATTTAGAAGTCTGGAGTAAGTCAAAACTCTAGGGTAATTAGGCGAGTCCTACGACCAAACTGTCGCATTGAACTTATTTCTTATTCCTTTATCCCGACACTCACCCGCGATTCATGGTGTGCCCTTGTGCCGTTGATTCCATCTTCAAGACAATTCGCTCAACGAGTTTCAGCCCACCGCAATGAGGAAAAAGGGACTCGGCCGTCACTAGCACATGGGTCTAAGCTTTCATATCAAGTCGTGCTTTAATTACTAGCTTCATATCCACATCACACTCAACAGCTCAGCCAACTCTCAATGCATCCAACAGCGCGTGCGTGCCACAAACCCCTCCACCCAACTTAGGGAGTATACCGGCCAACATCACCGCCGCCGCCAGGCCACGACCCGGTAAACCCGTTATTCGTGACAATATTCGTCCCGTCCGCCAACCGGACCACATTCGTCGCGTCCTTGGCGCACAGCCCAAACACCTGCAAGTTCGCCGGCGTGGCCTGGATCCAGTGCATGGTGTTCTGGCACTGGAACGTGCCCGCGCACCCCTGATACCCGGGCCCGCTGAAGAACGCCCAGCTGGCCGACGCGTAGGTGTAGATACTGCTCCCGCCATTGATGTAATTCCCGAAGCCCATCCGGCACCGCGCGCCGCCGGTCGACCCGCAGATGGCGTCAAAGTCCGGGTCGCCCCAGCCGCCGACGCTGGGCGTCCACGGCGCCGGCGGCGGGAGCGGGTTGTTGTCGCCCTGGTCGTAGTTGGTCTCGCTCTGCAGCATGCTGATCATGACGTTGGCTGCCGCGCGCAGGTTGAGCTGGTACAGCCACCAGTGCTCGCTGCCCAGCGCGTGCAGCCAGGTGCCCTGCGTGGCCTCAACCAGCACGCCGCCCTTGGCCGCGATGTTGCTGCCGCCCGAGAAGTCCTCGGCGATGTGGTCGGCTACCCAGACCCAGACGTTCTCGATGTAGGCGGATGACGACGAGGCGAGGTGCAGGCCGATGAAGGCTGCGCGGCACGGGTTCGATGGGTTGGTGCAGGGTCCGGATGGGTTGGTTAGCGCGTCCGCGCCGCGGGTGCCGCCGACGGTAATGAGCGAGTTCCAGAGGGCGACTTGGCCTGGGGATGAGCCCTTGGCGTTGAACTGCACGATGATGGCGCCCGGGAGGACATCGGAGACGGTGAAGCGCATGTCTTGGATCTGCGCGGTGCCGACGTCGCCGGGGTTGCCGACCTTGACGACGGGTTTCGGGCTGGAGGAATCTTTGAAGAAGGCGCCGTTGCCCGTGATGGTGGCCCAGGCCTCGCCGACGATGCGCGAGTTGATGGGGATGAAGAGGGTCGAGTCGACGCGGTACTTGCCAAATGGGAAGTAGGCGATCTTGCCCGTCGATGCGGCGAGCTGCAGGATGGCGTTGAGGTTGGCGGATTCGTCACGGCTGTGGTCGCCGTAGATGGTGCGGCCGCCGTTCTGGGCTGGGTCCTTGACGTTGAGGAAGTCGGCCACCGTGTTGGTCGCGTAGTTGGGCGCCGGGGTGTACGGGTAGCGGCCGCCGGGGGCCAGCGCGGAGGGCCGCGCGTTGGACGACGACACAGGGCCGTAGATGGGGTTGCGGTTGACGGTGTTGCCGTAGGAGAGCTGGTTGACGACGCTCTGCGCGGGAAAGACGTAGGTGCCGGGACCCTGGACGATGTCCGAGTTCGTGTCCTTGGTGAGGTTCTCGATCAGGAACGACGGCCAGCTGGTGGTTTTGAACGTCACGCCCGAGTTGATGGACCGCCCGTCAATGATGCCGATCCACGGTGAGCCGCCCGTGTTGAGCACGCCCGTGCCGACCGTGTCGAAGGTTGGGTTGACAATGCTGATGGTGCTGCCGCCCGAGATCAGCATGCCCACCGTGTTCTGGTAGAAGTAGATGCTCTTGTAGGTCGCCTGCTGGTGCCCGTCGTGCCAGATGCCGTTGAGGCCCCTCTCGACCCTGACGTCGGACAAGCCCAGTGTCTGAAACGCATTAGTGTTTATTTGGTGGTACTTTATTCCCAACAGTGATTTAAGGAGCTCAGCGTGGGTGGAGATCAACTTACCGATCCACGACCGAGGTGGATGCCGGTGTGTCCGGCTGTAGGTGTGGACGACGGCATGCGGATCTTGACATTCTGCAGCTGCGCAGCTTGTGCGACGCCCCAGTAGAGAGCCGTAAAGGTGTTTGCGCCGGCGATGTTGGTCGTGTCGAGGATCAAGTTCTTCAGCCCGACGGCAAACGACAGCTCGCCCTTTTCGTTGGTGGTCGGATCTTGACCGGTGATGAGCACCTGGTCGCCCGAGAAGCCAGCAGCGGCTTTGATGATGGGCGGCTAATTATTTTTGTCGATGCAGTGGTTAGTGTGGTCCTGGAGAATCCGTCTCATACCTCGCCGCGTGTCTAGTAGACTTACATTCGTAGCGTCACCCATGAGAATGGTGTCCGTGTTCATCTTGATAGTGCTGCTGATGAGGTACGTTCCCGGGGGGATGTACACAACCTAGATGACACCGATCGAAATTAGCATTGAAATTTCGCTTTTGCTCAAGGTTGCTTTGGGTGTCAACATACCCGTGGCTGGGATGCAAACCACTGGCCATGGCGAGTGGCTCCGTTGGTGCCGGCGTTGATGGCGGTCTGGATGCCCGCGCCGTCGCCTGGCGCCACCGCCTTGTAGACGGCATAGTTGTAGTCGCCGTCGAGGTCTGGGGCGTAGCCACGGACAGGCGATACATGGTCGAAATTGGCATACCAGAAACTCGTGCTCTGGCGTTTGGTTTGGGTCTGTGCGACGTGGAGGTGGTCATCGACGGGGTCAACAACAGGGGCTGCGACGGCCCCGCCGAGAAAGAGGGCAACGACTGCCGCGAACTTCATCTTCACCACTGTTCTTGAGATGGCTGGAGTTGGTCGAGTGGTGAAGAGCCAAGAGAGGGGACTGTGGGCAGAGGCAAGGAACATTGATGAGCTTAAGTACTAGTATGATCCCCAGACCCTGCACGGCTTGGCGCTGCAGTGGCGGGTCGAATAATAGTGGCATGCTCGCCGCGGCCACTTCTCACTTCCAGATCAATTTAGCGTAGTAGTGGTGGTGGTGGTGGTGGTGGTCGGGGTGACGCCAAGCCATGTCACCCCACTAGTGCCCATGCCAATGCCCGGGAACCGAGTCAGCATGACGCCAGGTCCAAGCCATGGCCAAATCGGATGCAGTTCGAACGCAGAGGATTGCTGTACCATCAGATGGAGGCTGATAATCCAGTGGCCCAGGAGCGAGCAACTTTGCGGGCGGGCATACGACAGCCCAATTGAAGTGAGAATGTCACGGCAACATTCAGATTCGGCCCGCGCCTTGGTCCTGGACTCCTCTCAGGCACTCTTTTTGGTGCCTCGGTAGGAAGATCGAGAATGAAATGTCAAGAGGGCAGGCTGTTTGTCCCCGTATCATTGTCGGTGGGCTGTCAATTTCCCCGCACGCGTGATGGCCCCTTTTTGTCGATCGAGGGTGGAGGGAAATGGAAGTTCCTGCGTTTGCTTCCGACTTTTGATCCGCCGATCACCGCGGTTTGCTTCCCACTCGGGAAGCTGCTGGGAAAAGCTGGACGGAAGATCCAATCGTAACGCCTGGGGGTGCTGAGTAACGGACCCGCTCCAGGCACCAGGAATTCGACATTTTAGAGGCAGGCGAGGTTGCACGGAAATTGCTAGTGTCATGCACACCAGACGGCACGCCGCCCACAATTGCGTGCCCCTGACACGTAGGGCCCGGAACGGACTCTTTGGGAGCTTATTACCTACCTAGGCACGTATTACCGCCGGGAACCAGAGATATAAGCTTATATCGAGCCACACTCATGCTGGCGAGCAGAGGTAACGTCGAGTTAGGCACCTACATTTCTCGACACGACTATACGACCCTCGTGCAGTTATGAGGCTTTTTGCAGTGGATGCTAACGAGCAGGTCAGCATTCTCATCTTCTCTTCCTCTCTCAATTGATGTTGTAGAAAGACACTTTGAGATGGTGCGATAGAGATATTTATAGCATCGTGATGCCGTCAATGGGCGCATGCTTTCTTGGGTTCTAGACTTGACCGTGCGGGCAACCTGTTGATCATCTGAGGCTGGCAAAGAGTGCCAGCAGCGGTGGAATGCACATTGCGCGTGCAATGCAGCAATCGTGGCATCGGATGTCACCATCTCCATGCTCCTGGGACCGATTAAACGCTCTGTTCGAATCGGGCAGCCATAATTCCAAAACCAAACTTTAATCGGTGACCAAAGCAGGGGCGGGGGGTTGCCAGTCCCAGAAAACCAAACTCGGAAGTATAATTATTCCTATGTGTCGGTTGGTTCCACTCCCCACATCATGCAACAGTATCAACTAGTTCCATCCTCGTATTAACGGCGAATGATGCAGACGGGGAGGTGCTTAGCGAGCCTGTTAGGACGACAAATCGTCCCAAGCTCCATATCCCCGTACATGTTCTGCATCCGGCAACGCAAGACGAAAAGAGTCAACTCAGCTGATCTATGTAGTGTAGCGTCAAATGCGGGAACGTCGATGGTCATAAAAGGGCGAAGAATTCGAATTCGTATCAGAACGAAATTCAGAGCAAATGTCGTGCCCGACGTCCAAAAGAGAGCTATGGAAATCGGAACAGCGGCGGCCCTAGGACGGCATTTCCAGAAATGGGATCATAGCGATACATTGGACTTCTATCATAACGGTGATGGAGCAGTCAGGTAATAATGGCGGATGGTGGAATGTGTAAGACTCTTCTGCTTCGTTGTTTAGACCAAGCAGAATTGACGTTAACGTTTAAACGAGGGAGTTTGAAGCCTCTAGATGTGCCTGAATCCGTCTGACGTCTCACTCGACCTCAGATTCTCGCAATAAGCGCCGTCAGACCGAGTTACACCTAATTACCGCGCTGACCCCACCCCCATTCGTCGCCTTAGCAAGCAGCATCATCATCTTGGTAAGAGGAGGTTTACAGCCCGTCAGCCGGGCAGGGATCTTGGTTTGTTCTGTGATAAACAACACCCCTTCGACCCGGGCCGGGTCAGCTGCTCTTTGTACCATATCATGCTTTCTTCTCTCTCTCTGGCACATACTTATCCTTGCAAAAGGTACCAGAATTTTTCCGCTTATATTTCGACGTCCGGAATGCTAGCATCAGCTTCTGAATGCTTCCTCCAGCATCCACCTAGCACAAAATGAATCAGATGAATAAATCTTTGCAGCAGGGGGGAATTTTGGTCAATCCTTACATATATTCCCGGACATGCGGCCAATTGATTCAATCCTCATGAAAAATCTCGGGAACCGAACGGCTGGGATAGAATGATCCGACAAAGAACGAGGCATACTTCATAGTGTACAATCGTGACATTGAGATCTACAATTTTGCCACCCAGTCCCTTCACACATGCAAACCGAAGGCGCTCAGGAATCAGGCAATGGCCCCCCACCCGCTACACGTAAATATAACAAAGCTTCCCCCCGAGCCCGCCCATGCTGCTCATCAGCTCCCTAACCTTGACATCCGGCGCCAGCACCCCCAACCCACTCAAATCATCCAACGTGCCATTCGCGCTCGGCGGCATGTTACTCATCGTCCGCGTCATGCTGACCTCGGTCAACCGCTTGGCCAGATCCTGCATCTGCCAGATCCACCACACGCGATCAATCATGGCGTGGTGCAGCCAAAACGCCGGGTCGCCGGGGCTGACGTAGAAATCCCCGGCCGGGTCGCCGCTGATGGTGTAGTGACCGCCCGAGTGCACGCCCCACTTGCCCTGCGCGAACTGGCCCTCCATGACGGTCTGGAACCAGTACACGTTGCTGTTCTTGGTGATCAGGTCCAGCGTGTAGTTGGCCGTCGTCACCGCCGCCGCGTTCTTGTTGATGTCGCGCCGCAGGCACCGCGGGTTGTAGCCCAGCCCGTCCGAGCGCGGGTTGGCTTTGATGGTCAGGGTTGGCGCGAGGGGTCCCAGGTTGACCGTCATGTTCTTGAACGGGCCGGTCGTCACGCAGCCGCCTCCGTCCGCGGCGGGGATCAGGTTGTATGGGCGCGGAGCGCCGGGGATCGGGATGCCCGAGTGCGCGACTTTGAGGCCGTTGCCGCCCATGCTTGACTCGTTGCCGTTGAATAGGGGCGAGTTGACGGGGTCTTTTGCGTAGCGGTCCCAGTTCCAGTACTATTTTGCCTGTCAGCTACATGTATCTTATAGTCGAGTGGCATGGAGTTTGTTGATCTTGTGATGGCGTACCGGTTGATAGCCCGTGTACCCGCACTCGGTCCGCAGCGCATTCTCGTAATGCCAGAGATAGTATCGGTGCCATGGAAGGAAGTAAGTCTGCAAAAACGTTCATGTTGTCAGTCATCTCGCGTACCATAGTAAAACGACGATGATAGTTCTTACGGATCCGTGATTTCTCGGCGTCTGTTGGATGTGGACAGCAACATAATCGTCAAAGCGCGACTTTGCTCCTGGCGCCGTGCTGGTCATCAAACCAGGCTTCTCCATCAGGCACAGCACGGCTTTCGTGTACGACTGGCGTTCTGTGGGAGTCAAGTCACTCCTAGATGTCGTATTAGTTCAGTCAACCAAGCATGTGGTCTTTTGAGAGTTCTGTCCCACCATTCTCTCCGCTTGATGGCGGTTTCTATCGTGCAGTTGCCTTGTGGGTTCTTGGCCAGGTAGTCGTTCCACTTGACCAAGCTGGCGTCGGCGAGTTTGTCGACAACATCCTTCGGATAAGGGCCGGCAGACGAGAGCCCAACCAGCAACGCAGCTGTCAGTATCGAAAGTTGAAGCATCGCAAAGGTGAAGAAAGGTAAGGGGCTGTTTTGAGCCGAGACCAAACACAACAGCCCAACAGCCTGGACATGGAGGAGACATATAATTATAAGGCAAACCACACTGTCCCTCCATCCCTCACGGATCTCGGCAGCAAGCAGGCTCGCTCGCCTTACTCCCCTGCGCAATGCCAAGACCTTTCCCGGGTAAGCTTCCCAGCCCGGCATTGGTCGACGCAGCCAACCGGTGGCTGACAAGCCGATTGGGCAGGACGCCAAGAATTGCATATGCGGATCCCCAACCAAAGGTAGCCATAGCAAGATCAAAAATAAAGATTAAAAGTCCGGGGTGCATATTCCGCAGGGTGTCGCAAACAGCCGGCTCGCCGCCCACGGCCTCTCAGATGTCGCCAAACAGATTCATACTGTATGACCCCTATTTTCGATAGCACCCCTGGCCTGCCATCGACAACAAACAATACGCTAAGGACCAAGATTTTTCTCTTTTGGGACACGTCCATCCAGTGCCACCGAATCCTGTGATTCAGTTAGGTAACATGGACCCAGTCCCCCATTCTCCCGGATATAACGTTTGTTAATCCTCACCCAAACATCCTAGACCGGTTGGGGCTCCATTCGCGGCAGATGCTGGCCTCTTCCAAGATGAGATGGGTGAAATCGAGTAGGCAATTTCTGAAGATGTTACAGGAGAGACAGTACGTGGCGCTTATGGATGTGGGCTGGTTGTGTCGGTTGTGTTCAATCAGTCCAATTAGAGGCTCTCGGGCATCCAGCGCATGGCTTGTTGCATGTACGTACACCAAACCAAAAGAAAAAAAAAGAAAAAAACAATGTCCAGAGGAAAACGACCTGGAGCAAACGGAAAGGAGTAGATTGTTTGACAGTTTTGAGGAGAGGGAAGTTGTACCGGGCACCAGTCTCATCAGACGCCACCCTCGGAAGAGGGAGGATTTCTCTCAAATGGGCACAAAGGTTCAGGGATGTTCGACCTAGTCCACAATTTATAGTTCGGACCCCCTTTTATGTCTCGATGCATCTGCTGCCCCAGTCTTACCGTTACATGCTCACCAAGCCAAGGTTCGCGGTAGACCGGCAGATGCTCAGATATCGGCGTCCCTGGCCGTGTGAAACGGCATTCGAGTGAATCTAAAAGTTACTTACTGCCTGGTAGGTAGGTATCCACCTAGGTTAATGCCTGGTAGCCCATCCAGCATCTCCTTGGTGCTGCACGTGTGTGCCAGCCAAGTCCATGTGGTGGGTCCTGATACACCGCGCGCATTTTCATTATTTCTTCGGCGATTTCCTTCGTTATTTCCTATTTCCATGTGTTTCTAGCTTTCTTCCTTGTCTTGGAGGAAAAACTTGTCTCCGTGTCAAATCACGGCTACTAATGGCCTTGTTGGCGGTCTTCTGCAGGTGACGTACTTAAGTTCTTTATTGTCTTTGATTGTTTGATGTGTAGTCGCCTTGGCAAAGTTGTAGGCATGCAACTGGTCCTGTTCGTCGTTGGTAACTTGAATAATCAGATCTCATTCAACGCAACGCCAAGTACGGATGACAACACTTGGTTGGACTTTCAAGTTTGGGACGGTTTAGTATTTCCTGTTTACCTAATTCTTGTCTCCAGTTCTGTTCTTCTTGTGGTAGCACACTTAAAATCTCCATAGCAGTGCGGTTTACGAACACCTGCGGGGTTATTGCCCGCTTTCAATCCTTCCAGAATCATCCACGCAGACCAGAGATAATATGAATGCACGCAAGCGAGGAACAACCACGCTTGGTTGAACCGAGTTGCCCCGGGTCCGTCGTCAGGATGAACAGCGATGCATCACGCTTTACTCCAGCCTGCACAACGAACGAAATCTTTTCTAATCCTCCCAGACTCATCTCACCACAAATTGTCCCATTGCATCGAGGAATGCAGCTCAGATCCCAAAAGACTGTATCAAACTCAAACCTTTCTGTGCCCCCGAAGAGAAGCGAACTGAACAATGTCCATCGCCATCACGCAGTTGGTTTTATTTCTTAGTCGCAGTTGACAAAGCCGTCCCAGACGGCGACACGGACACGCTGAACTGCGTCGTCGGCGTAGCCGGGAGGAGCTTGGCGTCGCTCGCCTTGTTGGCTTCCTTGTAGAAGGACTTGGTCTCGTAGCGCTTGTCGGGCGTGGCCCCGGGGATAGAGATCGGAGCACTAGTTGCGTTCGGCGACAGCATCATGCTTTTCTTCTCGCTCGACATCCTGGCCTGGTTGCCTTTTACGTCAAATTTCAAGGTGCCCCGGTTGGTTGTACAGAATACCTGGTTTGTAATGTGGGCGGTCGGTGTTGGCTTGTTGCGCGTTGCTTTCAAGTTGGATCTGGTGGGTGTTTTCGGATTCGATTTCCGTGTGCTTGTTTGCTCCAAGGAGGGTTGGAGATGGATCTGGACTTTGTTGTGTGAGAAACTCGAAGCAGTCTGAGAGAAAGGAGACACGGGTGGGATTTATACTGTGTTTCAATCGACTCTGCGCGACGAAGCACGAGTGTGCGCCGTGAAGTGTGGCGCATACGGTAGAGGGAAAGCGTTGTGGAATAATATTCGCTTGAATGTGGATGGCTCGATAGGTTGTTGCATCACCTGCTGCAATTGTCGGTGTTGCTCATTGTCTTGGCGGTTTAATTACAACTGAAGGCATGCCGAGAGCCAATGTTCAATACTGTATTTGACGTTTACCACGGTGTCCTATTTCGAACCCGGCCGGCAACGTCGCTCAGAGCCGTGACTCATCATCTACGTCTCTTCTGGGCTAGGTAACGATTCACTGTGTGGCGACCTGGTTTCCTGGTAGTTAGGCAGTTTCACATGTCGATCCGTATGGCAACATGATGATTTTGTAGCATTGGAGGATAAGGGGTGGTTTGGGTACACAAGAATGGTGCCGCTTTAGATCAGGTATCTTGGAATTAATTGACGTGCCGAGCTGACATGGTTCTTCTAGTAGACTATGGTTGAGAAGAATTAAGGACCTTTGCAAACTGTAACTCTCTCCAGTGACGGTGTCTTTTCCCATTCTATATCTGACTTACCCCTCTGCTTCCCAGGTAATTACCAGGTACAATCGGTGCTGGCCCAGTGGGACAGCCAGACCTTGTCCGTATGGACCACACTCTCCTCATACTTGTGAAAGCAGAACTTGGCGCCCGAGAAGGGAATGATGTGGTCGCTGTAGCCGTTGTTCCAGTCCCCAGCAGACCTGCTGCACGTCGGTCCAGGCCGTGTGCGGGTAGCCGTAGCAGGCCTGGTCAGCCCTGACGCCTCGCCAGGGGTCAGTGCTTCCGCAGCCGCCGCCGCGGTTCCACGAGGCATAGGCGTTCCAGGTGTCGTCGTCGTGACAGGTGTTGAGGACGGTGAACAGGTCGCCCGTGCAGTCCCGACGGGTGAGCACGTCACTGACAGTTTCGTTGCCCGGTCCTTTATAGTTCCCGATGCCCACGAACGAGACTTTGAAACCTTCCGGCAGTCCCGTGACTGAGATCATCACCCAAACCGATACTGAGACCGATGTTTCCAGCTATTTCGTCACCCAGCTCGTCACAATTACCCAAACGCAGACCACGACTGAGACGGATATCTCTAGCTATCCAGTGACTGAGCTTTCCGCGATTACGGAAATCGAGACCGAGAGGCAGACCACGAGCTATCCTGTGACCCAGCTCATCACAGTCACCCAGACGCAGACGACGACTGAGACGGACGTGTCCAGCTATCCAGTGACTGAGCTTTCCACGGTTACGGAAATCGAGACCGAGACGCAGAACTCTAGCTACCCCGCTTCTCAGACCATAACCACCACCCAAACCGAAATTGATATCCAGACCTTCAGCTATACTATAGTGGATATATCCACCGTCACTCAAACGCAGACGGACGTGGAGATTTCCAGCTTCTTCCAGACATCCACCACTACGCTGATCGAGACCGAAACCGAAACGTAAACTAAAACCGAGACTCCGAGCTTCCTCGAAACAACTACTACAACAAGCACCGAGACGCAGACACAGACGGAGACCAGATATCCACCGATCTGGAAACTGCGATATTGTGACAAGGGCTGTAATACAGGGCTTGGAGGGGGTTCAAATTCAGTAATAATCTTCTGTGGCCTCAAGGTCCTTGATCCCTTCAATCTGACTTGGATCCAGGCCTCTTTCTTATAGCCACAGCTAGGCGCACAGGCCCGAGTCTAGTTTACAGGGGTAGTTATTGCCTTAGGTCAATATGCCAATCGCTTCTGTCTATTTTTTCGACGGTTGAATCCTCATGACCTTCTGTCGGTTTGTTGTATCCAACCGTTACCCGCCTGCGGCCATTGCCGCCGGGCTGATACAGTTGCCTTGATGCTCTACCTTATCTAGTGGTCCAGACCACTCCCGAGGGTTGGCCGTGTGAGAGATATCTACGCTAACAGAGACGACCACAGAGACACAGGTAGAGATACAGGTCTCCTCCAACCCACTAACCGAGGCCGTCACGGAGACACAGCTACAAGTGTCTTCGAAGACAGTAACTTCAACCCTTACCGAGACGCAGTTTCAGATTTCTCTCAAACAGTCACCGAAACTGAACAGCAACTTTCCTCTGAAACAATCACATTACGAGAGACGGAGACATCTACTGCAACGCTCGTGGAAACCAAGGCAGTCTCCTACACGCTCACATTGACAATCACGCAGACAGACCACGATGCCCTGTCCCAGATCATCACGGAAACTTAGACAGAGACCGATATATCATCCTACCATTATACTGAAACCGTGACGGCGGTCTCCTCCTTCACCGCAACCGTGACGATGACCTCGCCCTCCACAGCCACATCAACCGTGACCGCCGTCTCCTCTTTCACAATTACCATAACCGCTATCTCATCCTTCACCTCCACCGTGACGACCTCCATCCCGGCCCCGGCGCTGGAAGCAGCAACAGTGACATCTGTCTCAACCGTCCGCGTCACAGTGATCTCATCGTTCACCCTCCGACTCACATCCACTCTGACAACCCGTCTACCAGCAACAACTTGCCAAGTCTCCATACCCCCTCCCCCATTTGCCTTTGACAGCAACAGCTTCACAACTGGACCGTCGACTCCCGAACCGGCGCCTGCGACGTCGAGACTCTACTCCCCGCCAACGGCAGTAGCGCATACCAAATCACCGTCTCGTACTTCACCAACAAACAGGCCTCAAGCGTCATAATAAGCCAGACCATCAACTGGTACGATCCACCCTCCCACCTGCCTGCCCCCTGTTATATTCGCACAAAACGTGCACAGAAACTAACAAATCACAAGCAAACTGGGCTCCAAATACCGCCTCACCTTCTCCTACTCCTTCGCAAGCGACTACACCAACGGCCTGCCATGGTCCATCTCCCTCGACGGCATGACAATCGTATCAGGCGTCGGCCGTCCCGTGGCCTGGGGCCCCTCGCCGCCTTACGTCTTCACCTGCTCAGCGAACCGGTTCTACAACCCCGTGTATCTAGCGGTGAGGGCTACGTTTCATCGGGAGGGTAGTCTGCGGGTGGGTGGTTTTGATGTTGTTGCTGTGACTTGAGGGGAGGGATAAGGGAGGAGATAGTAGGGGACTACCCGTACATAGGTAGGGAGGATAGCGGGACGGATACCATATATTTTAGCTGGATATAGGACGGGTCGGAGAGTACAATACGCTAGTTTTCTTGTATGGCGCGGGATGGATGGTGCAGGTTCGATAATCGGCCCGGGAACGCAGGGGGTTGCCAGTGGTGCAAAAGAAGCCCGCGCGCTCCGTGCTATGCTTCGGTTTATGCCACTGGCCACGGAAATCCTGGGTCGTTGTCGTGAAGCACTTGGCAGACGTAACGAGTGGGTTGCTCGATCCCGGCGCCGGGGATCATTGAAGGCTATCGGCGGGGAGGCATTGGGGCAGACATGTGCATTGATGGAACGGACTGCGACGGGGGTCAAGACGATGTCAATACAGAGTTGGTAGGAGGATGGATGGAGACGAATCAATGCTCTTATCGCGGACCGGAGGCAAGACCTAGGGGCGGTTTTGTGAAAAAGAAGAAAGAGAATGATGATGAATGAGATGCCAGGTGGGCTAGAACATGGCGGAAGGAGTCGTTCCGAGCCGGTTTTCAGGGACTGCATTTCACGGAAGAACGAAGAAGAAACATCAGGTAGTCATTGAAGAAGGAATACCAGATAGTTTGAAGAAGATAAATATATATATACACACACTGAATCAAAAGATATAAACCAAGAGACTTTCATCAAGTGCCGCGGCAAAAGAATAAAAAACACCAACAGCCTGATCGACAAGCTGTCTTCAATCGAATGATATACAAAAAGACCACCTCTTGCCGAACAATGCAGATCACACATCAGGAGATCACTGGCCCTTGTTTCCAGCGCACACAACAGTGATAACGGGCGCGGCGGGGTTGGCCGTCGGGGTCACGGCCTGTGCCACGCGGCTGCGCGTGGGGCGGCCGCGGATTGGTGTAGGCGGGCCGGCCGGACGGCGAGTGGATGTCGTGCTGACCTTGCGGGTCGAGGTGGTGACGGAGCGGACGGCGGTGGAAAGTGTGGTGGGGATGACAGTAGCCTTGCTTGTGGGAGTTAGGACGGGAATCACGGCCTTACTTGTGGTGGTTGGGACGACGGCGGCGGCCTTGCTTGTGGTAGTGGGGACGACGGCAGCAGTGGTAGTGGTAGCGACGGGGATAGCGGCCTTGAGTGTGGTCGTGGTCGCCACCACAGGAGCCGAGGCAGCAAAAGTAAAGACCTTGGGACCGGGGATGGTGTAGCTGGTGAAGGAGCCGTAAAGGTTGAAGAGGATACCGAGGTCGGAGTAGGTGTAGCCAGTGTTGAAGTTAAAGTTCTGGTTGGGCACCACGGTGCCGGATCCAGTCACTTCGATCTGAACGCAGCTGGGGTAAAACTGGGCACCACGAGCCGAGTTCACGTTAAAAGCAGCGTCGGACTCGTGCAAAGCGATAATCTCCTGGCGGATCAGGTACTTTCCAGCGGCAAGGCCAGCGGGCAAGGTGAAGTCCTTCTTGCCGCCGTTGGTCTTTAGCTTGTCGACGGCCCAAAGCTTGGAGGAGCTGTCAAAACCCTCCTCGGCGATCTTGGTCCAGATGCTGCTGGCCCCGTTGCCGGTTGTGAAGGGAGCAATGTATGTGATGATGGGACCCTTGTGGGACCCGTCGATAATGTCGTCGCCGCGGTTGTCGTGGAACCACTCAAATGTCAGGGTTGAGCCTGCAGCCGCCTTGACGAATGAGGAGACAGCCTTGGCGCCGTTGACGTTGCACACGAGGTCGGTGCTGGCAAGGTCCTTGACCGGGCTGTTGCTGGGGGGCGAGCGGATGTAGACATTTCTGCCGTCACCCTGGTCGGCGCCGTTGACCCAGACGCTGAACATGGTTGTGTGGGCGGACACAGTTGCGGCGAGCGCCAAGGCGAGAGTGGTGGTTGTGAAATGCATGGTGGGTGATGGATGAGTACTGAAGGTCTAAGGTGAGGAATGTTTTAATGAGCGAGATAAAAAACCGGAACCGGCTGAGCTAGCAGCAAGGTTGTGCAGAAAAAAGGAGTGTGGCAGTCAAAGAGAGACAAAGTAGGAGGCAACTGGGGCCTGGGAGAACGAAAGTGAAGGTGAAGCAGAGTGGTGATGGATCAGAGACTGGAAACACTGAATATGAAGGCGCTGGAGTGTCTTATGTACCTGGCCCAAGTATGGTATGACAACAAGCCGCCGCGGCTTCGCCAAGGCGTCATGTCGCCTGCCTAAACGCCGAGACAATTTCTCAGCGGCATCTCACTATGTTTCCTGCAGATGGTGTGTGCAGATGCTCACAAATTCCACATCTGTTGTTTGACGACGACAGGGACTGGGGCTTGGGGAATGTGATGATCTCCCGCTTGATCATTGGTGCACGCTCCAGCAACAACGGTCAAGCTGCAGATGGCCCTGCGACAGCCAATGGCCCATGTTTCACGAAGGCAAAGTCGTATTGCACAGGATCGGCGGGTCCCAGGTCTTCGGGATCCAGCATGAGCCCCTGACGGGGATATTTTGGGGCTACAAGGGCACGGTCCAGGTATGCATGCCCAGCCGAAACCGCCCAGCCGGCCGTTGGACGCCGCAAAGGGTTAGCGGACTCGCGTCCTCAGGAGCGACCCATGGCAGATCGGTTTGCTGGGTTTCGACGACCGTCTGATTGAAGGCCCGTCGAGTCTGGGTCAGGACCATAAGGCGGCTCCGGACACCATATTTTCACTTGGGAGACCGTCGATGTTGCAATGAGGCTCAAGAATGACACCTCACCCCTCTTGGCTAACCCTGGACTGGCAAATGCACCGCTGCAATGTCCCGGGCGATCCGGCTCGAATTGCCTAGTCCGAATGCTCGGCTCATGGAGGGGCGCTCTGGCACGACCACCCGTTCGAGGAAAGATCGAGATTTGAGAATCCTCAGTGCTGTGCAGGGCTCAGGTCGCGTGTTTGGCGAGGGGAGTGAGCGAGAGCGGGATGATCACATCGCCGTCGGACAATCTCAGACCTGGGCGCCAGGATACTCTTGCCGTCTCAGTGTCGCTGCTCATGTCAGAAGGCGGCGAAAACGATCCAGAGCATATCTGGAACATAGATGAAAATCCTGCAACTGCAGTCGGTGCTGGGAATACATGGCGATAGGCTGTTGTCGCGTTCAAATGACTGATTTCCTGGAGTTACATCGTAAACCCAAGCGCCCCCAGGATCGCAGTCCCAGCCCAGTGTCGTTACACTGGATGACCGGCAAGTTGGCATTGGGAAGACCGGTCAGGTAAGCAGGGGCAGGGTTGCTGAATTAGAACGAGGCGTATCCATCTGATATCCGACTGCTCACCGGAAGCTCCAGGTTGGTCAAGGGTTTTTTTGCGATAATTGGAAAATGTGGTGAAAGGAACTGCGGAGGATGCTGGTGAGATTGGCGGGAAAAAATCGAGTACAGATGTGATGGCGAGGTGTGCTAGTCTAGCAGTCTGTTTGTGAGCGGAAACTTCTGCCCCGCTGGTCGTCGCTTTGGACAAGTGCTGCCAAGGTCAAACGAGCCAGCCTGTCGCCGAGCTTTCCTCAAGTAGAGTGCAGGTGAGCTGAAACCATTTGAGAGGCATTGGGCGGCTCCTTCCTGTTTTGCGCGCGTGACAGAGGAAGGAAGCACCACCCGCGCCTGTTTGCCCCACCAAAATAAATTTAATGCAGGTGCAAACATTACGGGCAGCAAGTGAAGGGACGCCAAGTCACTGAAAACAGCACCGTTGCCTTGGCAAGCTCCTGACCTTGTCCCCGACGGAAGGAAGGGTCTTGGTCGCTCTTAGGACCCGACGGGATGCAAGCGTTCCCAGCTTCCAAGAAGCAACCACAGGAGGGAACCGAAAGCCCATGACACCCAATCTCCAGCACAAAACAAATTCCTTTTTTTCTTCCTCTGCTTTCGCTCCGCATCTCGCTAACTTCACATTTGCCAAATCTCGATAGACCACGAAACACACAAGGCGAAGCGATCTCCTCACGTGGCACTCCCCACCGCTGTCGACATCACCCAAACAGCTCCCAATGTGGACCCCGGAGTACATGCCGGATGTGGCGGTCATAGGGGCAAGAAAAGCGAGACGGTCGGAGACGGAAACTTGTTGGCCAAACGGGGAAACCAACCAGACCGTCAAAATCAACAACAGCAGCATCGTCAAAGGCAACATCACCAACAGCAGCATCAATAACAGTAATATTGCCGCGAGTGATATCACCGACAGCAAAATAAGCGAGAGCGACATCAGGGATAGCAACATTCACAACTGCAAGATCACCGGCAGCATCATCACCAACAGCGAGCTCATCAAAGCCAACATCAACAGTGGCAACATCTCCGACACCACCGCACACGGATCGAGCCCACGATAGAGCGCCTCACCTTCCCCTCCGCTGTTGCTCTTCCGATTCAATATTCCGTTCGTCGGGGGCCAACGGACCCTGCAGAGCTCTTCGCCCAGCAAAACTTCACACTTTCGATTTGCCGTGTGGGGGCCTTGTTCACATCGCCGCCGACCGGCGCACGCAACAATGGAGAGAGAAGAGGAGGTGGAGAACGGGACCGCCACACTCCAAGATGCAATACTGTCCAGCTTAAAGATGACACTGGACCTCGAGAACATTTACCATCTGGTGCAAATGTCCTTAACTATCTCAAGGAGGCGGTGGTCAATTCTCATATTCCTGGGTCACTCCGCGGGTGGCTTCATGCCTGCCAACCACCGTATGGTTGGCGCATTCGTCTGGCATGACTGAGCTAATTACGGTTGGGTTGCCCAGCCTCCACGCTCTCAACTACCTCCATTGGAAGTCTTGAGTTTGATGCTCAGAGAAGGAATGGCGATGGAGGATTTCCGGTAACCCCACTGTCCTCTCAAACCATGAAAGCTGGGTGGCAGAAACCTCGACCCACAATGGTGCGAGAAAGTTTGCTCGGGGACATGTTTCTCTGTGATTGGGGCGATGGGGGCGCCGATGATGGTTGTAAGTCATCCAGCGAATCAGACATACCGTCGTCCTTTGGGCCTTGACGACCCAAGCGGATTGAGCGTGACGCGAGTACCAGAGGGGAGAGATTCTGGAGCGTTTCTGGACTGGGCCTACTTTTCTCTTGGCGAGTGCATTGATGCTACGCTGTACTGTTTTCATGGCTTTGGTTAATGTAACATAGATTATCCACAAATTCTGTATTACTCATCATCCCGGCTGGGCCGGATAACATTCATGATGCTAATCGTGACGAACAACTGTCCTTACATGTGGGTGACGAATAACAGACAACCATTCGAACCAGATGAAAATGCTGCCCCATCGCACTCATTGTTTCCCGCTCGACACGATCTCTTTTGCACATTTTTAGTGCTGCAAGTAGAAATGGGAAACATAGGTAAATAATAGACGCAGAGCCAGGGACCCAGTGAGTGTCTTGTCAAAACTTCATCCAGATCTTCCAGCAGCTATCTGCAAACATACATTGCTATCATGCTGCTGTGTCACAATACTGGGTACTGCTGGATCTAGAGATGGCCGAAGACAGTTTCGGGAAGACCTTTGCCGATCCGAGGGAACAAAACGCACAACTCAGTTCCCAGCAAAGTAATCATATCCAAGAGCTGGGCAAACATATCGGCATAATTACCGCATTCCAACATGGGCAGTGCTTATGGTTGCACTGGAATGAGTAAGTCGCTGCATGGATCCCTTTAGGCTGCCGTTTAAGACATGGACGTAGGCTAGGCTTTATCTCCATCAGACCAATAGGATGGTACAAAGTTGATTTTAGCTTCGAGACGCCCTGTATAGGTAAAGCGGCAAGATCAAACTTTGCGTAACGTGGTCCACCATCGAGTGGGCCACCCCATCGAGTGGGCCACTTTTTCCACCACCACAACCACCCGATTTTAAGACGCGTTTTTCCTACCACAACAATGTCTGACAATCTCTCGGAAAACCGAGTTCTTCTTGCGATCAATGCGATTCAATCGACACCGCGTTTAAGCATCCGTCGCGCTGCAGAGATTTACAATGTACCTCGAACTACGATCCGCCGCAGAATGAACGGCCAGGCCGCGAAGTCGGACAGTTTTAATGCCCGTTCGAATTTGACAAAGATAGAAGAGGACGTGATTGTCCAATACATTCTTGATCAAGATTCGCGAGGGTTTTCGCCCCGGATTGTCGACGTGGGTGATATTGCTAATCTTCTGCTTCGGAAACGCGGTGCGCGACACGTCGGAAAGAATTGGCCAGACCGCTTCGTTGCACGACGTCTAGAGCTAAAGACGCGTTTCAATCGCGTCTACGATTACCAGAGAGGCCTTTGCGAAGATGCTGCAATTATTGAGCCATGGTTCCGACTGGTGGCCAATATGCGAGCGAAATATGGCATCCTTGACTGCGACTTCTACAACTTCGATGAGACTGGCTTCATGATGGGCATGATACGGCCTGGGATGGTGGTCACGCGCTCTGATCGGGTTGGAAAACCAAAGGCCATTCAGCCTGGGAATCGAGAATGGGCGACAGCGATTTGCAGTATCGCTGGCGACGGCTATGTGGTGCCGCCTTTCTTGGTGGTTCAGGGCCGCTTCCACCTCGCCAGCTGGTACTCAGAACACCAGATTCCTGATGACTGGGCTGTCAAGACAACAACCAATGGATGGACGGATAATGCGACTGGTCTAGAATGGCTGCAGCATTTCGACGAGCATACTAAACGCCGTCGGAGAGGTGCATATCGGATGCTAGTGCTTGATGGCCATGAGAGCCACGTCAACGCTGAATTCGAGGGCTATTGCAAGGAGAATAACATCATCACCATTTGTCTACCTGCCCATTCCTCGCATCTTACCCAGCCTCTCGATATTGGTTGTTATAGTGTCCTCAAGAAGATGTACGGCGCCGAGATTGAGCACTTCATCAAGGCCCGGATCACACACATCACCAAGCCCGAGTTCTTCCTTGCGTTCAGAGCCGCCTTCTACCGGACTTTCACCAAACAAAACGTTCTAGGGGGCTTTCGGGGGGCTGGACTTATTCCCTACGATCCGCTGGCTGTGCTTTCGAAGCTGGATATCAAGTTGCGGACGCCGACACCCCCTGGGACTCCTAATGGGCCAGCTTCGCCGTGGGTCTCCAAGACACCCCAGACCACCAACGAAGCCCTCTCGCAGTCTACCCTTATCAAAAGTCGAATTGCTAGACACCAGGGAAGCTCTCCAACGCCGATTTTAGCCGCTGTCGACCAGCTTTCGAGAGGAATGCAAGCGGTTTCCTATCGGGTCCTCCTCCTGGAGGCCGAAGTACAGACATTGCAAGAGGCCAACAATGCACTTTCTAAGCGCCGGAGGGCTAAACGGACGCGTCTCCAGGATGGAGGGGCTATTAATGGAAGCCAGGCTAGGGAATTAATGGCAGAGAAAGGTGTGGTTGAAGAGGAAGGGCGCGTCGAGGGGGAAAACGAGGGGTCGTCAAAGAGGCGTCGGACAGGTTCGCGGCTCTGTGGCATCTGCCGCAAGACTGGCCACAACGCAAGGACATGCCCAGAGGCTGGAGAAACAGATAGTTCAAGTGATTCTGAGTAGTTGCAATTGATTTATTGTGGTTTTGGTGGACTTTTGGATATTTATAGTAGTGAGGTCTCGAAAAGTGGCCCACTCGATGGGGTGGCCCACTCGATGGTGGACCACGTTAGTATATGACACAAATATATAAGAGCAAGTGACTTTATGTGTTGAGCACCTGCTCTCAACTTGAGAAAACACAACAAGTCTGCGAGAATATTTTCCCAACAATCAAAAGTTTCAGCTCTGATCATGATGCTCTCCACGTCTACCCTCGTGCTCTACGGAGTGTCACTCCTGGGAAGCCTTGCAAGTGCTGCCCCGACTGACCTTGAGCTGGTCGCCCGCGAGTGAGTGTCTGTCTCTGCTGTTCACCTCCAGTTTCTTTTTTTCTTTTTTGCTCCGCCCCTCATCTATCCCCATATTCACACTTGCCTCTCTCTCCCATCAAATCCCGTCCCCATAACCACGTTTCCATCTAACCAAGGCCACTCGCCCCAGTGCCAACGCGACCGCAACGCTCGAGCGCCGATGCAGCGGCAAGATCAACGGATACACGCAAAACACTGACTGCACGGGCGACTACTTCGAGTGGACCAACCTCTGCGACGCCGGGTGCGTGACCAACATCGACGGCAACGGCAACCCGACGCAGCTGCACAGTCTCTACAAGTACAGCTCCGTGAACGGATGGCACATCCGCATCTGGAGCGGGCCGTACTGCACCGGCTCCATCATCGACAACTACTTTGCCGGCGTCGGGTGTCGCGGGGAGAGCACGTTTGGGAGCTTCTCGTTTGTGTAAACCGGGGTGCGGAGAGTGGTACGTACAAACTGGAAGTCTGCCGGTGTCGGGGATGGAAAAGGATGGGGAATGTGGTCAGTCAGGTCTTGGTGAAGCGCTAGTGCGACGATCTGGATAGGAAAGAAAATGTCAATGCTCGTCTGCATCGTTCGTGGAGATCCGACAGCGCCGTCGGCGAGCGGATGGAATGGGTCCAGGGGAGAGAGACGAGCACTAGCATTCCAATTACCTACTCGTAGCCAGAAAAGAAAAGGAAAGAAAAGGAAAAAGGAAAAGAGAGTTCAATTACTATGAATGAGGAAGAGTACCGAAGGTAATCGCAATATCGCAACACTCAAAGGAAAGAGAGTCAAAAAAAAAAAAGAGAAAGAAAGAAACGGCAAAAAAAAAAACAGAAAGCCCCGGGCCCGGATCCGAACCGGGAACCTCTACTCGACCACGTTCTTCAACGCTTAAGACTGGTTATCTGCGGACAGATCCACAGCCAGCTCATACACCGCTGTCCTATTGATGACAGATGCAGTTTAACCGCAGACGTCAGTCATACCCGAGCAGAGGTCACTACCACTTAGCCACACGAACACTTTCTGAAAATGCGGCCTGTCAAACTAATTGATCAGCCCCACGCAGCCAATGTCGCAGCCAAATACCATTTCTCACTCGCGGATCCTCGAACGTCAAGCGCATCCCCGACGCGGGCAATTTGGTCATCATGCACGCACGTGATTATGTTTAAATTTCCCATCGCCACCGCCCCGCAGTTTGCATGCTTCCATGCCTCTTGGAACATTTGCATCTCCATCATCATTTCCCGTGCATCCGCTCATCTTTACAATATTAATGCGTGGTGGACGCCATCGATGCCCATGGCCCAACGCGACGCTGTTTCAATTTCGCAATCCCCATCCACATGGCGTGAACGACTAATTAGAAGCGATCGAGGTCCATTTTTCATCGTGAATAGAAGAATTGCAACCCCAATAGTCAAGGCTCTAATTATCCCGTGCAGAGCATCCTGCCCTCCTTCTGTTAATCTCGGCGGTCCGTCTCCGACTCCGCGCCGCGAATGCCGCTTTAAAGGGAGGCTACCTGCGTGTGCGCACACGGCGCAGAGCTGTCAGCCCCGGTATTTCCCGGTCGCATAACGCGCCAGTTTGATGATGTTTTACCCCTCCGATTGATGATCAAGTAACTGCCACTAACGCTACCGAAGGGACCACTGACTACAAGCATGTTTTCCTTAAGGCAGCCTGCATGTGGTACACGTCTACACGTGTAGGTTAGTAATCGCCTTGGCTTCCTAGCTATTTATTTTTGTCCTTCTTGGCTTCAAGTCGTAAGTTCGCAAGCCCATTGCCACAGTGTTTATGTCACCCAGCTGCGTTGGAGTCCGTGACTTTGCCCAAGATCTAACAACATCGGGAGGTCCACAGATTGTTCAAAGTCATACCTACTTTTCTCCCTTTGCCGCTTCGCCGTGGTTCAAGTTCCAGACCCGCGCACTTGCCAGGGCCATCTTCTCGGCGGCGAAGTGCGCTTCGGCCCGTGAGGTTTGTCAAGGCCAGCAAAATAGGAAGGCGTGTCGACAGCCCAGTAGCAGGCGCGTTTCAGACGCGACTCGCATGTCGAGGTAGTGACTGCACAACCCCGCCAAGCGGTTTTCATCCGCCCTCTCTGCGTTTGCTGCCATTGGATAACTCGGGTACCCAAAGAGAGTCACGCTCCCCACCTCAAAAAGCCCCAAAGCCAACTCCTGGCAAAAGTGGCAAGAACGAATGGCAGTACGCCGGGTCCGTGCTCGTTTTCCCCAACCATTCAAGGCAGTTACAGTGGACGCCCCATCCATGCGGACAGCGCGGTGGGTTTTAGAGAGATATTAAGCGCTCCCTTCGGGGGAGAAGCAGTGAAGTATGATCTTGTTTAAGTACCAGGTAAGTAAGGTGCCTTAGTCAAGGTCTATTTACCGCGCGAAAAGATCAGAAACTCCGAGCGACCAGGCGCCGATATCGCATGGAATCTGCCGCTTACCTGACATTGTACCTGAAGTGTAGAGCGTCCGTGTCGCTTTGCTCTGCTGTGTTGGCATTGGAGGACTAGTAAAACCGAAATCTGCCAGCTCCCATGTTCCAAGCTGTCCATGTAGAAATATAACAACGGGAGTAGAGTTACGACTACGTAAAATACCGTCTAGGTAACGGCTGCAAAGAAGCCCCGGTCATTGCGCTTGGCCATAAACAGCGCACGATCAAACGGCGGGCCATGTCGGATGTTCGGGTGGAAAAGCGGTCAAAAACATGGGCGGAGATGAGTGAATGTCGACCCCAGAAAGCACCCCGCGCGAGCACAGAAAATGAAAAACGACCAGGAGGAAGGAAGCCGGGCGGTAAGCAGGCGGGGGAGGGGCAGAGTCCTAATCCTTCTTCATTTCGTCTCCCAAACTCCCGCAGAACTTTGAGTCACCAATCCTTTCCGTATTTTTCGTTTTGCAAGTTTCTTTTCCATCTTAATTATCAACAACAACGTCCGGACCGAGGAATACGACAAAACGTCACGATCAGCCTCAATCAATCCGACGACGACGGCAAAATTATCGGGATGGCCTGGTATACAGTGGGTGTCCGCAACAACATCGCCGAGCACTTTTGCCATGCTCCAGGGCGTCGAGATCCTGACGCAACAGCCGGAGAGAGCGGCGAGCCACGCGCGGAAGAACGGGGACGAGATCGGTGGCAAAGACAAAAAGGCAGAAGTAGTGCTGTTTTCAGACCCCCCGACTATGGTTCTGGCTGCACGTCAAGAAATTGACGCAGGATCGCGCGGCAGATCACGGAATCGCGGCACTGGCTACCTATCTGGCCAGGAGAATCGCACGGAGCTCTCAGCGGCTTCAGAACAACACGGCCGGTCTCGCCAACGGCCTTTCCCTTCACTGGGTTCCGGCCCAGGCACTGCACTGCGTGCCGTCTTCACGGGATGGCCGGCCGGTTGACCGGAAAAGCCCGGCAAGATTGCACCAACATTCCCATCGTTGAAGAGGCACCAAACGTGGAGAAGCCGGGCGAATTTCTTCGAGGCGTTTATGAATCAGGCTATAGGATATGAGTATGGCAATGTTCGGACGAACCAACATTTCCGCGAGGGCCAGTGCGCGCAGAGAGAATGAGAAGATCGCCGCTAGTGCCAACCCGAATCCGCGTCACATTCCGAGGTCGCGACCTTCGCCGCAAGACGAGAATTTGGACAATGAGATTTTGGGATATATGAGAGATCTGCTCAGGCCCGATGCCGAGGAGAGCGTAGGAACAACAGCGGACTCGAAGGCTACATGTTCGCAACTGGTCGTCTTTAACGGTCATGGCATCCAAGCGTGGCGCCGGGGACGACTTGAAGGACGAGAGCAATGCCAAACGTCCCAGGATTCATTACCGTCGGGCCTTTGTCAATTACCGTTCCGGCTAGTAGTCCCTTCGCAGGAAAGCGAACAATGAATCACAGAAGCCTAAATTATAAGCATCCAGTCATGGTCTGGTGCAAACATACCTACCGCCTTGTACAAGCGGAACGCAGTAGTTAACGATTGTAGGCACTGTTCATTCTGTGTGACAGGGGAGATCGCGCTGCCTCATTTGAAGGTCCAAGCTGATTGAGCAACATTGATCAAATGGACATATCTTTGCATGCTTATGAAAAGAAACACCCTGAGAAGAAGGAAATGATACTACCTGCCGACACAAGAAAAAGGTCATGAACCGGCGATCCGAAAAAGAAATACAGATCCTAAACACCACTTTTCCCCTTCCGTTCCACGCCATGCCAGGCCCGGCCCACCGAATGCTCACTATATCTTTGGAGTCAATCTCTACCCAGATTGGTCGGACCTCAAAGCCGGAAAGACTGTCGGGTTGGAGCTTAGTTCCCGTAAGTGTTGTGATAAGGCTGCACAGTTGCCTCTGGCTGCTTCTTCGGTGGCGCCCACGGATCCGGGGCAGACTGTGTGACGTGGTTGTAATTGACCGTGATTGAGGTCGAAGGACCGCCCTTTGCGTAGGCCGCGCGTTTCTTGCGCCTGAGGCAACAGCTGTTTTAGTTTTTTGGTATGTCAGTGACCTGCGTTGCTGCAAATTCCCCACAGGGTACGACGGGAGAGGGGAGAAACGAAGAAAAGAAGGGGATGCCATACACAAGCCCGGCGATGAGCGCAATCACAACCGGCACACCCACGCCAACCGAGACGCCAATGATGATCTTGTTCGACACGCCGCCGGTGGACCCATCAAGGAATGCCGTGACGTTGCCTCCAAACACGCCGTTGGTCGCCGAGGGCGGGATGAACGACGTCGGCGACCCAGACAGAGCGGCCAAGCTCTTTGCGTTGGCCCCGAAAGGAATTGTAGCGACAGGGGTCGTCGCCGTCGTGGCGGGAAATGTGGCTTTCACGCCCGAGGGTAAGGAGGTGACAAGTGTGATATCCGACGTCTTGACCGTGGTCTGCTGGAGCGACGCCGGACAGTTGACCAGGCCGAGCTGGGCGCACGCCACCCCTGTGAAAACCGCGGTGGTGCTGATGGTGGTGAGTGTCAACGCTCCATCCTGGCGACCATTGATCTCCGCGGTGACGGTGTGGGCCGCATTTGCCTGGGTCGTGCTGCTGGCTGCGCAGCCCTCTGCCAGGGTGGTGTAAAAGACAGGTATCGTTGTCGCTACCACGGGGCCCCACGTGTGATCGTCGAAGAAGGCAGTCGCACCCGCGGCGGCGCCAATGGCCAGGGTGTACTCCTCTGCGACACGTACGCGGCAGCCGCTGGCATCAGGGACGCTGAGGGACGTGATGTTTGTCGCAAACTCGGCAAGATGCGCGAAGACGCCGACCTCGACCCCAGCACCGAATCTGAACAAGGAGTCTCCTGGGATGTCGAGCTTCGGAGACTCAACTGAAAAGCCCGCGTGGACACCGAGCCGGAGGTTCGCGCGAAGGGTGGCGCCACCGACGATTTCGATCGTCACGGGGAAGAACTCGAATGCCCCGCCATTGCTGGAGAGTTGTCAATACAAAATCAGAGAGTTGCGATAGCGTTGAGATGCGACTTTGATTCACAACAGGAACATGGAGTACTGACAAGATAATGTCGGACACGTTTTGGCCAAAGAGGGCAATGTTGAGTGCGACGCCATCGTCGAGCTTGATGTGGAATCCAGATTGAATGATGATCTCGGTCTCGGCGGTGAGGATCAGATCCACAGTCATGACAACTCCTATATCCAAGTCCTGGCCGACGCTGAGCCCAATGGGGCTTTCGGACTTGTAGAGGGGCAGGGTAAAAGTGGCCTTTGTCAATGTGATGTTGAAGAGCATGTATAGCTCCATGGCGTCAAACTGGAACATGAGCTGAGCGGTGGGGAACGGGGGCATGTCGATGTTGAAGTCGACGTCGATGGAATAGCCTTGAAAGCTAAAGTCCGGTTCGGAAAAGGTGCTGATGTTTTTGATGATGTTTTCAACGTATGTCTCAACGTTCTGGGCGGTAGCGTTAACGACTCTGTCGATGTCCTCGCCCACCTGGCTGGTTACGTTGGCGATAATCGACGATGCATTGAAGGAGCCGACGACGGTCAGTTGGGCTGTGGCTTTGCCCTTGACGTAGCATGTCGTGCAAACAACCTTCACGCCCACGTCCGAGTCGGAGCCGGTACTTCACGCTATGTCAGCGTCGGAGGGTCATGTATAAGACATCGGGATGGCATACTCGATGAGAACAGCTCCACTCCAGCTCTTGTCGATTGTCGTGCTGTTCTTGAGATCAATGTCTCTACCGGCAAGGCGGACAGCTTCGTCGAGACGGCGGTAGATGCCATGGATGGTGTCGCGGTCTGATGTGCCGGGAAGGTTGCGAGTTCGGACCGCAACCACGGGTGCTGGGTTTTCGAAGGCTGCCAAGGGCGCCGGATTGGCGACAGCAAAGCTGAAGCTTGCAGTCCAGCAAAGAGCGGAGATCAGACGGGAGACGAGCATTTTGAAAAATGGCAATTGAGTGAGAGGGCCAGCCCGCGGTTGTGGGTAAGGAGGAGCGAGGAGAGCTCCATCGCGAATCGATGCAGCCGGCGAATATCAGACATGTAATTATGTTGCTCAAGTCCGCGAAGAATTGACAGAGACCGTGGAGGATTTTGTGTGACGTGACAGCGAGCAAGGTGCAGTTTCAGACTGGAGTGCATATTTCGGAGCTCCGTGTGAGCAGTGTCTGCTTCATGCTAGGTTAGTTAGCTTCAACTGTGATGGTGCCAGGATAAATCTCGGGGGCTGAGCATGAAGTGGTAGAGGTGCAGATTCGACACAGATAAGAGGATGTGCCGCAGCCTTACATGCAGCTGTTGGTCACAAAAGTGGCAGGGAAAGGAATCCTACAGCCTTGTTGGGATTGAGGTGGCACCGGCTGTCGAAGCTCGACGCTCTGAATGATGGGGGGGCAAGCATTCCCGCGTCCTTAGGCAGGCTGTGAAGCTGAAATGCATGTCGCCGCTGTTGATCACAGCCCACGTCTGGGTTGGGCTGCGGGGTTCGTGAGATTGGGTCGTGGGATTGAACAGGCCGCTGACGAAACAGACGAGATGGTATCAGTCCAGGCCGGGCCGTCGGACGGGAGCGCCTCGTTCCGCACGTTGGCCCGTTTCAGTGACCATGGAAATTTCGATGGATTGAAAAGTGGCCTCGATGGCGATCTCGTGGAGTATTTTGCTTCTCTCAGCGCGAGGCTCTGGTAATGGATGCCTGACGTGGAGCAGGATGACACGAGAAAGCGGGGACTTTTTGGCATAGGCGACGGCGTGATTTGCAGGGAGGGCGTTGGGGAGGGGAGGCTTGTTGCGGCGTTTTTGACTAGTGTACCTGACCCTGAACCATAATTATTTGTTCATTTGTTGGACCATGCAGGGGCTGAATATGCAGGTCTGGCGGGGGTCAAGGCAGCAGCAGCGTTTGTGACCGGGGAAGGAGCCAAGACACGCCAATCCAAAAAAGCAAACAATCGACGGCTGAGCCTTCCATCATCGATCTGTTCTGCTGTCCCCGACCTGGGTCGGTGCCACCGGCTGAAGTTGCGCCCGACATGAACCCAGTGGAGCGGTTGCGGATATGCACGTTGTCGTACCAAATGCAATCTGTAACCTGGGCTGGCTTCTGTTTATTCGCGGCTGGGGCTGGCAAACAAGTCCTTGGCGTCCCCCGCCGTTGGACCCCACGATTCTTGGCAGTGTTCCATCGTGCTGTCGTGCCTCTCCGCGTTTTCCAGTCCTATAGTGTCTTGCGTGCGCCCAATCACCCCGCCCACCAGCCCACCTGCATCGTTCTATCAATAGCATTTCTGTGCAGCAACTGAAGTCGCCCTAACTGTGCGAAGTGGTATCGCGAATCCGAAAGAGGGCATCAATCATGCCGCGAGCGGAGCGTTTCCATCTGCGCAGGTTCGTGGGCGCGACATTTTTGAGACGAAAGCTGGTGGGGCATGATTGGAAGAGGTTGCAATTGCCAGTGGACAGGGCCGGCGCATTGGAGGGCGGTTTTGGGGAGGGGCAGCCACGTGATCAATCGACCATGTGCGTCAACGAATCATCTGTTTTCTGGCCTTTTTCTGATTATACAAAGCGGGGTTGATTCATTTTCCGTGCATTATCATTAAGTTCAAAGCAGCGCAGAGTTTGCAAAGTTGTGCTTCTCGAACGGCCGGGAGCCGTTGCAGACGGGGTTCAAGGAAATTCGTGATTTTGGGTCCAGCAGTTTCCTTCACATCCAAGCTTAACGTATTGCGTGGTCGTTTGTCTATTTGCCGCGGCGCGATGGATTGTGTCGTGTGCAGCTCAGCATCTTGACGAGCAGACACCACCGTGGTTCCTATCCTTCTTAGGCGAGACAAAAGCAGGATGGTGGGCTGCGCAGAAGCATCGTATGCAGTAATTACAACTTTGACACAGGTGTTACCGGCACAAAGGGAAAAGACCCTAAACAAGAGGAGAACACAAAACGAAGCACCGACACCATATATACATCTCTCTACATAATGCATATACAGAGCTCAACATGCAAAGCTTCAGAAATGCTGCAGGACAGACATGACGTGACGGCCCACGAGTGCCCGATAAAGACTGACATCTCAACAACCCACGCACCCACTTGAAGAGTAATTGCTGACTTTTAGCCCACACTACCTTACTTATTCTTGCAACTTATCACAACTACAAACACCTCCGAGATCAAAACACTTATTTGCGCACGCATGAAGGAACGTTGGAACAGACGATCTAGCACTTTTGGCCCACGAAACTCGAGAGTTTAGACGGCCACGGTCGAGCCGACGGGTCCGAAGCGGATGTTGGAGTAGATGACCTTGCTGTTCTTGCTGTCAGTTCTTGTCTCTCACCACTCTCTCAAGGAATCTGGATCAACGTACGCATTCGGAATGTTGGCCTCGACGTCGCTGGGAGCGCCCGAGCTCTGAGGGCAATCGCCACGAGCAGCACCGGGTTGGCCATCCTTCTCGGGCGGGTAGGTCGAGTCGAGCCATAACATGTTGGCGTAGTGCTTGATGATCTCCGTCAGAACACGCTTGCCAAAAGCAAGACAATCCTTTCTTGTGAAGGGGCCCGGGGTGTTTAACTCACATCATCCCAGATCGACATGACCAGCACCATGGGAACGCCCAGAGCGGTATTGAGCTGCGAGAAGCCTCCGACCTCGGAAAAGCGGTCGCGGTCGCCGAAGGCCTTGAACTGCGCGGTGCAGTAGTCGGGCGTGATGTTGCTGCTGAGCTGCGGGATGCCGTCGAACTTGGGGGCGGGGATCTCGATTTTCTTGCCGTCCTGGACGAAGAACTGGGAGAGCTTGTTCGACTCGAAGCGAGTGACGACGCTGTATTGTGACCAGTGTTGCTTAGCATGTGAACTGAAGGGTTCAAGGGGAAATTCTGAGACGCGGCATGGGGGGAGGGGGTCACGAACGTGAACTTCTTCTTGGTGTCGACAACCTTTCCGGGACCATAGAAGTCGGGATTGCCCATTCTATAGGGGTTATAATCGCAGCCATTGGCGTCGCAATCGCCCGAAAATCGATCATCGGAGTATGTGCCTCCGCAACCGGTCGTCTCGCAGACGTGGTACTTGTTGTTCTGGCAGGCGTGGGGGGTAAAGGCGAAAGCATGAGCATTGGATTCCCTGGCAGTTCCGTCAGTATACTGGGCTTAAATCCACGTTTTAAGGGAAGAAAGGGTGTTTGGTGGACGGAAGTACAAGACGAAGGGAGAGAAACGTGTTGGAGAAGAATTACTGACCAAACGTCAATCTCGGCGCAGCAGCCGCCGTATGGACCTACGCCAGCGTTGGCGTCGTTTGATGACGGCTTCCAGCCATCGATGTTGGCCTTGCCACCGACGAACTTGAGATCGCGCGCGCATTGTGCGTCGCAATACTGTTGACCGTTTGTGTTAGTCCAGGCCACCTATTTGAAAATCATCCGGGTCGAGGGGACTTACTCCGGTGCCGTACTTGGCTCCGGCCTTGTTGGTAGAGTACGACTTCATGCCTCCGTCTTCCTCCATGGCCACGAAGTACAAAGCGGCGTTCAGTCCACAGTCCACGGTCGAGAGATCAACATCGAAGGCGAACTCGTTGTTCATAAGCGTGAACATCTGGTACTTTGAGTCTCCGTTCATCAGGTAGAAGCGCGAGCCGATGTTGGTTCCATAGTCGTGCTTGGTGACGAACTTGAGCGTCAGAGCGTCACTGCTGGTCGAAGCGCCATACGTCTTAGAGTAGCTTGCGCCCTCAAGAGCGCACTTTGAGGCGCAGTCGGTGGCAGAGCTGCAGGCATCGGTCCACTTGTTGCCATCGTAGCAGTTCTTGGTGGTGCCGGTCGTATGCAGCCAGCGCCAGTTGGCGTCGATGGTGACCTCAGCGTTGACGGATGTGCATGAGCCCTTTCCGGTGCACTTCTTCCATGTGATCTTGGGATGAGTCTCGGACTGCTCCTTGCCGACAGCCTGGGCTGCGGCCAGGTCCAGCACCGGAAGGGCTGCAGCGAGGTATTGAATGTACTGTGTGTACTTCATTGATGCAAAGAGGAGATACCAAAAGAGAAGAGGTAAAAGCTGAGGGAGGGCAGAAACCGGTCGAGTGTAACCTTGTGCTGCGGCAGGCTGTTGGCTGACTGGCTGGGTGGTTGTGTCAGTGGTCGGGAATGATGTGCTTCTAGTTGTTCTTATATGTTTGGCACGCCTGTGGCCAACGGATGCCGAGGTCCTCAACCGGCCCACGGAGGCTGTTCTCCACGAGTCGGGAGAGCGCGCGAGGTCACCACAGGCTGGAAGCGGAAACATCTTCATTTCAACAGGGAAGCAGAGCCGAATTCCCATATTCAGACACGAGTTAATACTGGCTGATAGTGACTTGGTGATGAACAGGCAGGGGGGCGCGTCTTAGCCATGCGGGGGACGCGATGCGACCGTCTGGGGAAAGGGCCAAGCGCGGGCTGTACCACGTACTGGGTCGGCACAAGCGTCGACGTCGACGAGCTGGTGTACCAGGTACGCGCAGGCGAGGTTCCGTGGAAGTGGCGTGAAGGTGTGCTGCCTGGGACTCGCTGGCGCCGTGGTCTCCATCTTTCTTCCGGGTCGGGGCTGGTTGGCAACGCGGAGAGGAGGCCCCGCTAATTGTCCGCAAATCCAACGACGACTCGGATGCCCTCAATTTTCCCGGCGACGTGGGTGACGGCGACGCAACGCCAGGCAATCTAGACGCCAATCAATCCGCCCCTTAAAAACAACCCTGCGGCGGTGCGTGAGTGGCGCCAAGGAACGCCAAGCGGCAGGATAGACAGCGCCAAGACTGCCTGGAGCCGAGCAGCCGGCAGTTGTTGCAGTGCATGGTCACGGGAGATGAATCGGCAGAGACTGAAAAGCTCGGCGGGCGGCAGAGCTGGCACGATGCGCTCGGTTCGGTGGCAAGAAGGGCGGGAAGCAGTCAGAATAAGGATTGTGGATGCGCGAGTTGATTCAATATCCTGTGCGGGAAGACGCGAGCGAGCCGTCCTTGCTGCCTGGGAATCGACAACCTGGCAAACAAAATGCAAGGGTTGAAATGGCCAAAGGTCCAAGCTCAATCAGTTGCATTTCGGTCGCGATCGTGAAAATGCTGCTTGGGGATGCGCGCGTGCGGTTGTGGGTGGGAGATCTACAGTCAGAGGCTGCGTTTGTCAATCAAAGTTGGATGTGTGCGACGACGGATGCAATACAACAATACGGTGTAATGTGTGCAACAGGGAAGGAACGGAGGTTGAGAGAGAGAGTGGTGGCACAAAGCACAAAGCGCGTGACAGCAGCAGCTGCCGTGAATCGTGGAGTGAGGTGAGCGAGCCAACGCCGGACGGGCTAGCGCCGGCATGGCGCGGTGATTTGCGGGGTTGTGGGGTGAATGCAACCATACCACAGCTGAGATAAGCGAGACCCACTCAACCAACGTCGTCTCATCGACAAGGCTCGGGCGACAGCTGCGAAGGTTGTCATCGTGCTGGGAACATCAAAACCGGCCAATTTTCATAAACCAATGCAATGCAATACCATGTAGATGCAGTAGGCGCGGCGGGGCAGTATGCGACCGGATTGCGATGTAGTGTGGCAACGAAGTCAAGTCGCGAAGCCAAGAAAATTGAGGGTCGCCATGCAATTGAGATAAGAGATGGAAGATCAGAAGACTGCGGGCGCTGGAGAGTCCTCTGGCAATTGCTCCCCTCTTTCCTTCACGGCGTTTGGGATTGCAAAACATTCACACACCGCCCATGCGGGGTCAGAAAAAAAGTCGACGATCCCCGAACCCGCCCACGCGCCGCCCAACGATGGGCGTGTGCGGTGGACAGAATGGTGAATGCCTTCCATGCCCGACGTATGACGTGTTGACATGGCGGGGCTCAAAAAATCGAAACGACGAAAAAAGAAACTACAGGCAAACAGCCGCCCAACTCCCCGCCATTTCTAGCACGTAAATCTCCCTTCCATGCAGCGCAGGATTTTAGATGGGTAAACGAGCCAAACACAACCTCTCGTCAATTTCGGACAATCTTCCACACCTCGACAGCAACGGCAGACACAAAGTTTGGCAATCCCCTTTGCGCCGATTTCCCCCGTTATTCTGAAGCATGGCGGACCACGCAGGACCAAGCTCGTCTGATGCGGGTCGGTCTGGCAATGGACCAGCCAACTTGAATCTCACCGAGTCACGGTGCAGATATTCTCGAGCTCCCTCACCACTCTGAAGGGGGTGAGCGGAGTCCGGATCAACACCCGGATTGGAGACCTGTTTGACAAGATCTTGCACATCATCCTGGAGAAATCAGACTCCATCCTCGCTGTCGGCAGCCTCAATCCTGTTTTGGAGTTCCGCTTTGTCCCGGCTCGCCGGACCGGTGTCTCCAAGTTCTGGCGGCATCCAAAAGCCATTTCTCTGTGCAAAGTGCCCATGCGGACGGGCGAATCCTTTCTGCTGGTGGGCCGCGAACGGGGACGCATCGACCCCATGTACACCAATATCTTCAACACGATCAAAGCCAGCTTCATCGCCTCCAAACCGCCGCTGAAACGATCATTGCCGAAAGTCAATGTCCCCATTCAACCCGCCCTTCAGGTTCTGCATCACACCCCCCCAGAAGAAGACATGTCCATTGCCACCTCTGCCGCTCAAGAGCATCCGGCCGATGGTAATGTAATGCATCCAGAGGTTGTCATTGCTCAAGCTCCTCCCTCTCCAGCCGAAATCCCTTCTCTGGAGGTATCCGAAGAGCCTCCAGCCGAGGATGACATAGAACCTGCCTACGTGGAATTCATATTCCGTCTCCCGCGACCGGGTCATGGCCCCCGAGAAGGTTTTCCTGGCCGCCGCATTACCTCCAGACCAGGAGAGCAGCGGACCGGATTTCTCTCATCTCCGCATAACGAACCGCCGGCTCCTCCCCAGAGTGAAGATTGAGCTCGGGAAAGGACACGCATGCCATTGCCGAGTACATGGCTTCGGTGGCTGATCTCTCAAACGCTGTTATCCGAAGTCAAGGCTCCTTCAGCCAATGGCATACCACGACGGTTTGTGGCTTACAGATGCGCAACACTGGATTGTGTAATGATCACTGGTCTGAGGGTGAAAGGAATGCGGCGAAAGTTCCGGGCCGGTATGATCGCACTTAGGGCTTTTGGGGTTGAGTCTTTGTATCTTATGGAGATTGCTGACGCAGCAGCAAGGATGGTTGCAGATGTTGAGCAATCGGTTGACGGATAGGTTCGGGCGCGGTCGGGCATGAGGGTGCCGCTAATGTTCTGCTTGGGCAAAATGATACAACCGCGATGGACGGAGCGGCATGAAGTGGAGTCTCTGTCTGCTGTTCGTGTAATATTATATATGTGGAATTGGTGGCAGGAAAGAGAAGGACGGGACTGAGTGAATTATCAAGCACGCGCGCGATCTTCAGTTGGCTGAACATTATATCGAGATGAGCGTGGGTTGCTAAGGTGTGCACACTGATATTGTGAGACCACGAAAAATACATGCTATCTCCACCAACAAGTTTTTTTCTTGCCATGTCCTCCCGTGAATCCAACGGCAGCCTGCGAAAGGCAATCGTTGCACATGTCAACATTGCGCCTCCGTACGGCGAGAAACATTGATAGTGGATGTTAGACGGACAGGTAGTGCGTGGCTAGGCTAGTTGCCATGCACAATGTCTTAGGACTGTGATTTGTGATCCCGCCGAGGGAAGGAAGACGACGAAGTCCTGACACAGTGAAGCTTTATTTTGTCGTGCAAGGGAGTTTGGCGCCCATGCATGATGATTTCGTAACTCGAGAAACAGTATCTGCTCACTCGTTCCAGCTCAAGACACACAAGGGAGTAATAGGAAGTAAAAAGAAAGGAAATGAAGGGAAAAATGAAGGAAGAAATGAAGGAAGAGGAGAGGAGGAAGAAGCAATGAATGAACAGCTGGCATGTAAAAAAAAAAAAAAAAAAAAAAAAAAAAAAAGAAAGAGAGAAGAAAAGAAGAAAAAAAGAAAGAGAGAAGAAAAAGAAGAAAAAAAGACCAAAGAAAAAGCAAAAAGATAACAAATGACTGAGCTTGGATTCGAACCAAGGTCATGTCAGAATGGGTAGGGTGGTCGCTCAGGGCCCCCCGTCGGGGACCCGCTCTCGAGGCACCTGAGGCCGTCGCCTTCAGGCAACGAAATCCCCCCCAATAAAAGTCGAATTGAGTGGAAGAAATTCCCTACTGGTAGACGGGTACTAGCCACTGCACCACTTAACCATTTGTTGCAATTAGTACACCACAATCTGATCTCAATACCCCGAGGGCATTCCGCTGCCTGCAGCACGTGCATGCGCGCCTTCCATTCTTCTTGTATTTCCATGCGTGTCCCCCGCCGCGTGACCACCCGCCCATTCGCTGCATTGTGCCCGCCACCAGTGACCGCCAATTACTGCACGCGCGCTTGCCCTCCCGGTCCAACGCTGCAGCGGGTGAGGTTATTCCCACTAGATCAGGCCAATCCTTGACTCTTCTAACGCTGCTCGTTTCCGAGCCCAGCTGGGTGGATGCAGAGAAGAAGCAACTGCGAAAGCTTGCCGTCTCTACTTGCGTTGCCATATATTCTGCCGATGATGCTTGGCTGCGTGTTGCATCGCGAGCAACAAACTTACATACCCCGACAGAGACGAGTGCCGTGATTCTTAAGCCAGGCCAGGGTTTCAGCAACATTATAATGTAGATTGCCTACCTACGTACCTACCCACTTGTGCCTTGTTGGGTTATCTTTGCTTTTACAATAGTGATTACGTGATGATGCCCAGGCCCATAAGCGGACTCGAGCAGAACGGCTTCATCTTTGGCAGAGAAATGTGTGGCACATCTCACTTCCAATGGCCTCAAATAGCGCACCTCATGTGGCTTGCATATGTCACCTATTTTAACTCTGGAATGTTTCAAGTTCCGTCACGTTCGGTTCTACCTTCAGTGCTACCTACCAACAAGCTTAGGTACATGGTGTTGCGTTTAGTAAGACTTGTCATTGGAGAAGTCGACACAAGACGAAGTCGAAGTCAGCCGACGCGACTCGAACCCGTTTTTCTCCTCTTGAATTAATTACATCGTACTATTGGATCATCATCCATTGATCGACCTTTCATTTCCATCCTCCAGCATTGCAAATCTCCAACTATCCCCGAGAAAATTTATTGCATTGCACACATGGTGTGCTTTTTGCAACCCTCCGAGCCCTTTTTATATGTACCTTGGGGTTCTCAAATGCCTCTCGAGGCGCGACACCTTCTCTCGCACCGCCCCTACCACAATTTAGTGGGTAGAAGCCGCCACCTCCTGTCTAACATCGGCTGTCTCCTGCCTCAGCACAGCTACCTCTTGAGCATAGAACATCATCTCGTTTCGGACAGCCGGCGATCTGCTGAACAACAAGCTCAGTCCGGGTCCACGACATGAGCATATAGTGTTGAAGTGCGGTGGACATGTTCTGGAACGTGGTGGTGAGGCTGTTCAAAGCGGGAACCATGTCTGGTGCGGCAATGGCGTTCTGGTCTGGACCTCCCATCTGATGGGCAACCCCATTGTTGTCGGCATCGTCCACCATATTGACTATCGGTATGTCCGGAAGGGCAACAGCATCGCCCACGTGCAATGCGCCCTGGCCTTGTTCGTTAATTGCGGGAACATCTGCCTTAGCATGAACACCAGATCTTGCATCCTGAACATCATCAACTTCGGCACCTTCACCCGTGGTGGCATTATCGGAGACTTGGGCGACCGTACCCGCAGCTGAGGCGACAACACCAGATTACTCGCCTGGATCACGCTGATGACCTGGTTAAAGAGGTCCTTGTACTGGCCATGAAAGGTCTTGCGTCCTGCTATGGCGTCGACGACAAGTTTAGCGTCCGTGAGGAGTGAGGCAATGCTAATCACAGGGCAAGAGGACGATGACTTCATGGTAATTAATGTGCACCATGCGGTCTCTCAAATACTTGGTGCAAACTGAAGCCATAGCCATTTAACGCTGCCACCTTGACTTTGACTGGAGTCGGCCAGCGAAACACGTGTAATGGAAGATCTTAACCGGGACTTGTTGCTACCACAAACCTCGAAGGAGAGCGAGGAATGAAGTAATCATCGTCGTCGATCCAATCGAAGAAGCCGCACACCATGTTCATTGCGCCATGAATGGATTTTGCGATTAAATCGAAGCTTTGCAGCAAGTAAAAGGCACGATAAAGGCAGACCTAGGATTTGCTTTCTATGTGGGAAAGTTCTTGCGTCGTGATGATCACGATATGGAAATGCCAGTGGACCATGTATGTCGGTGATGGTACATGGAAGCTCATCAAATCTCAAGCGTTGTCAATAGCAGCGAGACGAAAAAGCAAGTGCGGCATTATCGATTGCAGTATCGTATCCCGTGCAGCTCCCATGTTCTCATCCCCATCATGTTTCATGTTTATATGGCTTCAACATAAGCCAAAAAAAGAAAAAGGAAGAAAACATTTCGAGGCGAACCAAAAAAAGAAAGAAAAAGAAAGCAAAAAATAAAGGCTGAACCCGGATTCAAACCGGGGTATTATCTTGCGGCGGCCAGGGGTGGATGAGCCGGTACTCCGTCGAGCACCAGCCATCCGAGGCACCTGCAGGCCCGTCGGCCTGCAGGGCACGCACTCCCAAACCATGTTGGATGGATCACGTAGATGCCCCTGTCCTGTGCTCGAAAGGTATTAACCACTATACCACTCAGCCATTTGTTGGAATTGAGGCCCAACAATTTGGTTTAAGTACCCCACAGCCATCGTGCCTGCCTTTTCTTTTTTTTTTTTAGCACGACACAGTGGCTGCTGATGATTGGCCCAAACTCAAGAATACGCCACCCCGTTATTTGCCTGCCACATGTGCCCCAACCACACCACATTGGTGGCCAAACAGTTTGCTTTGGCGGCTGCGTACCAGGTAGCTGAGTGTCCTACCCGTGCGATGGCTCTATATTGTCTTATCTACGCACACCCGGTGCCCGATCGACGACAGTGACCACGGGGCTTGAAAACCGCCCCGGATTGGGACCGGAACGGAGCAAACTGTTCTCCCTTCGGTTCATAACATTCATTGCCCTTTTCATCACACGAGACGGTTGCATTCATTTGATGGTCTCTTCAGACAGCTGGTCTTCTTGCAAGCCTGCCCGCATCTCCTCTCTCGATTCCCATGCGGGCAGTAATGCAAGATTCGCAAGACCCCGACGGAAAAACCAATGCCCGAATCCGGACATGGAGGGAAGGTCCCCAACAAGTCTCTCAGCCATGGCGATGTTGGAATAATTACAGGGTACCTGAGACAATGACAGCGGCGTGTAGATGCGTCTTGGCGCAAACAAACACGTGAATGTGTCAGAAAGGACTCCGCATGGAAAATGCGTTACGGACGATAGCCAGGCATTTAAAACTCTGGCCCTGCACGCAACTTGCCTATCTTGGGTCCGGGCAGAATGATTTTGGAAGGGAAGAATGGGCAAGCGTCGTTGTTTTGTGGCCCCTCAAAACTCTCCAATGACGCCCACCGGGGAATGGCAACGCAACCTACCTGAGTCTTGGGAGCAAGCTCCCTGATCGCTGCACTGGCAGCGAGGTTGGAGATACCCATTCTTGTCCATCTTGACGTGGGGGTCAAAACCTTTGCAGTGTCCTGCTGAAACGAGCCATGTGCTTTTGTGGAGCTTGATCCAGGTTGCTTGTGTGCACCGGATGGCAATGATTGCGGCGGCCGTCCGGGCCAAGCGGGAAGGACGAGATGTTTGGCTCGGCAAGATAACTAGCGGCATGCAATCCACCATCAGTCACTGGAAGGCACACCCTTCGTTCCTCCCACTGGAGAAACGGCCACCATCCAATACCCCGTCATTTCGGTCACTTTCTTCCATTTCTTGACCGCCCATCCTCGGGAGTCGAAAGCCAGCCCCAATCTGCTGCACGACAACCAGCCACCCTTCCGGGATATTTGGCGCTTCTCGTTAATGGCTCCCACTGATCGATCCTGCCACTGATAAAAGGAAAAGTCGGCTCTCTGCCGAAATTGAGTTCACTCGCCAGCTCAATTTCTACTGTGGTAGCAGTCATTGGACAGCATCCCACTGCCAGTTCACGTGATTACCCGTCCATCTTCATTTAATACCGCCATCACACATCTCATGCTTTTGTTCTGATTTCAGTTTGCTTATCGCTCCTGTTTGCTGCACGTTCGTTTTCTGCTTGCAACCTGGAATCCTCTATTCCCAAACGCCGGAAACCACTTACGGGATCCCGCTGCGAACGGCGAGAAATGGAATCCCGCACGTCCATTCACCACATGAACAAGGCCTCGGGCATCGTGAAAAGAAATTGTATACGTCGCTGGTACCACGTTTGTTGCACTACGCCCGGCATAAGTAGATGTCCACGTCAAGTACATTCACCAATTTCATCCGAACAAGTCCCAGAGGAAGTCCAGCAGTGGAATTACCTCCCTGGAAAGGCAGGCCCCAGGCCTAAGGAGCCCCAAAAGATTTCCGGGCGCCCTGTGTTCTTTTTTTCCTGCACCAGCTCACCGCGCAACTTCCACAAAAAACTGGCTGTCGACCATTGTCTTTCTTTTTGAAATCGTCACACCAATATCGCGGAAAGGCGTACCAGCTCGTCGCCGGGCCTGTCACTCATTGCTGCTCCCTATGACCAATTCTTTCATCCTCCACACCTAGCGTGCCTCGATGTTCGCTCCGGTTCATGTTGCTTGCCCGAGCCTCGTGTTTTTTTTTTCTTCCTCCATCCTTCGCGCCCGCCTGTTCTTTGTCTACTCGCAGCACCGCGCCAACACTGCTGCGATGCCAGCACGTAAGCGGTCTCATGCTGCCGGTCTGAGTCACCAAGGGGAGGCAAAGCGGCCAAAGTTCACATGCACGCCAAACACATCGGGCGGACAGTGTAGGAGTCATTTTTCATATACCTATGGACCGATTTTGTCCTAACCAGTGATTTTGTATTTGTATTCTAACCTCTTCCGCAAAACTCGGCAGCAGCTCTCGAAACGATAACTGGAACTCGGGCTCCAGGGCCTCTGCCCTGTCAGTCAAGTACCTTTGCCCGGCAACAGGTCCAGCAGGCCCGAGTCAGGCACACGCAGGCCAAGATAGCGGCCAATCAAGCCTACGACAACGCCATCAAGGGAGCTGTTGATGCCGCCGCGTACAAGTTCAACTGGGCTGACCCACGGTTGAACTTGTACTGCGATCACTCAATGGGAGCAGATGGCTCGAGCGGTGTGGCCGTTGCCTTCATCACACCTGAGGGTGACGAAGTCGTGGTCGCATACAGCTTGAGCCCAGTGCTCGACAACAACCTGGGCGAGGGTATCGCGATGGCTGTGGCCGGCTCCATTGCCAAGGACCAGATGGCCAAGCTTAAAGGCCTGGTACGGGGATCTCATGGCCTGGCACCCAAGGCTCCTCAGGCCAACCGCCGAGATGTGAAAGTCGCCATTATTCCGGATTCGCAAACGATGGTGGAGGCAATTAACGGTTACCGCACAGTCGGTGGGGAGTACGAGGAACTCGTGGAAAGGACTCTACGTGTCGCTAGCGACGAGGCAGCTGAAGTCAAGAAGATTGGGGGGCTCGAGGCTGATGTCAGGTTCCGCTGGGTTCTCGGACACACAGACCACGAAGCCCTTCGACTGCATACCCTGGCCGATTACATGGCAAACAAGGCCCGGCTAGCTGGCGAATGTTTCGTGCTTGTGAATGGAGCCCGTCATGATATTGACCGAGCAGGTTGCATCTTCACCATCAAACTCCAGGCCAGCTTTGTTGCCCACAAGAACGCCCGAATCACAACGGCGCCCCGCAAAGGTCCAGCTCCGGTCACTGCTGCGCCCATCATGACGCCCGCTCCTCCGCCAGCTTTGGACAATCCCTGGCCGGCACTGCCATCGAAGATACCCGCAGCAGCAGAACCCTTTCAAGCACCTCATCCGGGTCCTGCCTTCAGCGTTCCTCGCGAGCTCGGACCCCCGCGAGCCAACGCAGACGTGCTTGCTGGTCGCAGGATCGCGACCGCGCATCCCCGCCTGAAAGCCGTCCAGACTGTTGCAACTCGTCCTGGGCCAGCACCACGGGCAGCACCCCCGCCTATCATTCCGTTCATCAAGAAAGAGGACATTACACCGATTGAGCCTCCTACATCCACAGTCCCTGCTGGACGACTACCCCCGCTTGGCTCTTACGCCACGCGTCCGTCTGTCCCAGACATTGCCCGTGCTGCAAGTTCTCATGAAGAGCATTCCAAACAGACCAACGCGGTTGCTTCTGGCCTGGAAGCTGGCGCTGCTGTTGAGGGCTCCAAGAACATCGTCGCTTCCGAGGGCATCGTTAAGAAAGCTGACTATAACGACGCGAATACTATCGGCAACGTCGATCAGCCAGTTAATCATGTTGGTGCTGCGGACACTAGGAATGCTGCTCCCACCGCAGAACCTGTTCCACGGCAGAATGGGTCCGGGTTGTCCTTTGGCGTCATGATGGAGCAGGTCGCGGCCGCCTCGTTGGCGAGAGACTTGACTCTGATTGCCATCTTGGCACGCATTCAGCACATCAACGGAGGAGGAGACGTGAGTTTGGAAAACATCTCGAACACGCCGAAAAATGTGAATACGACGATGCGGCAACTCACCTATGGCGGAACTCAGTCGACGAGAGCCCATAACCTCCACGTCGCCACCCAAACTGGCCCCGTCGAGAGCAATGACGATGGTACCCAAACTGCCGCATTTCCTGCGGTGGACAGGGCCACGCAGACTGCCCCGGTTGCGATCAGTCACCGTGCTACGCAGACTGCTCCGGTAGGGGCCATGTCTGGCGCCGGAACCACTCATGCCAATGCCGAACTAAACAATAACGAAAATGTTTCGGCTTGGGAGACGTCCAGCATTACAGCAATCCACGTCACCATCGACGATGATGGTGGAACTGTCGTGTCCAGGGAACCTGTTGATGGCGGAACATATACTGCCGCTACCGGGAGCAGTGCAAGAGATGATGTCGGGGCTGGGGAGAATTTTGGAGCCGCAGCCACTTGTGCCAGTACTACTGGAGATGATGCTGGAGCAGCTTTTGCTGGACAGAAGTCCGGGGCCGTACCTAGCAAATTTTCCGGTGCTACCGGGGATAATGCTGGAGATGGCTTGGTTAGCGAAACGCCCAGAGTTACAACTACGCACGTTATTGCTGAAGATTTTCCTCAACCTGTCTTGGCTGGGGAGACTTTAGCTGGTGACGAGATCATACCACCGCAGGCCGGTTGCAGCAGGACAGCTGGAATGAGCTTGGTTGCTGATGCTCACCATCTGCAAGGGGAGGAGGATGAGAGCGCCGTGCAGGCTATGGTCGACGCGCAACTTGCCCTCGAGATGCAGACCTGGATAGCCCAGCGCGCGGATATCAAGACCTCGCGATTTGAGCGGCGAGTGGAGGTGCAGTCTTGAGCCTCATGGGCATGCGATTAAGTGGTATACCGTTGGTGTCAGACTTGTCGTCTATGTTCACTAACCAAAAACGGGGCAGGTCATTTCATGTATCTGGATGGGAATGGGTAAGTACCGAAGGGGGATAATGCGCACGGGAGGTAGCCTTCTGGAGCGTTGGAAGCCTTCTGTGGGGTTTTTAATTGAAAGCCTGTGCAAGTTGCCTTCCCGCGCAGTGGGTCCAATGGAGCCCTCTAATTGGCTGGATTTCGGGTGCAGGCCCAAAAAAAGAAAAGGGGCGGTCAATTCCAACAACACCAAGTAATCTGGTGATAGTTGGAATTGACTACTATATTGAACAACCACCTTTAAAGAGACTTTTCTTTGACGAATTGAACTGGCGCCCTCGTACCAGCGCATAGCAGTCTGACCACTTGGCCAGACTGCCATTCAATTGAATTGACAATTAGTCCAAATCTTCCGCTTTTCTCGGGCCGCCAGCCCCAGGGAAAAAGCTACCTTTTGGATAACCTTCTGAACTACCCTTTGAACGGAAGCCTGGCCTACTGTAGGCCCTATAAGGCCCCTTATACAAGTCGTCTTCCTAAGCCAGGAAGGCAACTTGCGCAGGCTTTCAATTAAAACGTATAAAAGGCTTCTAGTGCTCTAAAAGGCTACCTCCCGTGCGCATTTTCCCGCTACGGTACACAAAAAGTGCACATCCATCATATGGAAACTGAATAAAGGAAGAGATTATGCTTGTTGCGTAATGAAGGAGCATCCGAATTCCGCAGCACCTCGACGAAGACAGTGGTGCCAAGCGGGTGGTTCGAGGAGCATGCAATAGCGACTCTTTTACTTATCTTGATGCTCATGTTGATCGTGGATACCCGAGAATTCATAGCCGCAACCTCTGAGAACGGAGTAAACAATTTTGTTCTCCTGAAATCTTGTGCAGTTCTCATTTTCTTGCACATTTATGCTTTTCATATTGATGCTGATCATTCATTGACAAGACACTACCTCGCTTGTCGCAAGCATGACCTGTAAAAATATGCGTCAAGAAACTTGAGCGATGTTTAAACTCTATACCTCATCGCAACGGAGATAAGACCGGAAGCGACGAACAAGATACAGACTTGAACATTCGCTGCAGATATATTGAAAACGTGCACATCCTTCTTTTCAGCTGGCATTTAGTCCCCACTGTCATCATTCATTATCACCTTCAATTCACGCACTGAGTTTCCCTTGGTCGTCCTGCAATGCAGCAATCCCAGCGCTGATGCCTAGTCGCATTGTTCTGCGCCCTCTTTAGGTACCGCCCAATCAAATCGGCTCGCCAACCCAACATGGAGGCCGCCAGCTTGCAATGCAAGCAGAACCAACGAAACCGCCAGCGCCAAATCCACAAGAGAAACCGCGCCTCGCTTCCCCAACTACGACAATGCGTCTCACCTCTCTCCATCCTCAACGCACCCATGAACACCTAACCGGCCGGAACAAAAAGAAAACTCCCAACCTCTCAAACTTCAGCTGCCCACTTACCAATCCACACACAACCGCTCTCCAAAATAGCCACCCCAACTCCATCGCCCTACAACCCCCTCCCATCGCCAACGTCAATCCAGATTCTCATTCTCGAGCCCAACAGCTCCCCCGACGAGGAAATAGCCTGCCACCTCGCACCCATCGACCTAGACGCCGACCACGCGCTCTTCTCCTCCCCGCGGCCGCTGGAATGCCCCGTCAAGTTCTACGGCAGCGTCATTGCCGGCCGGCGCAAAGTCTTCCAAATTTCCTCCGACCTCTGCATCCTGGAAGACGACGACGATTTCGATCTCCTCACCGACTCCCTCCGGCTGCACCCGTTCCAGCGGTACACGGCGCTCTCCTACGTGTGGGGCGACCCAGCTGACCCGTGCCATGTCCTGCTGAACGGCGGCGGCGTCGACGGCACGACGACGCGCTTCCCCGTCACGCGCAACCTGCACCAGGCGCTGTGGTCACTCCGGAGGTTGGGCGAGGGGATCCGGCTGTGGGTGGATGCGCTCTGTATCAACCAGGCCGATTACGAGGAGAAGCGCGTGCAGATCGCGCTCATGAGGCGGGTGTACCGGCAGGCGGAGGAGGTGGTTGCGTTTGTGCCGCTTACGGCGGAGGATTCGGATAATGTTACCGAGCTGGTGCCGAGCATCTGGGATAGCAGGGCGTTATTCTTCGAGACGCGGGATCGGAGGGAGGGAGGCGAACGCGAGGTGGTTCAGGAAGCGGGAGATGCGAGGGGAAGTGAGGTCTCTCTCACGTCTTGGGGGTTTCCTGAGGCCAGTGAGCCGGTTGAGAGGGTGGTATGGGAGAAAGACGACGCGGCGGCCGACTCTAAAGCCATGGGGTTCAAGTACGCATTCGGCGACAAAAACAAGAACGACAGCACCCTCCATCTCGAGGGTTACGGCCTGCCTCCTGCAGAGAGCCCACTGTGGGTCTCGTGGCGGCGCTTCTTCTCGTCGCCCTACTTCTGGAGGATCTGGATCCTGCAGGAGTTCACCATGGCGAAAACACTCACGTTCAACCTCGGCCACGGCACCATGATCACATCAGAAGGCGTCATGGGTGCCTGCGCTGCGATCAAGAAGTATAGCGGCGCCAAGAATGCCGAGTACATGAGACACGATGCGGATGGCGTGGCGTCAGATGAAGGGAGGCTGGCTTTCACAGGGCTGCAGCTTGCTTGGAGTATGTTTGCTGAGAGGTTGAGTGTGGAGGCTGGGCTTCCGCAGAAGGGATTGGCAACGATGCTACACACAGGGCGGCATTTCCTGGCGACGGATCCGAGGGATAAGGTCTATGCGATGCTTGGGCTTGCGGAGGACGGGGGGTTGTTCGCCGAGGCTGTTGAATACGAGCCTGAAGAGACGCATGTCAAGACATTCATCCGGTTTGCGAGGCTGTTGGTTGAACAGGGCCATGGCTTTCAGGTTCTGCTCCAGGCTGGGATTGGCGGATCGCAGGCGCGGGACGAGGGACTACCTTCGTGGGTTCCAGTAAGTTCCTGCCTCCAGATGGACGGGGCCGGCCATCAATCTGCTGGCAAAGTGAAACTAATTTCATCTGAGCAGAACTGGATCGACCCCGTTCCACGAACAAACCCAGCGAGCTTGACCACCACAAACGACATCCCCAATATTCAAACAAGCAGCATTGGCTTTCTTGACAACGACAAGCTCCTCCTACGCGGTACCGTCACGACGAGATAAAGGTCCTCAACGACAAGTTCCCACCCTTGCCGTCGCCGCAACGAATGTCCGACTTTATGGGCGCGGTCGTGGGAGCTATTCAACTTGTTTTCGACAACCCGAGCAACCCCGACAAGTCAGACGAGGAACACATGGACATTGTACTCAGCATCCTAACGCGGAGGAAATCGGCTGAGGCACGCGACCTCCAGTCCTTCCGGAACGGCTTCGGCGCCTTCTTGACTTGGATGATGGGTGCGGTGGTCTCAAGTGTCGAACTAAAGAAGAACAAAGTAGCGGTGACATCGGTAAAGTCGTCCAAGGACTTTCATTTCTTCCTCGACAGGATGTTTGCTGTAACTGCGTATACCCGGTTCTGCGAGACCGAAGGTGGGCGCTTTGGGCTCGCACCTGAGAAGGCAGAAGTTGGGGATCTCGTAGCAACGTTTGATGGGTGCGACGCCCCGTTCCTGCTGCGTGGTGCTGGCGGACACGGGAATTATTAGGTCGTCGGCAGCGGCTATTTCGAAGACGTGAACCCATAGATGAATGTGGCACCCGGGAGGAGGACAGTGTGTCGAGATTATCTTGACTTGAAGTGTGCCGACACACATGTCAGTCCACCCTCACAACACTGAGCGCAATGCGTGGGCAGCACAGAGGTCGTTGTAACCCCATTCTGAGCAGTTCTCTCACGAATTTCTGAAGTGGAGAGGAGCATTGCTGGATTCCAGGTAGTCGGTAGTCGCGTCGCCCATGGAATTCAATATCCACGATTCGTTTTGCCCGAGATACCGGAATTTCCTTCCATCCCAAGGACACAAATCGTCACCAGCCCATGGGGGCCGAGGAACTTGCCTCTTGATAGAGCGCCGGAATTGAAGGCTAGGGTAGACCACGTTGAGGCCACCAAGCCATATCGAGAGAGCCACTTTGGCAAGATTGACAAGATGTGCCAAGCCGGCCAGCCTCTTACGTTCACCGGGTTCTGAAAGCACAGGCTGTACGGGAACAGAGAGCATGACGACGAACGCCGTCTTGGAGGACCTTCGGATCTTACCATCAGTTGCGCGGTACACGACAGGTACGCTGTTAACCATCCGGATCCCTAAGGATAGTGTGACCGGAGAGGACAGCGTAAATATCATAGACAGGCGCGGAATATGTGCAATGACAAGACACTGTCGTAGAGTGAGTCAATGTACACAGCGTGGCCATGGCCATCCCGGATGTTGAAAATCGAAGCAAAAACATCCAGCTCCATGGAACTCTGCCGGCACGACCTCAAGGCTTTCAGCTCAGCGACGGTCGGTGGTCGAAGTGCCGCGAGCATCTTCGGCGCGGGCGGTGGTATGAGGGCGAGAATCTCTGCTGCGAATTGGTCGTGGGGTCTGGTGGCGAGGAATTTCCTGCATCCCAGTGTCAAGAGGATTGTCGCGTCGGGGGCTCTTAGGTTCATCTCGATAACCTTCCCCACAATTGTGGTCACTCGTTTCTCCAGGCCTCCGCGGTGTTCTGTGGGTGTTCTCTGTGGCTGGAAGGGAGCAGCCGAAAGCTCAAGAGTAGAACCACTGTCTTCGGGCGCTCGGCTGGGCCCCGGCTGTCGCTGTCTGACAGGAACCTAACCGGCATTTGGCGAGTCTATTTCCAATGCTTTTTCTGCTCGCTCAGTCACACGTGTTGTCAACAAGGCAGGTTCAGAGGTTGCAAGAACCATGTTGCTCGGGCTGATGGAAGGAGTGGCTGGCAAACTGGCGACGGAATATCTGGGGGAAGAGGATGAAATATACCGGCTGCGAGGGACGACAGGTTGCAGAGACAGAAGTGACGCCTGGAGCGTGATTCATGGTTGTTGACAAGGTCGGGGCCGGATCCGTGTCGGGAGAGAACAGGAGCGACGGCGAGAAAGATCATCTCGGAAACGGGCGATCAAGAGGAATTTCGATATTACATCGGCGCATTTCAGACATCGACGAGGGACAAAGAGGATGATCAAATAAGGGCGACGGGGAGTGTGCAAAGGAGTAAGGCTTGCTTTGGGGTCTTGACGGGCTGAGGTTCAGTAATTATGTCGCGGTCGGGTTCATCAATAATGTAATCACAGACTGCACTGGTAGAAGAGCTCAGCGCGTTTGTAGAGCCAATCGGGGGAAGAGATTGGATGAGCGGAGGGGAACAAGGCATGGGAGAAAGGAAGACATGTCGTTGAATTACACTCGGTGAGGCTGCATGCTGCAAACGTTGCGACGTCCCCTGTCCAGTGGATATTTCTCGGGCCGGCTTACCTGCAGCTGCCAGCTGCCCAGGAACGGTGCGGGGCTCGAGCGGGGCTAACGAACGGCACAACACCTGGGCCAACAGCCCCGCCGATGCCAGATCACCGTGAACCACGCATTGTCAGTGCATGGCGTCACCACTTCCTTCCAGCTTGTGTAAGTGCGCAGGCCGTCATCTAAAATCTCCCAGCCAGCTGCTTGTCCTTCGAAATAATTTCCCAACAACCCAATTTCGCTGCACCGTCCATGACACAATCAACACAACACTTCGGGTTACAGCTGGGCGACATTTGTTTGATTACCATTAAACAATCTGGCCATTCCCGTTTGATCCTTCATGGCCCTTTCCGCCGCTTTCAGTGCAAGACAACTCACGAGTGTATCGGGTAGACATTGGGTCGGAGCGCCGATCGCAACCACCCAACAGGCCTTTGGTGACGTCACAGTCATTCGAAAGCAAACATTGCAGTTTGTGAGCATCTTGGGGAGACGGACCATTTCTACCCAAAACATCACGTTTTTCTTCTCCAAATTCTCAGCACCAGCCAAGCTCGTCTTCCACAAGACCAGCCGACAGTCTACATCTCAGAAGTTGAAGCTTCCTTACAAGGACCTTGAACTAAGGCAAGCATCGCAAATTCAAGTCATCACAAAACCGTCCATTGCCAACTCACTAACACCCTCCAGACAAGCCTCCTCCGCAACAATGCCATCACCGTCCACCGCCTCAGAAATGTGCATGCACACCTCGGGCACCCTCGACCCTGTCTGGGTGCACAAGGAGCCCTACTCCAACTTCCCCCAGTTTCCTCCTCTCGATCACGACATCGAGACGGAAATCTGCATCATCGGCGCTGGCATTGCCGGCATTTCGACTGCCTACGAGCTAATCAAGCGCGGCAAGAGGGTCGTCATGATTGAGGCGCGCGATGTCCTCGCAGGCGAGACCGGTCGCACGAGCGGCCATCTGACCAACGATCTCGACGACGGCTATCTCGAGATCGCCAAGAAGCACGGCGAGCAGGGCGCCAAGATTGCGGCCCAAAGCCATGCCTGGGCGCGTGACCACATCGGCGACATCGCCAAGGAGCTCGGCATCGACTGCGAGTACCGCCGTTTGCCGGCGTACGACGTTTCGCAGTACCCTGTCGGCGACGAGAAGCACGACCAGGAGCTGAAGGAGCTGAAGGAGGAGGCAGAGTACCAGGCTAAGCTGGGAATCGAGACGCGGTTCGACGTATGTTCTTCGCTCACCCATCCCTGTTATCTAACTTTCCAATCACGTCTAACATCCCACACTAGCCCAATCTGACAGTCAAAGGCTGGACCGGGGGCGTCAACCAACGCGGCGGTCTCGTGGCTGAGAACCAAGCCACCTTCCATCCGACCAAGTATCTCTCCGGTCTACTCGCCTGGCTCAAGAAACAGCCCAACTTCCAATGCTACACCCGCACGCGCGCCATCTCGGTCTCGGAGAAGGGCATCTCCCTGCTTGGGCTGGGTGAGAAATCCGCTCTCATCGAAACCGAAGCAGGCAACACCATCAAGGCCGAGCACGCCGTCGAAGCGACCTGCGTCCCCCTCCAGAAGCTGAGCGTCATCACGCAGCTCTCCTTCTACCGCTCATACTGCATCGCCGGTACATATTCCCCCTTTTCCCACCATACATCCAAACCCGATCGGTCCACAGTCACTAACAGCCCCATTCAGTCCGCGTACCGCGAAACAGCATCGAAGACTGCCTCCTCTACGACGACGCCGACGCATACAAATACACGCGCCTAACCGCCTGCGACGCCGAGCACGACTACCTCGTCGTCGGGGGCTGCGACCACAAAGTCGGCCAGCAGTCGTCACCAACGACGGCCCCCTTCGCGGAGCTCGAGACCTGGACGCGCGAGCGCTTCCCGCAGGCCACGACAGTCGACTACACGTGGAGCGGGCAGATCTTCGAGCCGACGGACTTCATGGCCTTCATCGGCAAGAACCAGGGCTGCGAGCGCATCTACATCGTCACGGGCGACTCGGGCGACGGGCTCACGCACGGCGTGCTCGCGGGCCGGCTGATCGCCGACGAGATCGACGGCGTCGAGAACCCCTGGGCCGCGCTCTACTCGCCCAAGCGCCTCGGGAGCATCGTGCAGAGCTTGCCGAGCATGGTGGCCAACGACTTGCAGGTCAATCTGCAGTATAAGCGGCTGTTCAAGTCAGATATCACGGACATCGAGGACCTCAAGCCGGGATGTGGAGGGGTGCTGAATCCGGTATGTTTTGTTTCAATCTCGTTGTGATGTTCGGTTGGGTGTTTGAAGTAGGGTCTTGCTGACGATGTGGGGAATACCTACCTAGACCCTGTCGAAGCCGGTCGCGGTGTACAAGGACGAGAACGGCAAGGTGCACAAGTACAGCGCCTTCTGCCCTCATCTCAAGGGCGTGGTGTGCTGGAACGAGGCCGAGAAGAGCTTTGATTGTCCCGTGCATGGCAGCCGGTTCTCTAAGGAGGGCGTCTGCATCATTGGACCCGCAAAGGTCGGTCTGTCTCCCGCAGATGAAGCGGGAAAGGCACATCAGGAGGCTGCTGTCAGTGCTTAGATTCTTTTGACCAAAGTAAGAGTTATGATGGGATGCCATCACGCACACATGATGTCGTTTGGCTAGCTTTTCCCTTTGTTTTCTTCTTTTTTGTGATGTACGAATCACTGTCGCGTCACAAGGATCATGAAGGAAACATCCCCAACTTTGTTTGGCTATGCAGATGTATCGTTACTGACCTGTCAAACAATTCAAATGCATTTCAATATTCTCGTTGATCGAGGGTCAGGTTTTCAAACGCTCGATCTGAGTTGACAGCTTGAAGGATACCAACGGTAGGGGATGCTTTCTCGGGGGGAGGACCTGGGTGAGAAAGCTCCCGAATTAACATCGAGGTCAAAGGGCCCACAAAAGGTGTCACCTGCCCAGTGGTCCTTCCTGCACACAAAATTGTCACTGGAAATGTGTGGAGACTGAACGAGGGCAGTCCTTGTCCCTTTTGCCCACGTGCAAAGTCGATTGCAGCGACCTTTCGATAATTACCTTAATTGGCGATGAATGTGTCGCGGGCGACGCCGTCGACAAATACCAAAGCCATGAACCTGGCACTGCAGATTGAGATGATGCCGGCTATCCGGCACCAACTCTCAAAATCACAGCCAGTCATTGATGAGAGACGTGTATTGATAAGGAATTTCAACGTCCAATCAAGCGCCAGCGCAAGCTTCTAGCCCAGGTTTAGCCAAGCTCCACGCCAAATGAAGCGCTAACAGCTAGCCTCGTCAGCCCCAGTCCAGGGGCAGACGGGGAACGTTGCGCCAAAATCAGCCATCATCGCGACTGGATGTGGGGTGGAATTCGATAATCCCGATCCACACCTCCCCGCTAGGCCCAATGCACGCATTCAGCACCACGATTTCGCGACTATTTGAACAGATCCATGCAGGATACCCATGCCGGCAGCATGGCCTGCCCCGGCCTGGACCGCCAGCAGAAGTGAAAAACAATTTGGAAGTTTTGCAGCCTGCGCTGGGGAAAGGGGCCCGAAGGAATAAGAGAAAGATGTGCCCCGATTTTCTGGTGAGTGTCGTCGCCCGTCTCCTCTCCCAACCAAACCGTCACTCGTTCGGTTTCTACATTCTTTTAGGGTCTTTTTTGGCGCTCTCGTTCTTGGAAATGGCTCCCGCACTCTCGACCATGCGGCTCTTGTCGCTGCTGCCTCTCTTCCTGGCCCCTGCTTCTGCGCGGAAGGGACGATGCAAGCATAGCAGCGCCACCTCGAGCTCGGTCCCGATTTCGTCCGTCGTCGTCTCGGTGTCGGTTTCGTCGTCGAGCACCGTCTCAGTGTCGGCGTCATCGGAGGTTATCATCCCTTCGTCGACCTTGTCTGTGGTCATCTTGTCTTCCACTCTGTCCACCGTCGGCTCTTCGACTTCATCCGAGATTCTCTCGTCGACTTCGTCTGCCATCATTCCCTCGTCGACTCTGGCCACGGTTGTCTCTTCCTCTAGCACATCTGAGGTTGTCGCTTCTTCGACTTCGTCAACGATCATCGCTTCGTCGACTTTATCCACAGTTGTCTCTTCGTCGACCTCATCCGTCGCAATTTCGTCGTCGGCTTCCTCAAATGTCGTCTCCTCCACAGCCACCGTCTCCTCCTCCTCCGCCACCCCCGAGCCAGAAACGACCTCCTCCACATCGTCTTCCGCTGCCGAGCTCTCCACCACCTCCTCCACCGTCCCCGCGCCCGTGACAACCTCCTCCTCGTTGAACTCCACCCCTGAACCCGAGACAAGCTCGTCCTCCTCGTCCTCCTCCTCCGTCGCAACCTCCGAAGCGCCCACAATCTCCTCCGTCGCCGCAACCACCACAACATCCGCCGCCACCTCCTCCACCCTCTCCACCTCCTCGCTCCCGTCCTCCACATCCACCCCGCCCACAACCACCACCTCCTCCGGCCCGGCCATGACCACCATCACCGCCTGCCCGGCCGCCCCGACGGTCGCCAACACCAACCAATGCTACGTCGACGTCATGCCCTCGAGCTGCGAGAAGCTCAGCAGCCTGCCCGCCAACTTCAACTCGCGCCTCATGTCCTCCTCCCTCCGCAACTGCCAGCTCTACCTCACCCAGTACGGCAACGCGCCCAACCCCAGCGCGTCAGCCTGCTTCCCGACCTCCACCGCCGCCAACCCGGTCGACCTCCCCGCCGCCACGTCCACCATCTACAGCGTCTACTCGTGCCTCAAGAGCTCCGGCAGCGTGCTCTGCTCCTTCAACGCCGACTGCCAGACCAAGACCTACGAAGTCGGCGCCGTCCCGAGCCCGACGCCGTCCATCGGCGTCGACCTGCTCTACGACGGCGGCTTCGAGTCCGGCACGTACGGCAACTGGTCGGTCCCGCAGAGCCCCAACGTGCCGACGGAGCTGTCGACGCAGAACCCGCACACGGGCGGCTGGGGGTACCACGCCAAGTTCGCCAACATCAACGGCGGCAGCATCTCGCTGACGCGCGTGATCCTCGGCATCGAGCCCGGCAGGCAGTACCAGTTCAAGGCGTGGGTGCGCCACGACAACCCGTCCGGCTCCGTCACCACCTTCTATCTGTATGCGTATCCGCTCGTCGGGGCGAGTACCCCCGCGGCGGAGGCTAGCTTGGGAAGTCTGCCGGCCAACACGTGGACGCAGAAGACCATTACCTTTACCGCCACGTCGTCGTGGTTCCAGCTGCAGCTGAGCGCGGGCGGCCAGGTGAGTGGGAATACGGGTAGTGCGGGGGGGGTGGATAACATCTGGATCGACGATGTGACACTGACCAGGCTCAACTGAGAGTCTGGTTGATGGGCGTGGTGTCTTTGTCGATATTGAATGATAGTTATTTTGCAGCTCGGGGACGGCAGCGTGACCACCCAGAGAGGGTTTGTCGTGAACAACGGTATCCTGATGCGAAATATCGAATTTGTTAAACTACTTGGAAAAGTTCCTTGTCCCAAAGGCGAATCGCTCTACATTCTCCACAAGAAATCAATGTGAACTTTCATTGACTTATCCAAATCATTCAACCCCCGAACGGCTTGGAGTCATCTCCACTTCTCCAGTCGTGTTGCACCTTAGAAAGAAGAAAAAAGCCAACGGCGGCATCTTGCAATGCACCTGCAACAGGAACAGTTCTCGCCCCATGCCTTCCCAGGTGTGGTCTCTTCCGAAGAGTGCTTTCTTCGCTGCTTCCCGGCTCACCACAATAGCCCCTGCTCGACCGGTCGGAACCACCGCTTCTTGTGCGCATTCATTCCGCTGGCCAGGTCAGGCGCTCAATAACCCGACGGCATGACTGCTAGACGACCGCCATCATTCACAATGTGACTTCCGTTGCAGTATGCGCCCGCCCTGCTGGCCAGGAACAGCAACGTGCCGGCCATCTCCTCTTCCGTGCCGAACCTCTTGGCGGGGATAAACAGCGCATTAGCAGGCCCCTCCTCCTCTGGCTTACGTGTGGCCATGATGACCTGCGCCATCTCTGAAGGGAACACTGCATGCAAAACAACCAGTCAGAATCGGCTTTGAAAAGAAAGTCACCGCCAAAGGGGGAAAAGCAGAAGAAATGGAAGAAGCATAAAAAGAAGAAGAAGAAGAAGAGGAGGAGGAGGAGGAGGGGGAAAATGACTCACAGCCCGGCGCAAGTGCATTAACGCGAATCCCATATGCCGCCAGATTCGTGCTCGCCTGCTTGACCAGCTGCAGGACCGCGGCCTTGCTAGCCGTGTACTGTGGCGCGCTGATGCCGCTCCTGCTAAAAGCCGAGATGCTGCTCGTGACGATGACCTGGCTCTGCACGATGGGGAACTTGCCGCCGGGCGTCAGGGGGGCGCCGAACCCGCCCTTGGCGACGGCGTGCTTGTTGCCTGCGTCGAGCAGCTCGAGGAACGCGGTCAGCGTGAAGAAGGCGCCCGTGACGTTGACGTTGAAGACGTCGGTGAACGCCTCCATCGAGTTGTTGGTGAAGAGCTCGGCGCGCACCTCGGCGATGGGCTTGGTGAAGGTCCAGTCCCACCGGTTCGTGTTTCCCAGGATGCCCGAGTTGGCGATCAGTAGGTTGACGTAGCCCGCGTCGGCCGTGATCTGGTCGACGGCGGACTGGAGCGAGGCCTTGGAGGTCACGTCGCACTGGATCGGGGTCAGGATCGAGGGGTGCGATTGCGCCGCGGCGGTGAGCATGTCCAGGCGGCGCCCGAGGATGTAGACTTTCTTTGCGCCGTTGGTGGCGAGGGATTGCGCCATTACCAGGCCAATTCCTGACCTGGGGTCAGCATGGTTGGGGGGACGGGATGCTGTGTTCCGGATCCTGGATTGTGGTTCTGGCCCGTGCGGGGTCGTGTCTTACCGCTTCCTCCACCGGTCACGACGGCCACCATGCCATCGACGTTGAAGAGGGTGCTCGCTTCGAGGTGAGATGTCATCTTGTTGGTCGCGGATTGGAGATCTCCCATTTCGCTGGCCCGTGATTTTGCTGTTCTTTGTTGCGGGCAAAGGTTGTTGTTCTGTTTGGGCGATGACGTGGGTTGCTTATTGCTGAATAGCACGATAATTACCCCGCACCGATGTTATTGCCTCGTCAGGTAGTGAAATAGTTTCTCCGATACACCGCCTTGTATTTATGATGAATCTTCCATTCCTCGCTCCGGAGTTTAAAAGCTGTGCCGCGCTCGCGATCCGGACATTGGTCCGCTAATCTCCACTATCTCCCGGATGGACGGGCGGGGTGGGGATGCCCGGTCGTTAGCTTTGCGCGGATCGACAGCTAGCTCGTGAACCTCGGGGTTAAGCAGACTCTGAGTTACACGCGAGATGGCTTTCGGTGTTTCAGCGGTCGAATAACTCCTAGGTTTGGCGTACGCATGGGGCACCTCTATTTGGCGTGGTTTGGTCTCTTTTGGTTAAACTTGCTTCCCACGCTTCGGTTTCGCCTGGAGGTCGCCGATACCCAAGCAGCCGCACGAAATTTCCGATGCTGTCAACCGGCTCTCCAACTGCAACCTATCGTGTATATTCCTGACTGGCTAGCCGCCGACCTCGCCTGGCTGCCCCGAAGATGCCAGCCATAATTTAATTTCAGCTGGGGGACGAAGCTTCTGCGCCGTGTGTCGAGAGTGCTTGTGTGGATGTTATGGAGCTGATGAGGAAACATTGGAGAAGAGAAGAGGTCCGAAGAGGAGAGGAGTTTTTCTGCGAGCCAGTATGTCAGCTGTTGAACTTGGAGGCATGACTATATTTGCAGGGCATAAACGTTCGAGCGAAGACTGGCCACTCACAGAATCGTGCTGATGAAGGCCATGGGTATGCAACCTCCGGGTGCGAACGGCGATGGAGAGGGGTTGAGTGCCAGGCACCGGGGTGTGTTCCCGTCGTGCCCCGAGTCCGATGCACTGCAAAGCTGGCTTTGGGACGTGTCTTTCGTACAGGAGTCCATGGCTTTCGTCAAATGAGAATGCGCTCGATGTTTTCGCATTCCTCCGTCGAGAATCAACCACCACCCTTCCGCGACCGGGGAAAAGAGGACTACTCTCCCGTGAGGGATTCACTTTGACTGAGAGTTCTTGCCGTTGCGCAATCCGAGGGTGCCTGCAAATCTGATTGGTACGTGAGGAGGCGGTCGATTCTTTCTGGAAAAATGCGATACTGAAGTTTCGGGTCTCTGGAGAACAACGAGCGCTCGCGCGGTGCGGGTTTGTGCTTCTGGCGGGGTTGAGAATCTTACCTGGCGAGAAGAGGAGCCTGATCGAAAGGGAGTCAATTCTGCGGTAACGGCTCGAAGTTGGAGAAATTCTGCTGGTCGACAAGAAACCAGTTGCTGTGTTCGGAGCACAGTGCCGTGGGCTTCCGTCAAACTTTAGGGAGATGTCGACGTTAGGATTCGTCGGTTGCTGAATTTATGCCTAGTTCCATGTGAGGTTCCATGTTCGCTCTGAAGAGACAAGATTAGCGAGAGCGATGGCCAGGTGAAGCGGGGTAACGGCCCAGCAATTGACTGGATGACTGCGAGTGCGCTAAGACAATCTGGACGCGGTGGGCGGAAACGGGGCGCTGGACCCGAATCTGGCGGCGGGAGGGGGCTGCGCTAGACGTGGGAATCCCTGCATCGCAGTCCAGGTTGATCCACATCCACCTCACTTCCCAGCCTTGTTGACCCCTCGTCGCCTGTGCGGATTACCTGGCACTGGCGTTCCTCTCGGCCTCGCTCAAGGTCATCACAGCATGGCCAAGTGTCGAGGTTGAAACTCTTCGAGTTGATGAATGCTAACCGCTCATTACATTGCTTCTCGCTTATCTACGTGCTTTGCAACGTGCACTGGATGGCCGCTTCTTGCTCGTCTTCGAGCTGGACCGGTTTCAACAAGCCCAGGTCAGGCACAGGCTCGCCCACTCCCTCCGTCCCGGGACTTTTTCGCAAAAAGATCGCTGCAGATGCCGTCACTTACTTCTTCGCTTCCCTTATGATGTAACCCTCAGCGTCCGTCCACTTGTCCTTGTCCTTTGGGTCGTAGAGTCGCTTCTTCACATGAGACAAATGTCGCACCAAACCATGGATCAACCGCACACCAAAACCAACGAGCACGTGCTGGTGTAATTTTCTTGCCCGCTTCACACTTGCCCTCTCGACGCTGTCATAAATTTCCGCGTTTTCCGGCAATCCGAGCAGTAATGTAGCCATGTCATAGGCGTCCTGTGCAATGATGAAAGCAAAGAACATGACGATCCGGATCCTTTTCAGCCTGAGCAGTTCGGGCGGGTCGTCGTGCATGAAAGGGGCACAAGGTTTGAGTTGGTGGAACAACTGTGGATCGGTGGGGATGGCTGGGCCTTCATAGCTGCAAAATTTGAGGGGGAGGTCTTCGAACAACTCGTCGCCGTTGAAATTGGTTATATCAAGATCCGAGACCTCCTCGGCGAGGGTGGTCGCCGATTTCAGTGAGATAAGATGCAGAAACCGTTCGATACGCTCGCCATGTTTGTTGACCCATTCGGCTAAGGTATCGCGGAAGTACCAGTCCGCGTCCGAGTCCTCCACTATTCTCTGGGCGGCCTCCTGAGGCGTCATCCTGGCGCGCACCGACACAAAATTCGGCGGGAATCCGTCCATTTTTAGTTTATACGCCAGGTTGCCGCAGTAGGTGGCCTCGCCAAAGCGGAGCTCCACAGTACTATCGCCATGCGTCTTTCGTAAATGTTTCACTGCATGGCGGACGCTGTCAAGCTCAGCCAGGGTGAGAGTCGGAAGCGCCATGGCGATTGCGTGGGTGGCTTATGAACGTAAATAATAATCGTGTAGCTGGTGTTGCGAGGCTGAACTGCGGCGTAGGAGGTAATGAGGGCGTGTTTGGTTGGTAAATGTAGTGGCAATATGCCGGGATGAGTCTGGAATTTCATCTGCGGTGGCCAGCTGTCGTCGGGGTATTAGATGGCCTGTGCTAGTCAGCAGATGGCGCAGGAGTCACATCTGGCGGAAAGGTGGAAGGAACCCGTCAATCCGAAGCAGGTATGCGTCCCCGACATCATGCACATTGAGCGGCGGTAACGCTAAACAAAAAAGGAAGCCGGCTTCCGGGTTGCGGCAATTCCGAGTCAAACACGTTGAGGATGCCGTGAGCCTTTCTGCCAAAAGGGAAATAGGGAAAAAGGGAAATAGGGAAAAAGGGAAAGAGTGATAGAGGGAAAAAGGGAAAGAGGAAAAGTAGGAAAGGATGAAAGAGGGGAAGGAGGGAAGAACCAACCACCCATTTCCAGAGTCAAAAATAATACCCGGGTGGGCCAGCCTGGATTCGAACCAGCTACCGCCTGCGGTCTTCATCACTGACTTACAACGTTGATCGGCAGGAGATCGCGCAGAGCGGCGTGTATGGCTACCGCTTGGCCATTCATGCAATTTTGACCTGCAGAACTAACCCATGTACCCAAGGCACTTGCGTTACAGGTGCCGCCCCGTACATGCTGCAACCTTTGCTGCCAGCGAACACGTACAGTCTGCCGACTTGTGCAATTGCAAACTTGACTTCCGTGTTAGGTTGTTACAATGGAGCTATTCCACCCCACCACCCAACCACCTCTTGACGTTATCGCGAGGTTCGCATTGGTCTTCACGAACGCTACGCGTCAGCACCCCAGCCCCATACTACCGAGTAGGTAATTACCTTTCAATGCCAAGCTCAACTACTGGGACAAGACTAATGGAACATACATATTTTACATGCATGTACGAAGCATCTGGCTGTCCTAGCTGGTAATGCTGTTAAGGCGCAGACCTCCGCCGAGTGTCGGGTCTTCCCTCCGGGCGTGCCTGCCGACGGGGCTGCCGTCGTAGGCGACGACAAGAATGACCAAACAGGGAAAAGTGCACGTCCAGCGCTGCATTTTCAAAATCGGTGTTGGTGGGGCCGTCGATTGCACGCAAATGTCATTTAAAGCCCCAAAAAATATTATTTGGGTGACCTCCCATGTCAGCTCTGAGGCCCGCCAACCTGTGCTTGGTGCGACTCAGTCAGGAACCTTCGCCTGTCACCACGAATACGTGGGCAGAACGGCGGCTACCTGGTATGGTCGCTGGTCGTCGCCGAATGCCCGCGATAGCTTTCATTGCAAATGTACCTTGATTAACGCAACTGCAAGGGTAAATTGACGATGGCTCCAACTGCACATTTGCAATTGCCGCGGTGCAGTTGTGGGGGTGGGGTGGCGATGGTAGGAAAGACATCGGGCGATTGCATGCATATAGGTAGGTGTACAACGGTGGTACACAACGGAAAGTCGGCGAGCCGCACCGATAATGCAGGGGTCATAACAAGGCCAATCACCTCCTTGTTCCTTTCCACAGACCGATCTAATAATAACGCTTATTCTAACTACTACCGCAAAACATCATTTCTCGAGTTATTTGAGGAAAGAACATCCAATGGACATTCGGATTCCTCTTACTGCTAAGGAGAGCAGAAGTAAGATACAAACTAGCAAAAAGAAACTAGAATAAAACGGTAAACAAAAGTGATCAAGCCTGGATTCAAACCAGGATCTAGCCCCTACCCCGGTTAGAGTCCATGCTACCATCGGGCTCTCCTGATGGGCGCACACGTCGTAGACTCACAGTCAATCCGAAGGCGGTCGGCGGGTATTAATCATTATACCACTTGACTATTTTGTTGAATATCGACTCGAAGAAGTTCCCCATATACCTCCCTAGCCAGCGCCCGCTTGCACCCGCTCCTTCCCGCCACCCCGTGCACCGTTGCGATCACCCACGCACCTGTCTCCCAAGCACTTGCCTTCCACGTAACTGCCTTCCATGCACGCAACGTTGCACGATTCCATGTGACGCCATCGCAACCCCGCGCCTGACCAATTTTGAAGCCATCACGCGTCGTGCATTCACCTCATTCACCATTTGGGCATCGCGCACCACGGTCGTCATTCAGAAACTTTTGGCGATTCTCCTCCGCCGCACAATAATCTGGCATCACCATGAAGATACGCCAACAAAGCCGAATTGCCAGTTTGCCATCCCCGCCAACGAGGCTTCAGCGCAGCGCTTCGCCGCATGTTGGCTCCAGACAATCCGCATCATGATCATGCCGACGCCTACGCACATCTTGCAGTGCACACAATGTCGGGCTGACTATGGCACACAATTCATTGAAGCTGACTGGCAAAGAGGGCGGAGAAAACAATCGTATCTCACTAAAGCAATCGTGTTCAGCACGAATGGGCACATTTTCACTGTTCACGGTCCCCCTTTGTACGGCTGAGGGGAGGCTTGCAGCTTTTCAAGTTGTTCGAAGAAAATGTTTCACATTTGCGGAACCGGGCGTTTCCGTGCAATAGAACACATTCATGACATCTCTCTTACAAGTACTCGATTTTCCTTTACTGCCTTTCAGCCTGCCGACCGCATCAGTGACAGCTCTCTTTCTTTTCTGGTAACTTGCACACATTAAGTAGTCTACTGTCCTTGTCTTTGAGGTGGCTTCATCTACCCGCCACTCCCAACTTTTGCGCCCGAAAAACCATCAACATGACCATCATCAGATGGACGTGGTCCCACCTGCCATGAAATTCCCACCCCGCGCTCGAAATCAAGTTCCAGACATAACCAGGCAGCATCGCAATCTCAACTGAACTGTCTCCCAACGCCGCGCTCGAAATCCATCTATCATAACCAACATCAATACCACCCAAACTTGTAATTACTCAAACATGGTGTGAATATCCTCTTCTCCACCCCATGACAAGATCGCTGAAGGTTGACCGGATTACGTGTACCGACGACCAAAGCAGCTTCCCGTTGACGCTTTTCTCCTAAATGAAACATCGTCCATTCAGGACCCCCCAGTTTGGGATGAACCCAGTTGGAATGATCTCCAGAGATGGCACCTGTTGTCAACCACCCTCAATGCCATCCACCTAGTCCGCAGACTCCGGCTGGCCCGACGCCTGCCCCGACGCCTGCCATTGCGCAGCCGCTTTCGTAATGTTTCACTCATCAGATCGACGCTGGGGCAAACCAGATCTTTGACGTGCGCCGTCTGAGAGCTAACCAGCTTCGTAATCTCGGCCTTTGACATTTCCTTCGTGCGGATCTTGGCATCCAGAAACGCGATCACCTCGGCTTCGTAGATGTTGCACTCGTTGTATATTCCATGAAGAGTTGGCTCCTTGGGTTGCCTCTGCACGTCATTGGGATCCGTGTTGATCTCCGCGTCCGCTGTTTTAGCATCTGCCGGCACGCTTGGTTGCTCAATCTCGGCCGGAATATGGCTGGATTCAGCAGCAGAAAAGCTTGTTTGTATCTCTCCAGGTGCATCTGATGCAGAAGCGGCAGGAGTGGTCAAGGTTTCGCCAGCACCTTGCTGAGTCTGAGTGGTCGGAGTAGCGTCGTTGATGTGAAGAGCGTTCTCCAACTCTTCGCCCCCATTGAACTCGGTATTGATATGTCCCATGGCGACTGGTCCAAAACCTGCTGCTGTAGCTCGGAAGGTGAACTTGAACGGAAAATGCTCCTTTACGCCCTTGAATATGGACGTGGCCTTGGCACCGATCTGCTGTAGAACTTTTGGCATCGACTCCTCAACGGCGGACGCAGTTGGCATTGGAATCTCGACAGCGGGCGGAGCTGCAGCAGGTCCCTAATGCATGACTCGGACATGTTCACTGAGTCTTGACGATATGGCGTGGTTGTAATTTTGAAATGGCCGATTCTTCCTCTTCTGCTCGATTTGACTGTGCTGCAGCTGGGGTAGTTGCGGCAGCGGGTTTGCTTCCGCCGACGCGGACAGCTCCTGGTTTTGTTCTCCAAGGCTGCTCTGTAGATTAGTGTAAGCGCTATAAGACTGGTTGAGAGACCCGTTCTTCCCATCGATGATACAAAATGAAGTCATTCTGCGATTAGCTGCTTTGGAGCGGCGACCAGCTACATCGTGGGACAAGACCTTGCCGCAGTGGGACGGAACCCAATGAAGCTCCAGCCTGACATCAAAGCCACGAATTTCTTGCAGCTCGTGAGACTTTGCGATGATCATGTTGATGATATTTTGCATGATGGCTTCGTAAGTGGTGTTGGTGTTCAGCGGTCCCCGTCGTTCCTCGACGGCTTCGAGTGTGCTGGTAGAATCAGAGAACACTCTCGCAACAGCCTGATAGGCTTTCACTGGCGCATCGGCTGGAAGGAGCAATGAAGCTTCTTGCAGCATTTCTATTAGACTGTGGATCCCTTCGATGACCCCAAGTCCCTCGGCCCAATTATTGTCGCCGACCAATGCTGCATAAAAATCCTTCTCAATCCGCTTGGCCTTACCTCCGTTGCGGAGGTCATGTTTTGTGTAGACGCAGGAGTAACCGGCGCCTTTGCGGGCCTTGTCGTTGCTAACTGATCCATCTGTGGCGACCGAAAGCTGCAGATCGTCGAGTGTTGCGCAATGTTCGGCGGCCTTGTTGGCCTTCTTGATCGCCCAATCAGGGTCACCTTGATTGCCCTCAATGAAGACGTGGCCTGCGAACTTGCAGGTATCAGGATAGCGATCGGCTGTGCGATGGCGATTGCCTTTATCAGGAAAGTCCAGTGCGTGGAAACATGATTGGATCCAGGCAGTTGGGCAATTCACTTACATTGTTTCTCTGGGATTGTCTCCCTGTCCAAACTGCGCGGTGCCTCTGGGGCAGGGCTAGGACTGCGCTTACGCTTTCCGAGCTGAGACATGTTTGTTCGGATGTGCGGTGACTGTTGGATGAGTCAGTTTCACAGCATCCAGCCAGGTTCCATGCGAACGAAGGCTGGGTAGGTCGTTTCCAAATGGCGGAGGAACCGACGCTGGTGTTCGGAGTATGGCACGAGAAATTGTCGATTTCGGGGAGAAGATGGCTGCAAGACCGATCGCGCAATACCAAGCCAGATTCCGGGACTCGAATTGGTTTGCAAGTGGTGCGGGAAAAAAAGGTTGCCAGATGAAAGAGAAAATTTGCGTTTCCTGCAGCGGCCGAGGCAGTGGTCTTTTTTTTTTTTTTGGCTGCTGTTGGTAACTTGGGGTACCTACCCTAGTCCGCCTCGTCACAGGCTTGGAGAGTTGACTCGTCCTCTGGACTAGATATTGGAAGGCATGCACGACCATCGCCATACCTGATCGACCAGGCCCTGGTAGATACGGCTACTGATTGGTCAGATTGGCAGGCAAGTGGCCCTGAGAGCCTCCATCTGGGCCCTCTGCTTCATAGGGCAGGTAGAAAGTACTTCCCGCGCCTGCCTTGATCGTTCCTTCCTTGTGAAGTTAAGCATCCCCAATAGTCACCGCCAGCCAACACCGCCTTCCATGCCCCACACTGATCAAGAACCCGCCTTCTCAGGCGCTCGGTTGCGGGGCCACTGGCGACGCAAATTGATGGACGAGACCATGGGATGAGAGGCCCCAAGTGAAGCTCCAACAGACCGATCCGAGTGTCCAGCCGACGAGCCTGCACACCTTTCGCCATATCCGAACGCCACCAACGCAATCGTTTATTGTAGAGCATGTGCCCACAACGTATTGTGCCATGCCGCAGCTCCCAACTGAGCATGGGGCGATATGGCATTTTCTGCGGGACTGTGTGATCGTTTGTTCGGTCGGAGCGCTCTCCAATGTTTGATCGTCGGACAGCTCACGGGTACGCACTCAGTCGTCAGAAAAGGCCTGGGACTTGTGAGGCACAAGTTCTAGCTATAGATATCTTGGTCCGCTCTATGAGCACACGTCCTCGTAAGCATCCTCTTAAACACTACTTCCATGGCCCTGGGCAGCTATCGCAGGGCATCCCCTCGTTTGCGGAGCGTTCCTAGAGGTATAGACTCCGTGCACGAGTGTTCGAGGGCTCGGGCGGCGAGCCCACGGCTTTCTCGTCAAAGACATGTACGTGTGGCAAAGAATCAACTTTGGAAAGCGAGGGGTGAAGGGGATGAGCAGTTGATCCAAAATGAGCCATTCTTCCGCTGTCGTTGTCCCGGTCCTGTGATTTCTCAACAGAGCGTCTCGAGGCACCGTAGCCTCGTCTTCGTGCACAGTAGTACATTAGCCAGACAAACAAAAAGCTCTCACAGCCAAGAAAAGGCCAGCATTTCCAGGGACTAGACGCACTCAAAAGGCGGTCAGAGCCCAATCCGTGCAGTCAGTCGCCCACGCAGTCCATCGCATACATGCACCAATTGATCGTTGGGAATAGCTTCGATAAATAGTTCGCGGCGAAGCATAGGCAGATGTATCTTCTCTGCCGAGTGCGAGTGAGCGGCCTGAAGGGTTAGGGTTTAAGATGCAAAGTGCGTGGAGCTACGGTGTACGAAGACGACGCTGACGGTGCCGAGCGACGCGCTCTTTCTTAAAGTGGGTGAGCGCATGTCAGTCATTCCTATGCTTTGCGAAGCCGTCGATATCACTTGAACTGCTCGCGGGTTGCTGACCTGTTTCCAGCCGTGCACTTGTACAGAAGAAGCCCAACAGCCCAGCAAAAGGAACATGGCACAGTACGACCGTGCCCACAGAGGCGGCATGTCCATTCCATAAAAGGTCTAAAAGTCAAGCTCTTATGCGGCCATGTGCGACTTTTGATCGGCGTGGGATGGGGAGGTCGCGGGCGGAGTAAAGACAAATGGAGAAAAAGGCTGAGTGAGACCTGCAATGTGCTGCGTCTAACATTATTCACTGATTTCATTGTAACCTGCTTCTCCTCGGGCTATCAAAGTCCTGGAAAAGAAGATGATCAAAGGACCTTGTAGGTGGATAAGCCCGAAGTTGTAATTATTTGAAGACGGGCGCACCGCAAAGGAAAAGTATTGTTGTCCTGGTTTGCCAGCCTGGACATTGAATTTTGTAGTGTAGGCCCTTTTACGCCAGCATAGTGATCAATCTTTGGCACAATGGATAGACGCTTAGATGGTCGTCAGATTTTGGTTTGACGCCGGTGGGACGAGGCATGGCACAAGCAAAACGTCGATTTAGACTTCCAGGGCCTGTTGCCATAATAAATAGAAGATCCGACGGACGTCAAAAGAGACTTTCGGAAAATCTTCGCCGGTCACCCAAACGGTATGCACTTGGTTAGGTCATAAGGTTCCGTAAATATGCCGTGTGAACTTGAACTCTATCGAGATTAAGCTAAAAAAGCTTGCATGTACCTACCTACCTAAGCTTATTAGAAGCACATCGAGACGCCCTTTATACCTACCTACCTAAGATAGCTGAAAGAAGAGTGGCCTTCCTCATTACTCGGATGTCGAGATAAGGATGTCACGGCGTTAACCTTTGACAGGGTAAATAGACTTGTTGTTCTAGGAAGAAGGGGGAGATGATGCCTCTGTGTTTGGGGTCTCTATATACAAGGTGCATAGTGGATCGCCCCTGACTCGCCGACAACGCGGGTCTCCATGCCTTGTGGTACCGTGACAAAGGAAGTGGGCTCGGAGTGATCTTAAACTCTGTCAGGCAGGAAGGTGTCTGGTGGCTCTCTCGGTCGGGCAATATTTCACACGCACCCAACCAGCACCAGCCAGGACAGCAAGGTTGATTGGAGCAGAAATTGGGCTTCCTAAAATTCTAAACGCTTTTTCCATTACCAGGCTTCATGATTCGTATGTAATAGCCCTTGTGCTGGTATAGGGCTTTGTTCACGTGCCCCCTTTTCTCCGCTTCACATTCGCGGATTGGCCTTGAACCCCTCCAGGTTTTGCCAAACCCGATTAACCTTCCAAACCCTTCTGCTGAAAGAATATTTGCCGGGTGTTGTCCGCGTTTTCGCCATTCCCTTCAAGGCATCCATGGTTACGCCTTTACCCCTGATCCGACTCGACTCGACGAGCCTCCCTGATCCTTTTGCTGGAAATACCAACGACTGAGGTTATTCTCGGTGGAAAGATATCTTACACAGGGTGCTGCTTTCTTTCCTTCTTCGATCATGGCGGGTGATCAGTTTCTCGAATTTCAAGTTTCAAGGTTTTCGAAGTTGGGTCATCGCCGCACACATCAACGCGATGTATTCCCAGACGTAAACCATTGCTAGCCAGATGATGGCCGATAACTGCGTCGGTTTCTGCTTCATCACTGCATTTGAAGAAGTGATTTCGAGAATCGACGTCAAATACCACGGCAAGGCGAAAACCGGCGTATTCAAAGTGAAGTACTGGTTGTGAAACCAGCGTGTCCGATCAAAGTGTTGACCTTGATTCTGCTTGTCTGCGCCAATGTTGTAGTGAGTCGTCATGATGTCGATGTCATCGGTGGGTGACTTCTGCAGATATTGCGGATTTGATGGCCACCCTTTGAACCTTTTACATAGCTGAGCTCATGTAGTTCCAGCATCGTCCTCGGAACTTCTCATGTGGCGGAGGCGGCCTACTCCTCCTGAGTTGGTATCGGCCGGAAAGCCAGCTCGAAGGTCATTGTGGGTTTCTCCCCGACTGTCTCTTCCGGTTGAGCGGGCAGCTCCACGACCGCCGCGGGCCTCTGGTCGACCGCCTCGACAACCGATCCGAGCAGCCGACCACCGACGACGTCAGTGGTGCTGTTGCTGGTGTTGGGGTCCTCAATCTCCCCAGCCTCACGAGCCTCCTCCTCCTCCTCCTCCTCCACCCGTTGGAGCCTCTGCTGCAAGACCCAACCGAGAGTGCGGTAATGACTGTCGTGTGGGCCAGTGGCCGTCCACGCCCGCCCCGCGTCACTGTCCTCGTCCTCCTGGCTGACGAGCGCGGGTGTCTCGACGTCCGCCGCCGCCGCCCCCACGCCCTCGACTCCTGTGACTTTGGAGCTGCCGTCGCCGTCAGCGTATCGGGCGATGGCCTCCGTGACAAGACTGACGATGGGACCGGGAGGTTGTGTGGGGGTTGGCTCCGGTTTGTCCCTCGCAGCGTGGATCGCCTCCTTCAAGGTGTCGTCCTTGTGGAAGATGCACGTGGACTTAGGCAGCGGTTGGGGTGCGGCTCTGGGCTGCCGCCGGTCGTGGCTCCACGAGTCACCTGTGGCTTTGGCTTCACCGCTGGCCCGCCGGGCTGCGTGGAAGCCCTCGACTGTCGTGTCCGGCCGTGCGAGCCAGTGGAGCTCCAGGGAGACGTTGGTGCCCTCTATTTGGCTCAGCTCGTGGGATCTGGGAGGGAGGTGTCAGCGACGGTTGCTTGTGGCATGGATGTTCTGGTGTTGCGGTGCGGTTGGACGGAGGAGCACTTACTTGGCTATGATGACCGCAACAACCCTCTTGCTCACGGCGCTCTTGTTGCCGTAGTATCCGTTGCTCGCGGGGTTGGTTCGGTCCACGAACATATAGGCGAACGATTCGTCAGTGACGGTGGTATCACCACTCAAGACTTCCACGTCTGTGGTAGAGTCACGCTCCGTTTCCTCATCGTCGGCGACGTCTTGCTCTTGCTCTTCACCGTTCGGGTCTTTTACACGTGCCAGTACGGTTGCAGAGTTGCAGAAGATCTTCACCTTCACCGAGAGAGGGACGCCGGGCACAGGTTGAAGGTGGGGTAGCTGCGGCTCTCGCACCTTGGCGATGATGGTATTGAGAGCCTGGGCGATGGCAAGACCTTTCCCGAGTCGTCGGTCGAGGATGGGGTCGATGGGCCACGCCATCAAGATTCCTTCCGAGTGGCCAGAGGCGGGGTCGGCGGCCACTTGGGGCGGGTGGAGGAGCAAGACAATTCCGCTCCGGGAGGAGGGGTCACGTTTGTCGGGGCACGAAGCATCGACGAATACCGTATAGTGATGATGGTTGTGGGTGGATGTTTGGAGCGCCGCCGTGGCAGCCTCCTGATGACTTGGATGCTTTTGGTCGCCTCTGGCGATGTGATTCTTATGGATAACTACGAGGCCTTTGAAGTGGTGGAGGATTGCCGTCTCACGATCTGTATCATGTTAGTCCCGGTCGGTCGGCGGTCGGAGATATCGAGATTCCTAGCACGGAGAAGAGAACAATTGCATGGTTTGATGTCGATGGCGGGGCATGGGTGGTAATAGGCGGGGTTGTATTTATGATGGAAATGGCTGGGGCTGTGATGGAAAGGGTTCGGAATGTGATTGAGGTCACAGCCTCGCGATGGGAAGGGCTTCACTCACCGAACGTTTTAAGAACCTTGCGCGGGGCCGCTGGGGGAGAAGCGGTTCGCTTTCGCTTCGGGTCGCCGGGCATGTTGGACATGTTGGATGGAGAGTAGAGGAAGTCAAGATTCTGTTGGGGGAAAAAGAAGGGCGGTTTGGCTTGTCAAGTGGGGGATGTATGGATCTGATGGTCCGAGGAAAAGGAAACAAGAAGGAGAAGGAGGCGGGCGCCCCACCAAGAATTAATATTCCAGAACCTGGGCAGGTGTGTGGCCAATCAGACCTCGCCTAGTTTGAGCCCTCTCGTTACTGCTGAGGTGGTCACAATAGGGCTGGTCTTTCCAAGTTGGGTGCAGAGGGACTCAGGCGTTCAGTGGCCTAAGGAGGGATGAAAGGCAAGGAATCGGCGTGGAAGCCGAATGAATACAATAGCTGCTTCGCAGTGGCGTATCCAGTAACTGAAGGGGTTAATAGCAGCACCTGGGCCTTGTTCAGCGCCTGTACTGGGAGAGGAGAATCCCTCCCGTCCCAGTGAAGGGGGGGGGGGGGGGGCAGGTCCCTGGCTCCATCACCGCCAATAAGCAACCGGCCACGATCGAATTGATTGTGGGCAACGACAATAGAAGGACCTTGTCCTCCTCCCATTCCTCCATATCCGTACAATATCTGCCATAGGATTGTGGGGGATTCTTGGTGGTGAGGTTGTCTGCCTTGGTCGGGGCTTGAACCGCTGCCCGGCGCCCTCACGATGACCCACAGCCTGTAGGATCCTGCTCCAGTGACAGTAAACTCTCCATCCCGGCGCAACGGTATCCACGGCACCGTGGCATCTCGTGTATCCCGCCTCGCCGCCTACTTATTGTCATCAGCTACGTGGCCTGTAGGGAAAAGAATAGCGCCAGCTGGTTAGGTCACGATTTTCTATTCCAGTCCTTGCGCTTCCGCGGGGCGCGGCAGCTACTTGTCGTTGCAGGTTGTCAGAGGAATGAAGTGCTCTCCTTGCTGAAGGAGACGGCCTTAGGTGTAGGTCTCCTACAGCAGACAAATGCCTCTATCAATTTGATCGTGAGGAAAGAGATTCGCGACGATGACGGCGTTGAGTCTGGTTCAACCTTGTCACCGTCCACTGGGCACCATGTGAAGGAGGCATAGAAAGTACAAGGTGAACAATGTCCATTACGAGACCATCCGAGGGCGGAATTGTGCTTGGCCCTTCATATTATTTTGTTCCAACATGCTGGTATTTGCTGGGAACTGGTGTGATGGTATTTGGCGAGCACGTCAAGGAAACAAGTCTCAAGACACCCCTCACCATCGATTTAGTCTCGAGCATTTGCTGGGTTAATGTTGCGGCGATTCCTGTGTCGGTATCCGAGCGAAAGCCTGAATTAATGCCTTGAGATCCGTCTCGTTCAAACAACATGTCCAATGCAAGAATCGCCTCGTTCATTGGCAAACCAGGTACTGGGAAGGTTTGCCCGTTCAAGTTTGTTCAGATGCTAATGACATGTGTTGATGCTGTCCGGTCTGTGCCTTACCAGATGACTTCTCCAAAGACATTGTAGCTACCTGGCCTTTTTCCAAGTTCTTTGTGCCAACGGTTACGTTTATGGATGGCCCAGGAGAATCAGGGTTGTATCTCAAAGCCTAAAAAGATTCAGTTTGTGCAAAAGGCTAACCCACGGACAAAACAGATAAAGCAAGCTCGCAACTGCTCGAATTTACAAGGATAAAGGTCCATGTTTAAGACCGTAAAATTCAAATTGTCTATCTACCTGAGCTAAAGAAAGAAATGACTCACGTCCACCCAGCAGGCATCGAATGCTACGTTTTGCAAGAAAAGTGAAACAGTGTGCCAGGTCGCTAAAATCAACCGCTGATTCCATGCAACATGTGACAGACCTTCATCACCCCTGAGCAAGTCCCAACTCCTTCCCACCAAATGAATCGATGTTTCAGTACGAGAAAAAATGCAGACAATGGAAAGAGAAGAAAGGATGCCCTGCCATCTGTGCTGATAAAGGAAAGAAAACGAAGAAGGAAAAGGAGAGAAAAAGGAAAAGGGAAACTATGAGAGCTCGGTAAGGATACAGCAGTAGTCTAGCCCGCTCCGTGCAAATGCAATATCGCCAGCCATGAAGCCAAACGCCACATTCAACGACAAAGCCAAAACGAAGACAAAGCCAAATGCCAAATGCCAAAGCCAATGCCAAAGTCAAACGCCAAAGCAGTAAAATCCGTCCAACCGTTCCATGACGCCGAATTTAGCCTTTATCGCCTAAATTCCCAGCATGTTGATGGCAGTGGTGAATAGCGGCATCTTTCGCAGCAAGTCTGACAGAAACCAGAGAAGAAAGCTGATTGTCTTCAGTTCCGGAGGGTGAGCAGAAAGGAAGATTCCGTGTCGTCGAGTTTGTGGCTGAGAAAGGAAGCAGCCTCAGCTACAAAGCAGTGGAGCTGGTTATGCCTTTCTCTAGCCGTACCGATGTTATGCTGGATTCATCTTTCAGTAGGCCACTTTATTTCACGGCTCGTGTCTTGAGAGTTGCAGAAATTACTCCTCGGCCTGCGTCAGGCCTAGGGCTTCAGCTAGCTTGGTCATGTCTGCGAGGACCTTGTTGATTGCGTCAACCTTCTGCTTCAGGGCCGCGTTCTCGGCCTCAAGGACCTGAGCGCGCTCCGTTGAAGCGGCCAACTCCTCTCTCATCGTTGCGTTCTTCGACTCGAGCTTCTGGAGCCGCTCAGCGAGATAAGATCTATGTGCCTCCAGTCGAACAATGTCGGCTTCAAGACGGCTATCACGTTGCAGCTGCTGATTGAGAGTGGCATTGTCCGACGCGAGACTGGCGTTATCTGCTTGGAGCTGGCGCTTGAGCGCCTCGTTGTCAGCCTCCAACATCTCATTCTTCTCGAGCAGTTCGGTCCACTGCCGATTGGCCTCGACTTTGTCAATTTTCTGCTGCTTCAACTCGTCAAGCTCTGTCAGGAGCTGCGCAATATAGGCAGCTCGGGACTTGACTAGTTGTGCGGCCGCAGTCTCCGGGGTGGTTGGCATCACGGCGACCTTCGGGAGCTGCAGTCCCGGCTGTGTTCCACTGTCTTGGTTGGCTGTGGGGAGTAGGGTCTGCGGAGGATGGGCCTGGGGTTGCGGAGCGGTGCCCTGCTGGGCGTGTGATCCTCCGTCGTTGGCGGTTACGGGGAGCTGGGTCTGCTGAGCGAGGCCCCGGCGAGAGGGAGTCTGGGGAGCGGGGGCGTCCTCCTTGTCTGCGGGATTCTGCTCCTTCGGGTTGGTGGTAGCAGTGCTCGTGCTGGCCGTCTTGGTCTTTTCCTCTGAGTGGTCCTTGATGCCGAACAGCTTCTTGAGCTTATCCTGGTGCTCCGCTCTCTTCTGCGCCATGGACAGTTCAGCTGATGCGGCTTTCGTCTCCTCGCCCGATGGTTGCTCGGGACTAGACGAGCTGCCGGAGTCGGAGGTGGCAACTAGTTTTGTCAGCGCGGTGAACTACAGCAGATGATTTGTCTTGTGGGCGGTTGCATACCTTGCATGTGCTTCAACGGGGTGGGGTGCTTGGGCTTATTAGACGATAGCTTCAAAGTCGCGGCCCGCTTGGCCTCGGGCGACTCGATCGGCGACTCGACCTGCTTGACGGGCCGCTTGGAATGGCGGGACGGAGGAGTACCAGGAGTGTTGCCGACAACAGTCTCGGTGGTGGCAGGTCCCGAGGCCTCGACGTCGAGTTTGACTGGGCCTGGGGAGCGATTGTGTTCATGCTCGTTCTCCTTTCCTTTACCCTTCCGCTTGCCGCCAGCAGCAGATGCCTCAGCCATACTGTCTACGTCGGGCGAGCGTTTGGCCATACTACGGGTCTTGGGGGCGGGAGTGGTCAGTCTTCTGGGCATCGACCGGCATCAGGTTCACGTCTGGAAACTGAACTCACCTTTGTGTTAAAAGGAACCGCAGCGGAGGTCGAGGGACGTGACCTGCCAGTCGAGGGACTAGATGGGTCAGTCGGAGAGCTAGGAGGAGCGACCGCTGGACTCGAATTCCGGTTTGGGGCCCGGGCCATGATCGGGTTCCGCTGTGTGGCGAGGCTGACGACTCGAAAGAATAATAGCAGATTATCCTAACAAGAAAGGAATTGGTAGGAAAGCTGGTCAGTCGCGGAGCTGGATACCCAAGTTTGCGTCTCGCAGTTGATGGGAAGGATAGAAAGACAGGAATTGGTGCGACGAAAAAGAAAACAATTTTCTGGCGGACGTGGATTTACTGCAATTGGGTGGAGGCGATTGGTGGAGGGGAAGTGGGGTTGTGAATTCACCCTTCATGTTCCACAAAGCTCGTCCCGCATGATCTGTCTGGTGTTTTTCGCCGGACGTTGCCAACTCGCGCGAGATGGACCACAACGTGCCAGACACAGCCAATTTGACGAGAACGATGAAGCAAAAAAAAAAATCCACAGATGGATCGCAGAAAGAGCGCGATCGCGACGTGTCCAGAGACATGCCAGCTAGGAATCCAGGTTTGCGATGTAGGGAAGAGGTGTTCGTGTCTGAGGGCGGGACTGGTATTGACTAGAAAACGGAAAAGAAAAGTCTAGCGTTTTTTTTTTGGGAAAAAAAAAAAGGAAATGGAAGGAATTGACCATGCGGGGCTGACGGATATGGATCAGTCACCGCCTTTGGGCCCGCGTGACGAGCTGGGCCAGCTTTATTTTGCAGGCCAAAATATTCAGTCCGATCAAGCACGTCACCTGAAAACCTGGAACATTGTCAGCAGCTTGAACGATTCTGGAAATAATGGGCCGGGATCCGCAAAGTACATGCCACCATTCACTCTGTCCAACAACTCGATATTATTATGGAAGAAATAAAAATGGCGAAGAACGTCGACACACCAGAAAATAGGTCCCATTTATGGAGCATCCCTCGTAAATCTGAGTTGGAGGCTCAATACGTGCAGCGCATGCATTGCTCAAATCTCGAGTCAATGATGGAAGAAAGTGGGCAATGCGTATCAAGGTGTCTTATATCGGCCCGAAACCAAAGCGAGCGAAAGAAGGCTGACAAGGCTGAAGGCATTTCGCCCACGTTAATCTCAGCGACCGGCAAGCGTGAACAGCACAGGCCACACCAGGACAAACAGTTGTGATGTCCAGTTGAAGAAAAATGAAGTGATGTGGATTAAGTCAAGTTGTTGTATGTATAAGGTCTAGTCGTGAAAAGACTGGCAACAGAGCAGTCAGTGAACAGAACTGCATGAGACTAACAACTGCCGACTGCTGAAAGACCGTAAACGACGAGAATAACCGAATGGTGGAGAGCCAGAGATGTTGACGGGAACTGATCCACCTAGTCGTGTCTTTTCGACTCGTCCTTTTTACTTGTCGCGTTGGCGAGCCTCGCTTCGAGCTCTGCATTGCGGTTTATATGCGATCGCAGCTCTTCCTCGTACCTCTCACGCAAACATACTTCATCTCCAGCGAGGCAATCTCTTGCTCGTGCTTCTCTTGTTGATTGCGGAGCTGTTCTCGGTGCTTCATGTTCATAGTGGCAATTTCTTGCTCGTGGTTCTCGACGATTTTGTCGAAGATCTTGTTCATATCAGAGGATTTGGGTTGGTTGTTGAGTTTGGCTGTCTCCTCCTCCTCGAGTTTGACATCTGGTGACCGGTCCTCTGCTGGGGTGGTGTTGCCGAGATCAACACCCTCGGGATTATTCTCGTTGGCGAGCTCGTCGAGGATACCGAGACACTGGGGGTGGTTCTGGTTGGGGACCTCGTCGAGGATACCGACACCCTGGGGGTTGTTCTCGTTACGGCGGGCCATGGCGGCCAGCTCTAAGAGCGACTTCCCCCAGTCGGCTTTGACGAGACGGGCCCGAATGGCGGTCGAGATGCCGTCGCCACCTCCCACGAGTCTCGACAGGAACATGGTGAAAAGGTTCAGGTGTGCCGGGTCCGGGGTTGGATCGACCAGTGGGGTGTGGTCAATGATGTCGCGGGCGTTGGAAGGCTGCTCGGGTGGGACGGGAGCCTCACCAATGCAGTTGGAGTGTGTGACGGTGGTATCGTTCGTGTCCGGCTCCTGGTCCGTTGCGGCTTCAGATTCCGGGTCTCTGTTGCTAATCTCTGCTCGTAGGGATTGTATGAACGTGTTCCAGCTTTGGGCGAACGTGGCATGGTTCTCGCACCTCTGCTCGAGCCGTCGTCTTGTACCGTTGACCTCGGTCATTGTGATATTTTGTGCGTCTCGAGTCCATCGGAGGAGCGTTTCTGCTGCCTTCAACTTCCGTTCCAGAGGAGTGGGTTCCGTCTCCCGGTCCGAGTCCGCCAGCGACATTTGGCTTTGCTTGTTCAGCTCTATTATCTCGTTGACAGCGGAGTCGACACCCATCTCCAAGAAAGCCAGCTGCAGCTTTGTCGCCTTCAACATGTCCGCTGCCAGTGCTAGCCCCCTGTAAGCGTTGAGAGCTTTCTTCGCTGCCGCCACAAGCTGCGCTGTCAAGGTATTGCCAGCGATGATGAGCTCTACGCTAGGAATGCCGCCGTTGGAAATGGCAGCGATCTCATGGGCCGCGTGTTCCTGTCTGGCTTCAGTACACTTGCCAACCTCCTTTTCAACCGCATTCTTCTCGCCCACCGCCAGCCAGTACTTGGCTTGATGCTTCTCGATCAGTTTCTGAAGTGGCAGAACGACAGCTTCAAGGCCTGGGTTACTGCCAGCGGCCGCAGCCATCGCGGGCGGCGTCGAGGTCTCATGTTTAACGGTCTTCGGAAGATCGTAGGCGTCTGCGAAGTGAGTGCGGCGCCTCGGATCTGGAGACTTGGCGGGTGATTCAACATCTTGAATCGATCTTTTGAGAGGGGATTGATCCATCGTGCACCTTCAGGTATGCTATAAAGCCAAGTGTTCGCGACGATAGAGCTGAATCCACTTGACTCAAGTGCGTCTGCAAAAGTCTTGTCAGATGTGATGAGATCGATCGCCGTGAGAAACCGGGAACCTGGAGAAGATTGTGGTGGAATGAACCGATTTAAGCTCCCGATGGATCGATGATTCGGGAAGCTGGCAGCATACGGTGATGACAATGGCACTTTTAAAAGTCGATGTCATGGAATCCACCACACCGCCGGAGAGGTTTCGAAAGAGGACCGACGAAGGCGCCGGAAGACACTGGCAAACAAGACATGTAGGAGGGGAAGGGATATGAGGAGCTCGATGAGAGTGGGCGCAAGAGGCGGGAGATCAACTTACCGAGTCCAAATTGATGTTCCGAGTCTGTGAAGTCTAAGAAACTCCAAGACATCGAGGTCAGTACCATCAACGGACGGGAACGGATGGGGTTTTTATGAGACCGAGAAGGAATAAAGATTCTCTTCCCAGTCGCTGGTTACGAAGGTCTGGAGCATACCTACTGAAGGCATCCAAACCAACATGAACTTGATCAGAGATGTTGCCGTCGCCTACAATCGTGGCTTCAGCGGCGCGGACCACGGTCGGGTGGGTGGCCGCGCCTTGGTGACCGGCAAAGGTCACGGGAAGACGGTGGATGGGGGGCTCGGAATGGCCAAGTGATGCTTTACCACTGGTGGTGTTTATCGCCAACGTTCTGTCTATATTGCTTCAAGGTCAAGAAATTGGTACCGAACAGGAAGTCGAGGTTGGGGTTGAGGGTTGGAAGTTGAGGGTTGGAGGTTGAGGGTTGGAGGCCGTGTTCTTTCCTGTTCTCGGGCCAAGGCTTTCGGTCGAACGATGGCTGTAGCAAGGTCTGATCGGATTCTCGGTTGAGAAAGGAGGGCTGGGCGGGGCAAGGAGGGGCAAAGAACGGCGAGCAAATCTGCTTTTAGGGCAGTTACAGGGGTAATTTGGGAGGGAGTGGTCGCTCTGGGGGAGCATGACATATTTGGGCAGGCTCTGAAGCCCCCGAGCCCTTCCCTTTCTGGGTAGGTTGTAGTTTGGTAGGCAAGGTAGGGACTGAATTTGCGTGACGGAAGATCTCCACCACGGCCCCCCACAGCAAGACTCACACCGGAAGCCACAGCAAAAGCCCCAGCTGGAGAAGCACGGCACCACCTCTGTTACTCATTTCTTTCAAGTTCAACTTCCTTGCTCCACAGCCTTTCTTGTTGAGCTCACGTGCTGCCCCCAGTTTCTACAACTCGACGACCTGCCCCTCCAGCGCCTTTACCCGTCAGCTCACTACAAACGTTTCGCGGGGTTTCAACTCGGAGCTCTCAACCGTACGAGAAAAAGGCAAGACGAACTCCCGACCGTTCCGCTCCCCGCCAACCAAAACAAAATGAACGACCCCCGTCACGCCAGGGCCGCCGATATCGTCGTCCACGACCTTATCTTCATGGTCATCTTCGTCGCCACCTACGTGACTCTCAACGCTCTCTTCCACCGTCGCGGCTCTCTTCCTCGCTTACACCACCTTGTCCATTTCCGGCTTCAACTGTGGCGTCGCCTCTCTCCCCGCCGACGTGTCCGTCCGGCGCTCGTCTCCTTCTCGGTTTCCATCATCGCCATTCTCATCATCATTGCCTCCGCCCCCATCTCGGCGTAAGCCAGCCGTGCCAACCACGATGAACCAGCGTCCGTTGTCGGCGAAGGAGAAACAGCGTGCTGAAGAGCACAGCGTTATTGTGCTGCTACCACATCGTCGATGACGCTTCGGATGGTCTCGCAAGCGGCAACATTTTCTAGACTTGGGGGGATGAGGCATTATGTCGTTGAAATGGGCATGGTGGGAGGATAACAAAGTCGCGTTCCACGTGGCACTTGGCTGGACACTTTTCTTGTTGGTTGCGTCGTTGGCAAGCCCAATTTTACACCATCACACGAGGCGCTGTCTCTTGGGCCCCAAGGGAGTTTTGGAGGATATGGAGGGACATGGAGGGGAGGATACTCAGCGCTTCACTTGCTCATGTGCGCGATAGAATCCCTTCCGGACAGCTCTGGAGGAGACAGAATCAAGGTCGACACCGAGTTGCAAGACGATAAACTGGAATTTCCTTGGAAGCTTGATGAGGATGCACACTCTGGAACGAGGGATCTCTTCATGGCTCATGGCTCTGTTTTATATGGGCTTTCAAATAACGAGATCTCATACGTCCATCCGCCCAAGGTGCGGCAAACGAGCTATGTTTCCATATGTTACTCATATCAAAGGTCGCTGGTGTTCAAACCCCAAACATTTGCCCTTCAAATAACGCAATACCACCCTTCAAACACCAAGGTTGAACAAATACCATCATCAAGAAAGGCACTCCTTACCTAAATAGTGAAACCTAGAGCCTTCTCCGGTAGAGCAGCCCCCAAACTCGTCCTTCTAACAACGCTGCCGCCACCAGTAGAGTGTCCTGCGTAGGCTCCGCCACACGCCGTCCCTTGTCCCCGTTGGCTTAAACACCCGGGCTACGCAGTCCCAAATAACGACGAACTCTTATCGCTAGGGGCCTCAGCAACCCATGTTGAGCAACATACGGCTCCCCAACACGTTCCACCGGCCTAGACGGAGGTGCGGCCCCCGATGGGCGCCGTTGGCCCTAAGCACCGTGTCCCGCTCACACAGCAGCACCGGTGTGATGCCGTTGGCGGCCTGGGCCGTGGAGCCGCAGCAGCCGATCCTGCGGGAGATGATAGCGTTTGCTGCAGATGGAGATCAATCTAATCTGTGCTGGCTCGGGGCCGGGGCCGGGAGCCATTGTCATGACAGGGCTCATGTTCATTGTGGAGGAGGATTTGACGGTGCTGAAGACGCTGGATGCTGCCACGCCCACGGAGGAGGCTTCGCCACCCGGTCCAAAAGGCGCTGCCGTAGTTTACTCCGTAAGTACCCAGCAAGGCGTTGCATGCGTACAGCTGGGCGCCGACCGGAATGAACCGCATTATCAAATCCAGTCCGACCGCGAAGGACGAGGCTTCGAGACCACCTCCACCGGAGCTCCTCAAACTCCTCTCGCACCGCCCGTTTTCTATCTCAGCGAGCCCCCGTCCCGTTCAAGACAAGATTCCGGTGCCGATTGCAATCGATCGCCACGACGGGGACGTCTCTCTCACGGCCTCGCGCGCCTGGCCGTAACCGCCAACCGCAGATCCTTTGCCCTGCCAGTGGTCGACACCGGCTGGTTTCGGTCTCGCGCGGCAGTCTGCGGCTTGTGTGCGGTGCCAGCTCCCTGAAACCGGTGTATTCTGCTCTTAAGACAGCGCTTTCGCCTCCCGGCCATACCGCTGCGCCAGGCCCACGCCTCGACTCGTCCCATGGAGTGCGAGACGCGCAGTCTCTTGGAGCCAAGCACGGCGAATGTTTGGGCGGAGAGACAGTACTAGTACTCATCGCTAGAGCTTTTCGGTTGTTTCCTCGATTGGATCGTTCTGTTGATCGCGGTGGTCCGCCGATGTTTAACGAGCTGGCTTTGTGTGTCTTGGATTCTCACCGGCGCTGGGACTCGTCTCATATGGAGGAAAGAAACAAGACGAACAGAAACAAGAGGGAAGAGGAGCAACTAGACAAGAAAAGGGGGAAGAGGGAAGGAATCCTTCTCTTCTTCCCCCTCCTGCTCCCCCTCTTCCTTTCCCGGAGGATCACCCTAGCTGTTTCATTGCCCAGAGTTTGATTCAATGGGCCTTGACTCCCCTGTAAGCATGCTCCTGATTCTAGGATGGTTCTTGTTGTTTGGGCTGGTGGTTGTGGGTTTGCGCTTGGGTTCAATCATAACTACGTGTGGCCGTGGAGGATATGTTGCGTTCCGTGTTCGGCTGTTTATCTGCGGGAAGAAAACGTTAGCCTCCAAAAAAAATTTCTTCATTTGTAGGTATGCTTGAGATTTTTGTTTGTTTGGCCTTTATTGTCGTTGTCATGTTGTCATGGTCCATTTTCCTTCTTCACGCTTCGACAAGCAAATTTCGATCCCGGTGTGCTTGGCGAGACTGAACTTCAGCCTTGTCTCACATGGACGAACGCTGGTCAGCTCTTGTGCTGTATATGTTACGAGCTCTCCCTTTTCCTTCATGCAGGCAGGTCCGCTTCTGACATAATCGCAACAGTCCGCTTGATTGTCCTGTGTCTTTCTTCTTCTCTGGTTGCCTGTGTTGCGTCGCCCGCAAGGAACTTGAACGTATCCCCGAGAACAGAAGTCTTTCTATCCAGAAACTTGATCTCTCCCGGCACAAGAAACCTCCCACGCATGCGGATTTTTGGTTGACAATTGGTTGGAGAAACCGGATGTGTGTGTATACGGTCTCCTGCTCGCTCTCATGAGCATGGCCTAGATTTGACTCAGCCCCCTCTTGAGGTTCTGGAAACTCCAGCTCGACGGTTCGCGAATTCTTGTCTGGATGTGCACGTGGTTGGCGATGGAGGTCTACTCGTGTTCATAATCCGCTTGTGACAGCATTAGCATCCGTACCAAGAAGCGCGTTATCGTACTCGGGGCGGAAGGGTGGAGCACGTCCGGCTTCATGTCTGGTTGCATTGAATGCTGTGGAAGTCCGGCATGGGCCAAATGACGATGGGCTAAGCACAAGTCCCTGGCCCTCGCCCTCCCCTTGTTCCAGATTGCCTTGCGGCCTTCCAAGCTTCCTTTTTGGGGACAGGACCTAAGAAAGGTCGTTCTTTTGTGCGGAGGCCCGGGATAATGATGCGTTGAGTTTGATCCTCCCCCCCAATATGGCGGCTGGGGCAATGGACATTACGGCGTCTTCGATACGCCCAGAATATGTCTGCAGAACTTATTGCTTGCTCCTTTTACGTTCTGAATCGGTCATTTCGAGCGTCGGGATATGCGGGTTCTTGGTTGGCTTGCGTTCGAGTCTCTGCTGGCACTGGGAGTAATCGGGCCCGGCCCCAATGGCGTCCAAAGCATCAAACATGAGTCGAGAGAGCGAGAATCGAGACGGACATGAGGGGCGAAGCACTCTTTTGACACCGAGGAACGCCAGCTGGAGGCCGGCGGTCATCCGTTGAGCGAAAGGGGGGGCCAACAGTCGCACGCTCGTGGCTTTCTGTCGCGGTCCTGGAGGATAATCGGATCGGAACATAGGGCATGACTGTCGCTTGGGCAACGACAAATCGTCAAAGTGCCGGCAGCGGGCAGAAGAAACGGGGGGCCTCATTGGTGTATGGCGACGGATACAGCAAACCTCCCATACAAGCGCTGCAGTGGCGGTCAGGGCAGGGGCCGGGGCTACAGCATGCCCTCCCGCTGACTGCCAGCGGAACACCTGCAGGAGAAAGCTGGTCAGAAGTCCTCGGATGATCAACACAAGCAGCACCTTCCCCATTTTGTCTCGGAACAAGCCGAATCGCCTTTGACAGCAAAGTGGGATGAAGCCCTTCGCGACCGGGAGCTGGACTGCTGTTGGGCGCCGTATTGTCAGGCGCCTGATTTATGGACACGGGAAACTCTCAGGTGCCGAGCGACTTTATCGACTGCCATGGAGGCATTTCGGCTATCGAGAGGCCGAGGCCGTGGCCGCATCTCGACCAGACCAGCGGAATAATACGTCGGACCATCTTATAATTACGTACCTTCCCAAGAAGCCACGTATCACTGACATGACTCCAGCAATGTACGGCCTGTCAAGAGAATCACCGGCTGTCTTTCTACGTGCCCGACGGCTGCAGCGACAGCGGCATCATGGTTACTTGACCTGACGGAGTGCGTCGTCCGACCGTGAGCGCGAAGATTGAAGCCCAAAACAAGAACCCACGACAAGCCACTGGAATTCTCACGCTCGATCTCGACATTCCCACAAACTCGTCGACAACAACCCGTGGCCCCGACACACCACTCCCTGGATACATACCTACACCCAGGCCTCAATGACTCTGGACATAACCGCCGCGAGGTTCACCGCAGTCAGCAACTCTGCCAGCGTCTTCCGCCTCGAGAAACGCGAGAACACCATATTATTGAGGCAAGCTACACACCGTCGCCGTTTCTTGCCCAGCGCTGGCTACCGTTCTAGTGCTACACGGCCAGGAAACTCGGGACCTGCCAGCGGATCTCGGTTCCGCTACCCAATGAAACAGCTCAGCCGCATCTCGGGCTGCTCTTTGCCTGGTACAAATGACGCCCGACCTGCCAAAGCCCCAGCTGAAGATCCACCTGCCACCTTGCTGCCGCCGTATTAGGTACCTAGCGATGCCTCATTCGTTGCCGCGACCGTTGGATGGTTCCCAGCTTCAGCACTACACGATGGCCTCTCTGGGCCAGTCCGGAAGCCTCAATGACCAAAGCGCACAACTTGCCTCCCTTGCCGAGCCCTGGTCTCGTGGTCTCAAGGCCCTTCGATTGCCTCAAGAACTTCTGCGCCAGTATTCCAGAACCTGACGGTCGGAGCCCGGCCAAACTCTCCGTTCCCTCGTGCCAATCTGACAATAGCAGCAGCACACTATCCAACGGTCTCTCGACACCCTTGCCGACCGAAAGGGGGATTAAAGGACATTGAAGTACCCTCAAAATGGAATACATACACCCATCGAAGCTCGAGAGCTCACGTTTCGGCTTCTCGTTGTTCGCGTTGCCATCCGCTGGCTTCTGGTTTTGTCGATCGCCGTCATACAGCCTTAGCTTCTCACCTAACTCTCTCCGAGTCCCTTACCATGTTACCAAACCCCGGTACTGACTTCTCTCAGCAGCCCATAGCGATCGCGCTTTTCTCCCTTATGATCTCGGTGCGGCTCCTCCTCTGCGACCTCTCCTCCCCAATAATTCTCGATCCAAATGCTTCCTCGCAATCGGCCACAGGGTTGCCGCCGGCCTTCTCCACCCACTACAAGAGAGTCGCCCGCTTTCAACTCCTTTCAACTCCTGCCATCATACGCGGTGAGAAGCCAGGTTCTTTCCACAAGGCGGGGAACATTTATTCTGCGACAGGCATCGGGCGGTGCGCTGTTCTTCCCGAAACTTTGAGTCACAGCTCGATTACTTCAAGTTTCGTTTCCGCAGCAGTTGGGAACCCACGAAAGGCCAACAGAGCGACTCATCTCCACATCTCCTTCCCCTTGGCCTTACGAGGTTCTACGATGACGGACTACCTCCGGGATGGGGAAACGATCCAAGCCAACAGACTACACAGCCTTCGGCTGCAGAAGCGCTTTGCTGGTGGGCACAAGCGTGTTAAGATCCTGAGTTGAGTGACGAAGGGTATCAGTGTTTCGCTGAAAGGCCTAGGCCACGTAATCAGTTGGGACTGGAGGACTTTCTGCCATGCTCAGTCATTGTCTCTCCACAGGAATTGTTTGTCTTCTCTTCATAATCCCGCAGCGCAAACCGCCGTTTTTACATTTATTGGTCCCACAGCAAAGTTTGCCGCTTTTCTGGAAGGCACTGAAAGTGCTATGGACTCCACAAAGTTCAATCTGGTCGGTCTTGCCGCGCAAACGATGTTAGCTAACCGCCCCCACAGGCATTCCTTTGACCAACGGATCCGATGTGTTCGGGTACAGAAATGACAGTCTCATACCCGAGCCTACGCCTCGATTGGCCCTCAGATCCATGGGCTGAGATTGTTAACGCCTCTCATATGTTCGCTACGTCCATTCCCGCAGGTACGATGTCCATACAGTTTGGTCAGAACCAGTCGGCAAAGTGGCTTCATGATGACAATTGTGAAACCATCGTTTGGCTCACTTATGGCATGGGACGGTGTACTGATCAAATATCACACATGAAGACTTTCTAGATCTCACGATTACGCGAAAGAAATACGTACACGGCAACGACCGGATAGCTGGACGCATAAAGCTCACTTTCGAAATACCACCGCTGATGGGTTCCAAAGCTTTATAAAGCCCACTCCAGCGCATGGTTCTCCAACTTCAGCCTTGTGGTTATCACCTTCGGTCCGGTGCCCACAGCAAGCAACGTAAAAAGAAAACGCCAAACAACACTGCACAAGCATTATCTTCACCTCCAGCACCTCCAGCTTCGAACACCCTAGGCTCCGGGCTACTCTTCTAAGATCCATCAATCATGCCTCTCGGATATGTCGCCACCCACTCGTCGGGGCCGGAACCTCTCCCGCTGAAGATTCTCTACATGCACGACAAGTCTTGGAAGAACGAAAGCGACCGGCATGCCGAGATCCAGGTCTTCCGAGACTTTGCAGCGGCATACAACAGCTACATCGACCGATTTACTCACTCCGGCGGCGGGTCGGGGACTTTGGGATCAGGGCCTTCGACTTCGAGCTCCTGGAGCAAAATCTCCAACCTAGGAGTCGATGACATTGGAGACCAAGCCGGCGCGGTAAGGGACCAAGGGTCGACACTGGCATATTTCTACAAGATGTGGCCATGCGGTAGCTAACCCCGAATCGCCACAGTCACGAACAAGCTCTTCTTCCCGAAAGCCTGGAAGTAGCAAAGAGCGAGACGACATTCCCTGCAGATACATCATCGTGCCGTAAGTTGACAGCTGATTGCTCGCTAAAAAGAAAACCTTGTTCCCTGTCCTCGCTAACGTTGAACGTTATCAAGTAAGCCAGCAAGAGGTGAGGTCGGCCGGTTCGACGATTTCAGCAAAGTCACAATCTATCTCTCCTCTGAGAGCTTGGCTTGCCGGCTCTTCAAGTGGCCTGTGTTGGTCTTCTTCAACAAGACCGGCTTTATTACAAGCACCATAGCGCTGGGAAAGGAGAGCAAAACTCTCACTAAGCCAGCGCAGAGGATGGTTGACAAGGCCAAATATACCGATCTCGCCGCTATCAGCTTGCCCTCTGGAGATGATGAGAAAGGCAAGGGTGTCTCCAATGACCATGCGTCCAGTAACGCGCGGTCTAGTTCGGTTGTCCCCGGAAGCGGGAAGGGATCAAGTGGTTCTAAAGAGAGCTCCATATCACCACTGGTCTTAAGCCCAACGAGCTCGTTCTCTGAAATCCAAGGAATACCAGAGTCCGTCGAGGCCAAAAGTCTGGCTGGCTCTTCTTCTAGACACCTGAGCCTCGTCGGATCACCCTCTGATAACTCAATGGCCCCATCGCCAGCCGACCAAAGAACCGGGAGCTCCCTGTTCAGCGGGACACTACGAAGTTCCTCCCTTGGAACAGGAGACAAGCCAGGATCCCTGACCGAAAGACGCGCAGCCGAAGCCTCCCCCCATAAATTTACCGGTAGCGGTTTGAGCCCGCACTGCCCGTTCACGAAGGAGAAGATTAGAATCAAGAGCCGGCCCGGGATGAACTCGAATGAGGACACGCCCTACGAGTCCACTAACCGCCGAGACTGGCCGCTCCGAGTCCAAATGCGCATCGGCATCTGCGACACCTACGAGAAGATGGTTGAGGACGGACAGCACCCCATTCGAGTGAACTCTCCTGTCCGCGGCTGGTTATGGGTTCCGCGTACTAGTATCATTATTGCGTATGGCGGTTTCTGGTCCACACGGGCGGAGGCCCTTGACGCGGCCGAAAGGAAATCGATTGTCTCTGAAGTCGTCAACCACCGCGTTGGATACCTCGTATGGCCCAAGGAATGGCTGGATGCTGCCCCGAAGGCGCCGGCGCCTGCGCCTGAAAGGGACGATGGGGAGAGAAGCAGCGTGAGAAGCTCCGTGGAGCACGATCTTTGGGACAGAACCCATGACGGGCGCAGGAGAGATTCCATGGACTACTTCCGTAGACGTTTTCCCAGCATTTGGCATGAGTACAGCGACTCAGGCGATGAATCCAGCCTTGATGACTCCGATTCCCTTTCCGGGTTCGAATCTTCAGGCTCGGACTCGGAGTGTGATCACAGCTCCCACTCCTGCTCCATTCACGACCACCCACCGACACATGATATGCGGCATGAACAGGAGATCTGGATCATCGAAATCGAAGATGACCTCCGCGACGAGCTGATGCGTGAGAGACGACGGGCTGAAAGGGCAAGCCGTGATCTAAGCCGACGGGTTTACAGCGGCAATAGAAGGTTTCCCGCCGAATCAACCTCTCGAGCACGTTCTGCCTTCAGCCGGCCAAGTTACGCCGGAATTATGTTCGCGGAATCGAGTCATTGCTCAAGCCCTGGCCCTGGTCGACCAAGTTCCCACACTCGGGCTGCCAGCAGAAGAGACGACGAACGCCATATCTTTTTGGGACCTCGAACACGTCACAGCCACGGCCACGACCACTCGAGCGAGCATAGCTCCACGAGGATTGAGACCCCCAGACCTGACCATCAATCTACTTCCACGCAATTTCCCAGTCCTAGCTCTCATGATCGGGCGAGACTGAGACTACAATCTCCCTTATGGACAGGTGGTGGAGATTCACAAGAAAAAATAGATCTGTACTGCCCTCCACACGGGTGGCTCAGAATCCCGAAAGGCTACGTGAAGAGATCAGACTTCTCTAATAGCCGGCCGCCACGCGAAACCGAGCACCTTCAACCGGCTTGGACCAATCGCTACCCCGGTGGGTGGGGGGTGATGGGCAAGGGCATCTTGAATCACCTCGCGTTCCGCAATGGATGGACGCATCGTTGGTAGATTCTGTGGTAGAAGAGAGACAATTTTGGAGGTTCTTTAATCGATGATGCTTTGTGTCTGATATGTAGATTCTAGCATAGAAACAATTAAGTTTATGTCTAGCTTTTTGAGATGTGGTGCAGGTATCCCGTACTAGATATTTTCTAGGGGATGCCATTTATACGTGCTAATTTATGCCAAATGCCTTCTCTTTATGGTACGAGATGTTTCTGGATTTGACCGTTCCGGCCATTCCATTGTTCTGTGCCTCCTTGCGAAACAGACTAGGTCGTGCCACTGGGGACAGAACGGAGCAAAAAAGTCACTTGGGAGTAAACAAAGAGCTCGGACCACCCCAAGTTATGCCAATTCGACAAACCTGACCAACCTTTTAAATGAGTTCCTCCCATTTTTAATGATCCTCAAAATCATGCGATAACGTCGATCGCGCCCCCATCGCACCTTTCAGAGCGCGTCGCAGCAGTTAAACAGAAGGTGTCGACAAGTAAAATAATTCAGGATCCCTCGACCAGGCGCTCCAGGCAGGCGGGAACCCTTGCTCTTTCGTTCCCCGGGTTTCACAAGTCGTGCTGCGCTAGCCGGTTCGGGAGGTCTGAGACGGCTCGCCTTCGCGAAGCGCCACCAAGCGAGGAAACCCCACCACTGTTTTGCCAACCCTGCCCCGCGTGCCTGCCCTGTCTGCGTCTCGACCTTGAGGGTTTCCATCCAATCTTTCACAACGTGCAGTGAAGGCGACAGATCATCGTGATTGACAAGATTCCCAAGGGATCCCCAGATCGCCAATGGCGGAGTACTTGCTTGAAGATACTTTCATTTTGAAGCGTTTACCTACCTGAACTCTGGGTCATGGTTTGCCGCGCATTGCTTTTTCTTGTTCTCTCTTTTGTCGCAACGCCAACGTTGCCCCCACTGCAACGCCGTTTGCGAAAACCCGGGCAGGAGCTGTCGAGAGCTAAACCCCAGCGCGATGGAACGCTAAGAATTTCGGCCAGGCCCCGATCCGGCCCAGTCCCCTCAAGGAGGCTCCCCTTAATCAGCAGAGGAGACGACGTCTCGTTTCCAGGCCTCGTCCCATACCGGTCATGCATGCGGATTTGATGCAGCGTTGAAGTGCAGGATGTGGCAGATCGATCGACAATCGCGCCTCGCGCAGGGCAGCTACGCCACCAACTCGATCCTTGAGACCATTGCCATGCATGGCTCACAGAACAAAGCATTGACCGTCCGAAATGGCCTTCCTCCCAATTCCAGGGGCCGTCCAAGCACCAATCGCGTTTCCTCCGGACTAGGCGTGGTGGGCATGGCCCCGACAGCGCAGGCCGTTGCCCCTTTGCTGGGATGATGGCGTATCATCGCCCTGTCAGGCTCCTCGTCAAGCACCAGACCGCTGTTCGCTGGCTGCGAACTCCTTCAGGGGGTGATGGGACGGTTTCTCGCGCCCTGGTCGGTGTACCTGGCGCCCATCGTCTGATCTTGTTCAACCCCGGTCGTGGGGTCAATATTTGAGACGACCCGCATCTCCTGCCACCGCCCATGGCCGGGGACAGTGACAGCGATGGGGATGATATATAACGACCCAAATCATCCTCCTCATCGCTCGGTTTCTTTTGTTTGGCATCTGCTCTTCAGTCGTCGATTCATTCCTCTTTTTTGGTCCTTCTTTTCAAACAGGTTCTGCGAACCGTTCCATTCTTTCACTCATCCCATCAGTTGAGCTTCTTTTTGCAAACTTTGGGCCGGTCCTTTTACCACATTCGATTCGATTCTGTATATCTTACAACCCGTGTCATCCACATTACCAGACGACAATGAAGTACCAAGTTTCTTCCCTGTTCTTGGCGTTTGCCCTGGCCTCCGCCGGCCCCCTCCCAAACCGCGCGATCCAGGCCCGCGAGGTTCCCCAGGAACACTCCCACGAGTTCATCCTGAAGCTGGTTCAGAATTCCTTGGTCCTCAACAACCCCAAGAAGATCCAAGACTCCGTCTTTGGCCTGCTCGGCAGTGCCGCTGCCAAAGCTGGCGCCGGGCTTGTGACCAACCCCGACTGCCTGCAGCAGGAGACGGCCGACCAGGCCTTCACCAACGCCAAGGCAGCCGGTGATATCCCCGGCATGGCGGGCGCACTCATGTACCGTTCTATCGAAAGAAACACGGGCAAGGTTGGCTTGGCCAGCGTCATCTGCCCCGACAAGGCAGTCAACCCCGAGATCGCCGCCCTCACCCAACACCAGGATCCCGCATCTGCCAACGCCGCTTCCATCAACAAGGGCATCGTCCTCGAGCTCGCCAAGCAGCTCGCAGCTGTGGGTGCCGACCCCCTCCTCGCTCTCGAGACAGGCACCTTTGCCCCTGGAAGTACCAGCGACAACACCGGCGCCGGCAACACCTGCGACACCTTGAACGACGATCCCGGCTGCATCTTCTCCAAGAACCTCCTCGTCCTTGATGCCACTCCCGCAGAGATCGCCGCGGCGGTCGTTGGTATCACCCCGACCATCACCGGGACAGGCGTCCTGAGCGCAACCCATCTCGCCGCCCTCGTCGCCGTTGACACTGCAGCCACCTCGGCCGCTGCTGTCACCACCGCGGCCGACGCCACCGCCACCGCCACCGCCTCAGACTGCATTCCCGAGGTCGTCACCGTGACCGAAACCGCCGCAGAGTCGGACTGCACCCCCAATGTCGTGACCGTCACCGAGAAGGCCGCCCCAGCCGCCGCGGCAACCACGTCCTGCTCGCTGATCACCACCACCCTCGCCGTCAACACGGCAACCACGCTCGTGACCGCCGCCACCCCCGTGCAGACAGCCGCCGCCGCCGGTGCCGCCGCGGCCAACATCCAGAAGTTCACCGGCACACTCGGCGGCGCGCCCCCACCAATCGCCTCGGACGGCGCCAGCTCGCGCCCCTTCACCGTCAAGGGCAACACCTTCGTCAACATCGGCGCCGCCATCCAGCGCAGCTGCGACGTGCAGCACAACGCGTGCGCCAACGCCGCCAACACCGGCGCCCTAGCCGGCGGCCAGGCCCAGTGCGAGACCCAGCAGACCGCCTGCGTAGCCGCCAACACCGCCGCCGCCGCAAAGGCCAAGCGCGCCGGCGCCCTGGGCAAGTGCAGCAACCCGACCATCGTGTTCAAGGCCGGGCTCGACGGCCGCACCACCAACGCCTTCATCGCCGCCAACCAGGCTGACTTTAACCACGGCAGCGCGCTCAACATCGCCGTCATCGCCGGCTTCATCTGCCAGCGCCTCGGGTCGTCGTGCAACGCCGACGCGACCGCGCAGGCCGCCTGCGCCAAGGCCTCGGCGGCCGCCGTCGCAACCACCCAGAACCAGGCCGCCGCGGATGCGTTTAACAGCATCATTGGCGCAGCGGGAGGCGCTGCGGCGGCGGCTGCGGCCACCACCACGGCGGCGCCGGCGGCTGTGCAGACTGCTGCTGCTGCGGCGGCGTCGGTTGTCATGACGCTTACGCAGTGCACGTAAGGCGCGAATTGTTTGCGGGGTGTTGTTTTTCTTTCTTGGTTGAGGCCCTTTGGATGGTTGTGTAATTAACGTTACCTGAGATAGCAAGGTTGTGAGATGAATACACAGTGTTTGTCATTTTTGCAGACCCTGAGTACTGTACTGGTTAGTAACCCAAATGTTATTTGGCTAGGGGCAAACACACCTTGCGCGAGCCAAGGAATAATTAAGCTGTTCCCCCAACCAAAAATATGGATGTGGGCTTCGAAGCAGCCACCTTACTACGCCCAAGCCAGGCATGCAATAGGCCACCATGTTTCCCTGTTTGTATACCTAATTAAAGCTATTGCCAATCCACCTCTGCAATTGGAAGCAATTGCGCGTGTGCAACTGTACGTGTGCGACTTGCGCGTCTGCAATTGAAGCCATCGCTCACTTTGGGCGGTGACGACAATGCCGGTGGGGAAAAAGGTGCGCTCCTCAGGTAACAAGTCCTGGCGTGTGCAATTGTGGCTTTGCACCCATTTTTGGCTGTAAGCGAAGCACTCTGAATGGCTCGCGCAAGGTATGTGTGCCCATGCAAGTCAAAAAGGTAGCCAAATTACATTTCGTGGGTAGCCAAATAACCTTTTCGCTCTGCGGGTTAGTAATGTTTGGGATTGCATTGCTGTCCATAAACACGTGCGCGTCGCTAGCGTACGGCATTGTTCCGTGACACATTTCTTCCTGTCGCCCAGGTTAGGTACCTTGTAAATTCCCGGCGAAGCGTGAAAACAGGCGAGAGAGGCGGTTGGAAGCATTTGCTGTCCATGAACATTTGCGTGTCGCTAGCCCATTCCGTGACATATTTTCTTCCAGTTGCGCACTGCATATTCCGGCGAAGCGCGAAAACAGGTGAGAGGGGCGGTTGAAAGCAAACAGGCATGAAAGAAAACGTGAAGGAAACGAGAAGGACCGAAAACCTGGGTGGGTAATGATGAAAAGCAAAGTGACAAGTGCAAAAGAAAAAAGTGCAAAAAAATGAACGGGCCCTGTTGTTGGCGGCGCTTGGACTTGAACCAGGACCTTGTCGTCAGTGGGGGGTACATCTCTGCTGGATCAGGGCATCTGATGTCCGGCCACTGTCACGGCATGTACTGACCACTATACTACACCGCCAACTTATTATGCTAACCTGGGACGGAAAACTCATTGATAAACCCCTTGGGCCAGACTCTCTGTACACTCTGCCCCGAGGGTACCAGATATGCGCCACCCTACGCGGCACACGTCCCGTCAGACCGGATGTCTCTGGAATCCAGCCACCGCCTGGAGCTCGTTCCGTCCAAGTCTTACACCATGGCAACTCCCCGTGGAGTTTTCTGCCTGCGCAAAAAGACCATCGAAGCAGGCAGCATAATAACCTGTTTGATTTATCTTGCGCCCGCCGCATTGCCCGTATTTCTCGCTTGCACCATCCCGCACACGCGCACTGCAAATTCTATAATTATAATAATTAGTGCAGAAAAAGCAGCGGCAATCTCCTGTGGCTACCTGCTAATTATTCAGTTATCTGAATCTCATCCAGGCGCATGTATGTGCATCCGCATCTTACCGCACGCGTACCCGCTTGCATTTCCCGACTCGTTCGGATTATTCGCATGCGAATCACGACGATGATGCCCTCCCCAAGTCTCGGCTTGCAACCCCCGCGGACACTCTCACGCGACGGCTGGCCCTGCGTTGGACTCCCAATGGCAACATCGTTTCGCAAGCCTTTGCCTCACCGTGTTTCCCGCTGCTATGTACTGCTGAAAGGATAAAACAAGCAGGTCGATACCTGGTACCTTAGGTACCTTACCAGCTCAACCTTGCCGAAGAGACATTTTCCGACATTGATTTTTATACTGTTCTCGTCACATGTATCGCTCAGTGGACTGCAATGGCCCTCCTCTATCATTATGACGGTCTCACTCTCTTTACTTGACCTATATGGGTCCGAGGTGCTTTGTTGTCAGCAGCCGGGGACAAAAGAGGGAAAAGAGAAAGGCAAACTATAAACTAGGTTAGTAGCCAGGGCATTCATGTCCAAACAAGACATGGTGCAGACGGACGCCACTTGATTACGCTTTCATGTTTTAAGTCTAAGCACGGCATGTTTACCAGGTGTCTAGCGCTTCCGTGCACAAGATGATGGGCTTCCATGTCTTCCCACACTAATTAGCTATGTATGTAGCAGGTTGCTGGCAAGCACAACTACCACTGGTCAGATGATTACATGTACTGAAAATTACCTGGTATATTCGGTATCCTCCACGCTATATCAGTCTGGCTGTCTCCTTGCCGTGACTCTTGCGCCGCACATCAGTGACCACCTGTCCACCATCTTTTCAGGCTCTAGAATCCAGGCACTCACTCAGCCACCGAGCTCTTCCTGTTGAGTTCTTCATGACCACGACAGGTAGCCAAGGCGGATTCCTGCTGCAAATTCCGACTCGGGTCGCCATTGAGGGCCAACAGAATGACTCAATGATTCACGTCTCTTGCCGCACACACACGCACCCAGACAGATCCACGCAAAACGCTATCCCTTCCTAACAACAGTTTACTGAATCATCACTCCCACTGTCTCATCAAACGCCTCTTCAACTGCCACCGTCAGCTGTTCCTGCATGACCTTGTCGATGGTCTCCCGAATCCAGCCCTCGTTATTGATCGACGGCTTCACGACTGTCCCTTTGAGACGCTGAATGGCCGGGCCCACCAACACCGCCATTCTGCGCTCCAAGTCGGGCTTTTTACGACCGATGATCTCCCGTACCATATCCGCAAACATATCACCGGGCTGGGGCCGTTGAGCGTCGCGTTCTACTCCTACATCGACAAGCGGCTCGATTGCGGGTGTGGCTTTCGGTGTTATGATGGGCTCGGGAGTGTCATAAACTTGCACTTTGACGATCTCGGGATCGGGGGCTTGAGACTCAGTCGGCTCATCCTTGGTCACTGGGTGGTCCATGGCATTCTCCGCCTCAGCTGGAATAGGGTCATTGTTTGGTTGATCATGGGCGACTGGAGGACTGGCTTGCGGCTCAGCCGGCTCATCCTTGGGCACCGGATAGTCCATGGCATTCTCCGCCTCAGCTGGAATAGGGTCATCGTTGGGTTGATCATGGGCGACAGGAGGACTGGCTCGCGACGGAGAACCGCCGAGGGCGACTTGGTGGTCGGGCACGGCCGCGACAGTTGCGATAGTATCTTCATTCGCTTCCTCCTCCTTGGCAATGGCCGCCGCGGCGGTTGAACCAACGCGGGCGTCTGTGACCGGCTCACCCTTGGGCACTGAATGGTCTAAGGCATTCTCCGGCTCGGCTGGAATCGGGTCATCGTTGGGTTGATTATTAGCGACCGGAGGATTGGCTCGCGATGGGAAACCGCTAAGGGCAACTTGGTGGTTGCGTATGGCTGCGATATTTGCGAGAGTATTCTTATTCGCTTCCTCCTTTTTGGGGATGGCCGCCGCGGTGGTTGAACCAATGCGGGCGTGGGTGGCCGGTCCACCAGGAGGCGGGTGCCTTGCAGCGTAGGCAAGAAACACTCGCTCAAGACCGCTGAGCACAAAAGTGCAAGTAGATCGATCAACCTCTGACAGTTTCGGACCATCGACGCGGGACGAACGGCCCGTATTATGAGTCCTGCTGCAATGATCGGCGACCTTCGTCTGCTCTTTCACCAAACCCGTCTGGCGTGGAATCCAGTGGAGCGCAAGCTCGACATCAAAACCGGGAATGTTGTTAAGCGCATGGGACTTGGCGATGATGACCACGACAACGTTCTTGACGAGGTGACCATCTCGACCGAAGGAATGCTTGCTCGTTCTCTTGGACTGTTTAGCATCCGGGTTGCCCGCATCATCCACACGCCCAACCATCGTGAATGAGTGGGAGAAGATTGTGACGCTGACTTGATTGTTGAATGGAGCTCCTGAATCGTTGAAGTTGGCGAGAGGCGGAGGCCTGGCTCGCAGATCGTCTCGGACGAAATCAATTGCCTGAGTATACTAACACCATGGGCGAGGTCATGGTTGATAACGGGTTCGATGTACCGCCCAATAACCACCTCCTCACCGGTGCCGTTCCAGCCCGGTTTCAGACTGGGCCGGTGAAAAAGATGACCGATGGCACCTCCGGCATGGATGACGTGGGCGTCACGAATTCGCGGTGTCGAGATGTCTGTGAAGCCCACGTAATGGAGATGGCGAGCGGTGGACTTCCGAGCTGCAGCATCGTTGGCGGCAATGATTTCCTCCGAGTGGTCGACCGAGTTATCATTGCGGCGATTGATGACACGCCCACAGAAGCGAGAAGGGTCTTTCAGTTCAGGGCCTTTAAATGGACGAGTCGGGCACGGTCAGCAGGCAAGGTCATGGTCAGTTCCAATCATGCTTGATGATGGCGAATCGCATCAACGATCATGGTGAGCACGACGAAAATATCTGACGGGACTTACCGCTCGTCTTCACAGCCTTTCGCGGTCCGCGGCTGGGAGGAGCCGGAGATCGGGGTCTCTTCAATTTATACGCGCCGAGCATAATATTGGCCATCTCAATCAGCTATGAGGGTCGATTTGGGCAACGATAGTCCAATGGTGCAGGGGAGGGGAACCGTTGACCGAGTCGAGTCGAGAGCTCATCCGATCGGAGGTCGGTGTCAGGTTGACGAAAGTTGGAAAGAGGGCGGAAAGCAAAACCGGTGGATAAAAGTCCCAGCAGACCGACCGACATCACACGCGCGCTAAATTCGGTTTTGGCCAATCAGAATTCACCCCGGTGTGAACCTGACCGGGGTTTTTTCGGTTTTTTTTTTCGATCGACTTTTAGAGGAATCAGGAAAGAGCCATGCTGGGCCGTTCCTTCCATTTTGAAAAGAATGATCGTGGAACGCACGGTTGCTGTCTCATCCAATCAACAGAACATGGCAGTCTGGTTCATGGCTCATGCGTCTTGCATTTCCGGGTCGATTCTTTAGGGTTTTCCATTGCTCAAATAACGGAGCACGGCCTCTATCAATGCGGCGACCCTGCGCTTTCCGGGGCGACATGTAGGATTTCGTGAAGTTCCCAACAGTACACAATCGCTACCTGTAAACCAGAAAATTTGCACAACCAAGAATAATGTGATCCTTGTTGAAGCCGTTCCCCATGTTCTTGCACGGTGGGGGAGCCGTCACTCCAGAATCCATCCAGTCGGAGCACCCGGGCAGCGTGTGCAATCACTACCACGGCGCCGACGCAAAATACCAGGTAATATGCAACCGGTTGCTATTCTATGAACAGAGCAAAGATTTAGTCGCTGCTATTAGAGCTGTCGATGAGGTACTTAGGGACAATAGCGGCGCAGCAAGCTGGGGGCGATGCAAAGATCACCTGCCTGACTTGCAATTATCGAGCCGGTTAAAAGTGAGTGTGAAGCAAACAGACAAAGGAACGGAGGGCCTTCTGAGAATCACATTGTGGGGACATAGATCCAAAAAAATCGACACCTTAGCTTATCGTTGCGTAATTTTTTCATTGGCCGAGCCCACGTTGGGAGCTTCTGGTGGTTGGTGTTGTGTTTTCGCTTTTCGTCCGATATCCCCCACCGCACAATAGGAACACCCGACGGTGACCGCGAAAAAAGCCGCCCAGCACGATCACGCAAATCTGGGCCCACCTCCAACCCCGCCATCCGCTCGATTATTTCAAGGTATCGAGTCTCCCATCCTTTCTCGACTTCTCCTTCAACTTCACAACAACTTTACGTCTGCCAGCCATCCATATCCATCATGGACGCCGCCAAGCAAATGGAGATGGACAAGTTCCTGTCCGTCTGCCGCCTCTACCACGAGCTATCCAAGTGCGTAGAGGCCGGCGTCGACGGCGACATTCTCCGCAAAGTCTTTGAAGAAGGTGAGTTTCCCTGCCTGCTTTATTTCGAGACCATTGAGGCGCACCTTGCTCACCTCAAAACACAGCTATATCGGAGAAGAAAGGCGGTAACACTCCCAGCAACATCGCCCCAGCCTTCAAAAATCCTCCTCCAATCCAAATCTCAGTGATGGGACCGCCGCCGACGCTGGGATCGCCCATGCCTTCGTCCCGGTCCCAAACGGTCGATTTTGGTCGGCCGGGTGAACGCGACGCGTCGACGTACATGGGCTACAGCCCCGATATTTACAGCGATCCTCCCGCCAAAAGTCGACGTGGCAATGACCACTACCCCACCGACAATGGCGGCGAGAAGCGTTGGAGCGGAACATGGAAGGTCTAGCACATTGGTCAAACGCCCCTTCCTCCGTGATCGTCGCCAATCGATGGCAGCAGGTTACGTGGAAGATTCATCACATAAATCCAGCACCCTCATACAGGATCGTTGACAATTGATGGCAATAGGTCAGGTTTGGACTCCGACGTTGGTCAACTCTCATGGGTTTCGGTCGGGTCAGGTTCAGGACAAGGAGAGCGATGAGAAGCCTGGATGAGAATTTTCGGGGCCTTGAACTAGAATCCCCATTGTATCTAGAAACCTCTCGCACAAACTGCCCTGGTCATGGCAAATGCCCGAATCTCGCCCCATTGTCCACCCTCACCTCACTGTCAACTGTCAATTTATCAGTCAAAATGTCCCACGTGAGCCGTCGTTGAATTACACGGCATGTTCCGAAACACACCAGCCTTGCACCGGGGACACGTGCGGGGCAGCCTTGGGATCCACATTAGCGGGCGGCGGCCAGAGATCCACTCTCCTGCAGCTGAGATGACGTCAAACAGTCATTCAATTGCGCCGAGGAAGGAGCCTGAGAGCTCGAAGGAAAAGGAGCGGGAATCGCTAGAACGTGGAAAGGCAAACCTAGCAAGAGCAAGACAAACCGGCTTGCAGTCAGTATCGAGAAAGCGCTGACAGAGACGACAGCCCATGGGGTTGCTAGATTGGCAATCAAATTTTGAGCGCGTCTCGGTGCACTACGTGTGCCTTGGCACGGCTGATGGTGGATTCCTGGAGCGGGAGGTTTGGGCTATCGTTCGACCCGCAACCCCGGCTCAGGAAGACGTCAAGCTGCTGCTTGGCCTGCCATGGCTGTGGGACATGAGAGGGAAAATCGACGTGCGGGCTTCAACTTTAACGATTGGTAATAAGTCAAAAGGGGAACGAATTCGACAAATTCATAGCCCGGTATTGACAATGATGAAATCTCTGAGATTGGCACTGGGACCGGAAGGTATTCGACCTGATACAATACCGACTAGGCCTGACCAACCTGATGGATCAACGACACCTGCTAGCGATGACGACTCATCTGGCTCGACTGATGAGAGTGGATCTTTCAGAGAGGAAGACTACGGGATATGCCTATCATCTTCGTGCACGACGGATAGTACATGGCCAGACCCACAAAGGTTCCCACAACCTACAACTAAGCCTCTTTCGACAGCCAGACTAGCCGTATTTGATGGGCGGTCAGAACAACCCTCCAGTTGCCAGCCAATTTGAAGCTATTCCCAGGAAACCGCCCGCGCACTCAATCGCCCACGCAGTCGATTATTCGCACAGTCAATCGCCCGCGCCATCGCCCGCGTAGTCAATCGCCCACACGGTCAACTGCACATACGTACCGATTGAGGTGCTCTCTTTGCACGTATTCTGTACTATAAGAAACGCAAGTCAACTGGTGCGTGCATGCGATTGACTGTGTGGGCGATTGACTGTGTGGGCGATTGACTGTGTGGGCGATTGACTGCGCTATACGGGTGGGAATAGCTTCAATTGAACAAGCGCTCTGGGAAGAGAGTGGGTGGGACCCTAGCGCGGGGCCTGGGTGGATGTATTCAGTCGAGCTGCAGGGTTAGGGCTTTACGTGCACATGCGGGTGGTGATGTAGTGCATGGTGACGAGGGCAATAGTGCACCGAGACGCTCTCTAAATTTTGCGGCTGTCATCACTCTTTCCACACTGATGGCAAACGGTTCTTTCCTCCTAGGAAGGCTCGAAAAGCCAAAGAAACGAAGCGAAAGCAACAGCTCCGCCGGGAAGTGCTCGCCCAGATCCGGGCGCACAAGAGGCGGGCTGCCCTCATCACCTCTTTCTTCTACGACGAACCGGGCTATTGAGAAATTGGCAGCCCTTGTGAAGAAAGCCCAGAACCGACGATCTCTTCCAACCACAATGACTACGCCTTAGACTGTGTTATAAGACAGTTCCGTGATCGACACTTCCCGTTCGCCGTTGGGTATAGTATTTAGCGATACTATAACGTTAGAACATAATAGTAGCTTTAACACTTTTGTGTCACGAACAAAGGGTCGGAGGTCGTGCAGCCTGCAAGGGAGCGGGGCCACACCTCAGACCCCGGGGAATCGGACCTATGGGAGAGGTGCTCAGTGCGCTCAGCGGAGATAAGACTGAGCAGACTGAGCAGGGTAATCTTCGTTTCTATATATACAATGATCGTGACCACGATCCAGATAGCTATTACGCCAGTAATCAATATAAGTTCTTAGGCATTCATTGCACAGTCGAGAGAACTACCCCTTGGCTCCGTGGTTACATACGCCCCCTTGCACTTACCTTTTGACCCCTACCGTCTCTAGGACCCTCTGGTTCTCCTGATCGTAACATTTTGACAAATGTAACGCCCCGGCCCAACAATGATAGCAATTACACGCCGCCCGTACCCATTAACACGGGCGCTGGGGGATCTTCACACTTCATGGAGCGCTGTGCTAGAGAAGGATATGGCCGACTTTATCACATACGTCTACCCCATCCACGATGCATGCCCGTGTGTTCAGCTTGCTCGAGTCACGGATACGGATGACACGATTCCGCAGAAATGGATACAGTTGGAGGGGAAATGGAGGAGGAGGAGAGTAGAAAAATGTTACGATCAGGAGAACCAAGGGGTCCTAGAGACGGTAGGGGTCAAAAGGTGAGTGCAAGGGGGTGTATGTAACCACGGAGCAAAGGGATAGTTCTCTCGATTGTGCAATGAATGCCTAAGAACTTATATTGATTACTGGTCTGGGACCTAATGTCGCCAGACCCTACTTGTTATATAGAAGTGAAGCATGCAAAGTGCTCTGTCTGCTCTGTCTGCTCTGTGCAGAGCACGCAGAGCACATAGAGCACCCTGCTCTGTCTGCTCTGCGCCTGCGCCACAGAGCACGCAGAGCACCCTGCTCTGTTGGCTCTGCGCCCACGCCACAGAGCACACAGAGCACCACATGATTGGCTCGTTCCAAGAGTCCGCTCCATCTTCCTCTCATTGGTTCCATCCTGCCCCACCCGGGCGACCAGTTGCGGGGTTGTGACACGATGCCCCTCCCCTCCAGGTCTTCGTCCCGAAGGCCTGGCTTGGCCCGGTTCTCCGGATTTTACCCAATAGTGCCGACTACCCTCGCTCTTTCGTGAGTTATCCTTTCCTTCCTCAATCATGCCATCATGTCGGGCCGCGTCGTCAAACGCTCCAGTACTCACCGCCGCGCAGGCTTTGCCATCGTTACCGATTTGTTTGGCGTCACTATGCCTTGCTGCTCCTACTGTGAGCGGAATCAACTTTCCTGCAAGGTGACCTCCTCATCAAAAAAATGTGGTTCCTGTTTGAAGGCCAACCGCCGTTCTTGTGATGCGATGGGGGTCGATCCTGCCAAAAGTACTCTCCCTTCCTTTGTTGCTTGCACGTCCCACTGACGACCCCCTTCCCAGTCCGCTCCCTCATCGACCGCAAGCGTCGCCTGGACCAGGAGAAGCGTGAGACGCTTTCCAAATTCCTTCGCCTTGAAGCGGAATCTCGGGTCTTGGAAGGCGAAGCCGAAACGGTGTTCCGTCGGGAGGCTGCCGTATTGGAGCTTGAGGAGGCCGATGTCCCTCCTACTTCTGAGTCTTCCTCCTCGGTCGCCCCTGGTGTCGAACTGGACTGGTCCGCGTTTGACCCTGCACTGTTGGTCGGTCTGGATTCCTCTGGTGGAACTGCCGGAGCTTCTCAGGACAATTCCTCAGGTGCTTGAGTGGTTCCCATGTATTTTCCTCGTGTCCGTAGTCTTCCCATTTCACCAAGTACTCGACCGCACCATTCTCGTCTTGTCGGGAGTCCAGGATCTCTTCCACGACATACTCGTCCTCTACCGGGTCGACTTCTATTGTAGTGTCCAATTGTGCTCGCGCTGGTGCCTGTTCCAGCATTGAAATGTGAAAAACTGGGTGAATCCTCATGGATTTTGGTAATGACAGTCGATAATTTGAAGTGGAGATCTTTTCTGCAATCTTGAAGGGCCCTAGCTTTTTGAAGTCCAATTTGTCGCTGGGTCGCTTTGTTTTGATGTTCCGACGTAGGAGGTAGACTTTGTCCCCCTCCCGAAGAGTTGGTCCTTCCAATCTCTTTTTGTTGTAATAGGTGCCCATCCTGGCGCGGATGAAGGTGAGACTGTCACGAAGAATGTCGTGCAAAGTTCGGAGTTTCTCGGCCTTCACCGTGGCTCGGGGGACCGTATCTCCTGTCCCCTGGCGTACTTCGGCCTCAAAGCCATAGTTCGCGAAGAAGGGTGAGACTCCAGTCGTCTCTGACCTTGAGCTGTTGTAGGAGAGTTACGCCAGCGGCAGCAGCTCTACCCAGTTGTCTTGCTCGTAGTTGATGTATGATCTCAGATATTGCTCGACTACCTGATTCATTCGTTCGGTCTGCCCATCTGTTTGGGGATGGTAGGCCGTTGAGAGCTTGTGGTTGACACCTAGCTGTTTCATCAACGCCTGCCAAAACTTAGACACAAAGAGTTTATCTCGGTCGGAGATTATCTCGTCTGGCCAAGCATGGTTGCTGGCTATCGTTCTCAAAAACGTGTAGGCCAACTGTTCTGCGGTACTTGCTTCCTGAAACGGCAAGAAGTAGCAGTACTTTGTCAAGCGGTCCACAACTACCATGATACTGTCGTATGTTGTGTCCGTGGCTGGGTCCTTTGAGGGTGGTAGCTTCACGATGAAGTCCATCGATATGGATCCCCAAGCCCTGTTTGCTACCGGCAGCGGTTCCAACAGTCCGAATAGCTTGTGTCGAGAGCCCTTGCTTCGACCACAGACTTCGCACTCGTTGATCACCGATCTGACCGTTTCTCTCATTCGGGGGAATCCGAAGTGTTGGCGAATCCTCGCCATTGTTCGGGTAATGCCTTGGTGTCCCCCAATGGTCGATGTGTGGGTATCCTTGACCAAGGTTTCTCGGATTGATTCTGGTACAAACAATTTTCCTCCGAACATCCAGTCGCCGGATTCTCCCTGGGTGCATTCCTCGGGTCGATCCCCAGGTTCTGCTTCCCGAATGGTTTTTAGCCATCTATCGTCTGGACCTGACGAGAACAAGGCGTTCACCTCCAGGGCTTCGTAAGGGCGGAGCGTCAGGGTTCCATCCTGCGTTCCTTCCAAGATCCCTTGCTGCGCCTGCTTCTCGCTTGGTCGATGATCTTCTCTGCGGCTCAACGCGTCTGCTCTGGCGTTCTCGGAGCCTCTGCGATAGAAGATCCTAAAGTTGAACTGCGAGAGGAACTCAGACCATCTAGTCTGTCTCTGGTTGAGCTCTTTTGTCGATGTGAAGTAAGTCAGGTTCTTGTGATCCGTGTAGACCTTAACTTCGTAGCTCGTTCCGCTCAAATAGGGTTTCCATTCCTTGAAGGCCCAGATGATCGCCATCAGCTCCTTGTCGTGGATGGGGTAATTGAGCTCAGCTCCCTTCAGCGGTCGAGAGAAGAAGGCCACGGGGTGCAACCGTCCTTCCTCGTCTCTCTGTCCGAGTTCACCTCCCAAGGCGAAATCTGAAGCGTCGGCCCCGACCTCAAATTCCTTATCTGGGTCTGGGAGCTTCATTACTGGTTCTTCCGTTACCAGCTTTTTGATCTTATCGAAGGCTTCCTGTCTTCGATTGTTCCATACGAATGCCTCTCCTTTCTTGGTCAACTCGTTGAGGGGTGTCGCGACTAGTCCGAATCCTCGTAAAAACCGTCGATAGAAATTGACAAAGCCTCGAAAACTCCTGACTTGTGTGACCGTTCCTGGTGTAGGCCATTCTCGAATGGCTTGGACCTTCGCAGGGTCCATCCTGACTTCTCCCGGCGTAATCTTATATCCCAGGAAAATGACCTCCTGGCGATGAAATTCGCTTTTCTCGGGGTTTACCAAAAGTTTGTGCTTTTTCAAGGCTCCCAATACCTTGTGCACATGTTGCCGATGTTCCTCTTCCGTCGAGGAGTAGATTAAGATGTCATCCAGGTAGACTTCCACAAAGTCTCCGATGAATTCTTGCAGGACGTGGTTGATCATGGACTGCCAAGTGGCTGGTGCGTTCGTAAGTCCGAATGGCATAACGAGATACTCGTGGTGGCCGAAAGGGTGACGAAACGCCGTCTTCCACTCGTCTCCTTCCTTGATCCTGATCTGGGCATAGGCAGCTGTAAGGTCCAATTTTGTGAACCATTTGGCCTTGCCTAGCCTTCCTTCCAGATCGCTTATCAGGGGTAGTGGGTACCGGTTCTTGATGGTGTCTTCGTTGAGGCGCCGGTAGTCCACACAAAGTCTCAGCTTCCCATTTTTCTTGGGTACGAACAAGATAGGGTAACCGGCTGGTGACTGTGACTCCCTGATGTGTCCTTTTCGCATGTTTTCTGCGATGTACTCCTTCAACGCTTCTCTTTGCGCTGGGTTGAGAGGGTACGTTTTCTGGTATCGTGGTTGCGCTCCTTCTTTGAGCTTGATCTCATGGTCCCACGGACCATGGTCTGGCAAACCACTTTCTGACTCTTTCTTGAAGAGGTCGTATTGCAGATATTCTTGAGGGATGTCGGGTTTTCCTTGGCCATCTCCTGCTGCCTGCTCCGCTTCTCTGACGACCATCACCAGTCGTGGCGGTTCGTTGTGCTCGGGGGAATTGGATTTTCTCTCCGTCGATTCCTTTCCTGAGTCCTCTTGCTGGGTTGAGCGGGGCTTCTCCCAACTCACGCGGCCGCGATCCCAGTCAATGTGTGGGTTGAACACCTTCAACCAAGGCCGGCCGAGAAACATCTCGTGCTTGCCTAATCTTGCAATGTCGAATACCACTTGTTGGGTTTCTCCTTCGACAATGACGGTGAGAGGCTCTGTCTCCCGTCGGATCCATCCGTCTTCATAGGTGGATTTTGTTCCTTCGAACGTCCTCACTGGGTAAGGTCGATCCTTCATAACCCAGGGGATTCTCCATTGGTTCACCAATTCTGGGGACACTAGGTTCATTCTAGCCCCGGAATCGATGAGTGCGGTGGTGAGGTGTCTTCCCCAAATGACCTTTGCCGTCACTGGTTCTTCGTCCTCGTTGCGATCCACCGCGAGGACCTGTCTTGCCCCTCCTATTCGTCGTCCTCTGACGAACGAGGGTCCTCGTTTCCCGAGTGCCTGCCTGGGAATCGTCGTGAGTATCGCAAGTGGTTCGAATCTCCATTCTGAGAAGCGTCCTCCTCTTCGGTCGATATCGAAGCCGTCCTCGTCAACCGGGCCGCCTCCGCCAAAGCCTCTTCGAATCGGACCAGGCGGGCGCGCGATGCCCTTCTCTGTTCATCCTCAATGTCTCGTCGTCTTCGAGTTCCTTCTCGGATGTCATGCCATTGTTCGACCTTCTCTTCCAAGTGTCGATTGCAGGTTTTTGATGGACAGAACGCCAACTGTCCTCCCATCCGGCATGCTCGTGGTCGGGTGTCGTTGTTTGCCATGACTACGTAGCGTAGCAGTCCCAACTGGTCGTTTTCGCGGTGCACAATGGACCTTCCTTCCCCTTCTACGGCGCTGCGTGGCGACCGGATCGCACCTTCCCTTCCTTCCCCGCCGCGCACCGGGAAGAAGTCCGCCTGAAGCTTTTCTGCCAGGTGCCATAGGCAAGGGTGGTGCACACAGTTGAACCAAGCAATCTGATTGTGGTCCATGTGCGCTGGGTCCACCTCGTTGGCGTCTCCTTCCTGGAGATGGAATGACTCTTCTCCGATGATTCGAATGTCGGCGTCTTCCCACTGAACTCCTTTCACGCGGCGAGCTTCTCGGGGTCCATCGATATGGTCTCTCCATCCGTGTTGCCAGTCGATCTGGTCGAATGGGGTTTCTTCCGGAATCCCCGGGTAGCCCTCCGGATCTTCGGGGTCGGATTCGTAGTACGCTTGATGACCACCCGACGATCGAGAGGCTGCTGCGATGGTCCTTGGTTCGACAGGATACCATCCAGAGTCCTCCTTACTGCTTTGATGCACTCGGCAGTCGTCGTCGAAACAGGCCGTCCAGGAGAGTTTGTCGTGTTCTTCCTTCCTGGAGACTCCGTTGACCTGTCTTCCTTCGGGGACCTCCTTCCATCCCTCCCGGGCCTTGCCCTTGCAATCCCGGAAGGCGTGTCCCTCCTTACCACAGCGGTAGCACTTCATTGGCTTGCGCTGGGTCTGTCGGCTACCTCCTCGTCCGGCCGCGTCGATATCCATCGGTCCGGGGTGGGTACCGGTCGCCGTGGACGGGTTCCATCGTCGAGCCGAAATGTTGGGCTTATTGCGAGGAGTGGGATACGTCCTGACTCCTTGTCGTTCTCGCTTGCGCTCGTATTGGCGATCGTCGATCTTGATGGCCATGGCGATGTAGTCGTTCAACCCGTCCGGGCGATCGAGCTTCGACAGCTCGTCCTTCACGTCGTCCTTCAATCCGGTGTAGAAGGCGTGCATCAGGGCTTCTTCTCCCCACTCGACCTTGACTGAGTCCTGTCTGAACTCGGAAGCGTACACGCTTGCTGCTTTGGTCTGTCGGAGTCGGGAAAGTCTTTCTTCCGCCCTGCGAGCCTCATCTTGTTCTCCAAACACTCGGGTGATTGCTTCGCTGAATTTGTCCAGGGACGAGAAGATCTCGATAGTCTCGTCGTCTCTGTCGTTTGCCTTGTGCTTCACGTAGTCTTCCTTCACAGGGCCGAACCAACGCAAGGCTGGTCCCTGGAGGAACGAGGAGGCAAAGATCACCTTGTCTTCCTCGTTGTCGAATTGACCATTGTGATAGTGAATGTAGGCACGCACCTGAGTGAGGAACCCTTGGAGCTCTCCCTTCTGACCTTCGAAAGTCGGGGGTGAGTGGATCTTGGCCTTGACCTTGGGTTGGGCGTCCCCGCTGGACCCCTTGAGAGCTTTGTTAGCTGCCTGGAGTTCCATGTTGACCTGCTTGAGGGTCTCGATCTCAGTGGTCAGGCCGTCGTGCGAGGCTTTCGATTGGGCACGGAGGTCTGCCACCTGTTTGTTGAGGGTCGAGATGTAAGTGTTCAACTGCAAGGCAGTGGGGGTTGTTGCTGGAGTGTTGGAAGTGGACGACATGTTGGGTCTTTGCTCAGATACACTGGCCTGCACTCTGAAGAGTAATCAACGTGTTACGATCAGGAGAACCAAGGGGTCCTAGAGACGGTAGGGGTCAAAAGGTGAGTGCAAGGGGGTGTATGTAACCACGGAGCAAAGGGATAGTTCTCTCGATTGTGCAATGAATGCCTAAGAACTTATATTGATTACTGGTCTGGGACCTAATGTCGCCAGACCCTACTTGTTATATAGAAGTGAAGCATGCAAAGGGCTCTGTCTGCTCTGTCTGCTCTGTGCAGAGCACGCAGAGCACATAGAGCACCCTGCTCTGTCTGCTCTGCGCCTGCGCCACAGAGCACGCAGAGCACCCTGCTCTGTTGGCTCTGCGCCCACGCCACAGAGCACACAGAGCACCACATGATTGGCTCGTTCCAAGAGTCCGCTCCATCTTCCTCTCATTGGTTCCATCCTGCCCCACCCGGGCGACCAGTTGCGGGGTTGTGACAAAAAAGGGGAGAAGTTGAATTATCGATAGATTAATTATTCGTGTGAAGGAGAAGCAACGACTCGGATGTCACGGTCCGTGGCATGTCCAAAGGTGGGGCTGGCGGAAGCCCCACGACCAATCGCTTCACCCACCAATCAGCAGGGTCCCAGGGTCCCGGAGGGCCGGGACGTACGGGACACAGGGTCCCGGGGTCCCGAGGCTTCGGGACGTACGGGACAGGACCGAAGTCCCGGGGCTGCGGGACTTCGGGACCCCAATCTTCACTTCTATATAATGAGCAGGACCTGGCGACATTAGGTCCCAGGTCAGTAATCAATACAAGTTCTTAGGCACTCATTGCACAGTCGAGAGAACTACCCTTTTGTTCAGTGATTACATACACCCCCTTGCACTTACCCTTTTGACCCTTACCGTCTCTAGGACCCCTTGGTTCTCCTGATCGTAACATCGGACTCTTGATGAGCATGTCTTTGTTTTGCCTACCCCTGTCAAACTTATAATTGCGAGACGAGCCCCGAGGCTTTCGACGTCGTTGAGCTCTAAGCTCGAGAGGTAAAGGTTGTAAATTATTTCCCAGGGATGTCTTGATTACCCTCCTCTCCAAATTGTTTTCCCTATTCCGTTAATTCTTTCTTCTTTTTTTTGGGCAGGCCGAGTCCAATTAAAACCATCAATCTCTTAAAAGCTCCACCATACCTCCCCCCGCTACCAAGCTTTAAACGCTACTACGGATAATGCTTTTAAAATACCCCTAGTGTGGGAAGTCACTTATCTACACTATTATTATTTCTTTTTTTTCTTCTTCTCTTTTTTTTTTTTTTTGGAGTGTTTGTGTTACGATCCAGAGAACCAAGGGTCCTTAAGACGGTAAGGGTCAAGAAGGTAAGTGCAAGGGGGTGTAGATAATCACTGAACAAAGGGTGTTCTCCTAGACTGTGCAATGAGTGCCTAAGAACTTGTATTGATTACTGACCTGGGACCTAACGTCGCCAGGTCCTACTCGTTATATAGAAATGAAACATGCACAGTGCTCAGGGTGCTCAGTCGTTCCGAGGACTGAGCAGACTGAGCAAGGTGCATGACATGCCGAGTGCTCAGGTTGCTCAGTGTCTAAAGGCACTGAGCGGACTGAGCACCTCCTCATTGGTGCGTTCCTCGCCAATGGCCCACGCTGGCATGGACCTGGAGGCTCCACAGCTCCTCAGGCAGGACGTCCTTATCTTATCGGAGTCTGGCTCGTGACAGTTTGTCGTAGGTGTCACGAGATCGGTAGGTTGAAGGGACGAGCCGCAGTAGTAACCGTACTGTACTGATAAAATACTAAACTAGGGAAAGAAAAGAAGAAAAGAAAGAAATAAAGAAAGCTGTTCGTGCGCGCAAAGCCTTTTGTGTAAGCACACCCTCATGGTTATCTGACTGCGCATGGGCCGTTTGGTGGCCTGTGCGCAGCGAGTCAACGAGGGACATGCAGTGCGCACCTCACGAAAAGAACATATGCCCACGCCACGTGACAGTAGGTGTATATATCTCCATAAATTAAACTCGTGCCTCTTGCTAGTTCAAGAAATTACAACGGTGGGTCATCTGCGGAGCCTATATATAGCCCGGTACCTAACTTACCACGGCGGGTTATAGAGCGTTTAATCTTCCTTAAGCTCGGGGAGACCTGCGCAGCCAAGGAAGCGAGGATGCCCCTCAACATGCTCCTCCGGCAAAGCTGATTTGGGTAGGCACATGTAGATATGGATGTATGCCTTCCCGAGCAGGCGATTGCGACTGACTGTGCCCCTGACAAAAGTGACTGCACGCCCAGCCCATCCGGGTGCCAACACGGGCTAGAATCTAGATATTAACGTGAACCCCGCTGTCACGATCTGCGACAGGAAAGTGGGGCGCCCTGGCCAATCAGGAAACCACCAATCAGAAGGGACCCAGGGGACCCGGAGTCGGGTCCTGGGGGTCCAGGCGGAGGACCCGGGCGCGGGTCCACCGGGTCCAGTGCTGGACCCGGAGGAGTACCTGTCGGGTCCGTAGATTATGGTTTCTATATAACGAGTAGGGCCTGGCGACATTAGGTCCCAGGCCAGTAATCAATACAAGTTCTTAGGCACTCATTGCACAGTCTAAGAGAACACCTTTGTTCAGTGATTATCTACACCCCCTTGCACATACCTTCTTGACCCTTACCGTCTTAAGGACCCTTGGTTCTCTGGATCGTAACACCCGCCAACAATATGTGCAGCGCTGGGTGGGGGCAAGTGTTGGTGGTCAAGTAATGAGCATATAAGCAAGTATCATGAGCGGGGCTGAATGGTTATCGAGCGAGAAGATGCACCGCACAAGAGCTATTTTAGAATGTTAGTCTAGGCGATATTGAGCGCTGTAAAATCTACAACAGCGGGGAGTGTGCCAGTGCGGCCGAGTGTGTACGGACCCGACCCGATTGAGCTAAACACAGTCGCAATCGCCGGCATTTATTATTTCGTCCCTCTAAGCGGAGTGGAGAGCGAGGACGAGGCTAGGTTTGCAATAGAGGCCGCCGGCGGGGATGTGGGATGTAGGGCACTAGATACTCACGGTTGCAGACCAAGAATTGGAGATGGAATCATCTCGGTGAAGAGGAGGTGGGAAATGCTAGCGGTGCGCGCCGCGCATGAGTCGAGCGGAAGCCAGGTCAGCCAAACGGTAGGTGGTATATAATGAAGTTTTCCGCCGTAAATAAGTAATAGTTGGTGGTGTAGTATAGCGGTCAGTACATGCCGTGACAGTGAAATCACGACCTGACTCCGACAGCAGATGGGAAGTACCTTCACCCGATGGCAAGTTCCTTGGTTCAAGTCCAGGTACCACCAACAACGGGCCCGTTCTTTTTTTGCTTTTGTTTTGTTCTTTTTCTTTCAGCTCTCTTATTTTTTATCTTATTTTCTCTTTCCTTTTCGATCCTCCAGTCTCTGCAACTTCTGCGCCAGGTAATTAAACCCCACCGTGGAGATTGAGAATCGCTGTGGCGGAAGGACGGGGATGGATTGAGAACATATTCGGAAAGTGTGAGCCCCCCCCCCCCCCCGACGCTCCTTCCCTCGTCTAATTAAAACCCAATAATCCCATCCTTCTGGATCAACTCTCCGGCATCGCCATCCCTTCCCCCCTGCACCACACCCGCAACCATCCTCCCTCCCTCACTCGGTTCCCCAGCACCGTGCGCGAGAGCAACCTCCTTCAGCCCGCCGATATCCGTCGCCAGAAACCCGGGCTCGATGGCAAACACCTTGACGCCGTCCACGCGCAGCTTGGTCTTCCAGTCAACCATCAGCATGTTCAGCGCGCTCTTGCTGGCGCGGTACGAGGCCAGCTCGAGGCTAACCTGCTTCGGCCAGCCCGGCTCCGTGGCCACCGGGATCGGGTACCGCGCCTCGTCGGCGGCAAAGGTGAAGGAGCCGAGCGAGCTGGAGACGAAGATGAGACGGGGCGAGGCGCTGCGGAGGAGGAGCGGTGCGAGCGTGTAGGTTAGCACGTGCGTGCCGGCTACGTTGACGTTGTAGGCTTTGGTGAAGCTCTCGCGCAGGGTGATGGTGTGGCGGATGTGCCAGTCCGAGTCGGTTTGGATGCCTGCCAAGGGTGGGGTTGTGGTCAGTTAGTCGGTTTTTTTCAGCGGGTTGGGTATTGTGGGCATGACTGACCTGCATTGTTGACGAGCGTGTCAATGTGTCCGTGTTTGGCTTTGATAGTCTCAAGGGCGGCGGCAATGGACTCGTCGCTTTCGAGGTCGAGCTGGAGAAGCTCCACTGTGCCTTTTGCGTCGGGGAGCTCTTTCTGGAGTGTGGCTACAGCTTGGTTTCCTTTCTCAATGGAGCGGCTGCCGAGTAGGACGTGGTAGGAGGTAGGGGACTGGAGCAAGGCTTTGACTGTCTCGTAGCCGATGCCGGTGTTGGCTCCGGTGACTAGGACGATGTTCTTAGGAGTCAACATTGTTGGTGAGTTGAACACTGTGTCGTCTATAACCTGGATGAGTTCAAGTTGTTGCTGGATTCATTTTTCACGCCAAGGTCGCGTTTGCTTTATATGCACGGGGGATGATGGATTTAGGGATTGCCGGGGTTCTATGTCCGTTCGTACAGCAGAGACTTGTGAATCCTTGGTGGATCCAAGGCGTGATTGCTGACAGTCCTTGACCCATGAAGCTTCAACGACATGGCTCTTCTCCGTTTCGCAGCCTTGAAATTGGTGTCACTTCTTGCGCCGTCTAGTTCTACGCCCGGACTTACCGGTGCTTAAGTCCGGTATCCGAGCACAACAGCCAGCTCGCTGCAGTCCTATTTCAGTCCTATAGTCAGTCCTAGTGTTAGTCCTATTGTCACTCCTACCATTATTCTAGCTATAGACGTAAGGGAGTGCACTGCGTGCGGTCGTATGGTGCTGTACATGTAGGCACGCGTAAAAACATAAATCCCTGGGATGAGCATATCAAACCAATCATAAACTGCAGTGCTCGCCGATCACCCCTAGGCAGGACGGACATTCACTGTTGCATTCACAAATCAGCTTTACTAAAAAGCTAGCCGGAGAAACTTTTCGGAACTCATTTACTTACCTATTGGAGCTGTACGGAGTTTTTACTTGTCTTTCTCTTTCTGGGATGGTGTGTCAATAGTGGTTGACAAACTTTTGCGGTCCGGTGTGTGAGTGAACAAGGAGGTTCAACAGTGGTGACAAGGTCGACATCTCGTTTCCTTTGTTCTCGGCGGATTCTTCGCTGCGCATGTTTTGTCCGTGTATCGCATTGGGATTGCGCAGGCCAATTCACTCAAGTCATTCGTTCTCTCCCTAGGGGTGAGAGGCTATTGTTCTTGAACAATCCATCGTACCAACGTAAAAGGCGCTGGGGGGAAGACCACCAACAACACTTGTGTCGGTTTTCTTCCCCCCCGCTGTTTTTTGGGCGGTTTTCGGGTTTTAAGGTTTTTTGTTAATTGTTTCCTGGCTTTTATGCATCATCGCTGACGGCCTAAGCCATCATCTTCGTTCTCTCGGCAAGGGGTAGCCGAAAAGTTCTTCCTGAAGTATCTCTGCAAGCGTCAGCAAAGCGTCTCTCACGTGCTCCCCGCAGCCGGTGCTGGAGAGATCGCGGCCCTCGGGGATTGTCGTGGGGTACTTGGCCGCTTCTAAGTGGTCGACATCGCAGTGGCATTCGCCCTCCGGGTGGCCCTGCCTCTCGCATGCAGCGCAGAGCAATGGGAGGGGGAGAGCTAAGACCGGGCATCCACAGAGTCCGAATTCCATCTTCAGTCTGCAGATGGGGCATTTGCTGATAAGGTCATCTTCCTCCGAAACACTCACCATCCTGATATTGTCCCAGCAGCCCTCGCAAATCATGTGTCCACAAACCAGGACTACGCCGTTCTTGCGTTCAGCGTTGGGGTCCATTGCGGGAATGCGGACAATTTTCAGCTCACCGTCAAGGCAGACCGGGCAAGTTACGAACGGCGGCGGATCGTTGTTGGGAATCTTCTGGAGGAAGACCTTGACCTTGTGCCAGAGGCTTTCGTTTTGGCGCTCAACGTGGTTGCTGCTGTTGTTGTTGTTGTTGTTAGTAGTGTCAGCCATCTTGACGAGAGTTGTTGAAGTTCTTGATAAGATAGTTGTGAAGTTGTTGTAAACCTGCAATCTTCTGCTTTTGTAATTGTGGTTCTTGGAGGAAGTCACACTCTGATGTAGAAGATTGGGATTGGTTTGATGAGAAAAGCAAGTCCTGGAAAGTTGACTAGACTCGACGTTTTTATATTTCCGAGAGCGGTCGAAATACTCCCTAGAGATATTCATCAACACTGCTGAACATCTCACTGTTGGCAAATGAAACGATGTCCTGTTTTAAATGATAAGGCAGAGCTGACACGTTCGTTTCTTTCTCTGGTCGTTCGGCAACAATCCCATTGCCTTGCCGAATCGGGTGTTGGCGTAGACCATAATACGCGCCTCCCGCCTCTTGTCCATGTTCTCGTGCAACACTGGGTATCTGAGGTCAAGAATGTGAAGTAGTTAGTATCATGGTAGTGTCAAGAAGATTCACATGGGTACCTGGTACTCGGGGTTCCGCATGCATGACATCCAGAATCCGTGCCAAGTTGAGGTCTCACTCTGCGTACCGCGCCAGCCGCGGTACTCTACTCTAATAAACTATAACAAAAACTCAGCAGCGGCTAAAGCGCCGGCGTTTTCCGGATTTAACTCCGCCACAGAAATGTCCAGAACGTTTGTTGCGTACATGCATTCAACAGGATCAGCGAGAGAAATATCACCAAATACTAGTAACAATGCCACGGATTTCCAAGCTAACAATGCATCCAGCTACTCAACAATGAAACCCACCGCAACAATCTCTTTGTTCTGTTCCGCCGCGGTAGGCTGTCGTAAGTAGGAAATGTTCACAACAAGTTCCGAAGCTGGAGCGAGGACCGTGACGATGACAGCGATATGGGAAGCTCCACGATTCCTTGTTTTTCATTTCACATTCGTACTGTCAACACGGTACGGCTCTCGACTAAGTATTGCCAAACTACTTCAGGTTACCACGTTCCAGAACACTAGGTGAAAGTACATATGATGGTTGCTGCCTTTCTACCCGGCTACTGCCAGAGTGTGTGATAAACCTAAAAAGACTTGGTTTGGCGAAAGAAATTAAGGCCGATATCCAAATACAGTTTTGAGGTCCCCCAAAAGTACTCTAGTACAAGTATGTAGGTAGCCAGGGGTGACTGTTCCCGCTCGTATCAACCTAGGCGCGCATAGCTGTGGACTCTCAACCGACTCTCCTTAACCATGCTAGCCGCTCACAACAGACCCAAGACCATGGCCACACTCTGCAGGAACGAGAAGAGCGAGCCAGCAGGAACCATCCCAGCATAGAGGGCCTGCCATGACGCAGCTAAGGTTCCTATCGTCGCATCCAGTCGTGAGCTGCTGAGATTGCTCCGCGAGAAGGGTTAGGTACCAAGTAGGTAGCCACTCACCGGCAACCGGCCCCGCTGCGCCGAAGCCAATTACTTTTAGTACCCAAGCAAGCACGACGCCGAACATAGCGGTGTTTGGGATGGATTGAGATCTTTGGGTTGCAAGCTCAGGTATGTGGATGGGTTTGGATGGTGCGTGTATGCAGTGCAGGGCAGTGCTGCCGGTTGTGAGGTTGGATGCTTTCTTTGATGGTTTGAGATGCAAGGAGAGTTATGCAACGAGGGGAACAAGGGCCGAGCCCGTCGGTTTTATGCTTAGTGAGGCCTACTGGCTATCGGATCGGGGCATGCAGCCTCTGCTTGCTTGTTCCGCCATACCTCTGTTTGCTCTGCAGCTTGCCGTGGAGCACGGGTGTCCTACGGCTGTCAGTCCAAACGGCTGCCTCGACATGCATGCGCCCTTTTCTCTCTAGTGGCGAGAACAACGAGGGTGGTTGCCTGACGTATATCGATGGCCTCCAGCCACGTCACATCGCCTGGGGATTGTCATACGTAGTACAAACAATATCCAGTCTGTTGCATCTTCTTCTGTTTGTACGGTAGCTGTGCAGTTGTTTCTCTTTCTTCTCATTATGTTCGGCCTCCAGCCACTTCACTAATTAGCAAAGCCAACCCTCCACAACTTGAAACCCCCCCCCCCAGTCTAACGTCGTGCACTACTTCAACACCGAATTAGGGAGATATAGCGGCATGGTATCCTCCCACAGACTATCCGAAATCACCCTCTTCCCCGACCCATCAGCATTCATGATCATCAACTGCCCATACGGCTGGAAGGTATTATCGTAAGTGGCCGCCTCAGCCTGGTACCCCCACATGCCCGAGCTCCACCCGATGCGGCCGTCGGCCGTCCACGTCGCGTGCGCGTCATTGGCCCACGACGTAGTCAGCACCTTCAGGTCGGTCCCGTCGGGCCTGATGGTGCACACCTCGTAGTTGGACACCTCGCCCGTGGCGGCGCTGGTCACGTTGCGGGTGAACAGGATCCGCTGGCCGTCGGGCGAGAACCACGGGAGGTTGTCGCGCTCGGTCGTCAGCACAGTCGTGTTGCGGGTGGCGAGGTCGATGATCCGCAGCCCGAAGCTCGGGCGGAATTCGCGGTACACGATCTTGCTGCCGTCGGGCGAGAAGCTAGGGAAGCCTGCATTGCCCGTCGTGTTGGTCAGTTGCTCGGAGAAGGACCCGTTGGCTGTCGTCCGGTAGATCTGCCCCGTCTGGCCCGCGCGGGCCTGGAACCAGTACCCGAGAGCGAATGTGATCCACTTGCCGTCGTAGGACCATGACGGCTGGAAGGCGCCAGCTTGGCCAGATGCGACGCCACCTGGGCTCAAGTTGCCGCCTCCGACGTCAAAGATGATCTTCTGGTTGGAGCCGTTGGGGTTGGCTGTTACTATCGACGAGTTGCCCGTCTGCTTCGACGTGTAGACGAGCTTGCCCTGCGGCGATAGATTGGGAAACACGTCGGTGAAGCGGTACTCCCACTCCGGGTCCCAGCTGAAGAGCTTCTTCTCGATCGCGCGCGTCGCCCATCCTGTCTTCTCGTACACGACTAGCTTTCCATCAGGAGACCACGCCGGCGAGCGCATGCCGCCGGGGATCGTAACATTGCTTGCCGTGTAATGAATGCCCGCTGTTGCACCGGCTTTGACGAGATAGCCAATGTTGTTGGCCGAGACATACTGGGGGTAGATCTTGCAGCCGGGCGAGTCAGTGTGCTGGGTGAGATTGGCGCCAGTTTCAAAGTCCACCGAGACGATCTGGTTGTTGATTCCAGCAACGGAGAAGGACGATCGAGCGTCCCACGTGTCTTGCAGCGTCATCTGGTAGAACACCACGCGCTTCCCGTCGGGGGAGAACCTGGGCTGGCCAAACGTCAAGGCCGGGTTGCTGTACACGGTACGGAACTGGGAGCCGTCCACTGCAATGGTGTAGATGGACAGGTTCTGTGTGTGCTCCCAACCGGCCCCGTTGTTGTGTCCCGTCCAGGCGGTGTTGCGGTCAGAGGAGAAGACGAGCCGTTTGCTGTCGGGTGACCAGCTTGGAGAGAAGAAGCCGTTTGGCGACTCGGGCCTGCCGCTGACGGTGGTTGTGTTTGTGAGGTTCCGCGCCCGGCCGGTCTCGAGGTCGGTGATCCAGATATTTGATGTGTACACACCCGCCGTGGACGCATAGGCGGCATATTTCCCGTTGGGCGAGATGGCGACAGCGTCTTCGACAGCGGGTGTGGTTGCGATGGGCTTCAGGCCGCCGCCGTCGATGCGAGCAATGTACAAGTCTGAGTTGCCGTCGCCGTTGCGCTCGCTGGTGAAGGCGACAGACCGGCCATCCGCAGTGAAGGAGGCGTGGTACTCGAAGACGGATTGCTTGCCGAGCAGCAGGCGCTCGTTGATGCCGTCTGCGTTTGCGATGTACAGCTCTGATGACGAGGGGCCGATTCGGTTCAGAAGCATTGCTCCCTTTTTCCCCGGAGCGGGGAGGCCGCGAGCGGCATGGGGGCTCGGTGTTTGGGCGAAGCCCGCGTCGACTTGGGAGTCGGCATAGGGGCACTGGGCCAAGCAGGCTGCTGGGAACAGCAGGCTAGCGATGGCGAACTTCATGACCTCCGATTCTCGAGCTTGGCTAAAGAGAAGATGCAGGATAGAGAAGTCGGCGATGGTTCTTGCGACCGCCACCTTTATGCCCCTTTTATCGTTTACATCTTATCTTGACGATCCCACTACCAGTACCCCCCAAAGGCGGCCGAGATGCGGCATCGGGACACACCTATGCAGGATAATCCAAGGATTAGCTTCCCTGCCATCTTGAACAAAAACGGCGACGGGGGCGCACCCCCACTGCAAAGGGACGGGCCGTGGAGCTTTTGAGTGCTGGCTTTGAGCAGAATAAACAACTCGCTACAGGTTACCAATTCGGCAATATCACCGTGCCTTGCTCTCGCCGGATGGGGAAGGTTGAATGTGGAAGCGGGTAATGAGAGAACACCAATTGGCACCTCACAAAGCCGAGCCTTCTCGGAGAAGGCGAACGATGGACCTTGAAGCACGCGCGGCCAACAGCCGTTTAGCAGGGGTTTCTCCCCTGGGGCCAGGCTTTGACATGTAACATCGGCCGGGTCTGCCGCGTTAGTGTGTTCTGGGTGTGTGGATCAACTGTGGACAGCTCGGTCATATCGGATTTGCCTTTGGGATCGCGTCAAGCTTTCGTTAATTCTTGCTGTCAGAGTTGTATGTTTTCACGCCAATTGTTGCCACGGTTTGCGGCTCTAAGCTCGTAGTGAATAGTGGATTTGCCAAGGTTTGACGTGTAGTTTGTCGCAGGCGTTCGGCGCTCTAAACGCTCGGAGGGACCCATGAGTAGTTCCCTTGTCGGCGGCGGCCCGGTAAAAGCTGCTGAATGAGAACGCGAAGCGTGGAACCGACTCAGAGGGGGTCACCATCTGTGCAGAACTGCCAGTTAGCAGACGCAATCGTGAAGAAATGAAGCAAGCCAGATTGTTCCAGGACAGGCAAGGTGGTTCTCCCAGGACCGTAGATCCTCAGAAGAAAGATGTGCTAAAGACGATTGGAAGCCACGGAAATTAGAAGAATCCCAGGAATCGTCGCCATATTGGCCGAGCTAGGTATAGTATGTCAACGGTTGTTCTTGAACCTTCCGGTTTAAGGTACAAACAGAGCAAGAACCAAGACCGACCAACAAGGGTTGTCCTTTCCTTCTTCCACTTCGTCGACCCAAGCGAACGCCCCATCCAGCTAATGGTCTTATTCTTGAGCAAAGATGACATGAACGGCATTGCGACCGCCATATCCGTAATTTAGATCCACTCGACTAGAAAGAAGTTCTCCCCATCAGAAAAGTTCTGGTTCTTGTTGTCGTTTTTGATCATGTCGCCAGTCGACTTGGCCCAGATCATTCCAAGACGCTGGAGGAACGAGAAGAGCGAGCCGGCGGGCACGTAACCACCAAAGGTCGACTGCCACCAGGCAGCAAAGGTGTCTGTCGTAAATCGCTATTAGCAAAGATCGAAACAATCAAAACGCAAGCACAAGGATATGGCCATTCTTACCAACGATGGGACCCAGCTCGCCGAATCCAATCAGTCGCAGAACCCACGGCATCAGGCGGGCGAGAACACCAAAAGCAAACAGCGTCAGGAGCACCTGGGCCGCGACCTCGTACGGGTGCGCCTTGACGTACTCGACGAGGTCATGGAACAGCTCCTTAGCCAGCTCAACGGCTTTGTCGTAGGCGTCGGTGAGGACCTCGCCCCAGGTCTCGCGGCCCTGCTTCAGCGTCTCCTCAAGAGCGTGCAGAATCTTCTCGCCCAGCCACTCGGACCAGCCTGCGGTGCCGACGGCCTCGTCGACCTGAGCACGCAGAGCCTCGCCGGACTTTTCGGCACGGCGGAGGATGTTGACCACGTCAGCGGCAATCTCGTCAGCTGTGCGGACGGGGTTGGCGGCAAAGGTGGGGTTGATCTGCGCGGGCGGCTTCTCGTCAATGATGGAGTAGTGAGGGTTTGCGGCAGAAGCGAGACGAATGGCGTGCTCGTCGGTGCCGCAGAGGCAGGCGATGATGGACTTTGGGAAATCCATTGCGAGAGCGGAGTGGTCGGCGTTGTGATGAAGTTTTTTTTGGTGGAAGGAGATGGGGTGGATTGGGTTGTGTTGCTCTGAAAGGAAAGAGAAGAGGTCGAGTTGAAAAGTAGAGAGGCAGGCAGGGAGGCAGGCCATAAAAGGTTGAAGGCAGTCACGGCTCAGGAAGTCTGCCTTGCAAGGCCCACGTGGCGCACAGCGGAAACTAGCAATCAGTGCAGGAACGGGCGAGAACCACACTGGAAACAAAATAAATGAACGTACAACACAGGAAGGAAAGCCCCGGAGTGAACCTCGAAAGTTGCCTGAATCTGACTCAGTATGTGCTCAAGAACAGCGCAGGGCAGTGCCGCAGTTGGCCTCCTGCATCGACCAAGGCCGGCCGCGGCCAGCACGTTGGTGATTGTTCCACGACATAGAGGGGTAAGCTACGAGAACCCGACCAGTGGCCCATTGCTACAACCTATCGTAATGAGGCTCGCGACCTAAGCGCCATGTATCCAGATTGGCTGGCAGCGTCACGATAGTGGACGGGAACAATGAGGCTGTGACACCGGCCACGGGACGCAACCAAGTGTCGCGACCCGCTCCTTCCCTATGATCGTCCCATCATGAACCACCGCACCGTCGAGAGAATCGCGTCACCTCCCCCGAAAAATGTTGGAACCTAGATGCTGCGAAGGACCAAGTCTTGCGATTGATTCTGAAATACATATTGTCCTCTTCCCCATGAACTCATGCTGCCATCAGTGTGCGTGTGGAATCCTGCGTGGCTCCGAGCTCACCCGCATTAGTCTATCCGCAGAGGCGAAATATTTCGGAATGCTAGGTATGGGCTCTGACGTGGTTCTCGATGGCAATTACTGCCCTTCCTGAGTGACTGCAACTCGAAAACTCAGACGCAAAAAAGAGAACGGTTTGGATAAACAGAGAAGTGCGGGGATTCTTTTCTTCTTCTTTTTTCTTTCTTTTTCTTTTCTTTTCTTTTTCCTTTCCTTTTCTTTCTTTTCTTTCTTTCTTTTCTACACAATGAACAGAACAGCGATTACGATAACAGGATGGGCTAATAAGCTACCAGTCAGTTTGGAATATGTCACGGACTTCATTGTCTCCAGGGCGGGATATCTCATCAAAGCTAAAGAATCGCGAAGAAACGATAAAGCAGACATTCCAATGCACACAAACGACAAAAAACAAACAGACTGGCTGCTCTCATCACAGATCATCGGGCCCCTCGCCACTAGGAGAAGGGCCCTTACCGGGAAGCCCCCAACGCGGAGGAGGATGACGACCTCCACCCGGTCCACGGGGGTAACCAGGGTCCTTCCAATAATGATCCTTCTCATCGTACTTCAACGCCGCGCTATTCCTGCAGTTTGGCTGGTAATGGGACAGCTTGTCGCCATACGGCCACATGGCCACCACGCACACCTCGTCGTAGGCACAGGGCCCGCATTCCTTCCACTTTGCCCACTGAAGATCGTCAACCAGTCCTCTCAAGATCGCCGAGGCGGTCACAAACGAGTCCTCGTCCGCATCGGTGTCTTCTATAACAATCTTCCGAGCGTTGAACAGTGCCGAACAGATATGTGACATGACGGACTCGATGCCTGCCAAGATAAGGCGGTCCTCCTGTGTATTGGGGGTGATGGAGCTGATGTAATGCTTTGTGCAGCGGTCAATGGCGCCGATCAGGTCCTTATCGTATGTGGAGTAGTCGATGTAGACGTTCAAGAGGTTGTTAAGCCCGCCCTGCATGACAGTGTGGGAGACGTTCCCCGCCAAATGTCGGAGCTTATCCGCATAGCGAGCAACAATCATATCAGCCACGCCCTGCCATTCGACCACTGCGCGCGTACCGTCGACTCTGCCGGTCACGACATCAGAAAGACGCGATTTGATAGCCCGTAACTGCTCATCCGCCACGCCGACGAGCCGCGGCAGCTCCGGACGGCTGGCATCCGGGTTCGTAAGGTTCACGGGATAGAACAGCGCCGAGACCATGGACGAGTAATCCACCGCCACCCTGGAGGCTCCGATACCATTATACCGCTGGGACAGCGCCCTGATGAACTCGAGCTGGAACACCTCCTGGTAGCCCTGCAGGCCAGGGTCAGGGAGGTTCGGGCGGCGGTTGGCCGAGACCAGTGCCATGCTGTCGGCGAAATCGCACTTGATGATCTCGAACCCGCATTCCATCCGGATCACTCCTTGCAGACCCCACGAAGTCACGAGCTCGCACAGCTTGTCCGCGCGCAAGAAGTCGTCGTAGGGATGTTCGGAGCGCTGGCCGCGGAGGAGCAGGTCCTGCGTGTCGAGCGTGCCCATGAGGGTTTTGCCCGCGGACATGCCGTCGATGTAAAGCAGGCGGAGCGGTTGGGTTGTTTTGTAGATGTGCAGGTATCCATAAAATACGGGGTTGCTCTCGTTCTTTGGCGTCGTGGGTTCGTCCTGGAGCGACGGCGTGCGCAGTCGAATTTGCGCGTCGTGCTCGCGGAACTGCGCCATGATGTTGTCCTCCCCGGGCGGAGGCCCCGGTGGAGGCCGGTTCCACGTCCGCGCGAAGCCCTCGGCGTGCTCAAGATCAAAGGCTAACCACTCAGGGCCGGCTGGGGGTGTTGGCGTGTGCGTTCCGTGGTAGAACGTGACGCCCGCCGGGACCGTGGCTACAAAGAGCGACATGCCGTTGTGGTGGAGAGATGACCCCCATTGCCGCATAGCGGAATGCACGGCGTTGAAAATCTGGAAGCCATTTTGTCGGGCGGTGGCTTCGCTTGGGCCGAAACTGCCATCCGCGGTGGCATGAGCGGGCAAGACTGACGCGGCGCTGGAGGGAAGGAGCGCAGCGAGGGTCGTCAAAAATGCCGCGCATCTTGAGAAGGAAAGCATCATGCTTCGACAGCGTTTCTGATAAAAGGAGCGAGACGCAGCTGCGCGGAATAAGATGTAGAGCAAGATGTCGTTGAGGCTTCACATTGTTGGCGATCTGCTTGAAACAGAGTGAGATGAGGGAATGAGTTGGTTCGATAAACAGGATTGGGGGTCCATATTATAGAGGGGCAGCTTCGCAAGCCGCGTAATCCGAGATCCGAGATACGCCGACTAAGCTGCATCGGCGATGGTAGCATCGTGTTCTCGGCTCGCGCAATGGGTGTCGAGAGTTTCCAAGCTCAAAGCGCATTTAATGTTGTCAGATGGAGTTGGTTACACTTCAAGGGACAGGATCAAGGTTCTAATAAGGCTGACAAGCTTGACCCAGATTTCTGAGAAACCACCCGGTGCGAATGATTTGGCGAAATGGAGATTGTGGTGAATCTTTACATAGACAAGCCTAATCCACCCCTGTGACATCAAACGGTGGTTCATCCACCATCCAAAACATCCCTCGTGGCGCAATTGGCTAGCGCGTCAGACTGTTAATCTGGAGGCTGAAAGTTCGACCCTTTCCGAGGGAGTTTCTTTTTGCCGTTCTTCAATTTTTTATTATTGGTGTATAATCAATCACCAGCCCGTTAAATCTTTCACCACGCTTCCAGTTTGATTCGCTTCGCGAAAACTCCCACTCGCAGTTTGCTTCTCTGAACTACCATACGCAGCAACAGCCCTCAATGCCTTTCAAAGTCACCCAGGTCCGGATTAATTATCAAGTGCTTTGACTAATTGATTATCCCCCGGATGCCTTAATTATGATTGATTAACCCTCAATCGCGTGGATGCCCTTTGCATCCAGCACCAAAGCCGCCTCGTTAAACTCTTCATCCTCCGTCGGCAGCTCGAGGTGAAAATTCGACATCAACGAAACCCCCACATCGACATCACCCTCGCTCTCAAACGCCAAGATGTGACCACCGCGTTCCCGATCGTCGCTGATGAAATGCAAATGATCGCCCGCGACATTGATGCCCATCATGTACTGCGGCGTGCGGAACCCGATGATCGTCCCCCGGGCCTTGTCAAACGTGTGCACCGTCTGCCTGTTCCCCACGGCCGGCAGCTTCTCCCTCGGCTCCAGCTGGCCGCCTGCCGTGCGCACATAGATGGTGCTGAAGACGCCGTCGATCCGAATGGCGAGGAAGTGGTTCTTGGCTGTGGGCATGAGGCGGCTGAGCAGGTTCGACAGGCCCTCCTTGCCGGTGATGGTGGCGCGCGCGGTGCATGTGGGCTGGAAGCGCGTCACCGAGGCAAAGGGCGTGATGGTGGATGCCAGCGCAGTGGAGTCGAGGTGCACGACCCTGCCGTCCGATTTCATCTGGTAGACGACGCCGTCGAGCACGATCATCTCGCCCACCATGTGCTTGAAGGTACCCAGCCCGTGGTCGCCGTGCGCGAGCATGGAGGCGATGGGGATGCCGTGGGAGGCCACGCCGTCCATCAGGGCTGACATGATGGAGTATTGGAAGAGTTCGTTTTTTGCCATTGTGGTGTTGTGGCTGTCTCTGCTGGTGATCGAGGTCGTGGTGGTGATTATTGGTTCGGCCGTGTGAGCTGCGTGGTGAGGTGGGGGGTTTTTGGAGGTTTGGAGTTTTGAGTTCGGGGGCCGTTGGACATGCGGCCGACCCCTGAACCCGAACTGCAGCGTGGAATGCCCGCTTTGCGGCTCCAGAACGCGTCGTCACACGTCGCTCGACCTCCAAATTCCCTGTCGGTGCACCCGTAACATCCGGGATCGGGCTTCGATCGGAGTGTGCGGAACAAATGAGTTGGAGTGGAACAATGAAAAAAATACTCAGCGGAAGCATCGGCTTCTGGGTGAGTTGCGTTGGGCTCAGCGATATTGCGGCTTACTCAGGCAAGCGGGACACTCGCGCTGGTTGCGGTCTGCAGTTGCCTCATTCCAGCCAGCCATGAGTGTGAGGGAGGGAAGTCGCTCCTGCACAATGAGCTCATAGCCACATAGGCAATCAGCCCGGCACGCCAGGCACCATCCCATCTCATCCCTTCCTTCCCGGCTTGACTTTGGACGACAGATCAGACGACCTGCTGGCGGGCAAACACCGATCCATTGATCGACTCCAGGGTGCCTATTAAGTGACGGCTTTATCTCTTCGTACTTCAACATCCCTCACTCCACATCTTTATTTCACTCAAGGAATCAGTCCAACGTCTTATTCCCCCAAATCAAGACCAGACATGGCCGTCGAAAGCGAGACCGACACCGGCGCCGGAACGGAGACAGTGCAGATTGTCATTGACTCTCTGTTAAACGCCGGTGTCAAGCTCATCTTTGGCGTGCCGGGCGCCATGATCGACTCCCTCTTCAACGCCCTCGTCGACCACCCGGAAATCAAAGTGGTGGTCTGCCGCCACGAGCAGAACGCCGCCTTCATCGCCGCGGCCGTTGGCAGACTGACCGACCGACCCGGCGTGTGCATGGCCACGTCGGGCCCGGGGACAAGCAACCTCTGCACGGGTCTCATCACAGCCACGGACGAGGGCGCCCCCATGGTCGCCATCGTCGGCAGCATCAAGCGCGCCCAGGCAGCCAAGCGCACCCACCAGAGCATGCGCTCGCTCGACCTCCTGGCCCCCGTCACCAAGAAAGCCATCTCGGCCGTCGTCGCGGACCAGGTCGCCGAGATCATGGTCGACGCCTTCCGCACCGCCAGCGCCTTCCCGCGGGGAGCCACAGCAGTCAGCCTGCCCATCGACGTCATGACCGCGGGCGTGCGATCCACCATTCCCGCGTTTCCGCCCAGCGCATTCATCCCCCCGGAGTACGGCGCCGCGCCGGCAGAGTCCCTCGCCAAAGCAGCCGAGCTGATCGCCGCCGCCAAGTTCCCGGTCTTATTCCTCGGCGCCCGCGCCGCAGATGCGCCCGTCGTCGAGGCCATCCACGCCTTTCTCCGCGAGTTTCCCATCCCCGTGATCGAGACGTTTCAAGCCGCGGGCGCCATCTCCGAGGAGCTCGTCCACCTCTTCTACGGCCGCATCGGGCTCTTTCGCAACCAGCCCGGCGACAGGCTGATGCAGCACGCCGACCTGGTCATCACCGTCGGCTACGACCAGGTCGAGTACGACGCCAACAAATGGAACCCCGCCAACCGGTTTTCCATCCTCCACCTCGACACCGCCCGGGCAGACCTCGGCGCCTCCTACAACCCGCAACTCGAGCTCCTCGGCTCCCTTACCAGAAACATCACCGCCCTTACCACAATCCTCACCAACACCTCCTCCACCGTTGCCCGTCCACAAGACACCCCAACCGCGCAGGCCATCTACAACGACTTCCACGCATGGCAAGCCAGCCCGAGCGCCGCAGCGCCGCACCACCACACCACCAACCACCCAGTCCACCCGCTCTACTTCATCCAACTCCTCCAATCCCTCATCCCCCCCTCCACAACCGTCATCTCCGACGTAGGCAGCGTCTACATCTGGCTCAGCCGGTACTTCTACTCCTACTCCCCAAAGACCTTCCTCGTCTCCAACGCGCAGCAGACGCTAGGCGTAGCCCTGCCCTGGGCGATCGGCGCCTCGCTCTGCCAGGACCCCGAACCCTGCGCGCGCAAGGTGATCAGCGTCAGCGGCGACGGCGGGTTCCTCTTCAGCGGGCAGGAGCTGGCCACGGCCGTCGAGCACAAGTGCAACATCACGCACTTTATCTGGAACGACGGGACGTACAACATGGTGGCGTTCCAGGAGGAGAGCAAGTACGGCCGCAGCTCCGGGGTAGAGATTGGCGGGGTCGACTTCAAGGCGTATGCCGAGGCGTTTGGCGCCAAGGGGATCACGGTCACGAGCTCGGGGCAGTTGGAGGCGGCGATGAAGAAGGCGCTGGCGTTCGAGGGTGTGTGTGTGGTGGATTTGCGGATTGACTATACCGGGAACCATGAGTTGATGGATCATGTGGTGGCGGATAGTATTTGGTAGGTTGCAGTGGTGTTTGGTTTCATTGTCGTCGTCACCGTTGTTGTACGGGTGTTTTGTAATTAATTGTTCTGTCCGATAAATCCGCCTTGGTGCTGGGCTCTGAGGATTATTGTTTGGGTTGTTCTGCCACCTTTGGGAGTAATAATTACCTACTGCTATGGATGCCGGTGGTTGCCCCTAGCCGTCCCCACCCCCCCGAAACCCCTGAACTCCCAGACCAACAAAGGGCCCCCACGCTCTCAGAACTACCCGTGATACGGGCTAAAACAGGGGCACAAGTGATCCAACAAGCCTGTGATGGGCTGTCAACACGGCTGAAGAAGGCCCGAGGCCTTGTGATTGCCCCCTCACGCCAACAAAGCCGGAAGCCTACAGCAACTGAGGAAGCGAGAGAGGTGATCTCAGGGTGGTTAGGCCAAGCCAAGTCCACCACAGAGCTAATGTTGGAAGCCTGGGAAGCCCGTTGGAGGGAGGGCTTCCAGCCGGACCCCCTGAAAACCACACAGCCAGCCGACACAGTACCTATTTTCAATAACGAGGCCCTGAAAAGCACGAAAACCTCACCAAAGCAGAGAGTTCGTTACTGATTCAGGCTCGAACAGGGGCTATAGGCCTGAATGACTTCTTATTAAGAGCTCGGGTTCCAGAAATCAGCACCCCCTATTGCGTGTGTGGCCAGGGCAAGGAGACAGTAGAGCATCTGATAGTGTTGTGCTCACAACCGCCGAAGCCAAGGGGCCCCTGGGCCCAGAAGATTCGCACGAAGAATGACCTCTACAAGTCCCTATCAGGGGACGAGCACACACAGGCCATCCTAACCTGGCTTACAGGCCTAGGTAAGCTTACTGAGTATAGGTTAGCCGTGAAAATAGCGGAAGACCTGGAAAGGGAACGTGAAGCTGAGGCAGGCCTATAGCCAGGAAGGGTGAACTGTCACGAACGATGGGCCGGAGGTCGTGCAGCCTGCAAGAAAGCGGGGTCACACCCCAGACTCCGGAGAATCGGACCTATGGGAGAGGTGCTCAGTGTGCTCAGCGGAGATAAGGACTGAGCAGACTGAGCAGGGCGCTCAGTGTGCTCAGTAGAAAACAAGACTGAGCAGACTGAGCAAGGTAATCGGCATTTCTATATATACAATGATCGTGACTACGATCCAGATAGTTATTACGCCAGTAATCAATATAAGTTCTTGGGCATTCATTGCACAGTCGAGAGAACTATCCCTTTGCTCCGTGGTTACATACACCCCCTTGCACTCACCTTTTGACCCCTACCGTCTCTAGGACCCTTTGGTTCTCCTGATCGTAACATGGACCTTCCAACGTATGAATGGAGTCAAAAGGACAGTTTTTTTTGTAGCAGTGGATATAGATTTTTTACCCGGCTCCGGGCCGCTCCAGGCCCGAGCACGGTTTTTACTATGTATCTAGCATCAGAAGTACCGGCAAGCCTAACGGCATAACGGCGTAGGAAGAATAATAATATGGATGCCGGTGGTCTTCACGGTTTTGGAGTATGATTAACAAACAAATGAACAAACAAACAATCGATTATTCAAGAAGAGTTTGCTGTAAAAGCTCCCTATAGTCTGGCTCTAAAAATGCTCCCGCAACCACTGCAAGATCTCACTCTCCCTCGCCACCTCACTCCCTTCCAACCTCTCCCACCCGATCGACCCGCCGACCCTCAGCGCGACCTCCCCCAACATCGACGATCCAACCCACCCAACCAGACTCCCGCCACCTCCCCTCCCCATCACAAACCCAGCAATACACAACACCGCCCCAACCACCACCGCAACGAACGTAACAACACGCCCCACAACCTTCCACTTCCCCCCATCCCGACTTACATCCTGCTGATCCCACCGATTATGGCTCTTGATCCACCGCGCCTGCTCCGCCCCGCCCCGGCTAAAGAACCAGTACAGCGCCTCGCACGCGCCGAGCACCAGCCGCGCGAGCCCGACGGCGTCGATCCAGGGCGCCTGGTCGTCGAGCTGGTCGAACTGCGTCCAGAGGTAGAGCATGGCGTACCAGACCACGGCGCAGGCGACGGCCAGGGCGAAGCGCACGGCGGGGAAGGAGCTTAGGTTGGCGGAGAGGTGTAGGGTTTGGTTGCGTTTTGCGCGGGGGGCGGTGGGTGGGCGGTGGAATTCTATGGGCGCACGGGGGATAATATTAGCAATGAAGCGGGTTTGTTGGGGAGGGTTTGGTTCAGCAAGTAAGTTAAGACTTGAGGAGAAGAGAAAGGGCGCACGTACGGTAGGGGATGAAGACTGTTGTGTCGGGGTTGAGGAGGGTGCCTTGTACTGCTGTTGTGGATCGCAGTGCGGTGTCAGCTTCAAACATGCTGTGCGTTGAGCTGGTTACGGAGCCCACGAGGCGGAGGGTGAGCTTGGAGCTGTGCATGTCGATGATATGGAACTTTGCGCCGTTGAACCGGGAGAATTTCGAGAGGCCGTGTTTGCTCCCGTGGACTAGGAAGCAAGTGCGTTGGTTCTCAGAATGCTCGGGCTCGGCGAGAGCGTCCTGGTGGATGAAGAGTGTCCCCTCCCCCTCGACTTTGACTTGGACAGTGCGAGCCTCAGGCGGGATATGCCCCTCCACAATCACAAACCTTGGATACTGGCCATCAACAGCAAGACAGTTCTCGTTGGAAGGGTTGAACGTGAAGCCCACGGGGCTGATCTTGGCCCAGCCCAGCAGCGGTGTCAGCTTGAACCCGCCCGGCGCCGGGGGCTGCCACAGTATCTTCCCGCCAAATGTCTCAATGGTGTACGCCCCGGGCGTCACAAACAGCGTCAGCGGGATATACTCCTGCGACGCGATCACGCTCTCCAGCCGCTCGTCCTCCTTCAGCTTTAACATGTCCGAGATGAACATGTACGACAGCACCGCCAGGTTCAGCACCCGGTCCCCGGGCTTCGTGGTGTGTCGCTCTGCCAGCGCGTTCCAGATGTTCATGAAATTGACGTGCGCCGCCTCGCGCATCTTGTACCCGCCCGGGTCACCCGTCTCGATCAGCGTCGGCAGCAGGCCGAACCAGGTAAACAGCTGGTTCGTGGTCTCGTCGTGGTCGCGCCACACCTTGGCCGCGTTGAGCCGCGCGTACTGCGCCAGCGGGCCCGTCCAGTACGCCGCCATGATATCGAACACGCCGTCCTGGAACTGGAAGAACATGCGCCGCGCGAGGAGTGCTTCTTGGTACGTCCAGCAGCGCGTCATCCAGGCCGAGGCGGCTATGCGCGCCGAGGTCTCGTGCGTCGGGAGCGCGTGGTGGGCCAGGGTTTGGAGACCTGCGTCGAGGACGAGGACACTCTCCGCGCCTGCGTAGACTTCGCCCATGGACCCGATGGCTTTCTGGCGGAGGGGCTTGTCCGAGGGCGGGATGCAGAGCGTGTCGATCCAGAAGTGCACGCTGCTGGCCGCCGAGAGCGTGCGGGGGTTCCAGCCTGGGCGGATGTCGGAGAGGAGGTTGAGGTTGTCGGGTGAGAAGACGTGTGCCCAGCCGGGCTCTTGCGGGACGACGCGGAGCTGCTCGTATAAGCGTCGAAGCTGGCAGCGGGGCAAGGTGGTGGCGGTGGGGTTGCCGAGCCCGTCGGACCAGACGTGCGAGATGGCGATGTAGCTGGGGATTGAGGTTCTCGAACGGATCGTGAGGTGCAGCTCGCCGTGGCGGTCGACGGTAAGAGAGGCGATAGGGATGTCCCCTGATTCGATTATGGTGCGCAGCGTGTCGAGGTCGGGGCCAATGTGGCGGCAGACCTGGTCGTTGGAGTACATGCTCAGCACCGCGCAGTCGTCGCTGTGTTTGGTCCTGTACGTGTCCATATCCACATGGACAACCGCGCAGTTGGTTGGCGTGCATTGTGTGTGTGGCTTTCCCCCCTGGTCCTGGCTGCGCAGGCCGGAGAAGTAATACAGCGCAGCGGTCGTGTACGTGCTCGAGAGAATCTCGATGCGGCTGGGGCAGTACCCGGCGGCGAGCAGCCGGTTGCGCAGAGCGGAGGCGCAGGGTGAAAACGAGGGGTAGTCAGGCATCTTGAGCATGAGCCGCGGAGTCCGCAAGGCGTTCCGCAGTGAGCCGATGAGGGCCTTGATCGAGGTCACCACGGGCGGGAGATGGCAGCCCACGGGGCAGGAAATGTGGTCCAGGATGTCTGCCTGGCTAGACGCGATGAGGAGATACTCGTCCATCTGATGTACGATTTTGATCAGTTCGTCGCTCCTCGCTGGTTTGGATGAAGATTTCCAGATGGACTGCGGCGGGCTAAGCTCCAACATCTTGGCCCGCCAATTATCAAGCATGTCCGACAACGGCTTCGAGGATAGACGTGGCGTCACTGGTTGTGCAGAGTCATCGTTTGCTCTCCCGCCGAGCTTCTTGAACGTCTCCCGCGGGACCTTGTCCTGCAGAAAGGCATCGAGCACCTCAAAGTAAAGCCAGGTCTGAGCGTAGCCGGCCACGGCGTTGAGCGCCTCGAGGGTGCAGTAGTTTTCGATGAGGATCCGCCATCGCCCTTCGCTGTCGAACCATCCCTGCTGTGAAGCAAAGTCGGGGAAGTCGGCTGCTACGTGAGCACGTTCGGCTTCGGGGAGAAAGGGGATCTCGAGAGGAGGGAGGGAGTCTGACTCTGGGTAGAGCAGATGGTCCATTAGGTCCTTGTGTTCATGTCGAGAGTCGAGTCTTGATTGACTTTCAGTCACTCGCTGATGCAGTGGAAGAAGAGTCGTGCTTGGCATTTCTGCCTGCTGCCTTGCGTGGGGCTGGGGCTGGACATGCCGTTCGGAGGAGCCAATAGAGAGACAGGCAGTCGTTAATCAAGCGTTTCAGCTGCATGCGCCCCCTTACCCTAGGGATTTTGGTTCAGACGTGCCGATTGGCTGAAAGATGCCCGTTGAGAGGTTCACGGAAGGTGCGTCCAACAGCGGAAAGCTAGACTCACCAGAGCCGGCCGGCTTACTTCTCTCGTTGCGACAGCTTACCTGATCCAAGCGGTTTATCAGGACGACAGTCAACTGCTGCACGTCCACTGCTTCCCTTAATCACCATCTCAAGAATCCCCTAACAACGCTCGCGATGGTATACGCACGACAGGGTTTTACTATCGACCTCGTCGGCGGTCTTGTCTATACGTCCCTGCTTAACCTTTACCTAACTATCCCAATCACAACCGCAATATTATGGTCACAGTATGGTCTCGTTCTTGGCGCAGCTGGCATTGTATCGCGCTTTGGCTCTATTTCCTGGGCCTTGGGGGCGATCGGCGCCATCTTCTCGCCAAACAACTACTAGGTAGTTACCTGAACAAAGCGTACGCCAACAACTGGACATGCATAAAGCCCGATGAATGGAACTGCGACCAAGAAATTGTGGTGGTGACCGGAGGGAGCAGCGGGCTCGGCGCCAGCATTTTGCACACCTTATTGACCCGCAATTCCCGGACGACCAAGGCAGGGCTGATCGCATTGCACGAGGTGGATTCGTGTTGTCTTGGAACAAGTGCGCACAACGGACATACCTACCAGAACTACGTCACTGACCACTGCATATCAAATCGCCTCACATAGGCACTCCTGTGGGAACTCAAACACCGCGACAAGACCCCGACCGTCCGGCTCACACTTGGCATTTTCAGCTATATCCGGACGTCTCTGTTTCGGGGAGATACCGGTCTTCCACATTTTCTCTTTCCGCTGGTGGAGGTTGAGACAGTGAGTGAGGCGCTGGTGGATGCCTTATACAGTCATTACGGCAAGACCGCCTACCTGCCCAGGATGACGCGATGAGTGGCAGCTTTGGCAAGTCATATTACCACGCGCTTGTCCAACGTCACACCGTGTCCCATGTCTGACTCTAATTAATCAACAATTGCAACTCTAGCGAGGGGCGCCCGAGTGGCTCCGGCGCATCGTGAGGAACGGAACAGCCAAGATGAGAAGAAAGGCAACGACCCGAATATTAAAGCCAAGCCGTCCATCGTTGTCCTCGGCATAGATATCAGAACCAGACGAACCCCTTCGGACTTCCAGAATCATTGGATCTGCATCTTGTTCAACTGCAAGGGTGCTGGCCTAGGCTAGGCTGGACTGGGCTGGCAGGAACTGGTTTCCCGGACGTGTGCGGGGTGCAGTCACCATGTTCCTGGTCCCCACATTGAGGTTGCTTTTACCTGACCCATCAGGTTCTCGTGAGCCTATGCTACCCTTGGCGAGGGTGCCGAGGCAGGAAAACAGCGCGCACGCGGATCGCCAATCAGGTGCCGGCCAGCAACTTGAACAACAGCTACTGGTCCCAAGCTGTCATATGCCTCTGTCTTGCCTATATGATACCTGATTATCTCGATCGACATGAACAGTTCGCCACAGCAGGAAGCAAGACTATCAACGCACATACAGACGACAACAGACCGCTTCATCTCTAACAATTAATGAATGAATAATTTGCACTTGCACACATAATTAACCATTCTCTTTCTCTCGGTTTCAGACCTGATTACTTCCATCCCCCAGTATTCACCACAAATTCACCATCTTCACCATGGGTACCAAAGTCACAACCACCGACGACGCCATCCCCTACAGCCAGTTTGCGTGCATCGGCGCGGGCTTCAGCGCCATCGGACTGGGGGCGCAGCTGCAGCGGTGGTACGGCATCACCGACATCCGTTTCTTTGACCGCTACAGCGACCTGGGCGGCACATGGCTCGTCAACCGCTACCCCGGATGCGCGTGGTACGTTGGCTTCTTTTCTTCCATCACTGCTGCACTCACCTCACACGATCAACCTTCTCTAACTTGAAACCCTCTTCTTCCCCAACAGCGACGTTCCCAGCGCTCTCTACAGCTTCTCCTTCGAGCAAAACGCCAACTGGACGCGCGTGCTCGCGACAGCCGACGAGATCTGGGCGTACCAGAGGGCCGTAGCGGACAAGTACGACCTGGTGCGCCGCATGACCTTCAACGCCAGCGTCGAGCGGTGCGAGTGGATCGAGGCGACCAGCCGCTGGCGCCTGCACGTCCGCGACACGGCCACCAACACCGTCTTCCTGCACGAGTGCCAGTTCCTCCTGCCCGCGACGGGGTACTTCAGCGCGCCGCGCGACCTCGACGTTCCCGGCGCGAGCACCTTCCAGGGCAGCGTGGTGCACTCGGCACGCTGGCCGGCCGGCGGCGTCGACCTGACAGGCAAAAGGGTCGTGCTCTTCGGCAACGGGTGCACCGGCGCGCAGATCGTGCCTGCCATCCTCCACGAGACAAAACACCTGACGCAGATCGTCCGGTCAAAGCACTGGATCATGCCGCCCGTCGACTCTCAGATCACCGCTCCGGTGCGGTTCCTGCTCAATTACGTGCCCGGCGCTGCGGCGCTGCAGCGCTTCGTCATCTACTGCGTCGTCGAGAACGGCTTCCGCGCCTTCGGCATGACCAAGCGGGCGGCAAGGTTCCGCAAGGGCGTCAAGGACATCTCCGAGACTTATATGCGGACTGCCGCGCCGGCAAAGTACCACGACATGCTCATCCCCGACTTTGAGATCGGCTGCAAGCGCCGCATCTACGACTCGACCCTCCCGGGATACCTGCCCAGCCTGCACGCGGACAACATGACGCTGACGGACGAGGCCGTGGCGGAGATCGTGCCCGGCGGCGTGCGCATGGCGAGCGGGGATGTGGTGGAGGCGGATGTGATTATCCTGGCGAACGGGTTCAAGACGAATAACTACCTGGGCGGCGTCGAGGTGATCGGCCGGAATGGCGAGACGCTCCAGCAGCACTGGGACGCCATGGGCGGGCCCGCGGCGTACAACTGCACGGCGCTGAGCGGGTTTCCCAACCTTTTCATGCTGACTGGTACGTGCGTGCAACCATCACATCCATCCCCTCAAGTAAGCACACCATAACGAACGTGCTACCAAACTAACAACCCATATCCATCTGTTCGTACGCAAAAAAGGCCCAAACACAGCAACAGGCCACACCTCGGTCCTGCTCGCAGCCGAGAACACAATCAACTACGCGCTGCGCATCATCAAGCCCGTGCTGGAAGGCAAGGCGCGCACCGCGACCGTCGACCATGCCGCCGAGGAAGGCTACGTGCGGTGCGTGCAGGGCGCCCTGCGCCAGACGGTCTGGTTCACGGGCTGCCAGAGCTGGTACCTCAAGCGCGACGTCAGCGCCGACGGCCGCACGACCCGGGTCTGGAACGGCACGAGCTACCCGTACTCGCAGCAGGCATTTTGGTACCAGAGCCTGTTTCCCGTCTGGCGCGACTGGACGTTTGGTGTAAGTCACTGCAGTGCTTGGTAACCCCCCCTTTTTGTCATGAAGTTGCTTGCGGTGACCGTGGTGTTGTCTTACTGTTGTTTCTGACACAAACTGACATGATACATTATCAACTTCACAGGGGGAGCGAACAACGTCGACTATCGTCAAGAGGAGCAGCGGGGTGTCGCGGCTGCTGGCAGGCCTGCTGGTCGGGGCCCTGGGGCTGTTGCTGCTCTCGGGGTGGATCAACCCGCGCTCGGCCTTGGCCGTGACAATCGCGAGCAGCAGCAGCGCGTTGAGAAACTGGGTGCAAGAGCACGTTTCCAGGGCGATTCAAGTTGTGTATAGCGCTGGGCTGAAGTTGAAGGTGAACTGAAGGGCGTTCTCTTCTTTTTGCGTGTCGGTTTCCAATCCAGTCTGAACGATTGACGTTTTGGTTCAGGTTTTCGTTCATCGTTATCTGCACAGCTTGCTTTGGATATCAGGCAACTCGCACATGATTCAGGATTATGCCATAATTATTGCATTTGGTTGTCGTCAAACTTCACCACTCTCCGCAAAGATTGACAATGACAAGGAAAGGCTGTGAACTTGAAGAGCAGCCTGCTCTTTGTAGAACATACTTGCAGGGCACGCGGCACCTTCAAGCTGAGCTTAATCCCTTCTGCAGCCCGGGGCGTTTTGATTTGGTTGCTATTTGATTACAATATTCCATGCGGTCCCTTCTATATTTCCGTATCCCGGGCCGGATCGGGACCCGGCTTGGTCCAGGATGATACAAAGCCCCTTTCCTTTGCCTGTTACATGGCTTCGCTTCCCTCTTTCTTCAGTTACACCGTTGCATTTAAGTGCAAACTGTGGACCCTTTTCTCGGCTTTGCCTGGTTCGCTCGGTCGGGTTCTCTCTGGCTACCGCTGGGCTCCTCTGACTAAGCGGCGGGAGGTCGGCATCTGATTGGTCTCTGCTTCTACAAAGCAACAATAAGAGTCAAGACCCTGTCTCTCGTTGCAGTTGAAGACCCACCGAGCGGCAACTTCAACTCTCATGCCCTCTCGTTGTGACAGCCACGATCCACCTGAATTGGTCCATATCAGACCATAAATATTCCCAATCCCGCACAAACTCTAATTATAACACAGTCCCAGCCAAGCATGGGGGTGCATATGTGGAATTCCACGTTCCAGGGTCCACCTGGGCAATTTGGGCTCTAGCCATGACGTCGTATTGCGGGCATGAGATCGGCAACGTCGTCGACGTCCCTCCTGTCTGCCGCCCCCCTTTTCGTTTCAGACGCCAGTGCTACGTGCGATGTAGTATTAATACCGGAGCGAGTCCCCTTTGATTCAGCCATCGTTGATTGATATTGTCTTTGCAGTGTGCAGACCACCTTACTCAGGCGAATAACACCCGGCTGCCTACTATCATGGTATCCGACGCTGAGCAAGCCGCTGGCGCCTTCTACGGCGACCATGGCCCTCTCTGTGTCCTCGCCGCGGCCGTCACGGTGCTCGCCAGCATATTCCTCGCCGCCATCGAGTACTTCAAGCCCGTCGGCAAACGCAGAGCGAAGAACGGCACGCTGCCCAAGCTGCCGCCTGGCCCGGCTGGTGTGCCCATCCTGGGCAGTCTCCCTGATCTCAAGCACATCCGTGACGACCCGACCACAAATTCGTAAGCCCTTGCTACCTCACTCAAGCGCCCTCCTGAGCCTCCGTCTAACCCTTTCCAACAGCTCAACTCGCTCGCCCAGTACGGCGAGATGGCAACGGTGCACATCGGGTCCAAGACGTGGATCTTCCTCAACAGCAAGCGCGTAGTGGCCGAGATCATCGCCAAGCGCGGCAGCGCCACCAACCAGCGCACGCCCATGCCCGTGTCGAGCGGCATCATCAGCCACGGCGACCGGCGGACCGTGCTGATGATGCAGGAGGACTGGGCCGAGCCGCGACGCGTCATGCACAGCTTGTTGACTGGCTCGCAGATGCGCCAGTATGGCGAGTGGCAGGAGCTCGAGAGCACCCAGATGATGGCCGAGTACCTGCTCAAGCCCGAGCTGTGGCACCGCCACCACTACCGCTACGCTAACTCGGTCGTGCACCGCATCGCCCTCGGCGAGCGCCTGGCCAAGTCGACGCGTGAACTCGAGGACATGCAGAACTGTGTCAACATCTTTGTCGGCAACATCGGCACCAGCATCGTCGACTGGCTGCCCGAGCTCGCCCGTCTCCCCCGCTGGCTGCAGCCGTGGCGCCCGCACTGGGAACGCCTCGAGCAGTGGAACTTCCGTGTTTATTCCGAGTGGTGGGTGCCCACGCGCGACAAGGTGCTCGCCGGCACTGCGCCGCCATCTTTTGTGCGCGACACCCTTCTGCACCCGGACACCAAGTACAAGGGCAGCGACGAGGACGCCATGTACGTGGCCATGCAGCTGATCGAGGCCGGGAGCGACACGACGCGCGAGGCGCTGAACATTCTGGTTATGGCCGCGCTCGAGTATCCGGAGCCGTTCGCCAAGGCGCGCGCGGAGGTCGACCGCGTGTGCGGCGTGGGCGCTGAGGCTCGCCTGCCGACACTCGCTGACATGGACAGCCTCGGCTACATCGGCGCCATGGCCAAGGAGGGCTTGCGCTGGCACCCCATCTTCAACACCACGCCCGACCACGCCGCGTCCAAGGACGTCGAGTTCGAGGGCTACTATTTCCCCACTGGCGTGGGCTTCGTCATCAACCAGGTCCTGGTCTGCAACGAGTGCGAGAACCCCGAGGCATTTGTGCCCGAGCGCTGGATGGACGGCCACGAGCTTGATATTACCCACGGGCTGTGGCAGTTTGGCGGCGGCCGGCGCATCTGCGTCGGCTATCGTCTGGCGCAGCGCAGTCTGTTTATCAACATTGCCCGGCTGGTCCAGTCGTTTAACTTTGAAGCGGTTAGTGGTTTTCGTCTTTCGGCCTAGTTCCTGACGTCTCTTTTTGGGCTTGTTTACCGTGCTGACATACGTGGGGGAATAGAATGGGCCATACAACCCAAAGATCCTCAACCTCGAGTCGACCGGCGAGCCCTTTCCGGTTAAGGTCAGCATCCGCAACGAGCACTACGCGAAGCTCATTATGGCAGAGGCCGAAAAGGCCGGCGTGGTGGAGGACGCAAAGATGGCGAGAGACAAGCTTTGAGGTGTCTGGCGGGGAATCGTATAATAGGGGTGGATACCCAGGTAGAGCTGGGTGGATGATTGAGTATGAATTAGAGTTCATTGGGCAATTAGACCGGCACTAGATTTAGAGGTCAATTATTTAGAAGGACTAACATGTTGGATTTCCTTTCCAGGTTGCCAGTGGAAGTTACCTGTGTGTAAATTGTTCACGACACGAACTCGAAAGTGCAGTCACGATTAACCCTCTGATTATCGTCAGCAACCACCGTCCTCAGTCGTCGTCAATCAGTATCGGCAACTCCAGCGTCGCTCCCTCCATGGAATCTGTCCTCCGGAGTTTGGCTTTCTGGTCGGAGCTACTGCGCATCAGCCCATCCCCGGCGTACTTTCTCTTCTCCTTTGAATTGGCTGGCCCATAAAAAACGGTGGTAAGTCTCGGCGAGTCTGCAGACGTTCTCGGTACTGGTATCTCCGGCCGTTCCTGAAGACGCTCAAGCAATATTCTGCCCTTCCTTTGGCTCTCTCGACTTAACAGCTCTCCATTTTGAAGCTGCTCTGCTACCTGCTGACGCAGACGGCGAACCAGCGGGCTAGCATTGACTGCACCCGCATCGAGGAACATCAACGCTGTGTCAACAATGTCCGCAAACTCGTCGAGGTGAGTTTCCAAATTCGATCCCAGACAGCCAGGTCCTCCATGGTGACCAGGAGCCCGGACCGCCGTTGGGATTGCCGCCAGACCCCAACAGCAATGCCGCCATTTCTTTCGAAAGGCGCATACCGCCCCGCCCAGTACCGCCACACTCCTGGCCCTTCACGTTGATCTCTCCATGGTGCGGTCTCTTGATGGCGTAGTATAGCGCCGTAGCGCACTCACAACTCTTCGGGACCGGACCAGCGAGACGCACGTACTCCGGATGCGCCTTGACAAAGTTCACGGCACCAGCTTCCAGCGCCACGATAAGCGATGCGTGTGATGACGCGGGCTCGTGGCTGTGCTGATGGAGATCGAGAAGATGGGAAAAGGCGTAGACGTCGTGGGGCCCTTGGAGGTCCCGGAACTGGTCAAAAAACATCTGCAAATGCCAAAAGATGTTGTGCATGTCGAAAGGGTATTCTCGGTCCGACTTTGCGCCCCACCGGGCACCCTCAATCAGAAAGTGCATAGGCTGGTCTTCGTACATGGCCAACATCTGCTGGTCCGCTGACAGGCTAATCTTAACAAGCGTCAGGTTCAAGAGAGACAAGCGAGTGGCATCGTCCTAGCCAGCTTCGGCTTCAAGCTGTAGACAAGGAAGCTTCCAGGTGCTTTCCTGGTTAAGAAACTCGTAGACTGTCCGGTGCATGAACTCCACCCTCCCGTCAATGACAGCATCGTGAGAGCTGCCGGATAGGGCGTCGGAACGACCCCCGCAAAAGCAACCGGGAAGGATGGAACCTTGTCTGCCGTACAGTGGTACCAATTCCAGGAGCCCGCCACACCAGCTCCTCAGACGCCCGATGAGAATATCGCAACGCTGTCGTAGTTCCGCTCTTCCCAGCCGATGTGGACTGGCTGCGCTAGGGTCCTCGTTTAGGACAGCCAGGCCTGCCGTGCTTATGTCGCCAATGTCGACGTTGTCACCTTGTCCCCGGCGATTGGTGTAGCAAAGGCGCAAGAGCCTTGCACCCTGTTCTCTATGTTGCGGCTCAACCTTCTGGAGCATGTGCTGAAACATTGACTCCAGCTCAGGTGGGAGTTCGTGTACTCGACGCCGGAGCTCTTCCAGCCGGTCATAGGCGGCAAATCCATAGAGAAGGGATCGGCAGGCGAGGATTACCCAAAGGAACACGCCCGCGGCCTTGTCTATCACTTTCTTCAATATCGTGACGCCTTCTTCAGGGTATTGGCTGATGAGAATCTTCATGTACTCGTGGCTGACGAGAGTGCCTTGGACATAGGATGTGATGTCGCCCCTTGTCAAGTGATAAAGGTGCAGCTTGGGGGCGTCTTCGAACGCTGCAACGCAGTCTGGGATCGGCCGGCTAGAAACGACAATCTTGACATTCGGACTTGTCGCGAGCCTCTTGATAAACCGAATTCCCTCCATGTAGTCCCCCACGAACTCGTCCAGGCCGTCGATGAAGAAGCACATCTTGCCCAGATGCGGCAGGCGTTCGGCGATAGTCTTGAAGGCGTGTTCCGTCTCCGATGACGATGGGAGACTGGCGGTCTTCCCATGGCAAACATTAAGGTCTTTCCACATATCTGGGAGCGCTGATTCAATGAGAGCTTTGTTCGCTGACAGGAGTTGGTGAAGCAAGGATCTGGACAGACCCTCTTGTGTCTTCTGTTCGTTAGTGCCGAGATTCCAGAAGTAGAAGCGAACGAGGGTGCATGGTCCGAGAGCCCAGTGTGCAAGCAGAGCGCGGGTCTGCGGATGGTGATAGAGATATTTGATTAGTGTCGATTTGCCGCTGCCGGCCTTGCCGGAGACCCAGTAAATGCCCGGGCTGTGCTGAAGTAAACCTGCGAGGTTATCCCATGGGTGCTGGCCCTCCGTTTGCGAGGGTTGAAGCGCCCACTCAAACGTCCTGTTGTATTCCGGGGCGACAGATCTTTCCCGGTCGCCCATCCTTCTGAACCAAAGCAGGTCCAGGATGCGGTCCCGGTAGTCGCATTTCAATCTCTCGATGCAGTCCCGCGCAGACTGGCAGATGGCATCGTGTCCATCGGAGGCGTCCAGGATGATCTTCATGCCATTGAGACCGATACTCTGAGCCTCAGCTTGACCAATCGACGACAAGGGCGGCATATGTTGCGTTTCTGGCAACAGTTGGCTGAGCTTGGTGTTAAAATGCGCTACCATGGCGACCAAATCTTCAAAGCACTGCTTATCTCTGACAGCCCACCGGACTTTGGACGACCATTTGGTAGACCGGCTGCGGTTGCCACTCCTAATGTTGAATGCCTCGAACTCCTTCACAAATTTTTCAATGAAGGGACCGCCCGAGCTCGTGGCTGGAGGATCGATGGAAAGGACTCCTGGAGTCCGTAACGCTGGTGCAGAGTTGCTTCGTCACCCATCTCCAGGCGTATACAAGACAAGGCCTCCAGGGCGGATGTCTGTGTGTGGACATCGTCCAGTCGGTGGTCGTACAGGGTAGGATGGAGCAGGTTTACACGACGAGCCCAATGGAGCAGGAGGGTTCGTTCAATGTCGAACTTGGTGCTGAGGACCTCGTAGTCTCGGCCCAGACCGCGCGTGTCGATGACGATAGCGCAGAGATCGACGACATCTTTAAAGGCTCCAATGACGCCAGCCAGGCCGATGACTCCCAGCGCCAACCCGACCACCTCTTCCATGGGGTCAGAAACGAATAGCGCAGCTTGAATTGGAACTCGAAGTGTCCCAGAATGGATAGGCGCTTGGCTGACGGGACCGATGAAGACTCGCGAATGATGGTGGAGTGACAATAACAGCAAGGAAGAGGTCCGCGTATGAACGGCGGAACGATGCGAACTTTGAAATGCAGAGCCTGGCTGAGGTGGAGAGCTGGCACCAAAATCTGCGTCGAGGCCAAGGCAAGAAGGCAAAGTCCGGTCAGGCAGACATCCGTCCATGCAGTCAGGCACCCGACACTCTTGCCAGGTGCGGCAGACGCCCGACTCCACCCTCATGCAAGAAGGAATGTTCAACGCCCACCTGCCACGCCAATCAGGCGGGTGAGCCACGCGTAGTTAGCTCGGGGCTTACTGGCAGGCACAACCGCGAAAAGCCCAACTCCATGTCCGTTAAAGGGGATTTTCGGCCAACCTGTTGTCTGCGGGGTAATTACGTGGACTCTGACGAGGGCACAACAAATGCACCCGAACATGAGGTAAACCACGTGAAGCACTATGCAGCAATGAAAGTTCCATGATCATTAGCCACCCCTGAATATCGTCAGGAGTTTTGAATGGAAGGTAGGTCATTATTACGTACGTCCTTCCCATTCCCAGCAACGGATATTATAATTAATGGCTGATGGGTACCTGGCAATCTTCATTGCGACAAGCAAAGAAAGAGGTCAAGGCCGGTAAGGTAGCTCGAAAGAGATACTCGCCATGAGAAAGAAAGAGCAAAGGGACAACAGACTTACCATGCCGACCAGAGCACCATATAAAACTTTGAAGAAGAATGATGAGTTTGCAGATCTAGACTCCGTCGAAAGCCTGCATCTGACTCAGCCCTGCCTGCCGCGAACAAGCATCACGACAGGCTTCGCCCACCGTGCCTCCTTCCCCTTAAGGATGTTATTTCAAAATACCCGATGATAATTATCGCAGTAATATTCTTCCGCGTGGAAGTACCGCCGTATCCAGCAGTTTCCTCCTTTAGAAATCGCGGCGTCTTTTCATACCTCAGGCCACAGCTCCACACCTCAACCTCGGCGGATCCTGGCTCAGGCTCTTACAAGTACGTATCTTTTTCTGCCAGCAGTGCTGTCCTGCGGTGGAGCGCGACTCCGGCGCTGATGGCTCAAGCAGTCCAGCGAACTGGGATTGATGAGCCCAACCTGTCGCATCCCACCATCCGACCTATTGCCCCCGCCTCGGTTCACGCGATCGCTCCGTCATCATGACACGCGCGAGGCTGCTAGCCGGAGGAATCGAGTTGAGTACTGAACAATCCCTTGGTCGCCACCGTAACCAAGCTTTGGGGATGGAAATGATAACTAGATGGCCACGACGGGTCTAGCGGCCTCGGCAGCAACCTCTTGCCTCTCTTTTACGGCGATATCGAACCCCTTTACTTACCGCTCTGTCTCAACGTCGGTGGCCATTGCGGTACGGGCTTCATGCTAGAGGCGAAGTCGTCTGACTCGCTAGGGCCGATGCAGCGCCTGATTCGTGATTTGCTTGCGTGGAAAGGTCAGCGGTTGGCCCTTGCGGGCGGCGCTTCGGGAAGAGGATTGAAGCTTGGAAGATGCTAGAATATCCATAATATCTATAAAACAACTCATCCTCCTGGAACCTTTTAGTGTCAAGCTAGAAAAAAGAAATATAGAGGATGAAGTGAAAGAGATTTGAAACGTATTAAATAGTTCGCGAGAAGCCAATAGTGAAAACTCGTCCAGATGGACAGCCGATCGATATCATCTGCCCTTGGACGGCGGAACAGCTCGGGCGGTATTCCGGTGGGACCCATAGTACATTCTTGCCATTACAGGTGATCCACGACTGGTCTAGTCCTAAGCTGTATCCTTGCTTTGCTAAATCGTTTGGCTGGATTGCCTTTTCCATAGTGAGCCGCTGGCTATCCGGCGAGAAGGCGACTGACTGATCCCAGTAGCCGTGGCCCTCTAATGTCTGCAGGCATTGCCCCGAGGTGGGATCCCAGATCTTGATTGTCTTATCGCCCGAGCCTGACGCGAGCCGCTGGCTATCCGGCGAGAAGGCGACTGACAGAACCCAGCCGCCATGGCCCTCTAATGTCTGCAGGCATTGCCCCGAGGTGGGATCCCAGATCTTGATTGTCCTGTCGCGCGAGCCTGACGCGAGCCGCTGGCTATCCGGCGAGAAGGCGACTGACACAACATCGTCGCCGTGGCCCTCTAATGTCTGCAGGCATTGCCCTAAGGTGGGATCCCAGATCTTGATTGTCCTGTCGCCCGAGCCTGACGCGAGCCGCTGGCTATCCGGCGAGAAGGCGACTGACAGAACCCAGCCGCCATGGCCCTCTAATGTCTGCAGGCATTGCCCTGAGGTGGGATCCCAGATCTTGATTGTCTTATCGCCCGAGCCTGACGCGAGCCGCTGGCTATCCGGCGAGAAGGCGACTGACTGAACCCAGCCGCCGTGGCCCTCTAATGTCTGCAGGCATTGCCCCGAGGTGGGATCCCAGATCTTGATTGTCTTATCGCCCGAGCCTGACGCGAGCCGCTGGCTATCCGGCGAGAAGGCGACTGACTGAACCCAGCCGCCGTGGCCCTCTAATGTCTGCAGGCATTGCCCCGAGGTGGGATCCCAGATCTTGATTGTCTTATCGCCCGAGCCTGACGCGAGCCGCTGGCTATCCGGCGAGAAGACGACTGACTGAACCGTGTAATCGTGGCCCTCTAATGTCTGCAGGCATTGCCCCGAGGTGGGATCCCAGATCTTGATTGTGCTGTCGCTCGAGCCTGACGCGAGCCGCTGGCTATCCGGCGAGAAGGCGACTGACAGAACCTCGGCGTGGTGGCCCTCTAATGTCTGCAGGCATGCATTCCAATCTGCTTCTACAACCGGCTTCATACTAATCCAGTCAGGTTCATCTGCACTGAAACTTTTCTTTACTAAGCTTCTGGTTGGTGCAAATATAAGGGCTGAAGTGTATGCTTGAAGAGGGGCTTGCTCTACTATCCATCTGTAAGACAGAGCAAACCGGTGTGCATCGCGTATAAGGGTTGATAACTGCCTTTGATCTGTGTGGCCCTGTGTCTCTGTTAGTCTGGCTTTCTAAGGTTTGGTGGTTCAGACTCACCAGTAGGCCCTCAAGCTGTCTTATGGCGATGATACCCTCCGCCGTAGCTCGGAGTAGACTGAGAGCTTCGAGCCAGTAAAGATACTTCTGCTCAAGGAAGGTACAAACTGCATTGTGTATGTTGGCCTGCACTGTGCTTTTATCGGAGATCGAATCGCGGAGATGGTCAACCCAGAAGACGCATGAGTACTGCACTGTAGCCAGTGGGTCTGAAGGTGGCGTTTGAACCTCGTTGATTGGGAATCCTGGTGCCTCTAAGCCGTAAATATCGCGGCGTAAGACCGTAGACATGGCATTGAGCGAGTTTGAGAAGATGATGTGGTTTACATCTTCCATCCCCCGAGGGAAGACCCAGTCGAAAGCGTCTCCAGAAGCTTGGTGCGTGGCTCTGCCAAGTAGAAAGTCCTGGGCGGATTGATGGACAAAATAAACGATTTGTTCCCGAAGGGTCAAGAACGAACCGCAGACCTTGATAATCTCTTCTAAAGACTCCAGATCATCTGAAATGGCGTCTTTGATCTCGACGAAAGTAGTTAGTTCCCGAAGGCTGATGGGTCGGCGAACAATCGTGGTGATGGCGAGTATTTGCTTGCAGACATCTGCATCTTCGGAGTGACGAATCTGTTCCACCATTTGCGCATACAATGAATCCAACCCGGGCGGAAATGTGCGTAACTTTGCCAGGGTGTGCCCCTTCCGAACCTTAGGGTCCGCAAGTGCTAGGCAGACCAAGGCCACCCAGAGAAATGTGCCACTCGCGTTGGAGGAAAGATAGTCTCGCATAACGGTCTCCATTTTACCGTCATAGTGTTTCATAAGCGACAAGCGATCGACTTGGTGGTGGATGTATGTGTCGACGGCAGTGGCGACAGATTCGGCATTTAGCTCGAGGCTTAGCCTGGCGTTTTGTGCCGTCATTGCCAACTGTCCTTCGATCTCCAGCCAGTTGCGGCTTGAGACGATCCACTTGACACGAGAAGATGCACATGACATCTGGGCAACCAGGTTGAGAAGCTGCGTTAATTCTGTCACGCATTCGTCAAGCGCGTCGATGATCAAATAAGTCGTCCTCAATCCCGGATCTTGCAGGATAGCAGTGAAGATCTCCCACAAGACAACCCACGCGTTCGTGTCTTCAAATGCTGTTCTACCGGCGAGATCATACTGCTGCCGTACGTGTGAGATGAGTGCTGGTTGTTGGCTGACAAGGAGGTAGATTAAGCTGCGTAGCACTGCGGTAGCGTTGTTGATGCGTGAGTCAGTAGCCTGGCAGAAGAAGAAGGATAGAAGGCAGGATGGGGCAGATATCCTTAATTCGTCTATGATGCCGCAGAGCAACATGGTCTTGCCCTTACCGGGGTCGCCTTTGATCCAGAGGAGTCGATTGTCTTCGCCGTCGCGCCATTGTTGGAATTGGACGTTGTTGAGCACCCAACGGTATGAGTCTTTCAAGAGGCCACCCTTTGCCGTTTCGATACGCTTCTTGTCGTGGCGTGGATCGGTGACACGCAAGTAGGCTAGACAGCCGTCATCTTTCCCAATCTCCTCTCGCAACCGCTTAAGGGCCTTCTCTTTTCCTTCGCCATAGATAAGAGGCAGGTGGACGTCGAAGATGCCGAAGAGCGAGTATGCCATGTCTTCTTCGTGTGTTGTGTTGCGTTTCTCAATCCATGCCATCCGGTCAGCGACACTGAAATCAGACAGAAGGCTACCTCGGAGAGCCTCAAGGGGAATCCCTGTCACGTTGTGAATAGTTCGCTCTAGAGATTCCCTGTCGCCAAGGCGGACTTTCTCCCTTGAGAAAAATTCGACTGATTTCGGAGCAAGGAGCTCTTGGAGAGTCCACCCGCGGGTGAACCATCTGCTTGCTCGAAAGGCCGGTTCCCAGATGAACTTGTTGTCAAGGCCAGGGGAAGGAGTCGAGACGTCCGCGAGATAGGCGTAGCATTTGGTTGCATTATGGTACCAACGAAACATGGAGTTGATCGCCTCCTGAAGCTCAGTACTGTTTGACTTATCGATGCAGCATGTATCGACCCAGAAGAATTTCAACTCATCGCACCTGGCTTGATCTCCGCAAAATCGAACTTTGGCGTAGCCTGCTTTATTCTTGCCTGTACCGTCCATCAAGTCCCTGAAGAGTACCTCTTCGTCACCCCATGTGTGTGAAAGTATCGCATACGGCGGAATCTTGTCTTTGGGAAAGTCATCTGTCAGACGGAACCCGCCGGTATCGTCGTGTTCCAGGAGGCGCATCGTCCAAAGGGTGCCGAATGTTTGGTGGTGGGAAAAGGCGAGCGGGTGCGCGGTCAGAAGGCTCTGGCGTTCGCGGGATCTGCGGGCATAACAATTAGTATTCGAAGGTAAAGAGAGCCACCTGATACCAGACAAGAAGTACCTACCGCAAGTAACTGTCGAGGGGTGTAGCGCAAATTTCGGCGGATGCGGTAAAGGGTGTTGTTAACTTTCAATGTCGTTGTCGTCGCTGTCTTTGAGGGTTGAGGGTTGAGGTGTTTCGCTGCCGGATCACCAACCCCGCACGTTGGGCATTTATGGCGTTGGCGGCGTCCAGGCGGCTGGTGCCAACCGCCCGTATTCGAAGCATCGTCATTGGTGGTGTTTCGCTGGCGTGCATGAACACGTCCCTCTGGAGCGCCGTCGCGGCAACGCAATTCAGTGTGAATGCGTGGGAAGTACGTGATGCTGCCATAGATGAACGAGAAATACTAACTTTTCGCTGGAACAGGTTACGTATTTGAGCAGGGCTGTATGAAAACACTGGCACTCCTTGTCTCGGATTTGCGTCTGCTTTTTTTGTGATCAAATTGGCAGTCTAGAAGTAGGAGATGCTGCGAAGTCCAGTGTAACAGGTTGACATATACGCGCTTGCGGCTGCGTGCCCGCAGGGTGCTATTGATTGAGAATGGCTCAGGTGGTCAGAAAGCAGACGTTGCCCACAATCGCGCCGAAAGATTGGTCGTGGATGGCCGACGCTGAGACGCGGGACTTGGAGGATCTTTAGTTGGTCTCTTCAATGCGAAGTTTGGCGGTTGGGTTGAACGACTTATTGGCGATTGTCGTGGAGCGGGCACCACCATCTTCGAAGCTATCCCCTAAGAGAGTATTGTCGATATTCCGCGCACGAACCAGCCGGTGATTGGGCGCGCTACTACACATATATACATGGTCGCTCAAGGTTGGGACCACTGCCTATCCTGTCCTGGGACCACTACTTCCTGTCTTAGGACCTGTCCTGGGACCACTACCTTCCTGGGACCACTGCCTATCATGTCTTGGGACCACCACCCTTCCTGTCCTGGGACTATTGCTTATCCTGTCCCACCACCCATCCTAGGATAGGCAGTGGTCCCAGGAAGGGTAGTGGTCCCAGGACAGAATAGGCAATGGTCCTAGGACAGGATAGGAGGTGGTGGTCACAGGACAGGATAACCAGTGATCCCAGGTCAAAATAGATAGGTCCCAGGACAAGATGGGTGGTCCCAGGAGAGCTGTACTGGGAAAGGCGGTAAGAAGTTGATGAGATTTCATCCGGGGTATGCGAAACGAGGGACGTGCGCCTACCAAAAACGGCTGCATTTCCGCGCGGAGGCAGATACTTGTAGTTATTCAACTCGTTCTTCTGACACTAAAAAGGACTCACCCGCCGAATCGTCTCAATCGTCCGCGTTGCCATCATGATGACCACCCATGCCCTCCAAGGGCGTAATTAACTAGGAGCCGCAGCGAGGAAACTCGGAGTTGTTCCCAGGCACTTCAGCATTGTGCCTTTCGGAAGGACTCCCGTTTCTGCTTCGATATGGTAGTCATTGCTAGAGTACAGGTAAACAAAAGCATAAGTAACAAGACCAGGACCGAAAGGGCCGTATGGTCCTTGCTCCCGGTCTTTTGTTGTGATGGGAGGGTAGTCCCTTTTTATCCCTGAGTCAGATCTCGCTCCTGTGTTAGAATGGAACGGCAGTCGTGTTCCTCTCTCTTTTGTGGGGGTGCGGAAAAGCTTTTGTTTCCTTCTTTCTTGCTAGGAAAATAGGAGGCATGTGTTGCTGAAGAGAGAGTTTTGATGAATCTTTGCAAGAAAGAGAAAAGATTCTGAGCTATTTGTTTGTTCTTCTATCCAGCAAAGGAATACTGCCACCTCAACACCCAGACCTAGTGTTTGTTCCACGTCCTTCACGCCATCTCCTGATCCATGTGTTCCTGCCTTTGGCCTCTAAATACTAAACCGCGTGACGTAGAAGATACTGCTCACGCTCGTCAGGGTACATCGCAAACGTCACGCCTCGCGCATCATAGAGAGCCTTGACATTAGCAACGTCATCTACAGCTCCGCCCCAGTACGCCCACAAGGACCAATAGACAAAGTGAAACTCCTCCAGCTTGGGCGCCCTCACGAGCACCTTGCTCGCCAGCGGCCCCGGCGCGTCCACAGTCTTGATGCTCTCGACCACCAGCCGCCGGAGGGCGGGCACCTGGGCGAGCACGGTCCCGAAGCCGGCAAAGTCGCAGAAGCAGCATTGCCAGAGCTCCAGGCTCGTGAGGCAGGCTATCTCCGGGCCCGGACTGAAGGGCAGGCGGTACGCGTTGATGCACGCGAAGTGCTCCAAGTTGGGGAACTGCGGGAGGATAGACAGCATGAGAGTGCTGAACTGGTCGCGATTGGCGTCCGTAAATTTAGTGTGCCCCTCATGGTGTCGCCCGTGGAGCTCCCTGAGGCTGGCTTTGAACCCCGGCAGGGCATGGTTCCATTTGACGTCGTGGAGGCGGTTGGCGGTCAGAGTCTTGACGTTGGGGCACAGGCTGGTCAGGAGCTTGACGCTGAACTCGACGTTCTGGACACATTTGAGAAACCCGCTCTGCATCCTTTCGGCCCGCGCCTTGGCGCTGGGGAAGGACCTGCCTCGCACTCGCGCGCGAGTTTCATCTTGATGTAGGTGGTGACTAGCACGTTGGTTTTGTAAAAGTCTTTATCCATCCTGCGAGGATAGAATTCAAGGTTGGCAGTCGGGTGTACGACGAGCCGGGCAAGGTCCGGGCGGCAGATGAGCGTGCGTGCGAGCAGCCACCACTTGTCGCACATTGGGCGGTGGTAGAGATGCTTTGTTGCAGTGGTTCGAAACGACTTTGATGTAAGGCAGAGAGCAGCGAGCGTGACGAGGTGCGCTTTCTCGGCCAGGTAAAAGTTCCTCCTTTGCGGCGAATACGGTGGGTGATACCATGGGGCTTCGGCATACGGGGTCCGTGTGCAGTGCAGACAGAACACGGCGATGATCATGTCCCAGAGCTCGTTAGGGAGTGCCACGGTCGCCGTTGGTGAGGCTCCCTCGTTGGGAACGGCGGCTGCCGGTGGTGGAGCGGCGGTCCGTCGTCTGAACGTCCATTTTCTGGACATGAGTTGTTTTAGCGCCATGATGGAAAACCGAAGAAAGCAGGGGGGATTAAGGGAGGAGGAATCAGAAGCAGAATAAGAGGAAGAAGAATCAGAAGCAGCAGCAGAAGAAGAATGAGAACCAGCAGCAGCAGAAGAAGAATGAGAACCAGCAGTAGCAGACGAAGAAGAATGAGAAGCAGCAGCAGAAGAAGAAGAATGAGAAGCAGAAAAGAAAGAAGAAGAATAATCAGAAGCAGAAGAAGAAGAATAATCAAAAGAAGAATGTGATGGGTATCCCTGGAGAAGGGCAGACGAAGAATATTCAATTAGGATTCGAAATATTGATGTCTCTCGGCTCACTGCAACTGAGTTTTCTCGATGACCACACTACCCGCCTTCCACCTCGGCCCTCAGCCCGGTTAATCGGACTCGACCATTAGATGACGATCGAAGCCGCCCTCGACAACCGACCGGAAGCCGCCGTCCAGATTAACCACGTGAAACCCCTCCTGCGTGAGGATCCTATGGGCGAGGTAGCCCCTGTACCCGACGAAGCAGTAGACCAGAACCTTGGCCGACTTGTCCAGCTCCCCCACCCGCTGCCGCAGCTCGCCGAGGTTGACATTAACCGCGCCCGCGACGTGGCCCGACGCAAACTCGTCAGCGGACCGCACGTCCAGCACCAGGTAGTCCTCTAGCCGCAGCTTTCCCGTCGCAAAGTCGGCCGCGTGCACAATCTCGACGTCTCCACGCACAACGTTCCCCGCCACAAAGCCGGCCATGTTGACGGGATCCTTGGCGCCCCCAAACGGCGGCGCGTACGCCAGCTCCAGGTGCTCGAGGTCCTCGACCGTCATGCCGGCCTGCAGCGCCACGGCCAGGATGTCCGTCTGCTTGTCCACGCTCTCCGTGCCGGTGACCTGCGCGCCCAGCAGGCGGCCCGTGCCCGTCTCAAAGTGCAGCCGTATGATCAGCTTCTGCGCGCCGGGGTAGTAGGTCGCGTGGTGGGCGGGGTGCACGGTGACGCACTCGTGGCGCACGCCCGCCAGGTCCAGCTGCGCACCCGACACGCCGACCTGTCCGATGGCCTGGTCAAACACCTTGCAGACGGACGCGCCGACGTTGCCGCGGTAGGCGATCTCGCGCCCGCAGATGTGGTCGGCCGCGAGCCGGCCCTGGCGGTTGGCCGGCCCCGCGAGCGCCAGCCGCACGTTCCTGTCCTGCACGCGGTCGTACGTCTCGACCAAGTCACCGACCGCGTAGATGTCTGGGTCCGAGGTCTGCATGAACTTGTTGACCGAGAGGCCTGTCTTGCCCACCTGCAGCCCGGCCGCAGCGGGGATATCCGTCCGGCCGCGGATGCCCGTCGCGAGGATCACAAGGTCTGCGCGGATGGGGTCGTGGTTGCTGAGGTGGACTGCTCCTGTTGCGCTCTGGTGTGTGGTGATTCGGGTTACGGTTGTGTCGGTGATGACCTTGACGCCGTTGCGCTCGAGCTCTCTCTTGATCGGGTGGGCCATGTCGGCGTCGGCGAGCGGGAAGACATGCGACGACTTTTCGACGACGGTGACGTCGAGGCCGAGGGCTTTGAGGTTCTCGGCGGCCTCGAGGCCAATGAATGCGCCGCCTATGACGACGGCGGAGGTGACGCTGTGTGTGGCGATGTACGCTTTGATGTGCTGGAGGTCGGGGATCGTGGTGAGGTGGAAGACGTGGCTCGCGCTGACGCCGTCGATGGGCGGCACGAGCGGTGCCGCGCCGAGGGCGAGGACGAGCTTGTCGTACTCGAGCGACTCGACTTTCTCATTATTTCGGACGGTGACTGTCTCGGCCGTCCGGTCTATGCTGAGCAGCTCAGTGTTGGTCCGGACGTCGATGTTGAACCACTTGTGGATCTTCTCGGGCGTCTGGACGTAGAGCTGAGACTCGTTGGGGATGATGCCGCCGAGCGCATAAGGGATACCACAATTCGCGTAGCTGACGAAGGGTCCTTTCTCGATCACGGTGATGTTGGCATGTTCGTCGAGCCGCCGCAGACGGGTGGCGCACGACATACCGCCGGCCACGCCGCCGACGATGATGATGTTTTTTCTTGCTGTCGACATTATGATTTGTGTATGATGTGATCTTGAAATTAGGAAGAAACTGTGTTGAGATGGTGATTCCGTGACGAGGGATCGCTGTGGAGTTGGTCGCAAATATAGATGCCTATGTAAGTAGCCAGATCCGGGCCACCGCAACCTCATGATGATCAATTCCAAATGATGATTAACTCTGCATGACAGTTAATTGTATGTGCTGCTGCTCTCAGGTGACATGTCAGGGGGCGCTCACCTTGATTGCTGAGCTCCAACAATGAAATATGGAGATTGATCGGGGCTGGAGAGATGCTCCTGGTGGTGGTCTGATCGGGGAGCTGTGACGTCGCCACATCGCCGAACGACTTAGACTGGTTCCCAGACAGCCCCTTCCGGGCTAGCTTGACAGATCTATGGAGACTAGATCCGAAGACCTTTGTTGTGGTTTGTACGTGGAGTGTTGGAATGTTTCAAACCGCGCATGTTGGTAGTCGGGGACATCCCGGTTTCAGCATGTCCCCTGCTCCAAACGGGGAACACTGTATGGTAGATCCGGGGATCTGGGAACAGCTCATCAACGACCGCCAAGATTGCGGGTCTCGATTGAAATGCACTCTGATAATAGCAACAAGCAACGTCCCCGAGTCGCCGACCTATGTTGGTACTCAAGTCAGGTGTAATTCTGCGTAATCAATCATTGGATGTAACAGGCCTATAGCCAGGAAGGGTGGACCTTCCAACGTATGAATGGAGTCAAGAGGACAGTTTTCTTTGTAGTTGTGAATAACGTTATAGGTTTTTCACCCGGCTCCGGGCCGCTCCAGGCCCGAGCACGGTTTTTTACTATGTATTTAGCATCAGAAGTACCGGCAAGCCTAACGGCGTAGGAATAATAATAGCATTGGATGTAGTAATGCGCATCTTGACTGTGTCCGTTCACGCAATTATCCATTGAGACTTGGTTATCTGAATGGGTGGCAAAGTGCGTGGATTGCGGGAATATTACAAACACCTCGTTTCGGATTGCACAGCAAAAAGGATTCAATTGCTCGACTGTCCAAGAACTTCTTACAGTCTCAGCCAACACTGTTCATCAACTCGACCGTTTTCCTGGCCATCAACTCCACGTCGCCCGGGAACCGAGCGCTGATGTAATTGTATTGGCTATCCTCGACAACGAAACTGTGCAACAAGGGGTCAGCATCACTTGATAACCGATCCTCCTTCAAGCTGCAGCCACTTACGGGGTAGGGCTCAGACTGTTCTTGTACTGTGCCGGGTTGGCCAACGCCTTTCGGACCTGAGCAGGATATCGAAGTCAACATCAATCCCTCCACCGCATCTCAACATGACCCACCAAAGCCTCGACATTGTCGCTCCCGGCGCCATAGGTCTTGTAATAGTCCCCCAGAACCAGTCTGGTCCCCCAAAACGCCACCTGCTCGAATCTTGCGGGCAGAGCTGTGGTGACACAATCTGCTATCACGCTGCGGCCAGCTTCGTCCCGCGCTTCGGACAGCACCATGACTCCATGGCAGACGGCGGCAACGGCTTTGCGGCTTGGCTTGCGCGTGGTGGGGAAGAAGTCGAGGAGGAGCTTGTGCACAACCGGCGAGTTGATGATCTGGCGGACGCCCTTCTCGTGGCCACCGGGGAGGAAGACGAGGTCGAACGGGGCGAGGGTGAAGGCCGATGCGGTCCAGGCGCGGGGGAGGACCCATTCATGCGTTTGTGTCATTTTCGTGTAGAGGCTAAGGGTTGACTTGTTTGCGCCCTGCAGGAGCAATTTTCAGTTTGGGGATGCAACAGGTTGTGACAAAAACGGGCAGCGAGGGTCAAACAAGAAGTTTCTGGGTGATGCCCTCCAGCATCCGCTTATCGCATGCAGGAGTGTTGCCTGTCTCGGTCGCAAAGTGGACGATGAAGCCAGCGTCCTTGAAAGCGTGGTAGGGGACGGCCGTTTCTGCGTAGGGTGCAATGAGCGGTGAGCCCGATGGTCAGAGATGTCGGGTCCATGAAGTCGAAGTCGTCTCAGGGCTCGTTACCGGTCGGGTCATGCCCGTAATCGGCCATCATGATGAGGACCTGCACCATCCTGCGGGCAGATTGGGTAATTACAGTAGCTCAGCTTTGTCTCTTTTTCCAACCTCTCGTGGGCTTCAGGTCTTGATTCTTGCTCCGTCAGGTAGTGTTGTGACAGAATGTGGTTGCGATGGAATCACCCGCGCGGTTACAGATGATGAAGGTGGTACTTGAGTTGAAGGCGACGCGAAACAGACTCGAGCGCCAGCCGCCAAGCAGGCAAGGCCGCCAGCGCAGCGCTGAGGCTGCAATGAGCTAGCGCCGGAGGCTCCAATCCTGGCTCTCACGATCAATTGAGCGTCAGCGCTTAACCCTGACCCTCACCCGACGATCGAATTTGAGACATCCCCAAGACCGCACAGACCATGCAACTGCCGAGACTGGGACAAAACCGGGTGAGTGGATGCCCCATCAGCGGGCAGAAGACCTGAAAGACGGAATCCCGAGAAATGCAGTCCTGCGTCTGTCGGGTCTGCTACGTCAACGGCGAATGGAGAATGACACGGCAATGCGTTCATCGCCTTGCCCAAGTTTACGTTTACCAGCTGGATGCGATGTTATTGAGGTGAACTACCACCATCACCCCCGCAGCAGCATCTCGTCTACCCAAGATTCAATGGAGCGAAGCCGGCCGTCGTGAGCTTAGGTTGTGGACTCCAGGTCGGTTTCCAGGTTGTGCTGCACCGCATCTGCGCATCGTGCTGGGGGCTGCTGGGGGGCAGACGCAAAGCCGGCGCTATTGCACTAGGCCTGCGACTGGCCTGCTCGAATCTGCACCCCCGCCGGTTTAATTCCTGCCCGTTTTGTCGTCGGAGTCGGCATGTTCGGACCACGCCTTCCCAGGAACTGCACTGCATTGGCCATCCCCCCTCTCACTGACGAGTGCACCAACATCGGGCGGCACAGCTTACCTTGCCTGGGAGCATAAGCTTATCGGCTCTCGACCCGCCTCGTCCAACACCAGCTCGCCAACTCGCTGTCAGCCTGCCCGATCGGTGACGGGCACTGCCGGCACAGGAGGGGGGATTACCGCGACACCGCTCAACAGCCGACACCACCACACGTCTTTCCGATCTTTTTAAAACACCCAGCACGGGACGACGAAACCGGTCAGCAGCGCACCTCCGCTCCACACCCAGACCGGCACCTCACGATGGACGCATCTTCACCACGGCCCATGGACATCGAGGTCGCAGAGCCGGGCGACACCGACTCGGACGAGTTTTACCCGCACGACATCGGCTCTGAGATTGTCGCCGCTGCTGGCTCCGTCAGCTCCAGCATCTTCCGGCATTCGTTCGAGCACGGCAGGAGGGTGAGTGCACACGGCGCTGAACCCTGGAGTAGGCGCCTGGAGAAACTGCGCCGCTAACGATTGACCCCGCGATCCCGTCGGATGTTGCAGTACCACTCGTACAAGAACAGCAGATATCCCATCCCAAACGACGACATCGAGCAAGACCGCGAGGAGCTAAAGCACGCCCTGATGCTGGAGCTGACAGAGTGAGTTCCACTTCTTCACGGTCCGTCTGACCTTGCGGTCGTTACAGGCTCCCCAGTGCCTACCCCCTCCAGGCTGCCTGCCCCTTCCCCGCACTATCACCCCGTCTTCGTCAACGGTTTGATCGCGACATCGCCAAGATCAAAAAAACTGGAACCCAACCCATCCCAAATCCATCTGCAGTTTCTCATATGCCATATGCCGTGCGACTATTATCCACCACACCACACCAATTAATTATCTTACCTGGTGCCGTTCATTCAATTGTCACCCACCTGCACATCCATGGATTCACCCCCTCAGTCGCAGGCCCCTGGACCTGCACCGCTGACATCAGTGGCGCACGCAGCGGAAAACTCTTTTTTGCCCCTATTGGAGACTATCCGCAAAAGATTATTGATCTGGGCACCGGCACGGGGTTGTGGGCAATCGAGGGTCTGTATGGCCTTCTTGGTTTTCTCATCTCTTCTTCGAGGTCGTTATTATCCTACCTATGCTAACGTCTCTCAACCCAAACAACAGTTGCCGACCTGTACCCGTCCGCCGTCGTGCAGGGCATTGACTTCACCCCCATCCAGCCCGTATGGGTGCCCTCCAACCTCAGCTTCGTCGTCGACGACATCGAGGACGAATGGCGGAATGGCTCCGACTTCGACCTCGTCCACATCCGCCAGGTCTTTCCCGTCATTAAGGGCACAGACAGGCTCATCCAACAGTGCTTTGAGTAGGTCCTCCCTTCTGCTGAAACCCGTGAAAGAGCAAAATCTGACGGTTGCCAACAGTAACATCAAGCCTGGCGGATGGATAGAAATACAGGAATTCGGCGGCCGTCCGTTCTGTGACGACGGCTCAACCCCAGAAGGCTACAGCGTCCTCAAATTCTCCGACCTGGCAACCCAAGCCCTGGCGAAATTCGGTTGCGACTTCCGCGTCGCGGACAAACTCGAGGGGCAACTTGCGCAGGCCGGATTCAGAAACATAACCTGCAGGAGATTCAAGGTTCCCATGGGGACATGGCCAAAGGTGCGTCCGCCAGACTGTCGTAGGCGGCGGCAATCCTCCACGCTTAACTGGCAGCCCCAGCAGAATCAGAAAAGAAAACTAATCAAGCAACTACAGGACAAGCGTTTGCGTCTCATCGGTCTGTACTTCAGGACCGTCTTTGCGTCGTTGATCGACGCCATGGCTGCGAAGCCGTTCGCCGCCCTAAACCTGCCAGCCCAGGAGATCAACGACATCGTGGCGGCTGCGAGCGAGGACATTTCAAACAACAAGTACCACAGCTATTACGAGTACCTATTCTGGACAGCGCAGAAGCCTTATTACTAAAACTCGAAGCGGTACTCACCTATTTAGACGGCCGATCTTGCAGCTGGAGTTTGGATACAACTTAACAAATCATTACATCCATGAGAACGAAACTATGCGGCACTCTGCGAGACGAATCTGACCGAAATGCATATCAGCTGTTCTGCACCAAGTGAAGAGAAGGCAGGGAGGCTGACTGTACAGGGTTTATAGACCCCCGGTGCGTCGCTGCTGTTGTTACCCAGACCAAACAACAACGAAGTCGAAAAGAAACAAGACGAGGGATAAGAACAGAGGCAGCGCGGACTAATTAAATTAGTAGCCCGTAGAGGCTTCGTCCAGATCTAAGAGAAAAATATACGAAACCATCACCTACTTATACCCCAATTCCCAAAAAACAGCACAGCTTTCCGGAACAAACTTTTCATTCACGGCACCCAACATGAACCTATCATCTAGTGATTTCCTTCTCTCCCTTGGCACGGAACGCAAAAAAAGAAACGGCCGCGTTCTTTCTCGGCTCCGATATCCCCCTGGCTCCGAAAACACCAAAGCGGCCAAGTCTGTCCAGGTTCCCCAGGATCAACGTCCCCACCTTCTCGGCCCGCCAGCCGCGATGGCGGTTTCCCCGAGGGCCAGGTTGCCGCCGCATTGGTGGGATTCGACCGCGCTCCGCATAACACCGTCGTAATAAGAACCTGGGGGTGGCGTTTTTTTCTTCTTCTTCCTTTTTGATATTTTCCCCGGAAAACGGAAAGCGGCAGGTTTCATGATCGCCCGTCGTATATTGGATGTGACCTGGCGTGAGTGCAGTGAAACCCGGGGATGCTCGCTCACGCATGGAGAAGTATATAGAACGAAACTTAACTGCCCTCACCAGCTGTCTTGAACCTCTTCCTCCCAGCCTATTTCACTCACATTATAGGTTGAAATCCACAAACATGGACGTCCTCCGCGCCCTCACCCTCTCCCTAGCCCTCCTCCCCTCCTCAGTCGCCGCTGACCAGACCACCACCATCGACCCGTCCTCCAATCGCGGCACCTGGGAAGGATGGGGCACGTCCCTGGCCTGGTGGGCGCAGGCCTTCGGCACGCGCAACGACCTAGCCGACATCTTCTTCAGCACGAAAACAACAACGCTCAACTCGGTCACCCTGCCGGGGCTCGGCCTCAACATCGTGCGGTACAACGCGGGCGCGACCTCGTCCAAGGCCGTCAACGGCACGTCGATGGCCCTGCCCTCGTCCATGGTCGCCTCGCGCAAGATGCAGGGCTTCTGGGTCGACTGGGCCAGCACGTCGCCGGCCTCGGCCAGCTGGGACTGGAACGTCGACTCGGCGCAGCGCAACATGCTCTGGAAGGCGCGCGACCGCGGCGCCGACACGTTTGAGCTGTTCTCCAACTCGCCCATGTGGTGGATGTGCGCCAACCACAACCCGGCCGGCAGCGACGACGGCAAGTCCGACAACCTCCAGAGCTGGAACCGCCAGCAGCACGCCGTCTACATGGCCACGATCGCGAAATACGCGGCGGATAACTGGGGCTTCGCGTTCGACAGCGTCAACCCGTTCAACGAGCCGTCGGCCGCGTGGTGGAACGGCAAGACGGGCACGCAGGAGGGGTGCCATTTTGCCGTGGCGACGCAGGCGACGGTGCTGGGCATCTTGAGGAGCGAGTTGGACTCGCGCGGGCTGAAGGGTACGGCCATCTCGGCGAGCGACGAGAGTTACTACGACGAGGCGGTCGCGACGTTCCAGGGGCTCGGGTCGACCGCGGTGGGCAAGATCGGCCGCGTGAACGTGCACGGGTACCAGTACGCGAGCGGGGCGCGCGCCGAGCTGTTCAAGATCGTCAGCGCGGCGGGCAAGAAGCTGTGGCAGAGCGAGTACGGCGAGGGCGACGCGACGGGCGAGCGCATGGTGAGCAACATGCTGCTGGACTTTCGGTGGCTGCGGCCCACGGCGTGGGTGTACTGGCAGGTGCTCGACGGCGGCGGATGGGGGCTCATCGACGCCGACAACGACAAGAAGAGCATCGCGGGCGTGAACCAGAAGTACTTTGTGCTGGCGCAGTTCGCGCGGCACATCAAGCCCGGGATGCGCATCCTGGACGGCGGGAGCGATTATTCGGTTGCCGCGTACGACGCCGGGAAGAAGAGGCTGGTGGTGGTCGCGGTCAACTGGGGCAGCGCGCAGTATCTGAACTTTGAGATGAGCAAGTTCAAGACTCCTGGCGTCAACGGGGCGACGGTCAAGCGGTGGACGACGCAGATTGGCTCGTCGGGGACAAGGTATGCGGCGGCGACGGACACGAAGATTAGCGGGACCAAGTTCTGGTCGTGGTTTGAGAAGGGGGCGGTGCAGACTTTCGAGGTCGAGGGAGTTGTTTTGTAGATGGAGACAGAGACAGCACAGGGTGTTGGCAAGGTGATGTTTTGGTTAATTAGTTGCAATCTACCTTACCTACCACATGTACGGTCCTGGTGCAACGGATCAAGCATCGAGCGACCCGGAAGTTCTGTTCTTTGCCAGTTTAGCAATGCTTCTTTTAACAGTTTGCTTGGCTTAGCTAGCCATAAGCTTTGTAATCAATGTTTGTGAATATGTGCTTAGTAGAAGGTATATGTATCCATGCCGGAAAGGCTCTCGGCTTATGAATCCTAAAACAGAAGATGGTACGTGTTATGATATCCAAAGGGAGGTGCGGGTTAGTTACCCGCCTTAATTGGGAGACGAATCGATTAACCAAAAATGGTATTACGCCTTTCTTTGAGAGCGTGTTAAAACTTCGAGCTCTACGTTGATGCTATTGAACCGTACCAATCCCGCCCATCTCAATGAACATGACTGCCCTAGAAAACAAACCCCCCTTTGCCATCGCGATGTCCCGCCCTAACAAGATAATACAGTTACTGTTGAAGTCTTCTGTACAGCGAACAAACAACAACAAACGCCACTCCCTCTTAGGTTACCTTCTACTGAAACAGCACGTCCTCAGCCCACTTCCTCATTCTCCCCGTCGCCTCCCCCTCCTCCTTCGACCCTCCCTCAAGCAAGATAAAATCATGCGCTTCGTTCCTCAAAAGCTCCAAGCGCACCCCAACCCCCGGCGACACTTTCCGCACCGTCTCGGCAAACTTCACGCCCTGGTCCCGCAAGACCTCCTGCTCCCCAACAGTCACATACAACTCCCTCACGATCGCCTCCAGCCCCGCAAACCACGCGCCATCCACATCCCCGGGCATAGCCCACCCCTCCCCACGGGCCGTCTCCTCCTCGTACTCGGCCACCCCTCCGACCAGATACTCAACCGCTATGCCCAGGATCTCAGGCGAGAGCATGTCAATGTACCGGTTCGCGCGAAACGAGGCGTCGGTCCTCCGCGCGCTGACCCACGGGGAGACGGCAAACGCGCCGGCAAGCGGCTCGGCCAAGACGATGCACTCCGCCTTGGGGTGCGGATGCAGCAGGTGCGAGAGCAGCTGCGCCGTCAGGTTCCCGCCGGCCGAGTCCCCGCCAAAGATGATATCCCGCGGACGGACGCCGGACTTTAGGATCTGCGCGAGCCCCGCCGCGGCCTGGCACAGCTGCGTGGGGTACTTGGCCCCCGGGGAAAGCGAGTACTGCAGACACGCGACGGCGACCTCGTCGCCGCTCCGCGCGCGCGCCGCGAGGATGTACGCGCGGAGGCACCACTCGAGGTGTCCGTCCTGCAGGGCAACGTAGTACCCCCCGCCGTGGAGGAAATACACGACCTTTGTGGCGCGCGCGCGGTCGCCGAGCCAGAGGAGCGAGGACGCGCCGTCTGGTAGTGGGGTTATGTCTGGGGAGGTCAGGCGGGCGGCGAGGTAGCTGTCGGCCGCTGCGAGGGCCTTGCGCCTGCGTGAGGCGAGGAAGGAGGTGTAGGCTTGCGCGGTGGAGGGGGTGAGGAACTGCACTTGGCGCGCTGTGGGCACGGAGAGCACGAAGCGGAAGAGGGCGCAGTGCAGGTAGTAGCGCAGCGGGAGGCCGCGGGTGAAGGCGAGGGTCAGGACGCGGGCGAGGTTGAGGAGGATCTGTGGCGGGGCTGTCTTGTTTGTCAGTGCGGTTGTTTTCATGTACTGTGGGAGGTGGCCTTCAGCAGCACAAGGTTTTGGTTATGTTGTTGAATGGCAGCCGCGGGTTGGTTGTATGACGACGGACGGGACGGGACTGGAGGGCTTGGTACGTACCGCAGAGAAGGAGAAAGACCAGCCCGATCTTTTCTCGCAGCGAGAACGGCGCATTGGGGGACGTAGCCTGCTGGCACCGTTAGTTGATTAATTCCTCATTGTTCAAACCTCGTCGCATCTGAAGCATCATGGTGATAACAAAAGCGCCGGACGAGTATCACTCACCATGTCTCGGTCGGTTGGTTGGTTGGCCAGTCGGTTGGTACCTTCACGTTCTCACACGAATGGAAACCTGCCTACTATCAAAGAATGTGATTTGTAAAGGATGGAGGACTGACAGCAGCATCCCGCTCGTTGGGTTAATTAATTTTCCCCGCATAATGTGCCTGGAAGTACCCCCATGTCCTCACCGTTACATGGCTTGCTTGGCTGCCTTGCTGACCTTGCTTACGTCGGCTGGTTTTTCACCAAATATTTTGTTCCATGCATGTTGCTTGTCCCAATCGAACGTTAGGGTGTGAAGAAGAATCTAAGCCCGGAAGCCAGCAAAGTACAGGTTGGAAGCCCCACAATTGTTGTCATTCAGCCAGTGGTCCCTCCTTCCTGCTCTCAGGTGGAAGGGTCTGTTCTGGCCAACCACCAGTAGCAACCTCAACTGTATCTTGGTTCCCAGACGAGCATGCCTTCCCAGTAACGAATTTTGCTTCGGCCGCGCAGCATCTCGACTACCAGGCAATGAAATCGACGGAAGAAGCGTTGGTGTAGTGGTCAGATGACGCAATTTTGGGTCCTCAAAGCCATCTTTAGTCCTCCTCCCCGCATGATTGGCTCCTTCACCCAAAACCAAGCATCTTCACCACCCGCTTCTCCCCGCTGCGCAATCAGTCATTAACCCCCCCCCCCCCACCTCGCTTACACGGCTATCCATCCGAAGCGGTGCGTTGGAAGAAAACCAAATGCTCCAATCCCGACGACGCTCAAGATATCTTTGTTCAATCGATCGAGATGTGTGAAGGACACATGTGACTACCGTGGTACAGTGTCCTTCCCAGATCTTCCATGCTCCGCAGGCTAATTTAATCCAAGGGCCATCGGCATTTGCGTGGGGGTGTCATGATTGGCCCGATTCATCACCTCCATTCTTGTGTTTATATCAAAGACACTTTCCAGGAATATTCCATGGCTATCAACTGCGGCGGCGGCGTGGTGGTTGTGTCGGCAGTTGGTCGCGCTTAATTTGGACGGCGCGTGCCCGGTTCATGACTGCGACAAAGTCCCAGCCTGCTCGGAGACATGGCTGGCGGTAAAGAAATCAATATTCCAAGCACTTCTAGAAGGCGTTCAATCTTTGGAAATGATTGAGAAGACGAAAGGACTGTGATCTGCTGCTCTCGTCTCTCCGGTACTTATATCATCTATGGTCCCCAAACAGAGGTGCGGCGTGAAGCCTCCTTTGTGCCGGTTTTGTTTTACGACACACTGAACAATCAAGCAGCGAGCAAGACGAAACAAATCAAGCTCAAGTATCACCACAAGCAGACAAGCAACACTAGGCCAAGATGCGTTGGAGGCTTCTACTCTCTGCGGTGGCCATGGCGCCGGCTGTTGATGCCGCCACCATGCTCCGCTTCTCCTGCTCGCAGCTTGTCGTCGAGCGTTTGGATCCGTCAGTACCTTTTACACTGCACATTTATCACTCTGATCACACCAGAATTCCCACTACGCATCTCACTGACACTGACGTACACTCAACAGACTCGTCAACCCGGGCATGATCCCGTCGCCGCATCTCCACCAGGTCGTCGGCGGCAACGGCTTCAACGCCACCATGGATGCCGCGCGCGCCGACCTCCCCAGCGTGGCCACCTGCACGACATGCACGCCGGCCGAGGACTTTTCCAACTACTGGACGGCCGTCATGTTCTTCAAGGCCCGTAACGGCAGCTACCACCGCGTGTCCACCATGGGCAACCCGCTGGGGTTCACGGCGGCGGCGGGCGGCCAGACCATCTACTACCTACAGGCCACGGGCACTGACAACAAGGTGACTGCATTCCGGCCGGGGTTTAGGATGACGGTCGGCGATCCCGGTTTTCGCTCTGCGGCGCAGATCAAGAAGTGCAAGTCCCCAACAATAATCGACATTTTCGTCCTCCCCTTCTTTACCCCTTTTCTTCCGAGTCACCCTTAGCCCCCGTAAATAAAAACACCAACTAACAACCCCCTCCCCGCCAGACCCGCAACTGACCTACACCTGCCTTCAAACCGGCAGCACCCGCGGCGGCGAAACGACATCCTTCCCGACCAAGCCGTGCAAAGTCGGCATCATGGTGAGCATCCGCTTCCCGACCTGCTGGGACGGGCAGAACCTCGACTCGCCCGACCACCAGTCGCACGTTGCGTACCCGGCCAACAGCGGGCCCAGCGGCGGCGGCGTGTGCCCGGCGACGCACCCGGTGCGCATCCCGCAGGTCTTCTACGAGACCATCTGGAACACGGCGCCCTTCAACGACAAGAGCCTGTGGCCCGACAAGAGCGGCGAGCAGCCGTTTGTGTGGTCGTTTGGCGACGCCACGGGGTACGGCAGCCATGGCGACTACGTGTTTGGGTGGAAGGGGGACGCGCTGCAGCGGGCCATGGACAGCGGGTGTAGTAGCGATTTGCTGGGGAATAACATCAACTGTCCCACGCTCAAGGCGCAGACGATTCAGCAGGGGAATAAGTGTGTCAAGGAGGTTACGGTAAGGGAGAATCTGGATGGGTGGTTGAGTGAGCTGCCCGGGGGGATGGCTGTTACGCATGGGTGAGATGGATCGCTGTGTTTCCATGTTTGTCCTATACTATTGACACTGTCCGTGTCCATTTGTCGCAGTTCTAGTCCATGTAGCTAAGTGTGTTGAAGTTATATTGTCTTTCTCTCGTGAGTGACATGGAACTTGATTACCTGTCTGACTGTTCCCTGCCCGGTAGGTGACAACACCGACACGCCGATCGGCTGTTTTCATCACACTTGGTGATAAGTAATCAACCCTCTTCTTCTTTGACTTTACATCATACCATTTGTCCGCAGAGCCTATTCAACGGGGGTTTTGTTACACGGCTTCCATGCTCAGTAATTACCTCCCTCCCTCAAGTACTATTTCGACTGATTAGATGCTACAAAAGCCGTTACACACACGACGGACAGCTGAGGTACTTGAAGAACCTCTACACAGTAGCCTAAGGTACGGTACTTGCAGGTAAATCAGCCCCCACGCTACCTACGATCTCCGGATGTGTGCTAGAATACCAACGAGGTGCCATCACCACCTCGGCAGCCCATGCTACTCTCTAATCGCGATTACAGCAGCCTATCATGCGATCAATAAATGCATGCACATGTATGCAAAGCCGGCACAGTCGTACCGCTGGCGTCTTGTACTTCAGAAGACCAATTAATATGCCCAGCACTTCCCCGCCTTAGCCAACCATGCAAAATGCACTGCAGCTCTTTCCAATACTCGTCAAGGACCAATCCACCTATCCAAAAGAAATGCGCTACACTACGACGAGCGCTGTGCCAAAAGCTGTGCCGTAGCAACGCGTCAGCTAATTGCATGCAGGTTTTGGTAGTTCACGTCGCACCATTCGGACGTGGTTGTCAATTGGGTCCATCTCGGAGGCCGGGATGTCAAGGAGGGTGGTATGCATATAGGCGACATGCACGCACGGAGAGCTCGCGAACGCGAAGTTCAGGAATCTTTGGGAGCTCCAGCTGGCAGTTGACCTCGAATATATACCATACTATATATAATTGCACGACGCCCTTTCCCTTGAGTCTTTAAGTTTACCTCAAAATCACGCTACTCATGCAACTCTACCATTCTTCTTCTTGCAACTGACAACTATCATTCCTAAATCCCCGTTAGGAATAAAACACATCAGACCCCCACAACATGGCGCGCGAAGGCCAAGCCGAGCTCCAGCTCGCCACGGAACAGCTCAACGCGGCCGTAGCCAGGTTCAACAATGAGCCCGCAGCCGACGAGGCTGTCGACCAGGGACAGCGCCGGGACATCATCGAGGCGGCCAAGCGGATCATCGAGTCCGTCGAGGGCCCTGCCGAGCAGTGGGTCGAATCGGCTGGGTCCTTGGCCGTCATTGCCGCCAACCGGCTGTTCTGGGAGTGGAACGTCTTTGAGTCCATCCCGCTGGACGGGAGCAGCATCTCGTATGCGGACCTGGCTACGAAGGTTGATGCCGAGCTGGCGTTGCTGAGTGAGATTCTTGTTCTAAACTGTTGAAGGTTTGATGTCAATGGCTAATGCCCAAATGAACTGAAGCTCGCATCGGCGGCCTGCTCGTGTCCTCGGGCGTCTTAAAGCAGATCGGGCCTGACCACATTGCGCACACGCCTAGGTCCAAGATCTTTGTTGAGGAAAACCCCGCGGGCGCAGTATACATGCTCAAGTACGATTGCTCGCCAGTTCCAAACCGTCCTTCACCTCTCCATGTTAGACAACAAGACATAATCAACCACGGCAGAGCTAACACCCCTACCCCCACGCAACCAGCTGGGACAACGGCCTCCAGATGTACGCCCAGCTCCCCAAATACTTTGAGCAATACGGCCGCAAAGAGCCCGAGGCAATGACCCACATCCCCTTGACCTTCAGCCACGGGCACCCCGAGATAGGCTACTACGAGATGATCGCGCGCGACCCGGCCGTGACGCGACGCTTCCTGCAGGGCATGGCCGGGATCGAGGCGCGCACGCCCGTCGTCGGCATCTACGACTTCTCGTGGGTCGTGTCTCTGGTGCAGCACGAGCATCACGAGCTGAGCGTTGAAGCGCACATGCAGCGCCCGCTTTTTGTCGACATTGGCGGCGGCCCCGGCAAGGCGATCAAGCTGATCCTCGCCGAGTACCCGGCCCTGCCTGCCGAGCGGTTCTACCTCCAGGACCGTGAGGGGGTTATCAAGGCTAATCAGGCGCTCAATGATCCTGCGCTCCGGGGCGTGCAGTACATGGCTATCGATTTCCACGTCGCGCAGCCCCTGAAAGGTTCGTTCAGCTAACCAACCTCCACGTGCTCCCAAACCCCTTTCATAACGTAAACATAACAGTGCTACTCGCCAAACGAACTAACCGACCAAAACAGGCGCCCTAATCTACTTTTTCCGCCGCGTGCTACACAACTACGCAGATCCCGTGACCGTCAACATCCTCCGGCACGTGGCCGAGGCCATGGCGCCGGACAGCAAGCTTCTCCTGCAGGAGGACATTGCCGAGAACCCGCCCAACCGCGAGTCGGCCTGGCTGGACTTGCTCATGCTCGGCTTCGGCGGCAAGCAGCGCACGCTCGACAACTGGGAGCGCGTGCTCGGGGCGGCCGGGCTGGAGATTGCGAGCATCGCGAGCGGCAAGGGCCCGTGGAAGAGTCTGCGGGTTATCGAGTGTGTCAAGAAGACGGTGGTCTAAGCACTGTCGATATCGAGGGGTTATTCAGACTGTGTGGGGTTGGGAGCTTATGGTTTGTAGTCAATGTGTCGGTATACACTCAAAACGACATGAGCATGGTGGTCACGGTGATGACGCGAGATCTTCAAAAAGCCCGATCAGCACTTCACACCTTCCCTCTTTACTTTTGATCACGGTTGCCGAATGAGAGAAGAACTCGTTTACACAACAACATTGAAAAACAAATGTCATTCAGAACTACACCTGCAAAGTTCTCGATAGGTGAAAGCTGATTAAAAGAACATGCGTCGCCCACACCTTCACCGTGAGCGCGGTTACTATTCTCGGTGGATTTAGCTCAACTTAACTCACTAGCGAAACAAGAAAATGAAACGGAGAGCAGGAACGGCGGTCCACTGGTCAGGAGTCACTGGATAACCTTTGTTTGTCCCCTGAGCCGTATTTGGCCAGGGCCTCTCTCTTCCATGAAACTCGGATTTCTTTGACAGACAAACCCGGGCAAGCATCTCTAGCAACAAATCCGCACCTCCTTCCGCAGGTTTTAGAACTATGAGCACGGGCGGAACTGACTTCTAAACATGAAGTAACTACCTCCTTGATACGTTATATACCTACCTGATAGCCTCAAGACATGGATCGTGTCTCTAGTGTGGGATACTTGTGTCAAGACGATAAACAGCTCTGTCAAAATCGGCCAGAGGCATCCTGTCGAGGTTGTACCGGCCCTGGACACAGTCGCAGCTTAGAGAAAGATACTGTTGTCCGCCACGTGCAACTTAACAACAAAGCTGAATGATGTCCAATCCAAAATCCACAAATTGAACTCGAACGAACTTCACGTAATAATTCCAACCATGCGGGTCCTGTCTACCTCCGCAACACCAAGAACCTAAAGTTCAAAACAATGCCCTTACGGCAGATAATCTCTAAAGGCACAACAACCTCATCTAACCCACCCCACCCCATCCCGATACTCACCCCCCCCCCCCCCCCCCCCCAGATCTACATCCCCAGCCTCCAACCTGTATTCAAAATGATCCCAGATCCCCATCCATCTAAAAATGAAAGAAATCCAACTCCAAATTCCTCCCCACCCCGCCCCCAGCCCCAACACCCTCCCTCTCCCTCCCGCCACCAGCCGCCTTCTCAGCGCTGGCAAGCAAATCATGCAGACTCATCGTCTCGTCGTCCTCCATCCCCTCTCCCCCACCCCGCGCGGCATGCTCATCGAGGATCCACTGCACGTCGCACCCGCTGCCGTTCCCCGCGTTGAACCGGATGCCGCCGCCCCTGCCGAGCCCCGCGACGGGCAGCTCGATGACGTCGAGGTTGTGGTCGTTGTCGTCGTCGGTGGGGGTCGAGACCGCTTCGCTCACGAGGTCTGAGTATTGCATGTGTTTCGTGGTCGTCGCCGGTCGGGGGCACGTGGTGCTGGACTCGCTGTGGTCCGTGGGTAGGGCGTCGGCGCTGGGCGAGAGGCCTGGTGGCTCGGCGAGCCATTCTTCTATTGTTACGTCGACTGTGGAGAAGTCTTCGCTTCTTGGTTGTTGTTGTTGTTGTTGTTGCAGTTGCCCGGGGCTGCTGTGGATAATGTGTTCTGTCTTCTGGTTGGACATACTATTCGAGGAAGGTTGGGGGTTATTTGCAACCGGCGAGAGCTCGGGCGTTAGCCTCTTCTTGTGCGCCAAGTGGGCGATGTCGAGCACCGTGGTGTTCAGGAACTGGAGCAGGTCAGACTCGTCATTGAGGGCCGGTATCTCGGGCGAGTGACGGCCGGAGGTAGTTATAGAGTCGAATGCGTCGTTGCCGTGGGACAACCTGCGAAGCGCCGTGTGTAGGGGGTCAGACCCGAAGAGCAACGGAGCTGGACGCGCGAGCTCCGAGGTCCGCCGGCTGGGTGCGAAGCGGGCTCTCTTGAACGGTTGCGGGTTTCCGTCGCTGCTGGGCTTCGTCTCATGCCTGGCGGGGGAGACGGAGTAGAGGCTGTCGATGTGGGCGGGGCTGAGGTTGCTGCTGTCAAACAGCATGTGCTTTCTACTAGCATTATTCACGTTGCCCTGATGGAGCTGGCTGACTAGTGCGCCGGCGTCGAAGGTGCTCGGGTTGGCCATACCAGCGCGGATGTTGATCAGCATGGACTTGAGCAGTTGGTACATCTTCGCTGCGGGCTGGTAGATGCGGCTCATGTCGTAGATGGCGCCAGAGATTACCTGCAGGTAGCGGAGGTTGCTCTGCTGATCGAGCTCGTTGCTCTTGTGCGCCAGTGCCGACATCAGAGCGATGGCTGCGGTTCCCGCATGCTGGATCTCCGGAAGAGACATCTTTTGTCCGTCGAGGCGCTGCCGGTGCTGCCAGAAGATGCGGGCCACCCGCACAGCATGCTGGGTGCACATGCTGCGGGAGAGAGCCACTCTGTTGTCGTCGTCGATCGACTGCGGGTTGTTAAGGTTGCGAGCGAAGCTGTTGGTCGAGATATGGAAACGGTCAGGGTCATCCTGGGCTTGTCTCGGGGATGCAGGGCTCGGATATCGGCTGTTGCTGGAGCTGTCCTGAGCGTCGGGGCCGTACTTGGCCCAGGGCCTATGCAGCAGGATCATGCACACATGGTATTGCTGGTGGAGTATGAAGAAGCCAAGGGGCGCCGACTTGATGTTTGCCGGCTTCCAGGCTAGCTGCTCGGGAATGCGACGGTACCAGGTCTGCAGTTGGCGATCGAGCGTAATTACGTTCAGATACGCATTCTCCTCGGCATCATTGGTGGCGAACATGTTGGCGGTGTTGGGGGAGCTGTTTTGGGAATCTGCAATCCTCGCGGCCAAGTCCATAAGCTCGATGATCTTCTGATAGACGGCCACATCATTTCTTCCGCTGCTGTTGGTGTTGCCGAGCTCAGAGGACAACGGTATGTGGACAGCAGTCGATGTCGTTGAGAGGCTTTGTGGAAGCAGGTCGATACCGAGATCCTGGTTCTTGATGCTGGTGGGGCGGCCCAGGAGGAGCGCCAAGTATCGATCGTACATGATGCAGGCCATCATGACTTTGCGCCTGACTCGTTTCTCAACGTCTGGTATCCTCTCATCCGTGCATTTTGCATGAAGGCCAAGATCAAACGCAAGCCGAGTCGCCATGCCAGAGTACATCCAGCCGGTACTGTCACGACCGACGCCGCCCTCCAGATCGGCAAGGATGAGGAGTGCTTGGACGCTTGGCACACCCCCGGGTCTTTCGAGCTCGATGTCCAACATGTACTTTGACTCTCGATGAAGCGTGCTTTCCCAGTTTCCAAGCGTCATCCTCTTTACATCCTCCCGCTCCCGGTCAGCAAATCGGTAGCCGCCCGCGAGCATGGTTATGTGCAGGAACGAGGAGTAAAATCTTGGGTCTTGGGTGTTTTGGTCAGCTTCAAAGGTATCTTGGTCGACGACTTGATACGCCGGGTTGTAATGGGACCAGAAACAGCTCATGAGGTAGTCTCGAGTGACGGGGCTGAGCGCCCGAATGACTCTCTCTGCACGCCGGGCCTGCTCTGGCGGCCCCCGGGAGTATGGCTGACAGGAAACCTGGCCGTAAACATGGACGTTTGCTGTGGGGCCATAAAACCGTCGCACGGTGGATGTTTGCTCGGACGAAGAGATCCCCTTGTCGCTCATTCCTCTGCGACCGCTATCGTCATGATCCGGGTTGAGGCCCGACAGCAGGAGGGAGTCCATCGAATGTTGTTGTGAGGAACACATGTTCGACATGGCCCGTCCGGCCTGTCTGAAGTCGTGCAGATTGAGTTCGTCCCGTCCATTCCCGGGCAGCGTTCCTGTCTGGCTTTCGGGCGACTTTCTGATGTTCGAGTCGGAAGGTTGGGGAGTGTCGCGAGCTGGGGTTTGCTCCTGCTCATGCTGCTGGCTTGCTTGAGCCTCCTGTCTCGTCTTGGGCGGGTGGATGGCGGGGGGTGGCACCACACCGCGCTCCTGAAGCAACCCCTCCAAGAGTTCGATGCGGTTGGACAAAGAGGACATGTAGGCCTTTGAGATAGGTCTCGTAGGTGTCAGACAGGCAACTCTAGGGTAAGGAGGATAGGGCACATACCGTCGTCTCTCGTCGTCATTTTTTATCACGCATTCTGCACCGGTTCTCTTACACTGGGTACACTCGGACGCGCCTTCGGGCACAACACAGCGTATCCTCCTCTCGCGACAGGAAGCGCAGGCAACAGAGGCCCGGTGACGTATCTGGTGTTTTGTTGGTGGTCGCGATGTCTGTGTAGCCGAAGGTGAGGACTGGTCTTGACTAGAAGTGTCACTTGCAGCCTCAGATGGAGATCTGCCTTTGTATGAGCCCGACGCCGTCGGGGTTGGGGTTATCCTGTCCATTGTGAAGATGCTGGTTGAGTGGACTCGAAACAAGAAACTTTGCCGGCACACACAGGCAGCCTTCGAACAGCAGGACGCTCGTTAGATACTCGAGCCGACGAGGGAATCCCGCAGGGATCCGAAGCCGAGGACTGCACTCCACCGTGATCCAGTCACCCCCGCCATTCCCCAGCCCACACGAACCGTCAGAGATCGGGAGCTTGGCTGTCTCCGCACTGACTGCCAGCAGCTGTACACGAGTTTTCTCACCGTAGTCAATCTAGGCGCATCCACCAGGCTGGGATTGGGCGCGTCTGGTCATGCCCTTGGCGATCACGGACCCATTAATGGTTCCAATTCGGATTGGACGAGACTGCGAGAAGTCTGCTTTTCTCGATGAAGCTACGGGCGACGTGCGCGCTCTTCGGTCTGGGGGAAGAAACCTGGGGAAACCTAGGGTGCGGAGAATCCACATTTCCCGTCACCCCTGATGACCCGGACTGTTCCCCAACTGAACAACTTCTCTGGCCGTGGTAGTGTAGCAGCATGCAACTGTGGTGCGGGCACAGACTCTGCAGCCCTCGGGGTTCGGGGATAACTCTTGATCGCGGCATATGGATGGCTTGCTGCCAATAAAAGAACAAAAGGAGGGTGTCAGCCGCGGTTGACCAACAGATGACAGCAAAGTTCTTGTTCCCAGCCAGCCCAAGTGCATCGGCTAGTGTCAATCAGGGGAAGCCTTTGAGGGATGAGGATATGTTTGCCAATCCAAACGCAGCGGGTCTGTACTCCGCAACGAGACTGAGCCAAGAGAGCCCATCTTCCTAAAATCCACAAGTTTGCTCTCCATGACACCCCCGTGCGCCGGTAGTGTTGACGATAGTGCAGATGCAATTGTTGAGGGCGACAAGCGCTAGATGAGGGTGGATGAACACCAAGAGCATTTGTCAATCATGCAGTGATGAGCTCATCGCCAGTTATGGTCTTATCGTGACACAATTGCGTTCGAATAGAAGCTCGTCGTGAAAGCCGATTCGTGTGTCCACGGCATGTTTGCTGCCCGCCCAGCGGCTCAACGATCAAGGGCTGCTGCACGATCTCCCGTGTCTCGATGCCGTGGCCTGCCGCCACATTTCTTGTCCTTGAGGTGGCGGTCTCAGGCGGCCAGTGGCAGGCCAGGGTTTCGCCAACGGCAGGGTGTTTATCATCCCTGACCAAGCTCGCCAATGCTTGCCATGTGCGGATGCCTGCTAGTGCGGGTTCGGTGCCAGCCAGCGACAACGTAGTCCAAAGCCACAGCCAACCACCGGTAACAGCACGTTGATCACGTCTCTCGGCAAGAGCCTTGAGTGGTCATGGGAGATTTCTCGAAGTCCACCGAAGTCCACCTGGACCAACAACCCCAGCTGGATCCTGGCTGTCTTGGTTTGTGGAGAAGACGCACTTGCGTACCCCGCATGGGGACGATAAGTGGACCGCTGGACTTGAGATGCTGGGGATGTGCTTGGCATTATTGGTTGGCCAGGCCGTCAGGGGGAGTCGAGGATGGGGCCTTTGCCGGGCTCCCGGTCTCTAAAAATGACACCGATACCAAGAGGGGCCGCGCCAGGCCGTTTGCCGTATGGGCCATTGCAGAAGGTCACGTTTTGGTTGTCAACTCGTTCCAAGGGCAAGAGTCGGTCTCGCCGGTCAACAAAATAGCGTCTCATCCGGACCCGTACCTGTGGAGCGCTGTCGTGGTGACAGGGAAACGATTTCGCCGCTATGAATGGGCGGCGTGTGGGGAAGCGTTGCTTGGCATCGGTGTCGCAGTCGGTGGTGGATCGTTGCCCAGCCATGACGCCCCCTGAAGCAAATTTTCTGGCCAAAGGGGTATTACTTCCATACTGGAGAGGCTCATTAACCCAAGACAGGTACCCAAAGGTCCCGTTTCCGTGTGCGTGGAAGAGAGACGGTCCGCTCCACGATGGATCAGGCAGCGGTGGTGTTGGCAGCCCTGAGTTAAGTGCGTAGGGATGGGCTGTCGGGTCTGGAAACCGGAGTGGTGCTCGGGTCTTCTGTGCGCGAGCTGGGAATCCGATGGATATCACCTTCGCGAACTGTCCACTGACAGCATGCCGCGCGGCCCCACGTTTTTATATCGTAGTGTCGTCTAGAGTCGTAGCCAGAGTCGGTGAGAGCCAGCTGGAACGAACCGCTAAGAATCCTTTTCTGTAACAACAACAAACAGCCAGCCTCAAACAGTCAAAAGCTCGATTCGAGAAGTCTTGGGTGGAAGCAGTCTCTTGACTCTTCTATGGCTCACCCATCAGGCAGTGCCTCGTGGCCACCGAGACTTGGTGCGCAATACTCACCCCAAACTCGCAGAGAACAGGAGCCTGCCTCTAGGCATCGTACAACAGCAAGCCAGTTCGACCTGCAAGGTACCTCAAATTACAGCAGACACAGGCGCAGCATGGTGCCGAACCGAAACTGAGCAGAAATTTTGTCTTGACATTATCAAGCTGGTGATATCTCCTCAGCTTACGCCTCCGATACCTTGGCTTCTGGGGCCCCAGGTGGGCGTTTGAGGAGTTCACTAATATCTTTTTGCGGGTTTCCGAGAGCAACTGGACGCAAATAGTCAGCAAAGGGGTCAAGGTTGGGATCCGCGGGCAAGGGCAACTCACGTCTATCAAAAAGATAGTACGACGTGACGAAAAGGATAGGCAGGGCCACCATCACGGACGTGTATTTCCTTGACGCGCGCTTGAACTCTGGGCTCGAAATGTCCACCGGGTTTGGTTCTTCCGGCTTCGGTGACCTCGCTAAAGGAGCGAACGTCTGCGTGCCTGTGAACCTGGCAATCGAAGTCTCTGTTGCTGTCATCGCCGCAGGAGTGGGCTTAATGGATATGGGCGTGGCCGGATTCGTTGAAGCTGCAATTTCCAGCTCAATCGCTTCTTTCTTGACGGCAGTCTTCTTCTTCTTTGAGGTGACAATGACCGGTTTGCGGGCCGCTAGAGCATCGGCCTTCCTTTTTCTGTCCCTCTCGGCTATGGAGATTGCGGTGGCAGCCCTTTTGGAGCTGGGGGCCTTTTTGGCGATGCTCACGACATCCTCGGCAGGCGGCACGGCTGGCTTCGTCGCATTGGGTTTCGCTACGGTGGTGGCGGCTCGGAAGGGCTGTCGTCGTCGCAGGAGAGCACCGGCCGGCCCAGCAGGCACGATTGGGCCACCGCTCAGCAAACATCTGCTGCTTCTTGCCAGGCTGGCGTTCAGCCCCATCCAGGACATGTTTGCGACGTTGTCGAGATCAATTGACTCGACTCGTGGAAGGATGGTCGGTGGAAGGATGGTCGGTGGAAGCTGGTGTCGACGTGGGGAACTCGAGGGCCTGGATCAGGGGGGAAGGAAGTGTCGGAATCGCGCAACGCCTCGAGGCTTCTGGTTGCAAAATGGCACTTTACGCAACGCGCCTTGGAAACACATGATTAGAAACTTGACTACCAATTTGCTAGATGCCAAGATACCTGGTAGGGAGATCGCCAAGAACCATGTACCTGCAGTTGAATGTTTCCAGTTTGACTTGTCCACCAGTAAGGGCAAGCACTGTACGCGTCGCGGTCGTGAGCAAAGAAATTAAGTTTATGCGCTGCAAAGCCCCAGCTGCCGCAAGGAAAGCACTGGTTGGGGGCTGCTGCCGTAAGTGGTGCCCCGGACCCATCCCGTTCCCCGCAGTGGGTCTCTCGGCTACTGGAAGCATTGGATTCCATCCATCTCATGGACCACAGCGCCAGACCCGGACACCTTCTTTCCTCACTTCCACATTCCATCGTTCCATCTGTACATGATTCCGCGATAAAAAGTTCAGTACCCCGAGATTTACTTTGATCAATCGCCCAACAGTCATTCTTTAATGCCATTCCAGAGTTGTCTCGCTCGGCCCATTTCCCTCCCTCACGCCATCACCCCACCCCCACCCCTCACCGACAATGCCCGATCACGCTCTTCTGGTTCAAGCCCTTGCAGCAGTCCTTGAAGTCCTGGCGGCTGTCGGAGTCCACAGCACATATCTGTGGTATTCTCCATGTCAGTTCGTTATCAAGGTATTGCCTGCAACAGCCGGGTTCAGGTTCAGGCTCAGGGTCAGCTCGACCACATACGCTGTTTGCCGCCTGGTAGTTGTTGGCTTTGCAGCACGCTGTCGTCTGGGTTCGCAGCAGCGATCCGTCGGTGCTGTTCATGCAGATGCAGTCGTTCGGGTTCAAGTACCACTCGCACGTCGCGACGCTTTCAGCACTGGAAAGGGCTCCTCCGCATGCTGCCCACAAGCTGATCAGCAAGATAGTCGCCCGCATTATTTCCAAAGTTTGTATCAGTCGTCCAAGAATGATGTTGCTAGGTTTTGTTGCTCGGCTTCTGTGCGTCTGGTCTTTCTTCCCACGAGATCAACCCGCGGCCGTGCACGAACTATATACCTCCACAGACTACTGCACGGTTTCTCTGTTCTGGGTCATGACCAATATTATCCGGAATCTCGCAACCGAACCTGCTGAGCACCCAGAATAGCAAGAGGGTGCAGTTCAATATCGTGATACGGCATGACAACTCACGGCACCAGTCCCGCTTCGGACACGCACCTCGACGACATGCCATTCGATGGCAACTTATAAAGTGGTGTAATACGCTGGTGTCCCGGCTCTGTTGCCGCGCAGAATAGAGTCCACTCGGGATACGACGGGCTTCTTGTGTTCCTGGTGGCGCGGAGAAGCTGCCGGACAGGCCATGCGTAGGTATACAGCCTAATAAGCAGCTGAGGTGAGAACCCGGCTTCCTGGTATTTCCTCACTTCAGGTGGAGAGTCTTCATCTATCAACGTTTACGCACAGAGCTTGCATGCACATTTGGATCTCATGAACGTTGCGCTCAAACAAACGGGCATCGAATCGGTCTCGAACCAGGTTCCCCAATGAGCTAAACGTGACAGTGAGGCTGTGTGCCGCCAACCACCGCACTGGAAGCAACGTTGCCAGTCTTGAACCCGGATAAATAGAACGTTCACCTCGTTGAGGCACGAGCCGAGCGCATCTCCCGATCTGCCATCTCATATATCTCCATGAAACGGCCCCCGCCGGCTCTGCTTGCTCAGCTCAAGAACCACCCGACCTGAGCCCCAAATCATCCTGTTTGGTTCTCATGTCACCTCGTATAGTATTCCAAGAGGTCAAAAGCAACATCAAGGGGAACAGAGAACTCGACCACGTCATCGACATTGATGAAGTTTAGAAACCGGGTGGTGACAGTAGGATTGTTGAATGCGACTGCGTCTGGTCGCCGTGACCTTGGTGTGTCTGAACGACGAGATGAGCTCAATTGACTTAAGATGCGTTGCCAAATCTTGGCCGAGCTTCTGGTTACAGTCAAATCGAAAATTCCAAGGCGTGTCACAAAGCCTTTACAATGAATGACCGACATCATGTCCTTTATATCCTCACAGAGATTCTCTCTACCCAGAATCTGAAGAAAGGACATGTTAATGAGAAGAGGCTTTGCAACTTGAAATCAACAAGCAAACGCATAACGTTATCGCAATCTCTACAAAGACCCAGGTGCATAACATCCAATGTTATATTCACGGCGCTGACCTTTGAAAAAATATGGCTGAGTTGACTAGAAAACCCTACAGCCTCAAACCCGTCAATATCGGGATGAACAAATAGCACGCCTTGAAAAGCATGCCATCCAAATCGGATCCACTGGCCGATAACTGTCGGGCGATCTTTTACAACTAGGACTGAGGAGAATATGTCATTTGTACTGTATTCAGCGTGCAGTCCATATATGTAGTTACCACCCTCGACCGGTGTACCTTGAGTAACTTCTTCGAAGTACCTAGTTCAAAGACCATCCATAACAACCTTCCTATCTATGTATCAACATTCAACGCCTCTTTGAAGCCGCGTACTATGAATATGAAGGCGTTGTCATAAATACGGGTATTGTGTACTACCGACACAAACAGAAGCATTTACACTTCCAAAACATATTGAAGGAGTACAAATGACACGTTCATTTCGAAAAGCAGCGGTAATTTCTCACACCCTTCGTCTTGCAACCTGCTTAAGCTCGAATCAAAGGAGGCTCTCTTCTTGATCTTTGGAGATACTCGGGGATTGCCCAACCAGGAATGACCGGAGCTGATCCGTGCAGGTCAGTCCCGAGTGTCTCACATCGAGCCTCGAGGTCGGTCAGTGGAATAGCCAATGGGACAAGCACAATCAATGCCTTCTTTGCAATAAGTACCTGGTAATATTCCTTCCCTTACTTGAGGGAGCTCAATTCTAGATCGAGTAAACATAAATTTGTGATCTATCCCCCAGCGAGGGGTGAAAGCTGGTCTTGAAGAAGACCGACGAGGTCAAAGTCAAGTGACATGGACTTCATTATTCTCAGTCTTCCAATCCAGCTGAACAAACCTTGGCCTCGAACTGTGAACACCAGGATTCATCAAATAATGCTATCCAGCAAGGCAATATCTCTCAATCCGCTTCTCAGACCTACCAGTCTGCCTGTCTTCCATGGTACTAATAACCTAGTGGACAACCCAAGCTTGAAAGGCTGGCACAGTCCCACCACTATATGCCAGCTCGGCTTCGACACGAGGAATCGATCCCCGGGACGAGATTTAAACGAAAACAAGGGGTGAAACATGTCTTGGTGTTATCATGGATAAACAATAAACCAAGACATTCTTTGCTCTGGGTGTCGCTCAAACACTGCATACATTGGAGGAGTGAACGCACCACCCCCTTCCATCCATTTCTGGACAATCTTTCCAGGCGGGCCCCCACTAAGATGACCTCACGGGAAAGACGCCTCCACCCCGGAAGGCGGGGCGTTGGGAACCTGCAGCGGCACCATTGAATCAGTGCATTATCGGGCTATCAGGCTTTGCGCCTCCAAACCTAATCGGCATCAGGAAGCCGAGACTGAAATCGCGGCTTGGGAAAACGTGCGCGGGGTGTGATGACGACTGGAGGGGAACGCGCGAAAGCTGCGTGTCTTGCTTCCATCCCGACTCCCCAAGTCATACATGTACCTGACCCAGGGACCCGAGTCAACCTGCTGAGCTACGGCGTATGTACGCGTGAGGCGCAAGACAAATCCCGCGCCCTTTTGACTCGGCTCAGATGATACCATGAACCCTGACTCTGGAGTATCGATCGGCTTTTGGATCATAGGCAAGTGTCTTGTGCCAAACTCGATGGTTGGGATTGAAGCGGGCAGCCGCGCTCAGCTGGTGTCCGCTCGGGATCCAAACAGACAGGAACGCCAATTGGAATGGAGTCCTAATCGGGATCTTCAATGCAGTCTGTCAGCTTTGGCGTCAGCGCCACGGATGGGTGACCGCCAACTCTTTTTCTCGAAAAACTGGCTGCATATGCAGCTTGCCCTGCTCCGGACTTGACCGGACTTTGGGGGGTTCCTTATCAGTTCTTCTCGTTCCTGCAGCCTCAATCGTTCGTTCAGCAACCATCCTGGGATGATCCTCCATCCGCCAAGATAAGGCCGAGGGAGATTTGTTGCTGATTGTCTCATGATGCAGATGACCTCGCATTCGACCTCACAGGTTCTCGTATAATAAGATATCCTGCATCCACCCGAGAGCGGGAGACTCAGCGCCTCGAATAGCTCCCCTCTGTCTTTCTTTCCTAGCCTGCACGCCCATTTTGGTGTCTCTGCCAGCAGACACGCCACGCCCTTGATCTGTTGCGCTTAGCAGTTATACGTTATACGCTGTCATCTCCCCCTGGACGCACAGCACCTGGATATGCATCTCTTCCCGTGGGCTGCTGCAGCCCTGCTGGCCTTGTGTGAAGCTGGCCAAGCTGCAGCTGCGAGTATTCCCCGAGCGGAGCATGGCAAGATTGCGCCAAAAGTCTTGATCATCAGCATGGTAGGCAAGCCCCACGACCCGGCCGGACCTGTCGTACAGAAGCTTACGCGAGGCAGTTTGCACCAGAGGCTGATATTTGGTACGCAAACATGCCACATAGTGGGCTGGGGGATTTGCTGGCCGTGAACGTCTCTACCCCTGGACTCTCCATGCTGTACCCGCATGTGCACTGTCTGGCAGACCACTCGGTTTGCCAGGTCACGGTGGGCGAGGCCGAGATCAACGCTGCTGCCTCCATGATGGCAGTGACGCTGTCGACCAAGTTTGACCTGAGGAAGACGTATTTCCTCGTCGCTGGAATAGCAGGCGTAAGCCCCAAGGTTTCGACGCTTGGGGGCGTTGCCCTTTCCCGGTTTGTTGTGCAGGTTGCGCTGCAGTACGAGTTCGATGCTCGGGAGATGCCCAAGAACTTCACCTCAGGGTACTTTTCCTATGGCACCTTACTCCCTAACGAGTATCCCACTACCATTTACGGCACGGAAGTGCTGGAGATCAACGAAGCGCTGCGTGACATTGCGTATTCGTACGCCGCCAAGGCGAAACTCACCGATAATTCCGGGGCCGCTGAGTACAGAGCCAGATATCATGCCGCCGGGTCTGCATATGCGAGCGCGGCCGAACCACCGTCAGTCGTCAAGTGCGACTCGGCCACAAGCGACGTGTACTACTCGGGCGCTCTGCTCAGCGAGGAGTTTGAGAACGTCACCGAGGTGTGGACGAACGGCACTGGCGAATACTGCATGACAGCACAGGAGGACAACGCCACGCTGGAGGTCCTGCTTCGCATGGCGATCGAGGGCATCGTGGACTTTTCTCGCGTCATCGTCATGAGGACAGGTAAGTTCCGAGTCTGACGACTCCCGTCTCGGATGACGTTGCGCGCAGGTCAAGCTGACAGCTGGGCAAGGATCCGACTTTGACAGGCCCCCTCCGGGTGTGAGTGCCTATCAACATCTCGTCATTCTCCAGCAGAACGGCTTTCTGATCGCCATCGACAACATTTTCCAAGCCGGCATCGAAATCGTCAAGGGGATCGTGTCCAACTGGGACTGCACCTTCAAGAAGGGCGTCAAGCCAACCAACTACATCGGCGACATCTTCGGCAGCTTGGGGGGCAAGCCGGACTTTGGGCCAGGGAGCCTGACTGGTGGAGCTGGCTTCAAGCCCGACGGCAAGAGCGGCGACCTGGCAAAGCGAGGTTCGATGGTGAAGAGGGGGGGATTTTTGCCACCCGTGGCGCGATAGGCTGCTCGATGAGGCGGAGGCGAAGAATCAAGAAGGGGAAACGATGTCGATGCCATGCGGTTGAGGGTGACGAGACTGAAAGGCATGGCTTCGTGGACATAACGATGTCGAATTTTGCATAAGTACCTAGGTATCGATCTTGGCTGGCCAATTACCGGCCAAGACAGAATCGTGAACCCCGAATGCAATAGTCAAAGAAGCCTGTGGAGTCGACCTGTGTATCACTGCGTTAACCGGCAACGACATAGACATGTCAGCACTCGGCGATGGAGGCCAATGGAGAAGAGGACGGAACGGTGCAGGCGAGGATTGGTCAATTGATATTGCGATTAATTGTTGCCTCCGCATGGGAGGCGTGGGAAGGAGCAGGCAGGCGGTGAGTCGGCAGTGACCTTGCCGAGACCTCGACCTGGAAGCTGCGACACCCAGTTGGAGGCACCAAGGAAGGCACGGCTTGCGAAAAGCAATCGAGGTTCATTCACCTGAAGAATGACAATGGATCCATAAAATCAGGGCAGGTGCCAGGTGCCTTTTACACATGCACCTGACCTCACGATGTGAGGAATGTTTGCTCGGTCCAGGAAGGAGTGAAGGACCGTTGAAGCGTCCATCGCGTTCCAACTTCGAATCAAGCTTTTACAGGGGTAGGGTGGCCATCGCACAGCCCTGTCCGAGTTACCTGCGGCGGGGGTTACCTGACGGGACAGGTGATAACGTGCAGCTCACCTGCCCGGGCCGCCCTGTAACTCCAACTGCCCTAGCCCATAGCGGGTGTTTTCCATGTCCTCGAACCTAGAAACATTCCCCGCCATCCACCGTCGAATCCGCCACGCCCCAGTCAAAACATGCCATCCGTCATCGCATAACAATTGGATTGCATCCAGCACAACAAAGACGAGACCGCCTGCGCTCCTCGACTCCGGCTCAAAACACTACCCGCCATCCACGCCGTCCGAATACAATGGGTATCTCCATATCCAGTCTCACATTTTCCTGAGGACCTCCTGGCCCGCCATGTCGCTCATCCCCTACCACCCGCGAGAGGGTCGCGAGATCGTGCTGTACGTCATCCAACCAGTCGTCAAAGTCGGCGTCCAACATCCACCCTGCACCAGCCAGCTTGAGAAACAGACGAATTTTTTTTTTGAATGACACGGGTTTGGCTAACCGTTTTTCTCTTGCTCTCCCATAGACGCCACCACGACGCCATCGTAGTCCGCGACCCTTCCTCCCAGCGGCTCGAGATCCGAGGCATCCAGCTTTCCGAATGTCCCACCTGTCACCAGCCGTGGCGCTCCTCTTCCTCGGAACGAAACTTTGACGGCCCTGATCAGCATGACAGCTACGTCAACCCCGAGTACTTCCGTATGCTGCGCCATGGCCGCATCGACTCGCCCTCGCGCCCGCCCTCGAGCCCCATCCGCCGATTGGTCCAGCCAGTACATCGCCACGATGTCAGCGACCGGAACGAGAGCCAGAGTGGCTTGAATAACGCCGAGTTCGTGAGCAGCTCACCCGCTCCTGGTGAGGGCAGCCGCATACGACGGGATGCCTTCAGCCCCAACTACTTCAACAACTTCTTCGTTGAGGAGCGCGAGCTCGGCCGAGGAGGGAAAGGCGTGGTTCTGCTCGTCAGACACGAGATCGACGGCTGCCAGCTCGGCCACTTTGCGTGCAAGCGCGTCCCAGTTGGCGACGACCACGCCTGGTTGGAGAAGGTGTTGGTTGAGGTCGAATTGCTGGCCAAGCTGTCGCATCCGAACCTCGTCTCCTATCGGCACGTCTGGCTCGAAAACATGCAGTTCAATCGCTTCGGCCCCAGTGTTGTCTGCGCCTTCATACTGCAGCAGTACTGCAACTCGGGGGATCTGCTCCACTACGTCATTGGTGATGTACCGAAAGAAGCGACCAAGGAGCAGCTCAAGGCCCAGATGCGCCGGCGGTCCAAGGGCCAGCTGGAGCCGCCACAGGGGCTGTTCCCCGCCCACAGGCGCTTGCCTTTTGATGAGATATACCGCCTCTTCAGGGACATCACGTCTGGTCTGGCCTATCTGCATGCTGCCAACTACATCCACCGGGATCTCAAGCCGAGCAACTGCCTCTTGCATCGCGAGGGCAACCAGCTGGTCTGCCTTATTAGCGATTTCGGCGAGGTCCAGCCCGAGAATGTGGCTCGAAAGTCCACCGGCTCGACCGGCACCATCTCGTACTGCGCACCCGAGGTTCTCGTCAAGGAGGCAACCGGCAGGTACGGAAACTTCACGGCCAAGTCGGATATTTTCTCGCTGGGGATGATCCTGTACTTTATGTGCTTCGGACGGCTGCCCTACCAAAGCGCCAATACCGTTCATGAGGAGCTTGAAGACATTGATCTCCTGCGTGCCGAGATCACGGAATGGAAAGGGTTCCAGGACGAGAGACGAGAGCGTCCAGACCTCCCGTCAAAGGTGTACCAGTTGCTTAAGAGGCTTCTTGCGGTCAGCCCTGCCGAGCGCCCCAGCGCCAACGAAGTCCTGGGCGCAATGAAGAGCGACCCGAGCATGGAGGGGGTGACGAGAGGAGCCAGCAGCTCCACTGGCGTGCCGTCTGTTGGCCTCGCTGGACGCCGAATCCAGAACCTCGACTCGCCTCTTCCCCCCAGCACGCCGGTCCCAGGTCAGTCCAGTCACCTTATGCCCCAATCCTGCAGAAATCCGCTGACATCTCTCGCATGAGCACAGATCCCACAAAGCACGCCAGAGTAACATCCTCCTCCGATGAAGACTTGCCCTCTCCATACGAGAGCGATTCACCCCAGGCCACCACGCAGAACGTTCTCCAGAAGCACATAACCCCTCCGTCCAATATGCCACGCCACCGAGGGCACAATCACGCCCATCCTCTGTCTCTGTCACACAGCCAGGACGGGTATGCCCGCGGCGGATCACACTCGCCCGAGCGACCCAAGGCTCCCAATGACGCTACCGGTAGTCCGGCTGCAATCACCACGCCGCTTCTGATGCCACCACCGACCACACGGATGGAACAGATGAGGCATCTTGCCGTATTAACGCAGTATCAAGCGATCCAGTGGCTGCGAGATACCGGTACCTCCTCGGGCTCCATCCTGCGACTCGCACTCCTGGGATTGAAGATATTCTCCCTTTCCTGGTTCTGTTGGCCTTATAGCTCCAATCTTGGAGTGCTGGGCTCTGTCTTCACACTGGCTGCCTTGGATCTGTGGAGGCCGGGAAGCATCGAAGGTGTACAAGGGGTCACAGGGTCCCGTGGGGATATGGCGATGCTCAGAGCGGGGCAGTTTCGCCACGAGGATTCTGCCCTCGGCCGTTGGCTTTCGGGCTGGCGGCGGAGCTGCGTGTTGTTGGCACTTCATTTCCTTGTGCTATGGGTGACATCCCGCCTTGGGGCGTTGTGTGCCGCGGCCCAGCATGAGAAGTGGACCGATTGGTGAAGCAGAGCATGGCCAACGACCACCAACTCGCTTAGCGGCCGACGACGTTCTGCCGGCCTCTATCATCACATGGCCCCATCGCCATATCCTTCATCGATTTATTTGGTTCTCCTTAACGGTTGGTCGCCCAAGGCAGCGAGAAGCGGAATATGACATTTCGGATGTATTGTTGAGCTTCCCACTGCCTGACGCATGACAGCAATGGGGATATCACTATCAGCAGGCGCGTCCTGCGGGGGAAGACACGAGCGCAGTCCATCTACTATCACGGCATCCGCTACCAAGCCTTGTTTGGCTCATGACTGGTCTTTGCTCTCCTGTCCAGCCGCGGCCTCTGGACATCCGAGATGTGGGGTTCATTTGACCATGGTTGCGAATGCGGGAGGTGGGAAGGGAATCGCAAGCATCACATCTAGTATGAGCAGCACAAGCAGGGTCGGGAACAGCAGGATATGGCAGCAGCGGGGCGTGGACAGACCAAGCGATTGTATGAAGCGGCACAGGCTCTCGTTGATCGGGCCCGTGTGTCAGATTTACACCAGGCCGCCGGGACAAAGCATTGACAGCACAGCGAACAGCATGGAACGGCCCTCGGGGAAGGCGAATCACGAACCAGCTATATATCGAATGCGTTAGGGGATATTGGCCGCAGCGGAAGCACGATTGTCAGTTGACCAGTTCCCAACACCCCGGAGGTGGGGTCTCTTCCCAGGAAACCGCTTTCTTCTCTGAGGTTGATTGCGAAACAAGCCGTCATTAAGGTCTTCTGGGTCTAGTATGTTGGTATATGTCAACCGCAGGGGAGGTCGGAGACCCGTGGTCAATGGATGACCTCAACTGAGGAAGCCGAAATGTCCAGTCCGGGAAACTGGTGGGATGAAGGCCGAGCTCCACCTCTGGAAATGGCGGTTTGAAGTGGGGGACTCCAGACAGGGAGAGCTTCTCCATGGGCTGGGCTCCAGGGTAGTTTGTCAGCCTTTTCTCGCTCTCCCCGCTTCACGGCTTGCTATAGCTATAATGAGATCACTATTGAGGAAACCCCACTAGTTCCACGCGTGGTGGTGGCATGGACGACACGGCCTCGGATGAGATTGTAGCAAAACGAAACAAATCAAAGGGTGTATGTACCACATCGCGCCAAGAACCACTGGCCACGGACAGAGCTCCCTCGTTGATTAATCCAAGGGGCGGGATACCAGCACACTAGTCGGCGTGCGAAGGACCTCGCCCCTCCAGATATTGGCCCTGCCGACGGTTCAAAACATGTTTCTGGTCCTATGCCTGGCTAGGACCTGCTAAATGGGCTTTTCCTTCGGTTTCCAAGTTCAAGCGGCTGATAGGGGATATGAGCAAGCACAAGTGGCTGTGGCTTGTGAGGACGAGGCAGTTTCCAACCATCTCATTACTCACTGGCGCCCAGAGCGCTACCAAATCATCCTTTGCCGTGTGTGTCCGTTGTGCGATGGGGTTGTTGTTGAATTCGTTGCTTGACGATGCACATTACCCTATTTTGCCTTTCCCGTCAAGCCAACGAGTGGCCGTCCCGATTTGCGCTGTGGTGGATGGGAGATCATCTGGAGGGGGATGTTGAGCTATTATAGGTATGGCAGTGACAGCTAGATGCGGATGGGCTGTCAGGTATATAAGCAACGCTGAGACCGCTAGGAGATGTGTTTGTTTCATAACCAACTGTGGTTTGTTCTTGATACTGGATACTTATACAAGCTCGCCGATTATTAGGGGAGAAAATCATTCACTCTCTGCTGTCACCATCCAAACATCAGACGTCCAGACCTGAGTCACAGTCGAATAAGCCTTGCCAATTGGTCATCAGCTCGTCGGAACAACGACATACAGTAATTATCTGACCTGTCGACTTTTTTTCTCTCTGAACTTCTCAGCCTTCGGGAAGTCAGTTGCCAGGGCTGATATCCAATACTCATTCACCTGACCGCCGGCATTCCATCTAATCACCTCTAATTAATTCACGATCCGCCGAAGGCAGAATATCGGGACCCTCGCCATCGTCATAGAACGAGCATTGCAGCAGACACATAACCAACCACCTCCCGGCCAAGCTGAAGACATAGCCGGCCTCACCCAACAGCACAAGGTGCTATCCACTTGGTCTCATCACTCCTCAAGCTCATCCTCTCAGACTCCGACCACCCCTCTCACACCGGAACGGACTCACACCGACGCGAACATTCCAACCAGACGAGCAATCAAGACGGCCATGTGCTCCCGCAAAGTCTTCATCCACCACCGCTGCGGCCACATGATCACGGAGCTGACCGAGTTCTGCGGCGACGTCGAGTGCCGCTTCGTCATGGACGAGCAGGTCGTCTCCAACAAGTACACGTGCGTGATGATGGGGTGCATCTTCTACGGGCATTTCTGAGACCGTGACCGGCTGGGGCTCGAAGGGCCATGGCCAGGCCCAGCTAGGCAGGCAGGTGGTAATTAGAACGGACAAGAAGGGGTGTATTCTGGTGTTGTCTATATCACTGCCTAGGGGAGGTGGTGAGGCTTGACGATATCATCAACGAGCTGCTTTCCCCATGGGAGTGACTGACTGATTGGAGGGGCGAAGAAGGAGAAGGAGAAGAAGAAAAAGAAGAAGTCGAAGACGAAAAAGGAAAAGGAGGGTATTGAAAAAGGGGGGACGGGGAACAATTGGGTTGGGTTCAAGAACAGGACAGGACAGGGTGGATTCAGTTTCGTGTGCTGTTATTGGAGGCAGCAAAACTTTGGTGGATATTTCCCTTTTCTTGGTTAGGGTTTCTTTGCACATTGTCATTTTCAATACGGAGGTTTCCCTTCTTCTCTGGAATTCGCCATGTCCCGCTAGGTTCTGAGCTGGCATAAGGCTGGGCTGGTTGGTGGTGGTTCTTGGAGGAGGGGGCACACATTCCCGCTATTCGTGTTCTTTTTTTCTGAGCCATGGGCGGATCATGGGGATGGTTGGGCGATCATGCATACATAAGGCACACACTCGCTGGACAGGACTTTTATTGCCAAAGATAGTGCACGGCAGACAGTCTGGGGTTCCAGACAGGACCTGCCTGTCACAGGTGATATATTTTGATTTGAGTCTAGGACGGTATTGAGTAATTACGCCATATTCCCACCTTGTCCTATGACCATCTGGCGGCCTAGGCCGTGGTATGATGTAAGACGGTTGAGCCGAGGTCCTTATGTGATGTCACCGTCCAATAGCCTTTGAGAAGCTGCCAGTGGTCCACGCGAGTATTGGAACACGAGTGTCGCATCTCAACTCGACACCTGCCATCCCAGCTTAGACCCGCGAACTGGGGGCATGCGTTCAGTGCCGGTGATCTCCGTCAGTATAGCCTATATTTCGCTCGAGATGATGATTTAGGCTCGTGAACACATTCAAAGCAGTGTTAGTCGTTAGATGGTAGGGTGATATCTGGGGGATCCAACACGTAGGGTCATCAGTTTGAAGCAGTTATCTTAGCGCCTTGATACATGTAGTTCAATCTCTCTTTGCTTTAGTTTGTTCACCCGGTCTGTCTCCATGCATCTGAGCCTCGAAAAGCTGAACCAACCAAACACGCTTCGTCCCCGTTTCTACAATACAATCATTGTTGACTGCCCGTAAAGCAGTTTGCCACCTGGGCTAAACCCCTAATGAAGAAGGAAGTTCAAGTATTGAAGACTACCTACCTTATTTACCAGACGGCGAAACCCCGTTTACTTCAGGGGAAACGTGAAAAGACTCTGCAGAGCGACAGTTCGAAGAAACTGAGCAGAAATTCAAACAAACCTTCCATTATTGCCTGCGCGTCCCCATCTCACCAACAACCGTGCCAGTAATTACTCACCTAACCAGCTTCACCAACCTTCTTCTACCATCCTGTCCTTCCCCCCTCCTCCTCTACGCAAAAGGCCTCGTCTCCCTCTCGCACCACTCGACAAACCGATCCGCGACGCTCGGCTCCCCCATCATCGAAGCCTCGACGCCGGCAGGGAGATCGCCGAACCGGCCCCAGGGGTAGACGTAGGCGCCGCTCTTGGCGGGGGTCAGCTCGGGCGAGAGCGCCGACCACAGCTCCGTGTAGGCGCCAAAGATGGGCGGGTACAGCAGGAACTTGTCCTAGATAGCAACACACGAAGAAAGTAAGCAAAAAAAACACAAAGCCGGCAGGCAGGCACGTAATTAAACGGCCCGTAAGTAAACATTGATGGGACTGGACTGGAAACTCACCGTAACCCACGCATCCACCCCCCTCCAATGCCTCTGCAACTCGGTCCTCAGATTCCCCGGATTGAACGCAACATGCACGACCCCGCTCTCCGCCGTCGTCGCGCGCGCAAAGTGCCGCGCGAGAAACACGTTGCCGACCTTGGTCTGCCCGTAGTTGGCCATGACGCCCTGGTCCGTCGGCCGGCCGTCGCCGTCGACCACCATGCCGCCCGGCCCGGGCGCGCGCACGTGCACGGCGACGGACCCGGCCCAGGCGACGCGCACGGTGCCCGTGGGCGCCGTCGCCGCTGTCTGGCGCAGCAGCGGCTGGAGGAGGCGGTAGACGAGGTAGGGACCGAGCAGGTTGGTCCCGAACTGGATGTCGTTGCCTTGCGCGTCCAGCGTGCCTTTTGGCGGGTACATTACCTGGGGGAGTTAGGGTCATGTTCGTTGGAAAGGAGGGTGGGGAGGGGGACGGGGGGGAGTAAATACGCCGGCATTGTTGACGAGGACGTCCAGGCGGTGTTCCCTGGCGGTAAAAGCCTCGACGGCGGGCTTGATGGTCGACAGGTCGGCCAGGTCCAGCTGCAGGAAGTCAATGCGGCCGCTAGCGGGCGAGGGAGCCGCGGCTTTGATGCTCGCGATGGCTTTCTCGGCTTTGGCGGCGGACCGCCCGGCGATCCAGACGGTCGCGTTGTGCGCGTAGAGGATCTTGCACAGCTCGAGGCCGACGCCGGCATAGCCGCCCGTCACGAGGAAGACCTGTGGTGGATGAGCGCATGCGTCTCGATTGTTGGGAGGAAGGGAAGGGAAGGGGCTTACGCGTCCGGTTTGGTCGGGACAGTTCTTCTCCGTCAGCGTCGGCGGCGGGATGAAGAATATTTGGCTAACGACGTTGCCCATGATGGAGGTTGGATGTGGAGTTTGTCGTTGTGGTGTGATAGGGTCGAATCCACTTCAATTGAGATGCTGAAGGGACAAGAGTGAGTTTTGGACGGGAAGGATTGACGGCTTGGCAGGTGCATTTGCATTTGCGACGGGAACGTCGGAACCTCGCGGGATTGGACACCGTCATCAGATTTTGGGACCGTCAATCGACGCCGGGGCACGGTTACCACGGAATCCGATTATGGTAGCTACGATCATCTATCTAACAACATGACATCATTCCTCATAAAGGCCCCTCTCTCTACCCCAAAAAGTTAGGAAGGAACAAAGGGCGGTCCTTCTCCTCGCTCGCTCCCGGAGCGCAAATGTTCCATCCCAGATCAACAAGCTTATAACACAAACATGGAAAGCAGCAAAGTCGTTCGCTCGCTCGTTCGTTCGCTGCCAGTCCAATATACACCCACGCAAGCAACCACGAAAAAAAGACCACTTCAACTCCACCCACGAAAACCTCCGGCCAAGCCAGGCACAGCTCTTACACATACGCACGGCTGTGCGAGTGCGAGCTCCTCCGACTGCCGTGCCTGCTGCCGTGGTGGCTGCCGCCGCCGCTATGGCTCCGCCGGTGATGGCTATGGTGGCTCACGCTCGTGCTGCGCCGCCTCTTTTCCTCGACAGGGGCGCGGTCGCCGTGCATGCACGCCAGCACGCTCGTAATGAAGAAGAAGATGCAGTTCATAATGCCGAAGGCCCACGAGGCCTTGAGCATGGCGCACGTCTTGTCGGTCGAGACGTCGACGCCGTTGAGGTGGCCGCTGCCAAAGATGCCGAACGACACGTCGACGCTGCTGCCGCGCGTGACGTGCGTGCAGTCGGCGCTGCCAATGAAGCGCAGGTAGTAGACGCCCGCGATGAAGGCGCCGACGAAGGCCAGGTCGATCAGCGACACGAAGCGCGCGTTGGCCTGCGACCGGTGGTAGCTGAAGAGCGTGAACAGCGCCCAGGCCAGCCCCAGCACCGACACGATGAACAGGATCAGGATGTAGTTGGGCGTTATGATGTTGGCCTGCACGTAGCCGTTGACAAAGTAGGCCAGCATGCCCATTGTTGGGATCTGTTTGGGAAGGCGGGCGGGTTGGTTAGGATTGTGGGCGGTTTTGAGACATTGCCGTGGCATTGTTGGAAGGGGCTTACCAGTGTGAAGATCTCGGCGAAGCGCCAGAAGGCGAAGAAGATTGCAAAAAACATCACGGCGGCTGCGATGCGCTGGGCGCAATTGTTGACAGGTTGTGGTGTTGGACGAGGCGATTAGGTTGGAGTTGAAGGTGCGAGGAAACCGTGCTCGGGATGAAGATGCGCAAGATGCAAAAAGCTGGCGTCGACAGCCGAGAGACAATTGGAAGGCGGGCGCGGCTCGTGGGGGTGTGTGAGAACGCAATGGCTGGTGTGGTCGTGGTGGTGGTGGTCAAGCCGAGAGGAAGAAAGCAAGGAAAACCTGGAATCCTGCTGTCGCGTCGCAGCAGCAAAGGCGAGGCAAGGATCGCAGCAAGATTTTTTTCACTCTTCTTTTCCTTCAGGCACACGCTCGGGTGTGTGTACCGTCTCCAGCCTCCTTCATCAAGCAGCAGGCAGATTGCGCCGGCAAGGTTCTCAAGCGAACAAGACTCGGTTCGTTGTCGCAGGGCAACGAGCTACAAACAGCGCTGCCTCAAAGCGTTGCGACGGGATCCCCGGGCCCCCGCGTTTCTGGCGGGGGGTTGGAAAAATTCTGGGCATGGCGCGTGCCAATCGCGTAGCCAGACGGGCAGACTGGCAAGCGCCGATGCCTAGCCTTGAGACCATGGCGGCCAGTCACACTATCCCAATGTCACGCAAACTTTGGGACCCGGGCATAAGACTACCCAGCTTCAAAGTCTTCGCGTACGAAAACCGTGGTCCACGGTCTCAGCATCACGTGATACTTTTCACGTGATGCCAAGTCGGGCAAGCTTCATCAAACCTCCGGGCGACCTGCAGCCCTCAACACCAACTCGTCCACTGGCGAAAATGAACAGCATACCAACAGATATCCGTACTTATGTTAAGAAAGATGCTGACACGATAATCCGAGTATGTTCGTATCAACGACGCGACTTTGACCTCGTCGTGGTCCGTTCGCGCCCACACGACATGCAGTGGGTCCAGACATTTCTTCAGGCCGCCTTCGGGACATTGCCGACCGCTAAACTTGGGATCTTTGATCATCTCCCTGTGGAACTCATGTTTCTGTTACTCCGTAACCTCGACATTCGTTCCTTCTTCCACTTCCGTCCTGTCAACCGGACTCTACGAATATCAACTGGTCTCCAAGCATGACTTGGAGGGCCTGCGAGGTCTATTGCGCGCCGGGCTTGCTCACTGCTTCAACATTGTCGACCTTTACCGGCCTCTCGTAACGGATAAATGCTCAACCTATGGTGGTTTTGCAGGGTTCTTGTTCCTCTTTACCGCCGAGAGATGTTGCTTCGACTGCCTCCAGTCTTCAGCCCACTACCGCGTCCTCCCTCCATCTGCTTTTTGCCAAACTTGCACATATATCTCCAAGTCGGCTCCTGCACCTATCGGGGCCAGCTTTGCAGACCGTGCCTGGCACCTATAACATGATGGAAACACCGGCCAGACGACCGAAGTATCTGACACTTGAAGAGAAGGCCACACAAATGCTTCTTGCCGCTAAAGCCATCAACCAAGACGCGACTCGAATCTGAGAATCCGCAGAGAGCAGCCGGAACAACGCCTTATGGCGGCGACGGCATATCCGTGCTACAGTTTGGAGAATGCCAAACTCGAGCGTGATGTCAGTTGCAAGGGCTGCTAAGTTCGTTTGGAACTTCTCCGCGGTGATTCGCATCGGCTTGCCCGAGACCGGACTTTTTCAACGCAGGGCTTCTTGTCTCACTTTACAACATGTGTCGAAGCACAGCATATCTGGGCGGAGAGCGAAGAGGGAGCGCGGCTTGTCAATGAGCCAGAGCTCACTCGCCGCTGTGGTTATTTCACGCGGTTTGGCTCTGACGGGCTTCCTAGATGACAGTTTGGAATGTGTTTTATACAGGTGCCCATGACGCACATCTGGTCCTGAAAGAATGATTGCCAAGATGGCGCGATTCTACTGGGAGGTTCAATACATGGAGGCCGAAACCCGCATGTACCAGGTCCTTGAGGGCCGGGGCATCGCTCCCAAGTTCCAGGTCCTCGGGCATGTCCACGAGGCAGGCTGGGTCATCGGATTCCTTTTGGAGAAAATTTCCGACGGACGCCACGCCGAGCCAGCTGATCTGGAGATCTGCAAGGTGGCCTTGCGCCGCTTTCATGGACGGGGGTTTGTGCACGGGGATTGTAACAAGTACAACTTCATCATACGCCCGAATGGGCAAGTTGTCCTCATTGATTTCGATAAGGCCAACACTTGCACCGACCCAGCTCTGATGGAGGCCGAGATAGCGAGCTTGGAGGAACAATTGGCTGAGACGACGGGTCGTGGTGGTGGGCTTATGGCAGTTGATGAAGGAAATGGTATTGCAGCAAAGTGACTTGACATAACGTTATCTTTTCAAGTTTTTCTAAATAGAAATGCGATAGGACAGCATTCCGATTTAAATCCCCTGGGTAGCCTAAGTCCCGGATTCTCGCTCCTGAGTCCCCTTCAGGGCCATGCTGTAGTGCCCTGAATCACAGTGGAGACGAACCGCTGCTGACCGTGACACAGAATGGCGGGAGTTGGTGGCTGGCCAATGGCCGGGCCCCGGCCTTGCCCCGCCCCGCTTTAAAATCCCGCAACCGCGAAAGTCGAATGGCTAGCCAAGGAACAGAACAGCTGGAGCCCCGACGGCCAAGCTGTCGTTGCTGACTGGCTGACGCGTCGGTCTGTTACTGTGTGGTCGCAAGTTGGGCAGGTGCCGGGCCATCACGCAGTTCGTCAGTGAAGCAGCATGCGACGATGGTCAAGATGCAGCAACGAGGGCCTGTAGTCATCTGGACGGTTTGAAGGTCACCATGGGCGCGGCTCTTAGATGTGCAGTCCATTCCTAGAAAAATGTCGGCCCTGTTGTTTTGTCTCCTTTAATTAGGTCCCCTTGTTCGCATCCACGCCGGGTCAACAAAGCTATTGTATCGTGCATCCTCGTCCGCCACGTGTGCCCCCTGGCGGTTACAGAGGACGAGTCGGAGCACCCGAGCCGAATAATCACCACAACCCACTGCTCCCAACCCGCGATACCCACCCCAGCAAGTACTTTTCCCCCATCTCAGTCCCTCAACTCAATATCCAACCGATGAATGCCACCCAACTAAACGGCCCAACATGAACCGCAACAAGCTCATCATACAACCTTCCTGCCCGTTGAGGGTAACAGACCCAGACCTAAAAGCCCATATTTCATCCCTCCAGGCCATCACGGCTCATGGTCATCGATAACATCCAACTCGTCAAAATCCTTGATAATAGGTCCCATGCCGCCATCATTCCCCCCGCCCCTTTTGTTCTCATGCTCCCTCCCCGTCGTCCTCCCGTAACCGCCACCACCACCGCCGCCACCACCGCCGCCCCGAACGGCACTCAACGCCGCCCTGTCCTTCCCACTCCCGCTGTGCGCCGTGGTGTAGCTCCTCTGATCGTCCATCATCTCATCCAACACCAAGAACCCTCCATACCCCGCGTTGCCACCCATTGGGGCAGGCTGATATTGTCCCTGCCCATGCTGGGACGACGAAGACAATGAAGTCAGCATCGGCAGCTGCGGCGGGCTCGAGTAGGCATATGTCTGCCCCGGCGCAGACCACTCATGCTCCTCCACCCTCTCAATGGCATGTCTCGTCTGCCCGCCAACGCCTTGCCCCCGGACGCTATTGTCTCTCGGCGCTGACCTCCCCTTCCTCGACGCCGAGGTGGTCGACCCTGGCGAGCGGACGCTGCTCCCCGCATCGCTTTCCGAGTACGACATGACGCTCCCCGCCGAGCTGAAGGTGGGGTTATTGTACGACCCGCCGCCAACAACAGACGGCGCCCGGCTGCTTGCGCTTCTAACAGACCGCGCTGTCATCCCACCCGGCGTGTGATAGCCCCCCTGGCTATTTCCCGTGACCGAGCTGCGGCCAGCGGTGCTGGCGGCAGCCCTCGGCCGTGGGAAGTTATACACGCCGCGGGTGACGGGCGACGTGCCCTCCTCGTTCGAGCTCTCTGCCCCGCTGTTCGTCGCGCTGCTGCTATTCCATGTCCTCTGCACGACCCAACAATGCGACAGCTCGTGCGACGCCTCCTCGGCGTTTGTATGCGAGGCGGCCGCGCCGGAGTTGTGCGACGGCCCACTCTTCCAGGGTGGCATCTTGGCGCCTTTGAGGCGCGGCGAGAGATGGTAGGGGACGTCGTCGCGGTAACGGACGTTGGGCGCGTCGACCGAGACGCTGGCTAGGGTCTGGAGGACTCCGTAGATGAGCACCCAGCGCCCGCGACGTGCCGTCGAGGGATCGACCTCGCCGATGCGGTCGGCCTTCTCGAACTTGCTGAAGGCATCGATGAGGTCCGAGTGCGTGAACTCGGAGCCGAGGATGCAGATGTTGGTTGCTTCAGTGTAGGCCAGCTGGATGCGGCGCTCCATGGGGCCCGAGCGGCTGGGGTTGCTGTTTTTGGAGTTGTTGGGCCCGTTGGGCCCGTTGTTGCCGTTCTTCTTGTTCGCCGACTTGCCACCGAACATGCCGGTCGGGCTTTCTTTTCTGGGCACGAGGTTGTAAGGTGGCGGGATTGACTCCGGCACCAAGGGGTATGGGTGCGGGATGTGCGGGAAGCGCAGCTTGTTGTCAAACTCGATGAGCATGTCGGTCAGGGGCAGGTCGGAGGTATCAGCTTCGAACCCCCTGTTGCCACTCTCGCTCACCATCATCCACTTCCGACCCGACCGTGCTTCTGAGCCGTCCCAGACGATGTCCCGGTTTACGAGATAGTCATACAAGGCGGCAAAGTCCCGCTGCACTGTCTGCGCGATTGTCCTTGTCAACCACATCTCCTCGTCGTTGTCGGCTCCATTGCCGTAATCGTGGCCTTGAGCCATTGGCGGCGGGGGCCACATTCCAAATTGGGTAGTGTAGTGCTGCAAGAAGAAGGTCTGCAGTCTGTCGGCCGCGGCCTTGGCCGGTGCCGTCATCACTGGGCCGCTGGCGCTTGCCGTACTAGCTACTGACGCCGGCCACATGTCGTTGTACTGGAAGGTCGCGAGGCGTTCCTCGGCCGCTTGCACGCGTAACTGGGTCTCGAGACAGGCCCGCTCCAGCAGTGCTCGTGTGATGGGGGTGATGTGTACGAAGTCGGCGCATGTTTCGAGCTGCGAGTACAAGCCCGCGCAATGCAGGAAACTCTCGCGCCAGCCCTCCTCCCAACGCACCTCGCTGCCTTCACTCCAGGCCAGAAGACTGACAGCCGTCTCGGCGTCGTTGCGGACGTCGTCGATGCCGCGTGCCGAGAGGTAGTTGAGGATAGTCCCGACGTTGTCCGCCTCCGGAGGCATGTAGGTCTCGAGGCGCGAGTGCAAGTCTGCCAGTGCTTGGTACAGCGACAGCCCGACAAGCGAGGCATGGTAGAGCAGTGCAAAGACATTCCGGGTGGTGATCTGGTACCGTGTCTGGTCGAGCTTGGTCATATTGGACGACGATGGGAAATACATCTCGTACGAGATCTGCCCATCCGACTCTCCCAGGCTCGCATCCTCAGAGATGGGCGGAGTCGGCTGCCCGCTACGACCATAACCGCCATAAGGGGCAAGGTGTTGCTGTCCGTAGCCGTGTCGGACCATCGGTGGGGCGCCAACCGGCGAGGGCGGCATGTTGATGTCCTCCTCAGTCGAGCCTTCGCGGAGCAGGGTGATGAGATATCGCGACTCGGTAGCCTCGATGATGTGTGACGACAGCCGGAAAGAGGGGGGCGGCCGTGGTGACTGGCCTTTGTGCCCGAAAAAGACAAGCACGTCGCCGTTCGGATCCCACAGCTCTGGGTCCTTCCGCAGCTTGTTCCACCGCTGAACGGGTCGCCCAGCGCCTATCCAACGCTTGATGGGCGGCAGGCTGCCCGCCGGTGGCACCTGAGGGAGCCTAGCGGAGGGCGGTGGCGACATCATGCTACCCTCGTCATCCCATTGATGTGCGTTTTGGTTCTGTTGGTACTGTCCATTTTGTCCGTACTGGTCGGCATTGTCGTTGTAGCCATTGACAGCGTCGCTGGAGTAGGCTGCTGGGTTGGGATGAGGTCGGACGGTTGCCGACGACTGAGGCCGAAAGTCCATCATCCTATCAAGGTCATTCTTCTTGTCCTTTTTCTTGAACGCAAATGTCTTGGCCAGTCCCTTCCGCACCTCGTCACTCTTCTTGTCCAGCATGCTGCGGAGTCCCGACTTTTCGATGCCCGACACATCCTCTGTCTTGATCGCCGGTCTTCTGGCACGGGCGTACGCAAAGTCCTCCAAGGGCCTGTTGAAATGCGGTGTGCTTGTGTCCCTCCTCCCATCCACGCTCGACCCGCTCTGGCTTCCACCGCTTCTCTCTCCATAGCCGACCATCTCGTTGCGGTAGTTCATGGCCTCGCTCTCACGGGCAGGCTCAGAGAATTTGAGGAAGCGCGCGTTCGTTGTCGCAACCCCGGTAATGTCCCGCTCCCTGTCGCGATCCGCGTGCCGTAGGGATGGCATAAGGCCGATTGGGTACTCGTTGATCGTGGCATTGTCGGAACTGGCGCTGGACTTGGCCCGGCTCCGGAACACGCTGCCCTTTTCGCCCGGCTTCGTCTCCGTAATCTTCTTGCGCACATATGCGCTGCGGCCCGACATCTTGCTAACAGAAAGTGAAGGCGCAAAAGAGATGCGGCGCCTCGTGATTAGTAGAACGGTAGAGAGTTATACAGGTCGTCCGCGTCGTAGTGCGGGCAGAAATTCGCGCTCAAATTTGCGCTTGCGGCTTCTCGATAAGGAATTACAATATGGCGTGGGGGGCCGTGGCGCAATAATCTGGCCGAGATGTTTGCACACAGTGATCGCAACTTCAACAACTTGATATATCGGCCCGTAGCTGCAATGACGGAACGTTTGTGGGGTACAGCGTCGTGAGATGCTGAGTCTGGACAATATGCATGGGAAGGCGCAAGTTAATGCACGACCATGGCGATGATGCGCGTTCGTGGCGTGTAGGTTTGTCGAAGCCGTGTCTCGACAAGGAAAGTGACCCAGATGTACAGGGCCGGTCCAGATCCGGATCCGGATGTTGTTACGTTATTATTTGTTGTCCGTGATCTGCGTCGAGGGTAGGTCGAATCCACTGCAGATCGTGCTCGATCTTCCTCCTGCGGGATGTTGATATCGGTCGGAGAGCGGAAGGAAAGCGGCGACGTCTTAGACAGAGGGGGTACGACGGATTTTGTGGAGAGATAAATTGCCCGAGAGACGCGACCAGCCAGAGCGTCAGCACCAGGTGCCTTGGTGGGTGCTGTGACGGGAGGATCGCATTATGGAGTTGGGGGGTTGCTTTCCCACATCCCCTTCTGGGATGCTGCACATTTGTTCTTCGCTCGGCCTATCATGCAGATCATGCAGTCCCAGGTGTAGGGGGCACCAGCCGTCCTCTCGGGAACCAATGTTATCGCTCGGGGTGGGCATCACACATCCGGCTCCAACCTTGGGGTTTTTCTCGTTGTTCTCGTCCCGTCTCGACGTATCGGGCATTGGAAAGCTATCCATTGGCCCTCGTCGGCGTGATGAGGGGAACGAAGTAACCAATCCCGGCGCTCTGCTGACAGGCCATTTTGGACGCCGCCAACGGCCTCTGAGTCTAGAGGGGCTCAAACTCGCAGACCCTGGACAAGGTGGTGATCGGTAACCCGTAAACTTGAGGGTAAGCCGGAGGGGTTAGAACTGTCCGATGCAGGTGACTGCACAAGTGAAAAGTGAGCCATAGCAGACGCGTAGTGCAGCGTCAGCATGATCCCTCGGCTGTGAGGCGACAAGCCCAAGATAGGAAGTTGTTTTTACAGGGGCTCCTGGACGCAGATTGAACGAAGGGACGCTCAGGCTGGCAATGGCGGCGAGATGGACGGGGCATCAACCCTGTTGTTCCAGACTTCGCACCCGCAATGAGGATATCGGCCTGAGCTGAGTGCTGATCGCCAGTGTGGGTGATTTCCGAATAGACATTGGCTCACGAAACCAGCCACAAGTCTCTGTTGCTCTCATGTTTCCGAGGCGGCCGGCCTGGAAGACGCTGGCTTTCCAGATGCTGATGCTGCATGTGTCCGGTACCTGAAGAGGAATGGCCTCAGGCCTGCCTTGGGGTGCGGAGTGAGTTGCATGGCACTAAGCAATGCCTTAGCTCCTGTCGTTAAGGTGGACCCTTTCAGGATTGGCGAGGACAGGGGCAACTGATAAGGGACGCATTGTGGATAATATTTCCAAGTCACAATCTTGGAGAGAGCCCAGGATAGCAAGTTGCCTGATGCGGATGGTCGTAATGAAGTTGTTTCAATCTGGGGTTTGGGGATGCAGACCAGCACACCGGCGGAGGAAACAAAGCTGGAAAAGGTGTGGCGGTGGGTGGTACGGGACGCGACGCGACGTTGCGGTGCAGCTCCGCCGCTTCAGCTCCAAAGCTTCTGGCGTGTCTCACTGTTCGGGTGTTGTCAACGGGTGTGGTCAACGGTTATGGTCCAGGTAGGTAGCGTAACGGGTGTGGGTGTGGTGGACGGGACGGTAGGGACGGCGCCGCGCACGGCGAATTCGCGATGCCCAGAGGTCGGTCGCAAGCGGTCGGTGGTGTGGTAGCCTGCATTTTACGCCGTCTTTACCGCACCATTGCAACCCCACTTGCTTGCTGGTCTCGAGCTGGTCTAATTCCCGTGGGTTTCTTTTCTCAGAGACCGGCCCAGATCCAGGAATCCCACCCCCTGAACACCCCTGCCAATTCCGTCAGCGCGGTGGCTTGAATAGTGGGGGATAGGGCGTGCCACATGTGAAAGAGTGCCGGGGAGGTGGTGGGGGGCGTGCCTCTGCGGAGACGAAGGACGAAGGATCAATTGAGGTGATCCATGTGATCGAGACAGAGCAGATTGGGAGACGATAGCACCCATGCGAAGTGCTTAGGAATTCCGACACGACGATGGTCATGAACCCGGGAAATGGGCGGTCACGTTGAACCAGGAAAGGGACCAGAGGGCATCCAAGGACTAAGGTTGCACGAACCGGACCGTTCTTTCCACGGAAAATGTCAAATGGACGTTCCATCTCATGCAAGGAACTGCGTGGAGTCGGCGCTCAGTGGTGTGGTGGAAGGCGGCGCACCCACAGACAGCACCACAGACGGCAGGAGCGCGCACCGGGCTAGGAGGGAGGTGTGACCCCCAACGACACCAACGGTGCCTTCCTCCACCTCCCGCACCGGCGCACCGCTTGAAACAAACCCCGAACATGGACAAGCAGACTTTTGACGGCTCCATGTTTCTGCATCCAGGCACAATATTCTGCGCTGCTGCAGTCAGCGGTAGTCACCTTTCCAAGTTGCCCTCTATGCATCTGCAGGGCGGACATTGGTTTGTCCCGCTGTTTGATGCGTCATTACCGGTAGGTATCATTCGTTCATGCGCGTCCCGCGGAACCGACTCCTTTTGCTTTGCAGCGCCAAAACGGCAGCAGGGCACCTTTTCAGGTTCTAGTTTGTCTTTTGGTTTGTCTCTCTCTTGGCACAGATCACTGGACGTTTGAAATCTCATCTTGTGCATGCTGACCCAGGACATGCATGGCCGACAGCAGCATCACACTGCAAACAGTTTCCAAGTGCGTCGCGAGTCCGTGACGGGCCCTTTATCTTGACTGTGGATACAGGTTGCACTTGCAGTCCTCGGGCCCCTTCCCTTTTATTCTCCAGCAGCCCTATAGCGGATGACACCGGTGACAAGGTGGATCGATCCATCCAACCCGTTTCCCCAGAGCTGCTGAGCGGAGACCCGCCCATCACCCTTCAATTGGAACTTGTACCAGATGATCCAACTGCCGCCAACCTCGGATCGCTGGCTCGTCGACGGCAGCTTACTCTGGTTCTGCTTGACCACACGAAGCTTCGTCCCGTCGAGCGTGCGGAGGTCCTCGCTCTATCTACCCCAAGCCAGGACATGCCGAAGAAAGGCCAGAGCGTGCTAGATAGCGTAGAATCACTACCGCGTATATAAGACGACCCTTGTTATATCGCAGTGAGCCGATATTTGACTTTGCGGGGTGGCGCTGATCTCGGACAATGAGATCGCGCAGACAACGTGAACAAGCAAACACAACCCATCCTTGCAAAAAAAAAACATGGCTCGTCTGTTTAGCCTAGGCTTATGTTACGACGATCCTACCCCGTTATCGCACCAAGCTTTGTTGTTTCCGACCAGACCCTGGACAAAAAACACTGAGTATAGGTCAGGTAGACTTTTCTGATATTCGCTGCTACCATCGAGCCCATGTCACTTTGGCAGGACCAATGCTCAAAGTCTTTTTGCTGAACCGATCCGTGCTGCTTAGCCATTGGCACAACGGGCAGGAATTTGACCTGTTGCTTTTCCAACTGTCAAAACGTTTCATTTCAGAGTCGTTAGGAGCGATTGTCGTGGTGTTGGCCAATTGAATAACACGAAACCTAGAAGAATTGCAGGCTGGTCTTTGCAATGCCCACCTAGCACACCACATGGTATTGATACCTAGGTACCTATGCCGTACTCGGGAGTGCTGGAAGAGATGATTTCTCTCATCAGCTCGTAAAACTGTGGAGACCAGACAGTCCTTTGAGAGTGACGTCGTTATCGTTTAGAGAACCATCAAGAGCCTGGCGGTTGTGTTTAAGAAGAAACACAGTTGCTGTAATATGAGTATAAATTCAAGAATCACGAAGCAAGAGAGGAATGGAGGAAGTGTATCGTAAACCTTAACGAGCATAGCCAAATAGGATCGCCGAATAGTGCAGGTATTACTTTTGCCAAGGTCCAGAGTGCGTTTACTTCTGCTAACAAGGTTCAGGTTGTTTATTCACGTCAAGATATACATACATACGTACCTGGTAGTCTCGGCGATTTCTCTTCTGATCGGGGAGACGTAGAAGTCAACAAATCTTGCCTCGTACAATATGTCTTCCCCAAGTCAAGACATGATCAGTGGGTGTATTCGGACACTTCCGAGCTTGATCACCAGGCTAGAGAACGACACAATGAAGACGCGTTGGTATAATTATCACGTGCTGCCGTACAGATGCAAACGGTCCTAAAATTGACCGTGGAGAAAAGGTTATTCCGCAAATAAAAGGGAGCTCGATGGAACCTAATCACCTCCCCAGAATGTCAATCCTTCTCAATTTCCGCGGGTTTTGCGTTCCGGCCCCTGAATATCAGGCGTTGCACACCGGAGCTAAAAGCCGAATTCTTCCCCAAACATAGCACCTTATCCTTCATCTAACATCATGGAGCCACCCCAACCCCGTTCCGAGCCCCGAGCCGATAACAGAGAAAGCACCCAGATCTTCTAAATCCACGAACATCGCCAACAAGAAGCCCGAAGACATCAAAAGCGGCGTATCCAGAAGCGCACATCCCCATCCCCCATCCCCCCACCGAAAAGCCCTCCTCCGGAAACAAGACAACCGCATCGTCCCCCTCTCCGCCGCAATCTACTTCCTCTGCCACCTCGACCGATCCAACATCGGCAACGCCAAGATCCTCAACTCCGACTCGGGCCACGGCCTGCTGACCGAGACCGGCATGACCAGCCACCAGTTCACCATCTCGCTCATGATCTTCTTCGTCGCCTACGGCCTGTTTGAAGTCCCCTCCAACATTCCCCCCAAGCGCCTCCGCCCGTCGTGCTGAATCGCCTTGCTCATATTCGCATGTGGCGCCCTCTCGGCCGGCCTAGGCGGCGGGGGTTGTGTGATTCTACCTGCCGGATCATTATCCTGAGACGGTGGCGTGGCTGTCGACGGAGGAGAAGAGCTTGGCGTTGGGCAGGTTGCTGGCACGTTGAGTGGAGCAAGGGCACGGCGGAGGGGATGGCTTGGGCTGAAGCTAGGCAGACGTTGATGGAGTGGCGGTTTTATGGGCATTGTCTGATTTTTTTTGGGATTTCGACGCCGTTTAGCTCGCTGTCGCTGCTATTTGACGGGCCACTGGATCAATACCGCGCTGCCGTTCATGGTGGCTGTGGGCTGTGGGATGCTGAGGGTGTAATATGGGTGGAGGAATCGAACTGAAAGGTCTTGAGTTTCATGCAGCGGATCTTCGTCTGTTTAAACACGAGGGGTTATCGTCTGAACACTTGAGGATGCAAGAAACTGTTTACCTACACAGTCGACGTGAAAAGGGGGGGAGGGTGGCTCTGGATGAGGCCCACTACTTGTGGATATAGTCCCGCGCAAAACAACAAGACAACATATCCGGTGTGGTGTAGTGGTAACATCGCTGACTCTCACTCAGCAGCCCGGGGTTCAATTCCCCGCATCGGAACAACAAAGTTGTCTGCTTCTTTTTTGCCTCCTATACCCAACTCACAGTGACCCGAGCATCTTTATTTTTGCTGTGTTCTTTTACCCGTCGCATGCTTGAGAGGTGGTTGTAACTTTGCCTTTTTTTGGCCGTTTTCGCATTCCTTGTTTGTATACCAAAAGGCTTGGCAAGAAGGCTGCATGCGAATGTAATATCTTAGCAGGTCATATATGGTATACGCACTCCCATGAAGCAGCACAGCTGGACTCGGGAAGATATTGCTATTCAGTGGCTGACTCTGGTGAATTCCTGTTCAGATGAGTCTCCTGCAGAGATATTGCGTGAAATGAGTGCATATTAGTGACAGGCCGGGAAGTTACTTGCATGCTGCATGACCTCTTTCAACTAATTATCAAATGAAGAGGAGAAATACAAAATACTATCGTCAAAGGAAAAGTATGTTAGTGAAGGGGTCAGCCAGTCAGTCAGTCAATCTAAGCCCATGTCTTGCAATAAGCCGTAGATAAAATAACCCTTTGTATTCTACAAGCGAGCCGCTGTGCTAGTGCCCTTGGCGGTCGGAAAGCCGGCCAAGCAGTCTTCGAATGGGGAGTGATAACCGGTGTTTCTTTCTTTCAGGACCTGTGCCACACGTCTGTGCATCCGCGGTACTAGCACTGCTCTGTACCCGAGTCATGATTTCCCCGAACTTGGCGTTAAACTCTTCTATCTTGCGTTCCGCCCTCTGTGGAGGTCTTGACAGCCTCTCGGAACCTTTCTAGCAGCTGCGGTAAGGAAATCGGCCGATCTTGCGACGGGAGGATCAGCTTTAGGGGAGGTTCTCCGCCAGTATCGAGGAAGACGGAGACGAGATCCAGCACTCCGGTTGCTTTATAGTACGTCGGTTTCATAGCTGCCATTGTGTCTCGGTCACTGGCTGTGTCTATATGTCCGGCTAAGCTGTCCCATAGACTGGCGTAGTCTATTCCGCTGTTGGCCTCTGCGTCCATTTGCAAGATTTGGGTAATGGCGAGGATGTATGTGGGCCCCCAGACAACCTTAGTACCGGACACCAAATTACTCAGGTTTCGCCGGAAGTTGAAGAACTCGTCCATGATAGCGTGAAGAATGTAGCCGCGCTGCTCGAGTGTTATCTCATCGTTGCGGGTTACCTTGTGGGCGACGGAGAGAACACATCCTTAGGAAATACACAGACCCAGGAACGGCTGCAGGTGCGAGTCGAGGGCCAAGTTTTTGCGGAGCATCTGAAAGTCGTTTTGGATATCCAAAAGCCCGGCCCATGTTGGTGTCTTCTCCTGGTCGTACAATATATTTTTGTCTTCTTTTGACGGAGAGCCGTCAATGTTTGTCTCCGGCCCTGTTTCGCACCCCGTGGCAGCCTGCCAGTGAGACTTGATGCTCCTCTCCATATCGTCAAGCACGTTGGAGAATTGCTTTGAGCTCCAGTGCTCCAGCAGCTGCGTGTACTGGAGTCCCATTCGAAAAATCGTGCAGCGGTAGCCATAATGCGCGTCAATTGTCCGCATTGCTGGCAGGAATTTCAATTCGTATAGGCATGATGCCAGCAGGGCCATCTCCAGGTCAAAACTGGCACCAGCTAGCGACTTCAGCAGCTCCCACATATGATCTTCCAAGAAGAAGTCCATGGCTGTTCTGTGAAAGAACTCAACGTGGCTCCATGTTCCTCTGAGCTCCACGTCACTTTCGAAACTCTCGTCTCCGCGAATTTCCAGAAAACCTCGGGTGCGGCTGTCAATCCTCCGCTCCATGGTTTCACACATGGACCGCAAGTGATCAGCTGGCATGGGAGATATCTGGTGATCGATGACTGTTTCGAGCGTGGGGTTCGATTCGTCTACAAGGGCGAGCTGTAGCAGGCTAATCGGTTCACCCGCCCCTAATACCATAAGAATCATTCGCGCAGCCGCGTTCCGCGTCGATCCCAACCCGTCGAATGAGCTCTTGTACATCAGCTCGAGATCCTCGGGGAGCTCGTCGATCCTTCTGTACAGGTCAGAGACCGTATCAGCGTCCTGAAGCCCATTCAGAATGGACCTGACGGCAAGCCTGACCCAGAGAAAGACCCCTGAAGCCCGCTCGCATATTCGGAAAACCAAAGTGGGATAAAGCTCTGGCTTGATTGCCCGAATTTCCCGCAAGCCTTGCGAGTTGTTGAGCGCGTCCGAGATATATATTATAACGTCACCAGCTGTCAAGTCTTGGAGCCATAGCCTTGGCTGGGCCCCAAAGGCGTCCAGGAAGACGGGCCAAGGCCTGCTGGATATAACGATTTTTACGTACGGGAACAAGGCCAGTTTGCTGAAGGTTTCAACGATGTCGAAATGGTCGCCTGAATACTCGTCCAACCCATCCACAAAGAGACAGAACTTGATTCCTGTGCTTGATTCGATGAGCATGTGAAGGGCCACTTGCAGCTCTGCTATGGTCAAGGAGTGTTCTGGATTCTTTCCGGCGAGTAAATCGTTGAAGAGCTCGGGAAACGCGGATGGGACGAGTTGCGGGCACTGTGAGAGCAGAGAGTGCAACAGGGCCCTGAGAAGGCCCTCCTGTGATTTTTGAAGCGATATCCCTGGCGCCCAGAGAAAGGATTGTGCCGTTACTAGGGCATCCGAGCCCTTCCAGATCTTGAGAAAGTCATGTGTTCTGCTGTTCGCGTGGATGTATTTCATGAGTGGATTTCCCGGACCCAGGTTTGCCAGTAATCCAGTAAATACCGCTCGCGAAGCCAGTGACCAAAGTCCGACCATGGAGAGTCTTTGTAAGGCGGCTCAAAAATCCAGCCAAATGTCTCCGTGTGCGCCTCAGCCAAAGTGTTATTAGAGTCGGAGGTTGATGACCCGAAAGTGGAGGTATCCCAACACCTTAGCCGCAAGTGACGCCCAACGCTCGACGTAAATGGGGTTACCGAGGCCAATCAAGGTATTTTCGGTGAAGGCCATCAAGTTCTCTGGCTCGCGGTGGAGTGACGAGGCCTCTCCGTCGCCCAGCTCCGACTTCCGGCTGCTAAGCATGACTGTCTTGCGCGTCACTAAGACGCAAGACAGCGCCATTGGCTCCCTCCCACGTCCTCTGCGTTGCATCAGGCAGGCTCTGTCGTGATCTTTCAACGTGAGGAATTGTCTCTGAGAGACTTTGCATGAAGGTGAGGATTTCCACAATGCGTGTGTCGATGCTGTCGAGGCAGGTGCTCAGTTGCGACGAGTAAACATCAGTCTTGGCGTTGAGAACAGCCAGCAGATGTAAGGAGATCTCCTGTCTGTAGCTCTCCAGCCGCTTCGCCATTGCTTCGATATCCTCCTTCTTGTAAATAGTGTTCAGCGCCACATATATGCTGGCCCAACTAGAGCGGTGCTTCGAGCTCAGGTTGTTTGTCTTCCAGGCTGAGTTTTTCGAGGACCCCGATCAGCTCGTTTGCTGTGACTACACATGTCGTGACAATCCTTTGAAGTGCTTATTTGCCAAGTGTTAGAGTGAGGTGATGCTCGTACGGGCTGAGCTGATGGTTGTGCAAAATACCTCGTAGGCGGCCTTCAGGCTTTTCGACCCATCGTCACCAACCCCAGGAGCACTGTCCTGAGGCGCGGTCAAGCCGGCAACCCATGATCGAAGCTCCTCTGTTGTCTTCATGATGGCAGTAACGTCCACAGAAGACCCGTCCTTGTGTACTTTTCGTGCTGTTAGGATGGCCTTGATGGTGAAATCCACAAACTGGACCACCGTTGCTGCGATGCTCAAAGCGCTCAAAGGTTTCATCCTGTCTTACAGCTGAGGCGTAGAGAAGTTCAAGAATGAGAGAAAGGAGAGATCGTCTGGAGGGGATTGAACTTGATGGCGGAAGTAGATGTTGGCGTGAACTGTGACTGATCTCCGTTGCGCCTCGGACATCATTTGCAAATCGACATCAGTGACAACGCAGACAGAGCCTTGTCAGAATTTGGGTGCTCATACCCCTCAATTCGCGATAGCCAATCTGAGCTACAGCTCGCCGTGTGTGCCTTGGAGGGCGGGACCCAAAAACCACGGTACAATTGAGCCTCGCCGACGCACACAGCCCCTTTCTGCCGGGCCGAGTCCCGGACAAGATCCGCCCCTAGGCAATGAAATCGACAACAGTTGAACTCATTGCCCGACGTGCCGTAATACATGCATATTGCCAGTCTTGCCTTGCACCTCGGGCTATGCGGCTGCAGAACAGTAAAAAATGAGACCAAAGAGAAAAGAAGAAAAGGAGGAGAAATAAGGGTTGAACCAAGGCAAGCTCCGCGGCAGATAAGCAAGGGTGGTTACTCGTACATATATTCCTATACTCTGGAGGACGACGAGAAGAAACGCTGCAAAAAAAGGAAGGAGGGTATCCCGATGTTCATAAGGTGTATCGTTATCTTTTGACCGTCCGTCCCTGTGTGTGTCCTCCAATCACTTTTTCCTCGGCTCCACAAACACTCTAGTTCTCCTCCTTCACGATCAGCGATTCCGCTGGCTTGACTCTTTGGGCCCATTCTCTGCGAGGTTGTTAGCAAAAGTGCTCGTCCGAGGCATATCAATGCGGGTTAACTCACGTCCAGCTGCCATCGTACACCTTCCTGCTCTCCGGCGCTCCAAACCCAGCCTCATTCAGCGCCGTCTCAAGCACACAGGCCGTGACGCCCGTCCCGCAGCTCGAGATGATGGGCTTTTCCGGATCCACGCCGGCCTTGGTGAAGATCTCCCTAAGCTTCTCCGCAGGCAAGAACGCCTTGGTGACGGGGTCCAGCACTGTGTCGAAGGGGATGTTGATGCTCCCGGGCATGTGGCCCGAGGACAGACCCTCTCTGGGCTCTGGCGCTTCGCCCGTCCACCTGCCACGCGACCGCGCATCCAGGATCTGTACGCCCTCGGCGCCCTCCTTGTTCCAGTCCTCGGCAACCTGGCGCACATCCTCGTAGCTGGCCACCTTGTTCTCGTCCGTCTCGGGCAGCGGGTACATGCCGCACTCGACGGTCCACACATTGCCTGTCTCAGTCGGCAGGCCCTGGTCCACCCACAGCTTGAAGTTGTTCAGCACGTGCACCTTGGGATGGCCAAAGACCTTGAGCGTCCAGGCCACGCGCGGGGCGCTGAAGATGCCCAGCTCCCTGCTGTCGTAGACAACGACGGTGTCCTCGCGGCGGATGCCTAGAGCGCCCATCGACTCGGCGAACTTGGTCGCGCTCGGGAGCATGTGTGGGTACGGGCTGCGCTTATCGATCACCTTGTCGAGGTTGAAGAAGCGGGCCTTTGGGATGCGCAGCTCGCGGAAGACCTGGATACCGGTGCGGCCTTCTGGGTCGTTAGGCATAAACCATGATGCGCAGAGGGGGATGACGCGAGGTTCGGAGGAGATGGGCGAGGGCGGGGCTTTCTTGAGAGCGTCGGAGAGCTCGGTGGGCGAGACGAGGTACGAGGTGAAGGAGCGGCGGGCGGCGGCGGAGGGTTTGAGGGCCGAGGTGAGGCCGCGGGAGAGGTGGCGGGTGGTGTGTTGAGGGAGAGTTGATACCCGTAATGGGCGGAGGAGAGTGAGGATGGCCATGGCGGATGCCGATGGCGTGGTTTGTGGTCGTCGGTGCGGGTGGCGGATGTCGAGTGGTTTTTAGGACAACTGGCTGCCGAGACGGGGTTGCGATAACGGGGGGCGGTGACGTTTGTTTGTCTCCCTATGTCGCACGAGATACCTTTGGTCGGGATTTGCTGTTCTTTGATCCGCTCGAGGCTGGGGTTCAAATTGAGAGGTGTGACGGTTGTGGTGGTTGACAAGATGAAGGGCGTTTAAGTAGGTTCGCGGTTAGGACCAGAGGCCAAATCGGCTGAAGGATGCGGGTTTTAGACTTTCTTTATCACCCAGACCTAGGTCGTTGATGTTTCGCCGTTGAGGAGAATGCTGAAAGCTGTTGGAGTCGACGGTGCGGTGTCAGGTGTGGTCCGGGTGGGGGAAGCTCCAAGCCAAAAACGCAATGCGAGATACGGGGTAGGCGCGCTAGAGGAACAATTCCAGGGGAGCTTGGGCCACTGCAGCTTGATTAGCGTGCCCAGCGCTGATCGGTGGCGCCAAGCAATGGAAGGCAGGACCCGGGAGTGCGCAGCGTTGAATCAGAACCTCCACTGGAAACGTCGGGTCAATTGAAGGGAACCTCAGCAGCCTGGTAATGAGCCATTCCACGTTTGGCCACCGCGATCCTTTTCCATTTCTTTGATATCAAGTAATCCACGATATGATAGCAACTGCGGGCCATCTTGGCACTTGATCAATTCCTCGAGAACACCTCCTTCTCACTCCTTCTATTTTCGCACCTCGGCTCACAAACATGAAGGTCAACATTAAAAAGTGGAACGCCGTGGCGACCTGGCGATGGGACATTCCCGAGGACGATGTCTGCGGTATCTGCCAGGTCGATTTTGACGGCACATGCCCGGCGTGCAAATACCCAGGCGACGATTGCAGTCTCTGTAGGCAGCGCCACAACATGACCCTTATTGAACATGAAAGATAATCTTTGGCTGATTCCGGGACAGTGTTGGGGAAATGTGGACATAACTTCCATATGGTTTGTAGCATCTTCAGCAAATTTTGCTCATCAGGCGAATAAACGGGCGTCTGGCTGACTTGGCCGCTACCTACCAGCATTGCATTCTCGAATGGATCAAGCAAGAGTCGGCAAAGGGACAGTGCCCCATGTGCCGGCAAAGTAAGTTGAGATGAACCTTGCGGCATCAACGGCAGTCCCTAACCTGAACGGCTGCGCAGAATTCGAGTGGACCGAGCAACCGAACGAGACATCTATCGATACGACCCGAGATCAAGCCGAGCCGCTGGAGATGGAAACCGAGCCGGTATAAAATTGGGAACCTGAGCATGCGAGGTTTGGAATCAGGTCTGGTCAGACAGACTAGCCTCGGTGAGAAAACAGGAGGCCATCACGACGCATCGCCATGATGATTGGTAACTTGAGCTGTGCTCGGGGACGGTGATTTTCTACCGCAAATTTGAACTGTTTTCGAGGCGTTTGGGTAGACGGCGGTTGGGGCATCATGCTTCGAAGTCATGATTGGAGTTTAGAAATGCACTCATGGGCTTATTCGACCCAGTTGTCAACACGCAAGAAAGTGCAGTACGTAACGTCCAGGCACTCATCGCGAGATCGGTGCTGCTCAACAGCGTGAGTTTAGGAACCTGTAACGGCCCGGGGGCAGTGCAATGCAGTACTAGTGCCCTGTACTGCGGTACGTGCGCTCGAGGTGCGTACCGTAGGTTAGGTACAGTATATCACATGCCAGATCACCCGATCTGCTTTAGCTTGCCTGTAATCTGCCTGTTGCGATAAGATAATGTAAACGCCGTCCATTCAACTTCGCCGTTGCGCAGCCAGCCTTTGAGGACGGACCCCGTGGAAGCTGCAGCTGCCTGCAAACTTCAATCATCATCCCACCTCACCATTTGATCAGGCAGATTTGAACTAATTCACTCCCGGTCATTAGGCAGCCTTTCCCCTCGTGTGCTGCCGAATTCACTCTTTTCTACCTAGACGATATTTTTTGCTCCGGCCTGATGTTTTACTCTCCCCTGCACGCTGAAGCAAGAAACCCACCATGCTGCAACCAGCCGTAGCCTCACTCCATCTTCGTTCTGCTTCCCGCCATCATTACCACCGCCATCACTATTACCAATCCCAGCAACATCACCACCCCGAACATCTTACCGAACCGTCTAAACCACATCAATAGCAGCCCCAATCTCGCCGCACTCGATCTCGCAGAAGATGACGGAGCCAGAGTACAACCGCCCCGGCTCCTCGGCCGCCTACTACCACGCGCCATCCAGCCCGCGGCCCTCGGTCGGCAGCCGTGAAAGCCGCTCCAGCCTGCGCCGAGACCGCGAACTCCAAGAAGCCCTCACCCATGGGCGACCTCTCTCGTCAGCAGCACACTCCTACCCGCAGTCCCCCCAACCGCACCCGGCCGTTCTCGACGAGCAACACCCACGATCCTCTCCCCCGCCGCAGCCGCACCCCCCAGCCGAGCCGTCTTTCAGCCCGCTCTTCGCCCTCATCTCGTCAAGCAAACCCCCGTCCCAGCTCCCGACAGCCGGCCAACCACCAGTGCTCCCCGCGCGCCAGACAACAATCCACCACCCCACGGTGCACTACATCTTCGCCGACGACGACCCCGAGATCCTGACCGCCGCCCTCGCACAGCATCACCACGAAGCCGACGATGGCTTGGTCTCACAAGCCGGCTCCATCAACCCCGCCGACCGCGCCGTCCTTCTCGACATGGTGCCCGCGGCCGGCGGCGCAGGCGGGCTCGAAGTGGCATGGGCTAGTAGCCTGTCGCCCGACTGGGCCGTGGAGTCCGCCAGCGTAAGCCAGATGGGCGACGACGGCGACAGCGGCTCGACAGATGGACACAATGGCACGGGTGTACAGGTGCTGACAATCAAGGGCGTCAGCCGAGACCTTTCCTCTGCCCCCGGGGCGGGTCTAAAGCCGGGCAAGACGCCGACACCGGACGACGGCGAGCTGCAATCCAGTGGTGGCAGCGGGCCAAGGCCACAGAGACTACCGCCTGCGGAGGAGTACAACGGCTTGCTGCAAGACTTTGATAAGCGCATGGGCATTCTGAGACGGGTGGTCGAGGCTGGCGCGGAGAGGCAGCACAAACTTGCGGCTGCGGGGGGTGAGGTCGAGAATGCCGCTGGCCCTCTGGGCCCTGCTGGCGAGAACGACGGGCGGGACTGAGGCAGAAAGCCCCATACCTTGCCGATAATGAAGCCAAGCGGATACCCTGGAGGCTAGTCATTATGGGCACGATAGGTGAATAAGTCCTTAAGAATTGTAGACGGATGGGCTGTGAGGTAACATCGACATGAGCTGACCAGCCTCGTCACACCCGTCGGATTCTACCCCGTCGACCATGTGCCATGCACGACCAGGATCATCAACTAATTTCGGGCCAGTCGCGTCTTTCACAGGTACGAGAGAGCCTGCTGAACCCCGATGATGCAGGAATCAGAGTTGTTAATGCTTTAACCGACTTATTGTCCTTGGACGGCAACTGCCTTTGGGCTTGTACAACACCTGTCTGCAGAACATGGCCACCTCTACTGCTATTGATCCATCTATGATCATGGACATGCTTGGAAGGTCCGGCCACCCGACTTCCACGTACGGCATCATGGCGACGCCAAACGACCGGTAACTCCAAGGAGCTATCGATTTCACGCGAGACGTCAACGACGCCTTGTCTTGTTTAACTCCTCTTTCAGCTTCCTGAAAATAATGAACATCTTATGATATCTTCTAATTCTAGTCCGAGGGTGGAGTTGGATGAACTCTAGTGCACAAGACTTGGGGGCTAGATGAGGCCGTAACTTAGTAAAGGCTATGGTGTACATTTAAGGCGCGATGTTGGATATCTCCCGTCGTTGCACAGGACAATGTACTCGATATCTAAAAGTCAGCCGATATAATACTACCTCCCTGTACACGTCGTGAATCGTTGGCGTTCATGATACTTGTCAGCGCCCGTCAAGACCGGGGAAGCAATATTATGGGACTGGGATCCCAAGGTGGAAGAACGAGACATTGCATAGGGTGAATATAGTAATAGCAGCTACCTTATCCAGGCCACCAATATGGTGTATATCCCTCTGGCCCGACGTGATGTTCTACACAAAAGAAAAACGCAATGCGGCGAAAGAAACAAGAAATCAGCAACAGTAAGAGGAATGGAACGCCTCCCCATTTTACTCCAGAACCGCTCAGCCCAGACAGAAAAGAAAAAGAGATTTCGGAAGTTTGGTGACCAAGATGATGTTGGTGTATGGTAATATGGTATTTGTGTGTGTTTGCGGTAAGGGGTTGGGATATCTCGCTTTGCAGACAAAACGCTGGCTTGCTTTACTCGGTGATTAAATGCACTAAAAGGCTGCAGCTCGCGTGTTACTTGTCCTCGGGCGCAACGTGCTCGTCCGCAAAGTCATCCGCAACAACGAACCTCCGCGCGCGGGCGAGCGGTCGGGGGGCCGACAGCTTGTGCGGGTCGACGATGGCGTCCTGGATCTTCTGGAGCGTGTCCGCGTCCAACAACAAGTCACGTCGGGCCTTGGTCTTTTGTTGCGGGGCGGACGGTTTGTGCGGGTCGACGATGGCGTCGAGGATCGTGCTCAGCGTGTCTGGGTCCAGTGAGCGGGCGCCGACGGTCGTGCGGCCGCTGCCCGGGAACGCGGCCAGCGGTGCCTTGGCGTCGTAGCCGCTGTTGGGCGTCACGATCTTGGACTGCGCGTACACGCGCGAGATGGGCCGCTCGCCGGCGAAGGCCACTGTGCTGCGGGGGGCGAGCTGCACGTCGCGCTTCTTGGGGCTGTTGGCGGCTTTGTTGATCATGATGTATGCGACCACGACGATTACGATAATCAGGATGATGGAGACTGGGTGGGGGGTCGGTTAGTTTTCATCATCGGGGCTTTGGTAAGGTTTGGGAGGGGAGAGAGGGGAAGCAGACATACCACCGATGCCGAGGCAAATCCATTTCTTCCTGCGCGTCTTGGCCGCCGTCTTGACAGCCACGGCAATCTCGACGTTGCCCTTGTCGAGATCCTCGACCACCTCCTCGCTCTTCTGCTCGATGGCCGTGACGGCCACGTCCTGCTCGACGATCAGGGTGTTGAGCTGCTCGAACAGCTGGGCCAGCTCGATCATCTGCTGCTCGATCTTCTGCAGCGCGGCGTGGCGGTCCTGCACGGCGCTCAGCACGGCCTGGCCCTGGCGCAGGCGGCTGCCCTGCATCAGCGCCTGCTGGAAGATCTGCGGGCTGCCGCCCGTGTCCTCGACGGCGGCCAGCGCCTCGGCCTCGCTGACCTCGGGCCGCACGAGCCTGTACTGGCGCGCCACCTGCTTCTGCGTGTCCTTGCGGTACGACGCCTCGACGGTCTGGTACTTCTGGATGGCCTGCTTCAGCCGCCGGTCCACGCGGTTGACCTGCGCCGTGTTGCGCGGCTGCCGGCTGTCGGGGTTGGACTTGATCTTTCGCACGCGGTCCGTCAGGCTGCGGTACATGGACATGGTCTCGGCCGAGAGCGCGTCGAGCTGCCGGCTGGTCGAGGAGCCGCTCGAGGTGTCGGCGTCGCCGAGCGCCCGCGTCTGCAGCGCCTGAAGCTGGTTGAGGTTGCCCTCGATCTCGTCGATGCTGCGGTCGACGTCGCGGCACTCGTTGAGGATGGCGTTAGGGTCCCCGCCGCCGGACCCTTGACCGCCGAACGAGCCTGCATTCTGCGCGAGGGGTGCCATCTCGACGTTGTCGGGGATCTGGTTGTATCGGCCGCCTGCCCCGCCGCCGGGGCGCGGGCCTTGGCCGAAGGCGGCTATGGGTGTTCGGCTCGGGGCCGGTGCGCCGTATCCGCCGCCTGGGGAATCATCTCGCTGGTCGAACGGGTTCGACCTCGCTCCGTATCTGCGGGCCAAACACTGTCAGTATCGCTGTCCGGGATGGGCTGTCGAGAGCCGCGCGGTTCGAATCGTCGTCGACGCTCAAGCTGGAGGAACTAACCCGTACTGATCCATTGTTAGCCCCACGTCCGAGAGATTGAGGGTCGAGATGTGGTGAGATGAAGGGCAAGAAGCTGAGAGCTGAAGGAGAGTGTGTCGAGGGTAGACAAGACCCCAGAGGTCTCGAAACGTGAGCTCCGAGGCCAGTGGAGCCGTGATTGAGGCTTCAAACGCGGCAAGCACGGGGGGGTAAGGGTGGTGAAACACTCACACTCATTGTGAAGGAGAGTCGGAACGCGCGTTAAGCGCTGCCCAGCTATCGAGGCTCTTGGAATTTGAAGAGCGACAAGCCGTTGTTTTGGTTAGGGAATGATCAGGTTCTGAGTATCTCCCAATGCCGGGTGCTGACAACAATAAACGATGGCGATGCAATGACGGGGCAAAAAAAGAGATCGCGGAAGAAAGTGGGACAGACAAGGACGAAACCGATCTAGAAGGAAAAGAGGCCGTGGGAAAGGTGTTGTTGAAAGCTGAAGAAAGCGGCCGGTGGCTGTTGGAGCCAAGGCGAGGCAAGGCGAGGTAGGATTGCTCAGGAGGTTTGATCGAATCGAGGTTAGGAGGTAGGGGTCAAGGGGACGGTGTGGCGCAGACCAGCGCAGCGCAGTGTAGGAGCGTGTCAATTCGTCTACAGGCGCCCAAACATCAGACGTCAATCCGATGCACGTCAGGTGGGATTTGGTCGACCTTCATGACCATAACATCAGGAATTTCTGATTTCACTATCATTTGAAGTAGATGTTCACGTAGCTCGATCGTCTGGACGACATTTCTCGTTCAAGACCTGAATCACGCTTGCTCGACGATTGGCGCTCCGAGTCTTGGAACAACGGTCGGGTGGGCCGACTGGGAATGGATGCATCAGGCTTGGTTGGGCTGGGATCTGGGCCTCGCCAAGAAACGCTTAGCCTGTTACAACCTAGCAGCTCGGCGCGAAAGAAGCTCGCGGCCAATGCGGGCGGGCTGGGACAAGCCCAGCAACATATGAGTTTCAGGACGGTGATCGGCAGGCACAACCGTTGGTGCTGGTGAAGCACGACCCCACCGCCTCATGGCTTCCATGTTCTGTTCTGTTGGCTGTTGTCGTCTTCTCCAGATTTAACATTCCAGAAACACGATCGGGATTAAACGCGATCGTGGAATGGAGAGCCCTGGGGGAATATTTGGAAGGGAAGCTTGCTGCGCTGCACCAGTCTGGAGGAGGATCGCTTTGCGAGCTGCTGCATACACTAAATAACAGCCATCCACCATCAGCCCCAACGGCAGCCCAAGCTGACACTACGGCCTGGGTTTAGCTGCGAGGGATTTGCGGTCTGGCACACTGGAGATGCAGAGACGAACAGCAGGAGAAGCGGCCGATCGATGAACGGAAAAGTGGCAATCCGACGAGCTGCATTTTTGCCGACGCCAAAGCAATTGGCAGATTACCGAACAGCGCTGTTCGTCGGTCGCTGAGCGAACCACTGGCTTGCCCGATTTCCAAATGCACCGCCAGCCAAGATGGCTACTCCCCGGGGAGATGGTATTTGCACTTGCACGACAGCGAACACCGTGCAAACAATCGCCACAGCCGTGAGATGAGTACTGTATTCCAACTGCCTAAAATATCTGCTCAAGGACCCAATTCCTCCCCAATCATCATAACCCAAGAAGTGTCTATCTCTTCGATGCAATTCTCTGTCTCCCATCCAACAAATTCTGCGCCCTTCGTTCTGCAGCTCTACTGCCAGGCCTCTAACGAATAGCCCACGACCATTTCATCCCGTCTTGTTGTCTCGTCCCGCGTCTCAGATAATGGCATAAGCCGAAGCGTAACTCACGCTGAAGTCTTTAACATCAGAAACCAAGTTGCTCCGCTGGTACTGGACAAACTCGAACCTGCCCTTCCCTTCCTCGAGCCCGTCCTTTGCAAGCGCCTCCAATCCAGCCATGACGACTCCGATGGGGTGTCTCCCGCAAACAGTGTTGCCACTGTCGTGGATAGCCTTGAAGAACTTGTCATGCACGCCCGTCTTTACCGCATCGATAGACAAGTCGTCGAGCGTCTTGATGAACTCGTGGATTGGTGTGTCTGGCTTCACGATGGAGATAGGCGCGATCTTGAGGATGCCAGGCGGTGCTGGTTCTTGCTCGGCTCCTCTCTTTCCATTTGCATTGCCGTTGGTTTTAATCACCGCCGCAGTCTCGCCCCTCGCAACCTTGTCCACCTCGGCATCGATGTTGCGAAGCACGCCATCAGCGTAGTAGATCGGTCGGTAGTGGAAGCGTTTACCCCAATGACAAAAGTCCGACGAGATAATGAAGGCGTTCTCGGGGTCCTTGAGGTAAGGGGCGAGGAGCTGTCCAAAGTGTTTTTCTTGCTTGACGGCCAGATCCCCAACCAAGATGGGGACGATTAGCGGGAACCTGCTGCTGTCATTGCCAAACGTCTGCTGGAGTCTTTTCCAGAGGTAGGGGAGATGCATCTCAAGAGAATGCTCCTCGACGTCACTGTAGTCTGGTATCTCTTGGAAATCCCCCGTCTCATCCAGCTTCTCCGTCACTTCCCGGTCCACAACAAGATCACCGAAGGGGGTTCTGTATTTGCCGAACGAGGTGAGGGCGCAGCCTCTCAGGTAGTATGTGTGGGATGGGCCGAGAACGAAAACCCGTTTTGCTCCCCGGAGGTCGAGAGCCTTGTAGGCCCAGGCCGCGCATGGCCCAGAGTAGGAGTAGCCGGCATGCCTAGCACGAGAGAGATGAGGAGACTGGGGAGAAGACGGAATCACCGACATGACGGGCAGGTCCACTTACGGAGCGATGATAACTCTCGCACCGGGGACTGGGAGACTGTCGCCATCAAGCCTGTCGGGCACCTGCGCCAGCCATTTGTCCAGGTCCGACGACAGCCAGGTGGGACTGGCTTCGTACCAGGAGCCGGCGTGGCTTGCTTGTCGTGTTCGCATTGCGCCGGTGCGTCTGAATAAAACAGCTGCCAGATGTTTAATCCAAAGGATCAAGGACGAGGGCATCCGTTGCGGCCGAGATGAAGCATGGAGTGATCCCAACTCCGAGGCGGAGTTGAAGATAGCATTTCCTCCTAATCCGGGGTAGTTGCAACGCATGTGGTGTACTGTAGTGCGTGACGTGACGCCCACCCCGCACCTCCCGTGTCAGGCTGACGTCGCTACAGGAGCATGGGGGGAATTCTGGGGGCCAGTGGGTCTTTCGCCAATTCATGGGGGACTTGGTGCACAGGGTTATGACGATGAAGAGAATAATAAAGTTTTGGGGTTTACAATTCTGAACAACACCACAAGATGTGCTGCTGGAACACCATATCGCTTGCTTCATTCCTTTGTTCTCATTTCGATCTGTTCTAATCCACCCAACCCCCCGGGACGCGGAAACAAACGCTTTCATCCGCCCGCCGCGGGACCTCGTCTAGTTCATCCACCGTCTCCCCGCCATCCGTCGCCTCTCCGTCGTTCGTCTCACCCCCCACTACCTCCACCACCCGTGGGAATCTGTCCTCAGCCCACAGCCGATAATCCCGCTCGTTTTTAATTTCCGGACCAGCCTCCCATTGCAAAACCCAGTCGTCTGGCTCCGGGCCATAGCTGAATCCCGAAAGCTCAACCGGTATCCTCGGCATCGGTCCGCCACCAACCCAGTGTTTCGTCTCATAAACCACTCGGCGAATTCTTCCTGGCTTACTGTCCCGTAACCTCTGGAGGATCGCCAGCTCGACTCTCCCGTACTCGACCAAATCTACGTTGCACGCCTTGAGCACCTCCAGCCACCTCCTCAGCTGTGTAGTGTAATTCTCATCCCAGTTTCCAAAGGTGATGCCGGCCGCTTCGACGCGCACACCACGAAGGAGGTAGGCCAACGGCGTGCCTGTCCAGCCATCCCAGTTGTCTCTTTCTCCGTCGTCTGGCGGGTCCGCCGTTTCTACAGCGTGTAGTTCCTCAGGCTTTGCGGCTCGTATGACGTCCGAGGCCAGACGAAAGAAGAACGGCCATCTGTGGTGAGCACCTGAATTGCCCCCTTCCCTCCACGTGTCCGTGCCTCCACTCGCAAGGGCCATGGCAGTGGTGTGGATAAGCGAGAGTCCTTCTCGGATTGAAGCACTGACGTCCTCTGGAGTCACTCTTCGGTCTGCCGTGAGCAAGGTTCGCATCATGTCGGGGAAATCTCTCTCGATGCTTCGATGTTTCATCAGGACAGTCGTGCGGACAGCCTCGAGGCGGACTCTGAGAGGCAGCTTGAAATACGTTGGGACAAGCCGTTTTTGGAAGTGACTCAACACCTCGGCTTTCCATTTGCCGTATTCACCGTCGTAGAGACCTTGCGATATGAGTAAGGCTGTATCGTCGGGGGAGTAGTGGTAATACTCGACGCTGTGGAAGAGGTCGATGATGGCAAGCTTCTCCTGAAGAAAGTCCGGATCCTTTTCTGGCTCGCAACTCCTCGACCACATGGCAGTGATTTCTCGCGCTGTCCTGGAGGAAGTCAGCCAAAAGATACCCAGGGTCGTTCGGGATCGAAACCTCGACTTACATTGCATCTGATTTGGCTTTCTCGTCAAGGCAAATGTCAAGACCAAGGCTGAGTAGAGTTCGACAGATTGTGAGGTGGTTGTTGTCAGCGGCGTACTACCAAGAACACCTATGTCAGCATCCTGCTACCGTACAATTGCGCCGAGACGAGTGGTGACTTACGTAGATCAGTGACCGGCCGTATTCATCGCGGTCAAACGGCGATGCCTCGTGCGTATCAAATAACCGGAAGAGCGCGTCTGTCATGCCGTTTTCGACGTATTGGAAGACGGGGGCACTGGATGGTCGAACGTTATAGCACCGGACTGCCCCAAATTGCTGCCACCCGGACGGAGCCATTCGAAACTCGGCCTCCCAAACCTTTAGGCCCAGCCAAGAAGGCATCTGGAAGAAATAATGATGGCAGCTACCATCAGGAGCCGCCTCGCGCCAAATCCTCCCAAAGAACGCTGGCTCATAACTCTTTGGACGCAGATGCGAACAGCCACAGCCTTTTCGGATGAAGGCCAGGCCTCGCATTTGTTCGGTAAAAGCACTGTCTTCCTCTTGGTCGTCGTTTTCACTTTCGGTCCTCATCTTCACCGCCCTCAGTATTGCGCCTTGGGTTGCGTGCGTTGCATGCTGAAGAGCACTGTCGTTTGGAGTTCGTTAGCGAGCTGAACGGCCAGGTGAAGTTGCAATATTCGAACGACTTACATCGTGTAATGATGCAACGACAAATCCAAGATCGTGATTGCATCCTTCAGCTTCTTCTCAAGCCGAAGAACGGTCTCCTTCTTCAATACAATCCTGGTCATGGCGATTTTCCTCTTCACCTTCCTTCCATCTGTGCGCTTAATCTCCGCGTCCATGTCATTCACCAGGTCCTGAAGCTTTCGAACAGCTCCGGTGCAGTGGGCTAAGCTCATGATCATGGCAGGGCTGTGGATGACCTCCTCGGAAACATTTGGTTGGTTGAACTGGGATTCGATCCCCTGCAGCAAAGGGATGAAAATGTTGAGCTGATCGATCTTTTCCTGGACATCTTCCGGCACGTCTTTGACTTCCTTCAAGAGATTGTTCAATTTCATCAACGCCTTCCCGGCTCCTTGAACTAGCTGAGCAATTGCAATGGCGCTGGCGGTCGCACCCAGAGCTTCCATCTCGAAGTCGCAATTCAGGGGCTAGTCGACGAAAAAGCAGTACAACAACAATAATACAAGCATGCGCTGAAGAAAGAAACGATAAAACGCAGATATGGAGATCAGGACATGACAACAGTTGGAATGCAACGATTTATATCATCGGCACCAAAAAAGGACAAAAGACGAGCAAGGCAACACTCACCTGCTGGTGGGCGCCATTGTGCCTCGTAACCGCCGGGAGGCCGCAGAATATGGTCGCACGAGCACCGACCTCGCCTTCACGCCCGCTAGCCGAACGGACCCCAGTCGGCCAATGGGTTTGGCCCAAACAACACAGCCTCAAACAAATACGAGTAAGCTGGCTGAACTGGTGGCTTTCGTTTTCTTTGTTGGTTGCTGAATCGCAGCCGAAGAACAGGTGTTGCCCCGTGGCTGAGAGGGCGATCAATTTATGCGTGGGTTACACGAGAACGTGACCAGGAGCTTCGGGGCTGTGATGCTGAACACAACAGAGCAGGGGTAAATTCAGAGTCATGGAGGAAAGAAGAGAACGACCCAAACAAACAAAACACGATGAGACAGTGATAAACGATAGATGCAACAAGAAATATTGTTTATTTTTGCTCCCTCAACGGCAAGCTGAATAAAACAAAGCTAAGATAGAGGAGAAAGAATTCGGCAAAACGCGACCTGATCGCAAACCGCGCAAGCCAGTGACATGTCTTTATCGATCACCAGCATCGACTGGAGCGACGAGGGCCCTATCGGCAATATTCCTGGAAGCACCAGTCCCACCACAGCCCAAGCGCTATCCTAAACACGACCGCTCATCGAAAATATCTTGGTGGAAAATACAGCAACCCAACAGCAATACCTTAATCACATCTCAAATTTAGAATCCCAAACGCCCAGTCCCTGGATCTGCGCCAGCACACGAAAAGAAAAAAGCAAACCCAGCAGACAAATATGGACCCTATCCTGCAGAGGGTATATCGACGACTCTACCAAACGAAAAACACACGCTGACGCGGCTGGAAAAAGAATGAAAAAGAAAAATGACACGTAACTTTCAACAAAATCCCAAAGCAAGCACTCAGCTAAAACACGCCCACCCCTCTCGTCCACCCAGCCGTCACCGGCCCGCGGGGCTGGGCGCACGCCAAGCACCGCCTGTTCTCGCCCAGGTTGCTCACGGAGCAGCTAAAGCAGACGGCCTTGCCGCACGCGCGGCAGCTGTGCTCGTCCTCAGCAGCACCAGCAGCGGCAAAGCCGTACCCGTCAATGTCCATCATCGCGTCGTCGCCCATCTCGCCGCATAACCCGGCGCCGCAGTCCTCGCAGCTGGTGGATCTTCTCTGCAGCGGCGCGCCGAGCGGCGTCGGCGCCGGGGAGGGCGTGGTCGAGCTCGAGGCCGAGACGGGGATATTCCAGAAGCTGTGCAGGGAGCGTTGCTGGGGGAGTTGGTTGTGCGGCTGGGGTGGGACGGCGGCCACTGGTGGCGCGGGTTGTGACTGGATTTGGGCGGTGGTGTTTGGTTGGGCTGAGAAGAGGAGGCTTAGGGTGTGTTCTGTGCGAGATGGGATTAGATTAGATATTTGGGGGGTTGTGGGATGGAATGGAATGGGTTGGGAAAAGGGGGAGGGAGAGGGGCTTACGGTGGACTTGGGATTCGGACGGACGGTTGTTGCGGAAGCGCTTCATGGTCCGGCTCGAGACGTGGGCGGACGCGCGCGGAGGGGAGAAGGGGCTCCGGCCGTCAATGTCCATGAAGTTTGCGCTGCCCGACGCGGAGAAGGAGGACAGCTCCGAGTCGGACCGCTTGCGTTTGTTGAGCATCTTTAGCGACGGCGAGGGCGGCTGGGGCGCGAAGGGCGAGGCGAGCGGGAACTGCGTCGGCATGGACGGGGTCGTCAATCGACGGTAGTCTGTCGAGATGATGGCCATTGTAGAGATGTTATGTTATGTTGGATTCGATTGGCGCGGCTGAATTGCACACTTTGGCGGGATAAGCAGGAGAGGGTAGAAAGGTGTTTGGCTTTTTCTTTTGCAGACAATGACCGGACAATTGGGTGGTGGGCGGGAAGGGCAACCAGATCTTGGTACAGCTCCGGGCGGCCTGGCGCTGGCTTTAAGAGCTGAACCTGGCGCTCACGCGACTGCGCCGCGACAACGCTAACCTCACTAGCGCGAAAGTTACAGTGTTGGTCGGTGCGTTTCGCGTTTGCGTCCACTGTGGAGCAGAGCGAAGCCCGTTGTTTGGGTTTCTTGCGGTGGGGCGGACGCTCCCGCTTTGGAGCAGGGACCCCCCCTCCTTGAACTCGCTTCCATTTTGCCCTGGAATCATTTCCGTCTGTTCTCTTCAGCTGGCTCGTTTTCGTCTGTGGGCGTGGCGATGCTTTCTTTCATCCGCTCCTTTTCCAAACAATCTGAAGAAGTAGAATGCATTCATGTTTCTTTGGCTTAGCATTACTGTGCGCTTTTGATCCCAAACACCCCTTATTAAATCCAATGGACGATCTCCAATGTGTGGATCGCGTCAATTAGAGTTGAGCCCGTGGACACGGGCCCTACGACAGCAGGAATTGACCGAACAACCGATCGGCGTACGTAAACACCCGTCTTCAATTTTTGTTTTCGCGCTTCTCAACGGTCGACCGCCAATCGCCAAGAGGGATTTTGATAGGTGAAATGCTTCTGAGCAAGGTCATGCTCCATCTCTCAAACCCACAAGCATCGACCTCACAGGCAGTTCCCAACCCACTTGGGCCTGGGAAGTTGCAGGCAGAAGTGATGCCCGCGCTGCATCAAAATGAAAGAAAACGAGAGAAGAAGAAGGGAAAAGAAAAGGAAAAGAGGAGAAAACAAAACACTGTTCTGTTTTTCACAGCCAACCAAAAACATTGAGTGCTTGACCTGAGACGGGATTGAACTGGCCACCTGGTGAAGGGTGCTTGCACAGTCGTATTTTACAGCTGTCCTACGTTTAAGAACCAGTCTGGGTTCTAGTATGGGCCCCACAAGGTCGTTACGACGACATTGGGTCGGGTACTGGGCAATTTTACCCATTTTCTAATCATTTTTTTTCTAGACATGCGAACCACATCAACGAGAAGGTAGAAGCTTGAAGCCTACCCCTTCTCCTCTCTTCCACAGCCCTCGGTCAAAATATCGTCCACCTAGCGCAATGCCCACGAGAGATTGTTAAGCACGACGATGACGGCGCTCCTAGCTGCCGCTTTCGCGCCTATGAAACTTTAACGTGGTGGTAAGTAGTTCTTTGACGGGGATATTACAATTTGGACAACATCGTTGTATTGATACCACGGACAGACGAGGCTTGATTGTCCAGGCGAGGTCAAGCTGTCGACGCGGTATCGTGCATGCATAGCGTGGCAAGACCACACTAATAGTTTGTTTACTTTAGGGGTAAACGACATTCAGGGGCTGCTTGCAGGATGGGCCGTGCAGATGAACACAAACTTGCTTGTGCACGATAAGTACTAAGTCTACTCGGCAGCTGCCAACAGACACAAAAGAAAATTGGGCCAGAACGCAACTGGTCTCGAATTTATGTACCTCGCAAAGGAACAACGGTGTTGATGTGGAGTAAACGACAAAACATTTCGGAAGAGACTAAATTTGACGTTGCTAATATATGGACCAATGATACATTCGGGCAGTGAGCCTCGAGGGCTTTCTTTAGAGTCCATTGGCCGTTCAGGTTGCGGTCAATGGGACCCGCTTCACTTTCTTTTCCCGGACAGGTGGAAGGAGAAGAAGAAAAAAACCTTAACCTCTCAACCTCGAAGCCGCACCGTCTCGACTCGGCTGCCGGCAAAGAGCCCACCCGACCAACAGAACGTGGGCAACGGTCGCCGGAAGCCGCCGGTAGGCGTGACATAAGAAAATTGAATATTCGAAGCAAAAACAGAGCGCGCTATTCTCAAGACATGTCTAGCACATGCGGGCTTGTGGGTTTTCATCTGGCGACGGGTACGACAGAGTGGAGTCTAGGACTACAGATGGATCCGCCCAAGGTTACCAGTGTGACTCTGATCCCTCATAAGCGAAGACGTCAGAAAAGGTTTGGCGCCCTTGGCAAACTATAAACCAGTTTTTTTAGGTCTGCATACGTGTGTGCCGGGCCATGTACGTTCGGCGTCGCTTTGCAAGACGGTGAATGGTGGGCGATACTCATTAGTAGGTAACAAGGTAGCTTCTCTCGCCTTATAATGCCTACCTAGGAAAGAAAGCTGATCATTAACTTGTTTGTCGACGTCTTGGATAGGAAGGTCCCGGGGGCTCACGTCTCGATTCGTGAGGTTATCGCTGCAGGGCCAATAGCGCTATTGGTGCTAGGGAGCACGCAATCCGATATCTTCCAGGTTCACGGTTCACATGCGGGTGTGGAGGCGCACGCGACCGCAGGTAGCCGATGCTGGGGCGACTTTGGAGGCACAATCCCTGGGCCAAAAGCTGGGCTTGGGTTTACTATATATGTCGATGGTCTCCAATTCCGCCGGGAGGAACGGATAATCACCACCTGATCTGGTATGTCATCCTAGGCTCGGCGCCCTCCCTCCGTCCGCCTCAAACACCATTTGGCATCATCAGCATCATCATCATGGCGGCCTCAAGTTTCCGCCGAAGCGTCCTGGCGCAGATGATCATCTGCGGCTTCATCGCCCTCCTCGGACCGGGGCTCTGGAACGCAAACAACTCGCTGGGCGCGGGCGGTGCGCTGCTGCCGTACCTGGTCAACGGCGGCAACTCGCTGGTGTTCGGCCTGATGGGGCTGTTCTGCATCCTCTCGCCCATCTTCGTCAACCTGATGGGGCTCAAGAGGACGCTCATCGCGGGCACGCTGGGCTGGTCCGTCTACAGCGCGGCGCTGTACCAGAACAACCGGTTCGGCACCGAGTGGTTCGTCATGCTCGGCGCCGCCATCTGCGGCATCAGCGCCGGGCTCTACTGGGCCGCCGAGGGCGCCATCATCCTCAGCTACCCCGAGCACGCCAAGCGCGGCCGGTACCTGGCCCTGTGGCTGGGCTTCAAGAACAGCGGCCAGCTGATCGGCGGCGCCATCAACCTCGGCCTGAACGCCTCCAACGCAAAGACCGGCAAGGTCTCGTGGGTCACCCTGCTGGTGTTTGTCATCCTGCAGGCCTTTGCCCTGCCGCTGGCCTTCCTGCTCTCGCCGCCCGAGAAGACGGAGCGGGCCGACGGGTCCAGGATCGTGGTCGAGGCCAAGACGACCACCAAGGAGCAGCTGCGCCTGCTGTGGAAGGCCGCCACCACGCGCCAGATCGGCCTGATGCTGCCCATCTTCTTCGCCAGCTGGTTCTACTGGGGTTACGCCTCGAGCTTCCTGACTCTGTACTTCTCGGTGCGCGCCCGGGCGCTGGCTTCGTTCCTGTCCGCCATCAGCGGCACCATCGCCTGCGTCTTTTTCGGCTTCTTCCTCGACTCGAAGCGGTTTGCGCTCAAGACGCGGATCCGCGTCGGCTTTCTCCTGTCGTGCGGTCTCTTCACGCTGCTGTGGATCTGGGTCCTGATAATTCAGCACGAGTACGAGGCCACGCCGCCCAAGGGCCTCGACTGGGCCTCGCCCGGCTTCGGCCGCGGCTTCGGCATGTTCATTATGCTGCAGACGATCGGCAACATGGTCCAGAACTACCTGTACTTCCTGATCGGCACGATTGGCGACGGCACGTCGGAGCTCAGCCGCGGCACGGGGCTGCTGCGCGGCGTCGAGAGCTGGGGCCAGTGTGCATCGTTTGGCATCAGCAGCAGCAAGTTCTCGCCCTTTTACACGACGGTCATCAACCTCGTGTTCTGGACCGTCGCGCTGGTCCCGGCTGCCTTTACCATCTGGGAGGTCCAGGAGAGGAAGGAGTTTGCCAGTTCCGAGGACAGCGACTCGGTTTCGGCGGAGCAGGTGCCCCCTCTCATCGCTGAGAAGATTAGAGAGGAGGCGTAGGTTTATCTATAGGCATTAAATACTTGCCGTATCTTATCTAGTTAATGTAATACTAATTCAACTTGGTCACTCATATTGCTCTTGCAATTACTCGCTGAATGGGTTGCTGTCTGGGTGGTTGTAGAATCACCGGACGTTTGAAGCGAACTGAATCGAGAACCACTGCTCAAGGTGCGATACTAGCTACGGTATCTGCCTACCTTAGTATCTCTCGTGTTCTTGCCTTTGTTCGATTTCACTCACAAGCTCAACATATATAGTAGATGTTCGACAATAACCATGATACATCATATCAGTCAACTGCATGTAATTAATTAAAACTTGGAAGGTACCTGGTGGGGTCTGCAAGAGAGACAGGCTGTCTTTCTTTCCGTCATGGTTAAGCTTTCTTATGTAAGAATCAGTTACATTGAAGTTATGTTCAGTCGAAAAGAGGATGAGGCAGTCACCACCTCCTTATCTATCCAGAACGGGTGACTCGTATGTTTCAGCTCCGGCACCCCAGTGACCTTGTCATTGAAACCTGCCCGGAGGTCGTTCAATCCACGCTAATACCTTCCAACCCATGCTCCAGGTACTGTCAATCCGTCCGTCATCAACCTACATCCCTCGCCCCTGATACCCACAGGTGGCCAGTACAACCTCGTTATCCCAGATGCACCCACAATCACGTCGACGAACATGGGCTCCCACAATCCATGCCCGAACCAATAGACGGCGACCAACAAACACCGACAGACTCCCTAGTACCAACAAGCTACCAACACGGTCCAAAACTACAGAGTTCTTTGTCAATGCGTGCGAGTTTGATGACCCAACAGCAGCGCAGGAGATGATGAGTGCTACGCTGTAATTCCATCCGATACCCACAAGTCACGAAATGCGCCGCAAGAAGCTCCTCGGTCCAGCCAACAGCAGGCTCTATGTCATCTATAAGCCCGCCAAGAACACCATCGCGGTCCCCGCCAGCATCAGAGGTTCCTTTTCTTTTGTTGCTTGCATCTTCAAACCGCAAACCTTTTTATCTCCACCATCTTTGCAGCCTACAGGAGACAAGCCAGTTACTTACCTTCTATCCCCATCCCCATCCCCATTAACAAACAAACAACCAAACAACCAAAATGATGCACGCCCTCCCCCTACTCGCCCTCGCCACCGCGGCCCTGGCACAGAACCTGACAGCCTGGCGCCAGACCAACTACGGCGCAGCCGCCGCAACAGACGGCGACAGCGCGACCTCCCACGACGCCACGCGCTTCTCGATACTGCACAACCGCATCGACAACTACCGGGGCTTCTATATCGAGACGTCGGGCGCCAGCCCGCTGACCGACTTCTCCGTGTCGGCGCTGTACCACACGCACGGCGCCGACGACCGCGGCGGGCTGGTCACAGTCGGGCGGGTCTGCGGCGGTGGCGAGAGCAAGTACATGGCCGTCGTGTTTGCTAATCCCCGTGGCGACGGGGGGTTCGTCTCGACTGATACGTTCTTCATCACTGCTGCCAATGCCGATGGGTCGGAGGCCAGTGAGCCGCGGCGGGTTAACGAGATCTGGCCCATCTATAGCGACGATGAGAGTACCATTGTCGGCGCGGGTGCGGGCGCGTGTTCGACGTCCGAGCTTTGATTTTGCTTCGGTGAAAGGGGGGTGGGATCTGGGCTGGAGACCGTGTGGTTGAGACGTCGGGCTGGTGGATGGAAACGTGTGTTATTAGTGGAAATCTGGCAGTGAGGAAAACTCAACGGAAGTGGTCGAGCATGGATTCCCAAACCCGTACTTGACCTTACCTGGTAGGTAGTTGGAATGTAGAACTAATAAGAAATGATGTTGCATGCTGAGACCACCAGGTGACATGTAAAAAGCGCCAGGTCGAAGCTACCGCCTATTAACCACCGAAGAAGAAGAAGAAGAGCATGGCAATGCAGAAGCAATGACGACACATTATTCCGAGGTAGCTTAAAAACCTATAACGTTACCATGCATAAGATAATAGCAACTTTGGCCTTATGCTTGTATGTTAGATAGGTAGGTATCTGACCTAGTTGCCGCTGGGCTAGGCTACGGCGCGACGCAAGTGCTTGAGGTTGGAACCTAGGTAGACTAAGTGATCCAGCGAAATGGGCCTTTAAGGAGATAGAGGCAGGTCCAAAGTCCGGCAAATACCTGGTAGTTTCATATCGACAGGTACCTGATACCTACTTACCTGACTCTTCTTGTTGTAAACCACGTTAATTATATCTTCTGGACGGTGTGTTCTATCTAAAATCGACACCCGAGATATTGTCTAATTAATTCTATTCAATAATGTCCACCAGACACAACGTAACCCAGCTTCATCCGCATAATACTTCAGTAAAAGAGGCGCTACTAAACTCCAATTCATCCACACGTCGTACATACATACATGTAATTAGGTAGCCCGTGCCTCGAGCAATGGAAGATATCGAGCTTCATTGCCATCGTGCCGCCCCACTCCCGCATGCGGATGCATTTTAGCGAGCTGCATGTTGAAACGCGACGTGGTGGATCCATGGGGGTATTTCAAGTCCAGTGTCGATTGAGTGAGGAGAAACCCCTCTTTGAAACAAATATGCAGCGAGTCCAGTCGCGTACCTGAGGTATCAAGTCCCCGGCCGTCACGAAGGTAAAAGACACCCGACGTCACGTCACGCATCTCCCACTACCCCCTCTCTCAGGCACACTCAACAGCCCCAGTCGCAAGACTTCTTCTCACAAGCGGCCTCATAATCGCCAGTCCCTGCGACAACGACAACCAAAATGTCCAACCTCGCCCTCGACCCCGACTTCGCGCGCGTACTGGCCCTCCTCCCAGCACCGCCACCACAGCCCACGACAGCGCTCTCCCTCCGTGCGCAAATAACCGCGGGCTTCAACCCCATCCTAACAAGCTACACCGTCCCCCCCTCCGTAACCGAGACGATAATCCACATCCCCATCCCCGCCTCCCCCGGCACGACCATCGCGCTGCACCGCTTGACCCCTACAACACCCACCTCCTCCTCCCCGACCGCAGCCGTAGTCTACGCCCACGGCGGGGGTATGATCGCCGGCGCGGCCGCACACGCGCGTCCCGCCCTCGTGCCGCTGGTCCTCGCCACCTCGGCGACATTCTACTCAGTCGAATACCGCCTGGCGCCCGAGCACCCGTTCCCGACGCCCGTAGAAGACGTCTACACGGCGCTAGAGTGGGTGCGCGACCACGCCGCAGACCAAAACATCGACCCAGCACGCATCGCTCTCGTCGGTGACAGCGCAGGCGGCGGGCTCGCAGCCGGCGCAGCACTCATGACGCGCGATAGACACTTCGCGCCGCCCGTCGCCAAGCTCGTCCTCATCTACCCCATGCTCGACGACCGCACCTCCATCGCCGCCGATCACCCGCTAGCCGCGCAGCCCATGATCTGGACGGACGCGAGCAACAAGCTCGCGTGGGCCGCGTACCTGGGCGACGAGGACCGCACGCGCGGCCACGTGTCGCCGTACGCGGCGCCCGCGAGGGCGGGCAGCTTCGCTGGGCTGCCGCGCACGTATATCGACTGCGGCGGGCTGGATCTGTTTCGGGACGAGAACCTAGCGTTCGCGGCGGGCCTGGCCGCGGCGAACGTCGAGGTCGAGGTGCATCTGTACCCCGGGGTCGGGCATGGGTTTGACTTTCTGGCGCCGGGGACGCCGGTCGCGCGGGCGGCCGCGGAGAATAGATTGTGGGCTTTGAAGAGATTGTAGGATTTGGGGCTGGGGGGCGAATTCTGTGGATTATGCGAGGGCTTTGAGCGTACTCTCTGAAATTGTAAAATGTCTTCTCTAACCATTCGCCTGATACCTCAACTGGCGGTGTCGTTGAGGATGTCTTCTACAAACGCCTTGATGGCGTCCCGCATAATGTATGCCGCCTTGCCCTGGGTCCAGAAGTGGCCTGCGCCTGAGACCTCGTGTGCCCGAAACTGCGAGCCGGGCACGCGTTCCAGCCGCGACGCCCAGTCTCGCAGCTTCCGGGCGGCCACAAAGCCGTCGCGGTCACCGTAGACGGCGAGGGTGGGATTGCGGACCAGCTTGTCCTCGGCTTCAGCCAATGGCTTGTCGGCGTGGATGTCTGGATCGTCGGGTTGTAAATGGGCCTTGCCGGATTTGGAGGGAGGGCGGGTCCATGCTTTCCATGAGAGTTTTGGGCTTGGGGCCGGCAAGGACATTGTGGCGAGGTTCGTGATCATGCCTTGCAGGGGAGAGACGAGGATATATACCATGCGAGGCGTGGTGGTGTTTGGAACCGGGAGCAGACAATCGTGGGCGGGCTCGGCGTGGTTATGATTCTCTATATTGCTTGGTATCACGCCGCCATCTTGGGCGATATGCTCCCCGCTCAAATGGTGATTCTTTCTTCTCTTTTTTGCTTTCTGGATCAGCTCTGCCACGCCCTTGCGGATCCTATCTTCGGGGTCGAGGGAGAACGATCGCTTGGAGTCGTGACTTGCGCGGTTTTCTTCGTCGCCGCCAATGCGCATGCCGATGCCCTTCCTATGTGACCGTCCGGATTGGCGATCGACTGCAGCGGCCCTGGCGCTGGCCAGGACGATGTTTTCCTTCTCGGCGAGATGCTGGGCGCGCAGCCTGATCTCGGCAGCCGAGGAGCCGTAGGCCGGGGTATTGAAGGGCGCGAGGATGGTCCCGATAGCCGGGAGCTGGCAGGTAATCATGGAGCCGTACGAATAGCCGCCGAGCAGCAGGATCGGAACTTCTTTGGCGGGAGGAAGCGACGGAGAGGATACGTCTGACAGGGTACGGCTGAGCGGACTGGGGCTGGCTGGCGGAGACATGTGCCCTTCGTTGTTGGTCTTAATGTGGGCCAGGAGCGAGGGTCGGAACGGATCGAGGTAGTGGACGTAGTGGAACACGAAACCGACGACGGACATGTAGTCCTCTCGTTCGGCCTTGGCTGTCCAAGAGGTCCGGCCGGCCGAGCCATGGGCGCCTCTGCAGGGCGTACAGGATTAGCGGAGGGTTTCGGGTTGGGATGGGGGGTGGGCGCGAACCTGAAGTTGAAGGTCGCGACAAGGAGGCCGGTCCGTAGAAGGGTGGTGGCGACGATGTTGACGATAGGGTCCTCGTAGCTGCCGCCCAGGGGTGCGTAGGGATGGGCGATGACGGCGGCGTGTTTGCGCCAGGGTGGAGATTTGGGAGACGCGACGAGCGAGTGTGGGTGGTAGACGCGGCAGTCGAGCGTGAGGCCGTCGTGGAGACTGGGCAGCGTAAATGTCAGAGCCGGCTGCGGGAGCGCCATTGCTGGCCCATGGTCCAGGTCTGTGGCCATTGTGCATAGCGCATGCAGCCGTGGACTCGTGTCGTCGGGTGCTATTCGGACGACTTTTGTTGACCCGCGGCTCCCAAGCTCTGTAGGTTTGGGTTGTAGTGTTCAATTACAGAAAGAAAGCTTTCCAGGCGGTATGGTGGGGCCGCCAACCGAGGCGCGCGGCCGAGTCCACGTACCGCAGTGACGTGCGTTGGGGCGTTCTTGGCCATTCTTCTAAGCGGTGCACGTACCAATTCCAGATCCCCCGTCAAACCGGGCTGGAATGGTCTTTCTCAGAACGTGATCATCAGTTTCCTCAGTGAACTGAGGCCGCTGTCTTGTGTCTACGTGTTAGTATGTAATCCCTTGTTCTTGTCTTTCGTCTCATGATCCTGTGCTTCATTGTTTCCTATTTTAGACCGACCGTTGTGGAACCGTTCCCGTCCTTTCATCTAAGCCATGTCAGATTGCCGGATGGAAGAATTACCTACACCTGTGCGACAGAATAAGCAGGGCAGGAGTGGCTGACAACAGTGCTGGACGACAACCACCCCAGAACAGATGGATTTCTGTCGATGTCTCAATCATGCCACCTTTGACGAGATGCAAGTCTTTCGATAGCGTTGATTGACCAGGGAAAGACGGCGATCTCAGCCGAGCTTACCACCGCGCACACGTCCAGCTGTAACCACAAACGTGGCATGTGAAAGTTGGGGAACTGGAGAGTTCCTGTCGCATCGCCCACATATTGAAACTGCAAGCGAGCGTCGGAGATTCAACGAGTATTATTATTCCTTAAAGCTCCAGAAACACGGATGGAAGGTTTGTGAAGAATAAATGCTCGACTTGAAACCCGCACCTGTGTCATTAGCGATCTTGACTCATGGACCTGGACGAGTGGCAAAGCGGCAATTTGTCGAGGCGAGGGTTTGGGCAGGGTAATAGCCTTCTGTAAGCAATGCGCGCTGTTCGCAGCGAAGGTCCGAGGATGCGGCCGAGGGTCCCGGATGCTCGGTCATTTGGTGTACACGTACACGCTCAAACACGGTAGGCGGTAATCCGTACGGGTTAACTATGTGATCTGGAGTTGAGATGCGCTGCGGGTTCAATGATTTGGGTGCCGTCTGTTCGCTGTTGTCTGTTCGCCAACGAGGAAGCGCTAAAAAGCGGGTACGTATTGAACTGAACTCCGGGCTGCCTGCAGCCTGCACCTGTGGCAATTCTCGATATGCTCTTTGAGGATACCAGGTAATAACCTCGATCGCGAACTTTGGTGCCGGTCAGACCATTCTCTTCTGCAATCTACACGTACAATCGGCAATCTTCTGTTCATCTTCATCTCCCTCGGGAGAAAACTGGTTGGTGGTGTCCTGTCGTGCCTGTCCGCAATGGGTATCATGGTCCGACGTCCGGGGTTGTGTGAGGTGGGGAGGCAGGTGTCATTTTCTGGGGTCAGGCGGCCCTTCAGCCAGCGCGCCCCACCTGCGCGCTGCAAGCACGACCGACCCCACGTTCTTTGTCCCGTCCTGCCTCCTGCCTCCTGCTGATCCTCCCTTTCCCCAACCTGCACCAGGTGCCCAGCCCAGCCAGCCCTGCCGCCCCCATTCCACCATTTCCAGCCAGATCATATGCTAGGCTGCTTTCTGTCACCCGCCCCGCGATGCCCATCCCTGTCGTCTGGGAGAGGTTGACCGGACCGAGTTGTCAGTCAGGTAGTTCCTCCGCCATGTCTTCTTCTAGGATTCACCTGCAAAAGGCAAGACCACGCTCTTCCCTTTCTACGTCTGCGTCTCCGTCTCCATGCTGTCCATCCTGATCGAAGGGACAGCCAGTGAAAATTTCCCGGATTTTCAGAGTGCTATGTGTTGTCGACCTTGACATTGCCATCACCTCGACCGGCTTGAGTTCCCCACGCTACTGGATGCTACGCTACGTCAGTTCCAAGCCACTGCCGAGTTCCCACATGCCGAACGAAGACCCCTGAAGAGTCAAGGTTGAGCGAGGCCAAGCCTTCGCCCACGCCCACGCCCACGCCCCATACCCACTTCCTACCACTGTCCCGACTCCCGAGCAGCGACCGCATCCCGAGTGAGGTGCTCGAGAGAGGAGGGCCTCCTTCCCTCTCCTCTCCTCTTGCCTCCTCCCCTCCCCGCGACTTTCCCGTGAAAATGTCCGATCTCCTCCGCTGCGGGCCCCCCGTCATCCGAGTCAACAGCGGCGGCGACCCCAAGTTCAAATCACCCGCCCCGCTCGAGACCTCGGCCCTTAAGAAGAGGAACAGAACCCAGAAGCGCGCCACCATTCAGCCCGTGTCCAGGATCGTCCGCGATGTCGGCAATGTGTTCTTATCATGGCGCGACGGCCTCACCGAGTCGGAGCGCGAACACCAGCGGAGGACGGAGGAGAGGATGCAGATATTAGCGGCGCGCATGCAAAATGTAAGAAGAAGACGACCTGGTCCCTACGCCCGTTCCTGGGCCTTGCTAAAATTCCACCCTCGTCCACAGGCCACAACGCGCAAGGAATGGGAGACGGCTGCCACGGAGCTCGACAGCCTCGAAGGCAACGACGAATGGAAGCTCGACTCCTCCACCGGCGACTACAACCCCTACCTGATCGAGGCAAAGCTGGAGGAGTTGGATGTGGCCCGCACGAACTGTGACATCAGGAACATGTTGTACCTGATCCGGACTGCTTTGTCGCGCGACCTCGGCGGCATGGGCAACCTCGACCTGTATCGCCACTCGTATGTCGGAAGCAAGAAGCTCATTGAGCAATATGTCGACTCGGCCGTCAAAACCATCGAATCCCTAGTTGAAAAGAGTGCATACGCGTTACCGGCCGACATAGCGCCTAAGGACCTGCTGGAGGGCATGCTGTACGCGAGGCAGAGCTTTGGTAGGAGTGCTCTGCTCCTCAGCGGTGGCGCAACCTTCGGCATGTCGCACATCGGCGTCCTCAAAGCCCTGTTTGAGGCGCAAATGCTTCCTCGCATCATCTCGGGCGCTTCTGCGGGATCGATCGTATGCGCGGTGCTGTGCGTGCGCAAGGACGACGAGATACCCGATCTGATCAACCAGTTCCCCTACGGCGACCTGGGCGTGTTCGACAGCGAGTATGACAGCATTGCGGACCACATCCGCCGCCTGCTGACTGAGGGGAGCTGGTCCGACATCACCCACCTGACACGGGTGATGCGCGGAATGCTCGGCGACATGACTTTCCAGGAGGCCTACAACCGCACCCGAAGGATATGCAACATCTGTGTCTCGTCAGCCTCCATCTTTGAGCTTCCCCGGCTTCTCAACTACGTCACCTCTCCCAATGTCATGATCTGGTCCGCCGTCGCGGCATCCTGCTCCGTTCCTCTCGTCTTCCAGGCGGCTCCCCTGCTCGTCAAAGACCCAGCAACAGGCGCGCACATGCCGTGGAACCCTACGCCGCAACGCTGGATCGACGGGTCCGTCGACAACGACCTGCCCATGACCCGCCTGGCCGAAATGTTCAACGTCAACCACTTCATCGTCTCCCAAGTTAACCCCCACGTGGTTCCCTTTCTCTCCAAGGACGACCGTCTATACCCCTCGACATCTCCCAGCCGCCTGCGCCTGCGCCAGCGCCAGCAACAACAGGCCCAAGACAGCAGCGAGTGGCTGTACACGCTCACGTCGCTCGCCAAGGACGAAACAATGCACCGGCTGCACTTCCTCGCCGAGCTCGGCATCTTCCCCAACCTCTTCACCAAGCTCCGCTGCATCCTCAACCAGCGCTACTCGGGCGACATCACCATCCTCCCCGAGATCTCCATCCGAGACCTCCCGCGCATTCTTAAGAACCCTACCTCCGACTTCATGCTGCGCAACTGCCTCATCGGCGAGAAGGCCACCTGGCCCAAGCTCAGCCGCATACGCGACCGCTGCGCCATCGAGCTGGCCCTCGACCACGCCGTGCACGCCCTGCGCGCCCGCGTCGTCTTTAGCAAGAGCCAGGTCGACCTGCGCCGCATGGTGGCCAGCTCCGAACCCCAGTCCGTGCACGCCGGGACCAGTAGAGGAGGACCCGCGGACGAGAGCGAAGTCGTCGGCCAGCAGCGGCAGCGGCCCGTCTGCGCCGTGCACCAGGGATCGCCCGGCGAGGCGTTGCCCGAGGACGAGCCGCACCGCCGGCGGCGGGGCTCGGGCGGGAGCATCCAGCTGCAGATGATGGCGGCCAGACACAGGAAGATGTTTCAGCAGCACGGCGACGACGGGCAGGCGGATGGGCCGTCGGATGGGGAGGAAGACGACGAGAGGCTTGAGATGCGCTCGGGGCAGGCGAGGAGAGTGCTGGCGGAGCAGCAGAGGAGGCCGGCGGGACCAGCAAAACCTAAGCTGATGCGATCTGCTAAGAGCCAGAACACCCTCAGCAGGGGGAAGTGGGTCGGCTGGAAGGATGACGTGGTTTCCGGCGACAGCCCGTGGAAGGAGGGGTGTGTGTGCGGACCGCCTGGCAGGAGAGGTGAGTTTGGCTTCGCACCGTCTGGCGGCGCGTCGTCGTCGGGGGGGATCCAGGCGGGGAACGACTCGGCGGTCGTGATGGACGATAGCGGGGTCGAGGCCGAGGGGGTCGGTGCTGCTGCTGCGAGGAGCTTGGAGTCGTCGGACGCATCCGCACAGCCTGGGAGGCGACAGGCACAGATGAATGTCTCGGACGCCGACGTCGAGAGCGACGAGGATCCGTATCTGAGGGGCGAGTTCCGGTCTGGATCGTCTGCGTCCGAGGGGTAGTGGAGCGAGAGGAGGGCGGTGCTGGAGAGGAATTACTTGGCGTAAGGGAAGATAAGGTTAGGTCGTGAGGTGTGGCGTCAAGGTTTGGGCCTGGGGAAGCGGGGTTGGGAGCTTGGTGGGTAGAGTGGGTTAGATGTTACCATGGGGTTGGGTGGTTGTTTGGCAGGTAGACGAGTTTAGATTGGCTCCTTTGAGGTTGTCATCTGTTAGAGGTCTGCATGACGGAGCATCACAAGTGCAGTGCTTTGCATGGCCGGCGGCTGATGGGGGTGATGCTATGCATTGGGAAATATACATAGCGATTAGGGAACTTATATTACTATTTGATAGTATTTGCAGGCCGATTTACCCCTACCTTGATGGTTAGTTAATTACTCGTGGCGTTATTGTGATTTTTCGGTATCGATCAGTAGGAGATGAACGTCGTGAATCCCATAAATAAACCCATTTCAGTCCAAATATTAGGACTCTTTGCTGAGAATATCGCATGCGGTAACGTTAACTCTCAAGGTTGTGGCTAGTTGACGTGGGATTCTGCATATCGATGGTTGTGAAGTCGTTTGTTTACTCGGTCGACCACCGTGACCTCAAGGGTATAGATGGCTCTAGAGTGAGAAGGTCCCAAGGTATCTTTCAGAGGTCCGAACCTCCACAGCCATTAAATACTTCAGGGGTCGGCTAAGCAGAAAGTGATACTGAGTATCCTGAACCAGTTCAATACTGTGACATCGTCGCAACATGATGAAAGAAGTCTTAAATACCGTGCTTCCTGCTGATTTCGATAGACGTGATGATGGCCATGTCGAAGCACGCTCTAATAGCATGAAGGGAGACAGCCCGTTGGGCCCAATGTCTGCAAACTGTACGCGCCCCCAACTACACACTCCTTTTACCTGCCCTAAACATTTTGAACTATCTGGATGGAGAATTTCCACTGATAACAAAAAAATAAGGAAAATACCCTGTTTCCAATCGCTTGAAAGGCACCGAAACCGCGTGTGGGAGCCCGTCCGAAGTTTCAGGCCTCACCGTTTAATTACCGTCTGACTGTCGAGCAGAACCGTGCCGGTGATGCCCTCGACCCCACTCCAAGTGAAGTGATGAGCCACGATCATGCTCCAATCCCGCGACTTGCCAGCGAATTTAACACTCCTGTTAACGGCGATGTCTGCCGGGAGCTCGTCACCCGTCGCCCGGAGCTGGCTGAGTGGTGACATTTTGCGGAGCTTACGATTTTTTTGCTAGGAGTGACAGCATGCCGGACCCGAGCCCGTGTATTTTGACTTGGGTTGCGTATTATCTGGTTGTCTCGCGCATGAGCCGGAGAGCCTATTCGATGGAAGCGGCTCAGGTTGTGTGGCGTGGGACATATTTGTTATCAGTGTTGTAGTTGAGTTTAAAGAGCAATGGAATGTACAAGTGACTCTCTTTACCTGTGTAAAGAAACACGCCGTAATTAGTACACAAAAGTCTCTACAAGTTACGCAGCCGAGACCTCGCGTAGTGAAGGGAGTAGGAGGCTTGGAGATCATGAAGAATACTACCGACACACACCGAGAAGATAAAGTATAATTACTACCTAAGTACCAGGTAATTAATTATGCACGAGGTAGACAAGAGCTAGTACCAATTTCTAAAGCCTCGACCATGCCCACGACGCAAATATTCCTCTGTAGGTGGGATGTAATCCCAGTCGTGTCCAATGGGCCGGACCCTGGGATGTAGAGGAATAGCCCCAGCCTGGCAGGGTCAGCAAACGGCGACGGACGCCGCCGGGTTAAATAATCCTCTTCGTATCCCAATACAAAAGCCACGCCGGAATTGGGGACCCGATGAACCAAAAACCATTCCATCGGATGCATTCTGTACGATAGAACCTCAGTTGCGGAATCCTGTCGTTTGGGGCCGGCTTTTCCGGGTCATCGAAGACTGTGTCGAGGTAATCTGCGGCTGAGAAGGTATAACAACCGTGGTCTACGAGGACTCTTGCCATTATGACGGCAAGCCAGATCTTCCCTCTGTGCTGCCTGTGGTTTGTTGCCGCATTCAATACCCATGGATCTTGATGACGGCGAGCGGCTTCCCGTCTCGCGTCGTCGAGGTCCGCGAACAGGGATATGAAGGGTGTTAGTTTTCGGTTTGACCAGTCGAGATGGTCCCGCAATGAGTCGATGTTGATCACGTCGAGGAGAGATGCGGTCTTGTTCTTGTCACCGGCTAGAATCCCGATGCCGGGGATGACGGGTGTTTGAGAGAGATCATCTAGACAGGGTAGAAGTTCGCGGGCCGCCCTGGTCGGTGAAGGAATTCGGGATAATCAACTCATTAGATTTCTGAGGTTCATGATTGGCAGTGCTTATAGATCAAAGGTTCTGGATCAGGATGTTTGATTGGTAGTAAGAGAGGTGGTTGAAAGCCAAGTGAAGAGGGCAAGACTTATAACCTATTGTTGATTAGGGCTATATCCTCATGTTATCAATGATGTCGTGACCTTGCGCGTTGATCGATGAACCTCATTTAATTAGCAGCTTGACTCGGCACAAATCAAGATTGTGTAATCACACATCCTCGGGATAGCGGCCTACTATTAAATCTCTAACTCCTCTCTTTCACATGGTTCGGACGTTAGGCACTATACGTGACGGTTTTGTTCAAGTTGTTTGCAACTACCTGCTTCAGGGAGAACTGAACCTGAAAACTTTGAATAGAAAAACGGCTTGTCAATGAGAGTTTGCAAGCTGGTTAATGGCAAAAATGGAGCGATTCACCCAGCGTCATTGTTCTCACATGAGATGTGAGTTGCCGAACAAGCTTATAAGAATTTTGTAGTTCGGTTAACGTTAACGTTATTCCTGAAATAAATAGCCGCCAACTACATGAAGTGGAAATGAAACAGAACTTGGCATCGCACAAACATTTCTCGGTCGAGTCTAAGCAAATTCTCTTATGCCCTAGAAGCTCAAAAAAGCAAAGGATCTATGTGCAGCTATTTGCCGGAATTATAACTACGTAGGTGTGTTCAACTCAACCTGTAATTTTTGCTAAAGTGAGGAAAACTTGTAGACGGTTGGACCCCACAACCGGCCACCCCCCACAACCGGCCACCGTCACTACCATCATACCCACACAACAAAATGCGCACAACATCGCCAACAGGCTAGATTTCTATACAAAAAAAATGCAAGCTCAATTGTCCAAGGCCACGTGTATGCATTCAAGTCCATTTTGTAACATTCGCTGGGCTTCTTCTACTACGTGCACCTCCCTAGCCGCCGTGGCCTTCTTTCTTCGCTTGGGGGCTTGTTGGCTCGCTTCCTGGGCGGCGATGATGTCGGGAATACACACAAATTGGTCATTTGCACCCTCTTTGACCCTCTTCTTCGTGCGTGGCTTTGTGGCCTCTAGTTCAGTCGCCAAATACTGGATCTGACGCCTCAAAGCGGCTATTTCGGCGTTCTTCCTGTCTAGCGATTTGCCCGACTTGTTGAACAGGACCCTAGCCGACCGGTCAAGCCTCAGCAAGTCAGACTGCAGCTTCCTCTGCAAGGCCCGAAGGTCTGATGCGTCCTGCGGTGTGTTGAGCAAGCTCCCGGTGTTACTATTCACACTTGTGGCCCCGGGGGAGGGGGGGGGAGGCGTGGCAGGGAGAGCTTCGTCTTCCACAACGGCCTCAGGGTCATCCAGTATTCGGGATCGATCGGTAGGCCAGATTCCGGTATTTCTGAAGCCGGAGATCAAATTCCGAGGGCATACGCCGAGGGAGGAGGAGTCCCTATAGCAAATAAGGAAGCGTTGCTTGTTGACTGGCGCCGAGGAAGTGAAGCTCGCCAAAGCCTTTGTTGACTGGCGAAAATAGTTCTTGAGAGGCGAAAAAACAGACCGATCGAGCGGCTGGGTCTTGTGGGAGGTGTGGGCAGGTAAAAATAACAGTTGGACCTTGTTTTTGAAGCACTCGTACATAAAAGAAGCCGGCGTGTGGCTAGAGTGCTCGTCAAGAATAAGAAGGCGCCATTCCCGACTGTTTTCCGGCCTGGTTTCGGGGAGATAGATTCCTTTGAGCCACCGCATGGCAATTTCGGCGTTGCTCCACCCAGTGAGCGAGTAATCATACTTCCAACCGGGGAATTCATGGTCAAAAGCGAAGCCTTCGGGGAACCACTGCCCCTGCAAAGAAGCCCCCGTAAAAACAACACAGGGAGGGAGGCGGCGACCCTCTGCAGTGCCGCATTCGATCACAGAGACCCAGGTAGTGGCATCAGAGCTTATTACGTAGGCCCTCTTCGTCAGGGAGCTTCCAATGACCTTTCCACTTATTGTTTCCAGCTCTTGCATGCCGTGCTCGTCCATGTTCGCGATGTTGGCAGGGAGGATGTTCTTTGACGCAATTTGAGCCTCCAAACGGTCAAAGAAATCATTGTAAGCCTCACGGGTAGAACCGCGGGCTCGGGCTGATTCCAGGAGACTCGAGTTCTTTGTCATAACGCGTGGGTTGCGGCGTAGGAAGCGGTCGAGCCAACGGGCTCCCAATGGAAAAGTATCGCCGCCTTCGTGCAGTATGGCTTCGCCGAAGGCCATGACCTGCTTACGCGTAGGCGCGCGCCCTGCAGCCTCTTCATTGAGGCACCAGTCGGCTAGGAAGCTCTCCTGCGTAGGGGAGAGCCTTTGCATGGCTTCTTTGGACTGTTGTTGTGGTTGCGCGCCGTGGAGCCGGTCGCCGAGGGTAGATCGGGATACGCCCCATTTTTTCGCCGCCGCTCTGCAAGAAAGACCACTGCGCACGTCGGCGATTGCGCTCTGAATAACTTCTTCCCTGACAGTCATGACTCAAAAGATGGGCTATTTTGGCCTAGGATTGAACAAGTTGTGTAGTGTTGAAGTTCGTGGTGGATGGAAAAGCGGTGTGGGGATACGTGGCCGGTTGTTGGGGGTGGCCGGTTGTGGGGTCCATGCGTCTAGATATTCCCCGCAGGCTACTAGTACCGGCAACCAACAAAGACCACATATCCAATGCATTGCCCAACCACAACCCACAACTCTACAACCCCGCCCGCTGGAGGCAGTTGGAGTGACGGGGAACGGCGATAAAAGAAACACCCGGCAAAATACCACCCGGCGCTGCACGGTCCTGCATTGGCAGAATTCACGGCGCATGATGAGTTCCATGGACCGATGACCCCATGGCTTCACATTTCCACTTATCGTCCCACCCGCCGTGGGTGCGGGGAATCGAGGCAGGGGGGGAGAAAGTCCCAAGCTGGCGGCCGGATTTCTACATCCATTGGCGCAGTTTCCGGCATACATTAACTTCTCGAGCCCACAAAGTCACGATAACTTCGAGCTGCAAGAAACTGAATCGTTCTTCAGCAAGATACAGCTGATAACACTAACACCAAGTCAATCAATATGGTCGAACGTCCTTTCAACAAAGTAATGCTGCATCAAGGCCCGGCTAATATTTAAACCCAGAGACCCACTGCTAACAACACCGTTCACCTCCAGGTCATCGTCGTGGGCGCGGGTCCCTCCGGACTGCTCCTGGCCCTCCTGCTCTCCAAGCATGGCATCTCGGTCGAGATCCTCGAAGCAGCCGACCAGCTCGACCAGCAACCCCGCGCGGCGCACTACGGCACCCCGGCGATCCCCGAGTTCCGCCGGGCCGGCATCGTCGACGAGATGCGCAAGCGCGGTATGCGGCTGAGCACCCTGAGCTGGAGGCGGCCCGAGGACCACAGCTACATCGCCGGCTTCGATCTCAGCGACGTGCTCTCCGACATCGACGGCGAGGACCTGCGCACGCACTGCTACCCGATGCAGGACCTGGACGCGCTCATGCTCGAGGAGATCACGGAGAAGTACGGCGGCAAGGTCCTCTGGAAGCACAAGGTGGTCGATATCGGGCAGGACGCGGACAAGGCGTGGGTGGATGTCGAGACGCCCGAGGGGAAGAAGCGGTTCGAGGGCGATTATATCGTCGGGGCCGACGGCGCCAACAGCCAGATTAGGCGGTCGCTGTTTGGGGACGAGTTCCCGGGCTTTACGTGGGATGCGCAAATCATTGCGACCAATGTGGGTTTTTTGTTCCTGTCTTCCCCCTTGAGATGGGCAGTACTGACGAGATGACCTGGCTCGCAGACATACTACGACTTTGAAAAGTTTGGCTTCCACGACGCCAACTTCATCATCCACCCCGAAAACTTTTATGTACGCCCGTGACCCTCTCCCCTCAACTTCCCCAAAGTAGCAATCAAATTGAACCTAACATCGTCTACCAGATGGCGGCCAAAATCACCCAAGACGGCCTCTACCGCATCACCTACGGCGAGACCCCGGGCCTGACCCGCGAGGAATACCTAGCGCGGCAGCCGGGCAAATTCGAAGAGATCCTACCTGGCCACCCCAAGCCGGACGCGTACAAGATCATCAACTTCTCGCCCTACAAGATGCACCAGCGGTGCGCGCCCAAGTTCCGCGTGGGCAGGTTCGCGCTGGTGGCCGACGCGGCGCACCTGTGCAACCCGTGGGGCGGGCTGGGCATCACGGGCGGCTTCGTCGACGTCGGCGGCCTGTTCGACTGCCTGGCGGGCATCTGGGACGGCAAGGCGGACGAGAGCATCCTGGACCTGTACTCGGCGGTGCGCATCCAGAAGTGGAAGGAGATCATCGACGTGCTCTCGCAGGAGAATTTTAGAAGGGTGTCAGATAAGGACCCGGCCACGCGGCTGGAGCGGGATCCGTTCATGCAGATGCTCAAGAGGGGGGAGACGGATCGGCCGTTTCTGAAGGAGGTTATGTTGGCTGGGTTGGCGGTGCGGTATGACTTTACGCAGCACTATCGCGGTGAGGGGGTGAAGGCGAAGGTGTAGGGGGACGGTGTTTGAATGTTAACTGAGGTACATTGGATACCTACCAGGTTAGTCAGGCAGGTGCAACGCATGGCATGGTGTTTCTTGCCAAGTCGGATTTTGACAATTCCGCACGTTTCCCGGCCTGGCTTGGACAGGCATGGACGTGCGACTTTTTCGGGGTCCAATACCCCTTTTGCGCCCCTTTATCTCGAGGGTGTTGAAGCGTACCAGGCAGTGTAGGGAAACCGTGGTATCTTGCAGATTTGATGCCTTCACATGCATGGCCCCCCCCCAATTCGCAAATGGTGTGATGGGAACTACCAACTGCCTGCCATTGACCAACGAGAATGGACGACTGCCTGATTATCGTTGAAAGTTTGGGACGCGGTCCCTGCTGCTTTCCAGGCAGAGTAGGCGCTATCTAACCCGTTGAAGCAAGCCTCTTATGCAGGTGCCGACCGTGCCAGGTAATGGACTTGGCTCGCGCCTGCCACCTTGGAAACTCCACGACCGAAATGCTGCCTGGCTCAACCAACAATCGAACACGCTAAATAGGTCCGCAACGCGCTCCGCTCCAGCTATCAAGCGTACCAGGTACCAAATAATTAGGTATTTATTCGCGAGCGTGTCCCACCTGGACTCTGCTCTGGGAGCGCAACGCCGAGATCTATTCTCTTCCATCACAAACACACTATCACGTCTGCGTCAATGTACAGTTTCGCCCAGGACGAGTTGCTCCGCGCCCCACCTGCTCTGAGGTCGCACCTCAGCAGCGCCGATGGCAAACGGGGCAACACACCAAACCTCGCCCAGCATTTGGAGCCTTCGTTCGGCACCGGCACCGTGGACAAGATATGGATCAGTGAGTCATCCTGTTTCAGTGTCTGAGAAAATCACTTCGCAGCAGTGAAGGTCAATGCTGACAGAAAGCCGCCCTGCGCAAACAGCCGATCGCATTCTTCCGCCGCAGACCATGGTGAACTTCTTCGGTTTCATGCACAACGGACGGCTTCCTGGCGGGAAACAGACGTCTCTCCGGCTCATTAAAGACACGAAACACCTTGCCCTTGTCCAGGAGCCCTACAACTCATGGGCCCCGGCGCCCTACAACGAGCTCACTTCCATCCCTTGCGAGACCATGATGGAGCGGATCGGCTCCAATGAAGACCCATCGCGTATCCAGATCATCGACGTGGAGCTGAGCAGGATGAAGCTGCGCCTCTGGGAGGCCATCATGCCCGTGTCTGAGAGGCGATGGCGCGACAAGGGTCTGGACAAGCCCCAGAACTTCAGCGTCGCCTGCCAGCTCCTCAGCCTGGCTGTCGAGGTATTTGAGTATTTGAACCTGAAGAAGACCAAGGCGGCGTTGCGCGACACGTTCAACCTCATCTACGGCGACCTTGTCACCTTTGACGGCGCCATGAACGCACTGCTCGAAGCCAAGGGAGAAGAACCCGTCAGCATCACCGCCCTGTGGGTCGAGTACACCGCGGCGCACTACGCTCTCATGGTCGACCGGACTCACACCTGGATCGTCGAACATGTGGAGCGCCTGCGTGGCCCCATCTTCGACGAGCTTGCAGCCCATCAGCCGACCCGACCCGAGCAGTCCCTCCTTGCCGGCCCGGACGTCTATCTAAGCAGTTATGACGAGAAACAGATGGAGCTCACCAACAAGCTCTTTGACCTGTCTGAGACTGTGGTCCACGCCGACTACGCCATCTTCCTCCCCATGGACGGCTACAAAGGCGTGCCTGTTCCGTCAACGGAGCCCGGCGCCCGGCCACCAAATCACACCGACTTCTCTCAACCGATTGACTATTCGCCGAGCTTCTCAACTCGCCGAGCTGCCCTCGCTGCACGGGTGCGGTTTCTGAGCCGATTTGGTCAGTTTCCCGGCACGACCCCGCTATTCGCGGGACTGGTGACGGGGGGCCAGGGCCCCGGCAACTCCGCCAGTTCGCTGGCCAACACTTGTAAACTGCAGGCCGCAGCACAGGCCCAGGCTCGCGCGGAGCTGCGATACCCGTCCCAGAGATTTGAGCAGGAACACTGGGTGGAATCGTTCATGTCACACGAGAAATCCAAGTGGGGCTATGTTGCCTACCGGGCCTGCCACGAACATAGCGGCAGGGAGTGGGAACGCTTCAAGTCGCTCTTCGAGGCGGACCTGGGCAACTGGGGATCCGAGCTCGCCGGCATTGAAAGCATCAGAGAGAGATCCAAGATCCACTGGCTTGACACCAAGGATCTTGGTATCGCTGATGACGACTTGGAGGCGATCAAAACGTGAGTGCCACCATCCACTTCCCATCTTTTCACTCAAACCTTTCATCCCACCATACCAAGTCAAGTTCCTGAACAACAAACAGACACTTTGGCACCTTCAAAGACGCGCCCGACTTCCCACCGGGTTTCCTTGACCGAAAAGTCATTCTCGTGGCCGACAAAGCCAGCATAAACTCGTACCTTAGCCCGCTGCTCGAGAGCTTTCCGCCGGGCGACTCGGGTGGCTTCATCCTCGCCGTCGACCCGGTGTATGACCCCGCTGAGCCCGAGCCGGCCGACGAGTGCCCAGGCTACGAGGGCTCGCTGCGGATCCTGACCAGCCTGCTCTGGGACGACGTCGGCGCGCAGGTGGTCCTCGATGTCATGTGGCTGGCTGACTTCTCCCCGCTGGCCATCCACCACCCGCTCAACGTCTACGTGGGGCCCGTCGTGTCGGTTAAGAAGAACGCGTGGACGGCGGTGGACCAGCTGCGTAGGATTTTGATGGTGCCGCTTGGATTGCTTCCTGATCTGAGACCCTCAGGCTTCTCGTGAGAGAATCAGGTAAGGCGAGTAGGTAAGTTCACTCTGCCCGAATTTCTGGAATGGCAACTGGGACCGGGTTTGGATATTGACGGGGCGGTTTGGTGATGGGAGTTGGATGAGCGGGCTGGGTACTCTGCGTGAGTTGGCGCTTGATCTCGTGCGGCATCGAGGCTGTTCCGTGGTGAAGGATGATCCAAACATGGGGTTAATTAATGGAGAGATGTACAGCTGATCTTGGCCCCGTAGGGCTGCATATGCCCACATAAACATGGAGGAGGATTATGTAAGGTACCTACCTAGAGACTGAGAAGGCTAACTATGGTTACAACACAACTCTGTTCATGGATGATCAGTGACATGGGAGAGGTCACGGGATGCAAGACATGGTACCTGGTCTTATGCACCGTAACGGACCGAACTCAGCCACGGATTTGTGGATGGCTCTGTTGTTCAACGCATGATATGTCTCCATTGGGACACTCGCGGGTCTCTTTTTCTCAGCTTACGTGTAATTCTGGACGAAATCGGATGAGGGCCGAGGTCCCGTGTTGATCTCGGGACGTTTGTGAGCCAGTTGGTCTGTCCAAGTCGGGAACCAACATGCGCGCATGTGATTGCGCATGTGATTCGATCTTCAGTCAGCTTGGTCATTCCTCAATAGCAGCTCTCTGGCGCCCAATGAAGAAGAAAGAAGTGGGCAACGACTGCTACCCAAAGCTTTGTTGGTGGTGGTACTAAGCGTGAGTGGAGTTTGGAGGGAGCTGGGTTTGGTCCTTGACTTTTTCAAATCTGGACCATTTCGGGCTAGGATTTCCTCTCCTTGCGGACAGCCTCCATTGATTAAAGAATACTGAATCAATTCCTCTGTGAGGGAGTTCCCGGCCCGGCGACTCAGGCCCAGCACCTATCCTGTCACTAGACGCACACCGGGAACTGCGGACCGCGTCTTGTCTTGTGCGACCAACTCAAACCTCGTGTCTGCTGGATAAGCGCCGATTACTACCAGGTAGGCACTCCACCGGGTTAATGATTAATACATGTATGCAGCAGCCTGAGGACTGGTGCAACACTACCACGACGCCGTGCGAGGCTCAACCAGGCCATTGTGTGCATGTGTGCCGCCGGGTAAATTTCACCGACTCGGGCTCGAACCCGGGCATATCACGAGTATTGCTGACACGCCAGGCAGCCAAGATCCTGTGCGACGTGGACGCTGACCGGATCACGCTTGACGGGCTGACGGTATTGGTTGAATGATTATCAGACGGGGGTTGTCGATGTCGCTCTGGCTAGCTACATACTCGGACTCTTCAGGGGGTATATTTATGTCGGTCAACTTGAAGTTTGGTCTTGTAATTACCTAGGTACCTATGGGTATGCGCTCTATCCACAGGGCTGGGTACAGGCGGGCTTCAATCTAGGTACGATCAATCAGTGTCAGCCAGCAGCTGTGACATCTATGTTTCGGGTCCACCCGGCTCGGTTCAGCGCTGGCATCACATTTTTTGTCGTTGATTAAATTGCACGCATAATTATGCAGTGTTTGGGATAGCCACGATCACGCCCGTCACTCTCACTCGCGCGAGTATGGAAGCTAAAGGCGGTCTACTCGTAAAAGAATCAGTAATCTTGCAGTTTGTTTGTGGGTACCAGGCTGTGGCTGTGACACAACCTGGTGAGAAACGTCACTGCAGTGCTTCCTCGGTCTGAGCCTGGTTCCAACATGATCCTTCCGTTGCCAGCCGAGCAAGAGGACGAGTACCAGTAATTAACTTGCAATGAGATGAACCCCATCCCAGACCGGAACCAACACCGGACTTTCCCGGTGGCTTGTGCTAATATATCCTTCATGTGCCTACACTCTATGCAGTGTGTAGCCCCGTTCAGGACCCCCGTCAAGATAGCCGCCCTGAGGCCACCGAACCGTGGTCCGACGACTCGCTCGGCGAGGCTCTGTTCCATTCGTATTGATAAACATATCCCGTGAGACCCGAGGCTGGACTCAACCGGGGAATGAGAGGCTTATGGCCAAGAAATTGCGGTCTGGTCTGCAGTAGTGGGTCTAGTCATCAATTGAGAGATTACTGGGTTTGTACGACGTAATGTTCGGCGGTGCTGAATGGCAGTCTTGGTTCATCGTTAGCCATGGATCCGATCATAAATAGTATGGACTCGTCCTACCCGGAGCAAAGCTGGACGCCGAAACCCTTTTCCCCATTCAAACGGTCACTCTTTCTCTCTATCTCTATCTCTCTCCTAGGCAAGGCCAGTTAGCAGCCTGCCATCTTGTTGCCATGGGCCTCTTCAAGGTTGTCGTCACGTTCTTTGTCGAGCTGACAACCTTTACGTCCTCCATCAACCCCTTCGGCTTCAACAAAGACCCTTCTCAGGCCGTCATCGGGATTTTGGAGAATTATGAGTCTCCTTTGATCCCTTCTCTACCCACAGTTCCTCCTTCATGTCCGGAGGGCAAGCTATGTTTCCGGCCGGATGGCTCTTCACCAAACTTTCAATGTGAATATGACTTGGACCCGTCAACATGGCTGCCTTGCAACAAGGCCAATGACAGGAATTGCTGGATCAAGAAGCGTGACGACCCTCCTCGTTACAATATTCTCACCGATTGTGAGTCCGACGACTTCTTGGTGTTGTTGACGCCGGGGACATGAACTGATTTGCATGAATAGACGAGGACCCCCATGCCGTGCCTAAGGGAAAAGTCCGAGAGGTACTACCATCACGATTGCAACTTCTCACATTTGAAAATTGACTGCTAACCTGCGGTAGTATTGGCTAACAGTGGATAATGTCACACTGACCCCGGCGTTTGTGTCGAGAGAAGGCAGGGCGTTCAACGGCACCTACCCCGGCCCCAAGCTCGAGGCATGCTGGGGCGATCAGATCGTCGTCCATGTGAAGAACCAGCTAGAGGACATGGGGACCACAGTCCACTGGCACGGCATCCGGCAGTTTCGCACCAACCATATGGATGGCGTCGCCCTCACTCAGTGCCCCATCGCCCCGGGTGGCAATTTCACCTACAGCTTCACGGCCCTGCAGTATGGCCACACCTGGTACCACAGTCACTATGGGCTCCAGGTACGGACCACCAACCCACCATGGAGTTTCTGTCTGTCCACAAGCGAAATGTGAACTGATCAACATTTTCCAAATTTAGTACGCCGATGGCCTTGCTGGCCCCCTCATCATCTACGGCCCCAGCAGTGCCGACTGGGACAACGCCGCGGAGCCTCTTCTCCTCTCAGACTGGGTGCAGAACGAGTCGGTCTTCAAGCGGTACGCCAAGCAGGAGAGAAACGAGAGCGTGGGCGTGACCAGCACCGACGCGATCCTGGTCAACGGAATCGGCCACAACGGCCTCGTCATCGGCCAGGATGTGAACAGTGATAATCGGAAACTCCCCTCACAGCTCCACAGTGTGAACGTCACCCAGAACGAGACAACGTTGCTTCGCCTTATCAACGGCGCCGCGGCCACCAGCTTTGTCTTTTCCATCGACGGTCACAATTTCACCGTCATCAGCTCCGATCTCGTGGCCATCGAGCCTTTCAAGACGAACTCGATTGTGATTGGGATAGATGAGTGAACTGAAGTAAATCTGTGAGATACCGAGCATAGATCAGAACTCACATCCACCCCCCCTAGGACAACGATACACCATCCTGATCCACGGCCTCGCAAACCCGCAGTCCGTCCCCGGAGGCGGCAACTTCTGGGTCCGCACGCATCCCGCCGACGGCTGCAACCGCTTCACGACGGGCAACTTCAACAGCCAGTCATCCCCCTCAGAGCCCTTCGACGTGCGCACCGCCGTGCTGCACTACACCACCGCCCCGGCGCCGCCCGCCACCGTCGGCGGGATCACGTCGCAGAAGAACGAGCGGTGCAGCAAGGCGTGCGTGGACGAGTCGCCGCGCAGGCTGCAGCCCATCGTGCGGTGGGCCGTCGACGACGAGCCGCTCAACAGCCTCAACGAGTCCACCTTCCTCCCGGCCATCCAGGAGAACGCCAGCGCGAGCCTGGGCAACCTGGGCCACTACACTCACTGGGTGCTGCGGCTGAAGCACGACACCGAGCAGGCCATCGGCAGGAACCAGTCCAGTCCCCTGTGGATCGACTTTGGGAATCCCACCATGCTGAATGCCACCGACGCGCAGAAGGACGAGCATTACAACATTGTCGACTGTGCGTACCTTTCCTTTCCAGCATCTTTGTTTGGATCTAGCTAACACGCACGGGCACAATAAACAGACCGCTTCCCCGACAACAACGGCTTCATCTACATGGTCATCGACGGCAGCCAGCTCCCGATCCCCATGCCGGGCGCCGACGGCAGCACGCTAGCCATCCCCGTCGCGCACCCGATCCACTGGCACGGCAGCGACGTGGTGATTCTGGGCCAGAGCACGGGCGCGTATGACCCGCTCACGAGCCGCAAGGCGTGGACCTTTGACAACCCGCCGCGCCGCGACGTCGTCATGGTCCCCGCCGGCGGCTACGTCGCCGTCGCCTTCAAGTCCGACAACCCCGGCGCCTGGCTTGTCCACTGCCATATCGCGTGGCATGCGAGTGCTGGTGAGTCTTCCCCTACCTTCCTAGTAGTTGGTCATGGGTTATGTGTTTTTTTTTTTTTTTTTGCTGACTTTGATGCACGCACGGGCAGGGCTGGCGCTGCAGATGGTGCTTCAAGGGAATAGGATCAGGGATACAATTGGCGAGGCGGCGTGGGACGCGGCCGAGGACAAGTGCAGGGAGTGGAAAGCATACGAGGCCAGGCATCCGAATGGGACTGAGGGCGCGATTATAGAGCAGGATGAGTCGGGTATCTAGACGGCCTAATTAACTACCAGGTACCTTGCTTGATTATGTGGGATACTGCCAAGGGAGGATGGGGATGGGAATGTTGTGGAATGTTGAAGTTCGGTTTCGGGGCAAGGGGAGAAGAGATACTGTACTGGGGCGTAGGTTGGGGTGAGGATAATGGGACAGCAATATCAAGGGGGTCACGCGGAAAGATTGCATTATACCTAGGTAGTATTATAAGTGCATATAATACTGAAGTCCCTCGAGGAATCAAGGGCTTATTGGTAAATGTACTGTACCGCTGATATAAAGGACGCTCCGTCAACGGTGTAAACTCGCCTATCTTCCTTGGGAGTGGAGAAGATAGTAGCCCAAGAAGCACGGGTGAGCATCGTTGCGCCCAGTATCGGACACGAACTAAAACCGTGTGTGCAGATATGGTCTTGTGCTGACATAGCGGAAAGGGAAGACAAGAGAATGGCGAATCTTAGTGACTGGCACTCAAGCTTTCATCACTTTCTAGCCACGTCGGTGATAGATTTAGTTGGGATACCTTATTTCGTCCCAGCCACATTAACTCTTTGATAGGTACATGGTGAGATACGTAGGTTGGCGTGGCTCATTGTGTTGTAGCTGGGACGCGCGGCTGTTACTAGTCCTTGTGGCCGATGACTGAGTTTCTCTGGCAGTATCTAAAATGCAAGGCATTCCGGGGCGCCGCATCGCCGGCATGTGTTGCTCGATAGTTACCTGGTAGCTTGATCACCTATCTATCACACGTATGGCCACCAGACAGCTAAAACGCATCGTTGATTTCTGCAACGCCTTCACGATAACGCAAACTCATTAAGTACCAACAACATGAAGCCAAATCAAATGTGATGGTAAAGCGCCTGCTGAAAGATATGAACGGAAGGTACTGATATTGATTCCGTCTGTACAACAGCTGAAATTCTTTCTCCCGTCAACTTCGCGTGCGTGCTGACAACGTGATGTTTTGGTTGCTGATGCCAAACGAGAATAGAGGCTTTGCATCGGCCTAATTCGGTAATAGCCGGACTTGACAGCCCCTATAGTGGAGCCCGTGACTCAAGTCCTCTATGAAAGCTCCACAACCTGTATGTTCATCCAACGTGGTCCCCACCCTAGCATCCGCATAACCGTCATAATGACAAAGAGCGCGCCAAATTCAATAACAGGACAGGTAGCTCAGTGGTAGAGCAACCGGCTGCAGTGATGCCTCCGGTAGGTCACGTGTTCAACTCACGTTCGGTCCTCAGTTTCTTTCTTTTGCTGTCCCTTTCAAAGGTGGAAAGCAGAATCTAGTTTCTTTTTTTGCTTTCCTCATCTTGTGAATAATCGTGGATAGAGGAGCGCAGACTCGTTTTCAAAGCAATGAGAATTCTCAAACGGGCTTCTGACCAAGGAAAGGTTTAGGAGGGCCATTATGCTAGTATTAGTGCTCTTCCGTCGTTACGGGTGGAGGCACGGCCACCTCGGGCAATTGTCAATTCTTTACCAGACTATGGACCTGAATTCTGCATGCTCTGGCAATAACGCAGCCAGCTTTGGGGCCGAGGAACACAATTTTGTAATTGATATTTGGGTTTTTGATGGAACGTCTATTAAATTAGACAATAAAGTGACATCAATCATTTTGAGACCCTAGCCCTCCCACTTTTGATTATCATCGCATTGAACGCCCTTCATCAGCCCGCAAACGTATGCCTCACCAACGAAGGTGCACCGGCCTTCAAGCCGGTTCGCACGATGAATGGAAGGGAAGCGCCCGTGGCTATGGGCAGGGAGTCGTCATCGCGTAACACCAGCCGGTATTGGTACTCATGTAGCCTTGAACCGGATCAGAGAACAATCAGCCTGTTTTTTCTTTCGCGAAGCTTGTTCAAGACTTCAACTATGCCCCTTTGTGGAGAGGCTCCCCGCTGTTGAAGAAGGTCACAGCTTGATGTTTTATTTCGCGGCACCGTTATAGAAGGAAGACGATCGATTTACTAGTCAAACAGATTGTCGGGCTTTCTGTGATGTCTCTCTAAAAAGCGCTTTCTTGGCTCCTTGTATAACACTGCGGTGGTTACCTAGGTAGATAAATACCTGACTAAGGGAGGCAATGATGCTTCACCCCAGCCGAGCGCTGCCACTCCAGGTCTACTACATGTAGGCTACAGCTGAGCACTTTGCTTATCTCTCTACCTACGCTGGCCATGTCCTTTGTAAACTGTTGGGAAAGCCTGTGCTACCGAAACTCGTTATCGGATTTGGCGACGGGCGGCCTTTTAGCGGTCACCTTTCTCCGCGATTAGCATCTGCTAGTACTAAACAAAACTCACTTCGACCAAAAGGACACACTTCGTGCTATTTACCCTCTAGGTACCAGAGGTTCAACAAATGTTTGGGAATGTAAACTCAATTTGGGTCTGTGTTGGCAGAATGCCAATTGGCAAGATGCAGACATGATTATGGTTACCGAGCCGGTGGTTGTCAAGCCAATAGCGGCACGTGTGTTGCCACGGTTTTTCTGTAAGCTGGTTGAAAATGAGAATTCCTTTGTGGGGATATAGACCGATGCCTTCTCCAGTCTATAAAGTAACTGCCGTGCCTTTACGCCTTCTGTTCCTGCTTGTCTGGTTATGTGGGTGGCAACTGAAGCTTAACGGAAACATCAACGATACGAAATCAATCTTAACCGTCGCGCAAAAACGCTCTTACTTTAGTCCTACGGAAGGAGCTTGTTGATTACTCAAAACTTAGATGGGTCGTTTAACAAAGTCAGGGGCAATGCGTACGCCCCAATGTGCACGCCGGAACCGATGTCGGTCTAACACAAACGCGTAATGCTGTTAGGAAAATCTGTGGAACTAATTTAAACGCATCATCATCGACGCCTCACTGCCTCAAGTTCATTATCGTCGGGCTATCTGGCTTACATTTCAGTCGTGAGAAGCACGTACGCAAACCCCCCTTTCAGAGCCTGCCTGACGATTGGGCTTCTCAGGAGCTTGTACGCCTGGATCGGCACACTAAAACAACTAACTCGGGGGCTGTGCACTCCCACTAGAAGCACTACCTGGCAGCTAAGAATGTTCACTGACTTGTCAAGGACAAAGGCGCCGACGGTTAGGCCTCTATCACACCGCCTCGAGGTTCATTGCAAGCAGGCCAGCGGGGAAGGCAGTTTCAATTTTCAAAGGCCATGCAGGCACACGCGTGGTGGTGTGCAAGACAATGATGCAGGGCGATCAGGGATCGTGAGTTCAGGCCTAGTGGTTTGTTTTCATGTTATTGGCGAGTGTGGTGCTTTTCGTATGCAATATCGGCACGTTATTCATGTAGGCAGACTTGCTGGGCAAAAATCCGATAAGCGCTGAAACATGATCAGCATTGATAGCAATCTGCAGATTCCGATGCTCACCCACCGGTTAGGTTTTGGGTCAACTCGCCCCTGGCGACTTGATGTGGACCAAACGTGCCGGTTTGAGTCACTTTTACTGGCCGGCAATCGGATGAGAGGCCTCCTCCTTGTTTGGAATTGATGGTCCTCGCGCAGCAGCCAAGTGCTTTTTTCTGCTGGTTTGTCTTGGCTCCTTACAGGATATTCATTCCCAAATTTCCAGTTTTCCTGCCTTGCGACGGGAAGCTGCGACGGGAGTCTGTTTGGGCCCCGGCCCGCAAGTGTGTGTCCCTGCCTGGATGGGGTGGGTCGGAAGCGACAGACCGCCCGCTAAACCGGTTCGGTGCCGCGTGGATTCGTGCCTGGTTTTAGCACCTGACCAAGCGGACCTGGAATGGCTTGGTATTGGATTGACCAATGCGACCGGCAGGCACAGGTTGGAATTGCATTCCACCTTTTCAGCCAGCCAAGCAAGCATCCAATCCAAACAAACCTAAGACCCCACTGAACTTGCACTGCAAAGTGCAAACAGCTGGGACGGACGGGAATTGGGTCGCCATCTCTTGATGCCCTATTAGCATCGCGGGCTTGAACGAGCCCATCGTCAGATGACTTGCAAACCAAGCGTCACAGCCTGCAGCGCCTTTGTGCTTTATTTCTGCTGCTCCAACGAAAACAGCCCGTTCCCTGGTTCCTTGTGCCCCTCTCTCCTCCCGGGGCGCTGCAGCAAAACAGCAAAAGCCAACAGAGGCCGGCCATGTCATCACGCCAAGAATTGCCCAGCGCCCAGCAATTGCTGGCCTTGTTCCAAAAGTCTTGGGCATGGCAATGAACCTGCTTGGCACGTCTTGGGACGGTGCATGCTGATCTAGGCTCGCAGGCAAGGTACATGCTGCTACTTGGGACACGCAACGATGGTGTGAGAGATGGGCTTTGGTCTCAGGCTCTCAGGTACTGCCATGTACCCACGACACCATGGCGCTTGCCAAGATGCTCATTCACCCATCGGCTCACAGCGAGGCGAAATCATTCTCGTGCGTCGCGCGTGGTGTGTGTTGTGGCCGTTTTTTTTTTCTCTGCGTTCCCGGCTTGTTTTGCTTCCAGGTTTTCTCCAAGTGCTGCTGCTCCGCCCAGTGGTGACGAGGAACCTCTCCCGTGTCACCATCACCATTAGGTCCTCACCCTCACCTCGCCTCACCCATCACCGGTGCATGTGTTGCGGGTTCTCGTCGAGGCCTCCACTTCTCGTCGCGTTCAAAATCAAGTTGACATTCTGAGATCCCACCAACAAGAATACTTCGTTCTTCTTTCACGAATAACATATTTCAGCCGTCGTCAAGCAATTGCTGATTCGGCCTCCAATGACGGACGCTAGCCCAACGGGCAACGAGGTTGGTTAAAGCCTTTTGGTCGTTGTTTTCTTCCTCTCTCGGCAACCTCACCGCGTGGACAACCCACATAGGACCTGGTTGCATCTTGCATAAGCTGACATTGATCTTGATAGCCATCCAGCTCCACACCTCCACAGCGAAGCGAGGATGCGCCAACCACAGCGCAGAATGGCACCAGCACCAGCGGCGATGCCCGTGCCGGGTTCCGGGTCGACGTCCACGACGCGCTGACCCCGGATCCCGGCACCGAGGACATGTTTGTGGTCGCCAACAACAAGTTCGCCTACGCCCCCGGCCAGCTCTCCAAGCTGTTCAACCCCAAGAGCCATGACGCCTATTACGCCCTCGGCGGCCTCGCAGGCCTGGAAAAGGGCCTGCGCACCAACCGCGAGACCGGCCTAAGCCTCGACGAGACCACCCTCGACGGCGCCGTGACCTGGGAGGACGTCGCGCCCAAGGGGACCCCCAAGTACGGCGCCAATGGGGACATGGAGCCCGTGCCCAAGGCTGGCAACATCGCGTCGACGGCCCCGGAACTGACGCCTGACCAACACCAAGGAAACGCGTACGCAGACCGCCGGCGCGTCTTCAGCGAGAATCGGCTCCCCGAGAAGAAGAGCAAGACGCTGCTGCAGCTGGCGTGGATCACGTACAACGACAAGGTGCTGATTCTGTTGACGATTGCGGCTGTGGTGTCGCTTGCGCTCGGGTTGTACCAGTCGATTGGCGTCAAGCACGAAGATGGCGCGCCAAAAGTAGAATGGGTCGAGGGCGTGGCCATCATGGCCGCCATCATCATTGTCGTGGTCGTGGGCACTCTGAACGACTGGCAGATGGAGAGGCAGTTCAACAGGCTGAACGCTAAACACAACGACCGCACTGTCAAGGTGATCCGCTCGGGAAAGTCCGCAGAGATATCGGTATTTGACGTCATGGTGGGCGATGTGATGCATCTTTTTGCCGGCGATCTGGTTCCGGTTGACGGCGTCTTTATCGAGGGGCATGGCGTCAAGTGTGACGAATCGTCGGCCACCGGCGAGTCGGATCTGCTCAAGAAAACGGCTGGTGACGAGGTCTTTGCTGCACTCGAGGAGGTTGCGAAAGGGGGCAAGCCGCGCCCTGGTATCGAGAAGCTCGACCCGTACATCATATCCGGCAGCAAGATCAACGAGGGCACTGGCACCTTCTTGGTCACTGCCGTTGGTGTGAACTCAAGCTACGGCCGGATCACCATGGCCATGCATACCGAGCAGGAAGACACACCCCTGCAAAAGAAGTTGAATAACCTGGCCGACTGGATCGCCAAGTTTGGCGGCGGCGCTGCTCTGCTGCTCTTCATCGTCTTGTTCATCAAGTTCTGCGTGGCATTGCCAGGCAATCCTGACACGCCCGATCAAAAGGGCCAGACCTTCCTGCGGGTGTTTATTACGGCTGTGACAGTCGTGGTCGTGGCCGTCCCCGAGGGTCTGCCGCTCGCCGTCACTCTGGCTCTCGCGTTTGCAACCACTCGCATGATGCGCGACAACAATCTGGTCCGCGTTCTCAAAGCGTGCGAGACCATGGGTAATGCAACGACTATCTGCTCCGACAAAACAGGCACTCTGACCCAAAACAAGATGACGGCCGTTGCGATGACCCTGGGCAAGACAATCAGCTTCGGTGGCACTGATCCCCCTCTCGACGACGACGAGGCCACTACTGAAAAGTCCAGTGGCGTCGGATCCGAAAACACCGTCACAAACCCTACTACCCCGGTCCCAAACGTCCCCGTGGCCGAGTTTGCCAAGAGTCTAAGTGAGACAACCAAAAAGCTCATAATCCAAGCCAACGCTGTCAACTCGACAGCTTTCGAAGGCGAAGTCGACGGCGAGCAGACTTTTATCGGCTCCAAGACCGAGGTCGCCCTTCTGATATTCTGCCGCGACTACATGGGCGCTGCGCCAGTCCAGGAAGAGCGCTCCAACGCAAACGTAGTCCAGGTCGTTCCCTTCGACTCGGCCGTCAAGTACATGGCCACCGTTGTCAAGCTCCCCAATGGAAAATTCCGGGCGTACGTCAAGGGTGCTTCCGAGATCCTGCTGGCACAGTGCACCAAAGTCCTCGCCGAGCCAGCCGGCGACGAGTTAACCACGGCCGAACTGACAGCCGAGGACAACGAGATGCTCCTCCACACCATCACGTCCTACGCCGGGCAAACCCTCCGCACCATCGGCTCCTCGTACCGCGACTTCGACTCCTGGCCGCCACCCGAGCTCGCCGGGCACTCGGAGCTCACAGCCTCTGAATTCAACAAGGTCCACTCGGACATGACCCTGATCGGCATCTTCGGCATCAAAGACCCGCTGCGCACGACCGTCAAGGACGCCATCAAGGACTGCCAGCGCGCCGGCGTCTACGTGCGCATGGTCACGGGCGACAACCTGCTCACCGGCCGTGCCATCGCACGGGAATGCGGCATCTACACGCCCGAGTCGGGCGGCATCGCCATGGAAGGCCCCGTGTTCCGGCGCAAGTCGCCCGAGGAGCTCAAGCAGCTCGTGCCGCACCTGCAGGTCCTCGCGCGGTCGAGTCCCGAGGATAAGAGGATTCTGGTGCGGACGCTCAAGGAGCTCGGTGAAACCGTGGCGGTGACTGGTGATGGAACTAACGACGCCCCGGCGCTCAAGATGGCGGATATTGGATTCGCCATGGGCATTGCGGGTACCGAGGTTGCGAAGGAGGCTGCGGCGATTATCTTGATGGACGATAACTTTGCTTCCATTGTCAAGGGTATCAGTTGGGGGAGAGCGGTGAATGATGCTGTTAAGAAGTTCTTGCAGGTATGTGTGACTTTCAGTCCTGGACATACATGGACTTTTCAGATTCCGAACAAGTACTAACAAAGCCGCCAGTTCCAACTCACCGTCAACGTCACCGCCGTGGTTCTCACTTTTGTCTCGGCGGTCGCCAGCGACAAGGAAGAATCCGTTCTCAACGCCGTGCAGCTCCTCTGGGTGAACCTAATCATGGACACCTTCGCGGCCCTCGCGCTGGCCACGGACCCGCCCACGCCCTCGATCCTCGACCGCAAGCCCGACCGCAAGTCCGCGCCGCTGATCACGCTGCGCATGAGCAAGATGATCATTGGGCAGGCCATCCTACAGCTAGTCATTACCTTTGTCCTCAACTTTGCCGGCGCGTCGCTCCTGGGCTACGACATGTCCATCGAGGACGAGGCCATGCACCTGCGCACGCTCGTCTTCAACACGTTCGTGTGGCTGCAGATCTTCAACGAGCTCAACAACCGGCGGCTGGACAACCGGCTCAACATCTTCGAGGGCATCACCAAGAACTACTTCTTCATCGCCATCAACCTGGTCATGGTCGGCGGGCAGATCCTCATCATCTTTGTCGGCCGCGAGGCCTTCAAGATCCTCCCGCTCAGCGGTAAGGAGTGGGGCCTGTCCATCGGCCTCGGCGCCATGTCGCTCCCCTGGGGCGCCCTGATCCGGCTCACGCCCGACGCGTGGGTCGCCAAGCTGGTCCCGGATATTTCGTTTGCCTTCCTCAGGAGGAAGAAGAAGCCGGCGGCGACGGACGACGAGGCCGCGCCGGTCAAGGCGGTGGTGGCTGATACCGAGGAGTCGGAGGATGCTGACCGGTCGTTTGAGCCGCCGCTCAGGAGCTGGACGTCGCTGCGCGGCGAGCGGGCCAGGACGCATATCCATCGCGGCTTTGGCGAGTATATGCACGATCAGAAGGTCAAGGCTAAGGCTAAGGCCAAGGGCGACTCGATCAAGGCGGATGCGAGGACGATATGAGGGGGGTTTTACTTTGTTGCTTGTGTCCAAGCTTGTTTCTTTTGTATGGTTTTTGAGAGAATATTGTGTATATTTACGTGGTTCATTCTTCTATCTAGTTTTGGTTTTAATGATGTTTGTAGAAGTGGCAGAGACAAATACATGGAATGGGCTCGGGCTCACATTTCATTTGATACTCCTTTTCTTCGATGACTAGTGCCTCATAACTAAGGTAAGTACCTAGGTAAATGAAGGTACCCACCTAAACCAAATCAAGGTGCAGAAAGTTTAGGTGGCAGGCAGATTGGCGTTTCATGGTGACTTCCTGGCGTAATGATGATCGTCTTCGGTGTTGTAAGGCCGTTGGTGGTAATCAAACGCAAGAGTGCTGATAGCCGCAGGATGCCACCGGGACTGACAGTGTTGAAGCCTTTGATTCAATTGCCTGGACTAGTTGACCTGCTGGAGTATCCTAAGGGCTGGACGCGGTGTGCACATGTCGACTGCTTGGCCAAAAAGGTGCAACTCTAACCCCCGCCCCAAGCAGGGACGATGATATAAGTATGCAGTGCTGCTGATTTCATGATCCTGTTTAGATGCTGAAATCGAAAAGATTCTGAAATGGCTTGACGGCTCCTGTAACCCGTCGATAAACCACAATGCCGCTACCAGCAAACGAGAGCCGGAAACTGGAGCCTGGTTCCTGGAGTCTGATAATCTCACAACGTGGGTAGCCTCTGCCGGTTTGCTGTGGCTACATGGTATTCGTAAGTCTGCCAATATTCCTGGCTTCAAGTCATCTTGGGCCGCGATACAGAAGTTGCTGACGCTGAGTATGGGATAGCTGGTTGTGGAAAGACGGTTCTATGGTATGAAGTGTTGTTCGTCTTGCCCCTAGAATCGGAACCTTTCATGACTAACATGACGGCTCGCAGCTCAACCATCATCGACGCTGTCAAGGATCTCTGTCTAGCAGACGATAGCCGCAATTTGGCCTACTTTTACTTTGACTTTCAAAGGACCTCAGCTCAGAATGGAGAAGAGCTTCTGAGGTCACTCCTGCGACAGCTCTGCGGCAGAGAGATCCAGGTGCCAGCCCCGGCCAAGAATCTATACACCAAGTGCAGTGGTCCAGGGCATCTGCCGACAGCGAAAGAGTTGGAAGAGACACTGCTTGCCGTTATTAGTGATCTCGGGAAAGAAGTATACATCATGCTAGACGCTCTGGGTGAACTCCCCGGAGGCGAGAACACCAAGAGAAAAGAGGTCCTGCAACTCATTCAGCGGCTGGTGCATCGCAAGCTCGGGAACCTGCACATATTGACGACAAGCCGGAGTCAGCTGGACATTCAGCTAGTTCTTGGACCCCTATCAGGACCTGAAGGGGGCATCTCCATCCAAGGCTCGGATGTAGATGTGGACATTCGCAAGTACGTCCGAACCATTCTGGACGACGCCGGAGATTGTTTTAGCACCCTGTCAGCGGACATCAAGAATCTGATCGAGACAAGTCTTGGCGAAGGCGCCCATGGAATGTCAGTTTATCACCATCTACAACGAGACCTTTCGTTAGGGCTACATACTGATAGTACTTTCAGGTTTCGCTGGGCATTTTGTCAGATGGAGACTCTTCGCACCTGCAGCAGGGTGATCGACATCAAGAAGACTTTGGCCACACTGCCAAAGACGCTCGACGAGACATATGAAAGGCTCTTAGCCGGCATCTACGAGAATCACGCCGAAGAGGCACAGGCAATTCTCATCTGGATCGTGTTCTCGGAATGCCCACTTACTCTCCAGGAAGTGGCCGAGACGGCAGTTCTCAGGCCAGGCGTCATTCAAGTAGACCCAGACGACAGGCTTTACGATCCCTCCGAGGTTCTACGCATCTTTGGCAGTCTCTTATGCATCCGGGACTCGCAGAGGCTAACGCGTTACGGGACGTATGAGAAATTCGAAGCTGTACAGTTCCCCCACTTCTCTGTCAAGGAGTACCTGATGTCAGGCCGGTCCACCTTGTTCCAAACCATGACAGACCTCGTACCAGATCCCGATGAATACATTGGCGACTGCTGTGTATCTAGCCTCATCAGTCTTGATCAGACGGGATTTTCTGGGGATATTGTTTCGTGCATCGAAAAGAACCCCATACTTCGATATGCTGCTAAGCATTGGCCTACCCACGTAAAGCGGGCTGAAGCCACCACGATGACCAACGGCGTCGTCAACAAGTCACCACTTCTAGCCCGTGTGCTGGAGTTGTTCGATGAGCATCGCAATCTCTTTCTGAACTGGTTATACATCTATAAAGCCACATGTTCGTTAGCCACTTACCAGTCCATGCGGTTTGATCTTTTCCATGGGCCCGTGTCCGGACCGGGAGCCGTTGGGAGCCTGAAAGCAGAAGTAGCATCCCCATTATCCTATGCCTGCTATCTGGGTCTTTATTCTGTTGCGAGGTGCTTGGTAGACAGCGGGAGCAGCATTCATAGGGGTTCCTTCTACTATTCAGGTGGCTGGCAGCGAGAGATCATCGAGAGTGAGACTACCATTAGCCCCTTACATGGAGCATCAGCCAATGGCAGACATGAGGTTATTCAGCTGCTGCTTGAGAGGGGAGCGGACGTCAACGCTTTCCTTGATAAGTTTGGGACGCCTCTAGAGGTCCGCCGTCCTCAATGGAAACCTGCAAGCTGTTCGGCTCCTTCTCCTACACGGCGCAGCAACCAACCCCCAACTCAGCACCGGCAGCGCAGAGTCAGGCAGAAGCCTATTGTTGGAACTCGCTCTCCAATACGTCGAGGAAATTACGGAATTGGAAATCAACATGGTCAATCTCTTGCTTGACTATGGGGCGCCGTTCGAAAAGCCAGCTGTATGTCCGAGTCGGGACAACAACACAGATCCGGATAGTATCTTGTCTCTACTATCTCGTATTAAGGGGACGGATCAGATTATCCTGCGGCTTATCAAAGAGGGAGTGAATGTAAATGGAAACAGTGGCAGCGCTATATACTTTGCCGCAAGAGAGAGACATCCGCATGTCGTCAGGCTACTGCTCGAGAACGGCGCCGACGTACATAACCCTGAGTTCCGCGGGGGCCGCGAGCATTTACCTCCTTACGTTGCAAAAGGTCGCCTTGACAGGAGATCTCGACATGCTCAACTGGTTTATCCCTCGCGGGGCACTGGATACCAACGCGTACAGCGGAGTTCACGCCAGCAGGCTGATTCAAAGCTGCTTGCATTTCTGGCCACCTGGGGTTCGTCTCACGCTTGCTGGAGCTTGGGGCGGATGCCAATTCACAAGAGCAAACTGAGGTGGATGGCAGTTGCAATCTCATCAGTAACGAAGAATGGGGATGGGGACACGGGTCTGCAATTCAGATTGCTGCAGAACGGGGGGACGAGAAAATGGTTCAGTTGCTGCTGCAGCACCAAGTAGACGTCAACCTCGAAAGGCTCGCGGAAACCAGGGACGGTGAAGATTGCAGGGCCCGGTGGGGACTCGGATGGTATGGAACCGGCCTATCAGCAGCAGCAGGAAACGGGTCATGTCCACATCGTCCGGCTGCTCCTGGATAACGGAGCTGATGTCAACGCCACTGCCACAAAAGCACCCAACAGGTGCGCCACGGCTCTCATAGCCGCTGTCGCCGATGGAAACTGCAATATTGTCGAGTTGCTGCTCGAACGCGGTGCGGATGTGCACCTGACGGTTACTCGCCCGATGATAACCGGGGGATGGCATTTGCGGGAACGGTACGACAGCGCTGTACAAGCTGTTGCGGGCTTCGGACGGTGCGAGGTTCTCAAACTGTTGGTCGCTAAAGGGGCAGACGTCAACGCCAGGGGCGAGGAATTTGCTGCCCCGATCGATGCGGCGTTGTTTAGGAAAAAGCACGAGATGTTTCATCTATTAATCGACCTGGGGGCGCAGATGAACGGCCGAGACCATGACTTTGACACGGCTCGAGCTGCGCTTCTAAATGCTGTGGATGATGAATCCGAAGAGCGCTGAGATGCTCAGTGGAAAGGGCTGAAAGATAGAAACGGGCATCATGTCGACGGATAAACACTCGGTACGCAAACGGAGAAAATGTTACTTACTGCCTTCAACTCGCATAGTATAGTTCTTGTCATCTAATTACCATTGTGACATCGATGCCAAAGTGAACGGTGAGCGCCAACTGCTGTGGCGGTTATCGGGCGGGTCTAGGATCACGACTCGCGCTTGAATTTGCGTGGGATAATTATGACTTTGACCAACTACAACGAATATGACAACCGCCAACAAATGATCGTCATAAAGAAACTAAGGTACCTACCCAAGGTATTCAAGTCCTCTTGTCATATGAAATCACACACTCACTCTTTATACAAAGGTAGGTACCTGGTAATTACATATAAGTACATCAAAAGACGCCCAATTTCGGTGACGTTGTATCTCATTACCAACCACCATATATATCCATATTCCTTCGCGATCTAGTAATTAGAGCCGACGAGTTTCTTTTCCTTTCTTTCCGACACCCACAAGCACACAAGTGTGTGTGAGACTCTGGGACAGACAAGAACAAAAGAAACAAAAGAAACAAAAGAAACAAAAGAAACAAAAGAAACAAAAGAAACAAAAGAAACAAAAGAAACAAAAGAAACAAAAGAAACAAAAGAAATAAAAGAGAAATAGGGAATCTCCTATTACATCTTATCCGCAAATGGTAAACGGGCAATAAAGTTAGCAGTAGGCTTGAGCTTGAGAAGCCTCCCAGCGAGCCGACGGTCTTGACCTCGATATGCCACGTGGGCGGCCGGCTGCGCCACCGTAGCGCGTCGTGGTACTCGGCTGCGGCAACAGCTTTTGTCCAGGCGCCATTGCACTCCGCGTCGTTGAAGGTGAAGGAGCAGATGGCGTCGCCTCGGTACTCGGGAAAGCCGAGGCGGTGCTTGGCGCGCAGAGTGCTGGTCCAATGGGCGTCGGGGTTGTACTTGTCACCGAGGATTTTGGCGAGTTCCTTGGAGAACTGTGAAAGGGTAGGTAAGTAGGTAATCAAGTCAGTGGTTCAGTCCCATATGTCTGTTATCAGAAACAAGTGGTACTGTGAATGCTCACAAATAACTGCCCCTTTGACTCCAGATCCTCGTCAAAATCAGGTTCTTGCGGGGGCATATGGGGCCGACGGTTGTTGCGGGGTTTTAATACAGTGACGATTCGGAAACCCGATCGTCCCGCCCACGGGTTCTCACCAGCACCACCGGCGCCGCCCTGGCCACTGGCAGTTTTGGACCCTTCCCCTCCAAGCTCGTCGCCAGATCGTCGGCAGTGTCGTCACCAAACATGATGAGCAGGTTCTGCGCTGTGAAAATGCGGGACCGCCAACCTGCGGCGCCATGTTGCGATACACGATATGTCGATGGGGTTGCCGCGCCATGTTGCGCCTGTTTGTTCCTCCAGCTGTTATCCGCCTCGTTATCGTCGTCGTCCTCGTCGTCGTCGTCTTCGTCGTCAAACTTTCAAGGGACGCCCTTGTTCTCCAGGATAGCTAAGATTTTGCCCAGGTCCTGCTCGGCCAGGATCATGTGAAGCAAACACTTGCCCTCCTCCCGCTCGTGGATGCTCGTCAACAGCGCGAGCAGCTCTACAAGTTCAAAGGGGGTCGAAGTTGGCGACAAATACTTGGCCTTGACGTAGATCTTCAAGGTCCTCTCATCGTCCGACGGCGAGAGAACCACGTTGCCGGGCCGTTCCCTGCCTTTTTTCCACGCGCCCCCTAGCTTGACCCTGTACCCCTGTACAATATACTTGGCGCTGAAAACCTAGATGTTTCTCGGCAGGGCGAGCACACGTTTGCGCCTGTCGGGGTCGATCACAGAGGGCTCAACCAATCTGAGATCCGTGGCATGTTAGCTGCCACGCCGGGAGGTGGGGGAGGGGGGGGAGGGGGGCGACAAAGTTCAAGCCAAGTTGCAGGTCAAAACCGTCCAAGTAAGTATGTAGAAACCGACTTACCTCGCGATAAACTCATACCGCGACTGGAACCACTCAGTCAAGTGCCTGTCAAACTCGACGGTTCCCGAAGTTTTGGGCACACTGGCGTGAGCTTGGCTGAGGCATCTGGCGTCCATGCCCAGTCCATGGATCAACCGCTTCATCCGCGAGGTGTCATCGATGCCGAATGCCAGAAGAGGGACAAGCCCGATGAAACTGTCTAGCAGAGGCTTTGAATCCGCAATGAAGAGTTCCGACCCAGGTGTCAACAGACTGTCGAACTTTTGCCCAAAGGTGTCCGCCGTGGCCGTGTCCGAGTCTGTTATTACCGGCAAAAGCATGCCTCGGGCCACTGGAGCGGTGAGGGGGTGTGTGTAAGTCTCGTCCTTCTGCATGCAGTTGTCGATTTCAAGGAGGATGGCCCGGATGTAGCCGAGGTGGTCATCCAGGTCAAATTCGTTGCTTCCCACATGATGTTGAACATGCTCGCATTCTTGATCTCCAAAACCTCGACGAACAACCGCTCGCAGGAGGGGTACAGTCTCGAGAGGCGAGTGTACACGTGCAGACATTCCGGCCCATCCCAAAGGCATAGTCCTAGGGAGCGCCAACTGCCTATGCCGGGGTCCACCGTGGCATCTCTGGACGCGGGAACGTAAAGTACGGGTAAGATTTCAGCATCCTTACCGTCACCGCCGCGGAACATGCTGATGATGGAGCCAAGTCAGTAAATTTCCCCGGCAGTGATTACGGCAAGATTGAAAATCATGAGCTGGGGGCCAAAACTGGCGGCGAGAATGGATGGGCTTCGGGTGGTGTCGTCTGAGAATCACGGGGTGCCAGAAGAAGCCGACCCCGGTTTGGGTCCCACACAACTCCAAGTGGCACAGTCTTTTGTATTAGGCCAGAAACCAAGAGAAAATACGGCAAGTCCAAGATTGCTCCAGACCCCAACCAGCGGGATGATTGAGGTCATCATGCATGTCACGGTATTGTCGTGATCACCGGCTAACAACTGAACGGATAGCAGCCCGAAAAATACGAAAGGGGATCTTGTCAACAAAACGCCCATTCAAGCCCAAGCCAAAGTCACTCTAGCGACACAGCAGAAACTATCATCTCGAGTCCAAGGGGAACAGTTAACAACGCCGCATCCAATGCATCACTTATCGGCCTCGCTCCCTCAACAGTGGCAGTCGAAGAAGCAAACCAAGATCTCGATCTCTCCCCTCTTGATCAACACACAGAGCGAGGTTCAGTCATCTCTGGCATCTCGGTCTCTTCACTGACCCGCCAGTGGCTCGAATCGCAGCTCAGCCCAGAAGAGACGGCGAGGACACTTTCGATGATGAGAGCTGTTGCGGCATGGATCACGTCAGACCAGGAGGACAGCTTTTCCCTTCGCGCCCCTGACACCGAATCGTTTTTGGAGAATATTCGATACTTCATGCCCCGGCTCGGTGATGCTGGTTTGGACTCCGATAGTTATTACACGCTGGGAGATGATGGTGCAGAGAGGTTGGAGTCGGATAGTAGCAGCAGCGATGACGCCGCGGGGAGCTATTTCACCGAGGATGGTTCAACGACGTGGAGCAAGCCTGAAGAAACAAACATGGTCTCGTTCTGCGCTGTTCCGGATCCTGGCAAAACGGCTTCGGAAGCCGTTATTCCGAGCGGCGGCGCCGGGGCGACGACAACGGAACTGGTTCAACCGATAGATGAGGTTACTAATAGTAGCGAAGCCCTTCACCCACATGCACCTTTCCAACCCACGACAAGCAACCACAACGCAGAGCTACAAACCGCAACCCCCCCGGCGCAAGCATGCCCACATCTCCTTCCGGGAGAATGCAGTGACCAAAACAACGCCACCTCAAAGCAGCGCCTCCCCGCCATATCGCCCGTGTATGCGGAGCGGCATAGCCGGAGATGGCGGCATGGAAACGATGTCTTGGCTCCTACTCCTATGGATCATCGACTCATCCCACGAAAGAGCTACCGCTTTTCGCAGGCTCTGGCGATATCAGGAGACGCCGCGGAAGAAGACCCGTTCGTGTCTGAGGGAGAGACAGCGACCGTGACGCATCAGCTACCGCCCATTCTGACGCACGCCATGTACGACTATAGAAACATATGAGCGGCCATAGGACTTGATGATGTGGGCAGTATTTTCAGCCCAGCCACCTGGTCCAGTCCCTGCACGGCTTCCATCTCAGCTCACTTGACGCTTTCTGGTTCCCGGTCAGGCTCAGGCTGTCAGCCGGCTGGGCTGTTAGCACATATTCACAATGCAAGTGACATGGAAACGCATGTCCCCTTTACGTAGGCACCTTTGACATAACGTGCCAAGTTCCCATACAGACAGAAAAAAAAAGAAAAAGGAGTTTATTCCCGTGGAATAGGTATAATCGTGGTGACCACAAAGAGTACCTAGGTAGGTACTATCATGTTTATAACCTCCATAAAGCGTGTCGTCGTTAAAGGCCAACTACCCCTCGTAAGACCCTCTCCTATAAAGGAATATATACCATGTCAATTAAGGTACCTTCGGTGATGTTCAAGCTATGAGTTGCGGCTGTTACTGTGGCTGAGAGAATGGTCCTAGACCTTCATCGATTGGGGAAAATGGAAGCATAGGTATCTACCGCGACCCAGTTAGGTAATGATGGTACTAAGCGTTCAAACACATTAAGATGAAATGGGTAATCTTTGCGAGTGTGATATCATTGTGTTTGTTAAGTACGTCTGTCAAGCCTGTATACATAGGTAAAAAAGAAATACACGAGGAGACCCGTCCGAGCAGCTTCTCATTCCACTATCATGAAGTATGCCCATTGGTGTGGCCGTTGGTGTGACCATTGGTATGACCGTTGGTATAGCCATTTGTGTGGCCGTTGGTATGGCCGTTGGTATACCCATTGGAATGACCATTGGTATACCCGTTGGCGTGGCTGTTGGAAAGCTGCTTCCTCTGCTTGACGGCGTCTGCCAGGACCTGCAGTACATTCTCCGTGTCCTTCCACGAGATGCAGGCGTCCGTGATGCTGACACCGCGCTTGAGGCACGATATGCCGCCCTCGGCAGGGACGGATTGGCTGCCTGTGTCGTGTTGTTGTCAGTTTTCATATGTACAAAGGATTGAAAGGAAAATTGGAGTTGTTGTGTTGTTTAACAGGGACAAGAGACTCACCCTCTTCGAGATTGCTCTCAATCATGACGCCCATGATGCCCTGCTCGCCACTGCTGATCTGCTCGGCCAGCGACGCGGCCACAATGTGCTGGTTCTTGTGGTTCTTCTGGGAATTCCCGTGCGAGCAGTCTACCATCAGCCTCTGTCGCTTGCCGGCCTTGGCCAACGCGGCCTTGGCTTCGGCGATGGACTTTGCGTCGTAGTTGGTTCCTCTGCTGCCGCCGCGCAGGATCACATAGCAGTCGTCGTTGCCCAGGGTGCCGACAGCTGCGACGACGCCTGGTGAATTGGTTAGCACATGATTGTTGGAGTAATAATCCGAGCAGCTGAAGTATCTGCACGTACCAGGCTTTGTTACAGAGAGAAAGTGGTGAGGGTTCCGCACTGCACCGATAGCGTTGATTGCCACGCTGAGCGTACCGTCTGTGCCGTTCTTGAAGCCTACCGGAAAGGACAAGCCACTGGCGAGTTCTCTGTGCAGCTGGCTCTCTGTTGTCCTCGCACCGACGGCACCGGCGGACAGCAGGTCGGCAAGATACTGCGGGGATATTGTGTCGAGCATTTCCGAGGCAATCGGCATCCCCCGGTCCGTCAGATCAACAAAGAGCTGCCGCGAGATGCGCAGGCCCTTGTTGATCTGGAATGTGTTGTCGATATCGGGGTCGTTGATCAAGCCCTTCCAGCCAATGCTCGTACGGGGCTTCTCGAGGTACGCGCGCATGACGATGAGCAGCTCATCCTTGTGCTTCTCCTTTGCCTGGAGCAGGAGATCGCAGTACTCGAGAGCAGCCTCGGGGTCGTGGATGGAACAGGGTCCGACGATAACGAGAAGGCGGGTCGAATCGACACCCTGCACTACGGCAGCAACCTCCTCGCGCGACTGGAGAACCGTGTTCCTGCTGTTGACCGTCTGTGGGATCTCATGTTGCAGCAGATCTGGTGCTGTGAGAGGATTGTAACCGCAGACTAAGATGGGCACAGGTCAATGTTAGCTATTAGGTACTTGGTAACTGGGGGGTAGCAATAAGTATTTCCGCAACATACTTCTCCAGTCTTCGCCGGCAGCCTTGTTGCCGACCGCCTTGTTCTCCACAAAGAACTTGCTCTACGCCATGGTCAGCAATGGCGTGATCAATAGAGGCCGCAGCTCATGGGGGCCAAGAGGACATGGACATGCAAACTCACCATGACGGGCGTGGTCTTAGTGATGGTAGCCATGACAGCGGCTTACTAGGTAGGTAGGTGTTTATGTTATGCTCCGAGTAGAAATAAGAAGATATCAGGAGTAAGTAGATAGGTAGGTAACTGCAATTGCGGCGGGAGTCTGAGACTGAGGCTTCAAGTTGCTGCTGCCAGTGTGATTGAAGATTGCTACCCGCTCACCAAGACCATGTGCCGGCGCTGGAGAGCGTAAGATGGAACCTTAAAGGTATTATACAAGTCTCATGCCCTTCAGGAGGCACGACCGCCGATGCCGCCCTGCACGAGCCAGGTTAAGATGATGTACTGTACTGCCATCACTAGCTTATCTTGACGTTTGAATATTGACAATGAAATGCCTCGCCACCACGTGCATCGGTGGGCCCCTTTTGGAAGGCCAGATAGCCGCTTGGCCACCATGCCATTCTCATTACACACTCAATTGCCGGATGAGAGCATGACTTCCAGTCTGGCAGTGCAGTCCCGGCTTGGGATATTCACTCCTGGTGCATGACGGGCCGACATCCAGCATCACCACTTGCCTGCCTACCATACCTTACCTAGCAGACAGGTACTAATTACATGTCACTCTCTCGCTTCACGTCAGACATGCTTTTCCTGGATCTCACTTTGCGCGGCGTGGGGAACATGGGACTCGCCCGCAGTCCCCCATTGGACCGGGTGCTTGCCAGGGATGAATGCAACATGTAGGTAAGCGACCAACAACAGATGCTCAACACGACCGACCCCTTAAACGGACCAGGGATTGTTGAATCTGACGACCGAACGGAGCCTCGTGGTGGCCATCTTTAGACGTGACTGGCTCCGTGTGAAATCCGCACGCCTCGGGTAGGGAACGAGGAAACGTACTTGCCTCTCCAAAAGCCATGCCACTAGTGTACTGTGGTAAGCAGTCGTCGGAGGCAATTCTGGTCTTCTGTTGACGGAAGTGTGCTGTGCTGACCACGCAAACGCCGCACGCACGTCCTGTTCCCCCTGTCCCCCCGCCGTCCTGCCCCTATGCGGCAATCTAATACTAACACGTCCGCCATGTACCCTACTCGATCCAGGTACTTTCCTTACTTGTAGGTATCCAGTAGTTGGCCGGGGGGCTGCTGCTTGGCCGAAATAACACCTTTTCCGGCCAAGATCTGCGGTGAGTGAAAAAGTGGGGGATCGGGCCACTTAGCTACTTACGCGTTTGCGCATCGCGAAGGATGGTGATCCCTGCCATATGCATGTGCGATAAGAGGATGTCAGTGGGTCCCTCTTCCCCTCCGTGCACATGTTCATGTACCAGGTATACATAGGTGTGCTAGCCACACACCCCCTCCACCACTCGCAACTTAGTCGCTCCGCTGGGAGCTAGTATCTTACACACTTGCGTCTTGCATGCAGGATGCATCCATCGTCCCTCTTGCAGCCCAGAGCCAGGATCCCCACGATGCGTCACATTCCCTTCCTATTTCGTGACGCCGAAGGAAACAGGCTGCTGACACGACTGCAACTCGGAATGAGGCCTGGGCAAAGCAAGTGTGTCCCCATTCTCGCTTCCAATTCAATGTCCTAACTCTTATCTTTTTTTTCTTTCTATGCCGGCTCGATTTGACTGTTGGGGGCCCCGATGCCGCAAGCGGTTCCGTTCCGGGGTACAGAACAATACGGATAAAGGGGGGGGGCCGGGCTCGATTGAACACTTCAATTCAGATTGTCACCCATCACTACTGCACCCCGCCCTGCTACGGCGACTACCACCACCACTACTACTACTACTACTACTACTACTACATAGGCCGATTCGAGTTGCCAAACGAGACTTTGTCTTCGAACTATCGACATAGAAATCGACTCTTTTGACAGTTCAAGTTTCCTATCAAACATCTCGCTCCGAGTCTCCTCACGTGCATCAGTCAGTCACTCTGAAGAGATCACCAGCCATGGCTACTACCCTCGCACCCTCGTCTGTCCCCGTCTCGGTCCCCACCGTGACTGAGATCAAGAACGGTGTCGGCGAGTACCCCCTTGCTAGAGATTACGTCGACTACAACAGGTAGGACCCTGCCATGAATTATGGGACCAGCCACCACGCAATCCCATCCACCCTGGCTGCAGGCCGACTCATGATCGAATAATCACCTTGTACTAAGCCGTCGTTAGACTCAACCTCCAGCATCACCTCTGGAAGGACATCTTTGGGTACAGTCTCAGCCCCAGGATCCCTCGGGACAAGAAGACCTTGAAGGTTGCCGACGTGGCTACCGGAACTGGGTGAGTTGAAGCCTTCTTTCTATCTGTCAGTCTGTCTCCTACAAACCCAAGTAACTGACAGAGTCAACCCCAACGTAAAGTGTCTGGCTCCTGGATCTGCACTCGCAGCTGGACCCGTCCACCGAGACAGAGCTGGTCGGGTTGGACACCGACATCTACGTTGGCCCCAAGCAGTGGCTCCCCGAGAACCTGACGGTGAGGCAGTGGAGCGTCTTTGACGATGTCCCCGCGGACCTCGCCGGCACCTTTGACATTGTCAACGTGCGTCTGATCGTCTTTGTTATCGAGGAGGACCCGTCGCCGGTGCTGCGGAACCTGCTGAAGCTGCTGAGTATGTACTATCTATCTCTCTTTTTGTACCCGAATCTCCCGATGGCTAACAAGACACACCCACACACACAGAGCCGGGCGGCTACCTGCAGTGGTGCGAGATCGACCTGGAGTCGCAGCACGTCGAGACCATCGCGCCGGGGGTCAAGAAGGACTGCCTGGAGGCGGTGCAGCAGCTGACGGTGGTGGGCGACACGCGGCTCAAGCCGCTGTGGGTGAAGACGCTGGACCAGACCTTCCAGGCCGAGGGGCTCGAGGGCGTGCACGCCGACTGGCAGGCCGGGCGCCGCCACACGGCCATGTCGATGCACTGGTGCAACCTGACCATCCCCATGAACATCAGCGACAAGATCAAGAAGACCAACCCCGAGAAGGCGGCCCAGATCGACGCCCTGATCGCGGGCGCCATCGAGGAGACGGCCGGCGGCGCCATGTGGGCACACAACCGCGTCATTGTGACGGGACGCAAGCCCCTCAACTAGATGAATACTTTACCTAGTAGGGAGACCGAGATGTTGACATGGCATGAGTTATGGTGTGCACGAATCACGACACTACCTTACATAGTATGACCGAAATGGAATCAATATCAAGAAGAATCGCGCCAGACTTGCATCTACAGTGAATGGTGATTCGATACATATGTCCCTGCCACGTCCCTGTGTGCTTTTCAATGTGTCAGTGCCTATGTTGTATCTGTGCATCACTGCATGTCATGAAAGTGTCAACCTGCTGTCAAAAGGTTGTGTCTCGCTCCATCTCGGCGTGAGCTCCCGAGTTGGAAGCGCTGCATATGGTACCTACGTCATGGGACACCGAACTCGGGTTCATGGCCCGGGCCGTGTGTTGCATCGAAGTCTGGTTGCTGAGGTGTGCTGTGTACGCATCAATAGTATGCGCAACAATGGATATTCATGTGACGGCGGCAGGGAGTGAGAAAGGAGCGTGTGGACGAGATAAGGTTGCAGGTGTCTCGATGGTAGGTATCCATGCACATGCACATGTATGTATGCTGCACGGCGAATCCGAAGCCAGAGGTGAGTGCAGAGGTGAACGAATGCGAGTGGGACGTGAATGCAAGAGGCACTGCTGGAATGATCTAGAACTGCGTCGGGCCCTCATTCCACAGTCCACGCCGAGGTCGGTGCTTTGCCCTTGACTGACTGAAGTGCACACTGCACTATGTCAGGCACTGAACTTGTGCTGTGCATCCTCAATGCAGGAGTGGCAACATGTAAACTGACCGTTGGGGTTCTGCCGGTTGAGGCACACTTGGCTCCCGGAGTGTGGCTTGCAAGGGGCCCTGAAGGTTGAGGAGTGCATGTCGAGGCTGAGCTCAACGCGGGACCACCCAAGTGTGTCTGCCATCCCAAAGAGGGGCCGATCTGGACAAGAGATTGAATGATTACGGACGAGGTGGCATCCTGCCGTCGGGATCACACAAGGTTTTGCGGCAGGACCCGTCGCTCACCAATCAGATCCTGGCACTTACGGAATGCTCCGAGCAGGGGGAAGGAAGCAAGCGACAAACCAGAGGGAGCAAGGGACGTGGGAAGGAAGGGAAAAGGTTTTGCCGCATTAGGCAGCAAGCAACAGCAGCGCTTTCCGATCGCACCCTGCACAAAGCGACGCTGCAGGGTCATTGATGTCCCGCGTCTTGGCTGCCATGTCAGCCTCTGAGCGACGGGCACCCAATCAGCGCGGGCCATATTACAAAGCTGTTTCAACCCCCGAAGCAGCCAATCTGCTTCACCCGCCGTCACCGTCTCCCATTACTAACTTAAGCCAAATTATTCAGGCAACGCGGGTTTTCGTGTGGCCGCCCTCTGCTGGGAATGGCTCGCCAACGTCGGGGGTTGCTGTTGTCGCCCGCTGGCAGAGTTTCCCCCCCGTGCTGGCTCCCATTTGTCAATGATCAGCGTGCTTTGTACGCTCCGGCTGGGGCGAGTGCGGCCTGATGCTACACTGGGAGACTGGCGAGCCAGCAAACAGCCCTTCAACCTGCCTACAAAACAAAACACACCATCGTCGTCCACACTCAACACCATCACTCCCAGAGCCAGAGCCAGCATCACACAGCACAGCACAGCACAGCACAGGACAGCATCAGCACGCTCTAGTCTCTCTCTCTCTCCCCGTTGGCCTCCCTGGCGCATCCCCTTGCCCTTGGTGAAAAAGAACTCCCAGCCTCCGTCGCACTACCGCCGCGATGTCGGTCTCTGAAAAGTCGGCCGAGAAGAGCGTGCTCGGCGCCAGCGGCAGTGACCGTGAGAACGGGCTGCCCGAGTCGTCGTCGCCCGCGCCCGCCCCCAAGTTCGGCGACCCCGACTTCGACGTCAGCGCGCTGCACGACAATGTGCGCAAGATCACGGGCTTCCGCTGGTTTCTCATCTGCGCCGGTCTCTACTGCTCCTGCCTGATCTACGGCCTGGACACCACCATCGCCGCCGACATCCAGGGCGCCGTGACCGAGACGTACCAGAACGTGCCCCAGCTGCCATGGGTCGGCGCTGGCTTCTCTCTCGGCTCCGTGGCCACCATCATGCCGTATAACGCCCTGTTCGGCAAGTTCAACATGAAGTGGCTGTACATTGGCGGCATCCTGCTGTTCGAGATTGGCTCTGCCCTGTGCGGCGCCGCGCCCACCATCGAGGCTCTCATCGTCGGTCGTGTCCTGGCCGGTGCCGGTGGCACTGGCATCTACCTCGGCGGCCTGAACCACTTCTCGGCCCTGTGCACGCGCGAGGAGCGCGGTACCTTCATCTCGGGCCTCAGCTTCTGCTGGGGTCTCGGCACCATCCTCGGCCCCGTCGTCGGTGGCGGCTTCTCCCAGAGCTCGGCGACGTGGCGCTGGGGCTTCTACATCAACCTGATCATCGGCGCCATCTTTGCCCCCATCTACCTCTTCTACCTGCCCGTCATCCGCCCCTCCACGGGCGAGTCGGTTCGGTCGAGGCTGGTCAAGGTCGACTGGGTTGGCGGTGTTCTGAGCTGCGGCATGTGGGTTGCCTTTGCCCTGGCCTTCATCTCGGCCGGCGGCATCTGGGGATGGAACGACGGCCGCACCATCGCCACCATCGTCGTCTTCGCCGCGCTGCTCATCCTCTACGCCCTGCAGCAGTACTTCCTGGTCTGGACCACGATGGAGGACCGCTCGTTCCCCATGCACCTCCTCCGGTCGCGCACCCAGCTGCTCTGCTACATCGCCACGTCAGCCACCATCACGTGCATGTACGTGCCGACCTTCTACATCCCCGTCTACTTCCAGTTCGTCAACAACGACTCGGCCCTGATGGCCGCGGTCCGCCTGCTGCCGCTGCTGCTGCTCTCCATCGCCTTCACGCTTGGCTCCGGCTGGGCCCTCCCCAAGATCAACGTCTACGCCGCCATCTACGTCTTCTCGGGCATCCTCCTCACCATCGCCGGCGCGCTCTTCTACGTCTTCCTCAAGCCCTCCACCAACGTGGCCAACATCTACGGCTTCAGCATCATCCTCGGCGCCGGCGTCGGCTGCACCATGCAGATGGGCTACGCCGTCGCCTCGCTCTCGTGCAAGCCCGCCGACGCGCTCAACAGTCTCAGCCTGCAGAACGTCAGCCAGATCGGCTCCCAGGTGCTGTGCCTGGTCATCGCCGGCCGCGTGTTCCAGTCCGTCGCCGTCGACCATCTCACCGTCGTCCTGGCCGGCCAGGGCTTCAGCCTGACCGACATCCAGAGCATCGTCGCCGGCGCCCAGAGCACGCTGTTCCAGCGCCTCGACGGCGACCTCAAGGTCGCGGCTCTGGAGGCCGTCACCAACGCGCTGCAGACGACCTTCATCCTGGTGGTTGTCGGCGGCGCGCTCGTCACCCTCTGCGGCGTGCTGATGAAGTGGCAGAAGCTGTTCCCCGGCGAGACCACCACCGAGCGGGAGGGCATCGAGGCATAAAGTGGACGGACTGGATGGTTGGTCTTTCTTGGTCATCCTCTCTTTCCTCCACGTACAATACTACTACTGCGTACTAGGTAGACAAAAGGGAGGCGTCGCATGGGTGGATAAAGGTTGGAATCAATCAGACAGGGATAATTCATGGGATGATGGGATGGCCCATACTTAGTGCGCAATCTGTGCCTGAGAAGGAATCATGCTGCAGAAGGCACTGTATTGGCACGGGTTATTATTGGACGGCGGGGGGTTTTATTAACTAGTATACCATTGATTTTTCCATTCGTTTTTTTTTCAAGTCACGCAACAGCTGGAGTAATCTGTCTACCTACCTATTTAATTACACAACAAAAAAAGAAAGAGAACATGCAGCCGCAAAACACGTGTGACAACGCTTTCCTTTCAATGCAAACGCATGTAACGTTAACGTATTTGATAAGCGAGCCGGACACTTTTAACTACTCAGCAACAACTTTTCTCAATTGCAATACAACAACATCAAGAACCAACTATAATTCTATCAGAAACAGCTGAATCAGATGCTTCTACAGACTCCTGGCAAGTGCGGGCATTATGGCCAGGCTTGCCGCATATACCACAGCACCGAACCCTCGAACGACCCCCCCTTGCACTACTACCATCTAGCTGCGTTCCTTGCACTCCCTCCCTATCTATAGCCCTCTGTCCCAATACATCCTGTGCATCTTGTACAATAAGTGACCCTCCAAGCTGTATACGTGTTCTTTTAGCCGACAGGGGGCGCATCGCGCACATGTAGCAGCTGGTTGGCCATGTCTTCCACACCACCCAATCTGGGAGGAAATGCGCGAGCATATAGCTCAATCACATACTGAACTATTGTATGCTCTTCTAAATCCGCAAGCTTGCGTGAGTTGGCTGGAGTATCGCGTCGTGCAGGCCGGCCAGCGCGTCGGTCGCTAAGGGTGGAAGTTGATACATTATAGAGCTTAGCCGCAGCTCAGAGGCTTAGTTTCTCATCCCTTTGAAGAGCTGCAAGGGCCAAGATCAACCTGGCTTCATGTCAAGGACGAGGCATTTTGGGTTGTTGAGAAGATTGGTGTTTGGTGGAGAGAGGACGCGTCACGCTAAAAAGTGTCCGGCTCGCTTATCTGTCCGGCTCGCTTATCAAATACGTTAGTAGTTAATGCTCGCAATATGATTCATTCTAATCCTTCTGCCAGTGCATTTTGGTCGCTTCCGTCACCTGTTTGTGGCATAAATCTGACCGGGGTAAGTAGAATGAGGTGCTTGCTCGGTCATTGTCGTGCTCAAGCGGGCTAACAAACTCAAGTCGAGCGACGTTGACATTATTACCGCCTTAGCTAGTAAAAGATGGCATATGTGGCACAAATTTTCAAGCATAGGTATCTGGTAGGTAGGAATGCCTATTCGCTCGTTGTGTTGGTGAAGTCGAGATTAACTCAACGACCGTGCGACGTAGCCGCCTAGCTGCGTCGTTAAACCGCAATTCGGGACCTGGCGGTACGACTCGTCCATCTCTTACCAACGGTGCCCTGTTTTGGGGTCGTAGTGCATGCAAAGTCAAACGCTACACGGGTCGGGTCTGGGTTCACAACTCTGATCACAGAGGGAAAGTTCATTCGTTCTCTATTATTAGGAGTAACGTAATTACCATCTGCCTTCGTCCACTTTATTTCCTAGGCGTTAAACCTGATTGTTCTGCGCGAAACAAATTGCCTTTCGAATTGAAACTGAAATTTGAAATTCATGAATGCTAACTACCTGGTAGGTGCCGAGTGATAACTAGTGCCTTCCCGACCATACACACACACATCATGGTACGAACGCAAACAAACAAAACAGTCGACAACAATTCAAGAAAAACTCCTACACAGCCGCCTTGCTCGGACTAGGCCACTGCGTCCGCCTCCTCGTAGTCTGGTACAGATTCCGCGGCCGGATGGTCTGGAACATGGGATCATACTCAATCGGCTCCGTCGGGTTGACGCGCACAAACTCATACCGGTACACGAGCTGCGCCAGGATGGTCTTGACCTCGCGCAGGACAAAGTTCATGGCAATGCACATGCGCGGGCCCATGGCGAACGGGATATACGCGGCGCGGTGCCGGTCCTTGACCTGCTCCGTGTCCCACCGGCCCGGGTCGAACCGGTTCGGGTTCTCCCACACGCCCGGGTTGTGGTGCAGGTGGTGCACCTCGGGGATCACCACCGCGCCCTTGGGCAGGCGCATTCCGTTGGGCAGGACCAGGTCCACCCGCGCGGTCCGTGCCGGCTGGAACGAGGTCGTGTGGTGCCGCTGGGTCTCTTTGACGTACTTGTCCAGGTAGGCGAGCTGGGCGATGAAGGTGCCGGACATGTCGGTGTCTTCGGTCATGCCGTTGTCGACGAGCTCTTGGAGGATCGCGGCCTGGCACCCTTCGTAGGAGGTTAGCCCGAAGAGGAGCCAGGAGAGCAGCGCGCTGGTGGTTACGAAGCCTGCTGTCACGGCCACGATGAGCGCCGGTTGCCGCGTTGGCGCGGGGAGTTTGTTGCCTTTGTTGTCGACTGCGCGGAGGAAGTAGTCTGTGGTTTGGGTTTTTTGTTAGGGTTGGGGTTATGATGGTGTTGGGGAGGTTGTTGTTATGGGGGCGGGGGGCGTACCTGTGAGGTTCTCGGTCTTGACGGCGGCTTCTTGCAGCGGCACGTCGCCCTCGCCGACCTTGGCCTGGGCAATGTGCCCGGCGACGCGCTCGCCGACCTCGTGCCAGGTGTCGCGCAGGCGCTTGGGGTCGCCAAAGGGCAGCCACGTGTACCAGTCGCCCCAGGAGGTGACCTTCTTGTTCAGACCCAACAGCTTGTAGATGGTGCGCACGGTGATGTGGATGGGCGCGTCGGCGGCGTCAAAGTGGCCAAAGTCGGCGTCGATGAACAGCTTGCCGACGATCTGCGACGACAGCTTGAGCATGAGGTCGTACGTGTTGAAGGCCTGGCGGGTGCGCTCCAGCTCGTCGAAGACGGGGAAGGTGGACCGCACGATGGCCAGGACCGTCACCATGTGCTTGTCGATGGCCTTGGGCCCCATGGACGGCACCATGAACTTGTGCGCCTCCTTCCAGATGGCCGTGTGCGTGCTGGTCAGGAAGACGCCCGCGTGCGGGCTCAGCACGCCAAAAAGCGGGTGGTCCTTGTTGATCTCCTTGGTGAAGAAGGCCGACTCCTTGAACACGTGGCCCGTGATCTCGGGGTCGTTGGTGTGGTACACGGTCCGGCCCATGACCGTCGTCTGGAACACGCTGCCGTACTGCTGGAACAGCCGCTCGTGGTTGCCGATGTGGTCCGGGTACACCTCGGTGTGGCTGCCGAGGAAGGGCAGGCCCGACGGCCCCGGCGGGTCGACCACGGCATGGCCGTCCACCAGCACCGTGACGGGGGTCTTGGACTGCAGCAGCGACGATAGGTCCTCGCTCACGGCGCTCCCATCGGTTGAGAATGAAAGTGCTACAGGGGTTGGGTTGTTTCCATCAGCAAAGTGTCTTTTCTTGACCAACTGAACAACTACGACGAGAGAAGAAGCACAGAAAGGAAGACATACTACTCGGATCAATGACGTTGAACTTTTCCGCTACCGCCTGCTTCAGGCGAAGCAGACTACGGAAGGTGCTCGCGGTGCTCAGGGGGATGGAGACAGGGCAGCTCGGGGCGCCGTGCGACTTGCCACTGCCACCACCCGCCAGGACGAACTGACACGACATGATGAAATGAAGATGGCTATGGCTATGGTCGATGTGTGTTTTCTTCCGTCAGCAAGTTGAATTGCTCATGGGGGGAGAGAAAAGAAGGGACCTTGACGGAATCCTAGTAAGACAGCAGCTGGGTAAGAAGGGGCAGGTAGGACGGACGGCATGGGCTGCTTGCTGCTGCTGGTGCTGGCCTAGGAGAGGTAGTGAATATGGTGCACGGCATACACTCATGTATAGGTATGCTAGACTCACGTGGAAGTAGTATCAAAAACGCGGGGTGATCATTAATCTCACCCGTGACAGATGGATACCTGCACGACTATCGGATCGGACGACCCTGCTGCGGTTTGTGTCAATGTCTGATAGCGGCTGGGCCGGCGTGTGCAGTGAATGAGTGGCCGTGGTCGGGGATGGTGTGCGAGGCCCTTGTCTTGCTTGGCCCTCTTGTGGTGCTAGTGCTAGTGCTGGTGGTGATACTATTTACTTTGCATAGTTTACTTACTTTGATCGGTCTTCCCCGGGTAGTGGTGTACAGGCCGGCTATCTTCCTCGTTCGGTAGAATAATACGATTGGCTGGGATGATGGAATCACACAGACTCACACAGACTGACAGACGGCTGGACTAAGGTAAGGTACCTTGGTGAGCTAGTAAGTTGGTGAGCCAATTCTCTTGGTGGATTCCTCTACCTACCTGACCTACACGAACATTCTTACCTACCTACCTGACTTACTCACATTAGCTCCAAGTGTTGCGGATATTATCGGGAACATGAGGCGTCAAGATCTCATCATTGCACTCACTCCTTTGGTACATGGTAAGGTACCCTGATCCTGTAGGTTAGGTAGATAGGTTCAAGTTAGACGTGCATATAGTTCTGGTCAAGGTCTACGTTGCATGCATGCACGATAAGCCGCTTATTACCTGAACAGTTAATGCACGGCCACCATCCCTGGATCCATCCATCTGCTGCCGCCTGCATCTCCGCCTTGAACTCAAAATGGAACAGCCAAAGCCCTACCAAGCCCTGGCCCGCGGGTGATTGATTCCCCGCCATTTGTAAGTCAGCTCGCTCCCCATGTCGCCGGCGTGCTGCGGGATGAGGTAGGAGGCTTGGGGGCGTAAGGGTCGTCTATCTGGGAATTCTTAGCGAGCTGCCAACCGGACTAGTCGACAGTATGGTACGGATGGTGAGAAGCAGGTCCTGCGGCGGCAAAGTCCAAGGCTGCCTACGTGGGAGTGCATGCGATGGATGCGCGCGCCCCTAATTGCGCCATGCCCAAACGGTCAACAGTTCCACTGGTATTGCGACGCTGTTGTGGATAACGGCACCCCCTCTGGGAGGTACATGGATGATGGGGGGAGGGTGGTAGTCTGAATACCTACTCGGTGCTAATGCAATGCAGCTGAGAGGCACAGTTATCAATCTTGAAAAGTCCAGGGTGACGTGCTGATCCGATGCGTCCCGTCGCGGTTCCTTGAAGATTGAACCATAATTATTCAACTTGCCGCGATCAAGGGGTGAGCAGCTGGACGGTGTAAATATCCGGGCGTCGTGATTGGCCCATTGGAAACGGGGCAGAGCAAGTGTCCACTCAGTCGTTGCGTATGGTAACCCCGTATGGATTCACTTTGTTTGCATGCTCGCACTTACATCAGGCCAGGTCAGTTTCAGTTTGCTTCCAGGTTCCGCGCTCACTGTACACCGCCAGTCCCTTGTGACACCACCCCGTCCATGCATTCTTTCGGGGTTCAGACAGAACGCGCAATTCCGTCCCTATCGCGGTAATAGAATCCCGCTGCGACGGACCTGTACGGGACTTGTTGATGGACGTGCATTGAAAAACCGACCGAGGCAGGTGGATCCGCATTCAATGTGAATTAAGGTCACAGGCAGCGCGCTGCAGGCGACACGGCAATGGCACCGTTGCACTCGTCTCTGTCAACAGTCACATGTAATATGAGGACGCTGTCGATTACCGCATCGCAGGTTACGGTATCGAGAGCTTAAAGCTAAACCCTTTTTTTTTTTTGCCGGGGTCGGAGCTGGCATTGTAATACTTCATCCACCATCCTTTTTAGCCAAGGGCACAGGATCATTGATAGGCACCTAAATCACCTAGTGCAGCGTGCCCTATTCCAGCGTTGTAGTAGTGTCGGACTAGCTCCACTCTCTCACCTACGCTCGCTCTGATAAATACGTCTGTTAATATTATTGGCGCCTTCGTTTACTAAAAACGCGGCGCGCTGTGCTGACACATATGCTAATGAACCCATGCAGCTAAAACTATTATGGCACTCTTCCGAACGGGCAGAATGGCTCGGGCCGGCTCCCTAGACTGGCTGCCGTGGATCCCTACCTACCCAGGTAGTTTAGTGTCAGTCATTACCAGGTAGTTCACACAGTAACCAAATTAGAAGGAAGCTAATGTAGGTCGGACCATCACACAAACTTCCATGGCTTGGCATTGACCGAATACTCGCGTTTGATTTTCGAGGTCGCTGGAATGCATACTTGTCATTGGGCAACCACGATTGTTAATTACCCCACGGCCCTACAGAATACCATGGCCGGTTGGTTGGTTGGTTGACGTACATGGACCTAAGCCGAGATTGGTTGGTTGGCTGTAATTAACTTGGAAGACATTCAACAAAGATTAATTGAAACAAAACCAGTAATCTGCGCTGACTTCCAAGCTCAGGCTGATGAGTTGCATGTGGTGTTCTAAACTAGGCAGTTGGTGGCAACTCACACTGGACGCACGCTCACTCGAGGCGAGTCCGAGCAGGATACTTGTCCAGACGGCCATAGTCGACGTAGATGACGTAGCTGATGAAGACGCCAAACCCCCACACCGATGACAAAAGCACGACAACCAACAGCACCCACAACGGGTTAGCACTGGCAACCGCGGCGGCGCCACCCACACCACCCAAATGCTGGAACTGGACGGTCCAGTTATCAGATCCCGATTGCGCACCGCCGTCTCCGTGCCCGTCCTGACGGTTCTGCGAGCGGGCCCCCATGAACCATGCAAACGCCACGAGCGAGAGGACTGCCGTCCACCTCGCCGTGAGGCTGCTGCTGCTGTTGCTGCTCTTCTCGGCCTCGGCCGTCCTGCCGATGAGCGAGTGGCTGGTGGGCACCACGTCGTTGTACTCCTTCAGGCGGCCGACGAGCAGCCCGGGCAGGATGTCGCGCGCGTCGGACGAGTGCGCCGCCTCTTCAAACACCTCGGTCGCGTCCTGCCCTGCCACGTCGAGGATAAGATCGCGCCCGCCTGGATGATCTTCCAGGAACGGGGTGGCGTTGTAGACTTGGATGCGTGTGTTAGTGTGGGTGAGTTGAGAAAATGTCCCGGTATTAAGGTTGTCTTACCACTCCCGTGCAGGACGATCCAGGCCTCAGCCTCGGTGCTGTGGGCCTTGACCTGTTCCCAGGATAAGGTCGCCATGATGGAGTTGTGTTTGGGGAAGACTAGGGTAGGTGGACAGGTGGGTGACGGGGAATTCGAATAGGGGCAGAGAGGACAGAGTTCTGGAATAACAGCAGTGAAAATGTCAACGTCAATAACAGAAGGCCTCGCGGAATATGGGTGCGCGGGCGATGTGTGCTGGGCCGGGGGCGAACCCGTTGCTTAATCTATGGAATCTAATCACGTATCTTGGCTTGCCCGGTCCATCGTCCTGGCGTTTTACAAAAGACTTGGCAGGACGCGCACACTGACCATGTTCTGTAATTAAGCCATGGAAGTTACCCTCCCCCCCGGCCGCTGGCCCCCCCTCCTCTTTCTGCCCTCCACCCCCCACCCCACTCCCGCTCAGCCCCTGCTGCAACGGCTGCTGAATGTGGTATCGCCATGACACATCCCCAACATATCGGCAGGCATGGCATTCCTCCCAGATGATGGCGCCGAGGGTGTGGTGCCAGGATACACGCACCGAAGGGGGTGGCGCCATCGACAGGTGTTTCGACATCATGTACCTACGAGGCTAGGTACGGCACTTGGGGGGAGGCGGGCATCTGGGGATCGTGCTGTAATGGATGCATCCAGAAGGGACGTCGTGCAGTGTAGACATGGACCCACATGGCCAAGTCGGTTGCCCACTTAGCTGCCCGATTGTGCTGCACTGTACTGCACTGTACTGCACGTGAACTTGAATTGTGTCCAGCCGTTATCGGACCGGGAGTCAATCGCAGCCCGGGAGCGCGGAATATGCTGCCTGTTCAGGCTGATGGAGAGTCACAGCATAGGGCGGCCACGCTTCCGCTGGGATCGAACCTTATTGCTCCTGGGTCAAGTAGCACACTGGTGGATCCCATCCTGTCTCTCGTCTTGGGTCCGAGTCCACCCTCCTCTCCACCCTCCGATCCCGCCCACGTGATATAAGCCCTCTGCCTGGAGGGTTACGTTTGCGACACCACGGCTCGAAAAGTGAGACATTGACCCTCTGGGTGCGAACGTCGGACCCGACTGTTTGCTTCGATGGCCAGGTAGTCAAAATGCGGCTGCTGTCGAGGAGGCGCGATCTACTCGAGCCAAGATGATCATCCTAAAACGGCCCAATACGGAAGGACCAGTGTTGGAGGGGCGACTAGATCCAGTCGATCCTGCCTGGCCATACCAAGCACGGTACTGTAGTGTAGCTTCCACTCTTGCGTCTTCCCAGTCCCTTCTCCCGCTGCATGGAGGTTGCGGGGCGGCTGCCGGAACATTGTGGGTCTCGACTAAGGTACCTAGGTCGTTGTGCAAGAGGAATGGAAGCTACGACCTGGCCAAATTCCACCAGTCTGTCCCTTCCTCCCTTGTCCACGGCCAATGGCTGGTCTGAGTGGGCTTGGCGACCCGATGAGACGCTCGCCGATTGCATGCTGCGGTGGAGCAACGAACACATGGTGCTTACCTCTAGTAATCATAGACGCTGCCCTACCCCGTACTACTACGTACACGTGTGCGCACAGCGTAGCAACCTCCTACCTTACCGTATTACACTTCTGACGGCCTGCCCTGGCCGAAAGCGGTGGGCCGGGTCGACCCCCAGCCCGAGTGCCACCGCGTAAAGATCCCCTACATGAAAACACATACGTGCATCCATTGACAGAACGCAACAAATGCCCTGGTTCCTGCCGGATAACCTGGAAACAAGCATGGAAATCGTCAGTTGTCTGGATATACGTGGCGTGATTTATTATTCGTCTCTCTGTTTTTGCTCTCGTTTCAAGGTGGCTAGCTTCGGCCATTCAAACGCCCACGCCCACACCCCTTGGCCGGTCTGGGGTACTTGCGGTTCATTACGGTGGGTGCGGGTGCGGGTCGCTATGCAAGGTAATCTGGCGGCGTGGGTACATACATGATAGCGACCGGATGCCTTAGTCAGATTGACCGCCCATTGAGATTGACCTTTGAAAGTCCCTCTTGTGGGACGCATCTCACGAGGTACCTCGCGATGAGGTACCCGTCCATATCGAGCAGTATATCCCGGTTTGCGCTGAGTGCAAGTTTTATAGCACGGATTGATTAAAACAGGTCAAGATCAAAAAAAACGGCGTTCGGCATCCCGCCCGCGGCATCACGACCTTGAATCCCTCAGCTACCTGGTAGACTAGACAGTTATGCCCTCGATTGATGCACGCACGTGCACTAGAAGCTTCGAATTACGTTCCATCCCATCTTTCCGGCAGTACCGAAGACCAGCCTTGAGTCGGGCCGCACTCCCAGGAATATCAACAACTCAACGCTTTGTATCTTTCTGTCAAAGGCTGACTGGCGTATAATAGTCAACTCGGACACGGCGGCTCAAAGGGGCATAGTAAGTCAACAACTACTTGATTACAAGTTGCCTACTAACCCAACCTGCTACCGTATTCTCCTGCCAGTTATGTGGCCGGGCAGCTCTCAAGGAGCCGAGGCCCCTGTTGTTGTTGTCAATCTTCCTTGGATATGCAAGTTCGATTCATATTCCCAACGGAACACCAGCCTCGTCTGGTCCCCATGAATTCATACGCACTTTTTGCCATCCATCTTTCAACGGTTGAAACATCACTCAGCGCTGATCGAAGGGTTCTCTACCTATGCCCCCTGCATGTTTTCCTAGCCCGTCCATATTCGCACATCGAAGCGATAAGAGGCAGTACCAATTCAGGGGACATGCCAGCTCAGGTACCTGAGTTTATCAAGCCGGGGAAGCCCATCGGCGGGAGATGGAGCTATTGTCTTGTGTGATACTACCAGGTATATAGAATAGGCCCCGCCATCAAGTGGTTTGTCCATCGGTCTCTCTAGTGTCTCCTCGCCCTCATCCCTTGTGCCACACCAGGTACCTAGTTAGCTCAGCTCACAGGATATTCAACATCTTATCCAAACAAGAACATGGCGCAATCATACACCACCTTCTCGGAACTCGTGCTCGCACAACGAGAGCGGCTCGCCTCGTCCAAGAGCAAGGTGCACGTCGACAGCAGGACGCTCACAGTGGCCGATGTCGTGGCCGTGGCGCGGCACCTGTCGCAGGTCGTCATAACCGACGAGGCCGTGCAGGCCATCAACGAGTGCAGCAGCATCATCCAGGACAAGCTGGCGCGGGGCGAGGTCATCTACGGCGTCAACACGGGCTTCGGCGGCAGCGCCGACACCCGGTCCAACGCCGTCACCACCATCCAGCAGCGCCTCTTCACCCTCCTCATGGCCGGCATCACCAGCACCGGCGCGTCCACCGACCTGAACGTCAGCGTCGGCACCACCACCATGCCCGAGTCGTGGGTGCGCGCGTCCATGCTGGTGCGTCTCAACTCGCTCGCCGCCGGCGCCTCAGGGGTGCGAATTCAAATCACAGACCGGCTGGCCGAGATGTTGAATCACGACATCGTGCCCCTGGTCCCCATCCGCGGCAGCATCTCTGCCTCGGGCGATCTCGGCCCGCTGTCCTACATCGGCGGCGTGCTCCAGGGCAAGGGGTACGCGGCCGCCTTTGTCGGACCGCGGGGGCCCAAGCGGACGCTCCTGCGCGCCGACGTTGCCCTGGCGCAGGTCCAGCTGCGCCCGCTGAACCTCGAGGCCAAGGAGGGCCTCGCCATCGTCAACGGCACGGCCGTGTCCGCCGGCGTAGCAGCCCTAGCCGCATACGAGTGCACCAACCTCGCCGTGCTCGCGCAGATCCTAACCGCTATGACCGTCGAAGCCCTCTGCGGGACCGACGAGAGCTTCGACCCCTTCATCGCGCAGGTGCGCCCGCACCCAGGGCAGATCGACAGCGCGCGCATCATCCTGCGTTTCCTGTCGGGCTCGCACATTGTCAACAGCGATGAGTACCTCGCCAACGGCACCCTGCGTCAGGACCGCTATTCGGTGCGCACGGCCAGCCAGTGGATCGGGCCCGTCCTCGAGGACTTCCAGCTGGCGTATGCCCAGATCTCGACCGAGCTCAACTCGGTCACGGACAACCCGCTCATCGACCGCAAGACGGGGCGGATCCTGCACGGCGGCAACTTCCAGGCCAAGGCGGTGACCAGCGCGGTAGAGAAGCTGCGGTCGGGGCTGCAGTCGCTGGGCCGCATGCTCTTCTCGCAGTGCACCGAGCTGATCAACCCGAGCACGAACCGCGGGCTGCCGCCCAACCTGACGGCCGACGACCCGGCCACGAGCTTCCTGTTCAAGGGCACCGACATCATGGTGGCCGCGCTGACCAGCGAGCTGGGCTTCCTGGCCAACCCGGTCGGGTCGCACGTGCAGACGGCCGAGATGGGCAACCAGGGCATCAACTCGCTCGCCCTTATCTCGGCGCGGTACACCCTCAAGGCCGTCGACACCTTCTCACAGCTGGCCGCCGCGCACCTGGTCGCCGTGTGCCAGGCCATCGACCTGCGCGTGCGGTCCAAGTCCGCCGACCCCACGAGCCTGAAGAGCCCCGACGCCGGCCCATCGCTGGGCCTGGCCGCGCGGAAGATCTACAACTTTGTGCGCGGCGAGCTCAAGGTGCCGTTCATCACCGAGTCGCTGGTCTCGGGCGAGACGACGACCGCGACCGGCGGGGTCACGCCCTCGGTGGGGTACTACAGCACCATCGTCTACGAGGCCATCCGCTCCGGGAGGTTATACGATGTCGCTGTCGACTGTGTCGCGGCGGCGCAGGGCGGCGAGGTCAAGATACGCAGTGTGTTGTAGGAAACCGGGCACTGCACTATACTTGTATCTCGGGACGGGAGTTTGATTACTAGCGCTTTCATTGTTGCATCCAGTCTCTTTCAATGTCGTTTGGGCGGAGCGGTCTCACTTGGGCTCTTCTTTGCGCGGAGTACGCATACTACTACTAAGGTGGTATGCACTGTGTTTTTGAAAGACATAGACCATGTTGAAGAGATAGAATCAACAGATTCATGCCACTTGCTACTCCTCCCTGTGTTTGTTTCTCAAAGTGCCCTTATCTACGTTGCGATTTTATATCATCCTATAGATTATCTGAATCAGCTATCTTATTCATGTCGGCATACTTACACGAACATATTGGTAGGACTGCCAGTCTAGTTCTAGAACTTGAATGTTGATGAGGTTGTCATCATAGCGTCTGATGCCGCGGCTCCAACTCAATTGAAACCCGCGCCTTAATTCCCGAAATAATCCTCAATCACTATAGTACCCAGCGCTGTGGTTGATTCTAGCATCAACATCCCCACGCAAACGTGGAGTGCATCCACACACATGTCTCAGACGCGAACTGTAAAGTCGCCTCACAAGGCTCAAATATGGAGAACATGGAAGAACAAACGGTGGAGAATGTGGGTTCTAGTTTTTTTCATCCGCGCAGCCCATGAAGTTACTTAGCGACGATATCATTCAGGGGTTGCCATAAATAATTACCGTCAGCGCCAACGACAAAAGAGCAATATTGCAAAAGAGACGCCAAATGCCGTATATCCGTGTTTGGTATCGAGATCGCCACGACTAATTAACCAACCAGCCTTGGCAGCAGCAAAACCCCCATGCCGCCGTAATAGTGCACATCGTGCAATAAACAAAGGCGATTCATCAATCAATCCTCACGGCAATCTGCTTGCCGTGCTCCTCTTGCCACACGTGCACATTTACCTAATGCATCCATCCAACCACCACACACACAGTGCAGTTTCCAGGTTGACACATAGTCGAAATACCAAGGCAATAGCACCGATGACGACATGGACAGGTTCGATTGAACAACGAAGCTTAGCCCCGGATGATAACATCAAGACCGGCATTGACACGCTACTATCGCGCAATCATTGCCTATGTCCAAGTCTCAGAGACGTGCGCGAGCGCTGTTGCGACTGCGAGACCCAATCGCGCGATTGGAGTTTCAAACAGCCCCGGTGCTTCGCAACCTAAATTGGGACGTGGATGAGGTAAGACCGCGACTCCGGCTTACGCATACGCATAGAGGGTCGGGTTCGGTACACGCGGCGGAGCCCAGCCCAGGTTTCGTCGCTAATCCCACTCCCAGTCGACCAAAGTCCCCCGCTAAAATGATCCTTGTTGCGCGCCCGCCTGCCCGCCTGCCGCCGCCATCAAAGGGAGCTCCCGCCCATGCCCCCGTCGAGGAAACCGTAAAAAAGAAAGCCAAGCAAGCGCATTTCCTGCCCCTGGTCGTCTTGGCAGGCAGCGCGCCGCTGCCCCCCGAAAGATCCCCGTGTCTGCGCCGTTGTGGGGGAGGGACCTAAGGTAACCTGGAAGGAGCGAGGCAGGCAGGCAGGCGAGGTAGGTACGAGCCGTGTGGAAACTGAATGGGACCTGACTTGGAGCGTAGTGCAGTGTACGAACCTAGCGCGGCTTGTTTGGCTCCCGCGGAGGAATCAACAGTTCGTCGGGAGGTAAGATCGAGATCACGTCTTACGCTAGGTAGGGCAACTGCCTTGCTCCGAATGGGGCCGGCTGTAACGCAACAGCATCCATGCCCATCACTGCTGTCAACGGTTGGTGCTCAGGTACCTAGGTAAGGTGAGGTAGGCAATTAGTGCACGTGAATGATGCAAGGTGATTCGGGCATTGTAGAAAAGATTGAGGTAGGAACCGTGGGGGGGTAAACAAATGGGACGGACGCCACAACCGACCTAGCTTATCGTTCAAGTGTGCGCCCCGCGAAGGATTCACGCTACTGCATGCTGGCCTGCGACTGCCTGTCTATCTGCTCTTATATAGGGAGGTAGGGTGGATAGGCGACGAGGAGTTCCTTCCCTGGACGACACAATATGACGCGATCGACATGAGGTTCCATTGGGATGACTGATAAGGGACCATGCTTCTTCTCCCCAGTGTACACGTGTAGGTACCAGCCGCGTGAGCGTGAGAGACACACACACAGAGAGAGCGGGAGCATGGAATGTTCCGTGTCTTGGCCGGCGCATCTTGTCTCCTGCACGGCCTTTGTGTTAGCGGCTTAACTCGCCCGCTCCTTCCCATTGCCCAGTGCATCCTCGCATCTGGTGGTTGCCCGCCACCACCGGCCGGCTGTTGTTGAATCGCCGCCCGCGCGCGCTTTGGAGCTGCACGTCTTCGGACGCATCTTCGTCTTCCATGCATGCAAAGTGGCTTCAACTCTTGGTGTTAGCGTCCTAGCTGCGCCGCTCTTCCCATCTCATCACATCTGTGTATCATCGTCTGCATCTCGTCAACTACCACCCTGGTCGGCGATCAGGGAGTTTTTCCGCATTTGTCATCGTTTCACATTTGTCATCGGGCTATTTCTTTCGTATCAACCATTTTGCCCACTGATGCAGGGCTCAACGGTTTTGCACCTGGTCCTAGTTTTCCCGCCAGCCCGCTGAAACGCAACACTTGTCACGTTTGTCATCGTTTCCAAATGGGCATTGTTTGTAACCCCATTTTGCCCAGTAAATTACACCCAACCTCGTCGCAGTTTTTCCGCCACCCGAGCATTGTCCTGGCCCGGCTTTGTCATTCCCTTTCTGCTTTGGAAATCATTTTACCCGCTAATGCTGACGATGGCCCCAGGTCGTAATTGCAACCGCTGTGTTTCGTAACGTCTCGATACGACCGTCTGTATACACGACAACCGCACGTGAATTGATGACCCGAGCTTTGCCGCAGTTCGTATACCGACTACTAACGTAACCAGATATGCGGATGATGCCGTTGCCAGGTTTCCGGCCCTCGAGGTACACGCACGTCCAGTTCCCTGGGGCGTGGATGTAGCACAGTCCCTGGATCCCTAGAAGGGGGGGGAGGGGGCTTGACGACACACGAGCTGTGCATTCCTTAGTCTGCCTCCTCCAGCATGGGATTTAGACATGTGAGGCGAGCTACTGTGTACTTTACTATCATGTATTGTTGGGGAAAGAAAACGAGGCGTGTCACATCCAGTAAGACGACTGCCACCCATGTGGGAAGAGGGGGGGTCGGTGAGATAAATGATCGGTGAAGTGACTTTTTTTCAAACGTGCGTGCTATTCCCAAAGAGCAGCTAGGGATAACCTGGCTAAGGTAGGGAGTTAATATCACTCCCCCCAAAAGTGACTCGATGCCTGTCTCTCTCAGGCTGGAGGCGACTAGTAAGAGGATCAATCCCGCCCATCCCATGTGTGATTGGAGTGTGGCATTGCCCATGGTGGCTTGGCTTGGACAGCGGTATCGAACGATGCCAACTATCGCAGAGAACTGGTATAAATCCATTGGCCTAAACAAGACAGGCAGGCACAGACCCGTGGCCTCCATTTCCGTTTCTTCATAAGAGTGGATTACTTCATCCGTTTTATCTGCCCTGCTTTGTCTTTCTGTCTATCTGCTTGTGCACCTACCTACTTACCTACGCGCCCCTCGGAGATACCACCCAAGATCACATACTTGCATACTTGCGATCTCTTTGTCGATAAGACGTGTTTCACATAATACTTGGTAGGAGCACAGTGGTTCTAATCCAAGTCTTGGACTGCTGTTGCTGTATCCCAGCTGCAGGCTCAAGTTGCCTAGCTAGGCCAACACCCTCAAGATGTTTTCGGGTACCGAATACTACATACTCATTCCAGGTGCCTTGGTTGCGTCGGTATGTTAGTTACGCTCCAGTCGTTGAGACTGTCATGGGTTGCTAGTAATAACTCCTCACAGGTTATAGCCTATTCCGTTGTCTGGGTTGTCTACGCCCTATGGTTCCACCCTCTCGCACGCTACCCGGGTCCACGGTTCGCGGCGATTAGCAATGTACGTTTTAGGTTTTCCTTCTTTACCGTCCCACCGGTTACAGAGTTTCTTCTTCTGTTGCTGTTTTCGTTGTCGTTGTGCTGACATGCTGTTCCATAGATCTGGTATGCGTGGGCATGGACAAGTGGCAAATGGCCGACCATCATGAAGGAGACTCATGACAAGTATGGTGAGTGGTTACTAGTAGTCCGCCAAATTTTGCTCTGTATATTATGTCAATGAGAACTAACACCATTATCACAAGGTGACATTGTACGCATTGCGCCTAATGACCTGTCCTTCATCACCCCGCAGGCATTCAAGGACATCTACGGCCACCCTGTCAAGGGCCGTAAGCTCTTTCTGAAGCCAGAGATCTTTTGGAAGACTCTGAGCGTGCCCGGCATCCTCTTCATCATGGACCCCAAGGAGGCCACAGAGAAGCGTGACCTGCTCTCTCCTGGTTTCAGCCCCAAGGCTCTGCGGACGCAGGAAAGCGTGATCCAGAACTACACGGACCAGCTGGTGGAGACCATCACGCGTCTGAGCGTCAAGGAGAACAAGACAATTGACATTAGTGACGCCTTTAACTGGGTGACGTTTGATATTCTCGGTATGTGAAGTCCACCCCTGTTGTTGATTCGTCCAAGTATCTATTCAAGGCTAATGCAAGCAACTGTGACACAGGAGAGCTTGCGTTTGGCGAGTCTTTTGAGGCTGTCAAGAATGCAAAGACACACTTTTGGACAAGTGTAAGTAATTATGATGAGAGTCAAACTTTGTTGAGGTAGATATGTGGTGTTTCGGAGTGTCCACTGACTGTGCTCTGCAGGTCATCACCTCGGCCAACTTCATCTCCATCCTCCCTGGTCTCCTGATGCGGCTGCCCATCCTGAAGCTCGCGTCTCCGTGGTTCATGACAAAGAAACAGGCGGAGATCTACGAGATGCACCGGCGCCTGACCATGGAGAAGATCCGCAAGCGCATCGAGCTCGGCGACCTGGCCAAGGACGACTTCTTCTCGCACGTGCTCAAGGGCGAGATGAGCGAGGAGGAGCTCGCGTCACAAGCCAGCACCTTTATGGTGGCCGGGGCCGAGACCATCGCCATCGTGCTGACGGGCATCACCGTGTTTCTGGGCCAGAACAAGCGCGCCTTCGACAAGCTCAAGGACGAGATCTTTGGCGCCTTTAAGGACACGGCCGAGATCGACGGCGAGTCGACGTCGCGGCTGCCGTACCTCAAGGCCGTGGTCGAGGAGGGCCTGCGCCTGTTCCCGCCCGTGTCAGGCCTGCCGCGGGTGTCGCCCGGCGAGACCATCGACGGCGAGTACATCCCCGAGGGCGTCATCGTCATGGCCGAGACACGCGTCATGGGCCGCGACAAGCGCAACTTCAGTGACCCCGACACCTTCAAGCCCGAGCGCTGGATCGACGAGAAGCACACCATGGACCGCCGGCTGACCAACCTCATGTTCTACATGGGCCCGCGCGGGTGCATGGGCATGCAGATGGCCCACGTCGAGATGCGCATGATCCTAGCCAAGCTGGTGTTTGCCTTTGACTGGGAGCTGCTCGATCCAGAGTACAACCTGCTGCGCGAGTGCCGCCAGCTGGTGCAGACCCAACGCGCGGCCGTCCCGGTGCGCTTCCGTCCGCGGTGCGCTTGAGGGGTGGTGTCACTGTCTGTCCCCCTCAGGCAGATGACGTTGGATGGAGTCAAGTTCATGGGTGCACGAAGGTCAGGTAGTCCGCTGTGGGGGTTTCAGATCTTTAAACTCGGGCATGAAATTCTTGGTACCAGGTAGCGACTTCACCTTCCTTCCAGGTTGGCAAGTTCGGGAGGGCAGGTTGCTCGTGCCTGCCTTAGGTCTTGGCGTAGATTAGCTGTCATTGCCCTGCGTTACGAGGAAGGTCCCACCCTACCCTGGCACTTTGCACAATGGAAGCTGCGGGCCTATGATTGGCCTGCGCAACTTGAGCAAGCACTTGAATCCCAAGCATGCGTACCTTCCAGATTCCAGATGCAAGATCTCCGTCCGAGATGCATAATTGATCTGCACTAGTGGTTTCCTTCATGGTCAGTAGGTACTTAGTTAATTACCAAGATGTGTAAAAGCAAACGACACGTACACGTGTCGCTCGTGGTTATTAAACACCAGGGCAGACAGCGTGACACAGGAAAGCTTGATTTGCAGTCACGGTTTGTCACTACGGCTTGGAGAAAGAGGGGTTTATTCAATGCCTAGACTTATGGATTGACATAACATTGTGCACGTCGCGCGCGCGCATGCGCTATCCCGCCGCGTACAAGTCGCCAACCAACAAGCCCCCCCGGATTCGGCTCAATGCTTACGTGGAATACGTGAAACGCACCTCATTCCAATAAGTTAACCCGGGGAAACGAGACGATTTCTAAGCGCATTGCGTCATTAAATATAGCATGTTCGTCTGCTGTAAGTCGACCACCAACGAAACCGTGCCTGCGACACAGCTCACGACGGCCTACTATTACACCCCAAGCAATTAGTGAACACCTGCATCGCGATAAGGGTTTGACTTTTGCAAAGCGAGAATTGATTCATCACCACCACCACCAATTTTACGACGGTTGTCCCTACTAAATCGACATCTTGCGCCGCCCCCATCCAGCATCATGGTCGTCCCAATCCGCGTCGCCATCATCGGCCTGTCGGCCAACGCCATCACTGACTGGGCTTCGCGCGCCCACTTGCCCTACTTCCTCTCGCCCACGGGCAAGGCCAAGTTCCAGATTATTGCGCTGTGCAACTCCAACGTCGAGTCGGCCCGGCGCTCCATCAAGGCCTTTGGCCTCCCCTCAGACACGCGCGCGTACGGCTCGCCCGAGGACCTTGCCAAGGACCCCGATGTGCAGCTCGTCGTGTGCTCCACGCGCGTGGACAAGCACTACAACACCACGATGCCCAGCATAAAGGCCGGCAAGGACGTCCTGGTCGAGTGGCCGCTGGCTGAGGACGGCACCAAGGCGCGCGAGCTGCGGGACGAGGCGAAGAAGGCGGGCGGAAGGACCATTGTTGGGCTGCAGGGGTGGTAGTAAGTCGCTTATCGCTATATCCGTTTCATTGGCAATGATTGTTCTGGCCCTAGATTTAACCTGCTCTGTTTGATCATAGCGTACCCACGACGTTGAAGCTCAAGGAGATTATCGCGAGCGGTCGCATCGGAAAGGTCCTGAGCAGCGAAGTGCGAGCTGCACGTTGGCTAAACGACAACTCGGTGCCGGATGGATTGAAGTACTTTGCCCAGAGAGCAGTGGGCGGCAACTTTGTCACCATTGGCTTCGGCCACGGTAAGCACCACTCCCAGTACCCGGCACCAAGAGCTGTATTACCCCTAAATTGCGGTACGAGCAACTGGACTAACACAACTCCCCAACAACAGTTTGGGACTGGGTACAAAACGTGCTCGGCGACGTGCAAAACATCGAGTCCCGCCTCCAGATCCAGCGGCCCAAACTCAAGGTCCTGGACTCGTACACCGGCCGGACGATCGAGACCATCAAGTCGGACGTGCCCGACCTCATCTCCCTGACGGGATCGCTGCCCGAGTCGGAGCACGTGGTCAAGGGCGCCACCTTCGCCATGCGCTTCCGGCGCGCGCGGGCCTTCCAGGGCGAGCCGGCGCTGGTGTGGACCATCTTTGGCGAGCGGGGCGAGATCCGCCTGACGGCCGCCGTCGACAACATGCTGCAGGTCAGCCAGCTCGCCGACGTGACCATCGAGATCGACGACCACGAGACGCGCCGGGTCCAGCGCGTCGACTTCAAGTGGGAGGCCTTCAAGGAGCTGTCGTACCTGTCGCGCAGCTACGGCCCCATCTACGAGGCCTACGCCAACGGCGACACCACGGGCAAGTACGGCGACTTTGACCATGCGGTTAGGAGACACGACCAGCTGGACGCGCTGTTTGCGAGCTTCGATGCGTCGGAGGCGGCGAAGGCGGATGTTAATGTTGCGACCCCCGCGGCGGCGGACCGAGCGGCGAAAGAGGAGTTGTGAGGGAGGCGACTAATTAATTCGTGCTGCTGGCGATGTATGTACAGAGTCGTGGAGTGGTGAGTGGGACGGGGTTTTATGAGAGGACGGATGAAACGTATGCGGGTGATTTTGGGACTCGTCCCTGATACTCATTCTGCATACATCCTCATTACCCCTTCATTCTACGGGGCGATCAAGTAGAGCTATAATAATACGCTGGCCTGCTGATCTGCAACTATCTCTTCCACTTCCCATGGCAGTTTGCATCTCCGTGATCTGATGCGGATTGCCCTAGAGCAAACACTAGTTCAATTTTTTGAACTTTAGTGAGTGGCATTTACTTGTACTATTAATGATCGTGGCAACAAAGAAAAACACTCCAAAGACTTGACTACGAATTCTCCTGTTTCCTCCACACACGGATGGACCAAATGAAAATGTGCCGGCACATCAACCCGAATGGCTAACAATGCAACACCATGTCAACCATGAGGACTCTCGGCAGCCCACTTTAACATCAAATCACAACAGTGGGGTCAGATGGCCGAGCGGTCTAAGGCGCCAGCTTCAGGATCTCCTGGACTTATCCACTCTTCCGAGTGCCATAATATGCTGGTCTAGTAATAGGCGTGGGTTCGAATCCCACTCTGATCATAACCTTTTGCTATGTTCTCCCAAATCGCGCACTCGAATATGTTCAAGTGCATTTTTGACAGCCACTTTCTAGGTAGCATAGTATCTCTCCTTTTCTTTTCTTTTTTTTTGGCAATTGTTCATAGTTGACTAGGGCTATCTATCCTAAGGCAAAGCATCTGATCGGGCAGTGCTCATGTCTTATTGACTCACATATTAGGATACTTAAATTAACCCAACAAGAAACGTCTCCCCAGGCTATCCATCGCCACCGTCCAGTCGCAGTCCCGCCCCTCCTCCCCCCTCACCCGATGGCACTCCTCCGCAACAACCATAGCATTCCCGCATGATGCCGAAAAGAATCCCTTTCGAGACTTGCACTCGGTGCGTACACATACAGCTTCAAGGGCCTCCCTTTCTTCCCTGGTGGCGAAGCAAGCCGTCACACACAGAGGCCACGGGACATGCCGCAGCGTCTCCACGCCGATGCGCCCGCCCTTGAAAAGATCCAGCAGCGCGTGGACTTGCGTCTGGATCTCCTCGAGGTGGGGGTTGGGGCCCGACATGACTACGTGCAGGTAGATGGTGGCTGCGCGCGCGAACGTAAGCGTGATGCTGTTCCGAAGTTGTTGGTCGTCGAGGTCTTGGTGGTTGTCGTCATTGTTAGATTTCTCGGCGGCGACGTATGTGGAGATTGTTGTCAAGCGGGTGATGTCACCGGTTAGGGAGTCCAGGATGGCGCCTCCGCGGGTGGCGAGCTCGATGATGCTCAGCCTCTTGTTGGTCTCGGCTTGTGTCTTCCAGCGCCGGAGCGCGGATATGTCGCAGATAGCCTTGGCGACCGAGTCTTGGCATCCGGTTATGTCGTGCAGGTCGAGGGTTTTAGAATCGAGGAGGTAGCTCGGGTTGATGCCGAGAAGCGGGCCGCCGTCGGCGCCGCTTGGGTTCGTTGAGGCTGTTGCGAGTATGTCGAGCCAGGCGAGATGGCCCAGCAGCGCTTTCGCTGCGTTCATATGCATTTGCGGGACCGTGATTAGAGCGAGAGAAGCTCCGCAGCTGGTCCCTGCTGAGATCGTCGTGGAAACGCCGGTATAACGGCCAGCGAGGTCGATGAGGAGCTGCATGTATGGCGCCGCTTGTTCGAGACAGGTCTCCCATCGAGGCTTTTGTGAACCCTTGCCACCATGAGGTGAAATTTGCTTCCAGAACCAATTGTCGGTGTTAGCATTACCAAACGGATTTTAAGCACAGTTAATTAATCATGGGGTGGCACGGTTTTCCATGCCCAGACTGTCTCGTTAATGAGGACTTCAACTCACCTCGAGGTATATTGTTTGCAGGAGACAGGTGCAAGCAGTGATGGCCTGAGACGTCTTCAGCTCTTCATCGAGCAGAGACAGTGTTGCTGCTGGGGATGGGAGCTTCCTCAAGATATTTCTGGCCTGTGTTGGCCTGACCTCAGAGGCACCGAGGTTGTGGTCCGCGTCGCTCTCAGTCTCCGTAGCAACAGCGTTAGCACTCTGGTGCTCGGAGCTGAGGACCAGGGAGACCTCCATCACAGGGATCGAGGAGTAAAGCAGAAACTGTAGCCACTGCAAGCTGCTAGTACTAATCCCAGATTTGCGCCTGCCACTGAAGGGGAACTGTGAACAAAGAACAGTGTCAACGTAATACAAAAGAAGCAGGGATGCCTCTGGCGACAGCATCCCTTGAGCCGTCAAGTTGTTGCTCTGCTTGACGACAGGAGTGCGGTTGGAGTCGTTGAAGATTCCGTCTGCCAGATCCGAGTCCAACGAATAAGTCCCGGTCTCACGATGAGTCTTCTGTCTGGGGGTGAGTCTTGGCTGTAAACTGCCGTGACCGTCGCTGACTCGGCGGGGGTCCATGCTTGCAGCAGTGCACTCGATTTCCAAATCGAATCCCGTATCACCCCACTGGACGGATCGCCAGTCCTGGACATCACGGTCGTCTGCCGTCTCCGACTGGGGAAAAGGCGCAAGACCTGCATCCCCCATGCTACTACTCCTTAAAGTACTCCCCAGGTCATCGCCGGCCTGCGGGTGAAACACCAGCGGAATGGCCTCGTCGTTTGCTTCGCTCTGAAGCAATACGGTCAGGTCAAGTGGCGAGAATGCATCCAAGAAGGACAGGGAGAACTCTGTCCCCTCATCTTCAGCCTCGTATAACATCTGGTTGTGTTGGATCGCGAAGCTGTTGGACGTGACTGTGCTATCGTCTGTTGATGGCGCCGAGAACAAAAGCTCGCCAAGTTGTCCTTGAATGTTACCTGCGGAGCTGCAGGCTGGCGGCTCTGGAGCCGGGTCGGCCTCCTTGCTCCATTGAGTCTTGATACTAGCATTTCTCGATGCTGAAGTCGCAACCTCCCCGTCAGTCATACTACTCGGCGCGGTCTCGCCGTACGTCGCGCAAGTCTGACTCGTCATAGAGTCGGATGTGGTGCTAGCAGACTTTGACGAGATCGAGGGCGGCCTGGCCCGGCCCATGCTCGTCCGTCTTATCCTCTGCCCACTCCTGGCAATAGCGGCCTTGATCTTCTGCGCCTCTTCCCGCTCCAGCAGCCCCCGGTCCATCCATACCGGGCGCAGTCCATACCCTTGGCAAGCAATACTGAGGTTGCTGCATGTTTGGCAGAATGGCTGTGTCTCGTCGCACTTTTTGCGCCTCAGACGGCATGTCCAGCAGCCTTTGGTGCTTCTTGTGCCTGTTGGCATGGCATAGATCTTGAGGGCCCGCGAGGTAGGTCCTAATCTGAGATTAGCTCCCGTTCGTGTTTCGGCTCTGCTTCCGGGTGCTGTTAGTTACTATTAAACACTTACTTAGGATATCTTTTCGTGAATGTCTTGTCACCCTTCGCCCAGCCGCCGGAATAGATCCCAACCGTGTCCCTTGAATGCCGTTAATGGACGGGAATTATTCAAAGTTCTGACTTTGCAGGCTCCAGTCGATAGCTCTCTTCCCTCAGATACATGTACCCAAGAGGACAAGCTGGTCTACCGATAGCGTTGCAAGATCGCTGCCAGCTGGACATGGAATTACCGCGTACCAGCAGCTCCCGGCCCCAGATTGCCAGACCGGCAATATAAAGTTTGGGGGCCGTCGTCACTCTTTCCATACCAGGTACCTAGGTAGGTATTGCAGGCAATCCGGTTTGGGTCAGGTACCTAGGCGTTTACCTACCTTACCCTGGTACCGAAGGTATCTATCTGTAAGGTCGGCAGGGAAGGTGGCAAGGTGAGATACTGACCTTAACTACCCCTAGCACTAACCGGTGAGGTTTTTAATATCGGCCGCTTCTCCGCAGAGCACAGTGATATTCCAGTCTCCGGCGATCGATCCCTATAGGGAGCTTGACAGCGAGCTGCATATGCGGTCGTGATTGATAATCGCTTCCGAGTACCGACACTGGTGACCGCCTAACCTATCGGTGGGTTGCATCTCCAATTTTCGTTTGCAAGATTGACACCAGCTCAAGCACATAAACCCGGGGCCGTGCTTTGAGTGGCGGAAGCTTGCCACAGTGTTGAATACTTGACATGTCAGCAATTTGCATAAGGTACTGTCTAAAGGTGATCTATCACACATCTGATAATTCTCAGGTGGTTGAGATGGAGGAATCTCAGCTGGCACAGTTAATTCTCACCAGCATACCAGGTAGGTACTTAGTAGGTAGGCAGGCAATCGTGATGTCCAGTCACACTCATCTCTCTCATACTAATGGTATCTACGAATACATACAGTAGTAGACTCCGTCGTCGTAGTATGTGTAAAGCACGGCGCAAAGGCTACATGTAGTAGCTCCGGTGAGTTTGGCCTTAACGTACTGCTTCCTAACCTAAATGAAAGCTACTGTGACAAAAGGCTCTACCTAGGTGCTCATTGAGCAAGGCCCACGTGTGAAATGGAGGCTCGCATCGTGGTGAACGGGTTTGCTATGAGACACGGTCTAAATCACGTCATTCTGGTGCGACCCCAGCTACTACCTGGTATATTCTCGCTACATGTGCACCTGGGAGACTCCCCATATTCACTTTTGTGGCAAAGATATAAATTACGAGTACATGTATCACTAATTGCCAGTTACCTCGGTACTTGGTGATTAGTTACTGAAACGCCGGGAATGATTAGAAAACAAGCATTCGCTTAGGATGCAGCAGCCGACAATCCATGTCCATCAAACCCTCTAAAAGCTTTGATATTGGGTTCCCACAACTACCAAGGTCCTGGAGCTGAGCGGAGCTGTGAGACTGGAAACAAGCGGGACACCCATGTGGGGTAATTCGTGTAGTCGTTGGTCGGTCAGTCAGTCAGCGAGCGACATGAAGCCGGGATCAGGTTAATATAATGATAGCTCATGCTATGCCCAGATTTGGCAGCTGGAGAAGGCCAGGTGCGTTTGCAGCCAACAAGCCCCACCAGGGGAAGGTGTCACAAAGGCGATACGCCCGATTTCCCCGTTATTGATTGCACCGCCGGCAATAATTCAGGTAGTAATAGGAGATTAGCAGCCGCACGTTCTGCAGCGAGTCTAGTACAGTTAGTAGGGTGTTGTGCTTGTACTACCTGACACACGGCACCCAGGTTATCTCCGGGGGGCGGGGGGATGCAGTGACCTGGGGCCGCCAGGCTTCCGCACCATTGACGCGTTTTCCTGTATGTCGTCGCCTCGATGCCGCCTGGCCTACCTGACGACTGGACTGATGGAGGACCGAGCAAAAGGTTTGCAATTTGATTGTCGCAATGAGAATTGATGTTTTTCAGGTTCTCATGAACTGGCGATTATTTGCATTGCACAGTCTGGGTCATGATGGACTGCCCTCCTCGCAGCGATCAGTCGTTTGGCCCGCGTGTCGATCCGGCATGCCGGGCCTTTGACTTTACGCTGCAGTTTGAGGACGTCGTGCTTGCTTGTTTGCCCGCTGCCGTCTTTCTTCTTTTATCGTGCGCTTACGTTGCCACCCTCGTGGCCCAAAAGCCGGTAGTGGTGTATTCGCTCAACTCCAAGATCATTGGGAGCAAACTGGTCTGTCGCCTCGTTGTCTATTTTGTCATTCCCTGTCGTCTCAGCTGTTGGCTAATATTCATCGGGACCCGGCTTTTCCCACAGATTACCTTAACGAGCCTGTTTGCGATGCAGCTGTCTTTCCTCGCTCTCCGGGTGAGAGAAAAGTCGGCTAGCACAAGCTCATCGCCTTCTGCTGATGCTCTTGCTTCGGTCGCGACTCTCGCAGCATGTCTGCTCTCTGTTCTCAGCCACCAGCGCTCACTACGCGCCCCGACAATCCTCAGCCTCTACCTATCTGCTTCGGTACTCCTCGGCATCGCCAGGACACGGACGCTATGGCTTCTCTCGAACATTTCTGGGGGCCCGCGGGTACCAGCCATCGTCATGGCCGTCGCCCTTGCGCTGTCGCTCGGGGCGTTGGTCTTGGATTCGCTGGGGAGCGGGACGCAAACAGCGAGACCCAGCACGGCTTCTGTCGGGTCGGAATCGGATACCAAGGCTGCTGCTGCCGCGGCGGCCCCCGAGCAATACAGTGGGTTCTGGCCCAGGACCTTCTTCGCCTGGTTGGCGTCTACATTCTGGAAAGGTTATGTCAAGGTCATCTCGTTGGACGACCTTCCCCCGTTCGACACCAGACTCGAGAGCAAAGACATGCTAGAGAGGCTGGAGTCGGCTTGGACCAAATGTGAGCCACAAATTACAGTGCTCCCTCCCGTCCGTCCACTGCTGCTCTCGTTGAAACTTCTCGCTGGTGTTATCGGAGGCCGCTAACTCAACGCTATATTTTGCCGCTGTTGTTAGATGATCATCGTGCTAGGCACAGCCTACTCCGCGCCTGTTTTCGAAGCTACTTTATGTCGTTCCTGTCGGCTGTTTTCCCTCGTCTCTGTCTGGCTGGATTTACCTTTGCGCAGCCATTCCTCATCAATGCCACATTGACCTTGGTCGATCAGCCAGCCCCCGACAGACAATACGGCAAGGGCCTGATTGGCGCATGGGCACTTGTGTACTTGGGGTTGGCGGTAAGTGTCTTTCTTCCCTAGACACGCACTACATGACTATAACGTTTCTTCCACAATGCCAACAGAAAGAATATAGGTCTCAAGCTCCGTCTACCAATACCAGAACTTCCGATTCGTCACGAGACTGCGAGGAGGGCTGATTGCCCTCCTCTATGAGCGGACCCTTCAGACACGAACGGCGGATCTGGGAGACATCAAGGCCGTGACACAAATGGGCACGGATGTCGAGCGTATTGTCAGCGGTCTTGAGTCCATCCACGAGACATGGGGATCGGTGCTCGAGATTGGCATCGCCTGCTGGCTTCTCGAGAGACAGCTTTTCTTGGCGTGCATTGCGCCAATCGTGCTTGTGCTGGGTGAGTCTGCAGGTATCAGTGTCTATATGATCGCCTAAGGTAAGGTAGCTAACACCAAGCTCAATGCAGTATTTGTCGCCATTACATCGAGGCTTTCTTCTTCGTTCATCTCCATGCAACGTCAGTGGATCGAAAAGGTCCAGGAACGACTCCGGGTTACGTCTGCCATCCTCGGCGACATGAAGGCTGTGAAAATGCTGGGGCTGTCCCGAGACATCCTGCCGGTGATCCAAGGGCTCCGCGTGGACGAGATCAACACTTCGCGCTCGTACAGAAAGATGCTGGTCGTGATATTGTTTCTTTGTACGTCACCACTTTAACATGTCTGGTGTCTGTTATCATCTCGTTGTGGAGATGCTGCTTCCAGGGAATTGTTACCAGTACTGACCAAGTCCTCCCTCAGCACTCACGCCAATAAACCTGGCACCCATGGTCACCTTTGCCATTTACACCATCATCGCCGTCTTCTGGAAGAACGAGACGCTACTAACCGCGCAAGCATTTACATCGCTTTCGCTGATCTCACTACTGACGATGCCAGTCATCGTCCTTGTTCAAAATCTGCCCACTGTCATCCAGTGTGTCGGGAACTTTGATCGGATCCAAGAATTCTGCAATTATGCCACCCGCGGACCAGAATCCGAAGGCCGTGAGGGTGGTGTGGATTTTGTTCCCGATGTGTTGTCCGAGGGATTGGAGCTTGATACAAGGTCAGCCCGGGATGCCATCGAGTTTCAAGGCCGTGACTTTTTCTGGGACAAATCCGGCCTTTCTCCAGTTCTGAGAAACATCGCAGTCGCCTTCAAACGAGGAAGCGTCAGCGCGATTATTGGACCCGTCGGGAGCGGCAAGTCAAGCTTTCTGAATGCTATGCTCGGAGAGCTGGCCGACATGCCGACCGCAGCCACTGAGGAGGAACCATGCCAGAAAAGCGCAGCACAAAAGAAAGAAATCCACGGCAGCGAGCCCATAGCCTACTGCTCACAGCAACCATGGCTCGAACATGGAACAATTCGAGACAATATCGTCGCTGCGTCGCCATGGGATCAGGAGTGGTACTCCACCGTCAAAGCAGCCTGCTGTCTTGACCAAGATATCAAACAGCTTGTGAGGGGAGATCACACGCAGGTCGGCAGTAGAGGTGTCAACCTTAGCGGCGGGCAGAAACAACGGATCGTGAGTGCCGAACCTACAGCATCAAAACCCCCTAAATCCGCCCCAACTGTTCGCCAGATAGGCACTGCAGGTGCCAGAGATTAGTACCTGAACCAAATACGCCATCATCACTAACCTTTTATTGCTGAGAGGCCTTGGCTCGAGCCATCTATGCCAGACATAGCATCGTCCTGCTAGACGACGTGTTCAGCGGCATGGACGGCCACACGGCCGAAGCTGTCTCGGGCCGTCTCCTTGGACGCGAACGCAGTTTGCTGCGCAACCGCAACACCACTGTAATCCTGACCACGCATAGCCGTACGTACCTTTCCTGACCTATACACCGCGATCTTCTATCCCCACTCTCTTGATGGCTGCAGTCGCAGCGAGCTGGGTGTTGTTACTAAAGGCTGTTACTTTGCGGCAGACAAAACCATGACACTGGCCGATCAAATTGTCGTCCTTGACAAGGGCAGGGTTGCGACCGTTGGAAGCCCGACAGCCGTCCTCCAGGATAACAGCGGAGACATCAGAAAGCTCGCGCTCTCAATATCCGACTCGGGATCCAGTAAAGAAGGTGATATTGTGGACGAGATCACAGCTGCCGCGGGTGAGGGGCTCCGTGCCGGGCCTCTACCCGTGGGAGAATCCCTCGATGTCGATGGTGCCAGTGCGCCGCAAGTCCCAGAGGACAATTCGTTGACCGACACCAGACGCAAGAACGGAGAACTCTCGGTCTACAAGTACTACCTCGCCAGCTCCGGCTACGTGCCCGTGGGCCTTTATGCCCTCGCGATCGTGCTATGGGTCTTTTGCACTGAGTTCTCAAGTAAGTCAAGCCGAAGCTGGAGCAGAGATACCTTACCTCGTACTGAGAGAGTCGCGATGCTGACCGCAGTCTGTCAACATGAAGCTATCTGGGTGAGCTGGTGGTCTGCGGCAAACGCCGACCATCCGAACCTGAGAGTGGGCATGTACATGGGTATCTACGCGATGCTAGGTATTCTTGGGGCTGTTGCCGTTATTGGTGCTGCGTGGTGCGTTACCCTGGGAGACCCTTTGCTTCTGTTGGCGGGCAGGGGGCTTGCCAATGAGAGGAGGTACCAGGTTATGCTAACAACGGGAAATGGCACTCGCCCAGGTTTGCATATGTGTCCATCATATCCAACTCAGCAAACAAGCTCCACCTCGATCTGCTCCACGCCACGCTCGGGTAAGCTCAATTCTCAACGGCTTTTGGACAGAGGCTTAGAAAGAGCCAAGTCACTGATAGCTGGGCTGACTACCTGACTGCCAGGGCGCCGTTCCGCCTCTTCACGAGCACCGATAACGGGGAGCTTCTCAACAGGTCAGTGCCTTTAATTACCCCACCCCCAACTACACTCCATTGCAAACCAGTAGTGCCAAAACTCACCCAGTCCTCCCGCATTGTAGATTCAGCGAAGACATGGAGCTAATAGACATGGACCTCCCGTCAACGGCGCTCAACTACACATCAAGTACGTCCGTCCAGGCCCCAACTCACACCCCCGATGACCACCACCTACCTGCACAAAACTAACAACTCAACCCAGCCGCGGTCGCATGCCTCGCCCAGGTCATAATCCTATCCATCTTCTCACGCTCCCTAGGCGCAGCCATGCCCGCGATCTTCGCGCTTCTCTACCTCCTTCAGCGCTTCTACCTCCAGACCTCGCGACAACTACGCCTGCTCACAATCGAAGCCAAGGCGCCGCTATACACGCACTTTTCCGAAGCCGAAGCCGCTGGCGCTGGCGCGCCCACCATCCGCGCGTTTGGCTGGCGGCGCGAGTACCTGGCGCGCGCCTGCGCGCTGGTCGACCGGGCGCAGCGGCCGGCGTACCTGCTCAGCTGCGTGCAGCACTGGCTTGCGTTTGTGCTGGGCCTGGTCATGGCTGTGTTGGCTGTGGCGCTGGTTGCTACTGTTGTTACGTGGCGGGATCGGTTGGATGTTAGTGCGGGTGGTGTGGGTGTCTCGTTGATGGTTGTTCTTGGGCTGGGGGAGACTTTGACGCGGCTGATTCGTACTTGGACGAGGCTTGAGTCGAGCGTGGGTGCAGTGGCGCGGGTGAAGCGATTTGTTGCGGAGACGGGGGTGGAGGATGGGATGGGGGGTGCAGGGGGGGATGGGAGGAGTCCTGCTGTCTGGCCTGCGGTTGGGGTTGGGAGTGTTGAGTTTGATTGTGTCGTGGCTTCGTATTCGTAAGTTTGTTTCTTCTCTTCTTCTCTTCTTCTCTTCTTCTCTTCTTCTCTTCTTCTCTTCTTCTCTTCTTCTCTTCTTCTCTTCTTCTCTTCTTCTCTTCTTCTCTTCTTCTCTTCTTCTCTTCTTCTCTTCTTCTCTTCTTCTCTTCTTCTCTTCTTCTCTTCTTCTCTTCTTCTCTTCTTCTCTTCTTCTCTTCTTCTCTTCTTCTCTTCTTCTCTTCTTCTCTTCTTCTCTTCTTCGCTAACAGCTCCTTCATCAATCAGACCCGCAGCCGATCCAGTTCTGAAAGGAGTCAGCCTATCGGTGCAGCCCGGACAACACATCGCCATCTGCGGCCGTTCAGGAAGCGGCAAGACCTCACTACTCCTCTGCCTCCTCCGCATGCTGGACGTACGTGTGGGGAGCATCACCCTCGACGGCGTCCAAGTCGCCACGGGGGGGTCCTCTCCTATCACCAACCGTAACCTCTCCGCGGAGGAGGTTCGGTCGCGCGTCAACGTCGTCCCGCAGGACCCGTTCCTTCTTCCAAGCACCACCCTGCGGTCCAATCTTGACCCATCCTCAGGTGCCGGCGCTCCCCGCGACGACGACGTGATCATCGGTGTGCTGCAGCGGGTGGGGATCTGGGAGGTGGTGAGGGACCAAGGGGGCCTGGACGCGGACGTCGACGGTCTAACTTTGTCGGCGGGCCAGAAGCAACTGCTGTGTTTTGCGAGGGCGCTGCTAAAGAAGGATGCGTGCAGCATCTTGTTGTTGGACGAGGCGGTGAGCAGGTAAAAAAGGACCCCAAAAACACTGCGCAGAACAACAAGCTCTAACATGGTGGATGCAGCCTGGACAGCAAGACAGAGACCGCCATACAGGACATCATCGACACCGAGTTCCGAGGCTGCACGGTGCTGGCTGTCATGCACCGGCTGAGACACATTGCGTCCTACGATCAGGTTGCGCTGATGGATTCTGGGTCGCTTGTCGAGTTTGGGGCGCCTGCTGACCTGCTGGCAAATGATGCTTCGCGGTTTGCCCAGTTGCATCGGTCGCAGGCCAAGTAGCGAGAATTTGGCCACGGATATTTGTGTGTTGCAGGTGATGTTAGTTGTAGTGCAAGCAAGGTAAGATCTTGAAGAGAGTAAGGCGCGCAGGAAAACATCAATGGGGGCTGCTTGGCAGCTTTCTCCACTGTTGGTGCTAATTCAGGGGTTTGTTTACTTTCTCCTTCCCGACGCATTTATAGTTCGGAAGCACCGGTTGCTGTCGCATGTAAAACAAGCATTCACTGTCACAAAGCAGTCCTGTCACAGGGTAATTTATCAACGATGAACTTGGCCCAAAATTATTCTTAAGTTTTACTGATCTGATTGATGGCAGCACGAGACGGAAAACCGCCAAAATCAATGCCACGACAACGCCCCCCCGCAGTCCGGAAACTTGACTCGAATCCTAGTGTTGATGGTCTCTAGCGCAATATCCCGCCCGCCTAGCAGCATGCGCGCGCAGTGCTCCGTGTGCGCATACGACCCAATGTACCCGTCGATGGCGCGCGTACCGGATGGGCCCAGCAGCGCGCGGTGCATCTTCTTCCACATGGCCGTGCAGTGGCGCACGTGGTACTCCCAGTTGACGTACAAGCCCGTGTGCTCGCCCGTCATGATGTCGGCGTGCGTGAGCGGCTGCGTGTGGTTGCCGTCCAGGAACCACTCCCACGTGCGCATGTCGTCGAACGACTGCGACAGCTCGGCGTCGTAGCACGCCGTGGGAAGCCAGTTGAACGAGATGACGTCAAAGTGACACCCCCTGCTGCGCGCCTCGGCGGCGGTGCTGCCGCACGGTTTGTGCATCACCATGCTGTTGGCCCCCGTGATGGGTTGCGGCGGGCGCTTGCCGGTGGTCGACTCGGACATCGCATGTGCCGCTGGGTGGATGACGCGGGCGACACCGATGGATATGGCCAGGCCCAGTGCGAGAGATGCGATGACGATGGCTAAGATGACGGGGATGGATAATACCACGAGACAAGTCGAGCTTTGTTTAGATGAGTGGTCGCTAAACTGGCTAGACGGGACAGGGCCGTCGGCATCTTCGTCGAGAAACGGCTCTGATTGTTCATCGAAGCGATCAGCTGGCGGGAACGCCGCCGTGATGTGTTTCTCGCGAGCGGATAGAGGCAGTCTCCTGATAACAAACATCCTAGATAGTCCACTGTAAAGCCGATCCATCGTCGTTGTTTGACTGCCGAAATCTTAGAATGGCAGGAACCGGAACAATGTGATAGGTTCGCAGTGAGACCTTGAGAGCTGCCCGTGATCCAGAAAACAAGGGAAGTAAAAGATAGTGAATTCAATGGGTCAGCCACCTGATTGCCAACCTGGGAATATTGTCAGACCTAGACGACCTTCTCATTACTTGTTGAGGGCTAATGACGGCTCTGGCCGGGGAGCATGGGGCTTTTGCGACACGCCGGGCTTTGCCGCGAGTGCTACTCGACTATCAGCGGCGAGACGCTGGATCGGCGTGGCGCCGTGAAACCCGCGCGGCAAATCAGATGCGGCAAATCACATGGTCACTATGCACAGCTAGGTCGTCCAGATTGCCGCTTATCAGATGTGAGGTAGCGACACGCTTCTTTTACAGTCGATCAATAGAATTAGTAAGTAAAGAGATACTAGTTCTGCGTTGAGACTTGTGGGATATGGACACTTGCTAACGTATTATGATGGGCTCCTCATCGAAGTTTGCGGCGACTGTTCCACAGGACCACTCATACCATCTCCAACTTCCATCTCCTTGCATCAAGATAGCGTGACCTCAAGCGAAACACAATGATATACGATAATAACATCGCCTGCTACGTGCTAGCACGTCCATGCGGGCAGTACTGGTCTCTAGATCGACAACGGTCATGAATTGGACCGCGATACTGCATGTGCTCGAATACCAGCTAGACCTACTGCCCGCTGTGGTAACGCTACAAAGTCCGTACTGGCACAACGATGAAATTTACATGTACCTCAAGCATATTCCTCTGCATACTTCCAAATAGCATCCCAGCTTTTACACTCGTGGGGATAATCCAATCCATCGACAATTGCCCGCCCAGAAAACCCAGTCGCCGAGACAAACTCCAGCGACAGGTCGGCGGAACAGGACACCGCTTGCCTCAGGTAGTCGAAACAATGGGCGTAATGCCACATGCCTTGTGTAGCGGTGTGATATGGCGGATTGAAAACATCCTCGGGCCACTCCCGAAGCATCGTTTCCCTGTCGACTCGGTCATGCATGAGTTCCCACATGAAGTGCCTCAAGCTCGCCTACATGCACATGTGTTCGACAGGTCAGCCATTCTCCGTGCAAGCAAAAGCAGAACAATACTAATTATCACACACGAGCACCAGGAAACGTACCAGGCAATGAAGTTGATGGAACATCGAGAGCCCAGCTTTGGTATCTGGATAGTGGAAGCCGTTGTCGGGATCGAGATTGATGAAAGCGCGGCCGTTGGCTTCAATCCGACCTTGTGTCAGCACATGCACGCACTCACCAGCAACCTCCACAAGACATGGATTTTGAAGTCGGAGGACTCACGGCCAGCCAGGCGCTCCCAGGCCGCATCGCTTTCCTCTGAGGGGAGCGATAAGTACAGCGGGTCCAGCTTGAATGTGCGGATCTCATGAACAACTATGCAAGTATAAGAGCTAGTTATTAGCATCCATCCAAGGGAAACTGTGTGAAGGAGAATTATGGAAGAAAAAATGAGTCATTGAAAGAGCATGGTGGGACGCACACTCAGGAACAGGCGAGTCCAGCAGTCTTCTTGGTTTTGCTGGTCCCCATCTCCCATGGGCATACAGAACCAATAGCGCTATCAGGAGGACACTGTTGAGAGCGAGGGAGACGAGAAATTGCTTGCGTAGGCGCGGAGGATGCGGGCGCGGTTGGACGCTGGGAGTGTCATCGCCGACCAGGCGGTCCCTGGAATCGGCAGATGCATCTGATTGTTCGTCTTGCTTCAAGGAGTAATACGACGCATTAAGAGGGAGTTTCTTCGATTGTAGCCAGGGAAGTGCAAACATAATGTTCAGTCGCGGCAAGTGGACTAAGAAGTTGGATATGATCGGGAGGAAGGGCAAGGGATGATTTCATAAACTAGAAACCGAAACTGAATGATAGCAGTCTATGAGGGTTGAAAGAGTCCGACCTGGGATCTTCAGGGGGGTCATGTTCTTCAATCTACGGGGAATTTAGCGGGGGACGGGAGGTTATGCTGGCGGGCGGGCGAGACGCCGGGTCTGATGGGCTTGCCGCTGACTCCGTCGGAGCCACCTAAGTATCTCGGTAACCAAGCCCACCCTGTTCTCCTCACCCCGGTGCGGGAAGAGTTTGCCAACCGAAGGTCGATGACAAAAGCTGCTTTCTAAAAACTATCACACTACCGTTCTGACACCGTTGTGGACATCTCACTGCAATAACATGGCAAAAGACATGAAGATCTTTACGCGTCCATTCAGTCTCCTTTCCCCTCGGGGCGTCTATCAAGAGCTAGATACCAAGAGCAGAGACACAGAATCCCAAGAAACCCTTCTCAATCGCGGCGAGGAGGACTTTCCGCACAACAAGCGGCCCTCCTCAGCCACTGCAGCCGTGAACGCAGGAAAGTTGCTGGCCAAGGGGTTGTTCATACTCTCCTACGTGCTGCTGGCATACTACGCCTGGATCGGGCACGAGCACTGGCGCCCAGTCTGTGTCCTCGGTAACGAACGTGAGACACATCTAAAATATTCTACTCCTATCCTGGCGTATTCCACAGCCATTAATACGAGAACTCGCTCCGACAGGAATCTTTGACGACGCTCCAATTGTCTATGAAAGCGTCCGCTTCCAGCGCGCTGGCTTCCACGACTCTCGCCACGCGGCGCCCACCATTTACGAAGGTGCACCGAATCGCGCGAATGACGAGGCCTGGTATAGGCTTCTCAGTGGTCGGTGCTCACTCAAGAAACTGGAAATAGCAGAAACGAGGGGAAACTTCGCTGACACTCTTCTTTCCTCTGGGCAGTTGGGGTTGTTCTGATCTCTGATGAGGAGAACTCGAGGATCGTGAATGGCTCTGCGTCTACAAGACAGGATTCGCATCAGCACATTGTTGAGCTTGAGCTGTTTCATCAACTGCACTGCGTGGTGAGAACTACCTCCGTCGTTCTCATTCTTGTTTACTATCCAGTCGCTGACCCATTCGTGCCCCGTGTCCCAGAAGTGGCTGCGGGACCAATTCTGGGAACTCTACAGCGCCATCGGTACGGTAAACCCTCGTCTCTCTGACATACCACAACGAAGCAACCACACCGGTATGTCTAAACTGCAAAAATGCTAATTACTTTGCGTTGGGAAACCTTATATCAATGGACTTCCCCCCGATCTGACCTAGATGAGCCGCTAGATCACTGCATCGACTACCTTCGACAAGCAATCATGTGCCACGGCGACCTCACGCCCATCACGTTTGAATGGATTCCAGAGATTAGTGGGTATATCGCGCATCACAGCACCGAGCACCAGTGTCGCGATTTCGAGTCCATATTCGAGTGGGCGGAGCGGAGGGGGGCTCATGGGGTCCATGCCGATGCCAACCATGTGAATGTGGAGCTTCAACATCCAGAGACTTTTGACTAGCCAGGCTCTTCAGACTTCCAATCGGTTTTGTTCCATTTCGGTTTTTTTGGATTCGCGTTGGCTGTTACACTGACATCTTTTGTCTTGGTTCTCCTTCACGGAAGTCAGGGTTTGATGAGGTAGTTTGATAGATAAGGTAATGCCACTGCAAGTACTTCCAATCTGATACCTAGTACTAGTAGGGGATACAAGTAGTGTGCCATCATTACATACCACTAGATTAGTCCCCAAATCAATTTCTCATTGGCAAATAACGTTACAATGTAGTTATCAAAGACAGAGAATCAAACCTAAGTCAAACCCAAGCAACACAGCTAAACCACATTCACGAAGATGCGGGATGTATACCAACATGATTACCTCGTAGGTATGAAGGGCTATGCATTCGACACGGTAGTAGTTCTGGAAACAACGTCTTGAACCTGGGTGGGTAGGTATTAATTACCTGATCCTGGCCTTTCGAGCAAGAAACAACCACATCTGCACGATAAAGCCAAGCTACAAAATCAGCATAAGTGAGCTATGTGCAAATCACAGCCGAATTAGACGCTAGACCGACATGGATGCTCAGGTAGTATCGTACTTAGTTATTCGGCCAGAGGCGTGTCGCCCAAATCACGCAAATACCGAATGTGCTCTCACTGGCGTCTCGCTCGGCACGCAGCACGTCACACTCACAGAGTGCCGCGCGTGTCGCGCGGTTGTTCTTGATGTCCCAAAGCAGCTAGAGTCCAACTGAAGGTTCAGTCCCTTCAGCGTCACGACAGCATGCACACCATAGCGCGCGTCGAGGGCGTCAGAGATGATCGCATTATCCCACACCTCAACTCCTTCGTCCAGAAGGTACATCTAGTCCAACTTGGTATCACTCCCTGACCTCATCTCACTCCGTATCATCTGCCCTCTACACACCAGGTACCCAGTAAAGCTCCCCGAACCCAAAAAGTACCATTTGCACCAACAAGCCTTAGCGTTCCCTTGAAAGATTTACCTCCCTATCTGACCCATCCCAACAAACCTTCTTTTCCCCAAAAAAAATAAAATAAAAAGAAAACATGCACTTCCTCAAGGCAATCCTCGCCTTGGCAGTGGCCACCAGTGCAGCTCCGACCCCGGCCCCCGGCAAGACCATGAACGTCGCACAGCGCGGCGAGAACACCGAGGCCAAAGCTGACGGAGCCGATACTGAGTACTACTGGATCAAGCGTGGCGAGAACACCGAGGCTAAGGCCGATGGAGCTGATACTGAGTACTACTGGATCAAGCGCGGCGAGAACGCCGAAGCCAAGGCTGATGGAGCTGATACCGAATACTACTGGATCAAGCGCGGCGAAGACGCCAAGGCCAAAGCTGACGGGGCGGACACTGAGTACTACTGGATCAAGCGCGGCGAGAACGCCGAAGACAAGGCTGATGGAGCTGATACCGAATACTACTGGATCAAGCGCGGCGAAGACGCCAAGGCCAAAGCTGATGGGGCCGACACTGAGTACTACTGGATCAAGCGTGACGGCGCCTAGTTGGGTTGTTTCAGCCCTGCTGCCGCGTGGAAAATCTCTGTACGTACATCCCTCTTGTTTCATCCTCGACTAATCGCCCAGCTGATAGCTTCATATTAAGAGACGTACTGACAGGAAATTCCCAGATGTTACCCGGTAGCTAGCTTGCCGGTGATTCAGGAATGGCGGGGTCAGTTCTTCTCTCTCTCTTGCTTGGAAGATGCCGTATCAGACGCGGAGACAGGAAATGTAATTAGGTACCTACCCACCTACCACCTGGGTCGAATGGCCCAGGCACCGGCATTCAGCTTGCACGACGAATCTTTGGACACTGGCAGGGGGCAAGCAAACTTTTGGTCGATGTGTTCGAGCAAGGCTTGTTCGTGGATGAGTCCGTACTATATTAAGTTACGGTAGGCAGGCAGACAGGCAGAGGACATGTGAAATGTGGACAGTCTTTACAGGACATGAATGTTTGGGAGTTTAACGTGTCGATCCCACCCGCATCACATGCTGATGAGTGCGTACCTGATAAGCACAAAGAAGGGACGATGAATGCCGAAGGATGGAGTTAATATCCGACCGAGACTCCACTATCATTTGTTCCTTCTCCCATCATCAAAACCCCATGAACTTGTAGACGGACAAGACAAAATCTAAAACGTCATCATGATTGTCCCCAAGCGGCCTGGTCATGGCCGCCTTCTCGGCCCCTGGGTGCGGCGAAAGTGTCCTCGGCAAATCGGGGGTGCGGCTACTCGAATCGTTGCTGAGACATATCGTAGGCGTCTGGATAACTGCTTGCGCTGCCAGTGTCGAGTCCTGTCTCGGTTCTTCTTCTAATATCAGCTCTATTGGCGATTAAAGTCAGTTTGCTTTGCTCTCGTGACATGCGTAGAAGGCGCTGTCGTGCAAGTACTGACCGGCGTGGTTTGAGCTGCTGTCCACGGTCTTTTGTCTTTTTGCCCGACGTTCGATCCCGTTGCCATGTATCTCGTCGCCTGCTCTTTCCGTGCCCGTGGATGACGGAGGGAGTGTGGACATTCGAGCCGGAAATGTGGTGATTCTTTTGAGTGAGTTGAGTGAGCGATGGTGAATTGAGAGCTAGTGGCGTACAGATGGATGCACCAGGCAACCGTGTAATTATAACTTGAATAAAGAGAAGAGAAAATGAAGCCGTTACGGTCACGGAAGAAACTGGATGGGAGGGTGAAGTGATTTGTCCTTATGATCGATGTCGGGCTCGAAGTTGCCAACACTAGTTGCTACTTATGGAAATAGGGGAGTCACTCGGAAACATAGCATGTGCCGGGGTGGCGGAACACATGAAGCTTCCATGGCTCTCATGCACCCCATCTTCCCTCCCGTCTGCAATCAAACGGTTTCGGGCATGGACTCTCGTCCCCGGCAGTGAAACATGAGTACTCCAATCCGAGAAGGTTGAAGAACCAACCAGCGTGGTATATGTAGAGCGATGTGGGTGCTCGTCGGGGGGTTTTGCGTCCCAACGTGGCTGCAGGCGGCGTTTATCGTGGGGCCGAACTGCTTACATGACACGGGAACGGTGTGTCGGTGACTATGAGGTCCCCGACAGATGCAATCCTTCTGCATGGCCGGGTGGTGCCAGGATGGAAAGTGCACCCGACCTCTGGGAATTTGCGGGGAGTCGGGCTGGCGTTTTGCTTTGGATCGACATTGTGCAGCGATTGCGCTCATCCTCGATTCTCTGTGATGGTGTGCTTGAATCATGATGAGTGACTGCCGAAGGCGCGGACGATTAAAGCGGTTTGTGGATAACCGTTCGTTTCGCCGTTGTTGGATTGCGGGGAGAGTTTGCAACGGCCCTTCAGTCTCATGACGTTGACGGTGAAGTTTGGGAATCCACTCAGGATCCAGTCGCACTTTCCATTTCCCGATGTCCTACGGGTTAATCAGCAGCCCGTTTCGCTCGGTATTAAGTAGAGGGTCCGGGAATTGGCAAAAGTAACGGATCACCACAGAAGAAGTGCATGCCAGACCGTTCACAGAGCATCGCCGGATTTTGCTGCTCATGAAACCGGAGGAACGAATTGTTAAGATGCAGGAGGGGGGCAGCAGGTGGTGAGCGACAGTGACGACAGGGGCTATCAGCTGACCCACCACGTGCTGATAATGTCCCGCCGTCCGTGCACCGACAGCCGAGAAGTCCAAGCTCCAAGTCCAATCTACGTTAGCCTAGCGAGCCAGTGCAGGCTTCAATATTTTCCAGACGGGGAGCTCCAGAATCCCAACCGAAAACGCGACTGACCTTCCCACGAGACGACGGACGACCTGCAACCCCTCCCCACCACTACCACCACAACCACCACCACCACCGCCCGGCCTCACCACCTCTGCATACCCCAACCCACACATTGAAGCTCTGCAGCAGCTGGGAGTCAACTCAACCGCATCACCCCTCTCGCTTCTCGTCCCAAACCACAAAATGTCGTTCGGAGGCCAAACACCGACCATTATCGTCCTAAAAGAGGGTGGGGAGCCCCTCCTCCAAACTGCCTGCCTCTGACTTGCCTGCCTGCCTGGCCACTGCCTGGCCACTGCCACCCCTCCTTTTCTTTGTACTGACTCTCGGCTTTGCGCGCCCGCTGCAACAGGAACCGACACGTCCCAGGGCAAGGGCCAGATCATCTCCAATATAAACGCCTGCCTGGCCGTGCAGGCCACGATAAAGTCGACCCTCGGGCCCTACGGCGGCGACTTATTACTGGTGGACGCCAACGGCCGCCAGACCATCACCAACGATGGCGCCACCGTCATGAAGCTCCTGGACATTGTCCACCCCGCCGCCCGCATCCTCGTCGACATTGCCCGGTCCCAAGACGCCGAGGTTGGCGACGGCACCACGTCGGTCGTCGTGCTGGCCGGCGAGATCCTGAAGGAGACCAAGGAGCACGTCGAGCAGGGCGTCAGCTCCCAGATCATCATCAAGGGCCTGAGGAGAGCGTCCGCCATGGCCGTCAACAAGATCAAGGAGATTGCAGTCCACACAGACGAGTCCAACAGGAGGGAAACACTTAGCAAGCTGGCCGCCACCGCCATGACGAGCAAGCTGATCAAGCGGAATACCCCCTTTTTCACAAAGAGTAAATAAAGCCAACCCTCCCCCTTCCCCCTCCCATACATACGGAACTGCTCACTAACTGTCACCAGTGGTTGTCGACGCCGTCCTCTCCCTCGACCAAGACGACCTGAACGAGAACCTAATAGGCATCAAGAAGATCCCCGGCGGCTCGCTGACAGACTCGCTGTTCGTCAACGGCGTGGCGTTCAAGAAGACGTTCTCGTACGCCGGCTTCGAGCAGCAGCCCAAGAACTTCACCAAGCCCAAGATCGTGTGCCTCAACGTCGAGCTCGAGCTCAAGGCGGAGAAGGACAACGCCGAGGTGCGTGTCGAGCAGGTGTCCGAGTACCAGGCCATCGTGGACGCCGAGTGGTCCATCATCTACAAGAAGCTCGAGGCGGTGCACGCGACGGGCGCCAAGGTGGTGCTGTCCAAGCTGCCCATCGGCGACCTGGCCACGCAGTTCTTTGCCGACCGCGACGTCTTCTGCGCCGGCCGCGTGGCCGCCGACGACATGGAGCGCGTGGTGCAGGCCACGGGCGCCACCATCCAGAGCACGTGCTCCGACATCCGCGCCGAGCACCTCGGCACCTGCGGCAGCTTCGACGAGCGCCAGATCGGCGGCGAGCGCTTCAACTTCTTCGAGGGCTGCCCCGAGGCCAAGACGTGCACGCTGGTGCTGCGCGGCGGCGCTGAGCAGTTCATCGCCGAGGTGGAGCGCTCGCTGCACGACGCCATCATGATCGTCAAGCGCGCCATCCGCAACAAGACCATCGTCGGCGGCGGCGGCGCATGCGAGATGGAGGTGTCGGCCTACCTGCACCGCTTCGCCGACACGAGCGTGTCCAACAAGCAGCAGGCCATCATCAAGAGCTTCGCCAAGGCCCTCGAGATCATCCCGCGCCAGCTGTGCGACAACGCCGGCTTCGACGCCACCGATATCCTCAACAAGCTGCGCGTCGAGCACCGCAAGGGCAACGTCTGGGCCGGTGTCGACTTCACCAACGAGGGCGTCACCGACATGATGGCCCGCTTCGTCTGGGAGCCCGCCCTCGTCAAGATCAACGCCATCCAGGCCGCCACCGAGGCCAGCTGCCTGATCCTCGGCGTCGACGAGACCATCCGGAACGAGGAGAGCGGCGCCCCCCAGGCCCCCGGCGGACCCCTGCCCCCCGGAGCTGCCCAGAGAGCCCTGCGCGGACGCGGCCGCGGCATGCCCAGACGGTAGATGGGGGAGGAAAGTAGACTAGAGCGGGCAGATCATGAATGAGAGGAAGAAGTTAAAAAAAAGTCAAGTATTGTACATTTTTTGCTGTCCGTGGTTGTATGATTGATTTGATACCATGCCGACCTATGTAGAACCGAGATGAATGGATGGATGGATCTCGTGGACACAACAAAAACGAAGACCCGAATTGCAAAAAGGCCGTAAAATACACCAACACCAACCGTCCATTTAACTCCTGACTTGATGCGTGCGTGTAGAAATATATCCGCTGGCTGTCCTGCCGTGTCCCTTTGCTACCTACCTGATCTAATCATGCACCGCATTTGCCTGTGGAAACGAAACCTAGCAATGATCGCTCGACCCAGCCGATAAATGCAGCAGGAAAAAAAGAAAGAAAAGAAAAACATATTTAAACTCCAACCGCAAGAAAGCCAACCAGCCTCCCATAAATGACACCCCAAGAACTCTTTCAAGCCTACCATGGTACATGCAGGTATCCACCTACATGATAACCGGCCTTCTCCGCCCTTGCCCGCCGCCATGTACTAATCCGCCCAGATCAATCCCGTCATCATCGTCGTCCTCATCGTGCGCAGACAGCAAGTGACTAACATCCATCTTGCCGCTGCCGCTATGCCCAGCAGCCCTACTGCTGCTGCCGCCGCTGACCACATTCCTAGTCCCGCCACCACTAGCACTGCCAACAATGCTACTCGCAGACACCCCTGCACTACCGCTACCAGGAGCAATGACATCAATGTCCATGGCCCCTCCATCCCCAGCCCCGCCATGTCCCGTAGAGGCAGAGGGCACCACCACCTCATCATCCTCATCGTCCTCCTGCGGCTCAATCAGCATCTCCAGATCGCGATCCACAGCCGCCTTCTCCGCCTCGTCTTCCTCGCGCGTGCGCTGGTGTGTGTGATGGTCCGCATGGTGGTGGTGTAGACCCGCGTGCGAGGAATGGTGGGGCTGGTTGGTGTCGACGTCGACGTCGGGATCGTCGTCGTCGTCGTCGTCGGCTGCGTTGAGGAGCGCCTGGAAGGTGTCTGCGTCGGGGTCATGGGCGTGTGGGTGGTGGTGCTGGGGTGAGGGGTGGTCGAAGGCGTAGTGGTGGTGGTGATGGTGGTGATGCAACGGGTCGGTGGTCGTCTGGCTTATTATCTGCGGGTCGATGGGCTGGTAGGCGGACACGGCGTGCGGGTCGTTGAGCGGCGGGAGGGTGACGTGCTGGTGGGTGGTTGACATGTGGGAGTGGTGCTGGTGCGGGTGGCGGGGGTGGTGTTGTTGGTGGGAGGGATGGAGAGGGCCGTGGGAGGGGTCTTGGAGCATGGGGTTGTTGTGGGTGTGGCGGGTGATGATGTCGTGGTCTGCCATGGTGGTGTCGGCGGTTGCGTGCAGGGAGTGCGTTGGGGGAAGGGGTATTATGGAAAGGTCTGCGCCGACGTCGGGGTATTGGTGATGCGAGTCGGATTTGTAAGGGTTCAGGAAGGATGGATCTGAGAGGGAGGGGAGTGAAGGTCTAGGTTGGCCGTTGGTGGTGCCGAGGTCAACGGGAGGAGCAGAGCCGGACGGGCTGGGGGACGAGCGCTTGGAGCTGGAGGCACCGGCAGAGGGATTCATATTGGGACGCTTTGCGCCATTGGCAACAACACTGGGGGAAGGCTGATGGGTCTGGGCGGCGGACGAAGTCTTGCCAAGCTCTTTACATTCAGCGCAGTTCCTAATTACATCCGAGACCGTCTCCTTGATGCGACTCCAGTGGTAGCGCTCGGCAATGGTGGCCGTCGTCTTGTTGATGCCCGCGTGCGCCTGGTTGTGCGCCCCCCGGGCAATGTCGTACTGCCGCTGCGGGTCCGAGATGACCTCCTTGTCCTTGAGCATCAGGACGTCGCCGTCAAGCAGCTTGTAGTGGGTCGCGGCGCTCCGCAGCCTGCTTTTCTCGGCGCGGTCAGCCCCGTTCGGATAGCGACCGTATTTGAGGTAGAACTTGATCTTGTCGAAACGCTCTTCACTCACGAGTTCCTCGCTGCCAGCGCCGCCCGCCGCGTCTCCCAGATCGCGCCCAAACATGATGGCGTCCACCAGCCGGTCCGGATAGCTCTTGAGGTTGCCGCAGGCCTTGACGCGCCCGATGCGCTTGAACCCGAGGGCGTCCCAGATCTTGCACGACGCCACGTTGGTCTCGTACACGAGGTTGAAAACCGAGTAGGTATATCCAAGCTTGGGCGCCCATTCCAGGTAGCTCTCGCCCATCAGACGGCCGACTCCACGGTTTCGGGAGGCGTCGGTGACGATGAAGCCGGCGTTGCACACGTGGCTGCTGCGGCCGGGATAGTTGGGTTTGATGTAGAAGGTTCCTAGACACTCCTTTGACCAGTCCTTCCCGTCGACAACGTCCTCGGGGCTCTCGATGTGGCCGAGGAGCATGATGGCACCGAAGTTCTGGAACCAGTAGGATGCAAACTTGTCAAAAGGCAGGGGGTCCATCATGGGGTAGGTGTCGCCACCCTCGATCTCCTTGTTGAACTGGTCGTTAAGGTATTGGAGTAAAGACTCGGGGACCTGGTGGCGGGAAGCAAAGGGGATGACGGTGGCCACGGTTTGGCGATCCCGGAGAGTCACATGGCGGGGGACGATGGTGTGTGGGAACGCCGGGTGTGCTGGGTCCGGGTAAGGGAGCGCTCCCGAGACACGGTAGATGGCCGGGGAGTCCGGGTCATCGAGCATGGCCGGCATCTTCGCGGACGGAAGCGTCGGATGTTCAAACGGACGTGGTAGCGGGCTGTACGCGCAGGCAAATCAAATCCAGTTTGTAAAATGGAGCAAAACACAGTAGTATTTGGAGAAGGAATGAAGAAAGGAGATCTGGGTGCCTCCTGCAACAAAACCATTAGCACTGGTTCTAGTCATTGACTGGCGGTGGTGTTTTTGTTCCTTCTTGCTCATCACGGACAGACTGAATACATAGATAGATGGGTAGATAGACATCAGACAACCTGGGCTAGGCCAGTGGCTCTTCTTTCTTGCCTCCAATCACAGCGAGGTATGAGTAAGGTGAGGTGTGTGATTTGTGTGTGTAGAGATGCGGTATGGACAAGATGGAACGAGACGACGGGTAACTGTACCTTGTACCTTGGAGTTGGCAGGAGCTGCTGCACTGCACGCAACCCAACGATCGAACGAATCTCGCCCGGGGAGCGATCAATCCAGGAACCGAACGAACGAACGGTACGGAACACAACCGTCCCAGCCGCCACTCGCCGACAGAGACAGAGCCTCACGCCAATCACGTAACGGGCGGCAGTGGAATGCCCAGGCCCCAAAAAGGTGCGTGGCGACAACTGAAACCTGCCTCGTGCCTGCCTGGCCAGCGCTGTGATGGTGGTACTGTCAATCAAATCACAGCCGGGTGAAGTGACGTGATGGGTCTGGTGAAACCGTGACTCGTGCGAAATCAGAAGGGGTCGGGCCAGGCACGAGGTACGGTACCCGGGGACGGGGATGGACGGATCCCGTTTCTGGAGGTGCTCAGACTCGTGCGTGCGTGCGAGCGTGCGTGCTCAGACTGGATGGGATGGGATGGATGGATGGAGCTGGCCGGGCTGAGCTGTGCTGTGCTGTGCTGAAATGTTCGTGGTGATGGTTTGTGCCCGGTGAGGGGAAATCCTCAGACCGAAGTTTTTGGTCCGGCCGGCTACCCGCCGACGCCAGCCGCTTAGTCACTGGCAGCAGTCGTGCACGGGCCTACCATATTGACTTTGAGGGAAGGCATGCATGCATGAAGTGAGGTGAGTGGGGTAGTCCTACCAGAACACTGCCACTTGGGACCGATAGGCAACGTCAGGAAACACGCCCGACGAGGGCTTAGGCAATGTTACATCGATGAGAGAATCAGCAGCATGCTGCATATATCCTCTGTACAACAGGCCATAAATATCACCCATAGACAAACAAGAAAAGCAACAACGAAACAGAGCTTAAAACATAATGTATTGTACACTTCTCGACTTACAGTACAGCTACCCACCGCAACACACTCACAGAGCAGCCGTCTACGCCTTCGCCTCCGCCTCCATCTCCGCGGCCTCCCGGCGCTTCTGCATCTCGACCGCGCTGACCCAGCTCTCCTCAGCCCGACCCCCCGACCCCGCGCCCTTCTCGCTGTCCTGCTCCATCTTGGTCTTGATATCCTTCGCGATGAACGCATCCACATCGGCCGGGGTCTCCCAGGTAACCACGCCGTCCTCGGCAGCGGCGCGTCTCCTCGCCTGTCCGCGCTGGCCCGCTCTGCCCAGGACACAAGCAATGACCGCCACGGCGCGTAGACTGCACACACACAAATATCTCCCCGTTAGCACACACCTCATACTCGTCAAAAAAACTCCCAGCAGCAGTGAAAAAAACTCACCTGTCGTCGTTGGCCGGGATCTGATACGTCACCCACGTCGGGTCGGCATCGGTGTCGACAATGCCAATCGTCGGGATATTCGCCTGCCCGCACTCGTACAGCAGCGTGTAATTCTCAAGCGGGTTCAAGCAGACAACCAAATCCGGCACCACAGGCCTGCGGTCCTGCAAGTGGCTCTCGAAGCCAGGAATCGGCTGGTCCTTGCCATCCACGATCTGCAACGCACCCGCCGCAAGCAGCTGGTCACGGTTCGTGATCGTGCCGGGCGTCCACTTCTGGAACAGGTGACACGCGCCCGCGAGCTCGGCCGCGCGCACAACAATCGGCATCTGCCCGCGGCGGGTGCCGACAAACAGGACCAGCCCACCGTGGAAGGCGACCTCCTCGACGACGCGGGCGGCGCGGCGCAGGTGCGCAGCCGTAGTCTCCAGGCTCAGGATGTGGATGCCCTCGCGCACGCCGTAGATGTATCGCGCGTTGGCCGGGTTCCACCGCGACGTGTTGTGGCCCATGTGCGCCTGCGACGCCATGAGCAGCTCGAGCGACGCGTCGTGCGGCGGGTCCGCCAGCACGTCGTCGGGCGTGTACCGCTTCTCGACGTGCGACCCGACCGACCTGGTGTGGCTCTGGATCTGCTTGAACTTGAAGTAGTTGCCCGGGATCTTGTCGGCTTCTTCTTGGGCCCGCTTGGCCTCGTTGGCCTTGGCCGAGGCGGCCGAGACGTTGAGCGTCTTCTTCACGATCGAGGGGAGTCCCTGCGGAGGATGGCCAGCCGAGTTCGCGGTGGCTGTCGTCGTGGTTTCGGTCGAGAGGGGGCGCGATTGCTGCTGGTGCTGGTGCTGCGGGCGAAAGCACACCAGGCGCGATGCTGGGGCGGCCAGGGCATTCCGGCCTGGACTCCGGTCAGGTTAGCATTGGCAGACAAGGAGCCTTTAGAGGTCGGCTACTTGCCCTGCCGCACACCAAAATTCCGTATGATCATCGTCGACATGCCGTTGGTGAGCTCATCGTCGTCGGGAGGATGTACCGTCGAAGCGTCGGCAACTTTTCTCGAGGAAAGCTGCGTGAGACGGGCGTGGTCCGTGCGGCTAGCTCAATTGGCCGTTCTTTTGTCCGGTGGCCTGCCTCGTCGCATGCACCACCTGCAGGGTCCAGCATCACAGTTCCCCTGACACCGCACGCTAGGTATAATCACAGTTACCATATCCGCAAAAGAAAAGCGCTGCAAAAAAAATCGATGGAAGAATACATATTAATTTATAAAACTAAGGCATAGCGGATGTCAAGTAGGTAGGCACCCGAGGAAAAGTATAATGAGTACCGGGTACCTGCAAGTCAAGACAAACCGAACCGAGTACAGAGAAGAGGTAAGTACAAGGTACACACAAACACGCAAATCTACAACCCGAGACTCCTTGCCGTTCTAATGATAATTAAAAGTGATTCCAGCAACCATTGCATTGCTCTTCTCTCCGCATGCACCAATCTCCTCTACCAAACACATAACAGCACAAGAGGCGGCCCATCCATCCTCAATCCGGATTATAGCCCCCTCCTCTTCCAAATCCACAACCGACACACAACACCAGCTTATCTGCTCGAGCCAGACATCCTCGAAATCGCAAACACGCCCACAATTACCACCGCCAGCGTGACAATAGCACCGGGCAGCAACAGCTCGTTCGGCACGCCAGCAATGACAGCCTCCTGCTGCTGCTGCGGCGCCGCCGCCGCCGCGCGATTCCTCGCGTTCCGGCCGCGTCGAACCCGCGACTCGTCCTCGTCCTCACTCTCGCCCTCCTCTTCGTCCTCATCCTCCAGCGCCCTCCTCCGCTCGCGCAGAACCGACGACGCAGGCGGGGTGGGCAGCACCACGGGCTCGGGGGCAACCGGCGTCGGGGCGGCAGAAACCGGCGCCTCCTTGGGGTCGTGGACGAACAGGTCCACCTTATCCCGACGGCCCTGGCGAGCGAGCAGGATCGCCTCAAGCAGGTCCTGGTCCGTGGTGATGGAAACCGAATCGCCCTCGTCGTCGAGGTAACTGAGCGCAAACCCACCGGCCAGCTTGCCGCCCTCGACGACCGGCGTGCCGCCGATGGCCTCGACTTCGGCGCCGAGCTTGGCCGACACGCTCGAGACGAACTCGTCCATGCCGTGCGCAGCGACAACCTGCAGGCGATGGACGCGGCCGCTGGGCGCCTTGAACTTGAACGCGAAGGCCACCTCGGCGGGCGGGAGCTCGGGCGCAGCACCCGCGACGCTATGCGGGGGCGAGTTGTCGCCCGCGTGACTAGCGGAATCGCCGGGCGCGAGGCTGTCCGTGACAAGTCGCTCGCTGCGCGAGATGTCAGGCGACATGAGCGAGCGCGGGCCGCCCTGCGTGTGGTGGTGCGAGCCGCCGTCGCCCGAGACCATGGACTCGGTCTCGTGATCGAGCGAGAGCCAGAACTTGTTCCAGGCCGGGCCTTCGCTGTCGGTCGTGCCCATAGTGTTGATCTGCTCGAGCGTTGCGTAGGTGAGCTTAAGCACGTCGACCATGCCGACGATTTCGCCGCCTTCGTTCATGACGGGGAGGTTGAGGTAGTGACCATCTAGAGGGAGGCATGTTAGCTTGTCCCATGTCTTGCTATGATATGTGGAGAGCGAGAGTGCTCACCATGCATCTTCCGCAGAGCAGCCTGGATGCTCATGTCCATGGGCGCAAAGTCGGGGTGAGGGGTCATGACACGGACAACGCTGCACGTGGCAGGGTCGAGACCAGGGGCGATAACCCGGAGAACGACATCCTTGCTGGTGAAGATGCCCGTGATAGCTCCCTGGTCCTGGACCAGAACAGCCGTGGTGTGGTTCTCCTTCATCATGTGCGCCGCATCCTTCACCGACGTCCGGACACTGACGGTCACCGGGGGGCGGCCGTCCAGCACCGACTCGAGTGTGGGACCGGACATCTTGGACCGCAACGCTTCGACGTATTGGATGATTTGCTGGGGCTGGGTGGTGCCAAGCTCGGACTGGACACCTTCGAGGGCATCGTAGAGGCGTCTGGACGACGAGTAAGCCCGCTCGAGCTTCTCCATGGCGTCGTAGAAGCACTTTGTGATGTCGAGAATTCCCGAGATGTCCTGGTTCTCGTCCATGACGGGCAGATGGCGGAAGCCCTTGCGGACCATCAAGTCGAGGGCGTCGGTGGCGCTGGTGTCGGTCATGGCGCACAGCGGGTTCTTGGTCATGATCTCGGCGATGGTGACATGGTTCGCCTTGAGGCCTGCGCCCACGACGCGGAAGGCAAGATCCTTAGCGGTGAAGATGCCTGTGATTCTCTCGTTGTCGTCGGTGACGAGCACGCAGTCCTCGCGCTTGGCGGCCATGAGCTGCGCGGCCTCGGCAACAGTGGTGTTGGGCTTGATCTGGAGGGCGGGGCTCGGCTTGAGGGCGAGGACGGTTCCGGGGGGTGCTTTGCGGGAGTGCCGGGCCCGGCTCGTGAGGTGCTTCTTCTTGTTGAGGTCGGTCTCCATCTTCTTGCGGATGGCCTGTTCACGTCGCGTTAGTTCCATTGAACTGCTCCTTGGGTGTTGGTGATGGTTTGCGAGATTGCCCTGAGGGCCTCGAAGCAGGCGAGGGCGGCGGAACGTACCTCATCTCTCTTGGACTGCTTTTGCCTGCTCGTGCTGACCGAAGACGCGGCGCCGCTCTCGCTGGCGGGCATGACATGGGTCGGCGGCTCGAGGACCGGCCTAGGAATCGCCGATGTGGTCGGACTGTTGACGAAGGGGATGGCCCCACGGGGCTGTCCGCGGCCGGGCGTGCCTCTGACGGTGCCTGGGGTGGCCGACATTGTGATGGTGGTGGATGGTGCGGTAAGGTCAGCGAAGGCGGCCGAGAGGGAAAAAAGTGGCAGCCGGTTGTCGGTAGTGGATGATGGCGGTTTTGGATGCAGAGCCGACTCCGAAAATAATCAGCAGGCAGATGCTGTTTGGTGAATGGCGCTGGGCTCTGGCAGGCGGGAGATGCACTGTCGCAGTCCTGTCCAATGAGATGATCAGATGACCCAAGTCCGCCGTCGAATTGATCGGCGAGGGAGAGCCCGGCGAAAAACAGGCCTTAAAATTTGAGAATCGTTGGCGCGGCGATGCACAGGCCACTGCATGCGACTTTGGTCAGGAAAGTCACCCCACCTCGAATGTCGCGGATGGAGCCTCGGGAAGTGGTGGAAATGGCGGCTGTTCAGACCGAACGGCACTAACTATTTCTGCAGCGGTTCTTGGTGCGGGTCTGTTAGTGCGGCAATGCATCGCCTTCCGTCCCTCGCCTTTCCGACAGCCGAAAGCAATGTCTCGAATGATGATTTTCAACTTTCATTTTCCGCAGCTGTTATTCAAGCAGCACATCTGCGAAATAACGGTGTCTGGCAATTTTGTTTTTCCTACGACTCTATTGTTTTGAATAGCGAAAAGGCCAGAAATAGTGCATCGCAACCTCAAATTTATCACACCTGGAATTCCAGCGTCACGGTGAATGTTATTCCACCACTCGAAATCCGTCCCATGCTTGATACCAACTTCAGTATCCGCAGCTTCATATCATGAACTGTTAACTATGTGTGAAGGCACGTATGGCTTTCCCACGAGGACCTCAATTGCCCGTGGCATGAAGAGTAGAAACCTACATCGCACAAAGCCACCATTGAGCAATGGTATGTCGGAGCAGTCAATGACACGCGCTGATAACATGAACCGCTTAGGTGATAGACAATAGGAATCTCCGTATTAGTTATCGTCTTTAGGTCCAGGAAGATCAAAGTACCGATATGCGCTTCACCGGGGGTACATGTGGTCGAGAAGGGATTAACTCTAGTACAATGCTATTCCAGGTTTGAGAATTTTGAGAACTCAAATGGCCCTAACTCGCCAATGGCATCTTCTGCAGCAGAACCAAAGTTATTTGTGTAATATATGCTTAAGATGTTTGGTGGCCCCAAGTGGCTCTTAAGGTTTTATTTTTCCAGCCTCCACGGCATTGTACGGTCGACTCAGCCTCTAGGTTGGCATCCAACTCTATTTAAAGTCAACCTATAGAAGGAATAATCTTCTACATGAATCACATGTGCGTTTAGTTGAGCCGCATTAAAGACCAACATATACAGCAAGGAATACCTCCCAGTTTCATACACGACGGTCATCTGTCCTCGTCCAAATACCTAGATAGATCAATAATTCACTGTCTATAACAACGGAATGATAGACATATGAGTCTGCGTTGGATGACCAGCACCCAAGGTGCCTATCAACTTCAAGAGCATGTAGTTTATCTTGGGTGATGATCTCTGTGCTTCAACCTCTTCTTGGCTTCACCGGTGCTGTCATAATGACATTTCGTTATCGTCGATGTCACTGGGCAAGTCATTTGCCAATCAAGTGAAATCCAGAACGTCCGTGAAAACTGTGCTCCGGAGCGTGCTCGAACTAATACAGGTAGATTAATTGTCTGCGGCGTTGCCATCGCGCCGTGTGATGTTGAGTTTGTCCTACATCCGGTACCAATCATGGGACAGTCTGATCAAATTCGCGACTTGTGGCCTAAGTTGAGAATATTTCGGGCAAGTGCATGACCAGGAAATCGGCATTTTTTCACTCGTCTCAGTTTCTCAACTTTGATGCCTCAGTGAGTTGCCAGGCCGGTGAAATATTACATTGGAGGAAAAGAAGAAATAAATAAAGGAAATGAAACTACCTGACGTTTGCGCACGTTCAAAGGTGTTCTTGTGTGTTGAATGGACCTACAGTGGATAACCATGACGTCTCACACGGACCCATCATGAACCCAGGGTGAATCATCACGACTTTGAATGGCGCAGCCAACCTCTTTTTCCCGCCGCGTTTCTTGTTGCTTGACGGAGGGATTACGTAAAGGGCTAGGACGGTGTCTGACGGCCAACGTCGCGCTGGATGAAACTCCACAGGTGCCAGAGACCTGAAGGAGAAAAGCACCGAAATGGCTTGCCGGCCAATCACACCCTCAGTCGGGCCTTCCCACACAACAGGTTCAGGCGGTGCCGCATTGGGGATCAGGGCACGCGGTGCAATAGCGGTGCAAGATGCGCCAAAAAGGCCAGGCACAGCGCAGGCACAGAGTCCAATCTTGTTTCACCCGCATGATTGCCAATTATCCCTTGACACGGCCGAGCCGGGGTCACCCTAGCCGACGTCATCCACATTTCCCTTTGCGACTCAGGAGCAACCAGGTTGGGTCTTCGGTGTCCCATCATTCCACCTGCTCCTTCCCCGTTTTTCGCGAACCTTGACGACGCCGCCGACGATCTATTCTGATCCATCCCAGCGAAAGAAAATAACTACTGCGAACGCCTCGGGAGGAAAGGTCGAGCTACCGAGCTCGGGCAGAATTATTGTTGCGAATTACCCAAAATAAGGACTCGATTCTCATGCACGACGACACGCTACGCGCAAGCCAAGCCAAACGTCAATCCACATCTCGAACCAGCTGCATCCCTTCGACGCGGTGATCTCGGCCACGGCTACACTCGACCCCTCCTGCGACCTGTCGCACTCAACTCGACCACTACTTAGCTAATTAGCTGCTGCCACCGGTCGACGGTGGGCAGCGACGCAAGCATGGCACCGCACGGAGACTCAATCGCCGTCAAGTCATCACTCGGGTCGGCGCCAGTAAACAACATCAAACGCGCAGCATTCCAAGCAATACGTCAAATTGGCACCCTCCTCGCACGCGACGACAACACCGACGCGAAATGCCACCCGCAGCCCAATATCAACCTCTGCGAAACGACAGGCTCCAGCAACTCTAAGTCGACCATATGGATCGTCATCGGCTGCTGTGTGTGAGTGCATCCCGCCCGGGAGCAGCGACCCGACTGGACAGGGTGCGATTTTGTGTTCGGTTGACTGACAAGAATCATTTCCAGCGGAATTCTGTTCGTCGCGACCCTGGCGGTATTGGGGTTCCTGCACATACGAAAAACGAAGCGCGACAAGCTGGAGGACCAGGTCGACCAGTTCCGCATGGCCGACTACGGACTCGACATTGACGACCTGCCCGGCACGTCCTCCAAGAAGGTAGCGCAGGAGGCCCAGCGCAAGCGGTCGCTGGATGACGGAACCCTAACACCCAGCGTCGATGGGACACGGTCGCACGACCCGATGCACACCGGCCCGCTCAGCCCGCCGCGCCAACCCGCTGCAGCTGCATCGAGGGGCCACATGAACCCCTTCGTATCCCCCGCCGACGACGAGGCGGTATCTGTCCAGTCGGCGGATCAGCAGTGGCCACAGAGAGACGACTCCACGCAGAAGAGGTGATGAGCTGGCAAGGCAAAAGAAAAAGACGAGGGGTGTTGAGCAAGCACGAGCCACGGCCCCGGGAGACGAGTTACGAATGTAATTGTTAGTGTATTAAACGGCAGGTCTGTTTTCAAGGCTAGATTTGGTGGGCAGGAATGCCATGGCCATGAGTGTTACGGCCGTCGGGCTGAATGGGACGGTGGGATTTGATCTGACGGGGAACCCAGCCACGAGTTAAGATAATATCAGCTCAATCCAACTGCCTTGGTTGGTGTGCATTATCCGATATTGGGGGCCTGCTAACCACTGAGGCCTGAGACCTGAGACCTGGAGCAGGGAGCGACGAGGAAGGAGCGACGAGGCTCCTGCGCTTGGCGGTGAACTTGTCGCAACGACCGATCGTGCTGAGGGCGTATCCAGGTACCTACTAAAAACGCCTACTACCACGGGCAGGCAGACAGGCAAGGTGGACGGACAACTTCCCGTTGACAGTCAATTCGTACTTGCAGGCAACAACCCCGCAGCATCGCCCAAACGACACTGCCACCCACGACGACGACGTTCATTTGACCCAACAACTCCCGAGTTCTTTTTCTCCCCAGACTTCATTCTCAGCAATCCATTTTCTCTTCTTCGATCATTTGAAGCATAAATATCATCCGATCCCAGACCGACCACGATTGACCGCATATCGTGACCCCATGTCGGTCGCAGTCAGCAAAGGAGCCGAGGCTCTGGAGAGCCTTTCCCAGAGTGACGACTCAAGATGCATCGAAAATCCTGCGCTGAACGGGCCTTCAACAACACCATCGTATCAGCAACTGCCCGAGCACCGGGCAGCCCATTCTCCTCGAGTTGATGACACAACATGTTCTCACAATCCCGAACCAAGCGTCTCCTCGGTCTTCTCGAGCCCATTCTCAAACCTGCAACTGGCAGATCAGCATGAAGCAAAAGCAGTCGAAAGGGCATCCCCTCAGGGCGACAGCCCTACATCCCCCGATGCTCTCAAGCCACACGTCCGTTCAGAGCTCCCACACCCATCGCCGTACCAGCAACTCAAACGCCACAGCCGTGAGATACGCATCCTGTGCCTCCTCCCTGGTCTCTACAAAGATCCCATACGCGGGTATCTCAGGACCGCCAACCTCGACGACAACCCTCACTACGAGGCGCTATCCTACGTGTGGGGAGACCCCCTCATCTGCAAGACCAGCTTTATCGATAAACAACCCATCGATGTCACAATCAACCTTTTTCTTGCCCTTCGACGCATACGCCACCGCCGCCGTGGTCGGCACATCTGGGTGGACGCGATTTGCATCAACCAGAGCGACGATATCGAGAAGACTCACCAGGTCAACTTGATGAGACACATCTATCCCAATACAGCGCACGCCATCTTATGGCTCTGCGAGTTCTCCCATGTCTATGCTTCCACCCTGCCCCCCCGCTGTGGACCTGGACTGCAATGTTACTGGCCCTCAGCAAGACCTGAGCCCTAAGCAGAACTACTCGTTTGGCTCAGACAATGTCTTGCCGCAGGAAACGTTTGAATCTGCATTTGATCTCATCGAGATAATGGCGGAAGGTGGTCATTTCTATCCTACAGACCCCTCGAAGACTTATAGAATCGATAATCAGCGGGTTGATGCATTGTCGGATATAATGAACCTCTCATGGTGGCACCGCATATGGACAGTCCAGGAAGCTGTGCTGCCGGGAAGGGCTTCCATTAGATGTGGATCAATACAGCTAGACTTTTCGGTTTTCCTCACCGCTTTGTTTAGGACCAGAGTTCATCTCAGGCAGCAATGCTGCGGAAATTTGAAAATCCTCAACTCGTTTTGGAGCACTGCAGGGCCCCTTGCAAGGCTCAAGCAGAATGCTCCATCTCCCATTTCATTTATCTACTCGCTGCACCAGTTCAAAGCTCGCCTGGCATCAGATCCGAGGGACAAAGTATTTGCTCTGTTGGGTTTGGGTGGCACGGCAATCTCAGCCAACTACGAACTTCCCCTCTACAAAGACGTCATCTTGAGTTTGGTGCATGGACTCATTGTAGAATCAAAGGAGATTTTTGTTCTTTTAAGGACTGCAGAGAGAAATCGGTCTCCTGATCTACCCACGTGGGCCCCAGACCTGTGTGCTGAGCTCGATTTGACGACACAGGGCTATATCGGACAGATGGGTCGGTTTGCCAAATATCGGTATTATAACGCGGCGGCTGGAACACTGGCCGAGACCGGAGATACGGGGTCAGAATCACTACTAGCATTGCAGGGGCTGGTTGTGGATGAAATCCTGGAAATTGGGAAATGTTATGACGACGTCGATCAGACGCTCGAAGTAACTGCAGAGTGGCGGAATGTCATGATTCAGGCTCGCGAAATAAATTACGGCACATACCCACGCGGGGGAACATACGAACAAGCCTTTTGGCGCATGATGGCCACGGGCATTGTCGGGTTCAGATATGGCGAAAGTTATAGAAGGAGGAGGGCGAGAGCGAGTGACGAGGCCCAGTGTAGCGAGGAATGGAGCCCAAATTTCAAGGCTTCGTGTGAGGTCCCGCGGTCCTACGGTGGTTGGTTTTTTGTTACGCGGAACGGCCTGATTGGTGTTTGTCATTCAAAGGTTGAAGTCGGAGATGCTGTCTATGTTCTCCTGGGAGGGCGCATGCCGTTCGTTCTTCGACCAAGCAAAGGCCACGAGGAGAGTATCAAGAGCCCTTGTTATGAATATGTTGGTCAGACTTACGTTCATGGCTTTATGGATGGAGAGGTAATGAGGGAGGGTCGTGAGCCTCAGTGGATCACGTTAGTGTGATAGGGGGGTTTTGAAGAAATGCCATGGTTTGAGACAGCATTTGACAACGTAGAGTGGACCGAAAAACGTTGATCATATACATCGGCTTTTAAGGATAATTATACTAACGTTACGCCAGTGGAAAACATACCATCAAAACCGTCTCCGACGACAACCACCTCGCGGAGTTTCCAACACCTTCTCCAAACGACACCAAACAGTTACTTCACGCTCAACAGCTTAGGTCACTCAAGTAGGCAGACTGATCACCCTCCTCTTGACTACAAGAACCCTATATCACCCTCAACCTGCTTACCTGACTGACCCCCCAACTCGGCTTCTTCAAATCAAAGACACCTCCTGCGTCATACCAGGCACCCTACAGAGTTCCTCTCGGTGAATAGAGTGTCGCCAATCCTCGGCACTCCCATCCCCACCGTCCCATCCACCGCCCTGGCCCCCTTTGACACGACCTCACAACCATACTTCCACACACCCCACGCAACAAACGCCAGCACCTCCAGCCTCCCGACCGTCCCCCCACTGCACGTGGTGCCCCCCACGCTAAACGGATGGTAATCCTCATGCCGGCTGATGTCCTTGTTCCGCAGGAACCAATACGGATCATCCACGAGGTGCGCCTCGGGGACGTCGAGCAGCTAGCGCTCGGGAGCAGGAGCTTGTTACCGGCCGGGGTGAGCTTGCCTCTAGGCGCACGGGGTGCAGGGTCTCCTGGTTCCTTGCCACCCGAGCGAGCTTATCAAACAGGAAGAGTGAGAGCCAGAAGGGAAAGAACACCTGTCCAGGCTTTGGATCCTTACATATCAAGCAACCCGAGAAACCACTGAGGCCATCCCTCCTTTACAATATATTAGTTGGGAACCTGCAAGCTACCGTATATTCTCTCGAAATAGAGATTCGTTGGTGGGTTTTCACGTGACCTGAAGACACCATCACCCAATATTAACACTGCTTCAAAGTCCATCAAAATCGTCAATGCTCAAAAAAGACCCATCTTTTCTCGATTATCTCAGCAAAGGCGGAAGGTTTCCGTGTCGCTCATTGGCCACTCGCTGCCAAATGATCCGTGAAAGAGACCCACCAACGAATCTCTACTTCGAGAGAATATACGGTATTCTTTCAGCAGGCTTGGACAATCTCAACAATTCCTTTGTCTTCTTCCCCTCCGAGGCGCAATGCTGGACACACATGCGGCAGCAGATTACTATAGGCTCGAGGTTTCGTGAAACTGATTATAGTCCCACAATCGAGCGAGAACGCTAATTATACATCCCGTGTTTCATGTTCTCGAGGTTCTGAGAGGTGCCTAGTGCGACCCATTCCTGTTCCGGAGTTTGACATCAACAGGTTTGCGGACCCGCTGTTGGCTGGGGCAAGGGGTATTATAGCCATTTTCGCGCACGGGCTCGGCAGGAGATGTCGTGGGGCTGTGACGAGAGACTGGCAAAGTGTGAAGGGGGGCAGAAGAAACGGGAGAAGAAGGGGAGAGAAGAGGAGAGAGAAGAAAGGAGAGAAGAAAGGAGAGAAAAAAAGAGAGAAAAAAGCAGAGAAGAAAGGAGAGAAGAAAGGAGAAAGCAGGGAGGAAAGAAAAGAGGAAAGAAGAGAGAACCGTAGTATTACGAGCGACCCAATAAGGGAGCGATAACAAAAATGAGTTCAAGTGGTAAACAAATCCAATGCCTCTAGTAGGTACCTGATCTATTTACGTCACAAAACTCAAATGGGGTCTGGTTGCATTGCTGCTCGCCATGACTCGAGACAAAAGAAAAGCATCCACAATCCAACCACGAGGTGAATGGTCGACAGGGTGAAAGCATCCAAAAAGAGACGCAACCCCACGTAAATCTGTGGAGATCAGAGAGCAGAGTTTGCACAAGAAACAGATGAGAAGGGTGGGATTTGAACCCACGCCTCTTACGAGACCACGGATTTTTTGCTCTCTCGCTCGGTGGAGAGAGAGAGTAGAATGAAATTAAGGGTATCCTTAACGTGGCGCCTTAGACCGCTCGGCCACCTTCCCGGTATTGTTGTTTATGTGTGTTTGGGTGGGTACTGGGCTATTTCAACATCGTGACTGGGCGTTTGACCTCGGGTGATAATTGGATATGGCCTGACTTCCACTTCACCACATTGCAGCTTCATGCAAAACACGACACTCTAAACAGTTATTGAGACAAGATGCCAGTATGCCAGTAGTTCAAATTACGGAGTATTGTTGATGCTCTGTCTTTGCAGTGACGTGGTGAAGAATAACTAAACGGAAAACGTGAACGAGAGATACAAGTAGATGTTGATATGGGAGGTAGATGAAAACAAAATGATGGGTATTTACTTGTATGAAACGTGCAACGTGCAACTTGAAAGTCCCATATCTAGGTACCTGGTAATTATGACTCCGGCTTCGCATTCTTTTCCGACCCTAATGACTTCTCCGCGTCCCCTACCGCCGGCTCTTGTGGCCGTGCAACTTCACCCGTCTCCGATACTTCCTCGACAATCTGCGCTCTTTCCTCTGTTGTGATGTCCCCGGAAACTTCCCGCCTCTCCGACGGCACTTCCCTCTCGGACTTGCCCGTCACCGACTCAGGCTTATGATCCGCCGCGGCCTCAAAGTACTCCTCGGGCGCCGTCGCGTCCGACTCGGCATTCTGCGACATGGAGTCGCAGCCCGTCAGCACATCCGACGCGGAGGAGCTGCTGGTCTCGTAGATGGACTCCACGTGCGGTCTGGTCATCTCTGCCAACGACTCAAGCTGGACCATCTCGGGTAATAACTCTGGAGTGGCATCGTCGTCGTCGTCGTCGTCGCCGTCGTCGATAGGGATGGAAACAGGTGACGAATCTGGGTTGTTCCTCTCCTGCTCCTCGCCAGACAGCTGTGTGGTCTCAGCGACAGGACACGTGCTCCCGGAGAGTCTCGCGACCGGCACGTCGACGCGCTTGCCCCCCGGCTCGACGTAGTACGCCACTGCCACGACCATCCCAATGGGCGTCGCTCTCGCGGTCTCCGGCACTGCGACCGGCGGCTCACTCACGCTCTCAGACTGGCGGGAGACAGATCGCGGCTGGGAAACTTGAACGTCATCGTCGTCGCGCTTCTCCTCGTCTTTCTCAGCGAGCTGCGTCCCCGCGATGGCATTCTCCCGGCCACCCGGCTGCGAGTAGACGCTGTCGGAGTCCGAGCCGCGAGAGACGACGGGGGAGCTCTCGGTGTCCGGGCTCGAGTCCTTGAACTGCCGCGAGAGCCGGTCGTTGCCGGGCTCGGGCACGACGACGGTCCGGCCGTCGACGGCCGTGCAGATGGCGACGGGGGACGTGGCGATCACCTCCCCGTCTACGACGACGGCGGTGCGCTTTCCCCCACGTAAGACGAATTTGGAGGCCAGGATCTTGTCCATGCTGTGCCGCTTGATCACCAGGCTGATTACGAAGGCCGCGCAGGCGGCGCCGGTGATCAGCCAGTAGACGCCGTGGAAGCCGTGGACATCTGTGGTTTGCAATGTCAACTTCTGTCGTGCGGTCGATGTGCGGGGGTATGGATTTGCACTTACAGGCCTCCAGCGCGCCAACGCGGACCGGATCGTCGGGGTCCATCAGGGCCATGGTGCTCACAAACGCCTCGGAGTTGTGCGCAATGTCCTGCGGGAGGCCTAGCTGGTCGAGCTTGGCGCTCATGAGGTTCTGGAAACAGGTCCCGCCGATGGCGACGCCGACCGACATGCCGAGCGTGCGCATGAAGGCGTACATGGCCGCGGCGCGGCCGGCGTCCTCGACGTGGCTGATGGCCTGGATCCCGACGTTGATGCTCGTCAGCAGCATGCCGTGCCCGATGCCGAAGACGGCGAGGATGACGGCCCAGACGACCGTCTTGGTGTTCTGGTCGAAGAAGACCAGCAGCCCGCATGACACGGCTGCCAGCAGCCAGCCCAGCCAGATGGCCCAGCGGAAGCGGCCCAGTCGCGTCGTGAGCAGCGAGATGAGGATGCTCCCCGGGAGGAGGAAGCAGGTGACGGGGAACACGTTCAGGCCCGCGTGGGTGGGCGAGGAGAAGCGCACGGCGGTGAAGTAGAAGGGGACGTAGTACAGGGCGCAGAAGAGCTAGAAGTTCGGTCAGTGAGATTTAAGAGGTTGAGAAAAGAAAGGGGGTGTAAACATACAATGAGACCCTGGAACAGAGCGCATGCATACGCCGCCACGGCCGAGGACGAGTAGAACAAGGACGGGCGCAGAAACGGCTCACGAGCGCCGTGGGATTCCCAGACCAGCGAAGCCATGACGCCCACCGCGCCGATGATCAGCGGCGCGATGACTTGCGCGCTCTTCCACTTGTACTGGACACCTGCCCACGAAAGGCCGACGAGGAAAATGGTCAGGCCTCCGATGAACAGGAACCCGCCAACCCAGTCCACGCGCGCGAGCTTGGATGTCAGCGATGTCTTTTCGGTGCTGAGCTTGACGAAGAGAGGGACCATGATCAGACCCAGAGCGCAGAATGGGAACTAGAGATTTTCTTCTCGTCAGCAACAGAAAGACGGAAGGTTTATGGGGAAAAGATGTCAGCGGGTGCATCTCACGTTGACGTAGAAACACCAGCTCCAAAAGACATGCTCGACAAACAACCCTCCAATCAGCGGGCCGAGCACGCTCCCCAGCGCCCACGCGCCGAGGACAAAGGAGAAGTACTTTGGCCGCTGCCGCAGCGGGACGATGTCGGCAAAGATGACCTGGCCCATGGTGATGATGCCGCCGCCGCCGATGCCCTGGACCGAGCGGCCGGCGAAGAAGACGGCAAACGTCTTGGCGATGGGCGCGCAGAGCACGGTCCCGAGGGTGAAGAAGAGCACCGAGATGATGAGCATCTCCTTGCGCCCGAATATGTCGGACAGCGCGGCGATGAAGGGCTGGCACACGGCGCAGGTCAGGAGGTATGAGGTGCCGGCCCAGAAGGCGTCGGTGGTGGTGCCGCCAAAGTCTTCTGCCAGGGTCTGTTTCCTTGGTGGTCAGTTGTTTTTCTTCTTCTTCTTCTTCTTCTTCTTCTTCTTCTTCTTCTTCTTCTTCTTTTCGAATGTCATGGGGTGAGTGAGGCGTACTGGCAAGACGGATACGAGAATGGTTGCGTCCAGGGCTACCATCAGCGAGATGACGGCCAACGTGCCCATGACGGCGTACTCCTGCGGCCCGGGCTTCCACTCGGCCTGCGGGTCGTCCACCTCCTCTAGCTTGGTCACGTCTAGGGCCGTGGCCTCGACGTCCTCGTCGGGCCCCTCTCGGTGCGGGACAGTGGCGGAGGAGGCCGTGATATCTCGAGTGACTGCCATGGTTGACACTTCTCAGGTGAAGCACCCGCAGTTGACAGGCTAGGAGTATAGGTCGAGAGCAATCACAGGCAAGGAACTGCCTGGTAGCTCGGGGGGCGCCTTCAACAGCGGGAGTTGGAAGGACGATGGTAAAGCGGGAGGCAGAGGTGGTGATATCTCATGTGTCGGGTAGGTGAGGTAAGGCAAGGTAGTGTAAGAGTTTCTCAAACCATTGGAGCTGGTGGCGATGGGCGATTAGCTTTTAAGGAGTATCGCTTGGCCTGGGAGTGGATGGGTGGGTGGGACATCAAGGGCGTCTGGTGTCTCTTGCAACGCAGGCTGGATACCGAGGCGGAGAGGCATATGTAGTAATAGAACGAGAGGTAGGTGGCAATGAAGAGAATGCGCCCCAGGTGCCAAGAAAAGGAGCCACGTTTTGGCGTGGGCCCCCCGCTGTCTGTCTGGGAGCTGGGTGTGTGAAGGACTGGACCGTGAGACGAAGGTTCGTGGACCATGCGCAACGCGCGCGAGCGCGAGAGAGAGACCGGGTCCGATGATTTCGACTCGGCCGAGATCCACAGCGTCTGATGCCTGGGCCTGCGGACGCCCGCCCGGGGCGCTGCGGGTAGCTAAGGTATTATCCATCATCTTGATGAGTGGTCATGCGCGTTCAAGGGTGTTTTGGGGGCTCCAGATGTTCAGGTTGCGTCAATGCATGTAGGTGAGCTGCGATGTGCTTGATGTGCACCTAGGAATGGAACATCATGTACATTGAAGGGGGAATTGTCTTGACACGGCGAGGTTTGCACCACAGACACATTTCTGGATTCATTTTTCCCGCACCCCAAACCTGCCATGCCACGGTCAAGATGGAAGTGATGGCTGCATCGTCAGTGCGAGACTCGGAAGGAGCACCGTTGGTGGCATGTGGCCGGCCGTTGGACTAATGCGTGGCAGCACAGAAGCATAACCTTGTTTTCTGATTAGTCCCCGACGGCTTGTCCTGGTCTGGGTCTAGTCGCAGTTTCCGAGAGCAATGTGAAGGAATGCCCTTTCTCGTCCGAAGCTCACTGCATACCGACCTGGTACCCAATCTACGGCCGATGGCGCAGACTAGGGGCTGTATTCGACGCAGCTTCCAGCTAGCCGCATCGACTCGAAGCCGGGGCACCGGGAAGCGCATTAGACACTCACATTCCTAAGATACTTGATGGAGGTACTAAGGCACAAGAAAACGTCCAGCAAAAGCTTATTCGACCAACGGCCGTTTCAGCAATCACATGGCAGTGGCGGTCTGGCACGCACGTTTGGTTCTCAGCCGCCTCTCACAATATCTCGGCCTGTTGTTTTTTTGCGACGGCCAACAAGTTCGACTGATGTAGCACAAATAGCTTGAAATCCTATGTCGAATTGAAACCGGTTTGGCTGAGCCTAACATAAAATCGTGCAATAAGAAAAGAAACAGAATAAAGCCCTGGGATACGGGTTTTCAGCAGCTAATGATTCAGCTTGGTAATGAACTTGGCAGGTTCCAATGTTTGACAGACAAATGCCATCGGGTAGCAGTGACACCTTGGTGCCGATCCTGTCACACTCCCCAACGCTGGGTACCTTCATGAAAGCCAGCTAGCAATGACTATACCTGTGTATTATTCAATACGGTGGAACATCATTTATTTCAACCTCAACTCGCCGTGAATAGCTGTGGTCCCGGATCCGCCACTTCTCACGGTCCGATACGGGCATGGCTAGTGGCCTTTGTCGCTGCATGATACTGTAGTATACCAAGGATGTAGGGAAACAGCTTGCCAACAACAAAAGACATTTGCATGAAACGGTTCAAGTCCAACGTCGTTGACATGTTTACCTCACAAAAACATCATAACACCCCTCCCAGGTGAGCCTCGTCAAGGGGGACACAGATGCAGAGTGATTGTGCAACCATGGTATGTCTGTTGGACCGGGCCCTGGATGCCTAGATGGTGTATTTGGTCTAATTTAGTCTGACGCTTGCCACATCTGATGTTTTCTTTTTTTTTTGCACCAGCAGGAGTTGACGCTTCCACAGAGGCGGTATCGCTCCAGGGCCAGGCCTGATACTAAATAAGCTCCCTTCCAAGTTCGGGGATTGTGTCTGTGTCACTGTCTTCAGATCCAACACTAAATCCCTCCACGGGCGGCGGTCGATTCCGACTGGACTCCCCTGGTTTTTTGCCTGTATGCACAGCAACTGCCCGTTTAGGGTGGCGGGCATGATGCGCACGTACCGGACTCACACAAGCTGGATGGGGACTACTAGATCATGGTCTGACAGCCGCAGCTAGATAAGTCAACTAGCTCCTAGCCTCCTTTGGCAGCCATTGATGTTTATCATTACTACACCGCGGGTGCCTCTGGCATGCCACACGGCCGAGCCCTATATCCCTCCGTTTTTGTACTCAGCAGCACAAGGAGTCATACTTACCAGGTAGACTCACGAACTTTTGATAAAGACTCTCCTGGTCAGATCCTGTTGTTGCCTGTCATGGACTGCATGCGTCCCAGCCGCCGTGTCGGCGTCGCAAGAGCGGCCGTCAAGAAGTCGCGATCAACACGCCCCTTTGTCCCCGGGTTCAGATATATCGGCCCCTCGGTCTACGTCCAGGATACGCGGCCAAACAAAAACTTGAACAATAGCACCGCACAATTACCACAACAGCCGCCGGCCGCCTCCTCCTCATCTCGCTCTCTGTCGCCCTTCAACACCACTGAAGCCAACCCGGCCCCCGACCTGGTCATCATCACGTCCTGGACCGGCGCTGTCCCAAAGCACATCGCCAAGTACACCGAGGCCTACAACCAGCTGTTCCCCGACACGCCAATCCTGGTCATCACGACGACAATAGCCGACCTCGCGATCCACAGAACCAAGACCAAGATCGCGACTCTCGCGCCCGCCGTCGAGTTCCTCTGCCAAGACCCCAACATCATCACCACACCCACAACCCACACCAAACCCCGCCCAAACCTCCCCAACGCCAAACCCTTCTACACCAACATCCTCATCCACGCCTTCTCAGAAGGCGGCGCGCACAAAGCCGTCCTGCTCGCCCAGGCCCTCCAGTCCGCAACCAAGGGCCACCACAAACTCCCCCTCGCGGCGCTAATCCTCGACAGCGCGCCAGGCACACCGCGATACAGCAGCAACGTCGCAGCATTCCACCGCTCCCTCCCGCCCAACCGCATGGTGCGCGCCGTGGGCATGCCCCTGGGCGCCTCGGTGCTGGCCGTGACCTGGGTGCTCTTCAGCATCGTGGTCGGCTACGACAACAACCTGATCTCGCGGACGCGGCGCGCGCTCAACGACGCGTCGCTGTGGGCTGTATCGGGCGTGCCGCGCACGTATCTGTTCAGCGAGGCGGATGATTTGATCTGGTGGGAGGATGTCGAGGAGCATGGCGTTGCGAGTGCCGAGGTTACCGGGGACGGGAGGTGTTTGTTGGTCAAGTTTCGGGGGACCAAGCATTGTGGGCATGCGAGGGGGAATGAGGAGTTGTATTGGGGTGCGGTTAGGAGGACGTGGGAGGCTAGGGGGGCGGTGAGGGGGGTGGGGGAGTGAGGAAGGAGGTTGCAGGTGTTGGGGAGGTTTTCTGCACTGATGATCGTTCGTTTTCTTCTTCTATAGGGTTGGTTGGTATCGGGTTGCTTTTGGTTGTTTCGGGCGATTTGAAGCATGTTTTGATAGAATCAGGTAGTGACTAATTGGGATGCGTTTGAGTAAGTTCTGGTCAGTATACCACTGCAGTCACTTGATCCGTCCATCCTCTCGAGTCACAGTCTCTGGATGATCTGTTGAAGAGCATCAATTATGTGTTATGCTGCTAAAGGTACAAACTAATTCTTTGGGCAAGACTACCAGGTAAGTATACTAACTCCCAACCAAAGCAACTAAGAACAGTCGAGGAGTCGGCCTCCGCCTCCAATCCATAACAGTCCATCAAAATCGAGATGTCTGCTACTTGACAATTCTCACCTTGCCTGTCTCGCGCATGATGTAAAAAAAAAAAGGCCCCGCTTCCAAGACCACTAATGAACCCTTGCGCGACACCGACTTGGCAACAAGCCTCTATTCTCCAGAGAAACGGCATCACGGTGCAATCATCGCAACGACAACGAAATGAACATCCAATCACTCTTCTGCGGCATCTGTAATGGCCTGCGACCTCGTCGCCAGCGCACGAAACGCAATTTGCAACGAGCAATCGTCCCACGCAAGCCGAGGCCCATCGACCCAACACGGCCGTCACTCGTAACCCTCCCCGACGACATCCTCTGGCTGATCGTCGAGCTCCTCCAGGACACCAGCCCCGGCAGCGTCACCCGTCTCGCCTCGGTATGCTCGTCCCCGCACGCGACGGCGCGACGCATCCAGCACCGCGTCGTCTGCATCAATTCCATGGCAGCCGACGACGATGATACACGCGACAGACTCGCGCACATGGCCCGCTGCGGCCTTCTCCCCGCCGTGCACACGCTCAAGATCCTCGCGCCGGCACGTCGTCGGCCAGACGATGAGTCAGACGATGTATCTCTCCTCGTCGACCTCCTCCCCGCCATGAAAAGTCTACGCGACATCAAGTGGGACATCTCCCTCCGAAACTCCTCCGTTTTCAACCACTTCCCGCTCGAGGTGATCAACCACACACACCCCACAGTCGCGCCTTCACGTACGCATCGAAGCCGACGTCGCCAACCGCCGTTTCCAAATCTCGCCACAGCCAGTCTCACCCTCACCTCAAACAGCAAACACCGACGCCCCACAGATCCCAGTCGAAGACCTCCTGCACAGTCTAACCAGCTGCCCGAACCTCGTCTCGCTCCGCGTCAAAATCACTTACGTCCGCGACCAAGACTGCCGGGATATATCCCAGGCGCTGCGCCAAGTCCTGCTCTCGTGTCCCAGCCTCCGCGCGCTGTCTCTCGACTTCGACTACCCGCGCAGCGGCTGTGTCAGTCACGGCCCGGGGCCCGAAACAGGCTACCTGGGCCTTGGCCTGCGCAGGGGTGAACGCCCGCCTCCGCTGGAGAGTCTCGAGATCCTCAGCTACCCCTGGGGCCAAGAATCCAACGGTGCCGCGCGGCCGTCCATGTATTCGCGGGATTATCCCGAGACCGGCACAGAGGCAGAGTACTGGGCCCGCGCGTTCGACTGGTCGCGTCTGCGCCGGCTGTACGACAACACCGGCCGGCTTGCCTTCTTGCCTCTTCTCGCTGCCAAAGTTGACGGCGCTGAAGGAGGTCAAGTTCCCCTCCTGCGCCAAGAAGCAGATCCCCGCGATGCGGGAATTCTTCGCCCGCATCCCGTCCGCGCTATTAGAAGCAATCAGCATCCCAAGGCTAGCCTACGCCGGCGGCGCAGAGCGCATCGCCCGGCACGGAACAGCGCTGCGCAAATTGGAGGTACATCTGCGGGACTGGCGCACCGCCTCGTGGACAGACGAAGTCATCAGCAACCACGACCTGACCGTCCTCCGTGCCGACCTCCAAAACCTCACAGACCTCAGCATGGACATGGCGCGCCCCGGCGCCGGCAGCGAGACGCTCGACATCCTAGCTGCCTTCCCGCGCCTGAGGCAGCTGACCATCTGCGTCGAGCCCGACAGGCCCGACGCCAAGCCTGCGCTCACCGAGGACAACAGTGCAGCGGAGATGTTTAGATACCTGCGTGCGAGCGCGCCCAGGCAGCCGGCGCCGCTGCGGCTGTTGTGCATCTGCGTGGGCTGCCCGCCGGCTTCGAGCACGGATGTGGTTTGTGCTCTTGGGTACCGCGTGCGGGTTGGCGGGTATGCGCGGGGCTTTGTGTGTGCTGTGGCGGAGCGAGATGACGAGGCTGCGCGGGGGGTGTTTGGTGTGAGGTGTTTGGGAAGCTGAATACACCTGTGTGTTTCTAGATGCGTGTGTGTGTGTGTGTGTGTTGTGGTGTGTCTGTGTGACATTGAGTGCGGGAAAACGAGACCTTGCACGTGGAGATAATGGTTGTTGAATTTGCCGTCGTTGCAGTGCTAGTACCTCGTGTGATGACTGGGGCTGGTCGTACCCGCCTGTTTGCTTTAATGATTAATTGCATCATCATGTTTCGCAAGTCAGGGACGGAAGGTTCCAACATGCGAGGGCCGGCCTGCTCCGGCCAAGAGTTTCAGTTTTCAGTCCAGGCAGGCAGGGAGAGGAACTTGAAAGGCTTTGTAAGGTTCCCTGTTACACGTGCTCGGCAAGGGTACCACGTACTACCTACCAATTCCAGACGCATAGGTGGTGTAATTCCAATTTTGTTGGCAAGGTCGCTGGTGTTCCTTATGATCCCAGGCATCGATCTTCTAGATAAAGGGTTACGGAACGCGAGCCTATTACCTAGGTACCTGAGGTACCCAGGATCACCGAATTCCTGTCGCCCCGTTGTATAGTGCCAACCTTGAAGTTCCTAGACCCGAGCGGCTGAATTGTACTAGACCCGATCCACTGCGACACCGTCATTCGCGTTTCTACACAGCGGTGTTGGACATGTCCCCTGTGTTCGGACCTCAATGCGCGACTGTGATTGGCTGGCGGTGGTATCGGCACATTTGTGCCGACCTGTGTCCCGGTCTTCCCACGGAGCACCAGCCTGTATTCATGACACATGCTAGCGGCAAGCGTCTCACCACCTAAGTACCCGAGTTCTTAGTGATTTGCTAAGCCGTGCTGGAGCGAATTTTCCACAGCACACCACCGTGCTTTCATGTCGTCGTATAAAAAAACGTAAAGGCTCGACATTCACGAGCAGAAGAATCTATCCATCGCTTCCATTTTCTCGTGTTCTGGTCCTGTTCCCAGTAGAGCCATTGAAAGCTCCATCTACGCCAGAACCTCACCCCGAGGGCATATCTGCGGCTGTACGACTTGCCTCTGCCATCATGTCCGTCAAGGCCATGCACGACGAAAACGGTTCTCGGATCACCGTCAATCCCCATTCTCCGGGTTCGGACTCAAGTGTGATAGTTTTGGGGCCATTTCAACCTTCCCGAAGCTGCTCGCCGCAGCAGCCGCCAAGCCCCACCTCCGATTCGGTGTCTTTTCCAAGGCGGCAGTATTCCGTGAGTGATGGGGAGTCCTCGGAAGAGCTGTGCTTCGTCGGGCAAGATGCTCCTCCATACATCAAGACCAAACGGCCACGTGCCGAGATGAAGGGCACGAGCGCCGTCGACAACATGAAGTGGTCTGGAGCAGGCAAGCGGATACGGCGCAACCCATACTCTCGCGGTTTGCTGGGACAAGCAACTTGGATCTCGAAGGTCAGGCGGCCAGCTTCCTTTGCCACTGACGGCGGGTGGGCAACCAGCCCTGCTATCACCAACAGCCCGGAGACCTCCAGCAGGACACTTAGCGAGCCTGCTTCACCACCAACCCATAACCCTGTTTCTGCACCTGATCGTTGGCTTCGGGTTTCAGACCCCACCGCAGATATTGATGATGAAGCGGACTTGGATTCAGACGGCTCGAATGTAGATGACAGAGAATCGGACCACTCGGATCCAGAGGATGCAGATGCACAAGACTTGCATTGGGGCGACTCGGGTTCGGACAACGACGACGACATTGTCGAGTGGACCACCAACAACCTCCCAACCCGTCCAAAACCGCACGCAACAACCCCCCCCGAACAAGACACCACACCCCCACCAACAGCCAGGAGCATACCGTGTCCCTTCCCCATCCTACACTCAGCGAAAAAATACAAAAACTGCGTCCCGCCCAGCACCAGCCTGCGCAGCGTCAAGAGCATGCGGCGACACTTGCTCGCATGCCACCGACGACCGCACTACTGCCCCACCTGCTTCGCGACCTTTGACGCCAGCGTGCTCTGCGACATCCACATCCGCGGCCGCACGTGCAAGCGGTCGCCCCCCATGGCGGCCGCCATGGATGGCGTGCGCGAGGACGAGATGGGCGATCTGGAGCGGTGGCGGGCGGACCCGGCGCTGTCGGCTCGGGAGCAGTGGTTGTCGATTTGGGATATCATCTTTCCTGACGAGAAGAGGCCGCCTTTGTCGTCTCTTTGACGACGGGGGGGTGGGGGCGGGCGGCTGTGTGTGGGTGAGCGGGTTACCTAAGTCTATTTACGATACAGGCCTGGTTTGTTTGTTACCTGGCTGAGCGCAAGACACCCAGAACGCCACCAGGTCATATCTACCGAACCTACCCAACAGCAAAACGACCCTGTTTTTAAAGGACAAAACATATTGACAAACCACACAGCTTGTTATTTCAATGGTTTTCATCAAATTTTCCGCTTACAATTACCATTCTTTCCCTTTGCGTTGTGAGTTTCCTAGTTTCAAGTTCTGACCAGGACCCCCCTGGCGCCCAGAACCTGGACCCACGCTAACAAACAAACCAGGTGGCAGCGAGAAGGTGCTTGGACTGGAGCATCCTGACACGCTCACTAGTATGAACAACCTTGCCTTCGTGTGGAAGGACCAGGGCAAGTTCGAAGAGGCGGAGCAGATGAATCGACGGGCTCTGGGTGGCAGGGAGAAGGTGCTTGGACTGGAGCATCCCGACACGCTCACGAGTGTCAGTAATCTTGCTTCGGTGCTGCAAGACCAGGGCAAGTACGAAGAGGCGGAGCAGATGAATCGACGAGCTCTGGTCTGTATTGTCGTTGTCCACGGTTCGGTTGGCTGCAGTGCAGCGCCGAGTTGAGTTGAATTCATGCCATGTGTAGAAAAGAAAAAAAAAAGATTGCAGTTCGTTTCATGAGGGTACTTTCCTCAGCTGCCGCCGTATTAATTATTGTGTTCTTGAAGAGCATGCAGCCCCATCCTCCCCTTAGTTCTTGCAAGCATCGAAGACGCAAAGGAGAAAAGAAAAGGGGAGCAGCAGTGGTCTGCTAGTCTAGACGGGATCCGCGGACTGCCTGGTGGATCGGTTTCTATTTCCCACTGGCACAGTCACGGAATATGTTGACCACAAGATACATGTACCTGACCTTACCGCACTGTTGAAATTTGAATTCATACCAATTATATCAAACTTGAAAACCTGCTGAAGAACTGTGCGTGCAAGGGTGCCAGCCAGGTAGGCAATCATGCTGTCCAAGGAAAGGCACTTTTCCAAGGGTGACTGGTAGTTGCCTGACTCCTTTCATAGCTAGCGGCGTGTGAGTAAAGAGCACTAGAGTATCCGGTAGTGTAATTCTACCTTGGTTGGAAGAATGAGGGAGCCCATAGGCCGATTGGGTACAGCTCTATGGCCCCGTTCATCTATCCACTTGCCCGGCCACGACTGCCTCAAGGGAAGGGGGAAAGGGGGTCGGGGAGGGGGATTTGGCAAGACGTTGCGGGAAATTTTACCTAGGGTGGTACAGAAGCTGTACAGCATGTACGAAACATATTCACGCATGGGGCGATATAATACCGCTGATTCGCGGGACAACAAGCTTCTAAATAAACACAACATAGCTTGAACTGAGACCATCAACTCTTCCTCATGAAGCTTACCCACGCAGCCGGGGAAAAGGGTCTCTGTCAGACCCGTCACCTCAGCCCAAGCGGACGTCAGATTATTTCTGGGACTCAAATACCTGACCTTGACTGTGGGACGTGCTGTCACACGGGCAACCCTCGGGAGTGGTCTGGACCACTAGATAAGGTAGGGCATCAAGGCGACTGTATTAGCCCGGCGGCAATGGCCGCAGGCAGGTAACGGTTGGATACAACAAACTGACAGAAGGTCATGAGGACTCAGCCGTCGGGAAAAACAGACAGAAGCAATTGGCATATTGACCTAAGGCAATAACTACCCCTGTAGACTAGACCCGGGCCTGTGCGCCCAGCTGTGGCTATAAGAAAGAGGCCTGGATCCAAGTCAGATTGAAGGGATCAAGGACCTTGAGGCCACAGAAGATTATAAATGAATTTGAACCCCTTCCAAGCCCTGTATTACAGCCCTTGTCACAGGTGCATAGCAGAAATCCGACGTGGCGAGACAACGTTAGTTGTTGTCGGGTACGGCCCGATTGTGCAAAGATGGATCAGATTGAGTTGAGCAGAGCACGGGAATCTATCTGAATGCCAGTGGATAAGCGCTGTTGGCCCCCGATAAAGGGTAGAGTCTCGACTTGTCTGGTTAAGGGGCACTTGTGCCATGATGGGAATTGCTCGGAACATACCTGAATTAGTGAGATTCCGCTGCGGCTGGAAGTAGTGTTAACGTAAACTGGTAAATTGCAGTGCTACACGGCGGTGCTTGGTTCATTCGGCCTTGTTGGTGGTCGTGGCTTGTCTTGGAGCGAAGTATGGAAATTCAGACAGCTGTGTGAACTTCCAGGTTGTTTCTTCAGACTTGTTGAGCTTGAAGCTTTGATGCGCAGGCGCCTGTGGAGAAGCTCACTGGTGGGTGCGCCGAGCAAAGTGGAGTTAGCGGTCGGGCCCCAATCTGCCCTGTGCTCCATGGCCTCTTACCGACGGGAGGCTCCACCAGGCCCCGAGCTCGTGCCCACTGCCAGTCGGTCTGGTCTGCCCTGCAACGCCAAACGCGTCGGTCGCGCACTTTTGTCGGCGATTGAAGCCACCGCCAAACAGTGACCAGGTGCTGAGGTGTCGAACCCAAGGCCATTTCTACACTGGATTCACGTTATGCTCACAGCCAAGTTTTATTGTTGAGGATGTCCATACCTTTCTCGCCGGACGGATTGGCACTGTCCCGTCTTCAGTCGACACATAGCTCACGTGGCTTTTGACACAAGCCGTTCGCCAAAAACTGACCGTTTCAATCCAGGCCGTTGAGGAACAAGCAAGGGGAAGAGAGACACCTACTGGCGACGCACATGGCTGGTCGTTGTGCAGCGCATGGAATTGACTTTCATCTCATCGCGATTCGGACGACCTCAAACAACCCACATGCCAAACTCTAATCCAACTTCAATTGGAGGCTTGGGTTAGGTGATTTCCCTACCTGGTACTGTGTAAGGTAGATCTTCCCAATTGGTCCCGGGGGATTGTTGCGAGCCCAGTGGCATTGGTGGCACCTTGGTCCTCCCGCCATGGCCTGTCACTGCATCCCCGAGGCGGCCCGTCCCCAGGCAACTCCACAGACACCGAAACCGGCTACCCGGTGGGGGACATGGGGAACCCATCCACATACGTACACGTACTTACTTCAGCAAGCAGCACCGTTGAACGTGCACATAATCGACTCCGTATATCTTGTATCCTGTACGGGTTATTGGTTTCCACGAACCTTGGGGCCGGTGTTCACGTCCTCGAGGCCTCCTCCTCCCGACCATGGGACGGGGCTCCCATTTAATTACAGGATACCTACCCTGTAGCTTCGACATGTTTCTTCCTTGGCGGCGGAGAGGAAGCTTTCTCACTGGACGGGCTTGGTGTCCTGACACCGCCAAGAGCATCCAATTGATCCGGTTCCGAGACCAGGATGGTGGCCCGGTGAAAGAGCTGTGTCTTCCCCCGGGCCCCTCGCTATTTTCCTGCCATTCTCGCTCTCTCTGTCTCTCTCTTGGTCCTGAAAGAAGGCCAGGCTCTCAACACGAGATAAGATTGCGCCCAGTGCACCCCCGAACCGAGCGAATCCACTCACGCAAGTGCAACGGTCAGCCCGGAGCCTCACGGCTCGGGGCCTGGGGTTTCAGTTGCAACGGTTCTACAGGGGTTGCGTCTGTCCCTGGACCGATTCAGACCCAAGCGGCCATTCGCACGCCCACTGCATCTCTTTTACGTCCGACGATGACGTCGCCGCACCTACTTGGCCACCCACGACGTGCGCCTTTTTCTCGGGGAGGCTGAGTTCATTGCTGTCGCGGGCGAGGATTGAGAGAACGGAAACACAGGGAACGGCGTGGCTTGTTGTTGATCCGGTAGGGGGAGTCGGGACCTGTCACGATGCCTCCGAGTCCTTGCCCCGCCAGCCCGCAGCCCGCAGCCTGCAGCTGTCAGCAACACGTCTGTGTAGGCCACGGCGCCGAGGTGTGCTGTCCTGTCGCTCCCCATCCTACCCGGAGTTTTCCAAGCTGCCAGAGCCTTCCCCGTTCCTGTTCACCCATCTGCCCACCTGATTAGCTTCCCTGCCTCCCAAAAATCTGTTTCTATCCCGCTCCTTGGTTTGGCTCTTGCCTAGGAACTTCTCTTGCCATCCTCCACTGCGCAGCCCGACTCGCCATCATCACAAAGCTTCTCAGCAACCACGCTGCCGTCACCGTCGCCCGCCGCATTTCCAACAAGACCTATCATCACCCAGGCACTTCACTGCAGTTGCCCTCATTCAAGACACTTCAGCTTGCAGATTTCGGACACTTCAGCTTGCAGATTTCGAACACCTCATTTGGCGTCACCACCTCGACCTAGGTCAAGCAAACCAAATCGACTCGGTATTCCACCAAGCGTTGCCGCCTCAGGCCCAATGTCTCTCTTCAACCCCAAGGACCAACATGAGACCCGGGAGCAGAACACCAAGAAGCGAAAGCTCGGTGCGGAGCATCAGCTATCAACCGTCAAACCGAAGCCCAAGCTCTTGCTCGCTTGTCCTTACTACCGAGCCGATCTCGAGAAATAAGCCCCCTTCGTTCTCCATCTTGGTTCTTCGTGCTGCTGCTGTGCTGCAACTGAAGCGAACGTGCCGCTGACAATTGAGATGCACCGTGGCAGATATCGAGAGTGCCGGAACAGGGCTATGACAACGATGAACCATCTGTACTCTCACATCCGTGAGAGAGTCCACTGCCCGCCGCTTCACTGCCCAACCTGCTACATGCTGTTTCCAACAAATTCGACTGGCAAGAGGACCGATAAGCAGCCGCCCCCCAACGAAGCTCGACAGGCACACATAAACAAGAGAGAGTGCGAGCCAGGAAGTCGCCCATTGGCATGGGACCAGTCGGGATGGCCTACCGAAGCGCAGCTGCTGGTGCTGGCGGGCCGCCATGGGCAGACCACGGACCTGTACCGCGGCACAAATAACCTGGGCCAAATGGCCAGATCCAATTTCGAGCAAGACTAGCGCAAGGTACTCCTGTTTGATAGCTTGGGATTGAGTTGCGGCGCGAGTGTGAAAAGTAATCATGGATACCTTCCATCATTGTCATCAGTGTGGTGGAGGTCAGGCGTCGTTAGCCCGAGACAACCAGTAATTAATACAATTGGTAGTACCGAACACGATCATCTACGGATTAACCCGAACACATTTGTGTACGGCAGTGGTGGAATTAATACGACCGATCCCTTACAGAAAACCTCCAACGATCCGGGCGCGTGCATGCCTTTGTCAATTTAAGGTTTCAGCTTCCGATATCGTTACAGGCCACTTACAAGCGAACCGCCACATCCTCTGGGACACATTTGCGCCGATGGCTGATCGGGCTGGCGCGAGTGTGCCGATGGCTCATTGGCCACAACGTTTCAATGCCCCGCATTAATGCTCTGCTCACGCCGGGAGTGCCGTGCTCCCAACGATCGAGACGACGACCATATATGATGATATTTCACACGACGAGAAACGCCAGTCGGACCCTAAAACCTCCAGGACAAGGCTGTTGATACTCAAGATGATGGTTAATTCATCCTCTCCAGTCTTCCGAACAGCTTCAGGGCCGCCTGGGCAATCACCACCACACAGGGCCGTGGCACCACCAGCAGCAGAGGGAAGGAAACAAGGGAGAAAACAAACAACCACGATCAACCTCAGAGCCCCCTTTCAAAGAAATGCCGACAGATCTGCGGGCGTGGTGTTGGAAACCTCCCTGTCGCGTGATGCATCTGACATCTCTGCTCCCACGAGAAGGAGAAATGCGAGCCTCTGCCGGCCTATGGAGAACCTCGCCATCGAGCAACGGCCGCAGCCACCTGCCTGCGCGTCAACGATCCCACCCCCGTCGCCGCGCGCAACCAGCCGAAGGAAATCCTCACCCGCTTCCCGTGTCCCCACGGCAACAGTCGAGATAGACAACTCGGACGTCACCGACTCAGAGGACGAGAACTTCATCTCCGCCACCGCATTCGCCCGCTCATTGACCTGCCCATCCTTCTACCTCCGCGACCCCCAGCGCTACCGGTCCCGCCCGATAAAAAGACACCGAACCAACGCATCCGACGTTCGGCAGCTCATCACCGCCGCCGCCGACGCGCGGCCCGAGCACTGTCCGACCTGCCGCGCGACCTTCACGAGCGAGGTCGCCTGCACCATGCACATCCGCAGCCGCACTTGCCAGCGCGATCCGCACGCCGCGGCGTAAGTAGCAGGTCCGGCAAATCGCCCGCCGACGCGCCCAGGGCAGGAGCAGCACTGGTTCGCGATGTGGGGGGTTTTGTTCCCCGACGCGGCGCGGCCGGTGTTTGTGGAGATTTCGCGACGAGGGAGCACTGGGCTAGGGAGGGAAGGCGGATTGTGTGGGAATTTTTGGAGAGTCGAGGGGTTGAGGGCGCGGTGCTGCTGGACAAGCAAGGTCTTGCGGCGTTGCGGGCTGGGTTGGGGGAGTTGTTGATGGAGCAGGTGTGTGGAGACGTGGGGAATTAAGAACGGTGCAGGGGCAAAGTTTCATGGGATGCGCTAACGCGTTTGGCATGGGCTGCACTGCACTGCACTGCACATGTGTGATGATCCGGGATGAAGCCCAGCGGCGGAGGATCTAAACGGTCACGCCGGCGACGGTTGAGCGACCATTGAGCAAAAGTATCGAGGAGAGATGACGTTTTGAGCATGCATAACTAGGTAATCTAGCAGTGTACTGTCTACTAGAGAGTTTTATATAGAACAAAAGATGGCAATAAATCGTGCAAGCGACCGGTAACGGGACAAAGTCTCAAACAGCCAAAATTCCACAAAAGCAAAGCAAGAAGAGCAAAAGAGCATCCACGCAAACTCAAGTTCCCCCTTGATTGTACAATGTACAAGGACAAAGGGAATTCAGCCCCGACATTTCGCACATACCCGTGGCCCCGGAAGCGCCGACTACGCAACTCGTGACAGGCGGCAGAGTAGGAGAAACTGACTACGGTGAGAATGGCGAGCGAGCAGGAACAGCAGAACTAAAACGCATGGTAGGCAGGGCGTGCACAAAACAGACATTCGACTCGGGGTTTGGACAGCTCTCAGCTCTCGTCGGTTCCCGAGGGCGGCGAGTAGCTGGAGTCATTGGCAGCCTGCGGGTGGGATGAGAACGGCTCCCGAGACAAGTAACTATAACCGCCAGTGATGTCGTCCTGATCCCGCGTGATGCATGTGAAGCTAGAGTCCAGGACCGACAAGTTCCAGGCTTGCCCGGAGGGCCCCTGAATGTGGGGGAAATCCCCGGACGTCGCATCATATTGCGCGGCCATCGTGCGCTGCGGGGCGGCGTACTGAAACCAATTGGGATACGAATGGGGATTGTAAGGAAATCCCAAGGAACCCCCGGGGGTCGACGACGGCTGGGCGTACGTGTCGTGGTTGGCCGTGTAGCGTGCGTCGTGACTTCCGAGCTGTGCATCGGCATCTGAGCCATGGTTCCAGCCGTTGGAAGCGTTGGGCAGGGCCGAGTGCGGTGGCGGGCCGCCCTGAATTGACGCTACCGCGGACGTCATGGTTGGCGTTGGGGCGGCACCACCGCCTGGGTTCTGGACGGCGGGGGCCGGGGCGGGGTAGGAGTTGATGTTGGGCGGCGGGGGCGGTGGGACTGGCGCCGCCGTGGGCCCGCTGGCAGCACCATCAGGCAAGGGCAAGGCAGCCAGGGCAGGGCGTTTGGGAAATATGAGCGTGGGGCGTGTCTTGGCGACTTCCTCCCGCTCGCTCATGCCCACCAATGTGAGCCGCTCCTGGGCGGCATGGGACGCGAAGGCGTTGAAGATGTCGAGGATCAATTGTTTGCACTCTTCGTCGGAGTGCAAGTCCCTGGACTTGAGCATGGCCACGAGCACCGACTGATCAAACGTCGTGACCAGGACGGCCATGTACTCTGCAAGCTGGGGCCCATAATAGGCAGGCGGACGTGGGGAGCGCGCAAGCTCCTTCCCCTCGGACGGCGATGGCGATGGCGGGGACAGGGCGTCAAAGATGCTGAGCCACTGTCGTTCATCCGATGATCCAGGGTCGTTGGTCTGTCTGGGCCGGTTGGGATCCTCCAGGCTCGCCTTCTGCTCCAGCGTGGTCCAGTGGTCGGGGCGGTCCACATTGTGGGGGCAGCTGGTGACGTGCGCATCCCATTCGTCTGTGCCCCGCTTACAGATGCCATCTGGGACGACCACAACCTCTCTCCAGCAATGCGGGCAAGCATCAGTGGGTGCATCGTGGCACCGATGACCGAGGTGCTCTTTCACGTTCCCGATGGTCATCAGCCCGTAGACGTTGAGACAACCAAGGTGCTTCACCGGGTCGATCCGGAAGAGAGGGCAGGCAAACGGGCGCTTGTCCTTGTCGGTTTCCACCGCCGCCCCTTCTTTCTTCTGCTTTTTTTTTCCCTGCCCGCTACCATCGCCTCCGCTGCCACTGCCGCCTTCTCGCTTTGGAGGCAATGGGCCCTTTCGCTTGAACCCGCCGCCTCTAGCCCGTGCGTGAACCTTTCCGGACGGCGCCATGTGGTCTGCAACCCGACTCGTTCGGTGGCTTGGCTGATGATAGTGGCGGGGAGTGGATTGGGGTGTGGCGGGGCAATCTTGGATGTGGGAGCTGCGACGTCGAGTTTTCGGTGCACTGTGCTGTCGTTGGACTGACTGACAGTCGATTATGGTTCTTCAGAGTACTCGTCGCAGGTAATTAATCGTCGAGACGAACGGAACGGATCGCAACGTCGAGTTTGAACTTGAACGAAGGTGGACTCGATGTTGACCAGAGGAAAATGAAAAAGAGAGGACAGTCAGAGAGATCTTGACGGCAGACAGGTGAGAGGGCGAGGAGTGGGCTTTTGACAACAACTTCAGTAGCAGCTCGAACCCAGACGAGCGAGATCCAACACCAAGGTGTGGTCACCAAGAGCCACACCCTGTCGCCGCCAAGTCCCAGGTAGCTCAACTGTGTGCCAGATAGGTTCAGGTACTCCGGGAAACATGTTTCCCGGGATCCGGGAGCTGCCATGCCCCTCTCCTGGGATGTCCTCCTCCAGTGACAGGCACGACTACGGGAGATGCGCGCTCGGTTTCATGATTCAACACGGGCGTGTGGCACCCATACAGGATAGACAGGGGGCTCCGGGCTCGAGTCCAGGCTGTAAGGTGCACCTACACTACCGCAACCGCTTAAAAGCAACGAAGATAGTCTAACCTGCATAGGTTAGCCGGGCAGGGGTCAGCACCCCTACCCACCACCAAAGCAAGCTTGCTCCTCCCAAAGAATCCACCCCTACCGCTCTAACCTATGCAGGTTAAGCTATCGTCGTTGTTTTTAAGCGGTTGCGGTACCTACCCATGAATCCCTCGCTTGCTCGATGGCACTTGCTCGATGGCACTTGCTCGATGGCACTTGCTCGACGGCACTAGCTCGATTGCACTTGCTCGGTGGCACTAGCTCGATTGCACTTGCTCGGTGGCACTTGCTCGATGGCACTTGCTCGGTGGCACTTGCTCGATGGCACTACCTCGATACGATAGGTGGGGTGGCACTGAGTCCGTCCTGGCTGGTACCTGCTACGTGCTACTGTACCTACCTACCTACATACCTACCTACCTGTACCTGACCTTGCGCGACCGATTGTACGGGTTACAGGGTATTAAGCCCGCCCTACAGCGCATCTTCGGGAATGCAAGGCAGATCATTTCTCAAAGCCACATCCAATGCAACCCAGCATCCATCGCGTCAAAGTTCACGCGTCAAAGCTCACGAGTCAATTGTTTTGATCTTGCCAAATGCCTTGTCGTGATACTGCATTTTCTTGCCGGTTCTTGGGTGAGGGACTTGTGGTAAGGAAAATTTGTGCTGACATGGAGGCAGGATTGGAGCCCACCGGATTCCAAAATGCGTCCAGGCGGGAATCGACAGAATCCGAGGACGGGACGACCCAAAGGCCAACCAATCAAGTGTGTGGCTGAAGTTGGTTGTCTTGGCGCATCTCACGTCGCCCGTGTTCATTCTCGCACATATGTGTTGGAAAAGAGGTCTCGGTGACCGGGGTAGAACCACCACTCCTTGAACTTGCAGACGCCTGTCCCAACCAACAGGCCGGTTTTTATCATGGATCTCGTTTGTCTTTCTCCAAGCGGTTTCTCAAGCATTGCAAAGAGGCTCCAGGGACTGAGTCTAGCAGAGCTCGTGTCCATCATTTCAAGTTTCAACGACAATTACCATTGCAGTTTCTGTCGCTCGCCGAGGTTCCTTTCCTCCGCAGATTCAAATCATCTGGAACCGCAGCCCGGCCGGCCAGTGCGCAACTACAACCCCAATCTCAACAAGCAAGTGTCCCAGTCTCACGCTTGAAGAAGCAGGGAAGGCAGCAGCATGTCTGCGTTCGAGAACCGGCCGTATTCGCAACTTTTCCTGGAAGCACGACCATCATGCTGGCGAGGCCGGGCTCACCAAGTGCTCATCGATGACGGCAACGAAGCCCGCTGCCACGAGGACTCTCCAGCAGACCAGACTATGGGATTCAACTCTTCAAATGGCGACTGGGCTGCGTTTATGCTGCCAGCATTCGAAACTGATTTCCTCGACTACCCTATGGACACTACGGCATGGCCAGGTTATGGCGCCATGGACTCAACAATCGACGATACCCCCAGGCAACAACGACAACAACAACAACAACAACAACAGACAATAACACGGCTAGACACCCGTGAAGGGGGGAAACGGTGTGACAATAACACGCCCCGGGGCAGTTCTCCCGAAGACACGGGACGAACGCCGCTGCTAGCCTGTCCCTACTTCCGCTCGAACCCGCTCCGGTACCACGACTGTCAGCACATGAAGCTCCGCAGGATCAAGGACGTCAAGCAGCACATCAGCAGGAGACACAAGGACCCCCGATACCGGTGCTCCTGTTCCCAAGACACTTCACACAAGCTCCCTTCCGGCGCCTTCTCACGCTCTAAAACGGGCAGAAGGAGATGCGGCCTTTACAACGGACCGGACACAGCCACGATGCTATCAGCGGAGCAGAGGAAGCTGCTCAGCCATCACTACACCAGCCGCAACAAGTCGATCGAGAGCCAGTGGTACCACATCTGGGACATCATCTTCCCCCGCACGCGGCCCCCGCGCGCAATCTACATGGACCGGGACCGGCGCGAGAACGTGGACAGCCTCCGGTCGCTCTGGGAGCAGAAACGCTCCGAGCTCGTTTCGAGGGCAATGGCTAGGCTCCCTCTCGGGCCGCCGCCGCCGCCGTGCGTGCCGCCAGAGCGAGATTTGTTGTATTCGATCGTGGACAGCGTGTTCGACGAGCTTGAGGCGCAGATGTTTGTGTCAGGGGATGGGAGTGGACGTGAGGAAACCAGGGAGTCGACCATTGAGAGCGCCATTGCATCGCCCAGCGAGTTTTGCTCCAGTGAGCCCGCATCAACGCTTTCTGACCAAGAGAGCCGCACTCCCTGTCAAACGACGTCGTCAGTGAGTACCCTACCTCACGATGCCGGCAGGGTTCGTGTCCAGGTTGATACTATCAACCCGACGCTGAATTCTGAGCGTGAAGATGCTGATGTCTTCCCGGGGACTTACTTCTCCGAGTTTGACAATGCCAGCGACGGTTTCGGCTACGGCCCTTGGTCAGATCCACTGGAGAACGGGGGCGACCCGGGGCTAGGTTCGTCTGTGTTCCACCTACCGGAGGACATCCAGCCCGAGCCTCCCGCGTGCATAGGGTACCCATTGCCTTTTACTGCCAGCTGCCAAGGCACGGTATCGTTCGAACCGCAACAGGACTTTACGCCGTCGCTGTCTCCGGACCGAGGCTCGTCACGGTCGTCACTCTCCCCGTCGGTTTCTCCCTCTTCAGTTTATCCGTCTTCCGGCCCTACTAGCGTCAGTCCAGCCTCGACCGTCCACAGCCTGAGCCCACCGGACGACTATGTGCAGGATTTGTTGTACGACGGCGTGGAAACGTGTTCCCAGACACTGGCACTCGGTCCCGTTTATACTGTGGATGATACGTTTATGGGTTCAGAGGGGATGATTGACTCTGAGCTGTGTGGTGACCCGGGGGGAGAGACTGGTGGATGGGGCTTGGGGGGTTTGACTTCGGCAAAGTACATGTAAGGTATTTCAAAAGTTCCGGGGCACGGGTTGGACTGATATTTCACATGTTCGAGACGGGTTTTGGACTGGAGTCGTTGTTTGCTCTACGGGTGGTTATGAGTTTGACTAGAATACGGCTTACGGAGGCATGTGCTTTTCCATTCAACCAGGAGTTTGATTGAACCCTGTCGACTTGGGTACCTACCTGGCAGTGGGCCAGGTACTGACCTAGAAGACTAAAAGTGTGGTGATCATCACTACCTACCGAATCACACTAGGGGGTTTGTATCACGAAGGTCCTGAGTCATTCGCGAAAAAAGGAATTGGAGAAGTCATTAACGTTACCCTTCCTAGAAATCGGATATAAACGTAGCATATCATGAGATTCACGATACAAGCTCTTGTTTCGTTCACCCTTCAGAAGTTGATTCTCAAGTTCATATACCGTTCGACTTTCAATAATGCCTGATGACATAGGCTGTTAGACTGTTACGCAGGCACCCGACCTAGCGGGTAACGGGGGCCTGCGGAATCGCTGAGTGGGGGCGGGGGTTTGCAAATAGTACTGGTACCAGTTAAGGCAGGCAGGCAAGCAGTCTGTTGTTGAAAAATGATGTCATCGGCTCTGATTGCCATTAAAGTAGAATGTCACTGGCAGGGCATGGGCGGGATCTTTGTTCAGGGTCCTGTTGCGCATTTTCAGATTGCAGTAACAATTTGCAGATTCCCGGACATGCGGGTGGTAAAGCGATTCAGCCAATCGGTGTGGACCGTCGAGGTGTTGGGGACACATTGCCAAGCACTTTGCGCCGATGCACATCGTGCCGATAACTGGGGCCAAATTGGTATTTCAAGTCTAATCCGGACGTCATACAGGAAACTCTACTAGCAAAATACCACTATATAACGTCTGTATTTCCGGTGAGTCCTTGAGTTTATGAGCAGACCTCACTTCAATCTCTATTTCAACCAGGGCAGACTACCTGGGAATAGTCATCGTGCCAAAGCTGCACTGCTGCTGGGAGCTGTCACTTACACTCTTGTAACTTTATACTTTCGCGCTTCCCGAAAAACCAACCTTGCGCTGCCTGCACTATCAAATAGGCCGACCGTGATCGCTTTGAGGACTCAATGATGCAAGACAGTGTGGTGATCCAAATCCATGCCTTGGAGTCCGGGAATGGCCTTGTTTTGGATGTGTCCAAGGAGAACGATAATACCGTCACGGATCTCAACCCGATGGAATCTGGCTCGCGACTCGATTTCGGGTTTCCTCTTGATGCCTTGCCCGACAGGATCTCGATCGACCGGGACGCAGAGTCAAGAAGATTCAGCATCGCAGGACAACATGTCCCATTTCCTCAGCAGCTCAGTCAATACCGCAGCGGATGTCACACCTCGCCCGAGGCCGGATTAGGAGCCCTGCTCGAGGAGAGCGATCGGTCGCGGAGCTCCAGGCTCGTCAGTTTGAATCGGGATGCCCCTACTGCCACATGTTCCGAGACCTGCTCGGTTGGAAATGGATCTAGCAACGGCTTCTCTGGAGGTGCCCCTCTCCTGTCGATCTTGTTACAGGACAACGAATCTCGGGGACATGCCATAATGGACCTGGATCAGATATCCGACGACGCTTCCGACAGTTCGTCTTCATACGGCTCGTACTCTAACGATGAGGACGATGATGTTGACATGGAGACACTTTTCGGCCCCTCGCAACCGCGGCCGACGTTGTCTGCTGATCATTCGTTTGCAAAGCACAAGGACGCACTTGCAGAGGCCGTCATCTCAAGTCTTTTGCACAGAGAGCTTCAGAATCTAGCCCCCGGCAAAGGGATGGAAAAGGCAAAACCTTCAAAGGACATCGGCATGCAGTGCACGCCGGCAACACCACTTGAACGCCCCTTCAAGGCTATGCAGCAGTCCACCAATCTTGGCTTTGCCTGTCCCGTATTCCTCCATGATCCACAGAAGCACCGACGCTGCCTCGCGCACGCTAATCTGCTCAGCCCCGGACAAGTGCGACAGCATCTGTGGGAAGCCCATCGACGTCCCCACCACTGCCCGATATGCCTCAGCACCTTCACCACCGCTGCTGATTGCCAACAGCATATCCGCGACTTCAGTTGCACTCTCCATACAACGCCAGAAACCGAGGGTATTCACGAAGACTTGATGGAGCAGGTTGCTCGTTGGCGGCCGAACGCGGAAACGATGTCCGAGGAGGAACAGTGGTTCTCGATCTGGGATATCGTCTTCCCTGGCGAAGAGCGGCCACTCTCCATTCGCCTTTCGGAAGAGACTGAGGCTGTTCGTGTTGCGCATGTAGCGAGGGATTATTGGGTGGAGAATGGGAAAAGGGTGGTTTTGGAATTCCTCGAGTCTCGTGGACACAATGATTGTTTTGATGGAACGCAGGAAAAGCAGGACATGGAGGCCCTTGCAGCTGCAGTTCTCGACAAGGTTATTGACGATCTGATTTTGGGACTGGATGACTAGATTCCCTTGAACATCTCTCAGTAAGACTGGAAGATGGATTGGCGGTACAATTTCTCTTTTTCTTTTTCTTCTTCTTCTTCTTCTTCTTCTTCTTCTTCTTCTTCTTCTTCTTCTTCTTCTTCTTCTTCTTCTTCTTCTTCTTCTTCTTCTTCTTCTTCTTCTTCTTCTTCTTCTTCTTCTTCTTCTTCTTCTTCTTCTTCTTCTTCTTTCTTCCTGTTTTACTTCTGCTTCGATTAGACTGCCATTATCATCGGGAGGGCTCGTCCTGAGGAGTCGATACCTAGGAGGAAAATTTGGGCGTGCAAAATCTCCGTTGTCAGTGTATTTACATTGTTTTTCTGGACTTCCTTGTTGTATCGGTTTCGGGACTAGACGTCGAAACCAATTGAGATCTCGTTGGACTGAGTGAGCTGAGAATAGAAGGGCTCATTGCAGGGTAGTGTCATTCAGTTGTGAAGACCAGGGCCCAAGACTTCAACTACCTTACTCACCTATGTACTTGCCCATTTTATAACTTGACCAATCTTTGCTGTGACTTGTCTCAATTTGAGTAGTACTTTCATTCCTTTTTTCTTTTCTTTTCTAAAAGTGTTGTTCTTGTGTTTGTTTTGCACTAGCTTATTAGCTCGATACAAATTCCAAGTTTCCTTCAGTCTGCTACAGCGAGTGTCCGTGTCACCGATTCCGTCTCCGTTCATATTGACCATTGAAGCTATCACGCGCCCACCCAAGCCCCAAACAAAAAGTCTTTCATAAGAGATGCAAAGCAGTAGAGCCGAGATGTTGAATCTTCGCCTAACCCTTCGTCTCCAGGCTTCAGCAAGCGAGTGAGGGCCGACCAGGTGTCAGCACTTGGTGTGTCACGGTCACAACTAACTAGCTCGGGTGAGGTACCCGGCGATCATCGCTCTACAGTTTGGCACCAGCACTCGCTGACAGCCTACCTGATGTATTACCACCCCCCCCCCAACAAAAATAGTTACCCTAGAAAACGCCATGGACCGACAATCCCGCGGAGAGATGGTGAGAGGAGTGTGTGCCCGTGGTTTCAGGCTAATTGACAATGAAAGACTGACGATCTACGAATCGCCGTCAGCACCGCACCGCAAGATGAGATGAGTTGAATGCCACTTACTCGCCTCGTTCCGAAATGATATTTCAAATTGCGTTCGCGACCCTGCCCTTCCCATGCAAGTATTACTGTGAAGTTGGCCTTAGCGAGAAGAAATACTGTTCCCTCCGTAACATGGTGCGAGTCATCAAGGCTGGTACGGCTGATCCTCGTAGGCCCAATTGTAACCACCGACGTTATACGGCTGCCAGCCGACGTTTGCGTGTGATGATGAGCTGGCGTCCTGGAACTGGTCATCGTAACTCGAACCGAAAAGTGGCTGAGGGCCAATGATGGGGCTGGCGGCGGCCTGCGACATATCTCTTTGCAATTGTTCGTCCATGACCACATGCGCTGAGAAGTCTTGGAGCAGGCTGTGGAGGAGATTAGAGACTCGGTTGCGATCTGCATTCGGACCCAAGCTTATGACAAGTTTATTTGTCATCTGCTGTATATAGCCTCTCTCCTGAAATGTCTGAAGCCTCATAACAACACGCTCTTCCAAAGGAGTGCCGTCGTAATGAGGACCCTGGGACGGGCGGGGGGCATGGGGAAACAGAACATCCCAAATGTAGTACCACTTTCTCACCTCGGCGTTCCCAGGGTCCTCTGTTTCGCCCTTCTTTTCCACAGCCTCGGCCTGCTCTTTCGTGAGCCAGGTGGTGGGTCGTGGCTTCAACTTCTTGCAGCCCCGGATGTGGTCTTGTTGGGCTTGGTGCTTGTTCTTCCCTGAAAACCTTTCCCAACACCTGGGGCAGACGATTTCTGGCTCCTTGTGGCGTCTCTTGAGGATGTGTGTGCGAAGGTCACCAATTCCTTTCAACTGTGTTTCTCGACAGTCCCAATGGTTCTCTGGGTCGGATCTGAAGAACGGACAGGCGATGGGAGGCTCCTCTCGTGGTTTTCGTCCGCCTATATTTCTGTCGCCGATTTCATCCCTTGGAGCCTCCTCGTCGTTCTGGGTGGCGCGTCCACCCCTGGTTCGGGGCATTGGCACGGGCCCGTGGAATTGTGAACCCGGAACCTGAATGAAGCACGCTTGAACTCGAGTCTGTTCGTGTTGTTGGAAAATGTGGAGAAGGCCACCTTCCGGGGAGATTGACAGTGTTGTTTCAGTCTCCACGCAGATGTGCTCGATGACAAGGAGGATTCTCACGGTAGGTTGTGATGACTGGGGGACGAGAAAATATAAAAACGGGTGAAAGTTGAAACATGGAGGCATAAAAGATGAAATCAAGGAGTTAGCGATGTTGGCGACGTTGCTAATGATCTGGCGGGGGACTCTCGCGAATGATATCAGAATGTCCACCTGAGTGAGTTAAGCGGTTGCGCTTTCACGCAATCAAGACATGGAACTTTTGAGTCAAGAAAGAATTGTGAAGCTTTAATATCTTGATTCCCTCTTTCCATCTTCGCAAAGTCTGAAGCAACAGTACCCGACCAAGAAGCCCAACTGAAATGGGGCAAAGAGACGTCTCCCATTCTATGCTCCTGGCGTGATTAGCCCTGAGCATCATTGCACCTAATTACCTGGTAACATGGACACGCACTGCGAAGACCTAGCAGGACAGAAGCGTAAGGAAGACACAGGCGGGTAGTGGGTGGCTTTATCATCCCTATTGACAAATGCCAGCTGGTTCAGTACCAAGAGTTGAAGTCCAGGTACTACTAAAAACTTGAGGCTGCAGTGGGGTTTAAAATTACTCCTGGATACAAGGTAATGCCTCGATCGCAAACACATATGCCCACAGCACAAGACACGCTTCTTCCAGACGCCAGTGGGGATCAGCTGAATGGGTCGGGTTCAACCGGAAAGGCCCAAACATGTCCAAACTGGTTGAGAATAGCTGGATGAATTAGGAGAGATACCTACCAGGTAGACTGCATGGTAGAAACACATGCATGTGTACAAACTACCCGGTACATTGTATTTCTGATTACCACCAGATGCGTCAACATGGAAACCGTCCCGATGGCGTCAGGCCGCATCCCGCATCATGTTGCCTCCAGCGCGGGGGCACCATGGTTGCCCGGCTTGTATGGGATTGAGGCCGAGAAATTGGAACTACATGTCTGCCTAAAACACGTTACAGACACGTCGGCAATCTTGGATCGAGATTTATGCAGCTGAACCCAAGACAGGTACATGCCAATGCTGGCCTCACCCCGCTGACTGTGCATCAAATACTTCCGATAGGATATCTGGTGCTTGTCGGGGGTGGTGGGTGGCTTCAAAGTACGGAGTGCGCTGTCATCATCCTGCGCCAGTCGCGGCTAGAGTGGGACCTCCGGACAAGGCAGCGGGAAGCGTGTCATTCCGGAATCGAATCAGAGCTTTGGCGCTCACATTCAGGGCGGCGGAGTTGAAGAATTTCTAGCCAATCTATCCCGCATCGCGACCGTCGCAGGGCGGCCCAGAGCCCAACCGAGCCTTGACGTGGTGCCTTACAGCCAGCACAACCAACGCCTCGCCTGGCTAGCGCATCCACAGGAGTGTGCGGAAGCGTTGAGACTTCAAACTACTGGGCGCGCAAAAGTTCGCCATCGCTTGTTGCGCAAAACAGTGTAGTTGGTCCAAGATATACTGAGAATCCGCCATCCATCTTGCTTCTTTTCGCCACCTATTGGCAACCCTGGGTATTACGAGTCCAAAACACCACCAATAATCCAGAATTACCACTGAAACTGCGCATCTCAGTCCACCGCAACCATCGTCCAACAAGATTCGATCCAATTACTTTGCCATAATTAACCCAATTTTGCGAATGCAGAAACGATGGCTTTTGTGTCTGACCGAAACCAACCACCACTTGGTCACCACTTATCCACACAACACGAACAACACCCTTGCAACTTTGACAACCACAACCATGGATCAAGCATCGCCGAGCTTGGAATTTCCAACGAGACATTGCAGCTGGAGGAGTCCCTGGCGAAACATTGTTTTGAGTCGGAATCACGCGACTCATTTCCCTCTGTTGAGTCGGTTATGTGGGATTGGACAGATTTTCACGAACTTCCCCAAATCGACCTCGACCCGAAGCCCCAAGGTAATGGGGAACTGGACCCCACCACAAACTCGGGCTTGAGTGACAGCTCAAGAATTCGGCCCCTTTCCCCAGAAGACGAGCCCGAGTCACATGGCAGGTGTAATGACCTGACTTGCAGTGGACCATTGGCCTCGACACGACAGGCAAATCAAGACTCGGAGAAGAAGAGTGACATCCTTACCCGAGCACTGACGAAACCACTGCCGACATCACGCTTTGAATCTCGCACAGCTCAACGTGGGCCCCGCGGCATTTTGGCCGTCAAATCTTTGGCCCAGGCTGGAAAAGAGGAAGCAGGAAAGCGTCTCCTCGCCTGCCCTATTTACAAGCACAGTCCCTACCAATACCGCAACTGCAAGCTATTCAGGCTGCGCAGGATGAAGGACGTCAAGCAGCATGTTTACAGACGACACATGAAACCACAACTTTGCGACCCTTACCGCGGCAATTCGAATTCTCCCCCAAGCCCTGACAGCATTTTCATCTCGGAGACGCAGAAAAAGGCACTTGGTTTGCAATACAGCAGCCGAAACAAGCCCATCGAGGAACAATGGCACGCTATGTGGAATATCATCTTCCCCGGGAAGCGCCGCCCTCGCTCGATTTACTTGGACAGCCAGCTGGAGGGCACAGTGCCCATCATGCGATCACTCTGGGAGGAGAAGCGCTCGGAAAACATCAAGATGATCCTAGACAAGGTGCCCTCGGATGCTTGTTCGCTTAGCGCAGACTCGCTAGGTCAGATCATGGACGTCGTTTTTGCACGGTTTATGGAAATCGAGGAGTCTGGCACCAGCGAGGAACACGACACCACGACAGGAACAGTGAAGCAAGAGACAGTTGAGACACCGGAGCCGGACGAGCCTGGCAAGTCTGGTCCCGGCCATGGGAGCAGCGACTGCGCGACGGATGGGTCGGATTCGAGTTCCAGAGACACACCGTCAGACATAAACCTACTCGCCCCCGAATCATTTCTTTCTGATCAATCATTCGACACTGATGGCACACTTACAGCCCCAAATCTGAACCCTGAGAATCATAACACCAACGAAACACTCCTCTCCTTTAACCAAACTTACCCATCCCTCCCAGCATCAGAAACCACATCAAATATCACAAAATCCACAGAAATTAGTTATCCTCACCCTCTCCTGTCTTTTTCCAAGCCACAGCTACTCATGTCGCCGGTACTGCCCTACCCGGCCGTTTCCTTCCATGTCGTTGAAGAATTACCACCTAGCCCAGCAGAGGAGGCGTCGTCCAGCACACAATCATTCATCCAACTCTTTGGTCCTCACGCCCAGTCATTTTCTTTGTACTTTGACCCGCACGAATCTCATTGGCAGTACCAAAACACTTTCCCGACGGAGCCAGGATATATAGGCCTGTCCCAAGAGAGCGATGGACCCACATCACTGGGCTGGGATGATCTGAGCCACAATGGCGGAAATACTATGAAACGGAATGTATTCGAGGAGATACAGGAGCTGGAACATGATTGTAGCTATCCTGGGACATGAGCCATTTGCTCCCGCCTTCTTTAGGGGGATATCTGATCCCGACTGCCCTTTCGGCACTTTTCTTTTTATCAACCTCAGCCTAGGTAGAGAGAGGAGAAAATGAGCAAAACGACTATCTAGGTAGGCAACTTTGTCTGAAGAACTGGCTGTAATTCAAGAGCCCACAGCGGTAGTACATGACGGGCTTTGTAACTGTACTTGCAACAACTTGAACTCAGGTGTGAAGCCCGTGATCTTGATATGTATGAGCTGCCCGTACTTAGACCATGGGTGACCGAGAAATACAGCAGTGATGATTCAAAAAGTCAAACAGTCAAAAAGAAATAAAGGAAAAAAGAAAGAAAAGAAGAGGAGAAAACTGCACGAGGGCCTTTCCACAAAGTAACAAAAGCAACACGAATGGTCAAGTGATTATTTACATAGAACCGAAACAGCCGCGATCAGCAGGGGTTTGTATTCGCAGTATTCCACGTCGTTGGCAACGGTTAATCCATTTACGTACCTAACACCGGAACCTAACCTGACTCCGAGAACTTGGAAAGAAGCAGTGTTGACAACACAAGTTGGAAGAGTCAGCCACAAATAATTATAATCCCCTTTCCCATTAACTGGTCTGGACTAGAAGCCGAGTCCGTCTTTGTCGATAGGAAAGGGGCCATTCTACATTGCTTTTCAGATCTGTTCGATCTAAGAATTTGCGAAAACCTCACCGCTTCAAAAGGTCATCATGGGTGATGACATCTCCGAACCTCAGCATCGAACCGCAAAGACATTAAGTAGAAGAATCAGCCGAAGAAAACACCTCCCGCCCTAAAAGAAACAAGAAAATGAAAATGGTTTATCGATTTTTTTAGGATTCTTTAAATAGAGTCGTTGATCACAACAACAGAGTTTGTTTGTGCATTGCAGCTACCTGACCAATTGCATCCATTGCCTCGTCCCGACTGAGGAATCCACACTCGGATGGTCCAGAAATATCCAGGGGTCCTCCGTCCCGCCAAGGCCGTGCGGGATCGCGAAATGGTGATTGGCAGGGGAATGACATCACCGCAGCACTGCGACGCGCGTCAGAACGGGCGGGTCCTCGCTCTTCCCCTTTTACGAGAGCAAAAGTAAAACTTTGCAAAGACCGACCGACCGGCCGAGCAGTGCTTCAAATGCCACCCATGGAGTCAAAGTCAGGTCAAGTCAGCACATATTGAGTGCATTGATCTTCACGCAGCTCAACTGGCACGGCGGTGCAGGAGAAGGGACGCACAACCTGTGCACAAGAATCGAAGGAGCCCCGCTGCGACCTTGCACGGTTTCAGCGACAACGCGACACAGCAAAACCAAAGCAGACCCCGCCCCAAAAGGCCCCAACTTGCGGGAGTGTCTGGACTCTGGAGGTGACGCACAAACCTGCAAGTGCACACGCGAGGGCCCGGACAAATTCCGACTGCCAATCGCACACAGGCTGCAAAGCCGTGATGTGGACCCGCCTGCCAGAGCCGCAGCGCAGCAGCAGCAGCTAACGAGCGGCCCACTGGCTCAGACAGGGGGTCCATCTGCCACAGGGCTGTGCAAGTGCCAAGTGCCTGACAAGATCCACCGCAAGCAGAAAGGGGCACCGTCGATTGGATCTGCCGCCGATGGCTTCGATGCGGCTTCATTAATTACCTTACGCAAGTTCCCCATCTCTCGTATTCCCAACTCGCAATCCGCACCTCCTTGTTTGTGCTTCATTTGGACAGACAGGCAAAGCAAGCCGTGTTGGTTGCACTCGTCCGTCGTCACACTTTTCCTTGGGCCCATTTCCCCGAGTGTTCCGTTCGTTGCCTTTTATTATTTTTCCGCCCATTCATTCCCTCTTTGCATCCGTCCATCTTTCCTTCTCCATCTCTCTGTTTCACCTTGTCCGAATCGGTTTCGAGCCTGCGTTTTCTTTCCCCATCACGCCCATCACTTCCGTAAACGAGCAAAGAAAAAAAAAGAATCCAAGAACAAACAGCAGGCTGTACTTCTTCGATCTTGATCTGCAACAATCGCCGCATCTCATCTTCCGAACCTCCCGGCTGAAGAAAGTACATAAATCAACACCAATCATTCACCCACCTCGAGTCGCTCGCTCCAAAATCGACCCTCCAAAAAACCCCAACAAACCCCCAAAAACTAACCGCCAAAATGCATCTCCAAACCCTCCTCCCCCTCACCCTAGCGCTCCTCCGCCTAACGACCGCTCAAACGCAAACCCCGACAACCCTCCAAACCTCCACAACCGGCACCGCCCCCTCCACCTCCTCCACAACAACCTACCCCGGCTTCGCAGGCCTAATCGCCCGCCTGCCAACCTGCGCGATCCCGTGCTTCAACAGCGCAGCAAAGCAAGTCGGCTGCGACCTGACCTCCTTCGCGTGTCTCTGCAGCAGCGCGCACCAGACCTCGTTCGCCATCGACATGGCCGGGTGCCTCTCGGGCGGGATCGGGGGCACGCCGATCGCGGACCCGGCGTGCGAGCTGGCCAAGCTCTCGGCGCTGGCGGGAGACATCTGCCAGGCGGTCAACGCCAGCCCGCCGCAGACGGAGCTGGCCATCGCCACGTCGCTTGTCTCGAGCGCGCTGGTCGTTGCGTCGGAAGCCACGGCGTCGCCTACCTCGTCTGGCGCCGCGGCTGCTACCTCGTTGTCTGCTGCTGCTGTGGGACCTGTGGCGCGGAGGGATGGCGTTGCGGTGGGGGTGTTGGTTGTTGTTGCTGGGTATGCGGTCATGGCGCTGTGAGGTGGATTGATACTCGGTAAGCTGGGATGCAAAAGAGTTGGGATATCGCATTTTTCTTTTTTTTTTGGGTCAAACTGCATGGTATGGTACGGTATGGGAGGAATCGCATTGTACTGGGGCGCACCCGACACAGACTTGGGTTCTATGGGGGCATTGACACTGGCGCATTACGGGTAGATTTACGGTTTCCATCGACGTTTATCGTGGCATTTGGGTTACTGTTTTCTTCAAAGGATAAATATTTGGGCTGCCCGGTTAGACTCACCACCACAAGGGGCCACTGGAAAAACGGTCAAACAAACCCTGAATGTAAAACACCATTAAACAATACGTGTCTGGCAATGCGCCCGAGTCCCTCTCCATGACGTAAATGCACAACGGCAACACAAATCATGCTCGCACCACTCAATAGCTATCCCAACTCTCGCGATGCAAAACAAACAAACAACCCCCAAAACGCCCACACTCGCACTCACAACCCCTCAAAAACCCCCTCCACCACATCCCCCAACATTCTCAGCCCATAAAAGCTTGCCACATTCCTATACACCCTCAACCGCCGCAGCACGTCCTCGCGCCGCACGCTCTCGACCCATTCGCCGCTGCACGTGCAGTGCTCCATAAACTCATTGACCCGGAGCGCGCCGCACTTGAAGCACTTGAGGTCCTGCGTGGTCCACTGCACGATGCACGCCTCCACCTCGGCCACCAGCCGCTCCTCGATCTCGTTGCGGTCGTACTCCTCGTTGCAGTTCGCGTTGGAGCACCGCCACTGCACGCTGCCCGGCGCGCCGCCCACCTCGGGCATGAGGTCCTCGTCGCGGCAGAGGTCGATGTCCCGCGCCTGGGTGCAGTGGTCGCAGCTCAGCTGCGCGAGCTTGAGACTCTCCGACGGGTTCTGGAACGCGCCGTCCTTGCTGAACTCGCGCACCTCGAACATGGCGAGCAGCTCCTTGCGGAGGAGGCGCGCCTCGAGCATGATGTTCTTGTCTAGGCTGAGGACCTGCATCAGCGCTTTGACGAGCTCCAGGATCGGGTTGGCTGCCGCCTGGGCTTTGATGGTGCGTTTCCTGCCGGCTACTTCTACCACAGCGGTGGAGCCTGAGGAAGAGAGGCGTGGGAGGTGAGAGCCAGGCAGCTCGGGGAAACTGTAATCGTTTGCTAGCTCGGGGTGGAGAAGCTCGCGCTTTTGGGTGTTGATGAGCCCGGCGATTTCTTTCTTCAGGGGCTTCTCGAAGACGCGACCGAGTATGACTTGGCCTGGTGCGTCTTCGCCTAGACCGGCGTTGGCGCCCGAGCGGATGGGGAGTTGCGTGAGGCGAGGCGTGGCGGTGGGGTCGCTGCCGTTGGCAGGCCGTTTGATGCTGTGCATGAGCTGGATGAACTCGACGACCCAGTCGGTAAAGATGGGCTGGAGACGGACGGGGAGGAACGTGGCCATTTGCCAGTGCATGATCATTTGGAGGTCCTGCTCGTCCCTCTCGAGGACCTCAGGAGTGGCTTTGCCGCCATAGTTGAACTCGTCGTACCAGACAAGGTAGTCCCAGTACTCCTTGATCTCGAGGTCGATAAAGTTGAAGAGGGGCTTGCCTTTGATGCTCTTGAGGATGTACTGGGCGTACGCGTACGCGTTACCTACTTCCGACTTGGTGGTCTGCAGCAACAAACGATTGGCGCTGGCATAAATAACCTGGGACCCGACGCGGCGGAAATCTGCCATCAGCTGGAGAAGCGCCTTGCGGCTCATCATCTGCACATAGTAGTGCAGTGCGCGATCGTATAGACACGATGCCGGCGACTCGACCCAGCGCACGAGGTGCTGGACCATGACATCGGCCATCGTCGAGCCCTTGCAGGCTTCGGCCCACCAGAACTTGACCATCTCCCGAAGGACCTGCACGCCGGCGTTGGCGAATGCATTCTCCGAGAACAGCATCTCGTTGCCGTCTGCACCTCCGGCATCGGCTGCTGGGTTGAAGGTTATCCCTTCTGCCCCCTCAAGCTCGTTGATGAGTGACGAGGTGATGATGGTGTTGATGGCGAGATTGCGAACTTCGATATCGATGCAAACAGACGCATACGTGCCAGGGGTGTTGACCGATGGCATCTGAACCTGGTCAAGCGGGCCCACCACATCGTCCACCTCGCATCCTGCATGATCTGGGCGCGGACTGGGCGACCACCACAGAACAACGTTGTTCGCCTGCAACCGACGAGCATAGGCGATGTCGATCAAGAACCGAGGGTCATCCCGCTCCAGATTGCACAGAGGAATATCGCCGTACTTGGCCAGCGCGGTCATGTATGTGATCCAAGTGCCGAGGCTGAGGTAGTGGTTCACCAGGCGACGGGCAACGACACTCTGCCACCCCAACGGAGGCAGAGTGCTATCAGCCTGGTCGTATTTGAGGGGCATGATAGGGAACTCTCCCAGAGCAGGAACCTCGTGTACGAGAAGATTGCGCTGTGATGACTGAATGACCATCATGGTAGGGCCAGACTCCTCCTTCTTCATCTTCTTGACGATGTCGCCAACCTCGAGGAAGGCCTTGCGGCGGGTTGTCACCTGCGTGATCTTGAAGCTCAGTTTCTCCTGATACTGGAAGCAGTCTTGCCAATTAGACCCGACTGATGCTTCCTTCGTCTGGGCAAAGAGCTCCGAGTACAGCTTGGTGATGTTTGGCAGATCCTGCCCGCCGTCCTTCTTCTTCTGCTGAATGACGACATGGGCTTGGTCACTGGCTGTGGAGAATAGACCAAAGATTTGGCGATCACCGGCGCTGATGTGGGAAACGTAGACGTAGGCCATGCGGGCACCCTCGAGGTAGCCTGTCAGCTTGGGCGGCCGTCTCAACCCTGATAAGTTGAAGCCACTTTCAAGACCCTTTCCAAGCACACCAGCCTGGCTCTGGTCGATGGTACACAGGTTGCCTAGCTGGAGAACAGCCCGGAGGTCGAGCGGAACCTGCCTCTCATACACACCTTCAACACTTGGATGGTTGAAAAGCAAGGAAAACTTCTCGGACTCGGCAAAGTAGATATCCTCGGGCACAGTGAGCTTAAAGAGATGCACGGATGAATGGCCGTTGGGCAGCGTGTGGTAGACTTGTTCAACATGGCACCCATCGACCTCAATATCCGGGAGATCTTTACTCTTCAGGTTCAGAAAGACCTGGCGTGGGACATTGATCTTGACGGTGTGGATCTTTGAGTCAATGAGCACGTGGGCCAGAACGATGCCTGGACTGTCTGAAGCCTTGAGTTGAAGAAGCTGCCACGTATTGCGGAACGTGATCTCGGCTTGGTTCCGAAATGTTTGCTGGATGTTGCTTTGGACGTTGCCACGCCTGTCACCGAAGAGGTGACGCCGGCGTGCTCGTGCTTGTTTCTGCAGCTTCCATTTCAGTTTCTGATACTCCAAGAAAGCTGCATAGTCCTCGCTTGGCAACGGCTTTTTATCAGGCAAAGCGGCAAACGGATCTTGGTTTTCTGCTGTATTTGGTTCAGGAGACGACTTCCGCTTCTTGGCCGGCTTTTGCGAGGCGGAGATGGCTGCGCTGACAGTCTTCGGCCTGAGCAGGTCGCCATAGTCCTCCATGTCACCGAGCAGGCCAGCCGAGCTGGTCAGATCTCCTGCGGGCCCTTTGATGATCGGCCCGAAGAGATCGGTGAGCTTCTTCTGCTTCATCTTGTCGTCCTTGATGTTGATCCGGCGCTGCAACCAATCGGGATGTGGCACTCGTGGGACTGGATTGCGGACCTTCTGCAATGCAGCAGGGATCGTGATGAGCTTCTGGATAACGGAGCCCAGACGCTCGGTGTAGTACTGCCAGTCAAGAAGCGCTCGGGGATCAGTGTCGGCGGGTTCCTCTGTCAGCCACTTCTTGAGATACAGGCGCTTCGTCTCTTCGTCGGCAGAGAAAATGGCAACAGGAACAGCACGCTCTGTGACTGGGGCACCCTTCGGTCTCGCGCAGATGATGAACTTGCAGTTCAAGCCCTTGTCCTTGACCATCTGAGGGCCAAGGAAATCTGCCAGACGCTTGGCGGTAGTGATGGATGTTGACTTCTGTGTGCCGTATTCTTCCAGCGTCTTGGACATACTTCGGTTCTCAGAAATGAGTTCCATCAGCTCCTCGTCAGCCAGTGTTGCGCCTTTACTATCGAGCACATCCAACCACTGATTGGCGACCTTGGCGACAGCAGTGTAGCACTCTTGCAAAGTCGTGCCATCCAGAAAGAACTTGAAGATTTGCTGCTGGAAGATCTTGATGAGCTTGAGCTCACCTCTCCGCTTGATCTCGAAGCCCTTGAGCTCAGCAAGACTGCCGTCGTCGTTGAACACGGCATATCTCTTCTTCAAGTTCTTGTCCTCCTCTTTCGAGGTGGGCAGAATCATGGCTCTGTACGGACCGTCGACTTCGAAGAAGATGGAGTTTTCGCTGTGGGTCTCGTACTTGAAGGTCTTGGGGTCCGTCAAAGTCTGATATTGAGGGTTGGTGAATTTTGCGTGCACAAGATGGTTCAACATGACGCAGGGATATGAAATCGCCATCTTCTTGCCGTTCTTGAGCTTGAACGCAAAGTTTTCGGGGAACGTCGCCGGCAGCATGCACCAGATACCATCCGTGTCGAGTTCAAGGGGACGGCCAAGGCGCTCAACCAGTTGTCTGGCCATCTGGATGATGTGTGCACCGGTAAGACAAGTGACACCGGCCATCTCCATGGAATACCACCGTGATCCTTTTCTCATGACATAGCCGTAGAAGGAGTTCAGAATGACCTTGTGCGCTAGTTGCAAGGAATCGAACAAAATAATCATCTTCTTGGCGGCGTCAACCTCGGAAGAAGCGGCACCTGAGTTCTTGAGGGCATCGGTCTTGCCCTTCCACACCTTTGCCTTACCCTTGTAGTCATATCGACGATCACGGAAGTCGCGCACGGTGTCGATGTAGAACGGGTTTTCTCGTTGGCAGATGATGGCTTCGCGAACGATTGTTGTGGAGTCGTGGATCTTGTGGTAGACCTTCTGGGAGTAAAGCTGCAGCCTCTTTCGGATGAGAGCGGCCTGCTCGTCCAAACTCAGCTCCTGGAACGAGCGCATCATACTGTTGGCGTACTTCCCCGGAAACCTCTCGTTCTCCAGTGAATGCCTGATCATGTTGTACTCGTCGCGCTTTGCCGGGAGGTACTCGCCTCTCCAAGCCCAAGGCAGCCTCCTGTCGCAGGTCTTTCCCGGCCGATTGAAGTCGCATGCCGCGCAGTCTGACTCCGAGATCAAGGAATCCGGCTGCAGTCTGTTGGTCGTCATGATATTGGGATACATGGATGCGACATCGAGATGGTAGATGAGCGGGCACTCGCTTCTGTTGGGCGTCTCTTTGAGAGCCAGGAGCTTGGCGGCAATCTGGTCTCTGATCTCGTTGTAGTTGGCCACGTCTTCCATCGACTTCTTCTCTTCGACGGTAATGCTAAACTCCAAGGCTGCATCAAGGTCGCGAAGCAGTTCATCGATCGCCCCGGGATCAACTGCAAAGTTGACGGGGATGTCTGCACGGAAGACACCAGCTTCTATACTCTCGACGTGGCCACCGACGTATGTTTCTGAGTCGAGGAGATGCCCGTCCCAGAAGGCTTCCCTTGGAGTGACGTGCTTGTTTGGCAGGACAATGAGCTTCTGGTAAGCTTGCACCATCAACAACATTTCGCAGAGAGTTCCTGTGCCTTTCCTCAGCGTGTCGTCGGGACCAAGTGGTAGAATGGTGCAAAGAGAGAAGATAAACGGGTGAACATATTTCATGTACAGGTAATATGTCGCAACAGCGTCAGAAACCGAGTATTCGGCCAGCGTCTGGGGCCGCTCTTGGGCATATGGCGTCATGAGTTCCGGGTCCAGTTCGTCGGGATCGTAGCCAAGCTTCGCGACTGTGACGGCCTTTAGACCTCGACTTCCCTGTGGGAGGTAACTGTCTCGGTTGACCCAGTGGAAGCAGTCCATGTGGACGCTGTAGCTGCATTTGTACTGATCGTCTGTGTCCTTCCTCCATCCAATCTCATGGTACATGTCGATACCATTGGCGCTGGCGCGAGCCTCGACAAAGGGCCAATCGAAGAAGTCGCCGTTGTAGGTGGCAATCACCGTTGGTCGAGCCTCTTTGATGTGCAAAAAGAATCTTTCCAGGACACCCTTCTCGTCAGGCTCGTTGAAGATCATGAAGTGCCCTGGGTATTCGGGTTTTGGTGTGTACTCGAAGTCGGAAATGTCTTCAGAGATGATCTCGCGGTTGGTGATCAGGAAACCCTGCCCATCGATCATGTAGGATATCATCATGACCTGGTCGATGGCCGCGTCTGGGAATTTCAGCGGCAGCTTGGTCGTCTCGATATCGTATGCCATCACAACCGGGTCCGCGGGCGCCAGGCGCTCTTCGTTGAGAGTCACCGTCGTTACACCATTTTTGGCCTCGACAAAGTACCATTTCGCAACACGGATATCTAGCGTATAGTGTCAGTCCAGCCCTTGCCATCAGTGCTGGGACGGCAGCGCGCTCACCTAGATCTATCATTACTCTAACATGGTATGGGACGTCGTACTCCCGGATATCAACAAGAAAATCGCTGGCCTCGGCAAAAGATGCATTATTTCGTCGCTCGTCAATTCGTGAATCGTCATCAAAAAGGTCAAAATCGCCGTTTGTGCTGAGAAGGGGTGACGTTAGCACAAGTACCATGCCATGACCATAACCCCGCAGAATGGAGGGGGAGACTCACGCTGCCACCTCGGCATATGTGTCCATGGCATCCATGCCCTTCTTATTCTTCTCCGCTATGGGCATGATGTCTTTCCGCGCGGCCAGAAGGTCCGGCACGTTGTGAAACCTCAGCTCCAGAAATGTCCGGCGGTAGCCCACCAAGTGATTGGGCATCTTGAGGTCCTCCTTCTCCACCCGCTTGATCGACTTGACCACACCTCCGCCAGGCACCCGCTTGCACCACTCTTCTACCTCGCCTTCGTGTCCCTTCCGGCATGCGACCAGAAAGTACGGCTCGTATTCGACCGTGGCCTTGAAGGTCGAGCCGTCCTCCTCGATGAAATAGCAGTCGAGCGCCGATCTGCCGTTGCCTCCGGGCACGCGGGGGTCGTCCATGGAGACCGGCTGGATGTTGACGAGCCACCCTTCTCGTTTCCGGCCAGCGTCGTAGCGTGCGAAGCCCATATTCTCGTCGATCTGGTGGGCGAGGGCTGTCCGCTCCCACTTCTCGTCTGTCGAGGTCGCCTCTCCACGCCCGCCCGAGGTGGCCGCAAATGTTCGTGGCTTTGTGCCATGGTAGGCATTCTTGGCTCCGCCGCGGCGATAGCCATTCTGTGGCTTCCGGAGCGAGGTGTTCGGCATTGTGGTGGTGTGGGAGAGCTTGAGTGAGCGGCTGATTTGACGGCTCCCCCCTGGTGTTGCTCGATTCTTTTTTTTTTTGCCGGGATTTGCTGTGTGGATTTACCAGAGGCCGCAGGTGTCAAGATGGAAAGAGCCGCGCAAATGCATGAAGAAAACGGGATAGAGAACGCAGCAAGATCGAGAGGCGCTGTTCTGAAGGGAATTGGCGTGCATTGAAGTGTACCTGTCTCGGGTAGAAAGGTGTGTCTTGCGGTGTTGGCACTTGTCAAAAGCCCATTAAACTCGCTAAGCAATGGAGACGCGCCGACGCGACTTCTGTCACTGGACCTTGACGCGACCGCGAATCAGCGCCTGCAGCCAATGCAGGCGTGCTGCCCCGCCATTGTTGAAGTGCTGCAGGGGTCTGGCCCGCCGGTGTGGCACAGTCCACCCTGGGTCGAAGCGCAGATCATGAATTGAAGCTTGGAGCTCCCAAACACCGTGCATCGGCATCACCAGTCAATACGCTGGGAAGAAAGCTTTAAGTTGTCGCCTGCCGTTCAAAAACATAGGTAAATATTTTCTACGTCAATCTCCAGACTCCTTCCAATCTGAGACCACACGAATCCTCAATTGGTCGCATTTAGCACCTTACAGCAGCTCGTTGAAGTTGACCGCAACCCCCACTCCAAGGCCAGGCTCGTGACGCCCCAGACCAGCGCAATAGCCGCACTCCCTCGCCCAACACTCCCAGCTGCCGACCTTCACCCCTCGCCGCCCTCCCGACCATCAATATGTCGAGTCCAAGCACCAACCCCTCCCGGGACCAAGCAGCCCCGGACCCAGGTCGCTCCTGGCTCAGCGGCGCATCTCCCACTCCAATAACCTCCTCCTCCACGTCTCCAACAACCACCTCCTCCCCGCCTCCAGCACCCCCCTCGCCGACCGCACAATCCCAAACCACGCACAAAAACGGCGTCTCCCTAACCGACGTGCTCCACACCATCAAACCGACTGACTTCCTCTCGGTGCACGAGAAGCCCTGCTCGCGCGAAGGGCTGCTGACCGGCATCGGCGGCGGCGCGGCGGTCGGCATGCTGCGCTGGGTGCTGGGGGCGCCGGTCCCGCGCGCGGCCAACTGGGGCGTGGGCTCGTTCGCGGTCGCGGCGCTGGCGCAGTACGAGTACTGCCAGTACCGGCGGCGGCTGGAGCGCGAGAAGATGCAGCGCGTCACCGAGGTGTACGACATGAACCGCAAGAAGGCGGAGCAGAAGGCGAGGGAGGCGGCGGAGGAGGCCAAGAGGGCGTCCCAGGCCAAGGCGGAGGAGGAGGAGAGGAAACGCGCGAGGAGGAGGTGGTACAAATTTTGGTGATCGAGGGAGGTGAATGCGGTAGCGTGTGTTGATATATGTGTGTTTTCTGTGGCATTATGGTTACGCTGAGTTAGGGCAGAGACTAGATGTCTTTGGTGTTCCAAGTCAACCTGTGTATTAAGAACTATATTTTGGTATCGATGTTGAATAACGTGGCCCCCGCCCTTTTGTGAATCGCATCAACAGTCTGAAATAACAATAACTGCCCTAGAGAAAAGCACGCAGGAATAGGTGATGCCATCAGCCGAGAATCCAGACAAGCCATGCCGCCCTACTCCGTATCCCTTGTCCTATCCTGATTAACTCCATAGCAAACCGAGTCCGCATTCATAAACCCCTAGGCCGCGGGGAAGAGCTCGGCGCACAAAAACGCCGTATAGGAAATTGAATACCGTCCAGGTGATGCCCAACGAGGGAGATATCAGAGTCCGAGATTCCCAGAACGAAAGAAAACCCCATACCTCGGAATACCTAACCGCGAAGCGTGTCCGTGAATGAAGAGCAACCCAAGAAAATTATCTCAAAACACAAAAGGAGAGGAATCCAGCCCACTCAAACACCAATTAGCTGCGTAGAGCTCTCCATAAACCTGACTCTCCTCCGCTCGACCTTGCCTTTCAGCTCCACCAGGCCAGGCACAGGACTGCCCCTGCGTCGTAGACTGCGCTTGGCCCGGGCCTCGCGCTCTTCCCTCTTCCTGTACTCAGCCAGCTGCTGCCTGCGTCTAACAGTACGCGCATGTGCTATCGCGGGAGTGGGCTTGAAGCCGATGCCGTTGATCCCTGTCCCGTCGTCGTCGCTGTCGTCCGGGTCGTAGATAGTGATCTCGTCGTCGTGCCACGTCAGGCTGGCGCGGAGGGGGTCGGTGATGGTGGGCTCGTCTGAAGAGTCCGAGTCTGGCGATGAGGATGAGGAGGATGATATCGAGGGCCGGCTTGCTTTGGAGATGTGCGGTGGTGTGCCAGCCCGCTTGCGGTACTTGTGGGTAGTGGGCGAGGACGGGTGGTTAGTCGCACTGCCGGTGTTGGCTAGGGTTTCGGATTGTTCTACGACTGCCGTGTCCACGGCAAATTGGACAGCCTTGGGGGAAAGTTGGCGATGCTTGGTGAGACCGTGGTTGGCTGTCTTGATGCGAGCGAGAATGTCGTCTGCTGTGGTAGGATTGACTTTGGGCCTATTACTGCGCAGCGGCGCCACTAGTCGTGTGCCCGGATAAGCCAGTCCGTCAGCGGCGGCGGGATGTTGCATGCCAACAACGTCGTTGCCGTTGTTGTTATCGTCGGCATTGGCTTCGACGTCGGCGTCGGGCATGTGGATATCGGGGAGCTTCACCCTTTTCCTTGCCCCTCCTTGTGTGTCCTCCTCGTGCATCGTGTCGGCTGGGACGGTGACGGCAACGGCATGGCTAGTGGTCGATCGTCGTTCTGGCGATTGTGGTTGTGAGGATCTGTCACTGCCGCTGCCTCCGCTTCTGACCCCGCCCCCACTTTCCAGGGTGAGCCCGTGGAACTTGAGTGCGACCTTCGTGCCTGGGCTGGCGCTGCCGTCGTCGACAGGCGCGCGGAGATCAAACGAGAAGTGCGAGGGACCCGTATTTAGATTGGGGATTTCGTCAATGAGCACCTGGTTTCGCTTCCGCTTTGGCGTTGAGACCGGGGAGTCAGCCATCGTGGGCTGCTTGGCTGTTGTCGGCCGTCGGGTCGGCGGCTGCGTGCGTTCTGGATGCGTTCTAAATGCGCTGTGGCGGGCGTCAATCAGCAATCAGCCGACGACAAGCAATGGGAGTGCCCCGTTTCTGGTAGGGCTGCAGGGCGCTGGATCGCTGTTTGTGTGCTCCACCAAAAGCATTGAAGGCATGCAGCGGAGGAGACGAGATGAGGCGAGTATAATATATAGAGGAGCAAAAGCTTCAAAGCGAGATCGTGAGGTTAGGTGCAAGACGTTGCGGGACGGTTGTTGTCAGGGTGCACCGTGGCCTTCCCCCGGACCGTCTTTGGCAATTGCATGCATGCCATCCAATGCAGGATTGTTGGCTGCGGTTGAGTTCGCCGTTGCGTGGGCAAGGGGAATGGAACTCAACGTTGGAAGGAGGAGGGGGAGCACGGGGAGCAATCAGATGCTGCGGCTTGCAAATTTGTGGGTCACATTGATGCGAGCATTGCGGTTGTCACTGTCAGTCGGGTTTTGGCGCGTTTGGTACATGCATTAGCTCCGCGTGGATGCGGTTACACACTGTTCGTACGGCGTAACCGGTACTGACCAACAGCTTTCATGAAGGCGTGGAGATGGAACACATCAGCAGCAGCACATGAAATGGCCAGCCCCGCTTCTTCTTCTTCGTCTTCCTCATCATCATCATTCATGCTCGTCAAGTGTCGTTGCATCTCGGACCGATGCATCCCGTCGCGCGTGATTCGCCAGCCGGGACAATTGCCCGACCACGTAGGACAAGAGGGAAGGCGCCGACCAGACACTGGAACCAGCTGGAAATATCCCGACGACAACTTATCAAGCAATTGCCGTGCCCAAGCTGACGTTGCTCGCGCCTTCTCCAACCACGTCACGTCGCCCAACTCTGCCCGCCAATATCCAATGTGCTAATGAGTTTGCTGCCGGGCATCAATCCACCAGCACGCCCTGTCTTTTTATCGCTTTTCCTTCGGCGGCCAAACAAACTGGGCAGAGCTCCCCATTTTAGGCATCCCGGGGCCGCGTACATGTTTTGAACACTTTGCATCGGTGGTGCCGTCAACAAACAAAGATCTGAGTCATCATGGAGTTGACGATTGGTCTGCCAGCAGTTCAAGCACAGGACGCTGCGAAGCTCTGCGAATGGAAGGGCGCAGACCAATCATGGATAGTTGCAAAGCAATGGAACGGGATAATCATCGGGCAAGTGGAAAATTCCAGTGCCATCTTCATTCAATTGTGCCCCACATACGACAACGGCAACAAAGCATCAATCACCGTACCTATCTTTGTACGTGGTAATCGCTGTCCGCAACTGTTGGTGGAGGGTGGCATGGCTCAGGCCCCGTTGTTTGCCCAGATTCCCATCATTGAGATTGCGGGGAATGCGGGAACGAAATTTGACACATCGAAAGGCGACGTTTAGCAGCACACATGGAGAATAATTATCCTGAACGGAGACATCATTTTCGCAAGTTCAAAAACATTGCATTTTACTGACATATCATACATACAGCTAACTAACTACCTGGTACCTTTCTGAAATTGCCTTCTCTGAGATTTGAGGCTCTCTGAATGCTTCCCGGCCAGTCCCGGAGTCGACTAGCCACTCCTCAATCTTCTTTCATTCATGGTGCTCTGCTCGTTTTCAACACATAGGATTGAAAGCTGTGATCTGAATTGGTCGAATGTGAACTAGGATACTTTGACTTCCAGGGCTTGCTATCCAGCTCCAAGGTCCAAGCCAGTCTAGAACACAGAAGGACAATCACACGGTCTAGCCATGGTTGGATGGTTGATGCCCATACAGCTCAGGCGAGGGCAGCTTGATCCGGAGCGGCTTGATGTGCCCGGCACAGCGAACTTGGATGCCGCGACCTCGAAAGATTTTGAGGTTGAATAAGGCAGGCTTGTTGTTGACTTGCTGCTCCCCAGCCATCTGGGGTTCGTCCGAGGCATCTTGGTCGTGGCCAACTCCGCTGGGTGTGGTGTATGTTTGGTCTTTTACAGACGAGAATATGAATGCCGAAGCCGATTTGCTTTCTTTCAAGTCTGTAGCTGTGATCTCTAGAGGTGTTGTTTGTGCCGCTGAGGTAGAGTCGTTGTTGGAGAAGCCGTCTTCTTTGGTTGGTTCTTGTGGCTGTTCTCCCTCCATTTGCGTCGAGGAAGGTCGAAGTGAGGCTTCAGGCAGGAACGCAACCTCTTCATCGCTAGAATGACGCTCGATGTCTTCCTCCGGATACATTGACAAACAATATGAACCATGCGGATCGTCTTTCTGGCGTGCACTCTCGGGTACTTGTTCTAGCACGGGTGTGTTTTTGGGCCACGACGGACTCTTAGTCCTTTTTGATGACGAATGGCTGGACTTTGGAGAAGCTCTGCGGGTTGGAATCAAAGACGTGGACTCGCCGTGCTCTTTTGGGAGCTCAGGTAACCTCCTTTCCCGTCCTGTCGCCTGCTCGTCTTGCCGCACTTGGAGAAGATATAGCGGGCGAAGGGAAGGATCTATGTTGGCTCGTGTTGAAGGGGCCGTGTGTTTTCTTAACCCTAAACACGACAGCAGTGGGTCGAAGCGGGTGACAAAGCGCGAGATTGACTCAATTAAAGCCATGGTCGCTCTCAAGCCAAGAAAGATGAAATGTTGTGTGGGTGCTGATGTGTGGTTTTTCCGGAATCTGGAGATGAGATGAAACCCGGCTCAAGTTGATGGCTGTATCAGAAGTTGGATGAGGAGTATGGAGAGATTTGAGATGTCACAGTTTTGAACTCAATGCATTTTGGTGTTTCTTCACTTTATCGTCGAAACCGTCCAGGGTTGATGGTTCACTGCCCCAAGATACTTTGCGCTTGGCCTCCAGATATGGCTATGAAGCTATTCTCGCTGAAATCCACAACAGTCAATCCCAGCCACTGCTGCTCGCCGCTAGGGTGTATTTGTAGGCTGGCTGGATGTTGTTGGCTGCTCCGCGTCAAGCTGTCGTGGCTGGTCCCGAAGCGCTTAACAGAAATGCCAATTGGGGCTGGTGGTTCTCCCGCTCAACTTTGTTTCCAAACCACGTTGGTCTGTTGGGTTCATCTGTAACTGCCCGACCCGCATACTCGTCTCCTGCAGCTCGTTTCGTTCAACCACGTTCTTTCAGTCGGTTTACCTACCTGGGGCCTGTTGCGGCTCATTCGTTGCCTGCAGCAGCAGATAAGAGCAGAAAAGCCTAGGTTCATGTGCTCGAGGCATACAAGCTGGGGCGCAGCGGGTGCAGTGGTGGCTGGTAGCCTACCTGGTACCTGGTAATTACCTGGTGCTCTGGACGTAAGCGGAATCCCGTGATTTCTGCAGTCAGGCAGGCAGGAGCAGCCTGATGCTGGAAATTTTGCGCCGTTCCCCGCTTCTCCACTTCAAACCTGCGTGGGCACCAGCTGAAGTGCCATACCAAAATAACAATGGGGTTTGATTAGTATCCTACACCTCATTCGGTCGGACCCCAGCTCGTGCTTCCGGCGACCATTAGAACATACAAATATGCTGTAACCGACGAGAGTGCGAAAGGAGGGTTGCAATAGTGCAGCATGGCATCCGGTAGTGTGTGGTTGAAGTGTGGTTTCTGATAAATCATGTTCACTAATCAGCATTCTCTCACCCATGCCTTGGTTTATCGACCACTGGTTCCAGTCTGTGCCGCGCTTGGATTAGAGCAGTGGGTTGAATGATTAGATCACATCCGAGTCTCAATGTGGAAGCATGGCAATTGCCTTCTAAATTTTACTGTTGATATAATGTGGTCTTCATCGCCAAGTTGTTGGAGATGTTGGCTTCAGTAAACGGCACCATCCACACCAACATATCCTCCAAACATCCAACACAGTGAATAACTCATCAAACAAACCGAGAAAGGTCTTTCAGCAAGCGAACCACCAAAAGATGTCATCCGTCAAGAAAATCTTTATCGTCGGCGGCACCGGGGCGCAGGGGATCCCCGTAGTCCGCGGCCTGGTCGCCAACAACGGCTACGCAGTCCGCATCCTCACCCGGGACCCAACCTCGCGCCGCGCCCAGGACCTCGTTGCGCTTGATCCGGCCAAGGTGGAGCTATTCCAAGGCTCCTTCACCTCCGAGGCCGATCTCCGCAACGGCTACACCGGCTGTGACGGCGCCTTCATCAACATCGACGGCTTCGCCACAGGCGAGAAGGGCGAGCTGTACTGGGCAACACGGGCGTATGAGCTGGCCATCGAGTCGGGCATCACGTTCTACGTATACGGCAACATCGAGTTCACCTACAAGAAGAGCGGATACCGCCCTGAGTTCCGGGCCGGCCACATGGACGGCAAGGGCCGCATCGGCGAGTGGCTGCTGTTTCAGCACACGAGCAACAAGGGCCAGGCATACTACAACGACATGAAGCTTGCCATCTTCACGACGGGGCCATACATCGAGATGGCCATCTCGGCAAACACGACCATGTCGCCCCGCATTGAGCAGACGGCGGAGGGCGAGCAGGTGGCCACTTGGCGCGTCCCTCTGACAGCTAACGGCGCGGTCCCCCATGTATCACTCGACGACTGTGGCTACTACGTTCGCTGGCTGTTTGACCACCCGGCCGAGGCTGACGGCCGCGACCTGCAGGTGGCCATCGAGCATGTGCGCTACGCCGATCTGGCCGCGGCGTTCGAGAAGGTCACGGGCCATAAGGCGCGCTTCATCGACACTGACATGGAGACGTACTGGCTCGACGGCCCTATGAGCTCGATTCGCGACGATCCCGCGGGGTACCTGGCCGATGCGGCCGACCCGGCGACGATGAATGTTAAGGAGAACTTTACTGGGTTTTGGAACATCTTTAGGGCGTCGGGTGGGAATACGGGGCTGGCGCGACGGGACTATGCGCTGCTGGACGAGATCTTTCCGGGACGGATTCGCAGCGTGGAGCAGTTTTTCAGAAGACAGGATGAAAAGGCGAGGGAGAGGGGCAGCTCGCTGTGGGACATGGTGCTTGAGATGCAGCCGGTGTTGAAGAACCATGAAGATATGCGGCGAAACTAGGGAGTTATGTAATTGCTGCATGTTGAGAAATGGTTCTTTGGATTTTTGTACGGTCAAAGAGGGAGGTTCTGGATTTCCCAGGCGGATGCTAGACGGACAATCAAGGGGTTGTGACCATTTAAAGTGGCATTAGAAGTGGAGGCATTATTTGCGTTTCTCTCAGGCTTCTTGGCATTTTACCATCACGGTAGATAACCTCGAACACTCTGGGATCAATCGTACCTGCTTTTGTCAATGACTAGCCGACCAGCTTGGCGTCACGTAATTTGGCAGAACAAGCCGCGGTGATGGAAGTGATGGATACCTAGTAGTAGGCTGTCTATGCTGAATAGAATGGCCTGGACTGACAGACTCTGCAAACCATACCTGAGCTGTGTCGAGTGCTTTCGCTGCTGCCTGAAAATTAAACACGGCCCAGCAGACCGAATCCGGAATATGCCGTACAATTGGATTATCCTTTAGACAACCCGAATGTTTGTGGACGAGATGCTGGTCGCTCGCAGTGAACGAATGAATACCGCCGAATGCCGGGCGGCGCCGTGGCGCATTCAATCGGAAGTCCTCGCGATGGGCCGGCGGACGGAAGGCACACGCGCGAACCATGACCGTGGGGATAAACTGTAGACGGCTAGTCGCAGGAAAACTCTTACTCGATGGTGGGACGATGACTGCAGGAGCGTCGAAGATGACAGGGGAGCTTTGGAGACCAGGGGCAAGAGCTACTGTGGATCGGCATGGGGAAGGATGACAGAGCGACGCGATGGAAATGGAATGGAGGGTCGCCCGCAGTGCACACTGATGTGCTTTACTGTACCTTACCAAGTCAGGATATTAATTACCTGAGTAGAAGACGAGCTTGCATTGGTACATGATACTGATGATTGAAAGTGACGCGCCAGAACCAGACATTCGATTCTTCAAAATTCCTTGATCGGAAAATGTTTTTCGCCCGTGGGGCAAGGGAGGATGATCGTCTGCCTCGACGCATATCATCCTCGAGTGCCAAGGAAGGCGTAATGGAGGCAAAAGCAATCCGATCTCGCAGCATCCTGGACGAAGACGGAAGGAGAACACGCGGTCCATGGCACTGTGGAGCGGAAGGATCTTCGAGTGGGGGTGGTTCGACTTCCTCAGAACCGGTTTACATTGGCTTCAGCGGTGCAGAAGCGGGTCGCTTCCAATGCCAAGCAAACTTATCAATCAGATTAGATGATCAGATAAAAATCTCGTCGCCTGCTCCACCGCCAAGCCGGGGACGAATTGCCTTGTTCAGTCGGCTTGGCGAGCGGTTGGCAAGGGACGCGGAGCTAGAGTGGGCAACGATTGGCTCTCGCCGGCTCCGATCCATGCAATTTGCTCCGATCCATGCAATTATGTCCGATACCAACCGAACCTTGCGCACACACCTTGTGGGTCTCGGAACGACAACATCTTGGCCTTTAGTGAGCTAGGGCGACTCGACTGACACCTCAGTTAACTGCTGTGGAACTTTCATGCTCCCCAATGGAAGGTCCTGCCTCCATACGGGCTGCATCCGTAACTTTCAGTGATCGTCACCCGCTGCGATGTCGCCACAGGCTTTCTGCCCTTCCATTCACGCATTCTCCTCTCTCACTCGTTATGTTCCAGTCTCTCGCTTTCCCACTCATTCATTGGATTCGCGTAGTAGTCTTTGACAGGTAACTATCATTCCTGCAATTACTTCAGCCCCTCTTCGCTTTGTCAAGCAAGAAACGCGCGCGTGCAAAGGATTGCATTCCTAGGGCAATACATGAGGTAATGGACATGGTGCAGGGCTAATTAGGTGGTGCCTTGGCGAACGTTCTAACGACCAAAACACGAATGAAGAACCAGCCGTGCCAGCCTAGAAGGAGCTGCAGCCCCCACCCGGTAGCTGGTCCGTATCCAAAGATCCGGGATGTCTCACGGGCCATGGCCCAGTCCTGTCGCGGCAGTCCTACCGTGGGCACACGGCAAGCCCCCACCCTTGTGCAGCAAACCCACCCCCGATGCACGCCCATCTGATAAAGCTTGCGCCCCTCGCTCCCCTCCAATCGCCATTCCGTTCGTCTGACTCTCTCCCTTCCTCATCCAATCTAAACCTTAATCCAGCCATCGGCGCTTGTCTCTGTCGTCTCCAATCTTCCACCTTTTCCCGAAGGTCGGTACGAAAATTGTCGGGATCGGACAGTGCTCGCGCCAACATTGCCCGTCATGAGGAACCCGTTGGCTGGCCGGTTCACCCCGGCCCCCGTGGTTGAGGATGTCCAAGAGAAGGCCCCAGGCGGCAAGGAGGCCGAGGCCGGCGTTATCCGTGACAAGGAGACCAACGCCAACTACAACGACGACTCGACAGACCGCGTCGACGACTCGGATGCCATCTCGCTTGATGCCCAGAAGGGTGTTCAGGATATTGAGGCCATGACCAAGGTCTGGACCCGCAACCATCTGATCCTCGCCTATGTCACGTATGTTGCCTTGCACCAGCCCTGTCCCCCCTTACGACGGTCTCTTAAACTAACCACTATGCATGCAGCATCTGGTGCATCTTCTTCATCGACGCGCTCCAGTCGAGCATGAGCGGCTCGCTCTATGTCTATGTCACCAGCGACTTCTGGGCCCATTCCCTGACCGCCACCACATCGGTCATGTCCAGCTTGATTGGCGGTCTCTTCAAGCTGCCCCTTGCCAAGGTCATTGACATCTGGGGTCGTCCCCAGGGTTTCTCTCTGATGTTGCTCTGCCTTGTCATTGGTCTTATCATGATGGCGGCCTGCAACGGCGTTGAGACATTCGCAGCTGCCCAGGTTTTCTACTGGCTCGGGTACGTTCACAAGAACAGCACCAACGCATGGTTATATCTCCCTCCGCGTTCGTCTGGCTAACACTTGATGATTAGATACAACGGTGTTACTTACACCATTTCCGTCTTTATTGCCGATACTTCTTCCCTAAAGAATCGAGCCCTGATGTTCGCGTATGCTTCGTCACCATACCTCATCACCACGTGGTGCGGCGGTCCCCTAGCCCAAGCCTTCCTTGACGGTCCTGGCTGGCGATGGGGCTATGGAACGTTCGCTATCGTGACACCCTTCGTGTGCTCACCACTCCTCTACCTGTTCTACGTCAACTACCGCAAGGCAGCAGAGGCTGGCCTTATGACGAGGGCGCCTAGCAACCGCACCACCTGGGAGTCGATCAAGTACTACGTCATCGAGTTCGACGTGCTCGGTCTGCTTCTCATCACCGCCGGCCTTGCCCTGTTCCTCCTTTCCTTCAACCTCTACACATTCCAGACCCTCCGCTGGAAGGCCCCGATGATCATCGCCTTCATCGTTGTCGGCGGAGTGCTCATCATCGCCTTTGCCTTTTACGAAAAGTACTTTGCACCCAAGACCTTCATTCCGTACGAGCTGCTCATGGACCGCACCGTGCTCGGCGCTTGCATCCTGTCTGCCGTGCTGTTCGTCTCGTTCTACATCTGGGACAGCTACTTCTCCTCGCTGCTGCAGGTCGTCTACGGCCTGAGTGTCACGCACTCCAGCTACATCGTCAACATCTACAGCATGGGCTCGTGCTTCTGGTCATTCGTCGTTGGCGGGCTCATCCGCTCTTCGGGCCGCTTCAAGTGGCTGGCCTTGTACTTTGGCGTGCCTCTCACCACGCTGGGCGTCGGCCTCATGATCCACTTCCGCCAGCCCGACGTCAACATCGGCTACATCATCATGTGCCAGATCTTCATCGCCCTCTCGGGCGGCACGCTCGTCATCTGCGAGCAGATCGCCGTCATGGCCGCCACCTCGCATCAGTACATTGCCGTGGTGCTCGCAATCGAGTCCATGTTCTCCAGCGTCGGCGGCGCCATCGGCTCCACCATTGCCGCCGCCATCTGGAACGGCGTCTTCCCCGTACGCCTGGCCGAGTACCTGCCCGCTGAGTCCAAGGGCGAGTTTTCCACCATCTATGCGAGCATCGTCACGCAGATGTCGTACGAGCGAGGCACGCCCACCCGCGACGCCATCAACCAGGCTTACGGCGATGCCCAAAAGTACATGCTCATTGCCGCGACGGTTGTCCAGGTCATCTCGTTTGTGTCTGTGGCGATGTGGAGGGACATCAAGGTCAAGGACTTTAAGCAGGTGAAGGGAAATGTCATCTAAACGGTGGTCATTTCACATATATACACCACTTCAGGAGTTGGGATACGATTCGATGGAGTCGGGCATGCCCGTCCGCTGTTGGGTGGTCAGTAATTAAAAACGGAGAAGAGGAGGAGATACCCAGACAAGTTTAGGATTCATAGCAGTACAGTGTTGATAGTCAAAGTTTATAATAATTCGCAGTGCTCTTTCAAACACTCTCCGTCTCATTCCCATTGGTGTAAAGTTGTTATACACGGGTGCGTTCCAGGTTTGTAATTATGGATTTCATCAGGCCTAAGCACTCACTCACTCCCACCGATCATCGTCCGCAGCGCCATAGGCCAGCTTCAAAAGCCACCCATCGCCCTCCTTCTCGCCCTTGGCATTCACTCCGCCCCATAACACGACCCCCTTCCCACCCAGACACTCAGCGGCAGCACCAAACAAGCCCCTCGGCCCGGGGTGCACTTTACCCTCATGCGCCGCCTGCTCCGTCGGCACAATCTCCACCTCGGCCCAGCTGAACTCGCCCGATTTGACGCTCGCCGGCAGCAGCTTATCCCGAATGGCATCCTTCGCATGCGCGGCAGTGAACCCGTGCGAGGGCAGCTGGAGCGCCCAAATGTCCGAGTAATGCGGGACCTCCTCCGCCTGTGCATCGCTCGTCTGCGCCGGGTCCGAGGTCGCCGCGTCCAGACACCCAAACATGTACAGTAGATAACTCCGCCCCAGCCCGGTATGCATCGGCACCAGCGCTCCACCCGCGCGCGGCCGCGGGCCAGGGATCAGCGGATTCGTGGGGTACGTGACCGTCTGCCAGGCCAGCGCGTCGGGCTTCTCACGCTCGGCGGTCGAGTTGAGAAGCGGCAGGTAGTGGATCGTGCCGCTGAGCGGGCTGTCGCTGCGCGAGATGGTGTACAGAGTGCGGTTTGCCAGCGCGGTCGCGAGGGAGGGCGATGGCGATGGCGGGAGGGACGTGAATGCGTGTGTGGCAAAGTCAAAGAGCCAGGTTTCTGTCTCCGTGAGGAGTTGTGTGTGCGTTGCGTTGCCTGTGCGCCCGCCGTGGAGGACCAGGAGGGACTGCGATGCGTCGGAGGAGAGGGTGTGGCCGTAGCGTGGGGCGAGGGTGGTGTTCAGCTGTGTTGTTGTCGGTAGGCGGGACCATTGCAGGGTCTGTGTGTCGAAGACCCAGAGCGTGTCGGGTTCCGGGATGGGTGTGCCTGTGGCGTCGCAGCCGCCGTGGATGAGGATGTTTGTGCCGTGCGCGCAGGCTGCGTGTCGTGTGCGTGGGGACGGGATGTAGGTTTGTCCTGTTGCGGCGTCGATGAAAGGGAAGGCGGGGTAGTGCGTGTGTGTTGGCGGGGAGGTGAGGGTGATGGCGTGTATGTCGGGCGAGCAGAGCGCGCCGGAGGAGAGCTGCCCGCCGAAGATGTAGGCGGTGTTGTCGATTACCGTCACGCTGTGGTGGGAGCGGGAGAGTGCGTGTCTGCGGGGGGAAAGAGGAGGTTAGTCAGGGGCTGGGTGTGGTTTGAGTTGGTCTGGTGGGTGGGAGGGGGATTTACGCTGTGTCGTCTGGAAAGGACGCTGCGAGCTGCGAGAGGGAGACTTTCAGAGGCTGCGTGGGCGATGCGATGGCGGCGGCGGCACCTGCTTCAACGCCTGTTGCTACGATTTGCTCGGCCACGATGGCTCCTGCAGCGACTTCTGCCATGGTGGGTGGTTGGCTGGGCTTGGTTTGGTTGATTGCGTGGTTTGGTATCGCAGTATTCTTGGGAACTTTTTTGCAGTTTCGAAGACAGTCCTCTGTTGGTGTTTGTGGAGGGTTTGGAACTAAAGGGACTGACGTTGCAGGAGTTGATGTGTTCCTGAAGGGGCATGCAAGAGTGGTGTTGTGCAAGGAAGCACCTTTGAGGTCGATGACGTAGGTGTGGGGCAGGTACGTACCTGGGGAACTTGGAGCATCCGTTCATGCTGCAGTTGGTCAGGGCCAACCAGCACCCGGCGACCTCTTCTTCAGACGAAAGCCGGTATTGTCAAGGGAAAGAATAATCAAAGATCCGTGGGCGGATTTTCTAAGTTTCTGGACTCTTTCTTGGCCAAGAAAGATAGATTTGGGATGGTGGATAAATTCATTGCTCTCCACCATCTCTCCTCCGCGCATACGTGACATGATTGGTCCGAGTGCTGTAACCCGTCAGAGGTTGTGGTTGAAAGTTCCTGAACATCCGGATCGTTGACTTAGCAAACCACGTCGAATATAAGTTAGATTAAACCTATGCTTACTGTATTCTTGTCTTAGGCCGAAAGACGAACAGAATTCCGAACAAAAGTATGTATGGAGTATATATATCCTACAATCACAGTCCAATCCCCTAGCCCAAATGTTGTTTACACCCCTTTCCCAGCCCCAGCCCAACCCCAACCGCTGCCCCACTTACCCCTTATCTGTACCCCTATGGCAACTTCATACACAGCGCCGACCCAACCCCGGCCACAAACTCAATCAGCCTCTCGTCCTCATGCGCCGGCGCCGCATCCGCCTTCTCGCACGCCTTGCCAAACACATCCCACACCGCCAGGAACTTGTACTCGCTCCCCTCCGTCGTGCCAATACTGTGCCCAAACGCCCTGTGCATGTTCTCATGCCGCTTCAACAGCCGGAACTGTCTCCTGGCCTTCTCTCTTTCGTGCTCAGCCGTCGAGACGGCAAGACGCGCCTGCACGCAGTAGAGCACCAGCGCCGCCAGCCCGGCGGCAAGCGCGGTCGCGACCGACGACCCCGTCACGGTCGTCACGCCCTGCGGAACCTTGTACCCGGGGAGGTGAAGTCGATGTCCTTGCCCACCCACTGCTCCTTGATGCCCGAGGCCTTGGCAGCGCCAATGGTGAAGATGCGGTTCGTGCCCTTGGCTGGATAGGTGTCGCTCTTCTTGACGCCCTTGTCGCTGGCGGAGCAGAACATAAGGATGTTGGCCTGGTCGGCCGCTTTGACCGCTTGATCCAGCATTTGCTCGACGGCCGCGTCTTCGGGTGGGAGGATTGTCCATGACATGGAGATTATGTGCACGCCTTTCTGGGCCGCTGCGCGGATGGCCTGAAGGGAGGAGATACGGTCAGTTTGGCGGTGGAAAGTGCTAGATGGTACGAATTCGGCTAAGAATGGCGAATCGGTGGATGATATGACCAGGCTTGTGCGATATCGCACGAGAAGGGTAAATGAAAGAAACCATGGGTGAGAAGAAGTAGTTAACGTACCCGGGCTGCACTCTTTGCATCAAGCTGCCGTGTCCTCCCGTCATCCGAGGGGTGGTCTTCGAGCCTGAGCACATACAACTGCGCACTTGGACACATAGAGTAGATCTGCTTGGCCATCGTGGTGCCGTGGCCCGCTCCAGACGCGTAATACGGGTGGTTCAGGCTGTGCTCCCCGTGGCCGTTTCGCGTGCAGAATGTTCGCCCGCTCAGCTCGAGTGCTTCTGGAAGGTCTGGATCAGTGACATCGACGCCATCGTCAATCAACGCGATTTTGACATGCTCCTCAATGTTCTCTGGGAGTTTTTTCTGTTTGTACGTGTGTTCGGCTGTTACGAGCAGCGTGCGGAACTTTCTCATGCATTCGAGCCACTCGTGTTTGGCCGCGGTTTGTTTGTCTTTGCCGTCGTTGTTTTGGCCCGCGTTGAGGTTTGCAAGCTTTGGCCTTTGCTGAAACATCTTTCCGACCTTGATGCGCGGGCACAGCTGCTCCATGCGGGTTGTGAACTTATCTGCGTTGTCTCGTGTGCGGCTACTCGTTTCAAGACCCCTGGTATGACTTTGTGTAAGTGGTGTCTGACAGGAAGTGACTGGGGTCATTCGCCATAGAAAGACTTGGTTTGAAGTTTTACCAAAACGACTCACCTAGTGAATGTAGAGATAGACCTTTTTCAGTTCCTTCAGCTTCTTGAGTCCTCCCTCGTCGCCCCAACCCCGTATGACGGCGTTGTTACCGCTCCAGTACAGATGGACCTCCCGCACCACCCTGGGCGCAGCATTGTAAATTACCTTGGAGGACAGGTCAATCCGCTTCCAATCCCAGACCTCAACGTCCATGCCCCGAAGTGCGTTCTCAATGGCTTCATCGCTGTGCGGGTGTGGAAAAGAGTCATCAACCACCACTTTAAGAACCGTCTTTAACCCCTTCTTTCGGAGACTGTCAAACACCTGCACTAGGTCCTGGCAACCTTCTGATGCGGAGGCAATATCTCTCTTCCGAAGATCGCGTTTGCTATTTGCGCCGCCATGGCGTGGCTCGATTCGGATGTTTGGGATGGCAACATACTGCAGGATATCCTCAAACTTGAGTCGAGAGAGCAAACTGATCAGCCCGGTCTCTTTCATGCTGGTGCGACCAGAAAGATCAAAGTAAAGCTCAACGTCTAGAGTGATGGGTTGCATTAGTTCATGACGTATTTTCCTGGGTTTCTCCAAGTCAACCAAGTGAAGAGGCATAATTACTTACCAGAGGTGACATCCCGCCCGTTCAAAATCTCCATGCAGACATCGTGACTCCGGTTGCGCAAATAATGCAATTTGAGAAAACGTTCGACCTTCCTCACGACAGCCTCGTCAACCTTGGAGTGGTGCGAGTCCCCGGCTGATGCTCTAGACCTGTGCTTGTCTGTAGCCCGGTCTGTGGACACAGCTGATACCAGGGTGTCCTCCACTTCCAGCTCTGGTAGCTCGAATAGGAGTTGTTGGCCTGCGTCTCTGTCCTCCGCTTCCACGGCAAAGGGGTCATCATCATAATACGTATAGCCATCAGGCCTCCGAATGTTGGTGTACCGAGGCTCAGGCTCTCCGTACTGGGGAGTGGTGTAGGCCGGGTATAACTGAGAGCTGCGGTGGGAGGGAGGCTCGCTTCCCAAGTAGTGCCTGGACGCGGAGTCGCCAGGAAGCTCAATGTAGTCGTCATCGTGTCCATACCGGTATCAATGGCCTCTTGAAATCACCATTCGTGACCTCTTTGGGCCATTGGAAGCTATACCGACCCCGGATCACGTCGATCAACTTCTTACGTCGATCATAAACACAGTGCTTCGTGGAGTTCCAGATAGGGAGACAGCTGGGAAGCTTTTAACCTGGATTCTTCATGCTGTACGGCCCCTTACAATCTGCGAGTTAAGAGTCGCGCTTACCCTGCAGCCCTATACCATCGGGGGCAAACACAAGGATCCCGTCTCTGCCTCAACCACGGCATTGGCAGATCTTTCCCGCGACATTGAAACATGGTTCGCGGGCTTGGTCACGATTAACCACAACGAAGTCCGAATAACTCATCCTCGCGTCAGAGACGTACTGCTGGGACGCTGTGGTGCGGTCTCCACAGAGATATCCTCGTATCTTTGGGGGTATGCTAGTGATGACATCACGCAGGCTGCTCACTTCCATCTTGCAAGCGCTTGTCTGAGCTTACTCTCACGACCAGTGATCCAGCAACACATCGAAGCCACATGGAAAGGCGATGAGGTGACCTCCAATACGCCCACATTCTCCAACCAAGGTCATCTTGTTTCATACGCTCTCCAGGCATGGCCACATCACCTGCGGCTCTGTTCAGCCAAAGACATGTCCAAACTGCAAGCACGATACCTCTCCTCCGATTTCGCGCCGGCCTGGGCACGAGGTTATTGGGCTCTATCGAATGTAGTCACGAGGCAAAAGACGTATCCATCCGCTCTATTTCCGGTCCTTGCTGGGCTTGGGGTCGCTGATTTGATGTAACCTCAAGACCAGCAAGAGGCAACTCAGGGGTTGCTAGAGGCAGCATCAAACGGCAGGACCCAGATAGTCAGGGATGTTCTCGAGAACGGGAACTTCACACTCACTGAGCCAAACCTCTTGGAGGTTCTCTCCAGCGCCGCAGCGTCAGGCGATGAAGAGACGCTTTTATTCTTGACGGAATACATCATTTCAAAAAGCAAGAACCCGGCAAAGATTACCTGGCCATCAATACTTCTACCCAGAGCAGCACGGCTCGGCTTAGAACGCTTCACAGAAAGGCTTTTGCAGCTTGGTTGTCTATCAGACGACAAAGTTGTGGAACACTCGCCACTCAGGAATGCTGTGGATTGCCGCCAAGCAAAAATTTGTTCGCATACTCGTTCAAAACGGCGCCGACGTCAAACTGAAGCAGATGATTGATAGAACAGTCCTTCACTATGCCGCAATGCTCGGGCATGCAGATATAGTGAAGATCATTCTAGAGGAACGGGGGGATATCCTAGAGGAAGTCAACGGAGGCAACATGACTCCTCTTTACGTTGCAGCCTTCGATGGACACTATGACACTGTTCGGGAGCTCCTGGAGCATGGAGCAGACCCAAACATGCGTCTAGAGCCTGACGCCGCTGTCTGGTCACCTCTTATGGCTGCGTCTAACAACGGGTTTCTGAAGACGGTGGAGCTCCTGCTGAAGCACTCAGCCAACACCAGCATTCCCGGGCCACTTATTCGGTTAATACCCCAAGTTCTGGCTGGAACACGCGTCCGGGGCACCCCTTTGCGATATGCTGCGGTTAAGGGTCACGTTGATATCTGCCGTCTGCTCATCAAGAACGGCGCTGACCCGAACCACTCGAACATCACTCCCCCCCTATTAGCCCAGGTGATTGAATACCCATCCCAAAACAGGAGCTTTATGGATGTGCTGAGGTTGCTTTTGTTGGAAGGTGCGGACGCAAATGCCAAGGACCTATCCGACACGCCAGTGCTCAGCCGTGCCGCCATTCACCTCCGTGAACGCCTCAAAGCATCACCAGCTCAAAGTTCGGCCAAGTGGAGTAGCATATGGCCACTTTTTTTCGAACACGGAGCGGATGTCAACCTTACCGATGAGTTGGGCAAAGGCCCGCTGTTCTATGCTGTTGAGGCTAGGCTGGCACCACTTGTGAGGGCTCTCCTGGAAAAGGGTGCAGACGTGAATGCGCTATCCAAAAACGGCGAGACACCGGTGTGTTTTGCGGCGACATCTAGCGAGGAGATCCTGCGGATGCTTTTGGAGAAGGGGGCCGACTCGGACCTCGGCACGTATGAAATGGGCCGAACTGCCCTTATGCAGGCAGCGGACAGCGACGAAGGTGGCCAACAGCTGGAAATCCTGCTTGAATACAGCCCTGACATCGACAGGCAGGTTGATTCACCGCATCATTTTAAAGGCTGGACGGCGTTGAATTTTGCCGCTTCGAGGCAGAGAAATTGGTACCGTGCCATTCGACTCCTCGCAGAACACGGTGCAGGATTCAGGCACAAAGAAGCCCAGTACGGCGACACAGTCCTGCACGAGGCCGCGGCCCAGCCAAGTCTCCCTGCTATCCTGGAGTTTTTGCCAAGATTTGATATCAACGAAACCAACGATAGTGGCGGAACCGCACTTCACTACTCCCGGGTTCTACCGGACAACTTACAGCGTCTTATTAACGCTGGGGCAAACGTAGATATACCAAGATTCTGACGGCAATACACCTTTGACCATAGCCGCCTGCAACGACAAGGAAGACAACGTCTTGTGCCTCCTTCGGAATGGGGCTGACATAAACCTAGGCAGCCAGAGCTACAGTGTGGCTCTTCACCAGGCGGCTCGATCCTCGTTGTTGAGCATGGTGAAGCTTTTGATTGAAAAGGGCGCTGATGTCAATAAGTCCGTCTCGGGGATGCCAGGCACGCCTCTCCAGGCAGCTTGTCTTGCGTGGGCCAAGAATGAAGACGACCATACCGAAAACACCGTCCGCCATCTCATCGAGAGCGGAGCCAAGGTGGACGGCGAGGGCGGTCTGCTTAGCCACCCGCTCAATGCTGCTGCATTGATAAGCCCGCCGGCCGTCATTGACCTTCTCCTTGAGAAGGGGGGATTGGTCCACAAGGGGGACGATATGGGGCGGCTTCCAATACACTTTGCTGCATTCCATAGCATCGAAGCATTTGAAAGGGTTCTCAGCGCCGGTAGCACAGCCGATGTGTTGGGACGCGATGTTTCGGCCGGAATTCGCTGCACTGGGCTGCCCAAGCCGCCCGGACACCTGTCGTGGCGCGCATCCTATCGCTCTTCTCCGATGAGCCAATCGACTCTACGGTGGATGCTCCAGATATTGACGGCTGGACGCCTCTCTGCTGGGCGGCGCGGGGCGTGAAGGGTTGGATTGATGACAGCAGGGCAGCATGGCCAGGAGAGCAAGCCATAGTCATGCGACTTCTCCTTGAGCATGATGCCAATCGCACGATCGCGGTGCGTGTTGAGGGCCAGGTTCGAGAATGGACGCCTTTGACAATTGCTCACTATAGCAATGCGAAGCCAGATATCATCGAGCTGCTCGAGCAAGGTCCGGACGGGCGGCTCCGGGACAAAAGCGATGCAGAAGATAGCAAGGCGGCGGACGTCATCGGCGGAGAACCAGAGGGGGATGGATGGCTCGACATCTAGTCCGAAGCTAACGATCAAGAAACGGCAATCGGCTTATTGCGATGCCTGTCTCTGCGTGAGTCCTGATCTTTTGGAAATTGCTTCTGCCAATTTTACTCCGTCCTAGCATCTAGCCCCGTCTCTCCCCCTCTCGCTCTACTCTTTGCTAACAACATGCTAGCGTCTGTACGGATTCAGGTACACTTGCAAGGCATGCCTCCACGACTTCGATCTCTGCTTCAAGTGCTATCCCCATCGGGCGCGCTTCCACGACTTGCCGGGCCATGAGTGGGATCAGGTTGGGCCTGAGTTTGAGGAAGCGACATATGAGAGTGACGAATCTGTCTCGAGTTCCTCGAGCTCTTCCGACTCAAGCGATGAGTCGTGATCCTACTGATATTTGCTGGGGATTTCTCTCAGGTAGCACTTCTTCCGGCTTGTCACATCTTAGTGGTTCACTATGTCATGTCTTTGCTGCTTAGGGCTTTGGACAACCCCTATGATATGCTTTCACTTATTAGTATTTCCGGAGTGCTAATTATATGTACGAAAATATCTCATGACTACAAACAGCTACCAGGTAATTATCAACACCGATTCACACTCTCTAGCATAACAAAAACCTCATATGCCCCAGACAACATGACGAAAACAGCATCCAATACAATCATCCACACAGTTAATCAGCACCAAGAATTCGATCTTGCACTGCACAGGGAAGACTCAGCTCAGTTGCCAACCTTCCCCTTCCGAAAGTCACTCTCGGTCTCGAGCCAAGTCCCGAAATCCTTCATGCCCGGATTCACCTTGCGCAACGCCTCGACATCGGCCCCGTACCCGACATCATAAAACCACTTGAACATCAAGCCAAAGTCTTTCATGCCCCACATCAGCACCGAGCAGAACAGACGATTCGCCCAGCCCATCTCCCGGCCCGTCTTCTCCTTGAACACCCTGACCGCCTGCTCGATGGTCAACTCGTCGCCAGCCAGCGAAACGCCGCGACCGATATACTCCTCGGGATGCATGAAGGCCTGGGCGCCAAAGAAGCCAAAGTCGCTGACGGCGACGAGCTGCAGCGGCTTCTCCATGACGGCCAACTTCCACGACGTGGCGAAGACGCGCCCGAAGAAGTTGTCGGTCAGGTTCTCCATGAAGGCGACGGGGCGCAGGATCGTCCAGGCCGTGGACGTGCCGGCCGCCGTGGCGATCAGGTGTTGCTCAATCAGGTGCTTGTTGCGGAAGTGCGGGATGTCGGTCGGCGTGTTGGGCGAGTCGGCGGCCCCGTGCCGGTCCACCGAGCTGTAGATAAAGTGCAAGACCTTGGCGGCCACGGCCGCGTCGATTAGCGCTTGCCTTGGGTCAGTTCTGCGTTGGAGCCGATTGCGGCCTGCACGCTGAAGACGCCGTGGATTGTGCCGCTCGGCGGGAGGGCTGCTTGCGCGGCGAGGAAGAGCGCGGTCGGGTTGTCTATAGGTCGCCTTGGACCAGCTTGATCTTTGAGGGGGCCTTGGCGAGCAGGGTTTGTGCGGAGGCGGAGTTTGCGTTGCGTGTCACGGCGAGGAACTCGAAGTTGGTTTTTTTCTTTGAGGAGGTTGGCGAGTACTGCGCCGCCTTGCTTGCCTGTGGCGCCGCAGATGAGGAGGGCGCGCGACATTGTGGGGGGTGGTTGTTGGTAGGTTGGTGGTTGATTGGTAGGTACCCAATCAACGGTTGGTTGATTTGTTTGTTGTTGATGATGTTCTGCACGTCGGAGTACTTATACTGGATGTATGGAGTGCAATGTGTTGTGAGGGTCGGAGGTATGTGAGGGACTTTTGTCTTTACCAAGGGATGGAGGAGACTTCATGTGCAGAAATTGCAATTCAATGTCTCATGATGGTGTGAAATCAGACAAGGTCGGTAAGGTAAGCAGGTGAGACCTTTTTTCTTTCTTCTTCATTTCAGCTGAACCCGGCACTGACAAATCCGGCCGGAGCATCAGCCAATCACGCAGGCAGACCGCTGCCGTCGGCGGTGCGCGGTGCGCACGAGCAATAATTATGTGGGTCCCGGTCTCCGACAAACACCGGGCGGTGGGGCACCAGGCGCCACGGCGTCGGGCCCGGTGTGCGGTGATTGATAATCCAGTCAGTCAGTCCACCGTGACATCATGGCCGCTTCCCCCGCAGAAGTCTCATACAACATAATATATCACACCCCCAGCGGTCGCGCACAAACTCCAAGCTCTCACCTCCAATCCAAAACCCCTAATCATCCAAACACAAAACAAAAACAAGCCCCTTTCCCCAACTTAACAACCTAACCCACCAAAAACCACCACCCACCGCCAAAATGACCATCACCGTCGGCCTGGCCGGCATCACCGGCAAATTCGGCACCCTCCTCGCAACTTCCCTCCTCAAGAACCCGACCGTCTCCCTCCGCGGCTACGCGCGCGACCCCTCCAAGCTCTCCGCCAGCCTCGCCTCCTCGCCCAACCTGTCCCTCACGCGCGGCGGCGCCTTCGACGCGGCCGCGATCGCGCCCTTCGTCTCGGGCTGCGACGTGGTCATCTGCTCGTACCTGGGCGACGACAAGCTCATGACGGACGGCCAGAAGCTGCTCATCGACGCGTGCGAGACGGCGGGCGTGCCGCGGTACGTCGCGAGCGACTGGACGCTGGATTATACCAAGCTTGCCCCCGGCGAGATCGCGAGCAAGGATCCTATGAAGGTCGTCAAGGCGTATCTGGAGACCAAGAGCACTGTGAAGGGCGTGCATGTCTTTATTGGCGGGTTCATGGATACACTGCTTAGTCCGTTTTTCCAGATGTGGGACCCCAAGGCGGGGACGTTCAGGTACCGGGGGGAGGGCGATGAGGTCTGGGAGGCGACTTCGTATGCGAATGCTGCGGATTATACGGCTGCTGTCGCGGTGGATCCGGGCGCGGTGGGGATTCAGAAGTGTGAGTGTTTTCTTTGGTTTTATTGTTTGGGTTGTTTTACTGTGTTGCTAACAGGTGGGTTTTATCTCAGTCATCGGCGACCGCGCTACGAGCAAGGAGATCGCCGCCGCCATCGGCAGAGCGACCGGGACCGAGCCCAAGCTCGAACGCCTCGGGTCGCTGGAGGAGCTCAAGACCCTCATGACCGAGACCCGCGACAAGGACCCGGCCAACATCTACGCGTACCTGCCTTAGTAAGTGCCTGCCTGTTCTAGTGAGATGATAGTGTTGATATATTCGTCTTGGCTTGCTGACATCGACCGCTTGTGATTTGATTAGCTTCTACGAGTATTACATGATCAACGGCCTGGCGCTCTTTGGCCCCGAGACGGACAATGCCAAGTATCCCGAGATCAAGCCCGAGTCGTGGGAGGACTTTGTCCGGCGCAGCCGCCAGTAGATTTTAGGGTGCTGCTGTTTTTGCCGGTCGTGATTGTTATGGGGTTATAATTTCAATGATTTACCTTACTCAATCCATGAACTGGGAATAATTTGGTGTCGTGTAAATGACTCGGAATTCGCGTGGTGTTATCCATTGGTGACATGAGACTTTTCCTTGTATCATTCTTGTATCATTAAGCGGGGAAGTTTACGTATTGCTTGTACAGAACCGACTGTCCAGCTGAGACTTGATGCGGTGATTTAACCCCCTGAGATGCCCATCACTGGCAGATCGGACTGGTAGGCCGCCGGCGGATGCCCCGAGTCCGCGGGCCCGGGGGCGGCAAATGCCCCGAAATACTCCAAACTCTCCTCCCTGGCCCCTGGGCTCCGCAGCGGTAGCAGAATATCCTCGGCCCCAGCTGCCAGCAGATCCGTAAAGTGTTGGTTGGCGGCGTCGTCAGTCGTCGATGTGTCAGGGTCGGGGGCATCGGGCGTGCCGGATGGGTCGGTGGCCTGTTGCTTGAGGCAGAAGTGCATGTTGGAAGAATGCGACACCGTCTCGGCTATGAGTGGCACGACGACATGCATTGGGGACAGGTCTTTGATCTGGTGGAATGTGTGAGCATTGTGCCACTAGCGTTCGAGTGAAGCTGATTAGATCGTGGTGGGAATCGTACCTTGTCCATGGCGGAGTTGAATCCCCGCTTCTTCATGTCCATGGCAAGCTGTATCGCCAAAGACCTGGTCACCGCGTTGGTCCTGCCGAGGGCTACCAGGATGTTGAGAAGAAAGTCCAGATTGCTCTCACTCTGGTGGCTGTGCTCGGCTGTCATGTCGTCGAGAAAGACGATGGCGGCCATGTACGTCGTCGAGTGGACCAACAGAGGATTCTTGAATGCGGCGTGGATGTCAATGGTCATGCGCAAAATACCAAGAATCTCCTCGGCGGCCGGGAGGAGGCGGGCTTGGCTCTGCCGTCGCAAGTAGCCGGGCAGGTCGAGCTGGTGTGTCCGGGCCCTCGTCAGCGCGGCCCGGTGCAGGCAGATGATGGCGGAATGGATGCTGATGTTGACGAAGACAGCCGTGTGGCATCGTATGTTCCTCGGAAGCTGCAGATTGCCGGGCAGGAACATGAGCATGGTGGACAATTCGTTGTTGATTTCGGCGTGTCGCCTCCAGTACGGGCTGTTCTTGATGTCTCGCGGGTCGTTCTTGGTGACCATGTCGGATGTGAGTTCAAGGGTGCGATGGAACAGGTGCGAGGTCATGACCTTGCCGGCGAACGACGAGTACTTTTCATCTTGGTGCTGCAATGCGGCGGCGAGGGAGTTGGTGTGTTCCTCAAAGCTGTTGTTGAATGCCTCTTCCGAAGCTGGAAGGAGGGTGTGAACCTGGGGGGCGACCTGGTTGGCACAGTACTCCAAAATAGGTGTGCAAGCGCAATGGAGTGGCTCGGCCTCTGTTGGTGGCTCAGACTTACATCTCGATCGTTGATCAACGCTGGCCAGCCAGTGGCAACAGCAACACAGCGGTCACAGCCGTAAATAACCCACCATGTCCGACGCCGCTCTTCCAGCTCGGACCAGTCCCTGGGCGGTATCAGAGTCTGTGGCAAGACTCGGACCTGGCCACTCTGGTCAATCCTTTGGAGATTCAGCATTTGCGCAATTCGTATACTGCGACCCAGGCTCATCGCCGCTCGAGGGAACATGAGCTGCTCTGCTTCGAAGTGGGCAACGAGGGCCCAGAATTGCGCATGGGCAACGGTTGTACAATGCTCTCCATGATCCTGAGTTTGAGATTGGATTAGCACTGGTGTTCATAATGCTCAGATGGTCAGTCGTGATTACAAACGTGCCCTCATCTCGTCCGATTCGGCATACGTCCTCGCGCGTTGATAGAACGGAATGGCGAGGTGGCGATAGTTGTCGTCTGCTTCGGCGCCCATTGCCATCACCACGTATTGGAGACACATTGGCGGGCTTAGATGAGGCGGCAAATACAAAGACGCTTTGAAGCGAGAAGGGTGCAATATGGGTGCCGAGTGGTGCACTTTGTTGAAGTAGAGATCCATCCTGTGCGCAATGCTTCAATCAGTACTGTACGGTGATAGTTTGGTCATAAGAGCATGAAGTCATTGGTGAACACAGTTGACCATGGCACGTACAGAGAATCAATCAGTTGAATGGAGGGAAGCTGCTCAAAAAGCCCCAGACTGATCAACTCGTGGTGATACGACTCTGGGTTCTGGGGCGGAGGGGTGTTGAACTGTTCGGTGTTGCTCATCGTCTCGTTTTGGGACGGTGACTGATGGTTTCCATTGGTCAGGGGAAATTGTTGTGAGCTCGAATCTTCAGGGGTCAGAATATTTAGGTTCCCTGGGACGCCCTGACTTTCTTTCAAGTTTTGGAGCTGGTCTTCGAGTTGGCCTGGGTCGCGACGGAGGCATCATCAGTCTTCGACTCCGTCGGAATGTCAATGGCCAATTGGGACCTGGGCAGAGGAGTGATTTTGTGATTCACGCGTTTTCGTGGCTCACCAACCTAGCTTGGCCTCAAGATCCCGGACTTGCTTTCGTTTCCCAACCTGGCTCTGTCTCGAGCCGGGATAGACACAGGACTCTCCCTGCTTGCGGCAGCGTCCACAGCGAGGCCATACCCGGTCGCATTTGGCTTTCCTCGAGCGGCACCCGTAGCAAGAAAGCGAAACGGGGCGGCTTGTTTCGGGGCTGTCCTGGTCGGCCATGATGAGGCTCAGGCTCGATTCATCAGATGCTGGTGTGATTGAAACGAGACCAGACCGTGACCTTCAAATTGGCAGCGGCCGCAGCGATTCAATGCAGTGAGGATTGATGATTAATTAATTTGCGTTGATGGGATTGGTCGTGCTGGACTCATCTGGGATTCATTCCTTCACATTTGAAACCATTTTCGCATGCAACTGAATGGTTTGCACAATGACTGGGCGGACGCGTAGGAAGGGCGAACACGCACAACATATACCTTCATTACTTTCAGTCGCTGGCCGTGAAGAAGCACGAATCGAAGTCATGAAACATGGCGGGGACTGAAGAGATTGGTGTGGGGCTGCCGCGCAGCCCAATGACAATTGGCTGACAAATTGAGTGGGTTTTCCTTCTAGGGTTGGGGTTGGTGATTTCTCAGCGACGACAAGATCCGTCTCTTTACCGTTAGTTCCTACGGAGAAAACCACAACAAGAAAGAAAAAGCGCCATCCGATTGATAGTAGTCAAAATTTCTTGCGGCTCACGAAACAGATTTTCTTACGTAGCGGAATTTAGATCTCAAATACTGGAAAGGATGGAGAATCATAGTACTGAGCAAAACCCCTGTCACCTTCGCGAACTTACCCCTTTTTCCTTGTTTTGTTCGTGGGGTCAACAAACAGCTGATGCGCCCAGTTCTTCAGGGGGCCAAGTGGGGTTTGTGATTGTCGATCTGGATAGTTAGGGTGTTTTTTTTTGTTTTTAGTTCAACCTCTCTTCTGCATCCAATGGTGTGAACCAACATAACCGCAACCCGCGCCATTGACGCCACTTCTAACATTTTAATCCACCAAAACATCCTGAAGTAAACGACAGCCATTGCGCCCCAGCAAGTTACAAGACTCCCACCATCAAAGTAATTATACATAAAGTAGCCACAACCCTACCCCATCAGCCACCACCAGCAACCTGAGAATCGAGAACCAACTTCCCCCCCTCGAGCTTCACGCGCACCGTCTTGGCCCGACTCTCGGCATCTCTCAAATCCCCGACCGTGCCCACCGCCGCCCGCACCTCGTCGGCCTGCAAGATCAGCGTGGCCAGCTCCGAGCTCTTGAGAACCGGCATTTCGAGCCGGGCGGTCCGGACCATAGTAACAGCCAGGAACAGGTACGACAGCAGCATCTGCGCCGCAAGGAACGCTGCCCAGCCCCAGACGACAGAGACGTACGTCTCCTCGCCCCAGGCCGAGCCGCGATGGACCCTCGAGGTGTCTGCGATTGTGCGGAATCTGCTTCGGCTGTTAGCTTGATATTTCTCTCGAGTTTCAAGTCATGCTGATTTCTCAGTGTCTTTCATCGCTGGGTAGTAAGAACCATATAATAAACACCACTCACTCATTCGACAGACTCGTAGCCGTACTCTGATAATACACCCCGAGATTCGCAATCTGCTGCGCGGCCGTGTACTTCGTCCTCCCCACCGGCTGCCCGGACGCCGTCCTACTAGTAGCCCAGAGATCCCCATACAGCGCCTCGCGGACCGCGATATCCGCCTCCGAGAACCAGTAGTCGTCGTGCTGCTGGATGCCATCGCTCCAGTACGCGTTCAACAGGTCATAGTAGATGTTCCGCGTGAACTCGAACGCGTAGGGCCGGGCGATGGAGAAGTTCTGCGTGGCGTCGTCGGGGTCTTGGAGGTAGGTGTATCCGTCTATATCGTCGGGGTCGGCGTGCTCGCAGAACTGCGCGTCGAAGCTCGGGGAGGTGTAGCATTTCGCGTTGTAGAGCGGTTTGTTGGATTGCGAGGGGAGGGGTGTGTTGGTTGAGGACACCACGCGGGTGGAGGAGTTGCCGGATAGGACTTGGGTCTCGTAGGTGTTGACGCAGGCGTAGTAGAGGATCTCGGCTGCGCGGAATTCCCATGCAACGTTGGGCTCGGTGCCGGTGCTGTTGTAGCCCAGGTACGAGACGTTGCCGGCGTTGGAGTAGATGTGGAAGAAGCGGCCCAGGGTGGTGAAGTTGTCGTTGTGGCTCTCGTTGAGGGCGATCGGGTCGTCTCGTGGGGCCGTTATGAAGGCGTAGGATAACGGGGTCAGGAGGTAGAGACCGTTTGGTAGTGTGGCGTTCCAGACGGGGGTGTTGTTGTTGTTGTTTAGAAGCGGTTGTTTTCTGCGATGAGGGTTCAGTTTCGGGTTCTCGGGGCTGGCAGGCTCTTTTAAGTAGGCAGAGGGACTGGAACATGCAATGTCAGATAACAAGAGACGTACGGTAAACTGTCCCCCATCCAGTCTGCGTAGGTGTAGTTGACCGTCTCGTAGGCGTGCACAAACTCGGAGATGTCCTTGATTTTCATACACACTGCAAGCGACACGTATTGGTCAAAGGTGCAGTTTGCTGATGAGCACTTGGCAGGGATGTGTTCGATTGGGCTGTCGACGGTGCTCATCATGGCGGTGTAGTCGGCCTTGGCGATGGAACCCCTGATAACCGAGTCGACATTGGAAACCACGCGGGTGAAGGCGACAGTAGCCTCGCCAGGCACGACCACCGGCCTTGTTCCGTAGACGATCATCTGTTGTGTCACTGGCGAGGTGAAGATGCTGACGATGGAGAACGCTGAAGCAAAGCAGACAAAATGTCTAATTAGAACAAAGTAGCAATTGTTAGTACACGTGCTGTGACAAAAGGAGAAGAGAAGAGCAGTGCGACCGGCCGAACCTCCACCTGAAGTTGTACATCAACACCCAGCTCCCCCAAGTCCCCCGGCTGGCGGCGTTGAGGATTTGAAAGTCTGCGAGAGAGCGCCCGTGGCCGCCGCCGCTGCGGGGAGCGAACATGTTCCATTTCCACTGGCTGATTGCCTCCGATACCGGGCTCATGAATGCTGCCTTCGTGAATGTGGTGAAGAAGGCGAGGAAGGTGTTGAGCGTGATGCTCATCGGGAGCCTGGGAAGAGCTTTGCCATCGTAGGCGGCCAGAACAGCAACGATGACTATGGCAGTCAGAATTCGTTAAAATGCTTGAGCTTTGAGGAAATCAATGCCCCTACTGATGAAGGAAAAGAGACTCGTGACCGAGAAAAGAATCTCCGCCGCCCAGAATCTCCAAAATGGTGGGCGTTTCTTGCTCGGGTTTGTGCTCTCGGAATGATAGGGGAACTCGAATACTTGGGTGACATCATCAGAGGAAGACTTGAAGCCCTTGTAATCATTCATCGTAGAGCCTAGAGTTGATGGTTGATCAATGGCAGTGTCTTCAATTGCCAAGTTGCATTCCTTGTGGAGTTCATAAGGGGGGACTTTTGTTTTGGAGTTATATCATGTCCTTTATCAACCCCATGGGCGGGTTAATGCACGGTGGTAATGTAAATGGAGACCTGGTAGCCACCACCAACACTCAATTGCAAATACACGCGCCGGCATGCAAGGTCTCTTGTTAGAACGGTGGGTGCGTGGTTCAAAGTTTATATTTGGGGGCGAATGGCACGACATCGCCGGGTAGAACAGGAATATCCGTTCCCTCATTGGTCCGTTGCTCCTTTTCCGAACTGCCGTATGCACACACCGTTACACAACACTTCCCGTCCCGCGGGACAGCTCTATTCGCCGGTTTATCAATAGTACCCAACTCTTATTTACCCCCGTGCCGTGCTGTTCAAGGTTCTGGTAAACTTCTACTCGGTCCCGGGCCTTCGAGATTCATGGCCACACACCCCAGCCTGCCTTGTAGCAGGATTGGAATGGAGAGAGCAGTTGGTTGATGGAGTATAGACATCATGTACCTGGTGTGGTGCCAGATAATACGCGTAACGTTATAACAAACGGTGGGCCCAAATTTGACTCACTGTCTCTACCAAAGACTTGTTTAGTCAAACTCATACCATGATCTAATTAATCACATCCGGGGGAGTGGTTTCACAGCACATCCAAGCCAGCCATCCTCTGCCGTGTTGCAAGCAACCGACCCATGGCCATGGCAAGACTTTCGGGTAAAGATTCGCCATTTGAACCCGTCTGGGTGGTCAGACACCAAAATACAACACGGGTCGTCTTGGATGATACCACACGCAATGGGCGGGCAGGTGGCGGGCTGTACTTTTGTGCGTCTGTTGACTGGTTGATTGCAATAGTACTGCTGCGCCGCCGGCAACATGCTGGATAGGTCCTATGTTTTAATTAGCTGGTTTGACTTGCCGCCTCCTTCATTTATTTCGGTCCTGTGCTCGGTAACGACCAGCCATCGAGCGTCCCAGTGGGCGGGGGCTTGTCAATGTTGAGCGACGTGAGCCATTCTCGCGCTGGCTACCAGGTAAGTTCGGCTTGAAACTGGCGCGTCATGGTGACCATCAATGCGTCGCCATGACCACATTCAAAATCTCCATATCGGCACGATAGAAGTGTTGGCGAGGCGTGGACCTTCGATACATTTTTATTTCATGTGGCTGTTGTCGATCATGACAAATACTTTCCGTGCAAGCTACCTGGGGCTAATTCTAGATTCTTCCTGAGCATAAATGTACTATCAATAGGTAGTCACGTCCTAGCACAGAAGTCACCGTCTCGTTGCGCCGAGTGTTCCTGCAAGACTTGAACCAACACGATGCAGAACCAAAACTAACCGTCGACCGCCTTCTCTACCGACTCAACCTGAACATGAATCTTTGTCCCATCATTCCCCTGCATCGCCTCTTGTACAACCAAGTCGTGGGCCCTTGTCGAGGTGACACACTCGTAATGGGGGAAATCGCCAATCGAAACCCTCTTCTGGAACAGCTCGTCGATCTCCTCCAGTGAGCGGCCCTTTACCTCTGGTAGCATGATGTAGAAGAAGACTGTTTGCAGCGTCCAGTTAGTCACCAGAGCCGTAGTGGGCGATTTTGAAAAGAAAGAGATTTGGTCTTACCAAAGGTGATGGCATTGGACACGGCCCAGATCCACATGTACTTGAAGCCCCAGTTCAGCGCGGTGGAGTTGATAAAGTAGGGTGTGCAGAAAGCTATCAGCCCTGTGTGACGGGTTCAGTTTGTATTCAGACGATTAGCCATTTTCCTCCAGGTTTCACTTCATCTCAGTCGGGAGGCTGATATTGCAGACAATCTTAAAGAGACAAACGTGAACTCACATGCGAAAAACGAGTCAATCCCCTGCGCAAGCGACACAGTCAATACCCGCAGCCGTGAGCTGGGGATCTCGCTCGACAGCGGCCAGCTGAGCGTGACAGCAAAGGTGCTGTACATGAAGGCCTGGACAATCACCAGCCCGGCCATGGTCTTGGCCGACTCGGGGCTCCCCGGCTTGATTGTGTCGGCCAGCGCGGCGCCAAACATGGACAGGCCCGCCGCGGCAGTCCCGGTCAGCATCATGGACCGCCTGCCAAAGTGCTTGTACATCAGATACATGCCCAGAAAGACGCCCACGAGGGACGCCACGCAGTAGTAGATGGACACTTTGAAGGGGTCGTCGATGCCGGCGATTTGAAAGTAGTACGTCTAGACACGTAATCGATCAGCATGTGGACATGCCCCTTTCTTTTTCTCTACACAGTTGCCCGTATATGGATGGCAAAGACACGACTTACCATGTAGCCAACAAACACGTTAACCCCCGACGCCGAGCGCGAGAGCACAACGCCAATGGTGATGATCGTCCTCCGGAGGTCGGTCCCCTTGAATATATCCCAGAACGCCGCCGACCGGGCCAGCGCCTTCTCCTCCTCAATCCCCGTCGTCATCTCAGTAAGCTCCTCCGCAAAGGCCTCGGCCCCCAGCGTCGTCCCCCGGAGCTGCTTGAGCGCGACCTCGGCCTCCGCCGGCCTGTTCTGCACCAGCAGCCACCGCGGCGACTCGGGGATAAACACGACCAGCACGCTGACCACGGCGGGGATGGCGTACAGCGCCGCAAGCGGCGTCTGGTAGGCCTGCTTGCCGCTCCAGGTGGAGGCGTAGTTGTCGAGCGTGGTGCCGATGATGGCGCCGATGCCGACCCAGACGGCGAACAGGGACGAGATGACGGCGCGCAGGTGCGCCGGCGTGGTCTCGACGCAGTAGATGTTGGTGAAGGTGAAGAAGAAGGCGTTGGACATGCCGACCAGCACGCGCCCGACGCAGAGCACGCTGACGCTGGTGGCGCCGATCTGGATGCCGATGCCGACGAAGGCGATGCACGACGCCAGCCAGATGGCCGGCCGCCGGCCGAACACGGTCGCGAAGACGCCCGTCAGGCACTGGCCCAGGATGATGCCGATATTGAGCGTCGAGGCGATGAGCTGCTGGTCGCGCGTGTCGAGGTTCCAGCCCGTGGGCGTCGACGGGTCGCGGTGGCCGAAGACCTCGAGGAAGCCGACGATGGCCTGGAAGCCTGCCATGGTGGCGTTGTCGAAGCTCCATTGGCACACGGCGAGCGACATGGTCATGCATATGAGGATGACCTTCCAGTTGGCCAGGAGGTGGGTGTTGCGCTCTGCGCTGATGGCCATGATTGCGATGCTTGTGTGTCTTGTTTGGATGAATGGAAAGGGGGAAAACACTCGGAGGTGGCAAGACGAAATATGGTGAACCGTGAGCAACCGACTGACAGCTCTGGGGAACAAACGGGAAGTACACGCAAGAACCTCAAACCCTGTACCGGGGGACACACACACTCGTCTTATACACGTAACATCAACGGAACCCCGTGCTAATTATCCCAGCGACCAGGTTCATGACCGGCGGTACCAAGACACCGGCACGCACTCCTCCTTCAACAATGCGGAGAGCTCACACACTCCGGATCTGCAGTCAGATGATATGTGCTCGAGTATCGGTCCCAGTAAGCAACCTTATCGCGGCCGTGCTCTACTGGTCCCTGATGACATCCTGCCCGTGCAGCCCATGCTACGGTAGCAGACAATCCAAATACCGAATGGAAAGCTCCTTGCATGCATGCTATCCAAAACTCAGCAAATTGTTCTGTGCGCCAGTGAGGGATAAGATAAGATATGCAGTGCCGGGATCTAAGTCGTTCGCGGGTTTGTCATTGGGTTGTTAGTATGGCAGTTGTCGAGTGGGATGATGGTGGAGGGTGGTATTTCTGACGTTGTGTGACATGTAACCCCCTCCCCCTCCCCTCTCGGGGCTAGAAGTGTGCAGATCCGGCCTTCTAATTATCACTTCATGTCATGGTATGGATAAAGATGAGATACCAGAATATACCGACTGGTGGTGAGACTGGTTCCCGGACATCTAGAGCTGTCAATTTCCGGAGGTTGTGGAGAACTTGATGGTACATATCCCGTATAATTACAAATGGGAAAACGGACACGAATGGAAACTCGGACAAGAAGCCAGATCCACCAAATCCTCATCCGCCGGTGAGTTACCTCGACTCGATGACCAAAGCCAAACTGAAATTAAAACCTGGGCAACGTTAGGTTAATCCTCAGAATGGCGAGACAGAGGATTCTGAGAAAGAGGATGGCAAAATGAGTGATGTAGATAAGGTAGTACCTCTGGCTGATCCAACGACGAGAAGAGACTATGGGTTCAAGTAAAATAAGTGGAAACGCAAAAAGGAATTCGCAGTTCACTTTTCTTTCATTATTTTATCTTATCACTTTTTGGCCACGAGCGAGCATTAATTCAGTTATCTTTCCTCAAGCATCGGGTCGTCACCACAGATGCCTTTTACGTACAACGTTCCTCCTTCTCCTTTGTCTTCATGGCTGCCTGCTCCCATCAACGTGGAACTTCGCCGCCCTCCTCCGCCGGCCACCGCCATCGCACAGTCAAAGGCGACGAGCCGGCCCCAACTCCCACGGCACAATGTTTCTGAGCTTGGCATCCCTGGCCGGAAAGAAAACGCGACGAGCAAGGGGGCCGAAATCACGGCGACCAGTACATGATCGTTGGCGGTGGGTGGGGGCGAGAGTGCCGTTGCCGGCTCAACGCTCTTGTTGGTGGTCAGCAGTTCCGATACTTGGCCCGGCAAAGCAAAATCCTCCGAAGGCTTTGCAGTCTTGAGATCACGTGGAAATTCACGTGCACGTAAACGATAAGATAAACGGGATTCTGTAGAGACCCCCGCTCACCACCAGCAATTCAATTGCCAGTTCGGGCATCAATGGGTGGCACTGAGGCAATATGCACACCCTTTGAAATGCTCCACATGACTGTATTTAACCCAGGGTTGCGCAATTCTCGTCGGCATTTGTGTATTCATTTTCTTGCTCTAACAACTCGTGTCTCGAAACAACGACATGCTAGTCATTCATACCGCAGCGGATCTCGTCAGCATAATAGCTGGCGCCAATGATTCGCAAAGAATAGGTCCCATCGAGAAGCAGGCTAGGAATGTTATGGGCACCATCAGGGCACTAGCTCGGCGGGTTGTCTGCTCTACCGAGGATATGGAGTGCGCGGATGGGGAGGGTATGTTGAGACTGCCGGGACTGTTACCTGCGGTTGAAACACTCAACATAGCTTTTCACAAGCTGATGGTTTGTCAACATCCAAACATATGATGGCCTAGTGCTAACTAAATCCATCAGCGCGATCCTACATTCACCTGGGCCGAGAAGAGGGGGTACAGCATTGACGTGGAACTACAGAGAGGGCCGACTGTGGTCTGGTTCAAAAGCGGTGGCATGACCTGCGGAAACGGCATGGTTGTGATGCTCATAGTTGTTCCAAGGCCAAAACGAAGCGGTGGAGTTGAGGAGAAAGACGTTGAGGGGATCTCCGGGACGACTGCAGCAGAACAAGAACTCCTTTCCACGGGTATGATCAAATCACCGGTAGGCGGTCCCATCCTCATCGATTCGCCATTTGAATGTCAAGTGGGTGATATGATTATTCTCGAGGAAGGAGAGCAAATACTTGTAAAGGAGATCACCGGGCCTGGCAATCCCAAGGACTTTTGCGTGCTCTGCGCTGTGCATAGCACAATAAAGGAAAATGAGGCTTAGCGGAAGAGAGTCGTGGCTTGTTATTCCGACCGCCCTCTGCAGTAGTAACTGCATCTTTCAGATTAACACGGTGAGGTTGCGGGTCTTGATGCTGATGAAAGGAGGCTGGATTAATAGTTGTTGGCATGTCATTTGGTGCTGGCGGACTTTGTTCCAGATAATGGATCGGAGTCGGTAGGACTTGTGCCAACGTGTTCTGGATGGTGTGCTTGAAGCCATTTTGGGCATTACCGGGGTGTTGTGTGCACGCCGTCGACTGAGACCCACCGGTGTTGCTTGGAGGCTGCGACTCGGGTGGGGAAGGATGAAAATCTGCGTGGTGACTCGGATGCATCTAGACATCCCCGTCTTCGGGTCTGGTATCGCGGGTAAGACCGACTTGTTCGGTGGCATTGGTAGGTCGGGCCTGCAAGTTTGCTCCCCCGGTCCCTTCATCGGCGCGCCAGAACGATGTATTGGCGTTGTCGTCGAGCGCGTGCGCTCGGCCGTTTGGCAGAGGCTGCGACGCAGGCGGTGAAGGAAGTAAAGCGAGTGAGTCGAGAAGGCCTCCCGGATGACGTCCGCCGCGATTCCCGTCGTGCTCAGATCCGTGGCCTGAACGACGATTGGCAACATTTTCTTCACCAGCGAGAAGTGTCGGAACGTTGATTGCTTGGGGCGGTTCCCCTGGTGCTGCTTCTTCGGTCGAGTGAAAACCCTGCCCTCCTCCCTGAGACGCCGCATGCCCAAGCGGCCTTTCTCTTCTCGTGTCGGGCAAATCCCCGCCAAGGCTTCCATCCGTTGCCATTTGGTCTTGCTCAGATCTGCGACTTGAGCGATCGTTGGGTCTAACCGGCGATGGGCTTTGGCAATTGACAGAACCGGCCCTGTTGGACATGCTGCCGGGTGAGCGTACCTGGTCAATGCATCATGTTGCAGCTACCTGTGTACCGCGCTGCTGATTGTTGTGTATCGTGTACGCTTGTCGGGTTGGAGACCGCGATGCCGATGCTCCAAGCTCTTCGACGCCTCGTTCCACACTTGGTGCGGATGGGGTCTTGTCGGGGAACGAGATTAGCGGCTCGCCGTGTGGGCGGGTGCTAATGGGTTCAAGCCGGTTTCCTGCCCACGGGCTTCCTGCTCTAGCCCCGTCACCAGGGCGTATTCCTCCCAATCCTTGCTGCGCAGTGAGGCTGGATGTGGAAGGCCGTGGGGTGTTGTCTCGGGTTGTATCTTCTGAAGCCGCCACGTCCGGGAGCTGCCACCCAGCGCCCGGCGACTGGTCCTCGCCGGACCAATCAGAGCCTGGGCGGCAACCTGCAGGCTCCGCACGGCGTTGTTTGTCGTTGAAAGATAGGGTGGCGCCGTTGTTGGATGGATACGTGCCTGTCAGTCTAGAACCGCTCGTGTTGGACGTAGGTGTCTCCGGGCCGTGTAGGTCTGCGTGGTGGCTTTGTCCGGCACTGCTGCCCTCGTACCTCGGTCGCTTCCTAGAAACTTCTTCGGCCGGTCCGCGTCGCTTCTTGTGGGTGTTTGGACCGGGTCTGCTACGGGGCTGTTCTGACGTTGTTCCTTTCACGCCCTGGTTTACTGCTGTAAACTGCGTGCCAGATAGGCCTCGAGAGGTTGTCTGTTCGTTTATTGACTCGGATGCGGACCGCTCGCTTCTCCCGCAGTTATCTTTCGGACCGTTCGCCTCGATGTTGGCTATGGGACGAGGACCTGGTACGTACACAGTTGTTAGTCTGAAAACTCGGACTAGGAACGCACCTCCTAGCCTTGGACTTGAGGTCGAGGAGATTGCCTGCGAGACCTACCGCGCTTCTTCGCATTCTTTCCACAGTCTGGGACGTGTGTTGATCTGAGGAGGTGGTAATTTCGAGCCGACATGGAATGAGTTCCCTTGAAGTGTACGATTCGTGGAAACGCCTCCAATCACTCTCTTCCTTGAAAATCTCCACTCCTAGCGCATTGCAGATTCCCGTATAGCTGTGACTCAGTTAGCTGGGAATGTCGGAGAATTCAAGGAGCTTTACCTCCAGTGACGGGAGAAGTGCTCGTGGACAAAAAAGGAGATCCAAAATGGCATCGAGGCCTGTATCTCGGTAGGGACCTCCAAGGAAGGGACCATATCCGCAAACTCATCGTGCGCACCCTTATGCTTCGGGCAATCGTCTTTGTAAAAGCGGCCAGATCTACCTTCTGCCATGACAATGAGTCTCCGAGCGATGTAGGTATGGGCTAACTTACCGAGGAGAAATAACTCGAAAGCGCGATGCCGAAGTCCGCGTTGGAATAGACACTGCGTCTGGTTAATGAACCATCGCGCCCCACGCCGCTCTTTGTCAAGGGAATCATCATTTGCTTCACACTTTTTCCCACGAGATTCTGTGAGGAACTTCCCGTTGGATTGCGCGAACGCGAGGTTTCTCAACTCCGCTAGATAGGGCGACTTCGCATGCTGCTAGGAAGATGAGAGAAAGGAAAGGCGAAGCGATGCGGATGGTGCTGTAGTCCGCTAGAACGCGGCCAGCATTGAGGCCAAATTCTTCCAATGCAGCATCCGGGACAGGCTCCGAAAGGTGGTCTTCGAAGCAAGGCTTCTGGCTCCGCAAAAGTAAGGCGTCGGCTACACGGAGGATGTCATCGGCACTGGATAAGTTAGCCTCCTCCCTCTTCTTTTGCCACTCTTCCTCTGTCTTTGCCAATTTTTGAAAGAAGGAAGTAACAGCTTCCTTCCATGGCGGGGGGTCGCGTGGTGATGGCTGTCGGGTCCAGGCTTGGGTTTCGATCTGAGGCTTCGGCTTCGGCTTCGCCCGGTGAGACAACACTAGCTGTTCGAGAAGAAGAATGCAGTCAGTCAACCGGATGTCGTTAAGAATTGTGTAAAGTTATCCAACGTAGGCGTAACCATCGCCATGGAAGCCGTCAATCCGCGTGGGCAACATCGTCGGATGGCAGAAGGACTCTTGACTCCACAAGGTTCCAAGCAGGACATCCAGACGCGCTCTCCTGATTTGGATCCGGTTCGATCCGGTTCGAGCGAACCGGATCCAAATCAAGCGGGTGTAATTGGTAAAGTTGGAAAGAAACCACGGGCACTACGGGGGCAGCCATCGTGGCTTGCAGGAAAGCGCAATCTGTGCTGGGCTGACGGAGCGGTCGCGTTAACCGCTGGGTCGAGCTGGCGGATGACGTAATTTGCTCTGTGCGGAGTACGAAGTGCGCATCGCTTCAATCTCAACCTCGCGAGTCGACACGCCCCTTTGCGTAAAAGCAGTGCGCCTCAAAATGGTGCAGAGGGTAGAGGGCGATTGAACACTGTCAGGCTGGCGGATAACGTAATGGCTGTTCCTGGCCAGATAACGTTGAAAGGCTGATGAAGCCATCGCGCGCCAGCGTGTTCCCTTCGAGAGGCGCGAGGTCGACGAGCCATCCCGCTGCGACTCGAACGCAGTGCAGCCACCTACCTACCCTCTGCAGGCCAAAAGCCAGTCTCGGCGCCATTTCTAGATCTAGCACCGGTATAACCTTTTCCCTGTCATCTTGAGCTAGAAACAGCTCCTAGATATGGGAAGCCACTTCCGGCTCCTGGCATTTGACGTGGACGGGGCTGTTCACCAAGCATGCGCCAAAGCCATAAGCAGCGCGACCGCTATCTGCTCCCTATAACTGATTAATATCCCATGCAAGCTGATGATCAGTGCAGCTTGCGCAGAAACGAGTTTTCTACCAGCAGAAAAAGGGCAGAATAAGTACGTACTCTTTCTGCCGGCAGAAAAGCTGCGCGGAAACCGGTTTCGGCAAAAGAAAGGGCAGAATAGATACGTACTCTTTCTGCAGGCAGAAAAGCTGCGCAGAAATGAGTTTTCTACGGGTTTGGTCAGTCGCCTTCTCGCCGGATAGCCAGCGGCTCGCGTTAGGCTCGGGCGACGAGACAATCAAGATCTGGAATCCCACCTCAGGGCAATGCCTGCAGACATTAGAGGGCCACGGCGACTCGGTTCGGTCACTCACCTTCTTGCGGGATAGCCAGCGGCTCACTGTGATACTCCTTTGCCCAACAGGTTGTCAATCTCCTTTGTTGGCGGCAGCCTCATTGCCTTCTTCGGTGGTGACGTGACGGCTTTTTGAGCGGGGTGCCAAATATATACGCGCCTTTTTCTGCCGGCTTTTTCTGCCGGCAAAATGAGTACGTACCTTATTCTGCCCTTTTCCTGCCGGTAGAAAACTCGTTTCTGCGCAGCTTTTCTGCGTACTCATTCTGCCCTTTTTCTGCTGGTAGAAAACTCGTTTCTGCGCAAGTTTTCTGCTAGGGCAGCGTTCTTGAAACGTGGGTCTGGAAAGTGGTACTAGACCATTGCATCTCGGTGATGTATTGAGCAGTGTCACCTTGATAACGGAGCTCCTGTATTTTGCGCAGGTTGCGATGTCGCCTTTTCTGCCGGTGAAAAGAGTACGTACCTATTCTGTCCTTTTTCTGCCAGTAGAAAACCTGTTTCTGCGCAACTTTCTGCCAGCAGAAAACCGTTTATGCGCAGCTTTTTCTGCCGGCAGAAAGATTACGTACCTATTCTACAAGTATCTCCTTCCGCCTGAAATGCTGCCGTTTTTGGCAGGTGCACGGTCTACTCTTTCTGCCGGCAGAAAAAGCTGCGTATATATCTGGCAGAATAGGTTCAACTGTTCTTCGATCTCTGGCCGTTCGCGGTACTGTCTCAGTTGTGGTGCTTCATTCAGGCCCGCAGCTTAATGCCGTGGACACTCTCTACATGGTTCTTGAAATGGTTTAGGTGCTTGAACTCCAGCGCCTCCTCCTTGCATTTCGGGTGGTTGCACAGCATCCGCTTCGCGCCGCCCAGCTCTCGCGCGTGCTTCCTGTCGAAATGGTCAAACATCACCGCCGGTCGGCAGTATTTGAACGTCCTCTCCTTCTGGGACAGGGTTTTATCCCCGATGCAGCATGGACATTGCTTCCTGTCCATCAGGAGCGGGAAGGGGTCCGGCCCGGGAGACTCCTCCTTCACGGTGACGTTGGCCTGCACCTGCGCCTGCGCCCTCCGTCGGATACGGTCCGGCCTCGCGGTCTCCCGTTTGCCGCAAAGGATGACCATTAGCTCGGCCGCCTGGATGCGGAGTTCGAGAAGCTCCGCGGGGCTCAAGTTGTCCGGCTGGTTGCAGAGGATCTCGGCGAGCTGGGCGCGCTCGGGGATCTGCAGGTCGATGGCCGGCTCGACGTATTCCTCCTCCTCTTGCCCGTCGGACTCCATGTCCCAGGTCGGGCGGTTGTGAAAGTAATGTTTCCGGTAATCTCGCTGAACGGCCGTCTTCAGCTGCTGCTCCTTGGTCGCGATTAGCTTGGTCAGCTCTCGGATCCTGCCCTCGTGTTCCGAGCCCTTGATCCGGTACCGGCCGCCTTTGAGCCGTGTCCTCTCCTCCTTCAGCGCTTCGATCACCGGATCGGGCGGCAGCAGCTCCCATACCTCGTCGGAAACCATGTCTTTGCTCGCGCGGGGGTCGCGCATGAGGCCGATGTGCGAAAGCATCGCGAGAAAGCTGTCCTCAGTCGGCTCGTCCAAGACTACATTCTGGAGATGGAACTTGACCTTCTCGTTGATGTATGCGCTGTTGAACGTAACCCACTTCAGGTCGTGGCGCATAATCTGATCGCGAACGGCATCCGAGGCCTTGCCTATGCGCTGTTAGAACAAAGCTATCCTGGAGATGGAGAGGACGTACCGTCCGCTGCGTTGGCCGCTCCCCTACGCCAGGCCTTTGGTTCGATCTTCTTCTCCTCTCCGGCGTCGAGCGACTGCCGCTCCATGTCGTAGAGTAGCCTGTGGTACGGAAGAGGCCGATACTCTCGCTCGTCGGGTTCTCCCTCGTCGGATTCTCCCTCAGCAATGGGCTCGTCATACTGGCGGAAAACGGGCCGCTTGAGCCATTCCTCTTTCCAGCGTAAGGCGGTGCACTTGACCGGTCCCCGGTTCTTTGCCTGGAAGATCTCTCTCACGCTGGTAAACTTCGATACGGCAAACGCACGATCGCGTACCGCGAGGCTGACGATGACGGTAATGAAACAAAAGATCAACCTCCGAGTAAGAGTAAAATAGAAGATGGTCCTAGAGGAAGATGGTTAGACCTGAGGCATGAAACAACAAGGTAGTCACTTACGGCCTTGGCTTGTTGTCCATCCCTTTATGGTGCGCGAGTTTGACGTACATGGCAAGGATGTCCTCGCCGGTTTCCGGATGGCACATAATCATCAGTAAAATGTCCTCGTAACAAAGTGCCTTTGGCCGGCCACGACCCTCCAACTCTTGCAAGATCATGCTTTCCAACAGCCTGGAATCCTTGTCGGGCACCTCGTCTTCGTCGCAAGGGAGGCTCGTGGCGGCGATCTGGGACAAGATCTCCTTCGTGTACTCGTCTTTGCCGGTCTTCGTCTCCCCGTCCACAAACTCGGCCGGCCGTGCTCCTGTCAAGGCGAGGCCGAGGTAGCACCCTGGCAGTTGGATGCGATGCCCCTCCCAGGGCAAGACGCCAGTATCGTACCGGATATTGAAGGTCAGTAAGACAAGCAAAGTGTCCACGTTCGCAACGTCCTTGCCGAGCATGTTTGGCGCTCGTAGTTTATACCTGGCAACCAGGATGGCGTCATGCCACTTGCGAGGCGCGTTAGCTATTACATTGGTGGGTGGAGGCTGGAGGACGTACCTTCTTGATTTCTTTGGTGTCGTTCGTGTCCATATAGCGGCCTGTGACGCTAGTGTATAACGTTAGCTGCTTGTACTGGCGGAAATATTGCCACGACGTCCCCCACGTCGTGATCCGGTATGTCTGACAAAGATATTCGAGGAAACTGACTGCTGTCTCTCGGGTTGCGACCTTGACGGCAGCTCGCCAGTCTTGGAAGCGGCCGAATGTACAGTAGCTATATATTCGTTAGCATAAATACCGATAGAATGCGATATATATAACCATTTACCTCTTCCATTTTCGCAGGATGCCGACAATGTTTATCTTGGTTGCGTCGGCATAGGCAGGTGGAAGGAAGTGAACCATCTTGAGCTGCTTGCGGAAAGCGGCATGTTGGTCGGCCGTGAGGGCCTTTGCCTGTTTCGCAATCTGGTCGTCGTGGGCTGCTCGCTGTTTCGCGGTGAACCGCGGGACGAAATCGGCATTGCGGTCACGCCGCTGTGGCTGGCAACGTGCTGGCATGACGATGGTGTTGAGTGTTTGGGCTTGGGTGTCTGAGGTTGCGAGTGTCTGGTATTGAGTGTCGAGGGCGACCGGCTCTGGCGATGGTGCTCGACATGCCGGGAACGAAGGGAAGGGCGAGGGACGCCATTATACGCCCGGTTGCGCCGCTGCGCGCCGCTGTGCTGGGGAGCCAAAAATGGATGCCAGGTTGAAGAAAACGGATTCCTGGATTCCGGACTCTTTCTCGAACCAACCGCCCAAGACTGGGACGCTCATGTAAGGAATTTGGAGGGGGGTGAGGTACCGAGTACTTGGCTGCGACCAATCGCCCCGCACTGTTTGGACACCCGAAAATGGCGTCCCTGCCCTGCCAAATTCGGCGGCTAGAACAGCAAGTTCTGTACTTAACCTGTAATGTCGAACATGCTGTCGCTGCATCCGGAAACGGCGGCCTTCCGAATCGGGTATGGCGCTCCGTCAGATTCGCGTCCTCGCACGGCCTCGCCACGTGCGCCGTATAAATAGAGCCCCCTCCTCTCCGACGTCCCTTTTTTGTACTCTCGACTTTCTCCCTCCCACATCGCGTTGTATTCATGGTCGCGACGAGCTGACTTTCGGCACCGTGTCACGTCCTGGCTGGACGGCACTGCACAAGCCACGCACAGCCACAGCGGAGCTAGAGCTGGATTGATGAGTCATCACTGTGTTAGCACAGGACCCACTCCGAGCCCGTGAGAAAGGCAATTGCAGGTAGAACCTTTCCTTCTTTCCTTTTTTCTTCTTTTTTTCCTTACCTTTAGATTACGGTAATAGAATTAAGCCTATTGCAGCATTGTCTCTCCGCTTATTTCAGCCAGCCGTGACATAATCTAAAGCTCAACAAAACCACAACAGCCTGGGACGGCCTACATAATTTCCAACAAACAACGAATCAACATGGTCAACCTATCGGAAGTGCCGGAGACTCCGGCAGATCAGGTGACCACGGGAGACGAGAACCGCAAGTCGGTGCGCTTCGACATGGGTAGCGTCATAGCCTCTTTCCCAGAAGCAGACAAGCGGAAGTACTCGAAGAGCCCTCTGCGCGTCAAGTTGCAGTCCGCTAGTCGACTGCTTTTCCCTCGGGAGGTGGACGGTTCACAGACTGCGGGACGAACCGATGACAGAGGAGACGACGACCTTCTTCTTATTAAGGAACACAACTTCGAGCTCTACCTTCAGCGCGTCAAGATTGACGAGCTTTGCTATGAGCTTGACGAGCGTTCGCTGGCCAAGGAAGTTGAGATTATTACCGCCGAGATTATCGACAACTTTAATTTCCCGCCCAGCCCGAATGGTGGCTTGGCTTTCCACTTCAGTGCGGTAATTGCGGGACACCGGGACTTCATCAAGTATGATGGTAACATGAACCAGGCACAGTTCTTTCGACATTGCGATAAAGAGCCGGCCCGAATGTTCAAGGACGTTCGCCTCCGTTTCCTTCAGGTGGCTACGCAATGGGAAGTAATCCAATTGATCAACGAACTGGCCAGAAAGATGGACCGCGGCATGGTCGTTCTGGACGACTGGGTGCGAAAACTGGAAGTTGCTCACCAAGTCGAGAAGAAGCGGCTTATCGAGAATTACGCCAGCGGAGCCAACGCCTTTGGCGACGACCAGGCCGACGCGCGAACGCTCTTCATGGAGCAGACGGTGGAACTCCGCAAGCTAGAGAAAGTGAACCGCACGCTCCGCAAAGAACACGACAAGCTGGTGGCACAGGTTGCCCTGCTGAGCAAGGAAAACGATACCTTCCGCCACGACAATCGGGAACTCCGCGCGGAAGTCGATCATTTGAAGGCCAAGCGTGGTAAACCGCCCACCGCTCCCGGAAGCCCTGGTGTCTCTGGCTCATCTTCCGATGACTCAGATGATTCTGACGACTCTGGTGGTTCCAGCGATTCTGACCGCCCGAGCACGCGCGGCGAGGCCCCATCCTCGATCAGAACCGCGCCATCTACGACACGCGCCTCTGGAAAGCGATCAGTCAAGACTGCCGACGTGCCAGTCTTCCACGACGATAAGATAAAAGACACTGTTCCCTTCGAGATGTGGTACCGTATGATGAACGACAAGCTCACTATCAACGCCGACCACTTCGATACAGAGCACGCCAAGGTCGCACACATCATGGGACGCCTCGGCGGACAGGCTTCGACAAACCTAGCCCCATACCTGCGTCCCAAGTCCAAGGTCCGTATGGACACGGCAAAGAAACTTTTGAAGCACCTGTTCAACCAATACGACGACCCCGATCGCGAAGAGACGGCCCGCGTTGACTTCGAGAAGCTGATTATGAAAACGAGCGACGACTTCCCGACTTTCAAGCACAAATTTGTACGTTTGGCTGGCGAGACTGGATTGTCTACCAGGAAGTGGAAGAGCGAGCTCGAGCGCCGAATCCCCCATAGCGTTAGCTCTGGCCTTACCGCCCAATACTTGAACAAGAAGGTATCCTTCGAAGAGTATGCCAAGATGGCGCAGATGGTAGCCTCCAAGCTGCAACGTAACTACGCTAGCAAGGAGAAGGAGAAAAGCAAAGACAAGAATTCGGACAAGGACAGGAATTCCTCCTCCAGGACTAACAAGGGGACAACGGCTACCTCAACTGGATCGACCCGCCCTGCGTCGACTTCGTCCACTCCAGCCACGATCATGGTTAGTGGAAAGACGCTAAATGTTCGACGACCTTCTCCTGAGAAGCTGGAAGCCTACATTCGCGAGGGTCGATGCTTCACTTGCGAAGACAAGGGGCATACTAGCCGGGACTGCCCTTTCAAGGCCGACGTGGAAAAGGCTCGTACGGCACGCGTGCAAGCTATTGCCGCCGGAGTCACCGCCAAGAAAGAGGAACCCGCTTCCAACAAGGACAAGCTCCACGATTCGGAAAACTAGATTCCCTGGGGTATGGAGCCTCCCTCCCAGGGGACACATCGACAGTAACTTCATTTCACTTGTCAGCATTGGAATTCGGCGTTATTCAGGCTATCCAGCCAAAGCACGGAGTTGGAGAGATACCCAGGGAAGGAATTGATCTTTGCCGTTTGATGGGAGGAAACTCTTTCTTAGTACCGTGTACAGTAGCGCTCAATGGACTTTCTTTGACACCAGAAAAGACACTTGTCGACACGGGAGCTTGCGGACACCTCTTTGTGAGTGTATCGTTCGCCAAAAAGATGATTAAACTATTAAACGCGGAAGAACTGGACGTACGCGAGGCCTTCGGTACTGAGGCATTCGATGGAGAGGTACGACAGAAAGCCGACGTGGTAATCAGAGCCAACTTGACTGTCCAAGGACATACTGTCGTCAACGAGCTCTTCATCGTCCTAGATATGGAAAAAGATGTGATCGTCGGCCAGCAGTGGCTCGAGACGTACGACGTTCTGGTGGACCCCCGACGTCGACGACTGTTGTTCCCGGATGAATGGCCCCGGGATCCCAACCTCTGGTCAAGACAGAACATCTCGATGGACGAACACTCCCCAGCCAAAACCAGCCCAACGTATGACGAAGACGTACGCAAGAGAGAGGAAGCCATGAACTTCGAAGACAAACAGAGAAGGGCAGGGCGTGAGTCTCTCCTGAAAAGGATCGGAGAACTCGAGAGGCAAGAGAAGAGGGAGAAACGAGCGCCCAAGCCGTCTACTTCCTCCAACCTCCGGCCACTAGCGATACTCAAACGGAACCCGACGTTGTCTGCGCAGGCGCCTTCGCCGCCCAGCAGTCAGCCAGAGATCACAAAGATGGAACGTTCGCTTCGGGACGAACTACCCTTCCCGCCGCCCCAGAAGAAGCGGGAGCTCTCCGCACGGGAACCGTTGCCAGATACCCAGCAACTGAAAGAAGATGCCCAAGGCAAATATCAGCTGCGCCGAGACGGAGTTGGTTGGTACAGACACCGAGTGGACATCGCTACATTGTCCTTCGAGCGCTTCCAGACGGTCAGTAAACAAGAAGACGTAGACCCCTGCGTCATATCTCTTGGTGAATTGGATATGTGGATCCAGGAGAAGAGGCGCGAGGAAGCAGGATTGGAGGTGCCCCCACTTGATGAGGACGCTCTTCGGAAAGCCGCGCTCCAGGCCGTCCCCAAGGAATATCACGATTTGATCGACGTTTTCAGCAAGTCGGAATCCGACAGAATCGCCTCCCATCGCCCCGGCCATGACCACAATATTGTCTTGATTCCGGATGCCTCTCCCGACTCATTGGGATACGCACCGCTACGAAAGATGACGCTAGAAGAAATGGAAGAAGCCCGTCGCTACGTAACCGAGAACCTGGAAAAGGGATGGATTTCTCCAAGCGACACTCCATGGGCCGCCCCTATACTGATGGCACGAAAAGCTAATGGAAAGCTACGCTTCTGCGTCGATTACCGCAAATTGAATGCGTTGACACAACGTGACCAATATCCGTTACCGCTAATCGACGACACCCTGGCCAGGATTTCTAAGGCCAAGATCTTCACGAAGCTGGATATACGACAGGCTTTTCATAGGATCCGTATGAACCCCGAGCAGGAAGATTTAACCACTTTCCGCACAAGGATGGGAGCCTACAAGTACAAAGTAATGCCGTTTGGTTTGACAAATGGCCCGGCCACTTTCCAGCGATATATCAATAGCGTGCTGATCGATTACATCGACGACTTCTGCAGCGCGTATATCGATGACATCCTGATTTTCTCCGATGACCCCGAAGACCACAAAGAGCAGGTGCGAAAGGTACTTCTGAAGCTGCAGGAAGCCGGGTTACAAGCAGATATCGAGAAGTGCGAATTCGGAGTCACCGAGACCAAGTACCTCGGGTTTATCATCGGAGTGAACGGTATCTCGGTAGACCCAAAGAAGGTTGCGGCCCTGACGGATTGGGGTACCCCTGACAACTTGAAAGGGGTCCAATCGTTCCTAGGTTTCTGCAATTACTATCGCCGTTTCGTCCAAGACTTTGGTAGGGTTGCCAGACCCCTGAACAACCTGACACGAAAAGATGCAGACTTCGTTTGGACGGAAGGCTGTCAAGAGGCCTTCGAGGAATTAAAGAAACGACTGTTGAGCGCACCGACGTTGGCTCACTTCTCTTTCGAGCTCCCCACGACGATGGAAACGGACTCGTCGGATGGCGTTGTGGCAGGAGTCCTGTCCCAACTGCACGCTGACGGGGAATGGCACCCGGTCGGGTTCTTCTCCGAGACTATGCACGGCGCGGAACACAACTACCCGATCCACGACAAAGAACTGCTGGCAGTGGTACGAGGCTTGCTCTTTTGGAGAGCTGAACTGGTTGGACTGAGTCAACCATTTACCATTGTGACCGACCACGAAGCCCTGGAGTACTTTGGTACAAAGAGGTTGCTCAACCTCCGCCAAGCCGGTTGGGCAGAGATGATGTCCCAATACCATTTCCAGATTACCTATCGACCCGGGTCGCGGAACGCTGTGGCTGACGCGCTATCCCGGAAGTCGGAAGACCTGAAGACCCAGAAGGAGAAAAGGGACGCTCAACGCACGATGAGAATCTTCATGCCATCAACTACAATAGAAGGGCTGGAGCTCTGCGTGCTGGACAGGGATGTCGATCCACCTGAACGAAGCGGCCACGTCCTGATGGATGAAGTGATCCAAGCGAACAAGGATGACCCGGACTTGGAATACTGGCGAGGACTTGCTCGGGAAGGTCACGACTCGTTTACACTCACTGAGGGAGGGTTGCTCTTGCGGTACGGCAGGCTGGTGGTATCTGAGACCAACCTCCTGCGTACTAAGATCTTGGAAGAAGGGAATATAAAACTATAAAGCTGTGGTAATAGCCCTTATCCTGCGGTGCTTATTGGTCCAAAAAGGTGCTCTTACTAATATCAAATTAGGCTTTGCTGAAGAGATAGAAAAAGGAAAATGAAAGTGAAAACGCATCATGACATCTAGTATGATGTAGAAATTGAGACCACTGCGACCGAATGACTACCCTCCTAAGCCCACCAGTCCCGACATCTTCTCAACCCTCATGGCGACGACCTCTGCCTCGATTACCTCAGCTCGACTAGCTGACCGTTATCAATCTGCAATTGCCGCATATCTGGTGATTATCGTTCTCACAGACACCGCCATTCTTCGGGAGTACTGGCTTGCGGCATTGACAGCACTCCAGCTGACCTCTCTAGGCTCTACCGGTGCTTGGGGATTGACAGGGGGAACACGAGGGTAGGTTACTTGAAAGCCCTGCGCCTGACGGAGCTCGAAGTCAGCCGGCTGCAGTGTGAAAAATGAGGACCAAATATGAGGGACTGGGAGGTGGTACCCAAGATATGCCACTTGGGCCATTGAGGACGTAGCCGTTCGAGCCGTCGTGGCTGTTGGAACCGCCGTATATGTAGCCGTTGGAGGCGCCGTAGCCGTTGGAAACGAGGCCGTTGGATGCAGGTGGTCGAAATGTTGCGGGAGACGGGGACATCTGGAATGGTGTGCGGCGACCTGGATTGGCGGACCTGATTTATGTTAATGATAGGTACGGCGGTAGTAGAAGACGGCACTCACGGTGTAGGAGTAGTGGTGTGGGTGAAAGTTGCCTTGCGTGGCCGTGCAGAGTCCTTCTTCGGAAGGGAGTTCCAGACCATGACGACGTGCTGTGAGTGCTCGGCCTCGAGACTGCTAGAGCTTGGATGGTATGAGGCAGAGGCTTGTTGACACGCGAGGGGAAAGCTGATGGTATCTCTTGTGGGCTGTGTTGCCGCGGTGAGTTCCTGCTGCTGAGGATCGGTATAGGCGTTGGCCGTTGGGAAGAGAAGCTCCGAGTCACATTTATATGTACGGCTGGGGGAAGACGGGTAGAAAATCTGCGGACACCAACGTCATCGCTTCCAAAAGTCGCTCGCCTGAACGGCTGAATGAATCCTGGGTTCAAACAAGAGCGTGAAGATTTGAAGCCGAATTCCACATCAAGAATGACACGGCAGTGCGAGTTGACGAAATTCGATCGCGCGCGAGTTCGAGGTCGTCCTCGCTGGCCTGCCTCCATTCCACGTTCAAGACGGGAGTCGGCCTGGATGAAACCTGCTATTGTTAAGCGACGCAAGTCCAATGGAATGCCCGTCATGCTGTGTTGTCGGATCTTTCAGCCTCGGCGCCATGGCCTTGCTGTGGGTTGTCTGGATGGCTTCTCCTCTTCTCAACGCATTTCGAGTAGTGGGACGGCGAGAGAGGAATGGAGACGAAGTTAAAAAGCGCATGCGTTTGCGAAACTCCTTCATACCTATCGTTATGGTGGAGGTCAACCTCCGTTTCATGTTACCGAGCAAGTGAACGTACGGAAACGTCCGGGCCCGGGGGACTCGTTGGGAAGCTAGCAGGCTTGACACCAGATCCCATACAAGAAGGGTTTCGGGACCGACCAGTGGAGAGCAAAAACTACCGTCGAAAACCCCAGGAATGGAACGAATGGCTTCTTTCGTGCTGATTGCAGTGGAGTTCGGAAAACAACCTGGGGAGCAAACAGCGTCCAGCTGTGGAGGTCGGTTGCCATAGGAGGTAGTGTGAGTCCTCGAGAACTTTCTACCAGGTAACCAGTGGGTCTTGTGATTCCCATTGAAGAAGAAAAGAAATAACCGATTCTCGCCCGCATATTGAATGTGTCAACTTCCTTTCACCGACAATAGGGATTGTCCAGTGAGGGTTGGTGAACGCTACAACCCTAACCCTCGCCCTTTCCCGCCACAGCCGGCGCCATTTCTCCAGCGCTCATGACCTGAACTTGTCCCCCCTTCTTCATCTCATCAAAATCAATCCATCGACCCAAGACTGCCTTTCGCATCAGTTTGCCGCTCCAAACACGTTCCACTGCACGCCATTCAAGGCCGCCGAAGATGGACATTCGATTCCTCGCGGCGGATGCAGAGTAAGTCTACAGCGTTGCATGATTCATCTCCCGAAGCCCGTCGCTGTGTGCCAGTCACGCCGTCGTCGACCCAAGCCGGGGCTGAACTCAACTAACAACCGCCCTAGCACATCTAGGCTTCTGGACTCGGGCCTCTTCTCCGATGTCATGGTGACATGCGGCTCCAAGACATGGAACCTGCACAAGAACATCCTGTGCACGCGGAGCGTCTGGTTCAAGAAGGCCTTGACCGGCAATTTCGAGGTAAGCACTGATCCGGCTTCTGCAGCTATTCCGGCATTGATTGTTGGATCTCACCACCACCCCGCTGTTTCCACAGGAATCCAAGACGGGCCGCGTCACCATCGAGAACTTTGAACCCGAGGCCATCGAGTGGCTGGTCCGCTACATCTACACCGGAAGTGAGTATTCATGTTCCATCCAAAGCCGCACTCCATCAAGAGAACGACTCTGACCATTGGCCCAGTCTGCGACATCCTCGCCCTGCGGGCAGACGCCGCCACCAAGACCAAGTTCGTCGTCTGCTACGAGGTGTACACGGTCGCCGACTACTTCGCCATGGACTCTCTGGTGCAGATCGCGCTCTGCACGCTCAACGCCGAGCTGCAGAGCAAGCTCGGCCCCATCCAGCTGCAGTACGAGCCCAGCGATGGCTGGACGAGCTCTTCGAGGCCATCAAGCTCGTCTACCAGGACACGCCGCTGCACGACACGACCACGACCACGATCCGGGCCGCCTTTGTCAACTTTGTCCACACCGGCCGCTTCTACTTCCTGCAGAACGAGGCCTTCACAAAGTTCCTCGACGAGGAGGCCCCGCTTCTCGCCCTCGACATGTTCCGCGCCATGCGCACCACGGGCGACTTCATCGTCTACCAGCCCGACCCGCAGTGCAGCACGTGCAAGAACAAGCCCTCGCGCGGCGACAAGAGCTACTACACCCACCTAGTGACGGAGAAGTCGCGGCTGATTGCCTGCTGCTCCATCTGTGCCGTCAAGAAGGACCTCCCGCCGCCGACGGAGAACTGGTCGGGCAAGAAGACCACCAGCACGCATTAGGGAAGCGACCAGGCGGGATTCAGAAGGCAGCCCCTCGGGGGCATACGGAGGCCTCTAGGGGCCATGGGAAGGCTGAGTATCGACGATTATCATCGGATGGCCCAGGAACCTCGTCGTAATCGTCTAGAGTACACTGGGATTCTAGATGAATACATTCGCCGCTGAGGTTATGAAGCCTTCCACGTGGAGATGGTTCCATATACATCTGATGGAGAAGAAAGAATCAAGTGACGAACAAGAGACCGATACTGGCGGCATGTTCTGGCAATTGCCAAGGTCTTGGACGTGGAAACGAGTCAACCACCCGTGAGCGGAGGAGACGAATATTGTCAGGTAGTCAAAATAGCACATGGCCCGGCTCGTATCCTGGACTTATGGCTGATGATCAACATCGGCGCTCCTAAATCTAGATACTATTCCATTCTAACGTTACAACATTCAAACCCCCTTCAACCTCACGCTCGAGCGGGCTGTGGTGTGCCTTTCGAAACCGTGACTGATGCTTGAACCACGCCGCCTCTTGGTCCGCAAATGACCCCCTTCGGAAGCTCCTCCGTCAGGCCACAGCTAGGGAGAACCGTTGCGGTTCCTAGATCATGAAAAATGATGCGGATCAAGAAAAACAGTCAGCTTGTAAACAAAAACCTAGAGAAACGAGATAGCTGCACTGAACAAGAACGAACATACCGATCTTCCCCCTTCGACCCAACACAAGCCCAAGTTTGGTTCAACTCCAGCCTGTTCGTGCCCTCGTCAAAGGCAAAGTACGTCTCAACCGCGTCGTCTTCCTCCGGGATACCCGAGCCGCCAGCGGTCCAGAAACACTGGCTGAGCACGCCGCGCCGGAAACAGAGGGAGGTGGAGTTGATCGCGTTGTTGTGCAGCTGGAAGATCAGACTGCCGCCAAGGTCGGGGTCGTGGAAGTCGGCTTCCCAGTCGAAGATGTTCCATGATGGATTGTGGAGGGATGACTCGGTGCAGTTTGGTGGTGTTGAGATTGGCGTGGGTATGGGATTGGTTGCCCGCGGGGACGCGAGTGCTGGTAGGGGTAGGAGGACAAGGAGAGGTGAGATATCCCACATTGTCGGTCTCTGGAGATATTAACGCTTTTATTTGTCTGGTATGCTTGTTGCCTAATACACCAAGTCGTCGTCTATCCCAGCCGTCTGGAAATTCACATCAGTTTGCGCCTTTTTCGGCTCAATATCGTGGAGGCAGTCACTGCCGACTCGGTGCTCTGATTGGACTCGTCTCGGACGAGTCCTACCCGCCGGCTGAGTTTCGGCTTTTATCCACGCCCATTCCGGACTGAGACCAGCCTCTTCTTGGGCCTTTCGGAACTTCCTACGAAATGATTCCTCATCGTTCACCTGATAGCTCTTCTTCGACCCGTCGGGGCTGTAGGAAAAGACATGGTTGCCGTCAATCCAAACGGGCGTGGTATCTTCGAAACCTTTCCAGGACACCTCATACATCAATCTTTTGATGATGGAGTAGTCGAGGGACTCGACGAGGCTGTAGAAATGCCCCCATGCCCCAGGAGTCATGGTGCCGATGTTGCCAATAATGGAGTAGCAACCCCCCGACCGACACTCGTTCCGTGTACATCGCTTCAGTTACACCGTCCTTGATCTGCCCCAAAAGAGCATGGGCGACTTCTGCCGGTAACTCCGGTTGCTCCACGAGCAGCTTCATGATTTCATGCTGAAGTTGCAGATCAAGATTCTGGCTTCGTCGGCGCAGCAGTTCGTGAAAACGGATGACGACAGGAGTGCTGAAAAGAGTATTGGGCTGCCTTGAAGAAGGATTCACAAATACCTCAAAAGCTGCCCGCGTCAACCTCACCTTGTTATCCCTCACAGAGTCCTCCAGCACACCCATCACCATCTCGAAAGCCTCAGGCCTTGCTCGCAAGGCGTCTGTAGCATCATCTAGCCCATGGCTTGCAAGTACTGAGACTAACCTGGCCATGGTGTTCGAATCAAGAGGCTTCACCTGCCTCAAGACTTCTCCAAGACCCGATTTGTCACAGATCTTGGGGGCCTTCTGTTCCAACGCGTCCAGTAGACAACTTATGACGCTCCTCTTTCTATCATAACCGTCGTTGGGGTCATCACTGTGCTGCCAAGGCATCACCCGGAGATGCTTAGCCACGATGCCGAAAATTCTGCTCATGTCGAGGTCCTGTTCGCCGCAGTTGGGGCGGAGAACCTTCTGAAACTCCGTGACCAATAGTCGAAAAGCATCCACATCCTTAGAGATGGCGCTCAAGCTACCGCCTTCCAACATATCGGCCACCTCCCAGAAGCTGTGATGGAGAGCCGCTATCAACACCTCTTGAAGCTCCGAGTTCTCTTCCTGGAAATACTGATGATCATTCAATATCCCAATGATGTGATATCGGTATCGTCCACGGGCCACATGACTCGCATAGTGGCGGTCACCAAAATAGTATTTTGCTAGCGAGATCCATACGCTCAGCGGTGTCCACTTGCGTCCAAGCCAATTGATAAGGCGAAAAGTTTCATCCTGTTCAAAGCTGAAGCCACCATCTGGAGACGATGACATACCGCGCGTGAGTTTGTCTTGCACGTACCTGACGACACTTCTGTCTGTGTGGGGATCTAGTCTCGTCTTAGTGAGCGCAGAGAGTAGGATCTGACTCGCTTCGACGTCGTCAATGCCGCTCCTTGCAACTTGAATTCGACGTTCAATCTCCATGATCAAATCCATACCAAGCCTCTGCTGATTGACTAGAATTTCGAGACATGAGAGCGATTCCCTTGTTTCCGCCTTCTGAGATGACAAGCCGTCCATGAGCAGGTCAATGGCCTGACGAGGCAGGTCAGTTTGGCGACGCAGTGTCAGACAGCAGCAAGTACCCCAGCTGCCATCTTGGAAAAAGCCTTCAGCGAGCTTATTCAAAGTTTCAACCGGGATGGGCAGACGCGCCGGTACGAGCAAATCGTAAAAACGCTCAAGTCCACCTTGGAGAGCTCCGGCACTCCTCCGGCCCAGCCAAGATGCTTGATTGAGTTCTTTTAACCACTCATCCCAGAATTGGGCGAGACTTCTCAAGATATCTTCCACCGCGCCAAGCGTTACAGCTTCCTGGCCTTGTAGAACGTCCATCAATCTTTTTATCTGGGCCATCATGGAAGCGGCTGCCTAAGCGCTTGCGCCATGGCCGTGGTCATTCTGTAGTGCCACCGTCGGAATCCCTCTCAAGTCCTTCTCCCGAATTTGTGCCACCAAACCGGTGATTCTTTCCAACAGATCACAAATCTGGGGCGCTGACAGCCATGGCCGTTGAGATAGGATCGTGGAACAGAAGTCGGCTTTCTCTTCCTCCTCGCTGTAAAGCAGGGCGACCACACGACAAACGATATCCCTTGAAGGCAACGATGTCTGGCTTAAGAAAGCCAGTCCAAGGCCAGTTGGCCCTTTCCACCTCCAAGGGTACTCTCCACCAGGTTTGTTTTGACTTGCTGCTTTCGAATCTCGTTTGGGCGGCTCTGGCCGTTGTTCGATTTCGTCGATTAGCTGAATGAGAAAATCTTCAGAAAGGCCCGACCGTGGATCTGGCAAGCGGAGCCTCTTTGAGTTGATATTTCTACTCCAATGTGGTAGCATATCCAGGACAAACTTCTCGGGGAAGTCCACGTCTGATGTAATATCATTTCCTTCGTCTCCAACCTGATGCCAGTCTGACAACTCTCTTCGGACCTGGCCTAGACGAGTGGCATTAAGTCGATTCTGACATTGACTCAGGCACCGTATCAACAGGTAGACGTGATGTGTCCCGATCAGGTCTCGAGGTTCTGTCTCTAGATCCTGGAAGAAGAGCTCCAGCTTGTCGCTGTTCGACGACAACAGCCCGGCAACAAATCGCCAGATGGCTTCGTAGCGGCGGTTGTATTTGTGATTGCGCAGATGCTCCTTCAGGCTTCTGGGGCTCTGCGCAAAATGTCTGGCGTCGAAATTATTTTGCAACGTGAGGTGCACGAAACTATAACTTCTTCTATCCTCGCGGTTCCAAGCCAGGCGAATAAACGAGAGCCTGGGTATGTTGGACTCGAGGCTTAGAGGCACGTACGTTTGTTGCGCTTCCTCGGTTTGCCTGATGGCCCAGTCGATGTCTCTCTCCATGAGACTGAGTCGACTGGTTTCTGCTAGCCCTACTGCTATTCTTCCTAGAATGCTGATTTCTGCTTGAACAACCGGCTCCAGGCGGTGCCAGCTTCGCACCGCGTTGACAATTTCCGATGTCAACGGTTCTCCATGATTGCATTTTTTGAGGCTTGGTATGTCTTTCCGCCACAACTTCTGTTCAATAGCCTGGTAGAACTGGGTGGAAGTGGGTGCTGTTGTCTGTTCGGTGTAGTGGTCATCATCTGTAAACGCTTGTGCACGAAGCTCGTCCCAACTGTAGCACAGGAGACCCAGGTGTATGCGGACCTTCATCATTCCTTGGATGAGTTGGTTCTTCTCGACAAACTTCCTGAGGTCTGATGAGTCGTCCGCGGTGTTGATACCTTTGTTCTCAATGTAGGCCCAAACATTCTCCATGCTGAGACCCACAACACTCAACCTCAGGTCCATTGGATTGATGGCGGAGGAGCCGCTAGTGTCGTATCTTGACGTTACCACAACAATCGGCTGGTTGATCAGCTGCTTCGCGAGTGGGCTGTGGCCTGTTGAATAATCGGGCCCTCCACGGAGCTCATCTAGGCCATCCAGAATGAACAAGATTTTGAGCGCGTCCTTTGGTGGCGCGGTCTCTGATTTTTGTCCGTCGTTTGGTGCATCGCCCGGCAACGAGTCGAGTTGTTGTCTTTTGTTCAGGGAATCCCATGGCGACGTCTTGGCCCCCTCTCCTTGTTCCAAGATCAGCTGCTGGAGTTTGGTTGCAAACTGGCGCCCTCTGGGGATAACCTCGAAGAATTCCTCAAAAAGCAAATCGTCCAGCTTCCTCGTCTGTTCGATCTTGCGTAACGGTAGTCAGAGAATCAAATCATGCGAAACGCGGAGCTTTGTGTCGTAGCTGTACTTATACATCCATCGTCTGCTGAGGGTAGACTTTCCCGCCCCAGGTCGACCTTGAATGAGGATTCGTTTTGGGCTGATCCAACGATCGTTGTCGCTTAGCATTCTCCGCTGAAACAAAGCTGTTGGGGCAATGGTCTCCACGTTATTGCTCTCAGCATCCTCCTTCTCCCCGTTCCTCTTGACAGGGCTGACGATAAGATTAACATCTGCCACATCCTCGGGAAGCTTCTCCCCGGATATCCGGAGTATCGACGAATTATCCAAGAGAGTGTGCAAATCCAACATGCCCCGGATGTCACCCGCTGTAATTTTCCGCTCCATCATTTCATAATTGCCCGAGTTGTTGAGGTCCCGCAATGTCTGGAGCATAATCTCGGCACAATTGAGTTGGTGTCGAGTGGCGTCCCCGGCTTCTCCCAGCTTCTTCACGCATTGATCAAAGCAGCGCGCCATGGCCTCGACAAGCGGCCTGTCCTTCTCAAACTCCCCAAACCTCAACAAGATCTTGAAAAGGCCCTTCTCGTACACATGCGGGATACAAGGATCGAGGTCGATTCGTAGCAGTGTGTCGTACTTGGTGATGGACGGTGGGAAACAGGTTTTGGCATCTCCAGAGAGAAGTAAGGGGATCTGGGTGATGCGTGACAATGCTCCGCCGTCATGGAAATCTCTGAATTCCATGAGAGCCAGCTCAGTCAGCACATGATGAAACGAGCCGCCCATGTGTTCCGAGTATTTGCGCTGGACAGCTTTGATCTGTTCACAGGCTCTTATTTGTCGATCCTTGGCTTCTGACTGCGTGATGTTCGTCCATCCATCAACAATGGCTTCGGTATATGTCTTCCCATCAAGCTTCAGTGACGCCATGTCGGTCATGTATTTCCCAAGAAGCTCGGAGCCGAAGGTGATGACGTGGCTGGCATTCCTCGAGTCCCACGACCGCGGCAAATGGCAGAGCTGATTATTCACGATGTCGTTACTGGCGCCGACGTGCTCCTCCCCACGATTGGCGACATTTCCATGAGGTGATGTATCCGAATCTACGTCCAACTGGAGCAGTTTGAACCAGCTGATGAAGTCCTTGACCGTCGATGCTTGTGCTGTGCGATTGGCAAGCTGGGGGTTGTCGTGGGCGTAAATGACGAAGAACTTTGGGGAGTAGCGATAAAGCCCGAGCTTCGCCAGGGTTCTCAATATCTCTTCGAAGGTGTCTCGGACTAGCTTCTTGCCTAGAATGCGTCGACATCAGATCAGTACACTTCCTTGCTTCAGATTGAGGCAGGCATGACATGTCAGGCCTCAAGCAGCAACGCAGCGGGATAAGGACTGTTGGTGCTTACATGCATCCGAGTCTCTTCATGTTCCCGCCAACCCATCGGCGTGGGAGGTGGACAGATTACTCATGTTGTCCGATTGTCGCGAGAAACTGACCGATGCAGCCGTTTGATCCAAGTTTGAGAAGGAAGTATATTGTGTCGACTCGGTTTTCTCGGTCGTCTGCCTCGTGGTTTGAGTCGTTGGCCGCTAACAGATGGGAGAGGACGGATCCTGTGGGAGTAACAGCTGAGCTCTGAGTCCCCCCGCCAGATTTTCGAGAGCCCGAGTCTGCCTGCCAACAACTCAATCTGGTATTGGGGGTTGGAAGCGCCTCACTGCGCTTCAGTGCGTCTCGCCCCCCTAAACACGGCTGTACACGTGGATGGGTGTCGACCAATATCAAGCCGTTCCGAGAACGCATTGCATGATTGAGACGATGAGAGAAATTCCAGATGCCTTCTTTGCACTCGGCCCGGCACACTCGCAGACTGCCAGGCCTAATCAATACCTGGGTACCAGACAAGGCCGTATTGCATGAAGCCACCGACAAGCGGTTGGGCACACGGGTTGAGGAGTTTGGGCCAGAACATTTGTTCTTTTCTGACCTCGGGGCGACGTGATGCCTGAAGCGGCAGCGAGAAAACACTTGTCGACCGAAGGACCAGAAATCCGTGCTATCCTCATCCTCAAATCCTGATCTCCCCCTTCTCTGCACCCACAATCCTCAACGACACTAAGTTGGGGTTCCATGGGCGCCGCCGAAGAGCTTTTGCGCCCGTGGCAGAGCCCTGGCGATATCCCGTCGCTTCTCCTCCTCATCGGCGGAGATGTCGTGCAAAGAGCCATTGCGCAGCTCACTGGCGTCTATGTTCAGGTTGGCCCCAAACTCCCAAAGGTTTACGTGACGCCTGTCGCATTCTCTTTCGGATGGGTCGCGTACGCATTCATGACGCTCGCGTCTGTCATTGGCGGTAAACAACTGATGCCGCCCTCAGCGGAGATTAACTCAACTGTCATCGAGTGCGCCACAGGCTTCCAACGCGCAAATCAGTCCTGGCTTCTCGGGCGCATCCTGCGCGACCGTGAGTTTGAGGTTGCCGCCCAACCTGGCGCAGAGGCGGCCAAGCTCTCTCGCCCAATCACTGGCAACTCCCAAGCTGGTGGCTTGGAGACCAAATCGCCGCTCAGAATCTCACTGTGAATCGATATTTTCCAACTCGAGGATACCCCGCAGCCCAAAGTGGACCAAATTTGGGTCCTTGGCTGCATCGTCATTGTGCTTCAGCTTGGAATCTCGGCTATCCCTTGTGGTTTATCTGGCAACTGGACCATCTTTCTTGTCACAGCAGCAGGCACCCTATTGGCTCTCGTGTCGGGCAGCTTACCTCAGTGGGGCCTCAAAAAGTGGCCGGGCAGACGGTTGAATCCGCCACGGCCTGAAGCTGCGGCCGCAGACACTCCCGTCCAAGAGAAGGGGATGGCAGCGCCAAATGTTCCCGATCTCGAATCAGGCGCGACCAGCCTCTCCCATCGACCAATCTCACCGACAAATCTCAATGCACAAGCGGTTGGCGGCCCGGGTTGTTCCAGCCCTCAAGGCCCAGAGGTCAGAGACGACAGAGAAACGAGCGGGAAACCCTCCTGGAAAAGGAACAAGACCAAACCCGTATGTCTCACGCGAGGCAACGGCTATTGCTATGCAGTGGTGATCATTGGCAGCGGCCGCGCATGGGACCTCGAGACCATGGCAGCCGCAACCTCAGAGTCCCTGCCCGCAACGCCGTGGGTCTTGGGAGCTCTCGCCATTGCTTGGATGACCCTGCTGGTCAGCGTGTCAGGAATCAAATTAGGCACATGGTATCTTATCTTGGTGGGCGGACTCAGCATGGTGCAAAACGTCTACGCCAGTTCCGTGCCTCGGTCCCCAGAGACCAACGGCTTGAAGCTCACGCCTTTCTCCGACAGGCCTACCATCATTGGTTCCTCTGCGTCCGAGTCTGACTTCTGGGACGGGAATGGAGACGGCGAGGTATCAGACGACGAGGGTATGTCGTCCGATGATCCCCTCGTCTCAGAGAGGCTGGATTCGCTTCACACAGTTGGCGTTCGGGGTGCCATTCGGGAATTGGAGAAGACCCTCCCTGGTGCTGGCTTTTCCCTCATGCCCGTGTTCTTTCCCGCCATCATCCGATTCGAACGAGAGCTTTATCGAGATTCCAAGGAGGCCAGGTTCTGGAAGTGGATGGGTAAGCACCCGAAGAAGGAGGATCGTTCTCAGAGCAGGCAGACGTTGAGTGTTGTGAGAAAATAGATTGAAGGTATTCATGTGACTGTTTTAAAGGGCTGCATAACAGCTCGCAAGCTACCACACCAATACCGGAAGAAGCTGACTTTACCAATTCCTGGTACCTGCAACACTCTCAGTTCCCCTGACGAAAGTACACCAGCACTCCCTCCCTTTGTGCCTGCTCCTTGGTATAACTCGCCTGGTCCACAATTTTGTTGTTCTTGCTCTTTAGAACAATCCGGCCGCCCTTGTTAGACAGCGCCGCGTTCGGCACACTGAAACCCCGCTTGCTCTGGGGCCCAAGCATGACACCATGCAGAGCCTGCTTCTGGCCCTCGCCATTAACGATGGTCCATCCCTCGAGCGAGACAGGCTTGGTGGATCGGTTGAGCAGGTACACCGTCTCGCCCTCGCCGCGGGTGGGGTGCTGGTCTGGGCCGAAGGGGTTGACGAGCGCGGCCTGGAGGGACACCAGGGAGGCATCACCGGTCCCAGTCTCCGCGCCAGGCTCTTCGCCGGTGCCTCCGTCGGGCGAGAGGATCTCGGCAAAGGACGGGCCATCGGGCTGGCCTTGGTTGTCGGTCTGCGAGGCCTGGACTGCGAAGGCGAGGAAGATGCCCTCCCAGTGGTCGTCTGGGAATGTCAAGATGATGCCGCCGTCCTGGTATGTACCGTTGTCTCGCTTCCACTGCCCAGTATTTCCTTGATTCATGTGAATGTCGTGGATGCCGTCAGTGCCATCCCTGCCGTCGTACTTCTGGCCGTAGAGGTAAATGTCTGCCTGGTCGGTGACGGCTTTGCCGAGGATGGGATCGAGGTACTCGAGGATGTCGTGCTTCTCGTCGGCTGCGTTGTCGGAGACAATGATACCATCGTGGATGTTGAGGAAGTTCCCGCGGAGAAAGTCGAGCCCGAGGCTGTTGGGGCCGTGCTGGGCATAGAAGCCCGGGTCCAGGCCCTGGAGCTGCTGGGCGATCGGGTGGGTCTTGTCAAAGTCGCGGAGCAGCCAGTAGACCAGGCGTGAGTCTGTAGATTGCGACTGGATGTTGACGGCGGCGTCGAGCTCCTCGCTTGTGCCGTCGCTGAAGGTCAAGTGGCCGTGACCGGGCTTAGCGGTCGGATTCCACTTGGTTGGGGTTCCCTTCCAAACTCCATAGCGGGGGATCGGCATTTCGACGGGGGTATTAGTTATTGCTCGAGTGGAAAAGCGGACACAACGGCAACGGTATCGTCGACGAAAAGAAAGGGTCAGGATTTGTGTTATGGTTGGACGAAGAAGGATGTGGGTGATTGGCGGCATGGAGGTGATGGAGGCGACGAAAGAGGGCAAGGCATTTAAGGTACATGAGTGAGGCAGCCGACTGTGCCTTGATGCAGTCGATGTTTGCCAATCAAGGAATTCGAGACAAATATGACTGGATCCGGGTTAGAGCTGTCGTCGACTCAGCTCGCCACAGAAGGAAGCTGCGTTGCAGTCACATCCGAGCCCCGACATCACGCAGCGGCTGCCGGTTTCTGGACTTGAAATTGGAGCAGGAACGGCCCACGATCCTTGGCGAATAAGGGAGTCTTGGGCCCCACGTGGACGTGTACTCGGTGTTCTTGCGTCACCCGACAACATCCAGTCGCTGACCGGTATAAAGCGGCTGGCTGGCTAGCTTCAGCTCCGATGTGGACGTTAGCCACCGGTATGATGACCTTGCCTGAAATGTGATCTGAGTGCCGAAGGAGTGCAGGTGCAGCCGACGGTTCGTGCCGCCAAAAGGTGGCGAGCTATCACCCAAACCGAACGCTAAGTTGCGCGAGACACAAGATTGATGGTGGTGGGAAAGAACGTCCTGCCGAAATTCTGAGACCGAGCTGGTTAATTACCCGCATGACTGCCATTGATTCAGGTAAGGCAGTTACAATCAATGTCGGCTGCCTAAAACTGGCAAGTCCAGATTCCCTTCTTCGACAATCTACCTGGTACCTACATGGACTCCCTTGACGTAAGAAAGACATGGAAGGCACGAAAATGAAAGAAACAGCCAAACAGCTTCCATCATTCCAACCAAACAGCCATCACCAAACACACAAGCACCGCAATTCCAAACTCTCCCTCGCCTCCTCCCCCTCTCTCCCCGCCAGCTCAACACTGCTGTGTAACGTTCCCCCGCTCGCGATCCCACCCTCCCTCTCCATGCCGCTATCAAACAGGCCAATAACCAGCACCTCCTCCGGCTTCTGGTCCTCGATCCAGTTCCATTCGTGCCCCTCCCGATAGCTGGCCAGGTACCCCTCCGCCTCATGCGTCTCCATCGATCCGTCTTCACGCCCCAGACACGGCGTCGTGATGTTGACGGAGATGAAGTCCTCGTCCCTTAGCGTGCGCTGATCGAGCAGCGCGAGCGGGTCGCGACGGACGGGCTTGAGTGGCCGCCAGATGCTGTAGAGAGCCCACCTTGGGCCCCCAGGTGAGTCGGCGGAGTGGTAGTTTTCTTTCAGCGATTTACCCTCAGCTAGCAGCGCGTCCTCGGCGGCGATGATGGCCGCCGCCGCCATGGTGAGTTCTGGGTGGTATTTCCTGAGGTGTGTGCGTGAGCCGGTTGGGGAGTAGTCGACGTGCGGTTTCGGGGCTGGACTGACGCCGCCTTGAGATGCATTGAAGCCGATGAAGGCCGGGAAGCCTGTTTCGAGGCTTAACGTCTCGGCCGATGGGTCGGGCTGTGGTTCGTCGGACTCGATGTCGCGGCCGTGGCCAGCGTGCGTGGCGAGGGCGTCGGATTCTGTCCAGAGTGCGGAGCGCAGGAGGAGCGCTTCGGTGATGACGGCGCTGCAGCCTGTGATGCGCTTCAACATGGCGACGGTGTCGGGGATGTAATGCTCAGTGAGGAGAGAGGGGTCTTTCCACGATGAGAGGTTGAATGGAGGGAAATGCAGTGTTGTCGGGTGAGTAACGGCCGTGAAGCCGTGGGTGGCGAGCTGGGCATGGTTTTCGGCCGCCGCGAGGTCCGAGACACTTGGCAACGGCCGCATGTTGCGGAGTGAGAGGTGGCGGACATCGCTGAACTCGGAGATCGCTGGCAGGTGGTAGTTGTGTGGACTCTTTTCTGGAACGTGGCCGGCGGGGATGTAACGGAGCGTCCCGATGACTGGTTCGGAACTGGAGAGGGTTATTTGGGGGGTCGTGCTAGTGGTGATTGTGCTAGACATGATGAAGATTTAGAAGTTTGTCAGTGGCTTTGGAAGTCCGAGTGAGAATGGATAATGAATCGTCTGTTCGATAGCAGCTTAGACTTGCAAGATTCCAGGGCATGATTGCGCCTCGTACTTATGTGCATTTCTCTCCGAAGTGAAGCTCGATAAGAGTGAATACGCCGACAGTGGAGGCCAAGGCGAGAAGTACCCCGCATTGCCCTCCTTCTCCTCCTCCTCCCCCAAGTGGTCCCAGTCAGATAGTAACACGAACAGCCCAACAAATTTTCCCCATCAGGCTGATTCGGTCTTCACGAGTGTCGACAGGAGTAGCTCACGCCGTCAATCTCTTGGCAATTTTCTGTGGGCCTCTTTAATGCAATTCTTGTCAAACAACATCCTGACTGGGACTAGGGGGATGAAGGATAGCAAAATGTATGTGCCATCGAGCTGATGTGTTATGGCACCAATATTCACCGCAATTTTGAATGAAGTAGTGAGAAGGAATTGACTAACTAAGAAAATATATCGAGATGAGATGAGCACCGGAATATCGGTATGTTCGTGAACACCTGAGGAATAAGGACCTCGAAGCCCCTGAGCCAGTCCCCACTTTTATGTCGATTTGCAAACAAGGATAGAAGAGACAAACGTGAAATCACAATGATCCTTCAACTAAAAGCGAATGCAAAGAAACTGGAGAAGAAGGACAATGATGGAAAACGTTAAAAGTGGAAATCAGATCGATAACGTTATTGAAAGACAAATCGAAGTTTGTAGCATTCTCTAGATGAATCAAGGGGTGCGGTCAGCTTCACTCTATCCCTAAGCAATGACATTGCGGGTGCATGAATTTCATCAAGAAGGAGAAGAATACTCACGGTCATTAGGTCATGGATACTGGAAAGGTGAGTTTGAGAAAGAAACTGCAAATTGAAGATCATTGGGGCGGTAGATTCCCACGGAGGTTCACGATGGAGGCTTGAAAGCTGGTGTGCTGCGTGGGCTGCTGCTCATCTTGCTGATGGTGTTACTGCTGTTGCGATTGATGTTGAGTTGGTTGGGTATAAAACTGCTGGCTATGTTAGGAATGGAGATGGTTATATGCAACCGATGACTGGATACACTGTTGATGAGCAAGCTGAGCTTGGCTGACCTGAAGCGACCCAGTTCTGTGAGCTTCATTTCCAACGAGAGGCCCTTGGTTGCCGTGGTCTTGATTTGGAGCAAGAGCCGCGTTTGGATGGGAAGAGAACTGTCCTTGTCCAAGATGATGAGACGCAGGTGCTGATGCTCTGTTTGCCGCGAACGACATGGACCCCGGAGGGAATTATAATGTTGTTGGGGCGGAAGTTCCGTTTTGCCTGGGATACGGTCCTTGTGTTTGAGTTGACTGGAAGGTTGGCCAGTTGTTTGAATGTCCCTGCTGACCTTGCATTGTGGGTGGAAGTGTGCTGTTTCCGTACATGACACCCATGTTCAAGTTCCTGGCGTTGGTATCTGGCGGTGCGGGCCTCTGAGTGTTGTTTGGGCTTGATCCATACTGGTCGAATCGATAGCCCCATTTCAGCCTTCTCGGCGTCGGATTGGCACTTGATGGACCAGACGTAGTGATTGAATTCGTTGGACACCTTTGACACACGCTCAAAATGCTCCCTCTCGAGACGGATCTTTCCCCCTTGGTGTTTGAACCCAGCCAGTGCCACGGCTGACTGGAAGGCGTTCCTGATCTGTCTTCCATTCCACACCGGGCCAACCGGAGAGCATTTGGCTGCTTGCTTCTCAAAGTTTGTCTCGGCATACTCGAGAATGTCCTGGTCATCAACCTCGATGAGGCCACTCGCTTGGAGCTTTTTGAGATGGGTGCCCCAGATTCTCTTGGTGTACTTCCATTCCCAAGGAGGATAATAGAGAGCCATGTGGATCTGGGAATAAAAGGCCTCATCAAAGACGCCCACCCTGTTAGTGGTGAGGAAAAGAACGCCTTCATAGTATTCCAGGACGCGAAGACTGTGGCTTTGTTAGATAACCAATCGGAACCCATCGTCCAAGATTGACGGATAGCAGGATGCCTACCTGAAACCAAAACGTTCCGCTGAACGTCATTTTTGTTGCGCTGTGCCAGAAATATGTGTGCCTCGTCGAGGAGCAATACGCAGCTCCAAATCTGCGCGAGGTGGAATGCTTTTTGCAAACGTGTCTCTAATTCCCTGGGCGTTGACCCGAGGTCACCTGAAGCGTTGAGCCACCATAGTATCAGCCCAAGTCCTTTTAATAATGTTAGGAGAGTACAGTACACACCACATTTAATGGGAAGTAGAGGCCGGTGGTTTGCCTCTGCAACACATTCTAAAAGACATGGATGCAGTGTCAGCATCGTCATCACTGTGGCTGGACCAAAAGTTCGAACTTGAGACTCGTCTCGGGGTACAGTGGGAGTCAGGACGTCGTCAACATACCAGCCGCGGAGGTTTTCCCTACACCTGGGACACCGTGGAGGAGAATGATGACACCTTTGCCTGGAAACCCCGACTATTAGTGAATGTTGTAGGGTATACGCCAAGGACATCATGTCAGATCAACCGCACCTTTGGCGCGAACCAGGTCGAAGTGAAGACCATCGGAGCCTTTCTCGGCAAATTGCGACTCGACCAAGGATTGTACCATTCGTTTATGTCCGTCAGGGAGTTGGAGTTCATTCCAGGGCTCTGGCCGGGGTTCCCTCTCTTTCAACTTTCCCTCTCCATCGGAACCAAGGCCAAGTTGTAGGCAAGCTGCAACATTTTGCATCGTTAAGTAGTGTATGGAGCCATTCAACCCACAGGATACTCAACTTACCCCATATTCTTATGCGAAATACAAATCCAAACACCCTTTTCGGCAGTAGAAGAAGATCCTCTTCGGCAGTGTGATGACTATGCTCCTTTTCTCATCGGCTCCATTTTTCCCTTTCTTCCTCCAATACCTCACCAGTCATCGTACTATCCCACTGGTTATCATCATCCATGTAGCTTGTCCCAGAGATGGAGGGATACGTGCTGCGCTCACAAGAATCGGCCGGATGAAAGATGAACTTCTCTCCATTGCCTTTGGGACGCCACTCAGGCACTTCTTGAAACGCTTTCTCGAAGTCAACCATGACTTCACTTTCGATCCATTCTGAATACTTCACCGTATCCACCGAGACACAGGTGTCCTCCCCGAGTTTGGACCCGTCAGGGTCCAGCACTAGGTTTCGGCCTGCATAGTCTCTGTGACTCGGCTTCGTGCACCTCACGAATTCCCTACCCCTTTCAACCAAAATGCTTCGGTCTAGAAGCCCGGCTTGTTCTGCCACCGGAATGGGAACTACAGAAAGTGAAACTGTCCGTTGACGACCTTTGAAATGGTCGAGGCGAAGGGTCTTGTAGGTGGGAAAATAGCGAGACCCGTCGAAATCGAGACGGACACAATCGATAACGAACTGGGTGCACCTAAAGTGTCGTTCCGTCCAAGGACGCCCACCACGTGAAGCTTGAAGCGCTAGTTCACGAAAGTCGAGGCGGCCACCTGTTCTCTGAATGACCTTCCAAGTCTTCTGTGGCACATTCTCATCTTTCACGAAGACAAGGGATCGGGCTGGAAAGATGTGCCAAAGATCGGAAAAGAAGACCGCCTCCGGGAGTATTTCCGTCCCGAGTGCTGGTTGAATATATTCGTCCATGAATGATACCAGGCAACGCAGATCCTCGATAATCCCGGTAAGTTTCAGAATGGAGACGGAAGGTTTGTCGACGGCCTCCCTCTCATCAATGTCGATCGCCGAATTTCTTCTCAAACTGCAGATCATACTCTTCCTCACTCGCGGGATGAAGCTCATATCTCTGTCGTTCCGTGTCTTCCAGTTCTTGCCGTAACGTTATATATAGATGAGCTTTGTTATATACGGATTCATGGTTTGTATATAAGATTTTCCAGCTTCGGCTCCTATATACACCACTTGATCTGAGTGAATGGCATGTTATAAATCCCCAGGTGTATTCACCACCCCCACCCAACGTCACTCAGCACTTGACAACAGCCGGCCCAGGGTTGACGTAGCTCGTCGGCGTCGGCCAGTACAACTGAAACAGAATGCCCGGATCAGTAGCCTTGTACGCGCCGGGGAACGAGACAAGACTGCCGGTATTCAGCGTGCCGGTGCCGCCCGTCACACTGATCTGCGCGCACGAGATGTACAGCTGGGCACCCCCAACGCTGCTGGCCGAGTGCAGGGCAATGTGCTCGACGCGCAGCAGGTAATCGCCGTTGGCTACGCACTTGGGAATCTGCACGCTGACCTCGGACTTGCCGGCGCTGCCGGGCCAGGTGATGGCGCTCGTGCCCAGCCCGCTCGGCCCGTCCTGGTAGATCTTGAACCACACGGCGCCCTTGCCGTCAAAGGTCGCCGCCGTCTTGCCGGCCGGCGCCTTGGCCAGGTAGAAGTGCAGCGGGCCCGGGTGGCCGATGGTCGTATCGACCGTGAAGGTGAAGTTGCTCCCCGCCGCGACGGGGACGATCTTGGCCGCGCCCGTGCCGGGGGTCTCCTCGTAGCATGTCATTGCTGCCGACGTGACGTCCTGCACTGGCGCGTGGGAGTACTTGTTGGTTGTTGTGCGGATCGTTTCCCACTCGGCGGAGAGGACGCCGTTGGTGGAACTCTTGGGGAAGGTGTCTGGGTTGTTACTAGTTAAAATGGGACAGAATTGTGGACAGGCGGGTGGATAGGGGGATTCTTACAGTGGGCTTGGGCTCCGGCTGCGGCCAGGAGGGCGACTGAGGTGGTGAACTTCATCTTGATTTTGGCTTGCTAGTTGCAGGATGAGACAGACGGTGATGGCTTGGCTGCTCATGGCTATTGAAAGCAGTTGCCAAGCTGACGAGTCCTTTATACTCTATCTAGGACATTAGCCTGACTACATGACGACACCAGCATTCATCTCCGCCATGGCAACACCAGACCAGCGAACTGCCAGAGTCCCATCCGGTACGGACCTTTCATCGAATAGAGACAAGGACCAAGACGCCCGGACACCGTGCTCAGCATTCAGAGTGTCCCGTGTATGGAAGGAAAATTCGCAGAGAGAACCATCACACCCACTCCTAGAAGCGAGTATTGGGCGAGCCAGTCAGAGACTACGACGTCTACAACCGAGAAACCGACTGCCCCAGTTCCGCGCGGCAGATTCAATCCCGAACCCGGTTTCGATTCCCAACTGCGGGGTGATGCAACGACGTGGTGCGAATAGACGTGCATTCAGCATGCGCTTCCGAAGGGGAGATCCCTTTTCCCCATCTCTCGGCCAGTGGAGAGTTCAGCCGGTGAACCTGCCCGATCTGGACCAAATGCGGAGGGTCCTGCCAGCACGCACTCGATAATCCGCGAGAGACGAGATCGGACGGTTCGGCGGTGGCTGGATCGCGGCCCGGCGACCTGTCCACTGGTTCTCGGGAGCTGGCGCTCCATGGTTCCATTTGAACCGGGTTTGGGAGGGATCTGTGCAGGGGTGCTGGTTTTTACCTCGTGACTCTTGGCAAGCCCCGGGAGCAGGACTTTAGTCTGTGAGGGGTGATGTTTGCTGTCAATATTGGTGAATATTAAAATTCAGGTACCTTACCCACGGTTGACTTATTGTTGGCTGGTGTTACATGAGCAATCACGGAGATTTGTTATCCTCTAACTTCGTCGAATTTTGGGTCTCTTTTGTTTTATTTACCTGTATCTTTCTAGTGCCCATTCTCTTTCCATAGTCACCGTTTCAGGAATCAAAGCAGAGATTGCATACCGAGTATTTCAGGAAGCTGGATCAAAGAGCAAATGCGTTAACAGGAAGTTGCTGAATACGCAACCACAGGTAGAATACGTCATTATTTCCTCCAAAACATGCAAAGGACAACTTCCAGTTCTACAGTCATCAAGTACAGAGGCGTCTCCAAATGGTATCAACTGGCACCACACGACATCTGGATCCAAACAAATCAACACCACCTTGACTCGCCATCGCATCAACCCCAGCCCGCATCAACCCCTCAAGGCGTCCCCGGCGACCCGACATCTAGGTTGATATCAAACGTGGCAATGGCGCTCGGCTTGGCCTTGGTGATCTGGGTCGGGAAGGCCGAGTCCATCAGGGCGATGTGGGCGCTCCCAAAGTCGTGCGCGTACAGCAGGTCGCGGATGCCGGCGGGGAAGCCGTTGTACGAGACGAGCGGGCCGCGGAACCACACGCCCTTTACGTTCTCGATGGCGTCGTCGGCGGCGGTGGCGAAGCGGAAGCAGTGCGTGGTGGCGCCGTCCTTGTGGTAAACCATCTTGGGGTGCTCGCCGTCCCAGCGCACGGCCGACGCGGCTTTGACCTCGTAGTCGCCGTGCTGCGACGCGCCCACGTACTCGGCCTTGCCGTCCTTGACCCACACCGCGACGTGCTCCCAGTCGTGCGTGTGGCCCGTGTCGAGGAAGTAGGGGACCGCCACGTCCTTCTCGAAGTAGTAGTCGTAGATGTAGATGCACCAACCGTTGTTGCAGCGCTGGCGCGAGTAGACGTTGTTGTTGTTCAGGTCCGACAGGTCGTGGCAGTCCGTGGCTGTGCCCACCCAGTTGTGTGGGAGGCCCTGCGAGATGGTGCCGTCCGCACCGATGGCCGGGACGTTGTAGCAGCCGTCGGTGTCGAAGTCGAGCGATGGCTGCCACCGCAGGTCGTCGGCCGTGGCCTTTTGGGGGAGCGCCGTGGGCGGGTTGACGGCGCGGGCCTCGAGCAGGGGGAATGCAAGGGCCGAGGGGGCCAGGGCCGCGAAGAGCAGAGCGAGGGCTGTTCTTGCCATGGTGGTGATGGACACGAAGGTGGTCTTTGGGGTGGCTAAGGGCAGACACTGTTCTCGCTGCGAAAGCACAGGCTACACGCCGGTATTATATGGCTGGACATTGCGATGCAACGGCCGTGACAAGCTTCCTTTTCTGGATAATTAGGCCATGTTCATCACCGACGGTCCCTGTCACCACACATGGGAGCCATAGTGACCATGTGCCGTGATGATGGGTTACCAGACCCATTGAACGAGTGCAACGAGACGGGAGCTGGTGCGTGGGGTCCTGCTATTATATCGGTGTCCCAATCGGTGCATGAACCGTCTGCCATGGGCGGCGGTTGGCATCGTGTTTATCTCACGGCCGCCCACGCCAAGATCAGGGCCCATCGCGACGTTGCATCTTGCCCATTCATCCCGTCGGAGCATTGACCAATCGTGAGCCCATGGCCGAGAATGTGGCCGACCGGCGATGCCAAGGCTTTGTGGGCAGCCGGCTTCCCCGCATCACTGGCGATTGACCCCTGAAGCTGTTGCCATACCGTTCACATGGGGAAATGAGAATGATCTGGTGGACGGCGGCGAATAATGTTTAGCACGTGTGAGAAGGAACGTCTCTGGATTTAGGAAGGGGGAATACTGAGCAAGATAAAGAAAGATAAGAGCTGAATGGCAGTCGGCGCGCATGTTGACGTCGCAGTGCCAGTTGACATGTGCGGGCCGTTGTTGGTTGACGGCGTGAGGACGAATGCAGGGGCGGTCGTAGGACAAAACTATGCCGGGTCAGTTAACATCCTTCTACAAATCTGGATCTGACATATTAAGGCACAGGGTACAGGAGCATGTTGATATTGACTGTTTGTTGACGCCCCTGGAAATATGCTTTCCCCCTTTTCCCGTACCTTGCGACAACTGTCAGCCAATTTGCCAGCTGGCAGTGGGTTGACTTGGATACCAGCTGGCAGAGCTGAGCTGAACCCCACCTGTCGGCTAGATCGGGCTTACGCGGGACTGGCTGGCTGCCTGGATGGAGCCCGCAGGCGCGAAAACCTGCCAACGCCAAAAGACGTCTCGTCGTCGTCGGCAGTTGCCAACAGCTCCACCACTTGTCCGTCCATCGTACTGTAACACCAACGCACCCCCGAGCAGCGCCAGCCCTGCAACGAGGGACGAGGATGCACGCGCATCAGCATGGCACGCAGCAGCAGGCAAGGCCGCGATAGCCAGGACGAGGGCGGCAGTGGTGGTGGTGGTGGTGGTGGTGGTGGTGGTGGTGGTGAGAACCCAAAGGAAACCGACCAGAACAGGAACGACGGCAATCTGAACCTCCGCCAAACCCAAAACAGCCACCCGCACCCGCACCCGCATCCGCACCAGCAGACCCTTGGTTACCCCTACCCATCCGCAGGCTCTCTCCCCTACCCCTATCCCAGCCACGGCGTGCTGCCCGTCCTCCTCGACGGCGATGGCTCGCCCGTCAAGCCGCCCTCCAGCAACGCCGCCACCGGAGCCTCGGCCGCCGGCGTGCGCGCCTTGACCACCCAGGCCGTGGCCTTCTACTTCCGCGCCCCCGTCAAGGCCTTCTTCCGCACCCGCGTCGACTACCTGGCCTACGCGCGCGCCCTGCAAGAGCAGCAGTATGCTCTGCGCCACGCTGTGCTCACCAGTCTGCACCACCCCTCGGCCGTCCCGCTCCACCCGCCCATGCCAACCCCGTCAGGCCTCGCAAACGCCTGGCTCTGGCTCAAGCTGCGCCTGCACGGCAGCACCCCGGGCGTCATCGCCTCGGCCGTCAAGCACTACGGCTGGCGCGTGGTGCCCGAGCACGTCTTGCCACCCCTCATCGCCAACGTCGGCGTCGGCGCCGTGCTGTACACCAGCTACCTGCACATCCTGGGCCGCCTGCACCCCGAGAGCGCCCTGGCCAGCAAGCGCGTCTACCCGCCACCGGCACCGCTCGAGACTTTCACGGCCGGGTTCCTGGCCGGCAGCATCCAGAGCGTCGTGGCCGCCCCGCTCGACGCCGTGCAGGCGCGCTACGACCTGACCACCAGCGCGGCCGCCGGCATGACGGGCAGCGGCAACCCCGTCCCCGCCGGCCACGCTGCCACCGCCGCCGAAAAGCCAAAGACCATGTGGGCTTTTAGCGCTGCCAAGCTGCGCGAGATCGGCCCGCGCGGCATCTTTGCCGGCTGGGGGCTGTCGTTCCTCAAGGACAGCATGGGCAGCGCCGTCTTCTTCACCATGTTCGAGTACGTCAAGGCCCAGGGCTACTACAACTTTGTCACGTGGTACTACGGCGCGCTGAGCGAGGACACCATCGTGCTGCTCTCGCGCAGGCGGCCGACCGCTGCCGACGCAAGCAGCAAGATGCCGACGGTCATCAAGCCGCACTACGCCATCGAGCCGGCCTTCCTCCTGATGGCTGGCATCGGCGCGTCGGTCGCGCAGCAGACCATCCTGCACCCGCTGTCGCACATCCAGGTCGAGCACTGGGAGCGGCTCGAGGCGCTGGACCTGCAGGCGCAAAAGTACCGCCACTCTCCACAGGCCGGGCTATCGTCGCCGTCGAGATGGCGCATGATGAGGGCCTATTACCACGCCTACCAGACCACGTGGGCCGCGTGCACGGCCGAGGCCGGCGCGGCCAAGCTGACCATGCGCCAGTGGCTGTACCGCGGGTTCTGGTGGAACACGATCCGCCAGGTGCCCGGCACGAGCGCGGGGCTGATCATCTTTGAGCTAGTGCGGAGGAAGTACGGCCTGGGCGGGGACCAGGTGCGCATCAACAAGGACGGGTATGATATCCTGCTCAACTAGGCGGGACTGTGGGCATTTGTGAGAAGCTTTTGGGACGGGCGGGCATATCATAGACGGGCTTTTTGGACTGTCCTGGACTGGATTGTATTGGGTATTTTGTAGCATGGAGAGCATGGCGGGTTATGGTCACTGCATTGTCTGGGCATTGTGTACACCCCTCAGAATTACTCTCTTCTCTTGTTTGATGCGGCTCGTTTCTAAGCGGGAAACTGGCATTGGTCGAGCCCGGCTTTGTGGGCAATCGCAAATCAACTCTATTCAAACAGGGCCTTACCCCGAGGTTGCCTTTATGTTATGGGCGTTATGAAAAGCGATTACGCCACTGGTTGCCAGGGACCTTGACCCAGCACTGCTCAACTGCCGGTGGGCAGCTCCGGGCGCTGGGCTGCTCGCAAGGGCAGCCTCATTCGAAACCACCAGGTCCAGGGTACCTGTTATACGCCGTGCCGGCTGTTGCAGCAGCTTTCCAGGTTACATACCGCCCACGGCAGGTCGCGTTATTTTCCGTCATTGCAGGTATATTCTGCGTCTCTCGGTCGGAGATAACGCGATGGCTGCTAACCCATTGAACTTATAATTAACCGTTCAAAACGGGTATCATTGCCGACCTCAAGCCTTGTGGCTGAATGTTGTGCGACCCGACGTTATGAATCTGCGTGGTGTTGCAATTCCTATTTATCATGATATTTCCCGCACTGCGCTGGTAGTGCCAATCGACCGATGTCAAAAAGACCGCGCTTATCAAAAAGAATGGGTTGTCATGCTCAGGGGGCCCGGGGATGCGCCTCCGCGGCTTGGCTAGGACTCTTTCGTACTACCCACACCCACGCCCACACCAGAAACAGCTACAGGTACAGCTACTAGTGTAGTTCGATACACTCTTCGATGTACGCTTAGCTGGGTTGCGAACCCCAAGACCCAAGACACCATCCCACGATGGCCTTCACCGCGCCGTGCCGTCCTCCGCCCGGCCGTTTGCCCGCCACCGCACCGCACCGTCATCGTCACGCAAGCTTCCCCGCAAGCGGATACCTGCCCAGACTGGATTGCAACCCATGGGCGTTCAAGCGAATCTTGGGCATCCACTCATGTCCCTCGATTCCCCCCCGGCACACAGCTTGGATACCTGACCCAGGGTGGTGTCACATACATTAGCTTATAGCTGCATGCCATCCCCCCCTTATCACCATCGTGGCATTGGCGAGGAGAGCGACTGCGGTGCAACCTTTCACTAGTTTCTAAACTGCTTGCCTTAGGGGAGGGGATGGATACCTTGCTTGGCGGTACTTATGTGCCTGCTGGTGCTACATGTAGGTTAGTTACCTACCTGGTATATAACTGCCAGCCCTCCCTCCCGACTATGATCTGCCGGTAAGTATCTGGTAAGTGTGCCGGTTTCCAGACTGAGCTGCTTGCCGACTACCTCTCCTTTACCTCGACCAGGAGCAGTACCGTGCAGGACAATGGCGCTGATCAGCGGCGCCGCCTTGTTTGGCATCGCCACGTCTCTGGTGGTGTACTTTGTGGCCACCCGCATTGCCGTATGGAAGCGCATGAGGCACATCCCTGGCCCGCCTGGGGCGGGTTGGAGCATGTGGTGGATTGCTCGCCATCAGATCTCGGGCAAGATGTGCAAGCACACGCTCACGGTGGGCGAGAAGTATGGTACGCACTACTAGCGTTCTCATCCCATTTATCGACTCGGGTACCACTAACTCTCCATGGTGAAAAGGTCCCCTCGCCCGCATCGCGCCCGACTGGGTGCTGTGCAGCGACCCGGCCGAGGCTGCGGCGCATCTGGAGCGTGCACTCGGGCTACCAGCGCTCGCCGTGGTACATGGGATTCCGCGTCGACCCCCGCAAGGACTACGTCCTGACGGCCATGGACAACAAGGAGCACCACCGCATCCGGGCCCACCTCCTCCTCGGCTACAGCGGCAAGGGGCTCGACAACCAAGAGGCCATCATCGACGACCAGCTAACCAAGTTCATCGCGCTCATCGAGCGCAAATACCTCTCGGACCGCAGCGGTCTGCGGCCCATGCAGATGGGGCTCGCCTTCCAGCTGCTCTCCAACGACATGACGGCCGCCGTCGAGTTCGGCAAGCCGTTCGGCTACGTCGAGGCCGACAGCGACTACTTGGGCATCATCGCGACGCTGGAGAGCATGTTCCTGAGCATCCAGATGCTGGCCATGTTCCCGCCGCTGCTCGCCCTCCTCTCCTCGCGCCTGGCCCGGCCGTTCCTCCCGCAGCCTCACGATGGCAGCAGCATAGGCCAGTTCTTCGGCCTGGTGCAGGACCGCGTGGACGAGCGGTACGGCGACGGCAAGGTCCGCAACCTGGATGTGATCCAGCGCTTCGTCGACTCGGGGCTCACGCGCTCCGAGGTCGAGAGCGAGGCCATCGTCCACCTGCTCGGCGGCTCCGACACCACCGCCATGGCCATCCGCACCGCCGTCTTCTACCTGTCGTGCACCCCGCACGCGTGCCGCGCCCTGCAGGCCGAGATCGACGCCGCCGTGGCCGCGGTCAACAGTGATGTATCCCGCCCCGTCATCGCCGACGCCCAGGCCGCCCGCCTGCCCTACCTGCAGGCCTGCATCAAGGAGGCCCTGCGCGTGTGGCCGCCCGTCCTGGGCCTCATGGCCAAGTGCTCGGACAAGGACGACGTCATCGCGGGCCAGCTCGTCCCCGCCGGCACGCACGTCGCGTGGAACCCGTTCGGCATCATGCACAACAAGGCCGTGTTTGGCGACGACGCGGCCGTCTTTGATCCCCAGCGGTGGCTTGACGCCGAGCCGGCGAAGCTCAGGGAGATGGAGGGCGTGCAGGGGTTGGTCTTTGCTGCGGGGACGAGGTGGGAGTGTTTGGGGAAGCGGCTCGCGTATATGGAGCTGGGCAAGATTCTGTTCGAGGTGAGTGCAGTGAGATGATGGGGGGGAGGTTTGGAAGGGAACTGGTCTGCCTGACCTATGCTAACCATGAAGAATAGCTGTTTTACCGGTACGACTTTAGCATGGTGAATCCGGTCGAGCCGTTTCACCGGATCAACCAGGGGCTGATGATCCAGGAGCACATGGATGTGAGGATCACAAGGAGGGAGTAGGGAGGGGAGTTGAGTTTGAGCAGCCACGCGTCAGGATGAGGGTAGTGAGTTATTAGATCGATAAGAACCTGATCTGAGATTGCGTGTAACTGAGAATCTACCTAATTACCTTGGCCTCGTCTATACGTGCATCTGCAACACATCATTGTCCCGTCCCTTCTGGCGGGACGGCCCGGGATCCGAACTCCAAAAAATGATACACATCAAGGCGCCCAAATTCCGCCTTGAACCTTGGTCCTGAAACGATTTGAAAAACATGCAGGTACTTGTGCTCCAAGATGACGCATGGCTAACATGAAATCAACCAAGCCAATGCCCCCAACTCGGTGCGTCAGAGCCTCCCTAGTGAACTGGCACGCCATCGTCCCATGAACGTGCGTTAGGAAACAACCACCCAACAGCCCCTAACAAAAGTGCGTGCGGTCATATTCCAACAGGTTACTCTCATACTCCCTCTGGATCTTCGTCTTGAGCGTAGACAGCTGCACGTCGGTCAGATCGGGATTGGTGCCCTTGATCGTGGAAAGGAGGTCGAGGACGGCCTTCTGGGTCGTGGTCTTCACACCGTCCCTCTCCTCTTTGGTGGAGTCGGGGTTGCACATGAATTTGTAGACGTCTTTAAGGTTCTTGGCCCACCGCTCGACTTGGTTGTTTACGGATTCGGGGAGGTCGGACATGGTAGTGGTCTGGCTGGGGTTTGATGGCAAGGGTATTGCAGTGGGGGTATTGATATGTTCTGAGTTTTGAAGGCGGAGATTGTGGGTTTGAAGTGGTGGTGGAGAAGACCGGGGGGGGGTAAAGGAGTTGAGTTTGTGTATGGATGGTCTTGGAAGAAAAGATATGAGTGCTTGTTGGTGGTTGAGAGAGGTGAAGAAAGAGAACTCGAGAGACGGGGCTAGAGAAATCGAAATAAGCGGGTATTTATACACGAAAAAGCTGTAGGGCCAGTGACATATGTTTGACGCATTCCATTAGCGGGAGAAACCAGAGAATATCATCCTATGTATGTACCTACCTACCTATTCATGCCGCCGTACTCGAGTCGTGAGTCACCCATTCAACTGGTCGCGGTTTGAGCTCCTTGATCTCCGAGCCTCTGCTCCAGGCACCTGAGTAGGTCCTTATAACTGGACGGCTACGGAATGATAGGACCATCTCGATCATCCTGATCGAAGAGAAACCGTCCGTGTGATGCCATGCCAGTCTGACTGTGGCCGCTCGTACACGGGATGATATTGCCCACCCCGTGAGTTACCTCCATGACCACCTCAAATGCGCCAGCCAGTCAATCTGCAGCACAATAACCCAGACCATTCGCCTTAAAACACCTCGAGGCTGCCCATAAAGCATGACAATTTCTTCGAGCTCTGTCCGCACGCTATCAAACACCACACTGCTCAACCTGAGTCCAGTCCCGGCCCTCAACACTCTAAAAACAGCACACGCAGCACGCCGCACCATCCACGAGCTCCCCAGACGTCACAACTACACCGCCTCCAACTCTCTGAGCCGCTTCAAGCAAACACCCACCATCATCATGCCCGCAGAACTTCCCCGGAGTTGGCAGAACGAAATCCAGACATGGGCCGACGGCCTTACCCTCTTGTGGAGGAGGAGGGCAGCCGCCCAGCCGGGCAAGAAACCCTTGCCGGAGAGCGAGGCTACACGCATACGGGACGACGCCAAGCGTAACGAAGAGGCCCTAGTCCAGCTGATCCGAAATGCCCCGGCTCTGGATGACGGACAGAAGATCAAGGCGTTTTACACTATGCACGATTTGAGCGAGAAGGGCTGGAACAATTACAGGGAGACCCATTAAGAAGATCTCTTTAACAGACATGCTGTTGCATAGTCCGTCTTGTATGGGGATTGGACCATTTCCCTCTTATTTCTTTTGGGGGATTTCGCAGCCTTGACGTAACTCAAGCATAGGGGGCGCTGGTTGAATCGACAGCGTCATATGCCATTAAACTTGGGGGGGTTTTTATTTTTTTCGATTGCGGGCCAATCATATTCGGATGGTTGTGAGATGGGGCGGATGGGAGAACAAGGCTTGGTCATAATCATGAGGTACCTTGAAGCAGGGAATAGGATGAAATCGTAACAAACAAGAAGCGGCCCAGAGCAGTTGGGGCCAGAGGCGCATGTGTTCATTTGGTTGCGGCTGGAGAAGGTCAGCTAATCAAGTTACGATGTTACATGGCAGCTCGCTCTAGATGGGGCCTTATACCTTGTACTGACTCTTTCAATCAGACACAGAGCTACTCATCGATGATTGCCGGCTGTCAAGCGGAAAGTGTCAAAGCATACATGTACAGCATACGGTACCTTGACTAGGTGGTTGTGTCCAGCTAAATCAATGTTTGCCCGTTCATTCAATCCACGTAGTTTACCATCTAATTGCTTTGAAGATTTAGGTAACGTTAAGCTTATAACTTAATTATCGAGTTCATTAAACTCCTGTATCACGTAGCTGACGACAGTTTCATGCCAAGCCCCTGAGCATGTTTGATTTGGTTTTTAGTTTGTCAGCAAAATATTACTAAATCTAAACGGTCTCTTTCGCAAACGGTTCATCTAATCCTAGGCACTAAACAGCATTGCAACTCGAGATAGAGAACTCGGTGCCATGCGGTTGGTACCACCCCAGCTCATCACAAGTTCTGTACAAGGATACTGCCATCTGCTTGGTAATGCTGTTGATAAGGTACCTAGTTTGCTAACATGAGGCTATCAAAGCCTTTGCCCTCAAATCTATAGCTGACCAAGATTAACAGGAAGAAATACCTGATAATTACCAGTTGAGGTGCTAACAACGCCACACGTGCAATGTATCCATCCACCTGCCTTTGACAACCTCGCTATCGTTGTATCCATCATTATCCAGTTACCCCCACAGCTCCGACTTGGCGGGACATATCCATTGATAGAGGCGAAGAGAAGGTATCTGGAGTTGGAGATGCGAAAAAGAGGTGGACAATAATGGACGGTACCGGAGGATGGGATGAAGGGGCGTCCAAGAAGGGAATTGCGCAAGAGCCGCAGGTTAACAAGCCTAACGCGTCAATTTGATCGAGTTAATGGTGCCAGGCATGGTATTGACAAAGGCGTAGCCAGGATTTTGCCTCTGTTCAGCGCCCCCGACTGGTTGTACGACGCCGATATCCAGAAAACATCTGAAGCGTTGACACAAGCTTTGCGTGATTGTGAAAAGGCCCAGTCGGAGCTAATAAATATCTACGAACGCACTCAGGAGATGGAGGAACCTTCAGAGAAGACCTCGGATACTTTCAAGAATTGTGTAGTACCTGCTGGGGCATTATTTCAGTCGGGGCGGATAACTCCTGATGCCGGTGAAGATATAAGGGAGAGTCTAGAGTCTCCAGAACAGCCGAAAGGTCATAAAGGGGCTTCTGCAGGAGACAAAAGGCTGCATCATGGCTGCCGGCGAACATTGCTCTGAGCTCCCGTCGGCGAGCTTGTTTCACGATTGCAGAAGGAGAAGAAGAGTCAAAATGCACTTCTCGGCATTCTCAACATGGCCAAGGATATGGCAACGGACATTGTATCTTAATTCAGGTAAGCATCAGCTACAATACAATCGGTCTGCTTTCTGGGTGAGCGTTGCGGTTATGAATAACGTTATCGCTGGTTTGGCTTTGTTGCATTCTGGCATTTTGGTTTTTCTTTTTGGTGGTTTCTGAGACCCTTTTGAGCGACCGAAAAAAAAGAAGTAAAGGAAAGAGAGAAGAAAAAGAACAAAGGTTGCTTCCCCAAAAGATGTGGGATTTCTGCCAAACATGTGGTGGCGGATTCTTGGTGCCTAGTGGCTCAAGTTGGCAAAAGCAGACAGGATCGACGGACAGACAACCTTTGATCCAGTCACTCACTGCCAGTCAATAATATTGCTTCTGGTAAATGGGTCGTCTGATGGCGCCACGAATGCACCCAACCACGCATGCAATGTCACTCACCCAGCCGTGCCACTGGACGACATGCATGCGGCCAAACACGGCAGGACGACTGCCGCTTGGCGACAGCCCAGGCGGTTGGTTGGTTTCGTTTGCTCCGCTCTGCTGCCTGCTCTTCTCCATGGTTGGTCCCCCTCCTCGCCACCCATCCTCATACCTACACCCTTTGGTGTTCAAGTCGTTTGGGACCATCTTGGAAAGTTCTCGCAAACACGTACGCTTCGTCACCGGCTTACAACTCGATATTTCTTTTGGTCCAAACCGTTGAAGCATTTCGCTTCCCCGGTGCCTTCTTATCCATCAAATACCAAACCTCCACTAACGCCCCCTATTTTCTTGCCTCGCCTCAATATTGCGCCTCTCTCCCTGCGTCATCTCTGATCACCAAGATGGCAAACTACCAGCATTCAACCGACCGCTCCAGCTCATCCAGCCCCTTCATTCTGGCCGTCCTGGGCCTTGATGGCGCCGACCGCGCCCTCTTCTTTGACGACGTAGCCGGCACTTCTCTCCCAACCCGAGACGATGAACAGCACACTGGCAGCGCCACAGCAGCACGCATCGTCAAGACCACCATCGACGCCCAAGATTTGTGGCTGATTGATACCCCCTCAGTCAGCTCAGATGGCGAACTGATCCGCGCTGTGGACCAGGCCCTGGAAGACGAGCCCGGGCAGGTACAGCATACAATTCAGGCCGTGGTGTATCTTCACGATATAAGCGAACCCATCGCTCTCGAGCATGCGGAGCGGAAACTCGCAACCTTCAAGAAGCTCCTATCGCCATCATCGCAGGGCAGTGTCTTGATCGTGACGACACGATGGCCCGCTTTTACGGCAACATGCGGTACCACCGAAGCATCCCGCCGCGAGGAGGAGCTGGCGGTGATGTACGCGGCCCAAGCCCCCACGATCACCGTCCGACGAGGGCAGGATATCGCGACTGGGGAAAGCCTCTACAGTAGCGCTGTCTACAGCTTCCTCAACCATGCACAGGTCACTGTGGAGCCGAGCCGTGAGCTTCGCGAGATGATCATCCGCGAGCGGCCGAGCAGCGGACGGTATTATGAGGGTCGCCCCAACGATGCCAGAGAACGAGACGGGCAGGCCTCAGCTCTTGCGGCTGAGCTGGCGGCGCTGAAGGAGACCTTGAACAAGCAGACTTCCGAGCTCGAGCAGGTCACAGCGCAGGAGAAGACGCTGGCCGAGAAGCTGAAGCACGCCGAGGAGGTTGCCGAGCAGCTGAAGGCCCAACTGCACAAGACCGAAGCCGAAAAGCAGGAGCTCCGCCAGCAGCTCGATGAGAAAACGGCGAAGAACCAGCGGGACCAAGCTGACGAGGAAGATAAGAGCTGCGCGAATCTCAACGTCCTCGACGCCCACGGCGGGTTCCCGCTCTATGGCGCCGCCGCGGGTGGACACTACTACCTGACCAAGTGCATGCTGGAGCAGGGCGCGGACCCGTCGATGCGCACCTTGTTCCGGTGGACCGCGCTGCACTGGGCTGTCAACAACGAGCACGATGATGTCGTGGAGCTCCTGCTCGCGCACGGGGCCGATGTCAACGCTGTCTCGGACATCGGGATGACGCCCCTGATAATGGCCAAGTCGGAGGCCGTGCGGCAGATGCTGCTTGAGAAGGGCGCGACGGCTTAGGTCAGTCTATATGCCCGCCTGTCTGTGGAACCTTCTGTGGGAGGATGGGGGCAGATGGGATACTGAGTGAGTGCCAGTGAGGATCGATCCAAGTTGTGAAGCATTTGGTCTCATTTTGATCCCGCGTTCCTTTTCATATATCTGATACTTGGTTTATTGTTATTATACTCTGAATGAGACAAACAGATGGATCCTTTCTTGCACACGCCGAATCTTTCCGCCCCACACAAACAAAAGAGAAAGCAAAAAGAAAAAAGACACAACCAATCCTGCTATGGTAAAAGGAAAGATCTGATCTTGCTATTCCGATGCGGGGAATTGAACCCCGGGCTGCTGAGTGAGAGTCAGCGATGTTACCACTACACCACACCGGATCACTGGACGTCGCTTGTTGGATATCCAATTGTTGAGAGTTGAGGGATAGAAGGACATTCATGACTCGGGTACCATAGTCAATGGGAGGAAGAGATTTTTTAGTTTCTGTGGAAGAAGCAGGGCTGTGGTGGAGCTAGGAACGGGGATGGGGATGGGGGCTTTCCAGGATCAGGGGTTCGTATTCTCAGTTCATGTGTGTGTGGATTGGAAAAGCTCTGCTGCGGTACCTTACTCGCCACTGGAATGCAGTCAAGCATCAAACAACTTGGGCTATCAGCATCACAGACTTGGTACCAGCAGCATGTTGTCGGTGACCTTCTCGCTCTCTCTGCGTTTCCCCCTTCCTGGCAAAGTTGTGGTACTCAACCATGCATTATTCAATGCCAACCCCAAGCGCCGTGCACCTCAATTTTACCTGGGTATTGTGTCATTACCGTGTCTTAGGCTGTGTGTTACTGAGTAGAGCCCTGGAAACAGACAGGGCTTGATGATGATGATTGCCGGTCGCAGTGTTGATATTTACTTTTGATATGCTCAAGCCTTTTACAGTCCCTCTTTCTGCTCGGTCTTTCGCCGCCTCGAGGCTGGCATGTCATCAACAGTCTAGCGCCGAGCCTCAAGGCCTATACCAGGTAATTAGACTGCGTGTAGCGTTGGTGGAGGATATTGCTTGCTTGGTTTGTGGCTATAAATGAAGTGTTCTATGGCGCTACCGAGAGTTGCTTTATTCTCGAGGAAGCGCTGAGAATGGTCAGCGGCCATCATGGCGATACTTGCGTCCATGACTGACCTGTTTACCCTTTGAGAGTTCATAGACTGCAGGTCAGCCTATGCCATGTCGACTGGAATGCCGATACTCAAAATTATTCAGGCGTCAAGCTTTTTAGTTGGATACCAGGTAGGTACCCTACGTTAACGTATAACATGCTTGACAGAGTGTAAATCTAGTCACTGATGGATGTATGGACTACTGATGAGCAATGCTGTGTATAAATAAGGTTAGGTAGTTACCGAACTGAAGGCGCCTCGGTGTTTGTCAACCACATGGTAGGTACTGCAAGTTCAGGTTAACTTAGGTATGTAAGAAGAATCGTCGTACTCAAAGGGTATTATTTGTGACGGCTTGCCCGCCTCCGGAAGGTGCGGCACACACCCGCCATTTCCGACACCCGCCATGTCGGGAAAATCTTAGCTGCGCCGCACCCCGCTGCTCTCCCGGCCCATAAAGAGAGCCCTGCCGCCCGATGTACCTCCAAGTTCCTTCATATGTCACTCATCTGCCCCACCCTCTCTCTTTCGCCAAGCCCCAGCCAACGGCTCGGCCACGACCAGAGGCTCTCATCGCTGCGAATTGCATCGTTCAGACCCCAATGCGTATGCCATCAAAATCTCTAGCGCGCTACGGTTCGTGCTCTCCAGCCCAGCAAGTTTTGACTTTGGCTAACTCTGTGAGTGTACTCAGAACAGCTACAGAGTCTCTAACGGAGCGTCGCAAGCCGAAGCGCATCGTCTTTAGACAGGCAAGCTCCAGCATGCACACACCAAGGCAGCCACGCGCAAATGGGCTGCAAGCAAAGCTGGTCCGGCACCAGCAAGCCTCAGCGTATCGGAGTTGAATCTGTCATGGTGGATGGAATACCGCGATCAAGATTACGCGGTTATGATCATCGGAATTGGGACGGTTGCAGGATCTGCTTCGCACCTAACAGAGGCTGATCCGACAGCCCGTACACCGAGACACTTGCCTGTGCGGAAAGCCTCAGCCGGACAGGGATTTCGTTGCGCTGCATACTCCTTCGCGATGGCAAAGCGTCTTTCCAGGCACGGCACCGGGCGGTTGCGTGTTCCCGATGGCCTCACCCGAGAGTGCGTCTTACTCGGGAAGGTATGGGAAGGGAGGCGGGCAATTCACACTTTCCAGATACGGCATAGAGGATTGCGTTCTTGCGATGGTGCGTCCTATTGGGAAGGTATCGGAGAGACGGCCAGGCAGACAACACTTTCCAAGCACGGCGAGACGAGTACCATATTCCATGGAGATACGGATCACATGTTCGCGACGGTGGTGTCGACCACTTGCCTGACTCGGCTGCCTCCGTTCGACCGATGCGTTGGCAATCCTGATGAGAACGCTATTGGTGAGGCAGGAGGAGGGCGCCCGCGTTGGAGCCAACGCTCAGCGGAGTCTCCGAATTGCCCGACAAGGAAGGTCTGGTACCTCTACGAAGGCTCAGGGGCCCCCTTACGCCAGCTCAACCAAGGCCGAGGACTGCCTCGAGAGGGACAAGAATAGCACGGGATGGCTGCAGGCTGGAGTTGTGGGCGACAGGCAGCGGCAGTCAAGGGACAGGGGGGGTGGCAAGGACGGCACCAGAATTGACCGAACCGACCAACAGGCGAGGAGGAGAGCATCGGATTTGTGAGCCAAGGCACACAGACAGCATGAAGGCAATCAGCCTAGCAAGTCGATCGCGACCGGCATAACATCCGTCTGAGGGAGCCAGTCCTAAGGGACCAACGAAGGGCCGATAGGGAAGCCGGCAGGGAGCCGACAGGCAAGAAACGAGGTGGCGAGGAGAGGAGCAGAATCCCCGAGCGGCATGTTCTCTATTATTTTCGTCGAGAGCAAAGTGTCGGCACAAGGATGGGGATCGCCCGACCCCCATTTGGTGTGTCAGACCAGGGATCCCTCGGGTCTACTTCTCGGCCGGCTAAGGATAGGGATCAAGGTGCCAGCGGCGGGCGCATTCGAGAGATGCCTACGACGTAGGCGTACCCCCTTCTTTGCCGGCACAGGGACGTGTTTGGTGGGATGATCAACTGACGAATCGCATTGAAAAAGGGGGGGGGGGGGGGGAGCTGGCAGAGTAGGATTGCACGTCACACCGGTCTGTGATTGAGCGCGGGTATTCGTCGCCGGAGATGCTCTCTATGCGTCAGAGTGAGGAGGGATATGGCGTCAGTCAAGCGCTACCGCAATCACAGCCCTGCCCAAGAATTAATGATCCGCGTGCGCCTAGCCCCGTCCCGCCTATGGATGGCATGACAACTGTCGGGGACCGCAGATGTGGATGGGCTGTCCTGCCCCCAGAGCGGACGCCTCCACCTGGGGTATATATTCCCGGCGCCCGCCGCACACTTCCTGTGTAAGAGTCTCCAGTCATCTCTCCGACAGCTAAGATTGAAGAGCCAGGATTCAAAGCCTGGCCGCCTCTAAAGGTTCCCCAGATGATCCTCCCAACGATAACGCGACCTGGGATGGGATTAATCAACTTTAAACCGCCCCCTAAAAGAGTATCCAACCATGGTGCCTCGAGAGCGAAGTTCAAAGCCAATCCGACCAAGCAACTGCTCAGTCTGCATAGAACTGAAGCGACGCCACCCCAGAATAGTCAGATTCCTCAGAGCGGTGTAGTCGGCGATGTGAGCCATGTACTAGGTATGTTCTCGGAGATAGTTCCTTGGAGGCCAACCCCTCCGCTTACGATTCCTAGGAGATCAAATGTTTTGGATTCGATTTCTTCGGCCAGATTGACCTCTTCGGCGCCAATACATGGAGCGACGGATGTCTGAGTTACAACGAAGACTGGATGGCACCGGCTTTGACGCCCTTGTCCCCGGCTGGAGAGGGTTGGAGCGACGGAGTTCTAGATCATCCGCCACTCAAGCTTATTACGGGGCAGCCATACCCGACAGGTAGTAAAGGTGAGAGCAAGGACCTAGCTAAGATTGTTGGACGAGCTGACTTGGATTCACAGGTGAAGCAATCACGACGCATAATATGGACAATGTGTCAGCCCAGCCCATTCCAAAGCTTTCTAGGCAGCACGGGCTTCACTTCACAGCTCCGAGCGGAGCATTGAATCTCACCTGTACTACAACTCCCTCATTGAACCTACCGGAGCTTGCAGAGGAATGGCTTCAGCTCTTGCATACGGGGTCACTTCCACCTCAAGCCATGTGCCAAATCGCCCCAGCAGCAACAACTGGGGTCCAGAGTTCAGGCCCCACTCATCAAAACGGGCAGGGCAAGGTCCGGCCCAGCGTTCGCGAGGTTGAGGCTGAACAACACTATCGTAGTACGAGGCGATATACCGACACAGGGATACCTGGGCAACACGGCAACACAAATGTATGGAACATGACGAACACCCAAGAATCCCCGGCATTGGTTTCCGAGATTACCAACAACACAGCCAATCGCATCTCCGTTTCCGCACCCGCCTCATTTTACGTTCAGCTTCCCTCTCCGCAACCTATGGAGCAAACATCTCAGCGTGAGACCAGTCCTCCCAAGACACCGCTGCCGACAGCCACACTAAGCGCTACCCCGAACGGCCCGCGCAGGTCAACGAGGGTTAACACCGTCGCCAGAAAATCGAGCCATCACCAGCTAGGCCCCGAAAAACCTGCCCCGCAAAAAAGGCTCTGTGTAGAAATCAACGCGGACGGAGACGCCACGAAGGACAGCAGGGGCACACGTACGGCCAAACGACCAAGGCTAATGGCCGTTCACAACAGCACGCCGGCCGGCCGTGCTGCCCACCCTCTCGGCAAAAGGAGGCCTGAAAGGCGGAGTCCGTCACCGACATCCGTAGATGAGCCTGGCAACATGACTCTAACGGAACCTCTCCGCCAGCCACTCACCCGCACGTTAGCCGAGAGTCGTAGCACTAATCAGCAGGAGTTGGCCCGTCCACAGAGCCGACGAGATACAACACCGAGAGGCGATAACTATAAAGTTCACAGCTACGGACGGTTACAATATCCCCGGGCAAGACCGGCACAACCCATCGATCGACAAGCGTTAAGGGAGATCCCGACGGACGATTGCAGCGCCTGCGGCTTTCGTGCTGAGCACCTTTTTCAGCTAACGGAGATGGCATGGAGATGGGTTCCTAAGGATGACGCATCGTTTGAGGCCTTGTTCGAGAGCGACTTTGGCTTCTCGGACACAGACAAGAGCGCGGTTATGCTACGGCTATGCCTTGGATCCATACGCGACTACGCTCGGGAAATGGCCACGGTACGGAGACAGCCAGGCCATTCTCTCCAACCCACGATGACGCTGCCTGAATACACCGAGACCGAAAAGATAGATAATATCATATCGGGTCAGAGTAATTCTCTCTCTGACGCTAACAACGATGATGACCATGACGATCTTTCTGAAGGTACCGAGAGCGACGGCGACTCTGATATTGCCGACGGAGTGGGGAGCAAGCGGAACAGCTAGGTCCGTGGTAGGGCCCTCGTTGGTTACCTCTGGAAGAGCGGCGGCTGCGGTCGTATGTGAAGGAGAACAAAGATTGGTCGTGGATTGCCGGCCAACTAGGTCGGACTGAGAATGCTGTGAAGCAACATTGGGGAAAGATGAGCTAGGGGCTATGGGACATGTTGGGCCTAGGAAGTGGTGATTTGTTTTATGCAGGGCCAGGCGAGAGGAACTCGGTCCCTTAACTACGAAGCTGTCTCTTAGGTAGCCCCCCTTTCCTTTATTCAAGCCGCCTTGCGATTAGCCCAAGTCAACGCTGTCGGTCACTCGATTTGGACAGTGCTGTGGGCAGCAATACCGGAGCGAGCGGACTGGATTAGCTGACGGGCCCGTATCTAATTGGCACATTTGCGCCTTCTGAGGCCTAATATAGCTACCTCCGAACGCCTCTCGAAAGATAATTGAGGCTATTGATTTTCTATTACATCGATATGAAGAGGAAAAAAGCCCACAATGTTGCTGATGTTTATGCGTATGCCTGATGCAAAGTGAATGCCCTGGACGCCTTGGCCCTTGACGGTACGTTCACGAATTTGAAGCTATACTGGGAGTTGAGATTAAAGATTGACGAAGTTGTTGGTTGAAGGAAGTAAAAGTGGGTGGCCACTGCAAAATCACCTCCCTCACGAATGGGTTCCCGAAAGGGGGCCTTGTTGACTCACCGTAAGATTGAGCCTGATCTCGCTTCCCTGTGAGCAGATGCGAAGTTCGCGTTTGTACACAGGCACCTCAGGCAAAGGCTAGGGAGGACCTAGGTGTATTCTATTTATTTGCTCTATTTTCGATAAATGAAACATCGTTCGGCGATTCGTCATTCGCTCTTTAGTGCAGCCTGCAACAAGCTATCATGTTTCCACTTCATAAGCGCTATTGCCCTCCACGCCTCCCACTCTTCTTTCTCTCCCCCTCGCTTTTCTTCTTTGCTACTATATCCCGGATCGAATGCCTGCTTGAGGCCCATAAAAAGACTGGCAAATGTCCTCCTATCCTCATATGACGCCCCGCCCGGGCCGAGTGCGAAGAACAACCTCTGCACCTTCCGCCCGTCGAGCACGCAGCGGGCGAGGTCCTCGCGGCCCCTCTCACAGAACACGCGGGCCAGGAGTAGCTCTTCATCCGCCAGCTCGTTCGAGCCATCGCAGAACGCTGCGACCGGCCACATCATGCACGGCGAGGAGAAGGCCTCCTCCCTCGATACAGTGCTACACCACTCCCAGTCGATGACGCCTACGATATCGAAGTCGGCGTTGACGAAGATATGGTCGCCCTTATCGTCCGCGTGCTTTAGGAAGAATTTCTCGTCCTCCTCTGCCGCCGACTTCCAGACTCTATCCAAAACGTCGAGTCGGAACCGGTAGACCAGAAACACGTCCGCCGCATTATCGACCGTCCCGATCTCGCCGCCAGCGATCATCCGAAGGTGTGCCTCCACGAGGGCACGCAAGGCCTCCTGCGACGAGCGGAACGGCCCCGGCGGCTTGCCGTCCTCGCCCGACCGAAACGTGGAATGCTGCGCTAGACCCTGCACCTGCAGGGGCTCGACCGCCGCCGCCGCTAGTGCCATCTCGCCTCTCGACATTGCCGTCGTCGCCATGAGCGATCCGAGCCTGTCAAAGGGGTGCCTTTCGATCTCGAGCATGATGTCTACAAGCTGCCGCACGACCTTCTCTCTCTGTGCAGTCGTTGCGCCCTGCCAGTCCAGCGGCGCGCCCTGCAGCTTCTCCATCAGGATATAGCCAACGCCTACCGTATTCGCCGGATCGGACTCGCAGGCCCAGTCGAACACGCGCGGAGAGGGGATGCGCGTGTGGCGCTGCAGAAACTCCATGGTCGCAGCCTCGCTCCGCAGCACGTAGTCGCGCACCTCCAACGGCGGCGATATGGGGCTAGATAGCCGGAACCGCGCGAGCCACACCACGCCGTCCGCGAACACAACCTCGGCATGGCAGTTCTGTCCGCCCATCATGGCCGAAAGTTTCTTCGGAGAGAGGTCAATTGCGCATTGCACGTTGGTGCCACCGCGCACTTGTGACGCGCGTACGCACAGCTTCCCGCCGTCAATCCGCCGGCACAGCTCGTCCAGCCGCTGGGACTCTGCTGCTGCATACCGAGCGCTGTACTCGTTCCAGTTCGTCTATAGGTTGATCAATGGCAATTTCATAGAGTATAGGAAGGACTTTAAGGTGCTGAAAGCATTTACCTCCGGCTTCGGGCACGTATGCCACTGGTCCTGCAAGTGAGTCCGGCAAAGATGCCTGTCACAGAGCAAGCAATCCCCGGCCCGTTGAACAGCTGGGGATTGGCACCCCACCCAATCACACGACCACAGAGCAGGCATCTTGGAGTTGAACAAAAATAATACGTCCTCTAAGAGAATAGAAGATTGATATCAACTAGTCGGGTCCCTTTTTTGACGTCTGGAATCGCGATTTGGCATTTCAAAATGAACTTTCTGCACCTTTAAATAAAGTGGCGCACTGCTTCGTGGCAACAAATGTATGGTTAGCTCTTGAGCTTCTGCAAACAGACCCAAGGTCAGCTAGGCAACAGCGGACGGTGGGTCTTTGAACTTATGTAAGCCAATGAAACCCGGGCAGAGCCCCACCTATTTGTCTCGGCTGATTCAGGGCCTCCGGCCAGCCGAATGCGGGACCTCGTTTCTGGCGATGATGCCGCCTACGGCCTCAAAGGCGGCCTGGACAAGCTAGAACGTTGGTGCATGCCCCGAGTGGAGCTGTGTCTGAGACGGACTGTTACGATCCAGAGAACCAAGGGTCCTTAAGACGGTAAGGGTCAAGAAGGTAAGTGCAAGGGGGTGTAGATAATCACTGAACAAAGGTGTTCTCTTAGACTGTGCGATGAGTGCCTAAGAACTTGTATTGATTACTGACCTGGGACCTAATGTCGCCAGGTCCTACTCGTTATATAGAAGTGAAGCATGCAAAGTGCTCAGGGTGCTCAGTCTTCAGAACAACTGAGCAGACTGAGCGAGGTGCATGATATGCCGAGTGCTCAGGGTGCTCAGTCTTCAGAACAACTGAACAGACTGAGCACCTCCTCATTGGTGCGCTCCCCGCCAATGATCAGCGTTGGCATGTTCTGGGGGCTCCACAGCTCCCTGGCTGGGCTTCCTTATCTTATCAGGGTTCAAACCGTGACAGTCGGCTACCTCGTTGGCTACAAGTCATCAAACACCTACCGGATCTGGAACCCGGTCCTCAACACGGTTGTCACGACTGCAAACGTGACCTTCAACGAAGAAGAGGTCTTCAACGGCAAAATCGAAGCCCTCAGCGAAGACCTGATCAACGTCTCCATAGATGAGTGGAAAGAACGAATCAACCGCCTCCTTCCCCTTCCTGACCGGGACCTCCCAGAGGTCCACCTCGCTGAAGTCTATGAAGACGACAGCGTTGGGGAGATTGGAGAAGAGAACAGGGAGGAACCCAAAGACCAAGCTCTACACAGACTTGACAACGGAAAAGCTCTCCCGTTCACCACAATGAGGTTTGAACCATACCCAAGTCCACCTACCTCGCCGCCGGCAGCACTGCTCGCAGGCACCCTCACGCACCTTGATCAACCAAGGCCGAACCTCGCGGGAGACCGTTTTGAAGTCTGGAAGGCGGCGTTCTGCGCCGGCCCTCTGATACAGTCAATCGGGAGCTTCCGCGGGAAGACAATAACGAAGGCTCAGGCCGCACGAATGACAACAGTCCCTGCAGCCTACGAAGAGGTCCACGAAACAATCACCATTACGAGAAAAGAAGTCCAACGGCGAGCCGCTGAAGGGACCCTCGGGGAAGTGCACAGAAGGTACTTCCCGCCGGCGCCAACAGGCCACTGGGTCCTAAGGGACCACGCCTTCGGCCCTCAGTTTAACGAGGCGATAAACAAACACCTCCAAAGCCATGAGGAGATGAACTCTTTCAGCGAGATCGAATCTGACGACGCGTCAATGCAGGGCGCTCAGGTTCTTGACTGCATGTGGGTCTTCACGTACAAGACCAACAAACACGGCAGATTCGTAAACTGCAAGGCGCGCCTTGTGATCAGAGGGGACCAACAGACTAAAACGCTGACCGAGGAAACCTACGCCTCTACCCTCGCGGGGAGGTCATTCAGAACGTTGATGGCTATCGCTGCACGGTTCGACCTCGAGTTGACCCAGTACGACGCCGTCAACGCCTTTGTTAACGCAACAATTGACGAGGTAGTCTTTATGAGGCTACCACCCGGCAGAAAGAAGCCAGGGAAAACGCTGCGCTTGAACAAGGCACTTTACGGCCTTCGAAGATCACCACTGCTTTGGCAAAAAGAGCTGTCCTCGACGCTCAAGTCGATCGGCTTCAGAGAAGTTCCCCAAGACCCTTGTATCCTTTGTCGCAACGGAATCCTTCTCTTCTACTACGTTGACGATATCGTCGTCGCGTTCGAGAAGAAGAGACACAAAGAAGCCCGAGCCCTAGAAACGGCCCTCAAAGGAGCGTACAAGCTAACAGGCGGGCACAGCTTACAATGGTTCATAGGCATCGAAGTCTACCGTGACAGAGAAAAGAGGCTAATCTGGCTGGCGCAAACGGCGTATATCGACAAGATCGCTGGCCTAGCCGCTAACAGAACCGCACCCTCGGTCCCGATGAGGAAGACTGAGCTCCTGCCTTACGAAGGCATCGCTAGTCCCGTAGAAACCACCTTCTACCAGAAGAGAGTTGGCTCGAGCCTCTACGCAGCAGTCCAGACTCGCCCCAACGCAGCGTTCGCCTCTTCCAGGCTGTCACGCTTCAATCAGAACCCGAGTCCCGACCACTCGGAAGCCGCCGATCAAGTTCTCTCCTACCTAGGCGAAACGCGAGGCTACGCCCTGCAACTCGGTGGCGGAGACCACCTGGAGTGCGCCAGTGACGCCTCATTTGCTGACAACGCGATCGACCGAAAGAGCTCACAGGCCTACGTGATGCGCCTCTTTGGCGGAACAATTGGCTGGAAGGCGTCAAAGCAAGAAACAGTCACCACATCAACCACTGAGGCAGAGCTGCTGGCCCTCGCGCAGGCCGCGAAGGAGGCCATCTACACTAGCCGATTGCTCAAAGAACTCGGCGTTGAGCTAGAAGAAAGCCAGATCACACTACAGTGCGACAACAAACAGACCCTGAGACTGATCACGGACCCGTCTCACAACCTCCAAACGCGCCTGAGGCACGTTGACATTCACAACCACTGGTTGCGCCAAGAACAACAAGAAGGAAGAATCAACGCAGTGTACACGCCTACGGGGGATATGATCGCTGACGGTCTGACGAAGGCGCTTACGAAGGCGCATCACGTACTGTTTATGAAGCAAATGGGACTTGTAGATATCACCGAACTCGTCAAGGAACGCAGGGAAAGAGAACTGCGCGAGGAAGACCTAGAAGCCCGACTTGTGGGCGGTCACAAAGAATAACGCGAACAACGCGAGTTTGGCACCACCTGACAGATGCGCACTGCAGACTTACCTGTGGTGGCGTCTGGGGGGGTGTGTCAGAATTACGGAAGGTTCAGGGGTAGCCACAACAGGGCCCCTGAGAGGGCGTCTGGCTGGATCCCAGCCACAGCCCACTTTTCGCCGCCATTTGGGCACTGAACGCTGGGCCGGACCCACGCCGGGATTCAGGCCTGGGCAGAGCAATACAACACACCTTTGCACCCAATACGTTGACCCTGATTTTGCAGCTCTTCTGACAGGACCTAGGTGCTCGACCTGCCAGCCACTCAGGACCTCTCACCCCGGGTGTGTGCGCAAATGGGAGCTGAGAAAGCATGCGGGTTTCGGAAAGTGGGGCCTAAAATTGCAGTAAGCACATTGTGACTCAACAACCAGGCTGGGAGGGACGGAAAATTCTAAATCCAGACAGGGTGGCTCATTAGCCTCACCTAGCGAGTTCCCGTGGCTCGACACCGCGTGCTTCGGCATTCATTCGCTCGCTAATGCTTCGCGCCTCGCCGCGTCACCTGCCTCAATTTGCTGTCCTTGTACAACTTTTTGCCTCGTGGCGGTGCTCCAGGCTCAAAAAGCGCTATTCCCCCATAAGGTGGACGTCCCCCAGCATGCACCTCCGTCCAATCTGCACCTCCGTCCAATCTCTGCCTTAATTTCATCATGAATCCATTTGTTTCGAACCCGGACGACATCCCCGCCACTGACAAGTATGCCGACGTACCGTTCTACGGCCGGTACTTCCCCAGACCGGACGACTTTCGTGTTGATTTTCAGCACGTCAACTCTCAGTCTGCAGACTCTCTGCAATACTGGGGGTCAGTAGTTGACCTTTGCAACGAATCTGTCAGGATCTACCCGGCTGATGAGGGTGGCCGTGACGTGTTCGCCCTTGGCAGCATCATCGTCAAATCGAGCCATCTCCATATGATCGGAGATACCCAGCATACAGAGATCGATTACTCGTACGCTGATGCTAACGAGGTCCAAGCTATTGGTATTGCCAAGAGCGCCCTAAGGGACGTTAGTGTGCCAGATATATACTTCGCCGGCAAGGTACATACATGCTTTCTCGCGCTGCTTGCTTTGTCCCCGTCACTCACCGCTATAGATCAATGGTCGCCAGGTGCTGATCCAGGAAAGGCTCCCGGGCGTTGGTTTGACCGTCGCATGGCCGTACCTATCGCGGGACCAGAAGGAATCCTTCAAGCAGCAGGCACGCAAGATACTTCGACAGTTGCACACCGTCAAGCCCACCGATGGACGCCAGGCTCGCTCCCACGTCATCCAAGATCCATTCATCCTTAGCAACGGTCGTATCCATCCCCTAGAAGGAGATATCCTCTTCTCAAACACCAACACCGACCCAGACATGAGTTTCATGCACAACGACTTTACTGAGTCCAACTGCATCGTTAATAATGACAAGATCGTGGGGCTTGTTGATTGGGAAATGGCTGGCTTCTTTGGCTGGAAGACGGCTGGCGAAGTCCATCGTAGGATCAGAACACCTCAAAGGGAGCATTTTGCCAATGCTAACTTGAGTGAGGAGAGGCTTCAGGACATTATGTTTTGGAATGATCTTTATGACGATGGTATGCCCGAGTTTTGACATGGCTTATCCAGGGTTGCGATTTGGAGTTATTTCCTGAGCTAGAGAACGGTGTCCCGACTGCTTGGTAGACGCAGAGGCAGATTTGGACCGCTCGATGCAGCTGATGCTCGCGATTTTCTCGTCAACCAATGCAACTGAGACGATTATCGCCAATAGATGTGTCCCGGTGCGACCTCTGCGTGAAACCAAGGCGAGGTACCGTTTCGGGGCTTTCGGGATATCGCCCCCATGTGCCAAGCATGAACAGCCATTGCTACAGCAATGTCTGTCCAGCCCGCTTTTTCTTAGCTCGCCGGGCTCAGGTGCCACTAGACTAAAGGAGAAAAGAGGTGATAGATTGATCTGTCTTGCAGCCGGGAGACTGGCTGCCCTGCCCTCTACGAAGTACAGCAGTCAAAACTTGCGAGCCTGATCAGCGCATGGCATGCTTCCTCGGGACGGCCACTCTGCCCGCCATGGGTTTAGTTGCCAAAGTTTGGTTCCGAAGGCCGGTCGAGATGGCCGCCATGACGTGGAAAGCTGCTGGGCTGGTATTCTCTATCGCCCGAGCCAGCCTGCCTGCTGTTCCTCATTGCAGGAGCAACACACACCACCGATCCCGGCTTTGTGGTTATTAAGTCGGCGACCTGTTGGTGGTTTTTTGAGTTTTCGGCGCACATATGTGATAATTGTAGAAACAAGTCAACGACTTACTGTGGGAATAACTGTCACTGGCGACCAAGAGCTATTCATATAAGCCCGACTGTAGAACCCCCCCCTATCACGACCCCGCGACTGGTTACCAGAGTGGGGCAGATTGGGACCAATGACGGAAGAATGGAGCAGGCTCTTGGAACAAGCCAATCATGTGGTGCTCTGCGTGCTCTGTGGCGCAGGTGCAGAGCAGACAGAGCAAGGTAAACCTTCACTTCTATATAACGAGTAGGGCCTGGCGACATTAGGTCCCAGGCCAGTAATCAATACAAGTTCTTAGGCACTCATTGCACAGTCTAAGAGAACACCTTTGTTCAGTGATTATCTACACCCCCTTGCACTTACCTTCTTGACCCTTACCGTCTTAAGGACCCTTGGTTCTCTGGATCGTAACAGTATGGTGCGGCTGTGTTCGGGCTCTTCCGTCAGGTGGTCGATGCAAACCGTTAAGGTCCTTAAGGCGGGACCAAAAACACGGTGACGGGAGATCTCGATAAGATTTTCAACAGAGCCCGTCGATTCATCTGCTCCGCCTCTTCGTACTTGCCCTGGCGCCACAGTACCGAAGCAAGATTATTGATACTCGTGAGCGTGTCGAGGTGTTCCAGTCCAAGCACCTTCTCCCTGCCATCCAAAGCCCGTCGATTCATCTGCTCGGCTATTCCATATATCCCGGCCTCGGCCCTATACCATCCTATATTTGTAAGTAGTTGCGCTGACCACTACACTAACTACTTTTACGTTGGATACCAAGGTCTCGGACGCAAAATAGCGGATTTTCCCCGTCTCAACACTACAGCCACCAATCTTTACCTGTGATGCCTGCTTAGTACCCTCTGCATACCTTCCTATCCCGGGAAATGGCCCCGCTCTGCTTGATATTCAATGTATGAGGCTTTGCCGATATAAATACGGTATTAGGCTTCCTCGGTGAGTTGCTGCAACGCTGAGGCGGAGTAAATGCAGGATCAAGCAGTGAGACCTGAATATTGACCCCGCGTTGGAAGACGGAATGGCTGTGTTGAATCTAAATCGAGTCGGCCCGTCTGACACAGCCTCAACCCCCACGGTTCGGGCGCAGTGTTATCGTTCCCCGAACCGCGCCCAGGTGTCAGTGCGTCATGCAATATTATCTATTAGTGTGTGACTGAGGTGCGAAATGGATGGAGCCCCTCAGCTTTACCGCCTTCTCATTCCACGAGACGACGAGTCACAAAGTGAGAGCGGGGATCTCGATGCAGAGACGCTAGTAAGCAAGGGCGAACCACTCCCTCGGTACCCAATTAGCAGTCAGCGCCCTTTGTGCACCAGATGCAGTTGGCGAAACGGCTCGGCCGTGGCTCCCCGACTTAGCGGCTCTGCCATTCTTGGAGAGATCGAGAAGGACTCGAGTGTTGGTCATGCCGCCTAATAATGCGTGTTCGGACGCAGGATCGAGGCTAGGCGATTATGCCTCTCATGTAGTGCGGCACTGGGCGAGAGAAACGACGGACAACTTATATTACTCTGTCCTGGCGAGATACCTTTCTTCATCAGCAGGCAGGGCAGAGCTATTGGTATGAATATGCTACCGCGCTGGCCGCAGTGCCTGGACGATAGTCATGGCATACCACCTGTTCGCGAGGTCTGCACCAACCGCCCGAGAAACGCTCATAATTCCCATGCACAGATATCACATGCGGCCATTATGGCCGTATTGACATGACCGTGCTTGGTATATCCAACGGCTTCTACTAAGAACTGTAGCTAGTCGAGAGGTAATGAGTGATGAATTAGGGTGGCTTCAGTTGGAGCCGAACACCTTTTCGAGGGCTCATTCACGGTCGTGGAGGCTCTCCTCCCTCGTATCTGGGTCACGGCATTTCGCCAATTGTGCGAGAGAACCCGCAAGTATGGATGACACAGTCGTTGCTCAGCACATTTGGGGACCATGCACTCTGTTACCTCCACCTAGTGGATATTGAGTGGCAGAGATCACAGTTCAGCCTGCATAGCTGCAACGCTGTTGGTTTCGTCGTGAAGGTTTTGTTTTGGGCTCCGCGATCTTCTACCGCAGGCCGCAAACCAGGGTAGCGGCTAACGACGTCGGTCGTATGCAAGCCAGGAGCATAAGGGGTCTGTGCGAATGGAGAAATGCATATTTACTTGTTTCTACCCGGAGAAATGTGCATTTGCTTAAATCTGTCGGCTGATGGAGGCTTCGGCTGCATGGTACCCCCGGATCTCAGCGCCTGGGTAAGAAGCTCCGCCCTTTCCGCGCCTCCACCACACTTATGCCGGTCAACCACCGGAGCTAAGGCAGACATGATGGCGTGTCACACGCCCTGCTTCGACGTGACCAGATGACTCACCTAGCCACGCTGCCACGGCGGAATAGTTCAAGCCGCCACTGATGCGGCCCCCCGAGGCTATGATTCGCTGGTTGGAGCTTGTGATATGTTTTATCCCTTCAGAGCAAGATGTAGGAGAAACGGGCGACCGTTTCTTCCCTCATCGAACTTCAGTCCAAGTTCCTGCGTCTCGAAGCGCAATCCCGGGTCCTCGAGGGGGAGGCCAAAGAGGTTTTCCGCCGGGAAGCGGCTGTTCTAGAGGTGGAAGAGCAAGAGCTGCTCCCCCCTAGCGAGCCCTCCGTCGCGCCTGAACCCGAATTCGACTGGTCCTCCTAGACCCTACGCTGATGGCCGGTCTGGGTTCCGTTGATGAAACTGTTGGAGTTTCTCAGGGCAATTCCGCAAATGTTTGAGCGGTTCCCAAGTGTTTTCTTCGTGTCCATAGCCTTCCCATTTGACTAGGTACTCTGTGGCGTTTTTGTCGCTACGTCGGGAATCCAAGATTTCTTCCACGACGTATTCTTCCTCCACGGGGTCGACCTCTGCCCGTGTGTCCAACTTAGCCCCCGCCGGAGCTGGTTCCAACAACGAAATGTGGAAAACTGGGTGAATCCTCATGGATTTTGGTAGTGAGAGTCGATAATTTGACGAGGAAATTTTTTCTGCAATCTTGAAGGGTCCTAGTTTTTTGAAGTCCAATTTATCGCTGGGCCGCTTCGTTTTGATGTTCCTTCTCAGGAGATAGACCTTGTCCCCCTCCCGAAGAGTTGGTCCCTCCAATCTCTTCTTGTTGTAGTAGGTGCCCATTCTTTCCCGAATGAAGACGAGGTTCTCCCGTAGTGCCTCGTGCAGTGTACGGAGCTTTTCCGCCACTATTCTTGCTCTGGGGACCGCATCCCCAGTGCCTTAGCGCACCTCGGCCTCGAAGCCGTAGTTCGCGAAGAACGGTGTGACCCCCGTGGTCTCAGACCTCGAGCTGTTGTAGGAGAGTTGTGCCAATGGCAGCAACTTGACCCAGTCGTCCTGCTCGTAGCTGACGTATGACCTCAGGTACTGCTCGACCATCTGGCTCATGCGCTCGGTCTGTCCGTCCGTCTGCGGGTGGTAGGCCGTTGAGAGCTTGTACTTGACTCCTAATTGCTTCATCAACGCCTGCAAGAATCTTGACACGAAGAGTTTGTCTCGATCGGAGATTATCTCATCGGGCCAAGCGTGGTTGCTGGCTACAGTTCTCAAAAACGTGTATGCCAGTTGTTCTGCCGTGCTTCCTTCTTGGAACGGGAGGAAATAACAGTATTTGGTCAGTCTGTCCACGACGACCATGACGCTGTCGTATGTGACTCCTGTGGTGGGATCTTGTGAAGGTGGCAGCTTGGTGATAAAGTCGATCGAGATTGACCCCCAAGCTCTCATCGCCACCGGCAGCGGTTCCAATAACCCAAAGGGTTTGTGTCTGGCGCTCCTGTTCTTGCTGCAGATCTCACACTTGCTGACCACCGCTTGCACTATCTTCTTCATCCGAGGGAATCCGAAGTGTTGGCGGATCCTTGCCACTGTGCGAGTGATCCCCTGGTGACCTCCGACTCTGGAGGCGTGGATGCCTTCGGCCAGGGTCGTCCTGAGCTCCTCAGGCACGAACAGTTTCCCCTGGAACATCCAGTCTCCTGATTCCCCCTGAGTGCAATTATCCGGTTGTCCCGCCGGCTTTGCTGCTCTGATGGCCCGCAGCCATCTTTCGTCCGGTTCGACCGCGAACAGCGCATTGACTTCCATAGTCTCGTAAGGGCGGAGGGTCAGGGTTCCATCCTGCGCTCCTATCAAGATCCCTTGCTGTTCTTGCTTCTCGGTCGGACGGAGATCTTCTCTGCGGCTCAACGCATCTGCTCTGGCGTTTTCTGAGCCTTTCCGGTAGAAGATCTTGAAGTTGAATTGTGACAGGAATTCTGACCATCTCGTCTGTCTCTGGTTGAGCTCCTTCGTCGACGTGAAGTAGGTCAAGTTCTTGTGATCCGTCAGAACCTTGACTTGATAGCTCGTTCCGCTCAGGTATGGCTTCCATTCCCTGAATGCCCAGATGATTGACATTAACTCCTTGTCGTGTATGGGGTAGTTGAGCTCTGCCCCCTTTAATTGTTGGGAGAAAAAGGCTACTGGGTGTAGTCGTCCTTCTTCGTCTCGTTGACCGAGTATACCTCCTAGGGCGTAATCTGACGCGTCGGTCTCGACTTCGAACTCTTTGTCCGGGTCTGGGAGCTTTAGTACTGGGCCCCCCCAATACCAACTCTTTCAGCCTGTCGAAAGCTCCTTGCCTCCGACCATCCTATTCGAATGCCTCTCCCTTTTTAGTCAGCTCGTTGAGGGGTTTTGCGACTTGTCCAAACCCTCGGATAAAACGCCGATAGAAGTTGACGAAGCCCAAGAAGCTCCTGACTTGCGTGACTGTTGTAGGAATCGGCCATTCGCGGATGTCTTTCACCTTTAAAGGGTCCATCCGAACCTCTCCGGGTGTGATCTTGTATCCCAGGAAATCCACCTCCTGGCGATGAAATTCGCTCTTCTCCGGTTTTACCCAGAGTTTGTGTTTCTTCAAGGCCCCCAAGACCTTGTGCACATGCTGCCGATGTTCCTCTTCCGACGAGGAATAAATTAGGATATCGTCCAAATAGACTTCCACAAAGTCTCCGATGAACTCCTGAAGGACGTAGTTGATCATAGACTGCCAAGTGGCTGGTGCGTTCGTAAGTCCGAATGGCATAACGAGATACTCGTGGTGGCCGAAAGGGTGACGAAATGCAGTCTTCCACTTATTTCCTTCCTTGATCCTGATCTGAGCATAGGCGGCTATAAGGTCCAATTTGGTGAACCACTTGGCTTTGCCTAGTCTTCCCTTCAAATCGCTGATCAACGGAAGAGGGTACCGATTCTTAATGGTGTCTTCATTCAGCCGTCGGTAGTCCACACACAGCCTCAACTTTCCATTCTTCTTGGGTACGAACAGGATAGGGTATCCTGCTGGTGACTGTGACTCTCGAATGTGTCCTTTGCGCATATTCTCTTTGATATACTCCTTCAACGCTTCTCGTTGCGCTGGATTGAGAGGGTACGTTTTCTGGAAACGGGGTTGTGCTCCCTCTTTGAGCTTGATCTCATGATCCCATAGACCGTGGTCTGGCAACCCGTTCTCCGACTCTTTCTTAAAGATATCGTAATATCGATATTCGGGAGGGATACTGGATTCTGACAAGCCATCTCCTTCCTTCTGCTCTGCCTTTCTGACGATCATCACTAATCGTGGCAGTGAGCCATGCTCAGGGGAATTGGATTTGCTCTCCGTCGATTCCTTATTTGAGCTTGATTGCTGGGTTGAGTGGGGCTTCTCCCAACTCACGCGGCCGCTGTCCCAGTCAATCGATGGGTTGAACACCTTCAACCATGGGCGGCCGAGAAACATCTCGTGCTGTCCCAACTGTGCAATATCGAAAACCACTTGTTGGTTCTTTCCTTCGACCTCGATCGTGAGGGGTTCTGTCTCTCGGCGGATCTATCCGTCCTCGTAGTCAGATTCCTTCCCCTCAAAAGTCCTCACTGGGTAGGGTTCTCCTTTCATAACCCAGGGGATTCTCCATTTGTTGACCAACTCTGGCGAGACCAAATTCATCCTGGCTCCCGAGTCGATGAAAGCGGTGGTAGGGCGACCTTCCCAAGTGACTCCGATAGTCACTGGATCCTCGTCCTTGTTGAAATCCACCGCGAGGACCTGTCTTGCCCCTCCTATACGTCGTCCTCTGACGAATGAGGGACCCCGTTTCCCGAGTGCCTGCCTCGAGAACCGTTGGGGTGCTGCGAAGATGTCGTTCCGTTACCCTGGAGAGCATCCCCTCCGTCGATGCTGGGTAGGAATGGTCCTAGCGTTTGGCGTAGCTGACCCACGGTCGCGTCCCTGCGGATCAAGCTGTATCCTCTGCGTACGGCTCGCTGTACCTCGTTCTGTTGTTGTGGTTGCGAAGTGTCCCGTAGCGTATGCCATTGTCTGAGTTTCTGCTTCTCGTGATAGATGCACTTGAAAGAGCAATCAACGTGTTACGATCCTGAGAACCAGAGGTTCCTTGAGACGGTAAGGGTCAAAAGGGTAAGTGCAAGGGGGTGTAGCAATAGCTGAACAAAGGGTAGTTCTCGAAAACTGTGCAATGAGTGCCTAAGAACTTGTATTGATTGCTGACCTGAGACCTAATGTCGCCAGGTCCTACTCGTTATATAGAACTATGAAAAACTAGTCCCGAGGTCCCGAAGCCTCGGGACCTCGCTCAAGTTCCGGGGGTCCCGAGTCAACGGGACTCCGGGACTCCCACTCCCATGGGTCCCGAGTCAACGGGACCCTGGGACTCCCCTAATTAGTGGGTTCCACGATTGGCTGCGGTTCTCATCGTGCCCCGCTCTAGTGCAGTTGCGAATCGTGACAATATGACTGCGGTCTTTCGGAGCCAGACGCTTTTAAATACGAGTTCGTTTTTGAATGGGCTATACCCGAAGAGTATATTTTATATAAAGCTCCCTTGAAGAACTTGATGGATCGTTGGCTTGGAAGGGGAAAGAGCCTCATCCCGAGTAATCACAAGCTTCAATCTTTATCGACGGATGGATTACGATGCTATATTGCGACGAGGTCCTAACCTAATAGCTCACTAAAAAGATCGCGCGGGGAGAATATAAAAGAAAAGAAAGGTTAAGAACAGTTATAAAAGCACTAAAGACGAATCGGGCAGGAAAAAGAACACGTTTGAATAACTATAGTTTTAGGATACAGTGCCGTGGACCCGACGGGCATGGTTTTGGAAATGCATTTTGTGATCCAGCGGCATCACGCAAACTTGGCATTGGAGCTTGTCATCCTCCCGGAGGTTTGCTAAGTGCCATCGTCTAAAGTGTTTCGTCAAATCACCGGACGTATAGAATAAGTGAATGAGTTTATCGATGCGGGGATCATCTAGCTCCAGACGGAGCGCTTCGCCAACACAAAGGAAGCACCTTCTCGGCCTCTCTTCGTCTTTCGTTATAAAGACGGACATGACAGCTACATATAAACGGCTGCTTGTAGGAGGGTCGCCCATAACAGACTGCTGTACAATATTAGCGGTAGAACTTTTAGTGCGGCACGTAGCTGGTCCTTCCACCACGGCGCAGTAGGCCACAATCGCGTTGATTGCAGCATCTCTTCGCTGGTATTGACCTTCAATTGAAGTTTCGACTGGGGCCATGAGGGCATCCACCAATCGCTTCTGAGCGGGGCGCATTAGGCAGTTGGAGGCCTCTACCGTCGAGTCCTCGACCAAGCCAAGCCCGTTGAGTTGGGCCTCGATGTCGACTACGGCTTGTTTATCGGTCCACTCGTCCCTGATCTGCTGTTTGAGGGCTCGCTTGAGCCTCTGCTTCTCACTCCGGAGCTTGCGAACCGCGTCCTTATACTCGTCCATGGCACCGCGCGAGTGCTGTCGTCGTCGACGGAGTTCCTCGATGCGGCGGGCCAGCTGTTTGACGGTCGGGTGGAGATTGATGGATGCGGCTTGGTCGGCCGTCAGATCTATAGGACGCCGTTTGCTGATGGAATGGCCGATGCTGCAGGATGCCTGTACTAAAGTATTCTGCGGCTTCAGTCCACGAATGATTGCGTATGGATCTCCCACAATTTGACGCCCAAGGTAGTGCCTTTGGAACGGGGTCGAGTTTGCGTGGTCTAGCATAAGGTTCCTAGTCGCATCGCTCACCTCATCTGTCAGACCATTAGCCAGGAATTTTCTTAAGGTGGCACGAGACAAAACCCACTGCTCCTGTCAAACACATTACCGGCATTGTACCGCAAATTATACGGGATTGTTGGCACTTCCATCCCTGCGATCTCACCACACCTCTTGATCCAGCCTGCCATCATCCCGTAGCTGATGAGCTTGTTTGACGATATCTCGTAGCCAACCAGTGTTTTAATGGCGCGGCGGAAAATATAGATATCCTTTAAGCTGGCCTTTAGCGGTATAGGCAGCTCCTGTTCGCCTGGGTGGATATCAAGTTGGGTCAGCCTCTCTGGGCAGGTCAAACTTGGCGCCTCGAAGGCCCGATGCCGGAAGAGAATGCCGAGGAGAAAGGTTTGAACACTAAGAGTCAGGGATGGGTCGAATAGGACTTCAGGGATCGTCACGGTCTTCGTATCTTTAGTACCAAGATACGTTTTCGTGAACTCCAGGGTGAACTTGATCAGGATCTTGTGTGGACCGCCATCAGGATCTCGGGCTAATACAATACGAAGATCTCCGAAACGGAGGAGAAGGACCGAGGTGGGGCGAGCACCGGTTGGGGCGAGCAAGAGGAGGAACAAGATGCAAAGGATTCGGAGCTCTCCTAAGCCAAACGACTTCTTGGTAGTGCGTAGTGTCGTATCGACCTGCTCCTTGAGGTTGTCGATTGTCATGCACCTATTCTCGCGTTTCTGGTCGCTTAGGCTATGCTTTTTAGCAAGAAGTTTGAGCACCTATACATGTTAGCCAGGCCGCAACCTGTAAACTGGGGTAGCGGGCTTACCCTGTGCATTTTCCGGTTCAATTTCGCGTCAAGCTTCTCGCCTGTGGCCTTCTCGTAGACGAGCCGATACAGCTTCCAATATGTCCCGAGGGAGCTGCTCTTGGTCGTTCCCCTCTTCTTTCTCCCATCTTTGCCAGTTCTCTGGCTCAGTAGCCAGTCGAAGAAGGAGTTAAGGAACGCGAGAGTGACAGACTCAAAGGCCCTCTGGGGGTCGCGCTTGATGAACGTACAATACCTGCAGCTTATCAGCATAATCTGGAGTGGTGGTAGCTTAGGCATCCAACGTACTGATTCCAGAGATTCTCTATTCCATCAAGGAGCACTGTACTCCCCGCACTATAGTCTTCACCGTCGAACGCCGACCCCTTGAACTCCTGTATGCCTTGGACATAGTATTCTGGAGGGTATAGGTTTCCCTCAAAGAGCTTTGCCGCATCTTCTGGGTCGATATCGTCTGGGTCGAAGTCATCAATGTCCGACAGACCGGTATCGTACCCGCCGTTATCAGCCTCGGCGTCGAACACTTCGACATCATCCTCGCTCGACGAAGATTCACCGTCCGACCAATTCGAACCGTCAGAGTACTCATGCAAGTCGTCCTGCCGGACGTGGCGGCGCGTCATCTTTTGGTAATCTTGAACAATACCACGGGCGCCCCGATAACAAGAAAGCGCAAGAGAGATGCAATAGCTGTTGGTAGTTCTGGATCGGCGGGAGGTAAATGGCTCCAAGAATGCCAGGATCGCTTTCAAAGGGGATTGAGACAATGTACAGTATAGAGGCGTGCGAGCGCGAGCGCGGCCTTAAAGGCTGAGACGGGGGCCATTTTCGACTGCTGCCCTGGAGCCTGGAACCCGGAAGCAAAAAAACAGAGGCCGCGATTATGGCTCGAGAATTTTTTGGTGGTGGAGTGCAGGTACCTGAGGTACCTGGCGGTACTTCAAGACGACCTTGTCCAGGGCGCAGTGGGGCGCATGGCGCCAGACTCCTGGCTAATGCGACGTCTAAACCAGCGGCAGAACCCACCAAAAACGGCGGCAGACCAGCCGTCATATTGTTTAATCAGTTAAGAAGACGCTTTGCTACCTAATTTTACACGGGTCTTATTAGCCACGTGAAATAAGTCAAGCCGGATGCACAAAAGCCGAACTGCAAACAGGGATATGCCCCTGCGATAACTCCCATAACATGACAACCAAAATCTTGAATACCCACCCACTCAGTCCACATATATCCTCATTACTCCACACCATGTAGGGCCCAGCAAACACACACGTAGACAATTTCCTCTTTTCTCACCTTCCACCCTCATGCATCACACCCGATTCCGCACCACTCTCCCATCAATCCACCCTGTCATAGAAATGATTCGGATCCAGGCTTTAACCTCCGGTGTGGTGTAGTGGTAACATCGCTGACTCTCACTCAGCAGCCCGGGGTTCAATTCCCCGCATCGGAATCAACAAACCTTTACTTTTGCTTCTGGTGGCTTCTAATACCTGAAGTTTATTTTTGGTGGAATCTGGGACATGCATTTTGTGGTTATATGTTTGCAGGGTGGCGGTGGGAAAAGGGGGAATGTAAACAAATGGTCTGAATGTACATAATTACCAGAATTAGTTGATGGAACTAACAAACCGTATTGTGTATCATCATAGCTGCGCGGTTTAGTTTATCAACTGTTTATTTAAAGTCGGGTTTGAACCAAACTCACGTTAAAGATTGACTGAACAATCCTCGACATCACGCTACCTGAGGAGCTTTACTCAATATCATACATACTAGAAACGAAATCAACGCAAACCGACCTTGGTCTCCCAAGACCCTCGGCATCTGATTATGAGGTAAAGTTGATAAATCACAACACGATCACCACAAGCCTAAGAGAGGGGCAAGATGGCCTTTTGCGATTAGCTGTCATAGGTATGGTGGCTGGATGTCCCTGACACAGCGCTTGACAATGCTTTGTGGCTAGGTACTATGTATCCATGGTTTTGATCTCATTAATCACACTAGAGAATCTAGACTGAAGGAATCCGGTGGAGAACTCAGGGATGACGAAGACCGTGCGGGTCGATGTTCTGGCCGCGTGAGATGACTTATCGTCCAGGGGCAAGTACGGCTGGGACTAAGGATGGCGATACCTTACTATGGCGATACCCAACTGAAGCGACGGGACCGACCTGGAGTTGATCAAGATGTTCAACAATTTATTTTAAAACTTCGTGCTTACGCGTCCTTCGATAAAGGACAAGTGTGAAGCAGCACGCGTCAATACCATATTCAGACCGCGAAACCCTTCGCCATGTCCCGCTCGAGAAGTGAACAAACAGACGGATACGCAGTAAAAGATGAGTGAAGAAAGCCTCACTTCCACCATTGCCAAGGTTACGCTCACTTCACATGCACCATCCAGACAGCCAGGCAGCCCACAACAAAAAACACCGCTCAAGGGCCTGAGCCCACCCATGTGTTTATTTGCTCGAGATAATAAGAACAGCGCTCTGCAAATCCCCACCCATGACCAAACGGCCCACATGCATCGCCGCGATGTCTCGATGTGATATAAATAAACGACCACCCATCCCGGGCAGCAAAAAGAAAAAAAGAAATGAAAAACTCTTCTATCCCCGATAGCAAATGAGCAAAGCAAAAGCAGCATAGCCCCATAGCCCCATTTCCCCAAAACGCCATCCGCTATGCAGCCATTCCATTCCATTCGTCAAGTTCGCCATAATACCTCCCCCCTAAAAGAATTCACACTGTCAAATTACTCCTCCCCATCATCAAAAGTCGTTCTTGCTCCACCCCCATAAATGCCAACAAGCCAGACCGGACCCACTCCCTACCGATAGCACGATATATCATCAAATAATTTCGCCCAGCTCGAGCAGCCTAACACCCGGACAGAGACATGCATGAAGCCTCGAGCGGTAGCATTGCCAAGCCCACAGCGACACACACGACCAGAACGACCAGGAAGCCGGGCCAGGGCTTGTCCATCTTGTTGTTTTTTCGGCCGGCGCCCAGGGCAATGGCCACACCCCCCTCATGCACGAGGTTTTCCCGGGCACTGTCAACACACTGATGCCGTGGCTGATCAACTTGGCCAAGACGAACAATCTCAAGCTCGTGACTGTTGGTGAGTTGGCCCCTCCCCAATTCACTGCCGTTGCTCTCGGAGACGTGGCGGGCGGACGGGTGGGCAAACGGGCGGGCGTCGGGGAAGCCGCGCTAGTGCTTTCTCGGCCGTAAATCATGCACCTCAAACTCCATGTTGCTATTCTCGTACACGTGGCCGGAGGGTGGGCCGGCGTCAGTGTAGGTATTGTCGATCGAGTGCTGGTGGAAGGTGTCGCTGTGCTTGCAGGCGAGGATGTGCGGGAGCCCCGGAGGGTTGGTCAGGCGGAAAATGCCGTAGCTGTTGGGTTTTGGCGCTGGTCAGCAGAGGAAGCGGGGGAGGACTGGAGGGTAGACTCACGAAGGCTCAAACCGCGGGGCGCACACGATGGCGATGCTCTCGGGCATCATGACCTGGTATCCCGCCTGCGTGTGCAGGTCGCGCGAGCTCATGAAGCACGTCTGCGTCGGATGGGTGTGGATCCAGCCGATGATGAGGAGGTCGTTGGTGATGCAATACTCCAGCATGGCAGACTCATTCTCCGTCTCGCACGTATCCGACGTGCACTTTTGCTCCGGGATGAGCAGGCAGGTGATGAAGAGCGCGTTATTAACGGGTGTGCCACACAGAATCCCGCACATCTCCAGGCCCTTGCGTGTGTTGTCTGCCGCGATGTCCAGGAAGCTTTTGCGCAGCAGGCTGGGGATGAAGATGGGCCGGATGGGCACGCCGTTCTCGAGGTATGCTGCTGGGCGGAAAGTGATTCGTTTGTTCTTGGAGCTTATTGCGGTTTTGGGCGGCAGAGGTGGCGCGTCTGGTTCGAGACTTGAAAGTTCTGACAAGGTGCTGGAGCTTATTGTGCTAGAGCTTATTGGCTCTTTGCTTGGAAGAGGCGGCGGTCGCCTGGCCGCAGGCGGCTCATCGCGGTCATCATACCGCTCCTTCGGTGGTCGGGGCGGTCGGGGTGATTGCGTTTGCGGGGTCTCGCGTGCCGCTGATGACGAGGAATCGAATCTGAGCGGGGTCGATTTGTTGATGGAGGGATAGTGGTATGTTACGGAGGGCTGAATGTCGTATTCTCGTTCGTCGGACTGGTACGCTCGGCGGTCGGAGGAGTCTAGCTGCCGGCGGGTTGCCTCCATCTGCCGTTGAAGATCGTCGTCTACAAGCCGTGAGCCTCTTGGCGTATCGGTCTGCGAAGTGTCGTTCCAGCCATCCCAAAGACCCGCACCCCTGCGCCTGCGTTCTTCCTCCTCGGATATCCCAGCCTGCCGTCGGCGCCGATACATTTCGCTCTTGGCCAAGTCGACGGCAAGCTCCTGGTTGTCTGCCGCATCGAGAAACTTTGCCGGTGAAACATGGTTCCATGACAAGGCAGGATCGTTGGCTGCGTGGCGCGCGTAGGCCGACGACGAGGAAGCTGATGCAGCCCTTGGCTGGTCTCGCTGGGCGGCTGTGATTTTGGACCACTCCTGGTACGATGCATTGATCTGCGGTCTTATAGTTTCGAGCAGCTCAACGACAGCGGGGATGCGCTTCTGGAGGGGCTTCGCAGCATTGCGTGCCTCGGGTTCTTTTGCTTTGGGGTGGTTGTGGAGATTGTCGAGAACGAGGTATGAGTATCGCAGAAGCAACATGTACGCCTTGGCGAGATTGCCCTCACGCAGGCATATATGGCCCTACAAGACGGGCTATCAGCAATGCCGTCAACGCGTTGGGAGTGTGGCCGCGCATGGAACAGAAGAGCCACGAACCTCGTGATGGAGCATCTCGGCGGCGCAAGCCCAATACTTGAAGTCGAGATTGGGGTTCCATTCGTATTGCCTGGCAATGGTGGACAGTTCATGAGGGCTCAAGGGACGGCCGTAGCCCTCGACATCAGGGGCGCCCATCGTGTGCCCGTTCGGCTCGGCGCAGAGTGGGAGTCGCGCGGCGGTGACGGGGGAGAGACCAACGGATCAAGGGGCTGATCGAGGACGGCAGGTCGAGGGCGGCAGGTCGAGGGTTTCGATTCCAGTGGACGCTACCAGGGAACGATAATGATACTCTCGGCTACTACCATCGCTGCCTTGACAGTGAAAACAGTGTTGCCGCTTCGGCGTTTCTCAATCAAGGGAAACTTACGACCGAGCAGCGTAGGCAGTCGTCCAGGAGCTTGGCCGTGTTACGTGTGTAGTGTCAGGTAGGATGGCCCTGGCCCAGAATCCTAACCCCACCATGGCTCCCGCGGCGTGCTGCAGCGCCTGGGCTGGCTGCCTGCGTGGTGGATAGGGGTTGTTGGGTAGTGGGGCAGGTGCAGAGTGGAGTCAGGTGACTAAACAGCACTTGCCAGCGGCCAGCAAAGATGGAAATGTTGAAGCTCGGACGAAAATCCATTGCAACGCCCATATTTTGGGCATTTACTGGAATCGGCAAAATGGGCAGGCGGTTGGATAACCGCAAACCTCAAGATAAGCCCTCGAGAAATCTCCCGATTCTGACCCGAAATCGACCTTCGGGTCGAGCTCGACGGCTTGCTTCTTTTCCACCTTCCTTATCGAAGCCAATTTCCCGTTCTTCGTCGGCGGTCAGCACTCATGTACAGGCTTACTCGGAACGGGTTGGTTATTTATGGTATCTTCCGGCAGAAAAGTCCCCTTACTATACTGTACCTTGTCGTTGCAGTTGTCGTGTCGTGCCTCGTCGTGCCGCGTTCGCGATCCGGATGCGACGCCAATCATCCCATCTTTGCGAGAACAGACACGAGTGACGGCAGCACCATGTCCCAGGCAATCCACTCGGAATGGCTACCCAGATGCTCTGAAATTTCGCTTCGGAAGTTTACGGGCGGTGATGCCGTTCTGACGCCCCTGTCCCGCGCGCGGAAGTACCACCATGTGCGCCGGGCTTGAGCCTCTCTTCCGACCCTTTGCTGGTTTTGGCCTCGCTCCCATCGCCCGCGGGCACCTTTCGGGTCCCGAACCCAGCCATCCAAGCCAGCCGTGCCAGCCTCCTAGCTTCGTGCCCATGTCAAGTCTCACCGTCTCGGGGCGTTCCACGTGTGCATCCCCACACGTATGTATTGTACACAGATTGCTCGCTTGCAGAGTCGGACGCCGCAAATCAGGGAGGCTGTTGAGACTGAGAGGTAAACTGCGACCTCGGATGTATTAAACTGTAATCGTGTGCCGCGTGGCGTAACATTTCTGGCTTCCTGCCCTCTTGACTTTCCGTCTTCCCCTCTGCACTCATCTCTCTGTTCTATGCCGTCTTTCTCCATAACGAAAATAATCGACCGTTTGTCTTCTTCACTTAACGGACACTATACATCACAATGGCCTTCTCAAATTTGCAGAACGGCTCGGGGAGCCCAAAATGCAAAGGTAAGCAAGCGAGCTTTTCAGACCGTAATGTCCTCCATCGGCTCAGCCTGACACTGACATCCGATCCCAGCAAGCATTGAGGGCTCTGTGGGCTACCTGATCTGCAGTATGGGACGGCTTTCGGTCCCGTCAGGCACAACCCTCTTCAGCTTCCTCGAGCAGTGCTTCGCCAAGTTCATCCAGACCTTTGCCCTCAACGACAAGAGCGGCATCCTGTCCAGCCCATCTGCCTTGGAGCGCGTTCTGAGCTCCATCTTCGACACCGACAGACGTGCCCTCGTTACCGAGAAGTCACTCCGCGCCCTGACTGCCCTCGACGACCGCGATACCGCTGCTCTGTTCCTCCAGGCGGTTGCCGGCATGGGCCTGATCTTCCGGAGATTGAGCGCGGCGGGGCAAGATGTCTCGCGTAGCCTATTCGCAAGGGAGCTCCAGCTGTTTTCCGAGAGCGAAGACCGCCAGAGCATGCTGGACAGGATCGCGACCTCTCCCCTGCTGATGTCGTGCTACACCAAGAATGACGTGGTCAATTTCCTCATGGCGACCATTGGAGACAGCCCTTCGTCTCACCACGATGGTCTGTCGCTGAGTGCTACCGGGAAGGATCTTCTCAACGAGAATGTTGCGTGGGTGAGCAGCCGGCCGTGCAAAAACAATGGGCTTCCCTGGGGCTTCACTATCATGACCCTCAACTGAACAAGGACTGGACGGGAACGAATCACGATTGTAATTAGAATATACCATCTCCATTCTTGGTGAAACGGGGCGTTTTGGGGTATCTTTGAGGGGGGGCGCACGGGGAGGCTATAATGGGACGGTCCCAAACCAAGCAATAATACTTTTAAAGCCATACAAGGTGTGACGTGAATGAAGATTTGGTCTCGTGCCGACCTCATGTATCTCGGGCCCATCTCGTCCTCCTCCCCTCTCTGGACTGATCCATCACTGGATATTGCTTCATGCAGCAACTGCCTTGGGCTTTCCACCGGCACCAGCAGCAGCACCGGCTTGCTGTGCGCTGGTTTGGAGCTGGATGATCTCGCTCTTCTTCTTCTCGATCTTGGTCTGCGTCTCCTCAATCAGAGGCTCAAGGCGAGAGCTTTAATAAGGCGGGTTAGCCCACAGTTCAGTATGATATCCGAGGCAAAGAAAAGGGATTCATCTCACATCTCCTTGCGGATGAATTCTAACCGGCCATTTACCGTGCTCTCTGCATCGGATCTGTCCTGCTTGAGCAGAACCGGCCCGATAAGCTTGTAGATTGTCTCGTCGTCTTTGAGCTGCTCAAACTCCTGCAAAATGCCACTATTTAGTATTTGCCTTATACCGCGCTTGAATAAGTTCAACTGAACTGAACGCCGAGCTGAGCCAAGTTGAGTTGGCGTTCTGAACGAACCTTTTGCACGCCCAGATTCTCCTGCATCTGGGCCTCCAGCTTTTGCCTCGACATGATGGCCTCTTGCAGCTCTACCAGAATTTTAGCTAACATCCAACGGCAGCCAAGACAAGTAGAATCGCAGACAAACCTTTTTGCAGCTTGGTAAAGTCCTCGGAGAGGCTTTGCATCTTGACTTGGAGGTCCGACATTTTGGATGAAGCAGGATAGTGCGGTGTTGAAGCGCGATGGTGACGCCGATGAAAGAATTCGAGAAAAAAATATCCCAGGTAGATGGGGCTCACAATATGAATGCCTGAGGTGATGTTTGCTGTCGCTCGGTGTTGTTCCTCCGGGCGATTCCAGAGCGACCCTTCTCGTCAGACACCTACGGGCGGGCCATGGAAGTCAACAGTACATAGGTCTCCGTAATTCTTGTGCCTGGCCATGGGACACCTGTTAGTGCCTCAGGGCAAGGACCAGGCATGGGCACTAACAGAACCCCACCCCCCCCCGCCATAGCTGTCAAGTGGCGTCAGTCGGCATAAACCCCGCGCTAGCGCTTCCAGGTCAACGACGACAACGACGAACAGGCACCCGAAAGCGACTGGCACAGGGACCGCCGCCGCCGCCAAAACTCCAGGTTCCCACTTTGACCTTGGCCCGCCCGCCCGCTTCCCAATAACCCCAAGTTCAGGCGACAGCATTCACAAACTCCCCTTCGAAGATTCTAGGATCGACGCCGCCTCGTATCGGGCTTGGTAAATACAGAAGAAATATCCAATTGTCTGTCGTCGATTACAGGCCTCCATCCCGCCCTCGCATCCTCCCCAACCAAAGCCTGCCCCGCCGGCTTGAATAGAATCGTCGACGCCGATACAGCACGACGGCAACACCACACACACTTCAAACTCCGAACCAAAAACAGACCACAACCCCGAGACACACCCACATACCCACCCACCCCCAGGCAGCCCGCCATGTCGAACACCGACTTCCTCGGCCGCGCCATCGAGCAGGTGCGCAAGGCGATCGAGGCCGACAACGCGGCGCAGTACGAGAAGGCCTACCAGATGTACTACCAGTCGCTCGAGTTGTTCATGCTGGCGCTCAAGTGGGAGAAGAACCCCAAGTCCAAGGAGATGATCCGCGCCAAGACGGGCGAGTACATGGACCGGGCGGAGAAGCTGAAGGCGCACCTGGCGGACGCGGACGGCAAGCGCAAGAAACCCGGCATGGTGGGGGCCAACGGTGCGTCGACGGCCGGCACGGGCAAGGGCAAGGAGCACGGCGAGGACGGCGGCGGCAATGGCGAACAGCCGCTCGACGAGGACAGCAAGAAGCTGCGCAACGCGCTGGCCGGCGCCATCCTGCAGGACCGGCCCAATGTCAGCTGGGACGACGTCGCGGGGCTCGAGGGCGCAAAGGAGGCGCTCAAGGAGGCCGTGCTGCTGCCCATCAAGTTCCCGCACCTGTTCCAGGGCAAGCGCCAGCCGTGGAAGGGCATCCTGCTGTACGGCCCGCCCGGCACCGGCAAGAGCTACCTGGCCAAGGCGGTGGCGACCGAGGCCAAGAGCACCTTCTTCAGCGTCAGCAGCTCTGACCTGGTGAGCAAGTGGATGGGCGAGAGCGAGCGGCTGGTCAAGCAGCTCTTCGCCATGGCGCGCGAGAACCGGCCCTCCATCATCTTCATCGACGAGATCGACGCGCTGTGCGGGCCCCGCGGCGAGGGCGAGTCCGAGGCCTCGCGGCGGATAAAAACGGAGATGCTGGTGCAGATGGACGGCGTGGGCAACGACACCAAGGGCGTGCTGATCCTGGGCGCCACAAACATCCCCTGGCAGCTCGACGCCGCCATCTGCCGCCGCTTCCAGCGCCGCGTCCACATCAGCCTGCCCGACATGGCCGCCCGCACCACCATGTTCAAGATCGCCGTCGGCGACACCCACACCGCCCTCAAGGGCGAGGACTTCCGCGAGCTGGCCAAGGCCTCCGAGGGCTACTCCGGCTCCGACATCAGCATCGTCGTCCAGGACGCGCTCATGCAGCCCGTCCGGAAGATCCAGCAGGCGACGCATTTCAAAAAGGTCAGTTTCGACTGCTGTCCCCGTCCTTTTCTTCTCTCTTTTTTGTCTTGTTCTTACCAAATGCTAACCTCTGCTTTCCCTTCTCTCATACCAGGTTATCGTCGACGGTAAAGAAAAACTCACACCCTGCTCACCCGGCGACCCCGAGGCACAAGAGATGACATGGGAAAAGGTCCCGTCCGAAGACCTGCTCGAGCCCATGGTCGAGCTCAAAGACTTCATCAAGGCCATCAAGTCCAGCAGGCCGACAGTGTCCGAGGTCGACTTGAGGCATAACGAGGAATGGACAGCAGAGTTTGGTAGCGAGGGAGCGTAGTGGGTTTGTTATTTGGTCTTTTTGTTTGACGGGGTTAGGTGTGGGAGAAGAAGAAGAAGAAGCCGAGACATTGAACCAGGCTTGGGGTGGATTTGGCTGCTACCAAGCATACGCTTTTCCCCTGTTGTCTTCTGATGCATCTTGATGGCTGGTATGAGAGTGGTGGGGACGGTAAACATTAATGCATGTCGATGGGGCAAGGCACGACGAGTGCACGGGAAGAGGGTGTCATGGGTCAGCTGAGATGTGGGGAAAAGGTGGTGTTAAAGCAGTCGCACACGCACACACATACATACGGACGGCGGAGTCACGGCGGCGGCGGCGGCGGCGTGCGGGCGTTCTAGACGTTTACGAAGCAAGAGACGAACCAAACGCCTTATCAGCATTTCCAATGACATGATAATAACTCTACCTACTACCGTTGTGAATTATCTTGCCCTTGCATGTCGCGCTATGCGGCTGGTCTCTATGGCCCTCACATCCCTCAGGCCTTGGTATCCAATCCGTCGGGCATAGCATGCCCTATTCTAGGCATTGTTCAATCTTTTATGCTAGGTCAGGTAGGTAGGTAGGTAAGTCATATCCCATGCAGCCACCCCTCCGAACACCAAGCAGAGGCAGAGCTTGCCGAAGACCACCGCCCGAAGCAGACCGTCCATTCCGTTCATTCCCGGGCCGTCTGTTTTACACATTGCATTGCAACCACCACCACTGGCGAGAGCAGCAGATACCCAGCCGGCAACAAAACCAATCAGATCTGAACCTTGTTTTCCATCTCCATGCTATGTGTGCCATGGGTATGATTACACTCCAAAAAGAACCCCCTTTTTTTTGGACGAAAAAAAGAGAAAGGCCATCTCGAGACGACAGACAGACGTAGTATAATTCCCGATATAACTCCCAGTGCCAGATCCGACAAACTCCCAAGGAAACGATAAAAACTTCGTGAACAGACAAGGACCCATAGACAGAGAACAAAAGACGGAAGAACGACACACAAGTCAAAAAGCAAGAAGGGACGGCGGCGGCCCCATAGCAATGGGGAGAGAGCTGGTAGTGCCGCACTATGCCGCAATCGACTTTCTCTTCTTCTTCTTCTTGGACTCGCCGGCGTCGGCATCCACCATCTCTACATCCTCGCCCAGGCTCTTGCGCTTCTTGTCCTTCTTGTCTTTCTTCTCCTTCTTTTCTACCTTCTCTGTGACGGCTACCTCCTCCTCGGCGGCGAGGCTCTTCCTCTTCTTGTCCTTCTTGTCCTTCTTCTCCTTCTTGGGCGCGGTCGACTCGGCAAGGAGCTCGGGGTGGGCGATCTGGTCCGTGTCCAGGTCCATGTCGCCGTTGCCGTCCTCCATGATGTTCTTGATGGCCTTTTCCATAGCCTCCGAGTTCTTCATCGGCTTGGCGCCGGTGGCGTACCACTCGAGGCGCTGCTCGAGCTGCTCGCGCATCACCTCACCGAAGCGGGCGGTGGGGTGTTCTGAGAAGTTGTCGATGCGACTAGCAATCGAGCACTTGTTGGCGAGGTAGCGCGAGATGCGGCCCTTGATCTTTGGCCCGGCACGTCCGATGAAGGTGCTCTGGTACAGCAGACCGTACTTGGGGGTGGCGCCCTTGGTCTTGAGCGCGCGGAAGAGCGCCTTCTCGGCACCGAGGATCTGGACGGTCGAGGCCGGGTACTTGGCCAGGTTGGTGAGCGAGCCGGCGTGCGAGATCAGTCTGGCGGCAACGGGTGTGCCGAGAATGACCTGCAGGTTGGGGGCGACCTCGCCCATCTTCTTGTCGAGGGATTCGGAGAGGATGCGTCTGTAGTCGGCCATTCTGGACACGTTAGAGGCCAGGTCCTTGACCATGGCCAGGTCGAGATCGCTGATGTCCTGCCCCATGGAGACCTTGGCGGCCTGGACGATAGCCTCGGCCTTGTCCTTGTCCTGGTTGAGCACGTTGGCGAGATCGTCGACGCTGTCGTCCGACAGGGTCTGCTTGTTGCCGACGGCGACGACGAGCTTGGCGTAGAGGCCGTTGTCGGACACGACGCGGATCAGCTCGGGGAAATGCCAGCCATACCACTCACGGACGCGCATGGCGCCCTGGTTGATGCCCTTGTCGAGCGCGTCGAGGGTGGCGATGCCCTGGATGATGTGGTTGTCGTTCTTGTGGACGCTGAACTTTACCTTAGCGCGCGAGTAGGCGTGACCCAGACCGAGCTGGGCGCGGTTGATATCGCCCTCCTGCAGGCCCTTGAGGAGCTTGCCGGCGTGGACGCGGATGCCACGGAGGAGCGCGGCCACGACTTCGGAGGTGTCGGCCGACTCGCATTGCACGCCGGGGAAGGATGCGCTGATCTCGCCGGCAAGTCTCTTGTCGACGACTCCGAGCACGACCTTGCTCTTCTTGCCGCTGGTCTTGGGGAGATTGAGCTCGAGGGTGTTCTTGAGGTGGTCGGGCATGATTCCCTCGGAGATGAGGTTGATGGCTTCCAGGCCGTGGGCGGCAGAGCTGGGCGGCGGGTCAGCGTGCGGTTCAGCGGTGCAGCGGGTGGTCTGGACGGGCAACAACATACTTCCAGGGGTTGAAACTGCGCAGCTGGACCATCTTGCCGAACTTGGAGAGGTCCTTCATGGCCTCCTTGACCTCGGGCAGCTCCAGGCCGACGGCATCGGCCTGGTGGGCAACCTCGAAGACGGAGAAGCCCACCGCGCTCTCGTAGAGCAGGTAGTTGACGTTCGCCATTGTGAGGCTGTGCTTATCGACAATCGTGCGACCGCAATCTGTGTGCTGTCCGATTCGATTCGGCGGGTTGGGGTGTGCGTACTGGCGTCGATGTGGGCTGTCAATGCCGGCGGTGCATTAACTTGGTTCCAACAGTTGCGGTCGCGGATTTTTTTTCTTGACCTCGAAGTTTTGAAATTTTTACAGCAAGCTCGGGCACGGTCCAGGCGGGGTGGAGCCTGCCAGTGGTGTGTGGCTGCCGAAGTCAATTGCCTGCCGCCCGTCGGTGCCACCACTTTGCTCCGCCTAACATCCCCACCCGATGCCAAGTGGTCTGGCAGCTGTGGGAGTTGCTGCGCTATGGATACACAGTCGCCCACCAGCTGTCGAGGCACTGCTCACTTGGGGCGTCTTTGATTGGTGCGCTGACACTCTCTGCCTGGCTGCTCCCTCCATCCAAATCTTTTTCACGATTGGCAATCGTGGGCCGGGGACGGCGTAACGCACTTCTTGTCACCCCATCCAGCCAAGCCAGCCAAGTCTCATCTCCCAGACATTCAACCTTCAGCCCTATCGGCAACCTTCCGTGTGGTGACTGGTGTCCTTTCTGTAACGACGTCGCAAAGGTCTTGTTCGAGATGCAACGCAGCGACGACTACACGAGTACACCGACGACGACGACTATGACGCGACATTACCTGCATGCTAACGATGATGCATGCCGCGCCATGCACGTCTTCGGCGTGCTGCCTCGCCCGCCTTCCCCGAGTTTCTGAGGCCTCCGCACAATCGACCAGTCAGGGCCCGCGTGGAATCGACTCGGACTTTATCACGCTTGTTCAGACCTTTGCACGGCTGCAGGTGCATGTTGGTCGAACAATGGAAGGTCCATGGTGACTGCGATGGTGACGGTGGAGAGCAAGCTTGACCGCTCTTGATTGTTTCGCAAATCTCAACGAGCGCACGTCTGATGTGCTGGACGCCTTGGGGTTTGCCTTGCCTTGGCGTCCACGCTAGAATCCGGGTGTGCATCACCTAGACCTGTCTGGGCCGTTTCGGCACCGATTCATCAACTCCCTCTCACGAATTTCCCCCAAAAAGGGTCCATGCAGCTTTTCACGGCGGAACCGAGTTCGATGAGCATGATCGGTAATCCCTATGGGCGATTCAAAGTCGTTCCCGGGTCGTGGTCATGTCAGTGTGACTTCTCTCCGTATTTTACTCGCAGGCCATACGCACACTACATTGCACGGCAGGCACAACAGGTGCAACCGCATGTATCATCGCCGTCAGCCGGATCCTGGTCTCCGTAAAGCCTCGGTAGAATTCTGCATGACCAGCACACAAGGGTATCTCCGTTCAGTGGGAAGGTCATTAATCTTCCCCCGTGCCAAAGGACGGGCCGACGTCAGCCCTACGACCCCAAGTTCCAATATGCACTGAATCGACGGCTTTGGCCAATCGAAATCCCTCAGAGCTCGTTCACTGCCCCAACTTGTGGCGCTGGTTGATCTAAGCAACTGCAACACCGCTCATTGATTGGCAGGTCGGTTTCATCATGGAAACCTCTGGTGCTCTACGCAGCTGCGGTGGGGGCTAATTACGCGGGGGCAATCCCCTTTCCCCCTTTTCCTGGTGCCACCGTCTCTGTCATTATCACTCTGTTATGCATCCTTCAGCCTTATACCGAAGATTGTCTGATCCTGGATGACTCTCATATAATATTGCAACAGGATCACCCATCCACAACGACAAGTGCCAACAGCTGCGTTTCATCTGACTCAACTCCGCCTCTTCGTTTCTCCCAGAGCACTTGACGGATTACCCACGGATAACAATACTGCACACATACATGGACATTGTCTCTTTTCTTGATCTCAATTCTGTGCATTTCAGTTGATATTACTGTCCACCTCTTGTCCAAAGCCCTTCGTCACAGTGATTGTGGGTCATAACGAAAGCCCGCCTGTTTAGTCTTTCATCACGACGAAGCTCCAGGTTCGCGATTTTTTGAGTCATTCTGAAGAAAGAGCTGAACTGATTCCGTCAATAGTATTCGTCTTGCATCGTATCAGTCACAACGTCCTTTGTTTGCTCCTTGCAGTTACCATGGCTCCCCCTCAATTGCCTCAACAAGGCCTTCAAGGCAGGGCTGAATGGCAGGCGAGGTTCACTGCCATCCCTACCAAGCAAAACGAAGACCAGCACGCAGCTCGTACCGACGCACTCGGGCTGATCACTTTGCATCATGACAAACCCGATCTTGTCACTTCGCCCCTCGACGAGGTACTGTCTCCCGACCAGATGATCGCCAGAGACCCGCGGGCTTCTTTTGCATCATCGGCAAATAGAGACTCAATGGCGTCCAGCATCTTCTCCACGAGCCATTTGCAGAGGATCTCCACCATCTCCTCTGCCGGGACACGCTTCTCGATGCGGCAGTCCTCTGTCGATTCAGACCCCATGACATCGGCCAGTCCTTGGACCCCGGAAAGACAGAAGTACAATCTTGATTCAAGCAAGCGCTATTGCTGCACCTTCTGCGAGGCGTCATTCGAGCTCAAGAATGATTGGAAAATGCACGAGCTGGATTATCATGACGAGAAGGACAAATTTGTCTGCTCTCGGTGCCAGGCCGTGTTTTCCCAAGCACCGCTCTTGGCCTCACATTACCAAGAGTCCCATCATCTCGAACAGAGCGCCCCTCTGGAGGACGACAACTTTGGTTTTTCTGCACCCAGAAGCGCATGGGGCTGCGGATTCTGCGCGGCTCCGATGCAATCACGCAGCGAGTACTTGGAGCATGTCGGCAATCACTACGAGGAAGGGATGATGCGGCATCAATGGCAACACTCGCTCGTCATCAAGGGGCTGCTCCACCAACCCGAGCTTGAGGCGGCTTGGGGCCGCCTTGTCCTAACCAAGGAGGGCGTTGAGGAGGAAAATCTGCACTTCCACTGGGACCCAAGCAGAACTGGCCGATCGTTTGCTTCGACCAATGACACTAGCCCACCACGGCTGCAAGATCGGCTGGAATATTTGGCCTTCAATCTCCTGGACCCGATGTCTGTCGCAATGGCCGCGTACGAGCTAGCCGAGATCTCCAAGCCCCCTTTTCGGGATCGCGAAGAAAAGCTGCAACAGTCGCCCATTCCACGGGTAACGGGTCATGAGCTTCGCATGCGACAAGAAACCCAATGGCTGGTTCCTGTTCATTCTGGAAGAGTGGGTGAAAAAGAGGCGCCATTCCCCCGGGAACTGGATTACGCCACTACAACCGGCATGCAAGGCGTTGATGATGTGGAAGAAGACCAGGCTATCAATACTTCAGCCTCAGCGACTTTTGGCTCGGTGTCGAAATCAAACGCTCCACTTCCACCGCCTGCAATTGCGCCAAGTTCCACTCCGCTATTGTCTCCGCCCGCTTTCTCGTCACGAATGACTGGGAAACCATCTCTGTGTGGCAAAACCGCGCTGAATACTGTCCTCGCCAGTATTAAAGAGAGCAAAGCCAGCTCATCTGCGCTATCTAGTATCTCCTCAATCCATCAGCCCACCACCGCCATGCAAGACTCCAAATCTCGGGCTCCCAGACCGGGTGAACTGCGCCGAATCGACAGCGAGCGAAGCCTCCACACCGTAAAATCCGACTTTGACGCTCTACGTTCATCGGGCTCAGCGCTACGATCATTCAGAGAGACAGCGAGCCGCAATCCAGATCTGCGAGATCGTCTGCCCTTGTCAGAGGCTCTTTTGGAGCTGGCGCCAGAAACAACCCAGATTCGTAAGGGTTGGCTTATGGTCACTGAGCCAAAGGCACCTTCATCTATTCGATCCTCCTCGAACTCGAGCATTGTTTCGACACGCACGATGGACAGATCCCAAGGTTTCGATGGCAGTGAGAGCGACCTGGAGTCCGACGGTAGCTTTTCTGAGCCAGACGACTCCTGGCTACTCCTTGACGACGGCCGCCCAATGCCTGCCAACTTGAAGGTGTGGAGTAAAGTCCGCCAATCTTCCACCGACGAGCTAATGGAGCGGCTTTGGATCCGCTACAACCACGACTGGGATTTCTTGATCCGAGTGGCATACGGGGGAGATTCGAAGGGAAATTCTCCTCGTGGTGAGCCTCCAAACCGAGTCCAAAAGGCGAGATCATCCAGTGCTCGCGGTCCGTTGGGTGGTAGGTCTCTTCGACCGAACGCCGGGTTTCCCTTTGAAGACGACGAAGACGATGACGATGATCCTGAAAGGTCCCGGCCACCTTCGGCTCAATCCAAACGCCGCTCTATATCGCCCAAGCGGTTTGCTTGCCCATTCCGCAAGCACGACCCGCGTACATACAATCTTCACGATCATGAGGTTTGCACGGTCAAGAACTGGCCGACGATCCCCAGGCTGAAGTGAGTAATGAAACCCCCGACGTTCCTGACCCATGGCTGACGGAACTTGACAGAGAACACCTATATCGAAGGCACTACCGAATTCACTGCCAAAGATGCAAAGAAACATTCAGGGACACCAAGGATCTGGCTTCTCACGAGATGATGCCAGAAGGCTGCTTGGTCTCCAACATCCCACCACCTGGAGACATCACCACCTACCAAGAAAAGCAGCTGAAGTCGAGAAAGCACACAGCACGGCACCAAAGTGACGAAGAAAAGTGGACGGAGATTTACAAGCTGCTTTTCCCCGATGACGATATCGTGCCGTCACCTTGTGAGTTGAGCCCTCGAGAAGGAAATCGTAGTTAAATGGCCGTTGACAGATCACTGATATGGTGACCAGACCCAGAGTACACGGATGATCTGGGGCACTTATCACCGGAGGCGCACAACAAACTCGACTTCCAGCACTACCTGTTGACCTCTCTCCCACGGCTGTTCCACCAGACTGCCGAGGAGCACGCCGGAAGGCACATGCAGGCTCTGGATGTGCTCCCGATGGAAAGCATCCCCAAAATCATCGATGATTCCCTTCACAGGGCTTTCAGAGCTTGGGAGTCGCAGGGTCGCAATGTCCCGGCCTACTTCAGCCCAACCTTTTCTGTCAGTGAGAACGGCTCCGGTGCACCTCCCAGTCCTTGGGGGCAGCCCGAGCCGTCGCAGAACTCAAACAAGACCTACGCACCCACGCCCTCGGCCTATGGGAACTTGCAGGCCCCACCACCGCCGCCGCCGACGGGATATGAATGGGGTCATTACACGCAAAATCAACACCCTCTATTCTCCGTGGATCCTCCTCCGTCGGAATCATTTGTGAACGACTCCATGTTCGTGGGGGGTGGTCCTGTGACGCAGGCTCCGACGAGCCACTACCCTGGTTTTGGCAACAGCAATGGCATGGGCGGAATGTTTGATAATAGTGAGGATTCAGTTGTCTTTGAGCAGTCTTTCTTCGGTTGAGCGCTCCGTTGTCTGAAGAGGAAGTATATACACATGTGCAGATTGCAGATTTCTGGTTCTATAAGGATGTATTTTTTTTTTTCGAACCATGGCGCTTCAGTTAGATATTGCGGTTGGTTGATGGGCCCTTCGATTTTCCCTGCATAGAGATACTTGGAAAAGCTTGGGGGATTCTGGTTGTCTGATACCATTGCATGTCCGGGACGAAGATAGACTAAAAGCTCGAAATTCAGATGCTTAGCAAAACATAATCACTTGCTACAGATTCTCTTTGTGTGACTGATGAACAACCGAAAACCGCGCTTTTCATGGAATAATTGTTGGTGCTCACATCAACATGAGAATCTCTTGACAAATGCGTCAATCAATCCTGCGTCATGCCACCTGCCAGTTTCTCGCGTGTTGTGGAAGTACTTGCCTCCCTACAAGTTTTGCTCGCTATGTTACAGCTAGCACAAGAACTCAACAGTTGCATGTTACATCTGATCTGTGAGCATAATATCATGGGGCGAACAACCGCTGCACCGCCGTATTATCAGGCCATGCACGGTCTTCGAGACCAGAGAGCAATGTGCAACATTGCGGTTGAGACATCCAACAAGATAATGCAATGTTGGATGTTTCTTCTCTGAGGCTCTGAGGCATAGCCACTTGCCTTATTAGGACTCTCGGAGACAGTTCGCCTTATTGACGAGTTTGTTGGATGTGTGTGCGTGCGTGTGTGTGGGAGCTGGATCCATGTGCAGCGAGGAAGGCTTTTTATATTGCGTGGCCGGACCCATCAAGCACGGGCATAGATTACCCGAATGCCACGCTAATCCTTCTCGCCTTCTGGTCTGGTAGGGTGGACTACTTTTGTCCATGGCTGATCTCTATTCCTTCCTCGTCTTGCTTGCTGGTAACGTTCCGTCTTTGGGTCTTTACCCGGCGATTTCATCCGCACGGGCGGGTCGCCGGGAACCAGGTCAGGAAACATATCGACACGAAAAGCTTCCGTCGTGTAAATTGATTGTGCATATGTCACCACAGGCCGTCAAACTATTTATATATACATCCCTCCTCGAGCGGGGGCGTTCCCTTCGTCATGGGACTGTGACTACAACTTGGAAGCGTCTCCATCGATAACTTGAACCCCCTTTTTTTAGCGTCAGCCAAGGCAGCCCAGCCCCTGAATCACCACAAACAAAACCTACCCGCTAAAACAACAAACACTTCCACGCAAACCAGCAACCCCCAAAAGACGTGCGTTTGCCCACAATGCTTCCAAAAACAATCCAAACGGCCCTAGGCCTAGCCTCCCTCCTGGCCACAACCACCCACGCGGCAGCCATCGAAGCAACCCCCACCGCCACGCCCACCCCGGACCCGGACCCGACCTGGACGCCTCTAACCATGGCCCTGCCGCACCCATACCAATCCCCCTCCCTCAGCCTCTCGACCGACGGGGCACAAACAACCGCAGTCCTGGCCCTCGGCTCGCCCAACCCGTGCGGCGGCCGGACCGAGTTCGCCTCCACGAAGACCATCAACCTCCCCGTGGACTGCGAGGGCGCCTTGCTGCTCTCGGTCAGCATCCGTCGCGGCACGTGCCCGCTCGGCGGCGTGCACCAGATGCCGGCGATAGTCGACACGGTATCATCGACCCCGAGCACGGTCTTTGGCTTCACCTGCGGCCCGACACCTGCCCCCGCACATACAGTCTCGTATAACCTCGCGGACGTGACGCACACGCTCCCGCTGCCGACCCTGCGGCCGGGCCAAACCCCGCCCGAGGTGCCCACCGCCTTGTCAGCCGTGCACTACCCCGGCGGCGAGTGCCGGGTGTGGCTTGGCCTGGCTGCCGCGGATGGGAGCGGGAGCCGGGAGAAGTGGATCTCGAGCGTGTGCGAGGCGTCGCGGGTCAGTCCGCGGGCGTATGCGGCTACGGTGACGAGTACCATTGGCGTGGAGTGCGATGGGTGCAAGTATGTGCGGGGCGGGGATCTGTGGTATTCGTGCGCGCGGAGCTATTCGAGTTTGAGTGCCGGCGTGACGGTGCAGGTTCGGACCGCGACCACGAAGTGGGTTTATGACTGTGAGGAGGCCAGGGCGACGGGGCATTGAGGCGACGGTTAATTATTGTTTGGATTAAAAGAGATTTGGGGTTCTTGATGTTGTTGAAGGGGGTAACTGAAGTATATGCTTTTAGTCTGTTTGAGAGGCGTCGATATGGTCTAGGTCGATATTTGTAGTTAGTTTCGCGTAGGAAGTTGAGGACTCACCAAAGAGGACCAGTTGCTGTCGTCATGTCTTATTCTACCGGAGTCGTTCGGGGGATTTCAATGTCGCTCAATAATATAGGCAGTGAACAAAGAGAGTTTTTATACAGCCAGGGCAACAATGGCTAGCCCGAAACCGTCGACGCGTCTCAGGTCCACGGTGATGTTGTTGCACTCGTGGCAGATACCGACGGAAATAGCACATTGATTGTCCTGGATTTCCCAACGAAACCTCGAATAAGCGGAGGAAAGAAGAAGAATACGTGATTTCGCAGCTGAACTATTACCTGATTGTTGATCTGTGACTGTCAGCATTAGGTTGTGAGATATGATTCATGTGAGGGAGCAGAAAAAGACTCTTACCAAGGTTCTATGTGGTTCATTAGAATCTAAGAAAAGTCAGCGGCGGATGCCGATTTCCTTCTTGGTTTTCTTGCCTCCTTTTAAGCTGTGGGATTAGGATTACTCAAAGCCAAGTCGTTGTCAACCAGATCCAGGCGGGCTGGGCGATTGCTGCAGTGGCTGAAGTGGGACAGTTTGTCCGTCCAAGACAAACCGCAATATCAAGGACGAGTGCCAGCGAAGAGCCTCGAACCGACTGCGATCTTTCATACCCTTTTGCTGTGATAAATCGACAAGGGACGAATACCGTTTCGAACCTTATTGTCTTTCTTTCTGCCCTTTCTCTGTTAGCTTCCTCGTTCCTTGAAACGTTGATTATCTGGTAGGTACCTGAGGCTTACAGGTGCTGCTACATGATTGCCGGTAATTAATGACCGTTCCACTATGTCAAGTATAACACGGATCCTAATTTTAGGAAATAGCGGCCTGGTCGCAAATATTGATTGAGCTGCAGTCTTAAGACATGGGCCGGGAACGAGAAGCTTCGAATCCTGTGAACTGCCGGGCGGCTCAGGCGAGCAGTTTGCCAAAATAAGTGTGAGAGCTAGAAGGCCCCAAAAAGCCACGGTCGCGTATTTATCTCGCCTGGCCCGGGTCAACATAGAGATTATGTGGTTTTCGGCTTGGAGATGCCATGGAGTCGCTCTTCCTCTGCGGGCGATGTTTGGAGCCAGCTGAGTATTCTGCGATCGTCGGCTTAGCACGACCAGGACCGTCACGGCCCAGCTCTTGTCCACCGCAGTGTCTGTCGGGTTCCCCATGTCAGGCAGTCGTCCCAAGGGCGAACGCGACACATATATATACCTTACCTTACCGCAGCGGCTCGTGTTACCCGCCTCGCTGTTCTGTTCTTCCCATTGACAAGTTCCCGTCGAAAAGTGCTAAGATACCAGGTAGCCTTCACACATGGCCGGCGTGACCTTCAAGTTTCCCCTAGCCCGGTATTGACGGTGGGACTGTCCAGATCAATTGGCAGAAATTCATGCGGTCTGGACATCTGCTCGGATATGGCGCCGGCCCGTTGACCGCCTGGTCTTGAAGGCGGTACGGTGCTATGACTACAGTGATTTGATCTTCGCAAACGGAAGGGGCGCCGGGTATTGAAGACATCCTGAGCTGCAATATCATCCCATGGCTGCTCTTGTAGGCCAGAGATGCCCTGTCGCAGGTCGCTCAAGGACAAGGACCCCACAGCAGGATCAAATCTGGGGGAGCCTGCCCTGGGTGCCAGGTAAGGTAGGTACGAGGTATGAAGCTGTTGCCCGTGTGGTGTGGCAAACGGCCTGGCCCCTGCGCTGCACAGAACTATCCGTCGCTCGTGCTTTACACAACTTTTCGACTCGGAGGTTTTGGTCCCTCGCCCAATCCCTCTCCTCCAAACCGAACACCATCTCCTCAACCAAACCAGCATCCCCCTCCATATCCCAGAAACCATGCCGTCGCAACGTAAGTAAAGCTTTCCCCGAGCCTCTTTCCCTTCCTCCGTAGCATCCAGCAGCAAGTGGGGGTCTCTCTCGTCGAGAGTTGATCCTTGTCCTTCATTTGAATCCCCTCCGTCACTCCCACGAAGCCGACAGAGAATCATCTTCAACCCTGGCGCAAGCGACACTTTAGGTTGCTCTCCGTCACGTCCTCTCCGGCAACGGTCCTGGCGAAATTATGGGAAAACACCTACGGGAGCTGTGGCGTACCTTGCCTGGTCCCCGAACCTCACCATGTTGTTCGACCGACAAGGCCGATCACCAACTACCTATGATTGATGTGTTTGTCGCAGCACGGCGATGATGGGATGATGGATGATGGGATGATGGGATGATGGATGATGGGATGATGGGATGATGGATGATGGGATGATGGGATGATGGGATGATGGATGATGAGATGATGGATGATGAGATGGAATCCACGAGATGGTGTGGAGAAGCTTCCAGCGTGCTCGTCGTTGCGCCTTCCTTCTTTCTTCTTGGTCCAGGACAAGGTGCAGCGCAATGCGGGGAACGGCGCCATTGTTAACCGCCGATTCAGTAACATTACATAGCCTTCACCGGGAGAGCCAATAACCTAGGTAGACGTAGATACAAAGTGAATCTCGGAGTATCCGGTTGCGTTCCTTCACCTAGCCGCCACGCCGGCAGCCCCGTCGCGAGCAGGTAAACAGAGGTAAACAGACGAGAACGAGGAAGCATTGGAGGGAGGAGAGGAGGAGATTCGAACCGCGGCATTGAACGTGCTAGGAGGCGAATGTCTTATGGTACATTGGGGGGGAGTGCACTTCTTATTTGCTCTAGCCACAAGCTTATCAACCATTGCTCCTGTAAGAACGTATGTTGCTGATCTCTTCAATGAGCAAGATTCCCCCACGTTAGTCCCTTCACGCAAACCTTGGGACATGAGACACCTCTAGGACGAAAAGAGGGTTGGGGGGCCTGGATGCGTGGGGAGACCAGCACAGAGTCTGAAGTCCCTATCACGGAAGGTACGGAGCAATCGCCAACCTGTCATGCGCCCCGCCCCGGGTCCAGCTCCGCGGCGCGGGGACAGGCGAGAAGAAGAAAAACGATGAGAATAGCAAACTCGAAGGGGAACGTACCAAGGAAGAGGAGATTGGACAGCACGGAACCGAGAACCAACAGACCCACGAGCAACGCGGGATGGTTCGCCGAGTCCGTGCAAAGAAACAACGTTCGCCAATATCAGGTGGTGGAACTCGCCCCCCTGGGCTTCGTTCATGCAAGTCTCGACATAGACATGGGCGCCAGCAGGTAGGTTCCGGCCGGCCGGAGCAGGGCCCCGTCACAATGCTGTCCAGTCTTTCAACACGAACATGGATGATTGTAGATGTCGGCGGGGAAATGCATGGGTCGGATGTTGGCATATCTCCCAGGTCGAAGCCGGAAGCGCCCTCTAGCCCCCCTTTGGGACCAGCTCCATAGGTGGTGTTGGGCAAGCAGAAAGGGGAAGGTCAAGTCCCAACACAAACGGCCGCGGCCCAGCAGCAGCATTTCCAATTCCGCGAACAGGAAATGTCAGACAAGGCAGTCAACAGGGCGGGAAAGACAACCTAGATGTGGCTTAGGAACTGCACCCCTAAACAGGACTGCAGTGCAAAACAGCATCAGAGCAATATGCAGGCCGGAACGGCAATAGGGTAGGCGAGCAGCAAGTAGATCTACGTCTCTCCTAAGAGAAACAGAGCCCGTAACCAAATGGATAACGAAGGCCATAAGCATGCTAAAAGCAGACAGGGAAAGGGAGACCAAACATCAAAGGGAGAGAAGAAAGCCACGGGGGAGACTCACTGGGGAGACTGAAGTTCCAGGAGATTATTAGCTCGACGGACCCTGCACATGGAGCTGAAATGTGATTCCTTAGCAGGGGCGGCTGCATGGGTATAAGCCACAAGGCTTCGAGCGGGACGCCATACCTAATTGAAATACCACGGGATCCCGTGGTATTTAATCGGGTATAGCGCATTTGGGACCGCTTTTAGGGAAACTTGGGGAAACTTGAGATTTTGGGCATTTGAGCTTCCAACGCCTTAGCGCGGTGCGTGGTCACCTGACGCGCTAGTCCCTAAGTGGGCTAGTCCTGTCTGGGTGACCCCGCACATGCTATCTAGTCTATGGAGGGGTAGCCCTGCACCTCGGGAATCTTGGCAACAGGCCTGATTTCCCGCATCAGATGCCGGGCGACAAAGAGATCGCCACTGTCCTCAGTGGGACAGCTACTAAAGTACAAATTGTGTATACACACGCCGTCATCTCAGTTCCCATTCTTCCCAGGCCTTCCGCGACCTTTCTTGCCGGCGGGCTTGGGCGCGGCTGCGCCTTGCGTGCTTGGCTGCGTGGGAACCTCCCGACCTTGACGGCGCCAGTACGACTCGATGAGCTTGGGTGAGTGACGTAGCTGAAAAGCAGTCTTCCACACGTTGTGCACATTGCCGTAGTTCGTCCATTTGATCAGGTATTTGTAAGTGTCGTTGTTCATCTTCTTGTGCTGTAGGAGCCGCTCGACTTCGTACGAGTCGCCGTCTTCCAGGCCGGAATCTTCCTGTCTTCCAGGCCGGAATCTTCCTAACTGTCTTCCAGGCCGGAATCTTCCTAACTGTCTTCCACAGGTCCAGGTTCTGGGATGTCGCGGTTGAAGGGATCCCGACCGTCGGGGGCTGGTGACAGGTGGGCGACTGACACGACTGGGTGAATGCGCATGTTGTCCGGGAAGTCGAGCTCGTAGGCGAGACGGCCAATCTTGGCCTTGATTCTCCATGGTCCAGAGCGCTGTTGGCTGTACTTGCGAGAGGGGCGGCCTGGCAAGTGGTAACCCTTGTGCAGTCTGAGATACACCATTTGGTTGACTTCGAATTCGATGGGCTTCTACTTATCGTCGTAACGACGCTTGGCGGCGGCGGAAGCGAAATCCATCGCCAAGCGTGCATCCTCACGGAGGTGATCGCGTAGTGCTGCGATTTCCTCGGCGGACCGGGCGCCATTCCTTCCGGTCCATACGTCCAGAGGACCTGGGAGTTTGAAGCCGAAGAGTTGTTTGGTCTTGGAGTAAGCGCTGTTGAGATTCCACTGCAGCGCTGGCAAGAGCTCCAGCCAATCTGAATCCGGGTTGTCGAATACGTGGAACCTAATAGCTATCTCCACAGTCTGGTTCTTGCGTTCGGCCATGCCGTCAGCTTGCGGGTGGTACGCTGCTGTCATCATCAAGCGGGTGTTGAGCTTCTCCCACATGCCTTGCCATAAGTCCGAGGTGAACTTTCGATCTCGATCGGAGATGATGCCTCCCGGTATACCCCAGTCGGCCAAAAGCAGGTGCTGGATCAGGACGTGACCCTAGTCTTTGGCCTTGTACGTGGATTGCTCAGGTAATAGCATCGTTCGCTTGGTGGCTTTGTCCGTGACCGGCATGAGAGTGTCGTACGTTGGGTATCCGGCCACCTGCCGAGGGGTATTGGCCGACGGCACTTCTGAAAGTCCGACGATGAAGTCCATTGCGATAATGCGCATGGGTAGCTCAAAACCAGGTTTGGCGACGATAGGTTGGTACTCCCCACTTGGTGGGTCGCGATGGGTCTGGTTCAGCAGACAACCGCGGCAGTGCGCGACGTACTTGTCGACTTGGTGTGTGTTGTTGCTGAAGGAGAGGGCCTTCAAGTCCTTCATCATGCGTTCCGAGCCGAAGTGGTGCCTCTCGTCGTGCACTGCTGCCAGTATCGTCGGTACCATGTTGTGCAGAACGCAGAGCCTCGTGCCCGTAGGGGTTGTGTGGTAGAGCAAATCGTCGATAAGCTCGAACGGGTACCCGCGGCGAAAAAAATCTTCCAGCGTCCTCGCTGCCCTTGCTCTTGAGATACTCGATTGAGACTTGGTACTTCTGGTCGTCTACGAATCCACGTCTCATCTCGTCGCTCATTGACGCTTCGGAGAAGGCGTACCATACGTTGTCGAGTACTGCCTCGCCGTCCGGACGCTCGCCGGTATCGTCGATTGTCTGAAGACGAGACAGGGCGTCGGGAACGAGGTTCTTGGAGACGAAAACCTCGAAGAGGGTGCAGAGGTGTTCCAGATGCTGAGCCTTGGTGTCGGAGAAGATAACAATGTCGTCCACGTAGGCTTTGCAGTAATCGGCGTGCGGAGCGAGCATGCGATCCATGAACCGTTGCGTGTACGCAGGCGAGTTCTTGAATCCCATCAGACAAACCATCGAGCGTTCCAAACCGCGCGGCGTGACCACTGTCAGGCGATCGCGGTGTGGCGGGTAGACGCCAAATTGATTCTGTTTTGCAACACGTTGCAACCTGAATCCGGTCCAGCGCGCCTTCGGGGCGGGAGCAAGAGACCGGAGTCAATGGGAGCCTGGCACTTTGGACGAAGGCATGGAGGACGATGATTGGTCTGCGAGACCGAAGATGGCTCAACACGAAGGCCGAATGAGTGGCCGGTTGGGGATCAAGACCTGAGTCCGAAAACATGCATTCTTAGCAAGCAGTGGGATTCTCGCCAGGTGCCCGATGTTCCCGAAGGAGCTGGAAGGACCCCAGCAAGCCCAAGAGCATTCAGGGCATCTGCAATTATGAGTAGGCCTTACCATTCTAGCCAGATTGAAGAAGAAGCAAGGACCTTGAGGCCATAACAGTTAATAATCACATTGAAAAGAAGACAATGTATTCTTCATGGACTGCCTGATTGATCAATTGTGATGCATGCCACGCTATTCTTGGTGTACTAAACTCGACACCGCAAAAGCAGCCGAAATCCTGACCGAGACGCCAACCAGGGGGCTTCCGGCTTCTCAAACTCGATGCGGCAGAACACCCATGTCCCTGGTTCAGCCAGCAGCAAAGTGGTATCCGCGGGCAATTTTCTGATACTCGGCCAGCCCAACAGTCTTCCACTGGGCACCGTTGTTGTGTCCTTCTACCGGACCTCCTGGCAACGGTGATGTGCTCATGCTGGCTGCAGCACCTGCCTTGGGGTTGCAGGTGCTTTCGGATTCGGAGATGGGGTAACACTCGGCTGTGTCTTTTTCCTTTCCCTTTCCCTTCCCCTCGTACGACTGGGGAGTCCGAGACTCCAGCTCTCTGCTAGCTCCGAGGGTGTACGGTGGCCGTATATATCACGACTTTACGACCAAGCGCAGGATACGGCTGTTCTTTCTGGGATTGCATGGCGAGGCATTACGAGGACTTGGGTCTTGCTTTTGTGCTTTGCATGAAGACAAGCGTTGGATGATAAAGAAGGGAAACCATTGCGCTGGATAGATATAACTGGTCGTCTCGCTTTCGAAAGGACAGTTTCATGGGGGGGGGGTTAGTGTTGTAGTTTGGGTTGGTAGGAGATGTGGATAGCGGTCCATGAATGTTACATGGCAATCACAGTCTGCTCGAGACCGCTGGGGGAGATGTGGCTGTGTATCATCAACACTGGCAGCTGCCGTGCTTCGGGAGCCATGCCGACGGTTCTGTTGAATGGCTAAACATTCTGCTTGTACGGCATGCCCGGATCTGTGGGATGCCCTACTGGTGAGAAAAGGCCTGGTTCGGGGGAAGGTCAGTCTCGCCGGTGCCAGTAGTAGCAGAATGATCAATCTCTGGCACGCATATATACAAAAATCGACGTTCTCGGTGGTGTTGAGCTTTTGGCCATCGTTTGATCGAGAACCATCCTTCCTTGAGGGCCGCTCACAAAAAGCATGGCGAGAGGCATGGTAGAGAGAAAGCGACGGGACTTGAACGTTGCCTAGTGCGGCCCTAGCCCTGTAAAACGGCGACATCTAATCGGCGATGGACATCAGATTAGTTTTTTTTTCGAGAAGTTTAGAGGCTCAGGTAGTAGCCCAGGATGGGCCCAGAACCTGGAAGGCCCCCCTCCATTTTCGCAACAAATGGGCGGCGTCTCCCGCCCACTCAAGACGGTATCGGCCGGCTCCAACGAACCTTCCGGCAATCCATGAATATGCAGCACATGCATGGGACTGGACGTTGGGACGTCGGGCCTCCTCAGCTCATGGTGGCGCACCTAGTAATTAAACGTGGCAGGCACAGAGCAGACGAGAGGCCACAACCTGGAGGCCAGGCGCACTGGTCCCCTACATCTAGCCAGTGTTGGGGACACCGATCAGCAACTGAAAAAGTACCCTAATCAAGCTATCTGTTGAGGCAAGGACAAAAGCAAGCTGGAAGAAAGTCACAGAAATATTTGACCTTTTTACCTCAACGCATGCTTTACACTCAGCACCGATGTGAATCGCTTCCAAACCATCTCCATTTCCTTTTGTCCTAGGGCCGTTGGTCACTCCAGCTCACTTTCGCCCGGTCATCCTCGACGTCTGGCTCCTTCCCCCGGCGCTCAGCTTACCACGTCACCGGCAGCTTGACGATGCCCACGTCCCTGTACAGCGGGGTATACTCCAGCTCCTCGATGGGGACGGCCACCTTCAGATCAGGAAGCTTCTTGTAAAGCGTTTCTGAAAGACCGAGGTCAGCGTTCGCTTTGTTATGGCACACACACCGAAAATCTTTGCCAGGACGAGAAAAGAGAATGCAAGAAGACTCACCAAACACAATGCGCAGCTCAGTCTTGGCAAGGTGCTCAGCAATGCACCGGTGCTCGCCGAACCCAAACCCGAGCGGATCCTGCTTGGGCCACTTGCGGTGCACGTCAAACTTGTCTGGGTCGGCGAAGACGTCTTCGTCGCGATTGGCGGACTGGTTGGACGCGATGATGCCCTCGTTCGCCTTGATGAGCTGAATACATTCGTTCATCTTGTCAGTCTCAAATACCCTCTGACAATCCATCAAAGCGCTTGATTGCTTGCTTGCTTGACGCTTTGGGAGTTGCTGTCATACCTTTCCGCCAATCTCGACGTCTTCTTTCGCCGTGCGCTTGATCGCCATTGCTGACGCAGTGTGGTATCGGCACAGCTCCTCCACAAACGCCGGCGCGAGGGACGGGTTGGCTTTCAGCTCTGCCAGTTGTTCTGGGTGCTGCGCGAGAGTTACCACGCCCTGGCACACAACTTGTCAGTTGGTGATGTTTACTTCTAAGCTTCCCTCTGTTCTTCACCGTTTGGTATGCTTTTTTCGACATCCGTAATGGAGAGTGAATCAGAAAGAGAATGGGGCAGAAGATGAAACTGACCAGCGCAATCATGTTCACCATGGTGGCATTGCCGGCGACGAGCAGCAAGAATGCAATCTGCACCGCGTCCGCCTTGTCCAAGTGTCCTGGGTTGACCTGCTCCACCACCAGCTTGCTGACGAGGTCTTCCTTTGGCTCTTCGATGCGCTTGTCGACCAGCCCGGTCAGGTACGAAAGTAGCTCTCTGGCGCGCAGTCAGCCATTGAGTTTCGAAGAGGCCTTGAATAAAGAACAAATAGAAAACTTGGAAGTTCATGTTGGGACCTACTGGTTTGCAGCCGAAGCCTCCCTCGCGCTCGCGCTCCCGTTGCTACGTATCGAGCTCTGCGTCGTCAAGAACTCGAGGTCCTCGAACGGCACGCCGAGGATGGTGTAGATGATCTGTTTGTCGACAGCATCCGTGTCAGTAAGTGCCGAAAAACACACTCACGCTCTGATCTAATCCACGGTCAAAATATCCAAAACGGAAGGGTAAAGCTCACATATGAGGGCACAGGAAGAGCAAAATGCTGGATGAGATCGATCGGCCCACTGGCACATCCCTTGGCCTTGAGACTGTCCAAAAGGTCATTGACGGTCTTCCGGATGTACGGCTCCAGTGTTTTGACATGCTCCGGCGTAAACATTCCCTCGACCATGCCCCTGAGCGTGGCCCATGTTAGCATCATCGTCAGACGAGCACTGATACTTTTGCCATGCACGAACCTTTGCCTCATGTGCTCGGGAGGATCCATATCCACGAATGTCGGCCTGCTTTTCGCGGCCAGTTTCCCGCCAGCGCTCAGCTCAGGGAACCCGGGTCGTGTGCGCTCCTAGGAGCGGGAATCAGCAATTCAAATCGCTCACACTCATACGAGTTTCGAGCCTGGCCGACAGACCTTGGAGAGCCTCGGATCCGTGGCCACTTTGCAAAGGTCGCCGTGCTTGGTCACCAGCCAGGCCAGCGTGCCATCGAACAGCTTGACCTGGGAGACCGGGTTCGTTTTCCGGAGACGCGCGAACTCTGCCGGTGGCTCCAAGCCGCTGGCGCGCTTGAAGGGGAAGCTGGGGATCTCGTCTGCGCCCATGGCTGAGGAGGTCGAGCAGGACTGTTTGGGCCTTTTGGGGTGCTGTAAGGGGTAGTACACTACAGGAAACAGAAGTGTGCTTGAAGTGTTTATTAGAGTTGTTAAGGTCGTTTGCTTGAGAGGCGATAGTTTACGCAAGGAATTCATGTTCACCAGATCTTTATTTGATGCGAAATGGCTTAATTATATATGTTTGTATAAAGGTTAATGTCAATGTCATCGTGCCACGCTGGATTACCGCCCGTTCTGACATCTCCTCAACTCCGCGTCGCTTCTTATGTCACGCTACCATCAGTGCACATTACCTAGTATATTTCCGCGGAAGGGACAAAATCCTCACGTGCATTACGCTGCCATGTTCCAGGATCCAAGTTCTCATTACGAAGTAAAGCGGAGACTCTGCATCATTCCCGCGTGTTGATGCTACACGAACCAAACCTTGCCCCGCGCTCCCGCGGAGATGGGCAAATCCCGCTTACTCATCCGGAGAACGATGGTTTTCGTTTGAATTAGTGGAAGGGAATCGTTTGTGGAGGTGTGGTATTAATAAGACCCAAGGTAAAGATTCTTTGTCGTGGCATGTGGTATGCGAGAGTGGTCTGACTTGGGAATTGGGGATGAGTAAGAAGGCTCGGCATCTATATTAACGAAAATGGTTAGGGCGTACCGTACATGTATATTACGGCTATTAATGTATCGTTCTTCTGTCACCTGCCATTGCTACCTACCATATTAATCTGTGAGAATGGAGGAAATGCGATAATCACTAGCTGGCACGGCTAAAAGGTGATTATGGCACGGGCGTTACCGTACCTTAACGACATTCACTGGCCTGCGTTTTGATTATACACAGTAGGGCAATGTTTTAGGCTGATGGTATATAGGAGACACAGAAAGGAGGAGTGGCCACTGACCATTTTGCCTTGATAGCATAATTAGATATGTCAGGTCTTGGCTGCGTGGAAGATGCAACTCGGAGAACTGCAGTAGATCATTTGTCCGGACATCATCGTCAAGGCACAACACCATCCATACAGAACTAGGCATATGATACTCACATAGAATGGCAGCCCCGACCCACAGCCCGGGTACCACCGCTCGTAAGCCAGCATGGTAACATATCTAGGCAGAGGGCACTCATACGGACTGACTACCCCAACTGATAGCCTGGTATCGCCGCTTGTAAGCCATCATGTAACATTGGTGGGAATGGCATCAACACAGATTGGCTGCCCCGACTCACAGCCTGAATGCCGCTTCTTATAAGCTAACATGACAACACAGCTAGGCAGAGGGCACTCACAGATTGGCTGCCCAAACTCACAAGCCTGGGTACGGTTACTTATAAGCCATCATGGCACCGCAGCTAGGTAAGCAGAGGACACTCACACGAATTGGCTGCCCTAACTGGCGGCCTGGGTACCATCGCTTGTAAGCCAGCTTGGCAACACAGATAAGCGGATGGCACTCACACTTGACGATATAACCCCGATTCACTCTACAACACCCACTTCACTCGAACATCAAAAGCAAAAGCCCACAGCGAGTCTCAACGTATGTAGATACGGATGTATTTATCATAACAGCCTGAGTTGAGTCTTGTGCCTGACTAGAAACAACCCTGTCACGAAAGCTATAAAAGTCAAGGCATCGCAGCAACCGAACCGAAACCGAGCCAAACCGAATCAGCGCCACCACAGTGATAAAAAGGAGAAATACGACAATGAAAACAGACCAGCGTCCACCTCACACCACCAGGAAAGTTGTCCATCCCCGGCCGGGGCCGTCATCTGTGGCAGGCCGGGTGGGTCAAAAATCCCTGAGAATCAGCAGTATCCGACCATGCATGATATGTCCATCCATCCATCCATCAAAGCAGTCGTCCAACGAAAAGAAAACAGAAAAACAGAAAAACGGAAAAAGGAAAAGAACCGCCGACGCCTACACACAGTGCGTGCGTGTCCGGGCATAATACCACCGCGCCCACCGCGCCCACCGCGCCCACCGCGCTCACTTGGTAATATACAGATATACAACAGGCTTCTGGCCAGGTAATCCAGTGCGGGAGGCGTCCCAGCCCATCTCCTTGCACGTCCGCTTCATGGCATCCTTGTCGTTGCCCATGAGGATGATCCCGCGGTACCAGCGGCCGCCGCCGCCCTGGACGACCTCGGTGATGACGTTGCGCTTCTTCTCGGGGTTGGTCGCGCCGAAGCCGGCCATGAGCTCCGCGACGGTCGTGTTGACGGGCACGTGGCAGGCGTGGAACTCGAAGACCGCGTTGGGCCGGTGCTCCCACGGCGGGCGGGCGCCGCACTTGAGCACGTGGATCTTTGTGTGCTCCGGCGGGAAGAAGTAATTATAGCCCGGCTCGCAGCCGACGCCGCCGGTGCTGTTGTTCATGTTGACGGCTGGCATGGTCGGGTCCACGCGCGGGTACGCCTGCGGGAGCCGGTTGCTGCCGTGCAGGCCCGAGGTGTATTGGTACGGCCGCTGGTTGACTTGCGTCGTGGCGAAGGTCGTGCCAATGGCCGGCGGGTGCTGGATCATGTAGGAGTAGCCGCCGTAGTTGGCGGGAGCGGGGTAGCCCGCGATGTACGGGTAGGTGGTCGGGGCCGGGGCCGGGGCCGGGGCCGGGGCGGGGAATCCTGTGACGGGGAAGCCCGCGCCTGGGTAGTGCGCGCAGTTGGGACGGGGGCCGTTGCGAGGCGGGGGCGGGCCTGTGTCGCGGCCGTGAATGGGATTGTATCCGGCGCCAACGAAGTGGGTGGCCATGGTCGGTGGTTTGTGGTGATGGGTGTATTGGTTAGGGAGTTAATTGGAGGGGACAAATTCCTCGATCCAGCCGCGTTCAGAGGTGAATCGAGTTGTCCAGCGGCCGGGGCGGTTGGAAGCAACCCAGGTGCCTGTTTGGGAGTGGCTGGATAATGCTGGGTCAGGGCAGATGTGGCTTTGTGGTGGTGATGGAGTTGTTCTCCAGCTGCCGGGGCTTGTGGAAGTGATCCAGGCGTCTGTGACAGATTCGGTGTCCTCGTGTGAGGAAGAGTAGAGATACAGACCCTCGAGATCGTCGTCTAGTTCCTCGAGCTGAGGTTGGGTGACCGGACGCAAAGGGTAGACGAGGAAGATCTCGCCTTGCCACAGGTTGTTTCCTCTGGCGTCGTAGAAGTTGCCGATGACGAGGAAGTACCAAGACTGGGTGCTGTGGCTGTAGCTGGATAGCCTCCGGATGGTGCACTTGGCGATTGGGTCTGGCAAGTCCGAAATAAAATCGGACTCCTCGAAGATGGCCGATGCCAGTTTTGGTAGGAAATACCTGCTGGCGGAGATGCCAGCAGAAAAACGAGTGGCTGATGGGGACAAGTCGGATGAGTGGTGGTGGTTTGGATGCGTAAAACAGCAAGAGATGTCAAGCCGGGAGAGCAGACAAATTATATACCCATGGGCGATGGCTCAGGGGTGAATGTTGCTGGGTCCCGCTGACTCATGGCCGATACCATCGTGCTCTTGTTGACACACGAGATTCCCAAAGCGGAACCTTCACCCTCTTGGCCTTCCGCCCCTGAGTAACCCAGTTCCCTGTTCCGGTCCCGCCGCCCAACTCATGACCCGAGGCATGCCGGTTGGGCATTCTTCCCATAGATGGGACGAGTCCAGGTTGAGCTCCATGAAAGCGGTCATACGATGGCCATGCCTGCCTGAAACAATGAGTTGGTCATGTCAGGGAGTAGGGACGAAGTTTACCCGCTTTGCTCGTCGATGACTGGCTCCTTGGTCTGATGTCGACAAGAGGGAGGCTCAGAGGTCGACAAGAGGGAGGCTCAGAGGTTGACAGCGGGTGCTGCTGGCCGCAGAGACGGGTCATTGGCCAGTGGGCGGTCGGATGGGGAGGACTTCGATCGATGGTGTGAACTCATGGACGCCAAGTTCCCTACATCCAAGTAGAGAGACGGCCCAGAAAGGAAAGACTTCCAGCATGGACGGGCTGGGACCTGAGGGCAGACCTCATCATTGTATAGGCCTCTAGGTTGTGGGAAGATACCGTCATTCTCCGACAGTCGTCCCGGCAAGTCCCAAATGTTCATTTTGTCATTGTGCGCATGATCAACAACTGCATGCCAGTCTTCTTTCGGGTCGTCTTCCACGGCTATCACCGGGACAGGTTGACGAGCTTCAGGGGAGGGTGACTTAAGTAAACCCAGCCCGCTGCCGAAGATCTTGGTATGAAGCCAGCGAGTCCAAGATGATTGCACAGATCTCGAGAGGTCAGACCGAGGCGGGATGTGTCACCAGGACTCGCACGCTGTCGGGAGTGGTCATGCCACTCGCCCAGCCGAGAACCATGATCAAGCTCAAACACTCCCCTCCTCGGATTTTCTGCAATCTCGCAACGCCCGATGCACAGATGCCCACGCCGGTGAGTAATGGCAACGCTGCCGCTTCTGGGTGCGTGTGCTTCGGGCCCAAAAAGTCCAGTCTAGTCCACTGACCCAGGCATGCGCCCCTTCTCATCTCATGGGCCACAAAGACGAGCAGACCACCGTGATGCGTAATAACCCACACCAAGCCACTCTCGAGTCGGCTCAAGTTCGGGAGGGGTCACAATGGCGCGTGGAAGGGGATTGCGTTAGTCAATGGAAACCGCCGGGTCTGGTGTGAATCAGGTTCCCGTTCCACGGCCTGATTTGGACGACAACTGGTGCCAGGAGGAGAACAGCACCCGACGTGAAGTCTGTTCGGATGGGCGCTTGGAATGAAAAATCAGGATCTATCTCGGTGCCGAGACGTGAGGATTGGTGGCCGTGAAGGAGCCGGCGCGAGCAGTAAAGGTAGAGCGAGGTGGAAGGAATCGCTGTTGAGCCTCCTGGTGTATCGGGTTGACGAGTGGGAGGGAAGACTTGCTAGAAGGTTGGTCAGCCGATGGTTTCCGTTTCAACATTGCCCAATTGTCCCTACGCGTGGACTTGACTCTTCCCTCCCGCCCGACAAGGAACACCGTGTACATTTGGTCGACAGTCGTGAAGATTTCGTTCTCACAGCGTGAAGGGTACATCGACCATGTCCCAATTACATCCCGCACCAAATGAATCCCAGATCCCCAAAAACTACCCCGCCAGATAGAAGCCAGACACTGTGCATGCTAAACGCCCAGACCAAAACGCCAAATTACAGCAAAGCGCTCAAAACATTCCCACTCCAATCGTAAATCCAGTTGATGATGACCCGATTCCATCAATCGCCCATACCCTCGTCCTTCTCGACTATCCTCACGCCAGCGCCCTTCTTGCCCTCCTCGACCTCTCGCCGGACCTGCTTCCTCTTCTCCACCTCCGTGATCAAACCCTTCAGATACACCTCGGCCTGCACGGTGGCGCTGTACGACTCGGCCGTCCAACTCCACATGTTCTTGCGCGCGGGGTCGGCGCCGGCGGCGAGCAGGGTGCGCAGCACGAGCAGGTTGCCGGTGCTGCTGGCAAAGTGTAGCGCCGTGTTGCCCTCGAGGTCGGCCTGGGCCAGGGCGGCGGGGGTGCCGCTGGGGGCCCAGGTGAGCAGGATCTGCACGACGGTGTCGTGGCCGTGCAGGCTGGCCTCCATGATGGCGTCGCGGCCGCGGGCGTCCTGGCGCAGGATCGTGGCCGGCGCGTGCTCGCAGAGGAAGTGCACCACCTCGGTGTGGCCGGCCGCGGCCGCCAGCATCAGCGCCGTCTGGTGGTCCTCGTTGAGCGAGGGCGTCTCGGCGTCGTGGCCCAGCGCCACCAGCGTGCGGCAGATGGCCAGGTGGCCCAGCGACGCGGCCAGGTGCAGGTTCGTGTTGGCGTTGCCGAGCGCCGAGTGGTCTGGGTTCTGCACGAGGTCGGGGTGGGACTTGAGGATGCGCGCCACGAGGAGCGCGTCGTTGGCGTGGATGGCCCGGCGCAGGCGGATTGAGGGGTCGATCCTGCAGAAGTCGAGGGGCAATTGCGTGAGTTGAGTCTGGGACGAGGGAGGGAGGGAGGTACCTAGGTCAGGTAGGTATTGACTTGGGGTTGGGCTCACATTGTGCTGGCGGTGCTACGTAGAAAGTCATCTAGCAGCAATCTCCAGAATCGACAGATGACGGCGGTGTGTTTGTTGGCGGATTGGGAACTCCGAACTCGGGGAGGGAGGGAGCGAGGGAGACGTGACGTGACGTGACGTGACGGGCGCACCTGCTGCTGCTGTCCAAGGGTCAAGCTGCGGAGAATGGCGGGGCAGCTGCACCATCACTCGGGCGCCGCATTCGCACTCGGGCACAGCGATTCGACTCGAGATTACGGGTTGGTTTCAACATCCTGACAGGGGGGGTTTCACCACGCTATTGAGAACAAGGCTTGCATCTCCAAGCGGGTGCATTCCAGTATTAAATGCAAGCACTTTGCTGCTTCGCTTCGACAGTGGATTTCCAGTCCCTTCCTTCCGTGGGTCGTGAATGACGCAACAGCGACCTCGAAGATGGCCCAAGCTTCCCGCAGTCTGCCGCCTCCACCCAGTTCGTTTCATGTCAAGAATTCACTGCACCCGGCGTGGCAAGTTGGCATGAGAATTGGTGTCAAGAAACGGCCCAACGACCGCAACATGTGTGCATGAGATTTGTAGGGGGTGTCGAGAGATAATAACTACCAGAATACTACCGGACGATGCTTTTATTAACGCAACTGTCAATGTCCAAACCACTCATACTCCTCACCCCCCCACACCACCACTACCTGCCTCACCTCACCCATGATCGTGCCCTGGCCCGCCGCTCCGCCGCCAGTAGCTTCGCCGCCCTGTCCGCCTTCTTCTTCACTCGCAGCTGGTGCTGACCGTCGACGACGAAGAGCATTGTCGCCGCAGCAATGAGGAAAGAAAACACCATCGAGGGAATGATATACTCGTCGTGGCCGCGGTCGAACTCTCCCGACGCGACCACCCACACAACGAGCCTGAGTGCAACGCTCAATGCCCCTGCCGCGATAAAGCATCGAAACACCAATGCCCGCCTCGTCTGCCCGATCGTCATGCGCCACCGTCGCTCACCCCAGGGGTCCGTTGACGGGTCTCCCACGTACCAGTTGACACCCTCCTTCAGGCCCATCCAAAAGTAGGTTAACACGGCCTGATGGGTGTGTGGCCGGTTGGTTGTCAGTTAATTAGATTCTGTTGGTTCAATGCTGTGCAAGGAGCAGACTCACCAGCGGGAATGCGGAAGAAAACAGCACGCCGGGCTCGCCGTCCCAGCTCCCCGTAACCGACATGCGCACTTTCCGGGTGGGCCAGAGTACCATGAAGATGAACACGATGGCGAGGAAAAAGATGGAGGGCTCCAGCCGGTCCAGCAGGCGGTCCTAGCCTTGTTGGGCCTTTCCCCGAAGCGAAGAGCGGGCGTGCGGCTCGGAGCTGTCAGGCATGGTGGTGGCGGTGGCGGTGGTGATGGTATTGATGGTGGTTGGATATGCGAGAAATTGTCGGGGGATTGAGAATTCGATATTTACGCTGGTGGGAGAGGTCGACTTGTAGGTGGTGACGGCAAGCGCCTTTTTCCTGCGACTAGGCGCCTCCCCGGTCACGACGGTCCGTGGGCTGTTGCTGCGTCTGCAGAGGCGGAAAAGGAGGGGGAAAAAAGGTCGTCGCAACTGATGAGCCTCCGGGTCCGCTTTTGTCACGTCCGCCACTCACCCAACGCAGTTCTCTCCTACCGTACTGGAAAGGGAAGGTCGCGCAAAGTCGCACCGGACACACCGAGCGTGAGAAGGCAGTCGCAGGAAGAAGGCGAGGCTAACATCACCACAAGTAGGGCAGGAGCCAAGGTCTGTGTGCATCCCACATCATGTTGGCAGTCGCACCCGCAATTCCGTTCAGGGGTTTGTTTACTTCAATCACTTACTTACGAAGCCTTTGCATCAAGTACCTTACCCACTCGCCCTCGCATAAACTAATTACAACGCATCTCGAGACTAATTTAGCTAGATTTCTAACCGACCTCGCCATGTCTGTGAATTTTCACGTCGTCAGCTTGAACCGCTCGCATTGAGCGGGCGGCACTCTGGCAGCTCAAGCACAGTCAACGGGGCGGGGATTTTCGCAATGGACCAGTCCTCCGATACCTTCGGGTTGCCAAAGGGACGCAAGGCAGACAACCGAAGCTGATACGACTTGCCCGGCTGGACTCTGCCCTGGGTAAAGTTCCCGTCCCAATGCAGGTAGATGCTCTGCTCGTCCTTCCACAGCCAGGGGACCAAGTCCCACTGTGTAAGAAACCAATTCACATTAAACAGACGATACCGCTCGACCAGACCGTACATGTTCTTGACGCCGTAGCGCCAGCCGCCCGGGTCGCTGCCGCGCACACGCGTCGTTCCCTCCGGCAGCGGATCAGGCATGACACCTTTCAGATCCGAGGTCGCGGTCGCGAGCGCCGCCGTGCCGGCGAACCCCCGCGAGCGCTCCAGCGGCCAGCGCAGGTCCGAGTCCACCCACGGCTCCTCGAAGACATCCAGCCGCAGCCTCCGGGTGCCCCATTCGACCGGGCGGGCCCGGAGAGTCACGCGCGAGAGGATGCTGGGCGCCCACTGCGGCCACTGGAACGCCAGGCGCGGGGTCGCCGACTGGTTGAACACCTGGACCTCGTCGTATCCGCACAACGTCGACATGTCCGACATGTCGGAGGCCAACGGCGGCTCGGTGTCGGCGTGCGCGAGGAGGTTGCCGACTTCCTTCTTGAGGTCGAACGCGGCGCCCATGTAGGGCACGGCCAGCTCCTCGCCGTTGCTGGCGCGGACGAGGATCCGGCCGTTGTAGACCGGCCACTTGCCCGCGCGCTTGGCCTTTGGGGGTCTGAAGAAGAACGGGACCGTCTTGGACTCGCCGGGGCCGAGGGTGATGTTCTGCGTGTTTTCCTTTGGCGTTCCGAGGACCGCGAAGGTCTTTTTCACGCCGTTCCTTCGATGCTCGCGGGCCCGCAGGGTCGTCAGCCAGTCGTGCGAGAAGGTGTATGAAAGGGTGTCGGGCCCGTCGTTTGTGATCTCGATGTCGTGTCTGCGGTTGAAATTGGCCGTGTCGTTTAGAGAGAGACTCGTGAAGGTCAGGGAGGTGTGGTAGTTGACGACCTTGACCGCGTTGATCAGGCCAGATCCCGCGACCAGGGTCGATGGGCGATTATCCGGCTTCAGGTCCGGCCGCCTGGTGCCCGATGACCTGATCCGATTGATGATCTTCTTGGCGATCTCCGGGCCGTGTGTGCTCCTGCCCCCGTGCTTTGCAATATAGAGGGCCGCGACCCCGGCCACGTATGGTGCTGCCATGGACGTGCCCGTGTGCGCGGGCCAGGTTGCCACCATGGGCACGGGGCTTGTGCCATTGTACGCCAGCCATGTGCTATGGATAGCGGTTCCTGGTGCCGCGATATCTGGCTTCTGCGCGAGTTCGAACGTTCCACCCCAGGAGGAGGACGGGCTCATCAAACCACCGGCTTTTTCATTCTCCATAGAGATCACCGTGCCGCTCGTGTTGTCGTCGAAAGTGATATGGACCCACCGGTGGGTTTTGGTGAAGGCAAGAATCTTGACCGCGGCCTTTTGCTCGATCAGCCCCATCCCAACGCCGTCGATCGCGTCCAGGTACAGCGGTTTCTTGATATCGTGAACCATGTTGGGCTTCTCCAGGCGGTGCAGGTGCTTGTCCATGTCGTCGGGGATGTCGTCGCTGTAGAGCAGGACATATTTCACTCCCACCTTCTTGAGGTAGTTCGTCTTTGTCTCCCTGAAACACGGGCCGTATCGCCGGACCAAAAACACCGTGCGGTTGCGATCGACGTCCATGCTCGGGAGCAAGAAGCAAGCCGTGCCGAGGGACATCACCCGCATGGGGATCCCCCAGACTTCGCGGAACGCGTCCATGGGATTCCAGTCTCTCAACTTCGGGTGGTCCCCTTCGTGATCCGTTGGATATGGCCTGAGCAGTGGATCCTGAGTCACTTGTCGCGGGTCGATGAGGCCTGTTGTGAATCCCGTTGTTGTCTTCCCGTCGTATTCCGTGGCGGTGATCGTGAGGGGGTTTCCGGGCAGGACGGTTGGGTGGACGTTGGCGACACATAGCGTGTGGATGCTCCCGCAGTACGGGCTGATCCAGAAAGGGTTCAGTGTCCTTCCTTGGTTTCCAGCCGCTACGACGATGATCACTCCGCTCTCGATGAGTCGCTCTGCCAGGCGAGATATGGGGGAGTCTGTGAACGCCGCCCCATCGGCCGCGACACTCATGCTGATGATATCTGCCTAGATAGCACGCGTTGATTAGAACCGAGGTTTGCAACCTAATTAGAGCGCAAGGTATCATCCAAGTAACTTCTTAGCACTTACTCCGTCGCGATATGCCTGTTTCCATGCATCCATGACCTGCTCCTCTCGCCGGCCATGTTCCGGCCCGTGGAGCTTGTAAAACAGCAGGCTTGCTTTGGGAGCGACGCCAGTGAACCCATGGCCTTTGCCAGCAATGACGCCAGCGACCTGGGATCCATGTCCCCAGCCCCTTTCTCTGTCCTCAAACCCTGCTGCTGATTCTCGTCCTGTCTGCTCGAGAGGTGGAGGCTGCGCAAGCTCCGCCTCGCTGTATCCGACATCCACGGGATTGACCAGGGGTTTAAAGCTAGGGCCAAAGGAACCAGTAAGCTGGAAGGCGGATGTTTGTTAGTGTTAATTGTGAATCGTCTCCAGCCATGTGATCTCAGTGGTTGGCCGCAACTTACACCTGGATGACCATAATAAGTGCCAGTGTCCAAGATAGCAATCTTGGCGCCGGCTCCAAGAATGCCCTCCTTGTGAAGCTGATCCACCCCAGTCATCTTGTGAAGCATCTCCGAGTAGCTCTCAGCCTTGGGTGTTGAATTGAGGTCATCTCGCCGACTTAGGGCCGGCTGTTCATGTTTCAGCGATCGAGGAGGTCCAACTTTCAGGTCGTCTCGGCGAAGTGAGGCTAGGTCGCTCCTAGCCCCCCAGGCACTTCGCACGCCTTCGAGAGACTTGATAGATTCAAGAGGGAGAGTAGAGTCGCAACTGAGGCCCGGGAGAGGCTCGTCGGTCCATCTGCGGGAAATCTTTGCCGAGGGGTCTGCAGCAACTAATGCCGTTGCGACTAAGCTGACCTTGGACGCCTTCTCGTTCAAGTGTCAGGTTCTCAAACATCGACCAGGAAGAAGAATGGCTTGTTGGGGATACTAACATCGTGGGCCTCGATGATATATTGTGTCGCAGGTCCAGGAAGGTTTGGCCCGATTGCGGGCAAACCAAATGGTGGCGTCAGCGCAGCGGTGGTGGTGGTGCTGCTGCGTGAATCGACCCAAGACAATCCACCGCCAATAAATGGCGAAAAGGCCAGAAATATGGAGAAAATCCTCATGCTCGATTTGGACGCTGGAGTGGAAGGATAGAAAGGTCGACGTAACGAAGGAAACAAGAGAGGACATGAATCCGGGACATGGAACCTCGGCATTCGATGGATCCACATGACGTTTATAAAACACCAAAGAAGCCGAGTCTACGCAGAAAATCAGCATCATGATACATTCTTGAGGAGAGTCAGACACGCCACAAGGAGGAGAAGCTTCATGTTATCTCCACAAGCATTTAGACAAGCGGATCCGAAATGTGTATGCCCGATCGGATATACCATACTCGACCCAGTTTTACACTGCCAAACCAATATCGAACACTGGATCAGCGAATTACTAGTAAAGAAAAACTGGGCAACTTATCGAAAGTTGAACAATACAACAGAACACTAAGATTGAAACGCCCGTGCGCGTAAAACGAGTAAACAAAGCCCCTGAGAGGGATACACTATGTGTCGTGACCGGGTGATTTTGACCTTGCGCCCCTGATTCCGATCTGAGAAGTCCGACTATTTGTGTTAATAGCTCGAAGCAAAAAAGGGTTTGCATAGCATTAGGCGTCGCCGGGAGATTGACCATCTTCTCAGACATCCTGCTAACATGTTGCACACACTATCAATAAGCAAACGCCTGGGAAACGGATTTGACCACCAATTAACACAGTAAATAGAACCGACCCTCCAGCTGTTATACTATTTAGCCTCTTAATACCAGTTTTCCCTAGATTGACAGCAGTATTGTGCAGACGACCTTTCCCCGCAGGAAGTAAACAAAGCTCCTAAACGCGCTGTTTGTAAACTTGGCCCCCAGCTTCAGCCCGCGCGTTCAGTCACCTGCACCCACAGGTCGTGGATGATGAAAATCCCAGCCGCGTTCTTGGTCTTCCACGGCGTGGCCGGGTAGACGAGATCCAGGTCAAAGTTCCGCATTATCTGCCACGGTCATGACCGTCAGCTCGCTTATCTTGACAACCTAAAGCCATCAATAACACTGCGCGCCACTGCCGTACGTACCTCAAAAATGCTCTTATTCAACTCAATCTTGGCGACATGCATGCCAAGACAGTGCCACCGGCCGTAGCCAAACATGAGATCGTTCGTCCGCGTCATGGCAGCAAGACGCTCCGGGTCGGCCTCGAACCAGCGCTCGGGACGGAACACATCCGCATCATCCCCATACAACGCCCTGTCATGATGCATCGCAACCGCAGAATACCCAATCTGCGCGCCTCCCGGCAAGAAAACAGGCTTCCCGTCCACGCCGACGACCGTGTCTCCACCCGGGGGCACATCGCGCGGGAACACGTTCGTCACGGCCGGCCACACGCGCATGCTCTCGCGAACCACGGCCTGCAGGTAGGGCAGCTGCTTGGCCGCCGCGTTGGAGATGATCCCCGCCCCCTTTGCGGGCGCGAGACTATCCCGCACGGCTTGGTCGATTTCCCTCTGCAGCTTCACCCGCACGCGCGAGCTGGAGATGAGATAGAGGATAGTCGCGCGGAGGGTGCCGGCTGTGGTGTCGGAACCCGCGATGAGCTGCAGCAGCGCCTCAATGCGGAGATCGTCGCCGCGCAAGCCGTTGCGGATGTACGACGAGAGCATGTCGGAGCGCTTCGTGTTGTCGACGCCCGGCGCGGTGCGCTCGTCCACGAAGCCGTTGACCTTGGCCATCATCTTGCCGAACCCGCGCGCGTCGTTGGGCGACGGGACCAGCTGCTTGCCGATCCAGGGAAGCTTTAAGATGAAGCCCAGGCCGAGCGCGGCGACTCGCGAGTTGGCCGTCAGGCCCTGGTCGGTCGACTTGACGTAGTCGTCGATGTCGTCGTCGGCGTCGAGGAGGCCGAGTTTCTTGCCCAGGCCCACGCTGCTGATGATGTCGAGCGTCAGGAACTGGATCTTCATGGCCAGGTCGACTTTTACTGCGCGGTTCTCGGTCGAGAGGTATTTGGACCGGAGGAGGGCGATGAATTCTTGCAGACAGGCGTCGAGGGAGGGTTCCATTTCTTTGTTGTCGCGGCCCGAGTACTGCCAGGTACCAGGTATGTGTTAGAGACCGACAAACAATGGGGATGAGCAGAATTGCGTGAGGTTGCCGCAATGAGATACTTACACCAGTAGCCAGTCGCTTCCTCCGCGCATCGTGACAGTCGTTGTTGGTGTCGGTGAAGACGTTGTCTTTCCCATGTTCCATTCGGAAGGAGTGATAATACCAATCCGACCGCTTGTAGCCTGCCTTCAGGTTCACCTGGGACCACACGCTGGGATCAGAAGTGATGAGCAAGTTGGGCCCGATGCGCGCAATTGGTCCTGCAGCCATCGCAGGGCGACGATGCCATGCCGAAGTCAGATGAGTTCCGAACAACGTAAAGGCGGCCAAACAGAAGTAATTCATTGGATTTCCGGGCTCCGGCTGAAAAAACATACCGTATTTGTCGCTCACTTGATGAAACCACTCGTGGCAAGCCGGACCGAGCTCGTGGATGCTATGCGGGATCCCCGAGAAGCCTGTTCCAAACGGCCCCTTGAAGTGGCGCAAGCGGTAGAACTGGTAGACCTTCTGCGTCAGGTAGGCCGCGAGAACAAAGGCCAGGACAGGCCACTTTTGGTCTGCCAAGGTTTGCAGGATTGTCATGGTGACTGGTCGATCGCTGGTGCCCTTGGAATAGAGATCTCTTCGAGTGAGGTATGGTTACAAGACCGTGTAGCCGAGAAGGATGATGAAGAGTTAAAAACAACAGGAAACCAAGCAGTGAGGGGACCTCCATTCTTGTACGACAACCATTGATGCGAGAACATCCCCCTGGCAATAAAACAACCATACCATCTCCAGCCATTCACGGTGCCTGGTATACATGATGAAGAGTGGGGTGCTCTGCGGTGCTTGGATGTCGCATACATCTCTAGGTATGCTGCGATATGTATGCCACAGCATGATAACACAGACATCCAATCAGAAACCAATCACCAAGAAACCATTGTCTTCGCCTGCAGATACCAGCGCAACATCCGCGTTGCACCGACCCAATGAGGCCTGCATCGTGCTGGGGGGTTGCATTGGTCGATGGGAGTAGCGGCAAGTCGGCACTGCAGCTACTTACTCCCTGACTTATCACGTAACGGTTGCACAAATATTGGATATCCCGCTCAGCGGTCATTGGTCCGGCGGGTGGTTGTTGCAGATGCCGAGATGTCTGGTCTGGCGATGCCATGTTCTGTCCGCCGCGTCGCGCTAGACGAACCTGGGTACAGACCCCTCGATGTTGCAGATAGGCATCGCCCCTCACTTCGCGCATGGTAGGGCTCAATTTGTAGACACCCGCTCTGCGGGTATGCGACGCCCTGTATCTTTGAAGTGATTCACAGTATCTTGGACGAGGATACCGTTTCTTGGAAATAGTGCCGATATAGATTCTGGTTTCTGATCATTTTTTACGGCCAATTTTACGACAGTCATTACAATGCCCATGCACACTCGACCAGCGCCCTGGTATACACATTCTCCCCAACTATCGCTACCATACTATCCCAGATACCCACCAGGTATGTCCTAAACCCTCCCTCGCTTCATTCCCAATCTCCTCCTTCCTTGCCAACAGATCCGACAGATTCTTCACCAACGTCATCCGCTCCTCCAGCTCGGCCCTCAGCTCCGCCAACTCCTCGTCCTTATCCTTCATCGCCTGCTTCATCTTCCGGCGCTCATCCTCCCTCACAAGCTGCGGGATCTGGAAAAAGGCCATCTCCTGCCTCTTCTGATAGGCGTCGCCCAGGCCCTTGGACTGCAGGTACTCCATGCCGTTGCCGATGAGCGGGAAAGGGGATATAATCCCACACCCACGTGTTCTCGAGGAATATGTTCTCCGGGCCGATTTTATCCGGGATGAAGGTGAAGGATCGGGTGTACTTATCCCAGTCATTCGCACGGTCCAGACTAGCTTTAGGAAGTTGTTGTGTGGTAGTGATGGGTCCGGTTCAGTTGCAGCACTTGAGGTGGCGGGGAGTTTCCAGAGCTTCTTGGGGATCCAGTGACTGATCACTCTCTCTTTTGTGAGTGTGAAGGTGTAGTTGTTTAAGCGCACCAGCACATTGAGGCGCGTGGCCATCAGCAGGATATTGATCGAACTGCGGATGGGAGGGAGATCCTTGTGGTGGAGAACGAGCTTGGTGTAGAGGTCGTTCGGGGTAAGGAACTTGACACGAGGGCACGAGTCCCGAACGTGCTCGTCCGTGTTGCAGAGCACACAGCCCAAGATATCGCCCCTGGTAGATGGCGGGCCACGACAGTGGGAGAGCTCGGGGTCTGGCTTGCGGCAGTGGCGGTTGCCACAGAGTCCGCTGTTGTATCCAAGCTTAATGCTGCCATATGTCAGTTTCGAGATGTGGGTTGGTGCTTAGGGAGTTATTTCTAGGGAGTCATACCTCTGCATCTTGGTTGCCGACAATCTAGGAGGTAATTGCACACTCTTGCCCTTGAGCCTCGGATCAATGGCTGTACTGTGGTGATTGCCAGCCGCCGGTGGGTGTTGGGATTGGTCATTTGTGTCTTCAGCCTCCAACCTTCTCTTGCGGTTCAAAGGCAGGGTAGGTTCGAGATTCACAACCCGGTCTTGTCGGTTTTAGGGTTAGTGTTCCAAATGGGCCGTCGACGGGAGATGCGTATTTAGATGGTTCGGGATTTCCACTGCCAAAGCTTGGGTTGGCAACTGGGAAGCCCATCGTATTGTCCGTGGCGCAGCCCCGGATGTTGGTTGGCATGCTAGGGAATGGGTTGTCCAAAGGATTTTCCACATTGCTGTGAGTCGTGGAAGCATTGTTGTCCGTTGGAAAAAAACGTGGAGCTGCCGAACATGCCCTCGTTAGCCTGAGAAGGGAACGGATGGCAAGCTAGAAGCGTGAGCACTGAATGCCGGGTTATTCATGGTATGAGAGCTCCCGAAGATGTCTTCCATGGTGGTAGGAAAGGAATTGTTCCGGGAAGAGGCGAAGGGGTCATCTATGGGGTTCGTCGAAGCTATGGCGCTATCGGAGGCATTTGGTGCCGAGAAAGCGTTTGAGGAGGCTCCCTGACCATCATAACTGCTCTGATCCAAGTTGTCGTGGCCCTGTCCACGGCCAGTCGAATCTCGTTTTGTTGGAGATGTAGGATTCATGGTGTTGATGACAGGAGGAGTAGGACGTGGATGTATCTGTACCGGATAACGACGAAGGCTGTCCGGGGGGTCTTTCTTTTCTTTCTGGCGGGGAAGAGGTGGTAGGTGAAGGGAAAAGAGAAGAAACTAAAGGGAGGGAAGACTGGCGAGGCAAATTTATAGATAGAAGAGGGAAAGGCATGGAGGGCAGATCTGGAACAGCGGGCGGGGGCTTGGTGGTGTCCGAATGAGACCCTTTCGTCCCAAGTCTGTTTGTTCGCCCACATGCTCATTCACCTCAACTCATTCACCAAAGCTGTCGCGTCACAACGTCATCTGATGTTTTTCCGGTTTCGAGTACTCACGCACCTTGCCGCGGGGAGAATCGACACCGCCGATTGGGTAATTTTCCTTTTCCCAGGCGCCATGACGGTGTCGTCAAGTTGAGATGAAAGGCTTGGCAAGAATTATCCGGCTTCGTGATGTCAACAATGGGGATAGGAGCTTGGGGCGCATTTCATGCTCGATAATGGCTGATGCAAGCCGCTGGTCAACAATTATTGGGCCTTTGAGGTTTCTTTTCCTCGTCATTTGCAGACCATGTTGGTTTTGTTGAAGATCAATAGTTCAAAAATGGCGTATTGCTCGGGCGCCCCTTTTCGCTCTAGGGGCACGTTCGCGGAATTACGTTACCAGGGTTCAAAGTAACACCGCTCAAACCCTAACCCTTGTACGTGCCGGTCGGGTAATTTCGCGAGGGTCTTCCTGTTCCCCAAGGGGTTGCCCCCCGAGGAAGCGCCAAAAGAAGCACGGCAGCATGGGCTGGTAGATACCTGTATATACACATACAAATGCTTGCATGTTCTGTACTAATTGTCTGGGAAGTCAAGGCCAGCCCGGATTGGTATGACCGACAACGACTCCTTGGCCACAGACTGGGATCAGAAAGAAAAGAAAAGTGGAACTACACGACCTGAGTTGGCAGTATCCAAGTAGTCAATATATCTATCTGAGCCCCAAAGACACCGAATGCTGAGAATAATCCCTCATCATGACCGTAGGCTGGAGGATCAAGTCCAAGCTGTACCCCTCTAACTGTCAGAATTACGGAAGGTTTAGGGGTAGCCACAACAGGGCCCCTGAGAGGGCGTCTGGCTGGATTCCAGCCACAACCCACTTTTCGCCGCCATTTGGGCACTGAACGCTGGGCCGGACCCACGCCGGAATTCAGGCCTGGGCAGAGCAATACATCACACCTTTGCACCCACTACGTTGACCCTGATTTTGCAGCTCTTCTGACACATCCTTCAGTGCAGATGTGATGTAATAATGTGCACATTCGAAAGCAATCAGGACTCGCGCCTACAAGTTTGGCGGACACTCTGCATAGCGTCATGGAGCATGTTGCAATACTTCTTCAAACACAAGCAGTATTACTTACCATTCCTACACTGGTTGTTTAAGGCTATTACGCGCAGGGTTTTCCCAAGAGTAGTGAAGCTGGGGCAAATGGAATTCGGCACAAAGTTAATGATAGCAAATGACTGGTAGGTAACTACCAGCCACCACAAATACCTCATCAAACTTCTAGCTTTAAACGTCACGTGTAGGACTCAGGGGGAGCGCCTCACTATTAATACCTCCTACCAGGCAGCTTCCAAGTGCAACCAGAGACTACTGCCTGGTACTTATTCGGGTCGTCACCTTATCGGTCTTGGCTGTAATCTTTATTGAAGCTTCCGTGACGACGCTCAACGTGTAGGTCTAGGTAACTTTTTCTCAATTACTCGGCTATCTCAGTACAGGGAGTCTCAATTGTCTAAAATATGTGATCAGTAGCAATCTAGGACGTAGCTTTCTTCAACCTACGCTCTGCCAAAATGCCGGTGACCAACCAAGTCTTTTGTAGTGCGAGTTACTGAATCTAGAGTCATTGATTAGAAACTTGCTCGTACACATCTGACCATTCCTGTTATCATCGATGACTGAAGTCTCAACCTCCGCGGTTTCAATACTTGAAGTAGCATCGCGGGCATAGGAGTACTGGTATGGTTCGTCACGTCGCTGTCGTTCCATGGTGATCATTGGCAAATCTCACATTCTCGCTTTACGCAGTCTCTGGGTAGTTTTCAACTACAATGGAACCTCGCTCTGCACCAGAGTGATTACCTGAGGTAGGTACCTGTAATTAGGCCTCGGAAGAACGATGGCAACAAAATGCATTAAATAACACAACTCTCATGTTGCCTGCGTGCATGTTAATCATCAACTTACAGGTAGTCTTCGATTGAACTCTATCAGCAGCCACAGGATCAGTAAGCTGGAGGGATCAGTCGTACCAAGGCATCCCAAATTTCATTCAGCCGAGAAATATGACTGACAGAGCGACCAAAGACGATGGCTATCGTGCCCTGTTAGCTTAGTGATTCTAAATATGCACGTGCTGCATAACAGCGAGTATAGCCCATCTCGTGCAACAGGAATGAAAGCAAGAGTGATAAAACCAAATTCCGCGTGCTAAACTGGGTAGAGGCCGGGGGTCTAACCAATGGATACCCTCCCTAAAAGTCTTGCTAATTTCTAATCCTCATATCACCTGGTCGTCAAGTCCGGTACTGATCTCCCCCTGCCTTTGCACTGATTACCTCAGCTGCAAAGAGATCGAGTGCTGCGCAAAATCCCGAAGCAAAATAGTCGGCCGGAGGAGCATGTCCAGACTGTACCCCTCCCACTCCCCAGTAGCCATGGTCCCATGGACGCAGTCGACCGCCTCCCTCGAAACCGCAGTCAAGTCAATCGCAGTATAATCATCGTCATCATACTTGACCAGCCCTCTCGAGATCATGTAAAACTCCCCGCCGTTCTCTTCTTCTTGGACCCTCTCCGTATCGACAAAGAAATCGCGCATCTCGTCCCAGCCTACCGGCGTCTTCGTCGACACACAATGGGACCGCCCCTCAGCCGGATTGACGAAGCGAATAAGCTCGAATACGAATGCCCGAACCAGATGGCACTCGATCTCCAAGACCTCTGCGGCAGTAAGGGGGTCCTGGTTCTCGTCTTCATCCGCTTTGAGGGCTTCCAGCAAACCACCCTCCAACCCGACAGCCTCGGCCATCAGCTGCCCAACAGCGGCAAAGCATCTGAACAGGGGAATATATATTTCGAGCGGCCCCGGTATCTCGTCATCCAGAAAGATGTAGTCGCGGTCCTGGAGATGTCTGCAGTGCTTGGCAAGGAAGCCAACCATCAACCACATGCCTCCCTTGTATGCCTGTGACTTGGCAATTCCTGCCAGATCGTCGTCTTTGACGTCGCGGGTCTCACACTAGGCGTGAGAGGCAAGAACCTGGCTCATGAGACGCAGCACGGCGTCGGGATCCTCAAGGAGTGTGGCTTGGATCGCGGCCATGATGATGATTGTTTTCTTCACCCGCGAGGACATGGTTTCTGAAAAGCACGGCGCTAGCAAGAAGGCTACCTTCAGGTTGTTGAACCGCAGAAGGAGCTAGTAGACTTGGTCCGGTGCGTTGGGCCCGATTGCCTGCTCCGGACTGCGCATGATGGTCTTGAGCTGGCGTCTCGTCCACTCGGCAGCTCGTGGGTATGATGGGTGCGTGCAGAGCTGCAGCTGTCGCAGACTGAGAGACGACCGCGGGTAGAAGTAGGTCGCGAGGAAAATCTCTTCCATACTTGGGTTGCACTCCCGGGCCTGCTCGGCGGGTGGGAGCTCGTCATCGGACTGGGGGGACGGGTAGTGCATATGAGCCTTGACGCTGTCGCTGGCGAATGCCTCGGCCTGGTCCATCGCTGACTTTTCGCGACGGACGCAGGGTTCGTAGACGGGACCTGCGAGGCCTTGGTCAAATAGTTTCCTCGCCCCGTGGCTAGCGATGATGATGTCCGTCAGGTCATCGTACGGGTACATGAAATGAAACGCCGGGTCGACCCCAATGATCTTGGGCTCGGGAGCGGCAGAGAACTTTGCCCAGGACTTTTGCACCACATTTATTGTGCTCGTGATCGAGATGTAGGGAGTGAAGTGTATGTTTTTCCCCCATTCTTGATCGGCACTCTGCAGCGTCTTCACTACCTCTGAATAGTCGCGGAAATCCGCAGCACAGACCATGGATAATCTTTGCGGCGGTGTGCCGCTTTGGCGGTTTGTTTGGGCTTGGTCGTGATACTTGATTGCAAGATCCGTCACTTCTTGCATCAGTAGGTCGAAGCTGCTTGAAGATGGATTGTAGTCGAGATTATGCGTTCTTGCTACACACTCCCCCGGCGCCAGAGGTGCAGTAGAGTCTTCCCAGCCGTACCGTCTCGGTAGCTCGCCGATGGCCTTGAGAACCTTATGCGACCACGACTGATCAGGCCCGCAGCTGGACAAAGTTACGATGCCAACAGTCTCGCGGCTCACACGGCTGTTTTCGCGCTTCTCGCGCATCCAGTCGAGAAGCAGGTCGGCCGCTGCCGTCGGCCAGAAGCTGTTGCTCACGACCGGGCATTCCAGGATGAACAAGCAGCGCTTGGTCCACAGGTCCTCGGCCGCTTCGTTGTCCTTCAGCGTGATGAAAAGTGCCCTCGAAGATTCCACGGCCAGACCTCTGACGGCGGCGTCTCGGTCGTACAAGGCGATGTCGGTGTGTTGTTTGAAGTAGTCCTGCGCTATGGATGCTTCCCGCTCTGTCGGTACGACGTAGATGAACTGGAAGTCGTACGATCGTATTTCTCTCATAATGTGTCTCAGGAGTGCCGCTCTTCTCGTCAAACCTGGGCAGGTCTTGATGTGTCCCGCGAGGGTACGGCGCCCCAGCAAGTCCTGAATAATGGAGAGGCCGAAGGGCTGGTCCCTGATCGGGGTGGCTTCGTGTTCAGAAAATGTAGAGAATGCCATGTTGATGAATGTTTTACAGGTAGGTACCTCGGAAAGCACTGGCGCTGGCTTCGAGATGGTGATGTATTACGGTGCTGATGCTGGCTTCGAGATGAGGTGCGGTGGTGACGGAAATGGGAACAAGTCGCGGATGGAGAAAGTATTTTGTCGTTATACAGACCAAAATTGTGCGAGTGGGATGGAGCATGGTTGTGAATCTGGTGTGAATCTCGAAGGTACCTGGTATCCAGACGCATTTACTCAGCCAAGCTTGTTAGGGGGGAGTTGCCTTGTCATCCCAAGCTAGTGAAGAGAGTGAATAAAAGACTGGACCAAATCCTTAACAGCCCTTGCACCAATCGCCGGCAGTAAATATGGCACATGTCTGCTTATGAGACAAGGTGAAAGTAGCATGGGATTCAATGTTCCTCCAACAGTCAACGGGGGGTTCAGTCGACGTAGGTGTACGAGAAATGTACTTTCATATCCCATTTATTACTGTAATGTCGAACATGCTGTCGCTGCATCCGGAAACGGCGGCCTTCCGAATCGGGTATGGCGCTCCGTCAGATTCGCGTCCTCGCACGGCCTCGCCGCGTGCGCCGTATAAATAGAGCCCCCTCCTCTCCGACGTCCCTTTCTTGTACTCTCGACTTTCTCCCTCCCACATCGCCTTCGCTCGGTCCCTGCCTCCTCATTTCCTTCGCTTTTTCCCCTGGCCCCCTTCATCCTGCAGCTCGCCAGCCAATGTCGCCCGCGCTCTGAATACCCTTTTCGCCAAGCCGGATGCCTTGTCCTTGCCCTCTCTGGCGTTCCCCAGCAGCGCCCGCCTCACGCGGCGATGCTGGATTTTTACGGTTCATTCTCCTGAGCTCTCGGCCGAGATGTTCCAGCCTTTACGGTGCATTTTATCTATGGCAACTTTTGACTCGACTCCAGCAGCCCCGACTCTGACTCGACTCCAGCAGCCCCGACTCTGACTCGACTCCAGCAGCCCCGACTCTGACTCGACCTCAAGCTTCCTCCGTTTGGAGCCGCTCAACACCCGCTTGGTTTTCCTCCTGAGCAGCGTCTCACCTCGTCCATCCCCCATCGCCCTGCCTGCCAGGGTACCTCCTAACGCCCGTAGGATTGGAATCCATGTCTGCCAGGTTGGTGCCCTGTTCCCCGTGCAATTCGCAAGGCTTGCACATCCTGACCGGTGACAAAATGCCGCAGGTATCGATTGCGTCGAATGCGGAGACGCCAGGAGTCCTTGCTTAGCCCATTCAGGCGTCTCAATCTGCAGATCGGAGAGCGCCCCCCCCCCCCCTTCTTGGCCATAATCGGACTGAATGCCAGCGCGGCTGCGGCGAGACATGCAGGCAGTCGGTCAGGAAAGCCGCGGATTAACCTAACTTGACTATGGTCTATTTCTGGGTCACGCCATCGGATCCGGGCTGGGGCGGGCAGGGGTTGGAAGGCCTTGCTGACAAGGCCGGCTGATGCGGTCCCCAAAGAGATGACGTGGCCTTGCGGGCGCGGCCGCCTTTGCTTGACCGACGGCGAGGCAGATCGGGCCCGAGGAGGAACTGGTTGGTGGAAACGACGAGATTCTGCCTTGCCATGGGCGGTACCAGAGACGGAACAAGGAGGGGGGCGCATACAGACGGACGCAGGAAGGCGTTGTAGGAGACGACACACCAACCACAGCTTCAGCCGAGCCACTCTCGGCAATCCATGACGGCGTTATGGACCACGCTGCCTCAGGGCAAGGGCCGTGATTCGTGGCGATACTATGTTCTGCGACACCTCCCGTTTTCCAGGCCTCCTTTCTATCTCGGCAATTGCATGATTGGTGGAGTTACGAGGGACCGGTGAATCAATATCTCGTCCCTCCCTGTACTAAACTGGGGAACCGCATGGGACGAGGCGTTTCACGGCCGAGCACGTTCCTCTTGCGAGCGGGGGTTGGGAGGTTGGTAAGGACGGAGACGGAGCTGGAGGCGGGGTCTGGCTCCTTGCCAGTTCAGCGATCGGGTCCGCCCTTCCTCGGTAAACACAGATATATTTCGCTCGTTCTCCAACACCCCAGGAATGCGAAGATGACCAGCTCGCACACCAAGCACTTCCAGGAAATCGTTCTTCCCTAAGCCTTTGGCATTTTCTGTAACTTACCGGCGCACAGCATCACTAGCAGCGCGAGATGGCAACAGTCTACCTCGACAACTAGGTCTTTTACAACCCCCTTGTGGCGGCGGGCCCCAGCCCTGCGAGTCGTGGGCTTCTCGTTCGGAAGGGGGACCCTGCTCCTTTCCTTCCGCCGCCGCCACAGCAGGATGCGCACGATTCTCGACATGGTGGTGCCGGGAAGTCGCAAGACAATGCGATCCTGATCCCTGATGGCGAGCCCGATGACGATTTCGACGATGGCCGATCCGACACGTCTTTCGCGTCGCTTGACGAGCTCGTCGCGGCTGCATCAAAGAAGCTTAAATCCAGCGGTGTTGCTGGTGCGGGGATGTACCTAACTCTCCCATACCCGGGCAGGCGAGTGCGCTAACATGCCTACGCAGGCGAAAGTCGCGACACTGTTCCCGACGATAGCGACGTGTCAGGGCCTTCGGTCACCAGTGGGCCTGGCCCAGACGACGAGTTTGCAAACGAGCAGCAACAGAGGTAGCCTAGGGCCTTCTCCAGAGACGTTGTCTGGCTCTCCCCGGCCGTCCGAAAAGCCATGCGGAACGACGGCGAATCAAGACGGTTCCATATGCCTTGACAACGAGGAAAGGGATAGGCGGTTCCCATTTTCATTAGCGGCGATCCGGCGGAGACGTGCCGCTCAGTCGCAATCCATGTTGGACCCTCATGGTCAGCCTCAAAGTCCACGCGAATCCCAGCAGCAGTCCGATGGCCCAGAGCACCATCATCTGGTTCTAGATGACAGAGGAGCGGGCACGCACACCCACACTGCCGGATGACGAGAGCACCAGCGAGCTCGAACCAGCGGATACCGAGCCACGCCTTCGGCCCCACGACGTGAGGAAAGGCTCTGGAACAACGAGGGCTAGTACCACCGAATTGCCCGACGAGGAGCAGGTCGACCTTCAGCAGAACACCGGTCGTTGTCGACGGCGGCGTCGTTGCGATACTGACGGCAAGGAGGACTGCTTTCCTATTGTGGGAAGTGACGCCAAGCAAGACAAAGATAGGGATTTCATTCAGCCACCACGAGGGAAGCGCCGCAAGGTAAACACAGCGCCCAAGAGGCAGGCAAAGCGCCGCCAAAGCCAGCGCAGAATTTCCAAGCCGCAATCTTCAGGGGCGTCCGCTTTGGAAGAGGAGACACTTGTGGCCGCTTTCGCAAGCTTTGAGGAATGGCCACTTGAAGCGGTCGTCCTCAAGCGCATTTGTATGGGCGGGGCACCGACGTTTCAGGTGCAGTTCACGTGGAATCCTTGTACGAATCATAGACAAAATGAACGCGCACCAGAAAGCTCGCAACGCAAGTCACTAGCAGGGAGGATTTCCTCGACGGCGCGCGCCCTCCCTTCAAGAGTTGCCTCTACGACTGAGAAGGTTCAAGGCGACGAGTATTTTAACGTCGAGGAGATTTTGAAGTGGCGACAGGGAGAAGAGGGACTGGAGTACCTGGTCAAGTGGGCAGGGTATGGGAAGAAGCACAATTCTTGGGAACCCCCTGCGCATTTCGAGCAATGTTTTGAGATCTTGGTGCAGTTCCACCAGGACGAGGGATTACTTCCACCTCGTATGTAGATTTAGGCTGAGTTTAGGGATAGTTGGGGTGGTTTGTCATTACTTGGGAACAGAGCAGGGATTCGTGTGCTTCATGGGATGTGCACACAAGAGGCCATTTTGTGAGTGCAGAGGAGATGCCTTGTGCAGGGAACGCAACTGAGAGGCCCGTAGCTAATGTGCGAGCTTGCAACAAGTAGTCACACCAGCTACATCATTAAATTCGGCGAGCGGTTCGTCAAAACGGTCTTGAGTTAAATTGGATAGGCGGTGAGTTCTTGAGCCGAAGCGTAGTCGAGACGGGAGTTAACCTCAAGTTATGGCTTCAAGAACTCACCGCCTACCCAGTTTAACACCGTTTCAACTCAAGAACTCACCGCCCGCCGACCCAGGACAGGATAGACAGTAGTCCCAGGACAGGATACGATAGGTCGTGGTCCCAGGACAGGATAGTATGTCCCAGGACAGGATAGGCAGTGGTCCCAGGACAGACGGGTGGTAGTCCCAGGACAGACGGGTGGTGGTCCCAGGATAGGCAGCAGTCCCAGGACAGGCAGTAGTCCCAGGACAGGCAGTAGTCCCAGGACAGGATAGGCAGTAGTCCCAGGACAGGATAGGCAGTAGTCCCAGGATAGGCAGTGGTCCCAGGACAGGACGGTGGTGTAGTCCCAGGACGGGGGGGTGGTGGTCCCAGGACAGGATGGGTAGTTGATGCCTCAGGCTAAAGTGCCTATCCTGTCCTGGGACTACTGCCTATCCTGTCCTGGGACCACTGTCACGGCTGGCTGAAATAAGCAGAGAGACAATGCTGCAATAGGCTTAATTCTATTACCGTAATCTAAAGCTAAGGAAAAAAGAAAAAAAAAGGAAAGAAGGAAAGGTTCTGCCTGCAATTGCCTTTTGCGTGCTAACACAGCGATGACTCATCAACCCCACTCAAGTCCCGCTGTGGCTGTGCGTGGCGTACGTGGCTTGTGCAGTGCCGTCCGGCCAGGCCGTGACAACCACTGCCTAAACTAGGTAAATTAAAACGGTGTTAAAATTAGGTAGGCGGTGTTCTTGAGTCGAAACGGTGTTAAATTGGGTAGGCGGTGAGTCGAGACGGGAGTTTAAATTCGGCGAGCGGTTCTTGAGTGGAAACGGTGTCGGCGGAGAGTCAAAACGGTGTTAAATTGGGTAGGCGGTGAAGCGTAGTCGAGACGGGAGTTGTCAAATCCCGTCCCGAAAGAGCCGGTTTTGGCGCCTTAAAATGCTACTAGGTAATTCGGCGGGCGGTGAGTTCTTGAGCCGAAGCGTAGTCGAGACGGGAGTTAACAAAGGCGACAGCTCGTGCACAAATCTTTCTTCTCTTTCCTTTTTTCCCTCAGCTTTAGATTCCACTAGATTCGCTGTAAATAACAGCCTTCGTGTTGTGTTTTACCGACCTTAGTGACAGCACCACTAGGAAGAAAAAATGTATAGAAGTACGGCCAGCCGTGGAAGGACATGTCAAATATAGCGCACCCCGCTCGCTGCCTTAAGTTCTGAGTCGAAGTTGAATTCGGCGGGCGGTGAGTTCTTGAGTCGAAACGGTGTTAAATTAGGTGGGCGGTGAGTTCTGAGTCGAAGCGTAGTCGAGACGGGAGTTAAATTCGGCGGGCGGTGAGTTCTTGATGTTGATTTAGGTAGGCGGTGAGTTCTGAGTCGAAGTGTCATGGCTGGCTGAAATAAGCAGAGAGACCATGCTGCAATAGGCTTAATTCTATTACCGTAATCTAAAGCTAAGGAAAAAAGAAGAAAACAAGGAAAGAAGGAAAGGTTCTGCATGCAATTGCCTTTTTGCGTGTGCTAACACAGCGATGACTCATCAACCCCACTCTAGTCCCGCTGTGGCTGTGCGTGGCGTACGTGGCTTGTTGTTACGATCTAGAGAACCAAGGGTCGGTAAGGGTCAAGAGGGTAAGTGCAAGGGGGTGTAGGTAATCACTGAACAAGGGGTTGTTCTCAAAGACTGTGCAATGTGTGCTTAAGAACTTGTATTGATTACTGGTCTGAGGCCTAATGCCGTCAGACCCTACTCGTTATATAGAAATGAAGATCTGGGCTGCTCTGTTCTGCTCGGCACCCAACCCTCAAATGCGTGCAGAGCAACACAGAGCAGCTCTGCCTGCTCTGTGCCTTTGACCAATGAATCGACAGAGCACACAGAGCAACCTGTGATTGGGTCCTCCTCAGGGACCCGCCAATCCCGAGCTATTGGTTCCCGCCTGCCCCTGCTTGCCCCACTTTGTAGCGCAGACGCGGAACCGTGACACTTGTGCAGTGCCGTCCGGCCAGGCCGTGACACAGGGGATGAGCACACACAGGCCATCCTAACCTGGCTTACAGGCCTAGGTAAGCTTACTGAGTATAGGTTCGCCGTAAAAATAGCGGAAGTCCTAGAAAGGGAACGTGAAGCTGAGCCAGGCCTATAGCCAGGAAGGGTGGACCTTCCAACGTATGAATGGAGTCAAAAGGACGGTTTTCTTTGTAGCAGTGGATATAGGTTTTTCACCCGGCTTCGGGCCGCTCCAGGCCCGAGCACGGTTTTTACTATGTATCTAGCATCAAAAGTACAGGCAAGCCTAACGGCATAACGGCGTAGGAAGAAGAATAATAATATTGTTCCGTAGAACCTCTTAAAGACCAGCCGACGTACTGACTCTCCTTCTCTACCCAGACCCAGCCTGGGCCTCGAAGCGCCATCGGAATCATCGAGTTCAAGAAAAAGGAGAAAAACTCAGCGTCCGGCTGGTACTGCTGTCTCTGTTCAACGATCCTCGGCGCGAACAGCAAATCGTGCACCTTCGACCAGCACGTACGGTGCAGTTCCTGCCGAAGCTACGACGCGACCGGGGGGGACAGTTGTGACGCGCCGCAGAAAGTCAAAAAGTGGGTTTGCTGCGAATGCAGCACCGCGACCACAACGGAGAACCTGAAGTGCAGTGGGTGCAAGCATGAGTGGTGTGATTATTGCACGGAGGATGTGTAAGAAGGAGCGATTGTTGGGGATTGTGGGAGGGATGTAAACATCATCTCTCCTTTTTCAGATGCGGGCTGTGGATGGCGAGATATCGGCAGGCTTCGTGATTCCCGGGTTCTTGGTTTTTGGGAGTGTTGGGTGGAACCGCTGTGAGCGGATGTCCAGCCCGGAGTACGCGTAACATTCTTTCAGAAGCAGATACTCGTTATCTGAGTTTTCATTTGCCGCTTCAATGGAATCGTTTACAATGTGAAACCGTATCTGATTGGGGAACGCTTCCTTGATCATTCCACATTGTGGAACGAGGATTCAGATGAGGACCTCGTCCGAATGATAGCACCGTCAGAAGCATTGAGCTTCAGCTTTGCTACAAAGAATGATGAGATGTGCAATCGACCTTGCATGTTACCTAACTGGTAGGTATTATTTGTCAGTAATCACCTATCCATTACAAAGAGGTTAATTGGTTGGTTTGTTAAATCTCTTGTGACGGCTTCAAAAGTACCAAGATTGTATCAATCAATGAAGCACAGATCAAAACGATGGGTTAAATATTAAGTGGTGCCTGAAATTCAACACGCAAGAGTTGATTGGCGAGCATGTTGCTCAATCGCGTCTCGCCACCCGAATTTTGTTTTAAATAGGCCACCGTCTCGTGCTTCATGTTCGTCATCAAGTTATAGTTCCATATCCCGATTCTCCAACTTAGAACAAACGCAGCAAAACAACTCGACCATCAACCCTTTCTAAACGTCATCAAGTCCACGCCAGTGAAGATGGCTTTAGATAACTCTCGAAAGGATCTCCTTCCGGAGTATTCGTATTCCGCATACCAAACTGCATCGTATGTGCTATCCCTTGACACCATCGCTACTCACAATTCGGCACTGACATTAAACTCCTGGCAGTTGTAATGCCGTATGCTGCAACCATCACTCCTCAACACGTAACGCAGAATCCCCAACTTTCTACTCGACTGCGACCACAGCGAGTCGAACTTCAAACCCCTAGGATCCACGTCCATCTCACCATACACAACCGCCGCTCATACCCACCAAACCAGCTCTCCACTCAGGCTTCAGCAAATCCCATACCCATACGACTACCAGGAAGAATTCCACAAGCAGTTCGAGATAATCGAGATCAAGCCCGAGCGGCAAAAGCCCGGCGACTCTCTCCGGATCATCGGCTTGCGGTGCTGCGTGTGTTCAGAGCAGAAGTATGACAACGAGCGCCTATGTGGAAAGGACGGGCACAAGAACTGCGACCGCTGCGGACTGGTTTATGTGAGAGCGAGGACTGTCTCCACCGGGGCTAGGTCGGAGGAGCCGGGATCGTCCCGGCCCGGGTCCCGGTCGCGTAGGGCGGCGCAACGACGGCAGCATGAGAAGGATCATCAGCATGGATCTGGGTTGTGCTATGGCGGGTCGTAGTAAATTCAGGTAGCTGCTGAGGCCGGGCGGTTTGTGAGTGTTTGCGGTGAATATTGGACACACATGATGCTTAGGTACCTAGGGTTTGTACCTATGAATGGCTTGTGATAAGGTCCATTACGATGCGAGGAATGTGTGGATTTTGAAGAGACCGAGGGGCATGGTGTTGCCGGTATTGGGAGGCTTCCCATGGTGTATGGAATCTCAGCAATTAAACAAGACTTGTCTTAAACAATTTGGATGTGTTTCTATGTGGATATCATGAATAACGATTTGCCCTCATCCATTTGGTGAGCCGCCCGTGTCTTGTGTTCTGTTAGGCTTTTACCTTTGGTGACAACGGACACTGTTATTGACGTAGTCAGGAAATGTGAGCAAGATGAAGCTTCCACGGCGGAAAGCGTGAGTTACCAGCTTTGTAGCAGCTACCTTGTTTCAAAATTGGACGTGACTAATAACCCGATGCGAGATTTCGACCTCCAGTCCGGCTATCGAGTCTTGCCAAGCTTCCCTGCACTGTCCGGACAATGGACACCTTTACCCCAATCTCAACTCTCAATGTCAGTGGTGGTGATTAATTAACACGCTAGCCTGGCAGAACGATAGGCTCATTTCAGCCCTCGTGCCACGATTCACGATTTTACCCGTCCGTCCGGCCAGGGTCAAAAAGTTCCACAAGACGGACGGGCTTGACAATGCTACTGTATCATAAATGAGATCAGAGATTCCATCGCGGAGGGCAGACCGAGAAGGCAGACTGCCAGTGGCCGGTCTTGTTTGACACGAGCCACACAGAATCTGGGACAAGGTGCAACAAGGCGAGACAGACCGAAACAAGGCGTCGCACGAGCCGGTCGTCTTGACAGGTCGTATGAGGATGCCGAGCTGAATCGGTAGCTGGCCGCCAAGGCTGTTTGTTATTCTCCGATCATGCAAGGGTGCAACCTTCCAGTCCCAGAGTGGTCACGCCCGTATCCTTGCCGCTCTTCCCCAACGCCGTATCCGAGACAGGGCAGAAGCAGGGATAGAATCGCGGTGCTGAAAATGCATATAAATGGCTACTGTGAGTCACAGTTTCGAAATCCTTGCAGTTGTAGTTGATCCATCATGCCTTTTTTGCGGGCTTAGCATAGGAGACGCCGTTTGTTGTACAGGTGTTGTCAAACATTCTGTTTCTCTCGTTATTTACCGCTAATACATCCCTTTTTGGACAACATGCCGTCCCAGGACGATAGGTTCGACCTTGTCAAAGCCGCCGAGGCTGTGCTTGAAAATGCCAAGAGGCTCGCGGCATCCCCGGTCGTTGCTATGGCTGGCAGCGACAAGGAGATGCAACTTCGGAGAAGCATCGCCATGACGGCCAAGAAGATTGCGTTCGAGACGGCGCCTCCTGTCGATGTTGTCAAGGCTGACTGGGTGGTGGTGAGATAGAATCCGTGTCAGATCTTTAGAACGAGAATGAGTTGCTGAAAATATGGAACACAGATGGCAGACTGCGCGGCGTGGAACATCTTCATGGAGTGGAAAGCGTTTGACAAGATCCCGCTCGATGGCAGCATTTCATATGCCGATCTTGCCAGCGCAATCGATGCGCAGGAGAGTCTTGTCGGTATGGTCAATCAATCTCACCGCGTTATTCACCCGCCAGGATTTACAATCCTCTTCCACCGGCCCAGCACTGTCCGTTTCTGACTAACCCACCACACAGCACGAATAGCAGGCCTCTTGATCGCAGTAGGAAAGCTCAACCAAGCCGGTCCAAGCCTGGTGAAGCACTCGCGCATCTCGCCGCTCTACCGATCCGACAATATGGTGAGCTCACTTGCGGCGGTCGCTTTCGGCAACGGCATGAAGCCGTACGCACACTGGCCAGAGTACTTTGCCAAATACGGCCGGCGCGAGGCACCCGGATCGACGCACACGCCCTTCAGCTTCGGCTGGGACCACCCGGAGCTGCCGCCGTGGGAGATCAAGGCGTTGTATCCCGAGTACGCGATGCAATTCACCAAGAGCATGAAGTCGCGGCAGATTGTCGGTGGGGATATGAAGATCGCCGGTCCGGATGCGTTGTACGATCTGGGCTGGGTTGGCGAAGAGGCGCTGGCGAGGGGCGAGGAACCGCTGGTTGTCGATGTCGGGGGCGGGCTGGGGCAGTTGTTAAAGGATGTCATTACGGCGGTGCCCGGGATAGCCCCTGGGCGCTGTGTTTTGCAGGATCGGAAGGAGGTGATCGATGAGGCGGTCCAGGCGGATGATCCGGTTCTCCGGGGGGTGGTGATGATGGAGCATGATTTTCATACTGAGCAGCCTGTGAAAGGTGAGATCGTTCCCCAACTTCAAATTGTCTCCAGGAAATCAAGATGTGACTGACCCCGACAGGCGCGTTGGTGTACCTCCTCCGCCGGATCCTCCTCGATTACTCGGACGAGCTCGCGACAGGCATTCTCCGCCGGCTTGCGGAGGCACTGCCTGCCGACCCAAGAGCAAGAATCATCATCATGGACGAGTGGCTTTTGGATACCCATGTGCCGATGAATCGCATCGTCGACATGGTGATGCTCAACATTGGCGGCAAGTTGCGCAACGAGAAGGGTTATGAGCAAATTGCCCATGCGGCGGGGTTGAGGTTGGTCAAGTTCTATGCAAAGGAGGGGGACCAGACCTGTGTTGTCGAATGTGCGAGGGCATGACTTGGATGGATAGGGGATGTCAGGTTGGTTCTTCACGTACTGTGTAATTACCTGATGACTGGCTTGCGGATTGGGCCAGAAGGTTCGTGCGCAGGTGTCTTGTCTCAACACTGGGCAATCACCAATCACCTTGTGCTGCATGTAACGAAGGTTCATCATGACGTCAACAGTCGATAGCCCAAAAGATCAACTCGTCAGAACCCCAAAAATGTGAAACAAATCTCAACGGTTGCCCGTCATCGGGCTTGCACTTCAGATATAACAAACCAAACTTCTCCTTTGTGCAATGGCCATTGGATAACTTTCAAGTTCTGTTTGACTGTGTCCACGCGTGTATGCGTCCTTGCTGTGTGGCCTCTGCTTGATTTCGACGGGACCAACATACGGAATTTGGAAGGCGCGGTCGGACACTGAGTCAGCTCACGTCGCTCAAACCCGACCTCAAAAAGCTTCTTCTTCTCTGCACATGCAACAATGCCAGAAACCCAGAACGGCAGCAAGGGGCAGGATGGCGACCAAGATCACCAGTACCAGGCTGGCTCATCGACAGACCGCGAAGAAGATCAGTGGAAGCACCATGCGCCGTACAAGATCAACGACAAGCCCGAGGATTTCGACGTGAAGTGGGTGGGCAAATGCCACTGTGGTAAGGTCCGCTACGAGTTGAGCCGGGAGAAGCCCCTCAAGTCCAAGTACTGCCACTGTACCACCTGCCAGCGGCTGCACGGTGCAAGTTTCATCCTATTCTCTAGCAGATATTAAACTCGGTCCAGGACTGACACCGAACAGGCCCCGTTCCAATGGGCGGCAATCTTCCACAAGGAAGACATCAACTTCACCAACGGCATCCACGATCTCGGATGGTACGACTCGTCGTCAAAGTCCACCACCCATCATTTGCCCTGCAAGGTGCATTGCGCCTACTGCCGCACACCCATCATGGACGAGGGACGAAACATGATCCTCCTGTTCCCGACCTTGATTGACGGAATCAACTCCGACAAAGGCCGCGAGGCGTTCAAGGCAGAGCACCACATTTTCTATTCGCAGCGCGTTATCGACATAAAGGATGGGCTGCCCAAGTTCAAGGGCATGTCGGATGACAGCCCGCAGATTGACGAGGACACGGGCGAGGAGATTCCGGGCACCGGGCCGAACAAGAAGCAGAAGAGGGGCGACTGATGAGAGTGTTGGGCTACCAAATTCCTGACTGGCGCTGACATCTGTTAGTATTTGAAGGGTCAAATTTTAGACAATTCTATCGCAATCAAGCTTCTGGTGGTTGTGGAAGCTGATTGATGGACTCGCGAGTGGTAGAGCCGATCAAGCAATTCCGTTCTTTCGGAACAAAACGCTCAGAATCGAGATGCCTAGAATAAGACGTTTTGATATGAAGGCACAGTCGCGTGGTCCTGAATTACCAGGCACCGATGTGCGCTGGCTTTTGGAGGTTGATGAGATGACGAGTCCCAATCAGGCACCACAATTCCGTGCCTCTTTCTTGTCCACAACAACACCGGTTTACGCGGCAGTCCGCTTCGACATGCCCCACCCAATGACACGAGCGACCAACTGCTTACTATAGGATTGCCACATGTATCAGCGGTCAGCACCTGGTATTTGGATCGCTGCGAGCAATGCTTGTTGGCCGTGTCAACTCTGTTCTCGTATTTCCAGTTACTCGTATCATAAACCTTCCTCTTAAGGCTCTCGGCGCCTTTTGCTGGCGGCTGTGGAACGGCAACTGGACGTTATATATCACCAGCCTGGGCGCCCGGTAGAGAACACCCTTTTCAATAAACCCTGCGATAACATTCGGTACTCCCTCTACCCCACCACAGTTACCACGGTCAACACGGACGACAAGCCGCAATGACCGAATTGCTTTGCCCTGCTCCGGTGTGGAGAGACGGCCATGTTTCTCGATGCGTGATAGAAACCCTCATCCCATTAGCGGCTTCTCTCACCTCGTTCGCCGCCCTTTGCCTCTGGCAATTGATCCACTGGAAGCAGCACTTCGGATCGAATAAGTCTTTCTCAGGCCATCCCAATTACGTTGAGGAGCGACAAGCAGAGGACAAATCAATATTTCAAGTACGTTACACTGCGACAATCCCACGATCTTTCCAAGCATACGAAGCCGCTTGCCTCCTCGCTGATTTCGTCTTCAACCTCGCCATATTCTCAAACCAGGAGAGCCGCGCTTGCTATGCACCGCTATTGTTCTCCGCCTACCTCCTCGTCCTCATGGCTACGCGATCCTTGACCCGACATGCCACCAGAGCCCATCTAGCCTCACACTCGGCATCCCTCTACGCGGTGCAGCTAGCCTGCTCTGCATTGGCTGCGCACGCGGCGCTTTTTGATGAAAAAGAATATCTCTCTTACACACCAATCCACTTCCGCCTCAGTCTTTTCACAGGGCTAGTCCTCGTTCACGGCTTTGCTCCCAGAACACCAACCAACGACGGAGCCGACGACTCTCCTGCCCCGGGGCCAGAGGAGAGGGCAAGTCTGATCTCCCGCCTTCTCTTCTTTTGGATCGACGGCCTGCTCCAAAAGGCTTCTAAGGCAGGCGCTCTCGAAGCAGCAGACCTCTTCCCTCTAAGCCCTTTACGAACGTCGGCTGTGGTTGTTCCCCCATTCCACACAAAATTTCGCCTTGGCAGTCCTCTGCTCTGGAGGATCTTCCATCTCCTCAAACAGGACCTGCTCCTCCAAGGCGCGTGGGCCGGGGCTTCCAGTGTCGCCGTCTGTCTGCCGCCAATGCTCATCAGGTTCATTCTCGAGCATCTCGAAACGCCCAAGACCACCACCCGTGGCACTGCCTGGCTCTGCGTCGCGGGACTCCTAGTCTCAAACGTCATCGCGGGGATATCGAACTGCCAGTGCGGCTGGATCGGAAGCTCCATCAACGCCAAGCTACGCAGCGTGCTGTTGAGCGAGATCTACGCCAAGGTTCTGCGAAAGAGGGTTGCCAGACCACCCAAGTCTTCTGGCTCGGATCAGCAAACAGAAACAGCCGACGCGACGTCCGATGGCGCCATTCTCAACTTCGTGTCCGGAGACGTCGAGTTCATCACCATGATGAGCGGTGCCCTTTACCTGGTCTGGGTGGTCTTTCCGGTCCAGATCTCCATCGGGACGTATCTCCTGTACCAGGTCCTCGGCATCAGCGGGGTGATCGGCATCGCGCTGATGATTGTGCTGTTGCCCGTCAATATGTGGATTTCCAAACGTCTCGCGGCGCTGCAGGGGCAAGTGCTGTCGGCAACCGATGATCGAATCCAGGTGAGCAATGAGCTTCTCCAGACGGTGCGGGTCATCAAATACTATGCGTGGGAGTTTGCGTTCAGAGAGCGGGTGCTGGAGAAGAGGCGGATGGAGTTGGAGCGATTGCGCGCGCGTTTTGTTTGGTGGTCGTTGTCTATGACCGTCTTTCACTCGCTGCCGTTCGTCACGACGATGCTCACGTTTTTCATTCACACCGTAGTGTTTCAGAAGGAGCTCGGCACCTCGGTCGCCTTCCCTGCCCTGGCCATGTTTGCGATCCTGAGAATACCGCTAGACCGACTGTCTGACTCCGTCACCTTTTTGGTACAGGCCCATGTTTCTCTGGTTCGTATCGACAAGTTCCTTCAAGAACAGGGCAGCGACAAATACAAGCAGCTCTCAGGACAAGATGGGACCGTGGTTGGTTTTCAAGCCGCCACTCTGAGCTGGCCAACCAGTCAACTCACTTCAGTGGTCTCGGCATCTGAGGACAGCCCCCTGATGAACAACAACGACGCATCCCACCACGACTTCACCCTCCGCGATCTCACGATCAGCTTTCAACAATACACCCTGAACGTCGTCTACGGCCCCACCGGATCCGGAAAGTCATCCCTCCTTCTCGCCCTCCTCGGGGAAATGCACCTCGAACACGGCCGCGTGCTCCTCCCCCACCCAAACAACAACACAGCCAACACGCACAACCCATCCCTCTCCACGACAACCGCCTACTGCCCCCACGAACCCTGGATCACAAACCAGAGCATCCGGTCCAATATCCTTCTCGGCGAACCCTTCAACACAGTAAGTTACGAACAAGTCCTGCAAGCCGTCGCGTTAACCCACGACCTCGCCGCCCTCGCCAGCGGCGACCAAACCATCGCAGGCGAGAGCGGGAGCCGCCTGTCAGGAGGCCAAAAACAGCGCGTCGCTCTCGCGCGCGCGCTATATAGTTCATCACTATACGTCCTCCTCGACGACTGTCTTAGCGCCGTGGACGCGCGCACGGCAAACCATGTCTTCTTCCAGGGGATCAGGGGCCCGTTGATGCGCGGCCGGACTTGCATCCTTGCTACGCACCATACGCAGCTCACGGTGCCCCATGCCGGATATGTTGTTGTTCTCGAGGGCGGAAGGGTCAAAGCCCAGGGAACGGCGGAGGAGGTCATGGCGATGGGTTTGCTGGGTCCTTCTCTGTTGAAGCGGGGCCAAGCCACTGCCCTGGCAGAGGAGGAATCCGCTGCTGATCCTGGCACGGAAAGGGATGAGGCGAATATGGTGGAACGTCCTTCTGCCGATAGCAGCGGCGACGCCGAAATGGAAAGCAAATCCGAGGGCGCGGTCCCGTGGTCTGTCGTGTGGGATTACCTGGGAAGCATGGGCTCCAAATGGTTCTGGGCCGTGGTACTCTTCGGCTTCGCTGCGCAACAGATCGCTGCCCTCGGGACGACCGTCTGGATCAAGGAGTTGGCCCTCCAGTACGACAACACGACAGGAACCCAAACTCCACCACCAAGGCCGGCCCCCAAAGTCCCAGCCTTGTACTACCTGACAGTTTACGCCTGCATCTGCCTCGCCTTCGCGCTGATAAACTTCCTCCGCGACCTCGTCACCCTCTCCGGCTCACTCAAAGCCTCCTCGGCAATCTTCCAGCACCTCCTCGACGCGATCCTCTTCGCCAAATTCGCCTTCCTCGACCGACCCCTCGGCCAAATTACCAACCGCATGTCCAAGGATATGGCCGTGATCGACCTCTCCCTGGCCTCCTTCTCCGTCAGCGCGGTTCAGCTGCTCGCCTCCATGCTCCTCGTCGTCGGGCTCATCCTTTACACCCTCCCCGGCCCCGCGCCGGTGCTCATCCTCGCCCTCGTCTGCGCGGCCTACTACCGCGTCACGGCGCAGTACATTCACGGCGCGCGCGACTTGAAGCGCATCGAGTCCGTCGCGCGCTCGCCTTTGTACCAGCTAATTGGCGAGCGCATCGCGGGCTGCGTGAGCATTCGCGGCTACGGGCTGGAGGGCAAGTTCTCGCGAGAGCATGGTCGGCTCGTAGATCAGCTGAACCAGCCGTTCTTGCTGCTCGCCGCGAGCACGCAGTGGCTGAAGCTGCGGATCGATCTGCTGAGCAGCGTGGTGACCTTCTCGACGGCGGTGTTTGTGCTCACGCGGGCGACAACGACGACGGATGCGGGCGCGGCGGGGCTGGTGTTGACGTACGCGGCCACGTTTGCGGAGAATATGCTCTGGTTCGTGCAGATACATGCTATTATCCAGCAGAGTCTGACGTCGGTGGAAAGGGTGGGCGAGTATACGTCCACGGAACGGGAGAGCGAGCAGAGCCGGGAGATCTCGCGGCCGGTACCGAGGGACTGGCCGCGGTATGGCGGTGTTTGCTTTCATGCGTTTACGGCGAGGCATGCCATGCATCTTGACCCGGTGCTGAAGGGGGTCAGCTTCCGCGCCGAGGCGGGGGAGAGGGTGGCGGTGGTTGGGCGGACCGGGGCGGGTAAGAGCTCGCTTGTCCTGGCGCTGCTGCGGGCGTTGGAGGTTGATGATGATGGCGGGTATGTCGAGATTGACGGGGTGGATATTGCGGACGTGGCACTCCCGCGACTGCGTGGTGGAGCTGTGACGGTGGTGCCGCAGGACGCGCAGCTGTTCAACGGCAGTGTGCGCGAGAACCTCGACCCGCTGCGTCAGCACTCGGACAATGAGATGGTTGCGGTGCTGCGGTCCATGCGGGTTAACCACCAGACAGACCTGGCGTTGGACCTGGACCGTGCGGCGGACAAGCTCTCCCGCGGCGAGCGGCAGCTGGTCTGCGTGGCGCGCGGTCTGCTCCGTGGCTCGCGGGTGCTAGTTCTGGACGAGGCAACGGCGTCAGTGGATCATGCGGTGGACGCTGCCATCCAAGCGGGGCTGAGAGCGCATGCTCAGGCCACGGGCGCGACGGTCATTACGGTTGCGCATCGGCTGAGGACTGTTGCGGACTATGACCGTGTTGTGGTGCTGGATGGCGGTCGGGTGGTTGAGCAAGGGGGTGTGAGGGAGCTGTTGCGGCGGCCTGGGGAGACGGCTTTGTTTCGTCGGTTGTGTGAGGAGTCTGGTGACTTGGAGGCTATTGAGGGCGCTGCGAGGTAGGTTGGGATTCATGTCGTGGTGATTGTTGTGTGAGTCGGTTGATAGACTTTTGTGATTTGGTCGTTTATGCTGTTGTTAAGCTTGGACAGATAGTGAGAAACTTTGTTTTTCAAGCATTAGCAAATGGGTTGGAGTAAACGCACGCGGGGCTGGGATTGTTACCTTATACAGCTGGTGAGTCTGTTCATCTGGTCGTTGTTACTAACGACAAACACCCAGGGCCATGATCAGTTCAGTGTACGCCTGTACGGGCGCAAGAAAACATGGCCAGTGGAAGATTGCTATTATGAACAAGTTTGCGTGTCTTTCTTGTGAAACCAAAGAACATCATGCGACCGGGAGCCTGTTTTTCTGTCGAAGTGTAAGCACGACTATTGATGGTATATGTAAGTTCCCTTTTCCTGCACACCCAGAATCTCTACTCAAACCTCTGTCATAGTAGCATGATCTTTAGATTTGGTAAAGTGACCTCAAGAGAATCCTCGAAATAATACCAATTCATCAGCCAGCCGAAAATGAAGTACCTCGTCGAGGACAGCGATAGCAGTGCCAGCTATTTGGTGCTGCCGCGAGACTATAGCGCAAAAAGCAACACCGGAAACTGGACGGTGCTCCTGAGGGACTACAGTGCGAAAAGCAACACAAGAAACTGCACGGTATTCCCAAGAGACTACAGCGAACAAAACGAGGCTGGGAACTACACGGTACTTCCAAAAGATTACAATGCAACCTACTACACAGGCAGCCATACAGTGCTATCGAGAAATTACGGTCCAATCTACAATCAATACTACGGGAGCGACCAGGAGTTGAAGAGAAACTACAACCTGGGCTACGGCACCAGCAGTAGTTACAGGGAGTTGCCACGAAACTACACCCAGAGTGCAAAGGAGAGTGTGAAGAGTGAAGGTGATGGTCACTTCAACCTATCGACAAAGACGTCAATCCTGGACACCATAGACGAAAAGATATACAACAAATCGGTTCTAGGAAGCCCGGCACACCCTTATCCCTGGCTTATGCCAAACCACGACAAGCACCCGCGGTCAGAGGTCAAATGGAAGGGCAAGTGTCTCTGCGGGAAAGCGGAGTTTGAGCTGAGCGAAGAGAAGCCCATCATCTCTACATACTGCCACTGCAAGATGTGCCGGTCAAGGCAATCGGTAAGTGCGTATCTTCTTCACCCCCCGCCAGGAAGCTACGCGTGACCATGCTGAACCAGAGAGCAAAGGCGCAATACAGGTGGACAGCCCTCTTCTCCAAGAAAAACATCCACCTCACTAGAGCGATCAAAAACCTCTCCGGGCTTATCACGCACAGTTCGACTTCCAGCTGCCGTAGTGGGAGACTGGTTGTGACGATATCGTGCACGTACTGCGCGACACCAATCTTAGAATCGCCGTTCGGCTACAGCGTCGCCCCGATAAACCCAAACTTGATCAGGAGGAGCGGCAAGGACGATAAGTTTCGAAAGGCCTTTGAGCCGGTGCATATATTCTACGAAGATCGTGTTTTGAATTTCATTGATGGTCGTCGGAAATACGCGGGGAACCCTGAGGTGAGCCCATTGGTTGATGAGGTTACGGGGGAGGAGATTGAGCTGGAGGCGGAGGGGAATGGGGAGTCGTAGGATGCTGCATGAGGAATGCCGGATAATTTGGATCTTGCTGTCTGTGACAAGGGCTGTAATACAGGGCTTGGAAAGGGGTTCAAATTCAGTAGTAATCTTCTGTGGCCTCAAGGTCCTTGATCCTGTTAATCTGGTTGAACCAAGGCCCTTTTTTATAGCCACAGCTGAGCGCAACAGGCCCGGATCTAGTGCACAAGGGTAGTTATTGCCTTAGGTCAATATGCCAATTGCTTCTGTCTGTCTTTCCGACGGCTGAGTCCTCATGACTTTCTGTCAGTTTGTTGTATCCAACCGTTACCTGCCTGCGGCCATTGCCGCCGGGCTAATACAGTTGCCTCGATGCCCTACCTTATCTAGTGGTTCAGACCATTCCCGAGGGTTGGCCGTGTGACACTGTCCGTGTGGATACAATGTTGGTGAAGATTGAACGTTGAAGGCGTGGGGGAAAATCCGAATGCACAAAAACTAGGTAATTACCGTATGTTTTGCCATGACCACGCCGGAAGAAAATAGGTTGTTCATTCATGGGGGTTGACGCCTTGCTTGATATTGCAAGGCCAATTCTCTATTTTTTGAAGCGCATTTTTACCCATATGCAGATCAGAGATGATCGACAGGCATGTCTTGTTTGAAAGCATGGAGTTTTGCTGTCAACAAAAATCACGGGTTCGGACAGGGGTTCAGGGGCTCCCAGCAAAAGCACGCCAAGACCAGTAGCCAACATATTAAACAGCAATAGATGGTAGTGGCCAGGCAACCGCACGGCTGCCTAAATCTGCCTGCACAGGACTCCACAGTTCCCCATAGCGTGTCTGATTTGGCGCCCGAATTAGCCCCTTCCGGGACTCGTCCACGGATCGTCGTTGCGCTCGTCGACGGGATATATAATCTGGAATGGCGACCAGACTCCGACCACGACTATTCACATCTAGACGAGTCAATTCACCAGTCCGCAGTCTCATTCTCCCCATTCGACTATTCCACCGCCCGTTCTCTCAATCGCCACCCGCTTAACTCCGCCTGAACATCCACCATTCGCCACCTACACAGGCAGCTTGGACCGGTATAAAGGCACCATGGTGAACTTGCAACTCCCCGGCGTCGACATTGACCTGCGGCACTACCCTCAAAGTTATAGAAAGGGGGCCGAGCAGATGTACCCCATCGGCGCGCATCACAACTGCTGGGGCTCCAACTCGGCCGTCCTGCCCATCCGCGAGGTCGCCATGATGATGATCATGACCCAGTTGACCGACAAGCCAAACTGGCACGAAAAGGTATTTAACGACGAGATCGTGGCCAAGTGGAGGAAGGAGGCCATGGAGCAGTCTGAGGACGATCTCTATAGCCAAATCACCGAGGGCAAGGACACCAAACGCAGCTGCCCCAAGCCGGCACGCACCCGGATCGTTTCCGAGAAAGCGTTCGGCTATGTAGGTTCATCCATGTCAGGTTCCATCTGTTGGTTGTTGCCCCCGGGTCGTTTTCAATTGGGTGCTGACCGTGACAGTGCATCGCCGAGCTGCGAGACAAGGCCGCCTTCTTCAAGAAGACGGGCTTGATCCACGCGCTGGACTCGGATGGCAACACCATTGTCAAATCCGATGTTCAGGTCGGCGCGGACCTGCAGGAACGTCTACGGCTGGCATTCGAAAAGCTCCAGGCCGAGCAAGCATCCGACATTGACTGGCATCCGCGCTCCGGAGACAGGGTGCAGGACCTCGTGCATCCATCGATGTACCCCTTTGTCTACGGTATTCCCCCCCTTGCAAGATTCAGGAGAGCCCGCGCAGAACCCAAACTGACCACCAATTACAATAAGAACGCTCAAGTTTCTTGCACGAACCAACAGTTGGTGTGACTAACGCCCTCGACTCAGTTGGCAAGGGTGAGACCATCACCGCAATGCAGACCAAGACCGTGAGGACACAATTCGATTTCGGCTTAACCGTCGGGGGAAGCAGCATACCTGACGACTTCTGGTCCGACAAGTACCAATGGCTCCCGGCCGACCTGGCTTTCCAGGACGACGGCAAGGTGAAGTTCACGAGCTACGTCAACAACCTCCACCCCAACAAGCACCCCGAGATCTACCAGACCATCGAGGGTCTTGTTGATCTGGCCATTCCACTCTGGGACCAATGCCTCCGAGAACTGAACAGGCAGGACGACCCGCAGCGCCCTGGCGTCGCAGCGTCGCGTTTTAAGCTGCCCGAGAAGAGCAAGTAAGCATCGCCCATCTCCTGAACCGCTGTCAAACAAAATCACCATCCAAGCACTCCTGCTAAAAAGTTACGCGCAGCAACGAGGACGACGACCTGTGGGAGCCCTTCGACCCCAAACTGGTCGAAAACGTCGAAGTCAAGTTAGGCAGATACGCCATTTCAAACTACATTCAGAACCACGACGGCGTACTGGAGCAAAGGCCGTATCCAGAGGAGAACATCATCGACCCCGTGATCCTCGCGCAAGCCAAAGTCCACTGCACGTGGGAGAAGATCCGCGACCCCATCATCCCAGAGCCGGACGAGTTCGCGCCCGCCGACTACGCAGCCATGACCAGCAGCATCCGCGACCGGTTCAAGGACAGCGGCCTGCAGATCATCGTCAAGATGGCCACCATCGAGCTGACGCCGACCAAGAACGAGTTCCCCCAGGGCGGGTGGCACGTCGAGGGGCAGATGAACGAGCGCATCTGCGCCACGGCGTTGTACTACCTCGACAGCGACAACGTGACGCCCAGCCATCTCTCGTTCCGGATGCGCACGACGACCTACCAGGAAGACGATCTCCAGAGCGTGGCCGAACAGGACGGCTACCACTACTTGGAGCGAGTCTACGGCGCTTCCTTCAGCAACGATGCTTGCATCCAGAACTATGGCAGCGTCGAGACGCGCCAGGGCCGCATGCTCGCCTTTCCGAATACCTTGTAAGTCGTCCCATCGTGCAATATGCTGCACTTGGTGGTGGTCATCCTGCTAACAAGACTAAACACCAGCCAACACCGCGTCTCGCCCTTCAAGCTGATCGACCCGACGCGACCCGGGCACAGACGCTTCATCGCGCTGTGGCTGGTCGACCCCAACCAGCGCATCATCTCGACCGCCAACGTGCCGCCGCAGCAGCAGGACTGGTGGACCGAGGCGGTGTTCGGGTCCGGCAAGACGGCCAACCTGGGCCAGGTGCCCGACGAGGTCCTCCAGCTCCTGGCGGAGGAGGGGGTCGCCAAGGACCTGCCCAAGGAGAAGCTCGAGGGGCTGCGGAGCAGGCTGCCCAACGAGGTCATGGACATGGTCCGCAAGCAGGGCGTCAAGCCGGCTGGGCTGATGACCGTTGAGGAGGCGAAGGAGCACAGGATCAAGCTGATGGATATCAGGAGCCGGTTCCATGACCGCTCCGAGGCGGGCTGGAATGCCGAGACGTATTCGTTCTGTGAGCATTGAGGTGGGGGGGCACTGGCAGGGTGGGATCTTGGTCGGTTGGTAGCAGCGGCATGGGTTATGAAGGATGGATCATTATGCCATGCGCTGGACGCCGCATAAGTCGTGGAGGAACTTTTTCATCTATCAGTCAGTCAGTCCAAGATGTTCTAGCAGTGTGCAACGGAAGGACGCAAAACCCAAAATAATACCTACAGGCCGCGACGCCCGCCACAGGTCCTTCGCGGCCCATCCATTGAGATTCTCCCTGCGCAAAAAGTCACCCCATAAAAGGAGCATCAACCACACACCCAGGAGCGGTGGATCAGGGCAGCCGTCGTTGGGTACCGGTCCGACGAACCCAAACCAACCTCGACCTAGCTCAGCCGTTTCACGACGAGGAAAACGAGCCGTCAGCGGCGGAACCAACCGCAGAACAAGCCGAGGAAAGTCCATGGGACGGCCGCAATGCTGTGCCGTCGACGAGAAGAGAAAAAATGAGAAAACCCCTTCGCTCCACCACCAACAACAAAACGTGGTGGCCGTCGGGGAGTGTGGCCGGTAGCGTCGCGGGGTTGCGGTTGCATCTGGTGGGCTGTTCTCGACAGTGCCAGTGCGGTGAAGGTACTGGCACCTCACCCCCCTGGGCCAACTCCCAATGACTGGCAGTGCCATCGCATCGAATGGCGTCCTACTTTATTTGGACAAGCTACAGCCCGAAGGTGCATGGCGCCAGACAGACCAGTCAAGGGGCTGCGATTTGCCATGTGAAAATCCCTGGCGTCTTGCTTCGCTCGCGCCTTGGGACGGACGGGCTGGGAACTGGTGGGATGGGTCGATGGGTTTGGGCTTGTCGTTGAGATTTTGCATGTCGCAGCTGTTAGTGCCGAGGGCCAATCTATGGAGAAACAGCGCACTTTGCGTTAACAGAATCGCGCGGTCGGTACGTACTCCATTCAGCGACTGCAGTGAAGTTGGATTGCCCCGCCTCCAGCCCGCTCCATTGCCCGCCCCTCCAAGCTTCCCTTTTCTCGACCGCGTTGATCGGCTCGTCGCCCATCGTCTGGCTACCCCACCGTGCCCACCCCTTCGGCCATGGCATCGACCATCATGCACGTCGCTGTCGCTTGCACCGCATCATGCTCGCCCTCAGCGCTGGATACGACCTTGGTTGTTCTCCCGACGATGCAGCGACAGAGACTGTTCGGGGAAATGCGGCCAAATTGTCCCGGCTCAACTGCGGCGGGCCGACAAGTCTGGCAGGGCTAGCCGTGAGGGAATTGGTGACAGAAACTACGAAGAAATGGCTCAGCTTCGGCGTGTCGTTTCGACTGCTGGTATCTTTGCGGCTTTGCTTGTTGCTATTTTTCGAGACACTACATATTCAGCCTGTTATAGGGAGAGCTACCTGGGTAGCGACCCGGGCCTGCCCTGCGCCAGCCCAGTTCTCGTCAGGCCGTGGTTTTTTGTTCCACGAACCGCGAGGGTCGGTAGTTCTCCTGCCCGAGATATTATCGCCAATGTGATCAATGGACTGTCGGTCAGTGCTGCCCAAGAGATACCGCCCAGTTCATACCAACCTGGAAGACATCTGGGCCCAGCCCATCCCCATCCATTCATGGGCCGTCATCCCGCCTGCCTGCACTACCCGCCTTACCCCTACCAGCCAGGCAGGCAGGTAGTAGTGATCGATGGTTCAGGTGCCAAGATTGAAGCCCCCTCGAGCTTATCTGAAGAATGTATTTAGGGAGGGCCATCTTCCCGCCAATCTCACGGTGGGTTTCATTCGAGGTGAGGTCAGAGGGGTAGAGAGCTTTCGGTGTCGATCACATACCAGGTACCTTGCTGTCCGTTTTATTTTGCACTTCCAGCCGCTTTTGGCGTCGTCTTGCCTCGAGCCGACAAGCGAAACCACTGCAAGGGCAAGGTACTCGACTCAGACCCAAGAACAGACGAAAGAAGCTTATCCGCGGCTTGACGCGCAACGCCCTGGGCTAACTAACCTCCATGCAACTGTAAAAGAAGCATTGCCTGCCCACTTCCATTCCGCCGCCACGGACAACAAGCTTCGACTGCTGCTTCTATCCTGTTGCTTCCCTGGTTCCAGCCATTTTACTCCATCCACCTGTTCCACTCACGAACACAAGTCTCGAGCTTGTGTCGACGACATTGCACACCCTCAGGCAGACTGACAGCTCGTTCTCTGCCAATTATCTGATCTTGAGCTAGCATAACGGTCAAGCAACATCCCAGAAGAACCGCATACCAGACCGCATCTCGTCTCACGAGACTCGGACGACAGGCACTCGATCTTGTTGGACGACGAAAGGCAGCCAAGCTTGGATTGAGAAGCGAGGAAGTCGAGAGTGGACAGCCATTACGTCAGGTACGTGGTCAGTGCTTTTCTCCCATGCACCTCATGCGCGCTTTCGGGTTTCGGGCTTGTTCCTTGGTGGGGGTTTTTTTTTTCCACCGTTCGAGCTCCCAGCGAGCTGGAGCTGTTTGACCGCATGGGTTTTTGTCGGCCTCTCCGCCTGCGCAGTTCATTCCGACACGAATGAGGTGATGAGAGTGCGGCTTCAATTCCAGCGAGTCCCGCACCCGTTCATTCCCAAGATGGAGACAATCGCACGAAAAGAAGTGCAAGAGATCCACCCCTCACCAGATTGAAGGACAAGAGACGGGCGGCTGTTGTTCCTGCACTTTCCTCCTCGCCCAATTCCTGCCTTCCTACTGAGGTGGTGGGTGCTGCCTGCCTGCTGTTAGCCAGGGAAGGGAAGGTGTGCGGCTCGCGACCGACAGACAGACAGAACGACATGGATTGTCCCCACTGCTCTCCAGATTGGTCGTCACCGCTCATGGCTGCACTTTTGGGCACTTCACCTTTGTCCTGCCAGGCATTGCCTTGCATCCCTCGTCCTTGTCGCTGCCAGCTTTTGGTACAGGAACAACGACGAGCGACTGTCATGGTGCATGGAGAGAAACCGGGACAGGGAATTAGGAACCCCGCCAGATGATCGGGCGACGCGACATGACATTGGGGAATCCCTCATCTTCCCCTCCATTCTCCATTCTGGGCCCTGGTCGGCAGAGCGTGGCCAATCACGGAGCACGAGCGCGAATAGCCGGGACCAATTGCCCATTCGATTCGATGCGTTCATTCACAGACCTGCAAGGAAATGGAGCCAGTGTCGTGTCGTGTCTGTCGTGTCGTTGCTTCCCGTCGTTGAGGAGTCCAGCATCACCTACCCACCTTCTATCGCGATAACGGGAAACAGCAGGGACGGGAAGGGGCGGGGAGAGGGAGAAGGGAGAGGGGAGGAGGTCGCTCCCGGGAAGGAGCTCTTTGTCTCTCTGTCCGCCCCCCACTGGTGACCACCGCAGCAGCAGCAGCCGCGACAAGAGCTGAAGCGGAAACAGAAAGAGCCACGCCCAAGGGACCAAGGGAAGAGATCCGGGTTGCAATCTGCAAAAGAATTGCACCTGACCCACCTGCCCCAGTACTTGCCTCGCCTCAGCTCTTGTTCGCCTCTCTCTGCTACCTGCTACTGCTGCACGACAACGGGTTACGAGTTGGTTACGGGGCAGTGGAGATGAAGGTCTGGGCCTGGCCTCACCACCTCCCTCACCTCCAGCTTCGATCCAGCCTGGTCGCTCTACGGGTTACCCACCCCATCACCACCCCTGCCCTTCCTCGTTCTTGCCCTGGCCGCCCTCCACAAGTCAAAGTCCACAGTGGACACCTGCCTGAGCAGTCATCTCCTCATCGCTCCCAGCCCAGGGTACCTGCCAAGCTCACCGACTTGCCCAGTCTTCTGTCTCCAGTCTCCCCGTTGCCCGTTTCTCGTCCTCCTTTGCTCACCATCCGATTATTGCATTCTATTTCTCTGCTTCTCTTGTTCCCAGTTTTCGCTCGACCTGCTCCCATTTTACGCATCCTCCATACCAGCAACTATCCAATTTCTGGACTCTTTTGTTAACCCGCCGCCATGGAGCAGACCTCAGGCGACCAACAGGAACCCTCGCGTCCTGAACAGGCGCAACCATCAGTCACCGCTCCGACCCCCCAAACCACCGTCAGCACGACGATCGCCACCACTGATACCCCGACCACCACGACCACTACAACTACAACGACCACTACAGCTACTCGGCCCAACCCCGTAGCTCGCAGCGAATCCCTCCTCCCGCCGCACTACCGCGCATCAGTCACAGCCGTGCCCGTGACGCCAGACATCACCCTCGAGACGTACGAGGAGGAAAAGGCAGCCGGCGCCAGCTACTTTGCACGCAAGAAAACCGACCACGAGATTGCCGCCTCTCCCGCACCACTCAGCCCCAATCTCCCCGCAGGCCAGAACTTCCAGAGCCAGATTGATGAGGGAGCAGACGCAGGCAAGAAATTCCTCAATCGCCTAAGCCTCGCAGCCATGGGTGGCCGCCGAGAGTCGCTGTCCGATATTCGGGCGACGAACCCCAACCTGTCGCTGAGCGGCAACATCATCTCCGCAACCTTCAGCATTCCCCATGAACTCAAATACCGCAAGGGCGCAGACTGGGTAAGCTCCTTTTTCTTCTATACACTCCCAGGCTGGTCCCGATGCAAGCAATGCGCGGTGTCGCTTTAGCCCCGGGCGCCGTTTGCCGACGTCTGTCAGATGGTGGGGCTGATGTCATGATGCATGCAGGAATTGAAACCCCGCCGCGGCCAATCCGCGCTTTTCGATTCCTTCTCTCACCTCTCCTCCGATGAGGCCCCGTGGAACCATACCGTTGTCGCATGGCCCGGCGAAATCGAGACCCCCTTGGACACTCTGTCCCCACCCGGTACACCACCCGCCACGACCGTCCACTTGAGCTCGCTCAATGTTCTCTCGGCGCCCATACCCATCGATGGCGACAAGGCTCCGCCAACCCCGCCTCTCGTCGATGGCCTCTGGATCCCGCGCGAGGACATGCAGCGCTTGGAGACCCAGCTATCCCACGACAAGAGAATAAAGACAGTGCCTGTCTGGCTGGCAGATGACACCGAGGGCCACGACGAGGGCATACGGCTGAAGGACCAAGGAAGATGGCGACGCTACGCCGAGCACGACTTGTACCCGCTCTTCCACTACAAGCTGCACGAGCCGACCGACGGCCGCGCTGAGAGGATACAATGGGCCGACTACTACCGCATGAACCAGAAGTTCGCCAACAAGATTCTCGAGATCTACAAGCCCGGCGATATTGTCATCGTGCACGACTACAATCTCATGCTTCTCCCTAGCATGCTGAGGCAACGGGCACCGCACATGTACATTTCCTTCTACCTGCACTGCCCCTTCCCCAGCAGCGAGTTCCTCCGATGCCTGCCTCGGAGAAAGGAGATTCTCGAGGGTGTCTTGGGCTCCAACCTCGTGGGCTTCCAAAGCTACAGCTTCTCCCGTCATTTCGCGAGCTGCTGCACGCGGATTCTGGGGTTCCCCTCCGACACTACCGGGATCGAGGCGTATGGGACTCGCGTTGAGGTCGGAGTGTTCCCCATCGGCATCGACGCTACCAAGGTCGCGAGCCAGGCGTTCACTACCGAGGTCAACAGCAAGTTCGAGGGCCTGAAGAAGCTATATGCCGGCAAGAAGATGATTGTCGGTCGCGATCGACTGGATAGCGTCCGCGGTGTGGCCCAGAAGCTGATGGCTTTTGAGCGCTTCCTGGAAATGTTCCCCGAGTGGCGCGACAAGGTTGTTCTCATCCAGGTCACGTCTCCGACAAACATTGAGGAGAAGGAGGAGTCCGAGGACAAGATCGCAAGCCGTGTCAACGAGCTTGTCATGAAGATCAACGGCATGTACGGCTCGCTCGGCTTCTCGCCCGTCCAGCATTACCCTCAGTACATCAGCCAGGACGAGTACTTTGCTCTCCTCCGCGCCGCCGACATCGGCTTGATCACGTCAGTCCGAGATGGCATGAACACGACATCGTTGGAATACGTCATCTGCCAACGTGAGACTGCCGGCCCGCTCATACTCTCTGAGTTCAGCGGCACTGCTGGCTCCCTGAAAGACGCCATCCACATCAACCCTTGGGACCTGACAGGCGTTGCCGAGCAGATCAACAACGCGCTGACCATGGGGGAGGAGCAGCGGCAGGACATGGAGAAGAGCCTCCTCGCCCACGTTACTAGCAGGAACGTTCAGTTCTGGATTGCCGGATTCCTCCGGCGTCTGGTCAACGTTCTGGGCAGCAGGAGAGACATCATCTCCACCCCGCTGCTCGACCGCGCCTCGATGCTCAGGAAGTATCGGGCAGCGCACAAGCGCCTGTTCATGTTTGACTACGATGGCACCCTCACGCCGATTGTGGCGGAGCCTAGTGCGGCCATCCCCTCGGAGCGTGTTATCACCAGTCTCAAGGCTCTCGCCGCCGATCACAGGAATGCTGTCTGGATCATCTCGGGTCGCGACCAGGAGTTTTTGAGCCACCACCTTGGCCACATCAAGGAGCTGGGATTCAGCGCCGAGCATGGAAGCTTCCTGAAGCACCCCGGCACGGAGAACTGGGAGAACCTGGCTGAGCAGTACGACATGGGCTGGCAGCAGGAAACGTTGGAGGTGTTCCAGAAGTACACCGATAAGGTCCCTGGTATGTTTTGTCCTCCCTTCTTGTCGACGGCAGCCACAAGCTAACGAATGACTCCCCTATAGGCGCGTTCATCGAACGCAAACGCTGCGCTCTGACATGGCACTACCGCGCCGCAGACCCCGAGCAGGGTGTACTCATGTCGCGCGAGTGCCAAAAGGAGATGGAGGCCACGGTCGGCAGCAAGTGGGACGTCGAGGTCATGACAGGTAAGGCCAACCTCGAGGTCCGGCCTACGTTCATCAACAAGGGCGAGATCGTGAAGCGTCTCGTCACCACGTACAATGCCGAGATGAAGGCTCTCGACACCCCCAGCCACACCCCGTCGGGCGGCAGCAACAGGAAGATTGAGTTTGTCCTGTGCATGGGCGACGATTTCACCGACGAGGACATGTTCCGGGCGCTTAATGGGCTGTCCGCCCCGTCGGATGGAACCGCCGAGGTTGAGGCCGAGAACACGTTTAGCGTTACCGTGGGCGCGAGCACCAAGCTCACGCTGGCCAGATGGCATCTGCTGGAGCCTGAGGATGTGATTGAGTGCGTAGCCCTGCTGGCAGGCGTGGGAAGCGGCGGCGGTGGTTCGACCGGGGGTGGCGCAATGAGCATGGGCGAGGTCAACCTTGCGGCGCTGAGCACTGTCGAGGATCACCTGCCGGCCGGAGTGGGGGAGAACTGACTGGGTTGCGGGAAGAGCAAGCTTTAGAGTGCGTGTACATGATGCGGCTAGCTGAGCGGAGCGCGTTGCCTTTTTTTTTCGATTATTCAGCTTAGATTTGGAGGGTTGACAGGCCCATGAGTAGGAATGGAATATATTAGACTAGCGGTGTGCTACTGACTTGGTGTTTCAGTTTTGTCAGGAATTAGGGGCTGCGTAGGTCCATCTTGACCTGTCTTTGCGAGGCGCCCTTTGCTATAAGGGCGAAACAATTTTGTGTAGAGACGAGCTTCCCGGACATAAATACAGGACCTCAAATAGTATTATTGCAGCGCGTGTATTGAGCATCACTCAATGATGGTGTATACTCCTTGAAATTTCTTATTATCATGTGTGTAAAACTCCCATGTCCGTCACGTTTATCCCTCGACTCTCTTGATATCGTTCCTCAAAGTTTTACACACAACTCTCCTTTACCAAACAAATTCCCATAACAGTCATACCGTTTCCACGGCATGAACCAACGCCCACCATTCTCCCTGCCATCCACGATTTTCCTATGTCCTATGCACCTATTTAATCCTTGACCCGAAACCGCCAGCTCCAATGCGCCCGCGCATCCTGCACCAGCGCCTGTATACTCCTGACAAACGGGCGGTCCGGCCCGCGCAGCACCAGCCCCTTGGCTAGACAGAGCCGCGCGTAGCGGGTCGCGCGCACCGCGTCCCCGACGCCGTTCCACTCCAGTGCTGCGCGGTAGTAGGCTTCGTAGATGCGCACTTGCAGACCCTCGAGCTCGTACAGCGTGATGAGCAGCTCGGCCTTTTCGGGGGTGTGTGCGCTGGGGGTGGTGTAGTCGTCTAGGGAGCGCAGGAGGGAGCGAATTTGGTCTGTTCGGGCGTCGGATTCGAGAGGGAGGTGCGTGTCGTCGTTGGTGTTGGGCAGACCGTGGCCGCAGCGGGCGCAGGCGCAGGGGAAGTGCCAGGTTGTGTTTAGCAGGCGGGCGCGGGTTGCGCGCGGTTGGAGGACGCTTTGAGATGATGGTTAGTTTGGTTATGGAGGAGGGGAAAGGCAAGGGGACGAGGGAGTGGTTTACGGGGAACATGAGTGAGGTGAGTGGATGAGGAGTGGAGAGGAGGAGGAGGTGGGTGGACGTACTCTACGTAGCTGACTGTCAGCTCCTCGCCGGGCATAATATCCCGCGCGGCGTAGACTTTGTGGGAGAGCGTGGCCGAGTCGAAGTAGTAGCCAAGATTGGGACTGCAGTCGTGGTTGAGGCGCGATACTGTTTTCCCCGACGGACAGGCTCAAGTCAGCTTATGCGTGCAGCGGACGTACATAACGTTGGTGATTCAAAGAAGAGAAACAAACAAACCCTCGGTAAACGTCGACTGGAAATCCGCCTCCGACGACGAAGCCGCAGCACCGCCGCCCTGCTCGTCAATCTTCCTCAACGTGACGGTCGTCTTGAACGCATTGTTCGTAAAGATGTTGTAAATCAACTCCATCCCTGTCTTCCCCCCCTCACTCGCCGCCTCGTCATGAGCGATAGACAGATTCAAAAAGCGCGAACGGTGCGCATCTGGCAGCGCGAGGATGGCCTGGCCCAACAGCAGCGCGAGGTCGTCCCTCCGCAGACCCTTGAACGCGCGGTCATCGACCATGACGGCGGGCGTGCGCGCCATGATGCGTCGGTCTGCGCGGATCGGCTGCGTCGCGACGAGGCCGATTCCCTTATTTGGGATCGCTACGTCTCTGTAGGAAGACGGGATGGTGTCGAAACTGGGTGGTGTCTTGTCTTCGGTATTATCGGTCTCCGGGAACGGTGCAAGCGGCGTTTGCGACCCGAGCAGCACGATTCGCGCCGGGGTCGTGATGATGGATATCCCCTCGCCGTTGTTGAAATCCGCGTAGGTGAAGGCGCAGTGCTCATCTTTGCCGACGCGGCGGCAGAGCGCGCCGCGGGACCATCCTGTTTTTTCTCGAGAGGGTGGTGGGGGTTGAGCTCTCTCGGGGTGGGACGATCTTTGAAGCGGAGTCGACCGCTTTGGAGGCGGCATGTGTCTGGAAGCTTCGGACACCACGCGGTTTTCATAGTAATAGTGGCCATCTCGGATCAGGTGGTCCAGGCCATATGCTGGACAAGTCGTCGAGGGGATGAGCGTGGTTGGGCTTGTGAACTGTGGTGGGGAATATATGTCGTTGTCAGTGGTGTTGGCGATGGCGATCCTTGTAACCGCACCGAGCGTCACGAGACCCGTTATCAACCTATATGTGCGCATCTTCGCTGAGTATGAAGGTTTTAAGCATAAAGTTTAGATTTGACGTCTCGACATCACTGAGCTACCGAGTACCCATTCAGCTCTGACGACGTTGAATCAAGGGACGGCACGGACACCAGGTTTCAGGATTCATGCACCAAAGTTGGCAGATCACCCCTGGAACTTGGTCGGGATGTAACCCTGGGTGTTGTCGACGTCCGCCTTCCCATCACGTGATGAGCAATAAATACCAACATATTCTGCAACTAAAATTTGAGTTGCTTGCTGGTCGGGGATTTATTGTTATTGAGATCAGATCAGGCTGAACATTTACGAATCTAGTCCTAATGATCGGTTTCCTGAAAGTTCTTAGAGTAAGCCATGTCCATGGCAAGACAGCTAGAGTAAGGTACCAGGTAGCTTCACGGCTGCTCGCTAGCGTGCCAGAAGCAAGATAATCAACATAGGATTCCTTTTGGGATTCTTTGAAAAAAACAAGTCAAGAATGGTAAATGCTTATCTATCCTACAAGTCCCATGCAGAAAGTACGGTATGCATCCCATCCCCAAGACCAGCAAAAGAGAGAATCAATTCCACCCAACCCACGCAAAACTATCCCACACAACCATCCCACGTAAAACTAGAATAAAGAGAAGAGACAGGCAGAACAACACATAACTCTAGCCGCTTCACACCAAGGCAGTTGGGTTGTCCCCTGCCGCCCCACGAGTGTACCGGTGATAAATCTCCCTATCTAGGGCGCGGACAGCAGTAAACACCTCTCCGAGCATGGCGTGGTGAAATCCACCTGATCGATAGAATTCCGGATGACAAAAGACTGGTGCATGCCGATTGTCGAAAACACTTGCAACCAGGTGACAAACAATGCAAAACCACCGCTAAACAGAGCCATGAATGTAAATGCTGCCTTTAGCCGCATATCTGACCAAACGACTTGCAATACTCTGTAAGCAAAGGAGCAAACAATGCAAACAAGCCATTCACTCATCAACCCGAGGATATTCAAGCACGAGCCACCAACCCGCCCACCAAAGAATGATGCCTCGAGGTATGCACAAAACCCCCATCGCTCACGCGGTAACGGTGGCCATAGAATAAACCGTCACACTCGCCGCCAACAGCGCCTTCTTCACGCGGGGTTCAAGCCATGTTCGGCCTTCTAGCCCGACACTGATCCTGATCAGATGCTCTTCCACATCGTTTTCGGCCGCCCAGTCCAGCTCCTTGGAGTGGGCCAAGAGCGTGTAAGCGCAGCACAGCGTGAAGTTTGTTCCGAGGCTCGGTCCTTTGGCGACATGAAGGGCGTTGTAGAACGCTATCGCACACGCCGGCGAGATGAACTTGATGGAAAGGAGAAAGCCGTAGACGGTTCCGCGGACTCGGAAAAACTCGTACATCTCCTGCGACTCCCCGCCAAAGGGGTAGAAGACCTGTTCCACGGTCGGATGTCCCCGGATTAGTTCGACGATGGGCAATGCGTTGCGACTTGCTTGTATAACACGCCGGACGAAATCTTGGCTGTTCTTGTCCATGACTGCGACGTCTTGGGGGAACCAGGACCTGTAACTTGAAGTTTTCAGCAGCGCCGTTTGGAGCTGGTCGTGGTAGTAGCTTTCTGGAGCCAACGTGACGGCGCCACCCATGACGTTGCAGGCCCCGCTGAACATCTTGGTGAGGCTTGTGCAGACGACATCGCAGTGTGGCAGGAGCTTGACGCTGGCACACGTGCCGACGGTGTCGTCCACAACAAGAACGAACCAGTGCTTTATCGAGAGCTGGCGCAGCCGGGGGATGTTGGGACAGCGCAGAAGCGGGTTGCCGGGAAACTCGGTGAACACGGCGTCGATCTTCAGCCCCTCCTCGAGCTCGTTTTCTAACCTGTCGATCTCCAACTCGTCGTACTTGTACACGCGGGTTTCCATGCCGAGGACGCGGCTCAGCACCTTGAAGGTGTCAACGTAGAGGAAACTGCGGTCTCGTTTATCAGCTGGTGAAGCCCAGGCCTGACGGCAGCACGTACCCAAATACCGCAACACCACACGACGGTGCCGCACCCGGCTGAATGGCGAATAGCGCCGCGGCTACCTCGGTGATCGCCGTCATGCCTGTTGGGTAGAGGAAGACGTCGCTGGTTTGAAGGCTTGCTGCGTCATCGTCGAGGCTTGGATAGATGCGGTTGGCAAGGAACCGCCGCTTGATCCTGCTCCACGAGTTTGCGGCGTTTGCGTCCGGGTGGAGAATACGGGGATCAAAGCAACCGCTCGGGTTCGAACCGAAGAAAGGAGCCCATTCCAACCAGAACGTTGCCCTTCGGCTCGAGATTCCGTAGCCGGTGTGTTGCCAAAACGACCTTGCCGCGGGCACCAACTGCGTGGGGTACGTGACCATGAATATGTCTTCTGTCCCAATCAATGGCGGCTCCTGGCCGCGGTCTTGCTCGAATACGCGCTCATTAGTTGGATCGATGAAGACGACGTTGCCTCTCCCGCTCAGACCGACTATCTGGATGACGGCCCCGGCATCCTTGGCTTCGTCCTGACAACCTAAGAAATCGTAGAAAAGATGGGCTTGTCGTCTGGTGGCCACGGGGAGTCCGTGGCGTTGCTGTTCTCTGTATAGAGGCTCTGTCGACTCTTCTCGAAGCCTGTTTAGGAGCTTCTCGACGAGACGGTCGACTGCGCGTGGGATGAAGAAGCGGGGGTATCCTGTCTGCATCGCGGCCAAGACTCGAGGTTCGCGTGTGGCCCATCCCACCGTGTCGGCCCAGGTTGGCAGGTGAACGCCAATTGCCTGGCAGACGATTGTTAGTTGTTGTCAGGGTCCCCTTGAAAGCACCAGGCAGCTTGATCTGCTTCTCACATGCGGGTCTCCCGGTGGGAGAGGATCCCCGAGCTGGAGTCTTTCCGGCGCTGCGATTGCGATTGCGGGAGGCGCCATTCTTGCTGATGTTCCTGGTGATTATAATGTTCTCAAGGTGTAATGTTGCTGTTCGAACAGGAAATTTGGTGCCACCTGCCCACCCTTGTACCAGCCCATCGTGTACGTTGGTGCTGCAATTCCGTTCGTTCCTTCCAGTCTTCACCGTCCCAGTCCGATCTCTGTGCTTGCCCGGATCTAGCCGATCTGGAGGTGCGAGTCAGTTCATGTCCCGTCCCTTAGCTCGAAAAGACCGGGGCAATGACATCAGAAACGCGCTATGCGACTGCCAGATTGACCTGCAAGCTCGCTCGGCGGTTGCCCTGTGACGTACGAACCAGCCAGACGCTTGTTACGGCAGGCGTGTGCTGGTGCAAGGTCCTGGTGCCAGTAACCTAGGATTCGGCTACTTGACGGGGTGAAGCAGGAACGCAGGAGAAGCGTGTGCCACGATATTGACCGGAAAGAGAACGTTATGATAGGCCTGAGCTCGTTTCGCCCAGTTGGTTGAAAGTGTCGAAACAAGAGGGAGTTTCTTTGGGGATTAAAGAGAATTTCATATTGTAGTACTGGTGGGAATGCACAAGTACCATTGGCATTTTCACCAGCTCAATGCCTGCTTGATACATGGCTTGAACAACGATACCAACAAACAATTTTCAAAGACACCAGGCCATGACCGCGCAATCACTGCATCGGCCATTCACTAGGTCTACTGCCCTTCAAGATCTAGTCGTCGTCTTTCATGCGTTCTTGAAACAGACAAGGCAAAGCATTGTGCAGTGTAATTAATCTCAAGATGTACGCAATCAAGCCCCGAGCTGAATGGTTGAACACAGGTGACAGCTGAGACACTACGGAGCGGTGCCATTCTTGGCCCACACAGACCCTGGGCGGAAGATTCTACGTCCAGCGTGCAAAACTGAATTACCATGAGGACCGCCGCGTATCCAAAGACAGAGTCAGCGAACCGGTCATGAATCAACGGAACTGGATGCAACACATATTATGCAGCGGTCGCCCCGAGAGCCCCAAACAGCTTCGAAACCATCGCAGAGGACATGATAATCAGAAATAATGGAAGAAGATAAAGATAGTAATCACTTCAAGCCTCACCTTAACGAGTCCCACGCCTGCAGCATCCGGATCGGGGTGATGAGCACGGCCACCCCCACCGCAACAATGACGCCCGAGGCGAAGCTGTCGATCTGCGTGTCGGAGCAGTATGTGACCAGATCCGGTGCGGGAACGTCCACCTTCCTGTGCCGCCATGTCGCGAGCGTCCGCAGACGGAGAGAGCTGTCGATGACGCGGCGCAGGGGCGTCTTCTCCTCGCGGACGACGCTGATGAGGTCGGGCTTGTCCAGGTAGGTTTGCTCATTGGATGTGATTGCGACGTAGTCGTGGTTAAAGTGCCAGCTCTCGATGCTCTTGATGTTACGCCTTGGGGTTTTGACGAGCTTCTTGAGGTTGCTTTGATGGAGGAGGAATTCGTCTAGAGCGATGAGGAAACCTGGAGATCTGGAAGTTCAAGTCGACGATGACTTGGTTCTCGACTTCCGATATCCATCGTAGCTTTTCACTGATCTTGCTTAAGAGTATCGTTCGCTCGTCAATGTCGTCCCTGTCGGTGCCGTTGTGCGAATGCTCCGCGTCTCGCTTGCTAAGCCGCTCATCAAGCAGACCCCGATCATTTCTAATCAAACATGGCTATCTGGTCCTGCAGGTCAAGCACAACCCTGGCGCTCAAAGACTCGGGTCGGCGGAGGAGAAGGAAGTCGTCGCCGGACGCAATAAAACCCGCGTATCCTTTGTAGTCGAAGTATCTCCAGGGTTTGCGTTGGGTGTATTTCTCTGTGGGCTCCATGTCCGTGGTGGTGGCTGTAAGCGTTTCCATTGACATTGCTCCCCGTGTTTGTTTGTTCCTGATTGCGGCTCATCGTGCGTAAACTTGCGTGATTGTCTGAGAGTTCCGCGTTTGCTGTCGGCAGGGCAGGCTGTCGTCATGTTTGAGATGCTGGCCTCGTCACAATTCTTGGCTTGCACGCAGTCAGTAGCGCCGCGTCGCCTCGACTTAATCCTGGTGGCTGCCCCATCCACGTACCTTAGCGGGGCAGACAGTGAGGCAGGCGCGGACAGCGAAGTTGCTAGGCCTTGGCAAATTCGCAGTCCGCCGAGTGCTTTGGTGCCTTCGATGGACTGCCTCGTCCGCCCTTCGAGTGACCCGGTCTGCTCAACTCCCCGGTACAAACACCATCTATTCGCCATCCCCTCGTCTGCGAGAGGCACTGCTAGACTCCTTGAGACAAGAAAACACCACTGCCCGCCATGTCCCCTGGCACTACCGACGCGCCCCCTGTAACTGCTTCCACAGGCTCAACACCGGCTAATGAAGCTGCCCGAACCCCTGCGCTGAAGAAGTCGGCCGAGGCCCAGAAAACCAGCACTTTGGGGAGGAGAAATGCCCGCCAACGAAGACCAACCCAGCACCTCCCGCAGCCCGTGAACCCTTTCTGCCGAAGCCGCAGCATGCCAACAGTGACGACCTGTTCTACCAGAGCTATATACCAGACTGTCGCGGGTTCGTCCCTCCGATTTCTCTTTGGGGGGTGCAACAGTTGCCCATCGCCCCTTACTACCCCTACGGCGGGGGTGAAGCTAACCTGCCGCAATCTACAGGGAATGTCAGGCGCGGAGCCGACCGAGCAGTGAGAGCAGAGCCTCATCCAGCTAGCCGGCCTCGCGAGCAAGGCGTCGAGATCGGTCCCGCCAAAGGGAAAGCAAAGAACCCGGCAGGGCCTTGGAGCCGACAGCGGCAGCGAGTCGGATGACATCAACAAACGAGACAAGAACAGAGCATAGGACTCCGGAGTCGTCCATTCCAAACGGCAGCAGATCCCTCCCCTACAACCGATCAGGGAGTGCGCTTGCCCGACACCGCGGCAGAGAATGGCAACATTCGGAGTATTCGCACAGTCAAGGAAAGAAGACCGGGCAGACAGGCCGATGATCTTCTTCGAAGCCTGGCTGAGCGTCTTCTGGTAGAAACACTTTGACGTCTTTTTCAATGTTCCGCGGCTTGGGGTTTCCGAACAACATGATGACCTTGAAGAACGCCCCGCCCTCGACATTGGACTTGCTAACGGTAAGGGGATGGCAGCCCTCGAGGTTCCTGCGGATCGCGAGAGATTCCAGAAGGAGGGCCCGGAAAGAGTACGCCTCTTGCTCAAGCTTGAAGCGTCCCATTCAGACCTGTTGATGCTCGATCAGGATTTCTCGTGTTTCTTCAGAAAAACCACTACATTCGACCGCAAGCAACTCGAACTTGAACCTGGACCCAAACCTGAAGGGTACCTCCCTATCAAGGCCGGTTCAGAAGGACGGGGGAGTTCATCCAGCGAGCGGACCAGCAACCGCAAGCCTATATTGACCAGAGCATTTTTCGCGGCATTGACAATGGACTCGTAGCCGCGGCGGAGAACGTCGGCAAATACTCACATGATTCTTTACGACGGGCTCCGAGGCTGATCGCGGCGGGCTTTCTTCGCCGCTGCAGCCAGCTCATCGCCGGTAACATACCCAGAGGCCCGCTGATCCATCCCCAGCTCCACAGCCAGTGCTCTACGGGACCCACAGCGAGTGGTGGATGCTATCGGGCCCATGTCGACGGGGGCTTGGGATCTGTCAGGCACATACGACAAGATTAAGGCCCCAATCGCCCTGTTCCGGTTCGAGCATTCAAGAAAGAGCTGTGTGAGGCAGCGGTTCACAAGGAAACTTAAGCCTACCAGGTACGCTTCATGAACACCAAGTGGAAAACGTTTTGGGAGTAAAGGTCCTGGTCGACCGATAGATGAACAAGGTCCTCGAAACAATCATCAAAGGCCTCGGCGGTGCTGGCTCGACAACTGAACGAAACACCCTGCCGGCACTCTACGGAATAACCCTGGAGTGCCCCTCTCAGGACAGCGCAACGGAGGAATACTCTACATGGGTGAACTCAGTGGATGGCCTGCCAGAGATCAGAAAATGCTGCCGCCGCGCAAAGACACACTGTCAGAGTACAGGGGAGGCCACGGAGATCAAGCAGGAGTTTCACCGCGGCATTCTTCGGTGGGGACCTAATACATCATTGATCACTGTCTACGGCCTTGTAGTCACGTCCGTCAAAAGCTTACCGCACGGGGAGTTGCGCGCAATGGGGTGGAACACAACTGAAACCATCGCGGCGACAGGGGACAAGATTATGCGCGCCTGGAGGTTCAAAACCATAACGGCGGCTACTCACTCTTATATAGCAACGAGTATGCCGTTGTGGAAACTGGCATGAGCGCGAAAGTATTGGGACTGCTCCCTGGGGCGGGGCATAGTCTTACTAGACGGCCGGGAGATGATCTATTCGAGGGTCGGCATCCTAGGTCAGTAGATGAGGTAGGTAGACGAGACTGATAGGTGATTAGCAGACGACGACCAGGCGCGGACTGGCAAAGGCGAGTGCGAGGAGTTCGTGTTGCATCTAATCTCCGGTATCAACACAAGAGCTCGCCAACGTTTGTAGGCACGTAGTAATCGTCAGCACCGAGTTGCGAGGCCTAAACCCAGTAGCTGGCATTGTCCGAAGCGGCCTTCTGGGAGGGAGACTGGACGATTCTCATATCTACAGAATGGGCCTTGTGCCCGCCACTCGATGGAGCTCCCCGGACCTTTCCCTAACAGAGCTGCCCGACAGGCCCCGTGCCCTCTGAGTACTCAACGTGTTTTAGCGGCTGCCACCGCTCTCTCAACACTGAGGGCACACCAGTTTCCCTCCGAGAGCTCCCCAACCGAGGGCCCAGGTCTGGCGGTCCGGCGCCAATGTGGGATGAAGATCACGTAGCTACCTAATATGAAAGCCGTCTTGGTGGCGGGAGTGCGCGACCGCCGAAAAAGAGGGGGCGGCCCCCAGAGAACGGCAACGCTAGCAGCTCTAGACCCACCCCATGGCTGTCCCAAGGTACGTACCCTACCTGGGCACCTTTTGGGCAGGTTTATTGAGGGGTTGAGAAAACAGAAATCTCATCCGGTGTTCGCAGTGGGCCTTGGGGGGGGGAGGAAGGAGTGGAGCGAAGTAGACTCTTTTTTGCTCTCCTACCCGCCCGGCTTCGTACTGAGGATTCTCGCTATATTGACGACGAATAATCCGTTCAACACCAGCCCAATTCCTCAAGCTTGAGGATTCACGTATACGAGCGTTCAATAAACGTGCCATTGTCTGTTGTGCTGCAACCGCTGCGTCGGCGGGCGTATGGCCTCGTTGCGTTGGAGGAGCTTCCATCGCACCCTCTTGATATCACTGCCCCTCCAACACCTGACCTCAACCTGCGTGGGTGGGTCCCGAGAATTTGACCGAGATTGATGCCTGAAACAAGAATGATAGGATTGTTCTGAATCTTCTATTGGCTATTCTTCTTCTCAGGGCGTTTGCTCACGGCCTGGCAGACCTCAGGCCGACCGGACTGTCACGCGGGTCCTGCCTCCAGTTTTTTCCAGTTAAATACCTTCCTCTCGACCCTCCTCGAGCTCTTTCCATTCTTTCTTTTCTCCCTGACTACTTCCACCTCCCGCTTCGGCGGTCGGTCAATCCTGTCACCTACTCTGAGGCTCGCCAGATACCAAACCATTGCGGGACTCTAGCTGATGCCGTCAACGCCGAGCCTCTCCTAGCTGTTACATTACCTGCCCTGACAAAAACCCCTCCTCTGCACCTACACCTTGAAAACTAGACTTCTCTCGCCTTCATTCTCATCAATCACAACCATGTCTTCATCATCTTCCCCCAATCCGGCCGGCCCACGCCGTTCAGCCCGAAACATGAACCAGGAGATCCCCCACGACGGACTCGCCCGGCCCAACAATGAGTTCATCGACCTGACGCTCGAGCCGGCACTCCTTTACAACCAGCCAGCCAACGGCAAAGACGTCAATCGGGGCTTCAAGAACAACAACCCCCAGCCAGAGCCGGCTCCTGCTCCCAAGCGCAGCAAGCCGTCCGCCCAGGCCCAACGTACCAACACCAGAAACATTCCTGTCACCGCCGACAACGCAGCCAACCGGGGCCATAGCACAGTCAACCGTAACGGTCACAACAACCCCAGACGACAGACTCAAGCCAGCACCGTCCCCTCACGTCCTGCCCAGCCTGCCTCGCCCCCCCGCCCCGCGGCGCCCGTGCTTGGGTATACACTGGCCATGGACCTCAACGAGGCCACCAAGATACTACAGAGCAGTCCCCCAGTGTTCGACAACCCACAGGACCAGCTCGAAGCAGACATCAAGGACATCCAGACGCTGAGACGCTCCTGGCCTGTCCACGGTGAGGTCGACCCGCTCGCGGAACACCTCCCACCCATGATCACCCTCCCCGACCGCCCGTACACCGCCCAACTCGGGATGTGGGCCTCCATGCCCATCTTCCAGGAAGAGCGCCCAATCCGCTTCCTCACAGTCACGGGCACCTGCCTCCCAGCGTTCGGCCTGCTCTACCGTTCCGCCACGTTCCTGCTCAGCCGGCACCCGCCCACGGGCGCGAACCACAGGAAGACAATCCGGCTGACAGGCGAAAGCCTCGTCCTGGTCACCCGAACCCATTCGCGCAGGGACCGGGCCGCAAAGTGGGTGCTCTGCCTGCGCCGCCGCGACTGGCCCTCGGGCAACGTCGCCCTCGTCGACCGCACGACCCGCGACACCCTCAACCGGGTGATCAGAAACGGCATCGGCCTGATGGCCTGCGAGGGCCTCCACGAGGTCCAGGTCCCAGCCGACGCGGGCGCGGACGGGCGACCCCAGATGTGGAAGATGATGCGCGCGTACGCCGCCCCACACCTCGCTCCGTTGCCCGCCGAGGTAGACCTGGAGCGGTACATCCTCGCCCAGAGCGGCCTGCCCGTGCTGGACGTGGAGGGCGAGGCAGACCAGGCCATCATGGAGCTCATGATACCCAAGCTTTAACCCAACGGTCACGCTCCCGGCCGCTGAACGAGCGCACGCACAGGACGGGAGGACACACACACCCACGGCTGGAGGTCATTTCCCATCTCACTTCCCCTTGAATTTCATTTCACTTTCTTCTCACATTGGCGTTGGAAGACAGGACAGAACTGGCGATATCGGGCGATTATGTCACGGCGTTTGGAGGCGCATTCTCGCACAATGTGGTTGTCAGGCAGAGATACCCGCTGCTCTTGCGGCCATTTTCTTCATTTTCATGTCTCTTGGGCGGTTTCTTGCTTTCTTTTTCCTCATGGTCATGGCGGTTAGGAACAGTTGAACAACGGTGGTGGTGATTTGCTTTCAGCCTTGTTGAGGCCGTTCATTAGACTAGACGTTACAAGGGCTGGAAAAGTGATAGACCGTGTTGACGAGGCTAGTAGACTCACTGTGTGCTTGGTAATGTGACTGTGTCTAACTAAATCGGGTGTCTGCACGGGCCACATTGCGCACCCAAGGGTCAGGGTTAGGGCTCATGGTGAGGATTGCATGTTATGTGATTTATGAATAACGTTATACTTGATTTGTGATTCGAAAGATATGCTGTAGATTCGCCAGGTAAAATGAATTGTTTGGCGATGTTGACCGGTGCAACACTTGGCGGAGAGTGTCATTGTGTCCAAGTGCCGGCACCCGATTTGGCGAACACGGTCACACTAGTTATGGAGGCAGACCTTCATTTTATGGTGGCCTCGTTCGCAAGTGATCGTGGGTCGTCGTGATTGCACACCACAGACAGACGGGACCGAACCTTGTGTTCTTTGCCGGGCAAAATTCCATCATGTCCGGCTGCAAATTGCGTGAACCGTCTTCTTCCTACGTGTTGGAGTGCTCCTTTCTTTTGTTTTCGATTCAAATATCGCCCTGCGAGATCCCGATCAGTCTGAGTCAATCTGCTTCAAGCTGAGCTTCGTTGAGCGTCGGGCCACAGCAGTCTTTTGAATGAAAATGGACTGACCTGTTTCCAATCCAACGGTGTTCACGAAGGGTAAGTATGTTCCCTAAGATTTCTGGTGGAGTCCAGCACAACAAGCACGGAGGCTTTGGCCTGTCGATGTTTGCTTACTCGTCGGGTATGAGCGGAAACACCTTCACGATGGAAACCCCGTTGCATTATTGTGTGTTGTAATGTGGATAAATAAGACCAGCTGAACAGAAGGAAATCTTGGCGTGGATGGATGATTCATCCCCGTACTTGTTTGAATTCACGACAGCATTCTTGGAATCAATAGTTTATCAATAATTAGCTCAGAACTTATCTCATCGTTCAGTGTAACAGTAATCGGCTGTCCTTTCGGCGCTGGAACTCTCGGTGAAGGAAAAGCTTGCTGCCGTGCCACAACTACCCTCTTCCTAGACCCTCCTCCTCTAATTACAGGCCGACGATCACCGTGAAGCCCACAAGCTTGATCTAGATAGAAAACTACGAGACAAAACAAGAACATGAGTGTAGAAAGCAATCAAGCGCGCCGGGCTCGCTTTCTATCAGCGACAGCCATCAGGACGCCAACCACTGTCTTTGCCGTCTCGCAGTCGTCTTTGTTGTACCGCGCAAGCCTAAGCCACGTCATGAAGTTAGCCATATCGCCCCAGCGCTTCTCCGTAAAGACCAGCTCATCGTGAGTGAAAGGGAACCCGGGCACATCCTCGTCAGACTCGTCGCCGCGCATCAGGGCGCGCGCAATTGCTCTGCCTTCCTCGCAGTCCTCGTCCTTGTATATGCTCAGCCCGTAGACCTGGAGGAACTTGAAATCGCCGCCATAGTGCTTCTTTAGCCACAACTTCTCCTCCGCCGTGTAAGGCTGCGAGGACGGGATGTTGTTGGCACAATACACGCGATGGTTGAGGCCCTCTTTGAAGGCCTCGAATCGTCGGCGCTCCGACACGGGCCAGATGACATGGATATTGTAGACACCGCTGGGTTCCATGTCAAGACGCGAGAGACCGAGACGGGGCCCGACCGGGGGGTTGCTGAGGCGAAGCTCCAGGAGGCTGTACTGATTTTTGACGAAATAGGCGAGCCGAACGTAATCAGATCCATTTCGGATTCTAGCATCTGATCCCTCGTTCCGTGCTCCAAGCTCCACGGAAAAATCCTCGCCGGTGACGGTACCGCCGACAACGTTGCAGACGGCATCGGGGACGTGGAGACCATTGTGGAGGCGGAGCACGCGGTGCGATCTCGGGCCGCGCTTCTTGGCCGCCCGTTTGACCTGGATCTCGACCGTCCCAACTGCAATGGCCGCAGCCGACCGCGCTCCAGCGACATTGGTTGCGAAGGTATTGAAGGGGGTGTACTCGATGAACGACGCCCGGTCTCGAACAATACTGGGTTGCAGACCGTTAGTCTCGATGGTGGATCAGAGCCTTTCGGCATTGTTGGCGCCGACTACCCACGGCTGAGAAACACTTACTGGACATTAGAGCGAGCGGACAGGATCCAATCCGGGAAGATGTCCTCGCGTGGGCCTGAAGGCGACATGGCTCAACGATTCGGGCTGGTGTCACGGCGGTGATTTCGTGGTTGCTGCCGACTGTTGTTGGATGGATGAGTGGATTTCACCGCTGGGTCGGGTCTCATAGGGAAAGGTGCCAAGTAGTGTTGCTTGTGGGGGCAGGGAAGGAGCTGAGGCCCAGTTTGAAGGTATGAATCGCAGCTGCCGCACACGCGGATCCCCCACGCGAGTCACCTGGCGGTGTGGTACGCCCTGGGGAGTAGCGTTGCAAGTCTCCCAGGTTCCATTGGTTGATGCCTTCTAGAAGCAAACGGGAGTTCGGTCATCAGCCCACCTTGATTACAGAATGGCCAATCAACCAGAAATCAATGTGGACTGAGAGGAAGCCCGGCTTTTTTGGTGCCTATCGAGCAGTCCTCAAAGAACTGGTCGTGTTTGCGCGGTGCAGTCGCCTGCTGCTTCTCAGGCCAATAGTATACCCTGCTAGGCTGTGGGTCAAGATGTTCATGAGCTCGCGGTCATCCATTCGTCCAACCGCCCTCCCTTTTAAGTTCGGCGACGCAACGATGGGGCAAGAACGATGAGCTGTATCGACAGCCGTGCAACCCATCCCTTCTTCTTCTGCACATCCAGCTTGGGGTTTACTGCAAAGTCTACCTTGGCTTTTGTCATGACCGCGAATGGCCGACATCACGCACTGAACGTAGAATCTATCCCAAACCTTTCCTCAACCGAGGGCTTCATCGCCGTCGAAAACTGGCCATCGGGCAGATCGTCATCGAACTTCGCATGGTACGCCGAGAAACAAATGGTGACGGGCCCTCCGCCGGCTGTTCACCATCAGGCCCACGAATCACGATCTGATCCAGGCAACTTCATCCGCGCAGCAGCTCTCTCCTGTCAGAGGTCGTTGTCCGATTTTCCCGATATCATCTCCAAGTTTGAGACCCGGCTCAGTTCAGGGAGGATGCAGCGCGGGCGCGGTCCGTGCTTGCTGTCGAGCCAGGTCGCGACCACCAATCTCCGCTTGATGACGCGGGCTGTTCGGTCCATCGCGGCGACCAAGGTCGACCACGATCGGTTCGCCTTAGGGATGCAGAGCAAGCTCGCGGTGTGCTCCCGTCTCCTCCAGTCGACCCAAGAGAAGCAGCAGAAATCAACGTCCAAACAACAGGCCCAGTCCGCGGCGCTCGATGGGCTGAACAAAGCAGCCCTCGAACGGGCCGCAGGTTAAGGATTCAAGAGGTCCCATTGAGGAAGTTCGTAACATGGCCAGCCGCACCGAAAAAAGAGCGACATATATCCTCGACACCGTGGCCGAGATCCTTACCCTTCTCCCTTCAGGGGCGGCAGATCTCGCCAGCTCGGATGATCGGCTGTACGAAATGGTTCACTGCTTAGCTGGAATACGACAGAAATGCGGATGGCGATGGCTAAAGTATCAATGAAGCTCTTCTCCGGCATCCACACCGTGCGTCAATGTATAGACGGCCACATTCCGCTTCGGATCCGGCCTCCCATCATTCAATTCAGAACGCCGTTGGGTGATACCATGGCTCTGGTCATACCGGCCCCGTTAGTCCTGGGAACCTGGAAGTCTTCCAAAAGCTTCTCGAAGTCATATTGTGGAACAGCCTAGCCGAAGGGTACACCTAGACAGGAGAAATTGCCATCACGAATGCCCACGGCGGGCGACTCCTGACTGAGCGCGTGTGGAAACATGCAGTAAAACAGGACGACGATCTGTCCATGTCCGCCTTCGTTTTAGAAACTGGATGTCGGCATCCCCGCGAACCATCATGGAATCAAGTTTCTCCCAAAACTCACGAGAGTTGCCGGACTTGTCATTAAGCGCAATAGTCATTCAACATGGTCGGAGGATAAAAGAGTGTTTTAGGTTGAGCTTGACAAATAGTAGCTGCTCCTATCATGTATCTCGGCACAGATCTACCATGACCTACTTTCCTCTCTCCCTCTCGATTTTAATCACACCAGAAGAGGAAACAGTTTCCAAAAAGCGATAGCCAAACCGACAGTAAAAGAGCGCATCGAAGTAAAAGTCACACCCACCTCCTCAGCCTCCCCACTGCTTCCCAGACCCAGCGTCGACAAGATTGAAAAAAAGCCGCCACCTGTGCGTCCACAAGCCAGACAGTCACTCCGAGTCGTCCACGACCGCATCACTACAAGGCTCTAACCCTGGCAGATAGGGGTATCGGCCTTAGCCTTGCCGACGATCTCGACGGTGCCGTCCCACTGGAAGTACGAGGCGTCGTAGGCAGCGCAGTGGCTGTCCATCTGTGACAGGCCGTAATTGACATCAACAAGATTCGCATTGCCCCAGCTGTTGCCGGCGTTGACGCAGTAGTAGACCTGCACAGCCGAGGAGATGCACGTGTAGTAGTAGGGTCCCGCGCCCGACCGGAGGTCGATGCCGCCCGCCTGGTTGGCGCGGTTGCGCAGGCAGTTGGCCGCGCGGTCCACGCCCGTGTGGTCGAGCGGCTGGTTCCAGCAGCTCACGAAGCGCTTTTCGAGGCCGCCGGCGGACCGCTGTTTGACCTGCGGGGCCACGTGGCGGACGTAGGTGCGCTTCTCGATCGTGTCAATGGAGGTGGCTACCACGGTGCCGTTGGGGTCTGTTGGATGGGGAGGTTGTGGTGTCAGGAGTTGCTCTGTTAATAATGGAGCTAGGCCATGAGAGGATCCGACTTACAGGTAAAGGCCTCGTATGCGCCATCGGGAATCACAGTGACGGTCTCAAAGTTGGAGGGCGAGGGCAGGTCGCCGCTGGGGAGCGCGTGGATGGATGGGATGGCCGTGAAGAAGGCCGCAGCCAGGGCAAGAACAAACCTGGAGGAATGCATCTTGACTTGAAAGACTGAACGATTGCTCGTGCTTAGGAAGTGTGGATGAAGAGTGCTTGTGTTGGACTGGAGGAGAGTGATGAGGAGTTTGAGTTTGAGCAGGACATCGGTCGATTTATATACCTGGAACTCGAGCACTCTGCCATGGTCTGCCGTGGGGCTTTCCCTATTCTCTCTGTCTTTCTGGCAAGACCTTGAACGAGGCAGGAGAGTAGCATCTATCTCGTGCTCCTTCTCAATACTACCAGGTACCATTGAGCACACGGCCACATCATCGTCAGTTACTTGGCAACCTTGACACGGAATGAATGCAGGCCATTCACCATCGCGGTCGCTTGCCAAGCTGGAGAACGCCCATACGTAAACGAGCGAAGCGGTTTGTAAACAGTATCTCTGTATACAGCGCCTCTTTGGCGCTCATCACTCACATGATAAACAGGCGAGGTCCTTCATTGACACTATGAGAGCGTGTCTTTGGTCCGTACGTTTCGGTGACGCTCTTCCATATACTGTACTACCGCCACTGCGTAATTTAACTCCAAAGGTGATAACATTATCCAAGGCATTTTCAGTGGATTAAGGTAGTTGCTTTACTGCCAATCTACTGACCTATCAATTCTCACCAATGCCATATCCGTGCCCCCGAGCGTGTCATCACGTTACTCTCCAAATTAGCCGAGGATTGCTCGCTTCGACTTGGAATGCCTTCTGCTGTTCTTCCGGCCTACTCGGGCTCATCTGGCATGGTCAAGTCAACTCTCATACCAGCTCGGTGCATACACTAGTGATTTTCCAGCCGGATATTCGAGTCCATGTAAAAAACGCCCAAGGCTGACTTCGATATGCTGGCCTGCACGTGCAGGGCCAGGTATCTAGCATATTGTGATGCTTGAGCGTTTGGGGGCCAATTCTGAGCCAGGGGTAATGACATGATATTTACCGCCCCCAACTGAATGCAACCTTGATTCCTTCCGACCAGCGATGAAAAGCATTTCCCCACCGATATGCTGCCCAATGCATCTCGGCAGGCGCCTGTATTGTGTCCTTCCTGTTACTTACTCGCTTATGAAGCTCTCCTGGAACAATTCCCGACGTAGCATTCTCGGCCAATCTATGCTTCCTCGCATGGGTATCGTTGTACTGATCCCATAATTCACGTCACACAAGCCTAGCCCTGCTCTCGTCTTCAGCTCCTACCGCGAACATGGCTGCCGTGGGTTCCGCATGCTAGTCTGTGGTTTTGCAGCTCAGATATTTCTCACCGCTGCGAACTTCAGCTTACATGAGGTCGGTTTGAGTGCCTAACTTGTGGGCCAATTATGCATTGGCGACATGAATGCAACGATCTTGGAGGCCGAAGGATCGCGAGCCTGCATTCAAGTTTAAGACGTTTGGGCGATTCCAGGTCCACCGCGCAGCAGTATTGAGTTGTCCCAACGGCCAAGCTAGAGGCGAAACCATCACATTGCCTGTCTTCAACGAAGTGTCCGGGGGATAGTCTTGACCCGGGATGTGGCTGTGATGGCCCATCACCGCAGGTATACAAGCCTAGCTGGTCGTGATCGAGGATCTATTGGCTTGGCATGCCGTTAAAGGCAACCCGCAAGCTTCTATTCTAAGCACTGTTATGTGTTGTAACTGTGCCGCTCTACCGCTTGCAACGAGGTTTTGTTGAGGAGCAACGGAGACAACCCCGAACTGGAAACTCACAACCTCTTTCCTAGAGCCGAATTCATTTCCTCGTGCAGTGCCTTGGTCGTACAGCCTGAGAGGCATGGGTTTACTAGTTGAGTACGACATGATCTTGGTGTAACTGAGCTTGAACCCTGTCTCCTGACCTCATCCGTATGGTGGGAAAAGATTACCCCAGCTCTTGATGAACATTATCATGATTGAATAGACCGCAATGCCGCCCTCGATAGGAAAGAATTCATGCCGACTCAAGGGCTAACTTGGAAACGTGAAGGAACATCCGGGCAGTCCGTCCAGCGATGCCACCTCGTCCCCTGTCCATGACGAGGCAGAATTGCGAAGGACAAAAGACTAAGTCCTTCGCTCACATAGGGGAGCTGGAAGACGGGATACTGTACTTGGACACGCCGAAGAGAGGGCGCGAATAGGGGCAGCAGAGAACCGCGGAGGTGGACAGGCCAGTGTTGGATTCATTCCTTCGGGACCCCGTTAAACCGTCCGGAAGGATACCAGGTACCTATCCACGACGATATAGACGAGGGTTCCACTTCTATGCCTGCTCAAGCAATTAGTGCCAAAGGATAAGTCAAATTCGTTTGGCGAGAGCACGTTTTGTCGCGAAAAGCCAACCCAATACCCATATCATATCTTGGCAGACTGAGAAAGGGACCCCGGCCAGACTGGTCATCGGTTGCCTGTTATTAGAGAGCTCTATCAGACCATCTGACCTGGAACTCGAGGAACATTAAAATTGTCCAGCAATCGATGGTCGAAGCCAATCATTGGCAGTCGTAGAGCTAGCAAGAGCCAACACGAGCCGGTGAATATCGACTTATCCGTCATAGGCATCAGCCTGAGGTAGGGTACTGTAGACATGACACCAAGGGCCGGTGGCCATCAGGTCCATTTATATCCGTAAAAATGGTGCTATTTGAGGCTCGCGTGGGAGTGAGCTGTCTTCTAGACGTCCGGCAATGGTTCTGCTGGCTATGTTGGTAGGCTTCAATTTCTTTGCGGACGACCGCGATGTCGGGGTACAGGTTGAGTTTTGGGTGAGAATTTCCATACCTGATTGGCGGAGTGGCATCGCGTAAGGATCGCAATCGTTCATCTCAATGACGTTACCTTGGTCGCATTCCATTTGTTTGATCTCACTGATACCTCCTCGAAGACACCCGGTTCGAGTTTCTCCTTCTGCTTTTTCTCTTTGGTGTTGATGCTGATCGTGTGACCCACCGCCTGCGGACCCGCACTAGGGGTGTCCCCGCTTCCCCATTCCGTCATCCTGCACCTGTAGACTCTCCCCCGCAATCGGCGACAGGGCAGCAGCTCACAGTGCGACGCAGGGGGACGAACCAAAAAGTCGTGCTCCAGTTCCAGGTTCCGATCCAATTGAGGCCGGCTTTTCCAGCCGTCCCGTCATCGCACCTTTCCCTCCTCCGACAAACCGCGCCGTCCACCTCGCCGCCAGCATGTCGTCTTCCACCCCCAAAGACGAGTCGTCGCACCCGGCGCTGAAGGGCCCCAGTGCGCTGCGATCCATCCTGGCCGGTTCGACGGCCGGCGCTGTGGAGATTGGTAGGCTTCCATCCACCCCCGGGGCCTGGCACCCCGAGTCACGCCGCCCACCGCCGTCGCTAACAACCATTCTTTGAAAGCCATCACATACCCAGCCGAGTGTACGTATTCCGCCGACCGACCAGCCGACGCCACAACTTCAATGCACCTCTCTCTAACCCAGCCCGACAGTTGCCAAAACCCGCACGCAGCTCAATCGCAGGTTAGCCGCGGGCGAGAAGCTGCCATGGCCGCCATTCGGCAAGCAGTGGTATGCCGGGTGCACGACGCTGATCATCGGTAACTCGGCCAAGGCGGGCATCCGTACGATACACCCCACACTTACACACACGACCCAAAATAGCGATCGCTAAAAGAAGCACAGGATTCGTCGCCTTCGACCAGTACAAGTCAATGCTCTGCGACGAGGACGGCAAGCTCTCCGGCCCCCGCACCGTCATCGCCGGATTTGGCGCCGGCGTCACCGAGTCTCTGCTTGCCGTCACGCCCACCGAGAGCATCAAGACGACCCTGTAAGCTCCTCGCTCCCCATTCCCCATCCTCCCCCTCAAACCTAACCCTTCGCTTCGCAGAATCGACGACCGCAAATCCGCCAAACCCCGCCTCCGCGGCTTCCTCCACGCCGTGCCCATCATCGCGCGCGAGCGCGGCATCCGCGGCTTCTTCCAGGGCTTCGTGCCGACGACGGCGCGCCAGGCGGCCAACAGCGCAGTGCGCTTCTCGTCCTACACGGCCCTGAAGCAGCTGGCCGAGAGCTACACGGCCCCCGGCGAGAAGCTCGGTACGGTCGGCACCTTCTCGATGGGCGGCATCGCGGGCCTGATTACCGTCATCGTCACGCAGCCGCTCGACACCATCAAGACGCGTATGCAGAGCCCCGAGGCCAAGGCCGTGTACGGCAACACGTTCCGCTGCGCGAGCATGATCTTCAAGCAGGAGGGCGTCTTGACCTTCTGGAGCGGGGCGCTGCCCCGGCTGGCGCGCCTGGTGATGAGCGGCGGCATCGTCTTCACCATGTACGAGAAGAGCATGGAGCTGATGGACAAGGCGGATCCGGAGCGGAAGTACATTTAGCGGGCTGCGCGAGGGCGTTTGGGCTGGGAGGGGTTGCTTGGAGGGACGGGCAGGGAGGCCAGTATATACCCCCGTTTAGATGGGTTTGACAAGTGTTGTTTGTACATATGATACAAATGTTTGCTTAGGTTGTTTTTATAAGACAAGAAATGCCGGAAGCCGAGGCCTGTCCAGATAGCGACACGCGGTCTCCTTTTTGCTCCCTCGAACCGTTGGACTCCAGACGCCGTGACCATGCAAGTTGGTGATGTTACACTCTACTGTTCAATCAGTCGGACTGCCCGCCTACGAGAAGCGGATCATGCCGCCAAATTTCTTGCCCATCCTCTGCAGCCAGGTCCGCTTGGGCGCCTCCTCGAGCTCCGTCATCAGGTTCGTGTAGTACTTCGGGTTGCTCTTCGGCTGCATGAGCTGGCCGTTGATCTTGTACTATTCCCGCCAAGGAAGGTTAGGATTTGTCTCTTGCTGCGCGACTCTTCTCGCGGGGTAGTCGTCTAAGATGGGCACCACTGACTTTGTTCTTGTACCGGTTCTCGAGCAGCGAGTACAGCGCGTTGACCTGCTTGAGCTCGGCAACCTCCCTCGAGGGGCCGCTCAGGATGGTCGACTGGGCGGGCAAGAGCGAGCCCTTCTCGATGCGCTTGGCGAGCACATCCTGGAGCTGGCAGTTGGGGCGGAGGGGGTCTTTCGGGAAGCGCTCAAGTGCGCGCTGGAAGTGCTTGGAAGCGAGCTGCGAGGGGATGGGGCGTCAGTTGCTGGTCTGCGGGTTGGACGAGAAGAAGGATGGAAAGGGATTGGTGTCTTTTGGGGGGAATATTTACGTTCTTTGCTGCGCCGGACATGTTTGCGACTATGCACTGCACATCGCTCGCAGGCCAAGGGACGGTGGAGAGCTTTGGGCTGGAACCTCGTTGCGAAATGTCGAGTCGAGATCAACCAGCCAAAACAGTCAATTCAATGATGGATTGCTGCAACAAAGCTTTGAGCGCAACGTTCAGCCACATGCCCGGCAAATCCCGCCACAAACTTGTCCTTTGCCCAATGACAAATCGCCAGCTACAAACGGCGGGGTGTCTGTCCGTCCCCCGCGTGGCGGAGCTGGCTATCCATTGATGACGGGTCGAGCGGGTTAAATCGCGCGCTAGGTCTCAAACACGACACCTGAGGCCGCCGCTGGCCTGTGGTAGGGGTTCCCTTGGTCAGTCGCCTGTCGTCAGCCGCTGTTCTCTGCGTCCAGTCCCAAGGGTCACTCACTAACCTGCATCGCTGTGGTCATCCGCACGTATCGGCTCCGACTCTTCTTCTTCGCTCTTCCATATGCCTTCCTGCCTCCTGACGGAGCCTTCGACCACCACACCATTACGTTCTTTGCCTATCTAAGTTTCCTTGAACCGTTTTTCTTCTTCTCTTCGGACCTCTGAGCCCTATTCCATTTCTTTTTTGCCCTCCAATACTGCTCCTCTACGAACCAAAGCGTCGACCGCATTGCGTCCATTCGGCAGACAGCACGGAGTTCGACGATTGACCAGCGACCTGGAAACACATACGCAATCCCCCGGCTACCAAACTCCGCCGCCTGATTGCCTGGAACAGAGAGGGGGAAATCGGCGAAAGCACGACCAACCCAGCCCAAATCATCGCAACACAACCTATCGCACCACCAACTCCAATATTAAACACAGTCGCCATCATGTCGGGCGGCTACGCAAGGGTGCGACGCATTCCCCATCTCTCGATGCACGATGACGATGAGGTTGATCGTGATGATGATGATGATTGCCAACCGCACAGCCTGTCTAACAATCTTCCCCCATCACAGGTCAACGCCCACGACGACGACGACCACCACCACGACGAGCCCCAAACACCGCTCGAATCGACACGGCTAGCCCACCAGACCTCAATCCCCAACTCCCCGCCGCCCTCATTCCACTCCCGCGCCTCGTCAATACAATCCCGCGAGCGAGACGCCCGGCGCGCACCCGTCAACTCCGACCTGGCCGATGCCTTTGACACGGACGGCGACGAGAGCGAAGACGACTCCGACGATAGGCAACGGCTGGTGCGCAGCGTGGAATCCATCCCCGCCATCGGCACCGCGCAAGGCCCCGCCCCCGCCACCAGACGGCCGCCGCCCGCGCAGCGGCAAATCACCCAGCTCCCGCAGACGACAGCGACGTCGGCCTCCTCCGCTGCTGGCTCGGCGCGAGTCTATGGCGGCGGCATCCAGTCCGATGGCGTCTTTTCCAACCTCTCGGCCAAGCCCGAGCGGGAGACGGCCGAGAAGGAGGAGTTGCCTCCGGTATGTTTACCCCTGAGTCTTCTACACCGCAGAAGAAACACAATTCACTAACCACCTCGATCTAGACGTATGAACAAGCCGCAGCCGACGCGGCCCCTCCCTACTGGGAGACGACGATCCTGGCGCCCATGATGGGCGGTCTCGACGAGGTCTACATCGACGGCATGCCGGTGGGGTCCTTCTTCAGCTTCTTCTGGAACGCCATGATCTCGACCATGTTCACGCTCGTCGGCTTCCTGCTCACATACCTGCTCCACTCGTCGCACGCGGCCAAGAACGGCTCGCGCTTCGGCCTGGGCGTGACGCTGATCCAGTACGGCTTCACGATGAAGGGCGGCAACGGCGGGTCGTCGTCGGGCGCGGGCGGCATGAGTGCCTCGTCGGCACACATGGGCGGCGACGGGTACGCGAGCCCGCCTGACCCGAACAGCCACGACTTTGACCCCGACGCGGTAGATGGTGGTGACGGCGGCGACGGGGATCTGAGTGGGGATTGGGTGGCGTATGCGTTGATGATTGTCGGCTGGTTTATACTTATTAGGTCGGTGGCGGATTACCTGAAGATGCGGAGGCACGAGCAGTTGGTGCTGCAGAGCCCGGATCGCGGGCTGGGGATCCCGGTTATCGCCGAGGGGGAGAGCAGCGAGACGGTGGTTTAGACTGGTTTTCTTTGGGTTATTGTTCGGTTGGCTTGGTTTGGCTTTGATAGAGACAGGACGTACTATCTCGCTGCATTTATTTTGTTACCGTGTGGCCCCTGTTGCTTCTAGGCTTGCTGCACGGGAGATGGTGTCGTGGTTTGCATGCTTGTTTACTCGATGCGCGGAGGCAGGGCTTTTGGGAGGTGTGTCTGTCTATATCACCTTGCGTGCCCGCCTATGTATTTGCCCATCTTTCTGGGCAGGTTGCATGGCGTTTTGACGGGGTTTCTTGCTGAGTACCTAGGTACGTACGACGGAATAAAAGACAGCCTGTGATGATGCGTGTCTTTGTTTTCATTGGTATCTCCCTCGATCACATTTTTGTTGACAACTTAGAAGTGCAAGTACACCATGTTCTTTCATTGAGGCCAACGCGCTATCTTGAGACAGATATTTAGGCTGTCTCAAGCTGAAAGGTCGTGCGAAATCCATCTGCATATTTCCACGGTCACTTTGATTGTAAGGAGAGCGCAGTCACCGAGGACATGTGCCGATCCGCACCTGTCTGGCCATGCACGCCTTCCGCCTAGGCCAAAGGAGGGGCTTGATGCGGGGGTGGATGAATGAATTGTCATGACTGTCAGGCACACGGACTGCCGGCCAGTCGCCTGTCACCTGCTCGTGACATCACTCAACGTCAACCCACCATCACATCACCTCACTGGCCTACCGCCCGTAGCCGGCGGCTGCCGTCTTTGTGTTCAGATCTTGCGGTTCAGATACGTTGGATGAGGGGCACGAGCTCATGCCTAGTTGCAGACAACTTTACACATCCCTTTAAGGCTTAATCCAAGCTCAAGTCGGATTTATGCTAGCTCTCTCCTCACAATCTACGTATTCAATCGTCAGACCATCGACAAGACCCTACCTGGTACCTACCTAATCAAACGACCAAAGAAACGCCACGAACATAACACACCTCACCACGAACGGTGGCGCTCCTCAACCCGACGCGATCGCTCTCCCGCTCCCTCGCGAAACTAGCAGGTCCTCTCGCCCGGCGCGAATCATCGCTGATCCTATTCCTTCTGCTCTTCCAGTGCACGACCGTCTACGCCGCCGTGAATAGCGTCCATCCCACCCGCCACTACTCACCCGCCTACATCCCCACCATCAACAGCTACACCTCACCACCATGGCCTGGCGCAGCTCCGCCTCGACCAACGCGGGCCTGATCGAGAACCTGTGGCGCAACAAGCTCATCACGGACCCGCGCGTCAAAGAAGCCTTTCTCAAAGTTCGCCTTCTCTCCCTCCCCCCCTCCCCAAACCCTCAACCCTAACAACCGCCGCAGGTCGACCGCGCACACTACGCGCCCACATCGCCCTACGACGACTCGCCGAAACCCATCGGCCACCGGGCGACCATCTCGGCCCCGCACATGCACGCCTTGGCGGTCGAGAACCTGCTCCCCTTCATACTCCCCACGACCTCCCGCTCGGCCCCGCGCGTGCTAGACATCGGCTCCGGGTCGGGCTACCTAACGCACGTGCTAGCGGAGCTCGTCGGGTCCGAGGGCGGCCTCGTCGTCGGGCTGGAACACATCCCCGAGCTGCGCGATCTGGGCGCGCGCAACATGGCCAAGTCGGAGGAGGGCCGGAGGTTTCTCGAGACCGGGCGGGCGCGGTTCAGGCTGGGTGATGGGCGGAGGGGGTGGACGGAGCCGGGCGAGGGCGAGGGGGACGACGGTTGGGACGCGATCCATGTCGGTGCTAGCGCGGTTGAGGTCCATCCTGAGCTGCTGGCGCAGCTGCGTAGCCCTGGGCGCATGTTCATCCCTGTTGACGACGAGGACGGACATGACGAGGGGCAGCATATTTGGTGTGTGGATAAGGACGAGGCTGGGAAAGTCACGAGGAGGAAGCTGTTTGGGGTGCGGTATGTGCCGCTGACGGATGCGCCGGTGGGATAATTAAGGTGGACTGCTATTGGGGGCTGATGGGGACGGGGTTGAGTTTGGGGTTCGCAGGTTTGCGTTTGTGGAATGGGTTTGTAGGTAGTTGGAAATGGGGGGAGTCGCTGCACAGGCAGCTGAGTGACTCGCGACTATTAATGTTGAATTATGAACATGTTGAACTAGGAGCATTTATCGGCCTTTCATGAGGGCGGAGGATGATCCCGCTTCATGCCTTATGAGCAAGTAATTAAAATCGATCTTTTACATACCAAAAGACGAAAGCTTGGAGTTAAGGTGGTAAGTGATACTGGGCTGTTCATGTTTGACGGCGGATGAAAGGGGCAAGACGAGGCTGGGCGGGATAATCCGTTAGTCACTGCAATTCTCCTTTATTATCATCGCGGTGTGAGGTGGCACCGCCTCCATCACTGGTCATTACAAGTACTAGACGATAGGTCGCTGATGATCACTTTACATGCAGTCATTTCGCTGTGTTATTTACTGTGGCCGTATCCAATTGACCTTCCAGGTTGTTTGCAGGTTTGGTTTTGACGTATTTTCCTCATGATCTTTTGCGACTATGACAACCTCCAAGTTTGAGAGCAAGCTGCTTTGGGTTCTGGGAAACGAGAATCAAAGGGGGAGGAGATGGCAGGGAGCAAATTAAATCAAGTAACGTTACACAATGAACAAGAAAATAAAGGAGGGGTTCAGAGTATCCCGCGGCGTGTGATGCCGTGTTCAAACATGGAAACCACCAGAACTTTCAAGAGGCTTGATTGAGTTCAATTACCTACATAGATGAATGCCATGCAACGAAGCGAAGTGGCTTGACACCTATCCGCCCTCACACTTGATTATAGTTTCGTCATCACCAGCGGCGGCCGGTCAAACACACCACCCCGGGTAGATAGATGTCCCTCCACCGAATGGATTCAAGACAACCTTAAACGAGGCATGCGCAATCCAAGTTCCTCGGTCAAGTTCAGTGATGAAGCACAGATGAGTAACGACTGGCCCTCTTTTCCTTCGACTGTTATTATTACCTGTAGGTAAATACAGGTACCATAGTCACCGCCGTTCTCTTCGATACCGCCGTTTCGTTCAGTGGAGGTCGAACCGGGCATCGCCATCACCACAGACGGTCCAGCAACGAGAAAACTTAGATTGCAGCATGTCGAAAGCGCGATGATAAAGTCCATGAAGCTCGATCTAAGTAGGTACCTAGGTATGCAACCGCTGGGAAACCCACCCACCACCCGGCAGGGTTGAAGCCACTGCATTGCCATCCCCATCGCCCTCATCCCCCTGACCGCAGAACCCCACTGCCCCTATCGTAGGTCGTCTCAACCTTGGCATCAGTCAACGGCCAGCTCAACGGCCCGCTCAACGGCCCGCACGCCCATGGAGTTACAGTCTTGCGCCTGCGTCCTCAGCTGCTCGAGGATAGCACGAGCAAGGATAAAACGCATGTGCTGTCCATCGAGCCGTCTTCCTAGCAACGCCAGGCGGCCTCTCGGGTTCGGAGAAGCCCCTCCATATACAAGCGTTGTCTATGACAAACGGGGCGTGATGCGGTGCGCTGGGCGCTCTGTACTACCCCTGTGGGTCGGGCGAAGGGCACTTCATCGAGCTACGGCACTTCGACATTCATCGGCTCGTTTCAATGAAGAACGGCCTGGAGAGTGATGATAGTGCATAAGTACATCCATTAACGTTACTGCATTTATTATATACCCATATATGCTGCAATCAATTGCAAACAGGCTTCATCATCCATGCTCTCCGTGGTATCTCATCGTCGACCCAATGTGGTAAAGACCAACAAAACTGTCCACTGCCCAAACCGAATTACCCCTAATCCCCTGTTGTAGATCTCCAGACCCACAAAGTCCATACATACAATCGCTAGATATCAATCACTGACCAAGAAAAATCATGACTTCTCAACCGTCTTCTCCGCCGGCGCCGTCAACAGGTGAGGCTCGCGCGACTGCTCGATATCACTCTCGTGATCCGAATCACGCTTCATATCGCCAAAGTTGGTGTTGATGACGAACTCGTCGTCGTTCATGTGCTTGAAGGTGAACCAGAAGATGACGGTAAGAACACCGCCGGCAATGGTCGGGCCGGCAAACGCCCATATCAGGTAGGGGTCCTGGATCGCGGCGGAAGTGGCAAGACCAATGGCGGCCGAGATGGCCGTCATGAAGAGGTTGATGGACGAGACCAGGCCCTTCATGTTCTTGGGCGAACGGGTGTATGCGATACCGTAGGCGGTGACGTTGACAAAGATCTCGGCAATGGCGGTAAGGATGATAGGTATGGCGTACAGGCTGATCTTGACGGTCGAGAATCCAGTGTCGCCGAGCTCGTCAGCGCAGGTGGTGGCGTGGTCACCGCAAGGCGAGGTCTTGTACACGTAGTATTGAAGAATGGGGAAACCCAGCGATCCGATGGTGCAGAGCGCGAATCCAAAGGTCATGCGCGAGATGGAGCCCCACTTAATTCCACGCGAGCGCAGGAAGGGGTAGACGATGTGGTTCATGACGGGGACCATGACGACAATGGAGACGGAGTTCAGGTTGTCGAGCAGATCGTTGGGAATGCCGTCTGTCTGCATGCCGGCGGTGAGAGCGTTGGCAGCGGCTCCGAGACCACCATCGTTGATGTTGAAAATGGGGATGAAGAGGAAGATTCCACAGGCCTGGAATGTGCGGCGGACATCATCGACGAACTGGTCATCGTACTCGTACACCTTGGTGCTCCCGGCCGCGGCGCGGACGCTTGGCTTGCCGTTCTCCCAGAATCCCTTGCGGCCGAATCCCTTCAGACCGCCGTGCTTGAGAGCATCGCCGAGAACCTTGAAGACGTTGCCGAGGTCAGAGCCTCCCGGGGGCTGCTTGATAAGACGTGGGCTCAGGTACCACAGAAGCGGGGGAAGCATGAGGTACAGGATGGTGGGGATGAGGTAGGCGGCCCAGTAGCCAACAAGCCTGGCCAGATATGTGGTGGGGATTCCGAAGCATGCACCGATGTTGATCAGGAGGTAGAACCACAGCATGACGCTGTTGATGGACTCCTCGGGATCAACAATGACCTTCTCGCCGTTTTGCTCGATGACGTGGGCAACCTTGTGAGGGCTCTGGTCCATGAGAGTTGGAGAAATATTAGGCTTGAATTGAGCTGCGCACGAGTTAGACGCTGTATCAAAGACGCAAACTGGACGGGCATGGCTTACCGGCGCCGATGGCGAGCATGTAGAGAGAGAGGGCAAAGGGGCCGATGGCGTTTCCGGATTGGAGGACAGGAGGGAGAGCCGAGATGATCATGATGATGTGGGCAAAACCGCAAATACCAACACCACAGCAGATCATCTTGAAACGGCCGTACTTGGTATCGGCGAGCCAACCAAAGTACACCGGTAGGCAGTAGGCGAGGAACTTGAAGGCCTCGGTCATGCCGGTAGCCGTGACGGAACCCCTTCCAAGGGCACCGGCGTTGAGCTTGGAGCCGGGGGCGACTGCACCAGTGCCAGGGCCACCTGCGGGCAGAGGACCACGGATGAAATTCTTGTACACCTGACTGCAGCCGTAGTATGAGGCTCTCTCGGCAAACTCGACAGCGCACAGGTAGTATGCGGAGCTGGGCATGCTGCCTGCGACACGACGCAAGGTGGACTTCTCCTCCTCCGTGGGGAGCACAAGGCCATGGAAGGTCTCGTGATGGTCGTCCGACTCGGAGCCGTTCCCATAGGTCGGCAGCGGCTGCTTGGCGTGGTGGCCAGCATCATGACCGCCATCCTGTGATGGCCGGACCTTGATGTCGCCGACGGACGCTGGGGCGGTGGCAGCGGTTTCTAAAACAATGGCATTGTCAGCGGCGGCGAAACTGAAATGTAAAAGGAAGGCAGGGGTGCTCACCCATTGCTGAGGTCGTTCCTTCGATGGCAACAATCAAGAGCCCAAAGATTGCGAGTAGGGAAGCAACGTGATTTCCGGCGTCCTCTGCGTAGGGTGGGATTTGGGAATGTCGACCGCAGGGATTGGGAACAGAAGCGGGAAGCAGAGGGAAAGCATGAATGGAAAGCAGGTGGGATGCGAGAGTTTATCTACCACCCGAGGTTGGGGTCACCGCGTCGCCAAGGAAAGGTAGGGTAGGCACGTTCCCGTCTGGGTGGGTGACCGTGGACAGGTCCGGTTGTACCTGCTAATTACTTCCTTCCCAGCAGAGACAGATGAGAAGGGTAGGTCTCTGGGGTGCATTCCACCGTGCCATCCCATTTCCATTTCCCATGCGAGCCCGCGCATCCAGTCCACCCCGACCTGCCTTGGTGTCTTACACCTGCCCGTCCATGGAAGGTGCCCGGAGAGACTGCGGAGGTGGATGGACGTATGGGCCATGGATGCCGGCTATTCGCAACGCTGTATCTGCCTTTGGCAGGTGCATGGGGGCGATTTCTTGGCAGAAAGTCTGGGCAGTAAGACCTGCCCGGTGGACCTTATCGTGAAGTTTGGCAAACGGGTACTGATGGGCTATTATCCGCGATGTCGCTGGATATTGACCAATCTGTGGCCCCAGAGTTCCATTACGCAGAACCCAAAATGCGTTGCAATGCAACATGTCATTCCCGTCCATGCAAACCTTGGACGGGACGGGTTACATGCACTGTGGCTATCTTTGACATTGAAATAGTGATAACCGCCAATGCTCGTCGCGGAGGGGTGGCGATTGGCGTTCTATTTTCTCGACTTCCTGTTGGTCCAGTTTGTGAATGGTTGCATTATCCCCGATTTAGGAAGGTGCTTTGGATGGGGGAGGTGAGAAGCGAATTCCCCACTGTCCGGGCCTGAACTCGCACCTAGAAGCCTTGGAACGCCCCAGGAGAGAGGTCTATCCCCGGACCATCCCTTGTCTCCATCCCTCGCCCATATATCCCTGACGTGCATGGCGTTCTGGCCCACGAAATATGGACTCGAGAATTCCTCCTTCATGATCTAGGCCGGGGCGATAAACCAACTCCACATTCTTCTCGATGGGCAGTCATCCACTGCCTATCACGCAATTGAAACATACATGGCGTCGCGTACCAGTGCTGCTGCACCAGACTGCAATGCACACCGAGCGCGCCTGTCGCTTTTGGACGTCAAAGTTCCATCTCAAACTCAAAATGCAACCGTCATTAGCCTGAAGGATGATGTATCCCATGCCCGTCCAATCAGTGCGCCTGCCCGTCTGTCAGAGTGTCAATCGTCAACTTGCAGGCAGCATTTCCATTGGCTCGTCCTATCAAACTTTTACGACTCTGCAGCCTATCTACCCAAATCAGATAATTGCCCCGGTACTCTGCTGATCGCGCACCTCTCGACCTCTCTGCTTCTCTGTCGCCTGTGACACCAATCGCTTAAACTGATAATGAAGTGAGCCCGGATGCCATCGTCACACGCGAGTTGCCACGCTCATATTCGCTCCATATTCGCTCCATATTCTTATTCTTTTGCCATTGTGAGGAAGAATCCTGTCGACCGCGGTCGAGGGACGACGTCAACTCGCCAGTAGCGTTTCCCGCGTGCCAGTTCCTGTATCGCGCAGGTGGCACCCTGGCCAAAGGGCTTGGCCGGGCTTGGCTTTAGGGTTGGCCCACCCCGGCTCCATTCCCATGACAATTCATCCTGCTGCTTCAGGAAGGAGGACACAATTTGTATTCTTCGACCAACCAGTGATCCTTTTGCTGAGTCCAGCCCGACCAAACAGTCCATATCACAAGGACTGACGGGCTGCCAAGGCCGCACAGCTTGAACAGCTTCCTCATATCATCGCTCAGACCCGACACCAGCCGCTGACGACTCCACCAACTCCGAGTCTCGCATTCGTCCCATCCATTGTTATGCTGCCGTCTCTTCCCGGTACCCTGGTTTGCGTTCGCTTGGTAATCGCGGGGGAAAAATGCGAGGGGCCACCCAAAAAATCAAGATCCCTTTGCATCCAGACTCTTCATCGGGCCTCTCAACTGCAAACCATCTGCAGATGAACATGAATCTCTCAAATGAATGTGGAACCCAGGCCTAACACGCTCTCTATTCCTCGCCTCTTCAACCTCAACTACAACAGTGGGAGGGACCTTCCTATTTCCGTGATTCGACACAAGAACCGTGTCTCCATGACCCTGGATCTAGTACTCCCGATGCTGCGTTGATCACAGCTTTGCGAGCTCATCATTATCATCGTTCAATGCTGCTCTGGTTTCCTGGCGCCGCACACTGGGTTGGGGTTCAAGCTCGTATTGCGCACATAACCACGCCCCCTGCGAGTTTCGAGCATTAGTAAACGCCACCTAAGCCAGTAAAATGCTTAACTAAGCCACCACGTTGAACCACGAAACCGAAAGCGGCGAGGCGCTTTGCCTAGATGTTGGCGGACGCTCGGGGAAGACACCTCGATACTATCTTTGGACCTCGTTGTGGTTCATAGTTACGTGTCCAGCCTCTTGGATTTATAACTGCCATCGACACCAACTGGTATTCACAGTTTGTCTTGAAGCCCGTGCCACCACCCCCCCTGAGCCATGGTCGGCTAGCGGACAGAGCTCGCGGGACAGACAGTAGGTTGACCTCAATAAACCAGGTGTAAAACCCCTCCCACTGCAGTTCATAACAACCTGGAAACAAACAATCTCCCCCATTAGGTATACGGCACAACGGCCATAGTGTCGCAGCCCGCACAGCGCCGGGGTAGTTCCCCGGACGGCGCTGCATACACTATTCTGATGCTGGCTTAAGCAGTGCAGTAGTGTGGAGGAGCTACCCGGACCTGATCGGGCTACTTATTGAATGAAACGGTATCCTAGGGACCCCGTTGGTAGCCCAGCATGGCGCGATTATCGTCACACTTCCGCTATTCGCCCGAAGCCTAGACGGGCTAGATTTTGATTGTACTGCTTAAAGATGGTGCGTTTCCTGTATCTTGAGAGAAGCTTAGAACCGCAGATGCTTCAAGTTTCCTTTCTCTGCGGGGTTGATCAAGCTGCATCTTTTCTTCCCACTTGTGTGAGCACCTAGCTCTGAAGATATTCAGGGGGCACGGTGATTCGGACTATTGACTATTCCATCATAATACGACGGCATCGCGAACGGTTACTCCATTGCCCTTGACCTGTTTCGAGGGAATGGTAGGATCCTTGGAAAGAAGCCAGAATCTTCACGCTCATCTTGTCGAGCGTCTCTATTTCGAATATATCATCAGCCTGACAGCAAGCAAAACCGCCAACAGCTGGGTAAGATTTTCAATTCCTCAAGTGGGAACTCTGTGAAGCCGTCAAGCGGAGACCCTCTTTGCTTTGCTGATGTGGCGCCCATTTCTAATAAGCGCCGACCGGCGGAGGAAGTTGAGACAAAAGGCGTCTAGCTAGGTAGGTTTAGCTTCAGAGACAGACATCGTGGTAGTGCCCCGAGCGTGAAGGGAAACAACATTGAATATTAGCCCAGATATGTACTCCTGGGAGTTGTCCTACCAACCTGATTTGTGTATCGTCTGCATTTTCAGTCTGCCTGTTTCTACAGGTGTTTCGGGTAGGGGACGTGAGAGCAAAGATATGTGCAGAAGACAGAGCACGTTCGGGAGCCTGGGAGAGGGGTCTGTGGTGCACCTGGTCGGTCACACACCTCACCTAGCCTGCAAGCCTTGTCCCTTACGGACAACAATGCCATCAAGCAAGGTACCTCCTCCAGACTTAGATAGATGTGAACAAGGACGTGCGGCGCCCACCGGGGTATCTGGTAGCTCATAGACGCTTACTTGCAATCAGAATCAGCTCCAAAAAGCGACGACGCCGTCCAGACTCCCGGGTCGGCTGTCGCACATCCTTCAGCGCTCGAGGTAGAGACGAGCAGAGTATACCTGGTAGGTACCAGGGTGGCACATGTTCTTTGATGGCCTGGGGGCGCGGGAGGCTCCGGGACGCCATCTCCACTTTCCTTCCTTGCTCCTTCCCTCCCTCCACAGACTTGTCATCCCAGGCACGCCCAACCCTTCCACATTGCGCTTGCCGTTTCTGTATTCCTGTGCACCAAACGTCGTGCCGGCAGCCCAACGTATCTCGCCAGTGATCGCCGTTCAGCGTCGGTCTGGCTTCCATTCCAGACACACAAACGCAAGAATCGCCTTCCCAACACCCACCGTCGAAAGAAGTCACTTTGAGCAAAGCCGCCATCCTAATCCTGATTGAAGTTGACAAATATTAGCATTAGCAACAAACAGCCTCAGATCGTACCTCCACGCCTGCACGACTCCATTCCCACCCACGAAAGTTCCGACACCACCCCACCGCGCGGACGCAGTCAGACCGATCATCATACCGACAGCGCACTCTTTTTGCCTCGATTCTTCATTAAGCCGTTGGCCCCAACCCGCAGGGTCAGCCCAGGAATTTCCGCCATGACGACGGGCCGGGGACCTGCCAGACGATACGGAGGCGGCACCACCTGGCTCTGGTGCTCTTCATACGTCGGCAAGGTCGCCGTCCGCTCTTCGGCAGTCATTAAGCGATGAGGATACATAGTCACAGGCTCCGCGTTCCCAGCCACGGCAATAGGTCGCGTGAGACTGTCTTGTGAACCCAACGAACCGTCGCCCTCGCCCGTGTGGGCCGCGTTCTGGTGACTGTTTCTCTGACTACGTGACGGCATCGACTGCAACTCCATCGTAGAAGGACTCTGCTCCACGACTCCGATTAGACCGTCTATCTTGGACAGCGGATCGCGTTCCAAGCTCCCCAACTCACGGAGCCCCATTGCCGCAATCGCCCCCTTGTCGTCGAGCTGGTGCGCAATCCTGGCAATTGCGAGCGCGTCCAACTTCTCGGTCCATGTTGCCTGGCTGTAGATATACAGTAACATCAGAACAATCCCCACCGCCTGGATACCCAGCAGCACGCTCAAGCCCACAACAGCCGAATCACTCAGCGTCGGCTTGAACACGGGGTCCTTCAACCGGGCCATGGAGTAGATCCGTCGGTTCCATGACACTGGGCTCTTCATGCCCTCCTTGAGCATTGCCTCCTCGACGAGAAAGATTGCGGCGCTCATCATCGGTGCGGCCGCCTTGGATATTGCGGCGAAGAAGTCTGCCACCATGTCCTCCAGGGGCGAATAATCAAACCTCGTTTGGGCACATGCGAATCTTAAGTTTTCTGTGGGCTTGAACCGTCGGAATGGGAGGGCGTCTTGCTCGCACAGCGCACGCAGCGTGGTGTTTGCAGTGATAAAGTCTGTTGTGTTGACAGCGAGGCTGGCGGCGTCGAACCAGGTGTCGTTTCCGAAGAGGGCCATGGCCGCCATCATCAATGTCCCTGAAGCCAGAAGCGGTTGAGAGCCGCTGTATGGCCAAATATTCTCGATGGCCTCTGCGACGCTGCTGTTTTGTGAGTGTTAGTGTTGCTCTTTCTGGTGTCCATTGTCTCGGATTCTAACCTCGGTGTAGGCGGGAAATGATCAGAGGACCATTCGCCAACGCTACTCTCGGATGGAACCTTGTCCAACATGTGGCCGGCGACGCCATTGTTGTGATCATTGGGAAGCTCAAAGTAGCCCCTTGCCGAATTGGAAGAGCAGTAGATCATGTTGGTGTATCGGCCTGGTTGATGTCCTACAGTGTTATCGGCGACAATATACATCTCCTCGCTGATGGTCTGCTTGTCCGTGGTGGCCTCCCAGGGGCTCAAACCCCACCGCCCTGGGACACAGATGCTAAGCGTTATGTTGGAGCCCTGAAAGCTCGCAACAAATGGACGCTCGCCGGGGCACACCTTTGGAGGTTTTCTGCTCCCATCGGAATAGCTTTGTTCGCATGATATGGACGAGGCCATGCGAATGGCGTGGGAGCGTAGCAGACCGGTTGACAAGGTTTGAGGAGCGACGGTGGTGTAAAAGTCATCGAACTCGCTATCGAGTTGGGCATAGTCTGGGGCGAATTGGTCACGTCGGGTCCTCCAAACATAAGGGTTTCCACCCCCAGTACTAGCTTGTTGGACGTCATCAATTCGAAGAGCAATCATGCCGTCCTTTACGACTCCGACGACACTGTCCTGGGGCAGGATAGACAACGATAAGACTCCGGGATCCTCTCCAATCAACGACCCCTTGGAGCCCGGTGGCGAGTACTTGGCGCTTATTTCATGGGCTGGGAGAAGTATGTCTTCCGTCGACTGGAGCCCGGATCGCAGTGCGGGAAAGAGGAAAGCTATGTGAAGGGACTTATCAGCGGCATGCGGCGAGACGAAGACAGTGGAAACTGTGGGTTGTCGCTTTGAAATTGGATGCCTCTTACTTGCTGCCAAGATCACCGCTCCAAAGACGGAAAGCTTGGTCGACGCGGCACTGTCCCTGAACCCGTAGCTCCACGTTCCGTCTGCAAGAGCAAAGAGCTGCCTGGCGCTGAGCTTATTGCTTGCGCGACGCCGCAACGAGTAGACGACAGCGCATCGGGCGAGGAGCGCGGCGACGATGGGCAGCGACACAACCGCCCCGACGGCTTCCGCGACTTGAAGTCCCTTGAGCAGTTGCCGGAGGTATCGGTAATCCCAGATATCGGGCGCATCCACCCAGATGCGAGAAGGACCCTTCCAAAAGAAGAAGGGTCTAGAGTTGATCACCGCTGTGAGGGCCCATGGCGCGATCAAGAGCGCCAGGTAGACGATACCGAGAATGGCCGCTTTCGGGTATCGGCGCAGCCTTGGGGCCGGCGGCTCGTTCGCGACGAAGTTCGGGGACGTCATTGCGATCTTTGATGCTGCATTGGTTGGACATTGACTGGATCTCGCACAGCACAACACAGCTCAAGACGGATGGATAAGAGTGAAGAACCACTTTTATAGCGACGGCACGTACATCTTTGGGAATCTAGAGTTGACAGCGGGTGGCTGCATCCAACCGTCTAAGTTATAAGCTACGGCTACCTGGGTGGAAAGACTGCGGTCAAGGAAGATTAGAGATCGCATCGAAGCCAATCACGGAAGCTGCCAAGATTACCAGCGCCTTGGTAGGCTCTTCGTTAGCCTAAGAAGTGGATGGCCATGAGAGTCGCGTCCCTAACGGTACGAGACAACGGCGGAACCTATCCTCAGTTGCCCAATCGCGACCCCTGCTCGGCCAAGCCAGGCGAAGAGCCTTGAAAGGGGGCCATTCTTTGCAGTGCCGCATAACCGTAACCAGTGCGACGGCAACATGTGGATGTACGGGTTACCGAAGCGGCTCTAGTGTCTGATGAAGATTGGGGAATCCTCCTGTATTTGGTTTCTTGACATCAAGCTGCGGCATGCTTTTGAAAACGAATACACTAACGTGCATTATAAGCGAGTTGCGCACGCTCCCCCACAACGCGTCCTTTTTACACCTTACATCAATTTTTTCTACAATCTAATATGCCTCAACTTCAAACAAAGCGAGGGTAATCTTAGCCCTTAAAGCTATTCAAAATGATGGAAAGTTAAGCCTTCGCGCCGCAGCCAAGCTCTACAACGTACCAGAATCAACCTTCCGTTACCGACGTAGCGGCAAGCCTGCGCGATGCGATTCTCCGACCAACTCGAAGAAACTTACCCAATCCGAAGAAGAGGCTATTGTTCGATATATCCTTGAGCTAGTTTCACGATCTTTTCCACCGAGATTGCGTGGTGTGGAAGATATGGCCAACCCACTGCTACGCGTACGCGACGCGCCCCCTGTCGGCAAAGCTCTAGGCCCACAACTTCGTCAAACGCCAACCAGAGCTCCGTACGCGTTATGCGCGTAGGTACGACTTACCAGAGGGCCAAATGCGAAGATCCGAGGGTTATTAGCGGGTGGTTTACCCTTGTACGGAACGTTGAAGCCAAGTACGGCATCGTAGATGACGATATCTACAACTTCGACGAGACTGAGTTCATGATGGGCATTGTCTTCGCGGGTATGGTAGTTACAACCTCAGATGGCCTTAACAAGACAAAGTTAGTCCAGACTGGCAACTGCGAGTGGGCAACAGTGATATAGGGCGTTAATGCACGAGGTGGCTCTTCTTCGGCCAGAGGTGTCTTTGCTCCGCAAGGCCAACGAGGCACTAAGCAAGAGCCGGAGAGCCAAAAGACCACGTTTGCAGCTTGGAAGGTCATTTGCTATACAGGACGTACAGGATATACTTGGCCAGGAGGGCGCAGGTGGGGGGGGAGTGCAAGAAACGCAGCCGGGTGGTAGTAGTGCAGGGGGGGTTCGTACGAGGGTTCGGTGCTGTGGTGTATGCGGCAAGCCTGTCCATAATGCCCGCACTTGCCAGGAGGCTGTAGAAGCATCTGGTCCGGCTGTTTCTGATGTAATTTATAGTTGGTTCTTAATGTTGTTGTTTTGCAATTGAGGATACTGTTTGTAGAGTGGTAGGGAGTGCGCAACTCGCTTATAATGCACGTTATGGCCTGATGGTTATGTAGGTATGGTAGATGAACACAGCTTCCACGGCAAGGGGATTTAACCAGCTGATCAACCTGAAAACAGTTTCACAGTTCCTGGCGGAGACACTGGTTTCGATCGCTCCGATGTTGTGGATTTGAGATTGAATCTCGAACAGTACTAACGTTAAGCGACTTTGCAAAAACACGAGGTTGAAAGGCTGTCACTTTGAAGCATTTCAAAGGAGCCTAGGTAAAAGCTTGTGAACCTTCCTCGGCTATCCACAACAATCAAGAACACTGCGCTGGTGCTTCAGCAGCCCACATGGATGGCTACCATCATGACACAGTCAGTGGAAAGTCCAAAGAAAGAAGCGAATCGGAAAGCAACTCACCGTTGGCAAACAGCGCATACGTATCCGCATGGTTCAGGTTCTGGCTCGCCGTCAGACTCTGCACGCACGAATAGCCGTAGCAGCCCCCCTGATCCGTGGTGCCCTTGATCTGCGTCAAGTGCGTCGTCTCGTGCAGGGTGCAGGTCGCCTGGTCCTGGGCGTGGCAGGTGCTCGTGACGGCCGGCAGCGCGGAGAAATAGAGCGGGCAGTTCACAATCAAACTCGAGCTGGGGAGGGTGTAGGCCAGCACGCCGCTGCTGCAGGAGCTGAGGACGTCGCTGCAGTACGTCTTGGAGACGCCCGACGTGGTGCTGCCGCACTCGGTGGCCACCTTGTTGAACACGCCGGCGACGGTGTTGCGCGTCGCCGTCGTGCTGCTCTTGAAGTACTCGACCATCTTGGCCGCGGGGCCCGAGAGCGCGGCGGTCGAGGCCGCGGCAGCGAAGGCGCGGCAGTTGCTCTCGCCGGTGCGGGTCGTGGTGAGCTTGGTGCCCGTGCAGTCGGACTGGACGATGGTGCGCTTGACGTTGTCGCGGAAGGCGCGGCGGACCTTGACGGCGGCGGGGCCGTCGATGGACGCAGTCACGACGTTGCTGGTGAAAGGCACGGAGCCGGTGAGCTCGGTTGAGTCGGCTTCGGCGTACGAGAGGGTGCCGGTGGTGAGCACGTCAAAGGCCCCGCCCGCGCTGAGGTCGTGGACCTCGGCTACGTCCCAGCTGACGGAGATGGTCTGGCCGGGGCTGATGGTCTTGAAGGCATCCTCGGTGAGGCCACTGGTGGCGACCTGGAGGCGGAGGCCGTCAAAGTGGACTTTGGCGGCTGGTGGTGGTCAGTGTTAAGCAGCAACGGTCGAAAGGGAGGGGGTAAGGAAGACTTGCATCCAGAGTAGATCTGCGTCTTTTCAACAGGCTTGGAGTCGAGGATGGAACCGGCCTGGAGAACCTTCAGAGGCGTCTTGCCGTTGTTGGTGACGGTGGCCTGAACGACAGAGTTCTCAACGACTTTGATCGCCACAGCGAGGGGGGAAGCGCGCTGGTTCAGGTCGACCGAGAGGGCGGCGGCCAGGGAAGCAAAGAGGGCAATGCAGGCGAGCTTCATTGTGAAGTTAGTATACTCGGAATATGCTGACTGGGCTTTACGAGCTGTTGGGTTGATTGTCTCTTCTCCATCATAGTCTCGAGTTTGGACTGGAATTCATCGTTACTTTATATCACTTTGCAACAGGTGGGCGATTGAACTTTGGGTCTGGTTACCTGGTATGTGAGGGTATATCGACAGTCTAGTAAAAACAAGGACACAGCCTGGGTGTTCCAGCGGCGATTACGGTGTCATGGTGACTTCCATGATAACCCACGGGTGCCAAGACACAACCACACATCCACGACTTGGTTACCTGCCTAAATCAGCCACCCTCAGCTGGATGAGTGCCATTGATAACAAGGTGTTGATTTCTGATCTGGTCATCAACTATGAGGCCATTAGTGGGAATCGGTGATGGCGAGGTTGGAATGGTCATCGTTATTGTTGCTGAGAAATAAGATCTACACACGAAAATCCATTCTTACAGAGTTCAATTTCAGACATGCAGCATCCTATATCTCAGCCCAATGCTACAGAGCTGGTGAAATAGGGACAGGAACCGTGGGGTTAGGTCTTGGCAGCATGAGTGGGAGTGCAAGTTAACCCTGTCCGGAAGGAGGTTGCCTATGTCCTGCTCACCGGTTTCAAGATGGTGATGGTAGCGGAAGGCGGCATGGAGTGCCAGGATTTGAGTCGAAGTCGATTGGGAACTGGGACAAGAAGAAAGCCTCGCACTTGGACTAGGTTTTTAGTCTCTCGTGGAATGCAGTGACGAGTGCAGATATTGGCATTATGCTGCTCATGGTGCGTTCTCTTTGTTCGAGCTTCGCTTTGTCCAACAAATTCTACTGCGAGCTACAAGGCTAAACAACAAGGGGCTGGCAAGGGAACTATCCGTAACAACAGGAGCAAATATCTCAAAAGTCAGAGCAACAACAATACTAAAGCCACGCCACTGAGCACCTTGGCCTATGCTACAGAGCATGGGGGTACAGAGCAGAAGGGCATCGGGGAACTACAGAGGCTCTCCGCCTTGGCGCTTTCGACTGCCGATCGCTCGCGATCTCCCCGCAGCTCGCTCACGATCGAGAACCGCCCCACCCCTGTTGAGGATAGCCTCCCCAAACACCTTCCTGATCCGTACCACACACCCGGCACAGTCACCAGTTCCAGGGGCAAACATCTTCAATTCATTTCGCCATTTTCCGAGAATAGGGAGACACCGTTAGTACTCTCAATGTCGACTTTGACATTGATGGATTTGGGATGAAGTCGAGATTCGCGACCGGCTGACGTTTTCTTGAAGGGCATCTTGAGATAACGTTATTAGAACATTTATTTTGCTATCGATCAAGGTAAAGACCTGGCCTACTTCCTAAAGATGTGCGGTTCAATTAACCTCAAGGTGCCAGTGTTCATCGGACGGTTTCAAAGCTTGGTCCCGTTGTTTAGCTCAGCAGCCCCGCTGTCGTGGGGGTGTTGTCTTAGCCCCTTTCCTGCAGGCCTGAGTTCCAGGAATTCCAGATCAAGCATGTCATCATCGTGATGGTGGGGGCGATCAGCTGTTATCAGAGACCTGGGGTCGGAGGCGATTGGACAGACCTGCGTGGTTTTAACGGGTCCTGTTTCAATGTAACACAGATGCTCATGACTGTGCAGGTTCAGTGGCGGTACTGATGCAGCTTGCTCAAGATAAACGTCGACGCACTTCCCCTCAGTTGAGGAATCTCTCTACCCGAAACACATAACTCGCAGACCAGACTCCCGCACTTATGCTGCCAAGACCAAAACGATCACCTGCAATCCTTGATTAATGTCACGACGAACATCACGCTGAACCCGAGCAATCCGATTAAATCGACTCCTCGGCGTACTTCAACTGGCTGGACGTCTGGTGGTCAAAGACTCACCACGGAAACGCAAACACAACCAAAACCACAAACTACAACCCCGGCTCTTCAGACACTGACAATGTCGGCACAAACTTCGCTCTCCCTCTCCCTCTCCCTCTCCCTCTCTCTCTCCCTCTCCCAAATATCCATCTCCCCGCCAACCCTCCTCACAACCGTCACCAACACCTCCCCCTCCGAGACCTACACCCTCCTAACATGGTCCTCGCCGCTCGACTCGCTCGCGCTCCAACTCGGCCTGGTCGCCATCACCACCCCTCCAGACGGCGCCCTGTTCCCGACGCCCAAGATCATGGTCAAGCGCGCCATGCCGCCTCCCACGACATCGCTGGTCACGCTGACGCCGGGCGAGAGCGCGTCAAAGGAGGTGGTTTTCCGGGAGCCGATCGTGGACTTGGAGAAGTTGAGGGAGGTGTTGGACAGGGCGGGGGAGAAGAAGGTCGGTGTGCAGGTTCGGTGTGGTGTGGCGGGGGAGAGGGAGGAGGAGGGGGAGGCGGAGGATAAGGGCGGGGTTGTTGTGTGGGTTGGGATAACGAAGGAGGAGCTGACGGCTGAGCAGTTGAAGAGTTTGGGTAGGGATGGGAGTGCGGTTTGGTGGAGGGTTGCGAGCGAGGCTTTGCCATTCGAGATTTGAGCGACGGGGTGGCACTGCTGGCGCGGTGGGGATTGGGGTGTTGTTTCCCAATACTCACAAGAAGGAGCTGGGATTTTTTGACGGGTAAACAAGAAGTACCAGCGGAAGGAATAGGGCACTAGACTTCTAATTACATGGTACAATGCTCTTCTTCTCCATTTGATGCCCAATAACCAAAAGAAATCAAGGATGGAAAAAACCAGACAAGCCGAGGGGATGATCGACCTATGGCGCGAAGAACCATCCATACCTTTGCTGCGGTATGTTGAGCTCATGTGCGCTATAGTTAGGAAGCTTCAGAAGAAGCAATCCTGAATGAGAAGAGACAAATGGCAACGGAATGGTTGGGAAATGCAAACATCAGGAGCAAACCACTTTGTCATGTTCCGGGGGCGCCAAATCCTGGGATCACCACCACCTGGCAGCAAGGTAACATCGTGCCAAGCCTGGGCCCACTCTTCCATTTCAGCTCACAGGCCTCCTAACCCAGACATCTCACCAACAGCCTTCACGTCACCGCCCGATGCTCATCTGACAAGCGAGTGGACTCTGGTACTTCACCTCAATATGAGCCCAACAAAATGGCGAGGCTTCTGCTCCTTTCCTGCACGACTGCTCTGGCCGCACCAGTTCTATATTGCATGACATCCAGCCACGCGAGGGAGACCGTTAGCGCGCTCTACCACCATTTCCTGGCCATCGCCTTCCGATTCCGCTACACCGAACGGCTTAGCAGCGAAAAGATCCGCCTCGTTCGCGTCCATCCAGCATCAACACCCGCCCAGCAACGAGTGCAGCTGACCATCGAGACGTTCCCCCTCGACAGCTGCCCCAGGTACATCGCCCTCTCCTACACCTGGCAAGGCGCGCAGCTCTTCGCCCCGCCTTACACCTGGCGCGACAGCGTGCCCGCCCTTCTGAACAACCGCGTTTTCCTCCTCCAGCCCAACCTCCACCATGCGCTCAGCCAGCTCTCGCGCTCGCGGCCGGACAGCTACGTCTGGATCGACGCCATCTGCATCAATCAGGATGACCGGGCCGAGATGGTCCACCAGCTCGACATCATGGACCTGATCTACACCATGGCAAGCGAGACCATCGTCTGGCTGGGCCAGGCCACCGAGCGCTCCACAAAGGCCCTGCAGACCGTCGACCTCCTCGGCGTGGGCGCCACAGCCAAGGTGCTCGCCTGGGCCGAGTCGCGGACCTACGGCGACGCCTTCTACCCCGGCGACCTCGACCTGTTGGAGCGCAACGGGCTGCCGCGCTTCACCGAGGAGGACTGGCTCAATCTCTGCGACGTGTACACGCGCAACTGGTTCGGCCGCGTCTGGATGATGCAGGAGGTGTCCATGTCGAGGAATGCCGTCACCGTGCTGCTGGGCCACCACGAGCGGGCGTGGATCACGGTCGCCCAGGCGGCGACGGTCCTGTGCATGTCGCAGGTGGCCACGGGGCTGCTCACCACCGGGAATCTCTACAAGATCATGCTGTGCAAGGGCGTCACCGTCGCGTTTGGCCTGCAGATCATTCGCGAATGGTGCGTCGGCGAGACGGAGGAGTGGCGCGAGGTGCTCAAGAAGACAGACTTTGCGTTCGGCATGGAGTCGGCGTCGGCGTCGCAGACCCTGGTCTCGCTGCTGATTGCCAGCGCCTCATTCCAGTCGTCCCTCGCCATCGACAAGGTGGTCTCGCTGCTGGGAATTGTCAGGCACCTCATGCGGACGCGGGGCCAGCCCTTGGTGGACATCATCCCCCGCGGCGCCACAGCCCGCGCCACGAGCACTCCGGCTTCAACGTGGATGCGGCGGGAGCAGCAGCCCAGCCTAGAAGCCCGGTCCACGCGATTCTTCCGCGAGGTCGGCATAAGCCTCTTTAGCGAGACGAACTCTCTCAACCTCCTCACCCTCGCCGGCGACGGCAGCCGAACCCCCGCCCCCCAGCCCCCCAACCTGAGCTTCTACAGAACCACTCTCAAACCCCTCCTCCTTCGCCTCCTCCCCATCCGGCAAGAGCCCCCCACACCCCCCATCCCGTCCTGGATCCCAACCTACCACCCCTTACAAGTCTCGGTGATCCGCCCCAACCACTGGGGGATCTCCTCCTTCAACGCCTCGCGCGTGCACCTGCCCCCCGACGGCCGCGAGGTAGCATCTATGATCGACGCCGAACGTGGCACCCTGGCCGTGCGCTGCCTGGACCTGGGCCCCGTCGAGGAATTCGGCGAGACCTGCGAGCAGATCATCGCCGGCCAGCTGGACGACTGCTGCCGCCTGATACTACGGTGCGGGCCGACGTACGCGCCCACGGGGCAGCCCGTCGTCGAGGCCTTCTGGCGCACGCTCGTGCTAGACCAGGACATGGTGACGCGGCCCGCGCCAACGTCCGTCGGGGACTCGTTTTCGAATCTCATGAAGGCTACCGCGACCATGACCGTCTACCGCGCGCTGGGCGACGGGCTGCCCATCACGGACGTCATACGGCGGTTCGAGCCGCGGTTCATCCTCGCGGGGATCGACACCACGGCCGCGATGCCGAGCACGGGGTCCGTGCTGACCACGATCTTCGACATGGCGGAGGTGGACGACTTTAGCAAACGGCTCGCGGTCGTGGAGGCGTGGGAGGGCGCCGCGTCTGTGTTCAAGGTGCTCCTGCGGCTGGCTTTTGCGCCGGCGCGCCGGCCGTTCCGGTCCATGAACGGGCGGCTAGGCCTGGCGGCGCCGGGGGCGCAGGTCGGCGATCGGATCGTGGTTGTGCGCGGGTGCGCGGCGCCGCTGATGGTGCGGCGGGTGGTGGCGCGCGGGGAGGCGTGTTACCGGCTCGTGGGCGACGCGTATGTGCACGGCGTGATGGATGGGGAGGTAGTTGGGAAGGTGGGTGAGAAGGACTGGGCTACGATTACACTGGTTTGAATTGTTGATTCTGGTTTATCTGCTTTTTTTTCTACTGTCGGGGGGCTTGGTTTACACGGCCTGGATATCCTGCAGGTATAAGCTGCGGAAGTTCAATGCGGCGCAGCTACCCCCGCCCAGCTGTGTTACCTGGTTTGTTTCCTATTTATTTCCTCGTTGACCGGGTGGAGCGTTATTTTCCCCCTTTATATTCGACAATCCCGGCGTCCAACAGTTATTCAAAATCTTCGTTTCCAAGTTTCACCGACCCATGCCCTTGGTGAATATTATCACAGCCCAAGGACCCCCAGGAATACTGCTGCGGCTGGAATTGAGAGCCAAGCAAGGAGAAGCGAAAAGAAAAGAAGAAGAAGAGAAAGGAAAAGAAGAAGAGGAACAGAAGAGAAAGGAAGGGACTCAAAAGAAGAAGAAGAAGAAGAAGAAGAAAGTACGAAAACCAAGAACAAATAGGCGGTCCAATCAATCCGCCTCTTATAGTCTGTCGTTATTCTCCGGCACAGCATTATTCTCCTTGGCGCATGCTCACTGTGGTGTGATAACATGGAAACTCGGCACCGCTGAAGCCGTGCGTTCAAGACTGCCCAGCCAATATCACTGGGGCAGAGTGTAGCTCCGCTCGCAATTGGCAGAGGCCTAGTTCTCACGAAGTTAAATTGTGGCGGAGTCCAACCACGAGACGGATACTTGCTAGGCTTTGCGCCTGGGCGGGCATACTTGCAGACGACCCCGTTTACTCACAGAACTAGGTGCGGGACTCCTTCATGCATCTTTATTTCCTTCAAGAAGTACTGTAGGCATGGCCAAACCGATGTGCACAAGCAAGATGGCTTCCCTCCACATGCTCCCGGCCCTGCTGTTGGTCCTTGTCCAGGGCGCCAACGGCCAGGGAGGCTCGATCAAGCTCTACTGGACGACCGACCACGAGTGGCCGAGTCCAAGATACTCCTACGGAGCACCGCCCGAGGTCTATCCCCTGCAGCTCGGCACCTTCGGGCCAGACGGGCCATGGCAAGGCATCCCGGTCGCCCTGGGCCATCGCGACGTGGACACGTACACGGACAGCAACGGCACCTTTCCATTCTGGCCGTCGCCGTGGTCCAATATTAGCGAGATTTGACCGTGCCGGGCGGCGGCAAGCTGTCACAAAGGCCCGATGCATCCCCGGACTACACCCGCTCCGACCCCTTTTACAACTCCACCAACACCGGGATCGTGACCCAGGACGGCATGTCCTTCTACGATAAGGCCTTGCAGACCTTCTACCACACAGACCACGTGCCTGTCGTCGCGATAAGCTCCTGGAATATCAGCCGTTCGGCCAACCAATCGTTCTACGCACCCCAGGTCGGAACCCTGGGACTCGCCCCCAGCGCGACGAAGAACGGAAGCCTTCTCCAGCAGCTGAGCGGAGAAACCGGGTTGACCAATACATTCGGGCTACACATCAACACTGCTAGGTTCAACGGGCCAGGCTCATTCATCCTCGGCGGTTACGACAAGCGCAGGGTGTGAGGGACGGTGGGCGTGTTTGAGCTGATAGATGAAGACATGGGCTTCCTACCGCGTGTCTTCCTGCGCGACGTGACGCTCGGGGTCCAGCTCGGCCTATCGCCCTTCAACGACACCGCCATGGGCCCTGAGCGCAGCATCGGCATCTTCCAGGGTGTGCAAAACGACCAGGCCAACAAGCTCACCCAGCAACATCAAGGCCAGGCAGGCGCGGCAATGGTCGTGCCTGACCCCAACGTGCCGCTCATCTACCTCCCGCCGGGCACATGCGAGAAAGCAGCCAGCTACCTCCCAGTTACCTGGGACAGCGTTCTCGGGTACTACGTCTGGGACGTCTCCAGCCCGCGCTGCGCCCGCATCGTCAGCTCGCCCGCCTACATGGGCTTCGTCCTGACCGACCGGCAGGGCAAGAACGTCACCATCAAGGTACCCTTCCGCGTGCTGGACCTCACTCTCTCGTCGCCCATCGCCGACCCGCCAATCGCCTACTTCCCGTGCAAGTCGGTCGACTCCACGACGGGGTACTGGAAGCTGGGGCGGGCGTTTCTGCAGGCGGCGTTCCTGGGGGTGAACTACAACAACAACCTGACCTTCCTCGCTCAGGCGCCCGGCCCGTGGCTGGATAACAGAAGGGCGCTGAATGAGATCCAGGAGATGCGCCGCGATGATGTGAACCTCGAGGCGCGCGATATCAGCGAGTTCGAGCACTCGTGGAGCCATGACTGGACCGTCACGGCGCAAGCATCGGACAACAGCAGCGGGGACGGCAGCGGCGACGGGCGGAAAAGGGGGATGATTGGCGGCATTGTGGTCGGTGTGGTGATGGGCGTTCTCCTGATCGCGGGATGCGTCTTTTTGTATCTGCGGTCCGCGCGGAAGCAGGTTGCTGCCGTGAAGTTGTCCTTGGCTGGTAGCGGGGGTGGGAGACGGGAGGCCGTGCCCGTTGCGTCCGGGGGGAGAAGACGTGGCGGCGAGGTTGTTGCTCACGGGGCGCTTGGTGGTCGGCCGAAAACACCCGTCGCGGTGCTCGACGATGCGCCGCCGGCATATGGAGAGGCGTTGAAGGGGGGTGTCATGCCGCCACCGTATGGTGCGCCGGAGAGCGAGTCGAGGGGATGAGAGGACGCCGAGGACCGTTCGCGATAATTAGTAGGAAAACATACCAGGTAGTGAAGTACCTTTGGCATGCGCCGAATGCCAAACTGGCACCTAATTCTAGATCGGAGTGAAATATTTGAAGATGTTTGATCAGGAGGCAAGGGCTTTGGCCGGCGTTCCCCCAGGCGAAACTTGTTTGATTTTTGTTCTTTGTTTTCATCTTTCAAACTCACTCCGTGTGTCGTTTGTAGCGACCTCCATGCTGGAGCGTGCGTAGGTGAAGGGAAGTGGTGGAATCCCCCCCCAAAATTGCATCAGTCGCCGCTGCCAGGTTTACAACGTCCACCATTGTCAGCTCCAGCGGCCGCCTGCATCTACCCCGCTACGGTACCTACTATAATATTTCACTCCTTTCTTCAACAGTCCACAAAGCAAAACAGCTCCTCATTCCTCTGTCCCTGTCCCAGCAAGCCAACCCCTACAATGGCAATAATACGCAACCGCGCGGCCTATATCGTAGCCAAAGCCACGCCGTTCCAAGTGCGCGAGGCACCATACCCCTCCCCGCTCCCCCATGAAATCGTCATCAAAGCCCGCGCCGTCGCCGTCAACCCAGTCGACTGGAAGCTGCAGTACCAGGCCATATTTGACCTCAAGTACCCCCACATCCTCGGCGAGGACGTAGCCGGCGACGTGGTCGAGGTCGGCTCGGCCGTGGACACCATCAAAGTCGGTGATCGAGTTACCGCGTGAGTTAACACCGACCTACAGCCACTGCCATGTTTCAATCCTGACAAACAAACCTCTGTCACACCAGATACGCCGAGGGCATTCCAACGCGCGACCCTCGCAACGGCGCCTTCCAGCTGTACGTCGCCGTCTCCGCGCTGATGGCAGCCAAGATCCCCGCCTCCCTATCCTTCACAGCCGCCACCGTGATCCCCCTCGGTGCCGCCACCGCCGCCGCTGGGCTCTTCCAGGAAGCCTACCTGCACCTCCCGCTCCCCGTCCCAGCACAGACAGACCAAGAACCCGTCACCAGCACCGCATCAACAGACTACGTCCTCCTCGTATGGGGCGGCTCCTCGAGCGTGGGGAGCAACGCTATCCAACTAGCCGTTGCCTCGGGCGCGCGTGTCGCCACGACGGCCAGCGCGCGCAATTTCGACTATGCCAAGGGCCTGGGGGCGGAGTGGGTGTTTGATTACAACTCGCCCGCGGTCGTCGACGAGATCATTGCCGCGGTGAAGAAAGCCGGGGTCCGTGTCGCGGGGGTCTTTGATGCTATCGGCGGCAATGCGGTCGTCGAGGCCTGCGTGGATATCGTCAACATTGTCGGGGCGCACGAGGCCACCATCGCGACCGTTGATCCTGGACGAAATAGTGTCTTGGACGGCGTGCCTGTTCGAGGAGGTACGTACCTTATACCGTGTGTGAGTATGTCTCTTGCATGCTGGCGCTGACGATGTTGGCAGTGGCCGCAAGTGATATCGGAAAGAACGAGGTTGGCCGCGCCATCTTCCATGGTTTCCTGCCCAGGGCGCTCGAGACGGGACAGTTCCTGCCGAAGCCGGATGCCTGGGTTGTCGCCGAGGGGCTGGAGGGGGTTCAGAAGGGCGTAGACGCGAGCCGGAGGGGTGTGAGTGCGAGGAAGGTTATTGTGACGTTATGAGTGAGAGGGTTGCTACACATGGTTACGCAGCGTATATCTGATGTTATCGCTATCCAGATAGTCTCCAACGGGCTTGAAATATGCATTGATGGGAATCTTAGTCTATTCTTTTTGGGGATACATCTAGCCAGCCAAGCTCTAAAAGCTTTTCACAGAATGATGTCAAGACACTGTTACCTTAACAAATCAGATAACGTTACTCCCCAGAAGAGAAAAGGGTAATTGATAGATAAAATGATACAGACGTGCTAAACTCTACCTCTTCTTTAACCCCCCCTTTGGTCATTCACTCGAATTGTCGGTTGATCAGAAGCGCCAACGGAAGCGATAGCAAGGTTGTAGGTAGCTCAACGTGCCTTGAAAGGGCTGGTTTGTTCTTGGGTGAATATAGTGGGGTCACCATACCCCACCCTCACTTGCTGTGGTCCTGCTCGTCACCTCATCCGCGCAGCAAACGCCGAAGGACCCCTCAAACCGGCGTTTCGGACCCCGATGCCATTAGTGAGACCCCCAGTCCTGATGTTGATTGCATCATCGTCCTCACCAACATATCACACCATTTAACAGCAACCCTTCGACCATTCATCACGCCCGACCAAAATTCAAACATCACACCACATCAAGATTTCCAATGGCGGCCTTTGTACAGCTTCTCCAGATCCCACTCTCGGGCGGAATCCAGGCCAATGAGCCCGCCTGGACATCTCTGATTGAAAAGCTTCGCGGCGCCAATGGCCTTGTCAAGGTTCTGTGGGCTACGCAACACGAGAACAGCCAAGTCGCCGGCATTGCAGCGAGTAATTACCACATACCCGCGCCCTGCCCTAGAACAATCTACCCCTTAACTATGTCAAGCCCTCGCTAACCACTTCCTCCCCCAGTCTGGAAGTCTCTCGACGCCCACAAGGAATGGACAGCCTCATCCGACGGCATAGCGTTCCAGAACGACCTAGTCTCCATAGCCTCCGCCCCCATCCACGCGGATTTTGTCGTCTTCACCGGCTCCGTCGACGTGACCTTGGCCGCGCACGCAGTCGAGCTCGTCTCGTGGATCCACCCGGCCGCAAACCTGACAGAAGCCAAGGAAAAGGCCGTCGAGGAGGGCTTCGCGCACTTCCAGACAGCCATTAGCGCGGAGGCGCCGCAGTCGGACGGGGGCCTGGTCGCCGGATGGGGCCAGGTCGAGTTCGAGCACAAGGGCGTGCCCAGCCGCCGGTTCACGTGTCTGATTGGTTGGAAGAGCGTCGAGGCTCATTACGAGTGCAAGACCACGCCCGTGTTCACGGATAACATTCACCATTTGAGGGATCCCCAGGCTATTGGGGTGGAGATGGTTCACTACGCTTTCAGCGAGTCGGCGCAGGCTGGATACCGAACATGAGGGATGTTTGTCATGGACGTCTTAACATGGCGGAGGTGTCAGGGACTGTCACACGGGCAACCCTCGGGAGTGGTCTGGACCACTAGATAAGGTAGGGCATCAAGGCGACTGTATTAGCCCGGCGGCAATGGCCGCAGGCAGGTAACGGTTGGATACAACAAACTGACAGAAGGTCATGAGGACTCAGCCGTCGGGAAAAACAGACAGAAGCAATTGGCATATTGACCTAAGGCAATAACTACCCCTGTAGACTAGACCCGGGCCTGTGCGCCCAGCTGTGGCTATAAGAAAGAGGCCTGGATCCAAGTCAGATTGAAGGGATCGAGGACCTTGAGGCCACAGAAGATTATTACTGAATTTGAACCCCTTCCAAGCCCTGGATTACAGCCCTTGTCACAGGGACAGACGCTTGAGGGGCTGAATGACTACACCGGATTAGGGAGAGGAGGGACGCTTCTCGAATATACACATGGGCGTTCTTGAACGACGTCGGTAACGAGTCGTGTACCTCTACAAATCAATGTCCCGGGCAATATCATGATTAAATCCATTCCCCAGACATCTCACGAGACAGTAGCTCCAACACGTAGCACATCAACCCCCTCGTTTCCGCGTAGGGGTTGTTTGCCTTTCCGTCATTATGCTGGTGGCTCTTCTCTACCGACAAGCTAGCAAATAGCAGAAAAGCAATCATAGCAAACCTTTTCGACAAGCAGGTTACTCTGCTGGTAGCATACCCAACATTTACCATTAGTGATGGGAGTATCTAATCTATTATCCATCTCATCCCTGATTTTACCATGCATCCTCGTGATTATTCCCACACATCAATTTAATCCAACAGTCGTCCCTGGGTATTTCAAACAAATACAAAAGACACCAAACGCCCTGTCATGCCGTCATAATACAGCATCTGAACACTCTTAAAACGCCAACGGAATAAAACCAAGCTGGAGCTCTCCCTGGTACTCCTCCTCCAGTTGTCTCTGCAACTCTTCGTCGGCTTCTCTCCACGACCAGTCCTCCGCCACAGCAACAGCGCGCTCGTCCAGAGTAGCACGTTGCTTCTCTGCCACCGATGGGTCTTCAACTGCCCCGAAAGCCGTGCCAATTTGGTCCTCCATGCCTTCTTCAACGGCCACTTGTACATATTCGGCAGCGGGGCCTGCTTTATCTTCATGGTCATCGTGCCGGACCTTGTTGGCTGTGAGGGCTTGTCGGTATTCTCTTGCCGCCCCTTCAGCCATCCCAATCGACGTGCCCTTTTCGTCCGCCATGCCCTCGCCAACTGTTCCTAATGCCATCTTGGTGGTAAGGTCCTGCTTGCTAACCTTCCCATTCTCCCGTATCTCGCTGGGCATGACGCATTGGCGATCTGCCGTTGATGTCTCAAGGCAAGAGCCTGAGGCCGTGGTAGCACTGGCAGGACGCCTTTGACTAGGCCAGGGCGACCACAGATTCGCGGAGACGGGGGCTGTGCGTGGAGGAAACACTGGCCGCGGGGGCAGAGGGTGCCTGAGTGTAGCCGGTGGTAGCAGCTTGTTCATCCCTGCAGGCAGAGGCCTGGTTCCGCTGGCTTCGACCTCTGAGGGTACTGGTCGAGGGGGGAGAGGTTGTTGAAGTGTAAGCGACGGTTCTGGGCCGTCTACAAGAGGAGGAGGAGGTAAGGCTTCCAGGGGAGGAGGTGGGGGAGCAGGGGCGTTCCTGATGCTTTCTAGTGTTGACGGAGGCGGTAACCTGTTGCCGTTGGGCTGCGATACAAGCAGCTGGTATGGTGGGTTGCAGGGATACAAGCCATATTCGAAGGCTTGGGACCCTGGCCATCTTTGGCGCTGCTCTTCCGCAATCATGGCTCGCAGTTGGCCTATGTAGCCCGTAATTCGATCCAGGAGCTCCGGCCACAGCGACGCAGCTGCGGTTGCTGACTCCGCGAGCGCACCTCTTAGGAAAGTGAGAGCATGAGGTTCGCTGATCCAAAGTGAGTTGTGCTGGTTCCAAAAGATCGCGGGGCCCAGATTGAAAATCTTGCCTGACATATAGTCGGCCGCCACGTGCGGGGTGATGTTGTGGTGATGCCCTGGGATCCAATGGAGGCTGAGCCGGACCTGGATGCCGGGAAACCGATGGATTTCACTCGACTTCACCGCGATGAAGTCAATCAGCGGCTTGCAAAGTGTGTATGTTTTCATATCCATCAGACCAACGTTACCCAGCCACATCAGGAACCACAGTTTGTCGTTAAAGATGCTGATCCTGACAAGCTGTCCGGTAACCTCGGGGGAGTTGCCGTGGCGGAGAAGCTGCTGCCAGATGACATACAGCGCTTCGCAAATGGCGAGCACTTCTCCAAAGTATGAGCCCCAGAGCGGCCTGACGGACCATGCAGCGAGGACCAGGTTCCTATCTGCGGACATCGAGGGCAGCCACGGGTGGTAAGTGACGGCGATACCTCCGCTGTCGTCACTCGGATTGTGCGATCCATCGCACCAGACGTGCATGGCGATGTCCCCAAGACGCGACTCGTGCTGCTCCGCGAGCTCCGCTGTGCGTAACGCAGGTTGGCGATTCCCAAGGACAATGTCCCCATCGAATCTTGACGCCATCTTGGACAGAAGGGAAGTTGGATGTCTAATCGATGTAGGAGCGTGCCTGGCGACTGGGTGAAGATAATCCCGTCGAGACCTAAATGAAAGAAGGACTGAAAGGCGAGGGATACGAAGGGTTCTGTGTGATGTGCTCCGCGACGGTCGGCGGGATAACTGAGAGTCGACACAAGGAAAATGAGCCAACCGACCAAGAAAAAAATGAAATCGGGGAGGCCGCACTCAAAAACATGCTCCTAGCGAGGCTAAATGTGAATAATGACAGGGAATGCAAAAGAGCGAGTGGGAGGTGCCATGCACTGCAGTAGAAGTGTTTGAAGAAGAAATTTTGGAGCAACTGAATGATGGAGGAAAGTGCGGGAGAATTGGATTTCGTTGCCGACCGAGTCGATGAGAGGCGGCTGCCAAAGTGCAGACAGACTTCCATGGTATCAGATAGGGTTTTCGAAGGTGGGCCGGAGAAATCTTTTTGAAAGCTGGAGAGTGAGCCGCGCTTTATAAGACATGGGTTTCGTTGCTTGCTGCCATGATCCGCTGTGGGTGTGTTTGGCTCAATAGGTTAGGCCTTCAATATGTGTTCGGTGAGTACAAAAAAGCTGAGGTAACCACGACCCCGACATATATAGGTATGTATCAAAAGGCGCTCGGTTCGAATCCGCAAACACATCTCCCATCGTCCCAATCTTTTGCCTCCCCGCACCGTTTTTTGGGCCTTTTTTTTTTGTCCATCTCCATGACCAACCTCGGCGTATAAATATCTGTTAGATCAGTACGCACTTGCACATGAAGGCAATTCCCTCTACTTCCTAGTTGGAAATAGCAGGTAAAATCTCATTCGTTGGCTTGTCTGTTGCGTCTTCTTTCCGCGTCGATCATTGCAACGATCTAGAATGGCCCTGGAATAACTGCATCTTACCTCCCGCTCCGGTGTTCTATGCGTTGATGAACACATCGGCTCCTCCGTCACGATAGCAGGATCGACGTCGAAGCAGGGGCGGGCTGACTTGACGCGATGGCGCGGTTGCCTCAGTTCATGGTTTGCGCGCGGTTGATGCGGAGTCACGTGGGTGTACATGGGCCCTCCGAAAAAGTGCTAGTGACCAATCAAAGTGAGCATGGTGCATTTCGCCTTTTACATCTTCCTTGACGCTGATAAATCTCATTACAAACAGCTGCCATCCGTCACATCCAGCTCAAGACTTGGCGTTGCCCGCGCCCTGTGACATGAACACAATCAGCACCGCCATATAGCTATGAGAAGCCCGATCGTCAGCAGCGTTTAATATCCGTTCAAGAACGATGCGCACGCAGGGATTGCAACGACTTGAAGTGACGAGAGACCTACGCTGCGCATGTACCAAAGATCTCGTGCTTCCGAGCCCGCGTGCAGACGCTCAAGACAAGCCCGAACAAGAACGTGCACGACACCATCAGCCCCATGATCTTGGCCAGGACGGGTCCGTCGACGGTGCCCTGCGTCCAGATGAAGAGCGGATACAGGGGCACACACAGCAGGGAGAGCATCAAAAGGATCAGAATCACCATCTTGAGGACGTGGATTCGCGTATGGGAAAATACTGCTGCATTCCCACCTCGAACCCTTTCGATATCCTGGTCAGAGCTCATATTTAGTAGGTGTTGATCTCATCTCATCGATTGGATAGGGGTGGCTGTACCGTGTTGGAGAAGACGCGCTGGATAATCGTCAGTGACTCTGATATTGCGCAGTGATACGAATTACGAAAGATAAGCGTGTAGGGCATCTAAGTGAACATACACGGAGAGGGTTAGAGTCAAACTTGACGAGCAGCCGAAGGATGACGCGGTCTAGCCATGACTCGTCCCGGCCCGCCTTGAAGCTGACAAAGTCTGATCTTGCACTTGTATAGACTTCGTGCCGCACAAGTGGTGCATGGTGGTGGAAGAAGTTTTGGAGCCCCTGGATGTCGAAGTGCGACGGTCTGTCCATGCTGGCCAGCTGGTTAGAAACCAAGAGAAAGTCTCCTTTTAGGATTCGGCGTTCGCCGGTGTTAGCATTGGGATCTGTGATGCAGCCCTCCGCCTCCTCATCAGCTAGACTTGTCGACATACCATATTCCTTAAGCCTTTCCCTGATCGTGGTGATGAGCTGCTTCCGGTGACCTCCAACCATTTCGTCAAGGTCTCGCGATCGGAGTATATCCGGCCTGATTGCACTATCGTGCTCATCCATTCTGTGGAGCTGTGCCTCCAGGTCTCGAAGCTCGTCTTGCTGGTGCAGAAGTACACGCGATTGGAGGTAACGAAACTCCCTGGCGATGTAGAACTCCCCTGCTGATGACATGTGTCGGGCAAGCATTGGGTATCCCTCCGGCGCATCCGGGACTTGGGGCTGTTAGCAGATGCTGAAATCTGTGACTGGGTGGCACGTTACCCCTGACTGTGATATACTTGGCAGGGTCTACTAGGTGATCAACTGTCTTTACCTCCTTTGGATACAAGCTAATCGTTCTCAGTACTGGTTTGTCCACGGTGGCGCAAATGCGGTAGAGTCTGATACCTTTCATGGTCTCCACCCTCATCATTGCAAGGAGTCCCGGATGGCGTGCCAGCCTTTGATGAGCGTCGGGATTAGCTTCAGCAATTGGATCTGACGGAACACATCAATACATACCTGGCTGGAGTCTTGACCGTTGATATCCTGGTCCGTGATGACAGGACCATCTTGTAAGCATTGTAAAGCCTGCATTGCACCTTGTTGAATGATACTCGATTCGACGGGCAATATCGTCAGGGGTTGGAGTCAATAAACTGGAGGCAACAAAGAGCAAGATGAGTGGGGGGCACGAAACAGCTCGATGGTCTTGTATCTGCCAAAAAGCATTGGGTCCTCTGGAACAGAGTTGTAGGACGTGACCACAGCAGGGCGCCGAGGATGCTGTGTAAGGCAGGTAATCTATCTACCCACCCAGTAACGTACAGGGGTACTCGTAAGTACCGAAATCGCACCCAAGGGTGTAGTCTGTCCCACCCCGGAGCTACGGGATGTAAGCCGCTTGCATGTAATTTATAAACTCAAGCCCTCCGCAAATACTTTCACATTCCTCGTACATACGTCAATCTCCCATGACTTCAGATCGTCGTGGCCGGTCTTCCAGCCACTGCAGCAAGAGCACTAGATGCATAAGGAGAAGTAGGTGAGCATTATGATTTCTAAAGCGGGGACGTAGCAGGCACATAACGACTCGACGATGAAGTACCATGGTTACCTCCATCCTTGTGAAGTGAGGCGAGCCCTGTCCTCGAAAAGAACCTAGCAAGCCCTATGAAAGGATAAGATAGCTTCAACTTATCTCGCGATTTGCGTTCCACCATTCAATATATATAATGCAGTTAAGACGCCTGGCTGCGGACTTGGGTAGGACAGAGAACACGAGCCTGCTTTGAAAGTGCATACTTGGTATTGATTGGACTACGAGACACCGCTCGCGGGTACCCGCGCCTCACCGCAGAAGGCAGACATGTGATGTCTCAGACATGCATCATAGTTGCCTTCAGCGTTCTCCGCATGGCATCAGATCCATCTGCTCCAGGTTAACCACCAGCGCCGAGTTCAGCATCTGTCAGATACATAGGTACTGGACGTTTTTTTCTCTTGCTAGGCGGCTATTGTTCGTGTCACCAGACACCTTGCCCCGGTACGTGAGCGCGGCACGTGCAAGTTACACTGGACGTTAGCACATAGGAGAAATGCTCTGCTCAGAACAGAGGAGCAGGTCCCATGGTAGTACAGCAGAATGTTCGATCATGCAACGTGCATTGTCTATGGTCAGCATCAGAGCCTAAAGAGGACTCTGAGATGACTAAGAAGCAAACAAAGAACAAACAACCTGGCTGCTAGGAATTCTCTGATGGAACTTGTGTTAATTGATGGTTGTTTTGAGCAAGAAGAACTAAATATGACTGAGGAAATGCAAACAACCGCTATTGACGAGGGCTATACGGCTGAGATTTGTCCCCGTGCTCTGTTTCCTCCATGGGGCTGGAACTAGATCAACTCAATAGATCCCATGGATTGGGGCCAGTAAATTGATACTGATACCAAACCGCGATGCAATAACGTATGGCCGCACGTTGATATCATGTTATCGTGACAAGCCAGGAACAAACCAACAAGCTTGGGGCAACTGGAGAATGTCCAAATCAAACAGCAACAGGTCGTTGGTTTTCTTTGGCTCTTAGAAGTAGAAGAAGAAACCCAGAGTCAGCTGTTAGAGACGTTCAATTTTCATCATACCTATGCTGTGTAATGCAGTGGAAGGCACCTCAACAATAATCCGGCTAGATTCTACCATCCGCTTCCTCTCAGGAATCCAGGGAACCTAAGTCACCTGACACGCCTTCGGTTAGTTAGGTACCCAAGTAACCGTGGCAAACAAACTGCACTGGATAGAGCGGCGCTGTTACTTGCTTATGTCTGACACGTGAACAGAAATTCAGGAGCTGAGCCGTGGCTGTTGATCTTGCCTAACATCTAAAGTAGCTGATTCCTAGGTCATTCGGAACCGTCAGGCTGTTGAGAAATCATTGCAGATTGCAGGAGTAGGAGATGAACCAACTTAGATTGCCCGCTATTCAGTTAGTCAGTTCCAGTTGGCGGTTCAGCATAAAGAGTATGATCGCGAAGAGAAATAACAGAGGGCCCACAGTTCAATGAAGAGAGAACACACACCAGCCCTTGAAAGGAAGTCCATATCATCATCATCAGAAGAACAGAGAAGAAACAGCGAGATGACAAACCAAGAAAACCCCGATACCAACCACGCGAAGCCACACGGCTGTGCTGGAGGGGTTCTACGACCGACAGGTGAGCCGAGGACACCAAAACCCGTAGGTCCCCACCCGGCACACGAACCTCTAGAAACAAGAGATTAGCACTTATATTCATCGATGGTTGATAGATGCCATTGCCGAAGACAGTGATCGGTGAGAGCAGCAAGACTTCCTCGCAACACAATCAGGCAGCGCTCACCGGTAGTCAATATACAACTTCCAGGGCCCAGCACCCGGGCGGTAGCCATTCTCGCAGCAGCAGCCAACAACAGGGCAGTTCAGGGACCCGACAACAAGGTCTAAGTCAACGACATGGCGGTAGCCAGAACAGGGAGCAAGCCAGGGGATCTGGCGGGACAATAAGTGAAAGCAGCTGTACTGGTATCAAGTGTTGCATCATATAGACTGCTCTCGGTTTCGTTCTATTCATAACGGTTGGTTGGGCGGGCGAGTACTCGCAATATGCTGAATACGATGAGATACCAGCGGCGGTTTTACCACCAGCTAAGGAGGTGCTTAGCTTGACGTGAGCGAGGAAGCTAGCGAAGATGGCGCTGGCTCTCTGTGTTAATTAATGAAGTGCTCTCAGTCCACCAAACAACTCAACGGGTACATCATTCCCGTGACATTATTAGTACCTCAGAACTGCTGACGGACCCCGATCTTTTCGAAAAGTTGCAAGAATGTCGGTCGTGGAAAAGAACCACAGGTGCCGTTGAAGCCAACATAAGTCGAACATATACTACCAACATGTGCCCGCTCCGTCGTCAGCGCTCAGAGATTCGACGGAAACGCTGTGTGTGGTCCGGTACCTGATATCTTTAACCTGCGATTTAATTATGATGGCGGATTCCACGCTCGGAGATTCTATGAAAACGCTGTGTGTGGTCCGGTACCCAAGATCTTCGACCTGCGAGGTGATGATGATGGCGGACTTGCCATTTACCACAGTCGTCGGTGCGTATGGCGCGATGTCATCCCAGGCCTGGGCATTGTCAAAGATAAGAAGCCACGAGCTTGTTGTCGTTTCCAGCCCCGTGCGGGTCCTGTCGATAGTGTGTAAGTCCATGTGGCACTCGCCCGGGATTTCAGCCAGCACTTGAGTCGCAATCTTTCCGGAGGACTCCAGAAGCTTGGTAGTCTGCGTTCCCGCAGTCACCCAGAGCCGGAGTTCAGATTCCGCAGCGTACCTGAAAGAGTACCCGAGTGCTGCCTGTGTCTTGCCAATGCCGCCAAGCCCATGGAGAAGGCATGAGTTTGGTCCCCCTGGTGTGCCATCCCGGCTGGACAGGAGTCCGTGCAGCTCCGTAGCAACCCTTCGCGGCCATGAGAGTGCCTATTTCGGCACTCGAGGATGTTCGACCGCGAATGTGCTGGTTGCATGTACGGTGGCCTGTGAGGATCGTTTGTGTTCTCCACGGCCTTCGTTCGAAAGGCAAGTGTACCTGCTCTCTCGAAGTCCTTCCTGTGAACCTCGATACTGGGAAAGCATACTCTTCAGACACCGGTGTGAGGAAGCGACCAACGGGGGCTTGGGAAAATTGGCCGTTGCAATGGATCTAGGGTCAACTTTCAGTTTGCTGCTATTGGGTCAATATTTCGCAATGATTGGGTGATGGAACAAACATATTCATCGCAAATTAGATGGGGGAATTCTCAACAATGTCCCTGGGATCAAACTCGAGAACTGGATTATGGCCAAGTACCTGCTCATTGAGAATGGAGATGTCCTGGTAAAACGGAGCAAGTTCATCAAATGTCAACCAGATGATCAAAGAATACCCAGGTTCTGGTGGGCATTGCAGGAGGGTCGACAGGCTCGGTCCTGAAGGTACTTGCCCTGTTGATGTAGGTACCTAGTGAGGATGCTTGGTGCTTGGATGCAAAGATAAGCCAAGAGGACAAGTTGATACATTTTGAAGAACCACATAAGTGCAGATTCCTCAGGTACCAAGTATCCATCTGGCCAGTTGCAGACCCGTACTTGAGCCACTACAGCTCTTCGAGAGCCCCTGGCACTGCACCTTCCAAATGGCCTGGTAGGTTCCCTTAAAGCTGATGCATCCTGGCGACAACCTCATCGAACAAGTCGACAAGGAGTAGCTACAGCTCGCCAAAGTTTTAATCCGGGACCGTAGTGACTTTGGCATGAACGCTGGTGCTTGATTGCATGTGGTGATTTCTTTGACGGTGTTGTTGAGCTTCAGTTTGGTGATGCAATGTCCCGCGCCTGCAGCTGCATTGTGTGCCTTTAGTGGGGCGTGCTTGTCGTGGATTCTGGGGACCTACGTCATCGATATCGCACATCGTCCAATGTGTGTAACAATGGAAGGCGCAGGGAACTCGCGACCCAGGAAACCTGCTAGTTCCCACGTTGGGACGAACAGGCGCTCGCACAGCAGTTGAACTTTTAAAACCCATTTTTGCTCGATTTTCCAATTGACTTTTCTGGCGAACAAGCCCGAGCTACCCCTATCCTCGCCCAAAAGACCGTCAAGATCACCGACCGTGCGGGCTGCATTCTGTCAACTTCAAAACCACTCGATTTGCTTCATCGCCAAATCCTCGAAAACCAACATGGGCGGCGGAGAGATCCCGGTGTCCAACCCCCCGCCGCTGGCTTCGCACCTGCCTGGCAGTGTGCTGGACCTCGCCGTCAAGATCGAGAAGACGCCGCTCCCCGACGATGTGCGTGACTCTCTCAAAAGCTTCCAGAGGGCAGCATGTTACATCGCCGCCGCCATGATCTTCCTGCGCGACAATGTGCTGCTGGAATCCGATCTCCAGCTCGACCACGTCAAGCCTCGCCTCTTGGGACACTGGGGAACTTGTCCCGGCCTCATCTTGATCTGGTCACATCTCGACCTGCTCATCCGCAACCACAACCTCGACATGATCTACGTCATCGGCCCCGGCCACGGTGCCCCAGCTGCGCTCGCTGCCCTGTGGCTGGAGGGCTCACTCGAGAGATTCTATCCCGGCGAGTACAATCGCGATGCTGAGGGGTTGCGGAACCTGATCACCCGGTTTTCCGTCCCTGGAGGATTTCCCAGCCACATCAACGCCGAAACCCCGGGCTCGATCCACGAGGGCGGCGAGCTGGGATACGCGCTTGCAGTGTCGTTTGGCGCCGTCATGGACAACCCCGATCTTATCGCTACTTGCGTCGTCGGCGACGGCGAGGCAGAGACTGGACCGACTGCCACGGCATGGCACGCGATCAAGTACCTGGACCCCAAAGAGTCCGGCGCAGTCCTCCCGATCCTCCACGTCAACGGCTTCAAGATCAGCGAGCGAACCATCTTTGGCTGCATGGACGACAAGGAGATTGTCTGTCTCTTCAGCGGCTACGGCTACCAGGTGCGCATTGTCGAGGATCTTGCCAACATCGATGACGATCTTTCAAATGCGTTGGAGTGGGCCGTGGCGGAGATCAAGCACATCCAACAAGCCGCGCGCTCCGGGAACCCCATCGTCAAGCCCAGGTGGCCGATGATTGTCCTCCGCACGCCAAAGGGCTGGGGTGGACCAAAGAAAGTTGACGGCAAAATCGTCGAAGGGTCTTTCCATTCCCACCAAGTCCCCCTCCCAAAGGCCAACAGCGACGAGTCCCACCTCAAAGAGCTGGACAAGTGGTTGTCCAGCTATCACATCGACGAGCTCATCGAGGGCGGAAAGCCCAGCGAGTCGATCCTCCGCATTCTCCCAGAAGACGACGCAAAGAAACTGGGCCAGCTCAAGACGACGTACGACCCCTATATCGGCCTCAGGGGCGTCGAGTGGAAGGACTTTACAGTCGAGAAGGGCACCGACCAGAGCTGCATGAAGGCAGCAGGAGAGTTCCTCGACGGGGTCTTCCAGGCAAACCCAACCACCATCCGGCTCTTCTCCCCAGATGAGCTGGAGAGCAACAAGCTCGACGCCATCCTCAACCACACGCAGCGCAACTTCCAGTGGGACGAGTACTCGCGCGCCAACGGCGGTCGAGTTATCGAGGTGTTGTCGGAGCACGACTGCCAGGGCTTCATGCAAGGGTACACCTTGACGGGTCGCACGGCGCTGTTCCCCAGCTACGAGTCCTTCTTGGGCATTGTACACACCATGATGGTGCAGTACAGCAAGTTTGTCAAGATCGCCAGGGAGGTCAAGTGGAGAGGAGACCTCGCGTCGATCAACTACATCGAAACCAGCACATGGGCAAGACAGGAGCACAATGGGTTCTCGCATCAGAACCCGTCGTTCATCGGCGCCGTGCTCAACCTCAAGGCGGAGGCTGCGCGTGTAAGTCATAACCTTCGGGTCCCCGAAGGACACACTGACAGACGAGCAGGTATACCTCCCTCCCGACGCCAACTGCTTCCTCAGCACCGTCGACCACTGCCTCCGCTCCAAGAACTACGCCAATCTGATCATTGGCTCCAAGCAGCCTACAGCGGTCTACCTCTCCGCTGACGAAGCCGAAGAGCACTGCCGCTTGGGCGCCAGCATCTGGCACTTTGCCTCATCCCACGAACCCACTGGCTCCGCCCCCTCCATCCCGGACCCAGACGTCGTCTTGGTCGGCATCGGCGTCGAGGTGACATTCGAGGTGATCAAAGCGGCTGAGCTACTGCGCACCCTATGTCCTGCGCTCAAGATCCGCGTCATCAACGTGACTGACCTGATGATTCTCTTTGCCGAGTCGAAGCACCCCCATGCGCTCAGCAAAGACCGGTTTATCGAGCTGTTCACCGCCGACAAGCCGGTGCTGTTCAACTACCACGGCTACCCGACCGAGCTGCAGGGGCTGCTGTTTGGCCGCGAGAGGGTGGACCGGATGAGCGTCAACGGGTACAGTGAGGAGGGCAGCACGACCACGCCGTTTGACATGATGCTTAGGAATGGGGTGAGCAGGTTCGACGTTGCCGAGAGAGCGCTAAAGGGCGGGGCGCAGGGCAACGCGGAGGTGGAGAGGCAGCTGGCAAGATGCTTGGAGGAGGTGCAGGAGAAGGCCAAAGGGATCCGGCGCTTCATCGCTGAGCACGGCAAAGGTGAGTATCCCACTAGTGCTCAAGATTGCATTGTTTGATTTTGCTGACTTGATGACAGACCCGGACGATATTTACGACTTGGCAAAGTTTTGAATACCAATGTCTGACTGTACGTAGTACTTCGGAGTTCGGAAGCCACGGAAGATCATCATGCTAGCTTGTTTGTTATTTTTGATTCCCTTTTTAGACTTCGCCGTTTCATCTTCGAACCTGGCTTTGCGTACCTGGTACCGGTAGTCATCATGGGCCCATTCAAGGGTCCGCCTACACTAGCCACGGCCTGCAGGATGGAAGCTTTGCCCGCCCCTGCTGCTCCCTGCTCCCCTGCCCTCCACCCCCCCTTCACCCCCTTCACCCCGGGACGAATCTCCATCCAACGCCGCCGGAGCAGCCTCTTCTGGAATGGTGATGCTCTCCTTTTGAGGTTAATGCACACAATGGACTGATCCTTCCCGTGTAAAACGTGCCTGCAGTCTCGAATAGGAGCTGCAGCCCGAGGCCCTTGCGACCAGGAAGGACATGGAGGCACCGGTACTGGCAGACCTCACCGCCCCGGCATTCGCTCGCCCATCCATGCAACAGTTACGGTATATTTAGATGCCACCCTGCAAACGTGGTCCCAGGTCGCATTAGCATAGCCGCGGGATGCCCCTTTCTGCCTTCCGCGCTTTCTGTCCGCGGGCGACTCGGACTTTTCAGGATGCAGCCATCCGTGATAGGCTGTCAACAAGCAAGGGCCAACTGTCACCCCTGGCTGCCACCCTCCAGCCGCCATTCACTTGTTTGCTCGTGCCACATCATCGCTGCCGCGCAAACTCTCCACTGCAGTTGCGGGTATCGGAACCTTCACTGCGATGCCACGCAGTTCCAATCACTCAAGCCGTGTCATGGTCGATATTGACAGCGGCAAACTTTCTTCTAGGGAACCTGGCTGCGTGGGCAAGGGCGCTATCCGATCCGCGCGCTCTTTCACGGCTGTCACCGCCCTTTCCCGGCCTGCATGCTGCAGGCGTCGGCGTTGTCTGGGAGGCCGGGCCTGCATATCAATCAGGGAGGGAGCAAACAAGCAAACGACAGGTCATTCGGGAGTCGGTGCGTGACGGACGGAACGAACCGAGTGCCTGCATCTGCATGAACTCCGGCTAGGCGGTCTTGGAAGTCCGGCGCATCGGTCGAGAGCCTCCCCGCTCGCTGCGTTGAAACAAGGTGGACGTCGCGATTCACGATTCCCGCTGGAGCTGCGCAAGAATCAGTCAGCACCCTAACTTGCGCCGAAGCTACCCGGGGAGAACAAGCAGCGGATTTGATATCTTACGTCCCAGCTCCTTTGGCAGGCTCTGCTCGTGAACGTGCGCGATTCCGACAAGAGATATGAACGACCGGCTAGGTGCGCTCCGCCTGTCACCATGTCTGTGATATAGCCATGGTGCTTGGGCTAACTCTGAATCCGTTGGCAAAAGCCGGTTTAAAACACGGTGCCGCAAACCTAGACCTAATAATGAGAATGAAGCAAAGAGATTCCTGAGTGGTGGATTGGTGCTTACCCAGAAGTTATCCTTTATTCTCTGGCGGGCAAGAGAGGTGTGGGACTGGAACCATGGTTTGTGAGCGGTCCACAAACGACTGTTAGAACGCAATGAAGAAATAGCAGGGCATCCTACCCTTTCCTAGTCAGTCTGACGAGGAGAGACTTAGCAGCTGACCGTGGGGACAAACAGGGAGAGAAGTGCGAAGCACGGATAGAAACACGCTGCACAAACAACGGTGCCCGGCCTGGCGATGATACGCAACTAGCTTTCGCATGGCACCCCAGCCCCCAGGGTATCACAGTAGGAAGATAATTAGTCAACTTACACTTGGTGTACAATCCCGTGCGCTAGCGGCTCTCAATATGGGCAAGGCGAGAATAGCATACGAGGATATAGGCTGTGTAAACGGTATCATGCCAACCATGCAAGAACGGGCGGCAGCACACAGAGGCACAGGTCGTTGTGCTAATGAACCAAGCTAGAGCAGCCGTCTCTCAGGCCGGCCAAGGCAGGGCAGGGCCAATGTTCAAACTTCGGAATCGCCCAATACGAGACGCATGTTAAGCCATGGAGTCCCGCGTGCCCTGCCTGGATGCGTTGCAAGATCGCCGTCGTGACCGAGGGCTCCATGAGGGGTCTAGCCATGAATGGCGATGAGGACTGGGTGCGCCACTGCATCCCATATCACATCCAGTATCACTGCATCGACCCGCCAGGGCTGTGTGATTGAGCGACCACAGTTGGCGATGTCTCATCAACACAGGCGGGTAGTGACCACTGGGAGCCCGTGATTTGAAATGCCGTCATGAAATCCGACACCCCAAACCTGTATAGTAGCACTGTTGCCTGCCTGGCCGCGTTTCAGTGAGGGCCAACGTCGGACGAGTGTGCCGAGGAAGTCGTCCACGCCAGAACGACGAGCATGCTCCCCTCGGGCCTAATTGCCCCTTTTAGTGCATCACGATTAGAGCGTCACACAAACCCTCTTACGGGAGTAGTCACATCCTGTTTATAGCCATAAAGTTGTGCGTGTGTGTGTGCTCTGGGTGCGTGGCGTCGGGTCGATCGGTCCAGAAGACGCCCCGCGGGGGAGAGGGGGGACGCGGCATCACTGACCATCCATTTCATAATCCAATCCGGGGGTGGTCTGACGGGGTGCATGCGTGCAAGGACCATTCAATCCGCCTAGAGAAGCGAGGCAGAGTGAGCGCGACGTGCGATGGAGACCGACACAGCCATGACATGCATGTGGATTTCATGCACTGCCAATGCAGCCGCTTCCCAAGACGTCAAGGATCTGTTGACCTGCGATCCGTAGGGCTCGGAGCATGGCGGCGCAGCCAACGCAGCCCGCCTAATGGGTCATCTACGGCTGCACTACCCTGCGTGGATTGGCCTGGTCTGGCCTGGCGTGATGACACAGCCGTGGTCGTCCACCACCACCAACACCCCCGGGCGGAGCGTCGGGCAACATGGAGCGGACATGGTGCTGTTCAGGGCTCGGCGGTCGTCCGTCAGCTGCACGCACACGGCACTTCTCGCATCCGGTCCATCCACACGCCCAAGATCGAGTTTAGTGCATCCTCGGGCAGAACTGAACATCGTGATGCATGTTATCGCATATTTATTTGATTATCGCGAACCGTACCGACAGGCCAATGCCTCGGGTCAAGCAGGCCTATCGACTTCCGGCCTGGCATTGCAGCTGCGAGCCCATCCCCGGGCATGGTGCGTTGAATGTGGCTCCTCTTAGTACGTCGATTTCATGACTAATCTGTGTGCAGCAGGCTGGAAGATCGTGGAGAAACGCAACCACTTGGGCAACCACCGTCCATAGCCCAGTCAGCTGTCGGCATAGCGCAACATGGTGGGCAAACTCCATACCATTCCGTCAAACGCATCAGGGCCGTATCCGTCCAGTTCGTCCTTGACTTTCACAAACTCTCATCAGCCGTGACGGCGTAGTGCCGTTTGTCGTTCGGTCAAATTCCCCGCTGTGGTAACTGGGCGTGAGCCTGGCGATACGAAACCGAGAGGTGGGTTTGGGGGAGGGGAACGTTTGGCAGTCACCGCGCGCCGGATGCAAGATGCTTGCTGCAGTCGTCTTCGATGATCCTTCCCGCCTTCTCTTCATTGATCGCCTCCGTACAGGCGTCGAATCATAGCGTCCCCATGTCCTGATCTTTGGTCACATTTCCTGACTCGCCAAGCCAACTGTCATGCTCCCATTCCTTTTTCCCCCCGCACCGGGCACAGGTCACCAGGCGCCCGTCACCACCCATCTCCAATTCCCATTTTACCCCTGAGGAGTTACTCTGTGCGCCAATATATCGACTTGCACCCAACCACCAGCAACACCCGGAATAATCTGAGCATGGTTGGCGATCCACACCTCAGCAACAATCGAGCTTCATCGTTCCATCCGGTCGCCGTATTATCCACAACAGTCTTGGCGGGTTTGGAGCCGCCCCACCGGGACGTTTGTACTCGTCATTGCCGCTCAGACCCGACCAGAGACCAAGCCGCCGGATCGGTTTGCTCGGCTCGTCGTTCGACTGGGGGATGACACATTCCCTCCCACTTTCCTTGGCCGTAGCACGCGAGCGGGCCAGGCACAGCAACACTAACGCCCGTCCCCAGGAAGGACCACCCTAATTCCTTCTTTCTGGCTTGGCTCCACCCATCATTGTTGCGCGCAGTCGACCCCCAGCCGCGCTCGAGCGAACCAACCCCCTGGCCCCGGGCCCTCTGCCTGGTGGGAATTACCACTTGGACCCACGCCTGTACCCGCGCCCAGTGCCCGCCGGCCCCTGTCCGCGGCCGGGGAAGGGCTCGAGTCCCATCCGGCGCTGCGTGGTGTCGATCGGATCAGGAAAAGGCCCCTTCGACAGCCAGGAGGCTAGCCGGACCCAGCGAAGCTTTGTGCGTCCTTCTCCCCGCCAAATCTCGCTTTGCTCGCGTGGCTTGTCAGTCTCTGTCCGTCCAATCCCCAATTAAACTTTGCCCGGGAGTGGCAAAGTGTGCCACTCGGGCGGACACTCATCTCATATTATCACTGCCGATTTTTTTGTTCATCCTCGCTTCGTTCCCCAGGCCTGGTTCCCCCTCGTTTAAACCTGCGCGCGCACGACCGCCCGCACATCCCGCCCGTCTGCCTGACCATTGCATCCTGTCGTGTGCGTCTTGTCTCGGTCCAGTCCCGCCGCCTCGGGTCCGTCCTCTTCTCACTTCAACCCACCCACCCACCTCGCGGCCCCCCTTTTTGTTTCCCGCGTTTCATGCATCACATCGCCAAAAATACATGCGCCTCCCGCAGACGGCCGCCAACGACATACTCACTCGCGGTTTCTCGGTACCAGCGTCGCATCGCAGCGCAACCAACACACAGCAAACAGCACGGGACGCGCACCCGCCCGGCCCATTGGTCAGACCTGACATCAGACGGGAGCAATAAATAGATTCCACCTTCCGTCCTTGGTGTACCGATTAGTGATTTGGGAGCGTTTGGTAAAAGAACCACGCGGGATCGAGAAAAAGAGCAATCGCAACTCGCTTGGAACCGGCAACTCGGTTGTACCACGCGTCGGCAAGCGTGAGAAGAAAGGGGACGCCACGCAGAACACACGATCTCGGCGCCTGACCAACTGCCTTGGGATCCTGTTGGCAATTGAACTTGAGGGGAGGCGGGACGAGTAACGCCTGGCTGAGCGGACGGATATTTAAATCGCCCCGTGTGTTTCGACATCGGACAGCTTTCGGGTCATCTGCAAGGCGACCCAGCCATCGCGGGCTTTATCCCAGGACAGAAACACCACACATCAGCATGGCGGAGCATATCAAGATGGATCTTACCAACACCTCTCTGCAGCAAGCGGCACCCGCAGACCACGATGACCTGGGCATCATCTTCCCTGCCGGCAACGACGATTTCCGCGCAGCGCGGGACCGATGCGCCCAAGCCTGCCGACGCTTCAACAACACACCCGAAGATGCGTCTCCCGACGTGCGAAGCAGCCTCTGGCTCGAGTATGTCCCTCCCCATTCTCTCACGCCTTTGCCTGTGTGCGTGTGTCCTAACAAATGCACAGCATTGTCCGCCCAGCGCGCGACCTCTCCTCATCGGCGGAGATGGCCATCACGCACGACATGACGTTCCGCAACCCGGCGCTCAAGGCGCGCACGCCCTTCGTCAAGCCACCCTTCTACGCCGACTACGGGCTGCGCGTGCGGATTGCCGGGTCCACCTTCATCAACCGCGGGTGCATGATCATGGACACGCCCGTCGCCGACGTGGTCGTAGGAGAGGGCTGCAACATCGGGCCCAATTGCTGTTTTGTCAGCGTCAGCCATCCGTCGCGGCCGGAGGAGCGCATCAAGACGCGGACGAGTACCGGCAAGGGGATTGTGCTGGGGGACAATGTGTTTGTGGGGGCGAATGTGACGATTTTGTGAGCTTTGTTCTTTTTCTCTCTTCGACACGTTGGTTTGAATGTTTGCGTTGCTGACGACGATGAAATAGGGGCGGCGTAACCATCGGAGACGGCGCGGTGATCGGCGCAGGCAGCGTCGTGACCAAGAGCATCCCGGCATACACCATGGCGGCGGGCGTGCCGGCACGGCTCCTGCCCTCGCCGCCAGCCAGCAGCACGAAATCAGACGAGCTGTTCCAGACCGAGGTGACTCGCTCAGTCAGCACCCTCGCAGAGGCCATGATCTATAGCCGCGCCCAGCCGCTGGACCGAAAGGAGGAACTGGAGCTGGCGCGGCTGTCGAGCAGTCTGCTGCGGGCACAGCAGCTGAAGCTGAAACATCAGCAGATCCAGAGCCAGCCGCAACTTCTTGGGGATAGTCGTGGACAACAGCAGCAACTGGACGATTGTCGGGGCGGCGCCGTGCCAGATGCACGCGACGGCAACGGAAGCGGACTCGGTCGAGGCAGTGTCCAGTCGCAGCCTAGGATGCTGTGGCGGCTGTTCAGGCCCGAGGTCATGATCATCGTGGCGGGCACGTCGGTGGCGTTTGCGATGCTCGTGAGCTTCTTCCTGGCGGGCGTGTTGGTTGGCGCGAAGCGGTTCGCCATCATCGAGGTCGACCAGCCGCGGCGAGGGATCGGCATTGGCCTATGAGTGCGGGTGTGGGTGCGTTGTGCCGTGCTTTGACCGGTGTGAGATGTACGAACGAGCGCGAGGTTGCTGCCTGTTGTGCTGGGACGGCGGACGGAATTGGAGTTCAAGGTCTTTTTACGGCGTTTTCCTTGAGGGCACCGGAGATTGGGGGACGGAGAGAAAAAAGGAAACTCGGCCGGTGCCTGCGACGGATAGATCTTGGTTTGTTTTTGATTGCCCCAGCCCTTGTTTTGGTCCGTTGTTTTCTGGGGTGTCGGGACTTCTTTGGGACAGTCAGTGCATCGTTCTTGGAGCGTTTGGAATGCATTTAATACCTGTATTGGATTTTGGGGCCGTTGGCGAGGCATCGGGAGCGGAAGATACCCTGCGTTGGTTTGATGAGAATATTTTCAGGTGAAGTGGTAGTAAAAAGATTTTCGAGGCTGGTCGGGGGCATGAAGAGGTGGTTGGATGATTGATCGTGATGTCTTGAGGTGGATTCGCGGCTGCCTGCAGGCTGCTGCTGGGCGATGATGGCGCCTTCCCTCCAGGTGGTGTTGACTCACCCGTTGATGGACATCCAGGGAAGGATCGCTGTGCGGCCTTTGATCCTGCAGGCGTTCCTACCTAGTGTTTGCAGGCCATGACTCCCTCAACCCCCCCTACACCTCCCCAGACACAGTTCCTCAGATTATAAAACACCAGCTCACTAAATCTCGCTCTATGACAAAATTGTTTCAACAAACGAGACGGGAACACGATTGAACAAGGATTCTTTGTTTCTTATCCCACATTTCGCCATTGGAATGGGGCTGCCCAACGCAATGAAGCAGACAGCCGCGGGGACGACTCGCCGTCGATTCTGTTCTCGCGACGGGGTGTTTACCCAGCGACCCAGTCTATCCATTTTCCCAAACAACCCTTTCGCCCCGCTCGCTATCCATTGCTAATTTCAAACATGACAATCGCATCATTTCGATGCATCCTCACCGTCCCCATCATAGACTGACCAATCGCTGAATCAAACTCCCCAGCAATCGACCAGCAGCGCCTCGCAAGACCACAGCACTGGCCTCGCCCTCCAGATTCAACAGACCGCCAGCAGTTCTCATAACACCTTCCTGCCCCGCAACCAAATCCCCCATCTCTTCCAACGCCGCCAGCAGCCTTCTTGTCCGTAACCGCAAGATCTGCCGAGTGACGCGGTCCCCCGCATCGGGCTCAAGGAGATAGCTGCCTACTCTGACGTCGTGAGACAAAGCAGAGTGAACTGGAGATGACTGCGACTGTTGGACTAGCGAGTCACGAAACAGGTTTTGCTCGTCTTGAAGAGGGGTGGTAGGGAGAGAGCGACAGACGTCTTCTAATATGCAAACGATGTGTTCGGCCAGCAGCGCGAGGGTAAAGAGGACGGGGCGGTTTGAAGAGAGGCATGGATGGTTGTGACCCAAGTCTGCTGAGCGGAGGGGGTGGCCTGCGCAGGAGAGGAGTCGAGACTTGAGGGTCTGGAAGTCGCGCTCTGCCTCCAGGAAGACATGGAGTGGAGATGCTGTGGTGAGACTGAGAGACTGCTCGAGTCGGGTGGTTTGGAGGAGGATGGCGATGTAGCAGGTTGCAGGTTCGGGGTTTGGGATGGCGGGGTTTGGTTGATTCTCTGCAAGGATGGCATCGAAGGGCACGTCCGGCATGGGAGTGTCATTGGCGCCGATCAAGGAGACTCGCGGCAGTGTGTCGAGATCGCCCGCGATTGCAGGGTTGTTTGCACTCAACCTCCGTCTAGTTCCATGCCTGGGGCTGTCGGCAATTGTGGACGTGGATGCCGCCTGTGGTGGAGTTACACTCATCGACGACGGCTGCTTCCTGGGCCTGCCCATTTTCCGCACGGGGCTGTACACACAGCCGATGCCTCTCTTGCCGCACCGCGCACATCGCGGCTTGTCCCGGCTGCATTTGATACGGATGTCCTGGCATTGATCACACGACAGGCGGAACTTGATAGACTGGCGGCTGTTTGTGGAGGGGAGCGGTGAGGCCATGCGCTGGTGTTCTGCGTTCGAAGGTGGCTCCATTACAGGTTGTGTCGCGGGCTGTTCTTTCCTTGTTTGTGAGCACAAGCATGTTCTGGTATGCCACTTTGTGCCTGCCGTCTGCCGTCGGTGTCAGACTGTCATTGTTGGCAGCTGCTATTGGATGCGATGCTTGATAATCACCCCACCCGGCCCCACCGTCAACTGGCGACGATCGTCGGCCCCACCTGTTGATCGGGCACTTTCCCAACCTCATGTCATGTTTCCGGCCGACTCCAACACTCGCGATAACTTTCGAGCTGGCATCAAAATGTTGACAGGCACAGAGAATGAACACGTCGGGTACTTTATTGGTCATTTCTTCAGACTTTTGCATTCATTTGCGCTGTGAGCCTCAGTTGCGTCGTTGACGAATCCTCGGTTTTGCGGACCATGCATCGACATATCACGAAACCAAACCATAGAAGTGGCGTGCCGCCTGCGTGTTTGCCTCTCTAGTGAGGGAGTGTCTATTGTCTGGAAGAATATGGTTTTGTGATGGCGACTGGGTCAGATTCCACCCCTCAATTGCTTCCATTGTTCCCTGCGGTCTTGCATTCAAACCGTCTTGGACTAGGGGGGGGGGGGGGTGCCTGGCCCAAAGCCTCAGGTCAGTCATTCGTGCCTTTGGTATGACGAATGCCGTAGACATTGACGCTGACGAAATTGGAAGTTGTCCCTGGTAGACTGTTACCATTGCGGTCTCGTAGAAAACCCTGACGAGGGAGGAGTGTCGATTCAGCACGAAGACCGCCCGCATAGATCTTGGGCCAAAACACCGCGCACGCGGCCTGTAAAAGGGAATGAGCCCGCCCGAAGATAGATCGAGTCCAAACGAGCGGCGACCTTCAATTTTTTCCCCGGCTTACGCGCGCGACACGGATCAGCTTCGGACTTATGCCGCGCTGTCTGTTGGGGAACGAAGCCAGTGAGGGACCACCGGGCGAGAAGACCAGACAAGACAGTGGTGTTCATCCCATGTGTTAACAACTAGCCACCGGCGTGTTCGGCGCACGTGGTAAGCGTATCGAGACCGCGCTCGACCTACTAGATAATTCATTATTGACAGATAATTGAGGGGCCCAGTGGGGCAGGGCTGTTTCACAACTTACCAGCACCTTCTTGATGTCCCAGTTCGACTCTATGGGCACGCATCGTTCTTTTTGCTGTTTTATTTTGGCATTTGGGTGTTTCTTCATTCCATTTCCTTCTTCTCCGCCGCCATCCGTTCTGCCCGCAACTTGACAGAAGCTGACAAGATTAAAGATCCCCTGTATCACGCCGCCTCAGCCCATTCCCGTTGCTATTCTGGTCTCGGCTTTCAATCCTTTCCCAGCTTGATGTCCTTGTTGATGGATGGACCTCGTTGCTGCTTGTCAATATTGACTGGAGAGACACGACCGTCGGTTCAGCAATCTGGCGGTTGTTCGCTGCCACGATTCCCAGAGAACCAGCAACCGAAACAGGTTCCTCTGTCGCCTGCAATGCGCTATGGCGGGGAGCAAAAGTTGGGAGATGTGCATCAAAGACATCAGATGGATGTTGCAGCTCATGAGCCTCTGGCTCATCACGGAATGGGGCTTGTGGTGCAATGTTCTCAGGCGCTCGCCCGGATGGCTTGCCGCTCCATTCATCTAGGTTGTGTCAGCCGAGGAGTTCACCGGAAGTCAATCACATGAAACGCACCCCAGACAGCCTTGAGGGCGGTCCTAAGCAACGGAATCCAGAGGAGCACGGCAGTGGTCTGGCCGTACCCCCATCCATCCTGTTGATCGCCGTCCGCACCAGCCGTGTACTCGCGGACGCTCTCGAGCTCGATACTCATGGTCACAAAAGTCCATATGTAGAACACGACGAATGGACCGGCCGCGGCATGCCATACATACATCCGAAGCCAAGCCGGATACGAAATCTCGAGGCGCATGACCATGTTCACCGTGAAGCAGACCGCGAAGAAAATGAGGACACCCAGACCAAAAGCCCCGGCCCTGCTCAGTGCACTGGGCGCAATCACTGCCGGCAGAAAGAAAGAACTGGTGTCGGGGTAGTTGTGGAGGCGAGCGCAGTCCCTACTAGCCTCAAAGAAGATGGGAAAGGCATCGTGACGGATCGAGATGGTGTAGCTGATGGTCAGCTGAGCGATAAAGAGGGCAATGTTGTAGACGGAATGGTAGTCGCTGTAGACGATGTGGTTGATCTGCGTTTCAAATAACTGGAAGCTCAAGACGGTCGTCACGACGACGCCCTGGATGGACAGAAGACGGTCCATGAAGATGATCTCAAGGACTGGCGGTGTCTGCGAATACCGCACGACGACGGCGACGAAGATGGTGAGGCAGTAGAACCCGCTGATCTCGTTGACGGACGCCTGGCATTTCCTGAGGACCTTGACGGCGCTGTTCCATGCTCCATCTTGAGGACGCAGGGTGGAGACGAGGAAGTGAAAGACTGGAAGAAGGAGGGTGAACAGGCCAACGAGGATGAATTGTGCGTAGTAGGAGACCATGACCTGTTCGGCCGGTCAGTCAGACTCCGCGGGAAGCGGTTCGGAAGCCCAGGGGATGTCAACATGCCCCTTTTCCAGATATGTCCTGCGCCCCCGTTTGTTAGCCTCTGTTCCGGCCAACATGCAAATATTTCCCCCGCACGCGAATATGGCCGTGTTCGGACAGAACATACCGGGTTGGATGAGCCGTACACCAGGGAGCACACCTCCTTGCAGTCGACTACAATCTCGGTGACGTTCAGGCTGCCGGCAATAATGTGATCGATGACGTCGTTGGGATCGCTCCAGTGGCAATTCTCGACATTGATTGAGCCATCGAGAGGCGAAGCACTGACCGGTGCTACGATGCTTGCCACGGATGACCACGCCAGAGCGACTAGCACAGAAAAGAGAAGCCACATGAACGGCAGCAGGGAAGGCTAGAAGGAGGAATGGGACTTTGGGACTTGCCGCAGCAAACGACGTGGAACTTTGGAGCGATGTTGGTTGTGGCCAAGAAGGATGGGTCCGAGTTGTGCATCCTGGCTGCCTCACGCATGATCAGCATCGCCGAATGGAGCCAAGCCTGCCTTGAGGGTGGTAGCAAGCCCCGCTTGTGCGTAGGACGTCAGTGATTGGTAGAGGATGTCAACCGTGACCAATATCACCCGTATGTTCATCGGAATTGTAGTGGTTGATAAACAAGTCCTAATTATCCCACGCGAACCCCTCCCGGGCCGCCGCTCAGTCCGAATAGGGGGTTCAGCTGCGCGGAGCTAATGTAGCGCCAGAGAGCGAGTCAGCCCTGTGGCCACGATGAAACATCATGCCTTTAGACTCAGTTCTCGAACGCGTTCTAGAGCGACGGCTGCGAGCACGTGGTGGGGTGTTCTGCCGGTACTTGCATTCCCATGTCTTGAAATCGTGGCGGGCTGACTTGGGTTTTGGGGCTTTCCTTTTCGTCGGTTTGCGCGAGTTGGTCTGTTATTGGCTTAGGGTATCATGGAATGCATGGAGAAAGTGAGGGGCATACATGTGCATCTACATGAGACGGCCTGAGCAGATGGCCCGCTGCAAGCCCTCGGAGCTGGTCATGCTTGAGTCCACACATAGGGCTCTGTTAAAGTGTCTTGGACAAGCGTGCGTCTTTGGCTTAGTACTATTCAAGACGGTTGCAGGTTCCACCGGGTACTCTTGTGAGAACCTCCGAACAACTTCATGACGAGCGGGGTGTGTGGGCTTGACGCACGTGTGCATTGATGGCTCGAATTTATGGCTGGCTGAAGTTTTGAGGGGACACCATGCTATTCCTCCTGTCTTGAGGATGGTGAATGAGGTTCCTCAGGCTGGCAGTTAGTTGACCATGGACCTCATGCCTGCCAGCGACTACCTGGTATATAATCCCCTCAATCTAGTTCCCATAGTTGAGGATGATAATCAGGCTTCCATCAAGCATCAACCACCATCCCAGCTTCTGCTCCAACTCCCAGTCAAACGTCCAGGCTACAAACCATCCACGATGCAGTCCGAGTCCAAAGAGTACGTCCTGATCCAGGGCATCGAGGTGCCCAAGGGCCAGCCCATCCCCTCGCGCCAGGAGTTCACCAAGTGGGCTACCGAGACCCCCGAGACCAGTATTCAAGTCTCGCTCTTCATCCGAGCGCTCCAAAAGTTCTATGACGTGCCTTACGAAAAGACCCTGTCGTTCTTTCAAGTTGCTGGTATGCTACACGCAGCCATGAGTCCAGTGTACCTCGCTTCTACAGTTCTTCTAACAAACTGACACACCACAGGCATCCATGGCTACCCTGGAGACCTGGCCTGGGACGACTCGGCCCCCCCTGCACACCAGAGGGGCTCCAAGATGATCTACTGCACCCACAACTTGATCACCTTTCCTACCTGGCACCGACCCTACATGCTGCTATTTGAGGTATGGGCTTATCATTGCACCACAATATTCTTTTAGTTTCATGGACTAATCCATTCACCCCGTGCCCAGCAATCCCTCCACCAGTTCATGCTCGAGATCATCGACAAGGATCTCGAGTTCCACAGCGAGGCAGACAAGAAAGCCTGGACCGACGAAGCCGCCAAGTGGAGACTGCCGTACTGGGACTGGGCTATCCCCTCCAGCAAAGGCAGTGTGCCGGATCTATTCAAGCCCGCATCCGTCAACATCCGCGTCCCGTCGGCCGCCGACGGCTCGCTGCAGAAGCCCGAGAACGTGTCCAACCCGCTGTACAAGTACCAGCTGAAGGTCCATGGCGTGCCGAAGAAGATGGGCGACCTGCCGAAGCCCTACACGGTCGACAGCGTGGTTATGAAGGATGACGACGGAAACCCGCTGGTCCTGCCCGTACGTTGACGACGTGACCATGCACGGTTCCTACCTGAAGTTCCATGCCAACAATAGCTGACGTTTCCCCAGTGGGCCAAATGCTCCGGCACCAGCAGATGGGGCATCAAAGACGGCGTGCCCGAGGAGGAGTGGTCCAACGGCATCAACAACTACAACAGCATCACCGATGCCATCAACTTGCACAACTGGTACGGTGTGAACCCCGACGACGACCTACTCGGGCGCCCAGCCAGCGACCTGGTCTATCGTCTGCTGAGAAGCGTGCCAGAGTGGAAGAACTTTTCATCCACGGGGACCAACCCGGTGCCGGACCCGGATAAGCTGCCGCACATTCCGTGGGAACAGTGGGTGTCGCTGGAGTATCTCCACAACAACTTGCACGTAGGTGTCGATCCCATCATCTCCACCTTCAGGCTGGCACTAACCATTGATCGCAGGGCTTTATCGGAGGCAATGTCTGGGCTGACGGTATCGGCCACATGCAAAACGTCCCATCTGCGGCGTTCGACCCAATCTTTTACATGCATCACGCGTCCGTTCCTTCCTCCCACCGAGTAGATGGGTAAGTACTGACATTGCCCAGCAACATCGACCGGCTCCTCGCCCTCTGGCAGACAGTCAACCCCGACAGCTGGTTCGAAAGCGACGCGTCCCCGTCCGCGACCGACAAGCTCACCCCGTTCCACCACAAGTTTGCTTCGGGCAAGGTCGACTACTTCAACTCGGACAATGTGCGCGACTGGACCAACTTTGGATACACCTACGACGTCCTCGAGCGCAAGCCAGACGAAACGGACGAGGAGTACATCAAGCGGATCAACGTGTACATCTCGACCACTTACTCGTCCAACACGGGTGACGTCCTGCTTGGCGACCAGGGCAAGCTCTTTACCGGGGACCTGAAGGTGACGGACCACACGTACGACGACTACCTCATTGACGTGCTCTACGACAGGTGAGTACCTCCATTCGCACCTCCCTCTCATGACATGCTAACTTACCATACCAAGATACGCCCTCGGAGGCGACCCCTACACAATCCTCTTCTTCTTCGGCGCGGCCCCGAACGACGAGGCAACGACCAAAGCAGCCGGCAGCGTCCAGACGCTTCTCGCCCAGCCGACCTGGCGCCACGTCGGCAGCGTCTACAACTTCAGCACGCCACTTGACCCAGCCGGGGAAGGGGACTCCGCAGCCGCGGTGCCGCACTGCGCCAACTGCGCCAAGCAGCACGACGACGGGGTGCTGTCGACGGCGCAGATCCCGCTGACCATCCCGCTGTACAACGCGGCCATCGACGACGAGGTCACGGGCATCTCGACCATTGCGCCGCACGAGGTCGAGCCGTACCTGAAGGATCAACTCAGCTGGGTGGCTGTGTCGGTACGTCTGCCCTTCTTTTCTTGTGCCTTACTCTCATCCATCATCACCATGACGTTTGCGTGTTTGTTTGTTTACTTTCGCCCCTGACGGATGCACTGACTGGTACCTGTCCAGATGAGTGGGAGCATCATCCCGTGGAGCCGCTTGGGCAAGACCAAGATCTTTGTGGTCAAGGGCAAGGCGCGGCACTCGCACCGCGCCGACCAGCTGTCGGTCTACTCAGACTACCATCCCATGTCGGTGGTCACGCACGGGCGGGATGCTGGCGCGCTGCACGACGAGTACCGCGGTGCTCCCGGGGGAGCGTGAGCGCCAAGCCCGCAGGGAGGATGGTCGAGCCTTGGCGTTTGTTCCGGTCGCGGGCTGGTGGGGGTTGGGGGGGGGGGGGGGGGGGGGGGTTGCGAGTTGCAGGTTGCACAGCCCGGGAAGCAGCTTTGTGTTGTTGGTCTTTCTTCTGTCGTGTTTCTGTTTCTCAATGAGATTGGCGAGGAGAGCCTTCTATCGGTTGGTGGAATAGCCCACTGCAAATAACCAAATGCCTGGTAGGCACAGGTAATTAGCAGAATAATCCTTGCCATCAAGTTACTTGGGAATTGTAATTTCCCCACCGCTATCATCAGCTGCGCTTCCCGCATCCTTCTGATGCACTCTCACACCGGCGATGGATGAGTAACCAGAACAGGAACATCGAGGTACTACTGCCGATAAATCACAACCTGGGCTGTCATAGGCGAGTCCGAGGTGCATCCTTCACTGGCAGAGACCACCGGCCTACCTTGAAGACACGCGACTCGTCTCAAGCGGGAGGTTGAAATCTCGCACACCCAGTCGATCGGCGAGCTGACGACGGCTGCGGAACGAAATACCCACTTTACTGGAGCTTGTCTCGTCTCTTTAAACCAATAACTGCCGCGAGTCACGACTAGCGACGACTTGGCGGATGCAGTGTCCGGAGTTGCATCCTCCAGGCTAATGCCAGTGACATATTAGTCATATTCAGACGCTGCCAGCCGTATCGCCGCCTACTGCCGAGATTCGACTTCACTTGTGACGCTCCTTTGGGAACCAGGTTATCGGCCATCAAATTCTCTATACCTACCTGACTTATCCGCTCGTCCCCCAGATCGGTTTTGAACATGCCTTCGAACCTCCACCCCGGCGATGCCAGCAGTTCCACGGCGGAGCTGCTCCAGACCGCCCCCTTCGACACGGCCAAGTACGAAGCGCTGTACAAGCACTTCCACTCGCACCCCGAGCTGTCCAACCTCGAAGCCCAGACCGCCCAGACCATCGCCGCCCATCTCGCGAGTCTGCAGGCCTTCGACATCACCACCAACATCGGCGGCCACGGCCTCGTCGGGGTCCTCAGGAATGGCCCGGGGAGGACGATCTTGCTGCGCGCAGACATGGACGCGCTCCCGGTGCAGGAGGCGACCGGGTTGCCCTACGCCAGCACCGTGACCATGGTCGACGTCGAGGGCGTGGTGCGGCCCGTGATGCACGCGTGCGGCCACGACATGCACATGACATGTTTGCTTGCGGCGGCCGAGACACTAGTCAAGCTGCGACAGGCCTGGAGCGGCACGCTGATTGTGCTGTTCCAGCCGGCTGAGGAGCGCGGCACGGGCGCGCAGGCCATGGTGGACGATGGGCTGTATGACGAGACCAGGCACAACATCCCCGTGCCGGATTTCGTGCTTGGCCAGCATGTCATGGCGATGCGGGCGGGCAGCGTGGGGTCGCGGGTCGGGACCATCATGGCGGGCGCGGACAGCATGAAGATTACCTTGTTTGGGGTCGGGGGGCACGGGTCGCAGGTAAGCATCTTATCTCCCTACCTACAGGACCCAGGGTAGCATTGAAGAGGGGGATGATGAGATTGAGAGGGAAGCGCTGACTGAGATGGATGCACTGATAGCCACATCGGACGATTGACCCGGCCGTCATGGCGGCGCACGTCGTGGTGCGCCTGCAGACCGTGGTCAGCAGGGAGATGCACCCGAGCGACACGGCGGTGCTGACGGTCGGCAGCCTGCGGGCCGGGCAGACAGAGAACATCATCGTCGACTCGGCCGAGATCGGGGTCGATATCCGCAGCGTGCGACCCGAGACGCGCGCCAAGCTGCTGGCGGCCATCCGGCGCATCGTCGAGGCCGAATGCGCGGCCAGCGGGGCGACAGTGCCTCCAGTCTTCCGCATGACGCGCCACCTGCCGACCACGGTCAACGACGAGGCCATGATGAAGACGCTGGCCAGGTGCTTTGCGGCGCATTTCGGCGATAGCTTTGACGCAAACATCCCGACCACAACTATCGCCGAGGACTACTCGATCCTGGCAACGTCGCAGGGCCGGCCGTGCGCCTTTTGGCACTGGGGTGGCGTCGACCAGGGCCTGTGGGAGCAGCACCTGGCCCAGGGCCGGGTCGACGATATCCCAGCCAATCACACGGCCCGGTTCGCCCCCGTCATCCAGCCCACCCTGCGCACCGGCGTCGACGCCCTCTGCGTTGCCGCCCTTGCATTTTTTGATTAGGGTGGAAATGGTGGGGTCAAGCTGTAGAACGAGAACGAGAACGCGAACGAAACGGGAAGGATCCAAGCCAGGCTGGAAAGAGGGCGGGGGGGGACAGTGATTGCATTCGCCGTCGGGTTTAGCGATGGCAGGTGGGGGCCGTTTGTGGTTCCCGAATGCTCCTTCCGCAAACCAGCAGGCGACACTCGATCCGGGCGTCAGAAGGGGACCTAAGAATCAACAGAACTTGGCCAGGCAGCCACGAAACTGGCACAAAACCGGCACGCTGATTACATATCACTGACTCATGCCCCGCATCTGCCCTCTGCAATCTTTTGGACTGATTGCAACCATCCGGGTTATACATAAGTAAAGCCAAGGCCAAGTCCGGGAACCGAAACATTGCGTGAGTGTACGTGCGTTGCGTGGGTCCCATTGAAGGCAGCACCAGCAGCAAGCAAAAGCAAACCCGAATGGACCGCTGAGCCAAACCCGCCCCCCCCCTCCTCTGCCTTCTCCAGCCTGCCTAGGTAGGAAAGCAACCAGCCTGCCTGCCTGACGCAAGCAATCATGGCCACGGACAAGAACTCGACGTGCGACTGCTGGGCCGCAACGATCCGCGTGGTCAACCAATCCAAGGCGGCTTGCCGGCAGCAGGAGCAGGAGCAGCAGCAGCAGCAGAGCGGCAAACCCGGTCCCCCGGGCCAAGACAAAGACAAACCCGACGCCGTCCCCGGCACCGACACCAGCAGTAGCAGCAGCAGCGCTAAGCACACAACCACAACAACCGCACCCTCGATTGGCGACCTGCTCGTGCTGGGCCAGAACCTCGCGCAGCACTGGGACGCACTGAACCACTGCGCGGCCTCGGAATCAGCCACGCACTACGCGCGGCCGATGGCCGTGCAGCTGGTGACGGACGCGCTGGAGCGCACGACGGATCTCTACGACGACGCCATCGCGCGCGTGCTGGCGGCGCCCGCGGGGGCCGCGCACATCGACCCGACCTTCCTGGGCAGCATGCAGCTCGACGAGGCCGAGGCGGCCGTGGTGGCGCGCGAGGCCATGCGCTACGTCGTCGGCCGGCTGGCGGGCGTGCTGCGCGCCATCGAGGCCGAGGTGGCCGGGTACGACCGCGAGGATAAGGGCCGGCAGGTGGAGGACGAGGTCCGGCTTGCGGGGCTGGGGGAGCGGTTGCGTCAGCTGGAGAGGAGTCTGGAGGGGCTGGGGCAGGGGCAGGTGGTGTGATGGGGGCGGGCTGCCAGGTTGGATGGTTACACGGGGAATATTTGTGAGGATGCGTTACTTTTCGGCGGGGAGGAGGGGAGGAGGAGGACGGGGTTTCAACAGCTGCTGCGCGGCACATGGAGGGGAAGCATTGCATTGTGTAGGATTTGATGACACAACTGGAATTTTCAAAGCAGTGATAATTAGATACCTTTCCTTTCATAGCCTCAACAAGTACATTCAGGAAATCAACCACGACCATCGACCACAGGACTTCACGCAGCCACCGGGCATTACGCACGACAGTCTGCAGGCAGTGCTCAGATGGGCACCCCCCCCGTGATGATGCCGACATACAGCTCCGAATTCGTTTTCACATTCCCCCAGTCCGTAATCACCTGCGCACTTTTGTCAGCAACTTCTTCCAGAGCTCTGGGGTTGGTGGGGGGCTACTCACGGCGCCGACCGACACGGTAAAGGTCTGGGGCGAGGCCGAGTTCCAGGTGATCATAAAGGTCTGGATGTTGGTCAAGCTCTGGGTGATGTCACTCCAGATCTTTGACACGCGCGAGACGGCGTCGGCAACTTTCTGCATCGGGGCAACGAGTCTGTAACATGATTGTTAGTCTGAGCCGGGCTGGAAAGGGGTGGGCTGTAGGTAAGGCATGGTAACTCACACTTGCAGCTGCTTCTCGGTGGCGTCCGCGGTTGCGATGGCGGCGTTGAACGTGTCGATTGCTGCGTCGATCTGTTCAAGTTTGATCGGTCAGCTTCAGGACAACAACAAAGACTTCTAGTGCTGCTTTTGAGCATCCAACACATCAGAACATGGGGTATGTATCCATACCGCCGAGAGACCCTGCAGGTCTTTGATGGCTTTGTACAGCAACGCGCCACCGCCAGCAAGGGCGAGGATACCTGTCGGAGCATAAAGGTCAACAACACCGTTACCAAGACAAGCTGACGCAGGGCAACCCACCAACTGGCATCGTGAAAGCAGCAATGGCGAACAGCGCAATCGCGCCAAAGATCTCGAGGACGCCCATGATGGTCTGGTTCTTGTACCGCTCCCTCTCGCGCTCGAGACCTTCGCGGGCGGCCTTGGCGTCCTAGTCATCATGTGACAAGTTCTCGTCAGTCCCAGTTCTCAATCCCCGGGTTTTTGTCTCTTTTGTATTACATACCGCCTTGGCCGTGTTGATGGCGTTCTGCAGGTTGTTCTGGCACAAGAGCCACTCCTGGCCAAACTTGGTGTAGCGGTCGCTGAGCGCGCTGGCCTTGGTCACGTACGAGTCGACGACGGACTGGCACGCCTCGAGGTACGTGTCCAGCCCGAGCTGGCCGGCCCGAGGCGTGAAGGGCGTCACCTTGGGCAGCACCGCCAGCTGGTAGGACGAGTACGAGATGAGCCCGCGAATGCAGTCGACCGAGCTGTTTTGGAGGTCTTGGTATTTCTGCACGCCCGCCCGTTAGTTGTGAGCATGTATTTTGCATGATTTTGCTAAGGGGGATGACGTACCGCTTGGTAGGCGAGCACAATGGACCGGATGTCCTTCTTGTCCGGCTCGTCGGGCGTGGCCTGCGTCTTGAACGGGTTGAGGATCTGCAGCTGGTCCAGGTACGGGATCTGCAGCACGTTGGAGAAGGTCTGGATCACGGCCTTGCAGTCGCCCGAGAGCTTCTCCAGGGCTGCCGTGACCTCGGGGGGTGGGCTGGGCGGATGTCAGTCCTCAGGCTGGGTTCTGCGGCATGCCTCCCGATGCCAGTAGGGGGAAACTCACCCGAGATAGGTAATCTGCTTGTTCATCTCCTGCTCGGCCTTTTGCTGGTCGTCGCCCTCGTTGGTGTTCCCCGTGTCAAAGTTGGCGGCGGCCATGGAGAACAACCGGGCCGCGTGGTGCGTGTAGTGGTTGACCACCTCGGGCGTCGTCGCCAGCCTCTTCATCACATTGAATTGTTGGGGGTGGAGGAGTGCGCTGAAGGCCTCACTTTCGTTAGCTGAATGCATCTACACCAAGAAGAAGAAGAAGAAGAAGAAGAAGAAGAAGAAGAAGAAGAAGAAGAAGAAGAAGAAGAAGAAGAAGAAGAAGAAGAAGAAGAAGAAGAAGAAGAAGAAGAAGAAGAAGAAGAAGAAGCAGAAGAAGAAGAAGAAGAAGAAGAAGAAGAGGAGAAGAAGAAATGCCTTGCCTGTCGTTGCCCACCGATGCCGCCATCTTGAACAGCTTGAGCTCACCCGCGGTCCGCGGCATGGTGATGGGCCCCTCTGAGGGCGCGATGCTCGCGGCCGCGCTGGCCGCCGCCGCCGAGCTCACGATGGCCGAGGACAGCGAGGCGATGGCGGCGTTGGCCTGGTCCTTGGTCTTCTTCCACGCGTTCAGCACGGTGTTGAGGTCGGTGGGCGAGAGCTTGTCACCCGCATCCTCCTGCGTCTGGAGCACGTTGAGGTTCTCGGACACGTGCGTCCACACGTCGGAGAGCACGTCGTTGGCGTCGATGGTGTGGCCGAGGGCCAGCGAGAGCGACGCCATGCTGCCGTTGACCGACTCGAGCTGCCCCTGCAGGCGCTGCAGGCTGACGATCAGCTCGCGCAGCCTGGCCTTCTGCTTGTACAGCGAGCTGAAGTCGCCTGTCAACGCGCTCAGGCTGATGCCCAGCAGGAACGCCAGCTTGGCCATGACGTCGTCCTCGCTGCCGTCGAGCAGGAAGAGGTTCTTGAGCAGCGAGAGCACCGTCTTGCCGACGTTCAGGTTGCTGAGCTGCTCCTCGGCCGTGTCGATCTTGGCCGAGAAGGCCTTGATCGTCTCGGTCGTCGACTTGATGTTGTCGCGCAGGGACTCGGTGAACTTCCTGAGCTGCGTTCGGACTTGTTAGCCGGCGTGATGTCTTGGTGACGTTGTTAATCGTGCTCACCTTTGTGAAGACCTCGGCCTTTGCATCATTGCGGTCGACGAGTTGCTCGGAATATCTGGTCAGCACGGGCTCGACGGCCGAGACAAAGCTACAGAGGTAGAAGTAGTCAGTTAATGTGTTTGCGCAAGCGAAGGAACTTTTAGGTGGGATCCCCGCGGAACAACGACATACTCGGCCGGGGTCTGCTGCTTGAGCAGCGTAGACAGGAGCGTCGCGTAGCCGACCAGGTTGCGGCACGTCTGCTTCTCAAAGTCGGCCCAGGCATGGAAGTCGGTGTTTCCCGACAAGAACAGATCCCGCGTGCTGGTGGTGGCAGGGGTCGTGTCCGGCTTCTCGTCCCCAGCATTGGGTGTGGGCGCGCCGCCAATCTGCAGGTTCTCCAGGAAGGGGAAGGAGAAGATCTGCGAAAATGCAGTGACCACAGAGCCATACGACTCGGTGAACGAGACGAGCACGTCGGTGATGTCCTTTCCCGGGCTCAGGAGAGTGATCGGGTCTTTCGGCGTGACGGCTTCCTCGTCAGAAGCTGCCGGTGGGGGGGCGGCGGCCGCGAGACGCAGAGCATGGGGGCTGTCAACACGGGCAAAGAGCGGCCGCGAGGCGCTGGACCTCAAGAGGCGTGTTCCTCGCACTTTGTGGTTGAGGCGCGAGAGGTTGCTCGAGTCGAGAACATGGCTGAGCTCAAGGGGAATGGGGGTGACAAGGAGAGACATTGCAGTGGTTTGATGGTATTGGAGTTGAAGGAAGTGGCTTTGTGAAGGTGGATTGAACTTGATTTGGAGTGGGACTGAGACGGACGATGGCTGTATCTATGGGTGATGCTGATGATAACTGCTCCAAACAACGGAGACCCTCAATCCCAATGCAACAGCTTATATATCTCGGCTGGACGTGGGAGCCGAGGCCTGCAGTGAAGTCATCGACCGAGACAGCTGGTGTCCAAACTGAAGTCGACGATACTCTCGAGTAGCGTCTCAGTACCTGGTAGCCACCCCCTCTCGGCACCCCTTCTGGTCTGTTTACAAGAGTCCGGGCCGGACATCGCTCGGTGCATGTACAGTGACATCTCCGTGGCGCGCCTCATAGGGCTGAAGGATGGAGCTTGCCGGGCTTTTGATAGGCAACCCGTGTGCAGGAGACGAAGGCGAGGCAAGATGAACATGCTGATTGGTGCATCGCAGCCCGTTATCAGAAACCGCGATGGCGATGTGCAGGTTGCTAGCGGGCACGGAATAGCCTCCGCCAGCCACAGGGTCTCCTTCAACCCCCTTTGCAACCATCGGGCTGTCCAAGCCGTGACGGGCATCCCGACTGCGATTGATTATGCAGGAGGCCGCGGTCCCTTTGTTCTCATAGGTAAATGCCAGGTAAGTACGTGACACAATGGCTAGCGGTGTGGTCCAGATCCACGGCTCGTTTGCCAGCCACCTGACCTTCTTGTTGCGAAGTTCCAAGAAAGCAAGGACGAGACAACGCCAGGGGCTGGGGCTGAGGCATGCCACTAAAGCAAACTGTTAGTCAAGAACTGAGGGGGTGGAGCACGCCGAGGGAGGGAGCTCACGGTTCAGCTTCGACATGGCAGACGCTTGATGCTCGATTGGGACGTCTCATGCGGGGGAGCGGGCTCGACGCAGCCACTCCAACCGTCTGGACCCATCCTTTCCCTGCTTCTTTTGTCTCTGCCAATAACATACAGACATTAGCGCACGTACTGGTTGCTTTCCCCGCAAACATGCCTGATAGCTTGCCAAGTTCCCGCAGCCCGGCAATGTACACGTGTAGTAACGGGACGTAGGGCTGAACTGCGCACCGTCGGAGAGGGCGTTCTGGGTCCTGGCGTGGCCGTTCCGGACTCGAATTGTCAACATTGGCTTGGTGGCATGGGACTAGCGAAGCGGACGACGTTAGGGGGGCGTTTGGAGGGCTACTAGTAGTATCCCGCTTCTACTATCGTCGTCTCCGCATGCCAAGATGAACATTTCCATTCCAATCACTGCAGTTGTCAGGTGCAATCCGGGAGTCCTATAGCGTCAAAACCAGACAGTAACCTCAACCATCTTACACTGCAGAATGAGACATGAGTCCCGTCCCATCACACCCGGGCCACGCCGGGGAACTCCAGCTAGCCACAGGGCAGTTTGATCTAGACTCAACATGGCGCCTCACGCGGCAGCGAAGATGTCTGGCTGGTCGAATAACGGCCTGACCTGCCGTCTGCAAGTTGAAGTTATTGGGATGACCGGACTTGAGACTACCTGTTGTACTAGTACCTCACCTATACTGACGATGCACAGCTCGGTATTCAAACCAGACAACCACCCCAGACCGCTCTCTAGTTCCATCAGCTTGCTCTGGATGGAGATGGCGTTTCGATACTTACCGAAAAGCTTCGTGGCTTGCGTTGTTGTTAGTCCACGCATGGTTTTTAGAAGCACGGACAGTCCGAAGGGTTGACCTCCCGGGTGTGATCTCAAGCCTGGCACTGGAAGCGTTGTGAGATACCATGGGAAAGGGGGTCAACATCATCTTGGTTCTTGAGCTTGCACAACAAAACGGCCACTGACGGGTACATAACTCCCACAACCACGCCTCCTTACAACATTCAAACTCCTTCTTTCTTCTCCAGTCCAATCTTCAGATATTCTACCCCCCCCCCCCCCCCCCACCTGATCTTTCGTCTCCTGCTTCAACCACCTTTTGCCTACTATCCCCCCCTGTCATTCACCATGAGTTCTGACGCCGCTGCCGACTACGCGAGACTTGCGCCGTTTGGCTTCGAGAGCGTGGGTGACACCACCGTCAACCTCCAAATCATTCTGGACTGTCTCACGAGTCTCCGGGCCGACGGATTGGTAGCTCTGGCTTCGTCCCAGGGTGTTACGGATCCCACCAAATCCCCACTTACTCTTCTCAGCACGGCCTCGACCAACGTCAGCACGCTCTCGAGGCTGCCGATAGACGCGTTCCGCGCCGTTTCCTCCTACGCCAAGGTTGCGACAACGGTGCTCCCCACTGTCACTGACGCCACTGAGCTCTCCAACACCCTGGAGACTGCCGCTGGGCGCTTTCCAGCCATTGACGTGACCCAGGCTCAGACGGTGTCCAAGGTTCGTCGGTCCAGTCTAATATCTCAACCATTGTTACAGCTGAGCTGTCTGTCTAGGCCAGGGCTAACATACCTGTTGCAGACTGCAATTGATGCCATCTCGACTGCCAGCGATCCCATTGGCACAGCATGGTCCAAGGCCAAGATCCTCAAGCGCTTCTTCAAGGCTCCCTCGGGCGACCTGAAGACTGCCGTGCTGCTGTCAACCGTTGCCGACTTTGTCAAACCCATCGCCGGGGAAGTCGACATCACGACAGCAGACGGCCAGAACAAGATCCTGTCCCTCACCGGGCTGGTCATCTCCCAGAAGAACCTCTCCAAGTCGTTTGTCGACATCAATGCGTCTGATCCCACCGAAGCCACCAAGATTGTGAAGAGCTGGACCACGTTCGAGGGCAAGCTCGCCACCGCCACGTCGTCGTTCAACCAGGCCAGCTTCTGCATCGAGACCTACGGGAGGGCCCTGACCAACGTGGTCACGGCCATGACCAATGTCGCCGCGGGCATCGCGCAGTTCCGTCGCTCCATCGGCCAGGCCGCTCCCGACACATGGCAGAAGAGTCTGCAAGACGTCGTCGCCACATGGAACATCATCGACGGCAACCTCCAGGCGTACATTACTCTAGTAACCCAGGGCCCGACAGCTGCCTTGGCCGCGTTCAGGACGGCAGCGGCCCCTGCACCGCACATGCTCTCCATGATGGCTGCGAATGCCGCCAGCGAGCCCGAGACGCCGACGCCCGCCGACGTCAGGGACAACTTTGGGCCGCCATCCTATGTCGATACCCTGCTGGCTGACCTCGGCCCAAAGGCTGGAAAGATCAACGAAGCGCTCGGTGACTTCCTGGCCCTGCCATATGTCAAGTGAGAACAGGATCTCCATCCGTCTCGACGCGTTCTGGTGGATCGTCGCTAACCAAGTCTTGCGTCAACTCCACAGCGCCCTTAAAGTGACTACCAAGCAGGGCGAGGAGACGGATCTCCGCTCCCAGGTTCTTGCGATCCGGGAGAAGTACCTGTCGCTGCAGGCCAGGAGCATCCCAATCCTCCGCGACATCAACGCCTATGCTCTTGTTTCTGAGGTGTGTATTGATGGAATCCTAATGTAAAATAAACTTGCACTCTTGCTGACTTGCACTTGAAGGCTCTTCTCCCTCGGGTCAACCAGCCGGGCGGCGTCCAGCTGGACACCTTCCTCGAGCAGAACGTCATCCTGGTCATGGTAAGCAAACTCTCGTCCAAATCAGAAACTCCCGGCTGACATCGCCCAGCGACACGGCCAAAAGGCAAAGGCAATCGCCGCGGAGACGCGCGTGCTGCAGCAGGAGTTCCAAGACATCCTCGACACGCTGCAGGGCAACCTGAAGGATGTGCTCAAGCAGATTGAAGACCAGGAGAGCGCCCTGGAGGAGGCGGAGAAGGAGTACAAGTGTGAGTGCGCCTGTTTCAGCACAGTTGGTGGGTGTGACTGACCCAGCTTGTCCGGCAGTTGAATGGATCTCGGCCGTCATCGAGGGCATCATTACGCTGGCGTTCGCAGCGGGTGCGGTAGCGGCACTCCTCCTCGGCGCGGCGCCGCTCGCTGGCCATCTCGCCATCCACGCAGGCGTTGCTGCGTACGAGATGATCAAGTCGGCCATCAAGGCCAGCGGTCTCGCTACGTGGGTTACCCCTCCCTCAGGCCGCTCTTCTATAGACATAGGCGGGGGTAAAACACTAACCTCACACCCCAAACAGGATCATCTCCAACCTCAGAAAGTCCATCGAGGCCGCCAAGGAGACGCAGAAGCAGCTCGAAACCATCATCCCCATCTTCACCTCCATCATCAACATGATGGAGCAGATTGGCGACGCGTGGGATCTAATCACCGCGAGCCTGGGCCGTGTCCAAGACGTTTACCAAGTCTGGTATGTGCCACCTCGCCCCGAAACCGTTTATCACCTTCAGTCCCCGCTAACAAACTCGCAGGGCCAACCCCAAGCTCTTCACGCAGCCCTACATCCAAGAGACCCTCGACGCCTGGGCATCCGTCCGCAGGGGCGTGCAGTCCTACATCGACGTGATCATCGGGGCTCCGACCACCGTCGACCCAGGAAAAGACAGCGGCGGTGCCAACAACACTCCCACAGCCCTCGTCAAAGCCAACACCGCCCTCTTCTTCTCCCTAAGCGCAGCAGCCCCAGCAGCGAACGGCCACCACCCCTCGCGCAAGCGCAGCCACTCGCTCAACGCGAAGGACTCCAAGCTCGCCCTCATGACCATCATGGCCGTCAACTCCTCCGACGAGATCAACAGCTTCTTCTCTGCCCCAACGCTCCGCGGCCGCCCCATCAGCCCCGGCGACCTGGAAGCCCTCGCAGCAGGCTGGCAGCGCATCGCCGCCAACCTGCGCAGCGTAGCCCAGGACCCGCTGGCCGCAGACTGCGAGACCGTCGCGACCGCCATAACAACCCGCACCGTCCCCGCAACCCAGCGCGCGGTGGCCACCCTGCTCGACTTTGCCCGCAAGCAGCCACAGGTCCCCACACTCCCCGTCTCCGAGGCCGACTGGCAGGCCTTCTACGACTCGCGCGTGCAGGCGCTGGCCATCGGCCGGACCACGACCGAGTTCGTCGACGCCGGGCTGCGCGACGTGCAGAACCAGGCGCGCAACGTCTACGACTTCAGCCGCGCGCGCGTCATGGAACTGCGCGACCAGATCGCCGAGTACGAGCGCCAGCTGGCCGACCTGCAGCGCCAGCGCGACGAGAAGAATAACCTGCTCAGCCAGCTGCTCGGCGGGCTCTTCGGCGGCGGCGGGCTATTTGGCGTGGCAGCCCCGCGCGGCATCAGCAGTCTGGGCTTCGGCTTCCCCGGCATCCCCGGCCTGCCGAGCATCCCGGGCATCCCAGGGATTCCAGGCATCCCAATCCCAGGTTTCCCCGGCGGCGGCGCCAACCCGGTCGACGTGCTGCGCCAGGCCATCGACGCCATCAACAACGCCATCAACGGCGTCACGTCCAGCAAGGTCGACGCGACCAACGTGATGCAGGCGGTCGAGCACACGCTCAGCGTGGTCGAGCAGAGCCAGAACGATCTGGGCGGGCTGGCGCGCCTGTCGTCCGACGTCGCGCTGTTCTGGGCCGACATGACCACGCAGACGACCACCGCCGCGGACCTGTGGCAGCCGCTGCATATGATGCAGTCGCTTGAGATTGACCTGTACAAGACCACCTGGGCGGCCATTGTCACGTCGTTTAGTGCGTGGAATGTGTGAGTGGGTGGAGGGGGAAGCTGTGTTTTCTTGTTGGCAACGGGGGCACCGTGTGGTTGTTTGTCTTGGGTTTTGTCTTGCTTAGTTGCTATTTGCTTGTTTTTATGTTTGATCTTCACTAGGTATACAAACAATGCAAACTTTACGGCTGATATCGTTTGATTGCGCGAGACAAACGTTGTGGCTTTGTTGATCGCGCAGAATCCTCAGAGCGACGCGACACGTAATTACCCCCTGAGAGTCAATTGTTTACATTGTTGTCCGGGCAATCATGAAAATTCACGACCAGTACCCCTTCCTCATGACAAACAGGAGCGATACCTTTCAACAATTTAGGGCGCTTTGTTCAGGTCAATCAACTGCGCAGAACTTTTTATCTTGAATACCCCCTTCATAAGGATGTTGCTCCTCGTCTCGTATTGCATCCCCAGTCCGAGCTCGCTTCAATGCAGGATTAGGTCCGATAAACAACTCGCATTGCCACACCGAGGAGCAAATCACGAGACCGAGATTAACCTGACCCTTCGCAATGCAAAATCCTTCCGCTATATCTGGGCTGAAGGGCGAATCTTTGCTCCCCGGGGCAGACAAAGATAGCGGCGGGAAGCTGCGCACCATCCTTCTAAGTATCAAGCAAGCCCAGCGCCCCTCACCAAGCCACTGCATCCTTCGTTAAAGCAGGAAAACAGCCTGGGAATAACAATTTGAAAAGGATTGACTGCAAACAACCATGAGGCTGGTTGGAAGAATTGATTAATCCCTTTATATGAATAACTCCGTGAAGAACAGGGAACTTGAAGTACAAGACGGGCCGCATCCATGTCCAAAACCTTTTGCCTCAATGAAAAGAAAACACCCCCCAGATGTTGCTCTCTTTTAACACGTGCGTACCACGTCGTTCCAGTCAATGCTTTTTCATCGGTCGGTCTCAGAATTGGGCAGGACTTTCAAACCACACTGCAGCACCAAATACATCACCACACACCAGCGGCCATCGATCTCGAACGTAATCATGGGCGGCGCCAAGTCTCTCCTCGTACGCAGCCTCTCCAGGATCAGGAGGCCCCAGAGTTCGGACCCTATAGCCGTCGCAAAAATAAGCATACGATGCTCTCTACAAGCAACAACTGGCATTTCTCCCCCCTCCAGTTCCCCAGCTGCCCTCGTCGCACAACACGAAGATTACGAGACCCTCAGTCCCAGACCCAGTGAGTCAATGTTTGCATAAAACAAATAATCTTTCCCAGCGACGAGACTAACAGACGACCTTGGCAGGCTCCATGACAACAGACTTCTCCTTCCACGTTCCAGCCATTCAAGTCATCCGCACTGAAGAAAGCGCCCCTGTGCCTCAGCCTGCCAATGCTATGAAGAGGAGGATCAGCACGCGCAAGAGCGTCAAGGCATTCTACGCGATGCCGGCGTCGGAGAATCTCATGTTCTTTTGGCGGTGACAAGCCTAGGCCGCAACCGGGACACCAGACCGCAAAGACGGGAAGGCTTTGCTCTTGGTCGGTGGTGGCTTGGCTTTGAACGGCATCAATCCTGTCGCTGAGGGATGGTAATGTCGCTAGAGAAGTCCGTTGGAGCAGACAAAGAGCTCCATTTGCAAACCTTCCAAGCGGCCCACTCCATGTCTCTCCAGCTCTCCGCTTCAGACCTCCCACGGACCCGTATTGCAACAGTGACAATTCACCAAGGCTCCCGCTCTTCACTGGCAATCAAAATAGTGGACTTTGTCAGACTTTTCACTCGGTCAGCAGGATAACCCGTGAACCGCCTATAAAGATAATGTACGTGAGAAATCGCTAAAAGAAAAGCAATGCAACCCCGACGCCGTTCTGGCGCCATGAAGGCCCCCCTCTAACCCAGTGCATGTCCCATACGGTACGCATTTCCTTCCAAGTACCATGGCCGTTTTCAGCTTCACCCCGACTCCAGCCCCTGAACCTCAGCCCGCACGCCCAGCCCGCACGCCCAGCCCGCCGCCTACGCGGTGCCCCCCGCCGCCCGGCCGGCGTGCCTGGCAAGGAACAGCCCCGAGTTCCTCGGTCACGAGCCACCCATCCCTGTCGTGGAAGTAAATGAACATCCACGCCAGGAGCTCTCCCGACACGCGCAGCCCGCCGCGGCTCGCCTTCAGAAACATCTCCCTCCAGAGGTCGTCGCTTGCTCCTGCTGCGGCGCCTCGGTCGAGGAGCAGCCTGGCTATCTCCAGCCACCCCTTGGGCACGACCCATTTGGCACCATCTTCCTCTTGGCACCAGTCCATGATCTGTTTGAGGTAGGCGAACATGGCGGAACACGGCCCATCTGTGGTCATGGACGCGTGGTGGCCAAGAAGAATCTGGACCGTCGTCAGGGTGTCGTCGGTTCCCTCGGCGGGATTCAGAGCCAGGACGTGGAAGAGCGGCCATGATTCGGCGTGTCTCGCGGAATTTGGGCCGTCGACGGCGGCGCCGAGGTGCAGTAACAGCTCCACCATCTCTGGGAGCATCATCCCCACAGTCGCTGGCACCTTGCTCGCCCTCCACCGAGTCGACTTGGCGGTTGTGGAATAGCGACGACTTGCTCGGCCTCGATTTGAGCGGGTTCTCCACCATCCTCCTCCACGATAACATACCATTTCCCGCGGCCGCGTTGTCTATGGGAACCGAAAGACTGAGCGACGACCCCACAGGGCCGTCGTCGACACCCGCGCAGATGCCCAAGATGCAGGGAAAGTGGCACCTGATGAAGGGCTTGAGGCATGGCAGACAGGCGCAGATGATGCCGACGTACATCTCGACAATGCTGTGCCGGGGAACCTTGGGTTAGCGAGGCGAGCAGGGGTACGCAGGGACTGGGTCGGGACTGCTCACAACCAGATCAGGTTGTTGACGTAATGCCAGGTCAGGTCCGTATCAGCGGCCCCGACAAAGACCGCCACCGTTCTCATGGTGCTGATGCTGCACACACTGAGGCTGTTAGCTTAGGCAGATCACCCGTGGACAGGGAGGGGATGCTCACAAGCCGCCGGCCATGAGGATCAACAGGACGCCAATCTTCCTCGACAGAGGGACTCGCATGGGCCGCAGCAGCCAGACGGGCAGGATCAACACGGCAAAGTCGGTAATGGTGTTCAGGACACACGTCGCGTCGTACAGGGCCTGGATGTTCATGCATGTGCCGGGGACGGTAAAGTCCCAGTATTTTTCCATCGGTTGGCATTGGTAGAGCGATCCGAGCCCCATCGGGACCGTGTAGCCCACCACGACCAGCATGACGACATACACGGCGCTTCTGAACGCCCTGTCGACAGAGAAGCGGAGGTAGAACAAAAGAATCGAGATTTTGGTGAGCAGCGTGGACAGACTGAAGGTCGAGGCGCCGCCAATTGCGCCAAGCTGGGACACGTCAGACACTGCACAGAAACGGCAGACGGCGGGCAGCCCGAAGAATCTCGATATACCTTCATGAATGCCTTGAACGAGGTAAAGGGGACATCCCACATGTGTAAGCCAACACCATTCTTGGTCTCTGGGGGGGCTCGTCAGCTTTTCGTCTCGTCCGGCTATGGGGGAGGGGGGCCGCACGTATGATGTTGATGATCGAGTTAACGACAGCCGATGCCTGCAAGAAGACATAAACAATCAGCCTGAGCTCCTATGTACATTCAGAGAGACCGGGATTAGAACGCACAAAGGCGGCAACAATAAAGTCTGCCACAATAAAGCCGTCAGCAAGATAATAACACACACGCATGCCAACATCCGGCAGCTCTCCCGCCCTTACAGTCGTCCAAATGCCGGCGCTTCACAATGAAGAGGGCGGTATACAGCCGCAGGCCCAGAAGGCAAGCCGTCGCCACGGGAAACACCACGGCGACAATGATGAGATGGCTCGCGATGGACTCGGGGTCGACAAAGTTTGGCGTCACCCCTGGCGGCGGCGGGCCGGAGCCAACAATGGCCCCCTGTTGTGTCGAATTCATAGCGCCGTGCCTCACTGCAAGTCAATCCACCGCGACAGATGCCGCGATCCGTGAAGGATTGAACAGCTCGAGTAAGACGGAAAGATCGATACCGCGCAGAAGATTTTAACAAGTGAAGGACAGAGCATGACAGACTTTCCCCATGGGGATCCCGGGGGAAGGGGTCCAGGGGGGGGCCCCAGGGCACTTTGTGATGTGGGGGAAGACACAACACACCGTCCATCGATGGGGAGTTGGATGCAGCCAAGTCACACCGACACAGACGCCGTCAGCAAGGCCATCTTTGCAGCCCCCTGGCGATGCCGGCCGCGAGTGGACAGAGCGGGCAAAGCCCAATGCAAGCCCGCCGGCTTCCGCGGCCCTATCATGTGGCTGCAAAACAGCCCGCGAAACTCTTGCCCATCCTCGCGGGCCCGATGCCTCGGAGATTGGGAGAAATGGACGCGTCCAGCCGCAACCAACACGCGCGCAAACAGGGAGCGGGATGGCACGAGAGGCGGATATGCCGTCGCCAGTGTCGGATGTTACCTCGAACAATGTCTAAATCAACCTCCTGGATCCAGACAGTTTTGATGACCAACCTATCGGGAAGGAACCTACACGTGTAGGCGACCGTGAAGCATGAGGAACTTTGGCCGCCGCCGCCTTCAGCAGGACAAACACAAAACGGGGCTGGCTGGGGCTGTGGGACGCCCCGAGGTCGAGTTTCCGCCTCGGATTGGTTGAGTCTCGCGTGGGCTTGACGACCGCAGAAGCCCAGAGCGAGATTTGAGGCGATTACCAGTTCCAAATCAAGCAGGAAACAAAAAGTACGTGCCCTCGTGGCGCACGCATGGAGTTGCCAATTGTTGCTCGGTGGAAATTAGGCGCGGATCGCCCAGGGGCTAATTCCCCCAGTCCTAAACCGTGTGTAAACAAAGCCCCTATCTGGACCTAGGTTAGGTCCAGGCCGGTTTCAACTTTGATGACGATGTCAAATGAGTTGAAATGAATCGCGACAGACCGGGAGTTGACCATTTTATTGCGTTTCCTGGAATCAAACTGCCAATGGATTTGGTGGGAGGGGAGATCCAAGCGATCGATCGGAGATTGAAGGATTGAGCTCGAGGGAAATCAATATCATCGCGCTGGCTGGTAGTTTTCAATGATGATCCCCCGCTTGGGATTGATCAAACGGCGTGATATGATGGTGCCAGATCCCAAGGGAACACTGCACTGACCTCCTCATCCTCGAGAGTGCTACCTTGGCTGCGATTCCGAAAGGGCTTCAACAATTCAAATGCCTCCCTGAACCGGCCCGGGAACCACATCCCGGAGCCGACACCAGCTCTACCACTCAAATGAAAGTACATAAAAGGCCGTGAGGTTTGAAGAAGATACTTACCAATTCTGTTAAACTCGGCGTGCACCTACGGGATGTCAGTTGCATGCGCTGCTTTGCGATGGAATAATACATGGCAAGGAAGCGGTAATTAGAGAAAAGACGCAGGATTAGCTCCTGGGCCAATCCGGTGGCACATCTTTGACGTCAGAGTGCTGTCGACGGACACGGCATTCTCTGGCAAAGAACTGAACCACACTGTTCAAGATTCGCTCCTCATTGTCTAGCTGCTGGCTCACGCGAGTATTTTGCCGTCAGTGTCTAGTGTTGCTTGTAAGATGCCACTCCAGTCCAGTCTTGACGAAGAGCCTTTTGCGCGCGGAACCACGCTCCTCCGTTCTTCTTTGTTGGATCCATGTTCAGAAGTTCTTCCTTCGCTCTTCGAAACCGGCGCTTTTATCTTGTCGGTTCCTTCTCCGTGAACTGGACCGTTTCTCGGGGATAGGGACCATGGGGTGAGCCGAGACATTCAGTTAGGAAACCTTGAAGACGGTCAGACCGGTCAAGAACATTTACCTAGGTAGGTATACAAGCAGGGTTTTATCGTAGAGGCTTGTCAAGTAAATCATGAATAAGTTACCTTATACGCAGACACTTACTTCACCGGGGAGAATTCCGGGCGCCGTGACCAGCGTTCGGGGTCCTGAGGCGTCTCGTATCTGCCTGTGAGCTATCACGACTGCCCTGGTGACTCTCTTATCGAAGGTATCGCTGAGCACGCCGTGGTCTGCGTTGATCATGACACTACAGTCAAATTACGGTTCGGAGGCTATGATTTTACTTGCTGCGACAACTGCCGCAACAAAGATCACGGTGGTCTCGAGATGGTCTGTTATTATCCGTACGTGGTAGAGCATTTCTGAAGCTATCGTTGAGGTTCTCACGGAAACTGCTTCAAAGCTAGTACGGGAACAAGAAACTGGGCGAAAACTCAAATTGCAAATAATCTGGATAGCGTAATAAGGACATATCAAAAGACCCAGATAACTACATAGTTGCAGTGGAAGCATTTTTTATGACTGTTTTCAGTGAATGAAACGACAACCAATATATGAACAAGACATCGCAAACTTTTCCTAAGTCAGTTGTCTTTCCAGGTAGAAAAAAAATCATGAAGGACGAAAGGTCCATGTTTCTTCTGGTAAAACTTTAATACTGCAAAACTTTGTCGGAGCATTTGGTAATGGTGGCCGAACGAGAACATGTTGAACAAAACAAGACGTGGATGTAAGAAAGAAGAGAAAGAAAAACGAAGAATCAATGAAATTACACATGAGACGGGCTGTAGACCAACCTCGGAGCGTTCGTGCTCTGGCTGCACATTGTTACAGCATCACGGAAGCCACATGGCTACTCGAGCGACCTCCCTACAGGTGTATCTGCGCAGGATGGCGTCAAACGGGGGCGCGGATCTAACCTGTGACAATTTGGCTTCGTCTTTGGTTGAAATTGATTGATACCTGTATCGAATGAGCAAGGTGGTTGTTCCCCGGACCAAACGCCCGTCAATCACAACATCCCTGCTGCTTAAATATGATTTCTTCGGTACAAAAAGTCAGGTGATGGTACATCGAATGCGACGCGCAGAAATATCTGGTGACTTCCAGCGCGTATTGTTTAGCAGTTTGAACCCGTCCAACCGGTGTCCCCCTCCTTTCCTTGCACGCCGCCACAACCCGCCATTCGAATTCACCTTCCATTCAGCTCCACAATCTCCGGAATGGGCATCGACCAGGACAAACTGACCAAGCCCTGGGGATTTCTCCCGGCTGAACAGTATCTCATCGTCAGTTTGACCACCATGCTTTTGTATCGGCTCAATGAAAATCCTTCTTCCGTTCAACAACTTGCTCATACACTAGAGTCTATAGCGTAACTGGGACACTGCCTCCCCGCTCTCCCCCGCAGCACAGCGCGCGTCGCTCATCAAGGCCTTCCTCGCCGAGGACTCGATTCCCGCGTCCTACGCCTTTGCGGCGCGCGACGACACCCCGTCACGCATCCCAACCGAGGACGAGATCGCCATTATCCTCACGCCATGGCGACCGCTCAAGATCCGAACCATTGCGTGTATGATATGGATGAGTTATCGGCATGATTTGATCATTCTGCGCACTTGCTACGGCGAAGAAGAAGACGAGAAGCTCAGGGAGTGGTTGAAAATCGACGAGGAGCGGTATGTGTTCTTCGACCCTGAAGCGTTGTGGTGACGCGTGCTGGATGACGCCGAGGTGTTTGGCGGGTTGGAGGCCGGCGGGTGGCAGGGCGTGCTGGGGCTGCTGCCCGAGCTGGTAGGGAGGCAGGGTCACGGTGCCGGCGGCGTGGTGCGTCGGGCTTTGACCCAGGATGACTTGGACGAAGTGAGGGGCGAGAGGGAGGAAGAAGACTGGGAGGATGTGATTCAATACCAGGCGTACAGTCTGTCGGCGCCGTCACCGCTGCTGGTAGCAGACAAGCAAGCGTTTGAAGAGGATCGGTTGCGGGTGCTGTTCCTGGATGCCCATGGGAATATCGTCAAGGAATCAGACGTCGCGCCGGAAGAGATGGGAGAGATGATGGAGGATGCTGACAGCTCCCGGCTCGAAACCTCCAAGTGGTGGGAGAATGGCGTCGTGGGCGGGCAGTATCTGACTGATGGCGAGCTGGGACGGCTGTTGTTCTCGGGTGCAGCATGATCAAGGCTGGTGGGATACGTCCGCTCACCTGTGGCCAAGAGTCCGCCCCATGGCGAGATGGAAAGTCTGGTGAGGGTAATAGCAGGCTGGCGATGGCGGAGCCGGGACTGATGATGCCGCCCCGAATGATCGTTATCGGGTGATGGTGATGGTTGAGGCCTGTAATTCAGGTTCAGGACCTAAAAGGAGAAAATCATATCATCCATGTGTCCTGCAATCGCGTCTAACGTGAGATCGCGATTGAATTCGACAGCTCTGGTCCAACCATCGTGATCCTCGACAACAGTAGGACATCAGCTAAATCTGACTGTCGTCCTGCTGGCGACGTACCAGAAAGATAAGAAGCTGCATATCGAAGACATTTGCGTAAAATCAGGCTCCACATCAATTGGTCGTTTCGTCGGTCCCGGGGTGTGCTTCGTCCAGGTCCTCGGGTCGGTTCCTTGGCGGGCGTGGTGATGCCGATTCGATCGACAATCTGGATGGGGGTCACGGTGCCAGTCCCGGTCGACAGCGGCCCCCCTCATGTCAACATTTGCCGGCCGAAAAGAGCGAAACCGTGCAATGCCAGCTGGTGAAACAGCTGTTCTTCAGCAGGTCACACCGCAATCAATTTGCACCCCCGCCACACCTTCCTTCACGGTCCACAGCATCTTCCTGCCGCACATCCCACCTTTGCCAACTTTTTTGCCGGTGGTCATCTGAAACACGTCGGCACCCACCCCGTGCATCCACGCCAGCATGTCAAGTACCAACGCCATACCATTTCCACGGCCGCGCTACACGCATCACACAGGCGGGCGATCGCAGCAGGCGTCCGCCTAGCCCGTTTTGTTTTCCCTTGCCTTTCCCACGCCGTCGACTGCATGATCCTGCATCCCCCCGTCTCTCCCACGTCTGTCCCCGTTTCTCGTCCGCCAAGGAGGAGTCCGATCAAACACCAATGACCGAATAATCAGACCATAATTGAGGCGCGTGCTCAGTCACCAGACCCAATCACATCGCTTGGCCGTCCAGATTCTGAGAAATATCCGCTTGTGCCTCCATCATCGCTGGCCTTGTGCCGTCACCGTCTGTATTCAACCCGAAAGCGATTCCATATTTGAGTCCCCAACGGACCCTATCGACGTCTTCGCGATTGATTCCCCGACGATTCAGACAACCCACCCTTGGCTGTCGCGCGCCGCGCCGCGCTGGAGTCTAGCTGTCCCCTGTTAAACCCACCCCTGCTTCAATTGCAGTTCCCACCCCTGCTTACCCACCTTGAGCAATACCAGAGTTGCATCCTGCGCCAGGGTTAGAGGGTCCTGCTGTTATGGAAGTCGAAGTCTGGGCACCACACGAAGATGAGGAGGTAGAAGACAACCGAGAAGAAGATCAGGACGAGGACGAGGACGACGACGAGGGAGAACTGCCCGGGAAAGAATTGGCTTCTCAAGATGCAGTCACATCACCCAAGCAACTCGTCGATGATCGGCCCGGAGCGGAGAGACACCTCGAGAGACGCCACAGCGAGAAGCGCTACAAAAGCTCCAGCCCCAAGCACATCGTCCAACGGTCTAGAAGCGCAAGGCACAAGAGCATGCCCGACAAGCTCTTCTTCTCGCGATCCAAGGGGGAGACGCCCGTAGTCCATCGGACTACTTCCACGCACGACCCGGACGTATTGGTGGATGGCCATTCAGAGGACGAGGTCGCAAGACACTCCCGTCCCAGGACCAAGTCCGTCGTTTTCGTGCATGGGCGAGGAAACATGGAGCACATGACAAGCGAGTCAGAGAGTTCGAGCAAAAGCGACTCGACCATTACGCCTCCACCTCATGACCGCCATGGGAGGGCTGGAAAGACGGTGGTGACGACCTCTAAAGCGGGGGAGATCGACCCATCAGAGAGCCGCCGAAGGCCCAATGCGCTCAACTTCCTCGACAAGGACTCCCCGGCCGTGACGGAAGAGCGCATCCGCCGGGCACTTGCTCAAGCGTCTGAGGACTGGTCACCTCGCAGCATCTCGTCAACCTCGACCGTCGAGAGCAGCAGTCAGCGCAGCATAGCCGAGACAGACGCCACCACCCCGGAACACAGCATCAATGGAGACAAGCTCTCGCCCTCGTCAACACGAAGCTTGGCCTCACCACCGGGGGAGAAGCCAAATGATCCCAAGTACGCCACCGAGGTGCGACCGAGTGCGAGAGCACAACACCGGCTGCACTCCCAGATGAATGCCGGCACCGCTCCCACCCACCGATACGGAACACCGGAGATGGCGCGAGGGTCTGCAAAGCTCCCCCATCTGCCCCCAAGCGAGCTACAGCCCCGGGTGTCCGCCCCAGGCCAGGGTCACGCAAAACACCTTCCCAGGGCAGAAAGGCTGCCCTTGACGGGCTACGAGTTGCTGGCAGCCAAGATTTCAAACTCGAACACCCGGCCACGACGTCATAGACGCGGTTCAAGCGAGGGATCCCGGGCTGATAGCGAGTACCCAAACATCAAACCCATCTACCGACGGTTTGAGGCTCTGAACCACCGCCTGCTCCTCCATCTCCAGGACGAACTCAGCGAGCTGGAGGAGCAATTGCATCGCCTGGACACAGCCGACACCCAAACGCGGCGGCTCCAAAACTGCATTCTGCCCGCCTCGCGCAGGGCAGAGTTCATGGCTGGAGGGGAGCTGCAATGGCACAAGACGGACATTTTGGGGAAGATTGGGTTCAAGCTCAGCCAGTACAGTATGTTCCGAAACCCGCGTATTCTTTTACCACGCCACTGACATCTTTGACCAGACCAAGCGCTCGTCGCCTTCAACCAGACGCAGAGCCTCCCGCCGGCATCCATGTCCGACATCGAAGACTACCGCACCTACCTCGCAACCCAGAACCCGATCGCCGAGATCGAGACCCGCTTTCTCGACCCTGCCGACGACCTCGTGTGCCTGGCGCCAACCAGATCTCCCACCTCCTCCGGCGCCTCGTCCCCATCCTACCACCTCTCCGACGCCGACGCCGACGACGCGCTGACCCCCATGCCCTACAAGACATCCTTCGGTAAGTCTATTTCAGACAACGAGGCCGAGCTCAAGTAGATCCTCATCCTTATCAAGCGCAGGATTTGAGCGAAGCCCAAGCACGAGCACGAGCCAGTCCGTCTACTCCAACTCCTCAGCCGCGTCGTCACGAAAGGGCATGTTCGGAAAGGGAAAGGGACGCAACACCAAGCCGAGCACGTTCACTCTCGGCCTCGCGAGGAGCCTCGAGAACATTCCCATGGGACAGGCGGCGGGACTCGCTGCCCTCGGAGTCGTCGTCCCTGTTGTCACGTTCCCCGTCATCGTCGACTTCGTGGGCCGGATGGCTGTGGTCTTGGTTGTCGGTCTCGGGATCGCCTCCCTGAGGCGGAGGCTCGGGGAGGCGGGGATGTGGATTGGGAGTGGGCAGGTCTTTCGCGCCGGGGAGGGGATGATTGTTGCTGGGATTTACGGGCTTTCGATGGCTCTTGTTGCTGTTGTTGTTTGATTATGGATGTGGATTACCGGCAGATTGTTAGCTTTCATATACCAATACATTTCCCTTCTTTGCCAATTAAGGTATACAGTTTACCACGCGGCCCCATGAGCGTCTTTCAGATCATCAAACACACCGACTGGGCTGCCCTATCACCGGCCAAAGCCGTACTTGGGGACACCAACATAATTGACTCGTCAGGAGAATGCCACCATATCTTTAGATGCTGCCTTTTGAAAAAGCCCGCCCAACCCTTCCCATCCAGATTGTGGTGCTTCTGAAATCCAGTCTCCTTGTGTGGTTCCAGACAGCACGGGCGGTTGAGCTATGCAAGGCATAAGACGCTTGGTTTGGATTAATTCTTCAGGGTTCGACGTGCCGCTTGACAGCATCGCTTCACTGCAGTAGGGCCTGTCTCGCCAGTGTTCACTGCTCGATTGAGATATAATCGAAACATTTACGTTTCTTATAGATTACAAGAGCATTAGAATATTTCTCCCTCCCCCAGACCTACTCCTTCCTTGCCAAATCAGGTGGAAGGCGTTTTCGAAATCGAGGTACCAGCAAGGCAACTACCTGGTACCACAACAGCGAATCTGGAGTTGGTATGGAGCCTTCCTGGTTTCCATGGCCACCGAGCCTTTATTCACGCACAGGATAATACCGAAAAAAGGCCCTCATATGAAGATGGAGCATGGAGAGACATGTTGGTATTATCCATTGAGTGTTATCCAAATCAGACTGGATTTATAGCGAGGCCAGCACTCAAACTGTCCACATTTCTAGAACCTTATACTGCGTGGCAGACCTGAAGCTGGTGTGAGTACAGGTGCTCCTGCCCGAGCGGCCCAGCACCTTCCCCGGCTGCTGGAGGTGCCTGCCTGACTGCCCATCCTTCCTTCCTGCCTCCCTCATGCCTTTGCCATAGTTAATTTGAATTATGGTGCCCCCCAAATATAATAAATGGCCATTTGGGAGCGGCGAGCGGACTCCCAGCTGTGCCATGCACACCGTATGGGATGAACTTCAGAGAAGTGATTGTCATCTGGTGTGCCATTTCTTTTACTCTTCCAAGTGTTCACACCGAAGAGGAACAGCTCAAGGCCATCAGGAATACGATGCGGGAGGCACATTAAATTATTGATAACATGGGTCTCATGTTATTTCAGTCCATGGTCGTAGCGGATGATCGGGTTGTATTTCTCCGCGGTCACGGCGGTGACAAGACGGATGCCGTAGCGCCTCTGACATGGTGGGAACCACGAAAAATAATGCCAAGCTGGCTGTCGCTGAACGAAACCAACGGTCAAGCAATGCTTGACTTCAACACAGAGGCTGCGACACTCGCTGCCCTCTATGGCGTGGCGGCCAAAGGCAACAAGTCTACAACAAATCCGGCCTTGCACTTGTTGCCGCTCCTGACCAGACATCTTAGATCGCTAGACAGTGCATCAACCCAAAGCATTGTCCTTCTCATCAAGATGCTGGTTAAAGATTCCGTCGTCCAGTTCGACAACTTTTATTTCGGACCCATGGCGTTCTTGGCAGCGCTTTCAGCATGGCAGTGGCCGATCTCCTCCACCAGAGATGGCATGACGATACTGCAGCTGCGATCGCGCAGACCTTGACTGAAGAGATGAGCCAGAAATGCGCCATATTTTCCTGTCTGACGACAGCTATCAGCGCTGCTTGATCAAGGATGTTTCTTGGGGTTTTTTTTTCTTTTTGACACGGCATCGGAATCCGGAGGGAGCCAGGTGGTAAGTATAAATGAAATACTGAGCATACGTGCCGTGAATAAGAGACTCGTGAATAACAAGTACGAGTGCTCGATCTTTCATCCACACCATTTGATAGGGCCCGATCGGTGTCTTGCATAAGGTTTGGTTGCATCGTACTTTCTCGCATTTAGCCTCGCATGATTACCCGGATAGTGTGAATAAAAGACCGAGGAGTCGTACTTGTTATTCGCAGCATGTGTGTTCCGTCTTTTATCCATGCCACCTGGGAGTCAAGCAGCTGGGGCGACCTGAAAGCTAACCTGGAACCTTGGGTTGCTTGCCAGACCTATGTGGCACCCAGGGTTAGGCAACGACGGGATGTGTGTGGGGGGGTGTCATCCGGGTCAGGCAGGGCTAGGGTATGCTCGGCTGAGGGCGGCACGGGACAGGATTGGTCGCTTGAGCAAGCCAACGTGCCGTCTCAGCCACTGCTCCCACGACGTGGTGGGGGAGGGCAGGTGGTTGCACAAACGACAGCTCTGTGTGTTAAAAGGGAGCAAGCAGACGTCTTGGGTGCCAGCTTGGGTGCCATCTTGACCCAAACTCCCGAGACTGAATGACACCCTCCGAAGACGGTCGGTTCGGTGAACCACCTGGTGTACTGGTCTCACCGTGGCCACCGGTCCGTACCTTCTGACGTGCATGGCTTCGTGGGTCAGTTCGTTCTGCGCTGGGAGGTAAATGGATATATATAAGTATGGGAGATGGTGAGAAAATTAGCAACGGGGTGTACTCCGTTCCTGCTCTTCTCGCAACTGCCACCATTCAAGACATTCACTGGCTAATTACTCGTGAGGCGCATCACCGCAGACATCAACCAATCATCGTTTCATCAGCAAAGCTCCTCCGCGCAAGTCAAGCAGTCAACAAAAAACACGCTCATTGAACGACCTCTCTGGCACACTCTCTCGACAACCAACCCGAGACAGACGATCGACCATGGAGTACTGCTACGCGTGTGGGCTCTACTACCCCGTCTACACTCGCTACTGCACCTCCTCCCACCGCAACAGCTGCCGCCGCCGTTACGACTACGACGTCATTGATGTCGAGCCGCCGCGTTCGTACTACTACCGTCCACGCTACCCACGCCGTCGCCGCCGTCGGCACTGCAACGTGTATATCTGGGTCTAATGGCGGCTGATGGTTGTACGGTGGCGTTATTTGTGCGTCCTGTCGGTTGCGGGGCCTTTTCGGAGACTTTCTCTTGTGTATCGTTGTAGTGGATGATGTTTGTTTGTCTTTTGTCCCAGTCGTGTGGGTTTGGTTTGGTCACCCCATTGTTTGGTAGCACCCTCGTGTTGTGTCTGTTCATCTCTGCACCGTTGCCCTTGCTGTTTTCTGTTAGGTCTTGGAAGGAGTGTACCTTCCATGTATCCGGAGGATCTGTACTCTTTTTCATTTCCCTGGTGTCCTCTCGCATTTGTGCACGAGGTCCAAAGATAGAGCAAGGGGGATGGTTCTAGCAAGAGTTCTTGACATCAAGTCATGGAATGGACCTCGGTAAATTGAAGATACAGATCCGGAAGAGGAGGAAGCTCCTTGCGTCAGCTGCTAAGCCTTACGCGTCTTATTGCCGGCGCATGTGCGTGGAAGTTGTCGTGCTTTGCCCTTTTCCATCCCCCAAACGCAGAATCGAAGGGGCAGCAACCTGAGGTTTGGATCACACTCGTTATTGAAATAAGCAAACACCAAGAGCTCGCACTCGATTCTCTATTCTTTGCCTAGTACTCTATTACTTTCGCCATGCCGTGTTGAAAGCAACGAACTCAAAACTTCTTCTGCACGCCATGTTGGGAAACTCAACCTTGATCAAGATCAGGACCCACAGACAAGAGTCACGTTCAAACCTTCCATACCACAGAGGGTGCGCACCTGGTTGCATCTTGCAGGTTTCTGCCAAATTCCCTCTCCCTCCAACCTCGGATCCATCGACGTTTTCCACTGCCGGAGCGTCAAACGACCTCAACACCCACGCAGCCAATCCCATTGAAGCATCCCCATCCTTTCAACCATGGACAACGACCTATGGGGCCCAAATCGCCCTCTCAGGATCGTGATGGGCGTCTACGCCGGTGTCGCGGCGTTCTTGGCAATCGTCATCTTGGTGAAGAAATCACAATCGCCAACCTCCATTACTTGGGTGCCATCCATCTTCCTCACCGACGGCTGTCTGATCGTGTTATACCCCTTTCTTCTCCTTGCGCCGGCTATTCTTTGGCCGCTGGTGGTCGTATGGCATATTCTCGCTTTGATCTGCAAGGTTATTTACTTCATCTGGAAGCAGATTGTCAGTGACTTTAACGGGCTGCAATCGTGCTGCGGGATCAAGAGACCGGCGCGCGGGGAAAACGATGATGTCGAAATGGGATCGGAGAACGGGACAACGTCTTCTCCCAGCGGAGCGGCCTCGGGCGGAATCTGCTATGAGCAAGTCAAGCCAACGCCGCAGCCGAGCGTCACTCCGGTTGTTGCACAGCCAGACCGCGCACATCTCGCTTCGCAAGACCCGCCACCATCGTATTCCGAGACTTAGACACCGTTATTGTCTTCACCTTGTCGCCAGCACGGATCACAGTGCCAGGTAAGCACTGTTCAGCCATTGTTCGAACTCTTGCTGGAGGTCGCTGACCTGTCGTGCATGCTAGAGCGGACGAATAAGACGGGGACGAAGGGAAGGGACGCTTGGGAGGAACCGGTCTGCGCAACGCCACGATGGCTAAAGCTGGGGGGGTCTAAAACAGAATCTGCCAAATAGTCAGCCTGCTCCTACGCTCAAGCATTTCTCCGAACTCGCAGCCATGTCACACCTTGTCACACCTTTGAATCTGCCCTTGAATGACTCCTCCATCAAAGGTCGACACGTCTTCAAGACAGAAGCTCGGCCGCTTGTCAGGCAGGCTCCGCGGTCCGCCGTCTTTTGAATAGCCTTCCGATCCTCGTCAGGTAAGGCTCTGGAGCTGATCGAGGCGGCACCTTGTTTCTTTGATATGCGATTCGTTTGTCCGGCAGCCGAGCGAGACGAGATCCACTCCAGGTCCTCCTGTTCTCGCCTCCACGCTTCTTTGACTGGATGGGGACAGGCCACTCTGTTCCTCAACGGTACCCTACGGAGGGATCACTTGTGCCACTGGTTTGCTTGTTTCGATCGATGTTGCTGCGGAGTCTGTCGCGGAAAACTCGAAGCGGTGAGTATTGGGCAGAGGCTGCGAGATACCATCGTCTCGCTGGATGACGTTCGGGATTGTCGGGGGTGTTTCGGTTGCATGTTGAAAAAGGCATCACGGTTCGAATAGGCTCTCGTGATGGCTTCTAGCGTGGTCAGTCTCGGTGACGAGATTCTCGAGTGGTGGGCTCCTGATGACGCCTTCTCGACAAATGAAAGACTCAATTTCAATTGGGGACGTTTCGTGCATGTTAATGGCACCGGAACACGGTTTGGTGGTTCTCAACCTATGCTGGCGGTGCGGAGGGAGTGTTAACTGGAGGAGAAGCCCAGGCAGTCATGTAGCAGGTACCAGGTACCTTACGAGTCAGAACCCTGGGAGCCGTCCAGGATTCAGTTACCTGGTGCCTTCAGGTCCCTGAACCTACCGCTCGGGTACTGGCCGGGTGAGTGGTGGCCTAATTGGCGTGAGTGCCTGCCAAAACGATCCCGTCCTCCGTCGACAGGAAGGAACGTTCTTCAAACAGGTAGCGTTCTCCAGGAAAGGAACATGCTGGAACCAGCTGGCTTACCTGCCTGAAAACTTCCAGGTTGCTGTGAACTGGACAATAAGGCAGGTTCCCATTGTCGGGTAAGGTACCTGGTACCTTACGTCGCAGATGTTGAATGAAGCATCCCACGGGTTTCTGCCCACACATCCTTCAACTTCATCTTGTCATCGCAAGTTCGCAACCATCAGCACTTCCAGCATCATCACCGCGGCTTGCGTCACCCGCCTCGTACAATCCCGAATGCTTCCTATTCAATCCCTTTTCCTCCGGTCTACTTTCTTCGAGACGCTGTGGCAGAGGCTTGTCTTCTGCCCCAGCACGCGTCGTAAATCAAACCTGCAGAATTTCAAATTATCCGTCACCAGAAGAGACCCGAACCACCTTCCTCCCTTGCCACAGCCTGAAGATGACATTCATCCATGCTCACCCTGCTTTGGTTGTCACTCGGGACTTTGACAGCCATCTAGAGGTATGCCGATCAATCCAGTCCAACTTCCGCCCCCTCCCCGACAAGAGGGTGATGTTGCTCTCAATCAAATCGTCCCTACCCCGACACGACAACGCACGACCAAAAAGAAGACAATGGATTCATATTGAATTGAAAATCAACACGAGAGACGCTTACAAATGGTTATGCAGATCAAATGCAACGTTTACGCTGGTGTTATTCCTGTGGCGCAGCTGCGATCACGAAGTCGTCTACCATTCTAAGCACGCCGGAACGACAGAGCGATGCAACAACGATAGTCATTTGGTCGCATTTTCTCGAATGGCTGATTCAGCGCCTACCTATGTCATCGGTCACCCGTCCGGTGGTAATCGCCGGCTAATGTCCAGACTGGTTACGGGGCTCGTATCCGGGGAGAGATGGCCCGTAATTATTTGGAAGCGAGCCAGACCCACGCCAGCGCAAGATCGACACGAGATCTCGAGCGGTCTGAGCCGCTGACAGGTTTACTTAGACAAACAATACGATGTTGTAGCAGGCGGTAAACGTGGTATAGAGACACATGCTGATCTATATAATAAGCAGTCTCTCCTCCCATATCTCGACCAAAAAATCATCAGCCACTGCAGCCTCAGACATACGCACTCGAACACTGCAATTCACAGCTCGCTCCTCAACATTTGCTGCAACCATACCCACAAGACCTAAACGCCTTCCCAACTCTACCCCAATACCGACGCGATGCTTACCACCATACTCACGACCGCCCTCGCCCTGGCCGCAGCCAGCACGGCTTCCCCCCTCGCCAACGCTCCCAAGTACCCCCCGACCTCCAGGTCAACCGGCTTCTCCCTTGTCGCCTACGTCAGCGATCCTGCCCTCGCCACCAAGGTCTTTGCCCCCAATCCCGCCCCCGGCAAGAACTGGACGGTAGGAGGCGTGCATGTCGGCGCCGGTCAAAGCACCGCCGTGCTCGGCTCTGTTTCCTCGACGGTCTTCTACCAGAACGGCACCGCCAGCGGCAGCCACAAGAAGACTGATGGGCTCATCCGCGACGGCCCCGCCACATACCCCTACTCGATTGTTCTCGGCACGGCGAACGACGCTGGCGCCATCTACATCGGCCTGAATGTCGGAGAGCCGACCCTCGGCGTCGCCATCAGCTCCGGCCCAGTGGCGGAGGTGTCGTACGCGCCCGCGAGCCGCGGTACATTCCTGGCCTGCAACGAGACCGAGCCGACATACGGGAGACCGCAGTATCCCATCCGCTTTGCACCCAAGGCCAAGAGCGTGCCGGCTGGCTGCGTGCCTATCTCGCTGCTGGCGCAGTGCGCTACGCTGGCGGGCCTCGACGCCAACGGGCTCGAGTATGAGCACGACACGCCCGCGACGGTCAACTGCTACAAGGACGTGGCGAGCATCGACTGGTCGCAGTACCGTCTCTGAGCGGGTTTCGTTTATTATCATCTCAATCACGTATGGAATTAAGGGCGGAAGCATAGCGAGGTACAAGGGCGATAGTATAAATGGGCGCTGAGGGTATTTATAACACATGCATAAGAGGAAGAGACGGAGAGAACAGGGGAGGTACATTGGAGCATTTCATATCTATTTAATTGGCAATATAAAACAAACTAAGAAGAGCACATATTTTTACATTCTCATGTCTGAATTCAAACTTGTCAGAATCTGTCTTATATGTCGAACCAGTCCCCTACTCCTCCACAAGGTTATGGCGATCAACAACCCCGTTGCCCCCCTCTCCAATAAACCGATTATCCACAGCCCACATCTCCTCATCATCACCAACCCCTCGCCCCTCATACCGTCCCAGAATCACCCGCTCAGCGGGGTTCCACCGACACGTCAACAGCTGCAGCTTGGTCTCCTGCCTCTGCCCGACGCGATGGATGCGGAAATATGCCTGCTGGTTCTCGCGGCGCGTCCACGCCGGGCTGGTCACGATGGCGTACTTGGCCTTGTGCAGGTTCAGACCGGTGCCCGCGAGCGCCGTGGGCGCTACGAGGACGTTGGGCGGTGCGTTGCCACTCTGCAGAAACTTGTCGATGACTGCCTGGCGGGCGGACGGCGACATGCCGCTGTGGATATACACTGGCTTGAGACGCGTGTGGGCCTTTTGCTGGGTGAGCAGGTAGAGGTGGAGGAGCAGCGATTCGGCTTCGAGGGGAGAGAAGAGGAGGAGTTTCTTCGCGTTGCTTGCTTCGCCTGGGACTGGGGTCGTGTCGTAGAGCATGGCTGTTATGGACGTGACGATGGTGGCGAGCTTGGGGCTGCCGGCGGACCAGGCGGGGATGTGTGCTTGGTAGGGGGTCTGGGCTGGGTTGTCATTTGCGTCGGAGAGGAAGGTGGTTAGTTCGTCGTCGGTGAATGTGAAGACGTTGGGGGCGAGGGCAATACCCGGGAAGGTGGAAGCGAGACGGAGGCGGAGGAGGAGGGCTTGGCCTTGCTCGGTGCTATGAAGCACGTTGGCGATCGGGGCCGAGCTGGGCAGCGCTTTGCGGATGCGGTCGGCAAGGGCCTGGAGGTACGGGATCAGCGGGGCGGGCAGCTGGTGGTCCACGATGCTGACTTTTAGAGGGCCGAGGGCAGTCAGCGGGCGGCCGCGGAAGGTGTCGGTGCCGAGACGGCGGACCATCAGCTTGCTGAGGATGGCGTCGAGGTCACGGCGGTAGCGGATGATATCCTCGCGGGGCACAGTCTCGCCGGCTGCTTGCTGATCCGTGAGGGTGTAAAAGGTCTCGGTCAGAGTATCGAAGAAGGCGAGAGGTTGGCAGTCGTTGACGGTCCAGGAGTCGAGGCCGAAGAGGTCGATGGCGTCGCGGATGTCCACGGGCGACTCGCCAACGGGCGTGCCGGACGCAAAGTACACGAGCGGAGACGCGCGCTGCGACGCCTCGCTGCAGGCTTTCAGGTGCTTGAGCCAGGGGATGAGATTGTTAGTGTTCTGGGGCGCGCTCGGGCCGGTGTACTCGTGGAACTCGTCGAGCATCACCAAGCCGGGCAGCAATCCAGACATCTTGACCAGCTTGCCGCCGTCGGCTTTGGGGAGCTTGACGTCAACGCTAAAGTCGACGTACATCAGGCTCTTGAGGGTCTCGGACGGCACAAACAGGATGTAGTTATGCTGGTTGGACTTCACCTGGTAGTGGTACTTGACAGGCTGCTCGGCTTCGCTCTGCTGCGCTGGTGAGGTCGCGGTAACCGTTGCGCGCAGCAAGCTGATGTTTGCGGGCGTCAGCTTGTTGTCCTTCTCGGCGCTGCTGTGGGCTGACTTGAGTTTGAACACCTTGGTATCGAGCTTTGTCTTAGCCTCGCGGAGGAACTGCGTGCAGGTCCTTGCTGGGGCAACCACGAGGTTCAGGCCGTCGGGGAGGCGGTCCGCCAGCTGTTTGGTGAGTTGGCTGTGGCAGTAGCACTGAATGCCGTACCGGTCATCAGCACGGCACGAGACAGCACCGTTGTTGGGAGAGTTGTGCTGGCGATAGTCGTTCTTCTTGTACGCCTCGAGGACCTCGGCCTTTGACCTGTGGAGGTTGTAGGCAAGAGCGATGACGCCAAACATTTCTTGCGTCTTGCCCAGCCCCTGCTCGTCGCACAGCAGGCCTCCCGCCACCCCGTCGAGGGTGAACTTAAAGAGATTGAGAACGGCAATCAGCTGGTAGTCAAAAAGGCCAATGGACATGCCGGGCAGTTTCTTCATGGGCACGCGCCGGGCTTGGCCTGCCGATGGACGGACGGCCGCCTGGCGGTAGTACTCGTCGGGGTTGATGTTGAAGAACTGGAGACAGCTGCGCCACGCCTCGTCATTGTCGCCGGCGTTATAGCTGCCCACATAAATGTCAACCACGTCGAGATCCAGCGCTCCGTAGTCATCGTCCTGGGCCTCTTCGGTCTTAAACTCACCGATATCCAGGTTCTCGAGATCCAGCGTCTGCTCGAGATCAGATACGTCGGCGTCAGACGGCTCGAACTCGGACGGCTCGGAGAACGGCAGGGTCTGATCGTCGTCGGTGTCCTCGTAGTCTTCGAGCAGCTCATCGTACAGGGAGTGCGGCGGCGAGGGCGTAGGGGGGTACGGAATCACGCTTCTGGGGATTCGCGAAGGGGGCATAGGACGGTCAGCCTCCGGGATGTCAAAGTCCTCTTCGGCGCGATCGATGTTGAGGATCTGGCCTTGAAGATGGGAGTAAATCACGACGGGGTGTTCGATGGGATCCTCTGGGAGATATATCTCATATCGCGAGAGGGCCTCGTCGTCAGCAAGAGACTCGTCCTCGGGCTCGGTCTCGCGGTAGTCGGCCCAGGGGATGCCCAGCAGGGTGTCGAGGCTGTGCCACGTGCGGCGACTCTCGTGCTTCTGGATATACCACAGGAGAGGCAGGTCGTCGCGGGTGGTGAGGATCCCGTCGGCAATGTCGTCGAGAAAGTCCTCAAAGTCATCCTCGTCTTTGATCTTGACGGTGAACTTGCCGGGCTGGGTGATCAGGACGATGAAGCGGGTCTTGCTGCCGATCCTGTACCACCGCAGCTTGGACTCGAGGGCGTCTATAAAGTTTTCCCACTTGTAGTGGGCTGCGCTGCGGTCTAGGTACTCGGGGTGGTTGTGTTGGATATCCTTGTCGACGAGGTCGGTTAGTTTGAATTCGGTGTACTTTGCCAGGTTGGACGCGGTGGCGCGGACGCGCAGCGTCTTGAGAAAGGGATAGCCTGCCATCCTTTCTGTGTGTGTGTGTGTGTGCCGAAATAAGTGTTTAAAAATCAGATTTGGGTGGTGCAGTGAAGAGCTGTAACAGGTGTAGCAGCGGAGCAAAGGTAGTATAGCAACTGGAAGGGGTCACGGTCGAACCAGCAAGCCAATTTACAGAGTCCGATAGGGCCACCGCTGGGATTCTGGGTCTCTGGCTGTTTTAATATATTATGTGTACCTCTCGCATGGTGGTGAGTACAGCCGTTTTGACGGCCAGCTTTCATGGAGGCTGATCTAGAGGAGCACAAGGGAGTTGTTTACATGGGTTTCACTGTTTCTTTGTTGGCAGCTCCAACTCCTTTATTGTTGCCACTCTTTACAATGGGTTTCAACTTCTTTAGGACACACCTTGGACGTGTTATTCATGAAGAACTTAGGCCAGGCGGGATCCATAGGACCGCTGCTTTGTAGGTTATTAACATCTGTGATAAATGAAGCTCTAGAGCTTTGGAATCAGAGGGTATGCATAGTACTGAGTGAGAGTAGCCACGTCAAATGGCTTCGAGAGTGGGCATAGGCGCGAGCTAATCTGTCTTGCGCATTTCTAGGAGGACCGTTTAAAGGTCAGAGTGTCGTGTAAGTTGGACAAGGTTGGTAGCAAAGTGGGCTCGAACTGGATTCGTTAATCAATATCAAGGAAGCTTCAAAAGTAAGAAGAGGCCCTGTTAGATGGTTGAGACACGCAGTAGACCTGCATCAAGCAGACATTCCAATTCCCTGCACAGTCCACACCGAACTGCCCTGCACACAGTTTCGGTCCCTATGCCCGGTCGCGCTACCCACCCTGGCACCACCCTGTCGGAAAACAGGGGGGCGATAAATCAACAACTGCAACCCATCGCCAACTTTGCATTGGGGCCATCGCTTGCTTTGTCGCATGCAACCATCAACCACCAGCAACACATCCCAGCTCCGGGAGGCAGAGCAGGGTAATTAAATCGAGCTTCCCAAACGGTCCATCTTGGCAAGCGCTTGGCAAATCAATATCGCCCCTCCCCGGGCGCCACTTTTGGCAAAATGGGGCTAATAAAACCGCCCGACTCGCCCGCCGTCCACTTGGCAGGCGCGCTAAGAAGTTCCTAGACACTTGACAGCGGCAGTCGCTGCCGATCCTGAATCTCAGTCATGGCTCAAACCGGAGCGGGTCATGTGGCCACTCGCTCTCCCTCTCGCTCTCCATCTTCGTCTCCCTCTGCATTCCAGTCCTGCTTCCAGTTGCTATTAGATCACTGCCACCGGCCCATGACCTCGCCACGCACCACCACCACCTCGCGCGCTACACCCTGTCCCCGACGACCGCCATGATGCAGCGCCAATTCCGCGTCGGCCGCATCCGAGCCCGGCACGTCCTCCTCGCCGCCGTCGCCCTACTGGCGCTGTTCTTCTACCTTGCCGCACCCCACGGTGCCCCGCCCGAGTCCGTCCGGCTGGAGCGGCTCATGAACGGGCCCCGGCCTGGCGCGCGGCGGACAAAGACGACGCCGCTCGTCTCCAACAGCAGCTTCGACTGGAGCACGGTCAACTTCACGTACCCGGCCCCGGTGCCGCTGCGGCAGCTGCCCGCGGGCCGCCCCGTCTCGCTGCCACCGGTGCAGCACAACTTTGCGCGCGAGTCGCCGGCCGAGGCCAAGCTGCGCGAGGAGCGGCGGCAGAAGGTCAAGGCGCTGTTCCAGAAGAACTGGGCGAGCTACCGCAAGTACGCGTGGATGAGAGACGCGCTGCAGCCGCTGTCGGCCGGGTACAAGGAGCAGTTCAGCGGGTGGGCGGCCACGCTGGTGGACGCGCTCGACACGCTGTGGATCATGGGCATGCGGGACGAGTTCGACGAGGCCGTCGAGGCCGTGGCCGGCATCGACTTTGGCCGGTCGAGCAGCTTCAGCGTGAACATGTTTGAGGTGAATATCCGCTATCTCGGCGGCTTGCTGGCCGCGTACGACCTCAGCGGGCGCGAGGTGCTGCTCACCAAGGCGACGGAGCTGGGGGATTTGCTGTATGCCGGGTATAATACGAAGAACCGCATGCCGGTGGACTTTATCGACTTTGAAGGCGCCAAGAGCGGCCGCGGGCTGCTGGTGGAGGGCTCCGTGGTTTCGGCCTCGCCAGGTACGCTGTCGATGGAGATGACGCACCTGTCGCAGGTCACGGGCGACCCAAAGTACTACGACGCCGTGTCGCGCGTCATGGACGTGTTTGCCAAGGGTCAGGCCTGGACCAAGATCCCCGGCATCTGGCCCATCTACGTATCGATGCGGACCGAGGACGTGACGGGTGGGTCGTTCTTCAGCATCGGCGGCTCGGCCGACTCGCTATACGAGTACATCCCCAAGATGCACGCGCTCCTCGGCGGGCTCGAACCCAAGTACGAGGACATGTCCAAGGCGTTTCTGGAGACTGCGAACAGCACCTTTTTCTTCCGGCCCATGCTGCCGAGCGAGGACGACCTGCTGATGATTGGCACCGCGAGCGTCAACGACAACGGTACGGTCATCCTCGATCCGGAGAGCGAGCACCTGGGGTGTTTTGTGGGCGGGGTCTACGGCCTCGCGGGCCGGCTGTTCCGCAGGCCGGACTGGGTCGAGGACCTCGGGGCCAAGCTGACTCACGGCTGCATCTACGCGTACCGATCCATGCCGACGGGCATGATGCCGGAGCGGTACAACATGGTTCCCTGTGCATCGCGCGACAGCTGCGCCTGGGACGAGCGCGTGTTTGACGAGGAGAAGAAGAAGCGGCCCGAGTGGGCGCCCCACCTACCCAAGGGCTTTACGACGGCCAAGGACCCGCGGTACATCCTGCGGCCCGAGGCTATCGAGAGCGTCTTTGTGCTGTACCGCGTCACGGGCCGCCCGGAGTTCCAGGAGGCGGCGTGGGCCATGTTTGAGGCCGTCAGCAACGGGACCGCGACCGAGTACGCCAACGCGGCCGTGCTGGACGTGACCAAGGCCGAGTACCCGCTACCGCAGGAGGATTACATGGAGGTGAGTCTAAAGCCTAGTTATGCGTGTGTGACATGGCTTGCTGACGTTTGGACCTGCAGAGCTTCTGGCTGGCGGAGACGCTCAAGTACTTTTATCTCGCGCTGTCGCCGCCCGATTTGATTTCCCTGGACGAATATGTCTTGAATACGGAGGCGCATCCGTTTAGGAGGCCCAAGGCGGCGAGGATGCCACATGGGCCGTTATAGTCTAGGTTGTCTGGCTTGCATTTCGGGCGTTTGGTTTGATTGGGGTTGGTAAAATTAGAGGCGTGTATTTGAGCTTGGACACTGTTATTCAGACACACTGCGCATGTTTGTCACATCAAATTGCATTGGGTACCACGAGAAGCGTCTGAACGAGTGTGATATTTATGACGATCTGTGAGTATGTATAATTAGTCTGGTGCAGCGTGCATGGGAGAAAGGGGCGGGGGCTATAAACAAAGAGGAACCAGGACACCCCTGCACCGCGAAGAGTCTCCACAAGCTGCGGTGGTGGTGAGTTTCCAGGCTTCTTGAATCCCCTTGGCCGTGACGATAAAAGGAAAACAACGAGTGGTCTCAATATGTTCATCAGAAGCGAAAAGGGCCAACAAATCCCATCAATCTCCTGCCAATTTACTATCCCCTGACACGGGGCCTTGGGACAAGCCCCCACGGGCATGTCGGCATCCAACTAGATCCAGTCCCAGGTGCCCTCGACGCGGCCGGCGTCCCAGGTCGGCGAGCTGGCTAAAGGCCGCGGGGCTGAAGTCGAGGTCGCCCCAGGAGCAGCCGGCACAGCGGTCGACGACGGTCACGACGACGCTGTTGCCGTTATAGTTGGCCTGGATCTGGCTGCCGCAGAGCGTGTTGTCGTTGGGGTTGCCGTTGGGCGTCGCCGGGTCGAACTGCTCCCAGTTGAGCGCCACGATGTAGTCGCTGTCGCTGCTGTACCAGCCGCAGGCGCCCAGGCCCGTCTCGTAGTAGGTGAAGCTGCCTGTTGTCGAGCGCTCGGCCAGGGCGGCGGGGGCCGGGGCGGCGGCTGCTGCGCCTGGGCGGAGGAGGGAGGAGAGAGCGGCTGCTGTGAGGGTCTTGGGGAAGAACATTTTGGGTGGTTTGAGTGGGATGGTGAAGGTGTGGTTCTGTGTTTGTGCGTGTTTGGCTTTGAGGGTCTTGAGCGAGTTGCTTGATGAACAGACTTCAAGTTGTCTTAGTTGTGGGCAACGGCACGTATTTATATCCATCGTCGAGGTGCACATACGGCCGCGGAAGAACTTCTCTACGCATGAAGACGGTCCTTCTTCCCTCTTTGAAGCAAACTCTGAAGCGTCTTTCAAGCATCACAGCAGCGCGGCCACGATGTAAAGCAGACGCCGATGGTTACCTCGAGCCTAGCGTGGACTGTGTCTCAAGACGGAAGCACAAGCGACGGGGTAACCCCCCTTTTTGCTTTGTCAAAAGTCGGAGCGCCGGTGCTCGAGTTTGGCTGACCACATGAGAACTAGGTTATGTCTCGTGAGGCATGGCGGTGTAGGATGGACGTGGTTGCTTCTATAGTACGGACGTGACGGGACTCGGCGGGGGAGTCGGGGGCCGCGTGAGGCTTCAGTGGCAGATAATTACTACGCATACTACCTGGCATACTTAGTCTTTCTTTTCGGCCATTAGCCCTTCTACACCAATACAAAAGGCGGTATCAGCTCGCTCTTGTTGGTATGTTCAGCCTCTAGAACCACTACTCGCATAGTGTTCACTAGGCGTTCAACTATGAAGGAGCGGAAAGACAACTTCCCGCATAACGATCCTAAGTTCGACCTAGCTCTAGCAGCCCCGGTAAAGTCCATGAGACCCTCAAAAGAAGGTTTGTAATCCTCTTACCTCACAAATACAACCATAATCCGAGCGGATAGAATTTGGGGGCCGTGATGAATAGAGTTTTCTGCTTCACAGACGATGGAGAGTCGGCAATGGAAAGCTGCTTGGACCTTTCGGACGCTCCGGACCTCTACACGTGTCGAATCATGAGTTGAACGCTAACGACGAGAATCACCGTTGCAGCGTGGCTTGGTAAGCCGTCGCTGTATGGCTTGGTAAGGGGGGATGAGACTGGCTCTGGGGCAACACAACGGTGTAACGAGGAGATTCACCGCGGCTCAGAGTTGCATCTAGGATCACTCCTGTGTAGGTGATCACTAAGGCTCCTCTCGGCTCAGGTAACCCTTCTCTCCATTAGATGATACTCTCTCAACTCGGCAGAGAAGATTTATTAACTGAAGTGTTTGCCAATGTTCCATCGCCTGGCATAGCCCGGACTGCCAATTGGACGGCGAGTACGTGCCTCAGCTCTCGTTCAGGACTATCGTAACCGGGAGAGCATCATCCCAGCACCAGTCGCCAGCCAGACACCAAACGGCAACTACTTTACAACCAGGCAACAGTATATCCAGCCCGGTAACACAAGCACTGGGCCTGCAGGATGTGGTAATCAAAAGGCGGGAGCACCCGCACCGGTGCGGCGTAGCGGGATGACCGCAAGCCGTCAGCAACAGATCGTCCGATCGAGTTGCCTTATTCAACACTGGCTGGCCTAGAATGGACAAGTTGCCGGTATGTGGCTCGCCGTGGGTCCATTGACTGTTCCTGGAAGCTTAAGTCTGTGGTTGCAACTGCCCTACCTATTACCGACTCCAAGACAAAGATACAAGCAAGCTGGTGACACAAGCGAATGGAGCCGAAGCGTAAAGGTAGCAGTACGCGGGGTAGCATACGAGCTGGTCGAAGAGTGAATAAGTCCAAGGGCGTCCCTTGACCGGCAAGTATGATTCCTGCTTCCATGACATGTTACACTACGTGCTGAAGGGTTCGGTGATTTGGCCTTGTCCAGAGCAGCGATCGTCTAAGTGGTGCTTTCTTTGCCGGCGAGGCCGGTTACCGTGCATCTCATGGGTTTGATAGTTTTTTTATTTGCGCACCTCCAGTCAAGGATGGAGAAGAAGGAGAAGCGGAGCGGCGCTGGGAGTCCGTAGACAGATGCCGAGCAGAAAGAAAAGCGACTTCGACCGCACTGGGTGACAAGGTGTGCCTAGGTAGGTCATATTTGCTTTCCATGTGCCCGCGTTGAATGCCAATCGAGTCCCTCCAAAGAAACGGGAGACGGAAGCAGTAAGGGTGCACCTTCAATAGGCTGAGCTTGGGTCGATCTGTTCGAGGCGGGGCTGGTGGATGATTGCCGGAACGAGGTGGATCGTGGTTCGAGTTTGTTTGTTCGAAGTAGATCCGCCCTGATGCAGCGTTCGGGTGCCGCTTACCATCCCTATTTCTGTTCCACCGTCGGGGCGGTTCTGGAACGGGTTGCAAGCCGGAAGCCTTGAACCTTGTGGTGCTGTTCCTTGGCACCATTTGCTGCGGCACATGCAATGGCACCGAAGCGCTATGCCCCATTTGAACCGCTGCAAGCCGTTGAAAACGGGACGGGGCAATGACAATGTAAGGAGCGGAGCTGTTGATTCCGTGCCGGTGCCGCCGCGCTTTCGTACGTTCGAGTTCGTGATGGCGGATTGCGAGATTTCTCAAACACGGGGGCTTGAAGGAGCAGGACAACAAAAGCAAACCATAATCTCTAGTGACGGTCTGCCCGCCGGCGCCCCAAGTACGATCACGCACATTGCAGACGGCCGTTTTGTCTTCTTGGCCAGGCAGGTTCCATCAAAGAAACATGGCCGTTGTAGCTGAGACACTGCATGGGTTGACCCCAGCTACCAACATCTGCACGATAATGTGAAACACCAGGAGCCTCAGGCATCACTGGGCGGCCTCCAAACCTTGCACATACACCTCGTCGAGCCTTGCTTTCATGACTCTCTCCGCAGAAGCGGGATCCATCCTCTCCTCGGGACCCGCCCGCATCATCTTGCCCACTAAGAACATGAGCTTCCCGTGAGGGTATGCGCGGCTCTTGCCCTCCTTGAACCGTGCAAACTCCTTCAAGACCTTGTCCTCTCCCTCGACGACGCTATCGGCAAGAGCTGCATACTCGTCATCCCGCAGCTCCTTGAACCACAGGCCCTCGCTCTCAATCGCCCGCGTGACGCCGCTGGGGCTGATCTCGGTTCGGAACACGGCCCAGAGCAGATCCTTGGCCACCTTGGCCGTGATCTCCCGCTTGTACAGATGGGAGAGGATCGCCGCAAGGCCGGCCGAGGGAACGCTGCACTCGCCGTCGGCGGTCATGCGCAGGTCGCTCGGAACATCAGTGAGCTTCCCCAGCTCGTGCAGACACCAGTTGGCGGCAAGCAGGGCGTGACCCGTCTCGCCTGTTGAGCATGAGCCGAGCAGCCTGTCGAGCTCGTCCAGCACATTATAATAGTACTGCACGCGCGCCCCGCTGTCCAGCAGCATCAGCGACAGCGCATCCTTGGAGCTCAGCCCGTGTTGCTCCATCAGCTGGTCAATCTCGGCGTCGGGCAACATGCCGAGAGACTCGGCGAGGTGCTTGACCAGCGGGGCGCCAATCACGACGGGGCCGAGGTCGGGGTCTGGCATGTAGCGGTAGTCGACCTCGCCCTCCTTGCCGCGGAGCCGGCGTGTCTCGGTGCTCCCGAGCGACCAGCCTCGCGTCTCGCCCAGAACAACCCCGCCAGCTTCGAGCAGCGCGATCTGCCTGTCGCGCTCGGCAATGATGGCGTCCTCGACGGCTTTGAAGCTGCTCAGGTTCTTGATCTCGGTCCTCGTCCCGAGTGCTTGCGCGGGGTCGCCAGTCCGCCTGACCGAGACGTTGACATCGGCGCGCAGGCCGCCGGCCTCCATGCCCGAGACGCAGGCGTCGACCGAGGTGAGCAGCATCTGGATCTTGCGCACGAGGGCGGCGGCGGTGGCGGGGTGGTGCATCTGCGGGCGGGTGATGATCTCAATTAGCGGGACGCCGACGCGGTTGAAGTCGAGCCACTGGACATCGCCGGGCTGGGCCGTCGTCTTGGCCGTGTCCTGCTCCAGCTGGACCTGCTGGATGCCGACCTCGACGCGGTCGCCGTCCTCGGCGGCGATGCCGTCTCGCGCGTTGAGCACGATGCGGCCGTCGCGGGCAAAGGGCTCGTAGTACTGGGTGATCTGGTAGCCGGCGGGCTGGTCCCAGTGGAAGTAGTGCTTGCGGTCGAAGTGGCTGACGGGCTGGACGGTGCAGTTGAGGGCCAGGGCGGCGCGCACGGCAGGCACGAGGGTGGCGGGCTGGAACACCGGCTGGGACCCGGGCATGGCGACGTCGAAGAGGGTGACATGGCTGTTGGGGGGGTCGTTAAACGAGGTGGCAGCCGGGGAGAAGAGCTTGCGGGCCGTGTTGAGCTGGGCGTGGATCTCGATGCCGACCGTCAGCTCCCAGCCGGGAACGGTCTGGTTATCGCTGTTCTTCTTCTTCTTCTTGCCCGAGGCCTTGAGGGCCTTTGCCTGCTCCTTGAGCTGCTTCCGTAAGGGCTCGTGAGGCGTGGCGGGGGGTGCTGTGCTGGGTGTGGTCGTGGAAGGGGAAGTGGTGTTGAGGAAGCGGCGTGTTTGGCCGAGGGCGGCAGGCGCAGATCGAGGCACCAACGGAGCTCGCAGAACGCGTTGGCAGCCCTGGCGACCAATCTGGCCGCTGAGGAGATATCGCCTCAATTCGCCCGTGGATATGCGTGCCATTCTGAGGAGGTTTGGTGACGGCGCCAACGTCGATGGTGCGAAGTCGTCGAATTTCGTGTCAAGCTCCTCGGATCGTGCAAGGTTGTTGACTGCAAAACGGGGAGGGTCGCTTGAGGTACCTGGTATGGTGGTCCAAGCTCCCACGCCAAGAACAACCTACCCAGCCGCTGCCAGCTGCCACCCCGACTTACAGATTCGAGAAACTTCCGCGGTCCAGAGGGAAACGTTGCGGTGCAACTGAGCGACGCCTCAACCGCCTCAACAGCGATTAGTACTATAAAACAAGCAGCGGGGAATGAGACGCTGGGGTGTGGATCTTCCCTAGAAAGTAGTGTACACTATCTGGGGTCCCGTTGAATTGAGGTGCCTCGGTCAGTACACACATGGCAGGAGGGCTAGGCACTCGGGAAGGGGCGAGCTGCGAGCTGCGGACAAACCCAACAGGCTGCATCTGACTCAGGCAGTGTTCGGTCGGATCAAATTGCCTACCTATTTTCTCAACTTCAAGCTCGTTCTTCTCCGACCCACCATCGTGATACCAGTCCGCGGCCGCGTCTGTCTGCCCAGGACATGCAAAAGAGCGAAACGGACGGATTGACAGCGTGATCGAGAGTAGCCCCCGCGGGTTGGCTTCACGTCGTCCAGTTTGCATGCACCCAGGCCTTCTTCGGCGGAGCCAGAAAATGGCAAAACCGGCCCGAGCCCCCATGGGAACAGGCGCGGCGCCTCGACAATGAGGTGGTCCTAGAGCTGGTGTTGGGCCCGTGTGCGGAATAAGGATTTCACCATCTTACGATTCTCTCCGGCCGAGCGTTGCCTGCGGGACCTGGAGCCAGGAAACGACCAAAGTCGCGTTGATCCGAGGGAGATGGTGCGCTCCAACAGTGATGCCAGCCGTCTTTCTCGCCTGAGGCAACTTGATCCTCGAGGACTAATGGATCCGTGATTAGCAATCTCCTGCACCGGGAATGGAAGCTGATGTTGGGCGCACCGAGACGAGCTGCCGTCGAGATACGAGCCGAGTGCCGACGCACCGGTTCATATTAGTCCGCACACGGTGGGGGTCAGGGTCCCGGGGCCGAAAGTGGACGAGAGTTCCCGAGGCAGCCGCTGAACACTTGCGGCCCCTAAATACAGGTCCTGGGGCACGGTCGAAAAGTCAACAAACCATCACCAGCCTATCGACACGCGGCCGCTGCCAGACCGGTCGCCGTCCGACCACGCCCACCACCTGACCTGACTTGCCGCGGTCAATTTTGAGCTGCTTGTCATAACGTTTATCCGAGCTCATCTGCGCCTAGCGGCGCGCGTGCACTGCGGGCATTCCCTCTCTGTACATGGACCTACGTGCAGTATGTGGCCGCCTTTGTCCAATGGGGTGTGGCAGGCTCATGATCGCCTCGACGCTCAACGACACACCTCCCCAGACTAGAGCCCATGCCAAGGACTGCCAGAATCTACCCAACTCGATCGGCTCAATCACAACAATTCATTCGGTATTTCCTCGACATTGGTACCTTGCTATATGCGCTGCTTTGTTTCGGCGGTTGGATCTTCCTTGAGGCATCCGGCTCTTGTCCAATGGTGACACAGTCGCGCACATGCATCACGACTACCAGCCACCGCCACGACATCTGTGAAGGACACTTGTCCGCGGCAATGGGATCCAAGAGGCTCAGCATCGGTCGCTCGAATGCTGTCGCTGGCCCAGGAGCCAAGCGAAGGCTGTGTTTCAGTCGCATGTTGTCTATAACCTCCAAGGGCTCTGCTTGACCGGCGGTCAACGTTCCCTGTGGCCCCCGAGCCATTCTCCTTCTTTCTGGCCTTGCCCCTTTTCCGCCGCCATGGTGTTTGTTTACATTCGCTTCCTGGTCTCCGCCCGTCTTATCCGCCAAGGTCCCATTCGCGCGGCACAGCCGGCACCTCCCGCCAACTGCAGTGCGTCACACTCGGAGCGAATGGAGTCTGTGAAATCGCACCCCTTCCATGGCTCCCTAGGAATGCGATATCCAGCGATCATGGACAAGCAGACCAGGAGCCAATGCACGCCTGCCGGTGAAACCCCAGCCGGCTGCCCTCGCTGGCCGCGCATGGCTGCATGGCCGAGGCAACCGAATGAGCGAGCCGGAACGCGTATTGCCAATTCCACAATCTTCGGATCTTTCGTTCCCGATCCTCAAAAGCAGACCGTCGTGTGCGCTCAACGTATGAGGGCAAACAAGGACGCGATAAACCTTGGTGGTAGGAGTAGTGTTTTGTTCAATCGCAGCCAGGTACCTGCCGCCACTGGCAGCTGCGGAGATATCGCCCGGCTCCCCGATGGCAGTCCACATTAAACAACGTTGCGTGGGGACTTTCCACGCCCTGTCGCGTTGTTCACGACCCAATTTACTGGCTGCGGCTCCGCGGTTCAATTTGCTGGAAACAGACCGAGGGCTGGAGTCCCGTGCTGTCATGGCCAGCAGTGGCAAAGCGTCCCCCTGGCCCCAATTTAGATGTTGGCGGGTTCCAAGTCCCTTCTCTTTCGCAGACCGATTTTTGCGATTGCCATGCCTCAGCGATCGTCTTGTGCTGGTGGCTTGCTGCGAGCCATCGGCTAGCTGAGTGCGGTATGCATACACTCAACAAAACCCGGTCGACGGCGGGGGAGTTCCATGTCACTCATTGACAGCTCAGGATGTATTGCAGTGTACGTGTACACCACCCGTACCTGACCCCTCTACACCGCACAGCAAGGGCCACCACAGTCCTGGTTTGCTGGGCTAATCGGCATGCGAGCAGCGGATCAGTGGACTCTGTGGTGTCGATATGCCCCTGCACCTGTGTGCCTGGCATACATCTGGATCTGAGGCTCCAAGGATTGGTAACTCCAAGATGCGCCCGGGCTCGGAACAGCCATCCACTCCGCCACGCCGCGAACGTGGAACTGAATACAATTGTCGAGAGGTAGATGCCGACCTCGGATGTGCAGGAGCTCCGTGACACTCTCGCATCTATTTTGCGAGACTCGTGTGCTTGCAGGGTAACTGTTTAGATCTCATGGGCACAGAGCAACGGGCCGCTGAGACCCAGCGGTGGGGTCCCAACTTCCGGGTTTCGATGCTCCCAAGTCGTGGACGCAGCTCTCAGCACGTCACCCAGACCCTAGCTCGCTCGGCTTCAGAAATTGCAGCTGCTGAGAGAAGCCATGCCACCCGAGTCCAGTGAACATACGATCACTTCGCTCCAGTCACCGACATCTGTCCCCTTAGCCGTCATCAGAGGCTTGGCAAGCAAGAGACTGGATCTGGCAGCTCGTCGCGTCGCCGTGGACGCTGTTCCGTTGCCTGTGTCTCTAGCTGTTGATCCGTGCTGTCTCACGATGTCGACGCCGCCTAGCCCAGCCAACCACTTACTGCGCTGCAGCTTACCGACCGAACTAGCACGCCCGGGGGGCAGGCCAGCCAGAAGTACCGATACCTCGACCCCCAACCCAGCACATCATCCCATGCCAGTGGCACTCGCCACCTGTCTGCCGAGAGCTGTGCGTGTAGGGTTGATTTCCAGAACATGAAAACGAAGAAAACCGCCCAAATTCCTCCCCTGCTTAACCTTTATCTTCGGCAGGCAGTGCGTCCATCGCACTGAACTTGGCCTATGGCTCCATGACGAACCCCCATCAACGCACCGCGTACCACGATCCAGGGCCCGGGACCGTCGTTGTCGAGCTCCAGGCGGTGCAGAAATCGGATGGGGCGATTGAGCTTGTTGCGAGACCTGAGGCGTTACAGTGGTGGTCCCGGCCGGGATATTGGAGCACCCAATTGGGCGGCGGTATAATAGCTGCAAATCGAATCGCTTCACAGGCTTTCCCTCTGCCAGCGATGCGGTTACACCCCCCCTCAAAGCCACTCCCCCTTCCCCTGACACCCTACTGCCATCAACAAAACATGCTCTTGCATCAACGGCCGCCAGCACCACTACCAACAAAACAGTCTAGGCACCGAGCGCGGCGTGAGCCATCGCCCCTGTGATACCCGTCGTGACCATGGACGACCCATGGGATGAGGACTGCAGTATGGTGCCGAATTCGATCGACAGCCGGTATTTCGGCCACGATGTTGACTTGGTCGGCAGCCCCGAGGACGCCGGTATCAGTATGGCAGCGGGCCCGTCCATGTCGGCCCTGCTACCCCCGTACCTTGATACTAACTATTTTTTCGATTGGAGCCCAGCCACGGGCTATCCGGCGTCGAGTCAGATGGGCGATGTGTTGGACAACCTCGCAGACGAGCAGACATCATGGATGGCGCTCGACGCGCACTCATCGTCGCAAGCAACACTGTCCTATCAAGACCAGTCCCCCGCCGTTCCCTCCACCACCTGGCCGCCCGGACACACCACCTGGAGCCCGAGCAGCCCACCGGCCATGACGACAGCCACGACCACAACGACGACGACAAGCTCGAATCAGGACGACCAGCCGCAGGAGCTTGCCAAGCAGCCTTCTAAGGTGACTGACGAAACCATCACCACCATTGTCCACGCCGGTCCGGGCACCGCGATTGCTTCGGACGCAGCCCGGGGCAAGGGCAAAACTTCGAAAGAAAAGAGCGGCAAGCAAAATCGCAAACGACACACCAGCTCAGAGGGGCCTGAAGTAGCACCGTCCATTTATGCTGCCCGGGGCAATGGCAGGGGCAAAGGCAGCGGCAAGGGTAGCGGGACGAGCGGCGGGAAGGGCAAGAGGCAGGCGCCGGCAAAAGACCACAACACCACATCGGTGGCGATAACACACATTGACCCCGTGACCCCTCCGATCGCCACCGTCGTCAAATTCGAACGCCAGCCGTTATCGGTCGAGCTGCTTCAGGTTCGTCCGAGTGCTTCTCGCTCTCTTCAGCGTGTCGAAGCCAAGCTTGACTCCGGAGGACTCTGACACCGAGACACTGACACCCTCCCGCTTGCACTTAGACCCCGGGCGCAGCTCTGTCCCCCGGGCTGCGAGAGAAATCAATCGCGTCCCCGGTGAGCCTACGAAACCTCCACCTCGGCATCACCGTACTGCCCGAAGATGGCGTCGCCGAATTCCTCGGCCATGAAGTCGATGGCATCGGAGGCGCACACGGGGCCCAGGACCTGCCCACCCCGATCCTCTCGACAGCTCTCCCCTCGCCCACGATGCCGCTCGCCTCGCTGGCCTCCTCCACGCCGTCCGCGATCGAGAATGGCGACAGCGCGCAGCTGGGGGAACTCGACAGCCGCAGCCGCAACCGCATAGCGGCTACTCGATGCCGGGTCAAGACAAAGGTCACTGTTGCCAAGCTGCAGGCCAACGACCGTGTCGTCACGGGCCGGCGCGAGGAGCTGATGCACACCGTCTCGAAGCTCAAAGAGGAGGTTTACACGCTCAAGGAGGAGCTGTTCCGACACTGCAACTGCGGATGCTCCCTGATCCAGCAGTATCTGATCTACACCTCGCACAAGATCGTCGACGAGGCGGCATCCGCCTATGCCGCAGCCCACGCAGGCCAAGCAGTACACGCAGCACACGTAGGGGACGGTTTGGGTGGTATAGCCAGGGGTGGAGCTGCCCGAGACGACGAAGATGATGGCGAAAACCACGATGATGATGATGATGATGATGATGATGATGATGAGGATGACGATGGTGATGGTGATAGCGAACCCTTGTTGTCACCGAGCCGGACGACAGCTTGATCATACAACGCACGCACGCATACGCAAACGCATGTCTTTCTATCACGGGGGCGCGGCGTTGGGGCACGAGAAAAAGAATCCTGTTCTTGATGGCTTCCCGGCGTTCCTCTCCGCTGTCTGTTGAATGAAGCCTCGTTTTCTTTTGTTGACCTAGGCGGGGCCAATGGCGATGCCAGGTTGCGGGCGTCCTACGGAGTCCTCGAAGAATGCAATTACTACAATGGGCCGGGTCGCTGAATATACTTAAACCGGCGATGGACGCAACGCGTACCAAGTTTACACCAGCCTACCCACTTATCAAGCAACCCTGCCCACAGATTGCCGGGGACTGGTGGTGACGGATAAGCCGTCGCATCAAATCACCCAGGGGCGAGCGACTCATGGTGACAACCAGCTATCACATTCGCATTGGGCCCACATATATCAAGACGAGACGCGCGATCATGAAGTAGTGACGGAATGACGGAGGATGATGATGATGATAATGATGATTGGAGATGGACAGACAAACTTGGCAATTTCCTCCGTCCCGTTGTTTTCTTTATTCAACCGGGGGGCAGTACCGCACTGACTAGTAGGACTTGAACCCCATGGGATCACAGTATGCGACAACAACCAAGGCCTGGGCCAGGCAGTTTCATGTGGGCAAGAGTTGTCTCGACGAGTGTTGGCGATGCCCGGAGGGGGACAAGGTCAGGATCATGTCTTGATTTGCGTGGGGGGTTGCTACCAACTTACCAGGTACCTTGCTATTCCAGTCACTGCACTCACATCTTGGCCAGGCCATGGCTGCGAGTCCTGCTGCCTACCTCCCGTGCCTCCCGTCAAGTCGAGGCGTTGATGGTTGCAACCCATCCACCAACCTTTTGATAATAAACCCCATCGATTGCATTCACCCTCAGGGGCGCGCGCACACACGAACCCTCGCGAGTGAGAACAAGGGAAGACGAAACGGCCAGTTTCAAGGTAGCCAGTCGGTAAGACGTTTTGGCACACGCCTGTCCGTGTCGGATTAATCAGCCTCTGACGCCCGATGGGAGGTCAGGCAGTTTTCCGTCTCCAGACCATCACGCCGCGTCTGTCGCAACTGACGTGTTTGTGCCATCATTACCCAACACCTGTCTGCACTCGCCACTCGGGGGCGAATCAGCACGCTCGCAAATTGTGGGTTTTTGCTATCCAGCGGCAAGCACCCAATCACTTCATGGGTGTGTGTGCAGTGATTGCACGTACACGCTCTTGTGCTGCTCACCTTGCTTGCTGCTCCCTTTGCCCTTTTCTTCTTCCTTTCCCTTCCATTGCCATCCATTTCCCTTTTCCCCGCCGCTCTCGACCGCGTCCCCGTCGTCTCTCCCTTCTTCGCTCTGCACCATTTCCACCGGCATATGGGCTTTCACTTCCTCTGTTCCCCCCTCCCCGTCGATCCTGTCGGTACCGACCACGGCCAGGAGACGTGAGCGCCAGTTGGTACATGTGATGTGGATCACTACCCAGTCTGTCCCCTTTCCTCCCTTTACCTCACCTTGGCCCGGGGGGATATCTGACTGGGCATCCTCGTCCGCCGCCGACTTGAATGGGGTGGCTCTATCCACCGAGGGTTTGACATGTCGTCGCCCGCATTTTGGATCTGGCCAGACTCCTGTCGTCTATCCAACCAGGGGCATCCCTTGCATACTTAGCCCATGGTGTACGGTTCTAGTCGACTCTCGTCCTCTGCACTGTGCAACTGCTTCAGCTTTATGCACCAGTCGTGCAGGCAGGTCAATTGTTTGGTCATCTCTCTGCTCTTGGATTATGGTACCTCCCTACCAGTTGAGTCAACTAGGTGAGATAGTACCTCGACAGACCAGCCGGACGGCACATATTGCCGAAGTGCCTGGTGAGCCCCCCCTCACTAGACCAGAAAGGGGAGGCTGCCAGTAGCAGCCAAGGCAGGAAGAGCGTGGGTGAAGTCGCACCTTGCACAACGATCCAAGTTCCCAAGCCAAAGTCGGGGTCCTATCGACCACGACGTTTGTCCTCCGCGGATAGCAGCCTGCATACGCTACCACCTTCCGACTGGCTCAGATAACCCCACGCGATGGGAACTAGGGGAAGAGATGGGGGACCACGGGCTGTCCCCCAAAATTCCTACCTGACCGTCCACATAGCATGACCGAACCGAAACCCGCCACGCTGGGCAGATTTCATATAAAAGCACGGCCCCGGTCACGCGGTCGGGACCAGGCTGTCACGCCAGCACAGGAAATATAATTCGACAAGCACATATATACGAGGGCTTGTAACGGTACTTGGGCAGAGAGACGACTCGGACGGTATATCACACATGCTATTACAATCACGCCTACGCCGCTCTCGTTTCCTCGGCGTCCTCCCGCCCTTCCTAGGTCTGCTGCCTCCTTGTTCTCTACTTCATGCCCGCCATGGCGCCACCCGGCAGTGTGTCCAGCCCTTGAAGAGACGCAGTTAGCGAAAAGACCTCGCGAGTCAACGCACGAGAGACGAAATCTGGCGCTCAGCCGAAGTGCTGAAGAGCCAAATGAAGAAGAGCCGACGGAAGAAGAGAAAAGAAAAGGGAAAGAAAGAACCACTCACATCCGTCGAAAGGCTCCTTGACCTGAGACTCCCGCGAGCACTTGTTGCCCACGGCAATGGTCTGCGTCTTGAGCTGCGGGCAGCTTGCGCAGTTGGCGTCCATGGCCTTCTGCAGCGCGTTGTCCTTCCAGCCAAAGACGTAGTCGCCGTGGGTGCCGAAGCCGGTGGCGTCGCCCTGGCTCCAGACAAAGGGCTGCGAGCCGTCGGCCGACCAGAGCGCCTTGTCGTTGAACTTTGTCGTGTCCCAGACGACCTCGTAGAAGAGCTGCGGGATCTTGACCGGGTGCGTCGCCGGGCAGGGCCCGTTGGTCTCGAAGGTGCCCGAGGCTGGGTAGGCGACGTGGGACATGTGGTCTGGTTTGGCTGCTGTTAATACCTACGGAGGGGGTTCAAGAGGGGATGGGGAAGTGGACGTACCAGGGCTGTCGAGGTTCTTGCCGTCCCAGCAGCTACGGGAGGATGATCAGTATCTCGCTCCTTTTCTTTTCCACCGCCGCAAAAAAAAAAACAGAGAGAAAGAACCTACGTCGGGAACCGCACGTTGGCCATGATGCCGGCCTTGCACGGCGCGGTGGGGAAGTCCATGGTCTCGCCGGAGCGCGTCATGGGGTCCTTGAGGCAGGTGTAGGTGAGCTGGCGGAACTGCGAGGCCTGCGCCTTGGTGCGGAAGCCTTGTTGGCCGACAAGCATGCGGAAGCCCGGCTGGAAGGCCGTCACGTTGGACTTTGTGCTGCCCACGTAGGGCGTGTAGTAGATGGTCATGCCGCCGTTGGCCTGCTCGAACCCGACGTTGGGCTTCTGCGGCACCCGGTGGTAGCTGCCGTTGCGCGCCCGGAAGTAGAGAACCGCCGTCCAGTAGTTGGAGAAGTCCTCGGCGAAGGTGCAGGTCGTGCAGGTGGCGATTTGGGGTGGCGGGGTCTTGGGGTCCATGGAGATGTTGAATGCGTTCTGTGGGGGGCCGGGTTAGTACCTTGACTCGTGGGTTGGGAGGGACGAGGCGATGGCGGATAACGTACGCCGCCTACGATCTGGTGGAGATGGGGCGAGGGCGCTGAGCCGGGGTTGACGAGGCTGGACGGGGCTCTGTTAGTCGCAGTCGTGATGCATATCGGATGCGAGAGCCAACGCTTACGGGTCAAGGCGCTCGACGACGAGCTGTGAGCACGAGAAGCGCAGCAGCGCATCGACGCCGGACGCGGCAAGCGCCAGCGCGCCGGCGAGGGAGCTGCACCGCATCTTGGCTGTGGTTACGTCCTTGGTCTGGTTTGCTGCGACTGATGCGATGCGGTCAGAACCTTGTATCACCAACGGACGGCGGGCAGAGCGTCTTGTTGGTGTTTTACTACCCGGGCTCGAGATTCAGTCAGAAAAGGGGGGAATCAACTGATGGCAGTGCGAGCCCCTGCACTGCACTTGGCAATGCCTTAAATAAAGCTACCAGCCGTTCCCACCCAAGAGCAGCAGCCATACTATGTCATTCCTGAAGGTTTCAACGCCCACTGGCAGTATCCGGGCCCATGGGGATTGGTGGAACACGGGCAAGGACCTGGCTGTCTATGCCCTCACGCGTGGCCACGATCCTCGCTCGCCGGCAATTACACTGCCGAACCTTGTCGAGTATGCGAGCCGAAGCTTGATTCGGCGGGTAAAATGAGGAAAACGGGCGTGGATTCCTCGATATATTGGTCCCCCCCATGGCTGCTGGTTGACGTGAACGCCGAGACGGGGGTTTGCCCCGGGAGATGCATGCTAGGCACATTGGGCCTGATAGCGGCATTGCCTTGTGTGGGGAAGGGGGGATTCTGCGGGGAAAAGCAGAAAGAGTTAGATTGATTGCTGGAGATGGGCATTATATTATGTCGGAGAGGCTGGATGCTACTTTGTGTTCTGTTGTCATTGTTTACGGATGAATGCACAGGTATAATTGTACCAGTGATAACAGCGGCCCGTGTGAGGTGTGTGTTTGAACCAGTTAAGGCCATATCAGGTACCAGATAAGCTCATTTTAACAATCCACCAAAGCTACATTTGCTAAGCCTAGTCTTTTTCTTGTCTCGCAGTTGAAATAAAGCCAGCTGCTGGGGTTGTTGATTGCTGAGCACTACCCGAGATGACACTCGATTGCCTCTCACATGACGCTCTCCGCAGATCGCAACAGGCCTCCGGTGCCATCCGAGTGATTTAATTTCATCCCGCTGTCCCCGTTGGGATGCGCTGCAAACGACAATGTGCCGAGAATTGTGACAACGGCAGAGAAGACTTCTGGAATTTTCGGCTGCCTGACTTGACCTTGTTCTATGCAAGCCCAGCCTGCAGTGTACATTGTCGGTGTCATACCAAAGACTGTTTCCCACATACCAATATCGACTACAAACATGCGCACAAATAAAACTGGATATAATTGGCAAAAGCCGTCTATCAAATGCTCAACGCCAGACCCACGATGCTTGCCATGCCCGCTCCCCTCTCTCCGTGCCAGCCCAAACCGCAATGCAGAACCCAACAACCCCTTGTCCTGCGCCTTGAAGAGCAAAATCCCCGACCGGAAACCAGCATCCTGCACGCCTTGATATAGTAGTCCTCAACTTGATCCTCCCATTCTGACAGTCAACCCCCTCACAGCTTCACCTCCTTGTGGATCTCAATCCCCGGCGCGGCGCCGACCAGCGCCTTGGCCTGCGCGTAAATGACAAACTGGCCCGAGACCAACCCGCAGGTCATAAAGACGCGGGGGCCGAGCCCCGTCAACAGCAGGCGCTTGGGGCCGAACTCGCGCGCGAGCGAGAACAGCTTGCTGGTGGCGCTCTGGCGGGGGTCGCCGGCGCCCTTGTTGATGGCCGAGAGCAGGGTATCCGCGGGGTGCGAGAGCACGGCGGCCGCGACGCCGGCGACGATGCCCGAGGTCAGCTCCACCCCTGTCGATTCGACGTGCGTCAGGCGCGCCTTGCGCTCCGGGCCCAGCGCGCGGTAGATCATCTCGACGGCGGCCTCGTGGACCGAGAACTGGCCGACCGCGTACGGCACCTGCTTGCACAGTAGCGGCACGAACCCGGAGTAGAAGCCGCGGAAGCCCTCCTCGCGCGCCAGGCGCATGAACCCGCTGACCAGGCCGGTCGCGAAGCCGCGCTGCGAGACGAGCCGGATGCGCGTGGCCTCGAGCGGGCACAGGGCCACGTCGGCGAGGACCTCGGCGGTGGCGCTGGCGCCCAGGTAGATGGCGGTGCGATGGGGGACGGCCTTGTCGGGCCCGCCGGCCAGCTCCATGAAGCGCTTCTTGAAGAACTCGTAGCCGACGAACTTGCCGCCGCCCTGGACGAGGTAGCCGACGGCGGTGGGGCCGAAGCCCGTCAGCAGCGCCGCGGCGCCCTCGGCGGCCACGATCTTGCGCCCCGCCTGCACCATGTTGAGGCCCTTCATGGCGTCATCCACCTGGATGCGCGTCTTGACCACGTCGATGGGCGTCGCCGCGCCGTGCGTCAGCGTCGCTGCCATGGCGCCCGCGCCGAAGAATTTGAGGTAGTCGCTGGCCGTGAAGGTCGGTGCGTGCACGGCGGGTAAGGACGGTGAGGCCATTGTGGGAGACGCCATTGTTGGGGTGTGAGTTAGGACTGATTTATGTCAGGCAACTGTGCTCGCGTGTTTCGGTTCGGGTGAGCAGAGGAAGGAGCGATTATGTCGAATGCCACTGGAAGTCAGAACGAGAGAAGGAGCCAGGACCACAAAACCAACAGTGCACAAGAACAAATACGATGCCTCTCTCTTTAGTAGTGACTGCGCAAAAGCCATGACAGTGGACTCCGTCTCATCCGAACAACTAGGTCGCGCAAAGAAGAAACTTCTTGGCCGTTAGTTCGTCCTGAGTGAGCCCCTTGCAGGGTGCAGTGCCTATGACGTCAATGCCCACGCCAACGCGCCTCGGCTGGGCCGGCAGAAGCGCGAGAAGCGAAGCAGGGAACAGGGTTAGGGCCGTGCGGATGCAAGGGTTAGCAGTGGGTTGGGTGAGACTCGCTGGGACAGGGTTGCCAGCGCGTCGACGCTCCCGGGGCCGCACAACGTCGTTGACAGAGGTCTTGTACCATGTCATACCTTGTCTTGAAAAAGTTGAAGAGCGGTACTAATGCGGGGATATCATTGCCTGGGTGCGGCGGTGCATCCGCAACCAAGCTTGAAGACAACAGAGAAAGAGATCTTTCCTTCTGCCCCACTAACACTCCTAGAGTTTCAGATTGACTCGCTAGACTAACAACATCTGGACCTGGTTATGGTATGGATAGTTCTAGTATCAGAAGACCCTTCCATAAGTCAGCACAAACTGATTCTCCTCTGTCTTTCCCATTCCATCCTGTTCCGCTGACTTACCTATGCAGACCTGCTACAAAGACACCCAAACCGGCTTAGCAAACTCCAAAACGCTTTCATCAGTAAATAGTACTCTACCAAACACTACCTCAACCCAGATGTGACAGCAGCAAACGCTAGACCATAAACCATACAACAACCACCGAAGCAAAGACGCCGGGCTGATTCATCCAGCTCACGCTGGACCCGCCACCTCAAGACACCGCTCGAGCCAACCATCTCCACGTTGTCTTCGAGTCGTATCGAAGTGTCCATTCAAATTATCCACATGATACTTCTCTGCTTTCCTCTCATTCATCCCGTGATAGAGCATCCACACACAAGCCCCGCACCCCGGCGGGCAAGGCAGGTCTAGGAACAGGATACCCCGCGCCCGGAACTCGGCTGCCAGGTTTTCAAGCTCTCGAAATATCTCGTCTATTTCACTGTGGTTCGCCCGCTCGCTCTTTACCCACTCCAGTGCGCCCCTTCTGCAGGCGCGCCACGCAAGGACCCGTAGTGCCGGCAGGTGGGACTTCACCACCCTCAAGATGAGGTTGAGAATGGTCAGGGATGTCTTCCACCCGGCCGTGTATCTGCAAGGGTCCATGAACTTCAAGCTAGTATTGAGGGTTTCGGGGTACGAGAAATGGCCCCAGTCACAGCACGGGTTCTACCCTAGGGCTCGCCGGGGGCTGTTGTAGTCGGACCACCACTCCACGAGAACCAGCTCTTCGAGTCCCGGAGGGAGTCTCTTCAAGGTCTCGTCGATCCACTCTGCGTCGGTCCAGATGCTGGGCGGGTCTTCAGAGAAGGGATCATAACGCAGCGGTCGATCTTGCATCAGCTCAAAGTACTGCTGGATGGCCAAGATCTTGGGAGTCACCAAGTCGTCGAAGCCGGGAGACTCATCTTTTGGGCAGGTTTGGCGGAAAAGCGTCTCGATGTTGACCTCTAGATACTTTAGACGTCCCAGGGGGCCCGAGTGGAGAAGAGAGTCATTCTCTGATATCCGACGGATGTCGCCCTCCACGGGGCCAAAGAAACCCGAAGGCAGTCGGAGTAACTCCAAGGAGGACGAGACCGCGTTGGACTCGAGGAGGAACTTGAGATCGTTTTCCGTCACCCCCCGTTCGTGACAAGCGCAAAACTCGTGCCAGATGTCGACTCTAGGTGGATTCGAGTTCTCGATATACAGCCAGCATTGTTGGTAGTCCAATCTCTTCAATGATGAGGTCGGGCTTGAGCTGAGCCAGCCAGTGAGGGCAGGGTTCATCCTGGTTGCAAAGAGAGGATCAAAGAAGCGCAGGACCATAGACTCCAGCTTCCGTGGCAGGTCAGATTGGACATGTGCTGATCCTTCGGCCGGTCCATCCAACGCTGTGAAACCGAGACGTAGAAATTGAAGTCGCTTGAGCTCATCGACATGTTCGAGCTCCACGAAGCGTAAATGAGCCAGCCATGGCAGGTCTTGTCCGGAAAAGCTCGGCAACACCATGTCCATGAGTTCGGCAACTTGATGGGACGACCAGATCTCGGCCTCCTGCTGCTGTCCCTCGGCCCGCATTTTCAGCGTGGTGTAATAGGTCGGCATCGTCCCTAGAAAGTCAAAAACGTCCACGCATCTGAAGTTGTAGAACGGCAGGCATGATTGGAAGCGCAAAAATTCTAGATTGCGGGCAAGCATCGTGATCACCATCAGAATCTTGACGAATTCGGTCCAGGGAAGTGCTTCGGGACCAGGAAGGGCCTTCGCGGCCTTCGACGGCACTCGACTCCGCTTCCCCGGAGCCGACTCTGATGGCAGTCGGATAACGTCCCGAAGAATAACAAGTTCCAGCGACGGCGTTTCGTCCCCGTCCGAGTCGGCCTCGGAGGCAGCATCGGGATCCACTGGAGCAGGTTCGCCGTCATCGGGTTCGTCCCTTCCACTTCTCAATCGGCAAATCAGCTTTTTGACAAGCGGGCGACGTTCTGGCATGGAGGCCAGGTAGCGAAAAACACGAAACAGGGCGAAATCATCGGCAATGACGACATCTCGATACAGAAACCTCACGGCAATGGGGCGCAGTGGTCGCGAGGTGAGGTGGAGGGAGCAAATCGATCGGCGGCCGGCAAAGAATCGCGACCACTGTTCCTCGAAGAGCGCGCTGGATACGATGGGCATCTCCTCCATCTCTGGGGGTCGGCCGATCAGGAAATCACAGATTCGATCGATCAATTCCACCGGCAGTCCTAGGAGGTGCGGCCGCGACTGTATCAAGGAGATTTCTGGTCCAGCGCGCGGAGAGGCCTGGGAAGTCGAGGCGGCATCGTTCATCGCGGCGACTGACGATCGGCAATCGACAATCGTGTTTTAGGTGGAACGTGATAGGGCAGTAAAAGGTGGGCTCATTGAAAATCAATAGAGAACGGTGGTGGCAGTAGCAAATACCGGAGCAAGTGGTGAAATCATGTGGGTGACGATGTTTTGGGAGGCAGAATGACCAGCTGAGGCCCTAAAGACAAGCGTGAACCACGAAGACAACGGCCTGGCCGGCAGCCAAGGCACCTGCCCAACGCGCGCAGCAAGACGCCTCGCACTCACTGGGCCCTTTCCGCTCAAAAAGGTCGCGGTCACAACAGAGAGCGGAAACCACGGCCCGCTCGCGGAGTTGGGCCGCCATCCTTTTCGCGTGACCCGAGCTCAGGCTTTACTCGAGCAGAGGCTCTTTCCCTTCGACCTTGAGATCCCCGCCCTTGCCTCCATACTCGCCCGGCAGCTTCTCGCCCAGGGCCTTGACGGTGCTTTCTCCAAACTCGAGGGCCAGAGCGCCGCCGTTGGACATGGGGTGGAACTTTTTGATGGTCTTGGGGGCAACGAAGAGCTTCATGAAGGCATAAACGAAGCCCATAATGGCCGGGACATTGACAAAGAACTTTTCCTTCAGCAGCTCGGGATAGTTCTGGGCAAAGACCTTGATGGTCTCGGAGCTGGCGGCCTTGACGAGCGGGGACTGGCGCAGGAAGCTCACCGAGCGGTAGTCGTGCACCTGGAACATCTTGTACGGGTCGTGCTCGGCGGTGATGGGCTTGGTCGCCGTCGCGAGGGACAGCTCTTGCAGGGCCAGCTCCATCAGGGCCACGCGCCACTCGATGAATCTGCGGCGGGGTAAGCAATAAGTAGGGTAGGCCCGCACACACACACGGGGCACGTACTCGTCCAGGCTTTCAAACGTCTTGTCGATGGACTTGGTGGCGCCGTAGATGTTCCACGTAAAGATCTCCTTGGCGTCTGGGTCGGCCGAGGCCAGGTCGGCGTAGGTGGTGATGAAGCCCAGCCCCTCGAACTTGGCCTTGTCGTGGGCCCTGTTCACCACCTCGAGCGGCTTCGTCTTGGCGCGCCATTCCAGCGTCTTGGTGAGCTGGTCGATGGCCTTGGGCAGGTCGCCGTCGTTGGCATTCAGGTACTTCTGGAACACGATCTGGCTGGGGATGTGCGTGGCTGGATCGGCGAGCTCGACGCCCCAGATTTCCGGGTGGCCGGCGGCTTTGGCGGCACTCCACAGCTGGGCGATCGGTGTTGGCTCGGGGGCAGCCTCTGGAGCGTCTGGAACTGAAGACGGGGCTGCAGCCGCAGACGCAGCCGCTGCCGGTGCCGGTGCCTCGACCTTTTCAGGTGCTGCAGCGGCCACAGCAGCGCCGGCGCTGTCAGCCTTGACCTCCTGTTCGCTCATGATGTGAGTGACGGGGATTTTGATGGGTTGTGTTGTTCTGGATGCCGCTGCAATCAAGCTTTAGGCAGGCGTTGACGACAGGTAACCCGTAATCACCATCCCCAGCTAATCACAGCACGCCGATAGCACGGCCCTCGGCGTTATCGGCTGTCCCACCTGAGCCACCATTGATATTGCAGGTGGTCAGTGACTTCCTCGACTCACCGCCACCGCACTTCAAACACAACCGCCAAAATGGTCCATCAATTTTCTTTCCTACCGAAATCCGCTGCTTTCATAGACGGCCAGCGTCAAGAAGCATTTCCTTCCACCGATAGCTGCGTTTACTCTCCACAAGTGATCCGCGTTCATCAACAGCTCTCCGAACACGGCGGCCCAAACCCCGAACCACAACACCGCCGGAAACGCCCCTGTCCGAAACCCGCTCTCCATCTCGATCGACGCGCTGTCATGCTTTTACATGCGGAACATGTCGCAAGGCTTGTGAATAAGCTACATGGCTAACCTTTGCTTTTTCTTGAGCACCGTCATTTGCTCTTCAAACGTCCTTCTACTCCCAATGTCAAAATGTTGGAACCCAAACTCAGGTAGCTCAATAAGGATTGCAGTTCCGTACCATACGTATCTCCACCGTCGACTTCAGTCGCCACCAATCCTTGTCCGGGCTGGCTCGCTGAGATGTTGTGTCAGCGAGCAATGGACTGGCTGTAGGTTCGCGGCTCGACCATATGTCTAGGCAAAATGTCGACGTACTTTGAGATTATACTGTTCCGGATTGTGGTTGTCTTTCAACCACCTTATCAACGGGGGGAGGAGGGGTTCCTGGCCTGGTTTGACACGGAAGACTAGCTCATGAGGCATTTTGGGCTGAGGCTTGGGCCCGAAGAAGAAGTCACGGAAGCCACCGGAAGGCATGGTGGCTTTGCCTGCAAGACGAACGGCGAAGGTCAAGGGAAGTCACAGGAAGATTTCACGACCGGGGCCATGTGGAACGGCTGAAAAGGGGGTTGGAGCGGGAGCACCGCCCTGGAGAATTCTAGATACAGGAACCTTCAGTTCACTGCGCGGTTGCAATGACAGCAATATTTTGCGGGTTCGATGCTGCAATAGGCCCTGGTACTTGCCCGTTGCTGCTGAACACCAGCATGATCAGATGTGCCCGGCCGCCGACCCAATACGCCGGAACAATGTTGGGTTACACATCCCCTCCGGACAAATATCTCGGGTAAGAGCATCTTGGAATGGCAGTAACTACCTGGTAGGTAATTTTGAGTTCCCGGCTCTAACACACTAGATCAAACACAGAGTTATGTTAGGAGGGCGCTTAGGCTGAATGATGCGGATGAAGAAAAGAACCGCTTCAACATACGATGAATTTCGGTGCCTCAAGACTGAAAACGACGGGACGAGACACATTATCGACGGGACCTCTCCCTGAGCTTCAATGGCTGCAGCGGCATGGCCGAGAGACCGCAGTGAGGAGTCTGTTCGGACACGGATTTCTACTTGATAGCGAGGCAAGGTACCGTGTTGGCGACCTCTCGCTGGGGCAAACGCTAGCAATTCGTAGAGCGCAGGACTACCTTTCTTTTTGGGCGAGAGGGGGGTGATAAATAACACCTCGAGTACGATGATGTTTACATGGGTGAGGTGGGATATCGATGACGTTTAATGTTCTGGATCGAGGCACCCCTTTCATAGTTCGCTCAAGCTTTCTCACTACTGATTACTCGGTATCACAGGAATCGGAATCCACAGTTGGCCCTTAACAAAATAGTAGCAAACTTGAACACCATTTGATCAATTGCATTATTCCGATAGCAGGAACCCCCTTGATACAGCGCTGGCCTCGAGCACAAAGAAGCTTTGACCGTAGTAGAATAGTCTGCATCTCCAATCCAGTTCAGTTTCCCGCTCACTTGCTGAGTTGTGCTTCAAAGAATGATTCAACCCGGCGGAATTACAAACGGAAGAGGGTGGACAGTTGATGGCTGGGTGCCAGGAGGGAAGGTCGATGTCCAACCGCTTTGATTCGTAGGCAGCCGACTACCTAGGTAGGTACCTACCTCGTTACCTGGTAGTAATCACCTGAGATTCCGAGGCAACGTCCCTCCATGCGGGATAAAACGTATTACCCGAATTATCCCGGCATTGTTTGGATTATAAGTGGTTGGACTATGTGGTGTGGTGTCGCTGGGAATGTTGTGTGACAACTTCATCGATGCCACAACCGACATCATTTTCGTCGTGCTGGATGTGTACCACCTATATGTAGGTATCCCCCGTGACCCAGCAGCACGCATGGATCTCTCTGAGTTCTCCCATACACTCCGAATGCTCGTGGTTCCGAGTGCATAAATGAAGTGGCTCATATCATTTCTTGCTCTCCGTTTCTTCCTCCGCTCAGCTCCCTGTCGCAGATCCCCATATTTCAGCCTGACTGTGACAGACCGGCCACCCAAAAGCCGTATTCTGGAGAAACAAGACAAAATCGAGTGCGCCATTGCCCTCACTGATGATGCTCTATTCACCTCGCAGATCCGGCACCCCACCCAGTACTATTCTCCCAGCATTCGAGACAAGTTCGACAATTCGCTTGTCGCTACGGCACCTGCGCCTGCAACGCAAACCGCCAGATTGGCTGCTGATATTGATTATGCGTTTGACCAAGAGAAGCTCCCCGCCCGTACGCAGACAAGTCTCGCCACAGGCGGGCTCCAAACACGCGTCCCTTCTGGCTGGACAGAAATGGTTGACGGCCCCCTCGTGTGGACGTCATCGGATTTCCCCATGTCTTCCTCGTTTTAGTATCACCTCTCGTGCTCAGATAAGAATGAGATTAACAGCGCGTTGGCGCATTTCAAAGGTCTTCTAGATCTCCTCGACCCTCGCTAATTGTAATCCGCCTGAGTCACTAACTTGAACATAACTGCTAACGCCCACAGACAGGCCTCGGTAAAAAAAAGGCAGAGAGGTCGACCCCGAATCCTTCCCTCTTCCATCGTTAGGCGCGAAGCTTTCTCAAATCCGTGACGATGTCTACCACGGGCGTGGGTTTGCGATTATCAGGGGACTCGATGTCAAATCATTCGATGACACTGATCTCCTGGTGGTGTACCTCGGTGTGACGAGCTACGTAGCTGAGAAGAGGGGAAAACAGAAGCAAGGCGGTCAAATGCTGGGTGAGTAATGTATCTTTTTGGGACCTTTTTTTTTGCCTCGTCGCTAACCAAGCAAGCTGTGCAGCCAATGTGATTAATACCTCCGCGGCCATCGAGGAGGAGAACAAGATAATGGAAAAGGTACCATCTGCTCCACGGTGTTTGCTGCTCAATGATTGTTGTAATTATTTATTAGTGTCTGACACATGGCGGCCTTTTCACACCGACCTCGTCTGTGATATGGTCGCCATGCTCACCAAGTCCTGAGGTGTGACTGGTGGCTCGAGCATTGCCGCGTCCTCTTGGACAATCTACAATGAGCTGGCTGCCACTCGTCCTGACCTGGTCCATGTTCTGGCGCAGCCTGACTTTCCCTTTGATACGTAAGTCTCTTTGGGCGTTGTATGGCCAGCTGTCTCGGGATGAAAAACGTACCTAAATCTACCTAGCCATAAAGCAACTTGACTGACAAGCCCGTCAATGCGTTCAGCTTCGGCCGGGCCGGGATCCCCCGTACTACCGTCGAGCTCTCATGTATTTCCATGACGGCAAGATCATCACAAACTTCTCGAGGAGATGCCTTGTCGGCCATGAGACAACGGGGAGCGCTCGTACATCGGGGATCCCCAGGCTAGCTAAAGCCCAGGCAGAGGCACTGGATGCCCTGCACGCCATCGGGTTACGACATGAGGTCAAAACCGCAGTGAAGCTCGGCGACATCCGCTTTATCAACAACATGGCTGAATGCACCGTCGGGGCACTTTTGAAGACATCATAGCCCCTCGCCATCTCCTGCGTCTATGGCTTCATAATGAGTCATTGTGCTGGAATTTGCCTCCGTCACTGCAGCTTGCCTGCGGTAGGATATTCGATGATAATGAGCGCGCAGAGCGTTGGGGAACTTCTAGAGACCGGCGAAAACGGCCGGCTTCGTGTGAGGCCAATTTGGGAGCCTGGCTGTGAACTGGACAACGGGCAACCGCCGGATCCGCCAAGTGAGTGCGACTAGGGTCGTTCCTCATCTTCCAGATAGGTACGTAGGAAATTCGTGTCTTGCCAACAAGTTGCAGAGTTCAGCTCAAAAGTCGGCAAATGAAAACCTGGGAGATGAGTTCTTGCTGCGTCAACAACTGTCAGTTCGGATGAAATTTCACCAACCTGTTAGCCACGATCTTGGACAGAACGGCCCGATTTCTCGGCCCATTCATTGATTGATCCCCACTGGAATGCCCCTCACCGTCGAGTTCAGGTTTGTCCCATCATGGTTCCAGTTAGGTAGGCAGGTACCGAAGGGAATCTTCCAGGTTGGGCTTTTTCTGAAACCTAGCACCGCATCAGCTGCCCGTTTCTGCTCAGTCTCACAACACTCACATACCGCGCACAAACCCAAAACAAAAGATTGAAAATCAGCTGCATTTCCCGGTCCTACAGTATGGAGCCATTGCCCCCGCGCGCCAACGCAGCAGAAAATCCCAAAAAGCGAGCCAAGTCGGCGTGTATGATATGCCACTACAACAAAGAGAAGCGTTTGTTTACCCCACTGCTCCATTGCTCTTTTGACGCGGTGCCCGCAGCACACCCATGGGCTTGGACGGACTACTGATTCAATTCAATTTCCTACTGCCGGCCAGTGTTCTGCAGACGAAAGCGTGCCCTGCCAAAGATGCCAGCTGGTCGAGACGCCATGCCTACGATCTCGTGTCACGGATGCAGCCTTGTACCGAGAACAGACAGCCCCATATCGGCTCTTCAGCCAGCGGTGGAATTTCGTGGACGTGGTTGACATCCCTGTCTGGGCCGACGAAAACATCATAAACTAGGTATTAAACTCAGTCAAAGCTTCATCGGCGCGCCCTTCGAGGTTAGGGTCCGGAAGTTCATCCCCATTCCGGGGGATTCGCTTGAGTTGAGGTGGGCCAAGGCGGATGGAACTATCCAATCGTACCCAATCCCTCCTTACGGGCTCTTCTGGCAAACTGTCTGAAGCCGCAGAGTCCATCGATGGCATGATGAAACGGCATGTGGCAAACTACATCGACATGGCGACCAAGCACACGGCTTCAGTGGCCGAGGGAGTGATTTTGGTTACCTACCTGACGGCCTTTCGTTACCTTGAACAAGCACCGGTAAGGCACCGCTCCCCTCCCGTCTTTATCTAAGGTACTTGTGCTTTGGGCCTAACCCATGGGATATTGAACAGATGCCTGCGCATGCACCAGAAAAAAATATAAACAAAACAACTAAAAAGGAAGACTGCAGGCCACAGATAAGCCACAGTCACAGAAGAACGAGCGCCTCCCTCTGATCACAGGGAGGCGGAAGCCCTGATCGGCTGAAAGTCTTGTGCAACTGATAAGTGGTGAATTTCTGATGCCCCCCCTTCCTCCTTCCCCTTCAGAAAAAGAGGAACAGACGGGCCATAACGTTATATGTAAATACAATAACAACATCCTACCCCTGAACCGTGCATGACCCCTGACGGCTGCCCTGGACTGGCACACACACCCCCCCTTTCCCAAGCCCCAGGCAAATATCCTCCAGACGGTCCCCGAGCAAAGGCTTCTCTCCAATGCCCTCCTCCTCTAGGTCAGCCGTCGGTTCACATCGAATCCCGACCGGATCGTCGAAGACAATCTCGGCATTGGCCAAGTCTATGACCCATCGGGACCCTACCACGGCTCGGTGCCATCACCACCCATATTTAACGCGCAGCTCGAGCACATCATGTTTATTCGCTTCCTCCAGTCGCTGAGCAAGGCGGTTCCCAGGGACCTCCTGACCTTGATGCGCGCACAGTGCAAAGGGCTGTGGCTCATCATCTACCTGGTCTTGTTCATGATGCTGCACAGCAACTCCATGGTCGTGAGAAAGGACATGGAATTCGCGCGCCGGACATTCCTTCCGGCAAGTTGATCTCTGCAAATACCGGGCGTGATCATGAAAGCACAGAATTTACATCTATTATCGTACTGCCTGTTAGACGAGATTCGCAAATACCGAGAGCATCAACAAGATAATGAACGGCTCAACGACTCTGCTTGCCCACTTTCACCTAGGCCTGAAACGCACCACGCCATTCGAACTGGCGCTGGATGGCAAGCTCGAAAGCGTGGCGGGCGAATGGAATCTCGACGCTAGGAGCCTTTATCTTATCACGCAGACCGCGCGAATTGCTCGAGAGACCAATACGTAAACAAGACGAATCCGCGGGCTGCAGCGATGTTGAACCATGATCAAGTCGCCTTGGCTAACCCGTTACCCGCCGTGGTAGAGTCGCGGTGGGGAGATTTGCGCAGGGGAGAAGAGTGGTGGGATGACTGCTACCTCGTTTCACAGCTGTTCGACAAGGGATGGACGCCGGACAAGACGAATTAATCTCAAGATGCGAGACTTTGCTGTTTCACCGAGAGAACGGACACTGGGGAGATTGAGATGCAGTAAATTATTACAATGGCAGAGGAAGAGAAGGAGATTGACGAAAAGGGTCTTAGCCTATTGAGAATTGGATTCAAGAGTCGATGAGGGTCAGATTCGCCGCGAGGTGTGCGATGGTTGACTTGATGAAGGGAGGATGGAGAGACGGTGGACTTGAACGGGAAATATATACCTGCAGGAACCGTATTGCAAACGTCCTTGCTCTTCATAATTAGTCTTTATCTGGACAGCAGTTGATCATGGCATTTGCTGCACCTCATGACCAAGAACCCTTCCAGCCGAGGGATAAGCGTCACATCAGCTCGTGGCACTCGAAGCGAGAATCGGCGCACTAGAGCCACGCGACAGATGGCCTAGTCTTCCCGACGTACGGTATTAGATCATGATCCCAAAAGCCTACTCGAATGCTAACAACTGAAGCTACATGTAACTAACCTGTGAATCTGCGCATCTCCATCCCTGATATCAAACCGAGCGTGAGACATCTATCTCCTAGTTCTGCCCTCCCAGTAACCAATAGCCCTGAGTCAGCGTATGTCACGCACTTTCATCAGGATGCTGTTGACAATGCTCCTCTATTTCACCGTAGTCATTTCAAAAAACGAGCCCAGCCATTCCCAAAATTCCGCCCAGAGCACTCCCGTTGGGCCGAATGCACTCTAGTAGGCCGACTTCTTCAGCTCCTTCACGATTTCACTCTACTAACGATGTAAGTTTACTGACCATAACCCCGTAACGGAGAGATAGAGCACCAACCTCTGAGACGCGTGTCGCTGTATGGATCACATAATGGTCCTGGATGGCCCCTCGCTTGACCCCGCGAACGAACTGTTGCTTAACGTCAGCTATGTGTCCGACAACAGACGCACGGGTGTGCCTCCGCAAAGACACCGGAATAACCTACGACGACGTGGTACTTGGATGAGTCTTTCATGATCTTCCCCACGGCCTTTTCCACGTCCAATGCGTTCTCTGCAGTGGGCAGCTCGACAATGAGGCGCCACCATCCTGCCGGGAGCACAAGGTCCGGCATTTTGCTGTGATGCTTGGATAACAAGGGTTGGGCTCGGAAGGGGTGTGTGTTTCTTTGAAGGTCGAAAGCTTGACTTTGTGTTTGATGAGTGTTTGATATTGTGTGTGAAGCTGTACCGGGGACTTCGTTCTCGGGGTTCTCGTACCCAGCGGCTGAGGATTTGCCTGTCTCTGTCAACAGCAGTTTTGCCAACGATTGACCACAGCTGTAATGTATTGAGGCAGAGTTCATCCGTTCTTGAGCTGGCCATATGTGAAAATCGGCCAAGCTCGACAAACGCTTGGCAATGGCAACGTGGATGATGAGAGGATGAGCACATGAACTGCCCCGTGATTGGGAGTGTGCCACGGCTGAGCACCCAGAAACACATGCGCACGGTGCGACCAAGAAGTCCGTGGACAGTCGAGGACCACCGTGACTGGCCAGCAGCCTGAGGGCGATGGGGGAAAAGTCCCTTGCTGTGGACCGCAGCAATTGGCCAGGGTGGAAAGCAGGTGTTTGAATGGATCACAACGACGGCATCTGGTTTTTCGTTTCACAGCTCCTGGAACGTTGTTGGGATGATTTGGCTGTGACATGCTGTCCCTTTCACAGAAAACCCTAACATGGTTGAAATATTTGATCGATCAATCAACCGCGGCAAGGATTTGCGTTCATCCTTATGTAGTCTCATCCTTGCCAAGGTCTTTATCACCTTGTTGAAGATTCGATGTTCTGAGAGTTCTCTGGTGGGAATAAGAGTAGGGAGTCGGAGCCAGTCATGTCGCCTGCCTTGTCATAGAACGATGTTTTGAACACCGACAAATCATGAGCAAGTCCAGGGGGACCTCGGACCTGGGCGAGGGGCAAGAGATTGAAGGGATGGAGACGTCGCATCTTGCTTGTCAGTACGGCAGTTTTGAAAGTTGGGATGTGCCTGATTAACCCGACGGGTGGATAATCCTCCACCAGAAATGAAATAGCAGCTCTGGTATCAACTCCCAGCAGAGCAACACATATTGACAACAGCCTCAGACTACCTTATTTAAACAGGGAGGCCTATTCCGGTCTCCCATCTGCGTTCGCCTTGCAATCCCAAACAATCTGACAGCTGTACCAACCCCGAACGACTCAGCTCCTGCTCCGCGTCACATAACCCAGCATAAAACCACCCATAACGAAAGAGAATATCCCACGTGCGTCACCCTAGCAATTTGATGCGCACAGTTAATCCCAGCGAATCACCATACCTTATATACTTGATCTACAACGACGCCACCCCATTCTTCACCAATGAGAGCTAGTTCTTACGCTCCGAGTCCAAATACTTCTTCGGGCGCATCAAATACATGGTCCCCCCCCCCCCCCCCTCCTCCTCCCCCTCCCCCCTTCCGTTCTCCAAGTCGGTCAAGGACGGAGGCGCGGGGCCTTCTGCTGGCGGCGGCGGAAATAGTAAGAGAGGATCAAACGATGCCGAGGAAGAGGTGTGTCAGGTAGTCCACAGACGAAGTTCTCGTACGTGTAATGGGGGAGCTCAATGCCCCCGGCCTGATATGGCGAGAAACATGGGCAAAAAGGCTTATCAGTGGTGAGGATTCTGGTAAAGACGGCTGTGGTTCTGGTAGTCATTCATTCATCGAGTCCGCCCGAGGCATGGGCTAGCACTGAAAACCTTGCCAGGCTGGCAAATTCCACATGTCCATGACCGTGTTTGGTACACTGCCGTTGACGACCGACCAACTACCTAGGTAGTCAACATCTTGATCGAACGTTCCCCAGTTCCAGTCACTCGTCCTACAAATGTCCGTAGTATGTACAAACAACCCAACGGTGCAGCCCAGCTGACTCGAGATGCCCTACCGCGAAGCGCAGGCATCAATCTATGAACAACCTCGTGAAACCCAAAAAGAACCCACGGCCCATATCCCGTGTCCGTGATGGCGACATTCAAGCCCGCAAATTGGATTCTTAAACCAAAGCCAAACAGCCCAGTTTTCTTATAAACACATCCATGAAATTCGACCCTCGATGCCAAAAAAATGTCCCTTACATATCACAAAAAAACAGCCAGACAGAGAGTAACGTTATCTCATCGTGAATTCATTTTCAACCCCCAAAAAAGAACGAAACCAGCAAGCAACTGAACGACAACGACAACAACAAACGCCAGGCTTTCATAAAGCAAATTCCTCGACCCCACAGCCAAATAAGACAAGACACGACAAGGCAAGACAAGGCAAGACAGGCAGCTAGCTAGCTACTCCTAGCTCGATCGATGGGCATGTAGATCTATAGTACGTATAGTACGTAAACGACGAAGAAGAAAAAAGAAACTCCCCGGCGTGGCTCGGCTCGCTGCTACAACATCCCAACCCTTCCTTGTCCATTTCATTTCACGGTTTTTGCCCTCTCGATCGATCCCCATCCCCGGCCGCCACAAAAAAACAATCCCGACATATCAATCCTATCCCCCGCAAGCCCGCTCGCCGCCCACCCCCTTTCGACGACCCGCGGGCCACCTCCACCTCATAGCCTGACACCATAGACCCCCCGGCCGGCGCTAACGCCCAGCCACTCGCCGTACTCATTACTCGCCAGGTGCGGGACCCAGCCCAGGTTCCCGACCTCGTAGTCGCACTGCCAGCTGGCGACGGGACTGCGGACATTGTCGGGCTGGGGGGCGGCGCCGTTGACGTTGTTGGACGACTGGTTGAGCAGGTCCCAGATGAGAACCTGGCAGTCGTCGCCGCCCGAGGCCAGCGTGCCGCGCCTCAGGGGCGACCACTCGACGCAGCTGAGGGCCCCGTCGTGGCCGCGCAGCTCCAGCAGGGCCTGGCCGGGCTGGCGCACGTCGAGGATGCGGATCACGTTGGAGTCCATGGCAAAGGTCGCGAGGAGGTGGTGGTCGTGCGGCGAGGTGGCGAGGCGCAGTAGCGGCGGCGCGTGCGACATGGTCTGTTGCGCTAGGGTCGGGCTGATTCGGCCGCCGTTTGCGTCTGGGTGCGTGGCTGGGTTAGTTGGCTCGCAGGTATTGGGGAAGAAGGGGGTTACTGTACCTCTTTCGTCCTTACCCGTGGGCTCGTAGATAATGGTGCTGTGCTCCAGACTCCGCAGGTCAAACATGCGCACGCTGCCGTCCTGTCCGCAGCTGACAAAGACGTCGACGCTCTGGGCGCAGAACCGTACGTCGTAGACCTCCTTGTCGTGGGCGATCAGCTGCGTCTTGGCCGTCAGGGACGGTATGTCCCAGATTGTGCACGTGGTGTCGATGCTCGACGTGATGATTAAACTGGGGGTGACGGTGTTCCAGTCCAGCGAGGTCAGCGGGGCGGTGTGGTCGGGGGTTTTGGAGTTGGACAGCAGAGCGAGCGGCGTGAGCTTCGTGACGGCCTGGTCGCGTCCGCTCCTGGACGTTATGGAGGAGCCTATTGACGAGGGCTGGGGATCAGATGGCAGCGACCACAGCCTAAGATGGTCGCCGGATGTTGCTAGGAGATCTGTCGACTGCTTCTGTGATGATGGGGGCTCCCAGAGGAGGCGCGTGACGGGGTATGAGTGGGTGGCCTCGGCGATGCGCGTAAATTCCATCGTGTATTTTGAGCCGCCGGGGACGAGCACATCGGGAGGGGTGGGCGTTAGTTGGGTGTCGAGGATTTGTATCTGGAGAGCCGTCAGTCAGCGTGCGTTCCCCCACGCGTCGACGAAGCACTTACAAAGTTGTGGCCGTCTTCCAGGTAGCTTCCGATGGCCAGCTTTCCAGCACCGCTGCCCTGGGGGGCCCACTTGCACCAGTCGGAAGCGTAGAGCGCCCACGGGGCCATGTAGTTGCTCGTGCGGGGCTGGGCGTTGGCCTGTTCGTACTGGGGCGTCCCGGGCAGGCCATCCGAGAGGTTCGAGTCGGCGCGGGGACGGATGTCGGCGAGGCCGAGCGGCGTGTTGGAGATGTTGCGCTGGGAGCTGGACTGGCCGGGCGACATGTACTGCGACGAGCTGGCGGTGCCCCCGGGGGTGGTGGGGGTGTATGGCAGGTAGCTGGACCCGCCCTCGTAGGGTGCGGCCGGGCTGGAGCGGGAGTATGTGTGGGAGAGGCTCATGGGATTCGGCTTGGTAGGGGTCTGGTAGTCGGTTTGCTGCATGGTCGGCAGGGTAGGGGCCGTGTTGGCCGACATGGGAGGCGGGCGCGCACCGAGACCCCCGGGCTGCAGCACGTTCGGCACGGCGCCGGAACTCTGGTAGCTCTGCATCTGGGGCGGGTTCGGAGGGGCCTGGTCGAGCTTGATGTGGGGGGCGCCGGAGGACGACATGGAGTAATCGCGGGGGGACAGCTGGCCCTGGCCCGGGCTCTGGTGGCTCATCCCAGACGACATGTGTAGCTCGTCATTGTGGGATGAGTAGGTCCGCCGGGGGGGCTGGTATTGTTGTTGGTTCATTGTGGCGGGGGTGGGAGCCGAAGCGGCTTCGGCGGCGGCGGCGGCGGCGGCGGCAGTCGGCTGTGGTCAGGAATGCGACGAGCGCCGAGGAAAAACCCGGTCTCCAGTGGGTCGAAGAGAGCGGCGGGGTGGCGCGCGGATGAGGGCGAGAGCAGAGAGGGTCAGCGTCGTCGTTGTCGTGGTAGGCGACGTGGCTGGAGGCGCCGTCGACGTCGAACCCAGGGCCGGAGACAGGGAGCAGGGAGCGGGGAGCGGGGAGCTGGACAGTGGAGGCGCGCCGCACGGTGTGACGATGCGTCGTCGGATCAGTGGTCGCCGTGGTCAGCCTGCGCTTCCGAGGGCGAGCGAAGGCGATGGAGCTGTCGCGCGCTGGAGCCCCGTCGCTGTGAGCGAGTGAGGAATTGGCAGGAACCTGTCGTGGTGGTGAGGGTGAGGATTCCAGCTTGGCTCGAGTTTCGAGTTGCAGTTCGAGTTTGGCAGCAACCGACCTTGCTGCGTCGCAGCGGCTATTGGGCGGACTGCGACAGTGTGGGCCGCTGAACTTTGGAGGGAGTTGGATGTTTTGGTTGTGGAAGGTGGTCCAGGACGGATCAGAACGCCCGCGACTGCGATGAGGTGGAAGCGCGACGATCGGATTGGCTGGGGTTGGGTCCTCCAGGCTTGCCCACCAGGGTGCTACAGCGGGCGGGTGCAGCAGCCAGCAGGGGTGTCGCCCCGCCTGTTGCTCACCTCAGTCGGAGAGGGATGGATGTTTGGCAGAAGAAAAGTCCTCTGGGCCAGATTGCGAGCTCCAAGTCTTTGCACAGAATGTGACAATCCTGCCCAGGATATTGATGTGTTTTTCCCGTTTCCTTGCGAATCCATCTGTCGCAAGACCACCAGGACGTGCTTGAACTTTTATCCAGCGCCCTGGTTTCGCATCAGCCACCAGGGCTTGAGGTGCAAAGTACCCCGCTCAGCACGCACGGCGCTGCCTTGCCCATGTCACCCCTAACAATTCGCAGTTCGGCCAGGGTCCCTGACCCTCGTCCAGACCCCAACCCCAAACATCAATCATCCTACCTGGTAGCGTAGAGGTGGAGCTCCAGCGCTGGAACATCGTCACGTCACCTTACCTTCCCGTCAGTACACTAATGTAATTATCAGCCAATGGTGGCCAGTCATGCCGTCGATGCCTAATTGCCCCAGCCTGATTAAAGCGGCGGTGCCTTCCTCTGCTCGCTCGGCCTGCTAGGAGACTCTCGATTTGCGATCAAGGACGTCCACGGCAGCGAACGAGAGAACGACAGACAGACACTGACGCAGTTCCAATCGGTCATTCACCCCAGGGTCGCCTCACTCACCTCACCCCACTCACCCTCACCATGGCCGTGGCGCGGGACCTCCTCCCGTCGCTGCTCCTCCTCCCCTTCCCCCCCAGCCCGTTCAGCCGACCCCTCCTGGACGCCGCATACCGGCCCTCGCTCACCGCCGCGCTCTCCAAGCTCCGGTCCGCCAAGACGGCCTCGCGACTCATCGTCGCCGTCGCCTGCCCCGTGCTGCACGGCCAGTTCCGCCGGTCCAAGACGCGCTCCTGGCCCGAAGCCCAGGCCCTGATCGCCGGCATCTACACACTCCTGTCCGTCATCTCCTCCCAGCTCGCCATCGCCACCGAGATCGACGGCGGGCCCGGCTCGGTCGATGCCACCGTGGTCCTGATCGACCACAGCCGCGCCACGCGCTTTCCCGAGGGCTCCCGGCCCGCCATCCAGACCAACAACACCATCGTCGTCGACCTGGCCACCTTTGCATTAGCGTACCACCCGTGGAACTACATCTTCCACGTCCGGAGCGAGCCCGGCCTCGAGCTGTACCAGACTTATCTCAAGCTCGCCGAGGGCAAGCAAACCCTGCTGCACGAGCAGCTCGTCCCCGTCGAGGGCGGGCTGGCCCTGAACGTCTCGCCCAAGGACCCCGCGGCAACCCCGACGCAGACCCCCGGCCAGCCTGTCGTCTGTCTCGGCGGGACCTTTGACTACCTCCACCCGGGGCACAAGCTGCTCCTCACCGCCGGCGCACTCCTGCTCGAGGTTCCCGAGAAGGACTCGGGCAAGTTTTCCGAGTACATTATCGGAATCACGGGCGATGAGCTGCTGAAGAACAAAAAGTTCGCCGAGCTCGTGCAGCCGTGGGAGGTGCGGGCGCGGAACGTCATCGTCTTTCTCTCCCGCCTGCTCCAGCTTTCGGACCGGGGGTGGAAGGGCGGGGCAAGGCCGGCGATCGAGGAGCGCGACGGGGATTTCCGGGCGGCGTTTCGGGACGGCACGATCAGGGTCCAGTGCGTCAGGATCCAGGATGCGTTTGGGCCGACGGTCGCGGTCGAGAAGATCGACGCGCTGGTCGTGTCGGGCGAGACGAGGTCGGGCGGGCGCGCCGTCAACGACAAGCGCGTCCAGCAGGGGTGGCATGAGCTGACCGTCTTCGAGGTCGATGTCCTCGATGCCAAGGAGGCCGAGGAGACAGAGGGGCCGACCAGGACGGAGAACTTTGCTGCTAAGATCAGCAGTAGTGCCATTCGTCAGCGGAAGGCGGCGCAGCAAGGGAAGTCCGCGACAAAGATATGATTATGCTGGCCTGGGTGGTGGCACTGTGTTGTGAGGGGGAAACCTGCACATTTTGGGGACAGAGCAGCATTACCACTTCGCCCAAGACGCGTCACAGAAATATGTCTCCATCATTACCAGGTACTCTGGTGGGCACTATATTACCCCTCACGGGAAGTCTGTCGATATTCTCTACTGCAATGCCTGGTCTTGGGAGTTAAGCCGGAGTGGACAGTCTCATCCGGCATCATTATACATGTCCAACTCGCCCGTTTAAGGAGCCCGCAATGGCTGGGAATATGAGCTATTTCCTGCACGCTGTCCGTGGCTAGAAGTACGCTGTCTGTGGCTAAAAGAATTGCTGTGCTCTGGTATCCCCCCCCAACGACAGCAACCGCTAGAAGAGCACGCTGTGGCAGCAGCATATATCCCCCGCTGATCGATGCTGCGCGAGACAAAAGAATCAAACGTCCAGGACGTCCACGGTCCCTGCAACCCCCGATCCCATCAAACTCTACCAAGAACGCCGAGCCAAGGTCTTTTGTCATCACACCGCTTCCCGCCCAGTTCTTCTCCGCTCTCCTCTCCTCTCTCTCACCTTCTAAGGCCCCATGAGCCTCCGTCCCGGGATGGTGAGAATGTCAGCCCAGAACCGCTTCAGCTGGTCATCGCTCTCGGGCGCAAAGTCCTTGTCGGCCTTGAGGCCGTCGCAGATGTTCTTGGCGGGGCAGACCACGCCGCGGACGATGCCGCCCCAGCCGTACATGGTCAGGTTGGCCACCTCGTCGGCGAAGATGCGCTGGTTCAGAAACCTGCCGTTTGGGCTTTTGTCGACGACATCGCAGGCGGAGCTTGCGGGCGGGACGGGAGGGGAATGGTTAGCGTTGGTTGTTCTTGTTGGTCCATCGTACTGGTGGGTGGTGCAGTGGGATGGATGAATGACGACGGCCTTACCGATAGAGAATGCAGCACGGGCTGCCGCTCTTCTTGAACGATGTCGCGCGGACCTCTTGCGGGATGGTCACTGTGCCCCATTCTTGCGTCAGCAAAGTGAAGAGTATTTTGACATGTCATGCTGAATTCTTTTTCATGCTCGCGCGGTTTCTACGCACCGCAGGCCCCGCCGGCCAGGTCAGCGGCGCTCACGGTGCAGAGCTGGCCGAGGAAATCGGGCTCCGCGTACAGGGCGACACCGTCTGGGTGGCCGCCGGTGAGGTGAGGGGGAGCGCCGTGGGGCGGATGGACGCCGCCGTGGGCGAGGCCCAGGAGGCAAAAAACCGCGGCGGCAGCGATACGGGGAACGATCATGTTGAGAACAGTCGGCACGTTTGGAATGAGGTAGGTTAGGGGGAGAGGATTGGCTGTCTTTGTTTGAAGGGGTGTGTGTATGTGTGGGTGTGAGCTCTGTCTGTCCTCTTGTTGTCGGTGGAGCAATCCAACGTGGACAGCCTCGTAGGAGATCGAAAGGGAAGACGGAGAGAAAAGTGGAAACAGGAAAGGAACGAGAGACGCAGGCTCGGTACGAGCTGGCCAGACTGGCGAAGGTAAAGGAATAGGAGGTGGGTTTTGGGCGAGAAGGGGGGGGCGCGCATGTCCCAGCCGACGCCGCGTTCCGGTCCAGATCACGCAATCATCGACCGGGTTATCATCTCGGTGTACAGGACCGGTTGCTCCGCCCCTCGAGAAAGGAAATCCAGGGTTTTTTTCGTGTCGGCTATCTATCTATCTATCTATCTATCTATCTATCTATCTGTAAGGTAGGTAATCAGGCCGCTAGGTGCGTTGTGGTTTACGCCGAGTTTCGCGATCTCATGTTTACGGCCGGCGGCTATCGCTCGGGATCAGTCGGGCTTTGCGGGGTATTTGTAGACTGTTCGGCAGCGTTGCGGGTGATAGCAGGTCGGACCGGGACACTGGCATGCAAAGTGGTGTGTGTGGGTGTGTTTATCTAGTCCTCCGCCGGGGCTTAGATCGTGTTCGCGGTGGGATAGGCGGGTCTTGGGGTGGACCGCGATTGCACTCGTGATAACCCGCGATGGAGGCGTGAGAGTTTATCGTGGTGGGCTTTGGGAGCACCGGCCGAGATGCGTGATCTGAGTGAGGGACCTAGGTTATGGATAAGTATCACCGATCCATCGCCTCGATCAAGCTTCCGTTCTGCCGTCGGTTAGGTAGGTAGCATTCCTAGGTTTGCAGTGCGGACCGGGGAGTAGTGGTCAGCTGATATGCTTGGAGATTGAGATACTCCGAGTCGCATGATAATGGTTGCCGGATCCGAACTGTCCAGGAAGGTACCTACCTAGGTTTTTGTACGCGTCCGTCCGCTGTTAGAGTCTGATTTGACGGTGGACCGGGTCGAAATCCGCCGTTGGGAGCATCATGATTAATTAGCGGGCTCGATGAGCCGCGCCGGGCCTGCTGGTTGGCAACCGTGACGGCAGAATCAGAACCTTGATTGCGCTGGCTCAGGTATGGGGACAGGATCATGGAGCCCGTTCATTACCTAGTATCCCGGTTGGAGGTGGTCCACCATGCAAGCAAGGTTTCTGGCAATGCCGCTGGGAACGGTCACGGGAACCTCCCCAGCATCGGTCGGTACCTGAATTCACGAATACCTAGCCCGGTGAAGAAGATAATACGCCGGGTTACTTAGGAGGTAGATAGGCACCTGGTACTTATCGCTAGGGGGAGTGGAGCGGTAATCAACGAGCCCGTTCAGATACCGGTTGCCGGGCCGACGGAGGGTTTGTTTTACCACTCAGGGGGATAGCGTGCGCAGAGTCTACTGCGGTTTTTTCTCCTCGGGTCCCTGGTTGGCGTTACACAGTCACTCAGTTTCCGATGTGTCACTACACTGCGGCAACTATCCGGTTCGGGTCAGGTCAGGTAGGTAGGTAGGTAATTTCCCGGTACTCAGGAAATACTCAGGTGCCTCCGCAGGTTGTAATTATGGGATGAGCGGTGCGTTCACATGAAAGTCAAGCTGAGGTCGGCACTTGCGAGGAAGATTACTACCTAGTTCAATACTAGCTCAGTACACCAAGTAACCAAGGTAAATCGATTCATCCATGTGGGCCATGTCCCATGTCCTCAGAATACACTATAGAGGCCACTGATAGGGCTCTATGTCCATTACGCCCACTGCTCCCGCCTGGCCGGGTTGCAGTACTCGTCAATGCCGCACACGACGCTGTGTGCCAGGCCGTCGTACCCGACGGCCGCGAGGTCGCCGACGTCGCCCGTGATCATCTGCGGCAGGCCGAAGCACTCGGGCCGGCTGAAGAGCACGCAGCAGGCGCCGGGGGAGGTCCTTGCCGACACGAGGTGGACCGACTTCTCGCCCAGGTAGCCGCGCGGGAAGTTGTAGCAGTTGCCGTCGGTCAGTCGGTGGCGCACGCAGTACTTTCCGCGGCCGCACACCTCGAGGTTGTAGTCGTCGGGGCCGATGGTCCGGGTGAATGGGCCGCTCGAGTGGATTAGGTCCGAGGTCCAGGCGTCGTCCTCGGGCTTGGGCCGGGGCGGGGGCGAGACCGTGGCTTGGAAGCCGAAGCGAGCAAGGTGGTATTGGGCATAGCTCACGAGGTCGAAGCTGTTCCGGAACAGGGGGTGCTGCCACTCGCCCGGAAGCACCCAGCCGTGCTCGCAGTCGCGCAGGACAAAGACCCATTTGTACTTCATGGTGTCCCTCTCGTTGGTCACGTCCCTGAAGCCGTACGTGGAACAGTGGTCGAAGACGGATGTCTTGGGGTCGAGCTCACAGCGTTGGGTCCGGTTGCCCCCGGCGTGGACCCCCTCCTTCAGGTCGCCTCGGGCTCCTCTGCCGCAGGTCCTGCTCATCATCATCAGCATCAGCACACCCAACGACACAAAATACCCAAAAGACTCACACGCCAAAAACCGGCACGATGAACCAACTGCCGCAGTAGCCGCTCGCGTAGGCGGGCTTGGCGAGACTGTCAGTCTCCCCAACGGATAGGCTGAACGACGTGGAGTTGCCGATTGAGAACCCGTGCGCTTCAGTAATTGATTTGCTCCAGGTCCTGCTAGTCTGGTAGCTATGGCCGAGACTGAGCGACCACTTAAAAGCCTGACCGATAACCGGGATCCCAAATATCGATTCTGAGGAGAATTGGAGAGTCTTATCAAAGTTGTGGCCCCGGGTGGACCCTGCTGTTGTGGCATTCGTATAACCGCCGTCCATGCTAGAAGAGACCGACGTGCCATCCGTCTTGCCCACGTTAATGCTCTTGCCGCAATCCTGGCCCAGTTGACACCACCTGCCATCCATCGTGTCTATGGGCAGGCCATAGTACCACTGCTCCACGCCGTGCCGTGCCGTGCCGTGCCCGTGGTTAGCAAAACGTCGTCCGTACAGGTACATGTAGGCCAGGAGCGCCACTCACGCCGTAGCTGAAGTCGCAGAAGGCATTGCACCGGTTGCTGGGGTTGAGGTGCTGGAAGCACTGTCCGTCCTCGCCCAGCGGGAACAGCGCTTTGCAGTTCATGTTGTCGGCCGGTCTCCACGTCGGGTATCCATAATGGAAGTTGGGCGGGTTGGCATTGCCGGTATCGATGCAGCTGTTGTCGGCCACTGTGGCGCCCCGACGGAGCACACCACCGCCCCTGGTCCCCCTGGCCCCCCTGGCCCCCCTGGCCCCCCTGGCCCCCTGGGCAACTGCAACGGCAACTGCAACTAGGCCTGCCACCACGGCCCGCAGTCTGGGCATCGCGATCGTAGTCGTGGTCGTGGTCGTGGTCGTGGTCGTGGTCGTGGTCGTGGTCGTGGTCGTGGTCGTGGTCGTGGTCGTGGTCGTGGTCGTGGTCGTGGTTGGTTGTGGTTGTGGCTGTGGTCTAGATCTCCTGAGAACACAAAGAAGAAGAAGGAAGAAGAAGCCAGGGCGTCAAACCCACGGAGCAAAGGGGGGCTCGGCTTTGTTTTTAATTGTTCCGTGGACGTGTCCCTATCTTGTCCCGGTGTGGTCACGCTATGCTTAGCCGGTGGGTGGCCGTGGCGTGGCCGTGGCCGTGGCCGGGGTAATTCGGGTACTTGGTACCTAGCTATGTAGGCCACCCGACGGCAATCATGTCTTTGATTGACTTTGGTTGACTTTGTTTGTCCAAGCCAAGTCCCACAGATAGGCTTCAAGTCGCCGAGCTCGCCGTCGGTAGTAATCACTGATTCGGATGACCTGTCTTGTCTTGAGCCAGCCATCTCGTCCCGGCCCCACAGAGATAATTAGTTATAAGTTCCTGAAAGCCCCCACGCTCATTGGCAAGCTCTTCGCGTCCTTCTAGTCCGTGAGGCCCTCACTACTGCAAGTCTCTCTCTACAATGAAGTGCCTCGCTGCTCTCTTGTGGTGGTGCTTGGCAGCATCCGCCACGGCCTATGTCACGAGGCGGGACTCTGGTTCTCATTATGATCATCCCCCTCGCGTGGAAATACCAGTCAGCGACGAGCTCCCCAGGATCCGGCAGCTCCCACCGCTGGCAGATCTGGATCCGATGGAAAGCAGAATGCCAAAAACAAAGGATGATCAAGGCGGATATCGTGCCTTGCTGACGCCCTGTTCCGCCAAGTGTCTCGAATCCAACGCCGTGCGTGCAGGATGTGGTGTTGGGGACTGGGACTGTCTATGCAGGTAAGTCGCCGCATGCGCCCGTGATGGAAATCAATCGAGAGCTGATCATGGGAACTCCAGACGCGGCAAGATCACACCAGAAATACGTGATTGCGTCAGGACGAAATGTCGAGAAAGAAAAAGCGGGTAATTACGTGACGAGACTCTCCTCCTTCCCGCGGGCCTTGGACCTGTGTTGGGAAAAGGTGCTGACCAGTGTCTGCTGTCCATTCCTAGCTTGAGCATGGACAACATTGAGATAACCATCTGCCGAAACCCGCTGCCCGGTGGCCTGCCCCTAGAGCATGGGCGGCAGTGGGAAGATGGGCTAGGCAGATGGACTGGGTAGATAGATGGGCCAGGTAGATGGGCCAGTGGCGGTTTCTTGGCAACGGGATGGAGACTGGACGGCCCCGGATCAACCACCATGAAGCAGAAAAGGCCGGGGGCTCAGAGCATTACACCACCTACTCTAGACTTAGGTACCTCGGGTAGTACAGCACACTCACGCACGCGAATTGAATTAGTCAAGACACTGGCAGTATTCCACTTTGATCATCGTGCCTGACCCAAGTGCCACCACTAGCAAGGTGCCGTGCCCCCTTTTCAGTGCATCTAATTAATCATTACCAGGTACTGAATTACGCCGCCAACTTCAAGTTCCAAGGCACCCCCCACCCGCTCCAGTCACGGTTTGATTGCAGACCGGGCGCTTTGCCGTGCTTCAGTTGTAAACAAACTGGAACTAGGTACCTGGTACTGTACCTGACATAAAGTTGCGTTCATGTTCCCCGAGGTCGGGTAGATCCCGGCAGTGGGCCTGCAGGGGCAGGATTGAGGACTCCAGTCACGGACCACGATCCGAGTCGCGCCTTGATTACAGTATCGTTCAACTTGGAGCTTCAAGTTTGCCGGTGCGGGCGTATCAAGCCACGGTCGGCCCATTTCCCGGCCGCTATCAACAAGACTGCCGTTGATACGCACTGCTCGGCTCTCGCGGCCGCTATCGAAACATGATTAGGCGACACATGTGCCGGTGGCCCTTGTGGCCTCGATCAACAGCTGAGCTATTATAACATGCCCAGTCCCCCACTGCTCCATCTTGATTACTCCTGAGTCGGACCATATTTATTCTCGGACTTGTGGCCCTTGTTGGCTGTATTTGTTGGATTCCTCTCCTAAGTCTCCCGTCTCGCGTTCCCTAGGGCACTGCAGCCAAGCTCACCAATTATGTGGGTCAAGAAAATCGCTGGGCTTGCCTGCCTTACGCTCCTCGTGAGCTTGGCGGCAGCCCAGATCAAGTCCGAGGGCAACGCACAGGGGTACCCCAAGAAAATCAAACACCCCCGTCCACCCCCGAGCTCAGGTGCCGGTCTCGGCCTGGACCTGGACGACCATGAGTACGACGAACCAGAGTACCCCAAGTTCAACTCGTTTCCGACACACAAGAAGCTCAACGACAGCGAGTTGATTCCGGCTGTGCAGTGCGTGTCCAACTGGTGCGAAATGGACAACTTCCTGACCGGAAGGAGCGGCAAGGTGCGCTGCTACACTGCCCCGCTCCCCGGCTCGGGCGAGCGCCATGTTGCCTTTGTCTGCAACATGGGGAAAAAGGCCACCCGGTGCTCCAACGCCCATTTGAAAAAGTCCATCGGTCTGTTGCGAGTCGTCAAGAGCTCCATGTCGGGTTACGTCCAGATGATCCCCGGCCCCGGCACAGATATGGAAATGGCTTACGGCTTCGACCGGTACTGCGAGGGCGGCGACGGCTGCGGCGATCACTACGACCCGGTCGCCATACACTGCGACGAGCAAAACGATGATCTGCGCAAGGCGCCGTTTCTCTACGACCAAGAAGTCACGCCAGAATACCTGATCGAGGCCGAGCAGCAGAATCCAGTGTACGAAGGAATCTCCTGGGCCAATGAACCCACTGCCAGCCCGACTCATGGCCGCCTGTCCTACCCGACTGTGACTGCAACCTAGGGCCGGAACCACACGGCGGACGACGGGGGGGGGGGGCGGTTGGACGACCGAGTTTGTGGGTTGGATGGATGTTGTACCTCGATTCCCAATTCACCTCCATGCCTATCATCATCTCTCAGGCCTCATGGCCCTTCATTTCCTCGTTCAAGTTTCTTTTCTTCTGTTTTGGCTCTTGGAACACTCGCCTCATGTACATGTAGAGTACCTAGTAGGTAGTTAACCGTTCAAGAAAGCTTTGCCTCTTTGAAGTACACATATAATTGTAATTGATGACAATGGAATGGCCTTAACTGACTTGCCGTGACCTGTTACCTTCCATCCCATATCACTGGCAAGCTCATTGAGGCCGGCACCGGCACGCTGAAAGCCACTGTACCTACCAGGTAGGTAATCACTTGCCTCCATGATGGACGCTTAACGCTCCACATGCCGAGAACTCTCAAGCATCTATCTTCCAGGTTATCATAAGAGTCAACCTCCTCGCCGGCGTCGACGTGACCCCGTTTTACTTACGTTGCGCGCTACAGTACGGCTCACTAAGTACACGTACCTGAGGTATTGTGCGTTGAGAGAGGGCCGAGAACCTCAGCCGCAAGATTCAGTTGTCCCGGTAAGCCACATCGATCGACCGGTAAACTGTCGTCCATGAATACCTACCTACGTATACTTTGTGCTTGGCGGCCGACCGAGAGCCCCTGCTTCCCGCCGAGGGCCTCGGAGGCGTATCTGCCTTGTACCTAGGTACCTAGGTACCTAGGTAGGTAGGTAGGTAGGTAGGTAGGTGCCCATGGTGGTGTCTTTACGGTATGTCGGCCGGCTAGCCAGGATCTCGGCAAGTCACCAAAGTATCGGTGCAAGCTTGACCCGATCAAATTCAAAAACACACAATCAAGATTTACGCCCGTATGCTGGAGCTCTCGAGGTCATGAGACTCGTTGATCCACTAGCCACCCACCACCCGATCCGGGCGGGTGACGTTCAACCTTCTTGCTGTGGCCAACCGTGTTATCCTGATAAACAAACCCCACTCGGACTCGGGCTTCTGGCATTTTGCCTTACCGTGTCCCTCCGGCGTTATGAGCGCAACCACACGCGGGGCTTGATGACGAAAAGGATTTCTGGCTTCCCGGTGTCTGGGCTTCTTACTTCTCTCTTGCACCCCCCTTCCCTCTTCTTGTGCTCTCAGCATCACAACAAGACGAACCACAAACCTCATCTCCCCAAGCCAGTCACGAAAACCACATCACCCACGTCCCACCATGATCGGCATCCCTCACCTCACAGCCCTGGCCGCCCTGTCGCTGCTCCCCCTCATGGCGGCAGCGGCACCGGCCGAGGCAGCCCAGGCCGCCCAAGTCACCGCCACCCCGAACCTGAACGCGGCGGCGGCATGGTGGCCCGACGGAACCCTGGAACCCCCCAACCCAGTCGACATCTGGCCGGCCAGCCGCGTAAACCCAAGCGGTGGTGAGCGCGTTGGTAAATTTTGGTCTTCCCAATGGCCCAAAGGATTGAGCAACGCATTGGGCGCCCGGCCGCCCGTCTACCAAACCCGGACCCAGACCAAGCTCGTCGTGATAACACCGGATGTGTGGATGGTTCAAGGTGTGCCTGAAGCCACGCCGACACCCGCGGAGCCCGGCGTGGCCCTCTTCGCGGCTGCTGCTGCTGCTGCTGCTGCTGCTGCACCCACCCCTGCTGCTGCTGTTGATGCTGCCGACGACAACTGGGCGCCGATCGGGTACCAACACGACAACAACAACGGCGTCGAGCCGCCCGCGCGGACTCGTGACCCTGACAGCTACCAGTACCAAGCCAGAGATGTCGTGCCAGTGCCTTCGCCCACCCCCGCGCCCTCCAAGGTCACCAAGGCAGCCACTACGTTCCTCACACTGGTTCGTCACTAAAGTGATGTCCTGAAAACAGGGGGAAGGGTCAGAGCACTGCCGTGACGACCTGCGGGGAGGAGAGTTTCAAGACACAGCTGGCAGCGCAAATTCTGCGGATAGTTATCCTGTCTTGTATTTCTTGAGGTGCGCATCCCGCATATCAGATCTGTACGCAGTCTTCAAGCCCAGGTAAATTCAAAGTTGGAACGCGGCTAGCAAGACCTGAGGATGTCTGTAGTGGTCGGCGGCGGGGTGGCAGCGACAGTGGGAATTGCGGGCTGCCTTGATTTGCTTGTGCGATAGATAGGTAATTACCTACCTTGCTATAATTAGGCCCAAGATAATCAATAATAACCAGGAAATAATTAACTGGTTTCCAAGCGACTGCAAAAGTCCGGTCCCATTGATCATTTCCTGCAATCTCACAGTACAATGCAGACAGATCGCGCCGCCCTTTCAGAGAAAATGTGGGGCCACCGAAATAGTCAGGGGTATTTAAAAGGGGCAACGCACAACCTCGAAAACAAACGACTCCAGCCAACCAACCACATTGCGCTCCGTTCTCCTGCTATATCCCACTCTCCTGGCTCAACACAGCACATACGACCATAGGCACTTGAGAACTCGGCATCCCGTCCGCTCTGCCCTAGATAAGCAAGTGACCGCCAGACTAGTAGTTGGGTGGGTGACCACCAGCGAATCCCTGGTGTTGTATGTACTTTTTGCCCTTCTTCCCGGACATTTCCTTTTGATTCTTGCTTCCCGTTTGCTCAGACTGGAACTCGCTCGCGCATTATGTGTCATTGACCCAGCTGCAGCTTCATCATAATGATTATCCCCTTTTGTCTTCACCTCGCGTCATTGTTCTTGCAGCTTGTTGTTTTCCTACTCATCGCTAATATTACATCACAACCAAAGGTTCAAGCAGCGCAAAAACGAAGTAATTCCAATGTCCTATCGTTTTGCGCAAGCAAATCTACATCAAAATCAAACCCCTTTTTCAATCGCTCTTCATCCGTCTTTCCGCAGTCATCCCACACGATCCCGCCTCCATCCTCGGCGGCTTTCCAACCTGCAACTGAACCTCTACCGCCCCGGCAGAAGCCGCCTATTCAAAACCGAGAGCTCCCCCAGATGCTCCCTCCACGCCTTCATGGGATCCTCCACATTCCCTGCCGCGCCAGCCGTCCTATTCAGCCCGAGACCATACAGGTATGGCTTCTCGTTCGCATAGCACGCCGTCTCTGGCTCCTCCGGCACCTCCCCGTGCAGGATATACGCCCTCGCAATTCTGTCGGTGCAGTTCGACGTGTCCCGCGACGAGTGCCCGTAGCCGTGATGTACAATTAACCGCGCATTCTGCCCCATCTCTTGCGCCAGCCGTCGCCCGTTCCTCAGCGGCGTGGCCGGGTCGTACGTCTCCGCAATCAGGAGCACAGGGTGCTTCAGCGTCTCGCTGAGATTTCCGCGGTATACCTCGGCCGGCTGGGGCCAGTACGTCGTAAAGTGCCGGCAAGGAAACACGTCGTAGAAGCGCGAGTTCCCTGCGATCCACGACTTGGTCGTCATATTTGCCCAAAGAGACAGCCACCAGTCCAGACCGTCTGGTTGAGGCGCGTCGTATGAGTCCGCGCAAACGACCATGTTGAACAGCTCGTCCGAGGACGGCTTGGCAAAGTCGGAGCATGGGAGCGTCGGATCGTATTCCCAGTTCTCGAGAAGGGCGGCTGCCAGTGTCGAGTTGCCTGTCTCGAGCTCGTACAGCGTCTTGGCGACAGTGGGCCAGCTGTTGGCGTTGTACATGGCACTGTAGAGGGTATTTACGATGACGGAGTACGTGATGAGTGACGGCCCGCTCGATTCAGTATAGCCAGCAATCGGCCGGCTGGCGAGGGATGAGAGCAGATCCGCCATGCGCGCCTTCAGGTCTGGAAGTGTGACGGGTTTGCCGTCGCGAGGCTTCGCAAGCGCGCAGTGCTCCGGCCCTGCGTCGAGGCACTCACCCAGGAACCCGTCGTTCCACGCATCCGTGCCGTTGTCGAGTGCTGTCCAGCCGAAGCCGCTATTGAGAGTCAGCATTACGCCTTCTAACCTCCACTGATTGACAAATCAAACGAGTTCCAGGATGCTGAAGATGGAAATCATTTACCCGAGTTCACGGTGGTCGCGGACATATTCGGTCCCGTCGAGTATCATGCGGCCGACGCTACCGGGGAACATGGCGCTATAGGTTTGGCCGATGCCCGTCCCGTAGCTGACAAGATAGCCGGTCAATTCATCCTCGTTGAGGGCGATGCGGATCTCTTCCATGTCGCGAGCAACAAAGGATGTCCCAATAAACCGGCCCAGGTCGCCGTGCCGCTCCCAGCACGCACGAAACATGGCATTGTTCATCGCGTCCGTGAGCTCGAGCTGATACTTGGGCGAGGGCGACACGGCACGGTGCTGCGTTGTGAGCAGCGTCCAATGGTCCCGGTCAACATCATGCGGAAAGCACGCAAAGGCCGGCAGGGAGGAGTCGACCCCGCGAGGATCCCAGCCCAGAACGTCGAACTTGCCCCCGCTCAAGCGCGCGGTGATGTTTTCGGCGGCCCGATACGCATACAACGTTCCGCTGCCGCCCGGGCCGCCAGGCTCAATCACAATGGTCCTTTCGCTCTTCTGGCCTGCGGAGGCCGAGTGGGGAGAGCCGGGGTCAACGCGTGCAAGTCCCGAGACCTGGAGCTTGGTGACGGCAAGCCGGGCAATGCGGCTGTCGGACTTGTTGGTGTAGTCCAGCGGGACGTCGAGGAAGCCACAGAGGTAGATGGCGCGGCCGGCATAGGGGTCGCCGGGGGTGGTTGCGTTGCTCTTGGGTGATGCCCACGTCCAGCGCGCGGGGTCTGGGTCGTACAGAGCAGCCCAGGTCCGGTCCGGGCTCGTCTCGTTCAGGGCCGGGGGCAGGGTCAAGTTTGTGCAGGGCAGGAAGCGAAAGGGGTCGTTGGGCAGAGGAAACTGGCCGTACGGCGGCGGTGCAGAGGTAGCAGGCGCAGGTGCAGACTCTGGTAGCGGGTTTGTGACGAACCGCTGAAGGTGGTCGCCGTCGTCGCCTGGTTGGCAGGTGCTGGCGCGGCTCGTGAGGGTCCACTGGGGGATGGTCACGACGAGAACCAATGCGACAACGGCGGCGACTTTGATGATCCAGCCATCTCGGCGTCCCTTGGGGACCTGGGACGAGAGGTGCGTCAGCGAGGCTTTTTCCATTTTGGAGTATGTCGAGGTCGAAACAGAGGCGGCTTCGAAATCGAAATTGTGCAGATCTGAGGTAGGCGCGTCCCCGCGATCCCGTCGATCCTGCCCGGCTAGTCGCACAGGACTTGGCCACGTCGGGAAGGTGACGGCGGTCTGATTCGTCATCGTTGCCGTTCTCTAGTGTTAGCGCTCTCGCTTTCGCTCTCGTTCAATTGATTTTCAATCCGCGCGACTCTTCACGCTCCGCAACCCTCACGAAAAGATGGTGTCTATTCCGAGAAGCTCAGCACACCCCAATATCACCGCGTTTCCACACTGTTTGTCTATCTTTACCCCGACATCTCTTGGCTCAAGTGAGCGCTTTTATCCAAACAGCAATTCTGGCAACTGCGTCAGTTTAGCCGACCGAGCACGTCAACCCTCGGGATCGGAGAGCACTCGACGCGTGGTGATTCGAGAGTTCTAGTTCATCAGACCGGGGCGCATGTACTGTTATTTTTCTTCTTCTTCTTCTTTTCTTTTTTTCTTTTGTTTCTTTTCCTCTTTTTTCTTCTTCCTTTCTCTTCGTTTCTTCTTCTTCTATCTTCGTTTTTTTTCTTCTTGTTTCTTCTTCTTCTTTTTCCCTTCTCCTTCTTTTCTACCTCTTTTTCTTCCAGTGGCCTCTCCAGCGCTCAGGGCCACTTCCCTCTTGAATGGAATGGCTCATGTGTCAAGTGAACATGTGCCCTCTTTCTACGTCGAAAACCAGTTCCACGTCTGCAGCCCGCCTCTCCCACTTTGTCAAAAAAATAGATGTCCATGTCCCTTCGCCCTCGAATCAGACATGCATCAGTTGTGCGAAGATGAGCAGGCTCAGCAGTATATGCATATGCAGCTCTTTATCCATGGCCTAGTATTGATTCCATACATGACTGCTGCATCGACGACCAGATGCCCACGAAAATAGACAAGTAGAGCACACCCTGCACATGGTTGGAGGCCCATCTCTCAGCCCTAGGACATGAGACATCAGGCACGCGCACAGTCAAATGCGGCACTTCGACTGCCGATGACATCTCTTGGCACGCATGCTTGGAACTTATTTAAGGTCCATATCCTGCCAGAGTCAGGGATCCCGGACGACTGCGACGCACGCGCCGTTTGAATTTGGTCATTCTCCCAGTGCCGCCGCCTTGGCACCGGGAGAATGCACACCGGATTCGCCAGTCTGTCAGGTCCCAGGGATTGCAATGCTACCTCGCGGCAAAAGTGCTCGAGCGGCCAAGTCTTCTATTTTGGACCCCCAAGGCCCCAGCTTGGAGACAAATCCTACCGTCCGTCCCGTCCCGCGAGCCACTTGCGGCGTAGGCCCTATCATGACCTACCATTGCGTGCTGTTGCTAATTTGAAGCGCCCGTTTCTTTGGGATGCGAGGTTCTTTTGCTAATATTGCAAACCAAACAGCGAGCCTTCCGAGTCCCTCGACATTGGTACTCGACCCAAACCCATGCACGGCCCAAGCAACAGGGTAGCCTGTCAGATTAGATGGCATCCGTATATGAAGCCAGGCCCTGCCATGTCTTATTGCGGAGGATTGAAGGATTCAAAGAGTCAGCCCGGCAAGCGTCCCGTCTGATCTTATCACTCTAATGCCAATCGCTCCTTCGAGAACTCTGATCTCCGGTTCGTGATCAGTGCATGGTTTAACCCTGCTGAGAGAATCCCATCACCCGCCAACATGTCCAACTACACCATCCAAACCGGCATCTGGGTGAACTACGACACCTCGCCTGCCCTGGGCGCCACCCTGACCGTCTCCATTCGATGGGGCAACTACCTCATCGCAGCTCTTTCGTCACTTGTGGCCTGGGCTGGAGCCAGCGCTTGGTCCATTGTCTCCTACTCCTTGCACCAGAGGCTTGCCGCCGTCCGGAACAAGGACGTTCTGCACCAGCAGCTGCAGGTCCACTTCCGCACCGGCGGCTCCTTTCTCGACTCCTGGTTAGATGGCTTCAGCCTCCACCGCGCCTGGAAAGGCCGGGTCGGGCGTGTCAGACGACGCACCTTGACCGTGTCCATGCTGGCTCTCGTCCTGTTCCTAGTCTTCACCGCAGCCGGAATCTTCGTTGCTGAGGTCGCAACCAAGAGGTACGTTGCCAGAAAGAGCGAGACCTATTTCGTCGCATGGCCATGCTGACTTGGCTCTTCAGTTATCAAGATGTCCTCGTGCTCGCCGCCCCGAACGATTGCGGTGACATCATCTTCCAAGATCAGCCAGGCAGGCACAATGCCGTTGTCGACGAGGTATTTGGCCTCCAGAACGACATCTACTTCTGGGCTCGCAACTACGCACGAGACATCAAGGCCCACGGCCGTGAGAGCTCGTTCTCCGTCCCGTCTCTGCCATTCACAAGCCATGAAACGGGCTGCCCCTATTCCAACGGAACCACCTGCCTCGGTGCGAATCGTACGCAGGGTCCGGCGTGGATGATGGAGTCCGGTCCACTCAACTCGCACACCCACTTCGGCATGAACGCTCCAGAGCAAGACCGGATCACATGGGGCGTGATTGGAACGTGTGCCGTTGTCGATGCCCAGAACCTAACCATCGCCCCATACTGGCGCATCGACAACTACAATGGCAAAGAAATCAACAACAGCTACGTCGGGATTCTTCAGCAGCTCGGTCCCGACCTTGGCTACGACTCGAATCTCATGTTTGAGGTCCCAGTCAATCTGATGTACGAGCGTACCGGCTTCTTCAGCCAGTAAGTGCACCACCCGTTGAGGACGTTGTGACACAACCCATAACTGACAGCTTTGCAGGCGAGGCATGTGGTCGCCCATCACCGAGACACCCGACAAGGCAATCACCGGCCCGCCCTTTGATCGAAAAGATGCGGACATGGTGATGATAACCACGACCCAGGGCCTCATGTTCTACTATCAACCCGTTGATGATCCGTATTTCTTCGCCCATCGGGCCGTGACGGGCGACGAATACGCCACTGACATGAACACCACCGTCTACTATTCCAGCCAGCTCTTCGGCCTGATGGTATGCTCTGAACAGCAGCAACTGTGCAATCCCAACACCAACCAGTGCACGAACTGGAACGCCAGCCAGGGTGTCTACGACGCGGTCGAATACAACACCCTCGATCTCAACAACGCGCAGCGCGCAACAGCCATGGCCCTCGTCTCTTCCGTGAAGCTCGTCGGCGGGTTCCTCAGCTACAGCGCGCGCGGAACAAGCAGTTAGTCCCCTCCCCCGACCCCTCCAAAGTCGGAAGAAAGACGTCCCACTAACCCATGCGCCAGACCTCATGATCGCAGAGCAGCGCGGCGTGCGCTCGGGCTCCTCGGTGCCCTCCAACCAATGGGTCAAGGAAGTCGAGCTCTGGTTCGCGGCCAACCTTGCCGGGCTCCAAAACACGCTCCTCCAATGGATCGCCAAGCCCTGGCCACAAGGCCACCCCGAGCCGCTCCACCAGTTCGTCAACCTGACGTACCTCGACCTCGAATACAAAACCCACAACGTCACGCGCGAGAAGGACACGCTCTGCCGCAGCCAGCTGATCCGGTCCTCGGCCGCCGTGCAGAACTTTAGCGTGCTCGCGCTGGTCGTCGTCATGGTGATCTGTACGGCCGTCATCGTCGCGGCCCTGCTCCTGCCCGGGTGCGTCAGCTACTCGCGGAACCGTCGCCGCGCGCGCGGGAAGGGTCTCTCGTCCGCGGCGGAGGCGGGACGCGTGGCGCGGATGGCGGACGCAAAGTATAACGTGCTGGCTATGGCGCTGCAGGGCGCGGGCGTCGGCGGCTGGGAGCAGGGCGGGTCGGAGATCCCGGTGACCAAGGGCCCCGTGGCGATCTTGCCGCCCATGGAGAAGGACGGCATGGCCGCGTATCCGTGTGCGTCGTGCGTGATCTGCAGAGTGCCGTCCGGCGGGAGCGAGTCGGACAGCGATGGGAAGGAGGTCAAGTGGGGAGAGAAGAAGCCGGTCTTGAAGGTGGACACTGATGTTGTTGGTGGGTGTCATGGGGATACTAAGGAGAAGAGGAAGGGGTCGAACGGGGAGTCTTTCCGGGGGTTGGATCGCCATCTTACGGAGGTTACGCTGGTGGCGAGCCCGGTTGAGATGGAAGACAAGGGGAGGCACGATAGGTGAGTGGGATCTGGGGAGGTTTTTGACGTTGGCGTTTGGTATACCGGTTTGAAACTTGAGGCGTGTTTTCGGGAATCAAGAACGAAGTGGTGCGCATTTTACTGTGGCGGATTGAGCTAGAGATCACTGCAGCTGTGTACTATCAACAAATGACTGCAAGTAATATTGTAGCATGAATTATGATGCTGCTTGCCACCTACACCCGAAGACAGGTTTTCCATAACATCGTTCTGATTGCTGGAGTTATCACGAATTATTGGGAGCTCGTCATCGCAAGATCGGATTGCGGTTGACGATCAAGCAGGTAGTTTAGGCACTTTGGCTAACCAAAATAAAAAGCCAAGGATCACATTCACACCACAACCATCACTGCTTTACTCTCGTCATCCTTGTATACCACCTGCCTCCTATTGCTGGGGCGGGGTGGATATCCAGATGGATCTCCACAAAACAGCGCAAGGAAGTGGGTGTGGTGTGGGGATCATAGATACAAATACCGCACAATGTTTTAACAACCAATAAGGTCAGATGGCCGAGCGGTCTAAGGCGCCACGTTAAGGTTAACCCTTAATTCAATCATTGATTCCGTGGTCCGAAAGGGCGTGGGTTCGAATCCCACTCTGATCAGTTCTAAGAGCTTCGCTTCCTCTTATCAAATCTCTTTTTTGGCGGTTTGCTCGTCCTCTTTTTGCGAGGAGCCTTTACCCCTGGTTGCGGTTGATGGTGGATTTGTTCTTTTTGCTTTGTTTTCTCCGTGAACTACCTGCCTAACAGCAGATGAGATCACGGAGTTATTATACTTCATTGAATTTTCACTCACCTCACCTTCCTCTTTGGAGCTCGTGCTTTACGATTTTCTTTTCAGGGGGTTCCATTTTGTTTCGTTTGAATTGCCGGTTCCGTTTCTCTTCATCAGGTTCTCTTTCCAAACTACCACTTTCAGATGAATTCTATCTCCTGCCACGCTCCTTTCCTCAACTTCAAGCCTTGCGGATCACAACAAAATCCGCCTTGCTATCAAGGCATGTACACAGATGCGGGGTCAGCACAGATCAATTAATGCAAAAGTGAATATAGGAGCTGGTGCCAGCAGTCAGCCAACAGCACGCATGCGCCGGGCTTCACCGGGAGCTCAGAGGATTCAAACCATTCCATTTGGGCTCGCTCGCAGCAATCTGCCTGCTGGGCCGCGTATTTGGGATGCGCTGTTGGTTGCGTCGTGCTAGGCAGCCATCTCGCCCGTCGCTTCAGCTTCCTCTTTGACCGAGTCACTCGACCTAGAATGACGAAATCCCAAAAAAAATGACAAGTATAACTTGCTCAGGGTGCAAGTTGGCTACTAGCTGTTTTGTCAATAGTTAACGAGCCCCAGACGGCTTTGGGACTGTCTGAAGTCTGTCAACATACCACGCCGATCTGAACTCCTCCCAGTACACCGGACCGCAATGGGGACTGGCACCAGCTTCACAGGTCTCTACTACGCCGCCCCTTTGCTTATTCTGCCCGCCATCTACTTCCTGCGGTCCCCAAAGAAAGATGCTGCAAAACCACCGAGCAAGGCACCCCCCAATGCCTCCTTCCGATGGCGCAAAGCGATCGACGACCTGCGAGTATACCTTCCCCTCGTCATCCCGAAGGACAAAATCCACCAGCGGCGCATGTTGAGCTACGGCGCCGTCACGGCCCTCTGCATCAGCGCCGGCCGTCTCGTCAAGGCCATCTGCCCCGTCCTGATGCGGCGGATCATCGACAAGCTCGGCTCCCCTGCGCCCACGGGCGCCGCAGGCCTGCCCTGGATGGAGATTGCCCTCTTCGTGCTGCTGCGCAATGTCGCGACAAGCCTTGTTACCAGCGTCAACCGCAGCATCCGCACGCGAGCGAGCCGTGAGCTGGGCAGCATAATCAAGCTGACCCTGTACAACAAGCTGCTTGACCAGACGGCCGAGTACCACGACAACAAGCGGTCGGGCAGCATGTGGACGGCCATCTCGGACTCGGGGGCGATGGTTGTCGAGTTCTTCAGCTTCCTCGTGTTCCACGAGATCCCGATGGTGCTGGACATTGCCGTGGGCGTAGGCACCTGCTGGACCGTCTTTGACGGGAGCCTGGGGCTGGCTATGGTGTGCGTCATGGCAGTATACGTGGCTGTCTCGGTGGGTCTGCCGTCGGAGATGAGGATGCTGTTCCAAAGCTTCGCAGGCGCGAAACAAAGGGCAGTCGATATCGGCTACGACACCATCCTCAACTGGCAGACTGTGGCGGACTTCAACCGGTTCGACCACGAGCGCACCCGTTTTAGCAACGCGGTGCACGCGGAGCGCGAGCTGCAAGTCGAGATGGAGAGGCCCTTCAGGTGGATGGGGCTTTGGCGGAACGTGGCTGCTGGCGCGGGTGTCGGCTTGGTCTGTCTGCTTGGGTGCTACGAGATCCAGAAGTCGAACCGGGGCGCAGGGGATTTCGTCATGCTTTTTCAGTTCTGGACGGAGCTGTTTTCGACTGTCGACATGCTGCTGGACAGCGTTACAATGCTGGAGCACTTTCTGGCCGACAGCTCCAAGATCAGAGAGATCATGCAGATACAGCCGGCGGTACGAGACAAGGAAGACGCCGTGGACTTTGAGCTTGACGATGGGACGATCGAGTTTGAGAATGTGCGTTTCTCGTACGACGGCCAGCGGGAGACGGTCAGGGGCGTGTCGTTCAAGGTAGGGGGCGGCCAGACGGTAGCCATCGTGGGCGAGACGGGCGGCGGCAAGTCGACGCTGGTCAAGCTGCTGTGTCGCGCCTACGACGTCACGGACGGGGCTATCAAAACCGATGGGCAGGATCTCCGCAGCGTGCGCTTGAGCTCATTCCGAGAGCATCTCAGTGTGGTCCCGCAGTCGATTGGCGTCTTCAACATGTCGATCCTCGAGAATCTGAGGTACGCCAACCTCGAAGCAAGCACGGAACAGATCGAGGACGCATGTCGGGCGGCCGCGCTTCACGACAAGATCATCAAGTTCCAGGACGGGTATGCACAGGTGGTCGGGGAGAAGGGCGTGAAGCTATCAGGGGGGGAACTGCAGCGGCTGGCCATCGCAAGGGCGCTGCTGAGGAAGGCGCGCATCGTGCTGCTTGACGAGGCCACGAGCAACCTGGATGCCGAGACGGAGGAGAGGATCCAGGGCTACCTCAAGAAGTGGTACGCAGGCCGGACGGTCGTGGTGGTGGCACACAGGCTGGCGACGGTGGCGAATGCCGACCTCATCATCTCGTTCAAGGACGGCCAGATTGTGGAAGCCGGCCGGCATGACGAGCTGCTGGCCAGACGGGGGTATTTCTACCAGCTGTGGAACAAGCAGAGGCTTGCCTGGGATCCTTCCAAGGGGGAGGATGTGTCCGAGTCGGTGGATGCGACCACATGACACACAAGGGGAAGGAGGGAGCGGTTTTACCGGTAGCTGATTGATACATACCGTACTGTGCACAATGAGATGAATTCCAATAACGACACAAAGAAAGGTGATTGACGGGTTTATCGAGTCCAAAGAATAAAGAGCAGTCCAAAAGAAAATGCATCCAGCTAAGCCAGGGCAAATTCCACGTAAAACCAATGCGTTTTCAACAGAAGAAGACAGCATTTTCCATCGAAGGGTGCGTCCATTAGTCCAAGTGCAGGCTAGGTTGACGCTGATGATCGCTGGTTGCTGCTTGGATGGCAGTGGCGGATGGGAGCCTAAATTGCACTGAACGCGCTCACGTGCGCCCGCGCTCTTTCCGCGATCCAGGCTGGAAAGTTGCTGACCTCAACACGTCAAATCCACCCCGCAACCAACGCTACTTGACGCCTTCACCACCCGACGATGTCGCCTTGAACGGCCCCGATCGATTGCGCTGCAGCTCGTTGGTATTCCGGTTGATTTATTTCTTTTACAAACGCGTGCGAGCAACCATGTGGCTGCTCGAGAGCGACGTGTTCGAGGGTTCGTTGCCGCCTCCCATCCACCAGCAATTGCGATCGGCATCTGACTAGGAGAAACACAGGCAGGAAGCTCTGGCTGCGTCCAGGCAAGCTATATCTCTTCGGGAGAACAGCGTCAGAACGTAAGCCCATGCAAACAGCTCCTTAGTTCTACGACGACACCCAAGCAATTGACCGCCCGCTTCTTTAGCTGGCCTGCTCGCCATCTCCGACAAGACCATCTCGAGGAAGCATCTCACTATTCAGGTCGCCAAGGTTCCCGAGGGCGGCGGCGTAAGTTTTTTTCTTTTTCTTTCTTTTCGTCTTATCATTTCCCCTCCCATCGCGGCGCAAATTGCTGACCATCCCCACGGCAGCGCAACCTCCACAGCCGCTCCCAGGTCACCATCGAAGACCTCAACGCGAAAAAGGGTACACTTCTCAACGGGGTCCAAATCCGCGGCGAGAAGAAAAAGCTGTCGGAGGCCGTAAACGAGGTCAAGCTGGGCATGTGCCCCAAGCTATTTCGGTATGGTCCCTCTTCCCAGAGTCCCCGGCCTTCCGCTTACGCTCGTGCCACGGCAGCATCGTGTGGCACCCCGTCGTCCTGAGCTTCTCTTTCACCAGCAAGGAGCTGCGATCCGATCCCTGGGTGAAGCTCCGCGAGTGCCTCGAGCAGCTCGACATCAAATACTCGGCCGAATACGACCCGCTCACCTCTCACGTTGTGACCAAGAAGCGCAACACGCCCAAGGGTCTCCAGGCTCTCATCAACGGCAAATACATCGTTACCGACAGCTTCATCACCGCCCTTGTCGAGGCAGCCTCCACGGCAGACGGGGTCGAGGATGGCACGCAGAGCGCGCTGGAGCGGGATTTCGAGGGCAGCTGGCCAAACGCCCTCGACTACTTGCCGCCGCGGGGTGAAGAGCCTGTCAATTCTTCGCCCGACGCGTATGCGCCCGACGAGCGGCGCAAGGAGGTATTTGACGGTTACACGTTCGTCTTCTACGAAAAGAAACAGTACGAGACCCTCTTCTCCGCCATCACGCACGGCAAGGGCAAGGCGCTGCTCAAGGAGGTCACCCCCAGAGTTACGGAGATCGACGACTTTATCCGCTATGTCAAGGGCGTTGCCGGCGAAAAGGGGCTGGGGTCATTCGACGACGGCAGCGAGGGCAAGGGAGTGGTCGTTGTGCGGTACTTGCCCGCCAAGGGCAACGAGTTTGAGTGGTTCGCCCAGTTCCTCACGGCCTTTGCGCAGAGGCTTGATCATCGGCCCATTGATCAGCGCGAGTTCCTCGAGGCCATCCTTGTCTGTGACGCCTCCATCCTGCGACGTCCCCTCGAGGTCGAAAGCCAGGCCGAATCCGCACCATCACGGACTCAACAAGTGATCGACAACACAGATAGCCTTATGGAAGTCGACCAGTCCCAGAATGACCAAGAAGCCACCCGGGAGCCAGAGCAACAACAACAACCAGAACCCAAACCACGGCCCCGCCAGGCTCGCGGCCGAAGAGCCGTCACACTCAGTCGATTCAAAGGCTTCGATCTCGACGACGACGAGGACGAGGAACCGCCAGCTGTAGAACCTACCCCCACCGTGGAAACCCGCGTAGTAACAGCAGCATCGCAGGACAGCCTCTTCGTTTCCCAACGCCAGGGATCCTACGCCGACTCCATCGAACTTGACGACGCACCCGCGCCCGCGCCCGAGTCCCGTCAGTCCCGGCGCAAGCGCGCCCTCTCTCCCCTCCCGGAGCACGACAATTCAGCCTTCATGAACGCCATCGCGCCCACCGCCGCGGCCGCAAAGCGCCGTCGCATTGAAGCCGGGCAACCACCTATCGAACCGACCCCTGAACCCGAAGCCGCCGCCAACAAAGACGAAAACATGATCCCCGAATCACCCCCCAAGACACAGAAACCAACCGCCGCAAAATCCGCCCGCGGTAAGAAGGTCAAAGAACCCGACGCGATCCTCGAGCTAGCCCGCCAGCACCGCGAAGAAGCCGAGGCGCTCGCCGCCGCCGAGCGACAGGCCCTCGCGGCGCTGCCCACCGACGAGATTGACTACGCGGCCATCCGGCGCCTGCACATCATCGAGGAGTGCGAGGTGCACTTCCCGGACCCGCAGGCGAAGCACGTCAACGGCCGGGACCGCGACCGCGACGTTGCCGAGGGCCGGTGGGACCCGCAGTGGAACGGGCGCAAGAACTTCAAGCGCTTCCGCAAGCAGGGCGAGCCGGGCGGGCGGCCCGCGCCGAGGATCATCATCAGGCTGGAGGAGGTCAAGCCCAAGGAGTATGGGATCGGGGACGACTACTGGCTTGAGAACGATACCGGGAGGAAGAAGGAGACGCAGAGCCAGGCGGCGGGGCAGAGTAAGGATAGGGGCAATGAGGGTGGGAGTATGGCGCCGCCGCCGCCGCCGCCGCCGCAGCCGCTGCGGAGGACGGTCATAGCCCTTGATAGCAGCGACGAAGAGGATGAGGAAGAAGACTCGATGAAGGTGGATGACGGACCGGGGGCGTCGAAGAGCGGGAGTGGGAGACGTACGCAGTCGTCGACGTCGCAGTCGCAGGCCCTGTCGGTGTCACAGGGGAGGAGCACACGCACGACGCAGAGCCAAGCCGCGGGGTCGTCCTCATCGACGAGAGCGAGCGGTAAACGCACGGCGGCCGCGCCAGCGCCGGCGCAGAGGGCGGCGAAGAAGCCGAAGATGGTGCTGGAAGTTAATGACAGCGACGACAGTGACGACGAGCTTAAATTCCGGTTTGGGAAACGAGGTTAGAGGAGCCCGTGTGCATCGGTACCTGCTGGGGGAATTGTAGATTGCTAGCGTGGCTTGACTGCTTACCGCTGCTCGTTTGATAACAACTCAATGATCTGGCTTATTGTGGCATATTACTGTATTCTACAGTGTATCTATCGGGTATCACTTCTATGTAGTCTAGACTCGGAAGTCTGTGTCTCGCTATCTGGGACCATGTCGAAAGCTATGATTGTGCTTCTTTATACAATAACGCTCATGCCCCGTGCTGCGACGAACAGCGGGGGCAACGCCTAATACAATATATCGAGTGACTGCCAGTATCAATCACTACTATCCGCCGCCTCCTCCTCGGCCACGTATATCCCGATCAGGCACGCGCTCAACATGCCCTCAAAGTTGACCCACGGGTGCACCTCGCCAAACAGCTGGGTGGCGTCCTTGCCGGCGCCCCGCAGCAGCTCCGGCACGCCGCCCGGGTGGAACTTCTCGTACGGTGAGACATTGTACACGCGGCCGCCCAGCACCATCCACGCGTCGGTGCCGCGCCGGCCCGTCTGCCGCTTGAGCATGCTCGGCGTCACGCGGATGTAGGGCGGCGCGTTGGGCGGCAGCCCGCGCAGGTTGGCGCCCGGGTTGCTTGATAGTCGTGCCCAGTCCAGCGGCGAGTGGCCGGGGGTCAGCACGACTTGTCGGCTGGGTTTCTTGGGCTTGGCCGAGTGGGTGGGCGGCAGCGCGAGGGAGGAAGAGGACGAGGAGGAGGAGGGTGCGAGGGGGTTGCGGTTGGGGACGGGGAGTCGGCTTGGCGCTGGGGAGGGCGGCGGGCGGAGGGATGGCGCTGAGGGGCGCGGCGGGGGGGCCATTAGCCCGAATGTTGGTGCTGGTGCTGGTGCTGGTGCGGGCTGCTTGGGTTGGGCGGCGGCTGGGGGGTTGGTGTTGCTTGGCTCCTCCGGGCTGGAGAGCGAAAACGAGGGCACAGAGTCGTCGAGCATTGCTGCCGGGGCTCTGGGCGTCGTCTGCTCCTCGTCGATGTCGGCGGCTGCATCGCCGCTGCCGCGGCTGCCGCTTGCTAGCTCGGCTGTTGTGGGTTGGACAGCGACGGGCGGGGGAGGAGGCATCGCGACGGCCACAACGGGCTGCTCCCGTGGTATGCTGGTGTTGACGCCGTTGGGCTTGCCGGCGTTGCTGGGCTTGTCGGTGGCGTCATCTCGCCGTGCCGCGACAACGGTTGTTGGGTCGGTCTTTTTCTCCTCCTCCCGTTTTATTAACGGCGGCTGGGGCGGGGGTCCGAGACGGCCCTGGCGGAAGCTTCGGAGGAAGGCCGGGAACCAGGCGGGCGGGCGCAGCCAGAAGAGAATTAGCGAGGCGACGACGAGCGAAAGGCCTATTGCGCCCATGGTGGTGGGCAGGTTTTTGAGATGTCGCGGGGCTGTCGCGGGGATGTTGCTTGCGAAGGTCGTATGTTACAATCGGCGCATGGGGACGGTCAGCTGGGTGGTTGTGGCCGGGGGTCCAGACCAGAGAGGAGAGAGTGACAGAGGCTGCGCGTTGAGCGCGGGTTGGATCGGGACGAGAATGCGCGGTCGGCTGGTTGTTCGGCGGATAAGGATGTAATCAATGACGGCTGAGGGTGAGACGAGCGAGGGTGCTGTTTCGTAGTGTACTATATTGTGCTGCTGGTACCTCGTGTACCACGTGAAAAGAGCGTAAGGAGTGCAACTTGTGGGATGTTTCCAGGTTGGTTTCATTTCCATGTGGAAGGAAGACGGGAGATCTGCCTGCCTGCCTGCCTGCCTGCCTGCCTGCTGAATCTGCATCCCCCAAAATCACGAATGGCGGCCCGCTGTACGTGTGGTGCAGGCACTCAGGCACTGCACCACCTACCCCACCACAGCTCGCACGGACAACGGTCCATCTCATCAATGCAAGTGCCCTGGCAGTGGCGGCAGTCGGGGACGCGCTGTGGCAGGGATGCCCTGCTGCTGGGCCCCCAGGTGTCGGGTGACGTTGGTGGGGTCGGCTGCTGGCGGCGGGCGGGTGCTGGGCTGTTGCATTCAACGCATGAATGAAAAACAATCAATTGAGATGAACGTGATACCAGTGACACAGGGCTGTGGTGATTGCCGTAGCTTTGTTTACTATGGATCCTGGATCCTGGCTAGGTGATGACTGGTGTCTCTGGCTAGAGATACCAGGTATGCAGTCGAGGCACCGTAGTGCATCGCATCGTCTTGTCGTCCAGACAGTCTCTCTTGTCTAAAGTCAGGTAAACGGAAAGACCAGCCAAACCTTATGACGACTTGGTGGCTTGTAAACCGCTCCTTTTGAGTTTTAGCGGTCAACCACTGAGCCCTGCGGGCAATGCCGACCACTCACAGCGGCCCAGACGCATTTCCGCGACCTCGACTCTCTCCCCCGGCATTGGAGCGCAGGCCCAGGCTCAGGCTCCAACTCACCCACGATGTTTACCGGTGCCATTCCAAAACCCGCCATCCCGTCACCGCGCCCCTCGCCCCGCCAATCGTCGTCGTCGGCCTGGTCCTCGGTCTCCGACACGAGCAGCAGAGGCAGCCGAACTGAAACACGACAGCCGCTGAGGAGAAAGCCGTCGGCGGGCATCCTGACAACCACCACCACAGCGTCGGGCGTCAGGACCACACGACTCACGGCCACCTCGCACACGGCCGCGGCCACCTGCCGCACATCCACCTCTACCGCCAACCCCATCACAATCACAACAACTAATACCACGCGAACGGGTACGGCCACAGCCACGGGTACGACGGGTACGGCCACCGCCCGCCCACGACCAGCAATCTCGTCTCCTCGCTCGTCCGTCACACCAATCTCCGGCCCAGCCCGCCCTGCTCTGCGGCCTCGCGATCAAAATGTTGCACCGTCGCACCAGGCACTGAAACCACGACTGCTCCCGAAACAATACCCCTCCCCCATCATGGCCCGAATGCCCCCATCCTCGGGCTACGACAAGGCCTCGGCTGCCACAGCGACGGGCACCATCGCCGCCCGCCAGCCCCAAATGCCCTCGGTCGCGCGGGGCATCAACAAACCGCCATTGACCCCCCGCATCGCTGCCCGCGCCTCAACACCACAGCCAAACCCACAGCTGCTCCACCAGAATGCCCCCTTCGTCACACCGCTACCTAGGCGAGCCCCCAGGCCCGAATCGGTATTGAGCGGCAACAGCACCAGCAACAGCACCGGCACCAGCATCAACGTGCCGGCAAAGGAGAGAGACGACCTGACGTCGCCCGTCTCGTCCTTCCTCAACACAAACAACATTACGCCCCGGTCCGGCACGAGACAGAGTCGCGTCGATAGTGCGAACAGTACTCCGAATGGCACGCCAAATCTAGAGCGGGGTGAGTCGTGGGAGTCCAGGTCAGGCTTGGGCATCTCTAGTTCCGGTGCCGACGATATGGCGAGACGACCGAAGGTGACCTTCAATCCTCCCCCGGAGGCAGCTGGGGGGACGAGGCCTGACCTAGACTCCAAGTTCTTCTATGCCTTCGATGCACAGAAGCCAACACAACAAGCCGCCCCGACCAAGCCGACGGCGCAGCTGCAAAAGTCGGCAACCTTTTTCTACGCAAATGGTGGCACGGTGCCGCACCGGGAGAACCCCCCACCTACGCCCTTCACGCCCGTGCTGGCCGCCGCCCCTACCCCGGATACTCCCCCGAGCAAATTTGTCTACGCAAATGCGATACCCGACCTGGTCCCGCCGCCACGGTCCGGGGCGAGCTCCGTGGTCTCGATGCCGACGAGGCTGCCAACCAGCAGGCCGGCATCCCTCATATCACAGGCACCGCACGCTTCTCAACGACCTATATCGCCCGTCAAGCTGTCGCCATACCTGCAAACCAAGACGGGCAGCACGCCTGCCATAGCCGCTCAGCGAGCCCCGCTCAGCACGGCCAACTCCGTTACCGGCCCAACAAGCCAGCGACGCTTGAACAACGACACAGCACCACGGACCGCAACAAAACCCACCCATACCCGAACTCCCAGCCTGACCATGGCCGATCCGCCTGCTGTAGCCAGAATCATCTCGGCACATAGCTCACTTCCCTCGTCAGAGGATTCCTCTCCGCTTCAGCCTTCGCCTCCTTCGCCTCCTTCCTTCGCCCCGATGCCAAGCAACCCAGCCACCAACGGCTTTGCCTCTCTTCTGCAGGCCGCCGACGACCTCGCCGAAGATGACGAGACCCCATCACCAGACTTGCTGGGCAGCCCGTCCAAGCCCTCGTCACAGGATGCGCAACTCAACGAGCTTGTTGCCAGCGCGCGACGGGAGCGCAAGGTCCAGGACTTGCAGATCACAAACGCTAGCCTAGAAGCTATTAACCGCACTTTGGAAAGGCAGTTGCGAAAACAGACAAACGAAATCCGGCGCTTCAAGCGGCTCTCGCGGTCTGGGCGGCTGAGCATCAACTCCATGGGCAGCCGGGTTGCGTCCGACTCGACGGTCGACGGCGGCGCCTTGGCCAGGGCCGGCATGGGTCTGGATGACCTGAGCGAGGAAGAGAGCGAGATGGAGGCGGAGGAGGACGAATTCGACGATGAGGACAGCATGTCTGGGTCCGCGGACTCGGCACAGCTGAGCCCCAACGCGATAGCGACGCGCGATGCACGGCACCGATTGAAGGATGAGCAGAGACTGCAATTGGACCTCACCAAGCACCAGCAGCTTCTCATCGACAGCCAGAAGATCAACCAAAGTCTGAAGAGGTGTTTAGGCTGGACCGAGGAGCTGATCAAGGAGGGCAAGCGAGCCCTCGAGTATCGCGTCCAGGTCAGCGAGGTCGAGCTCGGGGGGCGAGTCCTGGCACCCGAGGACATCGAAGCTCGGGAGGCCGGCATCAACATCGACGATATCGACGATGCTGACGATATCTACGGCGACCACGGCGAGGACAGCACCCTTCACGGGACGGAGGAGGGGGCAGAAGCACGGCTCGCTAGTTCGGCCAGCGCGCAGCAAGCTGGGGGCAAAGACGCGCAGGATAGGGACAGCGGGGTCGAGCTACCGAGAGACGGCGGGTGACGAGGCAAGCCGACCGACGGGACAGTAGAGTTTGACTCTGAATAATGACGGACCAAACTCGGCCGATGGACGATTTCACGACACCTCACCCCTCACCGAATCATAATTTTCTTTGCTTTTTCTGGGACGGCGCGTGTCGGTGGTGTACTTGTTTGTTGTCGCTATCTTTTGGAGTATTCCGCCTTCGCATTGGGCTTGGGTCATAGGGCCAATGATAGCGCCGGCTCTCCCACATTTTTGTTTGTTCATCTGTCCTTTTCTTGCTTTGTTATCACAATACCACCATAGGGCCTCGACCGAGTTCACGACAACGAGTCGATGAACAGCTTTCTTTTCTTGTTACGATTCAGGGGCCAACACGGCGAGCCCATCTACTTTTTATCCACGTTTTTTCTTTTGTCTATTTGGTTGAAAACCTCATGTAACACTAGATACCCAAGCATGGAAAGACATGCCGGGTAGGTGTGGAAATAGGGGCAACGGGGGCGCGTTTTGAAGTTGGATTATATTTTGCATCTGTCTCAACAATTACAGCACCCAGCCATTCCTGTCGACAATACACTGATATCCCGCGGCGGTCCATGGCTGGCAGCAAGCAGCCGAAAAAAGAAGATGAGGTTTTTGCGGTATTCGGTGGCGATCTAGACAACCGGACGGACGGCCAGAAAAGCAGACGGCGAGAGAGGGGAGAGACCGGGCAACCGGCGAGACATACATGTATGCCAGGGGCGGGATTTTCAGTTCGTCTGGAAAGACAGGAAAAGACTTGCACGGCTATAGCTAGACAGAGTCACGGAAAACCTTACTGGTACAAACCGGCTGGGAATAGAGGGCTGGGAGGAGCAAACCGAAGGAAGAAAGGGGTTTCTCCCCTACGTTGGTAATCATAATAAACCGGCGCTGTACTATGACAACCATGAACTACGGTGATGATCCCCCTGACGATACCTCTGTAATTACAGTGTGACTTGACCAGCCATTCGGCCCTCAGCTTGTATTGTATTCAATCGCATCCACTGCCTGTCTACCTTTTGACGGTCTTCACAGTTGAAAATGCATAGCATGTGATTACAATACATTCTAATCGACTATATAGCCGCCTCGAAAAAGGGGGGCGGGGGGTGGGACGGGGGGAGAAAACAACAGCAACAAAAGTAGAGGCGCTCCCAGTGAACAGAAAAGTAGAGTTTTACCTGATATATAAAAAAAGAAGAAAACCGAGGTAAATCCTCTCTTTGCTTGCTTCTAGGGGGTCATGCGCGGGTGAGTGTGTGGTGTGATGTGGCCTCGCGAGCCAGAGCCAGGGAATCTTCTCCTGGCCAGTTCGAGCGGTCGGTCTACCCCGACAGCCAAGGGCAATGAGGGAGAGGGGTATAAAACTCCCAGGCAGCCAAACAACAATCAAACAGCCCAGGGTGGATGGGCTGCGAGTTTCCTTCGTCAGAGGCCCATCCTCTCAAGAGATAAAAGAAAAGATTATAAAACAGCAGGCGTTTCTTTCCCCCGTGCTTCCACCCATTCACCTATCTTGTCTACCCCGGCCCATCCCAAGTCTACAGTCCCAGAGCAACAGCCCATCTAGCAACTCTACGAAGACGAGGCCTTGGGCACGTTTGGTGCGTCGGCAGCCGTGGCGGCAGCCGTGGCCTCCTTGTCGCTGGCCGAGTCGGCCGAGGACGACGCCTTGTCCTTCTTGGCATGCTTGTCCTTCTTTTTCTTGGACTCCTTCTCCTTCTTCATTGCCGCCTCGGCGACGAGCTGCTCGAACGCCATGTAGTCGCCCTCTTCTTCGGGGCTGCGCGCCGCCTGTTTTTTTTTGTCTGCGTCAGTATTGTGATTTGTGTACGCGAAAAGGAGGAAGGACTATGAAGAAGAGAACACATACCCTCGCGCAGATCTCGCCAACCAGCACCAGCGCCTGTGCCCGTTCCAGCCTCTTGGCCAGCGGCACCTTCTTGTCGTTGAGCACGGCGTCGCACACGTCCCTCAGCACGCTCTGGATCTCGAAGCGGCTGCCCCTCCAGGCGGCGGTGAGGATCTTGCCGGTGACGCGGCGCTCGTACTCGACCTTCTTCTCGTCGGTCCACTCGTCACCGCCGGCCTGCTCCATGCGCGCCATCTCCTCCATGCTCTGCTGCGCGTCGATGGCGCTGCTGATGGTGTTCCACGTGTCCTTGACGAGGGTGCCCTTGTCCTTCATCTTGCTCAGGAAGCCGCCCATGCCGAAGAACTTCTGGCTGCGCAGCAGCGCCGTCGCCTTGCTCACGTACGTGCCGCCGATGGCGTGGAGGATGTCGAGCCCGAACGACTCCATCTTCAGGTCCTCCACCTCGAGCCGCGTCTTCTCCTGGAACGCCCGCGTCACGTCGGCGCCCTTGTCCGTCTCGGTCCACACCGAGATGCGGTCCAGCAGCTTGCGCGCCAGCGTGTCGACCCGCTCCTGCCGGATGCGCGCGCGCTCCTTCTCGTAGGCGGCCAGCTGCTCGCGCTGCTCCTTCGAGAGCCCCGTCTTGGACTTCTTGTCCTTGCGCTTGAGGTCCGAGTTGGAGGCCGCGTCGTCGCCGCCGTCGTCCGAGGGCCGGTCCATGAGCGCCGGCCGGAGCGGGATCTGTGTGCGGCTGCCGGTGCGCGGGGTCGTGGTGCCGGAGGCGGGTGGGGAGGAGGGCGAGAGCGACGGGGTGGCGGTTGGCGGGGCCGAGGGCGCGCCCGGGAAGGTGGCCTTGTCGTCGGCGTCGGCGTCGCCGTCCTCGACGATGACGACGGGCGGCTTGGGGTGGGGCGCGTCGGCGGTCCCTGTGGCGCCGTCTGCTGGTGTTGCTGTTGATGTTGCTCCTGCTGCGGTCTTGAGGCTTTCCTTGACTGCGTCGCCGGTGCCGGGGAACTCGGAGTCGCCAGCCTCGGCGGCGAGCGCGGCGGCCTCGGCAGCGTCGATCTCGGCTTGCTCCTCCTCTGCGGCGGCCATGGTGATGTCCATGGTGGCGGTCAGGTCCTTCATAAGGCTGATCTCGCCGATCCAGTCGACAAAGGCCTCGCCGCCAAAGATGTTTGTGAAGAACTCGGCCGGATCTACGAAGCCCTCGGTCGGCCGGGCGGATTCCTTGCCATACTTGTCGTAGGCCTTGCGCAAGTCCGTGTCGGACAGCACTTGGTATGCCTCGCCGATGGCCTGGAACTTTGCGTGCGCGCTGGGGTCGTTGGGGTTCTTGTCTGTTGGGGGGGGGGGGGGAGGAGGTCAGCTTGAGCGGCAGAGGTGAACGGCACCGAGGAGCGGCTTACCGGGATGGTGGATGATTGCGAGTCTCCGGTATGCCTTCTTGATCTCGAGCTCTGTGGCGGCCGGCGTCACGCCGAGTGCGTCATAGTACGCGGTATCGACCACCATGGCGGCCACGAAGGAGAGTGCCTTGGTGTCTGGCGTGTGTTGGGGCTCGGTTCGAGCGTCGGTAACAGGTAGGTCGACAGAGGGAACCAAGGCGGGATGAGGTCGAGGCCTTTTTTCAGTTTCGCGCGGGTGCCAAAGGCAATGTAAGGGAGCAAGGAAAGGCAGGCAGGCAAGGTTGGTAGCTGCAGGGAGGTTGAGTCCTAGGTCGTTCGTTTGGTGGTATTAGAGCAGCATAGGAGGAGGGTGTAGGGCAGTCGAAAAGGAAGATCGACGTTCACCTGTCAAAAGATGGACTGGGAACCTGGAATACGGTTACGCCGTTTTCAACAAGCCGTGTCGGGGCCAAGCACAAGCACGCCTGCCTGACGCCGCCCAGCAGATTACGTAGCGGGCCCAATTACGCACGCCTAGCTGCTAGGCTGACCCGGTTGCGGGCTGTCCACACCTGACTTTTCAGGCTACCTATCGCGCTGTTACAGACCAAGCACCTGCAGTGGTACTGTGTTGGATGATAATTACAGCGCAATACCGATACATACCCAAGCCAAGTTCTGGCGGGGTTCCGTCGAGTCCAGTCCCGTGCTGGACGGTTACTCGACGAGTCCATGTTTGTAACGCCGTGAACTGGATTTCTATTTCTACCTCTACTTGAAACCGCTGCTTCCTTTTACCCAGTGCTGCCTTTTCTTTTTTTCTTTTTTTGTTCAACGCTTCGCTTCACAAACTGCCATCTCGCTCGCTCACATGTAAAGACGCTGGCTGCCAATGACGCTCGGTTAACGCGGTGCAACCCCGCCATCCATCGTCAACCCAAACCCAGGTTCACCAGGCTTCAGCCGCCGTGATGGGACAACCGAACCGGGTACCGAGGGAGTCGCCGATAAAATCATTGTTGATGCCGAGATGCCCGCTCCGAAACTCTGCGCAAATCGCCCATCATATCGATTCTATATACGAATAAAGTATAGCGAAGATGATAGATTTTTGTCTGCCCGACCTCTAGTGTAGGTCTACTGGACGCCGGCGGCCTTCATGCGCTCAAAGCACTTCTGGTACGCCTCGTGGATTTCGGGCACCTCGTAGCCGTACTCCTTCAGCTTGGTTGTCAGCTTGGTGGTGTCCAGCTTGCAGTTGCTGCGGCCGGCCTTGATGACCTTGGCCTGCTCGTCGAGGGTGAAGTTCTTCCACGTGAAGGACGGGCGCACAATGTCGCGGAACAGCGTCAGCACCTCGTTGTGCGAGATGGCGCCCGGGTTGGTGAAGTTGTAGATGCCCACCTCGCCGTGCTCGGCTAGCAGGATCGACGCCGGCAGCAGGTCCGTCAGGATCGTGTTGCTGTTGGGGATGTCGACCACGCGCTCATACTTGGCGATCTTGGTCACAAAGTTGCGCGGGTGCAGGTCGTCCGACACGGGCATGCGCAGCCGGAGGATCAGGCAGTTGTTGTAGTGCTTCATGACCTGCAGAGGAGAAGCGGGGGCCGCAGCAGTTAGCATAAGCATGGGTGGGCATGTTCCTGGGTCAAGTGTCGGCCACCAGCGCCTCGCTCACCTCTTCGACGTGGGCCTTGGTCATGGAGTAGAAGCTGCCGGCAAAGTTGGCCGCGTCCGTCTCGAGATAGCCGGGGCCGTCCCACGGGTGTGTCTCGTCGTATTGGTAGATGCAGCCCGTGGCGAAGACGGTGCAGTGGACGCCCTTGACGAGGCAGCAGTCGGTCAGGTTCAGGGTGCCCACGACGTTGGACCTCATGGTGGCCTCCCTGTTGTCCTCGCACCAGTCGACATTGGGGCGTCCGGTGCAGCCGGCCGCGTTGAGCACGTGGGTGGGCTTGACCCGCTCCAGCTCGGCGAGGACGGCCTCGCGGTTCTCCATGCGGATGGTGGTGGTGTAGACCTCCTTGCCCTGGCCCTCGAGCAGCGCCTTGAGATGTCCAGCAACCCAGCCCTCGCCACCCCAGATCAGGAAGCGGTTGCTGGCCGGGGCCTGGGCCCCGTTCGTGCTGGTGGTTGCCGTCATGGTCGGTGGTAGAGGAGTAAGCAGCAGCGCTTTAGCTGGCACGTTGGGTATCTCGAGATGGGGGCCGGTGAAGCAGTCAATGGTCGAGATAAGCGAGCAGGAGGATTCCTACAGATTGCTTGCTGAGGGTCGCAGGTGCTCACGGAGAGGGGAAAGAGGAGGGGGAAGCAGCAGCTGTGGGATTACGAGACTCAGGGGTTAGACGGTGAGGACAGACGGACAGACATTACGAGGCATAGGATGGGATGTGATGGCTGGATGGGCTGAGGCGTCGTGGACGTCGTTGTTCGAGACCACAGTGGTACATCGGCGATACCGCCTTTTAGTCGCGATTGCGTGCAGACGCCAAGTATCTCCGGGGTCGTCGGTTGACCACCACCCCTCGCATGCGATAAGTCCGCTTTACCAAAGACGGGGAGCTAAAGCAGGCCCGGAAAGGGGTCTCGAAATCGACAGCGGAACAGCGGGAGCAGGGGAGACGTGCAGATGCCGACCAGCGACTGGCTGGCCTTGCAATTATTGGACGCGGTCAGAATCGATTGGGACTGAAGTGAACTGAACTGCTTCCACCCCCTCCAGTCTCCAAGTCCAGCCACGTCTGACGCGACAGCAAACGGGCATCAGCCGCCTTCCTCACTTGGCTGTCAAAGGAGTAAACGAGGAGCGAGGAACGAGGATGCCGGCAACGGTGTCAGAACCTTGGGCCAGCCCAGCAGCCAGGCCCACCGTCGATTGGCCCAAGCTCATCGGGAACAAGAGCGGCCACAAGAAGCAGGAGGGGCAGAGTGGGCAGCAAAGAGAGAAGCAAAGAATCAGAAAAGTGAATCAGAGAAAGCGGAGTGGTGGGGCGGCGCTGCGTAGAAAAGAATGGAGTCTTTGGCTGAGACAGTGCAGCCTGCAGGGACAGCGCTGCTGCCGCATGAGAGAGCGGTGGGCATGAGGCAGGCAAGACAGGACCACCCTAGGGGATACACCGAATAGAATTGTGTGTGCATTTAATTCTGAATCAGGTCTCAAATCAGCGTTGAAGAAATCCGGGAGTCAAAAACCTCGCCTGCCGATGAGAAATTCGCCCGGCCCAACTCTGAACACTCTTTAATTCTTCAACGATTTTTTCCTTGGCTTCCTGGTTGGGACTGAGCGACCTCGAGGGGATCCTGTCGATATCGGCATGCTGCTCGTTTGCCTGCCCAGCTCGAATCGTCGTCATCTTCGACGCTGAGGAAGCTTGCAGCCCAACTCAAGCAGTGCACCGGGCAGGGCGGGGGAGTGCGGTGTGCACTCACTGCACTGCGCCCTGCGCCCCTTCCGAGACGGTGTCCGACGGGCGGGCGACAGCTTGTAAAGCCAGCAACCAGCAGCTAACCGGCAGCCATCCCACCAGCCATGGCAGCCGTCTGGCGACGCGTCGATGCCGTCGTTCAAAGTTCGAATCGGCTGTGGCAGGTATTCCTCCCACACACCAGAACGCTGCGTTGACGCCACAGTCCAACTGCTTGGTGCATCTCGTCTTTGGGGGGGCGCTTTGGGTTAGCTCGATCCTGCTCACTCAGGAGTAGCGCCATTGGCCAATGGGAGCCCGAGCACAGTTGCTTCGCGTGCCCTTGGCCTGCGCCCGCCCAGGAAAGTTACTCCAGGCCCCGGCTGACTTTTGCCGCTAATTTTCCTGCTTCTCCCAAAATTTCCTACCTTACCCTCCATTACCCGCTCCCGCCCAGCGCAGTGGTCAGTGGTCAGCCAAACAACAGCTCCCTTCTCCAGCTTGCTCCAACTCAATCCCGGCAGAAGTCGAAATTCGTATGGAGTCGCGTCCCGGACCCATATCCTCTCCTTTTCTTTCTCGCTAACCTCCACGTTGTCTGGTCTTCTCTCTTGCATCGTCCCCGTCCCCGTCATTTTGCCTTGCCTTTGCATCTCCATTCCCAAGCCTACTCAACTTGGCATTTGAAGACCGAAGCAAAGCTAGGAAACTAGCAAGTCGATCCTTGCAGTTCAACATCGAGGGTTCTGTTGTTTTTTTCTCTGTCCTCTGGCACCTCAGTCCGGTCCCTTTACCCACACCGTCCTTTTTTCCACGCCACGAGGCGTCTGGATCTCTCCGCCCAAAAGCCCATCATGGTGGCTGCCTCACAGGTCCTCTACTATCTGGTGCGCCCGACCCAGCTCAGATCCATCATACAATGGTATGTAATTGACCCCCCTGATCCCCACCCACCGCTCGCAGTCGGCCTGCTAACAGCGCACCGCAGGAAAGTATGGCATGAGCCTGTCCACAAGCGCGACCCCTCGAAAGAGACAGCGACGGAGAAGGCATGCTTCCACTACCTCAACCTAACCTCGCGGTCGTTCTCGGCCGTCATCCAAGAACTCAATCCCGAGCTCCTCATGCCCATCTGCCTATTTTACTTGGTGCTGCGCGGGTTGGACACCATTGAGGACGACATGACGATCGACATCGCCACAAAGGAGCCGTTGCTCAGGAACTTTGCCCAACACATGGAGGAGGACGGGTGGACCTTTGACAAGAACGGCCCCAACGAGAAGGACCGCGAGCTTCTGGTCCACTTTGACGATGTTGTCGCAGAGCTCAAGAAGGTCAAGAAGCCATACTACGATGTCATCAAGGACATCACCATCCAGATGGGCAACGGCATGGCCGACTACGCCCTGAACGCCGAGCAGAACATCAACGGCGTCAATACCGTCGAGGAGTACGAGCTGTACTGCCACTACGTGGCCGGCTTGGTGGGGGAGGGCCTGACACGCCTGTTTGTCGAGAGCAACCTGGCCAACCCGCAGCTGTTGGTGCGCATGGACCTGACCGAGAGCATGGGCCAGTTCCTGCAAAAGACAAACATCATCCGCGACGTGCACGAGGACTACCTCGACAAGAGGCGCTTCTGGCCCAAGGACATCTGGAGCAAGCACGTCGACACCTGGGACGATCTTTTCAAGCCCGAGAACCTCCAGAAGGCGCTCAACTGCAGCTCTGAGATGGTCCTGAACGCGCTGAAGCACGCCGACGAGTGTCTGTTCTACATGGCGGGCATCCGTGACCAGAGCGTCTTCAACTTCGTCGCGATCCCCCAGAGCATGGCCATCTCCACCCTGGAGCTGGTGTTCCGCAACCCGGCCATCTTCAACAGCCACATCAAGATCACCAAGGGCGACGCGTGCTCGCTCATGACCGAGTCGACACAGAACCTGCGCGTGGTCTGCGACGTGTTCAGGAGGTACACCAGGAGGATAGCCAAGAAGAACGACCCTAAGGATCCCAACTTCTTGGCTATCAGCGCTCAGTGCGGCAAGGTATATGATTTTCCCGTCCGCATCACATTGATAGACACAGGGCTGACAACCGCAACAGATCGAGCAGTTTATTGAGTCGATATTCCCGACCCAAGACCCCAAGAAGATTGCAGCGGGTAAGGCCAAGGAGAACCCTGACGCCCAGATGGATACTGGCGAGGCTTTCCTCCTCATTATGGCTGTGCTGCTTGTTTTGGGAGCAATGGGTGCTTTGATGGTACGTCTTCCGGCTTCGGGCCCTCTGCTCATCGAGGCCGCCACTTGGGCAAAGACCTTGCTAACCTCTCCAGGTTGGGATTGCGTGGTTTTTCGGAGCAAGATTTGACGGAGCCGTCCGCCAGCTCGACAGCGTCGTCAGCGCTACCGCGAGCGCGATCGGCTCCAAGCTCGGACACGAAGAGTTGTGATCTACTGACCGGGACGGGTCCCGACCTCACACATATGAACCATACGCTATATCATGCCATGCCTTCAGACTTAGCGACCATGAATACGATGACGGGCGACTTGGGCGATTTTTTAGCAGCAGCCAGAAGGCTTAGGACACGGATTCTCTTTTTCTTCCCTTGACCTTGGTGCCGATGCACAGGCTCAGGATGCTAATACAATACTAACAACTTAATACAAGGGCTTTGGCCCCCATTCTCTGTTTGTCCGGGTATTTGGATACCTTGGTGTCAAGGCTGGATGCTGAGGCGGTAAGTATGGTCCTTTCTCCTGGGAGGCATGAGTGGTCTGCCCTTTGCGCCGTGATATGAGGGTAACCTCCACAGATTGAGACGCGTCAATGGTCTCATCATCTGGGGATGGGATTGGCCGACGAGGAGGGATCGGGGGGATAATAGCACGGATGTCAAATTACAATCCAAGTCGTCTCCCCCTCGGGGAAGGATTGATGACTGCGGTTGTGCCGAAGATGTGCTGAAAGCAAACTACAAGTAGCCTGGTATCCGGGCACGCTGCCAACTGGCTTCCGAGACTCTTCTCGGCGCGGGAGCTGTTGGTGGTGGATTGTTGACATTTCTTCGTTTCGATTTTTTACGATGGTGATGTGTATGTGCACTAGTGGGGGTTTAGTCTCCTCCAGAACGTATGATGTGTTCTTCAGATATCTTGCAAATAATAATAAAACTCTTGTCTCACTCACTACCTTGCCCCTTGGTCACTTGTTCCTGGTGTACGAAAGCCCAGCGTTTCACCCTTGTTGTGATCGCGCGCGGAACAAGGCTCGTTGTCGCAAAATGCCTTGTCATTTGCTACGGCCATCACGCTGCATAGATGGACAAGGACGACATGAATGACTTGTCAGGCGCTGGACAATAATAGCCCCCGGTGTTTGCCCGTCCGACAATCCTGCATCGAATATGCCTTGGGAGGCCGACAGCGTCAAACAAGCCGAGTTACAGCTTCACAGTTTACACGTAAGCTTGTGGGGTGTCCGTCGTCACGGCTGAGGCGGTGATGAATCGCTTCGGATGTACTGCAGCGCATAGGCTACTGCTCAAATCGTTTTCGTAATGTAAAATAAAATCGTGAGGTTTCCTTGTATTAGTGTTATTCATATCCTGCTTCACCGAATGATAGGATTGTCGAGGTCTTGCATATCGTCATAACGTACTACATTAGGTAAAGAGGTAAACGTGGTCAAACAAGAACGTCGGCACTACTGTTCTCTTTACCCATTCTACGATTTCATTCCCGTGCCGCGATCTCAGCTCCTGTGTCGTCTTCTTTCTTCTTCTTTGCGTTTATACAACATCCCATGTTCTATGTACGATTCGTCGTTGCATTTCCAGTCGCTAAACGCCATGTTCAACAAATGACTGACACTTGGATTAGGACCTCCCCATAGTCCTTCAACACAACGCAAGCCGGGATCGACGCCGACTTCCTCAATCAAAGCATCAAATAAAATATCATGGTCTAGTATTGCCGAGATCTATCGTTCGAAACCAGACCAGATAGCAAATATAAACGGATTTTGTCCGGACTGAAGCTCAGTCAGGCATGAATATACACAGTTCAAGAAGCTCGCTCAGGCGACCGCAACATCACCCTAAAGGCCTCTACGCCTAGGTGCACATACGCATGGCAATGGCGATGCTGTCGATAATAGACAATAAAATAAATGGCTTCTCGCCTTGGTCCCTCTTTTGAAGACCCGCGCACTTATTTCTGGCCGTTGTTGGCAATAAGGCTGGTGGTTCCCGCAACATTGTTGCTGACCTTGGCACCGGTGGCGGTAGCAAGCTCCTTGATCCGGTTCACCACCGCCGCAGGGTCAGTGATTTTCTCCAGCGCCATCAGGTAGGCGGCCAGGCCGGCGACGTGGGGGCTGGCCATGCTAGTTCCGCTCAGCGACTCGCTGGCCGTGTTGCTGGTGATGCCGACGCTGAGAACGTTGACGCCGGGGGCGAAGATATCGACGAGGGGTCCGAAGTTGGAGAAGGAGGCGCGGGCATCGGTGCGCTGGTCGATGGCACCGACGCAGATGGCCAGCTCGGCGGAGCCGGGGGACGTGTTGGCCGTGTCTTGGTTCTCGTTGCCGGCCGCAACGACGGGGACGACGCCGGCAGCCGAGATGGCATTGATGGCTTGGTTGACGGCCTTGGACTTGGATCCGCCCAGGGACATGTTCATGACGGCCTTGCCGGAGAGTCCAGATGCAGTGGCGTTTTGGGCAACTGAGTCTAGTTAGCCGGGACCGTGTCTCTTGGCGTGACGCGGAAGGATCGGGGAATGCTTACCAAAGTTCATGCCGGCAATTACCCCCGAGTTAGTGCCGGATCCATCCTTATCCAGCACCTTGACGCCGACGATCTTGACCTTCTTGGCGACACCGAAGGTCGCGCCGCCAATAGTTCCGGAAACGTGACTTCCGTGGCCGTTCTCATCGGTGTCCTATATCAAGAGTGTAAGTGGGTTGTCCAGCGGGAAACCATGCCGGGTGCGGTGCTACTCACAACATCGTTGACAAAGTTCGCCGCAAATGTTGCCCGGCCGCCAAACTCTTCGTGGGTGACAAGGACGCCCGTGTCGACCACAAACGCGGTGATTCCCTCGCCGGCGGTGCTATCAAAGATATAGCCCTTGTTGCCCGCCGCGGAGTGGCTCAGTCGCGCCAGCCCCGTGGTGGCGGCACCCTGCAGGAGCCTCGCATTGAGCTTGATGTACGCATCCTGCTCGATGTAGCTGACTTCTTCGGCTGCGAAGATCTCGTTGATCATACGGTCGTCCGCCTCGAGCGCCAGTGCACGCCATTTGCCCATCTTGAACTGGTTGACGACAGTGGAGAGGAGATTTCCGGTGAGCGGGCTGCGCTTGCCAATGTTGCGCTTGGCTATCGACTTGATGATGCTGGCCTCATGGAGATCAACAATATCGTCGGCAAAGGTGTTGTTGTAAACCACAATGTACTTGTGCGGGATAGCGTTGGTGATGTCCGGGTTCGCTACGGGCACACCGATGAAGAAGTCGCTCTTGACGGGGTCCGGACTCGGGCGGGCAGATACACCGAGGATGGAGAGCACAAAGGCCGCCGTGAAAATTAACCGGCCGGCCATGTTGATTGTTTTGGTTGGTTGCTGTGAGAGATCAAACGAGCGGACAGGTTGGACCCTGGGCTGTCACCGCCGAGGGAGACGAGGAGTTATAAAAGAGAGAACGAATACAAATGGCTTGTCTGAACTGGCTTTGCGTTGCACGGCAAGGTGAAAACAAACAAAGACTGTTGTTGGCCTGTATCAGAGAGCCGGTCAAGAATGGTAAAGAACGTAGGGTATATGCACAGCAATACACGAAACAAGAAAGGAGGTGTGGAAGGCGATCAAGTACACCGTAGCCCAAGGACAAGAAGGATGAATAGAAGAAGCAAGCACAAGAAGAGATAAACAAGTCAACACTGGCTGAACAGAGGCACTCAGGCAAGTATTTAAGACGGCACACAGACAGCGCATGAAGATGCGCGGGTCCCTGCCAGGCCCCTTTGGCGGAAATGGGAGTAGCAACGGCTTGGCAGGTTTGGGCCAGAATGAATGCAACGGTCAGGGGGGGACCAAGAAACGGCCACAGTGGAGGACTGGAGATGGCCGCGACTGCAGCAGAGCGCGCAGCACCCTCCTGGCCCACCCTTCTAGACCCCCGGTCGCCAAGTCAAACGGCGTGTCCTGAGTTGCTAACAAGGGAAATCGTCCGCAGCTTGTAACTCACGAGTCGGTGTCGACGTCGGCTTGGTAGTTTCGACGCGATATAGGCGAGAGAACCCCTCCAAACTTCAAACGCAGCAGGATGAGATACAAAGGTATTGTAGCCGCGAGATTGGCTGGGGGGCCGCAACCCGGTGCTTGCGGGCGCTCGCTCTCCGCGCTGGCCGGTTCCTACTGCTGCTGGCCATCATCATATCATTGTTCCCATCAGAGAGGGAGAGGAAAAGAGGCGCCACGTGAAATTCGGGTTGGGAACGCCACTTGGAGGGGTTGCATGGCAGATCTTCTCCAGATCTACAGCCGTACGCTACGCAGACGCAGACGCAAGGCGGTTGTGAAGCTGCGCCTCTGGGGTGAAGTGCGATCCTTGCTGCTCTATCAGAGACAGGGCTTCATTTGTGATAGTGCCAGCGCTTCATGCCTTTCCAGAAATCGCATGGGCGGTCGGGCACATTGCAAGAAGGAAAGACGGCATGGGCCAACGCTGGTTGGTGACAGGTTCCGAGGCCTGGAAGGGATCTGTAATTGTGCCTGTCAGTGTCCTTGGCATGCATAGGGTTGGCGACCGCCGCAGGGGACCGACCCCGGGGCTAGTCTGGCCCTGCAATCAAGTGAGCAAACGCTCTCGACCAATCGACGCCCAGGTGCGACCACGGTTGTATTCATGAGGCTCAGAGGCGCCGAGACGCCTGGTTAGGAACTCGGCAACGAACGACGACAGACGGCGACGACCAACACTCTGAAGCTTGTTGGGTGGAGGGAAGACCGGGCATGACAAGGCCGAGTCTGTATTCCGAAGCCTGAACCGCGGTGGCGTCGGAGGACGACATACCGACCGACGGCCTGCGCCAACGCGGGCCAGGAGCATGCTGGCTCGACGAGAGGGCAAAGATGCGAGGGCAAGATGCGACACGGAGCGTCGTCAGTGGCAGCCATGGCAGCCGAAGTAGGTGCCTGATGCTGGAGTGCATGTCGTCAGGAAACATTGGAGAGTGGAGTCTGAAAGGTGGGATGGTGGAGGAGAAGTTGGTGGAGTGGTGGGATGCTGGGGTGGTGGAGCGAGGAAACTGGAACCGCGAGGGATGCTGTTGCCGAGGATTGCAGTCTGAACTGCTTGGCTCCATCTCAACCCAGATCTGACTAAGCCCGATCGATCTCGTCCCGACTGAAAACATGGCGAACTCAAACAATCAATCGAACGTCCATACGGGGCGCCGGGGGAAAGGCACCAAACCAGTCGATGATGGTGAAAAACAGGGTGCCGATGAGGCGAGGCGGCGCGAGGTGAGCATTGAGTTGAGCACTGAACACGGAGGGGCCCCCTGCCATCAAAACACCGGGTAGACCCAAGGCATGCAGAGTGCAGCAAGGCGACGCACCTGAGCGGCGCCGCGGCGGTTGGCTCGCTGGAGTCTGGACGCACTCCGACACAGTCAGTAGCAGTCTGAAACACCAGTGGAAGTTGGGTTTCCCCACACACGCGCTAGGGTTCGTTTCGTTGCTCGCCGAGCGCTACCGTGTCGTTGTGCTGGCTCGCTGGGCGCTCTATTGCAGTGCGTGCAGAGTCGATAATTAATATGGATGGTGTTCTGCAGGATGAATCCATGTTCTTGTGCGAACCGAGCGGAGCGAAACGGCCTGGGCGACAAAGACAAGGCGGTGCGAGAGTTGAGATGGCATCGCCAAGCCGACACGATCGCCTCGCGGGTTAGGATATCCTGTACTATTCCCACTCCCAATATCCACTGTCTCGCAAATGCCCAAGGGCTGTTGTCCAAAAGCGTTTGATGCAGCAAATGTAGTCGTGGACAGCGGCAGCGAGAGTGCATTGACAAAGCTCCATGCTACTATAAATGGACATCGGCTCATCCTGGAGAGTCAAGCAGCTGTGGATCATATCATGTATTTCACGTCTTTCGGTCTCGGCTGAGGCACGAGCGTCTCCCTTTTAAAGCCTCCGGGACCTATGTACGTCGAAAGGATCCTAACCTGGAAATCCCCACGACCCTTATACGCAGAAGCCGAGTGCCAGCCAGCTCGCAACACACGATTTCTCTGCCTCGCAGACAACATGAGCGCAGGCTCGGGGCTATGGCTTGGCTGCAGCGAACAACGGTATGGATCAGGCGCTGCAATACAGGAGTACTGCGCGTGCCTTACGTCATTGCTGCTCAAGCAGCCGCGACGCCGAACCTTGGAGGCCGCTACCGACGATATCATGCTTATCTGCCGTGCCTGGCCACGCTGCCTCGGTGCCTGGCAAGGCAAGGCATCATCTCGAGAGACTTTTATGAGCAGCTAGGTTCGAGAACGGAGACGGCCTGTGGGATGATGAATTGATGATGTTCGCCGAGGAAAACGGCGACACCTGACATGCTCCGAGGAATCTACTCTAGAACAGTCGTTCATATTGGAGGCACTGAGATCCGAGGAAAATGGATAAGAAAAAGGATGGAATTCGTCCACATTGGCATGATTCGCTGGCGACAGGTGGCTTTTCGTGGAGGTAGCCTCTTTTTGGTGCAAGCCGTAACACCAAGATGCCGTTGGCCTTGGGATAGAAACAGAAGGGGAGCGAGGTATGTAGAAAGAGGACACCGACTGAGGCACGCAGGGCACGCAGGGCACGCAAACAGTTCGTTCCAGGCAGGGCAATCAATCCAATTTACGCGGTCGGTCGGGCTGTGCGCGCGCGAGCGTGTGTGCGGCGACGACGGCGGCAGCGGCACGCCTCGTCTCATGCATCGTCTGGAAAGGTAAAATCCCAGGCGGTCGCTGTGGCAAGCAAAGCCTGGTTCTCGATCCCCCCCCGTCTTGGTGTCCACCGTGTCATTCATTGGGAAGTCGACTTTTGTGACCTTGACTGCCTCCGATCTCCAACAAACCCCAAGGGATGGGATGGGACGGACGAGAATTAATCTCGTCACTTTTTTTAGGGTCGTTTTAATTTTCATTATATCTACCTACCTTGCCCCCCTACCCCGTGCGCACCGAACGAGTACGATTGCATTCACCAAGACACACACACACACCCATGGTCCATCGCTGGTCGCAACGCACTGCATTTCAATCCAGAACAACAAGCCCTCCTAGCCATATAACCTTATCGTCAGCCGGCTCTCGCTACGAGGTTTAAACTCTATTGGATGTGCAAGTGCAGCGCAGGCCACCGTATCGAGCAGGTACCTTCATGCGCCAATCCAGCCCAAGGTCGTACGCAACCTGACCAACTAAGACAGCCGACTAAAGCACCCCCTCGCGGGCGGCCCATCCTCACGCGACACCCTCCTCAACTGCAGTCAGGTTTTGCTGCGTCCTCTGCCTGCGCCTGCGCCTGCGTCTGCGTCTCGTCTGCAGCAAAAAAAAAAAAGCAAGAACCGAGCCCGACAGCGAAACGAAAGCAACAGAGAGAAACCAAAGCCGTCGATGGGCTGATTCTCGCCACGGCCTCCCTGTCTTAACCTAGCCTGTCCGTCCGTCTGCCCAAGGTACTCCCGGCCGACTTTCTCGTCCCGACCACAGCCCCGACGAAGCAAACATTATCGAGTATCGACCCCTCGCTACCTTACTCACGATTTTGCCCTCCATCTCTGTACAATCTATCACCTACCTATCTCTACAAAATCGAAAGGCCGACTCTCCTGCCATGGTCCTGGAACCCCCGGACGACTAAACTCGACATCATATTGCTGAATTAACCCCCCCCCCCCCCCCCCCCCAAAAAGAAGGCAATGGCGGCACCCGACGGTGCAATGTTTTTCGACGAGGACCACGCAGAGCCTCTTACGATCGACACCCGAATCATCAGGACCGAGCGAGCCCAGTCGATAGACGAGGATGAGGGGAAGGCGACGGTCGAGTTGGCCTCGATCATGACCACGGCCTCCAACCCTGTGTCCCCGGGCCCATCAAGTCCGCCGCTTGACCAGGTCCGGATGCAGGACTTTATCCCCCCCACGCGACCGAGCAGTACGCCTTTTCCGCAGCCCGAGCCGCGCAGCACAGACCTCCGATTTCTGGGCTGTACGACGGACGCCATGGTGGACCTGGACGACCCAGACCTCTCTGGACTATTGGTAGCACCGCCGCCCAGCAGCGAGGGCGGAAGCGAGGGCGACGTCGAGGTCGAGGCTGAGGGCGGGATCGGGGTTGAAGGTGACCTCAAAAGCGAGGGCGAGAGCGAGGACGAGGGCGACGGCGTCGTCGAGGCCGAGGTCGAGAAGAAGGGCATGAACCTCAACGACCTCCCCGCCGAGATACACGAGTGCATCCTCGACCACCTGTTTGGCTTCCGGGTCTCTCCGACATCCAAGAGTTCGATAAGGCGCTGGGGGACAGCACTGCGGCATTCGAGGAGGAGAGAATTGTCCGAATTATCGCTCGTCAGCTCGGCGTGGAAAGTCCTTATCCAAGAGCGACTATACCGGCACATCAAGCTTAAAGCCACCGTCGAATCGCTGCGGGAATCGTTTGCCTACTTCTCTGAACATCCCCACCTCCGGCCGTACATCAAGCACATCGACATCTGGTTCCCCGTCTTCCAGCCCAAATATGGCCCCTTGGCGCTGTCGGCCACCAGCACGCTGCCCACCGTCACGGCCGACGGCCTGACCAACGCGAGCTACGTGCTGCCCATGGACAACTGCTCGCTGGAGGAGGCCTTCTACTTCGTGGCCGAATGCTTCCCGGAAGTGTGCGTCATGACGCTGGAGGGCGGCGAGCGGCGCAAGGCGCCCAAGGTGCGGCACTGGGTGCGCGAGACGGACCGGCAGCCGCGCGTGATGCCCAAGATCGAGACCGTCCGCACGCTCATCTGCAAGGGCCAGTGGAACCTCATCCGCGGCGAGGACGACTACGAGACCATCGTATCGGCGCTGCCCAACCTGCAAGAGTGGCACGGGTCCTACAGCAAGCCCAAATCCAAGAGCTACCTCACCATGGCCGACATCCTGTCGAAACCGATGCGCCTGACGACGCTGAACCTCTGCATCGAGGGCGACTACCGGCGCGAGCTGTCGTTCCCGACGTACTTCCTCAAGGCGTCGAGCAAGGTGCACTTCTGCTCCAAGCTGGCGCTGGCGGCCGCGTCGCCGGCGCTCGAGCACCTCTCGTATACGGGCCGGGTATGTAAGCAGTTCTTCATCGACCTGATGGCGAGGCAGAAGGACCCCCGGCTGGCGCGGCTCAAGTCGGTGGATTTGACGGTCAAGAACTGCTGCAGGCAGGTGACGCATTGGAACGAGTCCGGATCAGGCATCACGGACATGAACTTTATCAACGCGTTCGAGGCGCTGGTCCTCGCGGGCATCCGCGCCCTGGGCAAGCTCAAGACGGTCGAATACCTCCGCATCCGCTATGTCGATCTCGGTAGGTTCCCCTCTATCTCTATCCACCCCCCCCCCCCCCCCCCCCCCCCCCTATCCAACCATTTCATGTTCCATGCGTAGAAGAGGGGATAATGCGATGCTAACACGCATCCAGACTCACCGGTCCCGCCGCTCAACCCTTACTTCGTCCTGCGCAACGGATGGTGCTCGGGCGTGTGGAGCGACGCCATCGTGGCCGAGCTAAACCGCGTCCGCCCGACGGCCCGCTTCGAGGACCTGGCCGAGTCGTTTGGCGAGGTCGGCTATAACAAGGACGGCCGCATGACCATCAGCCCTGACTTTCCAAAGTCTAAGGCGCTGTCGCTCAAGCTGTCCAACTACGCCCTGCTGAGCGGCGGCATAGCGACCAGCTAGCGGCGGCGGCGTCGACGCGAGCCCCCATTCTGTGTTTGCTTTTGTGTGTTTGTTGTTTGTTCTGTCGGTTATAGAGCGTGGTGTTTCTGGTCAAAATTGATACGGGGTATGGATGGATATGGGGCTGCTGCCAGCCCCTCAGCGGATGGCGTGGATGGTTTGCGGACGGGTAATCGGTAATAGAGTTGGGTTTTGGCGTCTCTGTCGGGCTCGAAGCCTCGCTCATGTCAAAAAAGCTTTGGGTTCGGTGGCATGTTGTTTTGTTCTATATCTTATCTCTCTGTCTGTAGGAAGAATCTGGCGGGTGGATCGGATGAAGAGATGGGCTCGTGATTTTCTTTCTTCTGACTTTCTCCTCCCTATCTCCCTTTTTGTGCTCTGATGGAGCTGGACTGGGGGGCGGGAGACGGCATGGATCGGCTGGGGGCACTCGGATGAGGAGATAGAGGGTTATGGGTGGAGTTTGAAATGGTTGATTGACTGGGAAAGAGAGGAAGAAGCTCCATGGAAGCGTAGCACGATATGGTCCCAAGATAGGTACCTTCCTTGCCTAGGCTCTGCTTGTATTCCAGTCCCTAGGTGTGACGGCGCTGGTTCGATATACAAGTCTGGGCGGTTCATAGCGGTGCATTGGTAGTTCTGATTTGGTCCAAGCATTGTTCAAGTTGTTCCTTGTTCGGGCGATATCATACTCGCGTCTGAGTACCTATGCATTGACATCTGGTGCACGTGAACGGCAATAACCACAGATTGAAGATATCAGGATCCAATGCCCCTTTCAGTATCCAACTATGGCCTGTTTCTCTGCTTCCGTGATGCATGGGCTAGGATCAACCCGAACCTCGCTCACCACTCGTTATCATACAGTATATACAGTCGCATCATCCACTCACAACACCGCGCCCTCCCCAACATCGCCGACAATGACGCCCAAGATCCAGCAGTTCACCAAAAAGAAGCCCAGCGACGCAACCCACAGCCCCGGCACGAAGGTGCTCCTCCCCAAGAACTCCAGCTCATAGCCCTGCTGCAGCCACAGCGCCTGGCCGCCCACCCACAGTGCCAGCGCGGCCAGGCCCAGCCGCCTGTCGCGCAGGAACGAGGACCCGGGCAGGTACAGCGGGAGCAGCACCATGTACCAGAGGAAGTACTGGCTGGTGCACACCTTGTTGAAGGTGACGAAGGCGAAGGTCTGGGCGAGCATGGCGGAGGGGAGGGATTTCTTGGCCAGGGCCAGCGGGATGAGCACGGTGGAGAGGAGCAGCTGGGGGAGGAAGGCGAGGGATTCGATTTGGAGGGTTTTGGATGGGTGAGGGGAGGAGGAGGAGGAGGAGGAGGAGGAGGAGAGGGAAGAGGTCAGGTAGAGCTGGGTGTTGTAGGGGGAGAAGTTGTGGCGGTGGTCGATGCGGGTTACGTGGTGCAGGTAGGTGTGGGTTAGGAAGGGGGTGCCGTGGCTGGGTTTCGTTAGCTTTTTGTTTGAGGCTCTTGATGGGATGGGGGATGGGGCGATGCTTACAGGATGAACATGGCGGCGTTTAAAAGGAGGAACGTGAGGAGGCTGATGACGGCCAGCTGGATGCGGGCGGGCGTGATGAAGGACACGATGCGGTTGATCCAGGTCACGTTGCTGGTTTGCTTGCTCGCCGCTTTTGTTGGTGCCTTGGATCCAGCAGCCATCCTCTCCCGGTCCATCCACCACACGATCGCCGGCGCGTAGATGAAGGGGTAAATCTTGAAGTGCACGCCGAAGCCCAGCAGCAGGCCCGCGAGCGTCACCCGCCGCGCCAGCACCGCCCACAGAAGCGCCGTCACCAGAACGCCGAGCAGGCCCTCGGAGCTGCCCCGGGTGCTGATGGCGGCCACCATGGGGTTGAGCAGCCAGATGGCGGCAAACTTTCGCGCTCTGGCGGCGTCCATCCCGGAGATGGCCCGGCTGGTCTTGCCGGTACTACCCATGGTCAAGATGCGCTCGAGCAGCCAGCCGGCCACGAGATCGGCAGTGGCAAAGAGGACCTTGCCCGAGTGGAAGAGCACGGCGTCCCAAAAGGGGTTGCCGGTCGTCTGGGCCGTGGGCAGCAGAAGCCAGGCCAGCACGGGGGTGTAGCGGTACGTCTCGCGCGCGTAGGGGCTCTGCCCGCGCGACACAAAGCGCGCCGCATCGGTGAAGACGAGATAGTCGATGTCGGTGTATTTGAGCGGCGAATTGGCATCCTGCCAGAGCCCGTAGAGGAGAAGCACGGCGCGGAGGAGCGCGGCCGAGAGGTAGAGCGGGAGTGGCCGGTGGAAGAGGGATGCGACGATCGAAGGTCCAGGCGGTGGCGCTGCTACTCCTCTCTTTTGAGCGACGTGCTTGTTGGTGCTTGCAGCCATTTTGTTCCTGTTTTTATTTTGCTGGCTTGAAACAGACAAGGACTGGATGACACTTGGAGGTGCTGCAGCGGCCGTCACCTCATCTCTCCACGGTTGAGCCTTCCTCGTGGATTGCAGCTGCTGTTGCTCCAACTTCCACCAATTTGAGGAATGAACACCCGAAACTGCTTAGAAAGAATTTCCCTGCAGTTGACGTCGTGCTTTTCGTTGTTATCCAATTGACAAGGAAATTTTCCAAGATTTCATGACCTGACTGGAATCACCAAGCTCACATCGGCTTTCAAGTGACGTTGAACAGCACGTCCCACCCTGGCAATTTCCCAACTACAAGCAACACACCCTAGGGTGGGTATATCTCTCTGCGTCAGACATCATCGCATTGGACAAGCACCTGAAAAATGGAGGACGAGCAGCAGCAATTTGAGAACAAGCCGCCTGTTCTCATCACCAACGACAAAAACATGTCTGGATTCAAGCGCGACCGGCAGGGGAATGCAAAGAAGTTCGATGGGCCGAAGCCGGCGCCCAAGCCCAAGTCGATCGTAAGAAACGCATACACACCCCTGTTTGAGCATTTGCGCGACGAGCTCGACGAGCACCACGACCGCCGCGATCGCATCGGCAAGGCGTCGCGGGACATCACGGCGCTGAGCAAGAAGATGTGAGTGTGGCTTCAAAATGTGTCGCGGTGGCCCATCTGTGAATTACAGCAACTGACCATCTTTCAGAATCTTCTCCCTGCAACGGTAAGCCAGATACCCCCTGAGACTACACGGGGCTGCAACGGGGACGCACTGCCCGTGACCCCAGTCCTCGCCGCTGACCGACTCACCAGAGCCCGCAAGATCGACGATGACCTCCCGCAGGAAATCCAGGCTGACATCGACTCGCGCCTCGCCGAGATCGCAAAGCTCCTCGCCAGCATCGCCCCGGAGGTCCAGAACATCAACCGCCTGCGCTACGCCCGGTCGCTGGTCTGTCTCGAGGAGCTCGTAGAGGCCCTCACCTTTGCCCACTACGTCAAGACCCAGACGCTTATCGGCCACGAGGAGCTATCGCTGATTGTCGAGGATCTGGCCCGCCAGGGAGCAGCTTCCGAGGACGTGGCCATGCCCGACGCCGGCGAAGACGTAGTGCAGAAGCCCACAGAGGCTGCTGACCTCCCCACCGTATCCATCACAGACGACGACTACCTCTATGGCGTCTTCGACCTGACCGGCGAGATGATGCGCTTCGCCACTACCGCCTCGGCTCTGACGGGCAAGATGGCCAGCGGCGATGCTGCCGCTCTCGATGACGACGCGCCGCGGACAATCGTCGAGGACATGCACGATCTTGGAAGCTTCTTTGAGATGCTCCCACTGCGTGCTGGGAACAGGGTCGCGTGGGACAAGAAGCTGGAGGTCATGCGGCAGTCGGTCCACAAGGTTGAGAAGCTTGGTTACGATCGTGTCGTCCGGGGGAGCGAGCGTCCTGCCGGATGGGTGCCCGATCTGAGCTCCGCTGACCAATCTGAGGGTCTTGAGTAGGGTCACTGCGGTGGAGGGAATGGTGGGCATTCTGCTGCAAGACTCGGAATGTGCCTGCACGAGCTGACTGGGCTAGGCCTGATTTTGCGCGTCACGTAGGTATGTAGTTCAAAAAGGTTCACGGCCAGTGGTGAAGACTGATGCAGGGAAAGGACGATTGGGTGCGAGAGACGTCACATGTCAGAAGCCTGTGTTAACGGCAAGAGCGGGCCAAGAGATATGGACTGCCCATCATGCTCCACTCTTTGAATGCAAATTCGAGTTTCAGATGTAATACCTGTTACATGCGTTGGAGGAGAGGTAACGATAAATCGCGGTGAACCGGCTGGTTTGCTCATTGCTTCAACTCGTGGCTGTGGTTCAGCTCATCAGAGTCGGGCAATCCAGGATGTGTTCGTTTTCTGGGATATGGTTTGGCTGACCATGGCTCCTTCCCAGAACAGCGGAAGCTGGGAAGGCATTGAGTCACGACTCGCAAGATGGCAGGAGCGGCATGCCTTAGTGCTCAGGCCTGGGATGGTGTCTTTTCGCGGGAGTATAACCCCCCCCCCCCTTCGGTTGTCTTGTTCCCTTCATCATGAACTTCCATTTTGTTCTCTTTGAAGATTTTTGTGCGTCGCAAACTCATAGCCGTCATAGAGTCATCGCGGTTTCTGTGGTCCCATGCGCTGTTCGTGTTCATGAGCATTCCTCACTGGACATCGGCGCGTCTTCCAGTTTGCCACTATCGCCATTGCAGAACCCGCGTGTTTGTTCGCAACGGTCTCCTCAATCCCACGGGTTGGTGAGGATGCCCTGCAGTGGACGTTAGGGTCCAATATCCGGCTCCGTGCCCCGGTGTCTTTGAATGCACGTTGGCATCAGGACATGTGGTATGCATCCCGTGTGAACGTTGGGCAGCCAGAAGCGGCACACCACCGTGTTCCCTGTCACCCTGCAAAAGACTTCACCCTTGAGATTAACAGATGCGTGCAGAACATGGTAGAACCCAACGAGCCATTCGCCATGCAGCCCCCAGAGAACTCGCAGGGGTCGTGAAGCGCTTTTGATGCAGTCTATATTGCGCAGCGGTTGGAGACGACATGGCAGCAAATTGTATACCTGGAGCTGCAAATCAGGGATAAATGAAGGATAAAACAAGAGGAGGAATAGCCGAGCCACCACGTGTGTTTTTGCTGTAGACGCCGCATCCGCATATGTACCCGCATCCACGAAGCTTGTTCAGGCTTCAGTCTTGTGGCAGGAGGAACGACGGCATGTCTGTGTGCTCGTGTCCTGCACGAAGAAATCTGGATGGATGCAGATCGTCGATTGCCGGTCCAAGATGGATGGACTGTGACTCTTCAAGCTGTCACACGGTAAGCAAGTAGTTCAAAGTTGTTTTGAATAACCACTGTGTCATCTGAAAAGCTGGATAGGTAGGGAGCCAGGGGAAAGGGGGCGAGACACTGGCGATGGTGGGCTGTGAACCCAACAAGACAGCCCCAAGCAGTAAAACGGCACGTATCTCTAGATCCAGTCTGGTGGAATGTCTCCCTGGTGACATGGCAATCAAGGAGATATATCCACCGCTGCTGTGCCTTATTCTGGCTAACCCGTCCGTCAATAACAATGGGCCAGCTATCTACCTACCCAGCCTGTCGGGTTCAGGTGTCCAGGTGGCGATGCAGCTCTTTCGAGCCCTGTACTGCCACCAAACGGCAGATCTTGTGTTACTGCAAGGCGGCAGCGGCAAGGTGACCGTTCAACACGTCTGGGCCCACCAGCGGGACCGTCAAACGAACAGTGTAAGACGCGGGCTGCTCCCTGTGCCATGTCTTATGTGAACCAGATAGCTTGAAGCGAGACACCGCTGTCCTCAGAAACCCGGGCCATCCTGCAGGTCGGTTTCCAGAAGAAGACGGCAGAGGAACTAGAGGCCGATGTATCATGAGGTAGGAGGGGTGGGTGTGATGAATGGACCAACTCATATTGACATGCATCGGGGTGACAGGTTTGAAGGATCAGGTACACAGAACCAACACGTCCTCAGAATGTCAGTCTCGCATACAGCCGCTACTACCCTCGCCATCCATATAGAGCCAAATGGAATCATTCCAGCAGAAGGGCACCGCGGTACTCTCACTGGCGGTGGACAGTCTCCTCTTGACCCTCCTGTCCCCCAGTCCACAGGCTGCATATACACGAGCACAATGAAGTCTTTAACGTAAGGTGGGCTCCCTGCACGACCCTCGCATGGAATGTAGCACGACATGAACGCAACTACACATGCAGCTGAAGCCATCAAGTCGACGCGGCAGACGTTGAACGAACCGTTGGCGACGATGCACCCTGCACACGGGATAGGATGGCAGCTCAAACGGCCCGCGATATCCGACCATCACCCTCTCCTCTCTCCTAACTTGTGCTTCTTCTAATTCGATTAGCCACGTGGTCAATAGGATAAAAAGTCTGATCAAACTCCACGCTGTGCAACATCTAAACTAGATGACTGATGCCCTCCCCTGGGAGACTTTTCACAGTAAAATGCTGTTGCTTGCTGGGCGGTGGTTGGGGGTGTCAGTCCCAGGAGCAGCAAGGGTCTATGGAGCATATTCGGGTAAAGGGAATATTGGTTCACTCAACACAAATCTCCGTCTTCATCGCTGACCGGGTAAATGGAAGGGCTAAAACAAAAAAAAAGACAACAGAAAATACTGGCCGGCTGTGCTGAGACCTGGAACCCAAGACTGGTGGCTTGTCTAGCCTCGAGGATCAAACGTGAAGCGTCGAGCGTCTGATGAGTGGTTGGTTGGGAAGGGCTTTGGGTGCAGCCACTGCGTGCAGGGCCACATGGCTGAAGCATCAGGTCCATCTGGGTTCTGGGATGCTTATTGGAGTGCCCGGAGGAACGGTGATTTGACCAAGACCTCGAAACATGCCATAACAACGCCCCAGAATGCTGGGGCGCAGAGCTAAGTCGCCTAGCTCAGGACCTAAGATCGGGCAAAGGGTTCGATTCCAGGTTCGATGCCGCTCGATCGCCAGCCTGCCCGAGGTTACGAGATCGAATTGACCAATGGCAGCGCCCCTGGGATGGAATCCTTTGACCCGCCGATTCGATTTTGCTGTTACAGTGTAGACACTCGGGAGTCTGGGCATCAAACAGTGCCTGCGGCCCGAGAGCTTTCTGTTCATGGGCTGCCGAAGGCATGTACCGAAAGAAGCAGCTAATGACATGGGGAGCGTCCCGCTGTCTGTGTATGATGCAACCTGGAAGCAAGAAGGGAACTTTGATGGTGTGCTGGCCGTTGGAAGAGAAAAGAGCCTGCCAGGGAGTTACTGAAAGCTGCCTCGAGGCTGCCTCATGGGGCAGGTACGTGTTAGGCCCCCACATCCCGCTCTTGATGCCCATTTTCCTTCCCACTGCTCTTCAGCGTGAACAACTGCACAGTAAGGTACAGGAAGAACGGTGAGACACCTGTCTTGCCTGTGTGCGTCAGCCAGATCCAAACACCAAGAAACAACATCGATCATGCGCCACTAGCTGCTCCATCTCATCCTTTGCCCCGAGATCACTCTGACACTCTCCACACCGTCGTCCACCTCATCTCATCTCCCCCGCTAGCCTCCCGATCTGCATTGTTAGCATCTGGGGTATGGGGTAATGGGAAAGACGCTTGTTTGTCCAGCAAAATCCCCAAAGAATCGATTAGGAGCCAGGTCAGATGGGGCTTTCCTTGTCCAAGGTACATCCGCCGGAAACCTCGGACTCAGCCTTCTCTGGGATTGTTCCATGCCGTGGCTGCCATTCGTTGTCGAGCGGGCACCGGAAACTGGGGAAACAGGGCCCACTGTTAGCTGCAGCAGGCCAGCCGTGAGGGGTACAGGTACGTATCTGGGGAAATTTTAGCGCCTTCTGGGTGGACTGACGATCGTCAGTCTTTGCTGCCGCCAAGCAAGCAAGCAAAGCAAGCATGGAAAGCCACCACGCTTCTCCGATCCTCACCTTTGTGCGCAACTACACGTGGGTGAATCTGGGGGTGCATGATGTCAATGATGACGATGATGTTCTCCAAAATGGCCGTCTTGACGAGCTTTGAGACGGGGACAAAGGCATGCACCATTTTGCGCAACGGCTAGCACAGATCCTGAGTTGCGGCCTGGACTCTCTGTCCGGGACAATGCACCCAATCTCACCCCAATCAGGCGAGGGATCCCCAAAACCTCACCACCACCCGTGCCCACCCACAAATGTGCTCACCGGATACGCGGCTCGATACCGTTCTCGCAGCACCCTGGCCGACCCTGGACCGCCTGGTTTAGGTATTCGACAGTTGCTCCCGCTGTGGGCCACCCCGAGAACGCAGACCTCGTTGCGATGGATGGATGGCTTGCTCTTTATCCCAGTCGACGACGGCATCATTTTCATTGTTTTGTTTTTCGACCGATATATCAGATTTTCTTTTCTTTCACGCCCCAGATGCCGCATAGCTCTGCCTCCGTCGCCTCTTGGCTTCAAGCTCTAGACCGGGGAGGCCAATGCCCAGCCGGCAGTCGTCACGGTAGGTGGCGGGAAGCGTTGCCCAAAGGATAGAAATTGAGGATGGCCAGCCAACTGCCCAATAGCAAGAGGTGTCCCGCACTGACGAGACGTGGCCAAGACCGATGCAGGGGAGAGAGCTCCGGAGAGAAAACCCTTTGGCTGCGACGTCAATATCAGTATCGACAGTCCACCGTTGTGCCCAACCGTCCTCGAGTCCGTGGTGGACAAGACGACGACGCTGTGTTATTGCGCGAACAAACCCACCGACCCAGCAACCAACGTGTTCCTTGATGTTTCTCGCCTACCCAGGAAACGCATGAACGTGGGAAGGTTTTGAACGCCGAAATTGGGGAGGATCCCAACGTTGCAGTGCGTTGAAACCACCACGCTTCTGTGGCTCTTAACCCACCACAACCTTCCAAGATGCCCGCTTCGACTTGGACCGCAGCCCGTGTCGAAGGCTGCAGCCAATCTATTCGGCGGACTGCCTCCCAGGGCCAATTCATCCAAAAGCATGGTGATTGGACATTGCTCGACTGGATCCGATCAATGGCGCCCTTGTTCGGAGGCCCCAACTTGGAAGAAACGGGTTGTCTGGGTGGGCTAAATCCACCTTATATTCGGCCTGCCTGCTCCAACGGGACCCCGTCACCGTCAATAAGTTTGTTATTGGTGGTGGTGCAGGTAATAATACCATGCAGTAACACCTCCAGACCGGCACAGTTGGGGCGCACCAAAACCTAGCCGCTTGACGCCGGAATATGGCACTCGAGAGACGCGCGAGACATGATTCCTCCTCGCGTCTCTAGTCTCCAGGCCTGGAACATAGCAGAATCTGCTCGGTGGATCAACAACTTGAGCTTCAATTGAAGCAGCAATCATGCCCCAGCGTGGGAAGAGCCGCATGACTCATCCTCAAAGACGAGACCCGGGGAAGTGGATTGCTGCATTAAAAAAAAACGTTCGGCTGCAAGTGGCCGTACTGGCAAAACCTTGGTGTTGTAAAAAGTGTCGTCCCAACTTGATCGGGAGTTGTCAAAGGCCCGATTGCCAAGAGCGATGTGCATGGTCGAGCTGCTGTTGGTGCGCGGCGTCTTGTCTGGGGATGCGGAGCCAGAACGAGTTAGCTCTCGGATAACAAGTGACGTGCACCCGTTCGTCCTAGCTGGTCGAGCTAGGAACGCCACCACCGGTTTTTGCTTCCTTTCTTGCTACACTACTGTGTATCCGCCTTGACATCACCCCATGGCCAGCGGTCCTCATTGACGGTCCCAGCAACAGCTGATTCTGCTACCCACGCACCCACGTCCCCCAACGCCCAGTGCTGCTGCTTGCGGTATACGTGTTAGGACGTGTACGTGAGGGAGGCCCCTCAGTCAGTCACGCGCCCAGCCGGCGGCTCCGTTCTTCATGGGTGAGCATGGGCATGATCGGTTTTGGGGCCCCCGAAGGCCTAGAGCTACTCCAAGTGTCCGATTAATGCTTTACCTCCTCTTCCCCTTTCCCCAGATGGAGTCCCAGGCATGCCACCAGGTTGTCTCCAAACAATTGTGGCAGTGCTCTAGGAGTCTAGCGCTCCATCAAGGTCCTCTCATCTGGTCTGGGTCCCTGTCCACCACGGTGCTGCTGGAAATGCAGGGAGCTACCATGGCATGCAGTGTGGACCGTCCCCAACAGGTCCCCTCAGCTCTCTCCAAGAAAAGATGGACATCCATGTACCATTCCTTTGTCTCTTGTGGACCTGGAGACTTGCTCGCAAAGCATGTACCGAGGCTGGATTGTCATCACACCGACCCGGCTTGCTTTCCGTGGGCCCATCGCCCATGCATCCTCAGAGAGCCACCAACGGGCACCAACACCTGTTCTTTGTTCTTGGGTGCTGACAACTCCAGTGAAGCGAGAGACTGCGCTACCACCGCACTACGATATCCCGCTCAACCGTGTTATGCCCGACTGGCGGCTTGTCCACTGGTTAATGTCGAGATCCCGGGCCTATGGCCCTGCACCTCCATCCCATATTCGCTCCCACCCACTAGCCCACCCATGCTCCCGCAAGTGCACCCGTGTACCTTCTTCATGCGGCCTGCTTAGTTGACGATCCTAACAAAGCCTAAGCGATGGGATTTCTGCCAGCTCCCCCTGGGGGGCCCAATCATCCGATATCCGTTGGGTCTGGTGGGACCTGTCTGGCCCGGGGCCTATATCAAGCTGATGTCCTCCCCGCCCTTCCCCAGAACGTGTTTCTTCCTGCCTCTCCTGTTCCATAAGTTCCCAAGTACAAACACACTAGACACACCGGAGTCGGTCCGCCAGCAGAGATACCAACCGGTCTTCCGTTCGAAGCCTCACCAAACCCGCGACTTCGGTCCACCACACACAGCTACAATGGCGGAGCAAGCAAACAACCCGGCCATTGACAAGGAGATCACCAACTCGACGGCGGCGCCCAACGGTGCCAATGCAAACACTGGTGGTGGCTATGGCACTTACGACTACAGCAACCCGATGGCTCACATCCACTCGAGGACCGACAATGTGGCTCGCCTCCCGGCCTTTGGCGGAGAGTTCCAGCCCGGTCTGTATAAGTCAGTCGAGACGCGCAAGTTCGCCAACCCGGCGCCGCTGGGTCTGTGCGCCTTCGCGTTGACGACCTTTGTCCTCTCGCTCGTCAACATGGGCGCCCGTGGCGTTTCTGCGCCCAACGTCGTCGTCCCCATTGCTCTTGGATACGGCGGTCTCGTCCAGCTCCTGGCTGGCATGTGGTAAGTCTTGGAAAGCGGGAGAGGGGAGGGGGGAAGCTGTCTCGACAAGATGTGGAGGTGCTAACACGAGTGCTCTAGGGAGATGGCAGTTGGCAACACGTTTGGTGCCACGGCGCTCTCTTCGTACGGCGGCTTCTGGATCGCATACGGCATCCTGCTCACCCCGAACTGGAACATCCTCGGCGCCGGCGGCCCGTACGCGACTGATGCGGCCAAGGCAATCGACCCCAAGATGGGCGAGTCGGCCGTTGGCTTCTTCCTGACGGGCTGGTTCATCTTCACGACGATCTTGCTCCTGTGCACGCTGCGGTCGACCGTCATGTTCTTCCTGCTCTTCTTCACCCTCGACATCGCCTTCCTCATGCTCGCCTGCGGAGCCTTTGCCAACGACAACGGCGCCCTCGAGGCATCCAAGAAGCTCACCCAGGCCGGAGGTGGCTTTGGCATGCTCGCTGCGTTTTTGGCCTGGTACAACGCGTTCGCGGGTATTGCCGACAGCAGGTCAGTGAATAATTTTTCTCTCGTATCTTTTTCTCCCCTTCCCTTCTCTTTTCCCCCACCCCATTCTCTCCTGGGTATCCTTGGCCTCGTGGGTCGCTCTCACTCGTCAATCTTGCCTCGCATCGGCCGTTCTCCGAGGAGGCCGATCCTGGAGGGGATGCGGAGCAGCCGGGCCACATCCACACCATACCCCACTCGTCTTAGTCTTTGTTCTCTATTTTCCATCCACAGACTTGATTTGGGGATATTTGGGGAACGCGTGGTGATTTGCATTGTCTCTTTGCCAAGTGGCTAGACCATTGCAAGCCACCTCCGTCAGCCAAGGACAAAATGAGCACCGCAGGAGTCCCCATGCCACTACCACCACCACCACCATGAATGCCGATGATCACGCAGCTAACCAGAGATTTTCCCCCACCACAGCAACTCGTTCTTCCTTATCCCCGTCTTCCACTTCCCGTGGTCCGAGCAGGGTCGCGAGGTTCGTATGAACAACAAGACGGAGCGCCATACCGTCTAAAACGACCGAAACGAAACGAAAGTCTTTTTTTCTCCTGTTTTATTTCACGGTTGATATACATAATGTCCCGACGATTTGATAACGTCGAGCTGGGTTTTCCTTTCTTGCACTTTTTTCATGGTATTTTTAATTTGGCGCGAGTGTGTGCGCGCGCGTCGCCGCCGCGATGGAAGCCTTTCCACCGGGGGTTTTTTTTTTTTTTTTTTTTGGCGGGATGGACTTTGTTTTTTCATGATGATATAACCCATTTTGTTTATGCACGCATGGGAAAAAGATGGGAGGATTACTACTACTACTGCTACTTTTTTTGTTTGAAGAAAAGAGTACCTTGCCGTTTTTTTGAACAGTACGTGGACCAACAGTACAGAGTTTTACACTGAAAAAAATATCAGGAGGGTTGAAGGATAGGTACCTAGTGGGTGGATGGATATCATGTACGCATGACCTGGCTGTTGCAGTGGGATCACAGGGTCAAGTAGCAGCAGGAAGGGGATGGGTGTACGTGACGGGACAATAAAACGTTAATCAACATATCAACAAAACAAAGACTCCGAGATGGTGATGCGGCATGGTGTTGTGGACTTGTGGTATGCGAACTCGGGATTCGTTTGGTTTCGTGTTTCCTCTGGCTCTCGGAGCCCAAGGGGGGGTGGGCTCTGGAGAAATGGGGGGTACGCATTGGTGAAGATGAAGGAGACCCAATCCGCTCTTGTGGTGGACACGGGAATTTGCAACTGCCGTTGACCGACATAGATTGTTCTCCAGTTCTCTTGGGGAAGCTGCTGGGCAGAATGGGATTATGGATCATCATAGCAACTGGGCTCCATAACACGCTGCGGTGGACACGGCAATTCTGAGGTAGGTACTGTGGAGGGAGGGGGCAGGGGGCATGCATTCATCAGCAATTCCGAATTTCCCTCGCGGCCTTTTTCTTCCATGCTGTTCGCAAGTCTTCCCCTGCAGTTTGCCAGCGTTGCCCGTTCGGGTTCTCGGTGTGTGGTGGTTCGGCGATCCACGATCTGATGGATAAGATAAGGCAAGCTCGTAGCAAGCAAGGGGGAGTAAAAAATAAAATCACGAAAAGAAAGAAAAAAAACGACGATGAGAAGCTGCAGGGACGGCCCCGCGACGCCACCCCGGCGCGCTGTGCCAAAGATTCCCGGACACTGGTGCCAAGCGGGCTGGCTGCGGGGAGGGCGGTGGGGCTTGGCGGTGGTCTGGCCGGCTTCTTAATTGTCGTTCTGGTGTGTGCGAGTCGTGTTGTTGGTTCGCTTCTTTTTTTTCCTCGAGTCCCTAGTCTTTCCTTCTTCTTGTTACCTATTTCTCGGGATCATGGCTTTGACGATAAGCAGCGGTGTGATGTTATGGATATCCCGGCGATGCGAAGCCGGTCCGGGGGGTTAAGTAAGGTAAGCTTATTAATGGGCGTGGTAGGGCTTCTTCTTTTCTGCATGCATGCGCTCTCCAAGAGTTGAAGAGCTCCCGGGTATCCGCCGAGCGCATACCCAGGAAGCAAGACTGGCAGCATCACTTTTGGCTCGCAGCTGTCACTCAGCCAAGCGCAAGCGGTCCGACCAAATCACCGTAACCCGGGGTGGGTGGCACGTTGGGTGGGACGATGTCATCCAGAAAACATCAGGTGATGACGCGCCTGTCGGAGACCAAGTCCAGCCCAGCCCGAGTTCATCAATCGCCCGCCCGCCGCTGAGATCCAACGTGTGTTTTGCACTGACCTGCATGCAGTTACACGCACACGTGTCCCGGAGAGGTTTTCGATTCTGCTCCATGGGTTCGATGAATCCCTTGCTTTTCACCGAGTGGCCTGATCAGCCCGGACCGAACGGCCTCGATGAACTGGCCTGATCTGGCCTTCCTGAAATAGCAACCGTCGATGTCGTCGTTGTGTCTCTTTTTTTTTCCAACATTCAAAAATTCCACACTACTCATCCATTGACTTCGGCCCTTTCCACATCTCATACCGTGACGTGACGTGACGTGACGTGACGTGGACCCCGTCATGAGGAGACGCCGCCTGCTCCTTACCATCATCGTTTCCGCCATCTTGATCCCGCTGACAGCAGTCATCTATCACCGCCTCATCGCATCCACACCAATACGAACATCACCCGACTCGCCCACCGCCATGGTCCCACCGCCGCTCCCATCCAGGTCCGTCATAGTAGTCGGGTCCGGCCTCGCAGGCCTCGCGGCCGCCTACTCGGCCCTCCAGGCTGGCGCCAACTCGGTTCGCGTCCTGGAGCGCTCCGCCAAGCCGGGCGGCAACAGCATGAAGGCCTCGTCGGGCATCAACGGCGCCCCCACCCGTTTCCAGCTGAGCCAGCTCAGAAAAGACACCCAAAAAGACACAGAAAACGCCGACGCCGACCCTGACCCCGACACGGAACGGTCCTTCTGGCAAGACACCATCGCATCCGCCGGCTCCCGCTTCGCGCCGAGCGCGCCCCAGGCTGCCACAGCCCACAGGAAGTCGCTCATCACCACCCTCGTCAAGCAGTCGGCCGAGGCCATCGACTTCCTCTCGTCCCTCGGCGTGGACCTCAGCGTGGTCGCGCAGCTCGGCGGCCACAGCCATGCCCGCACCCACCGCGGCGCAGGTAAGACCCCGCCGGGCGCGTCCATCATGACCACCCTCCTCGGCAAACTGAAGGAGGAAGGCCCGGACCGCTTCGCCATCTTCACCGAGTGCGAGGTGACGAGACTGCTCACCTCGACCGCACAGGCCCCCGATCCCGCCCCCGTCACAGGCGTAGAGTACACGCAGAACAACGAGATCCACACTCTGTCGGGCCCCGTCATCTTCGCCACGGGCGGCTTCGCAGGCGACACCCACGGACTCCTCGCCCAGCATCGCCCGGACCTCGCCGGCCTGCCCTCGACCAACGAAAACCGTCCCGGCGCGCACAACGTGCTCTCCCGCGCGGGCGCCAAGCTCGTCGACATGGACAGCGTGCAGATCCACCCGACCGGCTTCGTCGACCCGGCCAACCCGCAAGCGCCGGTCAAGTTCCTGGCAGCCGAGATGCTGCGAGGCGAAGGCGGCATCCTGTTGTACCAGGGCAGGCGGTTCGTCAACGAGCTCGACACGCGCGAGCACGTCAGCCGGGTCATCATGGATCTGCCCGAGGCCGCGAAGGAGGACGGCGGGAGCCTGAAGCAGTGGGACGTGCAGCTCCTGCTGGACCCGGGCGCGGCCGAGGCCGCCGAGGGACACGTGGGGTTCTACCTGTGGAAGGGCCTGCTCAAGAAGGTCAAGGTGAAGGACCTGGACGAGGCCACCAGGCAGACCGTGGAGGAGTACGCCGCGCTAGTAAGGGACGGGCGGCCGGACGAGTTTGGGAGAAGGGCCTTTGGGAGGTGGAAGCTGGGCGTGGGCTCTGAGGAGGAGGCGACGATTGACGAGCAGGAGGTGTGCATCGGCCGCGTGACGCCCATCACGCACTTCACTATGGGCGGCGTGCTCATCGACGAGAACGCGCGCGTCCTCGCCTCAGATATCGACGCCGAGGAGAAGAAGCCGATCCCGGGCCTGTGGGCCGCCGGCGAGATCACGGGCGGCGTGCACGGGGATAACCGCCTCGGGGGGTCGTCCCTCCTCGAGTGTGTCGTCTTTGGCCGGGTCGCGGGCAAGCAGGCCGTGCTGGGTTAGGAACTCAGAGCTCCGGGTGCACGCCGCTATTTCTAAGGAGATAATAAATAAAACAAATAAGATGCATTATATTGTTCAAAATGAGCCGTTCCCCAGCAGCGCGAACTTAATGGCAACATTGCAATGCAGCTTTCACCGTTTTCGAAGCTGGCCCAGGCTCAAAACTATGATCAAACAGGGCTCAAGACCCTGCTCAAAATCAAGGCGTATCGAAATAGTAAATCTCAACATTATTCGGCGTGCTCTGTGTGCTCTGGTAAATTCAGAGTATCCGGACTCGCCAGTATAATAACCTATGCTCTATTTAAATATCTGTCACTAACTTAACTGTTACTGGAACATCTTAGCTGGTGGCGGCGTTGTGGGACGAGCGGAACTTGTCAACATGTCCTTAATCAATCAAACATCTAGGGGAGGCCAAAGAACGCCGGGACTCAGACGAAGAGAAAAACTTTCATTACCTAGATAGCAAAATAGAGCAGCTACTGTTGTCAGGTGAGTTGAGGTAAGTAAGGGTGATTGTCTTTGGGGGCAAGTTCCGGTCAAATCTAATCATTAGCTCCGTGATCGAGTTATGTTCATCAAAGAGACTGTTCGTTAATGTGCCTGAACGAGATGGAATAAAAGACACTAATACAAGGTATCAAAGACCGCTGCAATACATTAGTTCTCTCCTGTTGACGATTGAATCATTCTCATCGTTCAAGGATAGCACTTCAAAAGACAGAAGCAAGGCCGCTCCGGGAGTGTTTTGAAGTCAAAAAACGTCGTCTCTTCATGATAAATCAACTTCATAGCTATCAGGTGCATATCAAACCCGAGGACAAGGAATGCCCGAACCAGCCCAACCAGAGCCGGTATCTAGCTGGATGTAGCAAACAAAAGAAACCCCTTTTCGCGTACAACATGCTCGCGTATGACTTAATCACCGAGAACAACAAAACAGACAGACCTGAAAAATCCAACCAAAAAAGAGCCCCGAGAATAGCGATCTTAACACATGCCCTATCAGCCCAAAGGTAAATCTTGTTCTCTGTTGCCACCAAAAAAAAGCCCACCAAGTATCAAAGCGCCATCGCCTTTCACCGTATATGACCCGCCCTCTTTCAAGCAGCAGAACAAGCAACCTGGCTCGTTGTCATACTATTTTCAAGCAACAAACGATCTCGCCTCCCGTACGGCGGGCCCGGTTGCAGGCGCCACAACAGTCGTGATAGATTGGACGTAAGTCTGCATCGGGGGCAGGCTTTCCGTGGGACCCGGAGTTGGAGGTGTGCTTGGCATCACCCCACTTGCTGCGGTCGGATTGCTTGATGGAAATTGAGGTGAGGCGCCTGTAGAGGGGATGGTAGTCTGTCCAGGCTGGGGGCCTGTGATTGTCGTAGATGGCCCGTTTGGTACAGGAGCCACGCCACCGGTGCCGGATGGGACTGTCGAAGCAGGGCCGGATGACGACAGGGTAGGAGGTTGCCCAGGGGTTGTTGTTGTAGATGGCCCATTTGGGACCGGAGCAGCACCACCGGTACCAGAAGGCCCCGTTGTTTGCCCAGGTGTAGAGCCCGTTATCGTCGTGGACAGCCCGTTGGAATTTGGGGCCACGCCACCAGTACCGGAAGGAGTGGTTGGCTGCCCAGGGGGCGTGCCTGTAATCGTTGTGGACGGCCCGTCCGGAATGGGAGCGACACCGCCTGTGCCAGATGGACTTGTTGTTTGACTAGGCGAACTGCCCGTGGCAGTCGTGGACGGACTATTCGGGATGGGAGCAACACCGCCGGTGCCTGAAGGCCCAGTAGAATCAGACCTGGGTAACGATGAAACCGTCACTGTGCTCAAGCCAATGGTTGTCGGGGTTTGCCCCGCTGTACTGGGACTGGGGATAGCAACGGTGGTTTCGCTGCTTGATCCAGGAAGACTCAGAGTCGAGAACGGCCCGACGGAGTGGCGAGTTGGAGAAACACTGCCAACTCCTGGCGGAGGAAGCAATACTGACGGACATGAAGGGCTTGGAGGAGATATCGTGGTTGGTACCATGGGGGACTGCTGAATGGGAGCCGCACTGGCCACACCAGTTGGATTCGCTGACGGAGTTGTAGGAGTGCCGGGGAGGAAACCGCTAGTGCATGTGGACGTCACGCTGAAAGTTGTCGTTGTGCTGCACGAAGTCACGGTGGTGCTGCATGTCTTCCAGGCTACCCTTTCCGGGAACGCCCCGGCGACAACGGCATTCAGCTCGCCAGCCATGTTCTTGAATCCATTGCCAACAACAGCTTTGGCATCCGCGATCATCGAGCTTGCTCTCGCAACTTCCGACGAGGCGAGCCGTTGGGCCTCCTCCATGGCAGCCGAGACAATGGCGTGGACTGTGGACGCAATGCCTTCGACGTCGATGGCGGTCGGGGTAGCTGGTATGCTCATCGGATCACCATCTTCGCTGAATGCCGTGGCAATACTGCTATATGCAGCATACGGCATGGCTGCCGCAGGAACCAGAGTCTCAGTGGTCGTCGCCGTGTCAAGTGGTGGCCATGCGAATACTGGAGTCGTCGCCATGACGACCATCTGCCGCATACCTCCGATTTCGAGGGATAATGTGGACTGGCCCGGCGCCGCTGTTGGCATGACGAACACCTCCTCAGGTCCGGCAGCCATAGGGACCTTGCGATCAGGACTCCATATGCTCAGAGCCCAGCTTCCACCGCAGGAACAGCCAGCATCCCCGGCGCAAGGGATATTGCAGTCAGAGTCGCCCAGAAGCCAGGAGTCGATCAGCACGTCTCCGCAGAAACACTCGTATCCGTCCTCAAGGCCGGCGAGACCAAAGCCGCGGTCGCGGCAAAACACGATACACATCTCGGTTGTCATGCCGCCGACAATAGCCACGGTGATTGAGTCGTTCTTCAATGCCCGAGCTGCGTCATCCTTGTAGCATCCTCCATATTGCCAGCCTGCAACACCCGGATGGAGAGTTTCAGCGGGGGCAGTATCCGTGGAAACCGTCACAGCCGCAGTTGAGGTTATGGTCGTCCTGGGAGTCGTATCCTCGAGAGGCGATGTTTCCATGATGGTTGGGTTACCAGGGACGGACTCGGGACAACCAGAGACGGTTGTTGGGGCGAGGGTAAGCGGAGATGGGACACAGAACCATCCACCTTCACAATGGTAGCATGGCCAGCCGTACCCGCAAGGAGCCGGCAAGGCAGGGGTCTGAGGAGGAGGACAGAACCAATGGTCGATGCAGTCGTCACATGTATAACCCTGTCCTGGGCACGGGTTCGGTTTACCACCTACCGGTGACGCAGCTGAGCTGCCGCTCGGGCCGCTGCCGGAGGTACAAGGAACGGCCGTGGGACATTCGGGACATGGTGGGAGTGAAGGGCACAAGAGACTCGAAGTCCTAACGCCAGTGTTAGCCAGGGTCACGTATGGACAAGGCAGCCTGAACATACAGAGGAGTCGACGTGCAGGTGGTCAAAACGCTGATCTCCACCGCGGTAACAGTCACGACTTGCGTGCTGATTGCCGCCACATATACCGTCGAACTTCCTGAGGCGTTCGCCGCAGACGGTGCCGAAACTCCTGTCTGTCCTGATGCAGTCCCAGCAGAAGGGCCAGTGATCGAACAGCTGGCCGAACTTGGAAGAACGAAAACAGTCACGGTTACAGGAGGAGCTGTTCCTGTAGTCGTAGCTGACACCGTCGCGGGCGAGGGCGGACTGGTGACGGAATTCGGCCCCTCAGACAACAGAGTATTTGCCGAGGAAGAGCCACAAGAAACGGAAACGGTCACCATGGTCCCTCCCACCATCGACAGCATCGAACACCATTCCTGCGTGACTGTCGACGCAACAGAGCCCGCTGCCACGGTGGCTTCGCTGACAAGATTGCTCACTTCGCTGTTCAGAACCATGCTGTCCAGGGTCGAGGCGATTGCACCGACGATCGAGCCAACCAATCCCGAGTTCGCAGGACCAACGACGGCGGACAGCGTGGCGGCAAGCTGCGAGAGAGGTGCTCCTGTAGGAAGTGACAGCCCCGAGAGCTGAGAGAGAAGACTCATGGGGATCGGAACAGAAATGGTCTGACATGGCAGCTCGAGGCTCATGACTGGAACCCCCGTCGTCACTGTAGAAGACCCAGAGAATGTCTCCTGAGTGAGAGAAGCCACTTCCGAGGCAATCAAGGCAGTCAAAGACCCGACCCCAGGATCTCCTGCTGTAACCTCGGAAACGAGCATCGACTCGAGAGACGTCAGAAGGGGTTCCACCACGGGCAAGTCAGTGCCGAGCGACGAGATTAGGGGCATGATCTCTGAGACCAGCACAGGGATAAGAGCGGTCGGCAGTGGAGCCGTGGGCAGAAGCGCAGTGAGAGATGCCACTATTGCCGACGGGTCTGCTAAGCGGATTGTCGAAGCACTGGTCAGGTCAGGCAAGGGTGAAGACGGCGACATCGCTGGACTCGGAGAAGGGGACGAAGTCAATCCTGCAAGGGACGTCGGGACTGGGATGGGGACATTGGGCGTTGGTGCGTTCCCAGGCGAAGTCGTCGTTGATGGGGTGATCACGGACGTGCCCGAAAGCAAGCTGGAAAGAATCGAGACCAGCGGACTAACAGGGATCGGGCCCGTGGGGGACGCAGCAGTTGAGGCCACACCCGAAGCGGCGGCCCCGTTGCCCGTCAGAGGATTGAGTATGGTGTTGAGGATGGACAAGAGGCCCCCGATGGCACTGGTTTCTCCCGCTGGCAGCTCCGTGGCTGTGTCTGCCGTCGGCACTGGGCTAGACGCCGAAGAAGCAACCGTCGTACCCGTCAAAGGGTTGAGTATGGTGTTGAGAACCGAAAAGAGTCCTCCGATGGCACTGCTCTCCACGGACGACAGCACTCCCGCGGTATCTGTGGTTGATGTAACAGCGGCGGACGAGATCTGGCCGGGCAGCAAAGTGAGAGTGGTTGTCGGGGTTGCCGAATGGTGGAAGATGCACGAGATTATGCTGACGAGATTCGGCATCGAAAACTCATTGCTGGCGCCCTGGTCTGTTTCGAGAACCACGGCCCCGTACGTTGGTGGGAGAGCATCTTGTCGGGCTCCCAGGGGCTCGTTGTTGGTGGTTCTAGGGGCTGCCGTGGAGATGCTCAAGGCAGAGCTGGTAGAAAAGAGGAAAAGGAGTGTGACAAGTCGAGCAGCGGCCGGCATGGTCGCCAGAACCATAAAAGATCGACTCGGGAAAAGTGTACGGAGTATCTGATACAACTCCAAAACCAGGACGTCAAAATTGGTTCCAAAACGTGAGGTCCAAAACCCCAAGTCCAAAAAGGCGAAAGAGAATGTCGGGGAGCCAAGAAAGCGAGGATTGCTGGGAAGAGAATAGCAGATGATTCCAGAGGTCGAGGCGAATTCACTTTTCTACACCATCGCCGTCGTGGTTCCTTCCCGACAATCAGCCCAGAGTCCGGGCAGGAGCGTCATGAAGCAGGGCCCCCTTTCCCCAACGCGTTCAGGTCTTGAGCTGACTGCAGGAGCCACTGTACTCGACGGAAGGACCCCATCGTGTACCTCCCGGCATGCCAATCGAACCTGTCAAAATGTCAGCGCCAGTAAGGGGAGGAGGGTCAGTAAAATATCACGAGCCCGGAGTTGACCACAGCAGCACAAAGACCGGGCGCTTGCCATGGGCCAGAGACATTCACAAAGTTGCGGTGCACATATTTTTTGAAAGTTCATATCGTCAAATCGATTCAGGCAGATCGTGCTAGTTTTCCACTGCTCCAATCTATGCCTTCGCCGGAGCCCATGCAATTAAAGACCACATACGCCCCAAAGAATCCATCCCTGCTGGCTGAGCACAACCCTCACCCAGCACTCTAGTTGGCGTAACGCTTGCCGTCCCTGAGGGTGTCGGCAAACTCCTCCAGAGGACTCCGGATCAGCTTGGTCTCCTTCCACAGATCGGGGGTAAGGAAGCCGTATGTGTTGGAGACGGCAGCGAAGGTGGCCTTGAGGGTGTTCTCGAGGGTCTTGGTGGAGCCGGAAGAGGAGGTGTAGGCATCATCGATACCAGCGAGCTGGAGGAGACGCTTGACGGCGGGGGAGGCGACGATGTTGGTACCGCGGGGGGCGGGGATGAGCTGGTCACTCCAAGTTAGCATTTCTCGCCCAACGCATGCGCCCAGCGGGCCTGTAGTCGGTGTATCCATCTAGAACTCGGCGGGCAAACTTACGCGAACGGTGACGGAGCCGCACTTGCCGCTCTCCTTGGTGGGCAGAGAGTGGGGGACACCGAGGTTGGTACCCCAGTATCCACGGCGGACGGGGATGACGCTGAGCTTAGCGATGATGATGGCGGCGCGGATGGCGGTGGCAACCTCCTTGGAGGTCTTGATTCCGAGACCGACGTGGCCGGCGGAGTCGCCAATGATGACGATGGCCTTGAAGCGGGTACGCTGACCGGCACGGGTCTGCTTCTGGACGGGCTTGATCTGTGGGTTGGGCGGGCTGGAGTCAGAAAATTGCCTTCCTACTGCTGCTGTTGCGGCTGCTAGGTATGGTTTTGGCCGGACTGGCTGCTGCGCACCTTCATGACCTCGTCCTTGAGGGTGGGGAGGAAGAAGTCGACGATCTGGTACTCCTTGATGGGCAGGGAGTGCAGGTAGATCTCCTCCATGGACTTGATCTTGCCGGCCTTGACGAGACGGCCGAGCTTGGTGACGGGCTGCCACTCCTTCTCGTCCGACTTTCCACCGCGACGTCCTCCACGGCGTCCACCACGGCCACGGCCGCGATCGCCTCCACGGCCACGGTCACCGCCGCGATCACCCCGGGCAGCGAATCCACCTCCGCGGGGAGCACTGGTTCCTCGATCAGCCATATTTGCAGTTACGGGTGGTGTCGAAGAGAGGTTTGTTGCAGTCGTGGATCGAGGCCTTCTTCAAGTCTGGTCGGAATTGAGGCGGGGAGCTCCTTCTTTTTGCTCTGGCAAATTCGCGTATTTCTGGTGCGCGCACGTGCCAACCCTAAAAGTTTGCAGCCGCCTTGGATTTCAGGCGCCAACCGAGTGAGGATCGCTGCCAGTGCAGCACGTCGCTCCACTAGCGCCTTCTGTCAGCTGCTGGCCGAATGTCACTGGCAAAGAACACACTCAACGGCTTCTTTTGCGTCTTCATATCGTTTTGCCGGTCTCCACGATCTAGAGGTGTCGCAGACTCGAATCATCCCGGTTTTCGTTTATTTTCTCCATCCATTGTCTTTCTTTTCGCATACTACTTCTACCTGATCTGCGCGGGTGGACAGTGATGTCCATCGTCCTGCATTCAGCTCGAAGTGGAGACATCGGACCCAGAAACAGGGGCGCTCGCTTTGAGGTACCTTCGGTATCGTACTCTGTCACTTTGGCAGACAAGGCAGACTGAACAATGGGTGATGCAGCGAGCGCATCTTCAACAAAACATATAAAAACATTGTGCCGCATCCAAAACGCAGGACGTGAGGAACGCAAGTCTGATTCCCATCATGGCAGCCAGGCCAGGATCATCAGCCTCTGACCGAAACGCCGCTGCGCCCAGAAACCTCGCCTGAAAACGACCGCAAATGCAGATCTAGCTCTATGAGAACCAACAACACCTGCTGTCCCTCCCCCGCGAACCCCCAAAAAGCCATGAAAAATATTCACACCTCGTCCCATCGCCAAACGCCTCAAGCACGGGAGCAATCCTCGCCTAGGCCGTCGGGTTCGCGTTCATCTTGCGCTTGCCGTTGGTGAGAGTGACATTGACAAAACGGCGCGTGTAAAGGTCTCTCTTATGGGCGCGGCCCTTGGGCACCTTGGCCTTCTCCTGGGGGTCGACCTTGGGAGTCTGCGACTTGACCTTGCCTGGGAGACAGAAGATGGCGCGTTAGTTGGTGTCGCGAGAGCGGCGAAATAGGCCGAGTGCGACTTACCAGCGCGAGCGAGAGAGCCGTGAACTTTGCCCATTTTGAAGGATATGAGGTTTTCTTGGTCCGTGATTTGGGGTGTGTGTGGATTTCGCGTGAGGATACGATTTGCGAGACCGAAAATAAAGGCTTGAAAATGTCGTTGAGTTGAGCAAGGTGAGAGTCTCAAACGGTGAGATTTTGTTGGAGGTTGGCGGTTGGTTAGGTCGCTGTGACTCTGCGCCGGTGGCGCAAACACGCCCGGCTAAATGCCGGGAGCCATAAATCGCCGCTGTGGCCACTGTGAGTCCCTTTGTTTAGTCTAGTATTTGCGTCTTTACCCTGTCTCTTGCAAAACATGCAAGCGTGGAAAGGCGAATCACCAAATTGGTCAACTGTGTGTCGCTCTGGGTGGTAACGGCGATGGCCACAGATTTGGCAAAACACCTTCGGTGTACAACTTTCAACAACCTCAAGACAGACAGAATCAACATAAATATTCGCGTTCGGGTATCTTCGATTCGTTATTACACAGTACACCTGAAAACACTGTCCTGATTTACCCCTTCCCATGACCTGATTCCCTTAGCCGAGCCTCCATATCAACGCCTGGACTCTCAAAGAAGCCGCCCATTTAATTTCAGAAATTCAATACCTCTCATAGGCCGTCGCGAATTCCGCGTCCGTTCAAGCACCGACGTAAGGGGTCTGGTGCGTTGTAGTGCTGTGGCCTCGCGAGCGCATAGCCTCGAAGGTATCGACAACGACGAGAACCAGGAACAGCGCCCATAGGAAGAAAGCAAAGGCGATTGCCGCTTCAACGGTCCCGCAGTAGGTATTGCCTCCACAATGGGGGGAGCCCCAGAAGACCGCCAGAGCGATGGCGCCGGCGAACCAAAAGATCATGGTGATCCATTCAACGGCGAGCGAGACAAGGCGGTGGAAGACACGAGTGTAGTAGAGCGGTGTCAGGCCGACGTAGGCGAGGACGAGCAGCGACCAGATGGAGTTGAAGAGCAAAAAGGATTCGACGCTTGGTGGGCCCCACCAGGGACCGGTGAAAGGCGTCACGACTGGGTGTTGTTAGGACCGACTCGACCGATGGCGGGAAACACGACAATGTGCAGATAAGGGATTGAACTCACTGTATCCAATCAAGCCGAGCTCGATGATGGCGAAAACGGCCGCCACTATGTGAATTATAGGAACGAAGCCGTACATCTTGTCTGCTGGATGTGGCTGGACGACGAGGTGGATATGATGATGATAGTTTCGGGATGTCAAGATTCGCGGTGATGGCTTGCACAAAAGCTGTTGTCTACGAGACGATGGTGTGGTTTGTGAGGAAGGAGAAAGAAACAAGACAAGGCTGGGCGAGGCCACAAAGGCTTTAATGATCACCGCCTCTGTATCACCTGTTGGGCAATCAGGTCAACGTCAACCGAGCCGGTTTTGGATGCCAAAGCTTTCTGGTTGACGGGAGCGATGGGATGACGTGGTGCTAGGCGACAGGCGCCTGGGCTATCTGGGCTATCTACCAGCGCCAACCGAGCGCCCTGACAATTTTGAGCTTCACTCCCTCGGCCTAGGTAATCCACACATAATGGATGATGCATTTCGCCCTCTGGCAAATGACATGGTCTCAAGTTGATGGGAAGTGGGAACACCAGCAGGTTGCCATTAATAGAGATGATGTCATGGGATGGGCAATGAGCCGAAGACGACTTGGGTTGGTGGGGAAGAAAGAGGACTACCTCCCTGTCGGTGTCGGCCAGTCAGCCGTTGCAATCCGCTTTCGCCCAGGCAGTCTTCAGTGAGTGGCTCAGAGTGGGTGACCCCACCACACCAGATCCGGCTCTTGTGGTTGCGCCTGCCAAGCCCTGTGGAGGACGACGAGGCAAAAGGTCATGATGGATGGGATGCGGTCTTGCACTGTTAGCACTCAGGTAAGTCCGAAAGTATCAGTCCAAAACAAACCCATGGAGAAATCTAGAATGGTCCCGAAAAAACCGCTGCCTAAACAAATAAATGGGCGCCCAGGACTTATTTCTACAGCCGAGGGCGCGAGACACGATCCACGAGACAAAACGGGGGGAAAAGAGCCGCCTGCAGCAAAAACGCCGATGTAGTCGTCCACGGATATGTGATCCGGCCCGGGGCTACCGCCGTGAGTGATTTGGCACGGTCGGGACGGGGTCCCGGGCAATTTCGTTCACAGATCAAATGGGTCCGGACCGGCCCCTTCTCCACTGACTCGGACCTGGCTGAGGGGTAGGGTGTGTGCCTCAGGCCCCAACAGCCAGGGACGTGCTCTCTGCCAGTGTCCACCTGTGCCTGAATCGATGGAGGGTTCCAGATGAAGTGAGGTGGGCCCGGTCCCCAAATTGACTGAAAGATTTTCAGCAACCCCGCCATCTTGGGCCGCCATCCACTGCCTGGCAATTTCGTTTTCTTCTCGCGAGCCATTCCAAACGTCTCTCTTTCACCACCCACGATCTCTCAACCACCTCAACCAACACCACAAAACACCACCATCAATCATCATGGGTTTCACTGATCTCGTCGCCGATGCCGGCCTTGCCGGTGAGTTGCGCCTTGGCCTCGGGCCCGGCCCCGCGCCGCGCCCAAACTCGAAGCTCGCTGTCGACGTCTGCTAACAGCCTCGCTCCCCAGTGCTCAACAACTGGCTGCTCACCCGCTCCTACATCACTGCGTATGTTCTCCCCCCCTCCCCCTCGAATACCGCCTCTTCCTCCTCTCTTCATGATGAACACCTTGGTCCGTGTTGCTTAGCAGCGTCAAGAACTGCAAATGATTACACACCCAGCATTTATGCACCTCTGACTCCTCCATCCTCGCCTTGTTCCACCAATCACCACCCCTACAAATCCACGTTAACTAACACCTCGCCTGTTAAAGCTACTCCCCTTCGCAAGCCGATGTCGCCGTCTTCAAGGCCCTGTCTTCCGCCCCCGATGCCGCCAAGTACCCCAACGTAGCCCGCTGGTACAAGCACATCGCCTCGTACGAGGACGAGTTCGCCACCCTCTCCGGCGATGCCAGCAAGCCTTACACTGTCTACGGCCCCGAGGTCGCCGAGGTCACCCTGAACCCCGCCAAGGCCCCCGCCGCTGAGGAGGAGGATGAGGATGACGTCGACCTGTTCGGCAGCGACGATGATGAGGAGGAGGATGCCGCTGCTGCCAAGCTCCGCGAGGAGCGCCTGGCCGCCTACAAGGCCAAGAAGGACCTCAAGCCCAAGATCGCCGCCAAGTCTATCGTCACCCTCGACATCAAGCCCTGGGGTACGTTCAACCTTTAATTCAAAACTGTCTACACGTTTGCTAACGAGCTGATCACAGATGACGAGACCGACATGGTTGCCCTCGAGGCCAGTGTCCGCGCTATCGAGATGGACGGCTTGGTCTGGGGTGGTGGCAAGCTCGTCCCCGTTGGCTACGGAATCCGCAAGTTCCAGGTCAACTGCGTCGTTGAGGACGAGAAGGTCTCGATGGAGGATCTCGAGGACCGCCTCGTCGCCCTCGAGGACTACGTCCAGTCCATGGATGTCGCCGCCATGCAGAAGCTTTAAGTTTCTTGCAGCGAGACGGGCGATTGATGCCGCGATATGAATCAGCATGAGTAATGAAACGGACTAGATCTGTGCACAGCTCTGGCGGCCATGGACTTGGGTTACAATAATCTGGCCCCTGGCACAGCCATCTTTTATAATAAGAAACTGTTGCAGCGATACTTTTACCGCTTTGCATTCTGCTTGGACTTCTGGACCCTTTGGAGCAGGTCGCGCTGCTTCTGAATCTCTTCGGGACAGTCGTGGCCCAGTTCGCCGCCTTTTCGTTTCTCGTTTGCCTTGTGTTTCTTTGCCGGCTATTGTAACGCCCTTTGATGCTTCGTTCAAAGCGGGGACTGACTAGTCGACTGTCAACCGTGCCGTAATCCGATCCTTTCTTTGTTGGAGCTGTCCCGACTTACAATTTTCGAGTGTCAACAAGCCCCCTGAATACCTTTACGCGGGGAATTTACGCCGATGCTGTTTCAGAGACGCGATACACGACTCAAGTGATTGTCGCCTTGCCGTGTTGAGCACGATCAAATCCCAGACAAACAGCAAGCCCCTAGAAAGGCTTGCTCACTCTTTCATCCTATGCTGCTCTTGGATGATCCAATCCGTCGTATAAAGTCGCTTTGAGCCCACAGCAGAGCAGCCAACAAAGCCACGCGGATGATTCCTCCTGCAGTGTGCGCAATCGTCAAAGAAAACAAGCCCTTATTTACACCGGATGCGTTACATTATAAGTAGGCAGCAACCGCGCCGCAAACTACGTTGAGTGATACACAAGTGCCAATATGCATATTGCCCGTGACCCTTCTTCCCGTAGTAGTACCATTGGCATTTCACCTCGACAGCTTCAACTTGCATCACAGACAGACAGACAGACAGACAGACAGATAGACAGACAGACACCCTGGAAACATGGCCCCGAAGAAGACGCAGAAGCAGGAGAAGCGCAGCTCCAAGGTTGCCAAGAGAAACTCCACCGGCACCTTGTCTGGAAGACTCCTAGCAGCACAGGTTAACGTCCCGAATGCAAAGCCCCGGGGGCGTGGCCGGCCGCGACGCAAGGAGGACAAGAATCCCCCAGCCGCGGAGCAAAAGGTATCCGCGTCCCATCTGCCGACCAAGAAGAACCCTCGCAAGCGAGCACGCTCGCCCTCCCCGGCAGCAAAGCCGGCGTCTGCGAAACGCGCAGCAGTAGCCACAGCAAGAGCCGCCCGGCCGGCCGTCCCTATCGCAAGACGGCCCAGACGAGGCGATGTGATCAACACGGCCCCCAACGTCCGGCTGACCATCTACGCCTTTGGGGACAACCAGAACGGCGAGCTGGGGCTCGGGCCGCGGCCAGCTGCTGCTGCTCCCGCAGGGTCGGACGAAGACGACGACGACGACGAGGAGGAGTTCGACAGCGACGTCAAGGTGCCGACGAAGAACCTGGTCCGCGGCGCCGTGCAAGTTGCCGTGGGCGGGATGCACTGCGCCGCGCTGACGGACGAGAACAAGATCCTGACCTGGGGCGTGAATGACGTCGGCGCGCTGGGGCGGGATACAACGCATGAGGGCCGGCTGGTGGACGCGGACGCAAGCGGTGATGACGAGCAGGATGACGAGGATAATGTGAATCCCAAGGAGTCGACGCCGGGCGAGGTGGACTTGGGTGGCGTGCCGGCGGGGACGGTGTTTACGCAGGTTGCGGCGTCGGACAATGCCACCTTTGCGCTGACGGAGTTGGGGGATGTGTATGGATGGGGGACGTTTCGGGTGAGTTCTTTTTGTTTCTTTTCTTTCGTTTTCTTTGTGGTGCCACTCGGTTGTTGTCTTGGTGTGCAGCTTGGTCAGTCCCTTTCTCTGGGTACCTGCCTCTCTAACTCTTGATCAGTCAAACGACGGGGTCAACTCCTTCCTCCCGCGCATCGCGATCCAAACGACCCCCCGCCTCATCCCCGGCCTGAAGCACATCATAAAGCTCGCCGCAGGCACGAACCACGTGCTCGCGCTCGCCGCGGACCTCCGCGTGTACGCCTGGGGGTCGGGCGCGCAGGGCCAGCTGGGCCGCAAGCTGCCGCTGCGGCGGCTGATCGAGGCCGGGCTGACGCCGGCGCGGCTCGGGATCAAGAATATTGTCGAGATCGGCGTCGGATCGGACCACGCGTTCGCCATCCGCAGCGACGGCCAGGTGTACGCGTGGGGGCTGAACAACTTTGGGCAGACGGGCATCCCGGCGGGAGCGGGCGGCGACGACGCGTGCATCTTCACCTGCACGCTGGCGCCGAACCTGGCGCCGAACCAGCTCGGCGGGACGGTGACGTGCGTGGCGGGCGGGAACCACCACTCGCTGTGCGTGACGCGCGAGGACGGCGAGTGCTATGCCTGGGGGCGGTACGACGGCGGCGCGACGGGCGTGGCGACGCTGCGGCTGCGCGACGACAACGAGGGCGTGGTGCTGGACGAGAGGAACCGGCCGCGCATCCTGAGCGTGCCCAAGTGGGTGGGCAGCGACGGCATGCTCGGCCGCGAGGGGCTCATGGTCGCGGCCGGCGCCGAGCACAGCGTGTTTGTGGCCCTGGACGGGGACGTGTGGGCGTGGGGGTACAATTCAAACCACCAGACCGCGGTGGTGGAGGACACCCCGAACGACCAGGTCCAGGAGCCGAGGCAGATTGAGGGCGTGATGGAGGGGAGGGAGATTGTGTGGGCGGGGTGTGGAGGGCAGTTTACTCTGCTGGCTGAAGAGGAAGAGGAAGAGGAGGAGGAGGAGGAGGAGGAGGAGGTGGTGGGAGAGGAAGAACAGGGCGGAGAGGAAGAAGCGGGCGGAGAGGAAGCGAAAGAGGAAGAACAGGGGGAGGAAGAAGAAGAGGAGGAAGAAGAAGAGGGAGAGGGGCAGGGAGAGGAAGAGGGAGAGGAGGAGGGAGAGGAGGAGGGAGAGGAGGAAGAGGGAGAGGAGGAGGAAGAGGAAGAAGAGGGAGAGGAGGAGGAAGAGGAAGAAGAGGGAGAGGAGGAGGGAGAGGATGAGGAAGAGGGCGAAGGAGAAGAGGGCGGAGATGAAGAAGCGGGCGGGGAGGAAGTAGAGGGAGAGCAAGAAGAGGAAGAAGAGGGAGAGGAAGACGAGGGAGAGGACGAAGAGGGAGAGGAGCAGGGAGAGAATGAGGAAGAGGCTTAAAGGGGAGTCACAAAAAGAAGGTGACGTCCGTCGAGGAGCAACACAGCAAGCCAAGGCAGACATCGTCCAGTTACTTGTTCAAGAATATCAAAAGCAATTGATTAAGTAGCAGATTTAGATCGGAGGAAAGGGATATCTCATTGACATAGAGACAGCTCTTGTCGGTGTGTAAAAAGCATAGCTCAAAAAGAAAAAGGAAAATAAAAACAAGCACCTTTCGGCTGGGTATTGAAGTGACGAAATCAAAAAGAAAGACAAGAAGAAGAAAATCGGGCCGCAAAGCTGCAACCGGTCGAGCAAGAAGCACGTCGACGGGTGGAGATACCGTTGAACCTCCACCCCAGGAGTGAAGTCCCAGGGACACAACGTCACCATCCCGCTCTCCACCAGCGAGGATAGATTTTAATTCACTTCTTCTCAGCCGCCGGCCCGACTGCCATGCCGGGCTCAGACTTGTACGCCTCCACGACTGGCGCGCTCTGGCCCGCCGTGCGCCGCTTGACCTCGTTGTCGTGCTGGATGATGGCACAGCACGAGCACCAGTAGGACGTGCAGCAGTCGTTAGTCTCGGAGCCCTGGATGCCGTAGCGCTCGCGGATCTGGGTTCGGTTGCGCATGACGCAGCTGAGAAGGGAGGATGGTTAGCCACGGGGTTTTGGGCAGGAGTATATGAACAACGACGGGGAAACGCACATCCAGCCGCAGCCCGTCAGAAAGTTGAGGATGCCAAACTCGAGACACTCGGAGTTGGTGACGTTTGCCGTCGCCATGGTGGGATCGCGCAGACGGTCGGCCGTGCTGCCCACGACTGTGAGAGGGAGTGGTTAGGTACCAGGTAGCTAGGCATTTGCTGACCACGGCATCAGGCATGGCGAACTCACCAAAGCAGGGGCAGAAGGTCGCGAGCAAGCAAGTGCTGAAGGGCAAGCAGTGGCACAGGCCTGACTCCCACTTCCCTTCAAAGGCCTGAGCCTGCACCTGAAGGTTCTGCTGCTGTTGTTCGGCCATTGCGTTGGTGAGGCTGTCTTGGGACGGCGGTGGACGAGCGGCGTGGAGTTGAGAACGTGAACGAGAGGATTCTCCAAGACACCATGAAATAAAACATGAGCCGTCTTTATTCTCGAGTCACCCGTGCCACTCGACACCTTTGCTGGCTCACTTGGCCCTTTTCTCCGCATGCTCAAGTCATTTCGGATCATGGGACAAGGGTCAATCTCATCTCCCTAGGGCTGACCAGATGTGAGACAAGTGGTTTTGCAGGTCCGACAGGCTTGATAGGTGGTGGTTTATTGGTCATTGAGGCTGAGAGGCTGAGGCATTGTATTTGTGTTGTCCGATCTTGTTTGTCACAGGCGCATTCTGAGGTCCCGGAATGGCTCAATGCTTCCTGGCATCAGCCTGACGCACGCCATGCTTGTTTTGTCTGCACATTCCGACCTCTGGCCCCCTGCGAGGTGGGCAAGGACGCGTCGTAAACATCGACCACTGATCTGACTCGTCGGCGCCTTCGCAGGCAGTGGACGACGATGAATTTGTTTTCAAACCCACCACCTCAATCTCGTGTACCTATCCAGGGCCCCGGGAACCTCCCCAACGTTTGGTTCCGGTTGATGTGATAAGTGATAACTTCAAACCAGTTAGGAAAGCACAGCGGCGGAAAAAGAACCAATACGGAGGTGATTGTGGAGAGCTCGCGATGTTTGATAGGGGAGCAGCCCGGTAGTGCTTACTCACTAGGTCAAGTTTTGTTGATGCCTAACGGTCAAGAAGCTGGCAGCGGAGCGAACCCCGGTTTATCTGCAGGTGCCCGGCACCACAGCCGGCGCGACCCTTCGGCGGAGAATTGTTATTACTAGAGCCCTGCTTGGTGAGCTGTTGACCAAGCACTTGCCATCGAGCCACATCTCGTGCACACGCGTGCACCCTAGCTAATAGGTGACTTCAGCTCGTTGACGTGGTCAGCCGGCGGCCGGCGCTGTTCACCTCGAGGCCCCGTCCCCGTCCCCGTCCCCGTCCTTCCTCACCACCTTGCTCATGATCACATAATCGGGCGTGACGACTTTCCCGGACCGCAGCTTTCTCGGCTGCGGGGAGATGTTGTCCTCTGCAAAGCCCAGCTTCTTGTAGAAATCCAGACCGCGCTGGTTGGCCACATAGCAGGTCAGCATGACCTTGGTGATGGGCGGCAGCCTCTCGGCCACTGTGGTGTGGAGGCTCATGAGCAGCGAGCCGAGGCCAGTGCTATGAGAGCGGAAAGAAAAGAAGACGGTCTGGTCAGCAGCGAATACCCCGAAGTCGGTGTTGGTGTCGAAACCCACCTCTGGAGCTCTGGCTTGAGGTGGATCTCGTAGCAGTACACCACCGGCTGGCCCAGCTCGTACGTGGGCATGAGCGAGGTGAAGCCGCGCACGCTGCCAGCCGTGTCCTTGACCAGCACGTACCGCAGCTCGGGCGAGTGCATCTCCTCGAGCTTCTTGTCGGGGTGCCATTTGTCGGCCGAGTTCTCGTAGTCCTTCTGGCTGGTCTCCTTGACCAGGTCGAAGCACGCGTGCAGGTCATCTTCAGAGAGATTTGCCGGGCGTGCCAGCGTGAGGCTGTAGTGCGCGTCGGTCCGCGGATGAGTCCACTGAGCGACCCAGGGGGCGAGATAGTCGGCGATGAACCGGTCGTCGTCCTTCTCGTTGGCCGTGTCCAGCGGGTCGGTCGCTGCACGTCGTCGGCTGGGGGCCATGGCGGCTGACTTTCAGAGGCGACCCGTCAATTGCGTGAAGGTCATGAAGAAGGCAACATCGGGCACTGGCGTTTATTTACAAGACGTTGTGGGGAATGGGTTTGCTCCTCGTGACAATCTTGGCCGTGGTTAGACAGAGTCGCGACGTTAGGTCCAGGTTCGATTCACGCCGACGCGTCATGCCTCATAGCGGTCGAAAGTGAACCGTTACAGGGCCCATAGGAGCCATGACGTTTGGGCGGCGTGGGGACGCACTGGCCCTCACTCCATGCCTTTGTGGCCCGGCCGGCACCTCGCTGAAGGAGATTTTATAGCGGCCGGCAGCAGCCCGAGCTTGGAGCTTCAATCCAGCTTTCCTAGGTCCCTCCATCCTTCCACAAACGTTCTGACAAACCGATATCAAAGGGGCAAGGGAGGTTTGTTTTGTGAAGCCGCCAATGTCTCCCTGAACACAGCCGAGTCCACCACCCAACCCCCAGTTCGCCATTGATGCGCTCCTCTCTGGCTGCGGCGCCGTGGCACTTGGTCCGCACGTATGCGACAGCGACAGGTACAGCGAGAGCGACAGGCGGCAGCCCACCGCGAAGCTCGCGCCTCGGCGCCACGCTGAGCCTGGACCACGTATGTTACCGGACAGCCCAACCACTGCACCACCAACAGGTCTGGATTTTTAACCCGCCGATTTCAATATCCTGTAGTTCCTCCTCCGCGCGCGCGTCCTGTCTCTCTACCGGACCATCATCCGGGGCACGCGCCGCATCCAGGACCCGACGACGCGGGCCGAGACGAGGCGGTTTGCGCGCGAAGAGTTTGAGCGACGCCGCGGTGTCACTGATCTTGTTCGTCTCACTCACTCGCTCATATACAGGGGGATCCTACTAACTCGAGTCCGCAAGGGCCACATCCGATATCTTCTCTCGACGGGAAAGACGGAATGGGAGAGCATGGAGCGGTACATTGATGGCATGTAACGAGAGCAAAGCCATTGCCTTCCCGGCCCAAGTCGCCGACTTTTCTGTGATCCCGCATGCTATGCGTAGCCGCCCTTTCCATGTCCAAACACAGCAGCATAATGCCAGGCGTGAATGGGAGATTATTGTTATTTTTTTTTGTTATTGGTACAGCGGCACAGGATGCCCAAATTTCGAGGTCAAGGCTCGTTTCCCGTGCCATGCCATGTCATGCCCTGCCCGAACGCGCTGTCTGCCTGTGCCCAGTATCATACATTGTGTCTAACCTCCTCCACCACCACCGTTACCACCGCCTATTCTCGCCCGCATCGTCTATCCCTGGCGCTGCTTGTGTCTCGGGTTCGCGGGGCATATGATGTAGATGTAGCCATTGTGGCGCTTGCCGGCCTTCCGTCGGACGACCTGTAGCGAGAGAAGTCCAGGTTAGCCACGGCGCCGCTGCAGCACAGTCCCTAGTCACCAGCGGCGAGACTCACCTTGCAATGCTCGCACCGCTTCTTCACGGAGCTGTGCACCTTCATGCCCCTCGTCTGCTGTGTCTGGAACGCCGCCACGGCGGTCTTTGCGCTCGTCCCCGCTACGCTGGTTGTCTCCGGCGCCACCACCGCGCTGGTGACGGTGGGCCTTGTTGAGCACGCGTGGTGCTGGCACTTGATGGGCGCCGTGTACGAGAGGAAGCGTGTTTGCTGCTGCTGCGACGGCCGGATGGCGGACGCGGCGCGGCGGGTCGAGGCGACGGAGAGGGCCGACATGGACGACGTGAGCGACTTGGTCGCGGCCGCTGCGCCCGAGCGCGCGGTCTGTGAGAGGGCGGAGAGAGGCGACATCTTGGGCGGATGGTAAGATTCGGCGATTGATCGGTCGAGGAGTTCTGAACTTGCCAATTCCGAAGCCGAGTCCGTCCGTCCGTCCCAAGCTCGGATCGTCGAGGTTGTCTGACATGGCAGGTCTGGCGGGTGCAAGTTCCGGGCCGCTAGCTGGTCACGTGGGAGATTGAGGGTTAGGGTTTGTCGTCAACAACACCCCTGAGCCCCTGAACGAACCCCCAGCTAAGCCCCAGAGTTACTTGTTTGGCGGTTTCCAAACCTTGGGAGAGTCTACGACGCTGACATTTATTCTGCATCAGCCAAGGCCAACAAATTTCTTCAAGTTCTTGATAGAGACTAACGACCGAGTGAGTCTGCAAGCTCGTTGCTATTCCCTCTAAACTGCCGGCCATCGTCACACAATTACCAGGCTAAAAATCATCATTGGGCACATATTCTGATGTGAGGGGCTATTCAGGTGGAAATGCCACGAAGTGGCCTCGTCTCCCGATATGTAAGTCAACTCAATACCTTGAGGCTGCCTCTGTCATTGAAGCCGTTTAAATCTTGAGTGATCATAGAACCGGCGCTGTTCTGACTCCTCTACTCGGTCTCGAACTCAAAATCCGGCCGTGTGTAGTCAAGCTCGCGTACACGTCGCCACACTTCTCTTACCACCCGCTCCTGTCCCTGGCGGCCTGACTCAAATTCCGACGGGCCAGCTGGTCTACCACATGGTAAGTCAACGTTGCTCCTGAAACGAGATACCGAGAGACACGACTTACCGGATAGCGAGATATAACCTACTGCCCAAGCTGACCTCCTCGATCTTTGCCGTCGCGTGGTCCTCAGGCGGGTTCGCAGTGGTAACCAAGCCACCAGCCTCCTGCAGGATCGCGATGCCAGCTGCGACGTCCCTTTTCGCACCATTAGCCAACTGTCCTATTCTTGGTCATGGCAGAGGACTGTGTTATAGATCAGGTACTTACCATTCCCAACACCCCCCTTCCCACCAGATATCGAACGCGCCCATTGCCGTGTATGCAAGGTCCATCGTGGCGCTGCGAGGATTCTTCATGTCAGTCAAACACAAACACAAACACACACACACACACACACACACACACACACACACACACACACACCAGACGTTGAATCCCAAGCAACATACCTCCCCAAACTCCTCACCCCATGCACCATCCCGCCCTTCCCGCCCTTCCCCGTCGCCTCAGCCGCCATGGTCACAAAACTCTCCACCTTCCTCCTTAGATTCCCATCGTCCCCATCCCTCCTGTCCTTTCCCCACTCGCATGCAAATATACACCCGCCGGGGGCATTCCGCGGCAGGGTTGGGACCGCCGGCTCCCGGACCAGCGGCAGCCGCTGCGTCTCGTTGAGCCAGGCGCCCCGTCCGCGGCAGGCGGTGAACAGCTGGTTCAGAAAGGGCGCGTAGATAATGCCGATGACGGGCTGGCCTGCGATGACCACGGCGATGGAGACGCAGAACATGGGGAAGAGGTGCGTGTAGTTGACGGTCCCGTCGAGGGGGTCGACGAGCCATGTCGGGGTGGGCGAGGTGGGCGAGATGAGGTAGGCGCGGGAGGGGGACTTGGAGTATGATTCCTCGCCTATGAAGCTGCGGTGTATTAGGTTGGGTGGCAGTGTGTGAGGGGGGGGGGGGTGTGTGTGCCTACTTGTGATGAGGGTACCGCTCGGCGATGGAGGTTTTGATAAAGGCTTCGACTTCTGTTGTGACGTTGGATCAGTTCTAGCATGCTTGTGGTGGTTGGTTCAGCTGGTTGATCTTGGTATGCTCACCTTCGTCTGTCTTGGTGACAATGTCTACCGCGTTGTCCTTCTCGACAAACTCTTGGGCTGGCTGGCCACCGCTGAATCTCAACCGCGCGGCGTCGAGAAGCATTTTACCAGCATCTTTTCCCAGCTGCACGGCAAAGGCATAGATTCCGTCAAGCTCCTTGTCTGTCATGCTACGGTGAGAAGTCATGATTACGGTTTGGTGCTTCGACGCTAGAATTCGTCAATGACAGGCTGGGGAAGAATGTAGATGCATCTTCAGAGGCATCGACTCAATCCCGGAACTGCGAGACAGGCGAACAGCTGCCTCCCTCGGATCCATCGTGGACTTCGGCTCAGTCGATGCCCTGCACCTTGGCCTGACGAAGAACCGCTGCAAACCGAGCCGTCAAGGTCGAGAAATGACGTTGTCTGCCGCTACCTGCACTTGGGTCGATCGCTGAGCATAAAGCCGCCGCTTGACGCTGTGCCCATCCCCGCCTCATCACTTACACCAAAGATGCTCGTGTTGGAGTCAGTTGTGCGCGGAAGAGTGCTTAACCGGCCGACAAGCGAACGGGTGGAGAAGTCTGGATGAGGTGCCGTCGACATGAGAATCGGGAAATTTGGAGAGGGTAAATCTTTACCCCCTTTCCCCACACTGATCTCGGATGGAGTTTCCGGGCTCAACGACTGTTGGGATTCCGCGATAATGGTGTACACAGTTGGTACCTGATCTACGTCTTTGCCAAGGGGGCATGAGAAGCACCGGATGGAGGACCGCCACATGAGCTCGCACGGGAAAAGGGGCAATGCGTCACTGAAGCTATGAGGACTGATGCACTGCGTGATATCGGCCTTATATACAGACTCTCCATCCATAATGGAGGAACAGTTGAGTCAGGTACCTAAGCCGTCATTAACAACTCGACTTTAAAGTTGGAGCAGCAAAACATCGTGATACCCCTTTCCAAACCCATTGCTCCGCCAATCAAACACCATCATGCCACGCCGCATCCTCCTCATCAACGGCCCAAACCTGAACCTGCTCGGGACGCGTGAGCCCCAGATCTACGGCTCCGCCACGCTGCAAGACGTCGAGGCCCATGCCCAAGCACAAGCCAACACCCTGGGCATTCAGCTCGAGACGTTCCAGTCCAACCACGAAGGCGCCATCGTCGACCGCATCCAAAGGACCATCGGGAGAGGCCCCAGCGCCACGGCGGGCGACATGAACGAAGAGCCCGTGTCGGCCATCATCATCAACCCCGCCGGCCTGACGCACACCAGCGTCGCCGTCCGCGACGCGCTGCTCGGCGTCGGCATTCCGTTCGTCGAGCTCCACGTGTCGAATATCCACGCCAGGGAGCCGTGGCGGCATCACAGCTACTTCAGCGACCGGGCTGTGGCGGTGATTTGCGGGCTGGGTGTGTTTGGGTACACGGCTGCCATCGAGTTTGTGGCGACGCATTTGAGGGTGAAAGGCGAGGGGGCAAAGCTGTAAAGTGGATGTTTACTAAAAGCCTGTAATTAATAGAAATCGAATTTAAAAAAAAAATGGCATTGTCAGAGTGCTTCAAGTTGGGTCTGGTGTGACACGTCAGTTTGCGTGCGCTGGTCGTTCAATATCACCAGTGGACTGGCATGGCCTGCTGCTCATCACATTTTACACGAGAAATGGCAAACACCATGCGCCAAATTGTCCGAGACAGGCAACCCGGCCCGATTGACAACTGAGGCTTGGCTGGCTGGCTGGCTGGCTGCTGTGAACCACTGCATCCCAACCGATCTGCGTGTAGCTGCGTCAAAAACATGTCGATGTCATTATCTGTTCGTCTCACTTCCCAGGTTCAAATAGAATAAAGGGGGGGAGGACGGGGCACCCATGCAAGCTGGAAAGAGACAGCGGGACGTTGCACCACAGAAACAAATCTGCAACAAATCACGCACGCATGCATACATCATTGTTCGTATCGTATTGTAAAGCAAATTCCCGCCGCGCCCGAGTCTATCCATCCTCTATTATCGCCGTATGCACCATCCCTCCCGTCCACACAGTCGCCCGCCCGCCCCCCTTATGTACAAAATTGTTCGGTCGGTCGGTCGGTCTGTCTGTCCGTCCGTCCGTCCGTCGCACACACGCACACATACATATCGATATGCCCCCGAGTGAACCACCTCCAGGTACGTACATGTAACCATCTCACAAGGCTGCCGAAATCCGCACCGGCATCGGCGTGGGCGCCAGGGGCTCCTCGACGGCCAGCCTCAGGTCCTTGACCAGCTTGGCCCACGACACGGCGCCGCGGCGGGCCAGCTCGAGCGGCACCTCGGGGCCCTCGTCGTTCATGCGCCGGTTGAACAGCTCCAGGCTGACCCAGCCCTCGAAGCCGAGGCCGTGGAAAAAGGCGCGCGCGACCTCCTTGACGGGCAGGTACGCGCCGTGGCTCTTCTCGCCGTAGAACAGGCGGCAGTTGCGCGACCAGCTCATGCGCGCCGGCTGGGCGGCGTCGTAGTAGGCGTGGCCCGGCACCAGCGGGTCGCGCAGCCGCTCGGCGTCGACGACCTGCACGTAGAAGACCTTGGCCGGGTCGACCTGGGCCACCAGGTTGGCGATAGACCGGCGCGTGGCCTCGTCCGCGTCGGGCGTGCGCCCCGTGGCCGACGCCGGGTCCGCGTAGATGCGCCCCGCGATGTTGAACGTGTCCAGGCACAGGCCAAAGTTGGACCGGTCCACGCGCTGGCAAACCTCCCAGCAGAGCTCCCACGTGTCGACGCGCGTGCTCCAGCACAGGCTCTCGTAGGCGAAGCGGATCGGGGGGGACTGGGCCAGCCCAATGTCGGCGATCTCGCGCAGGTCCGCCACGATGAGCGACAGGTCCTCGGTGACCTGGGCGGCCGGGAGGAAGTTGGCGGGCACCTGGATGAGGTCCGTCTCGAGCTCGCGCGCCATCTCGATCCAGAGGTACAGCTTCTGGATGTGCCGGTCGTGCTCGGCGCGGTCCACCAGCCCGTCGTAGTGCATAAAGGGCTGCAGGCACACGACTTCTATCCCCCGGACCCGGCACATCTGGCGGATGTGGCGGGCGGCCGCGAGCTGGGCGGCCCCTGAGGTCGGGTTGTCTGGGTACAGCAGGCCGGCGATGTCTGCTAGGTCCTCGTGGAAGAGCTCGAGGCCCTGGTAGCCATACTGCTGGGCAGCGTCCAGCTTGTGTGCGAGCGAGTGGCCGGCATAGCACCGGCCGAGAGACATGGAGCTGATGGCGAGCTTGGAAGGCATCTTGATATGATGTTGTGTGCTTGGATTGTTTGAAGGTGGTATTATTATGCGTGTGGCTGTAATGGCAATGGAAAGGAAGAGGAGCCGGGAGAGATCGAGATGTATTAATAACAGGAGAAAGTCAAAAAGCAGGTGGATATGGGTATCAAAGGGCAAGCAAAACAACGGGCAAGCAACTGGGATATATAAAAAAGAAAAGAGAGAGAGAGAGACAATTGTGGTGCGATGCGAGCTCAAGATGTTGGCAACGAGCCCGGACGGTTGTTCGCGTGCCACATGACGGCTGGGTGCAGTGATAGAGCTGTGCTGTGCTCTTCTCGAGGGTTTCTACATCGGCTCAGTAAGGGAATCGACGGCTAAGGAAGCTTAGCTGCTTGGAGACCCAAAGGTACGCAAGCAAGTGGACGAAAACGAACGACATCAGGATGTTGACATGGGCCCCGGGGGTGAAGGGGGGCGGGGGGACAGGGCTCGATGCTTTGGGTCGAAGGATGATGACTTTGGTGAGATATGAGATAAGAGGCGAAGATGTGGCACAAGACCGTCCAGTCCGCTACGGTGAGAATATAACGGGACACAGCTTCACTCCGCGTCTGACTAGAGCCCGCTTGCATGGTAAGAAGCTGCGATTCGACGATGCAGATGAGGCTGCCGAGCCATAAGCAAAGCACAATATGACTTTGCGGGGTGAGGCGCACCGCATCGCAGTGATCGCACGAATGAGTGTAGAGTGCTCCTCCCGCGAATCTTGCTGCTGTTGCTGAGTGTTGACCGGATTCGACGCGATAAGCGAGGTATGCTGGACTGGACGGCTACTGCCGGCAAAAAAAAAAAAAGGAGAAGAAAAAAGGCTCGAGATGCTCCGCGTGTGGACGGGATGATGCTTCATCCTCCCTGGAGTCGTTGACCGTTGCCGTTGGTGTTGACGGCGTGCCAGCCGGTGCGTGCCAATGAGCCGTGGGTAAATGTTTACGCCCGGGATAATATTCGCGACTTGGGTGCGACCGAGATTCATGCCCTTGGTTTAGCATCCGTGAAGAAGGAATATCCATGCAAGTGGTGAAGCGGCCGGGGGTTGATGTGTTTTTCCTCTTCAATTTGAAGGATTGCTTTCCGTGGTACCGGTGCACACCAGTGACCGTTGACATGGAGGAGCTTGAATCGCAATCCGCGTCTGCTGGCGACGCCTCCATCGAGGCCCCGCGAACCCGCAGACCCGCCTGGCCGGAATGGCTCCAGTGAGGTGGATGAAGGGTCTTTTATCTCCAGTCCACAATGCACCTCCGTTGAGCTAAATGCCATCCCCGTTCCTCCCCGCAGAGGCTGCCTTCGTGGCAATTCGAACCCCATAAATGCAACGAGTCCGAGTCGCGACAGCATATAAGTCCCCTCCAACCCCTGTTGAAGGCGACGATAAAAACCTGAAAAGAACAAACAAAAAATCAAACGAAAGAAACCCCCAGCTTACAGAAAATGGCATCCTCAACCTGCGTGCAACATGACCAGGAGTCGTCCGTCGCAGCGCGCCGCGATCTCCTCGACCGCCACGGCTATCTCTTTGGCCAAAAGCTCGCCGCCTCCATGTCCCCCCTGCTGCACGAGGTCGTGTACCGCGAGCTCGGCCTGCGCTGGGAGCAGATGCGACTCGACTCAACAGACATGGACCTCTTCCTCCGTCTGATGCACCACCCAAAGTTCTACGGTTCGTTGCATCCATTCATTCTAGTCTCCCCTTTTCCTACCCGCGCGCGCGCCTGCATGCATACCCGCGTCTCGATATCGGGGAGGCGCAAACAAATGGAAAGGGAAAACGGAAGAAGAAAGAAGAAAGAAAAAAAAGAAATGCAGAAAAGGCTATCCACCGCAACTTAGAACAAATCGGCTAACCAGAACGCCCGTATCCGGCTGCCGTCGATCCAGGGGCGTCGGTGACCATGCCCCACAAGGTGTCCATCATCCCGCACCTCGACCAGCTGACCGAGGAGTGCCGCGACGTGGGCGCCTGCAACACCATCTTCCTGCGCGCCGACGAGCACGGCAACCGCGTCTTCTGCGGGGCCAACACGGACGTGATCGGGGTGCGCGAGTCGTTTGTGCAAAACGTCTCGTCCCCGGCGGCCGTGTACGAGAACCGGCCCGCGCTGGTGATCGGGTCGGGCGGTGCGGCGCGCAGTGCCGTGTACGCGCTACGCAAGTTCCTCCAGGCGACCGACATCTACCTCGTGAACCGCGATGCGGGCGAGGTGGAGGCCGTGGTGGCTGAGTGCACGGCGCGCGGGTACGGGGACCGGCTGGTGCACGTGGCGACGGTCGAGCAGGCGTTGGCGCTTCGGGGACCCGGGGCCATCGTGGCGTGCGTGCCGGACTTTGTGCCCTCGACGGACGCCGAGAGGCTGGCGAGGCGCATTGCCGAGGCCATGCTGCAGAAGGCGCACAAGGGCGCCGTGCTGGAGATGTGCTACAACCCTTCGCCGTACACTGCGCTCGGGGCGCTGGCTGAGGCCGAGGGATGGCAGGTCATCCTTGGTACCGAGGCCATGATCTGGCAGGGCATTGAGCAGGTAAGAAAGGGAAATGAGGAGGATGATGATGATGATGGGGATGATGATGCTGGGTTTTCGTATCGTCGTGTCGTTTGAGTTCTTACTCCCCGAGCGGCGATGGAACCCTCCGTCAAATGTCCCGGGAGGAATCCGACCAACCACGACCCGTGTTGCTGGGCTGACATTGCTGGAATAGGACAAGTATTGGACTGGCCGTGCCGCCAGCGAGCTTCCCGTGAAGGAGGTCAAGACGGTCATTGCCGCCAAGCTGGCCCAGGTGTCAAAGTTATGATGCTACACCAAAGAGGCGATGCGCTGACATCGCTTGTTGTCGCTTAAAGTCGGCATCGGGGTATTGGGAGACACGAGAACCCCGGTGGCCGCTCCGTCTTCCATCATCATGTCCGCCTTCCCGGCTTGGTTCCGTGCTCCCATTTGGGAAACTTGAATATCCTGCCAAGTGCAGGCATGATGGCGAGGCTATCAGAACACGAAGGCTGATGATAGATAGCATCATCCTTCGATGTAGTCGAAAGGACATTCGGCTTAGCTTCCTCAATTTATCGCCATGATTCTAGTATGGGACTGGGGAGGGTAATCGCCGAACACTACTATCGGGCTACTGTGCTGGTTGTCCACAGGTTGGATACGCCTCCGACTGTGGGTTGGGGCTGAAGCCCGCCTGGTACTCTGGCGGCGGCACGACATTAAGGGGAGGGGGGGAGAACTCGGCTTCGACGAGAGGGACGAGAGGGCGGTATGGGGCCTGCGAGGGTGGCTTGTCTGTATTTAGCGACCGTAAGGTACCAGGTAATTATTTCGTGAGAAGAAGACACCCGCATGGAAGCTAATTAATAGATGCGAGTTGTCCCTGTTTCCCATGCTTCGCTACAGGAGTTTGACAGACTCGACAAGGACGCAAGCTCGAAGTACCATTGGATTTGCCATGTCTGAGTCTGACGGAGGACCTGGAGGTGTGACATGAGCTCGATCCACTGTGACAAAGACTGGGGATTTCGCATGAGTGCTGATAACGTAACACGCCAAGATGGCTAGAAACGGTGGCATTTGTAAAATTGTTATTGACTTGCTGAGAGATATGGAACGGACGCGCGGCAGGATGAGCGATGGAACCATGCTCGCGTCGAGTCCCTGGGCGAGCGGGCGAAGCAGGAAGCTCCTCTTCCAGCAGGCAGAGCTCCACAACACAGAACACTAAGAGACATCTAGACGCTCTCCACCCTCTCAAGACATCCCACCTTATCCTTCTCGTCCGCAAAAAACCCCCCCACATTGTTGCGCCTGAACTCCTCGTCTTCCTGCTGAAGCTGGTCCATGAGCATCTTGTTTGCGCTGTGCACCGGCTTCATCGCAAACAGGCGGTCCATCGCCTCCAGCGGGATGGACTTGGTCTCAGGCACCAGGAACCACACAAAGATAATCGACAGAATCATGAGCGAGGCGAAGAAGAAGTAAACGCCATACTCCATCTTCAAAAACATTTGCGGCGTGAAGCGTGAGATGATGAAGTTCCAGAACCAGTTGTTGGCGGCGGCCGAGGCTTGGCCTAGCGAGCGCGTGTTGGGGTCGAACATTTCAGAGTTGATGACCCACGGTGTGCCATTCCAAGACGGGGTATAGAACGCTGTCCACAGGTAGAAGAAAAACACGGCGGCGATACCGCCAGGCGTCATCTTCCCGCTTGCCTGTCCCGATGCAGGCCCGGCGATCTTGATGTAAGCACCGATGAACCACATGCAAAGCGAACCGCCGGCAGCACCGATGAACAGCATTCGGCGTCGCCCCACGCGATCGACGAGATAAAGCAGCCATACGACAGTGATGACGGTCTTCACAACGCCAAAGATGCCCGTCGTCAAGAACCCGGTGTTCGTTCCGGTGATGCCGATGCTCTTGAAGACTGTGGGGCTGTAGTAGTTGATGGCATTGATGCCCGATCCGTTCTGAAACAGGAAGAGCATGCCGCCGAGGAAGAAGCGCCACTGGACCTTTGGCTGCTTCAGAGCGTGGAATGGCTTCCAGAAGCCCTTGCCCACTTCCTTGGAGTAGCGATCGAGCTCTGCATCGATGAACTGCACCTCTTCAATGACATAAATGTCTGTCGGCTTGAGATTGCGCACCCAGCACAGAACCTCCAGACCTTCCTGCCGCTTGCCGTTCGCAAAAAGCCACCGCGGTGACTCCCTGATCCAGAAGCACCCCAAAAACAACAGGCCGGCGGGGATGAGCTGGACCGCAAAGGGAATGAGCCACTGGGAATTGGTCGCGGGAAGAGTTGTGTTGACGCCGTAGTTGATCCAGAAACCGACCAGACCGCCAATCTGCCACCCGAGCTCGTAGATACCAACGAGGCGACCTCGAACTGCGGGAGGGCTGAGCTCGGAAATGTAGATGGGCACCATGTTTGACGCTCCGCCAACACCGAGGCCAGCCAGCACTCGGCCGGCAATAATAGGGCTGATTCCTCGAGTCCCGTTCGCAGCAAGCATGATTCCAGCGCCGAGGATGAAGACGAGGGAAAAGAAGAACAGCGACTTGCGCCTTCCGAGGAAGTAGCTGGTGACATATGCGAGCAGACTGCCGAAGAAGGCGCCTGCTTGGTAGACCGAGACGATGTTGGCCTGGAGCAGTGCCAGGGCGCTGGGCGTGTAAGACGCAAAGTCGAACTCTTTGGTGAATGACGGCAAGGCGAGAGTCGTTCCGATAAAGGCAGAATCGTACCCAATCATGCAAGCCGCGAACGAGGCCACCGCGGCGGAAGCGTAAACACGCCAGTTGTAGACCTCCTTCGGCGTCGGCCTGTCTTCCTTGAGTGCGAGGAGCGTCATGTTGACGGGTCTGATGCTGTTATCCAACAAGGGGCACAGGAGAGCAGGTCCACAGTAAAACCCGGGAAAAGTAAGGGGATGGTCAACATTGGAACTCGAAGTCCACTTGCGTATCCAGGGATATCGGATTTATAGCCAAAAGAAGTTTGCCAAACAGTCAGTAGGATACCCACAGTCATTCTTGGCTTCTTCTCCATGGGGAATCCTAGTATCCGCACTGGCGCCAGGAAGCTAATGCATTTCCCCACATGCAAGAAGACTGGACGGCGAAAAGACGCCGGCAGTCGAAGCTGGAGTCGACGGCACGATGTTGAGCTGGAGTTCTCCGAGACGCAGGAAATGTGTTGGCAAATCATATTGCCAGTACAGATCCGTCACAGAGAACCGCTGGAGAGCCTTCCCCGCATTTTCAGAACTGGAAAACACGCCCCTGGGCCAACCCCACAAACCAGATGACACGCTAGGCTTTGGATCTTGATTCTCTGGAAAAATGCATAGCCGGACGGTGCCGGAGCTGTGCGCAAGTGACCACTTCCACTGGCCCGAGTTGTTGTTGTTGAGGATAGACTGGTCTCAATCACGGGAATACCGCTGCTTGGTTCACGCGCGCCGGTATTGCCGACGGTCGATCTGATTCTCCTCGGAAGTTGACTAAAGTACGTCTGTACGTCTTGTGCCGTCGAGAGACGCTGCTGGCCCCCAGGTTCGCTCCTGACCCCATTTACGGCTGTGTGCCTTATAAAGCCGTGTTTCAGAAGTTGGACCGGGGGGCAAAGACCTCGCGGGCAAGGAAGCTGATGTTCGTCGATAAAAGTCGCGCTCAGTGAAGATTATTTCTGCGAGAGACGTGTAACATCGACGCTCAAGGTTCCTGTGTTGCGATATTGTTCAGTCGCGGTAGCAACCGTGCAAAGTTTGTCCGTCTCTGATCATCAGGATACGACCGGAAGACCTCGCGTCTCATTAACCGACGTGGCGCCCGTCGCCCAGTGAACAGCTCAAACTGGGCAAAGCCCTGCTCGGGGAGTAGATCCAGCCCATCCATCGCCACCCAGCCTCTGTGAGCCTCCCGTCGCACCTGCTCAAGCAGCGGCGAGTTTAGAGTCTTGTACGCAAGTTCAAGAACGACACCACCTGTAGGGCTGTCGAGCCATTGTGCGGGCACGGTGAACTCTGGGGCGGGACTGTCGTCGATGCTATGTGTCGGGATGCACGAGACTACCATGGTAGGAAGCCTGTAGCTCTCCGGCCAAGGGTCATTTCGAGATCGTATTATGTGGAAGCGCGTGTTATCGCGTGATCCCGGATCGGTGCTTAGAAGAGGGAGATCGTGACGCGGCAATAAGCGCTGGAAATGCGAGACAAGATTCTCGGCGTTGGCTACCGTCCGGTTGAAGACAAGAATCTGCTTGACCCCCAGCTGAAGCATTGCATACACAGCTGCTCTAGCCATACCTCCGGCGCCGATAACAAGCCCGCAGCTGTTGGACCTCACCCCATTTGCAGGTGATAGGCCCCGACGGATACATGCTCGAATCCCAATCCAGTCCGTGTTCTCACCGTATAGAGCTTTTACTGGACTGGCGCTGTTCATGCTGTTGAAGAGCAGCGCATCCTCGGGAATTCTGCCATCAGCATTGAGCTGCCTCACAGGAATCAAGGTGTTGACTGCTCCGATCGCCTTGGCATGTCGACTCAGTGAGTGCGTCAGGGTGATGATCTCAACCTTGAAAGGCAGGCCGACCGAAGCCCCAGCAAAGTGCGGATCGCTCACGAGTTCTCGCAAGCTTCCAATATCATTTGTCGAGTGAGCGCGGTAGTGATGTGGGATTCCACAGGCCCGGAGAGCAGCATTGTGCATAGCTGGAGATAAACTGTATCCCACATTCGCGCCGAAGACGTATAATTTCATAGGATCGCAGATGAAGGACGCGTAGAGAGCCCGTGTTGCCTGTCGAGTGGTAAGCGTCGGACAGACACCGCCGAGCCCAGTCTCAGCGGCTTCCTCCGCCAAGTCTCGCGAGACAACCGATGTGAGGACTTGGTTGAAGCACGCTGATGTCCTCCCCAGGTGCCCTGTGTTGTAAGCTATCAGCGGGAGCCTTGGCCCTGTGGTAGCTTCCACCGCAATGTGCACTTGGCGGACGTCGAAGTTGTCCGCAATGCTCAGGGCCGTCCTCGTGAACCTCACCAAATCACAGCCAACATCCCGCGCCTTCTGGTAGTACGATAGCCAGATAGGGTCTCCCCAGGGCTGGGGCTCGGGCCTCGTTACTTGCAGGTTCCCTATGACCTTGGACATCCCATTGATGGTCATGATGTGAGATAGGAGGCTACTGTCCAGCCTCAAGTCAACTGTGATGTACTCGGGTGACAGCCGCAGCCCATGGCATACGTATGACATATAGACTGCTTGCCAGAATTCGTCCGATGTTGCAATCTCGGGGAACGCCACGTGCAGAATGACTGGTATAACAGTGTTCCGTCTAATCTGGCCTAACACACGGCTGATCTCGCTCGCACGGTGTGGGAGCAGCTGTGCAGACGATTGGAACCGGTCAGAATGGTGGGTCGTCAGATCGTCCACCACTATCTCGATGGCATCGGCACCCGTCTCGAGCTCTTGGATGTCGATGTTTCCTTCAAGAAGGGCCGAGAGGGACAATGTAAGGGCATAGGTGAATCGGCGCTCCTCGACGGGAACGCAAGCCAACGGAAAGGCAGACTCAATAAACGGGATTGTTCCTTTGGGCAGGATAAGGGAGAGAAATTTCAAGAAATGTCTTTCGGCTCGCTTGAGGGTCAGGTACGGGGCCACAGGTCTCTGTTCTGGACTCTCGGCACATGCAAGCTGTATGTTTGTGAGGTCGCCAGGCTTGCTGTGCTCTTCAGAGACGTTGAAGAACTCGAAACGGGTACATCTCCGGAACACAGTGCTGCTCGCGTCAAGGAGATCGCGGATCTTGGAGCTGTCGTACACTTTCAAGTGCCCCTCGATAGCTTTCGAATCACGGAGGACATAGATGACGGGACTGGTCCTGCCAAAGCTTTCGAGCATGGACTGGACGCCTCGCTCCATCCAGGAACAGACTACTACGGCGTTTTTGGCGTGCCGTTGTAGCACATCTCGCAGGATCTCGGTCTGGCGGCTTTGGTAGTTGGCGGTCCCATTGGTCTTTTTGTATGCCGGACTGGAGAGGCCGATTGCGTCGTGGAAGGCCTTCTCCAAATCGACGACCTTACGGTTCATGGCCGTGGAAGCAATGACAGCAAGGGTGGACTTGCCAGCCCCACGAATACCTGTGATAACGATGGAGGCATCGGCATCGAAGAGCGTCGTCGGCACGGAACCGCGAGGCGGGGAGCTGGATGCCGGTTGCGATCCTGGAACAGCATCAGCTCTGGTACCCGAAAGCTGCGCATGGCCAGGCGCAGATTTTCCGTCGCGACTTACCTCTGCTGCTGGTATTTGGAGAGGGACTCGATGGGAGATGAGGCGTCAAGTCCAATGGCGTCCTGGTATCTCTGGGTTGAGTGCGTAGAATCTTGGCGACTGGTTGGTGTGCTTCTGGCTCACCATTCCACGATCCGGCCATGGCCGTAAATGGGCGCTTCACCCCGCCAGAACTCAAGGATGCCATGATGAGAAGTGTCTCCGATCGGCAAGGCAGAAGAACGGAGGACTCCAATAATCGGGCGCACTGGGCCGGACTAGCAGGGCTGGGGCCAATCCAGGCCAATACCTGATGAAGGTCTTTGCGTTATCCCGACAAACATTCGGACCGGAGCAGTTCAGTCCCGACAATGCAGACAGAAACACAAGGAAGGCATGGCTGTGGGCAGAAACCATCACAGCATGTGATCAAGACCGGTGGGGGGCATAAAAGGCTGGCCCGCCCGTTCTGGAAGAATCGAGCGAAAGGTGAAGACAATTCCAAGGAGGCTTGAGATCCCCTTGAGGATGGAGGCCGATGGAATGGTGGATGGATGCCCACTGAATCTTGAGGCACGTTACAGGTTAGCGCTGCTTGGGGCGAGCCTTCCGTCACCTCACCTGAAATTGCGGGGTGGGGATAAACACTTATCCAGCCAAGCCGCCAAGCTTGCTCGGTTCTTGGCTTACCCACTCCAAGGCGCCTTCCTCGCACAGAAATTCAGCCTGCCCTGGCGGTATCTTGTGGCGTTGACCTGAATGTTTCGGTACCATCCATTTGGGTTCCAGGTTTGGAAGAGACCAACAGTGACGATGGAGCTGATGTGTTCGAGCAAGTTACTTGCGGGTAGTGCATTCCGGTTGCCCACCTAATCCGACCACTGCACTTCCCCGCACAACCAACCGGTCAACCACATCGCCAGTTCGAATCTAATGCCGAGAGCATCCCCAGATTCTCCAGTCTCCACGGGGCCCCCGCTGTGTGCGAGATTCCGCCTCCTCTCAGTCTCCGTCGACCCCGGATTCCGACTGGAGTCTCTCAATACGAGGCCGAAAGAAGGAGGCCGGAACCGGACGCCGACTGTATTTCCTGGGCTGCCACGGGCATTGCACCGAACCACCCTGTCGCCGTCGATACATCCCAAGCCCCCTCAGACACAGCCCAGACACGGCCGACGTCGTCCCCGGGCCGGTTGTTGGCGCCGCGATACGGATGACATGAAGATTGAGTGCGTTCGAAATGTTGGACTGAGGCGGTAGCGCCCAAGTTCACCCTGCGCCTCTGCCATGCCGCCCAAGCGAAAAGAGCGGCCCGAGGTCGACGGCCTAAGCCCTGCCGACACCCCGTCTGGCCCGCCCTCCGCCGCAGTTCCAGCTCCCGTGAAGCGTCAAAGAGTCTCCAGAGCTTGTGATCAATGCCGCAATGCCCGAGAGAAGTGTGACGGGATACGACCTCAATGCTTTCCATGCGTCTCACAGCACCGACCATGCACCTACACAGCCAGTCCCAAGAAGCGAGGCGTTCAGACTGGCTATATCCGGACTCTTGAGCTTGCACTCGCATGGGTCTTTGACAACACGCTCGGGAGTGAGGATGCTCTCAGCACAGTTCTCAACCAGGAAGGTGGTCAAATGCATAACCTCCTGGCTGGCAAGGATCCTGGCGGCGCTGAGCGCTTGCACAAGAAATGGAGAAGAAGCCAAGCCCGCAAAAGGATAGACCACGTCCTCTCTGGCGGGGCCGCACCTTCATCATATCGTGACAAGCTCTCGCCGCTGGAAGACGCGAGCGACACTGAGGGAGAAGCGCACGCGTCGACAAGTCCCGGGCTGATCTTGACAGACCAACAGCCCCCTGGCCCTGATCCTTCAGAAGATACCGATATCCCACGAAGAGCTCCATGGGATCCGCCCCAGTCTGGGGGAGATATTCTCCCACCTGTCGAGCTGCCACCCTCCTTGCCTCCATCAAGCTCCTTTGTAACGTCTGCCCCACCAGGTCGACTGAAACTACCCGTAAACCATTGGCGCTTGCTGGACATCTACTTTTCCTACACTCACTCTTGGCTCCCAATCCTCGACAAGCAAGATTTGTTCCAAGCATTGTATCTTTACTCGGAACAAGGGCTGGTTGTTTCTCCCGATGAACCTTTGCCCGCAGTCCATGCCGAACTTTGGAGTGCCCTCGCGCTAGCAGCCTTCCAGGATCGCGCGAGTTCCAAGTCCTCACCAACGCTGGACTTTGATCACGGCCAACACTCTCCCGCTGAAGTCTACGACATTGCTCGCGACCTTATTCCTTTGGAGGATGGGACATTTCAAGTCCAGCACGCTAGGGCCCTTTTGCTGCTGAGCCTGGTTAATCTTGGAAGAGGGCATCAAACCTCTGCATGGTTGTTGGTGGGTTTAGCGACTCGCATCTCCCTCGATGCCAATACCTGTCAACCTCTCAGCCGCGGTCGAAATAAGAACGGGATGCAGTCGGTCCTGGCTGCATGTTTCATGCTGGATACGGTTATCTCCTTGCGGTATAACAAGCCGGCTCATCTGACAGCAGAAGATGTTGCTGATGAGATGCCGATTCCCGAGGATGGACTTGAACAGTGGGAGCCATGGACACCTTGTGAGGGGTTCGGGACCGGCTACGGAGGCTCACATGTGTCTCGAAATCCTGCATACTGTCTTAGCACCTTCAACCAGCTCTTCGGGCTTTTGAGGGTTGTATCCTGCGAGATGTCGTCGAGGAGACGCGAGCTGCCTCCGGCGGAGCGGACGATGTCGTCCATCCCAGAGTTGCAGGAAGCAATTGGTCCCAACTCACCGTTTGGCACATTTGTCAGATCGCCAACCCTGGGATCTGCTTCCGTGCCCACGGCTTACCTTGTCCGAATTATCTACATGTGGGCTGTGAGTTTCCTTGGACCCCAAGCAGACGCCTCGTTGGCGCCCGTCAGGGATGCTCTCTTGCAATATCGAGAGCGCTTTGGTGCTTGTGGGATGCCTACGTTTATCCCGTCCTGTCTTCGTTCCCTCAGCAGCCAAACGGGTTTACCGCACCATTGCAAAGAACAGCTGGAAGAGCTTTCGACGGCCTACTCCAGCCTGTGGGGCGAAGAACGACGAATGCCGACCACCCGTTACTCAGCAGCCCAAATATCCCAACCAGCAAAGGCACTACCTGGTTTGACTCGTTCCTCGCTGCTTCTAGGTCCGATGAATTCGGCCATGCCCTTCCCGACCCTGGCTCCCTTCCAGTTCTATAACAATTACACATTACCCACACCGCCCTCGCACGGGGACAGCAGAGGGTATGGGCTTCTCAACAGCTCAAGCATGTCTGGCTACCAGCGAGCTGCGCTTCTTCCAACACTGGCAAATCGCACAGCCATGGAGATGCAGTCCAGCATATCAGGGATTGGGCCGTCGCAAAGGAACCACCATCACCTTGCCCAATACACGACGACGGAATTTGGCGGGAACTCTGTAGACTATGATGCTCTCTTGGATGATCTAGCATCCATTGAGTGCACCGATCCTGTCGACGTCGATCCGCAGTTCATGATGAACCTCGGATTTGCCCCGGGATGTGATCTTGATGATGTTCTGTCCCGAGAATTTGGTGGAAATTGATGCTATACATAGTTACTGACCCGTAGGTTCAGAGAGGATCTTTTGTAAACATAAATGTTTGTGCGTGTCACTCCTCATTTGAAGGTGCGTGAGACGAGTTCCATGTTTTTCCTACCAGCAACTGGAGCGAGTCAGAGTCGCTGCATGACGAGAAAACAAGACGCGAAACCTTCCGAGCAAAAATAAAATAAAACTAGACGATATCATACCGACCGTGCAAACAAGCCAGTAAAGCAGAAGACATAGACGGGTCCAATACACGCCCAACTTGTTTTCCGGTGGAGCCATTAGCCGGCATCATGATGTCTTATTCTCGTGCAGCAGGATAAGGATAAGAGGGGAGAAGAAGATTCCCCACACCCCCTGCAGAGTTTTCCGTGCCATCCGCTACATATTCTTGTCCTATCCACATAACATTCAACAAATACAAGGTCAGATGGCCGAGCGGTCTAAGGCGCCACGTTAAGGTTAACCCTTAATTCAATCATTGATTCCGTGGTCCGAAAGGGCGTGGGTTCGAATCCCACTCTGATCATGACAAGAGTTTCGCTCACTCCTCAGATGTTTCTTTTTGAACTTAACGATAATACATGGCAAATGATTTCTTTTTCATTTCATTTTTCTCTTTCGGGTGTTTTGCAGTCATCTCCTTTTTCGTCTTCTTCTTTTTTATTTCACCGCGCGGTTTTGAGCAGAAAACAGCCCGGGGCTCATTTTATTGCATATTCCTCTTCCATCTGGGGACATTCGAAAACTGGAGATAGCCCTGAATCCCACGTTTATAAGCTGCCATTCTCTTGCCGCCTCCGTGTGCCAACAACTCACCAGCCCGTTACTGTGAACCCAATCAAGGCTGATGATTACTCGACCACTTCTCTGCAAGCATCTCGGCCATAATTCTTCAACTCGGCATCAGAACTGATCCGGCGAGTTTAAATGTGAGAAACAACTCAACTGTTACTACGTTTCAACAATAATTAGGATTATTTTGCGCATTGCGAATAACCGCACTCAATCCTTGCGCCATCAATGACAGTCTCCCAAGCATTTGCTAATCATATTCGCTATCCATCAAGCCAGGGTTTGGGATATCCAAATCATCGTTGAATGGCGTGTCTAATATCAAGCATTTCACTTTAACTAAGGTATGTTTCAAGCTAAGAAGAGAGTAACACGAATATGTGTTCCTTTATTTTGATAATATCAATTGTTCTAAAAATGTATATGATCTCTATGACTAATCTTAACCTCTAGGCTCGTCCTTGTTTCTCATCACCTACTATTTTCTGAGCCCTTTGTAGTGATTTATGATCCGGGGGCGCCGAAAGAAAAGAGAATCGCGTAGCAAAACTTTAAAATTGGGAAGCTTCAAATTCCGATTCCTCACAGAATAGACCACTCCCACAAACTGTCAACAGACGCGACAGGTTGAAGAACTACCCAAGTTCACTGCATTGACTTTGCACTTCTACTCGCAACGACTCTTCAACAAACAAAGTGCTGATCATGGCGATATTGATTACCCTACTAGCAGAGCTGTGCTAGACCCCCAGCCATATCAGACGAGGTGCTGTTGGCTATCCAAGGTCCTTTGACATAATACTTTGGTCAACTTTACTTCAAATCCAAGAGCTGGTACCTATGCGCATGCTACTAGAGTTATATCTTCGCTCTGCTCCTCGTAGATTACCAAGCCGGTGGAGTGATCGGGCTGATTGCTGTGTCGTGAAGCTGGGATGATCAATATCTCGGAAATAATGGGTCGGCTCCTCATCGGACGCAACAAATGTCCAGGATGATTGATGTGACTATACGCCAGCCAGGTTCCCTGCCCGAGGTTACGCGAACGAGTCACCGTCTCGGACGGAAAGAATGGTCAGGGCTGCTAGAACATGTCAGTTGCAGACCGCCAACTCGGAATGCTGGAAAATGAACATTGGTGGTCTGAACACAAACGCTCCAGAGCAGGGACTGTAAAGAACAATCCCAGCTCAGTCCAGTCCAGGGAAGGCGACGGCCTTGGACTGGTTGCCCTTGCCCTTCTTTCTCTTCTTCTTGGACTGCTTCTGCGGGCGCTCTTCCTCGCTGTCGCTCTCATCGTCGTCGGAATCGTCGCTGTCGGCCGATCTCTTGATACCAACCTCCTCCACCTCCTTCTCCTCGTCTACCTCGGGTCCAGCCTCAGCCCAGACCTTGACAACCTTGCCACCGCCGCTGATCAGCCTGTTCTGGTAGTCGAACGACAGTGCCGCGACGCCCTCGATGTCGTCGTGCTTCAGCACATGCTGAACCTCCCTGCGCTTCAGGTCCACGATGCTGATGCTGCCATCGCCAACGCCGACAATAACCTTCTTGCCCCATCCGAGCTCATCAGGGGCCTGGACAATGGAGTCCAGGCTCTCGCCGTCCCTGTTAGTCTTACCACCGCCAGCGACATAAATTCTATCTTGCTGGTCATCCCACGAACCGCGATCCCACAGCGTCAAGATACCTCGGCCAGTGCCAACAGCCAGGACTCCGTTGCTCCGCATCTTCTTTGGGCCAAGTCCCGACGCAATCATTGTGGAGCAAAGCAGCTCGTCTTCTTGGTCTTCGGAGGTGGCTATTATGCCGGATCTGAGGTCAGTGACAGCGACGGTGCTGCCGCCAGTCGAAACCCATTGCTTCGAGAAGCCAGACGTGCTCTCGGCCGAGGGCGGGAGGGGGGTGATGCTGGTGATGTAGTCGGCATGGGGGACATGTTTTCGGACGGGCTTGGGGTCCAGATGGTAGTTCGCGCGCAGGTCGAAGATGTAGAGGCTGCCCGAGTCGGTGCCAAGGAGCAGGGTCTGAGGGGAGAGAACGTGGAGGATGGCGGGAGAGTCGCTGACGGTTGAGTTGCTGTTGCGTGGGGGCAGGGCGATCTTGGAGAGAACCAATCCAGTCTCGGGGACAAAATGCTTGACGATCGAGTCGGTGCCGGCCGAGTAGATGGCTGGGGAGAAAACGTGTTGCGTTAGCCGGTGAAACACTTGGGGATGGGGGGGCGTATACGAACCTGCTCCGTCGTGGCTGTAGGCGAGGCACCTAGTGCTCCCCTTGTGGCGACGAGTGTTCCAGACGCTCTTGATCAGGCCCTTTCCACTGTTTGTGGTGCTATTCTCGTCGCTGCCGTCAATTGGCCAGCCCTCCTCGCTGGAGGGCAGGCGGAAAGTCTCGACGCGTCCGTTGGAAAGGCCCACTGTAAGGAGCGGCTCGGAGGGGTGCAGGACCTGGGCAAAGAGCTCCGAGGTCAGCGGGAGGGTGCAGAGGTTTTCCAGCATCGTGGGCGCTCAAATGAATGGTTAAATTCTTGGATGTGGATCCGGATGCGAATTGTTCTCGCGGTCGAGCAGGTCTGCGACGATAATGGGGTGGAAAAAAGTTGAAGGTTGCTTGGTCGATTCTCGCCAATCGCGAAATTTTCGAGACGTTCTGCCGCCTTTTGCCATTGCCTTCCTCCAGTTGTCGCTCAATTCCTCGGCCTCCCGCCTTTTAGCGCACATTTGAGCACGGAGCTTGTGTGGGGACTGAACGGGGTGCCTAAAGTGCAGGATGTGACGCCATACGGCAGCAAAGACCCTAACCCCCGTCTCCGTATGATGTATTTCGTCACTGCTGCCTGCCCACCATCAGTCATGGATTGAATCCCCAGAACCGGTTTGCGAATTTGATCGAGGAGAACTTCATCCTTGGATTGCCCAGTCCGATGCGTTTGCGACATCCAAGACCGAAACCCGAAATTTAAGAATGATGCTACATAGAACATCCCGAGAATAAACACTCCCTTTTCTTTCCCTGCATTGCCTTCATTCACGCTTGCATCAACTGGCCCTTCTTCATGCTCATTTCAGCCCTTCTGGTTTGTCCCTCCACCGTCCAGCCGCCTGAGTTGACAGCTACCTGCTTGTGAAGATGTGGCCCGTCTGGCCCATTGCCATGCGCTGGCTATCCCTCTCGGCGCTCATCATGGCCACCGAGACAGCCGCGAGGCCATCCCCACGATGCATCATGTATCTGACTGGGTATTGAAGTCCACCCACCCAACCACCCACAACCTGTGACAGGCCTTGTGCACTGACCGTCCTCACGCAGTCAACACCCCGTCACGCCTCCCATTGACCAACTTCAACATGTCACCCATGTCGCGTTGGCCTTCATGAGACCCGGTGTCTTTAATGACCCGGCGCGGTCAGACTGGCCCCTGTTCACCACTGTCGACGAGGTTCGGCCCAAGTTCCCCAAGGACACAAAAATCATGATCGCCATCGGCGGCTGGGGAGACACGCTTGGCTTCTCTGTCGCTGCCCTGACCCCGGAGACTCGCAAGACGTTTGCTGAGAATGTTGCTCGGATGGTCAAGGCCACGGGTGCTGATGGTATGTCTGTTGCATACTTCCCACCTTTACACAACACTCGTCAGTTAACCCGAGTATCACAGGTGTTGATGTGGACTGGGAATATCCCGGGTAAGTCTGGCGCTCTAGGGCTATCTGCCTCTGCATCTTCTGACACATGACTCTGCAGCGGCAACGGTGAGGACTACAAGCAAGTCCCAAATGCAGACAAGGCCTGGGAGATCAACGCCTACCCACTCCTGCTCATGGAGCTGCGAGACGCTCTGGGCCCTAACAAGGTCCTGTCGGCAGCAGTGCCTGGCCTCGAGCGGGACATGCTCGCCTTCTCGCGTGAGACGGTCCCACGCATCATGCGCCACCTCGACTTCCTCAACGTGATGACATACGATATGATGAATCGCCGCGACACAGTGACCAAGCACCATACGGGTGTGCAGCTCAGCCTAGCCGCAGTAGACGCCTACGTCGCACGCGGGGCAGCACCTCAGGCCCTCAATCTCGGGTTTGCCTTTTACACCAAATACTTCAAGACCGAGCACGAGGCGTGTGCCAAGCTCGCCTCGCCCATCGGCTGTCCCACGCTGCTGCTGGAGAACCCCAAGACCGGTGCAGATCTCGGCCGCGGCAGCGGTTTCTCATGGCATGATCCTGTGCCCGAAGATGTTGCCGCGTCATTCGTTCGGGCCCTCGACGACGGCACGTATGACGACCAGCACGGGGGGTACTACTATTGGGACCAGAGCGAGGATCTGTGGTGGACCTTTGACACGCCAGATGCTATCAGGCGCAAATTCCCGCTCATCATGGATCAGCGGAGGCTCGGGGGCGTCTTTGCATGGGGGCTGGGCGAGGATGCACCCGTGTATGAGCATCTGGCTGCCCTCAGCGACGGGCTAGCCGAGATGAAAGCTAAGAACAGAAAAGAAGAGCTGTAACTAGAGGCAACGCATGATGATGATGGGCTCTCCTCGGGACTTCTAATTAGGACTGAGCCCTCAATCTAATGCTCAAACCAACACTTCCAATTCCTAACACCGCCTCGGAGAGCGCAGGAGCACGACCAGCCCTCTTTGCAAGCTTCATCCAAATATCGGCAATTGAGGACCTCCCATCCTTCCGGCGCTCTAACGGTGCCCAGGCTCTGCCAAGGGATAGTCGACGGGTGTTCGGTGGTTTCGAATGAACTCGATGCAGATGTACAGCGCACAAAGCAGCAACGGAAGAGCGATCATCCACAGCACCAGGATCCTCAAGTTCTCTGTTCTGTGCTGTTGAGGCGGTGGTGATTGAGGGTCATGATCCTCCTCATATCGCTCGCCTGCTGCCTCGGTGGACAATTCGATGGGAAACGTATTGTAGTCTATGTCGCGGAACGGAACCTGGAATGGTAGATCGTTGGTCAGTGTGAGTCATAGCCTGAGTCGCGGTGCGCTTGTCAGGGAGAGGCTAACGGCTGAAAAGGAGGCTTCAGTTGCTGGGTTGTCTGAGTCCAGATGGTGGTCATCGGAAAAGGAGGAGGAAGAGGAGGAGGAGGAGGAGCTTGGGCTCATCTTGTTTTACGAGATGGTTGGTAAGTTGGTCATGGATGGATTTCAAGGAAGTGCCAATTCAATGGATGTGAAGCTTGGGTTGCAAGCTGGGAATCAGGTACCTATCCTCGGATGAGGATTGATTCTGGCACTAAGAACTACTGCATAGGCAAATGATGTCGCAAATAAGAAGCGGGAAAACGGCGAGCTTTCTTTGCGCGCTCATGTTTAAATTACAGCAGTCGTTGCCTCGTTTCTGCTGTCAAACAGACCGTCCAGGGGGAAATGACATGGAAGCAGACGGGAGAGGGCCGATGACCGGCGTAGATGACGTGCGACAGCATAGGACTGACAGAGCACAGCGGTGTTGTATGACTGACAAGAAGCTTGTGGAAGCCTGAATGGTCACCGTGGTGTGCAACATCCCATTCATGTCATTTTGCTGGCTGTGGTCTCTATGGCTGTTGCGTTTCATGTCTCAGCTGGAATTCAATACGCAGCGTTAGTCTAGTAACAGGTAATTTAACTGTAGAAATGCGCTCAGGCGCCGTTGGACATCGACCCATCTCCCGTAACTAGCATAAAAATAGTGTCGCGTTTAATTACATGAACATAATCCTAACTCAACTGCACCTTGCTCCAAGTATACCAAACTGATGCTTCTGCCGTCCGGTAGATCTGCAACTTTTTAACTGCACCACGCCCTCATAAAAGGCAGAAGACGTTTGCATCATGGGAACCAGCACACATCCTGGCAGTGTGCCGATAATTCTCTAGTATTGCATCAAAGGATGACCAAGTACTTAACCCAGGGCATCTTGCCTGATTGCTAATGATTAGCTAGGTCCCAGTGTCGTCGCCGATAATGCCGGTCCCTGAAGTTAACCTCAGCTCAGCTAGCAGCCTGACCTGAATTCTGCCAGCTACCTCGCATGCCTGGCCTGGTCGATATTCGATAGACTCTCTCTCTCTCTCTCTCTTGGCCCGGCTCAAGATAACCAGGTCTCCACATCAACCTTCCATCCTGCTGCCTTGTTGCTCGGAAGTCGGATAGCAGGGCCTTGGCCTGCAGGTCAACACGCAATCGCCAGCACACGTGTTGCGGCCAAGCGACCAACTATTGGCATCGTGCAACTCCAACAAGCCTAGCAGTCCATCTAGACATGCCATCTAAGCCGGATCCAACAGATTCCAGAAGGTGCACCCACGGCGATGGAAGCATCTGCCCAGGCATGCATGGCATCATGTCGGGGTGCATGAGGTGGTGTGTATCTGCCGAAGATGCTGGCAAGCCATGTGGGACCTGGAATCGTGCGCGGCCAATTCCTTTACCGCCTCGGCGTACCGCAGCGCTGCATTATATGCATTGGCTTGTTACCCGAACGGGCTCGCGCTTGGCGCCATGTGGGCGTGCAGACACTGGACCAGGCTGACTCTGGCATAGCTGGGGCGTCTCGGCAGTGGATACGCTGCAGTATAATCGCTCAGCACGAGTTAGTGTACAGAGGAGGACCAGAGCCCCCAAAAAGACGAGAAGTACAACTGCAGCTCGATGGACTAGACGGTTAGTTTCTCTGACGAGACATCGGCGGGCGAATGAAGCCACTCAGCCTTCGATAGTTGAACAACTAAACAGGGGAAGAGGGGGGAAACCGGCGGGGGCTGTCGAGCCCGTCGGCTGGTTTCCTGGATTCGTCGGCAAACCGAGCAGGCCATGGCTTCTTTGGGTGCCAATTACCCGCCCCTGCTGCATGAGGTCGCATGGAACCAGAGGGGGACGTCGCACCGCTGCTCCACCGCGATGCTACTGTGGTCCCGTAGAGCCTGGGATGTGGGCGCAAGGCCTGGGATTACGACCGCTATTGAAACAGCATCAGGGTGGATATGCTCTCCGAGTTCCCTCCAACCTGCCGTCAGCTCACTGGCATCGTGAGGCGTCGAGCACACCCATAAAAACACGACATAATCCCCACGATCGAGTCTCGGGGCTTTGCTCTGTCTCTCCAGCCTTCCAGCGTCTCCCCCTCGAACCCCAGCCCTCCTGCAAGACACAGCTCTTGAAGTTTTTCAAACATGGTCTGGTTCCGCGATGCCCTCCTGGGGCTCTTGATGCTCTCGGGCATCAGCCATGCCAGTCCGACTGGCAGGCGTGTGCCCAAGCATGCGACCATTGTCGACCGGCGGGATATCAGTGGCAACTACACCTTCATCATTGCTGGTGGCGGCATTGCAGGTCTCACCCTGGCCGACCGCCTGACCGAAGACCCAACCGGTAAACAGACTGGACACACAGAAAAGCACGGGACGTGATAACGGAGCAGAGTGCTAACCAGGTTGTTGCCTTCTGGACAGTCTCGGTCCTCGTCATCGAGGCCGGCCCCATTGACCCGGGCCTGGATGGAATCCTGGTCCCCGGCGCGTATGCGCCATACTACTATTTCTGGCCCAATCAGTTCACCGTGCCGCAGACAGGGTTGAACAACCGCACCATCTTTGCCATTTGCGCCCAGGTGCTCGGTGGAGGCAGCGCGATCAATGCCATGGTGTACATCAGGTATGTTGTGCGACATTGGTTTTTGGTTATCGAAATCAATGGACACAGGCAAACACATGACATTACATTTCAGACGGACGACTAACAACCTGCAGAGGAAAGGCTGAGGACTATAACGGATGGGGCCTGCTGGGCAACCCAGGCTGGAGCTGGAACAACCTGCTCCCCTACTTCATGAAGGTATGTCTCCATTTGGTCGCTGGAATCAAGTTGGCATTATGGTCTGGTATCGCCGATTGTGAGACTAACAGATAACTCAGAGCGAAAACTTCACTCGCCCCAATCCCGCGTTTGCTGCGTCGGCCAACATCACCTGGAACGAGGCAGTTCGCGGCCACACTGGTCCCCTGCAAAACTCGTATGCCAGCTACATCTTCCCCGCAGCCGGTAAGTGCCATTTGAGGAGTAGCTCGAAGAAGAAAGAATCACTGGATGAAGATGGATGCTGACTTGTTGTGTCTGCACTAATAGCCAACTGGTGGAATGCGGCCAGGGCTGTGGGATTCCCGGCCATCCTGGACCCCAATGACGGAACCAAGCCCGGCGTGTTTGCCATGCCCTCGGTGGTTGACGCCAGGAACGGCGCCTACACTCGCAGCTACGCCAAGATCAACCACTACGACCGCGTGTCAGCCTCGCGGCCCAACTACCACATCCTCTCGTCCCACACGGTGAGCAAGATCCGCTTCAGCGGCACCAAGGCCATCGGTGTCGACTTCATCCCCACCGCCGGCGGCAACGCCTCGACCGCCTATGCCGGCCTGGAGGTCATCCTCGCCGCGGGCGCCCTGCACACCCCGCAGATCCTCCAGCTCTCGGGCGTGGGCCCCAGGAGCCTCCTCCAGGGCCTCGGCATCCCCGTGGTGGCGGACCTGCCCGGCGTGGGCCAGAACCTGCAGGACCAGCCGACCCTGTCGGTCCCCTACACCTTCACCAACAACAAGGAGCCCAACTCCAACACGTTCGCCAACAACGCCACCTTCAACGCCGAGCAGCGGGCGCTGTACGATGCGCACCAGCCCAGCGCCTACTCCATCGTGGCCTCGCTGAGCACCAACATCGCCGTCCTGTCGCTCCAGGACGCGACCCCGTCGTACCACGGCATCGCCCGGTCCGCGGCCAACGCCAACCCGGCCGACTCGCTGCCCGCGGGCACTGACCCGACCGTGCTGGCGGGCTACGTAGCCCAGCGCGCCCTGATCCTGTCCCAGTTCGAGTCGCCCAACATCGGCGTCGGCACGGTCAGCTGGGGCACCGGCGACGCGGCACAGGTGTACCATCTCCGCCCTCTGTCCCGCGGATCCGTCAACATCGCGTCGACCGACCCGCTCGCGACCCCGCTGATCGACTACCGCACCGGCACCGACCCGGTCGACTGGCGCGTGTACTTGGCCATCTTCCGCAAGAACCGCGAGCTGTTCGCCACGCCGGCGATGCAGGCCCTCGGCCCCGTCGAGGGCGCCCCCTTTGGCCTCAACGTCACCACCGACGAGCAGATCGTCGCCGTCATGAAGGACCTCGTCAACCCGTCCAACGCCCACCAGTGCTGCACGGCCGCCATGCTGCCCAAGGCCCTCGGCGGCGTCGTCTCGCCCCAGCAGAAGGTCTACGGCGTCCAGGGCCTGCGCGTCGCCGACATCAGCTTCTGGCCCATGGAGGTCTCGGGCGCCCCCACCGCCACCATGTACGCCGCCGGCGAGAGGCTCGCCGACGTCATCAAGCAGGAGTACTCGCTGATCTAATTATAATGGTACGAGTGGAGGATCATGATTGACATTATGCCATGAATTATTACGTATGAGCCATTTTGAATGCCTAGCGAATATTATTAATTATACCCTTATGATACTTGGTAATTACCTAGGTAGTTCACCGGTGTCACGAGAAGTTTGTTTGCATCTTGATTATCCACATGCGCGTTCACATGTTGGACTCATTTTGTCAGTCCCCTCGGGTTCCCCCTTTCCTCCGGCCTTTGTTTATTACCCTACATACATCCCCTCTCCCGTTAACCATTAACACCATGCTAAACAGACTGTGCGTGATTTAATCTGCCTATTTGGTCGTACACTTTAAAACACTGCACGATCAAAACAACCTTTTCCCAACTGCATAATAGGGAAATTAAACAAGGTACGGGTATGCTCCCCGCTTACGGGCTATTGTTGTTCTAGCGGCCGATCGTTTATCGTCCAAGCACACGAAGTGCATGATTAACATGCGGTTGGTTGGTTATGCGGCAGTCTCGTTTTGCAAACGGGATCCCACCATGTGTCCCCCGAGAGTGCGTGCGCATGCGGCTATTAATATCGGGCCAAGGCTTGTTTCTGCGCGAGTAGCAAGGTACCTTGATTACCTTACCTATATGTCCCTGCACGTGTTTCATACGATGCAGTACCACTGTGTTAAGGTGCATGACAGGCTAGCTTCGATATAACTCCCATTCAAGCCAATTGCGGACTCGTCCAACATTGGATTGAAGCCCACCTAACGTTAGTCAATAGGTGATTACTGCGCTTGATTCTCATGCTCCGACCACAGGTCGCTGAAAGGTGACCACAGCGAGGAAACAAACGGTCTTTGAGGAAGGATCCAGCTGATAGCAATGTGCGATCCCAATCACGGAGCGTCCGCACAAGGCAAATTTTTCATGATCTTTGACTTCAAGTGAGAGCCATTGATAATGGCCTGGGGCTTGGGAAAGGGGGGGTGCGTGTGCCAGTCCAGGGCAGCCGTCAGGGGTCATGCACGGTTCAGGGGTAGGATGTTGTAATTGTATGTACATATATGGCCCGTCTTTTCCTCTTTTTCTGAAGGGGAAGGAGGAAGGGGGGACATTAGAAATTCACCACTTATCAGTTGCACAAGACGTTCAGCCGATCAGGGCTTCCGCCTCCCTGTGATCAGAGAGAGGCGCTCGTTGTTTTGTGACTGCGGCTTATCTGTGGCCTGTAGTCTTCTTTTTCAGTTGTTTTGTTAATTTTTTCTGGTGCATGCGTAGGCACCTGCTCAATAACCGAACCCAAGGCTGAGGTCATTGTTCTTTTCTCTATAAGACTGAGGATCATAGATGCTCTAGGCACCTTGATCAATCAATCACATAATGCAGGACATAATTACAGTATATCAAGATTGTGAGCAGAACTGGATCCAACCAGAATTGACCAATAACAACCTACCTTTACAAGTCGTGCTTCGGGTTTCCTGTTCTTGCCTCATGTCCCACGTTAACACCGTTAACAACAAATGGGGGTCATCCTTGAGCCAGTTCAGGTTGCGCTTCAGTCATGTTGTTGTTAATTGATAGGCCATGCATGACGAGCTTTTTGATCTTCAAAACTGGAATACTGGTATCAACTGAGCAGCACCTTCGGCAATCGAGCAAAGAATACCATTTTCTCTTCAGGCTTTCTTTCACCCTTGAGGATTCATTTCGCTCAATGAAAACGCTTGGACATGATTCAGGTCGTCAGCAAACGGGTGGAGTTTTGCTGCTCGTGATACACGAAATATCACTTCAGCACGTCTCGAACCCGTTCAGTTGAGGCGGGCGCTCCTCAGGCCCAGCAGTTAACCCGTCAGAGGGCCGCGCAGGCTCAACGTTGCCCCAAGAATCGCCTTCCCGCAGGGCAAAAGCGGACCCACTATTCTTACCCCCCTACCGCCCCCAAATGCCGCTAAATCCGGCTACGGTGTCCGATTCGGGTTCCGCGGGGATCAACGAGGGGGCTCGGAGAGAGATCGGAGATGCTGAGACTGTGAGGCGACATCTCCGAGACGGGCAGTTACAGACTCGGACCAAGCGCGGCTCTAAGCACGCAACTTGCACCCCATCCCCCTACATTAAAACCAATTGTCCTTTTTTGCCTTTGCTTCGCCAGTCTGGGTGATGAAGCGTCTCACTCGATTTTTCCTTTACCAGACGCTCCTTCTTGTTGTCGCTATTCTCGCCCGTCTTTTTATTTTCACAGGTCCACCGCCAACGCACAACAGCAACACAGCAGCAGACATGGCTGTATCGACATTGCGGAACGTTGTGGTTGTGGGGGGCTCATATGTTGGCGTTGTGAGTTTTGATTGATGGACAGATGGGAAATGAAGCTTGCCCGCCGGGAATCATGATGTGAAACTTATGGGTTGCTGACATGTGTGTGTCTCGGTTCCATCCAGGCTGCAGCAACAGAGTTGGCGAGTTTGCTGCCGGCAACACACCGTGTACGTTGATACAACCACCAATTGGACCACGCAATGGTAACACCTTGACATTTGATCTTGAACTGACTCCCGACACAGGTCCTCCTAATCGAGCCTCACAGCCATTTCCACCACCTATTCGCCTTTGTAAGATTCCCCTGCCCCTTTTCAGCAAGAGACAAATGCGCTAACCCGTAACTCAACTCAAAAGCCTCGCTTTGCAATCGTGCCCGGCTTCGAACACAAGGCCTTCATCCCCTACACCAGCCTCTTTGCAGGCTACCCAAATGCCCAGCACGAGGTTGTCAGAGCAAGGGCGGTGTCCCTGCAACCGCAGCAGCTCACTCTCGACCGAGAATGGCACGGCTCCAAGCAGCTGTCCTTCGACTACCTCGTCGCCGCCACAGGCAGCCGGCTCTCCCCGCCGGGCGCCATGGAGGACGACGACAAGGCGCCCTCGGTCGCCTATCTCCAGGCCTACCAGCAGGGCATCAAGAGATCCAACTCGGTCACCGTCATCGGCGGCGGCGCCGTCGGCGTCCAGATGGCCTGCGACCTGAAGGAGGTCTACCCGGAGAAGGACATCACCCTGATCCACTCCCGCAGCCAGCTCATGCCCGTCTACCACGAAGGCCTGAGCAACCTGATCAAGAAGCGCTTTGCCGAGCTGGGCATCAACCTCGTCACCGAGAGTCGCGTGGTCGTCCCGGCCGGAGGGTTCCCAACCACCGGCACCAGCCCCTTTGAGATCACGCTCCAGGATGGCCGCACGCTCACCACCGACTTTGCCATCGTGGCGACAGGCCAGATCCCCAACAAACAGTTCATCACGGCGCCGGGCGGGCTGGAGCCCTCGGCGCCCGACTCGCTCATCAACCCCAAGAGCGGCTACGTCCGCGTGCGGCCGACGCTGCAGTTCAGCGACCCAAAGTACCCGCACCTGTTTGCCGTCGGCGACATTGCCGACTCGGGCGCCCACAAGGCCGCGAGACCGGGTGCAGTGCAGGCGGCCGTGGCGGCCAAGAACATCGCGGCCATGCTGGCTGGGGGCGCGCCGAGCGAGACCATCACGGTGGCGCCGGCGGGGATACATCTGACGCTGGGTTTGGTAGGTTCATCATGCATGCGTGACTTGTTCCTGAAACCAGGGCCTGACTGACCTCACTCAACACATTGAAATCCTGGGCCAAGTTACAGGTAACTAACCGCCGGGAAACAACACAGACACAAAACGTCATCTTTAGAAATCCCGCCGCGGACCAGACGGAGCCGTTTATCAACTTGAAAGACGAGTAAGTTTGATTCTCACGTCCCCGGCCCCTTAACCGGGCTTCGAACCAAAACACTGACACCCACTGCGCAAAACAACAGCGGGAGTAGGGATATGAACATTGACGGGATATGGGCGCGCCGCGGGATCAAGGTTGCAAGCCCGCAGGATTACCACTTGTAGGCCTGCCTATCTTGAAGAGACATGGAGAGAGAGGAGAGATATCGTGCATGCGTGTATCGAGTGGTGCTTAGTGGCTATGACTGCCGGTGATACTGTCAACTGTCGCCAGCCTAACTAACCCTTAGCCGGGCGATTGCATGCTGAAAGGAGGCGGGAAAAAAGGGATGAAAAAGGACAATAAACATGGCAAACCGAAGAGGTTTGAGAACAAAAAAAAGAAAGGAATCAGATTCTAACATCTGACGCCGGGAATTGAGCCCGACGTGGGGGTCGAACCCACAGCCTTGAGATTATCTGTAGTCCGGATGGGAACTCGAAGAATAAGAGTCTCACGCTCTACCGATTGAGCTAGCCGGGCTTGTGAAGCCAGTGGTTCTTTTGGATGCAGATTTGGACGGGTATTGTCCGTCACGTAATGGACCTTGCCGGGTGGGTGGATTGTGAAAACTCTGACGGCAAAAGAAAATGGGAGAAAAAAAGTGGATGGATGGCCCCACTTGTTCCTTTTTAACCCTACGTATCCCCTATTTAATCAATTAGGGCTACATGCATACCTGATATCGTCAAATACATGTGATGACCCGACGCGGCTGATTCCCTTCTTCCTTGACCTCCACCTAGCCGCGACAAAATACATTTTCTCAAAAGCTCTCACCCTGCCTTCTCGATGGGCGGCCCCTTGGCAATTCCATATCCCCATTCATCCCCGCTGTCCTCTTCTATAACCGGCGTGTGTGTGCTGTCGAAGAAGGTCGTCAGACTCGCAGCCACCGTGGGTGGAGGAGCCACCGGCGACGGTGCATAGTAAAACGTCGCGGTCTTGTTGGCGGCGGTGGTGGTGTTGGTATGACTCTCGTCGACGGTAGTGTAGGCGCACGGTTGGTAGTCGGACAGGTTACCGGTTGCCGTGTATGGGATGATGGCTATGGTGGCGCCGTTCTTGCACACGCAGTGGTTGTCGACGCCTTCGTCGGGGTTTGCCTCATTCACGCAGAATGGGTCCGTCGTGAGCTGCGCGACGGGGAGGGTGGTCCATGATGGCGACGTGAATGTCGACAGGCTGGCGAAGGGGGTGGTGAGAAAGGAAAGGGAGGAGATGTAGGAGATGGTGGTCTCCGAGGTCGTCGCGGAGCACACACAGCTTGTCGGGGGTGTCGTCGGCGGTGGGAATGTTTCGGAGGACGGGATCGAGTGGACGGCGGAGCTGAAGACTGAAAGAGAGGCAAGGCCGGCTGAGCTAGAGACGGAAATCGAGCTAAGGACAGTCGAACTGGGGTCGGAGAGCGAGGAGAGGGTGCCATCTACCGGATAGATGGAGCTGACTTCGCTTTCAAGAGGAGAAGAGCTCAAAGTCAGGCTGGTTATTGTCGGCTGGTCGGCTGTGTCTGCGGAAGAGACGGAGGTCTGCCGCCCTTGCAGGATACCGATTCGTGCTGCGGGTGCAAGCGAGGAGAAGAGGAGAAAGAGAAATTGAAGCTTGGCGGTGGGGATGGGCTGCATCACCGTAGACATCGCTCGTAAACAGGGGAAGGCACGTGCTATCTTCTTTTAGGATGGTTCTAGGTTCTAGGTTTTCGGATTGATACGATGGAGTGATTGAGGAGGGCAAAGAATGAACTCTGAATTCCACGGTATGTGCAAGATGCTGCAGGCAAGGAGTGTAGATTTAAATCAAGAACAAACACTCGGGGACACAGATCGTTCTGTGCTTGCTGGCGACGAGGCCGGGCTTGCGCGGCAGGAACATTGGAACCATCGCATCATCGCCACGTTTTTTGTGTGACTGGCTGCCAGAACCCGTCCCTCGATCTTTCCCCCTGTACCTTCCGGATCTCGACTGTTTGCCACCTGGGTTTAACCCGACAACTCCTTCTCCCATCCATTCAAGACAGCGTAGTGCCTAGGCGTGTGTCCATGTTTGTCAGTTGCCGTAACATCAGCGCCGTGCTGAAGAAGCATCTGCATCATTTTTGGCACGCGTCCTTCGATATCGGTGTACGTTCTGCGCTCGGTATCGATACAGTCCCGTGAGGTAAAATCATGGGCAACACCCGTCATAGAAAGTTGGCAAACTGCATGAAGCGCAGTCATGCCATCCTCTGAGCGAGCATGAACTGACGCACCGGCCTCGAGGAACATGCAGACAAGGTCCTCGGTGAAGCCTAGTGTCCCGCCTGGCGAATGTACTCGCTGTAGCACATACAGCAGCGGGGTGCGCCCCTCGGGGTTCTTGATGTCGATGGGCATAGTCTCGAGAAGCATCTGGATTAAGCGCAACTTCTTTTGCGGGTAGCTGCTGCTTACAAAGTCGAGAAGCCAGAATATGATAGGAGAACCCAGCTCGGGCTGCATTGGTACGTTCATGGACGTTGATTTTGGCTGCTGGATCAGAGCCCGGGCTTTGCGTTCATCCTCATGGGAAAGGCTATTATCGCCTACATATATCATGGCCAACAAGTACTGGAGATTCGTCATGATTGCTTGCTCGTGCTTAAGAATGCTGAGGCGGTGAACAGGATCGTCGTCTGCTGAGACCACCCAGGCCTCGATTGACGCTCCGTGTCCCAAGAGGAGCTCGAACGACTCTAGTGGAATCAGATGAGTACCTTCAACGAGGCATGTCGCCCTGGGAAAGGAAAATCATGAATCCCCCGAGTCCTTCCAAGACAGGCCGACCTGCGAGTGCAGGGCGACTGTGACATCGTAGAAGCTGGTTGGGTTTTGAAGCAGGCAGAGCCGGGCGAACTTTGTGTTTAGTACAGGGTCAGGGACGTGCAAGGCCACGCCAATGGCCGAAAGAGGGCGGAAGCCTTTGATTGCCTTGCCTCCATATTGTACCAAAAGATCAACGACGTCTGCCCTTTCGTGCATCATGGCGGCAATGACGGGGTTCATGAAAGACCTGGGATTGTATGGCGCGGCGCCGTTGTCAAGCACCAATCGGACAACCTCCAGGGACACGTTGGCATTCACCATGGCATCGAGGGGCGGATGGGAACCGCCGCTGCCACCCAACGCGTTGATGTGTTCTCGAGCTCCAGCGGCTAGCAGTGTGCGAACCATGTCCAAGTCCTTGGCGAAGTGAAGAGCTCGCCTCCGATCCATGCCAACACGGGCGATGTTGGCCTTGTGTGCAATCAGAAGCTTGACAAGCTCGAGGTGACCGTGATCGATGGCGATATGCAGATACACCACCGAATGCTTTCTTCCATGTTTTCGGCTGCCAATTCTGGTTGAGTAGGTACGATCAATCTTGGCACCGTAGTCGAGGAATTTCTTCACGCCGCCGGTGCTTCCCATAGACACGCGCGGCTCATGCCACGAACGCAGCTCCTCCAGTCGCGAACATTTAAGCGGTATAGAATGGGGTTGAGGAGAGATGATAAAAGTCCCTGCATGTGAGAGCCAAGCTGTGGATGTCCGGAGTGCTGAGGGAGCCCGCGACTATTGGGATGAGTTCGGCGGGAAGACTGCCGAGACTCGTGGTAGGGGGCGCGCCACTCATGGTTGTCTGTCTTGGTCGCCAATAGCCACTCGGTCGTTGATCAGTCCTTTTTGGAGCCTGTTTGGCTGTTCAGGTAGTGGCTGTGCTCCAAGGGCTGTTGTGCTGATGGCCTGATGCTGGCGAAGTGGAATGAAGGCAGAACGAGATTGGCCAGAACAGGACTGAAAATCCGTGTCGAATGCTCTGTAACTGTGGCGAGGATGTTGTGTTGTTGTGAGGCCATTCGCGAGTGGTCAAAGTGCGCGTAGAGGATCGACGCGCTGAGAAGAATTGAAACGTGTCAGCAGATGGGAGGCCGCAGCGCAGGCCGCAAAGCTGGATCGAGTTTGCCCAATGTGTTTTAGGCGTTGTTCGGGTGTCCTCGTCGCTACCAACATCCAACAGGCAGGCGCGTCTGCCTAAGGTAGTTTGGTCAGGCAGTTCCTGAGGCGGCTGTGCCATCACGTCCCCGCTTTTACTGTCAAGACCCCTCCTTCTTTTCTTCTCTTTTGAGGTTCGACTTGATCAAACACTCACCGCATTGCAGCTGCTTCATTGTCATCAATCAAAACCAAAAAACTTATCATATTCGTTCCATATAAACACCATCCTCATGAGGGCCATGAATCTCGACGGCTGGGACGACTTGAGCGACCTGCCCGACGAAAAGTGTCACAAACCGGAGAAAGACGAGCCGTTGCCCATGCGTTACCTGGACCCGAGTCCGGCCTACGAAGACGCCGTGATTCCCCGCCGGCCTGACGAGCCCCCCCGTCTCACTGTCGTAGGCGCCACATGGGGCGGCATCAATGTGATCAGGGACATTGAGGCGATGAGGAGTGCCAGCGCCGAGATCGACCTCGACATGTGCACTCTGCACCGTGTGCTCGTCCCTGATCCTGCCTATGGCGTGGTCAAGACCCTGACGCTCCTGTATCACTACGATGGCGACGACACCATGCACCTGCTCAACGCGACGGAGCATGGGAGCTGCATCAAGATCTGCCCCGGAGCCCACGAGCATCCAGCACACGCGAACCTGATTGCGGACGTGGATAACACTTGGTGCCGCCAGGGCCGATCAGGGCCATACGGCGTTGAAATTCTCGCTGTTCTCTATGGGCCACAGAAGATCGAGACGCCGTCGGTGCTGAAGGACCTGGCCAGGTTCTTCGAGGGCAGTTACGGCCAGATTCGCATGACCAATGCCTTTTTCAAGGTCGATCCGTGGCCGGGCGTCAGAAAGTCGTGGACTGTGTACTTTCGATTTGTGGGCTCGTCGAGAATCCAGTGCGTCACGGGCATGGAGGATGGTGCACTTGAAGAGCCGTGGACCCGGCATTAAAAGGTGGCGTGCTGTTGTTGTCGGTGGACCGGGTGCCGCGTGGATACTGCTTGTCTTTTTACTCTCTGGCAATTTGTCGACATACAATCAGTTTATTGTAGCATGTGGCAGAGAGATAACTGTCCGTATTATGCCGATATAAGTGTGGAACCCACGAGCCACTTGTAAGCTCGCTCATAGCGCATGTGTATACACCACAAGGAAATCAAGTTGCCCAGCCAGCTAGTTACGTAGTTCGTTGAATGCATTACCAACTTCAAGTTCTCATGGACCCTAGTCTAATATGCAGCAAATTCTTGAACAATTACTACCTACCTGAGGTACACTGTAGCTAACTAGCAAACAAATCACGATTGCATGGGCAAATGCAAGCGTCGGGGACCTGGTGCGGCGCAACGGGCACCAGCAAGGCAGAATGGCCGCCACAGACTTAGCTCGATTGGGTGAAGAAGTCCAAATAGAATGGAGATCCCCCCACAGAACGACATCCAGTCCGGGGAGGATATGCCAAGCTCGAAATGGAAGCTTCGCCGCAGAGGCGGACTTGGCAAGGACTCGAAGCCCGAGGAAGGAGCCGCGGTGAGATAAGAGTCGCATGCGGGGCACTAGCAGGCAGGATTGTTGCTTGGCAGTGACTGCCTTTCCCGCTTTTTTTTCTCTCGCACCCAGCCATCCAACCACCCGGCTCGCCGTTATCGTTTATCGAAGATCCCGTTGGCGCCCCACTGCGGTAAGCCTAAGCAGGTCTCGAAGTGCCATCTCGACCCCGCCTCCGCAATCCGCGATTCGCAACCCGCAGTCACCGGGCTCGCAGCAGAGGACGATAAGCTCGAATTTCGATCCGTCGACCACACACACGTACACCAGGAATGCTCACCGCGGATGCTCGGTGAGCGCCTCTCCAACCATGCAAGTCTCCATGTTGGCTTGCATCCCGTGGCGTCGGACTCTGCAGCCTTTGCGGGATCTCTGCACCAAGATGGGGCGCCCAGCGCGGGACACCGGGTGAGGTCCTCCCGCTTTGCCCTCCACGTTGCACCTCACGAGAATTGGACCTCGTTGAAATCCCATCGTCCGGCGCACGCAGACCAGGGACGACATACCTACTTTAGGTAGTCTGTAAAATCCCGTCAGTCGTCATGCCAGACCTCCAGCGAGACCGGGCAGGTCCCTGGCCATCCGTGGCTAGCGACGACAAGCCCTCGTTGGAGGCACCGCCCACGCCCAGGCAGTCAAAGGACGAGCCACGGTGCCCGGCCCACCGGTGGATGGCGGGGTGGCCATGGTAGCGGTGGTCGTGGTCGTGGATACCAACCACAGTCACCCGTATTAGTGCGAGCGGGACCCTGCAGCATCTCTCGCCAACCCACCCCTGCCTCCTCTCACTTGTAGCTCGCCGAGCTCCAGAGCTATCCACGATAAGAGCTTCCAAGATCGAGCCGAGCTGAGATCCAGCGACATGGGAAACCTAAGACGTTGACGTACTCCAATGCCGCTAATCGATGACCCCCTAGGGTGACACTGGCCGGCGATCCAACCATGACTGCATGAGCTATCCTGTCCCTGGGTGTAGGTAGCTCGCCCGCCTGGTCCACTGAGATGCCATCACACGCAGACTGGATGAGAATAAAAGCCCAGCACGCCCAGACTGCTTAGCCATTGGGACCTGCTCTCGGTACTCGTCCTCTCCAGACTGCAGACAATCAACCTCTGGCACTACCTACCGCAGCCATGGGTCTCTTCGGCAGCATCAGTCCCAAGTCCCTTCTGGCTTCGGCCCTGCTCCTCACCTCACTCTCCCAGGATGTCTTCGCCCGCCCCAACCCCGAGCCCAAGGTCCCGTGGGTACGCAAGGGCTCCGGACGGAAGAAGATGGCGCACAACCTGAAGCGCGCAGTCGAGGGCGAGCGGAGGGCAACCGAACCAGAGACATGCGCCCAGACCGTGACCACAACCATCACCGCCCCCAAGGCCAACGTCTGGGGCGAGCTGATCGATGTCGAGACCGCAGGTGTCGTCAGCTGGCTCTTTGCGCAAAAGGATCTGAACCTGACCCTGACCGAGAACGCCACGAACTGGGACAACACAATGTAGGTTCACACCTTTCGGAGTGGTCCGTCTGCGGGCTCATGCTAACCCACTTCCCAAGTCAACTGATCGAGGCCATGTGGCCCAACAAGACCGACGCCATCTCCTACATTGACGGCAACGCCACGACCCCGACCAAGTACGCCCACGTTGTCCTCAACTTCCGGGCCACTGAGAACCCCTATTATGCCGACATCCTGGTCGGTCCCCTCCCGATCGATAACAAGACGGCCACATGGGAGCCTCTCACGTATCCCTACACCAAGCAGAGCGGCGGCCACGTGCGCAATCTGGATGCCGACTCGGATCTGCTGTACAGCGAATGGATCTATCCCATCTCGGCATCCATTGCAGACATCACTCTGGACCTGTGGAACGGCACCGCCTTGGGCTTGGATAACGACACGCTCGATATTTGGGGCATCGACCCCCTCTGGCAAGATGACGGCAGGATCATCCGGTGGGATTCGTTCTGGAACTTACCAACATCTGAATTCGACTCCGAGACCCTTCTGCCTCTCGGCCTGTACTTCGGGTCCGACATTACTGGCCGCGATCCCAGCCAGTGGAAGTTTGAAGGCTGGTTTTACAACAACATCTTTTACGAGACTACCGAGGACTTCCGATCTGCCTATTTCAGCTCCTGCTTCAAGAAGCTTGGCGCGAACGTCGACGGCGCATGGGCGCATAGCGATCGCCAGGGCCCCGTGAGCCCCAATGACGCTGCCTACCCGCCCGAGTCAGTTGCCCCGGCCGGCTCTCGATTTGCTCTTGATCGCAAGGAGAAGTACGTCGAGTGGATGGACTTTACTTTCTACATTGCATTCAACCGCGATACCGGCATGGCTCTCTACGACATCCGCTACAAGGGCGAGCGAATCTTGTATGAGCTGGGTCTCCAGGAGGCTCTGGCCCACTACGCAGGTAAGCAGCTTGTTCAACCTTTCCTTTTTCTTCCCATGAAAAAGACCACATCAGACTCTAACACCGAGAAGGCAACGACCCTATGCAGTCAGGAACCTCGTATCTCGATACTTTCTACGGATTCGGCCCCTACGCATTCGAACTCGTCCCCGGATACGATTGCCCTGCCTACGCAACCTACCTCAACAGCTCCTTCTATGTAGCGGAGACCACACACACGCATATCAACAGCGTGTGCCTGTTTGAATTCACCGGCGACTTTGCCATGCAGAGACACACGACCAGCGCGTACACCTCCGCCACCAAGAACACGTACTTTGTCGTGCGCTCGGTATCCACTGTTGGAAACTACGACTACACCTTCAGCTACTCGTTCTTCGTCGATGGCTCCATCGCCGTCGAGGTCCGCGCGTCCGGATACATCCAGTCGGCCTACTTTGCCAACAACGAGGACTACGGATACAAGATTAACGAGTTCCTGAGTGGCAGCATGCACGACCACGTCCTCAACTTCAAGGCCGACTTTGACATTCTCGGCACGTCCAACTCCATCCAGCTCATGACCAACGTCCCCACCGTCAAGACATACCCGTGGTCCAAGGGCAAGGCGCGCAGCACCATGACGCTGGAGCGCTCCTTCCTCGAGACTGAGGACGAGGGACGATTCAACTGGGCTCCGAACTCAGCCACCCAGGTCTTGGTCGTCAACGAGGACGAGAAGAACAAGAACGGCGAGATCCGAGGATACCGCGTGCTTCCTTACACTGGCGCCGCCCATCTCACGGTCTTGAACAGCACCAACCTCGGAAACGCCGCACGCTGGGCCGAGTACGACATTCAGGTGACGCAGCACAAAGACTCTGAGCCGCGCGCCGCTCACGCCTTCAACAGCCAGGACGTGGCCGACCCGCCCATCAACTTTGCTGACTTCTTCAACGGCGAGAGCGTGCGCAAGGAGGATGTCGTCGTCTGGCTCAACCTGGGCATGCACCACGTGCCGCACACGGGCGACTTGCCCAACACGGTCATGACCACGGCCCACGCCGGCGTCCAGTTCATGCCTAGCAACTACTTTGATATCGACCAGAGCAGGTCGACCGTCAACATGGTGCGGATCAACTACAAGGACGGCAAGGCGACCGCCGTCGAGACGTTTGGCCAGGATGAGGCGAAGGCTGCTGGCGCGTGCACGCCCGTGTTCACGCCCGTGGAGCTGAACCTGTGGGGTTACACTGGCGATATCGTCGTGAGGAAGTTCCCCTTCGACCCGAATAACCCGTACTATGGCACGGAGTCCATTGTATAGGCTGGTGTGACGGGATGAAGATGTGATGAGATATGATCCGATAGGGGAAAATTCATGTGGTCATCTGCTGGTCTTGTAGCATGGAGGTAATTAAGCGAGGAGGAGCAGCAGGCTGGGACTTGGATAGAAACAGTCCCGTATATACACCTAGTAATAATCAAAAGAAACTTGAACACTATCCAGCGAGCCTCATCATGTAGGTAGGTACAGGTACTTTATCTAACAGTGACTAATGGATACCAGTCCAGGCCTCCATTATATGAGAATGACTGGCTGCCACTGGGGCCTAACGTCGGTCCAGAGTTGCGGGTCGACAGCGCCAACGCTTAGGCGTGAATACACCCGGGTCCCCTTCCAGCCGGGCAGCGATCATGACGTAGAGCACGTTCCAGTCATCAGTCGCCGGCTTCCATGTCCAACTGCTGTTCCCCCCAGCAGCGATGCCAAAAACATAGTGCTCGCTCCCCAGGGTGAAGTGCTTTGCTGCCCAGTCCACATGCATCGGGTCGGTTATCCCCAAGGACTCACCATCGCGGTCGCTGATATTGGCTCGTACGTAGTCACGATCGTACCGCCCATCGCTTGTCATCACAGGGTCAACTTGTACACGTAGCTTTGCTACGGTCGTATTGAAAACCAGACAGTGGGGATAGCTCTCCGCCGCCTTGCGCGCATCGTCGCTGATCTCCCGGTGGTGGTATGCCGACTACGGCCCATGGACGCAGCGCCTCCACAGCGCGACGTCCTCGGCAAAGTCACCGGCCCTGCTGGCCTCGAGTATCTCACGCTCGTATTCTCCCTGGCTCAGGCCCGTCAAGTCGCGCGGGTCCGGACCCCGGGAGAACCACAATCTGTCCTCCGTGATCGGACGAACCCCCCGCGTGTTACTACTGGTAATGTCATCATCTCCAGCGCCCTGCGGGTCATTGTAAAACAGCCACACCAAGTGACCGAAGCTTTCGAGATCGACCGGGTCCACCGTCCTGGGCGGTCTGTCAAGGTGCGAGATGGCGTACCACGGCGCGTGCTTCCACGCTGCCCACGACCAGGCTGGCAACACCAGCTCCGCTGCCAGGCAGTCGCGGCTCCCGCCTAGCCCCCAGAGGAGACCCCGGGCGAGGTACTTCTCGGGGATGCCGAATAACATCGGGGTGTTTGCTGTGAGGCCGATGATGCAGGATACGCCGGCAAAGGCGTCGAGGATGTCGTGCTGGTGGCCGAGCGATCGTCAGGCCGCGTAGTCCTCGGCTGCCTCGGCGTAGATGCCGAAGGGGTAGGCGGATTCGTGCTGGAGACCGCGCCAGATGCTCGAGGTGTGCGGGCCGGGGGGGATATGGTGGCCGGGGTGTGTTTGCGGGGCGCCGAGGTGTTTTGCGAGAATGGTTTCGAGACTGCCCTCGCTGCGGTTGCAGCCGAGGCAGACGTGGTGGGCGCCAAAGAAGATGCGCCGCTTGGACAGGGCTTTTTCTTGGAACGTCTAGCCTCGGGTGTTCCTGCCGGATGTGGTGATGAGGAGTTTGGAAAGGGCCGGGGCGGCGCACTGGTGGTCGTCGATGTCGAGGTCCCAGCAGCGGGCCCGGGGACTCGGATGGGAAGAGTTTAGGACTGGTAGGCCGTGGTCGCCGCGCGGACGGCGGGAGACACCGGGGAGGCCGGCTCCGACGCCGTCGGCGAGCGCGACGATGGTGACGTGCGCCAGCTGGTAGATGGCCGCCATGCCCTGGATCTGGGGCTGCCTGAGGGCAGCGTCCATCTTGCATGATGCAGAGACGGTCGACCCAGAGATAGCGGATGCCGAGGTCCTGACAGGCGCGCATGGCGTCGGCGATGACCTTGGGCGGTTGGGAGAGATCCAGGCTGTTTTGCGCGCCGAGGCGGATGGTGTTGGCAGTTCGCAGGGCCAGATCGCGGGTCGGGAAGGCAGTTGCGGTTCGCCATTGGTAGCTCAGCGCTGCGAACTTGAATGCGGCGGTGGCGGTGGGTGGGGAGATAATATCGTGGAGATGGACGACGCAGTTCAGGACGGTATCGACGACATGGAACCCGGGGGGAAGCTGGATCTGCGGCGATTCTTCGTTACAGTCGTCGCCGTGCTCGGCGCAACACAGCTCGAGCTATCGTTTGACGGTGGCATGATCATACTGGCCCCGGTCCCATGGTTGCATGTGCTTGAAGCCTCGTCCTAGAGGGCTGTGATAGCTGACGTTGAGCTCGAGGACGAGCCTCTTGTAGGTCTCGGGTCGGCTAATATCCTCGTGCATAGTTCGTATGCATACTGGTAGGACGCATTTTATTGGCACCGCGATGCGTTCTTCCAGGTTGTCCATTGTTGGTCTTTGTACCGTAAGGGGTCTCCAGAGACCTACGGAGCTGACATGATGTGCATCTTGGCTCTCGGGGAGATGGTCACCGATCATGTGCCCGACAAGAGCGCAGACGAGGCACCGGCGGCTTGCTTCTCGGTAATGGTTGAGGGGAAGAAACGGAAGATCAGAGAGGGTCTGATCGTATCCGGCGGCCATTTGAATTGGCTGGATTCCCCAGATTGGGTTCGTTGTCTGCGCCGAAGATGTCGGGGTCAATCCTGGCGTACTGTATGGTTTCGCAGGATAGGACATGGTTGTAGTCGTCCCAATGCTGGCAGCGGTGGCAAAGGAGAGAATTGGCCGTCTCGGGCTGTCGTTCGCGTCTTTGGCAGTAGTTGCAATGTTTTGACTTCATCATCGATCGGACTCGCGGAAGGGCTGGAGCTCTGGGCTGTGAGGCGAAGCGTCGAGTTTGATGCGGTTAATGGATGAGATTTAGATCTGGCAGACCTAGCCTTTGGGTTTGGTCTCCCAACCAGGCCCAAAAACTCGATTGCTGCCTAAAGATGCCGATGCATGAATGCATCTGGTGGGTAGCTCCTTCCCGTTCTCGCCAGGTAATTAATTCGTATGATGTGGACTTTTAAAAAGCGACTTGAATTTTCATGTAAAAGAGGAAGGAAGTTTAGGTTTTAGCTGCACGATGGCTACAGGTGCACACGAAGTGCAAAAAAAAAAATGAAGAAAAAAAATGGAGAAAGGAAAGAGGTAAGTAAGCTAGAAAAATAGCGGTGACTGGCAAAAGTAGTGACTGCCCGACCGAAGTCGGGATTGAAACACACTACCCCGACGATGCTTGGAACCCATACCAAGCATGGGTTAGCACCGTCCGGCCTTACATCGTACGGGCTATCGCCTAATGCCATTGAGCTACGACACAACTGCACAACGCTTGAAGTTGAAACTTGGCACAGCAAATCTGATATATGTGTCTTCCGTGGAACCCATCCCAACAAACACCAAATCTACCTGCAATAGATCAAGACCTCAACAGCTCACAGACAGCCCTGCCCCAGCGCCCAGCGCCCTTGTACACCCACATGTCTGGCGCGCTGCCCTTCTTAAGCCCCTCGATGGCGTCCGCGAGCTGCGGCCCAAGTCCTTCGGCCTTGATGTCGGCCAAGGGGTAGAGATACGTCTTGAAGCTGAAGACCAGGGCCCGGGTCTTTGGCAGGCGCGTTAGGGTCTGCAGCTCCACGCGCAACCGCGCCGTCTCCATGTCGACGCTGGATGCCTCGTGCACCGTCTCGCCTGCGTAGACATGGTTTCCGCGCGGCGCAAAGAGCCGGGTGTGGGTTTGGACCGACCACTGTTCTACCTTGTCAGCAAACTGAAGTTGTCAAGTCCAGTAATTTTGTCTCCGAGTTGCATGGATAAAAACTTAAACCCAAACAATGGAAAAGGGGCAGACTCACGTTAACCCTCTTGACGCTCTTGCCCACCTCAACCCGACTGAAATATCTCTCCATACTGGACCCGATCTTCTCATAGGCTGGAACAGGCGTGTGGATGGTCTTGAGACCCTTACCAAGCTTCTCGGACGGGTCGAAGCCAGCCGGATGGCAGCAGATAAAGGCAATTGACTTGTGCTCCCCGGGCCCCGAATCTGTGTCCTCCTGCTGCTGCAGAAGGAACATGTCGTCCTCGACCGTCTGCGCGATGATCTTGAGCGCCGCCACCGGGTCCTCGGGGACGGGGGAGAGGGGCGACTCGACACCGGTGACTTTGTTGACGAAGCGGCTTGTACCGTGGCTCCTGTCTGTTCGTTTGACTGTTTCGAACATGCTTGGGTAGCGAGCTGGGAGGTATTCGCCCAGGAGGTAGGAGTACAGCTCTCTCACGGCTGCGTGGCTGGCGGGGATTGCGCCCAGCACGGTCGACTCGTGGTCGGCCATGATGACTTTGCGCCCTTGGATGCAGCGCAGGTAGTCCTGGTCGATGAGAATCAGGTCTGACGGAGTGCTGGCGCGAAGACCTGTCCGGTGCCATGCAGTAGAGGCACGTCAGCTTCGCGTTCAATGTAATCGTGCTGTCACGGTGGATGCAGCAGGACGTACCCATAGTAATGTGATAGGTGGGCTTGAAAGGTCTCAGTTTTGCAGGCTCGACAGTGGTCCAGTCGAAATCCGTCAGGGGTTTGATCTCCGTGTCCCCCACTTGAGCCGCCGGGACTGACGTGTTGGTGTCGGTGGTATCAGTGTTGTGACGGATGATGCTCCCCGTCCCTGGAGAGCTTGACGAGGCGCTTCCACCATGGCTGGGTTCGGACGTGATGCCAAGAGTGCTCTTTCCGTCCTTTGCATATTCCGGGCTGGACAACTTGAACCCCTTTTTATTGTTGTGCTCCTGAATTTTCGAGGCCCCAGCCAGTTGTCGAGCCCGAACTCGGAAATGGCGTCCAACTACCGCCGCCGCGGTGGCCAGTACAAGGAAGAGCACGAAGTAAAACCCCATGAAGTCTCCGAGTCGGCTTCTGTCGATCACCGGCAGACATGATGCAGTGTATTCGGGGAAACTTCCCGTCGAGATACTCTCAATATTAGTATCTAGACACCGCAGTCAGTGCCAATGACCATTGATGACATGGAAGCATCCATGCGGGCCTAGCACTCCGCACTACTGCCTAGGAGCGTGACGTGTTGTGCCTCCAGAGGGGGGATTTTGCCCCTTGGGACGTTAGCGGCCGATAAGGCGTTGCGAAACCAGTAGCGGTTAAGGTCAGTCCAGCCAGTCCCTATCCCTATCCGAACATTGGGTACTGCATTCGGCTTCGAGTTTAGCAACTATAATTAGTAGGAAATAATTAGTCCCGACGCAACCCCAAGTTCAGGGGCCTCGCCGTCAAGCGGGGAACTCCCGACATTCGGATGTTCAGGGCAACAGCTGACGCTTACTAGTCTCGAGATTAAACCCCCTCCTGGGCGAGCTGGTCTTGGCTTTATCCGCCCGGGAATCCGAGGGTCGGTCTGACCGGTTGTCGGGGAATGCAGCCCCGGCCTGTAAGTGCATATAGAACCCTGCATCTAGATGAGAACCGGCATAGATTAAATGTCACGACAACCTTCTTTCGTGGTTCAGTAACTGCGCGTACATGTATATAGGTTTGAGGCATGGACAGGTTCGGGAGCTCGAATTGGCAATTCGAGTAAGCACTCCTGAATCAATCCCACGATTAATGCAATGGTTCTGCTCCGGTTGCTCGTTCTCGCCACTCATCTCGCGGCTGTGGCCAAAACAGTCGCTCTGCCTCACGATGCCTCTGTCAAACGCCAAGTCTCGCAGCTCCGTGACAGCTATGACTTTATCATCGCAGGCGCTGGGACCAGCGGCTTGACCGTAGCTGACCGTCTCTCTGAGGCTTTCCCTACAAGTCTGTAATAGTCTCATTTTCTCCCTAGTATCACGAGAAGCTCCTCGCCGCATTGGAATGGAACATGGCTCAAAGCTCCGACGTCCAATGAGCAACGTGGCTAACTCCCAGTCACTGCATGCACGCTGCAGAAAGTGTCCTCGTTGTCGAATACGGCACAGTCGAGTATGCCCCTGGGGTATTCGACCCTCCCGAGGTGGTGTGGAGTGGCTCCGGCCACCTTGCCAGCAGCTTCAACTTCCAGTCCCTGCCAATCCCGGATGTGCTCAACAAGACCGCCCTCACGTTTGGGGGGAAGGTGGTCGGAGGGAGCAGCGCCATCAACGGCATGTTTGCCGATCGCGGGTCACGGTACGACTATAATGCCTGGGATCAAGTGCAAGCTGGCAGCCCCGAGTTCGATGGCCTGAAGAGCAACGACAGGTGGACCTGGGACGGGCTGTACCCCTTTTTCAAGAAGAGCATCACATTCACCGCGCCCCCTGTAGCGGTCGCTGAGAAGCAGCGCTACACATGGAACGCGACGAACTTTGGCGGCGGCACGACGCCCATATACCTGAGCTTCCCTGAATTCCAATGGGGGGACCACCATCTCCTGCGCGCAGCCTGGAGGGATATGGGAATCTGGGTCAATCAAGACTGCGCCGGGGGCGACAAGGACGGAATCTGCTGGGTGCCCAACTCACAGCACCCGGTCACGGCGAGGCGGTCGTATTCCGGGCTAGGACACTACGCCGATGTGAAGGACAGCAGGAAGAACTACGACCTCCTCGTCAAGCACCAGGTCACGCGCGTGATATACCCCAATGGGAATCCCAGATCCGGACCGCCCCTGGTAGAGATACGGTCTCTGGACAACGCTACCAGCCCGCTATCCAACTTGACAGCAACAGCCGATGTCATCATCTCGGCGGGCGTCTTCCACACGCCGGCCATTCTGCAGAGGAGCGGTATCGGGCCAGCGCCATTTCTGCGCACAGCCGGGATCCCGGTCGTCATCGACCTCCCCGGCGTGGGCTCCAACCTGCAGGATCATTCCGGACCGCGCATTACGTGGAACTATACGATCCCGGGCAATTTCTCGCCCATGCCCGACGACATGCTCAAGCCTGCCTTCGCGGCCGACGCCCTGGCGGGTTTCAACGAGACGCCGGCGCGCGGCCCGTACACCCTGGCCATGTCCAACAGCGCCATCTACGTGCCGCTGCCCAACATGACCATCGAGTACTCGCCCATCCTCGACAAGATCCGGCGCATCTCGGCCGCGGCCAACGGGTCGTCCGAGCACGCGGCCCGCTACCTCTCCCCGGATCAGCGGTCCGATCCGACCCTTGTCGCGGGCTACCAGCACCAGCTGGCCGTGATCGCCGACCTGCTCGCCAACCCCAAGGCCCCGTGCCTCGAGACCGCCTTCACCACGGGTCTGGCACTGTCCCTGATGCTGCTGCACCCCCTCAGCCGGGGCACTGTACGCCTAGACCCAAAAGACCATCTGCAGATGCCTCTGCTGGACTACCGGTCGGCCTCGAACCCCGTCGACTTTGACCTGCACCTGGTCCACACCAGGTACATACGGCGGGTGATCCAGACCCCGACGATGCAGCAGTACGGCACCGTGGAGGTGCTCCCCGGGGCGAACGTCAGCACGGACGCGCAGATGCTCGACTTTGTCAAGGACCAGATGGTGTTCTCGTACATGCACGCCTGCTGCACGGCCGCCATGCTGCCGCGAAGCAAAGGCGGTGTCGTGGGGCCCGACTTGAAGGTGCACGGCGCCAGGGGCTTGAGGGTGGTGGACGCGAGCGTGTTCCCGATGCTGCTGAGCGGGCATTTGAGCATGACGGCGTATGCGGTGGGAGAGAAGGTGAGTCTTTGCTTTCTCGTGTCAGGTTGTTCTCGAGTTTAGTTGGTCGGTTTGCTGACAGGTTGGTTGACAGGCCGCGGATATCATTGTGAGGCAGTGGAGAAAGGAGTGGGCAATGAAGGAACAAGAGTGATCCTGCTGTTTGGTATTGTGAGAGTACGAGGTAAGGTAACCGGCGAGTCGAGTATGTGTCTTTGGAATATTCCAGGGATGAATTGTGTAAAAGGGGGTTAAGTAAACACGCAAAGGAGGGCAGAGGAAAAAGGCATCTGTCCTTCCCGTGATGGAATAGTGGTGAATAGCGAAAGGAAAACTCGTATTCCATCGCCGCGCACAACATGACAAGATAAACTTCGTGCAGAACTCAAAACTCCCCGGCAATAATATCCAATCGATCAAGTCCTTTCCAACGCCCCCGAGACAGCGGCTTGTTGCTAGCCCACGATGACATGGATGCCATCAACCGTACAACCGAAACCCAGCACCTCTAACAAGGTTCACAACCAACATAAACCCAATCAAGATATAACTAAACAGGTACCTATGTCCCCAAAAACCAGCACACCAAAAGACACGCTCACTTCTTCTGCCCACCGAACCCGCCAAGCAACCCGCCAACGCTCTTCAACCCGCTCTGCGCAGCCCCAGCAACCTCCTGGCCCCCCTGCGCGACGCCCCCGACAACAGCATTGCCGCCCTTAGCCACCGGGCCTGCAGCCTCGGGGATGTAGCCGCCCTTGGCGTCCTTGCCGTTGCGCTCGGCGCGGGTGGCGCCCTCGCGCGAGGCCAGGTCGCCGATGGGCTGGGCCAGCCCGCCCTGGCCGACTTGCCCGGCGACCAAGCCGTGGAGGCCGTCCTGGAGCGTGTCGACTTGCTCGATGCCGGTGATTTTGGTCTTGTCGAGGTTTTCTGGGGTGGGTTGACCGGTTTCTTGGTTAGTTGGGGTTTTGTTTATCATTGAGGAAGAAGACTGGCAGGGCGAGGAGAAGGAACGGGACTTACGGTGGGTGGTGTAGCTGGCTTTGTTGTCTTTGGTGAAGTAGTAGAGATACATGTCCTCAAGCCAAGGGACCCATTTCTCGTACTGCTTGTTGTATTGCTGCTTTGTCCACTCCATTGCCGGTTCGCTGGGTGTTTGGTTCTGGTAGGCTTGTTGAATCTTTTATGCAGTCTTTAAAATGGATGTCGGATTAGTTGTTTTGATACAGCTTTGTGGGTTGATTAATGGAGGGGGGACTTTGCGCGGGAGACAAAAGACTGGATGAAAGGGGGCGATAATATGTCAGTTGCTGGTGCTCCAGGCGGCAAGCCGTGGTAGCAAGAACAAAGCAGAGGGTCGGAGTTCTAGAACACGCTAACAACCCATCCCCGTGTCGTCATAATATGTCGGAGACTCAAGCACGTACCTTGCAGATGCTGTGTGAAAAGCGGTTTATCTTGTGGTAAAGGTTCCTGACGAAAAAAGGTAAAAAGATCAAACGAGGGCCGGCCTGGATGATGCCCGCCCTTTATTTCGATCATATTTCTCTAGCAGGCTGTCGGACATCAAAATTCCAGCCTCATTTCGCAACTGCATAAAGCGAATGTGGGAAAATGTGGCTGCGATTGGTGTTTTGAAGGTGGTGGGCTACGTCATGGTCCAAAAGCCCAAGCCAGCTTCCCGGTTTTGCTCATCATGGTCAAGGGGGTGTTGTGAAACATCAACCTCTGACTTAGGTACCTTAGTATTTCATTATCTCATGGCTGCTGAGTATAACATGCAATCCTTTATTCATGGTAATCCATATCAATCCATATGGTCTAATCCAAGGGTACCCAGGCAGGCCAGAAGTTCTAGATTCGGGCATCAAATGGTTGATTGAAGCACAAGGACGTCTTACTTGAACCCCTCATGAGCCCATAATAGATGGCTGTGGATCTTCGTAAAGGGAGCTCCTGAGATTTACTGCGTACACTGGGTACAGATTTAGTCAACGAGACGGTTCTTGTTTTTATTTCCTTTCCCTAACCCTGCCCCTCGGCATATTAATCCCAGCTCAGAACCTTGTCGGCAATCCCTGCACGAACTACTGGATTAGCGACATTATCGCACTCTCCACTGCTGGTGGGGCGCGCCTGGATTAAAATTTTCACCTTTTCCCTCGCCATAAATTGCTTCCTTCCAGATTTTCCCCTTCTTCCCCCCCTTCAACCTCTCCCGTTTGCCAGCGGACCAAAAAGCCTCCTCTGCTGGCCCTTTGGGCGCCTGGGTTCCGTCTTGCGCCTTGCACGGCCAAGGCATGGCCTGCTTTGTTCACGGTGTTAATGTCGATTGAGTTGACCATCCGCCCATCCAAGCCGCTGCTGGGCCGCATCTCGTCACTGCAGCCCAGGCTTACGTCGTCGCGAAGCATGAAAATGCCAGGGTTTTAGTTTGGGTTGCTCTGCACCCATCCCACGCGACGACGACGACGCCCGCCCAACACACCTGGTAAGACAACCTTCGTTTCCCGATCCCTTCACCTTCCCCCCTCCACTATGATGAGAAAATAGTCAAATTAGCCGTTGTTTAACAGCGAGCGATGAGCTTTAATATGTTTTAATTCCTGATTCCTTTGGAGAAATCCACACTTTTTTTTACCTTCACACAAGGTGGAGAGCATTGTCACTGACTTTCTTCAGCTGTTTTAGTATATCTTGATCACATCTTGTTTACGCTGGCACGTGGCCTGTGGTCCAGATGGTGTCGTTGAAACCGAGACCGAGATAATTAGACATCAATAAAAAAAGAATTCCTGCACATGAGACCGCAGTTCCATTGACCTCAATCATCCTCTCTGTTGACACTTTGCATGATACTATCACAGTGTACACTTCTACCCTGTCCCGTTTCACCACCAAGTTCAGTCTGTCACTCACGAATCTATTCTCATCATCGTCCCTAGGTACGTAGCAGGGTCCAATCCTTCCATGCGAGCTAGGTAGTCAGTGGAAGATAATGAACACAACGGCAGCCCTTTGTTTTTCTCCAATCCTTTCTGATATTTTGCCCAGTCAGTACTCGCAAAGCTGCACGCCATAACAAGAATTGTGTCACGCTCCTCGTCCAACAGCGGTTACAAGCGCAAGAGCAAGGGTCGGTGTGATGAGGATCTGGAGGATCTAGCCAACACCAACTGAAGTTCATCATGCAAAACGGTTGGAAAGCCTAACGACAACTTGCACCAATAGCATTCGCAATATTGATCACGCCAACGCCCCAACTGTCACAACATTTGTAATCAAGCATCCGGCTTTATTGTCGCCATAAATCCGCAATCGGATCTCCGTTCCAAACACCAGCATAATTTGTAAGCCACTCTACGATGTGTTTGTTTACAAGACGTATAGAGTCAGGAGGTTGGACATCGTTGCCAGGCATAACTATTAGCAGCAGCCCGGTCCATATCAGCTCATGGCCATAGCCATACACATACAACATACCCTACACAGGCCATGTCTCCAACCATCGTCCTCATCAGCGGAGCCAGCAGAGGCCTGGGCAAGGGCCTGCTGGAGATCTTCCTCGCCAGACCGAACCACATCGTCATCGCAGCCAACCGCAATGCCGACTCGCCCACATCCAAGGCCCTGAACGACCTTCCCAAGGGCTCAGGCTCCCGTCTCATCGTCGTCAAGGTCGACTCCACAGTCGAGTCGGAGGCCTTTGACGCCGCGAAGCAGCTCGAGGCCGAGGGAATAGACCACCTCGACATCGTTATCGCCAACGCCGGCATCTCGTTTGCGTGGCCAACGGTCGCTGACCTCAAGGTCGCGGACCTGCGGACACACATGGAGTCCAACGTGTACGGCGTCATCTGGCTGTACCAGGCCACGGCGCCGCTGCTGCGCAAGTCGGATAACCCCAAGTGGATTACCATGGGCTCTGGGGCGGGATGGCTTGAGGTGAGTGCAGAAGTTGTCCACCTACCAGGTACCTACCTGGTAGCTTACATGTATCCCTGGTGGAGTGGCATGGCAGCGGCTAACTGCGATCTATAGTAAACACGCCTCTTCAAATACCATTTCGCAAGCTTGCTTCCGTTGTGACTGACACGTCTTGATCTAGGAATCAATATCCCGCGCCCAACGCCGCATACGCGCCATCGAAAGTCGCGGTGCATTGGTTGACCAAGCGCATAAATGGCGAGGAGGACAAGATTGCGGCCTTCATCACCGATCCAGGGTAAGTAGTACAAAGCCTCGTCTAAGTACCTGCATGACGATGGCGAAAATATTAGACTAACCCTCTTGTACAGCTGGGTCCAAACAGACACGGGCAACACCAGCGCAAAGCACTACGGTTTCGAGCAGGCACCGTTGCCTATCATCGATTCCGTGACCGGCTTGGTGTCCGTGATCGATGTCGCGACCAAGGAGTCGCATGGTGGCCAGCTTTGGGGTCATGATGGTAAGAAGCAGGCCTGGTGAGCTGGTGGCGCAAAGCCCTGGATACATGTATCCAGGCGAGAGGAGTGACCTTCTACTTATTCGGATGCATTAATTACTAGACGCATGGACCCCACAACCGGCCACCCCCAACAACCGGCCACGTATCCCCACACCGCTTTTCCATCCACCACGAACTTCAACACTACACAACTTGTTCAATCCTAGGCCAAAATAGCCCATCTTTTGAGTCATGACTGTCAGGGAAGAAGTTATTCAGAGCGCAATCGCCGACGTGCGCAGTGGTCTTTCTTGCAGAGCGGCGGCGAAAAAATGGGGCGTATCCCGATCTACCCTCGGCGACCGGCTCCACGGCGCGCAACCACAACAACAGTCCAAAGAAGCCATGCAAAGGCTCTCCCCTACGCAGGAGAGCTTCCTAGCCGACTGGTGCCTCAACGAAGAGGCTGCAGGGCGCGCGCCTACGCGTAAGCAGGTCATGGCCTTCGGCGAAGCCATACTGCACGAAGGCGGCGATACTTTTCCATTGGGAGCCCGTTGGCTCGACCGCTTCCTACGCCGCAACCCACGCGTTATGACAAAGAACTCGAGTCTCCTGGAATCAGCCCGAGCCCGCGGTTCTACCCGTGAGGCTTACAATGATTTCTTTGACCGTTTGGAGGCTCAAATTGCGTCAAAGAACATCCTCCCTGCCAACATCGCGAACATGGACGAGCACGGCATGCAAGAGCTGGAAACAATAAGTGGAAAGGTCATTGGAAGCTCCCTGACGAAGAGGGCCTACGTAATAAGCTCTGATGCCACTACCTGGGTCTCTGTGATCGAATGCGGCACTGCAGAGGGTCGCCGCCTCCCTCCCTGTGTTGTTTTTACGGGGGCTTCTTTGCAGGGGCAGTGGTTCCCCGAAGGCTTCGCTTTTGACCATGAATTCCCCGGTTGGAAGTACGATTACTCGCTCACTGGGTGGAGCAACGCCGAAATTGCCATGCGGTGGCTCAAAGGAATCTATCTCCCCGAAACCAGGCCGGAAAACAGTCGGGAATGGCGCCTTCTTATTCTTGACGAGCACTCTAGCCACACGCCGGCTTCTTTTATGTACGAGTGCTTCAAAAACAAGGTCCAACTGTTATTTTTACCTGCCCACACCTCCCACAAGACCCAGCCGCTCGATCGGTCTGTTTTTTCGCCTCTCAAGAACTATTTTCGCCAGTCAACAAAGGCTTTGGCGAGCTTCACTTCCTCGGCGCCAGTCAACAAGCAACGCTTCCTTATTTGCTATAGGGACTCCTCCTCCCTCGGCGTATGCCCTCGGAATTTGATCTCCGGCTTCAGAAATACCGGAATCTGGCCTACCGATCGATCCCGAATACTGGATGACCCTGAGGCCGTTGTGGAAGACGAAGCTCTCCCTGCCACGCCTCCCCCCCCCTCCCCCGGGGCCACAAGTGTGAATAGTAACACCGGGAGCTTGCTCAACACACCGCAGGACGCATCAGACCTTCGGGCCTTGCAGAGGAAGCTGCAGTCTGACTTGCTGAGGCTTGACCGGTCGGCTAGGGTCCTGTTCAACAAGTCGGGCAAATCGCTAGACAGGAAGAACGCCGAAATAGCCGCTTTGAGGCGTCAGATCCAGTATTTGGCGACTGAACTAGAGGCCACAAAGCCACGCACGAAGAAGAGGGTCAAAGAGGGTGCAAATGACCAATTTGTGTGTATTCCCGACATCATCGCCGCCCAGGAAGCGAGCCAACAAGCCCCCAAGCGAAGAAAGAAGGCCACGGCGGCTAGGGAGGTGCACGTAGTAGAAGAAGCCCAGCGAATGTTACAAAATGGACTTGAATGCATACACGTGGCCTTGGACAATTGAGCTTGCATTTTTTTTGTATAGAAATCTAGCCTGTTGGCGATGTTGTGCGCATTTTGTTGTGTGGGTATGATGGTAGTGACGGTGGCCGGTTGTGGGGGGTGGCCGGTTGTGGGGTCCAACCGTCTAGTAGCTATTGTGTTTGTTGCCAGTCAGTTCGTACATGTATGACACATATATCTGTTCAGGGGGGCTAAGCTGGAATCACTTGAATGCTACCTACCTACCTGGTACTCATGGAGACGACCTCGCAAATTCCAACTCCCCTTCTCAGTTTAGCGCGTGGATGACTCCTGTCGGGCTCGGAGCCCGGTGACGACCAAAGATGTCACCCACCTGTCCACAACGGGCCATGCAGGGCGGATTCAGCTCTGCACAGCCTGGTTGCCTCATCCTCGGCAGTTCCAAGTTTTGCGGGGGATTATATATAGGTACATTGATAACCTGCCGTTTGTGCAATTTGTACTGCCTTGTCCTAACGTCCTCAAGAATTTGTTTCACTGGCACCGGGCTTCCACCTCGAATATACGTGTATTTCTTTCATGTGTCCCGTGTTAGCGATTCAACCTCTGGTTGCGTCGGCAGCCCCTACTAACTATTGGAGTTTAATAACGAGAAAGCGAGAATACTGCTTTCTACCTACCGACATTCTATCCAGGCTTGGCATCAGCAAAATCTATCAACCCCCTCCCTGAAATTCAATCATCGCCGGAAGTCATTCTCGACAGACGGGCCCTTCTCACCGAGTTACAACCATGAGCTCCAGCTCCAGCGCCAGTTCCAACGCGGACGAGCTGGGCCTCTCGCAGACAATCCTAACAGGCGTGAGCCTGCTGGCCGTGTTCGTCGCCGTCTTCGCGCTCGGCGTCGAGCGCACCCGGCGCGTGAGGGAGTACGACAAGGGCCACGAGACGACCAAGGCGGACCTGATGGGCTGCTTCAGCAACAAGCCGGTGGGCTGGTTCGCCTCCCTCCTGGGCCGCCGCGCGCCCGTGCTGGCGCTGCCGAGCATCGGTGGGCTGATCGAGGCCGCCGACAGGAGTCTGTGGTCGAGCACCACGCTCGACCACATGCCCGAGATCCACCCCGAGCTGACGTGGATCCCGCTGTACGAGTCCATCTTTGACGATCTGCGTGTCCTGCATGGGCTGAACAAGCTCCCGAGCGAGTGGAGCCAGAGCGCCTTGACGAGGAGTGTCTTTGCGAACATGAGCCGTCCGGGGCATGGGGGTCATCGGTCGAGCTTAGCCGTCACGCGTCGGGGACTGCTAGAGAGAGGATGTCTGGCAGAGGGTATTCGGAAACTGCCCGGCGCGGCGACTGGTGAGTCCAAAGACGAGGGGAAAGGACTGGCGCGACTGAAGGCTGTCTGGCTCGTGGGGAAAACACCGTGCATACCGGTGACGAGGGAGGAGCTCGTGGCGCTGTCGCTGGTCATGGGCATGCCGATCGCCAAGAGCAGCGACGGCCACTACGCGGGCATCGGCGCGTACGGGCTCTCGCTCGACCTGGCGCACACCGAGGCCAACTGGAAGCTCACGCTGGTCAAGGGATCGCGCATCCCGCGCCACGCGCCCTCCATGGGGAGCGGGTATACCTCGCTCATGGCTAAGCATCTGGCCTGCGGGAGTATCCCCTTTGCTGAGGGCGGCGACTGGATCCGGTCCGTGTACGTGACTGATGCGGTGCTGGCGGCGGTGCGGGATGGTGTCTGCATCGTGGACACGCAGGCGTACGGGGGGCCGTCGCTTGAGTTTCTGCGGCGGCTGCCGGCGGATAAGGCGGTTGATGCGTATTATGGCATCGCTGAGGAGCAGGGGGGCAGAGATCCGGGGTGTATTCTCAACGCGAACGGGGAGGAGGTGGGGAGCTGGGCTCGTCTTGTTGCTGGGATTGCGTTTGGCGGGCTCGTACCGCAGGCGGACAGGAACGTTGTCGAGGCGGTGCGGTTTACGGTGCCGGGGCAGACGGACGGGTGTGTGCAGAACCTGGAGTTGCTGGTCGACAAGCTGCATCTAGCTGATAAGGGGGCCAAGATGTTTGGCGAGAGGGTGGCGGAGCGCACGGCGGCGACGGGCCACATGTACGTCAACCACAACTACCCGGCCAGCGACAAGAACCCGAGAGACGCGGCGTCCATCTTTGCGCGGTATATGAATCTGCTGGAACGCGTCGTTGCTCGTTCCGAGGGCTCGCCGGTGTTCCCGACGGAACCTGCTGCAACTGGGCCAGTGGGTGAGACGAAGCCGTCACCAAGGCGTCAGGGAGATTTGGAGAGTCAGAATGGGTATGCTATGGAGAGTCTGGCTGCGAATGGGCATGCTCAAGGAGGTGTTGTTGATAGTGGTGACCGAGGTGGCGCGGCGAACGACAGTGATTCCCCTGAACAGCCTTCAGATCGCGTCTTCAAGAACACGGTGGCGCTCCTCACACGCACATATCGAGCCGCTGTCAAGGCGCGGAAGATCAAGGCAGAGGAAGTCAAGCCATGGCTGATGATCCCCCCTGACACGACGGCCACGCTTACGCCCGCGGAGCTCGAACTGGTCAGCCAAGATCTCGGCGCGGAGCTGGCGAGGATTACGGCTGCCCTGCGGGACGACAGGAAGATTCCCCTGGAAGACGCGGCCACCATTGTCCGCTGCATCTTGGCTGCGTGGGCGGATACCGTGCCTCGGATTGATGTCATGGAGCATCTGCCGAACCGGGAAGACCCTCTAAGGCCGGAGAGCGGGACGGGCGTGATCTTTATGGACGCGCTTCCTTCTGTTGTGGCACTCAGCTAGAAGTCAGGGGCAGGGGAGTTGTACTAGTAGTTGTTGGACCGGTGTTACAAGGCGCTGTTGTGTACTTGATTCTTGGAAGTAATGCTGGACGGTTTGTAGTATAAGTGCTTACGGTATCCGGTCATGCTCAGGTCTTGCAATAGGACAAAGTCGGCTGAAAGAGATCTCTCGCCGAATCGGGGACTGATGGATATAGAGTTGGTTGTAATTGTATCATGACCTTCAACTACTTACCAGGTGGTACCAAGACCAGCTAATAGTCCTACAGGTTGAGTGCAGTTGTGTCCTTCGTTGCCTGTATTGGCGACTGATGTTTGGAAAGTAAATTACTGAGTACCAGGTACCTGAAACGAACGGTAACGACTCATTCGAAATCGTTATCCCTTGCACTTCAAGTTCGTAGACTGGAGGACACTGAGATGAATCCATGAACAAACAATATTTCATCATGATTGCTAACTCGAGCATCCTGGAGGCCGCCAGTCCCAGGCCTTAGTCAGACACGGAGGAACGAGATTGACACGGTCGAACCACGGGCGACGTGCGACTGCCGCTCGGCGGACGAACAGCCTGGACGTACTTGCCAGGGAATTACATAGCGTGCATCTGAATGCACTGGGCGACAAAGTTCAAGTTTCCCACCAACAAGGCCTTCCAGTCGCAACCCCCGCGTTCGCATTGTTCGGTTGTCCTGCAGCATGCCGGATTAGCAATAGCACGTCAGGGGTGCCGTCGATTATTAATTGCCCATGCGGCATGTCGCACAAGAAACAACAATCAAAGTGTCACCAGCGAGGGGCTGGGTGTGCTCTTTCGCGCGCTCGTATGACAAACGCTCGACAACACCGCACTACCGCCGCCGCCGTAGACATTCCCGATCCGTTGATCACCAGGTACTAGTACTAGTACTAGTACCAGTAGCATTTGATGTATAAATACCCCCGAGCAGCTGCCGCTCCAATGTCTTCTCCTCCATCCCGTCTCCACATCCACCTTCACCTCCTCGTCGACAACCTCCCACCACCACTGCTAGTAGTAATACCGAACGCAAAGATGTCGTCGCCGTCGTCGTCCACCCAGAAAGCCGTGGCCGTGACCAAGGTCGGGCAGCCCGTCGAGCTCATCACGGACCGCGCGGTGCCCGAGCCGGGACCGCACGAGGTGCAGCTCAAGGTGTCCGTCGCCGGCCTCAACCCGGTCGACTACCAGATCCGCGACTACGGCCTGTTCATCAGCGACCTCCCCGCCGTCATCGGCTTCGACGTGGTGGGGCGCGTCTCCAAGCTCGGCGAGGGAGTGACTGGCCTCAAAGTCGGCGACCGCATCGTGAGCCAGGCGGCCAGCAGCCCCGGCAACAAGCACAACGCGCTCCAGGAGTACGCGCTCGCCAAGGAAGGGTTCATTGGTCTCATCCCCGACTCGATCTCGGACGACGAGGCGGCCACCTTGCCCACCACCGTGGTCGCAGGGCTGGTGGCCATCTTTGCCGTGCTGCAGATCCCCGCCCCGTGGACCGACGCGGCCAAGGACTTTGACTATGCCAGCGCGGTACTCTTGATCGTCGGTGGCGGCTCGCACACGGGCAGACACGCCGTGCAGCTGGCCGCGCTGGCGGGCATCGGCAAGATTGTGGTCGTGGGCGGCAACGAGACGGATCTGGAGGCGTTTGGCGCGACCCATGTCCTTGACCGCTACGGCGGCGACGAGGTGGTGTTGCAGCGCATCAAGGACGTCGTAGGCGATGATTTGATCTACGCGCTCGACACAGTCAACCCGCCCGCTGGCCAGGTTCTCGCGCTGAATGCCCTGTCCAGCCACAAGAAGGGGGTGCTGGCGCGGCTGCTCCCCACGGGCCCGGTCGACGAGTCCAAGGTCATTGGGAAGAAGGCCGGGTTCGAGGTCAAGGATGTGTATGGAAGCACGCACGCCAACCCGGAGCTGGGCAAGGCGTTCTGGGCACGCCTTCCTGGACTGTTGGCGGCAGGAAAGATCAAGGCCTCGGAGTATGACGTGAAGCAGGGATTGGAGGCGAGCTATGTCAACACGACGCTGGATGCCTACCGAGCTGGGAAGAAGGTTGCCAAGCCCAATATTCACATTGTTTAGGTTGAAACTGGATGCCTGGGACCGTTCAAGTGGAATCTAATAGGCAATGATATGATTGATGGTTTACTATCGTTTTTGATGTGCCAGGGGCTATAACTATCAGAACTGATGGGCTCGGCTGAGTTGTATACTAGAACCAGTACCTAGGCGGGCACCGTGACCCTTGAGAGCGGTGGTCTCTTCGAATTGCAATGAAACACTGACTTTCGAATCAACAAACTCAGCTCAATAACGAAACTCCTGCCCCACAAGCTCCTCGCTCAGCTTCCACAGCTTGTCAACACTCTCCGCGTCCCGCGCATGGGCTTCGGGCTCCATGACCCGGCTATTCTGCAGGAACGCGGGCGACCGGGCCGGGATGTCGGGGTCCAGCGCCGCCACCAGCGTCGTGGCCGTAATCTGCGAGAACGACTTGAACCGGGGCTCTTCAAACACAAATTCCTTGCCCGTGTTGCGCTTCATGGTGGGGCTGATGGCGCCGTAGTCCTCCCCCGTCAGATGGCTGCCCAGCCGCGTCTCGTGGTTGTACCCCGGATGGGTGGCGGTTGAGGTGACGCCGCGGTGCTGGAGCCGCTTGGTCAGGCCGAAGGCGAAGAGGACGTTGGCCGTTTTGGACTGGCCGTAGCCGGTCCACGGGTCGTAGGTTGCGCCGGCCGAGTAGTTCCAGTCGTCGAAGCGGAAGGGCGAGATGAGGTAGCCCGAGCTGGTCAGGTTGACGACGCGGGCCCCATTGTCGGCGCCGGCGGCCAGCAGGGCGGGCATCAGCAGGTTGGTCAGGAGGAAGTGGCCGACATGGTTGGACGACAGCTGGAGCTCAATGCCCTGCTTGTCGAGAGTGTACTCCTTGAGGGCCATGACACCGGCGCTGTTGATGAGCACGTCGATCTTGGGCGCCGCGGCCAGGATCTCTTTGGCGGCATGGCGGACCGAGTCGTGGTCGGACAGGTCGACTTGGACAAAAGTAGTCTTGATGGACGGGTCAATCTGCTTGATGTCGTCCAGAGCCGCGTCGACCTTGCTGGCTGTTCGCGAGGCGATGAGAATGTGTGCCGGAGAGGCACTGGCGAGCAAGGTGGCTATCTGGCTTCCGATGCTTGGCTTGCCTGCGCCGGTGATGACAAAGGTGCGGCCCTTGACCTGGGATGCGAAGGCCTCGACGACCTGCTCGCCGGTTGCTGCTCCATCAAAGACTGCCATGGTTGTTGACTAAGCTCTCTAGATAAGTAGAAGAACAACTGAGAGTTATTATGATTTGGTTCCTCAAGAGTTTAGAGAGATGGAAAATGTAAATCGAATCTGGTCCTTATCGAATCGCAAACATCGAGTACTTTATATAAAGACGGGGATACCATGCTTCCAACCAACCGCACACCTAACGCAGCATCCTGACAAATGCTTCCGTTCAGGCTCCCATCAAGTGCCAACTAACGCCTAGTACCGTCCAAGGTTAGCAGTGTAGCGCTGTTGACAAGTCAGGAGCTCCGGCTTGCCTGTCTTGTAGGTAGCCAGGTCACTGTGTCATCATGTAATTACCACAAAACTCCAGCTATCAGGCATCGTCAACAGTCCGAGGCCGTCAAGTATTAAAGCGAGAAGCGAGCGCATCTCGTGGATTATAAATCCAATTCAATCTGGCAGTGAATTCCATGACAAATCCCTGGGCCCATGACAGGGTTTAACTCCATTAAATCCATTAACTCCATTAAAGTGACTAACTGTTTGTGCAATGCCTATTCTAGAATGTTGTGATAAATGAAGAGAGAGAGGTTGGAAGAAGAGGACTCTCGAATATACACCAGTACCAGTCATTACAAGCACGGGACTCAACGGGATACTGTACTAGTACCATTAATCAACTGTGGGTGCCATCTGCTGTCCCATCTAACTCGTGCCAGAAACATCGGGCACTGAAATGCCAGTGGTTCTACTTGACTAGGTGGATAAATCCAGAAGAAACCAGAACTACCTCGACCACCAGAATTATACTTGACATGATTTTGATCACTGCCATGATATTCAATGCCCAACAAAACCGGATAGACAATCACCTTCGCCTCTCACTATCGAGATCGATAGGACGCGAGCACAAAGTGAAACCGTGAAGGAGCGCCGGTAGGCAAGATGATAGGAAGGCTGTTAGTGTCACGGTGTTGCGAAGACGAGAGGCCCAGTGTTCGCTCGCGACATGAGCATGGATGCCGTCTCATCGAGGGCCAGGTAATTATCTACCTAAGGTACCTATGTTAACTGCTCCCTGGCTCCTGCCTCGGAGTGCTAACACGCTTGACAAGCAAGGGCCTGTCCTGGACCTTCCTCCCAAATATAACACCGGACTCAGACTAGGTACATGGCACTGGTTGTTAGTTCCAGACCAAGCCCTGCTTATGAACGAAGAAGTTGGGAAGGGACCGACCGAACTCAGTTCGAGGTCCATTCCCGAGTCCTTCGGTTCGTATCTGCATGGGTGCTTGGTGAACCCAGCCACGCGAACTGAACAATCTTCATTCGCAATCTTCCATTTCCATCTCCCCGACCTAGTTTGCGCATCTCTCTTTCGAAACTCCCAATTAATTAGACCTAAATACCATACTCGCGACAAGTAAACCCACAAGCACGCCAATATTTGACATCAACAAAGCTACTGATATTTACTCGCAAAGTAGATGATCCCCGACCCATCTGGCTGAGGTCCACCCGCAATCTACATTACGCCATCGTCCCCTGCAGCAAAGCCGCTGTCCGAGACCATGGCCTCGCATCATCACGCTTTGGGCACGGTCGCCCTCTTGTCGATGATCTACCTTGTATACGCAGCAACAGCTTCCCCCGTCCCTCGGGCCCAATACATGTACCGGCCAACCCGAACATACAGCTGGAACGAAACGAGGCCACGCTCTGTCCCACAACCAGACACAGCCAATTCAAAGGATTACTCGCCCTCAGGAGGACCATACTGTGGCAATTACTCCCAGCCACCCATCTTTACCGGCAAGCCAGGCCCTCCTCCCTTCCAAATCCCCCGAGCAAAACACCACATCCTTCTCTCAATACCATGATGCTAACCACTCCACTTCCCACCTCCAGAGGGCGACTACGACGACGGCGGGCCAGGCATCACCATGCACGACCTCGACTTCTCCAACCGTCGGCAAGGTCATTATTACTTCTTTTACGAGAACAACCGCGACAACCACCCCTGGAAGTACGTCCTGGTACGTTTCCTCTTGTCTCATTCCTCCATTCCTCTTTTCACTAGACAATTCCTCCCCCTTTTCTACCAGATACTGACAGCCCCCATCGCAGCTCCACCCGGGCACCCAAGTGTTCATGTCAGTCTGCCCGACCTTTGCAGGACGCATCGTGCGCGGCAACCCGGCATACAACCTAGACGGCTCGGCGCTGCACAACCTAGGCACGTGGATCGAAGTAGCGTGGGACGGGCCGCCGACGTCGACGTCGTAGGGCGACGTGTCGCTGCTGGAGGGGTGCGACGGGGCCGCGCTGCTGGCCGCGACGGACGGCAGCGGCGTCTTGACGGGCTTCAGCGACGACATCATCACGGGGGCGCCCTACGCCGCGCTCGCGGCAAAGTCGGACGGCAGCGCCACGCTGGCCAAGACGGTCGGCGACGACGCCAGCTGGGTCGCCGCCCAGTACGAGTTGGGCCTGCTGGACCCCACCACCCAGGCCTTTATCGTGCAGGCCTACAAGCCCGTTATTGCGACGCGCAACGGCCGGTGGGATCTCTCGCTGTATCTGGGGACGTATTGATTGTGGCCGGGTGCACCCGCTACTCCAACCTGGACCTGGTATGTCGGGCTGGCACAGGTGGATGCGGGCTTGGATGACGCCTTGGGATTGACAAGAGGTTGGATAGGATAGCAGTTAGGAACTCGCCGGAGGGGCAATTAGAGCGGCGATGTATTATGTATTTGCTATCATCACAGGTACTTGTAAATTTGATTTGTATTGTTGGTCCCCGGCCAGTTGTTCCCCCTTTTCCACTTACTCAGGGGCTAAGAGGATCCGCGATCAAAGGAAACACTGGCCCATCACACGCGACAGTCAATCTCCGTCTACCGCCAAGACCTCTCCTTCGATGAATTCTCCGTGGAATTTCTGATTTATCTTGTAGTAGCGTACCTGGTATAGTTGAAAGGGAGTGATAGGTCGGTAGGTAGTAGTTGTAGGTGTAAGTGGTACTTGTATGATCCGGGTATCAATATGCATAGAGCGAGACCCAATGGCTTTATCCATCATCCTATCGTCTATTCATATCCTTGTAGTTGCCCCGTGCCAAACCCTGCCTGCCTGCCCGTCTTCCAAAGTAAATCGTTTGGAGAAGAGAAAGTAAAGTGGAAAAAGATAAGTCCCCGACAAACCACAACTATAAAAAGTCCAATTCGACCGGGGCTGCCTCCTACCGAAAAGCAGAAGCGAATTGAAACTACACCAAAAAAAAAAAAACACCAAACAGGAAAACACAGTCGCTCATGCTCCCTCAATCCCTCCCATTCTCTCTATCTCCGCTCAGTGCACACAACCGTCAACACTAGTCGCCACGAAATCATCACGTGGCTTCCATCCTGTCTCTTCAAAGGTGGGCGCTCGCTCGGTCTCCCCCGACCTGAAGTTACCACAAGAGACTGCGTAGTTACGAGGCAAGCTTCGGCAACGTTCAACGTCAATGTCAAACAAAGTACACCGTCAAGCCTCAAGAAGGTGATGTGTATCCTCGAATAAAGAACGGCTGCTTTGGCAAAGACATGCGTCCAGCAGCGCCGATGCCCTTGGTCATGTCCACGACGCCCCGCAATCCCTCGTATCGACAGCTTGTCCAATTGCCTGGTATCGGCCCTGACCCGGAGCGCAAATGCAACCGCCGTTGCCACCGAGATATGTCCGTCGTTTAGTCCATCCCGATAACAGGCCTAGACCGCTGAGAAATGACTTCTCGCGCATAAAACTCGACCAGCATGGTAGCATACGCCTCGAGGTCCTCCACAGGCACGGCGAGACGGAAGTCGTTAAGGAGAAGAAACTGGAGCTCAAGGTGATTGAGTTCCGGTAGAGGGAGGCCGCCAACCTGTGTTTCGAACGCGAACATAATTAGCCATCGCCCATGTGCATCGCAACCAGCGCGGCGACGGGAGAGGCGAGGGGGAGGACAAAACGCACCTTGGCATATCTAGAGTTTGTATAGAATACGTCGGAAAAGAACTTGCTCGCGCACGTAACACCCGCGATGATGAGTCGGTGGATGTTGAAGCTGTCGACGACAAAGTAGGTGGCCTGGGTGGTGGCGGTGCTGATGGTGTTGACCGTCGGCACGCCGCCAATCGTGGGTCCCCCGCCGCTGTCTCTCCTCGCTCTCCCTTGCGCGTCATTATCGTCGTCGTCGTCTGCCAGGTCAGAGTCGGTCTCGTCGCTGTCGTCATCGCGCATAACGGTGTCGGCATCCGTCGCAGGCGCGAACCTCCCGGCCCCCTGTGTTTGCGGCTGCGTCTGGACTTGCCCAGACTGCAGCGCCTGCGCTTGTTCAGCCTGCTGCTGCCGCCGTGCCTCTTCGCTCTTCATGACCATATCATTGACGCGCTCCGTCATGCGGTCAAAGTACACCAGCAAGCTAAGAAAGACTTCGTATGTGGTGGGGCAGTACTTGTGGATTCGACTGAGATAGCTCAAGATGGTAATCGCAGGTACGTTCTTGCCATGGAAGGCCAGCACGCTGTTGCTGAGGGGGCTCATGTTTTCTGCGGTTCCATCCTCGTTCTTTGCTTGGGCCTGCGCCTGCCTGACGTGGGCGGCGTTGCGGTTCAGGGCGTCGTGCTGGAGGTCGTTTGTCGTGGTGATCTTTGTGAGCAGCGCCGCCACCATCTCGATGATGTCACCAATAGGCATAGCACTGATTTCATACTTCATCTGTTGTAGGGGGGGATCGTTGAGAATACCCGGACCGGTGGCCGTGAGCAGCTCCGCGCGCGCCAGGGTCTGGATGTGGGCGAGGTCGCGGACTCGAATGGTTGTCTGGGTCTGTTCGGGAGACTCGGGCCTGTAGTCGAGGCCGAGCGAGGCAGGGACATTGTGGATGGGAAGCGCGTCGGCGGAGGTAGTCCAGGGCGGGCCGCTGTCGGAATCGGGAGACGGCATAGTCCTCCCGGGTGGAGCGACTACGACGGTGGCGGTGCTGGTCGTCGAAGAGACGGTCGAAGTGGAGGCCGAGGAAGGGCCCGTGGCGGGTTCGTAAGCCGCAGAGGTGGTGTGTCCTGCAATCGCATGCTGTGGTCGCGCGCCGGCTGAGGGTGTTTCGGAGGGGGATGACGATGACGGCGGGGAGGGGAAGCGAGAAGCGCCACTGTTGGTGGGGGTTGGCCTTATCGGTACATGGTCCTCCTTTTCGGCTGGGTGGTCCGAGGTTGGCGCGGCGTCTTCCCAGTCGCGCCTGCTCTGTGCGGGCTGTCGCCGCGGACTGAGGGCGGGGTTGGTAGCGATGCTGTTATTGATGCTTGTGTTGGTGCGGGAGCGAGTGGCAGATGGGGTGGTGGTGGTGGTGGAGGAGGACTGCTGCTGCTGCTGCTGCTGCTGCTGCTGGTAGTGGGATTCGTGGGAGTGGGAATGCTGGCGCTGCAACCCAGGGCCCCCGATCATGGTGTGGGGGAAACGCGAGGAGTCTGTGAAGACGTCGCCGACTACTGTTGCCATGATTGCATTGTTGTTGTTGTTGTTGTTTCGGTTGCCGTTTTGTCGGTGCCAGGAACACGCGCGGCGATCAACAGGCCAGGCAGATGCGCAGGCAGATGTTGAGACTGATCCTGGTTCGGATCAGATGCTTCTGGGCTGGTGAGGTGGAGGAGGCACGTTTGAGGCTATCGGTCGGGTTGAAAGGTGGCTGTGTCCCAGAATAGCGGAGTGGTTAGCAGCAGGCTTTTTTTCCCTGGACCTGGCAACCTGGGAAAATTTGGAGCAAGAGCGATAAAGAGTCGGGACTTGGGTGCTGGTGGACTGCGAAGTGTGTACGGCTGTGGACTGCGCTGCTAGCACACTGGAGCCAGCGGTTGAAAAGGGACCGGGACGGGACAGGGCATGGAGCGACAACGGCCGGGCAGGAGCAGCGGCGGGACAACCACCGCAGCACCACTTCAGCGCCTGGGACTACCTGTCCCTGGCCTAATATCTAGCCAACAGCTTCACGCATCAACCGAGCAGACCCGACAACACCAAGGAGCCAGCACTTGAAAAGAAAGCAGAAATAAAATGAAAGGGTTTCTAGACCGGTCAACTGTAAAAGAAGCAGGCACTCGGGTGGCACAGACTGCATGTATGACCTGGAATCCTAGATCGGGTCGGTAGGCAAGGTCTATACCAATTCGCCAGCGACGCAGGCAGGGAGAGCAGGTATCAGTGTCGCGAGATGGACGGGAAGGGACACAAGAGGCTTTGTGCAACGCGATGCAGCAGGTGCACAGTGCCAGAGGTCAGACAGGGCAGGCAGGAAGGGGAGGTTCCAGTGGTACACGAGCAGACAAAATCATCCGAGACGACGAGGGCGTTAGACTGTTGACCGATACACCCCGTCGACTGCTCCCATCGCCTGGTAAACCGTGCGCAGACTGTTGACGGCGCTGCCCTGCCAGCTAAGGATAGGTAGGTAGCTAAGCTACCTCTGCGTTCTCTGGTCCCGTCGTAGAGTCTTTCTCTTGTCTCCAGCACAGGTGTGCCATGTGTAGAAGCTATTTCGGGGAACAAACAGCCTAGCACGCCTAGGAAGCCAAGGCACTCAGGCTGGTCGAGCGGCAGCCCCAGAAAAGCTTTCCTTGACTCGCGGGATGACGTTGCGGAGACGCCCTGCCGGATGACTTGAAAGCCGCCTCTCGCTGTTTGGCTTTTGTTCAGGCAGATTGACGAGGGACGGGCCCAACGACGTCACTTTTGGACTTCACTGGCCACTCTTTGGCCGGCATGGATGAAGGGAATGGAATGAGGGATGCACATGGCTGAGGTTGGGAAGAAACACGTGTGGCAGAGACGGATACGTCGGGACGAAATGCAAGACGACGACGGGGCGGAAAGAAAGGCAGCGGTGCTCACCCAAGCCAGTCAGTACTTGTCGTGCGTGCTGTGTGGTTTGTGTCTACGGCGTATGTGTACCCAGACGTGATTGGCCGCTGGTCGTTCTGAGAGGGACAGACTGGAGAGCTTGACGAAGACGGGCGGCTGAGTCGAAGTCGAAAACAATGGAAGAATGTGTTGATCACAAAAGAGCGGCCGTGGAATCGATCGGTCAGTCGGAAGGTGTGGTGTGGTGTGTGTGTTGGGTGGTTGCAAGACAAGTGAAGAGAAGCAGCCGGCTATCAGACCCGATGCTGAGAATGGGTGGATGGACGGGCGGGTGTGCAGGCGGATGAAAAGGCGAATGCAATGACGGGATGACGAATACTTTAAACCCCCAACCACAGCAGACCAGAGACGAGACCCACAGACGCTTCTTGCCGTACCTCGCCGCTGACAAGAATATAACGGAGGTAAGAAGAAGAAGAAGAAGGGCGGCGAACGAGGAGGGGCACAATGGCGATTATCGCATTGCAAATGGCCGGTGAAGCAATGCCAAGACGCGGAGAACCAAGGTGAGGTACCGACCTGGTGGGGTTAGGTGAGGATCATAAAAGCAGCAGTGACGGCGAGAGCGACACTGATAGGCCTGGAACTGGAGCAGCGGTGCAAGACGAGACGGATAAAACGAGGGAATGCAGGATAGGCAGGCGACCCAATACGGATATAATCAGACGGAAGCTCCCAGCGAGATCAAGATCTGGTTGAGCGCGGAGAATATTCGAAGCATCTCAAGCCCGGATGCAATTTGGGTCGTCGTCACCGTTCACCGTCGCGAGACATTGGCGACGGGATGGCTGTGGTCGGTGGTCACTGGCACGTGTGCGCGAGGGGACGCCCCGACGGGAGGCTTGAGGTGAATCTCGAAATGTGGATGAACTTTTTAGTGCCTCTTTTCACTTTCAGGTCATGATACAGGGATGGGGGGATGCCTGCTGGAACGTGGGGGCCAGGTCTGTCGATGCTCCATGGTGGGCACCGACAGCAAGGACCTGGGTGGTGGGTGGTGGGTGGTGACTTCCAGTTCAAGTCCCGTCGGACAGCACCATACCTGCACCACAGGGTACCAGGCAGCCCAGGGCAATCTATCTTTCCAGTCCGGGCGATGAACTCAAGCACCCTACATCGCACTTTGAAATGAAGCCAAAAGCATGGACGGAACCGAAACACAACAGAAAAAGAACCAAATGAGAAAAAGGACACACGACCGTGCGGGCGTGATTGCAACTGTGACGACCTGCTCTTCCCCAAACCTAAACGTCCTGGCTGCCCTGGCGGCGCACCGGCGGTCTTTCCTCGTGTCCTGATAAGAGAAAGCGGAGCCTGCGCTGATCGGAGAGATATCGAACTCGGCTGCGACAGGTCCTCTCTTCACAAGTCCACATTACACTGCAGCGGGAGAAGGACGCAGGGGGTCACATCGAGATAGATGCTGTGCGCGCACGCCTCTCGCGGCCGATATCACTGCAGTCCGAGAGATGAAGAGGAGAGCGGATCCTTGGAGCCGAAAACGAACGGCGCTTTCCTGGCGAGTGATGAGCCGCCGTGCGCTCCCCTGGAGGCTGGAGGTTTTGAATATCATTCACCGTTGCCATCCTGCATCACATCACCTCACCTCAGGGCTGGTTGAATACCTACCTGTAGGTATGGCGCCAACCGGGCACTACCGAATCCTTTCTCAAGGGTTGGCATCTACAAATAGGCACTCACGGTATCCTGTAACCTTTTTGCAACGACACGACTGGGCAAAAGCCAGCCACCAGCGGCAAGTCTTACCGACCATCACCATCACCATCACCATCACCAGCACCAGACCACCACTACGACGGCGGCGGCCCGGGCCCAGACATCTGGGTGGGTGCGTTTTTCGCGACCCCCTATTGCTCCCACATGCGCCTGAAATAGTACATGTCTTGTCTTTCCAACGCCATGCACACCTACGCCGACAACGTTCAGCCCATCCCGCGCTCTCGGTCCACACAAACAGCAGTTGCCCAACAAAAAGTGCACTTCATGTGTACGTACACACTACTACTCCCTTCCTTTCAGAGAAACCCCCCAAAAAACAAATAAACTTGTGCATCTGGGTTACACATCAAGGATTTCTTCCCTCCACCCCATCTTACAAGGGACTCGCCAGCGCGTAAACCAATCAGACCGTCTCAGGCCAACACGGGGGCCAAGGGGCGTCTTTTGGCGGCTTCATCGATGTTTTGTTTTTTCACCTGTATCTCTTTTCTTTCCCGTTCCTCGATAAACTACTTGGGTTAGTAGATAGGTACTCACCGTCTCACGTTTCCATCGGTTGCCCGTAACCCGCAATTCCATATCTGTGAAAAGAGTAAAACCCCCAGCCCTGCGTTGCGCTTGTAACTTGTAAGAGCAACTCCACAGATACCCACCCAGACAAACCCCCAGGTCCAGACTTTCCCCAGCAAACTCCAGACTCCAGAAACAAAGGGCCCTGCCTGCTCCAGGTTTGGGGATCTGGTGGGGTTCTTTCCTGTCGACAGGCCAGGACAGTGGGGAGAAGGATAACGCAACCCAGCGCCCGGTCCTCTTGCCATGCTTCAGGCATCTTACGACCAACAGACAATGCAAAAAAAAAACACCAGTCTCTTTCATAAGAATCACCAGTTCCATAACAAAAGCGAAACGATGGCCAAACCAATCCCAACTTACCAACGTATGGAAGGCTCGATACATGCCTACAGCCGCCGCTAAACATAGATGCCATATTATAAACCCGTGGGCCCGTAATATTAATCCATCTCCCTGCATGAAAAGCCTCGGACCCCAGCCGAACAAAAAAGAAAAAGGGCATCCAAACAACACACAACAAGCACCAACGTGTCCCTGTTCCAGTCCCAGAGACCGGCACTTCAATCCCTGGGACACCCGGGGGCAAGGGGCAAGTGGCCAGGGGAATCTCACAATTGCGCCTGCGCGGTGCTGCACTCTGCCCGTCCTCCGATTCGCCAGCCGTGGCCACCGACCAGGACCAGGCTGAATCCTTATCGTACGTTATCCTTGATGCCTGCGGGCGGTGCGGTGCGATGCGTCCTTCCAAGATAATTCACCGCCTTATGGACGGACGGTTTGCTGGCAGCTACCTATCTACCTACCCAGCGTCTCGAGCACTGGTTCCAGTTTTGATTGGACTGCGGGATTGATCCTGAGTAGGGAGGTATTAATACACAGATGGCAGCACGTGGTGGATTGATGCCTCCTGAACAGCTCTCCAGGCAAGGGACGCCACTCGGCCACGCAAACAACACAACAGAACCACTAATCATCGACCAACCCCTTCTCCCTATTCGCAGTCGAGTCGATAAAAAGAACCGTAGCCGTAGCCTCAGCCGCAGTAGTGTACAACGTCGTCCAGCCCCAAGCCAGACAAACTCCCATGCCATCGCCCATTACCCATCAAATCCCCCCTCATGTGGAATGCCGCACCTTGTAATCCGTATCGGGCAGATACAAGTGCCTATCCGCGCCCTTGGCCGTCAATACGACCATGCGAATGACGCCTCCCGAGCTGCCGTCCCACTTGATGGCCTCCTTGAGGGCCTCCTTGACGAACTCGACCGCCTCCTTCTCCTCCATGCCCTCCTGCCAGTGGGTGTCGCAGTAGCCGTAGATGTACGTGGATCCGGAGCCGCCGATGGCATATGTTTGCTTGTGCAACGAGCCGCCGAGCGGGATACTGTAGACCTGGCCGCCGTGGCGCTCGTCCCAGCCGGCGATGATGAGGCCGGCCCTGTGTGTGTGTACACGTCAGCGGTCAGCTCTGCTATCCCTTGAACAGATGGAACGGGTTGTGTGTGCAGATCAGGTGGGCCACTCACGACAAGCGGTCCTTGTTCGCATAGCAGATCTCCTGGAAGATGGCCGCGGCCGTCTGAGTGGTGGGCGGCTTGCCGTTGGTCATGGCGAACATGCCCAGCTGGTACTGCACGATGTCGGCCACGGCTTGTGTGTCGGCAGCGGAGCCGGAGCGGCAGCACCAGATGGTGTCGTGTACGCGCGTCAGCTTGTCAGTTACGCGGTTGGCGATGTATGCGCCCGTGGTTGTGCGGGAGTCGGCTCCTGTGGGTTGACTGTCAGTCGGGCGGCGGGGGGTGGACGCGGGGGCGGTAATGTGACGAACCCAGTATAACGCCGTCTTTGAAGGTCACTGCCATACTGTTTGTTGTTCGGTATCGTTAGGGAATATTTTGGTGAGCTTGCGGGGGGAGGGGTGGGCGGTGGTGGCGGCGGCTGCCTGTGGAGGTGTGTCGAGCTTACATCGAGGTTCCCAAGCTGGAGAGAGGCAGTCAGTTAGCGATGGTCACGGTGATGATGGCCGGCACGCAGAGTTGGGACCTTAGCACGCATACTTTACTTCGCCCTTCTTCAGCCGGTCCATATCGAGATGAATGCCATCTGCGCATCAAGAGCAACTTAGCAAGTCGCAACGTTAGGCGTGTCGGGGAAGGCTGAGAGGCCGAGGCAGGGCCGCCCACCGCGACAACTCACCTTCGCTCAGCGAGCCCGAGTTGCCGAACTCCATTTTCGAGACAGAAGTTGGATGGGGTTTTTGCAGTTGGAGATGCGACTGGGAGGAGCAGTGTTTGTCGGGGTGCAAAGTGTCGAAAGATGGAGGCGGGCACGGAGGTTCGTCGAGAAATGGGGTCGTGGTTTGGTTGTGAGCTTCCAGCACCGCACGTTGGATACGCTGCTGGAGCTTGGGAGCTCAAGGCAGCTCAGGCACGCGTGTGTCCGCTTGCCTGGCTAGGATGATGCGTCACGTGGGGAAGTGGGCCGTACAACCAATTGGGTGCTGCGATGAGATCATAAACCCCGGGATTTAACTGAACTATATTACAATACTAAGTATATTCTATAATCGGGGTCCAGTTCCATATAGCACAGCATTTGCAGTTGCAGCATCAGTAATTTTCCTGTCCTCGAAGGAAGCAAAATGGGTGCCTTGCCTCTGCTCGTTGCCGCATTGGCGGCTTCGCCGTCCCAGTACCATCGGCACTCGCGACTCTGCGGTCTGCGGTCTGAGAGGGCGCAACACAACCGTGAGGGAAAAGCTGGGCCCCGCTTTGCAGCACGTATCCACCACCACGCCTTGGTTGTATGGGGGAGCTTCATGTGAGTGTAGCCGTGGCAGCATATGCGGCGCTGGGCCATGCACCCCAGACGACCAGATGACGAGAATACTATCCGGAAATGCACAAAGCCACCTGCCGGGTATCCAAAAACAGACCGCAGCACACCCGAAACACCAAAACTCCCTGTGCAAAACGAAGCGGTCAGCTCTCCGGTTAGCCACCACGAACCAGCCCGTTCTCCTTCTCCAGAGTAGGCTCCCAGCGCTCTTCCGGCGTCTCGTCCATCTTCTTCTTTTCCTCGTCACCACATCCGCAATCGTACGTGTCGCCTAGGTTCCTGCAGTCGAATTGCGGTTTCTTGAGCCGCTTGTTGACCTCGTTATGCACAAAACAGGCCCACCCTGACGCCGCGGTACGGTTGATGGTTTGTGGTGGGTACTTTTTCAGGAGCTTCTGGAAGTGCGATGCGCAGTCGCCGCACGGGTAGAGACGCGCAAAGAGCTGGATGTACGTCTTGAGCGCCAGGCTGTCGTCGGCCGAGGGGTTCTCGGGGAAGCGCGCCATCATGGTGTGGAACAGTTTCCAGGAAGCGCGGCCAAGCTCGGCTCTGGGACCTGGTGTCAGCTGGGGGACGCAGGGGGACGGAGGGGGACGGAGGGGAACGTGACATACTTGGCTGTGGCATTCTCCAGCTTGGGGGCGATGGAGCCGCCGGTGAGGATGCTCTCCGAGACGCCAAACTTGGGCTTGGTCCCCTGTGGGATGGGGGTCAGGTCGTTTGCCGAGCTGCCGCCGCCGGAGAAGAGATATGTCATGGCCAGGAAGACCATGACGCCGATCACGAGCATCAGCGAGACATGCTGCCGCCGAGCCATTGCGGATTACGGAGCGGACGTTAACGTGTTCGTTCGCACAGAAAGCCGAAATTCTGACTGGGTTTAAGGGTTGCAAACCACCACCGCCGCGACAGTGGGGGAAGGCTAAAGAGAGGGTCGCGAACAAAGGATGCTGAAAACGATGCCGAGAATCATGTCAAGTCGGGCGGGTCGGCTCATTCCAGTTCAGATCAGGGTCAAGTCCAGTCAGGTCATACCTCCAAGTCCCTGCGGTCTGGATTTTCTGGCCAATGCGCAATCTAGCCTAGTGCAGGGGGGCGCGGGTTTCACCCGACCGGAGGCTCCCGGCAGGCACCGAGCCTGCCAGTGGCTGCATAACTTACAAGGGCCTTCCAGGTACACCAAGCCCACTCACTCACTTTTTGAGGAAGGTTGAAGTCAAGACAGCAAAATGCCCCGACCGCATTGGATCTTGTCATCTCCAAACAGGCTCGAGAACGGCGAAAGAATCTCTGGTCACGGCCCCAATTTGTTTTGCGCGCTTCTGAAATGCTTTCTTCTGATGACCGGCAACACAAAACCCACCGGCCCCGTCGTTATTCGTCTTGTGGGTCATTTCTACCTTAGTGGAGCTGATATTGGTGATTATGTAACTCCCAGTTGCCCTCCCCCCCCCGGCATCACTATAGCAACCCGAGAAGTAATCTACTCGAAAGCTCGTTGTATTTCATCCTGTGAAATGAATATTGAAGCTGGTTACGATAATTCCTCGCGGGATTCAAAGAAGCAAGGGGGGTGATAATTTTCACGTTGCTTGGCACCCTTGTCCATCCCCGAACCTGTGCACTAGAGTCTAAAAGTCTAGCCCTAAAATACGGGTTACCATGTGTCTAACAATCTACAATGGTCTAATAACTGCCCGGTATTGACGGTATGTGTCCCCTTGGGATGAAACGAAACCTCATTGAATCCCACAGAGAACAATCAATAAGGTATGCTTCCGAGCAAGAACTCCCAGACAATGTGTTCTCCCCTTCAGTGATACATAGTAACAGTACCTAGTGAGCAAATCCGAAACAAAGGACAGAGTTTTGCTTTCAAAGAGTTCACAATGTGACCCAGAGCTCTCACCAAAATGATACATATGCAAAGAGATCACCCAGTCTTAATTCACCTGTTACCGCCGCCGTTTGCTCCAACTGGTCCATGGTTCTGTTTCACCTTGAGGCTGATCGCTCATGTACCCGATACCGACCATATGTGCTCTACCAAGTAACTTGGCTGCCGCTTTTCCCCATCGTCTTCCCTCATTGGGCTCTGAAATCCTACGGCCAGTGGTGAGCTCCTAAAGTTTACATTATCAAATGAAAATGGTTTCAATAACACGCACGGGCTGGGTAAAGGCGGGAGGAACTGGAATGTTGACAGGAACATGGTAAAAACACACAAACGTGTCCAGATTGTGTGAGACAATGGTTTTACGCCCTTCAGTTTGTATTTCTGACGTGTTTAGATTTCAAAAAATCAATTATCAGATATCTTCGTTCACCTCTTGGCTTCTGGTCAACCCAATGTGAAAATATCAATCATGCGCAATCGAACAACTCCAGGTATTGTCGGCATTTCTGTATTCTATCTCTCCATACAGACGTCCCACGCCAGATTTGCTCAGTGTTCTGCATCTATCTCGGCCATTCTACAGCCCTATGTTGGCTTCGGGGTCTGTTTACCGCCAGTAGACGACTCGAACGATGTAGCGTCAAAGTTATCCGGCTGGTCGCCGTGGACGCATCGTCCGCAGTGCGTCCTTGTCCCTAAGGAACTGAGCAAGAAGTACTGCGCATTTACCAACTCCCGGCACGGCTTCCGGGGAATTAGCATCCTCACAACACCAGAAACAGCGGCAGACTGCATGCCAGGCATACTCGACGAGGCCGTGATCTCCACGCGGAACGAAAGCATGATGCCGTACAAGATTGTCGACATTCCGGGCAAAGGAAAGGGCGTCATCGCTACTCGCCACATCTCGCAGTATGAGGAGTTTATGCTCGACTATGCAACTTTTGCCGTCGACATCTCGTTCGCCTCTCGTGTTCCCGCCAGAACTGGCCACGGGCTTCTTCACTTGGCGGCCATGCAGCTGGCGGACCCGGCCAGTGTGCTGGAGCTGGGTCAGAGCAATAACCTCGCCGCGGATGCTCTTTAGAACGTGCTGAGGACTAATGCCTTTAACACTATGATTGGAGAAGTCACCCATATGGCATTGTATCCAGAGGTTTCGGTGAGACTCTTTTCCCTAACAGGGCATGAGAGAATTATGGATCACTGAAGGTGGGTGCTAACATGAAGCGTCTGGCAGAGAATCAACCATGCGTGTAAGCCAAAGTAAGCCCAAGCCAGCCCATTACCCTTCGGCAGATCTTCTAACGGAATGTGCTTCAGCGCATACACTCGCTTCCTTCCGCGGAGCCTGCAAGTCAGCGTGGCAGCGGCGAGAGATATCCAGCCAGGCGAGGAGGTGACAATCAGCTATACGTCGCGATACCCAGCCTGCGCGGTGATTCATAATCTGCCGGGTCTAACAGAAAATCAAACCGTGCTTGCCCACAAAACAGACATCACCGTAGGCCAAGAAACAACCAAACGACAAAAAGCCCTCGAGGTGTGGAGAGTCGAATGCAGATGCAGTCTCTGCTGCAACAGCAAGACCGAGATGGCCTCGTCCGACGCTCGCAGACGGCAAATCGAGAGACTACGCGGTCAAGTCGTCAAAGCTTTCCAGGACGGCAAACCGTTCCAGGCCCTGCGTCTGTCGCGCCAGGTGCTGAACCTGCTGCCATCCGAGGAGCTGTTCCCGCTGTACAGTGAGCAGTACGAGCACATGGCCCGCGCGTACTGGTTTATTCGTAATAGGGAGAAGACGATGAAGTATGCCAAGATGTCGCTCGAGGTGCTGGTTGAGCAGGGCTACATCGAGAGGGACATGCCAGAGCATCTGGAGGCGATGTGGAAAAACTTTGCCGAGGGGCGGTAGTGGATGCAGATGTGGAGTTCAACAGAAGCTGTGGTAATAGGTGGAAAGAAGTTAAAAATTCGGTACTAACTACCAGGTAGATGACCTGAAAGGGGGGAGGGGGGGGGGGGGGAGGGTCTATGATGGAGCCTGGCTAAATCACATGAACCGCTACCCCAGAATTCTCGAACGTTGATCTATGGGGCTTTTAAGGGGAGTGCTCGGGCAATCAGTTAAGATTCGGGTACCATAACAACCTGGGAGTATATGAGGTGAGTACCAGGGAATCGTCTGAAAGTTGATTGGGGAAGAAACGACTTTCAGCCTTTTCCGTTTTCCCACATGACTTTAGCAAGCTCGGAGGATCTACCAGATCTTGATGTTTTCTGGAGACAACCCGATCGACCAAGCCACACTAAAGTTAGTTCTCCTTTCAAAACACCACATAGGTCCTCGCGCTGAGAGCATATATGACGCAGCTGGTTGAGTCTTTCTTTACCTTAATACTACATTCCTCTCCATCTTCTCGCAGGATGCATTGCCTGGCACTCCGTTGTGCCAAATGTGCAGCACGAGATGGCCCATGCATCGGACCCCTGCAGTGTGTTATTCCACTACAGGGGGCTGAGGGGCCAGGGCCAAAGGCATAGCAACGTCAGCCAAGGCCACAAGCGTGTGCCAAGGCGTTCAGAATTGAGTTCCCGGATGCCAAGGCAAGCCACATCGACGGAGCAGAGGTACCAGTTCTCGTCGTTCCAAAACCCCAATGTCTACCTTCCCAATGTAAGTGACCATCCAGTCGATGACGCGTGCCGGGCGGATTCCGCCAAGGGTAACGTTGTAGTTAGATGTTTGAAGAGGCATGTTTTGACTGCCAGTGGGTGGGTGCAATGGGGACAGATGGGGAGAAGATCGAGCGATCGAATCCTCCTCCTGCACATCTGCACATCTGACCGCCATCCAGCCTAGTCCGAGACGAGTCCAGCATAGTAAACAGTATGACGGCAGGGTCCTTCGCTATAACCTGCTACAAAACCCTGGAACCTGTCAAAGTCTTCCCGTCCTCCAGCCATCGCCGTCTGCTTCTGGTGTGGCACGTGGACGATCGGGCCCAATGTAGCCACCGATGCGACGGCATGTGGAGCTGTGTTCAAGTTGTGTTTTTGACTTTTGGCGGGGAGAGGTAATTAGGACGGCATCAAGTTGGATGACAGGCCGAAGAGTGCCGGCCTCGGTATAAGTATAAGTTCCACAGCTTCCCCAGCTTTTCCCCGGACGCCGCTGCCGTCAGTCGTTCCCCATGTTTCTCCCAATATCCCACCTAGCATACCTGTGGCCTTGTGTTCATTTTGCAGTCCCTTGCTATGACCTTTCCCACGAATGTCAACATGGCAGAGAACTCGGGCAAAGAAAGCATTCGCGCTGGCAGCAGTAGCCACATGTAAGTTGCCCCCTACTAAATACGGTATTGATTCATTTTCATCGCCGTCTTGAGAACCCGACTGACCGATACCAGAGATAGCTCAAATGGCGTCGGTGGACTCGGAACCCATACCGAGAAAGGGCACGCAATGGGCTCCCACGTGGACCTAAATGCCAACCTCGAGGCCAAGTACGTACCACCTCGGATATCCAGTGCCCCCTAGATTCCATCAGATAAAGCTGGATCTCACCGCGTTGGGGGCCGAGTGAATCCCGGGCTGAAATTGACAAGCATGCCAGAGTACGAAACCCGCTGGAGGGCCTACCATACGCCGACCTCATGAGCCGCGTCGAGGTCTTTGCGGAAGAGAAGGGCCTCAGCGATCACATCCCGCTGCTGCGCAAGGGCGCACTGGTAGCGCAGAACCCAGAAGACTTTGAGAATCTGCCCGGGGCCGAGGCTCTGACCGAAGCCGAGCTCAAAGCGTTGCGGGACGAGATCGAACACAAGTGGCGCCTCCCCGTCAAGCTCTTCCTGACCATCGCGACATGCTCCATCGGTGCGGCTGTTCAGGGTTGGGACCAGACGGGGACGAATGGCGCCAATATCTTCTTCCCTGAGTTTTATGGGATCGGCGGCACGACGGCACATGACAAGATCTTGGTCGGGCTTGTGAATGCCGGGCCGTATCTCGGCAGCTCGTGAGTTAGACCCATGAGAGTCCTCATACCATGGTCATACTATGCAATGGCGCTGACTGCTTGACAGCCTGCTGGGATGCTGGTTATCCGACCCGATCAACAACTGGATTGGTCGTCGAGGTGCGTTGAGTTTCAGTCGATTACTATACACACGGAACCCGAGTCGAGCATTTACTCACTCGATGATGTAGGAGTCATCTTCTTCGCCGGCCATTTCTGCCTCTGGCCTGTGATCGGCTCAGCGCTCTGCCAGACGTGGGGACAACAGCTAGCCTGTCGTCTACTGATGGGCATTGGGATGGGCGCCAAAGCCTCGACAGGTTTGTTGTCCATTCTCTTCAGTTTCAACGAACAGCAGTTCGACCTTCCAGGGCACATGCCTGACAGTCCCACCATCAGTACCAATCTACGCAGCCGAAAACTCCCCAGCGGCGATCCGAGGCGCACTCGTCATGTCCTGGCAGATGTGGACGGCCTTTGGCATCATGCTGGGCACAGTCTTTAACCTCGCGGTCTGGAACGCACCCCACAACTGGCGACTGATGCTTGGTTTGTTTACTCTCCCTATAATTCGCCCCTTCCCCCCCGTTTTCCTGTCGATTTCAAACTAACTCCCCCGTCAATGTCAAAGGCGCCCCCTTCATTCCCGCCGTCCCACTCCTGGCTCTCATCTACTTGTGTCCCGAGTCGCCACGCTGGTACATGAAGAAGAACCGGTACCCCGAAGCATGGGCGTCCATGCTGCGCCTCCGCAACGACCCGATCCAGACAGCCCGCGACATCTTCTACATCCACGCGCAGCTGGAGATTGAAGACGCCATTCTCAAAAAGTCGAGCTACGCCAAGCGCTTCGTCGAGCTGTTCACCGTTCCGCGGATCCGTCGCGCCAACGTGGCTGCGTTTACCGTCATGATTGCCCAGCAGATGTGCGGTGCGTGCCAATCCCCTTGCATCCAGCTGAAACCATCAATGCCATGCACCATGTAATTACTAAAACACCGTGACCCTCCCCCGTCGCTTTCACAGGAATAAACATCATCGCCTTCTATTCGACCACAATCTTCAAAGAATCCGGCTCCAACGACTTCCAGGCCCTGCTCGCCTCGTTCGGCTTCGGCCTCGTCAACTTCCTCTTCGCCTTCCCGGCCTTCTGGACCATCGACACCTTTGGGCGGCGCTCGCTCCTGCTCTTCACCTTCCCGCAGATGACGTGGACGCTGCTCGCGGCGGGACTCTGCACGCTGATGCAGCAGGGCACGGCGCGGACGGCGCTCGTCTCGCTCTTCGTCTACCTCTTCGCCGTCTTCTACTCGCCCGGCGAGGGCCCCGTGCCGTTCACCTACAGCGCCGAGGTGTACCCGCTCTCGCACCGCGAGGTCGGCATGGGCTTCGCCGTCGCCACCTGTCTGTTCTGGGCCTCGGTGCTGGGCATGACCTTTCCGTTCCTGATCGAGTCGGTCGGCACCGTGGGTGCCTTCGCCGTCTACTCGGGCTTCAACGTCGTGGCCTTCATCATGGTCTTCCTTTTGGTGCCCGAGACGAAGCAGAAGACGCTCGAGGAGCTCGACTACGTATTCGCCGTCCCCACGCGCCAGTTTGCAAAGTATCAGCTTACGCAGACGCTGCCGTACTGGGTCAAGCGGTACGTGCTGTGGCAGAGGGGGGCCCAGCTCAAGAGCCTGTATCAGTATGGGCAGGAGATTGGGGTGGAGAAGAAGGTGCCGGATGATGCTGTCAACATGAAGGCATGATCAGTGGGCCAGGGCCCAATGGGAGATTCGGTTGCTTGCTTCAATTTCAGTTTCAAAAGAGGGCGTAAAAGGGCGTGTCTTTCATGATATCATGGCCTCGCCGGCCAGTTTGCTTTTAGAGAGTTATGCTGTGTGAAGGGGGGTTGAGGATCGAAAAGCTGGCGAAAACTACATGCTTATTCCTGCTTACCACCGTATTTTCTTTGAACTTGCGTAGTCAGGTACCTTGAGGTTTTGATATCCGGTAAGTAATTAATAATTATATATTTCACCACTTTCATTATAGCTCATTTCTTCAAAGGAATCAAGTTTGAATAATTTCAAACTTCTGATCAGCGTTTCAGTGCCTTTACGTTCCTATGATGCAATAAGAAACCAATGGAAGCATGGATTTCCATGCTTCTCGAACAAGGTGGAACCACCGCGGGTTCACACGGAATTTCTCCTATAACGTATCTGGTAGATAGGGAGTTTGATTTTCATACTTATAACTTTACAGATATTGGGGCAAATCAAAGGACGTGCATAGGACGGAGTGGGTATTTAGGGATTGCCTCTCCCAAACTCTCTTTCTTCTTGTGATATTACAACGATTTGAACTGTACCGCTATTGCCGAGCCTCTGTGATTGTTAGAGATATAGTAAACAAAACAGCACCAGGGATAAACCACCTGTTGGGATATGAATCAAGCAGCATCTAACCATGATCACCACCGCCCCCCACCTCCAACACCCCGAACCAGATCCCCCGACTACCAGGTACCTTAATTCAAGGATAGCCTATCGACCTGCAACCTGACACTTTCCAGCCACTCATGCTGGAGCCGTTTCGCCCTCAACTCCTCCGCCTCCTCAACCGTCCCATGCTTGCGCATCAGACCCTCGACGTGTATCGACCAGATAATATACTGCTCATTTGTCGACAGCTCGAGCCCCCTCCTTGCCCACTTGAACACATTCTCCCAGTCCTCTTGTGTTTCGTAGAAGTCGTTCAGCCACCCGATATAAAGACACTCCATCATCATGGCAAACTCGCCCGGGATCGTGCCCGCCGCGACCCGCTCCTTGACCGTGACCAGGAAGCCCTCGCACCGCTCGGCAAAGTCGGTGTCAAAGTTTCTGTGCAGCCACTGCGACGCTAGGTCGTCGCTCTCCGGGTCGTTCATGATCAGGTTCTGTGCCCAGTAGACGGACTGGGCCTCGAGGCGGATCATGTGGTGGTCGTGGGTAACGCGGGCAACGGCAGTAGCCGGGTCTGTCGAGCGCTGGCACGCGAGGTATTGGTTCTGTGCCCAGGTCTGGGTGCGTCCGAGCACGTTCTTGAGGCCCGCAATGGTGTCCGCGTTGACCTTAGAGAGGGTCATAATATAGCGCATAATCTCCTCGGGCCGGTCAGTCAAGTCGGCAAAGGAGGTGAGGATCTCGGTGAAGGGGTGGTTCCCAAACTTGACGGTGGCGAGCCGGGTGAGATACTGGAGGTAGGCGGAGAGGATGTCTTTTCTTCCGGATTCAAGCAACAAGTGGGGGATCAGGAAGCATAGATCAGAGAATGATTTCAAGTCGGGCTCCAAGACCTTGGGCTCGATCTGGAGAAAGGCGAGACGGAGGACACGACCGCCCTCGACGTTCTCCTTAAGGTCAAAGAGGTCCATTGCGGTCTTAAAATACCTATAACAAGGGTCGTGATAACCGAACACGACGTCTTCCTGGAGGTGGACAGGGTCTAGGTCGACATAGCCGTTGACAAACTGGCGCACTGCTGTGAGTCCAGCCTGCATGGCGCGGGACTGGCTGCTCTTGTGTAGTAATAGTGGGGATAGTATGAGGTCGTCGTGGTTGTGCACGGCAACCGGCGCTCCATCATCCTCTTCAACGGTTCTTTTCGCTGAACGCCCCGTCTTTCCTTTTGGCGGTTTTCTCTTGATTGCGTATTTGAAAAAGTTCCATCGTGCGAATTGGTTCTTGTACATTTTGGGTCTTTTGAAAACGCCAAGTCTCAGGGGACATGATTCTCTCCGAGTTGAGGGGGAGGGACACAAGGTTCGGGGTGGGGGGTTACTCACGTGGCCTTTAAGTTGTATGTTGTGTCCATCAGGTTGATGATCTCCCTGAGAATGCGGTTCTGGGTGATGTAGAGTTCGTAGAGAATAGATTTCCAAGGTTCCCAGTCCTCGGCCTTCCGCGGGATCAACGGGGTGCGGGACGGATGGGGGGCTCGGCTGCCGGTTGTAGACACACTTGCTGCGGACTTCCCAGCGGACTTCAAGTTGGCAGCCCTGCCGGCCTTGTGTTGCGAGACCGTGACGCCTGCCGTCCTTTGCGAGCTGAGGTCAGTGGCAGATGAGGACAATTGGCCGGCGCCAGACCCGAATCTGGACGGCTGTCTGCGCGCGAGGAACAGGCGCCTGCCACCGTCTGAGGGGGGGCTGCTCGACCCATCCTTGATCAACACATCATCGTCTTCGTCGTCGTCGTCGTCAAATATCAATCCGGACACGTGGTTCTCCGCGAAGCGGCTCATCGGGGACAGGCTCTCAGGCGAGGTGCCCTCGTCCAAGGTGTCCGAATCCATTTCAATTGCCAACATTGGGTTGAGCTAGTGAGTGAAGATGCATGCGCGATGCAACGAGGGGGGTGGGTGACAGTCGTTGAGCGTTGGGACGGTTCAAGCGGCGATCAGAAGTAGCGGCATGGCTGGTTGGACGCCTCTCCTCGTCCAGATCCACTTTAGGTGCTGAGGCTCTTTGGTTTTCGTTTTCGGTTGCTTCCAGATCGCCCCCAAAGAATTCCTGCGCAGGCGTGGCGAGCGTTTGGCAAGCCAAGGTGGTATCTGCTATGTTGCCAGCGGACAGACAGCCACCGAGACGTGGGGACCTGAGCTTAATTTTAGGGCGTGGGAAGATGCCAGCGGGATTGACGGGAGATCGAGGCGGAGGCGGCGGCGGCGTCGTCGGCAGGGGCAGTCTAAGATGCAGGTGCAGCGGAGACAATGGAGAATTGTCGCGGGTTGATTACCGACGCAAAGAAAGCATGGTGAATGGAATCCGACAGGTCTTTCTTTACCTTTGACTTTGGACCCGACGTCCAATGCCTGCCAGCTAAGGTACATGTAGCCAGTCGACCGTTGGGGCCCGTAGGGGCTGTGCACTGAGGGGTGGTGAATGAACGGTACGAGGTCGGGTCAGGGCAGGCCGGGTACGTGCAAATCAGTGAGATGGGGTGCTGGAATGAGCCGAACCCGACCTGGAGAAATTCAAGTCCCGACCCCCCCGCCCAGTTCAGATCCAGGCCCGGCCGCTCGCCCAGCCAAGCATCCCAAACAGACCAAGCCGAACGGGGCAAGGGAGGGAAGTGAAGGAGGCAGGGCAGCGCCACCCCCAATCCAGACCACAGACAATGCCCCAATTCCCGCGACGACCTACCTGACGGGCTTCATTCCAGCACGGGTGACTGGATTCCCGAGCGTTTGGGGTGGCGCACTACGTAATCTGGTGGTGAATCAGAGATGACATACAGCATAATTGCGGGATCCTTAAATCTCACCGTGCTCTTTCGGCCCTCTCTTTGAGGAAAAGAGAGTTGCAGTCCGTATGACCGCTGCCAACTAGAACCAATCCCCGGGTGCTCACTCATCTCCATTCGCTTCCATGTCCTGCTTTGATGGCTGGACCATGGACTGTGACCCACGAAAGATTGAAGATGAGCGGACGGTACACGTAAGTAGCTGCACAGCGCACCCCCTAAATGGGAAGTGAAGGATCTGAATCCTCCTTTGCCGTTGAGCCATGGGCGGTGGTGGTGGATGATGTGGGTGCTGGCTTGGCTGGCTGCCCGGCTGGCTCTGGATGGACCGCTGCACCTACCTGAATCAAGCACGGTCGGTACGGACGCACTAGCTAAGGTAGGCTACCAGGTACAGATGCCTGAGGTGCCTTTATGGATTTATCTACTAGGCAGAGGAGCAGGCAAGTGGTTTTTGATCGGCCTCGGGATGATGCAATCCGCTATGCTGGTCGGAGGTCCATTTAGTGTTGTGGCCTACTGCCTGGTACGTACGTACATAAGGTAACCTACCTGGTAGGCTGGCAGGGCATGCGTGGTCCGCCATTTTCTCCGGACTCATTCGAGGTTAGATCGTGCCTTCCATGCTTCCGTGCTTCCATGCCCTCCAGGTTATTTCTAGCCTTCCAACGGATGCTGCCAAGTCTGCAACCGGAAGGCGCGGACACAGACATCGATAACAAGCACAAAGAAAGAATCCAAGACTGGCTTGGTCATTCACATTTGTACTATGAACTAACCGCAACCCCATCCTTCAAACTCACATCCAATGCAGTCATGATCCGCGCCGACTTTTACTTCCCGACTGCCGACCAGTTGTTGACACGTTCATCCATTCGCCCTCCCCTTTTCTCGAAGGACCTTTTTTCTTCATGGCCCAAGCAGTATCAATTCCTGTCCTCTGCCTCCGCTACCCTTGACGCGGTCTCCGCCTTGCTCTCGTCACGAATATCACGAGTTCCCGCCCGAAAGTTTTCGGCCTCTTGATCTTCATCATCTTCACTGTCATGCAACGATATCTTGCGGTACCCCCCCAGAGAGCAGAAAGCAAAGAGACCCCAGGAGAGTCCCATGCTAGCAATATAAGCGACAGCCATCTGTGTGGTATGGTGTTAGCAACGAATGCCAGTGAAAGGGAGGAGAGAGAGAATAATGACAAAGGAAACAAGACTCACGTAGGAATTTGGACCCCAGTCCTCCCATATCAGAGGGGTGCACACGACCACAGTCAACCCAACCATATAAAACACGGTCGAGTAGGCAATAAACATCATCGGACACTGCCACGCAAACACCTGTCTCCAGCTCAGCACCCACTGGGAGCCAGAGCCTACGGTAGCCGCCTCCCCGTCTGCTGGCGTCGATCCGCGCGGCCCCTTCTTCTCGTAGAGGATCTGGCTGAGATGCCTCCTCATCATCGCAGCCGAGGGAGTATTGGGGCCCTCGGGCAGATCGCCAATGAGGGAGAGTAGCGTCAACTGCTGCGCAGACAGGAAGATGCCGCAGATCGAGGTCGAGAGCGATGCGTACCAAAACGCCGGCCCGACCCAGTGCGAGTCGGCCACGTTGGGCCACGAGAAGGACGCCGTGATGATGGCTGTTAGGACAGTCGCCTGTGGATTCCGAGTCGTCGCACGGGGCGGCGCCCGCCGTCAGTACATGCACCGTGAAGAGTGGTGGGCAGGTGGGAGGAGTACCGCGAGAGCCACAAATCCCAGCTCATCCTTCTTCCTCACTCTCCAGCCCACAATCACGGCATAAAGCTCAATGCGGTCAGATGAGCCGCTTTCCACCCCGAGTGTGGCGTGCTTCTGAACCTCTTGGGCCGGTCGCAGCGTGTTGTAGGTGAAGAACCTGTGATAGGGCAGTGTAATAAGCTGGACGAAGCCTCCAAAGACAATGTCCTGGGCCGTGTATTTGGCCAACAGGGTCATGGCTGCGGTGTAAACGGTCTGGAGTCTGGGACCGTTCAGATATGCCGACAAATGCAGACTCCAGCGCCAACATGAAGTCCAAAGTGAGCTGAAGGGGAGAAGGGAAGCTGCGTCCCATGAAGGACCGACCTGGTTTTACTTATCAGTTGCCAACACTGCCCCTGTCGTTCTTTCTGCCAGACCCCGTTATTGAACATCGTTGCGCACATGTCTCAGAGAAAGGTGCGCGGACCAATGTTTTGATTGGGTGACAATCAAGTCTCAGTTCAGAGCCAGCCATGATTCGCTAGGAGAGAGGTCACCGTCGCCATTCACTGCCGGCCACGCAGCATGTGGCATGCAATATGCAGGCGTTCAGCTAGCCCCTTTCCGAGATGGCTTGCAGATCATGACCACACAACACGCTTCCAAGTTCCCGCCGACGATTGATGGATCGTCACACTGGCACTAGCAGGACCCCTTCTGCGTTAATGCTTCAGATAATATGAATCAGAGCTGTTATGCCTCTTGTTATAGGCATCTAACTCCCTACTTGGTAAGTCGTTACTTGAAGCCGAGCAGCTTGAAGATTTGACTTGACACAGAAATAATACAACTGGAACTCGGAAAATATACGCTGCGCAATTCAAACACCCGCCGCAGACTACCAGTAACCGCCTCAGTTTTCACATGAGATACGATAATCGCAAGAAAGCAACCAATTAATCAATGTTTGCATCACGCAAAGTTGTTGGAGTGTCATCTTCAGCCGGGGGCACTATCTATTAGAAGAAAGAGTGTTCTTGTCTAAGCTCAAATCAATGATGTCTTGGCGAAATGAAGCAAAAAAACAACTCCAAGCTCGCGGTCTGTTGTCGTCCGCACTCCATAATACCAGGTAATTTATCAATCAAGACTAGTTATGTCCTTGCCGATATACTCATGACATCATGCACGCGTCCAATATCGGCTGCCGATGTCTCCTCATCCTATTTCTCCATGGATGCATTCTCAGTTCCCAGAACTCGCAAGAATTGAAAACTGCAGCAAACAATCAAAGAGGGGTGTAATCAATTTCACTACATGTACTGTAGGTAGTGGCACAGCAGAATCCGGCGCAGAGGATTCGCGCCAAGTGAACGAGGATTCAAGTGCGTTTCTTGACATAATAATAATCCCCCGCACGTTGGGGTTGTTGGATATGACCCGTGCGGAGAAGCAGTCTCAAGCAATCTGAGCCGGGGCTTGTTGATCGTCGGTCGTGAGGGGACTCCGTCCCTGGCACGTTAATTGGGAAGGAACCACCTACATGTAAGGTAGGTAAAAGCTTGCATGGAGTCAATGGCCTCGACCAGCCTCCAGCCTGCCTAGAACTTCCATTGTCGCGTCACCTCACTGCAGCCTCTCAGCGTTTGTAACTGCCTGAAACCCACTCCGAATACAGCCACCATATCCGATGACCTAAAAACCAATTGAAAGAACAAAGTCCGAAAGAAAAAGAGAAAAAAGAAGAAGAAGAAAATGGCACAGATCCCCTTCTCCGACCCGCCCTGGCTGCAGGGCCTCCCATCCGCGCACTTCACCGACTCGCACCGCAAATGGCAGGCTACGATCCAGCCGCTGATCCAGCGGCTGCTGCACGACCAGGCGGTCGAGTGGGAGCAGGCCGAGACGGTGCCGGCGCACGTCTTTGCCGACTTCGCGGCGGCCAACCTGCTCGTGGCATCGCTGCCGGCGCCGCTGCCCGTCGCCTGGCTCAAGCGGGTCGGCATCCACGAGCTGCCCGGCGGGCTGCGCGTCGAGGACTTTGACACCATGCACAATTTCATCTTTGGTGACGAGATGGTCCGCAGCGGCTTGGTGGGTCCCGGCGGCAGTCTCACCACCGGATTTGCCTTTGGGATCCCGCCCATCATCAAGTTTGGGGACCGCCAGCTGCAGGAGCGCTTCTTGCCCGAGCTGTTGACGGGCAAGAAGCGCTGCTGCATCGCGATCACAGAGCCCGATGCTGGGAGCGATGTCGCGGGGGTCACGACTGCGGCGGTGAGGAGCGAGTGTGGGAAGTTTTATGTTGTCAATGGGACGAAGAAGTGGTGCGTACCTACCTTACCTTACCTATGGCATGAGCAGCGGGCTTTCCTTGTCTCGGGGTCACGATGGCGTCCAGGTGTGGTATGTTGCTGAACCGTACTCATTGGCCTGCAGGATCACAAACGGCATCTGGTCAGACTATGCAACCATGGCCGTCCGCACCGGTCCGTCTGGCAGCGGCGCAGCTGGGCTTTCTCTTCTGGTTGTCCCACTGAAGGGTCATCCAGGCGTGATGATGCGGCGTTTGAAAGTCGGAGGACAGATATCCGCCGGGACGACATACATCGAGCTCGACGACGTGCGCGTGCCGGTGGAGAACCTCATCGGGGAGGAAGGCCACGGCATGCGTTACATCATGACGAACTTCAACCACGAGCGGCTGGCGGTGGCCGTCGGGGCAACGAGACAGGCGCGCGTGGCGCTGTCGTCTGTCTTTGCATATGTGCTGAAGAGAGAGGCCTTCGGCAAGCCGCTCATGGACCAGACTGTCGTGCGGCACCGACTTGCGAAGGCGGGCGCGCTGCTGGAGAGCCAGTCGGCTTGGGCTGAGCAGTTTGCCTTTCTGATGACGAAGCTCTCTCGTGAGGACGCGGACCGCGAACTTGGTGGGCTGACGGCGCTGCTCAAGGCTCAGGCCGGCATGGTGCTCAAGGAGTGTGCCGACGTCGCGGTCTTGCTGTTTGGGGGCAACGGGTATACAAGAAGCGGGCAGGGCATGATTGCTGAGAGTGAGTTTCTGATTCTTCTTACTTTGAAATGTCGTCTTGTGCGGCGCGGGTGGACGACGACTAACATTTCCCTCCAGTGATTTATCGAGACGTCCCTGGAGCGAGAATTCCTGGGGGTTCTGAAGATGTCATGCTCGACCTTGCTGTCCGGCAGCTCGTCAAGTTATACCAGGCCAAGACCAAGGCAATCAAGGCAGCAGAAGCTGCCAAGATTTGATCTGGTAGAGGGGGAATCACGGTACCATATGCAGAGGCAGGTATTATTCATTCTGCTGATTGTTCGCTCGCGTATCGGTCAGATGACAATACATCCAACCATCGTGTGTCTATAAAAACGCGTGGATGCCTTCTTGGCCCTGCAGTCGGTTTCATCTGATGTTCGTCCAGTGAGGTGATCCTGTGACTGAATAGGCCACAGTCCAAACCAACGGGGAACAATAAACCTGTGCTCCCTCTACAGAGCGAAGGCCCGCTATTGTTCGATAGGCGTATATATATATATACGCTGGAATCCTATCTTATCTTGGTGTTGCTGAATTAGCTTGACTACGTCCAGGTGTTTCGGTCGCCTCCTTTGGACTCACTGGCAATGTAATGCACAGTCAAGTCGAGCAACAACAAACCAAAGCCACAGCAACAACGGCGAGGCCGCCCAACCACCACTTATTGGCGAAATCTGGCACACCGAGGACAGGATGCCTTTACTCCCCATCCTACGCGAACAAAACAGCACCCTCCCTCATCTTTCGTACGGATTTGAGCTCGAGATGCTCATGCCCACGGACAACAACCGCAAACCATGGCCCATGATCGACAGAGAAACGGGTTTCCAAAGCGGCATTCCGTTCGTCGACCCGCATCCCCGGGACGGAAGATGGTTTCTCACTAGCGCCAGATACTATGGTTCAGAGGCAAATCAAACAGCCGTTCAGCGCAAGCTCGTGGCGGCCCTGCAAGCCGCCGGCTTCCCGCATGTGATGCAGGAGGCCTTTGCAGACTCTGACTCCGAGTCAGACGCATGTTCGGGCACGAGGTGGACACACGCAAAATACGACAGATGGGTGAGGAAGGGCGTGGCCCCCGAGCTCCCGGCCGTCCTGCCGCGCAACCAGCTGATCTCGCTTCACTACCACTACTACAACGTCAAGGAGGAGCCGACCATCGAGCCGGACTGGTTCGTCCGGGAGGACTCCCCGGCTAGCCGTTACGGATGGAATGGGGTCGAAATCACGAGCCCCGTCAAGTACACGCCGCCCGAGAGGCGAGCGAACCGGGACGAGGTGACCTGGCTGATGCGGGTGCTGCGCGATAACTTCCGGGTGCATATCGGCCGCGAGTGCGGCATCCACGTGCACGTCGGCAACAGCGGGCGTCCTTTTGACGTGCGGGTGCTGAAACGACTCGCTGTGCTGAACTGGTGCGTGGGGGAGGCCATGTTCGCCATGGTTGCGCCGTGGCGCTACGAGAGCGGCCGCGTGCCCACGCCGGCGGTCTTGCCCAGCCTGATCCCACCATCGCCTTCGTCCTTTTCAGATGAAGTGGACAGGTGGTACACGAAGCTGATCCGCTGCCTGACGGACGTGGAGCTGGAGATGCTGCTCCCGCGGCGCGACTTTGAGAGTACCAAGCGCTCCTTCACAACCATGCGGCACACGGGCAAGGGGACCATCGAGTTTCGCCACCTGCAGGGGTCGCTGGATCCCACGCTCATCACCGCCTTCTGCGCGCTGGCCGTGGGGATGGTGGACTTGGCGCGGCTGTCGAGCCGGTCTGAGTTCATGTGGCTGGTTGCCCGGCTCGGGCGAGACCGTCTGGCTAATAATCACCAGGAGGTCTTCCGGACCCTGCTGGTCGAGCTGGGGCTGCTGGGGACATATGACGTGTGGAGACAGGCGAGGGCAGAGTGTGAGAACACCGGCAACCGGCAGTGGGTGATGGACAACGACGCGGCTAACCTGTTTGTGCCACCGCTGCCTTGAGGTTGCTGGAGAATACCGTGAGCTTGGAGGACGAGCCTGGGGGCTGCGAGAGTTAACTTGGTGACCCACTCGCGAGGAGTTTGGGCGTAGGGCGCTTTGGGAAGGTACATGAGGAATTTCGAGCTGGTAGAAATGGTTGGCTTGTCAACAAGACATTCAACCATCGGTTTTGTGGGATCAAGTAATCAAAGCGAGACGACAAATACTGTCCCAGCAGTAGCTAGTAATCGATGGCACAGTCTCTTTTTCTCTTTGGCCTTTGAAATGCTAGATTACTTCCAGGTTAGGATTGAGCAGCTTGCATTGCATATCGAGAAACCTTAACTGCTGGATGTTGAGGAAGCGAGTCTCTGTACTTGGAGTGTGCGGTGTCACACAATCTCAACAAAGTCGTGTTGTATTTGTTGATGTATGTCATAACTTACGCGCAGCTTCCACACCTCCCTGACATGGTATGGATTTCCCTCCCCACAAGCTGAAAATATTTGGAAAAGGAAATGATCCGTTAACGCGAGGCCTCAGCCGCATGACAGAAATTATGCCGTTCTTCTCATGCTTCCTCCTCTTCTGAGGATGCCTGAGGCAATCCCTGCCCAGGCCCCCCGAATCAACACGGTGATAAGATCGGAAAGTCCAGTTTCGCCCTCTTTACCCCTAAGGAGGGTTGTCACCATTCTGGTCTCCGAAGCGGTGTTCTGGCCACCTTGAATCACCCAGGAGGTGACAGATGACAGCATACGTGTCCTCGAGGGGAAGGGGTTGGCCGTTGTTGGTTCGACCCGTTCGGCCTATCACGATCTCAACACAACAACACCACGTATGTCACTCGTGTACGTGGCTTTCTGGAGCCAATTATACATCAGTTGGAAGTCTTTTGGATTTGTGTTCTGAGCTCGCCGACGTGCAGCCCGGGATCACGGCGGGGTTTGCATCGGTGGCTGGGGCGTGGACCACCGAGGCCGAGCGGGGCGGCGTGTGTGATTATCGTCCCGTCGAATCCACAGCCCGTAACCCATACCACAGTAGTAAGAATGATGAAGCTCGGGCCACGGAAATACTGACATGGGACGACATACTTATGCACTTCATGGTGTGCGCAAAGATGGCAGCCGCAATCACAGCAGCCTGGAAGCTGTACCGCTTCGGCAGCAGGGCGAGACATAGCAGCACTTGGCCGTCAATGCCATGCGGGTTGCGTCGCGCATGTGAAGGCAGCCGGTAAGGCAATCTATCTCTTGCCGTTCGAGCTCCGGGTGGGCGGGCCCTCGGCGGAGCAGCGTGTCTGAAAGTTGTGTGACGTCGCCGGCGACTCGGCTGGGCCGCGAGTTTCGACCATCTCCGATGAAATACAGGAACCGATGAGGAGATGGGCACGGGTTGGAGGATCGGGCGATGCACAAAGGCAGGGCCAAACTTCCGAAAGTGTATCCGAATAACACGGTCCACCACAAAGGGTGAAGCGGACCACCAAGCAGCCCAGCCATCTTTAAGGGAACTAGAAGCCTGAGAGAATGCTACATGACCCTGGTGGTGAGGTGAAACCGGCGTCGATACGAAAACGATGAAAAAGGGAAACCGATCGATCAAATCGAATGGTGCGGCGGCGGCACACGCTTGGCTCGCGGCCGTTGCGAGCGCGTTTGACACCTTCGGGATATGGGTAAGTGAAAAAATAAAAAGGACGACGAAAGAGGAATTGTACCTAGTGTGCTTTAACAGCCGCAATGGGTTTTCTGCGCGTAGCGTCTACCGACAGTCTGACCCGTTTTTGACAAGAAAAACCCGGAAGGCCATGGAAAGAATTGATTAAAGCTTAATTAACCACTGGTGCAGCAGCATCCGGGCAGGAGCGGCCGTCGAGCGAGCGACGCTTTTGACAGGTTCTAGGGTGGGGTCCGCCGGTGGTGGTTCGGTTAGGTCAGGTCAGGTAGGTATTTTAGCGTGGTTGGTGATCACGCCGCATGGCATGCGAGGAACTCCTTCCCTTCCGTCCACCTCCCCATGCTCTTTTCTCCAGGAAAAGACAGGACTCCCGCGGGCGGAATGTCCACCTTCAGAGTGGAAACCAAACAGTCAGGTACCTACCTGAATGAATCCACAAGTGCCTACATTCGAGTACTGCAGCTTGTTCGTGAGCGTTTCATCGTATCCCCAAACCCGCCACCGCCAGTCCGTGGTGTGAGCTTGAGGTTCCTGTCGACAATTTAGCCGCAGCAGTTTTTTCCTTTCCTTTCCTTCTGTGGTGGGCAACAGAGAGATGGTTGGGAGCTTATTCCCACAGTGAGGGTGTGCCCCGTTGGAAATTGAAACCATTCGGTCCAATCGAAGGCCGTCTCGGATCCTGCGCAATGCAGGAGGGAGGTTGTGCTGTGACCATGGTGTTAGGATAGAACCTGACAATGAGGACCTTTCCTCCACCGGCCCGGTCAATATTGATGTACCGAATTAACCCTCACGTCAACGCAAAGCCAACATTTGAGATGTTCATTTATATCGTCTGAAGGGACAGCAGACCCCACACCCCCTGACATCCATTCCATGCCGCTAACTCCACCCCGTTCGTCGTCGTCTCCCAGCGCCGTGCGGCTTGGAGCCCTGATCTTGGCCTTGTGGTCGTGCCCTGGTGGGTCGGGCAGTCAGCCCTCGGGCCCTACCTTAGGAAGTGTCCCCGCCTGTATCCATACCTATTCCACGGTTCCAGTGTTGGTCCCTTGCGCCTGCGAGCCACGGCCAACCGCCGACCACCTCCCCTACCTACACAGTACCTGACCTACCTGGTACTTGCCGACCTGCCCGTTAGTGCACCCATCCATCCATCCTCTTCCATTTCCTTTCGACCACCCATCCCGTCCCATCCCAACACATCCGACCGACAACCCTCCACCTACTTGTCGTTTCTGCCTCTCATCATCAGCCCTTATCGAGCAGCTTTCTGTTTACAATCTGCTCCCAGTCAATCGAATCGGCACCACCAGATCTTGACCTCCGCCTCAACCCCAACCTCAACCCTAACCTCTCCCTCACCTTGGCCCCGCCGCCCGGGCGTTGGATGCAGCCTCCCGACGACGCAGCTTCTCGACATCTGTCCGCGTTGTCGTCCCCAAGATGACGCGACGGCCTAATGGCCATGTCGCTCCGCAGCGGCGCAACCGCAGGATATTTGCGGCTCTGACGACGCTCCTCCTCATACCATGGCTTCAAGTCGCCGATGCTCAGCAGCAGGATCAGCCGAGGTCTCCCCCCGAGGATGACCATGCCACCCCCGGCCTTGCCCCGACGCCCCTGGCAGGCCATCGCCACTCCGTCGAGACCCCTCACGTCTACGGCCATCGCAAGACGACCGTCGTTGGCGATGTCGACAGTCTCACACGCAACAGAAACCGACTGAACCCCCACTCTCGTTCCGATTCTATCCTCGCTCCCGACGATGCGAGCGCCGACGCTTTAGCTCTGGACCTGTCCGTTCGAGCACCACCTTCTCTAGGACTCAGTACCTATCCCGGCGGGGTTGGGTTCTCGCCGCAGATTGCGCGGAGTCTAGAGGACTGGGAAGTAGAAGACATTGTGCTTCTGGCGACCGTCGATGGAGACCTCTACGCCAGCGACAGACGAACTGGAGAGGAGCGCTGGCACTACAAGGCTGCCCACCCCATGGTCGAAACACGACACTTTCGAACCCATCATTCCGTCCTAGACGAAGACTACTCCGAGATCGACCACTACATTTGGGTCGTCGAGCCCACCCGCGATGGCGAGCTCTACCTCTGGAGACCGAGCGGCGGCCTGACCAAGATGCCGTGGACCATGAAGATGGTGGTGGAAGACCTCTCACCTCTCAAGGAGAACGGCCTCTATTACAACGGCGACAAGAAGACGACCATGGTCACACTGAATGCCGACACGGGGACCGTGATCAAGGAGTTTAGCGCATCCGGCACCTTTGTGAACCAGGTCAACTCCGACAGCTGTCTCAAGCCTAACGCGCTTGCCGACGGGGACAGCGGCGAGTGTATCAACAGCGGCACCATTACTCTGGGCCGCACCGACTACATGGTTAGCATCCATCGCCTCGACGGCAACCCCATCGCGTTCCTCAAGTACTCGGAGTGGGGTCCCAATACACAAGACAACGATCTTATCCAGCAGAACCGCATCACCAAGGACAGCCATTATATCACAAGCTTGTCTGACGGCCGGGTATACGGTTTTGACTATGCTCGTTTCGGAGTCGAGCGCCCTGTGTTCACCAAATCGCTTTCCTCGCCTGTGGCCCGCGTCTTCGATGTGCTTCGGCCATGGGGAACAACCTCGGGCTCAAATCCGGACCTGATCGCTCTGCCACAGCCCCCGCTCCCAACGAGCGACGACGAAAACTTGCGTCTTCGCAGCGAAAAGGTCTTTGTCAACCAGACCGAGGCTGGAAGCTGGTATGCTCTCTCAGGGAGCCGATATCCCTTCGCTGTGCTTGCCAAGCCGGCCGGTGTTCCCGGCCCAGAGTGGTGGGGCTTGCAGGACTCGTGGGATACGGTGAATGAAGCCGCACTCTCAAAGGCTCTGGTCGGAATCCATCGCTTGCCAAACAGGCAGGGCGCCGGCGTCAATGGTAGATCGGGTCACTTGCTGATCGATCCACCTCGTGAATCCGGAGATGTCGGCCATTCTGACACGACGCTCCCCCCGCCCGTGCTCCCTCCTCGGCTGGAGCCCAATCTCATTCTTGAAACCCTGAAGAGGCTGCCAGAACTTGTTGCAGCCACTGTCATCAGCCTTATCAGTAACCCTGCTGCGATTGTACTCTTCTTTTTTATCTTGTTCTTCTACAAAGAAAACATCGTTCGTTCTTGCAAGTCCCTGGACAAGAAGCTTTGGAAAGCTTATGAACAGCGGTTCACCGATTCCCAGGCCCAAGACATCCCCGCACCTCCGAGCTCAGAGCAGGATGCCAAAGAGTCGGCCACCGCCAATGAAACAAAGGGCGCTGAATTGACAGACAAATCTGATCCTCTTTTACCCACACCCCCAGGCCCGGGACCAACATCGGCCTCGGCCACGGACCCGGATCCAAATGAGACTGGCAACCCATCAACCCCACCAAACGCCCTCACCAAGGACACCCCGTCGCCTACAGTCACTTTTGCGGACCCCCCCGAGTTGCCCGACAAGTCACGAAGCGAGAGCCCTGATGGCGCTCTCGATGCCGCCAAGCATAAGAAGAAGGCACATAGGGGCCGTCGTGGCGGGAAGAAGCACCAGAAAGGCGGCCTTGGCAAGGATAAGCGCGAGATATCCCAGTCACGGGACGACGATCCCCCTGAGTCGACTGTTGATGAGGTTGTCAATAAGGCTAAACAGCTTGGCGAGGTCCCCAAGCTCGAGCCGGACATCATTACTGTCGGCAACGGTGTTGAGGATGTCTCGGGCCCTATCCTGAAGATGGGCAGCCTCGAGGTCAATATGGCCCAGCAGTTAGGCACCGGAAGTAACGGGACCGTGGTATTTGCTGGAAAATGGGATGGGCGCGATGTGGCTATCAAGCGCATGCTCGTCCAATTCAATGAGATCGCAAGCCAGGAAACAAAGCTGTTGAGGGAGAGTGATGATCATCCAAACGTCATCCGTTACTTTGCCCAGCAAGAAGCGGCATCTTTCCTCTACATCGCTCTCGAGCTCTGCCAAGCTTCGCTTGCGGATATCGTTCAGAAGCCAAGTCAGTTTCTTGAGCTGGCCCGAGCGGGTGAGCGTGATATGCAGGGCGTGTTATACCAGGTTGTCAACGGCTTGAGCCACTTGCATAGGCTGCGCATTGTTCACCGCGACCTCAAGCCGCAAAACATCCTCGTCAACATGCACAAGGATGGCCGCCCGCGTTTACTGGTATCCGACTTTGGCCTCTGCAAAAAGCTCGAAGGTGGTCAGTCTTCGTTTGGGGCCACCACCGCTCACGCCGCAGGAACAATCGGTTGGCGTGCCCCTGAGCTCCTAGTCGACGATGATGGGCCTGGAAACACGTCCATGACTCTCGACCCGCACTCGAGTCTTCACAGCGCATCAGGCACTAGCTCGGCTGCGGCAGGGGAGAACGGCTCCGCCTCCAACCGTCGTGTGACACGAGCAATCGACATCTTTTCTCTAGGCCTCGTGTTCTACTACGTCCTCACTAAGGGCAGTCACCCGTTCGACTGTGGCGATCGCTACATGCGCGAGGTCAATATCCGCAAGGGCAAATACGACCTCGAACATCTCGACGCCCTCGGCGATATTGCATACGAAGCGCGCGACCTCATCGAGAGCATGATTCACTCCAACCCCAAGCAGCGGCCCACAGCCGTCGAGGTCATGGCCCACCCGTTCTTTTGGAGCGCCAAGAAACGCCTCTCTTTCCTCTGTGACGTCTCGGACTACTTTGAGAAGGAGCCCCGCGACCCGCCGTCAGAAGCTCTCGCGCGTCTCGAGACCGAGGCGACCGAGGTTATCAAAGGCGACTTCTTGAAGCAGTTGCCGAAAGAGTTTGTTGATAGTCTGGGCAAGCAACGAAAGTACACGGGCACACGTATGCTGGACCTGTTGAGAGCGTTGAGAAATAAGCGTACGTAGTTCTCCGTTGACCCCTTACCGCCATGTTCGACAAGCACCCGAAACAACCCCCAACGCCCAAAGTGGACGAGTTAGCGCTAACTATTCGCAGGGTACCACTACGATGATATGCCAGAATCTCTGATGAAGATTGTTGGGCCGTTGCCGGATGGATATCTGGGGTTCTGGACGCGGAGGTTTCCTAGTCTCTTGATCAGGTGCTGGAACGTGGTCTATGATCTCCGGTGGGATGAGACGGATCGATTCAGAGAGTACTACGAGCCTGCGCTGTCGGTCGGGCTGTACTGAGGTTGATTCCATGTTTTAGCGATGTATACTTTTTCTGTCGGTGGATAGGTTTTGTTTAGCTTAGGTTCAATAGCGAAGTTGCAGCGCGGTTTCCGAAATATCCGGTTGAAGTCACATTGTGATTTGAAAAAGATGCTCAAGATGAGATGAATAGTATCCGCCGCCAGACTACGGCACAAGACAGGGCGGCCTTACCACGTAGGTTTTCGAGACGATAATTAGCAAGTCGAAATTTTGCCGTTTCCAACGATGTGCAGTCCATCAGCAAGCCAATGAGTTACTTTTCTTGCAGAAAGCGAAATGGGGGACAAGAAAATCAAGCGTCCAAGGCTTGAGAGAAAGATGTGACGGTTTGATTGTATGAGTTCTTCTCCATGTAGTATTGACACGCTGGTTTTGCACCACTTGGTGCATTTCCATACGTTTCGAGTTCACAAAGCTAATGGTGTTATCACTCCGAGTAAAAGTCAAACAGAAGACGTCTATTTACTATGCCGCCGGTTCTCGTTGGCTCGGCCAGCCTACCAGGCTACATACATGCTAAAAGACGACCGGCCAAGCCCATCGAAGCATCCGCTCGTTCAAAATAGTCGGGCTTCCGTGCAGGGTGGTGGATAGGCGGATACCAGTTCCAATAGCCACATGAAACAAGGCTGTCCCCCGTATCTTGCCAAAACCTTTCAAGTCATGTAGAGGTCGCGCATGCACTTATCCCCACTGCACCAAGACCTGCTTCTTGCCCTTCTTCTTCCCTCGTCCGGCTCCAGCGCTATCCTCGCCTTCAGCCTCCGCATTGGCATTGGTATTGGCGCCGCCGCCACCACCACCACCACCCCCCCTACCCGCATTCCCATTCGACCCGCTTCCGCTCGGTTCTGGCCCACCGCCCCAGCTAAACCCTGTGCTCCTTGTGCTGCCAAAGTCCCTCCTCACCGCGCCTCTCCCGTACCCAAAGATGGTAGTAAGCGGCTTCGCCGCCGCCGGGAGAGCGGGGAACGAGTCCTCGGTTGCGCCAGGTCTCCTCACGCCGCCGGGGTTAGCGGTCGGTGTGCCGGGTCCTCTCGACGGCGCCGAGGTAGTAGTGCGATACGAAGACGACGATGACGACGGCGCGGCGCCGGACGAACCGATCCAGCTAGGTTGCGAGGATGTTTTGGACCCCGCAGCTGTGGAGGGGAGGGAGGGAAACGCCGCTGATGACGACATCTGGTTTGAGCGTCCGACGGTGCGGAATTCTGATGAGGATGACGACTCGCCCCCGGATCTGTTGACAGACATGACTGTCTGTTCCAAACCCGTCCCGCTCGCTCGACGCGTGCTGTTCTTGAGCTTGAGCACTCTGGTCGAGTTGCGCAATTGCGCAGCAGCAGTTGCGGCGCCTTGCGCACCCTGGTTCACAGGGCTGGCAGCTGCAGCAGCCGCCCAGCCGCTCGACGAAGTTGTGGCACCATGCATGCCCTGCAGGCTGGGAAGGGAGGGGTAGTCCTCCGTTGTTGCGCGGGAGTTCTGCCATGCCTTCAGAAGGACCTCACCCTTCTTCTTGTCGTCAAAGAGGTCGGCAACTTCACGGACGAGGGTGCCGAGCGCGTTGGAGGAGGCTTCGGTGAAGAGGGCGAAGAAAGCGTCGATGATCTGGGCGGAAGTCATGGAGCCTTTGTTGTAGTTGGAAATGTACGTGCGGAACGAGGTGATTTTGTCCGGGTTGTTGCCGAGAAGGTTGGAGGCGCGCTCGATCACTGCGCCGTGGCGGGTCAGACCGGCGCGCTGTTCCGGGGTGAGAGAGGAGAGATCAGCGATTGTGACGTTCTCCATGTTGTCGATGATGGGCCGGGTGGATTGAGGTCGAGATGTCGGTTGAGACTGTGGGGCTGAGTTGGTATTGTTTGGACGGTAAGGGGCTGATGGAGCTGCGCGGCTTGGGCCGGGCTGTGGTGCAGAACTGATGGCCATTTGGCGCTGGAAGGCGAGCTCGTCTCTTCGCAATGGCTGCGCCGAGCTGTATGGCACTGCCTCCGCATTAGGGTCTCTTCCGCGACCTCTGTTCTCTCTTGAACTACCGCCGCTGCCGCCGCCGCTGCCGCCGCCGCCACCACCTCGCCGTTCTTGTTGGTAAGGTTGTCGAAAGTCAAACGCCGCCATGTCAACCAGGCGAGCATCTCGCCTAACATCTTTTGACAGAGATCCCGCGTGCTCACTCAGCTGATGGCCCTTGAGGTCTATCTCGGACTCAAACACGACAAACTTCTTCTCGAGGCACTCCCGATCAAGGCAGATGTAGTGGTCATTCTTGAAGTGGGCTTCCAGAGCATTGTAGTCCTGGTAGTAGTGAGGCTTCCTCGAGTCCCTCCGGTCGCAGAGGAAGCACCGTTCGTGCTTGTTGCGGCAGTGCTCGTAGAGTTTGTCGTCGTCGTAGAAGCGCTCCCCACAGAAGCCGCAGAGCGGGTGCCCCTTGAATCCGGTCTGGTCGATGGCTCCCGGCCTGTCGTCACCATGGCGCATGTGCTCTCCAAGTTCCTTATCGTTGAACACATCGTGCTCGTGGGTGAAGACCTTTTTACTCCTGGTGCAAAGATCGCACATCTTCTTGTGGTGCACTGCGCGGACATGGTGATGTAGGTTGGGCCAGCTGAGACCAGCAAAGTCGCAGTCGGCATCAGGGCAGTTGTAGCGGAGGAGGAGAACGGTGTCGCCCACTATGTCCTCACTAGTGTATCGAATTCCCACATTGTCATCCGTACTAGTGATCTCCTTATCGGTGTAGTCCTCGTAGCGCCGCGTCGCGTCATCAGTGAAGATGACGAAAGGGGCTGAAGTCTAGAGGCAGCATGCATTCGTCAGCCACAGAGCTCGTAGGTTATGATGCGTAAGCTACTTACCCGGCAATGAGGGCAGTCCTTGTTTTTATACAGCGCCCTCAGACGCAATGCGCAAATGTGGCAGGTGCTGTGGTTGCAAGGCGCGATGGAGCGGTGAAGGAATGGGCTGGCACAAATGAAGCACACATCGTCTTCGTCATCGTCGCCTTGGGGCTCGGGCCGGTTCTTGAAGGCCGGTACCTTGCCCGGCTGCGTGGGCTTGTTGCTTTCGTCGGTAGATTCGGCGGCGACAGGCGTGCTGTTGGCATTGGCATTGCCCCCTCTTCCCTTGCCTCTGGCCGAGCCGCCGCGTGCGCCATCTCCTCGGCCACGACCTCGAGGGCCACGGCCTGTTCCTTCTAGTCCGCCAGCCCCAGCTCCTCCTCCTCCTCCTCCTCCTCCTCCTCCTCCACCACCACGGCCTTTACCTCTGTTTCTGTTGCCGTCGCCCCTGGACCGCGAGGCCGGTGTGCTGTTCGATGATGCTCCGCCAGTGCTGGCTGCAGGTCCGCTTCCGCCTGTCGAGGCCATGTCTCTCGTTTCGAGTGCTGATCTGGAATGTGTCGATCGAGGCTCCGCAGCTGTCGGGAAGAGTCGAATGCCCGCCTGGGCTGTGTTGTGAGGGTGGGGTAGATGTAATCGATAGATTAGGCTGCAAGGTGGTGATGGCCCAAGTGTTGAAATCAGGAAGAAAAATGGCACGACAAAAACAGATGGATGGAGGGTGCGATTGCAAGAGGCGCAACAGTTGTCGCGAGTGTGTGGTTCGGACAGAGGGAAAAGGAAGCTTATTTGGCTACTTGGATGGAGATTTGTCGATGGAGCTAGAAGTGTAGACGTCGACCCGGATGGTGGGGTCGTTTTTAATCAGCAATTTTTGTGGAATTTACTAGACTTGCTGGCAATTTTTGGTGGCGTCTTCCCCAGCACTGCACTTGAAGGGCGCAGGGGTCCAGTCAGGCACAGGGATTCGCCGGATGTGTCATTGAACGCGCTGGGGGGAGGCAGAGGCTTAGCACAGCAGAGCCGAGAGGTCGGTCGGGCTCTCTCCATCCTGTCCGTCTTCCAGGTGGGTTGTTTGTCAGGACCTGGAATGATTTCATCCATGTTCAATGCCAGGCTGAGCACTGCCAAGGTACCTGAAGCTACTGATGAATGCAAATCGTTTTCTTTTCTCCCATTGGTCCAGAGAGAATATCGTGCCGGCCCTCAAATCCACGTCATCCAAGCTCAGTCATTCAATCGGAAGGTTTGGATGTGTCATCTCTTCAGTTAGCGGCAGCACACGCTGCAAGAAGTCAGCTTTGCACTTGGTTTCTTCTTCTTCTTCTTCTTCTTCTTCTTCTTCTTCTCATGCTTATTTTCCTTTGCTGTAGAGACGGGAAAATGATGCAATTGGAAGCATTACATGAGCCGCCAGTCACCCAAGGCTACACATTGCTATCGACTCTGGATATGTCGCTAGGCTTGCTCTTCCAGTGTTCATTGTTGTGCTCGCGAACTCCGGCGCGCGCTGTTGCTCCGAGGCTGATTCAATGAGGGGGAAAAAAAAGGGGGGGGAGGGGTCAAATGTCAACAGACCCCCCAGCTCACGTCCCTTTCGGCAGCATTCTAATGCCTGCCAGTCACCACACAGCAAATCCCAATGGCATTGATGAGCAACCTATAATGTGCTTCCAAGATGGTTAAAGACACTACGGATACCTAATACAGTATTTGCGATATGTACGTGTGTGTTCGCTACGAATTGGCATCATATCGCTCATATCCACCTCACTGAAGCGCACCGCCCATTTCCTCAGCCAAAAGTAAACACTACCAATAAGGTAACCAGATATCCGTCTGTATGACCAACCATGGGGAAATTACTTCATAACCACCCTCCCCCTCCCCCTCTCTCTCGCCCCATTGGGCTTGTTGCTTCGCTATGACAGCGACTGGCTTAGAGCTTGACTTTTTCTCTCCCCCTGATCGCCATCATCATCGCCACCTCCTCCAACTCTTGATCCCAGACTAGTGATAGCAGCATCCAATACCAATACCAAGCCCAGCGACTAGCCTTGTAAAACGGCCAACGGTAAACTACCAGCAGAAAACGCACCCATAAGATGATAGCCGATCCCAGCAAGCATCAAAGCGCTGGCAAGCCGGCCCAGCTGTCCAGTTCTGCCCCAAATCCTCCTCGATACATGCCACCCCATCATGACATGACAAAAGAGGATGGGTGAAATGAAAGAAGAAAAGAAGAAGCGTATTTCCAGATCCTGCGCCGCCAGAAACCCATGATCAAAAACGTATCAGGAAGCGTGGTACCAACGCATCATGCCATGCCCAGAGCGAAAGATAAATCTCCCTTCAGTCAAAAACAACAAAAGAAAGGATACGCCTGCCAGTATGCATCGGTATCAGCCAAGATGAAGGCGGGGGGCAGTAGTCCTGGAAACCCCCCCAAACGAAAGAGAAAAAGTCTGCCCAAGACGCCATGTATGCCCAGCTTAGTAAAGGGGTCCAGTTTCGTCTAAGCAGCCACCTCCTCCTCCGCCTCTTCTGGTTCCTCTTCCTCGCCCTCCTCGATCGGATAAAGATGGTTGCCGAGCTGCTTGTTCATCTGAAACATGTCAATCCTACCTTGCTTAAAGATAGCCTGCATCTTTTCGTCGCATAGTATCTGCCGCTTGTCGGTGGGATCTTGGAGCTCGTTGCCTTTGATGTATTCCCATAGCTTCTTCACCACTTGGGGCCGAGACATCTGAAGTTCATATAAGTCAGCGCATTTCTGTTACACGCAAACCACTAGCTCGAGGGGCCGCAGGAACTCACTCGACTCTCTCCCACAACTTCGGCAAGCGGGTAGCTGAGGTTGAAGGGCTTCTGGAACCCGCCACCTGCCTTCCGCTTCGGCTTCTCGTCCTCTGCCTCTCCATCGACGTCACTGTCGTCAGCGCGCACCCGCTTCTTGCTCTTCTTCTTGGGCGCCTTGATTTTCGACTGCTTCTTGGTCACCTTGGGCACCCCCGCGCCACGGGTCTTGGGGCCCCGGGAAAGTCGATTCTCTTGCGCCTGGAGCTCGGCAGCCAGCCGGGCATCGGCATCCTCGCCCGGGCTCTCGCGCTTTTGCTTCTTCTTGGCCGGCGACAGTGAAACTTCAATCTCGTTATCGCCGCCCAAATCGTAGTCCACATCCGCATCCGCGTCCGCGTCCGCGTCGGGTTCGTAGGATGCAGGATAGCCGTTAGTTTCGCGCTTGATAGACCGCTCGGCGGTGGTGGCGGGAGGGGGGGTCGGTATTGCTACGGTAGCATCGGCGGATATGGCGTCGAACCGTTCCTCGATGAGGCTCTTGATCGCAGTCTGGAGGAAGAGGAGGGGGCAAGGTAAGCAGTCCGTCAGTTCGCACCACGAGAGACCAGCGGCGGGAGGGCGCGCGAAGGAGACAAGAGGGGTTGGTCGCAAACCTTCTGGCTTGTCAAGTCCTTGTCAATGGCAGCCTCCAGTCCCTGGCGGATCTTTTTCCGCGTCACCGTCTGGAGATCGGCGGCGGCGAGGATGCCATCGATGATGCGGGTATAGTCGGCCTTCTCTTCCGGGCTCACTGGGAACCGTTAGCTGCAGGCCCGTCGACACGTTGGCTCGGCCGAGAATGGGATGGAGAGGCAGTCGTACGTGGGGAAGACATGCTGCGGAGGTGACACGACGCATCAATGGGGGCGAGCGGGGCCTGGCGTGATCGGGCTGCAACGTGGTCGACGGGCGCGTGACGTGCTCACGGCAGACAGGCGAGGTGAGCAGGCAGGAGGGGAAGGCGGGAATGGGGCTGCCGAAACAGCAAGTCACTTCAGTCAGTCGTGTCGTGGCGTGGCGATTGGCGATGGTCGAGCCTGCGTAAATAAACAGCGGGTCGCGACCCGGCTCGAGATTTGTTTTGTTCGTGTTGGTGAGAGAAGAGTCTTGAAGTTGCGTTGATAGCTGGGCGGCCGGCCGGATATCTGGGCGGGTAGTATCCGTATATGGATGGAGCTACACCACCTGTACCTAGGTTCAGGATTGGGGGGTGTGCTGCGGGCGGCGGCGGCGACAAGGAAGAAATGATCGGCTGTCGCGATGGAGAAATCGACAGGGCGGGCGGGCCAAGCTGGCGTATCATACGGTACGGGGGGTCCAGCTAAAGCACGGGTAAGGTTGGTAGGGATGGAAGCGAAGGACGAAAACGTGGAGAAAAAGATCCGCTCTGAGGTGTGGAAGACAAGGTACCTTGCGGATTGCAGACAACCTTGAAGGCCAAGCTAAAGCTAGCGCAGCAGTGTCAGTTGCAGATGGCGGGGGAAGAAAAGCCAAAACAAATTGATCTGACGAAAGAAGAGGATTAGGTTGTGGTCAGATCAGGTCGAATGGAGGCTGGCGGGTTGGAGCGGTACGGATGGAATACAAAAAGCATTGGGGTTGTCGGCGGTTCCAGTCCCGAAGCCTGAACAAGGGACGGGTTCGTTGCGGACGGGGGTTGCGGGTGATTGTTTGCAGGTGCAGGCACTAAGATCGCAGCCGCTGGCCCTGTTTAGTGGAAGTCGGGGAGGTGGTGGTTGGCCGAACGGGCACCAAACCTTCCAGGTTCCATTGTCAACAGCCGGGCACCTAGAATAGCACCCAGGCCATGAGGCTGGGCTCTCCCCTACCAACGTATGTATACAGGCGGCCCGCCAGGAAACTTCCTCCCTCGCCTTGACCTATCGAGATGTCCAATCGATTGTCCGAGTTGCAATTAGAGCGGCACTTTGCACCGCTTCGCCTCTATACACAGTACGTGCCGATGGGGATCCACGTGACACTGCGTAATGGTAGGCGGGGATTTGGAGCATTGTGGTGCAAGACCTGAGGTTCGCAGGGGCGCTGGTCTGGAAGCCACTCACCCACTTCACCCAAAACGGCGCCGATCCACCTCAACCCCCCACCCTCCACCCTCAACCACCCATGCGCCATAAAGCATATTGGCCTAGGCTTCAACCTTCAAGAAGCAACTACGGGTGAAAGGCAAGTACATCGACTCTCTTTTCCATGGCCAGTCCAGAATCCATCCACGGGATGCGAGACAATCAACTGTATCCTCAATCTCGTCCTCACCTCTTTCTTGTTCTCAGATTCCTTTCACAACTGTCTCATCCTCCAAATCTTGTTCCGTCGACGATAACAAATTCTTACCTACCCTACGGTTTGGTTGCTTGAGGCTATTCCACATTCCCTCTCCCACATGCGCTCCCCCCAATCCCCGAATCCCATCAGACCGGATACAGTTATCCACACACCCTAGGAAGGTCTAGAAACCATATGGGCAGCCTTGTATCCCTCACCAACAAATGCGACCTCGGATGCCCAGCATGTCTCTGCTTATACAAGGTCGCCAAATCGCAGCGCGGTTGGAGAAACCCAAGAAATGAATCTTTGGGACCTAGGACTGAACCAAGCGTGGAAGCACGATTCATCTAGCTAATGCAAGGTGCTGCGTTCTATGATATACCAGGCACCCACCCGTCCTGACCACAGGATATGGCACAGCCCGTTTCCTGCTCCGCTGAACAAGGCCTCCCCGTACCTGGTATCGCTCTTGTCTTCTCTTCTGCTGAGTTATCTGCCTTCAAGAGGATCTTCTTATGCGGGGTACTCTACCTGCCGGTAAATATCCATCCAATAACACACCCTCGCATACGGCGTGTCAGCCATGCAGGACCATGTTTTCCATGGAGGACGGCAAAGTTGTCACGGACTATGGTATGGCGCGCATATATATATCTGTACCTAGATGTATCCTGTCGCCCAAGGTAAACACGAGCCAAGAACCAGGCCCCATATCTGAACCCCTTTCCGCCCGCTCCAACCCAAGCCAAGTCCCAGCAGAATAGATACATGCATACGCACTTGCACGCGCACCTACTGCAATGGTCGAGTTCCCCAAGCTCCCGCCGTCGGGCATCAAGGTCATCATCGTGGGCGCCGGGTTCGCTGGCCTAACCGCCGCCATCGAATGTGACCGCAAGGGCCACCAAGTGCTCCTCTTCGACAAGGCGCCCGGGCTGGCCCCGCTAGGCGACATCATCAGCTTCGGCCAGAACTCGTCGCGTTTCTTCCACAAGTGGCCCGGCGTGGCCGAGGCATTGGACCCCGTCATCCACAAGAGCGAGGTCTTCCACTTCCACGACTGGCGGGGCAAGTTCGTCACCACTCAGTCCTTTGTCGAGGAGCACAAGGCGTGGGGGCCACGGGTGAACGGCCACCGAGGCGAGATCCACCAGATCCTCCTCCGCCATGCCCTTGCTCGCGGGATCGACATCCGGCTCGGGCACAATATCGTCAACTACTTTGAGGACGAGGACTCGGCCGGCGTCGAGACCAGCACCGGCGACAAGTTCACCGCCGACCTGGTTCTAGCTGCCGAGGGCGTGCGATCCCGAGGCCGGAAACTGGTCCTGGGATTCGAGGACAAGCCCCAGCCGTCTGGCTATGCGGTCTTCCGAACCTGGTATCCGTCCGACGGGCTGTTGAAGAACGAGGTGACCAAGCACCTTGTCGCAAACGGCGACTCGCACAACGGCTGGATCGGGCAGGACGTGCATTTTCTGGCCGCGGCTATCAAAGATGGCAAGGAAATGAGCTGGGTCTGCACGCACAAGGACGAGGGCGGCATCGAGGAGAGCTGGCAGTTCCCCGGCGACAAGGCCGACGTCTTCCGCGTGCTAGAGGGCTGGGACCCCGTCGTCCTCGCGCTCGTCGAGGCCACGCCGCCGGACCGCTTGTTCGATTATAAGCTCGTCTTCCGCGACCCACTGCCCACCTTCACGTCGCCCAAGGCCCGGACCGTGCTGATCGGCGACGCCGCGCATCCGTTCCTGCCGACGTCGATCCAGGGCGCAAGCCAGGCCATGGAGGACGGGGTGGTCATGGCCGCCTGCTTGGACAAGGCCGGCGGGAGGGAGTGGGTGCAGGAGGCCGTGATGGTGTGGCAGAGCATTCGGTATGAGCGGGTGCATAAGATCCAGGCGACGGGGGTCACGACGAGGGAGCAGTGGCACAAGGCGGACTGGGACGCGATATGGAAGAACCCCGAGTCGATGCACTTGCAGAGGGAGGCGTGGATTCTAGACTTTGATGCCGAGGCGGATGCGTATGCTTCCTACGAGAAGGTGTTGGGGGAGTTGGCGGGCAAGGCATGATGGAGAGAGAGAGAGAGAGGTATTTGCCTGTTTTCCAGTTGATGGGCGGACGTGGCTGCATTGATCAAACACCGTATATACCTGTAGGTAGGTATCTAAGGGGAGTGAGTGATTTCGAACCTGCATGGAGATGAGGTTGAGTTAGACACACCTGAGTCCACAAAGGTATCCCAAGACCAGCCAGGGTTTTGTTGTTGGTTTAGCTCCCCTGGACTTCCATGTAGGTAAGTGTATTTGAGCAAGTCCTCAATGTCTGAAATCGCCAGGCAGTTGATCTCACCCTAGTTGCTATTGCCCAGCCTGGTTCCTATATGGTGTAGACTTGGCTGAGCTGCTGAAATCAACTCAATACTTTGTTATCATCCAGCCTATATGTGTATCAGATCATGGCATCACTAGGTACCTAGTCGCTTCAAATCATAATTAATAACGTGGAAGGGTAAAAGCAAGAAATCAATTTTCAACATAAGGCAAGACGGCAGGGAAGCTTTATTACAGCTACCTGGTAGTTGTTGCTGTCTTTATTGACTTTTAGCCCTTGCAAACTTTCAAACGATTTGAACTGGGAACTTGAATCACCACCCCCTATGTCCACTCAAGCTAGTAGGTAACTACTAGCTAGGCAATCAACTAAGCCATCTTCAGATCACCACGTCGACCGGCTGGGGTGCACCGATTTCGCCCGACTACCTAATTAGAGCTCGCTGGCAGCCAACTTCTCCCTCAGCAGTCTGCAAATAAGTTCCGGATCAGGGCCCTTGCCACCCGCATCAAAGATATCCTGGCGTGTGATGACAATGGGCTTGGCATTAGGGGCCTTGGCCAGAACGGCCTCCTTGACAGCCTTGATGTGGTCCTCGGGCAGACCACCGCCGAAGATGAGGGCTAGCGGCACCTTGCGGTCGGCCACAGCCGTCTCCGCGTTGCTGCCGAGCTTGGAGGACGGGTTTGTATCAATGGTGCCGGAGAATATCAACGGCAGCTCGGCCAACGCTGCTTCGAGGGTGAGGCAGATGTGGACCACTGAGGCCTGGGGTTAGAGCGAGGGCACTCTTAATTATACGGTACGGTACTTTTGCGCCGGTAGAAAGGCAACAGTGGGACAAGGCCAAGAAGAGGTGAGTAACATACCGTCATACTCGGGCTGGAGCTTGGTACGGATGTCTTGGGCAACCTGAGAGTTGTTTCCAAAGCTAGCAATGGGGATCGAGGCAGCCATTTTAGTTGGTTAGAATAGTGCGAGTAGTTAAGTAGGTATGCTTGAAACTTGTGGGCCGAGTTGGGTCTGTTGCTGTATCAAGAAGGATTTGGAGGGACGAAACCTGGAAGGGAGCAGCCTCGACGCGCCTTTATACTAGAAGTCAAATGACAGTGAAACAGCCCTCGCAACCATCCCACGTCATGTCTCTGTCGTCGGCTCCGAATTGGTTGTATCTAATGTCTCCGAGTGGTCCCGATGAGCCCGACGAGGAGGGACAATTTTGTTTGTAATTCAAACCGTATGGGTACTTTCATCCCTTCCTTTTTCTCCGGTGCTCGGTGGTGCAGCCACCAAAGGCGCGCAGCTGTGCCTTGAGAAACATGCAAAGGAAACATAGTGCCTGTTTCTGCGCTATGCAGCTTCATGTGCTGATTGGGCTGACTTTCAAACGGGGGCTGTCCGACTGAGGCAATGGGGGCTGGCTAACTCCGTGGCGGCTACCTGACCTTTTAGCAGCGGTCGTGGGGTAATCCGAAAGAAATGGCAAGCCACGTTGGGCAGAGCCCCGCGAAACAAAAGACGGCCTCGGGGCTTTGGCATATCCTGAACTACGGCTGAGTGGGTGTCAATTCCGGCGTCAATGCCGGCCGTGTCTGTGGGTGGTCGAGCCTGGTTTATTATTAGCCTGCCACTGACTTCGGGGCATGGCTGAGGACGACCCCCGTCGGTGGTCGGTGATCGGTGATCAGGGTATTCGTTTCTTTGGGTGAAAAGTGCAGGATTTGATGAAGAGTGATCAAAGGAGAGCCGAGTGGTTTGATGGTTCTGTCTTTTTTCCCCTTTGCTCGGTCCCGACGCGAATCATATGGCCGGTGCTCCGAGTCTGATATCTGGCTTGACGTGTGCGGTGAGCAGAAATTGCCTTATGTACATCCTATCTGGTTTCGTCAAGGGCGCCATCCGGTGGAAGGAAGAACAAACCCGAATTTATGGGTATTGGGGGTTGAACATCATGATGATACCCTTCAAATGATTTGTCTTATTTTTATCTTGCTCTGGAGCAAATTTGGGGAAGAACTACCAGGTAGTCTAGTACCTGGAGAATGTCGGGTCTTGAGAAGTGGAAATGAATCTGAAAATTCAACTTCATTCTAGCAGGTTTATGGCGAAGAGACCAGATAGTATGAAGACTTTGAGTGAGTTGCAGGAAGAGGGTATCATCGGTCTTGGCCTACGGCGACTTGTAAGAGGGCTGGCGGATACCGAAGATCACTTGGGTGCCGTGGCGTTGCAAATCCGTGGGTGGATCAAATTCTCCAGGTGGAAAGCCTCCGATCCTCAAGCCAAAGAGGAAAGACCACACCGAGGGCCAGTCCACAGTCCCTGCAAGGCCCGGGTGCCTTCCTGGTAGATATTGCGTCATCAGAGGAAACTGGCAGGTGCCGTGGCCATTTGATAAAATCAAGCAACTGCCAAATTTGCCTGCGCCAAGTGCCCGGTGCTCGAGTAAATGGAGGAAGGAAGGAAGGAAGGAAAGGGGAGGGAACGCCTGGCCTTTTCAGTTCTGCTTCCCGGTCCTTCGAGTTTTTCATCCTTGATAACTCTTTGAAGCCTTCCCTTACCTTTTCTTGTTGTAAGAAGGCGTTCAAACCTGAGTGTCGCCTAATGACGGTTTCTATTTACGAAACGGACGGTGTCCTGCCTGAGACGTATGCTTACGCCGATAGGATCGATGGGCGAGAGAGTTGATCATAGGATTCACATATCAGGCGACCAGATGGACGATGACGAGGAAGTGTATCAATTCGCGCTCGCGAAGCATACCGTATTGTCGATGGTCACGCATTTCAAGGCACTGACAAAGAAAGGACGAAAGGCTATAGCAGCGCGCACAAGAGGGCCGCCGATCAAATTGACATTTTAACATTGCTATCCAGAAGAATGTTGATTCAGCCATCGAGATGAAGCATCCATGGAGCTCGCTACCCCATCAAATCTATTCCGTCTAAGCTTTGGCCACATCCTCCTCCTTGACTTCTGGCTTCTCCTCCAAAAGAGCCTTGATCTCGGCAAAGGCCTTGAGCACATCCGCGCTCTTCTCCTTCTCCCAATTTCCCTTGGTCTCCGGCCCCAGCCCACCCTTCAGCATGGCCTCGTATAGCTCAGGCCCATGGTCGCCCGCAAACCTCAGCTGCGTCTTCGTCTCGGCCACCTTCAGCCCGACCTTGCCCAGGACGAAGCTGGCATTCTCGGACGCGGACTCGCCGCCCGCTACGCCGTAGCTGACGATGGCGATCGGCTTGCCCTTCCATTCATTTACGAGGTAATCGATGGCGTTCTTGATCGCACCGGGCATGCCGAAGTTGTACTCGGGGGTGACGAGAATGTAGGCTGCGTGCTTCTGGATTTCGGTGCTCCAGGCGATCGTGTGCGGCTTGGAGAAGGTCGCGGAAGAGGGCACCATGGCCGGGATCACCGACTCGTCGTAGATGGGGAGATTGAAGGTTGCGAGGTCGACCGGGGCCAAAACGAGGGACGAAGATGTCGCAGCGGGGAGGAGAGTGTCGTAGACCCAGGCGGCCACTGAGGGACCTACGCGGGGAGTACGGGTGCTTCCGGTGATGATGGCAACAGATTTGGGGTCGGGCGTTGCGGATGCCATATTGGGAAGTTGATGTTGAGTAGGCTGTTTGTGATGTGTATATGTATTGCTTTGGAGGCGTAAGGGATAAGAAGATACTGAGTGAGGTGGTATAAAGCGATGCTGGTAGAGGTGATGATTGTAATGGAATAGACTGCCAGAAGAATAGTGAGTTTGTTTGATATATATATATATGGCTTGGTTCTGCCCAGTCACTCACTCTCTCTGATGCAGAGACTCTCAAAGGCTCGAGGCAGACACGTAAAGCCTGTCTACATTAATAATCCTCGCACCGCGCGCCTCTGCCTCTCTGCCCCATCCATGATGCGGATGGATCCTATATTGGAACACCAACAGCACAACAGGGCGGGCGGTGTGGATCGACTCTGTAGCCTTCGCAGCCACGAACCTGCGTCTAGAGCTAGCGCAAAATACTCAATACCGCTGGCGTATGAAGCTCAGCGGGGGAGGGGGGGGCAGGTCTGCCCGGGCGGTTACCCCTTTTCTTCACAAAGGGAGCCGTACATAGTAGGTCCGCCGTCGGGCGTGGTTTGTCGCGCGCGGGACACCCATTTAAGGGTAAGGCGGTCGAGTAAAAGTGGGTCCCGCGCGGGACGCCACGACGAAGCGGATGATAGAACAACATGAATATCGAGCATGGTAAGCCAGTGCGGGCGGGAAGGATTCGGCAGTCGTGCAATTTATAAGCAGCGGTTACCTCGCCGCAAGATGCCTGTCGCTGTGTCAGCCATGGTCGACAGGTATCAGGGCTGCGGCGGAGCAACTTCTCTCAGCACTTTGCCATCCGCTCCATAACGTTGCTACGATAGTAGGTCGAGTCCGAATATTGGCTGCGTCGCCAAGGTCGATGTGGAAAATATTATGCCAGGCAGCAGCCGTCGGAAACCAAAGCCTCCCAGATAAGGATTGACCGACCGCCTCGCCTTGATCCCGAGCGCTGCGCTGCCAGTGGGGAAACAAAACGAGAATGAGAATGATGTTCAAGTCACGGGAAGGCTAGACGATACTTGTTCAGGTACTGTTTGACTCCGAGGACTTGTGCAAGATCTTAGGAATGGTGTCATGGCGAACGGAAGCAATCATGATACATAGCTCTTATGTTGCGGTACCGGCCATCAATGGCTCTGCTATGATCAATTCACCAGTGTCGGCTGTCCTGCAACCCGTCTCGATTCAGGTTGGACGGTCTGTCAATGGAGCCATTGGAAAAGTCTTTGCTTCCTCATCTTCTTTGGTTTTTGCGTGGGTATACTGGAACATCGCGCAATATCGTTCGGCCGTGTCCATTGTACTCGGGGCTAAATCGCGTGCTTTCATGGGTTGCCAGACAGGGGAGAGCAGCACAAGGCTACAACTATCGTGCCGCTTAGAGTCGATGCCACTGGCCACGGGAACCTCACCGTGAATATCCGACAACCGGACGCGAAATGGGGGATGGGTTGAGCATTCAGCACTGCTATGCTCTAGGCGGCGGTCTAGATAATTTACAGTCCAACGCCTTGCGCCGATAACCTAGACTCTACCTAGTGTCTCTCCCTTCTTCTCGGGGCCGCTCTTATTATGTCGTCCACACGCAGAAGCAACTGCGGAATCGGTTAGCACGGACTTTGGTGGATGATTAGACAGTAAACTTACCTCGGCGGCCTCGCTAGCCGACGAAACCACAGCCTTCTTCAGCTTGTAGCTCTCGATCACACCCATCTCTCGCATGTCAATAATTCCGCCTCCCGGGGTCATCAAGTCCAGTCCGAACGACGACATGCCATCGTAGATAGCCTTGCGCAGACGGGCAACCAGGTCGCCCGAGTCGAGACCGGCATTGTCCGCCAGGATGGTGGGAAGTGCACGGAGGGCAATGGCGAAGGAAGCCACAGCTGTCTGGCGCTTGCCCTCAACCCGAAGCGCAGCATTCTCGACAGCCTTGGCCATGTTCATCTCGGCGCACCCGCCGCCAAGCGTCGTGCGAGGGTCCCGGACCGTCTGTGAGAGAACGGCGAGGGCGTCGTGCAGACTGCGCTCAGCCTCGTCAAGAAGCTGCTCGGATGCTCCGCGGAGCACGATTGTGCAAGCCTGGCCCGCCGCCACGCCGGAGAATCTGATCAGGGAGTCCTCGCCGATGATAACCTCCTCGATCAGATCACAATAGCCAACCTTGACCGACTCGGGGTGATCAAATGTGGAGGCGATCTCGCCGCCGGTGACAAGGGCCAAGCGCTCAATGCCGTCAAAGTCGGCATGCTCGATGGACATGATGCCAGCGTCGGTGAAGAGCTGCTCGGGCCAGTTGTAGATGAGCTGTCTGTTGATGAAGCAGTTGATGCCGTGGGCCTTGATCTTCTCGACCTTGGCCTTCATCTTCTCCTTCTCGGCGCGCTCAATCTCGGCGAGCTTGCCGGTAGAGGCGACCTTGACGCGCGCGCCAAAGATCTTGACCTTGTCAGTGTCCATTGACGTGTTGGCAACCAGAATCTTGGCCTTCTCGAGGCGCTTGGGCTGGTTGACGCCGATCTTCTTGTCGAGAATGAAGCCCTCATCCAGGTATGACTCGCTCAGCTTGCCGCCGGCCTTCTTGATGATCTGGATGTGACTGAGATCGGACGAGCCCTTCAGCCGCAGGACGGCATCACAGGCGAGCTTGGCAAAGTGGTCGCGGTCTTGGGAGAGGACCTTGGAGCTGAGGGTGGTGCGTGCAATGGCGATGAGGTCGGCCTTGAAGGCCTCGGGGTTCTTGCTGTGGTCGACGGCGGAGGCCTCGAGGGCCTTGAGGGCCGCCTGGCTGGCTATCCGGTAGCCTTCGATGATGGTCTGAGGGTGGATCTTCTTGTCGACAAGCTTCTCGGCCTCGCGCAGCAGCTCGGCGGCGAGCACGGCCACCGAGGTGGTGCCATCGCCGACTTCGTCGTCCTGAACCTTGGAGATGTTTACGAGCACCTTGGCGGCCGCGTTGTCGAGCGCAATGGACTTGAGGATGGTGGCGCCGTCATTTGTGACCATGATATCACCAGTGGATCTGGCGCGTGCCGAGTGGTGTAAGTGACTGGTCCGCGACGGCGGGGACGGGGAGAGGGGAAGAGGGGGCGGGACCAGCATACGCAGACTGCAGGATCTTGTCCATGCCCTTGGGGCCGAGTGTGCTCTTTACCAGATCGCCGACAGCGATGGCGCCAACGAACGCGCTGAGGCGGGCATTCTCGCCCTTCTCCTCAGTAGTGCCCTCCTCGAAGATCTGGGTTGGGCTGAATGAAGACTATTTATTCAACGCAGTCAGGAACGATTGTCCAGCAATAGAAAGCCGGAGGGCACGGATGTGGGTGCGGCTACTTGCCATGGCGGGTGGTTGCGTGGGTGCTGGTCAAGGGAGGTGTAGATGCAGCGGTCGGTGGTGGTGGTGGTGGTGGGCAGCTTTTGCAATCAGGCGGCGGCGGGCCCTTCAGTCTTCAGCCAGCAACGAAAGCTTCTCGGGACTTTTTGCGATCAAGCGGCAGAAAACCAGGAGCTCCAGCTCACCGCCTTGTCGACCACAGGTGGCAGCACCTGCGGTTGCGATTCTGCTGGTCGCCTGGCGTGCCTGGGTAGCTGTTGCCCGCTCTATTGCCCCTCCTGTGGGGCTATGTAGGTAGCTGCCTCCGGGCTAAACGGACGGGAAACGGGAGGCGTGGGCTGCCCACCTAATTCCAGGTTGTTGATGCCTGATACTGGATAGGGAGGTACCATGAAAATACAGTACATCCACTCCTTGACGGTTCTATTTCGAGGCCCTTACCTGAGGCTCCAGGGCAGTTTGCTTCCTCACTCATCAGGTCCCGAGGCACCAGGTCAGCGGAGTGGGAAAGAACGGTCTTCTTTCTCCTCTGTCCCCGTTTTCATACCTGACGCACTAAGCTGCCCAAGGCCAGCAAAGACTGATCAAAGCCTTTGTCTGTAATCAAGGTATATACGGTTTTCTGGAGCAGTTTTATCTTCCGGCCTAGATATTGTTCTCGCTCCCTGCTCCCTGGCTAGAAATTCATCCATTCGGCGATTTGCCTCTTGCTTGCACCACCCACAAAGCGGATCTTCCAGCAGTCAGCGGCCCGAATCCAGCCTTTCTAGGCTCCGAAACAGGTACAGAGGTGGGGCCGTTTCTCTTTGTATCTCCTGGTCCTGGTTACTCCCAGCCAGTCAAACCCCACCACGGTCTGCACGCGCACAAAATCTCAAATCCTAACGACGGGGTGGGAAGTGCAGGATTCTCGGTTTGGCGACAGCGCAAAAAAAAAATAGCACACCCACCTCCTCCACCACCAACAACAGCCACGTCAATCCCCCCAGCTGTTCGACAAGGAAAACTGCCCAGCATGGCGCCGTCATACGATACCCTCCGCGATGAGGACCTCGACGAGGATGATTACGACATGGACGAGGTCGACATTTCCGACATCCAAGAGAAATACCAGGTCCAGCTCGAGCAGGGTTACGACACCTTCGTCGTGGTCGACGGCTTGCCAGAGGTCACCGAGGAGCAAAAACCGAAGCTCGTCAAGTTTCTCCTCAAGAAGCTCAACACGGTTGGAAAGACCCGGGAGGATCTGATCTTCATGCCCATGGGCGAGGATGGAAAGTCGCTGAGGTAGGCCGTTGCTCGTGTCCGGGTGCTTTCGTGAATGAACTAGTGGCCCAATCCGATCCGATGCGATCGATCCGGCAGAGCGCGCTGCTGATACGAGCTGCTGTCCTGTAGATTTGCCTTTGTCGAGTACTCGTCCGCCGCCGAGGCTGCCGCCGCCGTGCGCCAGCTCGACCTCGTGGCGCTCGACAAGAAGTACACCCTGCGCGTCAACAAGATGACCGATGTCGACAGATACGGACGTGAGGGCCGCATCGACGAAGAATACACCCCGCCCAAGATCGAGGAGTTCCAGGAGAAGGAGCACCTCCGGTCGTTCCTGCTCGACCCCAGCGGTCGCGGCAGAGACCAGCTGGTCATGTACAGAGGAGAGACTGTGGGCGTCTTCTGGAACAACGAGAAGGACCCGCCCGAGAACATCGTCGACCGCCAGCACTGGACCGAGACCTTTGTGCAGTGGTCGCCCCTGGGCACATACCTCACATCTGTGCACGCGCAAGGTGTTCAGTTCTGGGGTGGCCCGTCGTGGACGAGGCAAAAGCGCTTTGCTCACCCCTTCGTCAACCTCGTTGCCTTTTCCCCCAACGAGAACTACATGGTGACCTGGTCCAACCGCCCCATCTCCATCCCCGACGAGGGACACCCTTCGCTGTCTCTGGACGACGACGGCAAGAACTACATTATCTGGGATATCGAGACATCCAAGCCCCTGCGATCATTTGCTTCGCTCGAGACGCCTGGAGGACCTGCAGTGCCCGGCGCTAGCGACGACGGCAAGAGACAGAAGCTCCCCTGGCCCGCGTTCAAGTGGTCCGCCGACGACAAGTACGTGGCGAGACTGAACCCCGGCTCTTCCATCTCCATCTACGAGCTCCCGAGCATGAGACTCATGGACAAGACGGCGGTAAAGATTGAGGGCGTCGTCGACTTCGATTGGGCGCCGGCGACCCCCGCGAGAGAGGGAATCAAGACATACGAGCAGCTCCTGTGCTTCTGGACACCCGAGATCGGCAGCAACCCGGCCAAGGTCGGCCTGATGAGCATCCCCTCCAAGGAGATTGTACGGACGCTGAACCTGTTCAGCGTGTCTGACGTCAGGCTGCACTGGCAGTCGGATGCCGCATATCTTTGCGTCAAGGTTGATCGCCACTCCAAGTCCAAGAAGTCCCAGGCCACCACGCTGGAGATCTTCCGCATCAAGGAGAAGGGAGTTCCCGTTGAGGTCGTCGACACCATCAAGGACACCGTAATAAACTTCGCCTGGGAGCCCAAGGGTGACAGATTCGTCATTATCAACACCACTGAGCCCGTCGCTGCCACCGCCGTGCCTCCCAAGACCTCCGTTGCCTTCTTCTGCCCCGAGAAGGCCAAGGGTAACGCCATTGGCAACTTTAAGCACCTGAGGACACTGGAGAAGAAGAACAGCAATGCCATCTACTGGTCGCCGAAGGGCCGGTTCGTAGTCATCGCCACCGTCGCCAACCAGCAGAGCTCCGATCTCGACTTCTACGACCTCGACTTCGAGGGCGAGAAGCCCGAGTCTGACAAGGACCTGACCGCAAACCTGCAGATCATGAACACGGCCGACCATTACGGAGTAACCGACATCGAGTGGGACCCATCCGGACGTTTCGTTGCCACCTGGGCATCGTCGTGGAAGCATTCTGTAAGCTATTGCGGTTATGATGCCTGGCAAATGTACATGAAGTGTTGGCTAACAGCTCTGCGAAACAGATGGAGAATGGATACCATCTGTACGACTTCAAGGGCGAGCAGTTGCGTGAGGAGCCGATCGAGAAGTTCAAGCAGTGGGCCTGGAGGCCGCGCCCCCCTACTCTCCTCTCCAAGGAGGAGCAGAAGACGATCCGCAGAAACCTCCGCGAGTACTCGAGAATATTCGAGGTGGAGGACGCGGAGCGCATCAACAGCGCCGATGTCGCAGTTGTGGAGGAGAGACGCCGCCTGCTTGACGAGTGGCTGCAGTGGCGCCGCGAGACCGAGGAGGAGGTGGCCGAGGAGCGCGAGGCTATGGGCCTGCCCCTTGACCCCGTTGCCGAGCTTCTCAAGGCCAAGACCGCCGAGATAGCGCCTGACCAGGAGGAGCAGGTCATTGAGGAGATTATGGAGGAGGTCCTTGACGAGTCGGAGGAGATTGTTGCCTAGACGATAGAAGGGTAGTGGGTAGCTTCGTCTTTTTTTAGTCTGCCTGGCAGGCAAAGACACATTTTCAGCGTATGCCCGATTGTGGCTTTTCTCATCATCGGTTCAAGGACCAGGCCGCGATACAAACCAAAAAAGAAACTGGGCGACTGGTTCAAGTCGGGTGATGTTTTGACACGGGTCTGCTCAAGCTGAGGGCGGGTTGGGTTGCCTTGATCTAGGCGCAATTGTCCAGTTTCGTCCGAGCGGTTAATATGTGGTCTACCACCAAAGGTATCTCGTCCGTGATGGACCGTAAAAATCGGGGTTCTATCAGGGTGGAAAGAGGAGGGAGTCAGTTGTCTTTTGAATCGTTGCTGCTGCGGTGTTCTTGCTGTTCTTGCTGTCATCTGGTATTGACATCTGTTCTTGGTGCCAGATCATATAGCGGGGAATAAACTTACGGTCTATGCCTAACTATGGTTTCGGTGCCCGTGTTACTCTTCTCATAGGCTGCTTGTGACACGAGGGTTAACAGATATGACTTCAACCTCCAGGTATCTCGTGGTCAGCTGGGCCAATTCAAACAAAAAAGATCTACACACGAAGCGAACTCATGTCGATCCGCTTCCAAAAAGGCCCCGACCTACGCAGAGGAGTGGAAGAGTGAAGTCGGCTGAGGAAGTATGTGACAATCTGAGTGGTTAGTACCAGCACGCATATCTAGGTAAATTTAGGTACTTTGTAGAGATACAAAACGACAGGCAGAGCACCGAGAACTTCCCGGCCTGCTGGGGAAAGGGGCGCATTGGTAGAATTCATCAAAAGCATTCCTCATCCCCACAGTATTCTACGAAGCTTAAAGGGATCAGTCCTAAGAAGGGTTGGAGGCAGGAATGATTACTTAGGTACGTCGATGGAGAGTCCAGTTCCCGGAATCACGGGGCAAAGACGAGACGACAAACTCAACACATCAATTTCTAACCGCTTCCATCACTGTGATATGATACAAGACAATAGACATATTTTCAACCCACAAGCCACGTCCATGATCCAACCACTCCATGATATATCCAGAGACTGTTCTAAGTAAGCCCATAAATCCCACAGCCCCAAATCCCAGTGCCAAGTAGTAGTTCTCGGGAAGTTCCAGGGGGTTGTTTGTTCTTTTCTCAACTCGGTGCAACAGTATCCCGGGGAACGCAAACTTGTGCAGAAGCCACCATCACGCATCTTGCGCATCGACTTCTGCAGCTTGCACGCCCTGGGACCCCCTCGTCCCTCGTCGAGGTTGCCCGCCACAAGCTCAGTTCCTCTAGGTAGGACCCGAGAAGCGCGGGGGTCGAACCGCCCGGAGCCCGTGGCCAGGACACCAGATGGCGGCTTGCAATCGGACGAGAGCAATCACCCCGGCGCCATCACACATCTTGTGGAGCGACTTAAAGAGCCTGCCAGGCTCGTCGACACCCGCGTGTAAGTGGCGCCGTTTTCATGGCCCACGAGGCATATGAGCTCTGCTCTGCCTCATGGGTTGCACGAGGTGGGACGGTCAGATCAAGCCTTGTCTTGGTAGCGCTGGAGCCCACCCCCCCTGGTGGGCAAGCTACCAACAGCATGTCTGTCTTCAGTTCCTTTGTTGTGGAGGGTGGCATGGTATTTGGGTGTGCCTCGTGGTGAAACGAGGACTTAACTGGATGCTCCATCCCGAGGGACAAAGCTGGTCATCAACTGTGCCTCTCTTGCGAGAGGACTTGTTTCTTCCGTGGTGACGACCTCTTCATGTGAGAGGTCTGGTGTTTGTTTCTACCCCGTGAAGGGGGTCAACATCCGGTGAGATCTGGCTGTTCAGAGCAGACCAGATGCCAGGATCGCTTGCCACGACCCCGGCATCTGATCTGGGTGAATTTAGACGTCATATCAGCGACTTGTTCACAAAGACATCACCACGGCGGGGATTGGCCCGACGCGGGGTAATATCTCTGGACAAACCGCAAATACAACGGCCAAGGCCCAGCCATCCGGCCTTACACGTACGCAGCTACGTCTCTGCGCTGGCTCTGGTCACCGCATATAAAACGACGTGGCCAGGGGCACACGGTCATTTCATATGCGGAACAAGGTTCCCAGGCGGCACCACGGAGAGGTGCAGAGTCCGATTTCGCTGCCCTTTGTCTGGGGAGATGCGAGGTTTGTGCTTGATGCGGCGAAAGGGGGGGGGATATCGAGGTGCAGGAAGAGAGAAGGGATGGTGCTGATGGGAAAAGCGAACGATCGGCCAGAAGAAGCGGAAAGCCTCGCCATTTAAAAGCTGGATGGAGGTCGCTCGAACCACGCGCGCGTCGCGTCGCTGAAATGCGTCTTTTAGTCGTCATCTTTGGTAAATGGAAAGTGATCAGCCCCCCCTTTCCACCGCGTTAAAGCGGTTTAGTGGACCCAGTTCTTTTCCCGTTGTGAACGACGCTGGTTGGATCAAGATGCCGGCACCTTGAATGCAGCGGGGAACCTGACAGGTCGGGGGCAGGTGGGCGGCACCGACATGTTTTGGCCTTGTTTGCACTTAGCGCACGACGATCGAGTGGAACCGATGAATTAGCATTAGCGGGCGTCGTCCATCCACGGCGCCGGGGACTCGGAGCTGATCACCCCTCGGGAGACGAAGACGCCACCGTTGGATACGGTACCCCCAATTTCCGATGGCGGATTTGGACTTTTGCTTGTGTCTGCTAGGTATCCAACATTCGAACTTGAAGCTGGTGCGAGAGGACCGGCTTGGTTTTTGAACCGTCTCAGCGATGGCGGGAGAAAGGAAAGAAAGGGGGCGCCGAGGGATGATGAGAAGGTGAGCTCTGGGTCTCTGATTGTGACAAGTGAGACACGCTGTTTCTCTTTTCTTTTTCTTTTTTCTTTTTTTCGAGAAAAGAAACCACGTCAAGTTTCGCCAATAACCATCACCTAGGTGGGCCAACAATCTCCCACAGTCCCACCATGGTGTCGTTTGTTCGAACGCGGGCTGATTGCTAGGACAAGAGCGAGGTTGACTGCAGGGTGAGTTCGGGTTGCAGGGCAAGTCGAATGCTAACTCGAGGGTAAGTCAGAAAGAGGCACCAACGTTTCTGACTATCGATCAGAAAGTGGAATTGATGTTCCACTCCCCCGCCAGCCATTGTAACCTCCGCGTTGTCTCTTTGCAGGAAACACATCACAAGTCTGCCTCTCGGCCGGCATCCCGCATGGGGCACGGCACGGGAGACTTCCTTCTGTGGCCGTCGCCAACCTCGACGTATCAGGGGGCGCGTCCTAGGGCTCTGCCCTGCCGATTTTGTGTGCAAATATCTCCCCTCTTGATCCGCAATAGATTTGTTCTCGTAGCTTCGCTCACGCTGAGGTACCTCAAGCCGGAAACCCCGACTGGCACCAACACCACCTGCTCCCCCGACAGCAACGTTGAGCTTTGCGAGTAGACAAAACCAGCTGTACTCACAGACTTTGGCATGGCCCCCGCATACGTGACCCAGGTTTTTGAGCCCAAGGCCCCCCCGAAACGAAAGCGAATATCGATTCGGGATCGAAAACTCCAAGGGGCAGAGGATGTCAACACCAGGATGATGGTCTCCGAGCAGTTGCGGAGAGGACGTGGATCTGGGATCCAGCGGCCCACAGAGGCGAGCATAAAGCAACCTCCGAGTATGGGTAGCTCTCATGACGACGAGCGATTCCAGAGAGGGGATTCCGAAGCAAGGAAGCTTTGGAGAAAAGCAGAGATCCAGAAATACGCCGCGGATGAAGCAAGAGATAAAAGAGATCATCCTGAACGCGCAGCATCCATGGACATGGAATGGGTATGTTGGGTTGAACGGATGTCCCCATGTTTAGAAGCTGATATCCTAGTCTAGAAGAAAAGGCAAACCTATGTTCAACATCCAACACCGCCAGCTTCTTCGCCGCCAGTATATTCACCACAACGAGAACGAGGACCATCACATTCGGCCTTCAAAGGAACGACCTCTTCACGAAGCATTGATTCGCACCCGAGGAAATATGATGGCTCAGGCCATCAGTCTGGCAGTCTTCGACGTGCAGCTCATTGTGGTGAAGGCCTGGCAGATACAGCATGCAAAGAAGATCCGCGGCTCGAGATGGCGGAAATCTTGAAGCAGCAGATGACACTTTTCGAGCAGCAGCAGATATTGGGAGCGACACTTGCTTCGATAACCGAGGCGACATTTGCTTCGATTACGGAGGCTTTGGCTTCTCAGCAGAGTATGCGAAGAATGGAAGAGATGTTCAGAGAGGCACGCGATTGGCATCTCAAAGCCAGAAACCAAAGACTGCCGGTAGGTCACATCTGGACGCAAATTATGTGCCGAGCTAACCTTGGTCTTCAAGCCCAGCATGGCGGCAGCCGTGGTGCCCCGGCCGATGCCACGATCAGAAGCGGTCCTCGAGGTTAATGAACGGCCACCAGCTGTGCTCCAATCAACACTGCGACAACAGCCCAAGAACGCAACCGCGGCATCAGCGTCGCATGGGATGACGCTTCGCAAGAAGATGCCACAGGCAGAACTAGTCTTGCCTAGCATTGAAAAGATTGAAGAGGACTGGGGGGACCGTGAAGAGCCCACTGCACTGGATCTGGTGGTTTCCGATATTGTGGGCGAGAGCGAACGCGAGCTAGTTGACGATGTCGCATCCAGTTCCGCCAAGGCCAACATCAAGATAGAACGAATCCAGGAGGAGGACAGCAGAAAAGACGAGGACAATGACGCCGAGCATGAAGAGGACGCCGAGGAGGGTAACGACGACGAGTATGAGCAGGAGAGCGCGGCAGTCCCTGTCCCCGTCGGGATGAAAAGAAAGGCAGATGGTCAAGCGACGGGGCCACCTCGGCTCAAGAAGCAGACATATCATAATATTGGGAAACGGATTAGCACAAGCGAAATTCCGAATCCCTTCCTCGAGAAGGCTGAGGAGGAGTTGCGGAAACGGCAGCGTCGTCTTGGGGCAACGGGCGCAAGGAGCCGGGTCCATCGTCGGTAAAGGGAGGGACTGGAGATATCGACATGTCCATGTCTTACCGCAGCAAAGTCCCATGGTGCGTTGGAATCCGATGGCGTGGAGTGACTGCTAGGTGGGGTGTGCAATCAGCGAGTTTGTACGTAGTACGTCGTTATGCGGAGTGTGCATGTTCGATATTGCCAACCTGGTCCCTTAACCTGGTGCACAAGGAAGGCGCGAGTTGTCACGCTGACCCTAACCCTTTGAACGGCCATGATCCACCATCGGATTTCAACGAGGTTCGGAATGGCCAGTCTGTCACATGTGCAAGCTGGAAGCCCATCCAAACATCCGAGGTCAGACCTGACTCGAGTCGACAACAGGCCCAGATTCGAGAACTGTTGGATGGCAAATGGGCGAATGCCCGTCAGATTGTCGAGTCGTTCCCCTGAAACTCACCCCCATCGCGTCCTCCCCCTGTTCGATGGTCCCTTCCCGAGGCGAAGGTCCCTGCTGGTCGCCTCGAACGGGAGTGCAAGAGTGGGAGAGTGGTTGCATTGGTCGACTTTGGTTGCATTTGCCATTCGTCGCCTTCGCCTTGTCGCACCAAAGGCTAACTGGACGTGGAGACTGGAGCAGCTGCCGCGGCTGGCTTGGCGCGCTTGGCTCTTTTCATGCAGCGCCACTGCACCCCAACAAAAGTCTCCCGTAACAGCTTTCCCAACAGATCAGAAAGCCCCACCCGACGGACGACCTGCATTGGACCCGCGCCGTTCAAGGGATTTGGAAATCGCGCCGCTGCCAATGGTGTTTTCCCAAGGTTCTGACTCTGCTTGACATAGGATGGGCAGCCTGCTTCTCACGATTTCCATCCCAAAGCGCGCCATTGGTGTTTTTGCATGTTTGAACAACGAACGACCTGATGGAGAAGAATTTTTTCTGTTGTTTGGAAATTTGTCTTTTTTTCCTCATGACCCCGCCCCCGCAGTCCACTCCCGCCTGGGCAAAAAGAAGATCCATGTTCGATTCCGATCCTGGGCAGGCGGGTGGGTGGAACCCCGCTGAGAGAGCTGAGAGCTGATACGGGTTATCTGAATCTGATAACGAAAACGCCTCCGTTTCGTCCGAGAGATGATGCACAACTCGTCGTCCTCCAGATTCACATATCAACGCCTACACTCTTCTTTTATCTGGTATTGGCACCAAGGGTGACGGAACAAACCACCACCAGATGATGAAATCGTGTTGCCCGAGCTGGAAAAGCTCAACAACTGCAGCTACCAATGGGGCCAGATGATGCGCAGAAGAGAATGTAGAACGACGATCATCTAGATCCAGCGACCTAGCTTCCGACTTGTCCCTTCACATTTTATTCGTCCCGACGCGGGTCTACGCTATATTTGAGGCAGCCGCAAAACCACCAATCAGCCGGGCCACGGCAGATGACAAAACAGCGTTGTACCCGTACCTCACCACATTCTCAGCTGGATCACTGCAATATCTCCCACGCCCACTTCCAAGCCATGGTCTCACCTCCAACGCCCGGCTGGCATGTGAGTTGTCGCCATTGTCCAATGCACAGCAGAGATAGGGGCGGGGCGGTGAGCCCGCAGCCAGTTGAGACAGTGCACCTCTCAGCCAACAGAGTAGGTAGTATACATTGGATCTCCCCTCATCTGCAGGCAAGGTGCCTGTACGTAGGTAGTGCAGCGAGGTGTGGTTTCGAGTTCACCCGTACGGCCTTCTCGTTTCTGGGGCCAGGGCGCCTCCTCGATTCAGACCGGAAACATGGCGGGGAATTGGACGAAGGCAAAAGGTCGAGTGGGCGTCTCCAGTTCGCTGAAGCCGCCGTCAAAATCTCGACCGGTCTGAGACGGTCCATGACACGAACTCAAAGCAAAGGACGCAGAGGCAAGTAATGCCATACTACACGTGTACACCATTAAACTGCAATGGGATTCTTCCTTCACCGTTGAAAACCTCAGGTCCTCACTCCTCACTGTGGTATCGTATAAATTAAAGTTCCGGATCGTTTGTGTGTCTTGTAGCTTGAACCTTACACCAGAGCACTTGAATTCACTACCTACGGTTTTCTGCCTCTTTCCGCGGCGGGACGTGCCCAGTAACAGCATCTGCAGCGTGGCAGCGGCGAGCAAGTCGGGTCCCAACAAATCAACGCCAATCGACCCACGCCCTTGGACAGTTGACAGGGACAGGGACGACCACCACGAAATTTCCGGGGGCGCCTCTGTACTCGAGCACAAAAAAATCAAAACGCTTTTCAACTCTATTACCCTCCTCCCCGCCCTCCCTTCCTCCCACACTCTTGTGTGACCGAACAGTTCAACCCCGGAAGAGACGAGCGAGTGCTAAGACGACGCCACAATCCCATCCGGTCTCCATCTGTCGTGCCTGGTACTTGGGTCCTTCGTTCCCGTCCCACACTTGACACCGTCGGCTCTGAACGCTTCCATCCCCATCCCCATCCCCCCGTCTCCAAAGCAAACGCAATTGACTGTTGTTTACCATTGCAACGACCTCATCATGGCTTCCACCACCTCCAGCCTGCCGGCTGCCAGAAACCCCGTCCTCAGGAGGGCGCTGAGCTCGACCCACGAGTCCGACTCGGCTCCCTCGACGGCCGATGCCTCGCCCATCCACTCTCCCCGTCCTTCGTCGTCGTCCACGTCGCTCTCCTCGATGGCCTCGGAAGCCGAGCAGCAGGACGTCAAGGCCAGCTATGGCAAGCTCATCGACACGTATGGCAACGAGTTCGAGGTCCCCGACTTCACCATTAAGGACATCCGCGACGCCATCCCCAAGCACTGCTTCGAGCGCTCCTACGTCAAGAGCATGAGCTATGTCTTCCGCGACATGTTCCTCCTCGCCACCACCTTCCTCCTCTTCCACAACTACAACACCCCCGAGGTCATCCCCTCCACCCCGGTGCGCGCTGCCCTGTGGGGCGTGTATGCCTTCGCCCAGGGTCTGTTCGGCACTGGCCTCTGGGTTCTTGCCCACGAGTGCGGCCACGGCGCCTTCTCGCCCTCGCGGAGGTTCAACAACATCGTCGGCTGGGTCCTCCACTCGTCGCTCCTGGTTCCCTACTTCAGCTGGCAGATCAGCCACGGCAAGCACCACAAGGCCACCGGCAACATGGAGCGCGATATGGTCTTCGTCCCGCGCACCCGGGAGCAGTTCGCCTCGCGCGTCGGCCGCCTCGTGCACGAGATCTCGGAGCTCACCGAGGAGACGCCCATCTACACCCTGATCCACCTGCTCGGCCAGCAGCTGATCGGATGGCCCAACTACCTGCTCACCAACGTGACGGGCCACAACTACCACGAGAGACAGCGCGAGGGCCGTGGCAAGGGCAAGCACAACGGCCGTGGCGGCGGTGTTAACCACTTCTACCCCAGCAGCCCCTTGTACGAGGCGCGTGATGCCCCCTACATCATCATGAGCGACATCGGTATCGCCATCACCGCCTGCGCGCTCTTTTATCTCGGACAGCGGTTCGGCTGGTCCAACATGGCTGTCTGGTACTTCCTGCCATACCTCTGGGTTAACCACTGGCTCGGTAAGTCTAGCCCAGCCCCCTCCACCGCCAGCTTTCTTCTTTCTGGGCGGGACGAGCAGGAGTGCTAACAGACGACTTACCTAGTTGCCATCACCTTCCTGCAGCACACCGACCCCTCGCTCCCTCACTACACGGCTGAGCACTGGAACTATGTCCGTGGTTGCGCCGCCACCATCGATCGCGAGTTCGGCTTCATCGGCCGCCACCTGCTCCACGGAATCATCGAGACCCACGTCCTGCACCACTACGTCAGCAGCATCCCCTTCTACAACGCCGACGAGGCCACCGAGGCCATCAAGCCCATCATGGGCAGGCACTACCGCTCCGACACCCGCGAGGGCCCCGTCGGTTTCATCAAGGCCATGTGGAAGAGCGCGAGATGGTGCCAGTGGGTCGAGCCCACCGAGGGCGCCCAGGGTGCTGGCCAAGGTGTTCTCTTCTTCCGCAACCAAAACGGCCTGGGTACCAAGCCGGCCAAGATCCCTGCGCCTTCGCAGTAAATGAGTGAGCGTCGATGCAGCACACGCGGGTGCTATGGTTCGATACGAGACCTTTGCTGCCGTGGGACCGGAACCCTTATTTCCCCCGCCCGCCCCAGCTCACATGGCCGAACGGTCGTCTGCCCTCGCTGCCCCGATTAATGAACATCTCGAGGCTGTTGGGGTCCGCGGCTGTTGTCAGCCTTTTTCTCCGATGGGCAGCCATGATAGGAGCTGTCGGTATGTGGGAGGGCAGCTTGCAGCCAATGTGTTGGATCTATCGCAGGAGTTTTTGAGGGAGAAAAGTTAATTTCTTTTCGTTGATCTTCAAGATGGAATGCATGAGATGAGAGAAAGGAGAGAGAAAGTAGAGACTTTTGGCTTGATAGAGAGACTATTAGAGACAAATGGATAGCCCTTGCCGTCGGATCTACCAAATCATCAAAGCTGGGAGGGAAGAGAAGGAAAAAGAGTGCAGCGGGGGTGGGTAGAACGGATATCTGGGGTAGATTGGGTAAGGGCGTGCAAACCTGCTGGCAAGCGGTTGGCCTAGTCGTCGACGTAGAGTCGCATTGTTAGAACACGAATGAATTTGAACGGACTTTTGACAACCTCGCTTCTCCGCTGGGATATGGTGCGACGTTATACATGTCTGTCTGGAGCTGTCATGGTCTACTGACCTCGCTGCCATGGGGTCCGTGACGCATCATATCATCCCTGGTGGTCACGGTCGGTGCGGAGAAGACAGCGAGATCCATGGATGGTGACGCTGCGGCGGGCCAATTGGCGTGTTCTGGATCCTTCCCCCCTCCCTCAATGTCGAATGCAACTGCGCAGCCAAATACTCGCTTTGGAACGAACGCGCGGCGGGCGACCCACCACAATGATGTATAATCAAGATTTGAGAGCTTCCATCGTGATGTGTGAGGCTTGGTGTGTAGGAGTTAGTCGGTTTGTTATACCACCTTCTGATGTTTTTCTGTTTTGAAACAATTCGGAGGGTTTGATGTTGGGAGGTTTAGTTTTGTTTTAAACCGACTCTTCGAAGGGGCGAGGGCTCGCTACAGACGGAAACAATCCTTTGTGGTGGTGAGAGGGGCGAGTTGTTTTGGTTGGTTGATTGGTTGGTTGGTTGCCTGGTGGTGGGGTGCCAGCGAAAGGGGAAACCGCGGGCGGCCGGGGTGGTCAGGTCAGGTCACAGGGGCATTGAGGGTTGGTTTCGTTGACGTCAGGATCGTGGTTGGGTGTATCGATCGGAAATATGAACGGTGGAGGGTTGCGTTGTATAGTATGGCTTGATGATGGAATGAGGGAATCTGATAGTCGAAGATTGTTGTGGACGGGAGGAAGCGGAGTTGTTGATAGGCTACGAGTTGAATAGTTTGGAGTTTTTATTCATGTAGCTACCAGGTAGCTGGTTGTGGGCTTTGTGTTGTTTGTTTTCGGGCACACTCCTTCAGCCCGGGCACTCGGTTATACGATTCAGAGAAAAGGGAGAGCCACAACAAAGGATTGGTTGCAAGATAGGTAGGTACCAGGTAATTAGTTATCAGATTGTCATGAGACGAGAGTTTGCCATACACACTATTAACCTGCGGATGTAGCTCCTATTAAACACGAGGTATAATTGCAGCAGTTTCTATAAACCAAGTCTCTGGTTACCTCGCTCGCAACCCGGCCTATTCCCACTCCGAAAGCAAATGCATGGTCCGCCATGCATAAATACCTGACCTTATGTGAGTAGTACTGGGCCATGTGATAGCGTGATATGATGATGTTGCTTTGGCTCTTCTTGCCAGAATAATATTCCGCGAGCCGCGATTCTGGAATCCAGCCGAGACTCCAGGTTCAACCCTTGGGTCAGCTATCAGCATGTGTGGCCTTTACAAGTTAGACCCGGGTTGTGAATAATTGTCTTGTTCATGGCCCGGGGCACTTACCGTCGATGAACAGAATGGCAGTATAAATCGAAATGGGATCCATTTTCACCCAAAAACCAAGCGAATCAGGGCACAAAGGACAAGGTGAAGATCGTCGGGACCCCTTGGCCGCCGTGGAATTCGGCTTGGATCATACTCGTCTGCTTGCTCATGTGGCTCCAAACACCCGATCCGTACTTTCACTCCCAGAACTTGGTAACGGAACCGCATAGCCTGTTTAATCCATCCGACACAAGCTGTGGGGGAGCCCAAAACCCTTGGGCGCAGTCGCTGTCTCAAAATATCAGCCTTGCAGCCCGGCAGAGAGTCCACACTTCTCCATGCAAGACCGCCACTCCCCATCCTCGGGGCTCGCGGTATCATAGACCGCATCAAGGAACGAATCGACGGTGGGGAAGAAAGACTCCTTGCTGCTGCCGTTGGCATTCCACTTGTCCCACGGTACTGGCATCTGCTGAGGAATAGCTGTTGAAGTTATTTCATATGCCGAGGTGTAAGTCTAGGCTTTCATTGTACGGTGGTATGTTCGTCGCCCCATACACTCGTCTTTTCAGGGGGTGTATCATCCGCCCGAGGTGCATGTCAGTACCAGTGCAGACCCGAGAGATCTTGTAGAAGAGAGCTGAATGATATCGCCAGCAATTATCTTGCTCTACTCTGGCGCCCTCCATCACTTGTCTGTGATGGGCAGGCAAATCCTTGAGAAGCCCACCAACTCAGTCTTGTCTTCGCGTCCTTCCCTCTGAACTGACCACCCATGGTGCACTGCCTAGCAATCACCAAACCAAAGGGAAAAAATATAAACATGGCTGGTTCTTGAACCAACTGAGTTGTAGACCACGGCATGTCCATCATCACCAGGCTTTCAGGTGCTGCGCTTCGGCTTTGAGACGGGAAAGCCCTGACCGGTTCTGCAGGTCAAAGTGCCATTCGAATTTCCCACGCCGTCGTCTGTTTGATATATCAGTGGCTAGACTCTCGATAATAGGCAACGCAAGGGAAACAGGCAACCGACCGAGATTAAGAGTGGCATTGTTCGCATTACCGCCGGCGAGGGGCGCGCACGAGCAAGTCAGGAGAGGCGCAGGAATCCATGCGAGCGCGCAATTGACGCAGTAGAGGCTGAATTTGCCACTGGGAGAGCGAGAAGACCGGCGTCAGCTTCGCCCGGGTTTGGGTAGGCAACGCAAAGGTGGAAGTGCGTGGAGAGAAGTAACATGGGCAAGGCCACTCACAGTAGCTCCCACTTCAACTGCGCGGTGGTCTGATCAAGTCCAACGCAGAGATTGAGGTCGAGCTCGTTCGTGTAGAGGATCGCGGCCGTCTCGTCAAGACAGGTCGCACGCACGTCGGTCTTCACGAGCTCGATGTCTTGGCAGGTGTGGGAAAAGTTGCCATAGGCCGTAACGGCAGTGGCAAGGGCAGGGACGGCTGCCACCCAGCGGGAGATAGTAAGAAGTTGCATTTTGCAGAGGTCAACGAGAATGATGCCCTGTAGTTACCGGCTTTGCTAAAGCAGTGAACGAGCGCGATGTGTGGGAGAACAAGCCTTGGAAAATTTGGCAGCGGGCGGGAGGGGGAGAAAGGCATGGTCCTCTGCGTGCCACCTCACGCCCGACGAGAACTGAGGTTCGGATGAAATGGATTGTGAAATCGGTCAGCCTCTCGAACGAACAAAGGCAGTAGAATGGATGGAACAGGGCCAGCACCGGACGACATGTACGCAGTATCTCACCCTCGTCCTGTTTGGCCAGGAACGAGCCTTTTCCGCTGTTGTGATGGAAACTTGAAAGCGTGAGGCTCACATACATACTTACATACATCATCACGGCACGCCCCATTTCCCCTCACCCAGATGCAACACAGAGACTTGGAAATCGCCCGGCAGGCTAAATAAACTGTTCAACCCCCCAGTCGGCTCGCAGTGTCTGGTGCGCGCTGGAAAAAGAAGCCCCGACAGTCCGGCCGAACCGTGGTAGTTGAAGGGAATCGGAAGCTTGTCGCTTGCGCCGGGCATGGCCGTCGATGTCGCCGGTCTCCGGTGGACCTGTGCTACGGGGTTCCCGGTGCGCCGTGCGACGAGCCCCGCCCGCCCGTACGGGTTGTATCATGTCATGCGGGTAACCCGCATCTTCTAGTGTACGTAGTAGGTCGGGTAGGTCAGGTACCGTAGAGTGCACGCGAGTAGCGCGGGAACCAGAGGGATGATTGTGACGACATCCCGCCCGATGTCTACTGGTGTGCTGGGTACGGGAGTGGACAGCAATGCCCCAGGTTCGAGCCAAGGTTCAGGTTATTGGGTTGAGGGTCGCGCGACGATAAGATTGAGATTGAGCACGAAATGCAAAACATGGCGTCGCCCCCAAACCTTTGCAATCGAGATTAGGAGCTCCTCCTCATTTCCCTCGCAACGTCGCGGCATGCGTCCTGATTGGTGGGTTCCACTTGAGTCGAAAATAGATTTTTTTCTCTCGTTCGGCGATGGGGCCATTGCCGGGTTCTCCGCCCGTGGTACGCATCGCCCTCGCATAGACAATGCAATGTGCATTCCGGAAAGTGAACAGCGACGCTGCTCTCCCTGATCTACACCGTACGGATCACAGCGTGCGTTGTGGGAGAGGGAGAGAAGGAGCGTCCCACAGGAGATCCGAGGAGCCAAGGAGGAGGCAGGTGCAACACTTATTGACCAATTGGACAAAGGCTCCGGTGGCTGGTGGCAGGTCCCTGGCGGCGTGCCTGTGCACCAGGGAAGCTCCAAAGCTTCTGCTGCAATGGAAGCTGCCACGCCGCCAGCCACTGTGTTTCTTCCGCCCTTTGCATGTTTCGGGCATCTACCTACCTACACTACAGCCCTGCACCCACGGCACCTTGGATTTGTTTCTGGTTGGGATATCCTGTTTCCATTTCCTCTGGATTGGCTCCTTCCGAGCATCCTACCGCAGTAATCTGGAAGGTAGGTCTATGGAAGGTAGCCTGGAAGCGGCCGAAAACAAGAAACATCAACGCAGCAACCAACCCGTACCCCGGAATGGCGGCGGGCGTCCATGAATCGGGCAGAGTCCAAGATGTACCCTAAGCTGCTGCCGCTGTGTGCAGTGCGCTCGGCATCCATCAATCCTACTCCCGCCTGGCTGCACTCTGCAGGGCTGGCCAAGCTGGAAACTGGGAAATGCCAGAAACAGATAGCCCAGGTCGGTTAAGAGAGAGGGTAGTTGCTACCTCTGCACAGCATGGTCCGCTGGTGGCAGAGATGGTACCTGTTCGCGATCCAACTACCAAAATTGCACTTTGCAGATCCCTGCCGCTTGGTCGGACAATTGCCCGCGAAATGAGCTCAGAAATCTTCTCCAGCGCTTTTACTCCATCCGTCGTCAAGCACCACACCACCGCCCAACACCCAGCAAATAAGGTGGCCCCCTGGCGGAGCGGAGGGCCTTATCAGTCCATCTCGCCTTCTCAGGCTCTCACCGCACACCGCAGGCAGAGCAGGCGTGGGGCGGGACTCACGGACTGGCTCTGGGCTCCTCTTCTTGCCCAGTTTCTAGCTTTCCCTGGCCATGTTTTGCCATCCATCCTTCGCACCTGCAACTGCACCTCGACGCCATCCAAACGCCTTCTCCTCCTCCTTCCACTCGTTAGCCCGCCCCCCGATTCTGTCATTCGTTCGCCGTCGTCCTGTATTCGGCCCAAAAATACACTTTTTCTGTCTGATCTTTTCTTTTGCACATCTGTACATCATCGGTCCAACCGTCACTCGCTCGCAGCATACAAAGTATCCGTCCATCTGATCTCTGGTCCTCTTGCTTCTCTGACGCCGACCGAGAGAGCCGACATTCGCTACACCACAGCCACCACAGCACCACACAGCAAACCACAGCACACCACAGCACACCACAGCATCACAAAAGCGCCCACTGCACGTTACAGCGCATCGTACATATCGCACAATCCATTCGCCAGCAGAACATAGCAGTAATAGCCCATCGATATATATACGACAGATATCCATCCCGGCCATCCGTATTCGACTGTTGGACAGTCGTAATCATAGTAATAAGCCTTCCTACGTACCAAGTATACATAATTGCTTCGTCCAACAACACAAGCGCTACTTTTGGGCCACTCGCTGTCGCTTAAACCTCCCGAGCGGCCGCGTCGTGAGACACCCGGCCTCGAATCAGGGGCGCCTCTAAATCGGTCCCGTCCCCGTCACCTCCAGCCCAACGAATCCCTTGGGGCTGTGAATTCTGCAACCCTTGCTGCCGCCAGCAAGACGGCCTTGGTCCGGTAGCCAGCACCCGGTAATTGCTGCAACAAAAACAAGGACCTCACCCCGGACTCGGACTTTGTCCACCGCGCCATGCAAACATGATGATCTACGAGCGACCAGTTCACGACATCGTCTCCCCCGCCCTGGGCTCTCCGCCGGGCATGACCTCGTCAAAGTCGTCAAAGTCTTCGTCCTTCGACTCGCTGGGCTCCGACGACAACAGCGTCACAGGCGACGCAGCCCACTTCGAGGACATCGGGCTCAACGACGACACCCACCACGACCCCCGAAACCTCTCTGACAAGCACTTGAAGACTGCTCCGAACCCGTACAGCCCCACCTACTCGTCCGACCTCCGAGCTGCCTCCCAGCGACACGTATCGCCTTCGGCGCCCCGACTGCAGTACTCCCGAGACTCGTCGCGAAACCGCCAAAAACGGGACTTCCCCCCGCTCGCCGCAAAGTCACGACCTGCCTTTCCAAACCTGCAAAGCCAGCTCCGCACCATCAATGGACGAGTCGCAAGTCTGGGGCTCCTGCCCGAGCCCTACGCAGGCCCTGTTCCTGCTGCCCGCAGTCTGGGCACCCGATCAGCGCAATCTGTTGCCGGACGGCGCCGAAGCCCTAGCCCGAGCATGAGCATAAGCATGTCGCTCTCGCTAAAGGACCCCAACATGTTGATGAAGCCCCGGAGAAGCAGCTGGCAGTCCAACCGAGAGCGGAAATCAGCCTCCGAGCTCGAGCTGGAATGTGACGAAGACGACGGAGACGATATCCCCGAGGGCCTCGTTCTCGACAACGTTCCCATCTCCCCCAGGCCGCCGCTTGAACGAGCAAGGAGCCAGCCTTGTTCCAAAGCTCCGTCACCAGAGCGCGCGCCCAAGGACAGGATACGGAGTGTAGGGAACGGCACACCGGCCGTGGCAGCGGCACAAGGATCACTCCGATCACCGTCATGGAAGTCGGACACCTCACTGCCGGCGCTCGCGTCCGCTACCTCGAGCGGTATCACGAGTCCTATCGAGTCGAGAACGAAGAGCTGGACCGCTGCCCTCGCAGAGTTGAACGCAGATGCCAAGGCATTGACGGAGAAGTTGGAGGAACACGCAGACGCGATGGACCACCGATCCCAACGCTCCAGTACCGGGTCAATGCCCGTAAGGAAGTCATCAAACAGCCACGACGTCAAGCCGCGAGTGAAGTCCGCTCTTGCCGAGCTACCCCCGCTTCGACGGACGAACATCATGATCGACCCGTTGCCGATTTCCAAGGAGAAGGAAGCTGTCTTGTCACGGACACGCCCCTCGTGGCTGCCACCAAAGGATCCTGCGGAGGAGCGCCGCCATCTGAAGCAGTATCAGAAGATGGTTGCCCAAAGCCTAGAAGCCGACCGCCGTCGCGAGGCGGCAAAGCGCGTCCGATCCGAGTGCCGCGACACCGCGGCCGACAGCCTGATGCAAATCTGGGAGCATGACATCCTCCCGAGGTGGAATGACGCGATCCGTGAGCGTCGAACTCGCGAGCTCTGGTGGCGGGGCATTGCGCCGCGCAGCAGAGGAGCGATCTGGGGTAGAGCCATTGGCAACGACCTGGGCCTGACCGACATGTCGTTCAGGGCTGCCTTAGGTCGCGCTCACGATGCCGAGGCCAGGGCCCAGGCGGGCCGTGGAAGCGCCGAGGACTCGCAAGCTGCGACATGGTTCGAGGCCATCCAGAAGGACGCCGAGGAGAATACCTGGCCAGATCTACGCATTTTCCAGACTGGAGGACCGCTCCACCAGAGCTTGGTAGATGTGCTGAGCGCATATTCCATGTACCGGAGCGACATCGGATATGTGGCGGGCTGCAACGTGAGTTCATCCTGGCATCACAAGAATCTGCATGGAACACAACTAACCTTTTCCCTCCTCCAGTCAATCGCAGCACTGCTGCTCCTGAATCTGCCAACCCCCACAGATGCTTTCATCGCACTAGCCAACGTGCTGAACCGCTCTTTGCCCCTCAGCTTTTACGCATGTGATGCCGGAGCGACTGCCTCGGCGTACAACTTGCTCCTTCAAACCCTCGCGAACAAGTCTCCAGGTCTTCACGACCATATTGTCCAGATGCCAGACCACGACCCACAAATCTATCTTGCCGACATATTCACCAGCTTGTTTACGAGCCATCTCCCGCTAGACGAAGCAGCGCGGCTTTGGGATGTGTACGTCTTCGAGGGAGACGCCATGTTGGTCCGCGCCGGCGTTGCACTCCTTGTTCGAAAGGAGATGTCGCTGCTTGGCACAAAGACCGTTACAGAGGTCAAGGATATCCTCGGCCAAATACCAGGCAGCGGGGATAAAGGCCCACGAGTGCTGGGCAAGAATGGCGAAGAAGACCGATGGATGCGAGCCGTCAAGGAGGCAGGGAAGGCTGGGGTGAGGAGTTGAGGAGAGGGCCTATTGAGTCCCTTTTTTGCAATGGGAGAAGTACATAACACACAGCACACGATGGGAGGATTCAATCCCAATGCGTCCACGAAACATACAGCACATAACATGCGTTGCACATTACACGATATACATACACCATACATACCTGCATGCATGCGTACATATACGCGTATACATGCATCGAGCAAACCAACAAACAACCGGCCAGGCGTTTTTCTTTTTCACGACCTTTTTTGGCTACCTGCAAGGCATCATCCAAGGAAATGGTTTATGACTAAACTGGGTGGCTTGGCTTTTTACTTTTGTTATCTAATTCTTTACACTGGGAAACCAGAACACTTGCCAATCGGAACATTGGCTATTGTTTATAACTTAATCTCTATATCTTATCTCTCGCCACCCGGCGTGGCCTTGAGGTTGGCTGGGTTTGAGGTGGACGGAAATCAGCGGAGGTGCAGGAAGGAAGAGGAGGGAGGGCGGAAAACGACTTCTCGTTTCTGATTTGCTGTCTTTCTTTGGCAAGCTGGCTGGTTTAGTGCCACTACCGCCTCTCGGATTTGCCATGTCCCAGGAAGCTATGGACACGGCAATGGCGAGGGATGTAAAAAGGGGGGGTTTAACATTCTTGGAACTCTGCTTGGAGAAGAAGAGCGAGTGATGTTTTCCTGTCGCTTTTTCTTTTGGGTTGAGTGGCAGTTGAACATATGGCGGACGTTGTGTTGACGTTGTACATACCCTCTATCTTGTGTGTTTGGGGTGTATTTATGATAGACAAGACATGGGCCTCTGCCTCCCTGGGTATCTAGGATTAGGCGTCGTCGTAGTTCATATGTTCGAAAATGAATATCTGTTCATTGTTTACTTACACTCGCTGTCGTGCCGTGTACTTCGTGAACGACTTGTGCTTGTATTGTATAGTGGTGGCCTATGATGCTATGATGATACCAGGTAGCGACAAGAAACTCGGATAGTAACCGGTCCGCACGGTGCCCTCCCTTCTTGGCTTGTCCGAACGAGAACACAGGTCGTCATGACCTCGACATCTTTCAACTCCGGCAGGCCGCTCGTCAAGCGTAAGCCATCTCGGCCATGTAGTCGAGCTACTCGGCTCTCCAAATCCCGGCTTATCACATAAGATAGGTGAGTAGACGAGCTAAGAATACACCGACTCGGGTTCGGTTCCAATCCACGGTGATGCTCCCTCCCTGTTTACTAACCCTCGCTCCCACCATCGATGCCAATGAGACCGCCTGTGATGCATATTCGCCCTTGTTTTGCCGCGTGGCATGAATTTTATGCGATAGTGCAGGAATGCCGAAGTGATGTCTTGTTCGATCGTTTGCGCCCCTTTGTTCCAGTTTTGCCCGTTGTCCGTTGTCCGTCGCCAGAACGCCTTCTTTGCCCCTTTTCTGAACTTCTAAACCATGCATTCCCGTTTTCGTACGCGTTGTTGGCTGGTTGGCCTGCGCTCCAAGTTGCCACTTCCTTTAATGCCCAGGCCATTGGCCAATCCATGCCGAGAACTAAAAGAAAAAAAAAGAAGAAAAAAAAGAGAAAAAGTCCCACCATATCAGTACAACCCATCACACCACGCAATTCAGAGTTCCCAAACCAACTCAACAACCTCATCCATCCCGCCTTCGACCGTTTTGCTACCTTCGTACACATAAACTTGTCTGAAGAACCCGTCTCCTTCCCTCGCCTCCCGCAACTTATAGCTCTTCTTCTCCGCGCCCTCTGTCAACTTCTTTCTCAACGGCCCATAGCTGAAATCGTACTCGTGGCCCGGATGCAGCCACGTGCCCTCGATTTTTTCAAAGTCTACTGTCTTCGTCCCCTCTTTGCCAGGATACAAAGTGATGCTATATCCATTCGTGAGCATCGTGTCCTTGCCCAGCCTCCATCTCTGCAGAAAACAATCTCCACAGACGTCTGTGACGGCCGCCATCTCGGGAACCGGCTCCTTATACCATGATTTCCAGTGATGGACGCTCAAAGGTCTGACGCCACTCTCGTAGAAGCCTGACGCGTCCCCGCGGAAGTCGTGCTGGTAGAGTCCCGAGACGATGGTGAGTTTTGTGCGAGAGTGTGCGTAGACGCAGTCGCGCAGGATGCCATCACCTGTGTTGATCGTGGTGTCCCGGATGCAGGTCTCGGAGTGCGGCTCAAGCGCGCGGGCGAGAGGCATGCTGAGAAAGACTCCGGCGCCGCCAAAGGCCATGAAGCCCCAGAGTTTGACGCTGTCGAAGTCGTCTGAGAGGGCGCCGAGCCAGAAAGGCTTGGAGGCGTCGTAGCGGTGGAGCTCCTGGTCGAGAGGGTAGAGGGCGGGGAAAAACGTGTCGTCGTCGAGGATGCCGAGCCAGCGGGTTGAGGGCGTGGAGAGGGCGAGCAGCTCACGGATGAGCATAAAGTGGTGATGCTCGACGGGGACGGGGCGGGCATCGTCTTTCTCGTGGCTGATGCGCCTTGTAAGCTTCGGGGGGTTGAATGTGGCGAGGACGCCGGCGTGGCGGAAGGACTCTTCAAGGAGGGTGAGATTGAAGTCCGAGTTGGGGTCGTTTGCGTCGATGATAGTGCCAACCAGCCGGGCACCGGTCCCCGACAGCCAATGGGCGAAGGCGGGGATGGAGGAGTGCATGCGATCGTAGCTGGTTGCTACGCCGAAGATGAGGTGGGGATATTGTATCTTTGGGTAGGGTGAGGGAACGTGGAGGGTGAGGGGCTCGCAGGGTTCAATGTCGGCGTGAAGACACGACGTCAGGTTAACTGTTGTAGTGCTAGTGATGAGGGGGCGGGAGATGTTGGCGATGGCATCGCGGTCGACCTTGCCTCGAACGGGCCTCACGCAGCGACGGGAGTAGAGGATGTTGTCCGAGAGGGAGAGCTCCGGGCGGCGAAGGGATTCGATTTCGGAGCTGCATGTGCCCGGCTCTAGACTTGGGCGGTCTGAAGGCGACGAGGCGGTCCCTGGAACCCAGTTGGGTTTTTCTAGGCCCTGCTTGTCCTCCAGTCCGGCGTGAATGATGGACTTCCACTGTATTTGAGAGACATGACGTAGTCTGACGGCCGTGAATAAGAGGACGCCAAGGACGAGGGCGACTAGGACGGGGCAACTCCTTGACACCGCGCGCTGAGAGATGCGCTTCATCTGCATTGCACCACGTCCAGGTGGTGAGCACCACTGGGACTGTGACAAGGCTTGGTCCGAGATAGATCAGATGAACCAACCAGGTTATCGTTTTGGGAGGGAGATATAGTTGAGCCACACCAAGACCGTGGTGGGATGGAACCTGCCGCTTAGCAAAGGACAGCAGCGGAGTCGAGAGGCACGAGCAAACGAAGTCGAGGTTTCATAGAGTGCTGCTTGAGCAGACGGGTTGGGAGGATGGGTCAGGTAGCCTCGGGAGTATGAAATGGTTAATTGTCTGGGCAGAGGGGAAAGGGTAGATGAAGTGCAGAAACATCAACCAACTGCAAGTGAAATCATGCAGGAAGGGACTGACTGGCCACATGAAATGGGAGCCTAGGTCTGTCTACACAGCAGAGGCAGGTACGAGCGATCTGCTGCCGCCACTTGGTACCTTATTCCTTCCTTCCCTCCCTCGTACCTACCTGACCTTACTTGGCCTGCCTGACCTCGTCGCGCATGCATGTACACTCCACCTTCCGGCCGCGTACCTTCCATTACAGGTATGCTGCCATGGTTTTTGTCTTCGAACCTTGAAAACTTCCTGCCGCTCTGTCACATTATGGCTGGATTGGGCAGTGGTTGACCGCCCACTCTCCAGCCAGACGACAAGAAGGTTTGGGGAGCCCGCGTTTCAGCCCACCTCGCCTGTCCACGCAGTGGAGTTTGACCAGGAGGGCATCGAGGTCACCACTGGGTTGCTCCTCCAAATGCCTTGTTCCTGCGAGGTGGGCAGCCCGGAGCAATATGGCTTCCAGGTTGCTGTTGTAGGGAAGAGCTTGATAAAACCCTGACGATCAACCAAAAGTCCAGGCGATCTGCAAGTGACGGTGACAATGTAAGTGGGAGGTTGTGTGTGGAGACGCGGGCTTGGTGGAGCATTCAGAGTTTCTGACTCGTCCCGGCTCCCGAGTTGGCACCTTGGCCTCCTCAAGGCAAAGTTAGCACGACTGGAAGCAGCGGGGCGCACCCCCTCGAAAAGAGATTCGCCCCGTCGGTCTCGACTTCAAGGTCGAGGTGCTTACGTACTGTGTACAGTAGAAGTAGGTAGGGAGAATTCTGGAAACGTCAAAAATGGATGTGGAGGCCGACAAGAAGCACCAAGCATGGAAATCTGCAACGCGATCGGCTGGTTGTGCATCCATGTGCATCCACCCGTGGTGCCTGACTACCAGGTAGGTAGCGATGGGGTGTGCAGATTCATATCGCCAAGAGATGAAAAGCCCGCCGGGACAGATCAATCATCAATCAGCCTAGGTAGCCACGCCCCACGGCACCCATCGCTACCATCTTGGCTTGGCGATACCAACGGTTCGGGAAGGATGCCATTGAATGCACCTCCCAATCCCCATCCCCAACCAACAATAGCCAGCCCAATTGCAAACATCATTTTAGATCCAAGAAAATCTCTGTATCGTCGTGGCCGGCTTTTGATGGCCTGCTCATTGGCATATGTCGTGCATGCAGCCACCAAAGATGAGACAGGGCACAGCCGTTCATCAGAAGGCGGCACGAGAATAGATCAGCTTGTGAGGTGTACGTGTACACGCACAGCCGGTTCCTAGCCCTGATGAGATGCAGTTGCGGCCGGGACCTCTCGTCCAATCGAGCCTAGGGTTGACGATCCACTTAGCCGGAAGAATTGCACTTCATCTGTTTCAAACCCAATTGCCGTCTGGGGAATACTTCCAAGGCCTTGTACCCTTTTCTTTTCCCCGACCGATTCAGCGACTCAGCCCACCCCTTGCTCTTCCCCAGGTCTTGGGTCGTATCTCGGGCTACGCCAAGAGGACGAGAGTCCATCAAGACGGAACATACGCGAGAAGGCTTTCCCACCCGTTCAGACACCAAAACCAGTCATCTGTCAGTATGAGCTTCGAGTGGCACAAAGCAGCTCCCAGGTTCGACACGGAATGGTTCCCGAGACCTGTCTAATAGGTGATTGCATGTAAAACCCCGCAACCGGTTTCGGGAGGATGTCCAAACACTAGCCGAGATGACTTTAGCCAGACGGACGACAGATAGACACTTTATAGAGCTGTCTGTACTTTGTACAGTCCAATGCGGCCGGTTCGCTTGTTAGCGTGCCACCGTATAGAGGGACCGCTGGCTCAGATTGTCCCGCCGGACTATGGTGAAGATACCCCATATCCTCTCTGGTGAACCACCAAAGTGCAAGCGCAAATCTTACTAATCTCTGGCGAAACGACAGCCACTAGGCACATGTGACCGTTGAGTTGCGTGGATAACGGATTCCAATGCAATGACGAGCTTCGTTTTCCTCTTCTTTTTTCCCCTCAAGCACAACTAGCCTCTCACACGTGGTGGATGGCCCGTAGCCTCACAGGGTGTCTGCCGCATCGAGGGCTCAACGCCAACCTGCAGCTCATTAACGCTCAAAAGTAATTTGCCAGGTCGATATGCCCATCGGTTTCCAAGAGCGGGAATAGATTCAGCGCGCCGAAAGCCTGGTCCGCATCCGAATCGAGCGAGCCACCCATGAGCGAGAACTCAGGCGTTCTCGAGAGCGACTCAGTCAAACCCAAGAACGTCGACTCGAAGTCAAAGTCGAGTCGGGGCGTTGGACCTTCAAAATCCATTTGACGCACTCTATCTGGCTTGTAAAGGCTTCTCGTACCCGTACCGGATGGGCTCGCAGTTTGCTGGCAATCAGGTCCTTGTAGCTGGCCACTCTCGTTGTTCTCCCGCGGTTCCCGAGGAATGAACCCAAATAGTTGGGACGAGATCTCAGTCCTCTTCCGGTGCTCCTGGGCTTCCTTTTTCTCTAGATAGTCCAGAGCTGTGGCCAGGAGAGATTTGGCAATGAGGGAATACTGCACAGCATGGGCGTCGGCTTCCGCGAAATATTCCAGGGCGGCGATGGATGAACGGCAGTGTTTCTCGATGACGCGGCCAAACCCGCCCAAAAGGCCAAGGCCAAGCACAAGAGACGACGCAAAGAGCCATGATCTGAGAATAGTTGAGCTGGTGGGGTAGAAGGGCAGGTGATTTGGGCAAGGGCATGGGTGTGACTTACACGATCACGGGCGCTCGACGCGTCATCAGTCTTCCCTCAATGAGGTCTTGAATCGGGTCCACCATCAGACTTGCAGCGTCAATGCAGGCATCGGCAAGCCTGGATTTTCCAGACACCACACCGTCCTTGCCCACTGAAACCGATGATGTCTCTTCCGAGAGTCTCCGGCGCAGCTCGACCATGAGAAATGGGCGCGAGACAAGGATCACGGCATAGTAATACGAGGAAAGGACCTGGCAGACACCATTTACAGCTCCAGGCTGATCCTCCGCCGCTGCCCGCGTCCCATCAATGGCTTCCTTCAGACGCTTCAGCCAGCGCGATGACCAGTCTCGAAGCTCGAGCGATATACCCTCGGTGAGCTGTGGAGAAATCTTGCGCCGCGAGTACACCTCGAGGACAATGCCCTCGGTGATGAGGAAGATCTGTACTGAGGCATTCAGCAGGTCGAACGCCTCTCGGCCGTCCTCGTCTATAGCGCGGTATGACACGGTGCAATCGATGTCGGAAGTAGCTGGCGGGCGGCCCATGGATGTGCTCAGGAACAGATCCACCACCCGCAGGCTCTTCCATATGCGGTCCCTTTGCCGATGTATCTCTGGGCCGAACCTGGAGTTGACCTCTGTTCTGTGAATCCCGATCGAGTACGCTGCTCGCACGGCAATGCCGAAGAAGAGAAATGCGCCGCTGATCTGGCAACTGCTGAGCATGTATAGGGTGATGAGGAGGAAGGCCTGCACGCTGCCGACGCTCAGATTCCCGCTAAGATTTGCAAAGGCGAGATCACGAGCGTAGTCAAAGTACATTTGTGCGACGCTCTCGTCGGATTTCTGGCAGGCAATGGCAAGAACCAGGTAGTTCACGACCGACGTCACATTGACTGTCTTGTCTCGCGGGAGGGCCCGGCCAGTAGCCCATGTCGAGATGTCCTCCAGGAGACGGGCAGTGTCAAAGATGTCAATGAGTCCAGCCGTGGCTTCGAGATACGCCTGGATAGCCGGCTCGATGGCGATCTCGATGGTGGGGGGCTGGCCGCCGCCTGAGCCTCCAAGAAAGGAGGTTCGTGAATAGACATTCTCAAGGGCCGAGTAGCCACTGGTCTCGGGGGCGAAGGCGTTTGCATCTACGCGTGTAGTGACCAGGCGGCGGACCGTCTGGAAGAAGGAGAGGGGCGCACAGTCGCCAATAAAGACCAGCTTCCCCTGGGGGTCGCACAAGAGACGCGCCTCACGTGGGACTTCGGTTTCTTCGTGCTCCTCGGCCGCTGATGCGAAGCGGTGGTCGCTTGGCAGGTGGTGGTGATTGGGATCACCCTGCGATGCTGACGTGGCGAGGGCGGAACTGACGGGGACGGATATGCCCTGGGATGGCGGGCCAGGGGTTTGTGGACGGTCGCCGTTGCCAGATGCAAGTATGGGATTATTAGTAGCAATACCATTTATCTCATGAGCGGGGGACGAGGTGGCCTCATAGTTACGCGTGCCAGCTCGCCGTCGTCGCTGGTGCTGTTGAGCGGTGTAACGGCAGTTCTCAGGCTGCTGACGGCGCGAACAGTAGGTGCAAGGGGCGGTGCCGCTGCACTTGATCTTCCGCGCCTTGCAAATGTCGCAAGCATTCGCCACGCGTGGCCTGATTTGCCGCGATCGGGTTTCCATGTCCCAGATCTCCAGGTTTGGGACGATCGGAGGTACAAAGTCTATCACAACCGGCATCAAGAACACATGGGAAAGAACGGCCTGCACGCCGTGCCCGATCCAGTCAGTTTCTTAGTTCGTTCGCTACCTGGTACCTATAAACGGCGTGGTCCACCAGGACTCTACAAAGTACCACACTAACAGTCCTGCAACGCTGAGCCCTCTTGATGCCCCGTTCTTGCTTATTAACCTGAAAGCTTAGCACGGTGAAAACCAGGCCAACGCCCAGGTTCCATCCACGACTATGTAAGTAGCAATTCATCCATCTCTCGCTCACCACCGGGCGCCACCTCGCAGTCTTTCTCGCATTTCCAATCCCAGCAAAACGCAAGAACCAAGACGAATCTGTACAACACATGCCAGGGTACATGGCATTTCGCAAGTATAATCAAAGCGAAGGCCATCTGCGATGATCCACCAAGGTCGTCGGTGGTAGTAGAGCTCATAGCTCTGGACGGGAACAACCAACAAATTATCAAAGCTGACCAAAGAAAGGCATAACCTGGTCATGTGCGGGCCCGTCCGATGGCGGCCGTCTAGGTCTTCATCGAAAGGCGCAAATCCAAATGGAGTCGGGATGGAATGAAAGGTACCAAGTGGTACCTAAGGCAGAGTTCATCCGAGTCCTACTGTGGCCCAGACTGCAGCTGGAAGGATGGATGGTTTCGCCCCAGTCTCGAAGTCGCGGACAATAAGATGAAAGATTCCAAGTCGACACGGGCTGCAGGCAGGCAGACCCTTGGGCTCAAATACAAATCTTAAACAGGTCTTCCGCATACTGGATGCAGAGCTGGCCCAACTTGCGCACCTCGTCAACGGTGAAGGCTTTGTTCATGTCCTCCGTGTACCCCTTGAGCAACTGATCCATGGTCTTTCTGGCCTGTTTTCCGCTCTTGGTTTTCTTGCCCGGCTTGGGAGAGTCGCCAGCGGTTTCATCCGCAGCGATGCCGGCGCGTGTCTTGTCTCGCAGCTCAGACTGGTTGATGTCGTGTAATATCTTCTTCAGCGTGCTGAAGAGGATCTCGTGGCGGAAGGCGGCGCGGATCTCATCGCGCTGCTGTCGGAGCTCCAGAGCGGTCACATTCTTCTTCAAAAGCTCGAGCTCTTTCTTCACGGTCTCTGCGTGGTTTTCCAGGTTTTTGTTTAGCTTCTTGAGTTGTTTCGTGGTGCCCTTGGGTTTCTTGGCAGTTTTTCTTTTCGAGCGAGCTTCTCCGTCCTGCGCTGCCTCTTCCATCAGCTCGGAGGATGGCGGTGGAGGGCTTAGATCCGAGCTGGAGATTTGCAGCGCCCCGTTGGCTGCGCTGGCTACATGTACGTCGTCGCTGCTGGAGTCAGGATCGAGGATGTTGTTATCAGGATCCTGGATAGCCATGTTGTTGAAGAGGACCGGATCGAGCGCCGAGCTGGGGAATCTCTGGGGGAACTCGGAAACGGAGCTGCTGAGGGGCGTCTCATCTTCGGCGCTGGTTATCTCGGTTGAGTCCTGGTTTTCCTCGCCCGCCCGCTGCTTCGGTGAACAGTGGCTCGTGGAGCGCTTCGAGCGCTTCGAGCGCTTCGCTACTGGTGAAGACTCGGGAGCCGTCCCATCGGTAACGACAAGGCCATCAGGAATGTCGCCAAGGCTCGCCCGCGGCACCTTGCGCTTACGACCGGTCATTGCGACTCGGGAGGGGGCTGGTCAAATCGACTACGTGGCAGTTTGGCGCAGATGTGAGAGGAGAGTTTGTGTGGCCCGGGATTTAGATCATGGAATCGCCCAACTCTAGCAACATGAAGGCAATTGAATATCGAGGCAGAACTGTTTTGGGTGAGGTTGCTTGTTGCGAAAGTGTCCCCAGAGGGAGTGGAATGAACATGAAGTTGGTGTTGTTGAAAACCCCAAAAGATGAGTCACGAGGCGGTCCGGTTATTTATTGTCTGCTGTGCAAAGCAGCAGACGATCTGTTGGGCTTCACTCTCGTCTGAGATTGAATCACTCGGCTCCAAAATGACGGACGGGGCAGAGCATGGGTACCGAATTGAAGATGCCTAATGTAGGTACCTACCTAGAGAGGAGGACAGCGGCTTGAAACCAATGGGCGTTTTTACCGACAAGCACCTTCCTTCCACCCCTATCCTTCCAGGAGAGCAGGCTAGTTATCAGGTAGTGACGGGTTTCTGGGGCGCCATCCCCCCTATAAAAAACCAGCCCCGAAACCTGGCCAGGATAGTAGAGGTACGGTTCTCGGAGCCCATATAGAAATCCGAGCCAAAGGTGATATGGAATTGATATACCTCACGGGGCTGCAAATGATGACAATGTCTGGCCTTTGTTGACATACTTGCCACCGGACAAGACAGAAACCCCAGTAAGCGCTTCAATGCTGATGTTGTTTGTGCCAATTGCGGGCAACTTAAGATTGCTTCTTTATGTATCCGATTGCCTTGGTACGATCAAGCAGCCTCCAGAATTCAAACCACAGCAGTGAGTTAATAAAACCTCACTTCCAGATTCTCTGTATACCTACCAACTCTAGACTTCCTCTGGCGACCAACTACATGTTCCTACCCCCAGGTTCCCACATTAGTACCGTAGCGTAAACCAACATTGACTCGGCGCGTTTGCCCCCACATCCATCCATCATACAAAATAGTTGTTTGACCTCAGTCGTCCTCTATCAAAACAGGCTCTTCCGGTGGCAGCAGCCAGATTGCACGCCCAGCAGCGGTATTTCCACCAACAGGCATTGATATGACCAGCAGCGATCCCGATGTCTCCAACTCTCCAATGAGAGTCCGCCATTCCTGTACCCGTTTATTGATATCATCGAGGGGAAGTGGGAGATGAAACGACCTTTTGTTTTCTTTTTCGTTGTCTTCCGTTGGCCTCATCTTCTCTTTGGCCTCTTTCTTGGGGTTCCCCTTCTTCCGGGTCTTCTTCATTGGGACTCTTTCCTCCTGTGCGCTCTGCTCTCGCGCATCCATGAAGCAGATCCACTTGTCAATCAGCTCAAGAAGGAGACCCTCCGTGGCATCTCTGTACATGAAGTCATGGAACTCCTTCCTTGCCAGGAATGATCTTCTGCTCTGGGAATACTCGAAAGCGGCGTGTTTGGCAACCCAGCGGGGGGGAGTGGCGCCTGAAAGTCTCCATTCCCGGACCACTACGTCCCAAAAGTCCGAATCGTCCCCGGTTTCTGTCAAGGGGCCGATGTGGTTGGCGAAGAAGAGCAATGCCTGGAAGAGAATGATCAAGTTGATCTTGACTGTGTTGCGGAGGTTGTCCTGCATGCCGAGGATGGCGGACGGGGTAACCAGGGCTGCTGCGCACTCGTTATCTCGGCCTTCATTACTCGTGTCTCGGGTGATATTGACGACTGGTTCGTAGCCAGCCATCAGGAAGTCATCAGGATGCCACAAAATCATTTCGGCGGGAGATGTGGGTGTGTCGGTGAGGCATGCGGTCGGGGACTTGGATGTGAGATATCTTCGCCTGGACATCTCAACCCACGCTTGTGGGGGGAACGTCCAAGAGAGGCAATGAATAAAAGAGAGCGAAGAAAAGGGCGAGATGGACGCCGGGAATCTGAAAGTGCTGAACCCATGCTCCGTTGCGCTGCACATGCGATGAATGAGAAGGATATATGAAGCATGAGAAGGCTAATTTGGCTTGTGGAAGAGAACGGCATTTGGAGGCAGTCGATTGCTTCCAGATAATCGTCCCGACGAACGGTCTTGGTGTGGGACAAAAGAAACCAGTTACGTGAGGCTTCGGAGGAAGATGGCCCAAACCAGGTTGCCCTGGGATACCGTGAGTCCCGTCAAATTCTGTTCGGTTGAGATTGGGAGAGAACCTGGAAGTGATAAGGCAAGACAAGGCAGGCACGACTGGCACAGCAGGCGCCTTCCATAACTAGGGGACGTCATGGGTCAAGCTCTGCCTGGAGAAGCACAGTACCTTAGGCGAGTGAGTGAGGTCCGCCCTAGGTACCGTATCTGATACTGGAGCCTATCATGCAAATGAGTTCAACAAAAAGAAAATGGTTTCGCATTAAAATGAGCCCACTCGACATCATGTCCATGGCCTGGAAGCCAGTTGCACCTTGGGAAAGACTGATGGCCTCCGCGGTTAGAAATAACCTGCCCCTTCAGGTGGCAGTCGACGATGCCCTCCTCATCAAGAATGCCGACGATTTTCTTTTTTCTCCCCTCAGGAATACTGGGTAGGTAACATTCCCGCCGTCATGGACCATCTGCATCCTGAATTTTCAAACCCTTGCCTTGCAGGTAATTTCATCGAGAAAGGGGTGCGAAGACAACCTCCATATTCAGCGTTGCTTTCACGGGCCAAGGCCGTGAATGTAATTAATCGATTCATTACTGTTTCTGCCTGGTGCTCAACATGGCGATTTTGATAAGTGATAGTTATTCGCTTTCATGTTCGTAAGGCGTGTTTGGTGTTGATCACGAGACATGTAACACTGTAGGTACCTGGTACCTACCTCAGGTACCTACCTTGCGTGCCTTTCTTCCAGGTTGCCTTCCATGATGTCGTGTAGACCTGCAGGGTCAGGTACATCACCCGAGGTACTGTACCGTATATACTCTCGAAATAGAGATTCACCTGTGGGCCGAATGCACAGGCTCCTGTTAGCCTACCTATGCTACACAACACCGATCCACATTGAAGATGGGCCGTGGCTGCATTTCACACCATCTTTGTGTTATTGTTGGGTGACGGTAGAAACTATCCACATGCGATTTTGGCTGTGGCGCAGATTGAACTGCCAGCCTATGGAGGCTCACCATGGTGTGGGCCAGTTCACAGGTGAATCTCTATTTCGAGAAAATATACGGTAGGTCAGGTACTTTAATTCCCTTACCAGCTGGCAGCTGGTTAGGAAGGATGGAACGTCGTTGTTTTGGTGGACTGTCCCTCGATCTGATAGGATCAGTGAACCTGCCGTGGTTCGTGTGGGTCAGTCCACACCCATCCAATTTGTCTTGGCGGCTCGTGAAATACGGGAACGCTAGAACACTTCTGGGTTGTTCCTGACAGGGGAGCCTGCTGACACCCTGCAGGCAAACGGAAGAATTGGATGTGGATGCAACCCAGCGCCTCATCCGTCCAGTTGGAGCCTCGGGCGTGGAGAAAGCGCTCATCATCCATCCAAGCACTGCCCCCCTTCTCATCTTCAACGCCCCACCGCATTTCAGAGCTCGGATCGGCTAGCTCGGATTATCATTGCCCACACGCATGGACATTTCCCATGAATGTGATGGCTCGTGGGCGCCAAGTCCACGTCCGAGAAGCCCAACATGTCAGCTGCTCCAGATCCAACCACCAACCGCTCACTGCAAGAAACAGAATGTTGGTAAGCAGCAGTGGGCATGCTGCTACCCCAAGCTTTCGACCTGGCCAGGCTGACCTGACCACAATTACAGAATCTCAAGTGGGTACGCCAAATCGCCATTCATTTGCACGACGTCCACGACGGACGACGGACGACGACGACGACGACGACGACGACGACGACGACGACGACGACGACGAATGCTCTTGAAGTTGCCGTTCTGGAAGCTACAAAGCTTTGGACTTCAGACCCTGATGGATTACTGTCTATTACCATCGACCCCTGAATAACACCATGTTGTCCAACATGGGCTCTGCATGGGTAGCTTCGCTGCTGCTCCTGCTCTCCGCCAGCGCGGATGCCGCGTCTTTGAAGGTCGACCTTTCTTCGATAGGTGAGCGGTTCTGCTCTGAGGATCCATCACCCAGCAGCTCGAGAGTACAGCGGATCAAATTGCTGACACAGCAAACAGCTTCGATCAAAGCTGGCGCAAAGGTCGTTGCCCGCAACATGATGGCCTACTACCATGGCGACGAGCCTGGCCAGACGATCGGCATTCTCCCGGGACCGCCGTCAGCCGAGAACCTGAACCAGTACTACTGGTGGGAGGCTGGAGCGATGTGGGGGACCCTGCTAGACTACTGGCATTACACGGGCGATTCGACCTACAATCCAAAGATAACACAGGCAGTCGCCTTCCAGGCTGACGGGCCGACTGGATGGAGGTTTCAGCCGTTGAACTGGACCGCCTCGCTCGGCAATGATGATCAGGGCTTCTGGGGCATGACCGCCTTGCTTGCCGCCGAGCTCAACTTCCCTGACCCGGTTGCGAAGGATGTTCCTGGCTGGCTCGAGATGGCACAGGCTGTCTTTAACGCCCAAGCCCCTCGGTTCACCGACGATTATTGCATGGGCGGTATCCGCTGGCAAGTTTCGAGCTTCAACGGAGGCTATAACTATAAGAACACCATTGCCAACGCCATCTTCTTCAACATGGGCGCCCGCCTCGCCCGCTACACCGATAACAACACATACGCCGATTGGGCTGTGAAGTCGTGGGACTGGATGGCTGGGCTCTCCTACATCGACAAACACTACAATGTTTTTGACGGCGGCGATATCGAGAACAATTGCACCCAAATCCATGATGTTCAGTTCTCGCCCAATGCTGCCGTTCTCATTCAAGGTGCAGCCATGATGTATAACCATGTAAGTTGGATGCCCTTCTTCCGAGCCCCTCGCCCTGTAGATTGACAGCGAGCTGATTGATCTATCCCCAGACCGGCGCCGCCATCTGGAAAACCCGTGTAAACGGCCTCGTGAACCGCACTCTGGATCACTTCTTCCCCAACGGCATCATGGTCGAACGCGCCTGCGAGCTAGAAAGTAAAATGCAATGCAACATCGACCAGCACTCATTCAAAGGCTACATGCACCGCGCCCTCGCTACAGCAGCCTTGGTCGGCCCTCCCGAGCTCCAAACCCTCGTCTTTAAGTACCTCACGTCCTCAACCGCTGGCTGTGTAACGAGCTGTCTCGATGACGGCACGTGCGGTTTCCGGTGGACCATTGGCAAGTACGACAACGACGTCGACGACGGCCCTGCAGGTCAGCAGATGAGCGCCCTCGCTGCACTATCGACCGTGCTGCTCACCCTCGACATCGCGAGCGTCAAGCCGCCAGTCACGAATACCACCGGCGGCACGAGCAAGGGCGACCCCGACGCTGGAAACAACGCGCCGGACGTATTTGCCCCTCTGCCGGTCACGACCGCTGGTAGGGGCGGGGCTGGATTTCTCACGGCTTTCGTGTTGGCTTCTATGATGGGCGCCTTTGTGTGGATGGCTTTCGGATGGTCTGAGGGGAGTCCTTAGGTTACTGTGCCCTGACTGAACTGGGGGCAAATAAGGTGGGTGCTGCGTCGCTTGGTGCGGTGGTCAGAGACCTTTGGAATTCTTGAGACGGGGTTGGGTACATGTTCTCACCGAAGACGCTACAGTCTTGAATACTGTTAGGATTTGGTTGAGGCCGGTGTAGTTAATCGCATGTTACGGCGTTATATGGTGGCATTTTACAAAGATGAAACTTCAGCAAAACTCAGGCACATGGTCTGATATGTGCGTGAACAGTGAATGTTGCACTCAATCGGCGGGGAGATCTCTGTCACAGCATATCTGGCAGGTAACCTCGCCAAAATGGTAAATGGCACGGGAATGGATCTCGCCGTTCGTATCGTCACTTGCGTAAACTACCTGAGCCTTAAGTGGAATGCAAGGAAGGTGGCCCATCTTTCGCATGATCCATAAACAAACTCCAGAGATGGCCGGGGGAAACGTAAGCTCCAAAGAGCCCACCAGGTCCTACAGTTTTGCCCGCTCAAAATAGCAACTAAAAGTCTCTCGTAAGTAAGAAGCAAGGCAGAACAAGCCTGAGAGCGGGTATTAAGAAGAACAGCCCAGGTGCAGATTCAGCTTAGAGTCAAGATGGGGAGTGTTGATGTGCCAAAATTGACCTCAAGGAACAAACTCCATTATTTGAACTCTGGGGATCTGATCATGGGAAAACGAGGATCCCCTTCAAAGAGCGACGACTAAATGCATGGATCGACCGGTCTGAGTGAGCTCCAGCGCCCATCTCGCCGTTCAACGGTATGAAAAGAGGAAAATACTGCTTGCTTCATCTGGGCCATAGCTGAGGCAGACATGAGTCCTCGAAAAGTCAAGCAGGATGCAGAAGGCGAGAAGGTGTTTTTACCGAAATGCCGTAAGAATTATCTCGTTCTCTGAGAAAATGCAAGTTGAACGAATACTCAAAGAGAGAAGGAGCCAGGTTTACTTGTAGTTGTGAGATGACATGGGAGGGTAGTAATCCCCGAGGCGCCGGGCCCTGGAAGGGCGGGTTTGTGGGTGAGAGAATCTCCCGGAGAGATGCCGTGGAGGCTGAAACCTGGTGGGGGAATCCCGTGGCGAGACCCCGAGCTGTGATTGCTGAGACTGATGCCCGCGAGAGAGGTCTTGCGAAGGAGGAGGCAGTGCGGCTTGCAACTGGGCTCTCATGGTTTCCATATCCTTCTTCAATGTCTGTATCATGCTCTCCTGGCTCGTAATCATCTTTCCTTGCTCTGACACCCGCTTCTCCACTTCAGCTTGGTCCAAGGATGTATTGCCCTTGGAGTTGTTCAGACCGAGCTCCAAGGTTCTCACTTTCCGAGCAATGCCGCCGATAGATGAGTGATGGTTGGCCTTTTCAAGTTTATCGATCTTCTTTGTCAATCCATCAAGATTCTTCCTTAATACTGCCGCTTCCTTCGTGTCCTGCTTTTGCTGCTTGCCTTGGACCATACTGTTGGAAGGCAGACCCAGACCCTCGACTTTCTGGAGCCTGATTTCCAGATCCCCCACGCGAGCTTGTAGCTTGCTGTTGTGCTCTTGCACGACACGAATCTTCTTGCGGAGCTTGTCTTCTAGGGTAGTGACTCGAGACTGCTGGCCTTGGACATTCTCAACATTGTCCTCCAGTTCGTTCTGAATAATGTCAATCCGTGACTTCTGAGCCCGAAGGTCAATGTCCAAGGCATCCAAGCGGTTGCCAGCGTTGCTCTGTGCATTCACAAGGGTAGAACCCATGTCTGTCCACATGTCCTTGACCTGGGTGCGAATATACGAGCTGCGGCGATTAAGCCGCCGCTCGATGTCCTCGATGGTCTGCTGCAATACCCGAATATCATCGCGCAAGCGGGGGGCTGCCTCAATTGGCCTGCCGTTGTCGCCTGCACTCGCTAAATCTGGTTGCTCCATCAAGCTCAAGCGGGCCTTCATGTCTGCAATCTCTTCTCCCATCTCCGCAACACGTTCCTCGAGGCCTCCGCTTCTCAGGTCCTGGCTGAAAAGCCAGTCGTTATGCTCGTCCAGCTTCTCTTCGCATTGCAACATGCGATGATTTGCAGACTCCTGGTATTCTTCGAAAGCAGGGGAAGCTCGGCTCAGCACATGCCGCTCATCTTCGGGAAATGAGCTCAACTCGGAAGACAGATCAAGATCCTCCTCGCCACTGTTAAACTCACGAGGGCCGAGCCGTTCTCTGGGTGGTGGGGAACTATCTAGCTGGCGACCGCGAAGATCTTCGAGTGCTTGACGTTTGGGTGGGCGTGTGCTGGAGACGAACGAGGAGCTCCTCTCGATCGTTTTTCGGGCAGGGCGTTCCAGTGAGATGGGTGCAGCCTCCAATTCATGAGCGTGATTTGACGCATCGTCAGACGAGCATAGGTCGATGACCGTCGGAGCTTCCTCCTGCTGGACAGGCGCCGGCTCCTCGTTGTCGGAGATGGAAGGCGGCTGCTCGCACAAGTCCTGTCCAAGATCCATCAAGCCACCGTTTGCCTTCAGCTCGTTCCATGAACGATGCATATCCGCCAGATTCTGCAGCTTTGTTGTCGAGACTCCGGGGTGATTTTTGCCGCGAGATCGCTCGATGCCAATCCATTCGTCAACCAGTCTGGCAGTCTCGTTCGGGGTAGCTGAGTTATGCTGAAGGTATTCTCGTCTGGCAGCAAGAAATATTCCATGGGCTTCTTGTGCGTTCTTGACGTTGAACGGTATACCCTATGCAACTGCTCCCCAGAAGCATTCATGTCCATAGTATTCTCGGAAAAATACCATGGCTCGGAAGATGGCGGCCACATTGTTTTTGACCCGGAGGTTCTTGGATCTCTTGGTATTCACATGAGAATCGGAGACGGACGTCAAGGCGGGATTGAGTAGACCATGGCGAAGCTTTTCCAACGAAGCAGGCGGCGGACCAATCCAGAAACCATCTATCGCCGCCCAGTGGCTACGGCCTTCCTGATACTTTGCCATCGCTTGCGGTGCTGAGTTTCTCCTTCGGTTTATTTTTGCACCTCGATGTCTTCCTTTGGAAGGCATTTAGAACGTGCGTGGCTGACTGGGTGAAGCGGTGGTGAGATTCGACTAGGAGGTTTGTCCCGGATCTCGACTGACGCTTAGCGACGCCTGAACTCTTCGAACTTGAGAGAGTGATGATGAGACGGATGAGATGAACGAAGAAGTGGTGCTGCTCGGTCTCGATGAAGGGGTATAGGGCTTTCAGAGCCTGCCAGAGGGGTGGTCTGGGTCTGAAGAACTGTGGGAAAAGAAACCCTAGAGCTCCATGGAAGGGAATTGAGGGTTTGGGGACTGCGTGTGCAACTGCAGAGACGTGAGAGATGTTGGGAATGAGAGCTGAAGGTGAGGTGAAATTGAGAGTCGGCCACCTAGCGAAACGGCACCTGCCAGGAAGGGAGCAACAGGCACTCAGTGACTTGGTCAACAATGGGAGAAAAAGAAACGAAATTACCATTCATTGCTAGAGCTGGAATAGGAGAGAGTCCAAATGTGTGCCCCTTTTCTTTTCTTTTCTTCTTTTTTCTCAGACAAGGAAAGAAAAAGGAAGTTCCCACGAGCTTTACTTTCTTGGATGCCGGTTTCGTCCCGCGGAACCGTCAGCAATTTGGTGGTTGGAAATCTTATCACTTGTCGAATGTGGGAAGGAGCCTCCAAGCCGGGCATACGCTTGGTGCAGTCAGTTCACGGCTGGATCTCGCTGGCAGGCCGCAATAAAACTTGAAGCAGAAGTTCATTCTCAAGGAAAGAAGATGATGGCTGTGTAAGGTTGCTTGTGTAAGTGCATAACCTGGTTGCGGATGGGAGCACCAATTTGCCAAGTTTCCAGGGCATCCTGTACTTTGGCGCACCCACGCGGCTTGACAACTGGAGATGAAACATTTGTCCTCTTCTTCGAATTTCGTTGCAGTGCCTCGTCTAGGTACACATATAGGCTTTGCGATTTCTGGTTTCAAGCGTGGGTGGGTTTTTGATGAGGTTCTGTCCACGTCGTCGTCAAAAAAGGTCGGGAGGTGGTACGTGCGTCTGTTGTTCAGGGAAGAGGCCAAGGCGGAACATGTTTTTCTTGGGGATGGTGCAGTGCAGCGACCTGTCGCAACCTGTTGCAACCTGGAACTACAGTACTACTTACCTGACACTAAACCGGGAAGAGGAAAGAAACCTAGATATCCATGACAGCGGCGATCGTCAGGGATTCTGATTCCTGCATCCAAGATCAGACCTGGCAGACTGACAGACGACCTTTGATGACGATGCATGCCAGAACAGTGATGGGTCGCACCCTAAGAAGAATACTACGCATGTTGAGTGACGGTGAGTGACGGTCTTGTTCGGGGAAGGAGCCTGCAGAGATTCCATGAGATACACGTGAAGGTCAGGTATAGAGAGCTTGGAAATTGGAGACGACCCGGCGATCTGGTCCATGACAACACGCGACGTCCCACCACGTCGCCTTGCTGCCCGTGTCTAGTGTGGTGCACGCTGTAATTCTCATTTCTGTAAGGCAGGCCATGCATTCGGATAATAGTGCCCGCCTATCACCCGAGTCGCGCAAAGGCTTCCAGGTTTTCACCTGCAACATAGCACTCCCAAACTTTCAGACGTTACACTAGAGTCCGATCCCAGTTCCAGGATCCAGCCCGAGATGCGATTTTTTTTTGGGACGACCTGGTAGCGTGGATCAGGTATGGTACGTAGCGTGGATAGGAGGAACAGTGACGACTTTAGTGCAAGTGCTTGGCTGCCTGGCTGGGATGGAAGAAGCACCTATCCTGTACGGGATACGGCGTGAGCCTGGAAGCGCCACCAAATTGATCGGCTTACTTTATTCACCGCACAGCAGCAGGGCACCCATGCCATGTACACTAAGCAAACCACACTGGCAATTTTCCCGGAGGCAATCTGGAAGAAGTCGTGGAAGGATCTGGGAGCCCTCCCTATGGGGTTCTGTGCGAATTAGGTCGCTGCTTTGAGCCAGGCTCCCGAGCCCCTCCAGGTCTGGACACTGCGAAACGGCAGCGTACCGTACTGTGTAGGTACGGGTTGTGAGGGTGCACTAACCTGGAATGCCGGGTGCACCGTCACTCCCTATAGATGGACCCGACCTGTATTGTGGTGACTCCAAATTTTTGCGGGGACAAACGTCCATCTCGTTGCGTGGCTGTCGTCGTGCCGTTGCGGATCACTGGCGACTACACGTTATAGCACGGATTTTTCAGAATCGCATAATCCGTGGCCCGTAATCGGCACCTTCCCGGTCGTGCTATCAGTCCGTAGCTCCATATGAGCCCGTATCCTGGAAGGAGTCGAGAAGTCGAGCGACCTTACCATGCTTACCTGCCGACAAGCGGGGGCCGAATTGCACTATATTCGCAGGCCGTCTCCCCCGTCGAAAAGAACCATGCCTATAGCGATGTAGCGCATTGTGAAGCGCAGGGCGCCCAGTCAGTCCTCCTGCCCGAAAATATCCTCCACGCCCACAGGTGCCTAGACTACCTGACCGGGTAGTGTAAACCTACCTGGTACCTCTCGTCTGTGCTGCAACCTTACCCGGCCACGTCAGTTTCAACTTCCATTTGGAACCGCGCGCAACGTCGCACTCTCGCGATCCCATCCTTGATATTTGTTTCTGCGTGCTCTGAGTCAGCGAAGGGCAGAGCGGCGAGAGGCGACAGGCGAGAAGCGAAGCGTCAATAGTGCAACGCGCGACGGTTGGCAAAGAGTCATCGCCCGCGACACACCTGGCACCTTATTATGGAAACCAACGCGGATTTCTGCAGAGCTTTATATAATTGCCAGCGTCGAATCCAACGTACAACACCTCCCCCATGCAGTCATCTCAAGCCAGGCCATGCCAGGCCAGGCCCTTCACCGTCAGCAGTCGCTGCAGCCAGCCAATCAGGCATGCATCGCATTCGCAGCAGCAGCAGCAGCAGCAGCAGCCGCACATCATCGCACCACCGCATCCACCTCGACCCTGTCCATCGCATCGGCGGCAGTCGGCACTCGATCCACTCCAGTATCGCTCAGTGGTCTCTGCTCGCATCCGCCAGAAGGACTTGAGCTACTCCAATCGTGGGCTACACAGCAGGATACGCACAGAATATGTGCAGGATACCGGTAGTCCCGTATCTGACTGATCACCGTGTGTGATGTTGACAGTGTTGTCGATCGCACCTTCTCTTATTCCATCAAAGCGTCCAAGGGGATCGAAATTATCAGTCCCCTGCGACCGGTCCTGGATGCGCCCAGTCGGACGCCCCCCACGCCGCTTTTCAGCCTCAGGAACTCCCTGCTTTGTCCTGACGAGCTATCTTGGGCCAATGACGGCAACGCCCTGCCGCACATCCGTCATGCTATCATTTCGCCCGTTTGCTCCGGGCCTGGTTGTTGCCCTCTTCACACCGTGGGCGGTACCTGGGTATCCTGCACGCTCCCTGCCCCTGCGGCCCTGCCTCCCTCGCTCCCTCGCTCCCTGGTACCAACCTTGTTACCAACCTTGCCTGCGCGAATGGGTACTATATGGTGCTAGGCTGGGAGGGTATCGGCCGGTTGGTTGCCTTATTCATGACAACGGCTGGGTGATGCTTGATATTCTGGTTGCCCACAAAACCTGTTTATACACAGCATTCTCTCTCGTGGCTCTCAACCGGACTGCTCTTCTCACACTGTGTACACGATCTCCCTTGCTAGTGGGAACATGTTCCTTCGTGTCTGCATAATGGGCAGCGAGTGGAGTGGTGTCTCCAGAAATGGCGGCCCATCGCATCGGGAGGGAGGAGGAAAGCTCGTGTTCCCTCGTGTAGGGCAGTTCGTGTTTCACAAGCCCATCTATGATTGGGCTCGGTCATTGCTTTTTGTGGGCAAGGCTGCAAGCAGCTCTGACTCCCACCACAAGCCACCTGCAGAGTCCCCTTTTCCAAGGGGCGCTTTTATCGATCACAGTGCAGGATACCTCAGGGAGTGTACAAGTGCAGTGCAGGCTGAGTACACGACAAACAAGTCCTGCCGGCAGGAACCCGTCTCAGCCGTTGACCCCTCGTCAGTATGGCGTTATCCGCCCTCTGTCAGTGGCGGGCACCCTTCCGCTAGTTTTTTCGTGTCACACTCCAGACGGGATGCCTGCCAGGGCACCTTGTTGCCTTCAGTTAGGTCTGCCGTGAGCGTCCACTATCGGCAACAAGATCACTACCCTATTCCCAAGTCGCAACGGTGAAGAGCCCAGGCAGTCAAGTCAGCCTCTTCATTTCGCCCTTGGGTCCTGGGCGTTGTGGGCGTCAAACCGCTGTCTCAGGGATATGCCGGCATCAGGGACTCATGGAGTTGCGGAGTGGCAGTATGGGGTGAGGGTAGCAGTTATCCGTACCCAAAGGTATCTCCTGTCCCGTCTGGGTATGGGATGCGACCCGGCGAGTGCGCAGTCCAGTTATGTTTGTTTGTTGGCCCTCTTCATCCATTCAAGCATGGAGGTTGGCGCCCCTCGTATCCAGTCTGCATATGCCTTGATGGCACCATGGGATCCGCAGCCTTGGCGCCTTACTCGGATCTCTCTTCACACGAGCCTGGTGGTTCCAACTTGCACCCTTCCCTCACGCTCTCTCGTGACACTTTGTTGCAGTTTCGTTCGCTACAGGCCGTTATCTTTCTCTTGTCTCAACCGCGTCAGTCGTTTAGATAGGTTGGATAGTCTCTGCTTTCTGGACTCTTGTTGCTGCATTTTGGTGGCTTTGGCTGCTATGCTTTCGTTCTCTCCGTGATCATGATCACACTTTTATCGCTTATCTTCACCCTGGGGCTTGGTGGAAGACTGGCGCAATCGCTTAGATATGACCCTCAGTTCACAGATCACAACCTCAACCAGAACCAGTCGGCTGTACATCCCCTCGATTACTGGGGCACCTGGGACGGGCATCAATACACCAAGTCCCCCGACAACTGGAGGTTTCCGGTCTACACCCTCTTCCTGGACCGGTTCGTCAACGGGAATCCATCCAACGATAACGCCAACGGGACCTTCTTCGAGCAAGATATCACCAGCACACAGTTACGCCATGGCGGAGACATACAAGGTGTCATCGACAGCCTGGATTATATTCATGGGATGGGCGTCAGAGCAATCTACATCGCGGGCTCTCCTTTTATGAACCAGCCGTGGCAGTCCGACTCATACTCGGTTCGTCAAGCCATTCCACCAGGCGCATGCATTCCATGGACTGACACTCTTTGCAGCCGCTCGACCTTACCCTTCTAGACGCCCATTTCGGAGATATCGCAGAATGGCGTCATGCCGTGGACGAGATCCACGCGCGGGGCATGTATGTCCTGCTCGACAATACCGTTGCAACGTGAGTTTCTCCATCTATCCTCGGGCATGTTTGTCTTGCGCCTGCTAAAAGTCCGACAGCATGGGTGATCTGTTGGGGTTTGAGGGATACCTTAACGAGTCGGCACCGTTCCGTCCAGCAGAGCACAAGGTGGTGTGGAAGTCGCCGAGACGCTATCTCGACTTTGACATCGGAACCGACTACAACGAAACTTGTCATTTCCCGCGCTTTTGGAACGAAACTGGGTACCCGATTGAGAAGGTCTTCATGGACGAGTTCAAAGGATGCTACAACGGCGACTTTGACCAGGTGAGTGCTTCCCACACCCCTCCCTCAACACACTGGAACACAGCCCCTATTACCCCCGTGAAGCGTAACCCCTGGCTTGAGCCCAGTCTCTGATACAGCAACGTAACCAACAGTTCGGCGACACAGAGGCCTTCGGTGTCTATCCGGATTACCGGCGTCAAATCACCAAATTCGCGTCCGTTCAGGATCGACTTCGAGAATGGGTCCCCTCTGTCCGTGAGAAACTGGAGCATTTCTCCTGCATGGTCATCCACATGCTGGACATTGATGGATTTCGATTCGACAAGGCCATTCAAGTAACCCCCGATGCCTCGGGGAATTTCTCTGCTGCGCTTAGAAGATGCGCGCTCCAGGTCGGGAAAGAAAACTTCTTCCTTCCCGGAGAAATCACGGGAGGAAACGACATCGGATCCATCTACCTCGGCCGCGGTCGCCAGCCAGACCAGCGGGTGAAAGATCTCACCGAGGCAGTCAACATGACGGTTGGCGCCGACGATAAGTGGTTCTTGCGCGACAAGGATCAGATTGCACTCGATGCGGCCGCGTTTTCATACTCGGTCTACCGCTTCCTGACCCGCTTTCTCGGCATGGACGGAAACTTGGAAGCTGGATTCGATCTTCCAAAGAACTGGGCCGGTGCTTGGAATTGGATGTTGCTGACGAACGACATGATCAACCCGCACATTGGCAGGATCGACCCGCGACATATGAACGGCGTGACAAACCAGGACGTGTTCAGATGGCCTGGAATCTCGCAGGGAACTGAAAGGATGTTGCTGGGCCAATTTATCACCACGCTTCTCATGCCTGGTATCCCACTCGTGCTGTGGGGAGAGGAGCAGGCCTTCTACGTCTTGGATAACACGGCGGACAACTACATTTTCGGCCGCCAGGCAATGTCACCGTCGCCTGCTTGGTATCTACATGGCTGTTATGCGGGAGCAAGCACGCAGTACTTCAACATGCCGCTCGAGTCGGCGAGGGAGGGATGCAAGGACATCAAGAACTCGTGGGATCACCGGGATCCGTCGCACCCTGTCCGCAACATCCTGAGGTCGCTCTTCCACTTGCGCGAGCACTTTCCAGTTCTCAAAGATGGGCTGGTGGTGACGCAGCTATCGAACCAGACCCACTACGAGTATCTTCCTGGAAGCAACGGCACGGAAACCGAAGTGGGAATCTGGAGTGTGGTGCGGAACGGATACCAGGGGGTTCAAAACCTGGGCAACACAACAGCAGTTTGGCTGGTTTACCACAATGCCAACGACACCAAGAAATACTCGTTCGACTGCAATTCGGTCAACAATTCCTTCTTGTCGCCGTTCAACACGACCGTCACGAAAGTGAAGAATCTGATATTCCCCCACGACACGCTCACCCTGACACGCGGCCCGACCAAGGACAATGGCTGTGCCAAAAGCGTCGAGCTTAGTGCTTTCGAGTTCAGAGCCTACGTCCCCTTCGTCGAGAACGCAATTTTCTTCGTCCCCCCTCCACCCATGATCACCAAATTTGTCCCAGGGCACGACAAGCCGCTCCTGTCGGCTGGCGAAACAACCACGGTCGAAGTGTCGTTTCATGTTTCCGTCGCCATGGATTGCAACAAGTTTACAGGGGCCATCAAGATCAATTCGACAGGAGATGGTGGCGCAACGGCGAAAATTGAGTCGTCGTCATGCGATGACATTACGGGCTCCGAAATCGAACGCGCCAACCTGGTTGGCTCCATTGCGTCCGCATGGAAATGGACAGGCAATATCAGCTTCCCTGATGGCGTCCACAAAATCACCGTCTACAACGCCACGACCAAGGATCTCGGCAGTTTCACCAACTCGATTGACTCGTTCCTCCTCAGGGTGGGCAAGGAGGACAACCCGATTGTGTTTCCCAGCTCGGCAAACTATTCGACCTCGCTCTTGTCCTCGGACGACAGCGGCAAGCTATGGATCTCTCAAACCGCAACCGGCGCAGACATGTGGCGATATTCTCTGAACTGGGGCTCGTCGTGGAGCAACTGGACAGCTTATGCTGCAGGCAATGTGACGCTTGACCCACAGCCCTGGAGCGGCACGAAACAGCAAGAGTGGGAGGGGCACCACGTTCAGGTGCAGTACTTCAGCCGTTTCCTCGGCAGCTCGTCGTTTATGCAGCATAGCGACTCTGGGTTCTCTCGCGTTCGTCGGTTCCCCCATCTCTGGGCCAACGGGCGATTCAATCAGTTTGGTTTCGACGGCGGCTACAAGAACACCCTCCAGCACACGAACGATGGCCAGTGGGAATGGCATTTCATGGACGAGTGGCCGTCCACCGTGCAGCTCAATGTTTGGGGCATGAATCCCGACGGCCAGCCCGACCAGTCCTTCATATATGGCGACATCGACAACGACCGCGTGCTCGATCGGATGCCTCCTTCGGCCATGGTGCCCACCGTCATCAATGTCACGGGTGGCCCCGACTATCCGTATCTTTCCTACCGTTTCGTCCTGCAGGATTCCAACCTGAGATACCAGCTCGTCCCCTCGGGGGACCGGAGGCTCCAGATCCTGTTCTTTGTCCTGATGTGGATCGTGCCCATCATCACCGGCCTGACAGCCGTGTTCTTCTTCATCGGCGCCTTCTACAAGGTCAAGTTCGTCGAAAAGGGTATCAAAAAGCAACCACGCACCATCGCTGGCGTTTTCCACCAGACCAATGCCAAGATGAGGTCGGCGATGAAACCACGGAGTCGGAGAGGGTCTATCGGATCCAATAACTCGGACTTTGGGGACCTCGCTGTCGGACTCTCTGATCTCCCCCCGAAGCGGAGAACCGTGTTGATTGCCACGGTTGAATACAATATCGACGATTGGAAGATCAAGGTCAAGATTGGAGGCCTCGGTGTGATGGCACAGCTGATGGGCAAGGCGCTGGGGCACCAGGACTTGATCTGGGTTGTTCCTTGTGTAGGAGACATCGAATATCCTAACATCCCCGAGGAGAAGGCTGAGCCTATGACCGTGACGATTCTCGATTCACCATACCAGGTCATGGTGTCGTACCACCAGGTCGAGAATATTACTTACGTCCTGCTCGATGCGCCGGTTTTCCGGCAACAGACCAAGGCCGAGCCCTACCCCCCCAGGATGGACAACATTGACTCGGCTATCTACTACTCTACGTGGAATCAGTGCATTGCGCAAACTATCACGAGGTTTCCGGTCGACATCTACCACATCAATGACTACCACGGCGGCGTTGCACCGCTTTACCTGTTGCCAGAAATCACGATCCCCTGCTGTCTGTCGTTGCATAACGCCGAGTTCCAGGGACTCTGGCCTCTTCGAACCCCCGAGGAGCGCAAGGAAGTGTGCGGGGTTTTCAACTTGCCCTCCGACATTGTTCACAACTATGTTCAGTTTGGCTCAGTGTTCAATCTCTTGCATGCCGCTGTCAGTTACCTTCGGGTGCACCAAAATGGTTATGGAGCGGTGGGAGTTTCCAAGAAATATGGAGACAGATCCTTTGCCAGATATCCAAGTAAGTTCCCCCCCTTGCTCCACCCTCTTGCTCTTTTCTTCTTTTTTTCTGTTTCGTTTGGGATTCGCATGAGGCTGACTTTTCCGCGTGTTCAGTTTTCTGGGGCTTGTCTCAGATCGGACAACTCCCTAACCCGGACCCAAGTGACATGGAAGAGTGGGATGCCCACGCAAAGCACGACAAAAACATCCAAATCGATAAGGATTTCGAATCTTCCCGAGGTGACATTCGAAGACAGGCTCAGGAATGGGCCGGGTTGGAGGTGAACCCTTCTGCGGAGCTTTTCGTCTTCGTCGGTCGATGGAGCCAACAGAAGGGCGTGGATCTGATTGCCGACCTGTTCCCTACCATCCTGGAAGAGTACCCCAACACCCAGCTGATCTGCATTGGCCCTACTATCGACTTGTACGGCAAGTTTGCGGCTCTCAAGCTGGGCAAGCTGATGGAGCTGTACCCAACCCGTGTCTTCAGCAAGCCCGAGTTCACGGCCTTGCCAGACTACATCTTCAGCGGAGCCGAGTTCGCTTTGATTCCTTCGAGAGATGAACCCTTTGGACTGGTGGCTGTTGAGTTTGGAAGGAAGGGCGCCCTGGGCGTCGGTGCCAAAGTTGGTGGTCTTGGACAGATGCCCGGATGGTGGTATACCATCGAATCGGCCAGCACGTCGCATTTGCTGAGCCAATTCAAGCAAGCCGTGGTGGCGGCTCTCGAATCGAAGACAGAGGTTCGCGCCAAGATGAGGGCGTGGTCTGGGAAACAGAGATTCCCGGTGGCCCAGTGGCTCGAAGGACTCGAGAAGCTGCAAGGTCGCTCTATCAAGATTCATGACAAGATCAAGATGAAGTCCAAGAGAAGGATTAACCTTAGCTCGTCGAGAGAGCGAGGCCGTTCTCCGCTGAGAAATCTCACCCCGAATCTGACGCCCACGGCGTCCTCATACTTTATTTCCCGGCCCAGCTCGCCGGCTGGAGGCCCGCCAGGGTCGTCTTATGGTAACGGACTCTCCCCTGGGCCCTCCACGGGACGCCCGACGACGCCTGACTTTGCGGGACCCGGATTCCCAAGTTCTGGACTGCACAGCCCTGGCTTCCCGTTCCGCACCCGGCGAGATAGCGACGTAGAGTCCAACTACTCCGACTCAAGCACGCTTGCGCCACCCAGGTTCCTAGGACAGGCAGAATACAGCCCGAACCCTCGGCGTGGGCTGCTCGGGCACGACATCGCGTCCAACAGGCAGAGCATGGCCAGTGTGGTTTCGGTCGACTCGATCGTCGGCGGTCGCACAGACTTCAAGCTGCAGCAGGTTGACCCGTTCTTCACCGACGCCGACGGCAAGTTCATCTCGGCATTCGAGAAGAAGCTGGACGGCCTCAACTCCAAAAACACAATCTCCCAGCTGTGCATTGAGGAATACCTCGTGGACAGCGAGAGGGAGTACTTTGACGGCATGCGCGATGCCAAGCTGGGGACGGGCCATTCGCGCTATGCCTCGACAGCAGGCCTCCTCCCGCCTGGGTCTCGTCCCGGGTCACCCATCGGAAGGGGCTCCAGCGACTCGGGGGCGATGGCCCAGGCCAAGAACGAGATGGACAGGTCAAGACGGGAGGAGTATGGGCTCGGGGAGAATTACATCCCGCCCACGGGGCTCAAGAAGTTTCTGCAAAGACGATTCGGCGAGTGGCCCGTGTACGCCATCTTCCTCACGTTCGGACAGATCATCGCATCGAACTCGTACCAGGTCTCTTTGCTCACCGGCGAGATTGGCCAGTCGGCCAACAAGCTCTACATCGTCGCCTCCATCTACCTCGTCACCTCCATCCTCTGGGGCATCCTGTCCCGGACGACCAAGTCGCTGTACTCGCTCACGCTGCCGTGGTTCTTCTACGGCGTTGCGTTCCTCATGATCGGCATCGCCCCCTTCAGCGACCCGGCTTCACGAACGTGGGTGAACAACGTGGCGACTGGCTTCTACGCGACCGGCTCGTCGAGCGGTGCTATTTTCTTTTCCTTCAACTTCGGTGACGAGGGCGGAGCTCCCGTGTCCACGTGGATCTGGCGCGCCTGTGTTATCCAGGGCATCCAGCAAGCATACACCGTCGTGCTCTGGTTCTGGGGCAGTCTCAACTCGTCGGCAACCGCAGCGGGCTCGGCCGTCGGCACCGTGTCCGCGTTCCCCGTCCTCTTCCCCGTCACGCTCGTTGTTGCCATCCTCCTCTGGTCCTGTGGCATCATCCTCTTCATCGGCCTCCCCGACTACTATCGGCAATCGCCCGACGAGGTCCCGTCGCTCTACACCTCTCTCCTCCGTCGCAAGACCACCCTGTGGTTCTTTGTCGCGGTCATTCTGCAAAACTACTTCCTGTCGTCACTATACGGCCGGAACTGGTTCTACCTCTTCAGCAGCCAGCACTTGCCGATCTGGGGCACGCTGCTGCTGACGGCCTTCTTCTACATTGGCATCTGGAGCTGTTTCCTTGCCTTCTTCGCCGCGGTCAGCAAGCGTCACCCATGGTGGCTTCCCCTCTTTGCGCTCGGCCTCGGCGCGCCTCGCTGGGCTCAGATGTTATGGGGCACGAGCGGGTTCGGCCAATTCCTGCCGTGGGTCGGATCGCCTCTCGGCTCGGCCATTCTGAGCAGGTCCATGTGGCTCTGGCTGGGCCTGTTGGATACGATCCAGAACGCGGGTCTGGGCATGATTCTCATGTTGACGTTGACCAGAATCCACGTGTGCGTGGCTATGCTGGTCGCCCAGGTCATTGGCAGTGTGGCGACGATTGCCGCGAGGGCCACGGCACCCAACGCGGTCGGGCCTGGCGACGTGTTTCCCGACATCTCGGAAGGCGCGGCGATTGCGCTATCTAAGCCGTGGTTCTGGGTTGCACTGATTGCGCAGCTGATTATTTGCGTCGGGTTTTTCAAGTTTTTCAGGAAGGAGCAGATCAGCAAGCCTTGAGGGGATTTCGTATGCTGTCGTTTGTCTTTTTTTTTCTCCCTTCCCTTGGAGGGGTGGGGGTCGGGGGTTGATCTTCTGGTGTTCATGTTTACGGTGCATGAGGCTTTCCTATGTGCGGCATATGACTCGGCTGGTCTTGCATGACCATGTTTGGCTTTTGAGCGTTTTGTCATTTTGTTGAGCGACAGGCGGCTATAGTTTTGGCGCTGGTTTGGTGGATTTGCGAGCAGGTTGTTTGCTCGGTTTGACGACGCTGTTTAACCTCTTTTTTGTTTGGATTTGGGGCCTGTCTCTTGGCCTGCGTTTTGAAGGGGACCACGAGACCCTCGGCGCCGAATAACCTGCCTCTATTATCTTGATTGTGATGTTTAATGTTTTTGATCTAGATAGGATTACGATAGATAGGTACTGTGGACAATGTAGTACCGAGATTGGATATGCAGCAAAAAAAATTATGGACTAGTTTTTTTGTTGTCACATTGTAAAAGACTGGTGTTCATGGATGCTCCCTCGCTCTCCATCGCTCCTTCTCGGTGGTCTTCCAATTTCCATTGTTGTTCCATTGACTGAGACGGATCGTCAGGGGCTTGCTTCCAGGTTGCTTTGGCTTACTCAGGCCTGAACACGCTGAGGTTACCTGGACTGAACGGGTACAACGGAACCTGGAAAGACAGATGGTCCGTGCACTTACAACAGCTACGGCTAAACCGTCGCATCCGCATCGGTCCTGTCCTTGAACCTTGAGGACTGACTGCCCAGGAACGAACGAGCGGATTGATTGAAACGAAGCCGCACCAACTTGACGACAGCACCCCCTCGGCCTGCGAGGTCCACGATACACCAAAAAGCCCATGATATAAGCCGGTCGCGATGGCTTCCACGGGAGACAGCGGCAGCGCGGAGCCGTGGAACAACGAGACCAAGACCAAGTTTGAGGCGTACGTTCGTTCGTTCCCTTGGGGTAGCTGGCTGGTTGCGGGCAATGGAAGCTGACCTGAGGGATTCTTCGGGCGCACACAGGAAGAGCAGGAGCGAGTTCCTCGACCCGTGCCAGGACCTGGCCTCGAGGAGCATCAGGTGTCTGCATCGTAACGACGGCGATCGGTCCATGTGCCAGGACTACTTCCAGTAAGTGGTTCCCTGGTCCCTAGTCGGGATGCACATAGATGATGTACTTGCCCCAAATGTCGCTTGTTGACTGACGATTTGGCTGCTTCTCTCCGTACAGGGCCTATAGGGATTGCAAGAAGCAATGGGTTCGTCTCAACTCCTATCCGCCTCCCCGCCTCCTCATCTCCTCCTCCTCACTTCACTTGTGGGATACACGGGCTGACCTAACCGCGCTGGGTGGAACAGATTGACCGCCGGAGAGAAGAGCGCAGAAAGAACGGCGGATCGCTTTTTTGATGATATGGCAGGAACAACATCAACTCTTCCCCCCCGACTGACCTGACCGGCGCGCGCATGGCACATATGATTGTAGGAGTGGGTGGAGGTGGAAGGGGGGAACGGACTGTTCAGGGCTGTATATTATAATCACACTACATGTACCATTGGCTCTTTTTGGGGGGGTTTTAGGAGTATCTGTTCTTGGGATGAAATGGATAACGTTATTTGTTTTTCGAATGACCACATCGATCAAATTCGGTTCAAATACTACCGTAGAGTCTGTTCTGCCCCAGGATGTGGATATGAAGAACATGGAGTTGCTCGAGAGGGAAATGGCAGATGCAGGAAGAGCTCAGCTCAGCTCAGCTCGTTCCCACGGATGATGTGAAATATGACGCTGATCGCGTGTATCGAGGAAGGGGCGCGCGTCTGTCTGCCCAGAGCCCATGTTACCTGGTAGAATAGTAGGGTGGGGTGGGGTGGCGCCTACTGTGGGTGGCGCACGAGCCACTCTGTACCTACTAACCCGTAAAACCCAAGGTCGATGGAAGGTTCGTGGCGGACAGACATGGACATGACAGACAGAGAGAGCGCCGGGCAGCGCTGCCTGGGCATGTGAAAGATTGGTTCATTCCCTGCGAAGGCCGCCGGTGTATGTATCACTTGGTGCGATCGGCCGGGCTTGCAGGATTTTGGCCGTTGGTACCTGAGCTACCTGACCTAGGTTCACGGGTCTTGAAAAAGTCTCAGAAAAGGTAGGTATCAGGTAATTTACCTGACTTACCTGCACCTGCACCTGCACTGACTACACTGCACGCGAGACAGATTCAATATTTTGGACCGCTCCACCCCACCACCACCACCACCACCACCACCACCACCAACTCCAGGTCTCCATGTAGGTACGGTATTACCTGACCTCAAGTCACCTTCTCGTTCCCTCGACGTTTGGTTGCTGTTTGATCCATTGCCCGCCGCACTCATTACCCCTTTCTTTGCTGGACCACGACAATGTCATATTCCCGGTATGAACCGCCGGCGCTGAAAAACAGCGTCGACGTTCAGCTCCAGACGGCCTTCAATGACGGCAACTGGAACACGGCCGTCCGTCTGGCCGAGAAGCGCTTCAAGGCCCTGAAAGACCCGTATTATGAGGTTAGTTGGCTTGACCAGATTTCCTTGGCTCATTCAAGGCTCGCTTCCCGGTTGATGCTAACGCGCCTCGCTCAGGTCATCAAAATCAGTGCAGAGTCCCAACTGGACGGCACGGCTGAGAAGTGTGCCGTCCTCGTCGCCATCGACAAGCTTGTAAAGGGAAAGACGGTCCCCGACTTCGACACCCTCTCCCTCTATGAGTGGGCATCCGACAGCCTGCTTCACCACATCGACTATGCTCAGACCCTGGGCACCCTTCGCGCCCGCTGGGTCAAGGCGAACCCCAAGAATCCCAATGCGGTGCAGTGCCTGCAGTCGTGCCTGGAGTACTGGGACCTCGTAAATGCCCAGCAAGTATGTGGTTTCCCTCTCCCGTCTTGGTGGCATGTGTGCTCTGCCACGGGTTGCTAACTGTTATATCCTAGATTGCTGCCACCATGGACAGGGCCTTCCCCAATTCTAGTGACCGCAAATACATGTTCTGGAGCATCACTCTGACGTTCCTCCTTTCAGTGAGTCTTATGGACGCCAGACAACCAAGTCCAAAGTTGACATATCCAGATCAGCCCCCAGTGCGTTGAGGCAACTCGGAAGCTCTACAGCCAGCTAGCTCTCAAGCAGCTGGAGCGAGCTGCTGACATTACCGAAACGTCCCCCAAAGTCGAGCCCACAGACAGGGGCCTCCTAACAGAACAGGAGTTCGACCTCTACTACAGGGTCTTGCTTACCCATGGCACCAAGGACGAATTTATTCGCCGGATGCAAAGCCCTCGACTGGGCGCTCTCGCCCAGCTCAAGGAAGGACGCAAGAATTCGTTCTGGGAAGCCCTCGGCGTACTCGAAGGCTGGGGCGAATGGGATCGCATCTTTGATCTCTGCCGTGAGGCACTGAACTTGGGGATAGAAGGTGGCACGCCAACCTTTTTTTCCTGTGATTGGCAGGCGTGGAAGAAATTTGCTGTTGCCGCAAGCAAAGCAAAGAATGATGAAGCGTAAGCACACTCGCTTCAATCCCCCCCCCCCCCCTCCGCCCTCCTCCTCCTCCCCCAGCGCTTGTCTTGCTACATACTAAACTCAATCACAACAGTGCTCTGGCGGAAGTGCAAGGTGTTCTGGACAAGTTCCTCTCGATCAAGGATAAAGCAACCGAGATGTACAAGAAGAACATAAGCCTTACCTTGCTCGAGACGACCTTCCGACTTCCCACATCAACGCTAAGCCCGAACCCCGACCATAAGGGGTCGACGCCCAGGGTTGCTCAGCTGATATTGTTTCTGGTCAACTACTTTGATAAGCTGTCCGCATTTGACGACGTCAAGGACTACGTGGCGCAGCTGACTTTTGAGGAAGCCAAGTTTTTCATGGAACACGCGGTGCCGAACATGCTAGGCGAGGTGTGTTTCTAGTGACGTGCTGAAAAGGCTTTTGGGCAGCCAGCTGACGAGAACCGTGTAAAATTCCAGGAGCCAGAAAGGGTGAAGCAGGTCATACTAAAGGCGCTCGAGTGCAAGCTGCGGTACCTCCTGACCACATGCCCGCAGACGCTCTCCAACCACCCCTCTGTAGTGGACGGCATCGATCAAGACAAGCCCTACCGGTGCCGATTCTGCTCCGAGTTAGCATCGCTCCCATGCGAGCACTGCTTGAAGAAGATTATCGTCGAGGCGTCCGAGACCTACATGGAGATATCTGCCGACTCTGAGCTTGTCGGTCTGATACCCCGGCTGGACAAGGATCCTCGGCTAGACTTGGCGCTCGTCATGGTCAACTCTCTCCTCAAGCTGGGTGGTTTACGGCAGCGGGGTTCTGACGTGGCTCCTTCACCTCTGCGAGACGTCGACTCTGGCCTATTTCTCCAAGCAGTCCTGCTTTTAGACACACAGTTAAAAGAGACGCCTGCGGATATGGGACTGCGACTTCTCCTCGTCCAGCTGTATCTCCTTCTGGGATGCGTCTCGTATGCCCACCAGATCTGGGCCCCTATGGATGTCAAGAGGACAATCCAGGACGCGCTCAGCCCCCTGTTCTTTGACAGGATATCTAGCATATCCCCGGGACTCTTCCTGGGCGGCAAGCCGCTGATGGAACCGCTTCGTCACCACTATAGTCACAGTCTGCGAGATGCCTGTCCACTGAGAATCTGGGATGCCTTCTCGTCCGGAAGCTACAGCAGCATTCTCGAGATGAGTGACTACGATAGCAAACTGCGCAGAAGTTGTACGCTCATGATGACACTGGTGGAGGAGAGGCAAGCCACAAAGTGCTTTGGAGGCAAGATTGAGCTGGAAATCGACGACCTGCCACTTGCTGGTACGTACTTCAATGGGGTTCATTTACCCCCAACCCGCTAACAGCGTCCGAGAAAACATTGTGGACGAAACAATGCTCGTCAACAAGACAGACTACGGATCTTTCACCAATCTCGAAAGCTCCCACGGCCCTCCGATCCAGGACTTTGTCCGACTTGGCCCCGAGCTTTCGGTAAGCATTCCTCATGATATCAGTATCAGGTCCGGATAATTGACACATCAAAAACAGAATGAGCGCGCGCATCTCGGCTTCCTCACTGAGCAGTACCTCGATCTGCTCTCATTCAAGGCCCCGAAGGACTACAAGCCAACGAGGCCCAACGAAGTAGCCCTCAAGGAGCGCAACTACCTCACCGAGCGCCTCGCCCACTTGAACAACTCGCTAACAAACTTCATCCACCAAGCCGAGACCCCATCTCGTCTGACTGGCCCGGAACTGATATATTACACCATCGTCTCGCTTCTGTCTGGTGGGCTTCTTACAGGCCTCATCACCGCCCGCACGGATGCCGTGCCCCAAACTCTTCCGCTCCTGACCTCAGCGATCCGGTCTTCCTTCGCGGGCCTGCGCATAGTCTTCCTAACCTCGAGCAATAGCGTGTCGACCCCGCCAACGGCCGACATCTTTGCGTCCCTCACCGATATGCATACCATGGCGCTCCTGCGCGCCACAGCGCTGGCCATCAAGCACAGCACCGCGTTTATGCTGTCGCTCCACGAGAAGGAGCTCGCGCGCGACCGCAGTGGCAAGACGGCGCTGCACAAGGATATCTTGGTCGAGATGAAGGCGCTGGATCAGCTGGCGGGCAAGGCGCTTGGCGAGATCAAAACGCATGTGCAAAAGCTGAAGACGGCGCTGGGCGAAGGGGGGTGGTTAGATCGCGTGCTCGAGTGGACGTTTGGAGATGAAGGCGGAGAGGATGAGGTTGCCAAGGCGGTCGAGGAGGTTGTGGGCAGCAGGGGAGGTGCAGAGGAGTGGGCTGGGAAGGTGTTGGAGAGCTGGAGGGAGGGGGTTAAGGGCTGGGGGACGGTGAGGTTAGAGTGAGAATGGGAAGCGCGTTGAGCGTTGGGCGTTGAGCGTTGAGCGTTGAGCTGTATTCGTGGAGGTGTGGTGGTGCTGTCGGTCTTGTGGCTTTGATGGCGCCAGTGGCAGGAGTCGATTACTGTTCTAAAAGGGACGTGGGTTCAAAACATGGAGAAAAAAACAATGAAAAGGGGTATATGCGCCGGTCTACGAATCATCATGTCCAGCAACCGGCCGTCCCAACCACCCCCCATGCTATGTCCCAACTGCCCATTCGTGTCAATGTGACTACGCACCATATGCAAGCCATCATCCGTATGGTGACGTCCGCCTGCTCACACGGACGCACATGCGTAAGAGAAACCGCAAAAAGCATGCCGCGAGATAAATTCCAAAGACTCCACATCCCGTTGTAGCCGCTGCACCTGTTATTAACCTGGACCGACGAGCTAAATAGCGAGAAAAGAGCCCAAGGGAGCATTTTGTCGACTCTTTGACCTGGCTAGATGAAGAGCAATAATGGATTCCAAAACAAACCCCGTAATTGTCCAAAGAAAAAGCCTCCCGCGCCTCCATCAAAAATGAAAAGCAGGCATCCATCCATCACGTAACTCCCTACATGTGATGACTCCCGCTGCTTCTCCTCCGGGCCTTCTTGGCCATCAGTTCCTGGCGCTCCTCCCGCAGCGTGACCCACACCCAGAACCAGCTGAAGGTCTCGACGAACATGAAGGTGAAGAAGACACTGTTCTTGAGGGCGTCGCCGCCCCAGCCCGAGGGCGTATACGAGGAACTGTGCGGGGCGTGGGTCGACGGGTGCGCGGCGCGGACGGCGCCACCGCCGCCGCCGCCTTCGCTGTAGAGAGGCGAGGAGGCGCTGAAGAAGAAGGTGTAGAGAGTCAGGCCGAAGGTGAGGGTGAGGCGAAGGGGGGCTGTGTTGTTGTGGTTGTGGTTAGTCTTGGTTTCGTTGGTGGGGGAAGGGTGGGATTATGATGGTTTCGAGAAAGGGGGTTGCTTGGGCTGCATACCTTGGGCGCCCCAGTGGTGGAACAGACTGATTTCGTCGGGGAGACTAAGGGTCACGAGGTCGGAGATGCCCATGATGCCGAGGATGACGCCCAGGAAGGCGAGAGCGGGAGACTGGGTCTCAAAGCTGCGGACATTGGGCTGGTTCGGCGGGGGTTAGCTTGGATTCTCTGGTCTCTTTCTTGTGGCGCGGGAATTCAATAGGAAGGGGTAGAAACGTACCAGGCCCATGGACGAACCCAAGAGATAGACCAGCGCCTGGTCGGCTACCGAGCTCGGGCTGGTCAGGAAGAAGAATCCCAGGGTGATGTGGAAGAGGGAGAGCGACGTCAGGATCGTCTTGGCCGATATGAGCGGCATCGTTGCGTTGTGGTTTCTTGGTTGTGTTGGTGGCAGCGGTAGTCTTGCTTTATCGACAGGCAAATCGTAGTAGGTGCGCAGGTCGAGGCGGCGGCGACGGCGTGTGGCTGTTGATATTTCCAGGGAGAAATGAGTCTTTCGTCGTTGGGTGGGGGAGAACAAGCTGAAATGGTGTCACGTTGTGGCAGAGGGCAGAGCTACCCGGAGCTATGCATGCGTGTCTCCCTCGTGTCGCTAGCGTCGGCTGTCGTCGTCTTCGTCGTTCTTGTTGTTTTTGTGAGACCTCGTCGACATGTTCGGGCTGTTGCGCAGTGAAGGGAATGAATGCCATGGAGCCTGAAGCATCGATCGGAGATTCCTAGGTTGGTTCCCACACCCACAGCGCCTCCATCCCTTGGCTCTCCCGTCCCTTGGCGTCGGTTTCGTCACGCTCCAGTGGGGGCGCTAGTGTAGTGCCCGGGTCGTGGAGTGAACGAGTGAAACGGAGGCTCATTTTAACGGCCCGCGCCCGCAGCTCAGAGCTGCTGCTGCTTCACATGCATTATCGGCCACGTCGTTGCGATAAGCTTCGAGCAATGTCCTTGGGCTAGTCAGGTGAGGTGGGGCAGAGTACCTTGCTTCAGATTCTGAGAGGCAGGCAGGCCAGCTACGGCGGGGTACAGTGATGCCTAGCAGCCGGCTGCCCTCCTCCAGTCAGAGACCGACCTGGTACGTAGGTAGCCTGAAGCTTCTCCCCGCCATGGATGCATAGGGTGCATTGCCGTTCCACTCATACCAGCAGGCACCAGGTACCTTACCTGACCTTACCTTAGCTTGGCGGGGCTGGTGGACAATTTATTCCACGAGAATACGCTCCTCCAGCAATTCCATCAACGCGAAAGTTACAAAATACTAAGGAGACCTGCCTTATGAACTCTCCCTTGGCTTTCACCCGTCTCATGCCTCAAGAGACAGGCAACTTATTTCAGTTAAGTAGAGCAGGAGCAGGAGCAGAGGCAGAGGCAGAGGCAGAGGCAGAGCCAGCCAACCTACCATGGCAGCAGAAGCCGCCGGCGGGGAGCCGTCGCTCGACATTGAGCGGCACCTCAAGTACTGGAAGATGTGCCTGCGGTCGCCTCTCCCCCACGCCTACCTGTCCAACGAGGGCAACCGCATGGCCCTAGCCTACTTTATCATCAACTCCATCAGCATCCTCACCCCGTCGTCACCACCACCACCATCCTCCGACACCGCCGCCGACAAGCCGCCGACACCGCCGCTCATCGGCCCCGAGGAGCGCAGGGCGTTGCGCCAATGGGTCCTCAGCCATCAGCACGCCGCCGGCGGCTTCTGCGGCACCTCGTCGCTTATCTTCCCCCTCCGCGACTATGAAGAATGGGACTTTGAGGCCGGCGCGCCCACACAAGAGCATTCCGGGCTCGCCAACATCGCCGCTACCCTGTTCGCCCTGCAGCTCCTAGCATTGCTGGCCGACGACGAGACCGCCGACAGCGCCTTCAGCGGCGTGGACAGGGTGCGCACGCTGCGGTGGCTGAGGAGACTGCAGCGCGACGACGGCAGCTTTGGCGAGGTGCTGCGCCTGCTGCCTGGCCGTGGATGGTTCATTGGCGGCGGCTACGACATGCGGTACTGCTATATTGCGACGGCGGTGCGCTGGATGCTGAGAGGGCATGTGAAGGCCGGCGAGCCCGGCTGGGTTGACGACTTTGACACCGCCGGGCTGGCTCGTTACATCCTCACCAGTCAGGTACTTGATTGATTATACATACCATGCCTGCGGGTATCACGGGGTATCATGAGGCTGACGGCGGGTGCGGCAGACGTACGACGGCGGGTTTGCCGGGAGCTCCCAAGATGAACCCCATGGTAGGGCCATTCGGTTCCTCGTCCTATAGGGCTTTTCGCTGATACAAAAGCTTTCAGCTGGTTACGCCTACTGCGCCATCGGCGCACTCTCCCTGCTGGATCGACCTCTCGAGAATAGCAAGGCTTCACACCCGAGCGCCATCCTCCACTCGGGCATCCGTGATATGCCGCGGCTAATCCACTGGCTCGCCTCACGGCAATTCGTCTACCTCGAACCTGACACTTCTGCGGATGACGACGACGACGACGATGATGACGATGCCGTCAACTTTCTCCTGCCCAAAACCCTCTCCGACCTCTCTCTTGACGAGAACCTGCACTATGCGGGCTTCAACGGTCGGTGCAACAAGGTGGCCGACACATGCTACTGCTGGTGGGTAGGCGGGGCGCTCGCGAACCTCGGCAGGGAAGAGCTCCTCCCGCGCGGGCCGTCGAGGAGGTTCCTTCTCGAGAAGATGCAGCACCGCATCGGCGGCTTCGGAAAGTATCCCGGCAGCCCGCCGGACTTGTACCACGCATGCTTTGGGCTCGCCATCCTGGCAGTCATGGGCGAGCCGGGTTTGAGTCCGTTTGACAGCTCGCTTGCGGTTCCTGTGGAAACGGTGAGGAGGATTGAGAGGGCCCGGCGGGGCTTGTTGAAGAATGCGAGTGAGGAGAGGAAGGCAGGGACGCTTGGGAGAGAGTTGGTCAACATGGGGTTGGCTCTTTCAGAGAAGACACCCGAGTGGTTGGTAGGTGTAACTGGGGGCGCGTGGTAGGTAGTGAGATGGCTTGAGTGACCCGGGGAATGAAACCCGCGAACATTCGGATGGTCGTCAAATCAGGAGTATGAAGGGCGATCCACTGCCTCTTTGGAAACACTTGGTTGCCTGTCGTGGCTGCGCTGGACGCACTGGCAGAAGCCGAGAAGGGATGGGAACGGCATTAGCCAAGCATATCGAAAGTCCCTGCGGACAAATATTTACATAATATTCATAAAGATCTCTAATCACCAATCTGGCTCTTCTCTATTAAAAACCCGGTCACCTCTCCCAATCATTGTCTGCAGGAAACCCGCCTGCGAGCCAGAATGCGATGATGGCATCAGCGGCCAGCGAACAGGCATTTGGTTCGCTTCGTCAGTGGCAAATACTGCTTGCTCGTGATAAGATATCAGCAAGCCGTCTATGCGTTCAAGATTGCAAGTATGTGTAACGTTATATATGTTCGTGCTATGTTCATGTCTATCATCCACCCATCAAGCAATAGGGATATACATGTGCAAGTAACCAAACTCCACAACAACTGCCTGCTAGAAATAACCTCAACTCCGAGCTCCGGACCAATATATTACACCTGAAGCGCGTGCTTAATGAGCGTCTTGTAGCCCTCGACAGCTGTTTCCAGATCGCTGACCCGCAGCGCCTCGTCATCGCCATGAGCAACTAAGATGGTGCCTGGGCCGTACAGGTAGCTGACGTGATCGCCCTCGAGATGCGGGACATCGGTTCCGTAGTTGGCGACCAGCGTGTCGAATCCTACGGGAAAAAGGTTGGTTAGTTGGTCCACGCTCAATGACGGCCACGGAAGGGAAACATCACTCACCCTCGACATCGCAGTCACACTCGACGGGCCCATACCCCGTGCCCCATTCCAGGCTAAGCGCCTCGTCGTCTGTCTCCTTCAAGATCGTCTCCAGCTTCTCCCTGACAATCGCCCCTCCAGTCGACTGGTTCCCGGCGGCCACACGGACGGCAAACCTTGCGCTGGCCGCCTTGGGAATGACATTGGCCGCTACGCCGCCCTCGATAACACCGATGTTGACCGTCGTGTTGCCGTAGCGCTCGCTGCTCCCAAGATCGGCGTCTAGGAGCTTGACCAGTGCGCGCACGAGCACGTTGGTCGCGCTCTTACCCAGCCAGGGATACCCCGAGTGGCCGGCCTTGCCCTTTGCACGGATGGTGCCGCCCGCGATGCCCTTGTGGCCGCACGCGAGCTTGTTCTCGGTGGGCTCGCCGAAGATGGCGGCGGAGAAGGAGTGGGTGTTTGCGGCAGAGGAGGAGAAGAAGGTCATGCCGTCGCCCGAGACTTCCTCGCCGACGACGAAGAGAAGCATTATGTCGTCGGGAGAGACCGATTCGGACGAGAGGAGCGACTCCACCGCCGTGATTTGCGCTGCCACGCTGCCTTTGGCATCCACGGAGCCGCGCCCGCTGATGAGGGTGTCTGGACCGACGTCGGAGGGCGTGGTGGCCGAGATGTGGTAGGGGATGTAGGGCGGAACAACATCGATGTGGGAGGTAACCAAGACGCGGGCGTGTGGACTGGAAGACTTGCCGGGCCAAGCGAGGACGTTGAAGCGCCCCAAGGCGGAGGAGTTGGCGCCGGATTCGGCAGAGAGGAACTGCTTCTCGGCTGTGTAGCCGTGGGAGGTGAGATAGTCGATTAGGAAGGTCCCGGCTGGTTGCTCGTGGTAGCTGATGGAAGAGAGGGACACAAGGGATTTGTGGAGAGCGAGGAGGGGGTCGCGGTAGGCCGGGGCTGCTGCTCGGAGAGAGCCTGCATCCGCACCGGCTTCGGCACCGGCATCAGCATCGGCGGAGAGCGGGTGCTGCTGTTGGGCGACGGCATATGCCGTGCTTTGCGCGCACAGCATGCCACCCCAAATGAGCAGAGAGCGCGCTGCGATTGTCTTCATGGCTGTGGACGTCTATTGTTTTCTCCGGTTTGGGAGATTCGGAGCCAAGCTGGCTGCTAGGAGATGCCAACGAAAGGGGTCTTGGATTGGGGAAAATGAGGTCATCGCGAAAAGAATTGAGTGCTTACCCCAAAGAGTCCCCTGCCAAGACATGGCATACAGGGGGCCATGCGGGGCAGCAATGACCCATATGACCCCCTGTATGGCGTACGGATCTCACCGACTCTGCTCTGCTGCGTAAGCCGAGGGTTGCCGCTCGCAATCCCATCCGCCCTCCCCCCCATACATCATCAACCCTGAGACGATGAACAACAGAAGTTCTTTCAAAAAGTCACGGCAAACCCAAGTATCGATGACAGGTATATGGCAGAATTAAAGGATATACGAGGCTGGCATTTATCCAGCGCAGAAACATTGCCCTCCTCTTCCTTCCTCACCTTCTTTGGTCGTCGATTTATGACTGACCAACAATAGCAGCCCATCTCTCCGGCATGACTTGGCTAAAGTCAAATTTGCCATCGGCCCCCTTGATGACAGTCCCCTTCTCCGTTACGATGGCGTCGATCAGATCGTTGGGCGTCACGTCAAAAGCCGGGTTCCAGACACCGATCCGCTGGTCGGCAATGGCAACTCTCACCGTCTTGGTCAAGTCCACGGTGCCATCATCGTTCACCACAGCGCCGCTGATTTGCGTCAGCTCCTCGGCCTTGCGCTCCTCGATCTTGATGCCGGCCCCAGACAGGGTCTCGAGATCAATGCTCGTCGTCGGCGCAGCCACCACGAACTTGACGCCGTGATGCCTGGCCAGCACTGCCAGCGAGTATGTGCCAATCTTGTTGGCCGTGTCGCCGTTGCGCACCACACGGTCTGCGCCCACGATGACGGCACCAATGTGCATGCGCTCGCGGTGCAGGGCGAACAGGGCACCGGCCATGCTGTCCGTGATCAGAGTGGCGGGAATCTTCTCAAAGACGAGCTCGAACGACGTCAGCCGGCTCCCCTGGTTGTAGGGGCGCGTCTCGGTGCAGTAGGCGTGCTGGAGCAGCCCCTCGGTGTGGAGAGTACGGATGATGCCGAGGGCTGTGCCGTGGCCCGATGTGGCCAGCGAGCCCGTGTTGCAGTGCGTCAGGATCGAGATCTTGCGGCCTGGGGAGGCGTTGTACTGCTGCTGCAGCCAGGCAGCGCCGTGGGCGCCGATCGACTTGTTGCTCCGGAGGTCCTCCGTGAGGATGGTCTCGGCGGCCTCGATGTAGGCGTTCAGGATGGCCTCCTTGGCCTCGGGGTGGGCTAGCCCTTCGATCTGAGCAGATCTGCTGGCCCGCTTGAGAAGGGAGATGGCATTGGAGAGGTCCACGGCTGTCGGCCTGCTTTCCTTGAGGTAGTCCAGGCGCGAGTCAATGTGCGCGATGGTCTCCTCGGGGGTGGTTGCAACTGGGTGCGATGCGCTTGTCAGCCGGCAAGGTCTGTTGGGATAATGTCACCGGTAGGTGGTACCTGGTACTTACTGCAGCTTCCAGAGAAAAGCTCTACGGCATGCGCAAGCGCGGCGACAATGGCGATGGCAGGCGCTCCTTCAAAAGTGTTTAGTTTAGGGCCTGCCCGGTCAAGGTGTGATGGGGTTGGTGCGCAGCTGCAGCCCGTAGCCCGCAGCCCGCAGCCCAGCCTGACCTCTTACTCTCATGGACCTGATGCAGTCAAAGGCCTCTTCACTGGTCGAAACCTCGTCGTAGTGGTGCTCATGCGGGAGCTTCAGCTGGTCGAGCACCAGCAACTTGCCCCGCGAGTATTTGATCGCCTGAAGGGTTGCCATGGTGTTTTCGGAGTAAGACACCAGGTAGGTGGTGAAGAACGAGTGTGAGATTTGAGGTGGGCGGATCTGAAAGTGATACAAGAGTTTATCCTCGCCGTTTTCCTATCCTACTTTAGGCAATGAATGTATGAGTGCGCAGCTTCCATCCGATCTAGCACGTTGCTGCCCCGCCATGCTAGAAAAGATCTCTTGGTGGGGCTAGCACAAGCCGAGCACGACAGGTCGGACTAGCTTCAAATGGCCTAAGTCGCCAAGGTACGTACTGATAAAACGAATTTGCCGTACCTGACGTTACCATACAGGTACCAATACACTGTACTGTATCGTACCTCGCGTACGAGCTAGGTCAGGTAAGGTACCTGGGGGATCTGCAGAGAAGGCGGTGAGCGGGAGCAGGTACAACCCGGGCCTCTGCTTGGTACGGATGATGCTGTGTGGAGGTGAGCATTACCTAAGGTTAGGTAGGTACCTACCCACGCACCCACGGTGCCACGCTACCTGAGGTTGGGTGCTAGTGTCCATTAGCACTGCCTACCTTAGGTGGCTGTTGTCGGACTTCGGGCATAATCTCATAATACCTACGCACAAGAACCCAGAAGGGATCTAACCTACCTGAACAAAGTGCCCGTAATTGACGTGCGGGTTTGCCTTTGGTCGTTAAGCTCTGCCATATACAACACAAGGGTCATGCCATAGATCCCTCCTCGGAGCTGTTCAGCATGGAACAGCCTTTCTCGTCATCCAAGGTCACAGTTGAGTATTTTGATCCTCACGATGTCTACAAGCTCCTCGCGCCCGGCTTGATTCCCCGGCTTCCCCTTCGCGACCTCCACTGGCAGTCCCACGCCGGCCCGTTGCGCTCCATCAACACCCTCCATGTCGAGCTCGTGCCCGCCGGGACCGACTCCTCCTCTGCCGCCGCCACCGCCGCCGCCGCCGCCCTCGCCTCGCCCCTGACGTCCCCGAACCCCAAGCCCGCGACCCTGCAGCGCGTCGACAGCGCACCGTCCCGCGACGATGGCTTCCAGACCGCATCCATTGGCGGCCGTGTGGGCGCCGGCGAACCGACCGAGACAGCAGGTCCAACCCTGCGCCCGCCCGGCGCTGGCAAGGAACGTCGACACCAGATCCCGGGCTTGCGCCGCACCCCCTACCTCAAGGTCCTACTCGTGAGATGCGACGACAATGACACGTACAAGTCGACCACGAGGTCCGAGATACGGGAATGGATTAAGACAAACACCCCGCCGGCGCAGGGCAAGGTGGTCAGCAATGCCGAAAACCACGATGCCTTCGAGTGGCTGATCCTTCACGTCGTCATCCCCAACACCGTCGCCGCCACCCAGCCCCGGTTGGCCGGCAGCAAGGCCCCCGACTCGAGCACCGACATCACAAAGTCGTCGGCCACATCCCGGTGGCGCGGCGGCTCGAGCACCCTGCTGGACAAGCTGCGCAGTGACTTCAATGGCTCCAGCAAGAGCGCCGTCGACAGGGTACGCCAGATCCGCATCGGCATCAACGACGTCCCCTACGACCTCCTGCCGCGCGTGGTTCCGGCTGTGCCCACCGGATACTCGGAGACGGAGCAGGATAGCGAGAACGCATGGGCCGACTTGATTGGGAAGTTCAAGGAGCTCATCCTATCCAGTTTCGACACCCGCGTCACACAGTACGAGGAGGACATCAAGGAAAAAGACGCCCAGAGAGGCCTGCCGGGCTGGAACTTCTGCACTTTTTTCATCTTGAAGGAAGGCCTGGCTCGAGGCTTTGAGAGCGTTGGTCTCGTTGAGGATGCCCTGGTGGGCTATGATGAGCTCAGCGTCGGTCTGGACGCAATCATCCAAGAGCAGGCCATCGCGGGCTCCGCAGAAGCACACGGGGGTGCTCTCCTGCGGTACACCGAAGAGCTGAAGGCCCTCGCACAAAAGGCTCTGGACCAGATCTCCCGGGGAAAGCTTGAATTCGTCGACGAAGAGGCTGTTGACTTGCAGTCGAATGAGCAGAGCCAGGCCGACAACTTCGACGACATCCCCGTCAGCTCCACCAAAAAGCCCTATCGCGAGCTGATTCTGGCCAACAATGTGTCGCTGTTCGACTTCCGATGCTATATATTTGCCCGCCAGATATCGCTCCTCCTCCGGCTGGGGAATGCGTGGTCGACCAGAGAGGAGCTGCTAGCCAAGCTCCGGGAGCAGCAGGAACTGGTCCCCCGAGGTGTTGCTCCGAGAGCCCCCCCGCCGAAACCGACCGATGAGTCTGAAAACCTTGCTCAGTTGGCTGAGATATGCAGAAGGGCACTTGAATTTGTCCCTGCTGTTTCGTCGCTGATCAGTAAAGACATCATAGCGGCAATGACATCGTGGGAGAACAACGACGGCAGCGAGAACGCCCACCACCACAAGTCTGTCGATTCGGTCTTGCTAGAAGTCACCGACAACATCGTTGCGTCGTTCGCATTTTCGGTCGCACAGCAGATCCTGGCGCAGACGTCAACGAAAGCTTTGCCTATCCCGCCCTCGACGCTCGCTCCTGTCGATGGGCACGAGCCAAAAGCCGCGATCCCAGAACCAAAAACCATGATGCACCCCGCAAGGCACTCCTCTCTCCATACGCAGCCGATGGGGCGTCCTCCGCCAAGCCCGAATGTGTTCCCGGGCGGCCGGATGGGCTTTCCTGACGAGACTGCGAATGCCCAGTACATCAAGAACGGGCTGGAGGAGCTGGCTGCCAGGAGAGCACAGCTGTATACGCTGTCTCGAAATATCCTCGAAGAGGGCGGGAAAAAGCGAGGGTGGAGCGACGGCTGGTCTTCCGTGCCCATCGTGGGCGAGAGTGGCCTCGCCGAGATGGAAGACATCAGCCTGGACGACGAAGCGGCAGACGCCAAGCCTGTGCCGGAAACGGAGTCGAGTATTCAGGCGTCGGTGGCCGGTGTAGATAACATGCTCTTGCGCACCGCGCTTGACCACAAGGACGACTTCTACCGGCTGTACGAGACGCTGACTGACAAGGCACTCCGGCATTACACAGTTGCGAATTACACAAACTCGGTCGAGGCAAACATGGCGGATCTGGCCGTGCTCAAGTTCCACCTCTGCGAGTATGGAGAGGCTGCCTTTTACTTTTACAGAACCATTCCCTACTTTGGGGAGAGCGGGTGGAGCCTCCTTGAGCTTTCCACGCTGGTTATGTACGCGAGGTGCCTCAAGGAGCTCCGAAGACTGGACGATTATGCCAACAAGGCTCTTCGTCAGCTTCTCACCAAGGTTGCTGCCGCGGAAAAGGACAGGTTCCAGCAGAAGTCCCTTGTCCGCGTCGGACCCAAACCAAAGATTCAATTTCCCGAGGCATCGGCAATATCCGGATTTCTCGCCGACCTGCTGACCGTTTCGGCGTCGCTGGAAAAGGAGGTCAGGATTCCGCTGGCCAGCTTCTTCTGCGATGTCGAGCTGGAGGGAACTCCAGTGTATGACGACGGCCAGGATAGCTTTTTGCTCCGCTTGAGACTTCGCAGTCTACTCATTGATGAGTTTGAGGCGCCAGTGATCAGTTTACGGCTTGTCAGCCCTGCTGCTGGGGGGAGCAAAGAGATCTGGCTGCAGACAAAAGCCCCCGTCACTCTCCGGCCGGGGAGGAATATGGTGCAGTTACACAGCGCCGTCATGATGGCAGGAGACTATGAAGCAGATCAGATTCGCTTGTCGAGCAGCAATGTCTTGCTCCATCACGAGCGGGACCTGGGGCAGCCTCCAGACAAATCGTTGGACATCCTCAAAAGTCCTCGCGTGACTCTCTACCAGCGCGCAAACTCGTTTGACGTTCGTCTCGTGGGCACCCGGGATGTCCGCCTCGACAAGAATAATACTCTTGATCTCGAGCTGCTGACTGGTTGGAATGCAATCACGAGCTGCGAGGTGAAAATTCGATCCGCCACCGGGGGCTTGAGGCTCTTGATGAGCGAGGCGACCGTTCCCGGGCTAACCAAACCGTCGAAGAGAGCCGATGGCGGCTCGTTTTCGTTCGGTCCGATCCCAGTCGAGAGCTCGGTCGCCATCAGATTCCCTTACACGGTTGAGCAGGATGTGGTCAACGTAGCCGTCAAGGTCGAAGTGACCTACTCCACCGAGAAAGGGAGCTTCACCTTCTACAAGACCTCGTCTGTGCCCATTGCCCTCGCGCTGGGGGTTAATGTCCAAGATGTCTTCAAGCACAATGCTCTCTTCTCGAGATTTACTGTCTCGACGGTCAGCGCGAGCCCCCTGCGGCTATTCAAGAGTGAGCTTCAGGGGTCAGAGATATTCGAGTCTCACTTTGGCGTGCCGCCTGGTGCGCCAGTGCTGGTCTTTCAAAAGCAGCCCGCGGGCCTGTTGTACAAAATCACCAGGACACCGGGGTACATCCTTGGTCCCAAGACAAAGAAGACGATGTATCTAAAGATCCACTACAACATTGTCCAGGAAGAGATCGAGGCGCTGTTTGAACAAACTCTCAGCCAGGACCTGGATGGGACCGCGTTGCGAGACTACACCAAGCTGGTGGTCTCCGGAGCCCTCATTCGGCTTCAGAGCGGACTGTCAGGCTACGACCTTGAAAAGGCTGCCCTTCTCGGCGAACTGGAGACAAAGTTCCTTGCTGAAGTCAATTGGGAAAAGCAGTTTCCAGGACTCGGCCCAACCATCGCCACGGGGGGACCGAACGACAGCGGCGACGCGAATCATGGCAATAGCATCTCTGCAAGACTAGCAGCGTTCATGCGCTCCTGGCTCCACAGGCATCCCAAGATTGTCCTCCCAGCTCCAGATGCAGCTACAGCACAGCCTAAGTCGATCCTGATTCCCGTGGATGTGCCGCCTGTGACAGTCGTCCACACCGCAGACATCCGGTTCCAGAAGCCTCTCCAATCGATTACGGGAAATTCTGACGACGACGAGGAGGACGCAGGTCATCCCACATTCTGCATCAACCAGCTCATCCCAGCCACGCTGCACCTGCAGTGGACGCGCATATGGGACACGGCCGGGGCTGACAGCAAGGCCGGGAAGAGGGCGGGCGCGAGGGCGGAGGATCTGGAGTTCAGCTACGAGCTCTCGGCGCAATCGGACACGTGGCTGCTGGGAGGGAGGCGGAAGGGACATTTTGTCATTCCTGCAGCTGCTGCTGCTAGTGGTGCCGGGGAAGGCTTGACGTCGACGCCGGATACGGAAGCTGACATACCGCTCATGCTGATCCCGCTACGGGAGGGATGGCTGTCTTACCCGACCATCGAGGTGCGAGAGGTCAAGGTGGGCGGTGGCGGCGGCGGTGTGGATGGTGATGAGGATATCAAGGGAGGTGGGCATGGGCATTGTGAGACGGACTGCCGGAATTTGGGGGAGACGGTGCTGGTTGTGACAGAGAGGAAGAAGGTCACTCTAAGCCTGGATGCGAGCGGGCTGGGTGGGGGGCCGTTGGTGCTGGAGTGTGAGAGGGTGGGCCTAGGGGGGCGGGTTGTAGTTTAAGATCTTTGAGTTACGTGTCTAGAGCTGGTACATACCTACCTATAGATGGTACCTGAGCTGGGATCTCTCTCTGTGGGGGAGACGAGTATCTGCCGAACGGACAGATTTGACTCGAGGCGCATACATAACTGCATTGGACTTAAACTTTACGCCACACAGTTATACAGAGTTTAGCTTACCTTATTGAAATACGGCTGATATCCGTGTAGGAATGTGCGATGCCATCAGTACGCAGTACATGTAAATGTCGTTTGTGTACCATAGCGCGCACACGGGTATTCAAAAAACCGTCTCCGGTACGGCCTTGCACAGACAAAGACGGGCCTATACAGGCAAGACAGTAACCACGGCAGTCCCCCAGTCCAAAATATCCCAGGCAAGCCGGGGAGTCTTCGGCTACAAGCCTTCTTCTGGTAATAAACTGTCCCTGGGCCCGGAATCCGTCCTCCTAGCAGTCTTTTACTAGAGGTGTGTTTTGGCTTGGGCGGCTGTCTTCCTGCCTAGAGCCTGTCTTCCTGCCCAGAGCCTGTCTTCCTGCCTTGAATACGTTTTCCTGCCTACCAGGTAGAATACGTGTTCCTGTCCAAAGCATAGTACGTACAAGCAGACGCGCAGGCCGGCACCTGCCTTGCCCTACCCGCCCGGGCGGTTGCCCAATATTATCAACTTTCCTAGGCGAAGAAGGTGTAATTGAAAGTGACTGCGTAGTGCAATGTGTAAACTGTAGATTCTATACCCCCCCTCGGGCGCTATGGTATGTCAGTACGTAAACATCTCCCGAGACGTCCATCAGCTTCAATCCCGACGTTGGGTCGATTGAGCTCGAGTATCCTAAATGATGGAGTGCCACGGATAGTGTCTGTCTGATCTGGGTACGAAAGGTAGAGGTACCTGGGTACCTGTACTGGGCAGACCGGCACGGTTCGGACTCGCCAATCGAACTGACGTCATCCCCGATTGGGCTGGGCTATGAGGAAGGAGAGAAAGCAAGCTTTGTTGGGCGACTCACACACTCCCTTCTGCCCCGCGAGCATGGCCAGCTCGCCCGTACACGTGTTGCCATTGTCAAAGCGCGCATCGCATCCTGCATCGTTTTTTTCTTCTTCATGCCCTTCCGTTCTGATGATTCCAGCCCCACGCCGATCATTAGCTAGCGTAGCTGATCAGGTTCGCGCGACGAATCAATCCACAAACCAACAGGCCCATCAACTGCAAGAATCCAAAACAAACAAACCCATCACCAGTACACTACGCGGCCCGCAGCGTCTGGCGCATCTTGGCATCCCGGCATCCCGCATTCCTACCCCGTAACATCCCTACGCTGCGACGAAAGCCCCACAACAGCTTCGAGCCACCCACGTCACCATCGTCGGTCTTGTCCCATCTGTGCCTCCGCATCCGCGTCAGGTCCATCTCTTGTCGTGTACGTGCAAGCCGACCACGGGGGGCAAAGGAGCAAAAGGCCTGGACTGACACGGCCGTTTTCTCTAGCCCTCATGTCTACTGAGCAGCAGCAGCACCCTTCGGCCGATGCACCCCCACTACCTCTCGACCAACGCGAGCCTACCAAGCCCATCCCAGCAGCAGAGCGTGGGTTTGGTGCCAGTGCCGGTGCCAGTGCCAATGCCAGTGCCAGTGCCAAGCAGCAAGTCAACCAGCCTAATGGCATCCATGGCGAGACAGATGCCGTTCTCAACACCCCCCAGGGGCCCGATCTGGCCTCCACCAATCATCCCAAGAGCAAGATCGCAAGTCGCAAGGAGAAGGTCTCAGACAAGACACACAAGATCACAAGCACAAACAAGCCTCCGGGTGGCTTCGACACGACGCCGCTCCCCGATGTTCCACCTGGGTACACCGTCAAGTTCACCTTCCACAGAGCATCCAACCTGCCCGTTGCCGACATCAAGACAGCGTCTGCCGACCCTTTCCTCCATGCCACCCTGACGACCGAGGTTCCGCAGAGACACAGGGAAGACCCTCCACTCACTCACCGGACTCCAACCGCCAGGAACACCACCGAACCGGCCTGGCATGATGAGTGGATCGTTGCCAACGTGCCGGCAAGCGGCTTCAGCCTGAAATGCCGATTGTACGACGAGGACTGGCCAGACCACAACGACCGACTTGGAAACGTCACCATCAATGTGCCCAGTCTCAGTGACGATTGGGAGGGCATAGGCAATGGTCCCGAGGGCCAGGTCTACGAGGTTAAGAAGCGCTCGGGTAGCAAGCGAGCCTACTTCCTCCAAATTCTGACCAAAGCCCTCGACCCTCATGTGTCCATCACGCCGCGAGTGCACATCAGCATCGCTGTGCTGGGAAGGTCGGATCCTCCGCATGGACACGTGTATACCGTCGGCCCAACGGGCTGGATAAAGCACTACAGCCCCATGATTGGCAGGTTGACGGGCATCAAGGTCAACAAGGACGAGCAGAGTGACACAACACCGTCATCGCATTCGGACGATAAGCAGACCAAGAAATACGAGTACGCACCCTCCATCTCCTCTCCATCCGTACCTAGGCTAGGTTTGCTAACCGAGCCCCATACAGCTTCCAAGCCAACGAGATCCAGCTGTCGGGCCCGGTCCCACCCAAGCTTTACCATCGCTATGTCAAATTCCGTCCGTTCGTCGGGCTGATGTTCTCGTCTTCCGGTATTCGTGGTCGCATCATGAGGAAGGTTCTCCACAAGCAGCACAACCGCATCTACAACTTCGACTCGTCGACTGAATACGGCTCCTTCGAGCCCTGCAGCGAGGCGGCCTCGTTGCAGTTCCTCAAAATGGTGCACTTTGACGAAGGCGGTCGCATCTTTACCTATGTCATCACTCTAGACGGCCTGATGCGCTTCACGGAGACGGGCAAGGAGTTTGGTATCGATCTCCTGAGCAAGCACACCATGCACTCGGACGTGGCGACGTACATCGCCTGCTCAGGCGAGTTCTTTGTGCGCCGTCTCGCCAATGCCGACGCGTCAGGCGACCCTCAACCCAGCGAACCGACCCACCCCGACCAAGAAATCTCTGGCGGCCCGCCCCACGAACTGCCACCGCACAACCCGCGACACTACCAGCTCACCATCGACAACGACAGCGGCACATACCGCCCAGACAGGTCGGTCCTGCCCGACTTGAAGGAGTTCCTGGAACGCAATTTGCCCGGTCTCGGCATCGTTGCAATGCACTGCGAGGAAGAGGAACTCGGGAAGATGAAGAAGGCGCAGATGGAAGCCAAGAAGAAGGAGGGCCAGCAGGTGAGGATGGTGTTGAATCGCAGCCCGAGCGGGAGCAGCTTCAGTTCAGACGACGAGAGCCGGCTGGGATATATGGAGCGTAATGGCGAGGGACCGCTGAGGAGCAAGAAGGAGAGGGCGTTTGATGCACTGCAGGACCCGAAGAGGCTGAAGGAGTTTATCAGAGGACACGGCGACGAACGCGGGGAAGGGAGCGAGGCAGCAGCGGCTCGGCAGGCAAACGGGGAGGCACCATGGGGAGGGGAGTAAGGCGGCTGCTGCTTAGAGGGCGTGCTGTCGACAAAAGGGAGGGTGTAAGTAATGGGATGGAGCGTGCGGGGCAACATGTCTATGTCTATGGGCAGAAGCAAAGTTTCTTGATCAGTGGTTGGCTTCAAAGGCCAACTTATGTGGATAAGGGAGGGGCTGTTTTTCTGGCGGGTTTTAGGCTTCAATACAGGATACTTGCGCACGGATGTTTTTCTCAAATGTGCTTCTCACGGGGTTGATGTTGCATGATATACTGTGTACCTACTTATGTAGTGGAAAATGCATGCCCGCCGGTATGTATAGTGAAAATGCATATGGGTCATGCCACTTGTATACTGTGGGACATGGAACGTCGTGGAGGAACACGGGCGCACGAGCCACCACATCTGGGGCAGAAACATGGAAGGGGCGGAGCGTTGTGGTACCTCAAATAACCCGTCCACGAAACCCCACCTTCGTCCAGAATGACCCAATCAGGCGGACTTCAAACATGAGATGAGGCGGAGCTTAACGGGTTAGCCTCGTCGATCAGGAAACCGAGAAACATGGGTTCTTCGCAGTTGGAAACGATGCAAGGTTGTCCCCGACCACCGCTCGCCCCACTTCCCCTAATCTGAACATGAACCACGATCAAGGCAATGATGAAGGTTGGAGATCTGGATGTGCATTGCGGATTGCCTCGTGCCAAACCACACAGAAATTTGACGTGAGGTCTAGACAATCTGTGAACTTTCTGGTGATGCTTGGTGGATATCATATTGCAGTTAGGTACCGGTTCCGTGCCCCGGAATCTTTGCATCCCCATGTCTCCTCTGGGTTTTGGAGGTACCTACCTGTACCTACCTAACCGAAACGTCACACCCCACAGTGTCCTGCGGGAGGGGCCCGCAGAGGCACAGAGGTCAGCGCAACGGCCTCGGCCCCCTGATTAGGTAGGTAGCGATTAGCACCTCCCGCGGCACCTACGTAGTACCAGGTAGCTTCCAGTACCATTCCAGGTTGCGCTGCCATCTCACGCTAACAATTTTGTAACTCACTGCCTGAACCACGTCCCCAATCGCGCCACGGCTTCTTCAACAGCCTCTCCAGGTATCTTGCGCATGCTGCGACACGTCCAACAGTCCACGAACGGCCCTTCCCTTGCGCTTGACCAGAAATCAGACCCGGTTTTCTGGTTGCTGGCATCGAATAAACCAAACCCCAAGTCGGGTCGAGCACCCGCGTCGAAGCTCTCGTGCGAGTTCCAGCCGCGATCCCACCGTCATTCACGACTGGCGTCCCAGACCAGACCAGACCAGACCCGACCCGACCGAGCCAAACCGCCCACGATTTGACGATCCCATCTCTGCTCCCCGCCCTGGCTCCAAGGGACACAAGCGCACGGGCAATCCGAATCACCCGCGGGTGAGCCCAAGTAATAGTCGACACGGACCCGGAAGACGCTCGGCTGGCGCATGAAGACCGGGGCCCGGCCTCGTGGCGTGGAGGGATGCAGACGGCGAAGGTGAAGGCCGAGATGCTTGAACGGAAGGCCAAGGTGCGTGTGCTCGCGTGGCCCGCTGCCATCTTCCCTGTCCTCCTCCTGGCCAGCGTTGCTAACCCGGCTCCCATCCGCAGCTTGCGAATTCATACCAAGAGCTTCTCGAGTACGAACCGCCCATCCACTTGCTTGGTCGCCTCCTTTCCACGACGTGCTCCCATCCCCCCACAGGCCCGCGGCTAACCATATATCTCGTTGCAGCGAGTTCTCCACAAAGGACCTCAAGTCGGTCGGCAACTATTCCTTGGGCCGTCTTATCGGCAAGGGCTCGTTTGGGAAGGTCTACTTGGCCACCCACAAGCTTACAAATGGCGTCAAGGTATTCATTCCTGCCTGGTGCTCCCCCTCTGCGTGGATCCGGCCAGGCCATGAGAGGCAATTGCTGACCCCTGGTGACAGGTCGTCCTCAAGTCGGCCAACAAGGACGATTCGAATCTGGCGCGAGAAATACACCACCATCGCCAATTCGTCCATCCTCACATCGCCCGTCTATACGAAGTAATCGTGACCGAGACTCTGGTGTGGTTGGTGTTGGAATACTGTCCAGGTACGCAAGAGACGGGCCATCATGGCAGGCTTGCCATGGGCGCTAGGGCACTAACAACCTTGGCTGTGTATCAGGCGACGAGCTGTACAACTACCTCATCCAACATGGCAAACTATCGCCAGAAAAGGTCCAAAGGATCTTCGCCCAGCTGGTCGGCGCAGTTTGCTACGTGCACCAGCAGTCATGCGTGCATCGGGATCTGAAGCTAGAGAATATCCTCCTGGACAAGGACGAGAATGTCAAGCTGTGCGATTTCGGCTTCACGCGCGAGTACGAGGGCAAGGCCAACTATCTCCAGACCTTTTGCGGCACCATCTGCTACTCGGCTCCCGAGATGCTCAAGGGCGAGAAGTATGCCGGCGAAAAGGTGGACGTGTGGAGTCTGGGGGTCATTCTGTATGCTCTGCTCTGCGGGGAGCTGCCGTTCGATGACGACGACGACAATGTCACGAGGACAAGGATCCTGACGCAGGAGCCAAAGTATCCCGATCACATCCCTACGGATGCAGCTTCTCTCATGAAGACCCTGCTCTCGAAGCGCCCACTCATCCGCCCTTCGCTGCCGGACATACTGGCCCATCCGTTTCTCGCAGAGCATGCATACGTACAACAGGAGATCCTCAAAGTCGAACATCCAGCGCCCTTCTCGACCCCGCTTGAGCAGGAGACGCTGCACCGGATGCGGGCCGCAGGGGTCAACACCGATCAGGTCAAAGAGAGCGTCCTGTCGCAGAGATGCGACGCTCTTGCCGGCTGGTGGACTTTGTCGATCGAAAAGGAGGGGCGCAAAGCGCTGAGGAGGGAACGAAAACGCAGAGAGAAAGAGGCGGAAAACAGGAGCTCGAGAAGGTTCTCTCAAGCCTCGAGCCGGCTCAACGCGCTAGCGACAGTCGAGGAGGCTCAGTTCGTCAAGCTGTCGGACGCCCCACAGCCGAGAACACGGGGCCGGAGCGAGAGGAGGAGCGGGCACTACCCTAATCTGATGATACCCGATGTTCCCGGCCTGGTAGCGCTCGCCAAGACGGCAAACGGGAACCTGAGTCCGGACGGCGAGGTCCCGCCTCCCCCGATCGACAAGGACTCGATCAGATCAGCGAGCTCTTCGAGACATCGACGACCGGTGCCGCCCCCTAAGGAAGGAGTGCTGCGGAGCGCGCGATCTAGGGGCTCGACCCTCCACCTGGTCACCACAAGCGAGGCGCTCACTACCAACGGCACCCCCTCCCAGGCCGGCGATCAGAAGAAGATGAAGAAGCGGCCGTCGCAGGCAATCCTCACCCACTGGAAGAACTGGACGCACTGGCTGTTTGAGAACACACGGCGGCACAAGCACGCCAACAAAAACGGCAGCCAGTCCACCCCGAGCCTCCTGCACAAACCAACCACGGCCGGCAAGGAGGGCAAGTCGAAAGAGAGCAGCCCCCGCCCGCAAACGAGCAAATACCCGACATCGAGCTCTGGAATGGCTGTCCCGACCGCCGGTCTCCCCAAGGGAGTTGTAGCTAACGGCTACGCCGGCAGAGGGGCTTCGTCGCTCCCCTCCAGCTCGATGCGCCACCCCGCCGCATCATCGTCGTCGTCCTACGTCTCGTCCCCGTCACACGCGCCACAGCTCCCGCGCATGCAGACTTCCAGCTCGTACAAGCGTCAATCTCTCTCCCCGTCCCCTCTAACACCGCGCTCGACAATCCGACGCCCGTCGGGCGGCCTAAGGGGCCGGAAATCCACCTCGTCATCTGTGTCGTCGGTTCGCTCGCTGCACCACACGCACCACCACAGCCATAGCAAAGCAAGCTCGACCTCGTCAAACGGCTCGGTCTCGACGTCCGTGTCCAAAACGCCAATGCAATCCTCCCGCAGCCCGCACCACTCTGTCAAGGTCCTGCCCGCCACGCCCACGGCCGGCACCTTTCCGAGTAATATCCGGCTGGTCAGGGACCACCACCGCGGCGGCGGCGGCGGCCCGCCGATGAGCATATTTAACGAGGGGCTGCCCAGCTACAACGAACGGATGAGCATGACGAGCGCGTCGGTGATGAAGCCGCCGGGAAGCCCGAACCCGTTCGCCATGGGTGGCTTTGCGAACTCGCCTGGCGGGAGCGGAAGTGGCGGGGGTGGTGTGTTGTTTGCGAAAAGGAAGAAGAATTTGTTCAAGGGCCCCATGTTGAGCCTCGGTAGTAACAGAGGGGACAGCAGGAGTAGCGGGTCTGGGGGTGGCGGGTCGGCCACGCATTCGAGGAGCGCAAGTGCGAGCGGGCTCGGAAGGAGGAGTGGTGAATTGGCTATCCAAGAGGAAGAGGAGGAAGAGGAAGAGGACGAGGTCGAGGAGGTCGAGTCGTTCAGTCCTGTTGTCCGGGGTCCCGGAGAGACAGTGGAGGAAAGGGTGTACGAAGACGGTGAGGGTGAAGGCGACGATGGAGTGGTGAAGGGCCTACTTCCCGGGGCGGATGTCAGGGCGGCTGCTCCTGGAGGTGGTGGTGGTGGTGGTGGTGGTGGTGGTGTCGGTGGTTTGAAGGGACTCGTGGCGGGGAGGTGACATTGATGGCTGCGGGAGCTGGAGGTGGACTTTTACTACTGATCTGAATATATCCGTCCGGCTGTCTCTTCAAATCTGGACCGTTGGCTCGAAGAGGAATCAGGGACTTGGATGGGCTGGCCTGGACTGGAGATGGAGATGGAGATGGAAGGATGCTTCATCTTACAAGAGGGACTGGAATAGAGGGGAGAGGACAACGGAAAAATCACCGACGACAATTATCTTTTTTGGGCAGGTATAGGAGTTGGCTCCTGTTATTCTTTTCTATTTTTTTTTCTTTTCTTGATCCACTTGTTTTTTTCGTCTTCTTGTCTTGTTACTATATTTGCTTCTTGTCTCGCGTACTACATCAAAACCAGACCACTTATTGTTATACTCATATTTTCAGGTATGATGAGCGAGTGGGTTGGTCGGTTGCGATTTGTACGCTATTGTTGTATAAGGGTGCACGTGTTGCTTGGTATTTATTCTACAGTTGTGTTGACAAATTTTTCTGTCCATCAGCTTGCTTTTGCTTCCGATGTTTAGTTGGTTTGGGTCTTGGTTGTACTGTTGATGAAACCTGGCCAGGAGTCGGTTGGGGGGTGTATACTGTGTATTGTTATTGTTTTTGGGGGGTGGTGGTTCTTGAATCAATCACGGACTTGGGGAGACTGTGGTGTTGTTTGTTCAGTAACATTGGATAGGACCGGACTGGCTAGTTTGGAGTACTACTAGTTACACCAGACGTAACTTTCTTGTGATTGTTTAATTCATCACAAGAGTTGTGGTGATTGACTTTGCTTGGGCTTGCATGTGTCTGTGTTATGATGCATGTAGTCTTCGGTCTCTGTTGCGGAAGCGCTATGGATACTAGTAGTAACGTGACCGACTTTGATTCCACGACGAGCATCAATAAAGATTTGATTAGACTATCCTATCAATATAGCAACTTGCTAATACACGTATTTCCTGTTCTTGTCAGTTCCGATAATGCCCATCCGATGCCTGCAGCATTGCACACCCGTCCCGTGGAACCCCCTTTTTCCAAATTCGCGCCGATATTAATTCTTGGTCGTAGCCCGATAACGCTGTGCCATCTTGCGTTCTCGTACTACGTCAACACAAGGTCAGAGACATTGTCGGAAATTTGCAGGGCCCTCTGCTGAGACGAGTATTGACCGAGACATTCGCCGGGATGCGGTGTCGAGTAACACCCGCCCGTTGCAAAGCCACGGTGCAGGCCAAGTGTTTTTCTTCCGTCCCACAGACTCAGACTCACGTGGTATTTACGCCGCTTTCGGTCCCCTCTTCCGAGTTTCGATATCTATCTGGCGCGAGCAGGGCAGTATACTAGACACTCCCTTAGTAACTGAGGCCAGGAGTTGCCAGTGAGTCGTGACGGGTGTGAAGGATGCGGGACTTGCCAAGTACCTAGTTACCAGGTAGGTAGGTAGGTAGGTAGGTAGGCACCGGACTCGATGATCGATAGCTGATGGCGAGCATGGAACCAAGTTGCTCGGGAGTTGTTATTATTGGAAAATTGAGCATACCAAGTACTTAATTCAAGTTGCCCTGGCTGCTGCCCGAGGCGGCTGCCGCAGACCTCCTGTCGATCACATGCATACATACCCGACCGACACCTGCCAAGCCATCGTACAGGCGCGTGTCGACGCATTGGGGCATCCGATTGCATACATGTAATGCACCTCCTCCGCCATGCCCCTGAAAAAGAATACGGCAACAATCAATGGCAAGTTGCGCCGCTTTATGCCAGGGTGTACGCAGTTCTGGCAACTGCTGGCTAAGCACTGGCAGGGTTTAATCATCATGTTCCCCTTGCCCCTTCCTGTCCTATCCAGGGCAAATTGATACTGTATGTTTGCGCCACATGCCCTCCCATGGTCCGGAAAAGTATAGTTGCAGACGTGCGTGATTATGGCTTCAGGTTCTGTACCTTGCCTTACGTCCATGCCGTCGATCCCTATTTCCGAATACGATACGTGATCTTGTCCTGCTGTGGTTCCGTGTCATGTGGCTAGCCCCCTCCCAGGCCAGGTCTATGAACCAGTCATGCTGCAGCAAACAGGCATGCTCACCTGGATAGCTACAGGCTTTGGGAAAATATTCACTCCAACACTCATCACCGAGCTCCCATGAGCCTCCGAGTCTCTTGAGCGCCAATTCCAAAGTTGCACCACACGCCGCAACAGGCGCGCTGCTTGTCGTCCGGACAAAAGAAGCCGCCGGAATCTGGATTCTCGCTTGGTCTAAGCAGGACTATCATAATCACAGCTGTGTGACCGGCTGTGAGGTCCCGTCAGTCCAAGATGGGCCCTCGAAGTCTATATCAACTGTCAGAACGCCGACGAGATGGATGGATACCGGGGCTGCCTTGACTCAGACATTCCTTTTCTCCCTTGGTTATATGGTGCACAACTTGAACCTCTTCAGGCATCCGGCCATTTCCCTCGTTCTTTTCCCATCTCGCGGCCTTCCCCGTGTCTCAATCTCTCCCCTATCCGACACAATCATGATGATTTGTGCCACGTTGCCGTACTATGGCCTCCTGTGGGCTCTGCTTCTGGTCACTACTGGTCTGGCGGTGCCATCGCCGTCCCCAGAGGTAGTCGAGCTTCAGCCCAGGCAGTCCTGTAACACTGCAGCAAACAGACAGTGCTGGACGAGCAGTTTTGACATTAACACCGACTATGAGACAACGATTCCCGCAACTGGTGTTACAAAGAGCGTAAGCAACTGGTCCCCCCCCTTTTCCCGGACTCTCACCCCTACACCAGGGACCTATGTATCGTACTCTCGGACTGCTTAGCGCGCGGTAATTGGAGGGAACTGACTCATCGTAGTATACCCTGACAATCACAGAGGTCAACAACTGGGTTGGTGGCGATGGCAGGAAGAAGACCAAGGCCATGCTTGTTAATGGTAAGTGCCCACCTCTCGAGTGATGCGTCTATAAGCATGTAATCAAGGTACCAAGGTTTCCGATTCTAACACGACTGTTCCAATTAGGCCAGTTTCCCGGTAAGTCCGAGTCCTGTCTATGAAGCGCCCGGGTGACAATTGCGATGTTGCTCTGACCAAGTCTCCATAATTATACTAGGCCCGACCATCTCTGCAGGTATGTGTCCGTTCAGTTTTCCATGGTATTGCATGGTATTATCTAGCAGACATGCACACATGCGCAGAGTCTGACAGAGGCTCAACTTATTACAGACTGGGGAGATACAATCAGCATTACTGTGGTCAACAAGCTCGTTACCAATGGGTTAGTAAGAGCTCGGACTTCAAGTTGACCCTCCCTCGAATTGTGACTACGACTGACTCTCGAGCGCTGCTCAACTGCTGGGTATTTATAGCACCTCGATTCATTGCCATGGGATTCGACAGCTCAACACCAACTCACACGATGGCGCCAGCGGTATCACAGAGTGTCCCATTGCCCCAGGGAAGAGCCGGACGCACACGTTCCGTGCTACCCAGTACGGCACAGCATGGTGAGTCGAGGTGGTTACAGGCAATCCCTCCGAGGCAGCGTTCTGTGAAGTTGCTACTAATCAAATAATTACCTATGTACGCGGCGGGATGCAGGTACCATTCGCACTTCTCTGCCCAGTACGCAAATGGGATTGTGGGCCCGATTGTGATCAAGGGGCCTGCGTCTGCCAACTACGACATTGACCTGGGCCCGTTGATGATTTCGGACTGGTACCTTGGCGCCGTCAACCAGATCATGGAGCGGGTGAATAACCCCAACAACCCCTACATCGCCGGTTTCCCCGGGTCACCGCCCCCTAGCGACAACGTGCTGTTCAACGGCAAGAACATCAACCCTGCCGGTTCGGGGGGCAAATACGCAAAGTTCACCCTCACGTCGGGCAAGAAGCACCTTCTTCGGCTGATCAACCCATCCGTCCAGAACTCCTTCACGCTCACCCTGGTCGGCCACGCGTTCAAGATTGTGTCGATCGACCTGGTGCCAGTGGAGCCCAAGACGGTGACGACTCTCTACATTGGCGTGGGCCAGCGATACGACGTGATTATTGATGCGGACCAGGACGTGGGCAACTACTGGTTCAACACCACCTTCTCGCCCGGGCCCTGCGGCCAGTCCAACAACCCGTTCCCGGCCGCCATCTTCTCGTACGAGGGCGCGCCGAGCTCCAACCCGACCAAGAAGGGCACCGTGCCGGCCGACAGCCTGTGCGAGGACCTGCGCACATTCAAGCCCGTCGTGTCGCGGTCTGCGCCCGTGGCGTCGTTCGACCCCGACGCCGGGACGACGCTCAACACCAAGATCCAGGTGGACAGCGACATCGCACGCGTCTACTGGCCCGTCAACAACACGCCCATGAACGTGTCGTGGAGCAAGCCGACGCTCAAGTACGTCGACGACGGCAACACGGGGGCCATGCCCGACGCGGCAAACGTCATCTCGGTGCCGACGGCCAACGTCTGGGCCTTCTGGCTGATCCAGAACAACTCGTCCATCCCGCACCCGGTGCACCTGCACGGCCACGACGTGCTGGTGCTGGGGGCGTCGCCGGCGCTGGCCAACCCCATCAACCCGGTCAACACGTTCCGGCCCTACGACCCGTCGACCGACGCGGCCACGCTCAAGGGGAGCAACCCGACCCGGCGGGACACCACCATGCTCCCGGCCTGGGGCTGGCTGGCCGTCGCCTTCCGGACCAACAACCCGGGCGCCTGGTTGTTCCACTGCCACATTGCCTGGCACGTGTCGCAGGGCCTGAGCGTGCAGTTCCTCGAGCAGCTGGGGAGCATCCCGACCAAGGTCGACCTGAGCGGCGTGGCTCCGGGCTGCACCAACTGGGCCGCCTACTACCCTGCCAACGATCCGTTCAGGCAGGATGATTCGGGCATTTGACTCATCTGCCCTCATCGGGGGGGGGGGGGGGGTTGTTGACATGGTGTGGATTGCCGCTTGGCGGTCGGTGCGCATGTGGTCTCTGTGATTTAAAAAGGGGGGATTTGTTTACTTGGGCGGTGCGCACTCTGATTGGGTACACGTACTACATGTACTTTATGTTTGGATCATTTACTACTGTTTGTTATGGTTTGATTTCATTGCGAATAAATAAATGTCCGAATGGGTGGGTAAGTTGGTAATGGTCAATGGGTTGGTTGGGGATCAATGTCCTGGTACTATTGATTTTTTGGGACCCTTACCCAGGCATCAAGTGTCAGCTGTGGTGGTGTGTTCAGAATTAATTGACAACGAGCATTGACTTGATTGATTATTATACCGAGGCAGTGTCGGGTTTTTTTCATCCTTTGCCACGCCGCTGAACTCCCAAGCCCGCCGTGTTTGCTGGCTGGCGACCTGGACTTGACCGCAATGGGGGGCCGCGCACACGCCGATTGGCCAGGTTACGTTGTGCGGAGAGGCAGCCCCTGGATATCTCCTATTCAGGATCGTGTCGGCACAGTCAGTTACGCCTTTGCCGGCAGACAAGTTGGCCCGGCTACCTACCTGGCTTTGATGGAACTTGGCCACAAAGCAGCACTTACATGTGCTATATAATAATACTGGTGCCGCTGAACATGTTTATGCTTGGCGTGCAGCGCAATTCGTGACTGATTTTTTCTGGTTTGAAATAATTAAGTGCCCACAATCAACAGCAGTGATTCAAGGCACTTACCACCAGACAACAAGAATGATACTAGAAACCAGCCCTGTCCTCGGGCCCGGGGAAAAGGACACGGCGTCCTCCGACCTCGCGGGTAAAGTGATCCTCATCACGGGTGGCACATCTGGGCTCGGCGCCGCGTCTGCCATGGCCCTCGCCCAGCAAACTCCGGGGCCCGCGCGCATCTACATCTCGGGCCGCCACGCCTCGGCCGCCGCAAAGGTGATCCAACAGATCCGCACGGCAACGTCAACCTCGACCGACATCGTCTTTCTCCCCTGCGACCTCACGGACCTCTCGTCGGTCGCACTCGCCGCCAAGACGGTCCTCGCCAACGAGGACCGGCTGGACGTGGTCATGGCCAACGCCGGCATCGCCGCCGTGCCCGCAGGACTGTCCAAAGACGGGTACGAGGTGCAGTTCGCCACCAACCACCTGGGGCACGCGCTGCTGGTGCGCAAGCTGCTGCCGCTGCTGGAGCAGAGTGGGGCCGAGACTGGGACCCCCAGCCGGGTCGTGTGGGTGACGAGCTTTGCCTTTCGCGGCGCCATGAGGGGGATCCCGCTGGCGAGGATACGTGCCGCAAAGAGCGCCGGCCCGCAGCCACGCGGCTATTATCTCTCAAGCTGCGAGTGGTGCATGTGTCCGGCCGTGGTCGGGAGGTGGATGCGGTATGCCGAGAGCAAGCTCGCGAATGTGCTGTATGCACGCGAGCTGGCCACGAGGTTCCCCGGTGTCGCCAGTGTCAGCGTGTGTCCGGGCTTCGTCGAGACCGACATGGTGGCGAGTATGGGCTTCTGCGACCGCCTCGGGACCCGCGTGCTGGCCATGTTGGTGCCCGGCGGCGACGGCATGGTGACCCCCGACAAGGGCGCCAGGAACCAGGTCTGGGCCGCCACCGTTGCCCCCCACGCCCTGAGCACCGGAGCCCTGTACGAGACAGCCGGGGTGGCGGCTGCGTTGAGTGGCCGTGCCGCCGACGAGACGCTGGGGACGGAGCTGTGGGAGTGGACCGAGAGGGAGTTGGACCTTTGGCTATGATTAAATCGGATTGAGTTAGGAATAAAGGGCTTTAAATAAGGAAATAAGAGTTAGATTTCTATCCAATCCTTTACTTAATTTCTTACCTTTAACGTTATAGTTAACTTTTGTAAGTAACTTTTTTTATTCCATTATAACTTGTTACGATCAGGAGAACCAAAAGGTCCTAGAGACGGTATGGGGTCAAAGGGTAAGTGCAAGGGGGTGTATGTAATGTTACGATCAGGAGAACCAAAGGGGTCCTAGAGACGGTAGGGGTCAAAAGGTAAGTGCAAGGGGGTGTATGTAACCACGGAGCAAAGGAGTAGTTCTCTCGACTGTGCAATGAGTGCCTAAGAACTTATATTGATTACTGGTCTAGGACCTAATGTCGCCAGACCGTACTCGTTATATAGAAGTGAAGAATGTCCTTGCTCTGTCTGCTCTGTCTGTTTGCCGCAGAGCACGCAGAGCACCCTGCTCTGTCTGCTCTGTGCTTACGCCACAGAGCACACAGAGCGCCTGCTCACTAGTTCCGAAGATGACCCACATGCCCCCTGCTTTACTGGCTTCCTTCATGTCCTCTTTCGGGCCACCCCTCTTGGTTCGTGACATGTAACCGCGGAGCAAAGGGATAGTTCTCTCGACTGTGCAATGAATGCCTAAGAACTTATATTGATTACTGGTCTGATGTTACGATCAGGAGAACCAAAGGGTCCTAGAGACGGTACGGGTCAAAAGGTGAGTGCAAGGGGGTGTATGTAACCACGGAGCAAAGGGATAGTTCTCTCGACTGTGCAATGAATGCCTAAGAACTTATATTGATTACTGGCCTGGGACCTAATGTCGCCAGGCCCTACTCGTTATATAGAAGATGTAGCAGTTGGTCCCGTTCCCTGAAAACCCGGGACTCGGGGGTCCCGGCGTTCAAGATAACGGGACCCTTCAGGTCCCGTTCCTTTTCTTTACGGGACCGCCCCATGGTCCCGTGGTCCCGTCCAACGGGACTACGGGACCCCTGTGATTGGCCCATTGTCCTTTGCCTTGCAGGCGCGATTGTGCCACAAGTCCCAATCGTGACACGATGCCCCTCCCCCTTGGTCTTCGTCCCGAAGACCCAACTGGCAACTTGGAATGAAGAAAAACCCCTCAACGCCCTTCTCTGATCAACTGTGTAGGTGGCTCCCCTTTCAACGTGACATCCTCCCTTCTGCTCCTTACGATGAATCGTGTCACTAAAACCCGCAGGACCGAGCGGAAAGCGCGCTTCCGAGAAGGTTCTTTCCTCGCACATTGTCAATTTTGGCACCTTAACCAACATGCCTTGCGCCAACTGCTTCCGTCACAAGCGCAAATGCCAGGTGGCCGAGGGTTCTTCCCGTTGTAGTGAATGCATCGACAGGAAGGTGTTCTGTGATGGTTCCGACATCACGCAGCGGCGTAGGTCCTTTTTCTGGCCCCTTGTCGGTTCGACCTAACACCCTCAGTGGCCAGGAACATTGCCGAGCGGAAGGAGACGGAGTTGGAGGCTCAACAGCTCCTAGAGCGTTTGTTGTTCCTTCAGAAGAAAACAAAGCTCCTTCGGGAGTACGGGGAGGAACTGTTCAAGCGGGGTATCCAGGATTTCGAGGAGGAGTACCCCAACGTTCCCGACCCCGCTGATCCTTCCAACCCGCCCGAAACCCCTACGCACCTGGGGGCGTCTTCTTCCGCCGTTCCCGCCACGGAGTTCGATTGGGCCTCCTTTGACCCGGAGGTGATGGTCGGTCTGGGTTCCGTTGATGGAACTGCTGAAGCTTCTCAGGGCAGTTCTTCAGGTGCTTGATTGGTTCCCATGTATTCTCCTCGTGTCCGTAGTCTTCCCATTTCACCAAGTACTCGACCGCACCATTCTCGTCTTGTCGGGAGTCCAGGATTTCTTCCACGACATACTCGTCCTCTACCGGGTTGACTTCTATCGTAGAGTCCAATTGTGCTCGTGCCGGTGCCTGTTCCAGCATTGAAATGTGGAAAACTGGGTGAATCCTCATAGATTTTGGTAATGACAGTCGATAATTTGAAGTGGAGATCTTTTCTGCAATCTTGAAGGGCCCTAGCTTTTTGAAGTCCAATTTGTCGCTGGGTCGCTTCGTTTTGATGTTCCGACGTAGGAGGTAGACTTTGTCCCCCTCCCGAAGAGTTGGTCCTTCCAATCTCTTTTTGTTGTAATAGGTGCCCATTCTGGCGCGGATGAAGGTGAGACTGTCACGAAGAATGTCGTGCAAAGTTCGGAGTTTCTCGGCCTTCACCGTGGCTCTGGGGACCATATCTCCTGTTCCTTGGCGTACTTCGGCCTCAAAGCCATAGTTCGCAAAGAAGGGTGAGACTCCCGTTGTCTCTGACCTTGAGCTGTTGTAGGAGAGTTGTGCTAGTGGCAGCAGCTCTACCCAATTGTCTTGCTCGTAGTTGATGTATGATCTCAGGTATTGTTCGACTACCTGATTCATTCGTTCGGTCTGCCCATCTGTTTGGGGATGGTAGGCCGTTGAGAGCTTGTGGTTGACACCTAGCTGTTTCATCAACGTCTGCCAAAACTTAGACATAAAGAGTTTATCTCGGTCGGAGATTATCTCGTCTGGCCAAGCATGGTTGCTGGCTATCGTTCTCAAAAACGTGTAGGCCAACTGTTCTGCGGTACTTGCTTCCTGAAATGGCAAGAAGTAGCAGTACTTTGTCAAACGGTCCACAACTACCATGATGCTGTCGTATGTTGTGTCCGTGGCTGGGTCCTTTGAGGGTGGTAGCTTCATGATGAAGTCCATCGATATGGATCCCCAAGCCCTGCTCGCTACCGGTAGTGGTTCCAACAGTCCGAATAGCTTGTGTCGGGAGCCCTTGCTTGACCACAAACTTCGCACTCGTTGATCACCGATCTGATCGTTTCTCTCATTCGGGGGAATCCGAAGTGTTGGCGAATCCTCGCCACTGTTCGGGTGATGCCTTGGTGTCCCCCAACGGTCGATGTGTGGATATCCTTGACCAAGGTTTCTCGGATTGATTCCGGTACAAACAATTTCCCTCCGAACATCCAGTCGCCGGATTCTCCTTGGGTGCATTCCTCGGGTCGATCCCCAGGTTCTGCTTCCCGAATGGTTTTTAGCCATCTATCGTCTGGTCCTGACGAGAACAAGGCGTTTACCTCCAGGGCTTCGTAAGGGCGGAGCGTCAGGGTTCCATCCTGCGTTCCTTCCAAAATCCCTTGTTGCGCTTGCTTCTCGTTTGGTCGATGATCTTCTCTGCGGCTCAACGCGTCTGCTCTGGCGTTCTCGGAGCCCCTGCGATAGAAGATTCTAAAGTTGAATTGCGAAAGGAACTCGGACCATCTCGTTTGTCTCTGGTTGAGCTCTTTTGTCGATGTGAAGTAAGTCAGGTTCTTGTGATCCGTGTAGACCTTAACCTCGTAACTTGTTCCGCTCAAATAGGGTTTCCATTCCTTGAAGGCCCAGATGATCGCCATCAGCTCCTTGTCGTGGATGGGGTAATTGAGCTCAGCTCCCTTCAGCGGTCGAGAGAAGAAGGCCACGGGGTGCAACCGTCCTTCCTCGTCTCTCTGTCCGAGTTCACCTCCCAAGGCGAAATCTGAAGCGTCGGCCCCGACCTCAAATTCCTTATCTGGGTCTGGGAGCTTCATTACTGGTTCTTCCGTCACCAGTTTCTTGATCCCGTCGAAGGCTTCCTGTCTTCGCTTGTTCCATACGAATGCCTCTCCTTTCTTGGTCAGCTCGTTGAGGGGTGTCGCGACTAGTCCGAATCCTCGGATAAACCGCCGATAGAAATTAACAAAGCCTCGAAAACTCCTGACTTGCGTGACCGTTGTTGGCGTGGGCCATTCTCGAATGGCCTGGACCTTTGCAGGGTCCATCCTGACTTCGCCCGGCGTAATCTTGTATCCCAGGAAAATAACCTCCTGGCGATGGAATTCGCTCTTCTCCGGGTTTACCAAAAGTTTGTGCTTCCTCAAGGCTCCCAATACCTTGTGCACATGTTGCCGATGTTCCTCTTCCGTCGAGGAATAGATCAAAATGTCATCCAGGTAGACTTCCACGAAGTCTCCGATGAATTCTTGCAGGACGTGGTTGATCATGGATTGCCAAGTGGCTGGTGCGTTCGTGAGCCCGAATGGCATGACGAGATACTCGTGGTGGCCTAGAGGGTGACGAAACGCTGTCTTCCACTCGTCTCCTTCCTTGATCCTGATCTGGGCATAGGCAGCTGTAAGGTCCAGTTTTGTGAACCATTTGGCCTTGCCTAGCCTTCCTTCCAGATCACTTATCAGGGGTAGTGGGTACCGGTTCTTGATGGTGTCTTCGTTGAGGCGCCGGTAGTCCACACAAAGTCTGAGTTTCCCGTTCTTCTTGGGTACGAACAAGATAGGGTAACCGGCTGGTGACTGTGACTCCCTGATGTGTCCTTTTCGCATATTTTCCGCGATGTACTCCTTCAACGCTTCTCGTTGCGCTGGATTGAGAGGGTACGTCTTCTGGTATCGGGGTTGCGCTCCTTCTTTGAGCTTGATCTCATGGTCCCAAGGTCCATGGTCTGGCAACCCACTCTCGGATTCTTTCTTGAAAATGTCGTATTGCAGATATTCTTGAGGGATGCCGGATTCTCCCTGACCATCTCCTGCTGCCTGCTCCGCGTCTCTGACGACCATCACCAGTCGTTGCGGTTCGTTGTGCTCGGGGGAATTGGATTTCCTCTCCGTCGATTCCTCTCCTGAGTCCTCTTGCTGGGTTGAGCGGGGCTTCTCCCAACTCACGCGGCCGCGATCCCAGCCGATGTGTGGGTTGAACACTTTCAACCAAGGCCGGCCGAGAAACATCTCGTGCTTGCCTAATCTCGCGATGTCGAATACCACTTGTTGTGTTTCTCCTTCGACAATGACGGTGAGAGGTTCTGTCTCCCGTCGAATCCATCCGTCCTCATAGGTGGATTTGGTTCCTTCGAACGTCCTCACTGGATAAGGTCGATCCTTCATCACCCATGGGATTTTCCATTGGTTCACCAATTCGGGGGACACTAGATTCATTCTAGCCCCGGAATCGATGAGGGCGGTGGTGAAGCGTTTTCCCCAAGTGATCTTCACTGTCACTGGTTCTTCGTCTTCGTTGCGATCCACCGCGAGGACTTGTCTTGCCCCTCCTATTCGTCGTCCTCTGACGAACGAGGGTCCCCGTTTCCCGAATGTCTGTTCCGGAAGCGTCGTGGGTGTCGCAAGTGGTTCGAATCTCCGTTCTGAGAAGCGTCCTCCTCTTCGGCCGATATCGAAGCCGTCCTCGTTAATCGGGCCGCCTCCGCCAAAGCCTCCTCAAATCTGACTAGGCGAGCGCGTGATGCCCTTCTCTGTTCCTCCTCAATGTCTTGTCGTCTTCGGGTTCCATCTCGGATGTCGTGCCACTGTTCGACCTTTTCCTCTAAGTGTCGATTGCAGGCTTTCGATGGGCAGAATGCTAATTGTCCTCCCATCCTGCATCTTCGTGGTCGGGTGTCGTTGTTTGCCATGACTACGTAGCTTAGCAACCCCAATTGGTCGTTTTCGCGGTGCACAATGGACCTTTCTTCTCCTTCCACGGCGTGGCGTGGCGACCGGATCGCACCTGCCCTTCCTTCTCCGCCGCGTACCGGGAAGAAGTCCGCCTGAAGTTTCTCTGCCAGATGCCATAGGCAAGGGTGATGCACACAGTTAAACCAGGCGATCTGATTATGGTCCATGTGCGCTGGGTCCACTTCGCTAGCGTCTCCTTCCTGGAGTTGGAAAGGTTCTTCTCCGATGATCCGAATGTCGGCGTCCTCCCATTGGACTCCATCCACGCGGCGAGCTTCTCGTGGTCCGTCGATATGGTCTCTCCATCCGTGTCGCCAGTCGATCTGGTCGAATGGGGTTTCTTCTGGAATCCCCGGGTAGCCCTCTGGATCTTCGGGTTCGGATTCGTAGTATGCTTGATGATCGTCCGACGATCGAGAGGCTGCTGCGATGGTCCTTGGTTTGACAGGGTACCATCCAGAGCCCTCCTTATCACTTCGGTGAATTCGGCAGTCGTCGTCGAAACAGGCTGTCCAAGAGAGTTGGTTGTGTTCTTCCTTCTTGGAAACTCCGTTGACTTGTCTTCCTTCGGGAACCTCCTTCCATCCTTCCCGGGCCTTGCCCTTACAATCCCGGAAGGCGTGCCCTTCCTTGCCACAGCGATAGCACTTCATTGGCTTGCGCTGGGTCTGTCGGTTACCTCCTCGTCCGGCCGCGTCGATATCCATCGGTCCGGGGTGGGTACCGGTCGCCGTGGACGGGTTCCATCGTCGAGCCGAAACGTTGGGCTTATTACGAGGAGTGGGATACGTCCTGACTCCTTGTCGCTCTCGTTTGCGTTCGTATTGACGATCGTCGATCTTGATGGCCATGGCGATGTAATCATTCAACCCGTCTGGGCGATCGAGCTTCGACAGCTCGTCCTTCACGTCGTCCTTCAATCCGGTGTAGAAGGCGTGCATCAGGGCTTCTTCTCCCCACTCGACCTTGACTGAGTCCTGTCTGAACTCAGAAGCGTACACGCTTGCTGCTTTGGTCTGTCGGAGTCGGGAAAGTCTTTCTTCCGCCCTGCGAGCCTCATCTTGTTCTCCAAACACTCGGGTGATTGCTTCGCTGAATTTGTCCAGGGACGAGAAGATCTCGATAGTCTCGTCGTCTCTGTCGTTTGCCTTGTGCTTCACGTAGTCTTCCTTCACAGGGCCGAACCAACGCAAGGCTGGTCCCTGGAGGAACGAGGAGGTAAAGATCACCTTGTCTTCCTCGTTGTCAAATTGACCATTATGATAGTGAATGTAGGCACGCACCTGAGTGAGGAACCCTTGGAGCTCTCCCTTCTGACCTTCGAAAGTCGGAGGTGAGTGGATCTTGGCCTTGACCTTGGGTTGGGCGTCCCCGCTGGACCCCTTGAGAGCTTTGTTAGCTGCCTGGAGTTCCATGTTGACCTGTTTGAGGTTCTCGATCTCAGTGGTCAGGCCGCCGTGCGAGGCTTTCGATTGGGCACGGAGGTCTGCCACCTGTTTGTTGAGGGTCGAGATGTAAGTGTTCAACTGCAGGGCAGTGGGGGTTGTTGCTGGGGTGTTGGAGGTGGACGACATGATGGGTCTTTGCTCAGATACACTGGCCTGCACTCTGAAGAGTAATCAACGTGTTACGATCAGGAGAACCAAGGGGTCCTAGAGACGGTAGGGGTCAAAAGGTGAGTGCAAGGGGGTGTATGTAACCACGGAGCAAAGGGATAGTTCTCTCGACTGTGCAATGAATGCCTAAGAACTTATATTGATTACTGGCGTAATAACTATCTGGATCGTAGTCACGATCATTGTATATATAGAAATGACAATTACCTTGCTCAGTCTGCTCAGTCTTATCTCCGCTGAGCACACTGAGCACCCTGCTCAGTCTTATCTCCGCTGAGCGCACTGAGCACTTTTCGCATAGGTCCGATTCTTCGGAGTCTGAGGTGTGACCCCACTTTCCCGCAGGCTGCACGACCTCCGACCCGTTGTTCGTGACAACAGCACTGTCAAACCAGTCGAATCAGGCCGCTTTTTAGTGGTATGGCTAGACAGGAAGCTTTCCTGGACAGCCCACATGACGGCCCTTGAGAAGAAACTAAAAACTCAGGACTTCGCTCTGTCGAGGATAGCGGCCAAGACCTGGGGCCCAGGCCTAATCAGGGCCAGGGAGGTATACACCAAGTGCATCAGAAGCGCTATAGCTGTCGCGACCCAGGGAAGGGGCGCCACAGCACGGAGGGGTACGGAGACCCACAGCAGGAAGGCAGAGGATTGGTCGGGAAGGGATGACCAATCATCGGACCGCTCTGTGTGTTCTGTCGTCCCTATTGGTCAGGGAGCCCAGAGTAACAGAGTAGACAGAGCAGCTTGCTCTGTCCTGCTCTGTCCTGCTCTGCACCTGTCGGGAATTTAGGTGCAGAGCAAGACAGAGCAACGCAGAGCAGAGGAAACCTTCACTTCTATATAATGAGTAGGGTCTGGCGACATTAGGTCCCAGACCAGTAATCAGTACAAGTTCTTAGGCACACATTGCACAGTCTTTGAGAACAACCCCTTGTTCAGTGATTACCTACACCCCCTTGCACTTACCCTCTTGACCCTTACCGTCTTAGGGACCCTTGGTTCTCTAGATCGTAACAATAGCCTACGGGGCTTCCAGTTATCACAAGCCCACGAAGCCAGGAGGCAAAGCGCGGGGTATAGCGGCAGGTCTTTCTAAGGCTTAGAATCGAAGCCTGAGGATAGTGTTACGATCAGGAGAACCAAAGGGTCCTAGAGACGGTAGGGGTCAAAAGGTGAGTGCAAGGGGGTGTATGTAACCACGGAGCAAAGGGATAGTTCTCTCGATTGTGCAATGAATGCCAAGAACTTATATTGATTACTGGTCTGGGACCTAATGTCGCCAGACCCTACTCGTTATAGAAATGAAGAATGAGGACCCGACCCTCGGGTTCACCAGGTCCACTCTTATTCGTCCGTTACCGTGTGCCCCGTGAGTGGTCTTCCCGCCGTGGTTACTCCTTCTTGCTGCCTCAGGCAGACCCTCCCTGGGTTCGTGACAGATAGTTTCTGGGGCATACAAGGCCACACCCATTCGAAGCCTAGAAACTGAGACCTGGGTGCCACCGCTGGACTTATATCTCAACAAGAGGCTGTCACGATTGGGACTTGTGGCACAATCGCGCCTGCAAGGCAAAGGACAATGGGCCAATCACAGGGGTCCCGTAAAGAAAAGGAACGGGACCTGAAGGGTCCCGTTATCTTGAACGCCGGGACCCCCGAGTCCCGGGTTTTCAGGGAACGGGACCAACTGCTACATCTTCTATATAACGAGTAGGGCCTGGCGACATTAGGTCCCAGGCCAGTAATCAATATAAGTTCTTAGGCATTCATTGCACAGTCGAGAGAACTATCCCTTTGCTCCGTGGTTACACACACCCCCTTGCACTTACCTTTTGACCCCATACCGTCTCTAGGACCCTCTGGTTCTCCTGATCGTAACAGATAGGTTCTGTAGCTTGCCCGTCAAAGTGGAGGGTAGCCTGTGTCACGGTTCGAACCCCGACTCTGGGAGGAGGGCCAGACATGCAGGAGGGTGGAGCCTGCAGAAGGCGGGGCCTCCTGGTATGTCGCCACCCAATGAGAGGGTTGCAGGTGGAGCCGTCCCGAGATCTGAATCTCGGGACGTTCACCCAATCATGATGCCTCATGTCGTCCCGAATTCTTAATCTCGGGACGTCCCGAGTTCTGAATCTCGGGACGGGTCTCTTTGACTTCTATATAACAAATAGGACCTGGCAACATTAGGTTCCAGGTCAGTAATCAATACAAGTTCTTAGGCACTCATTGCACAGTCGAGAGAACTACCCTTTTGTTCAGTGATTACATACACCCCCTTGCACTTACCCTTTTGACCCTTACCGTCTCTAGGACCCCTTGGTTCTCCTGATCGTAACAGCCTGACGGTTAGAGAGCCATGCTTTAATCCACCTTACTAGCTGGCCAGGAAAGCTTTTAGATGAGATTTGATGATCATAATCAATATATTGAAGAATACGAGACTATTCCATTATAGAGCACGATAATTTAGCGTTATATATGAACTTGTAATCAAGTTGGTCTGGTGGTCTAGCGGTATGATTCTCGCTTAGGGTACACTCTAAACATTGTCTGCGAGAGGTCCCGGGTTCAATCCCCGGCCAGACCCTTAACTTTTGCTTAATATTACTAAAATATACTCTATACTTACTTACGTAAGTAAAAAGCTACTATTTCTCTATATTAAGAGATTACTTTAAGTTTTTAGCTAGGCTATTAATATATTAGCGAGCTAATAAAAATAGCGCCAAGGAGCTTACCTTCTAACGTTAAATAAGCTTCTTATTAATATAAGAAGAGGATAGAGAGTGAGAGAAGGTCTCTTTTTTAACGTAACGCTATTAATGATAGGGGAGAGAAAGGGACTTTTTGTCACAAGCTGGAAGCCTGAGGCCCAACAGCCTGCAGAGAAGTGGGGCCGGACCCCGGACCCCGGCGAATCAAAGGGCGCTCAGTGTGCTCAGCGGAGTTAAGACTAAGCAGACTGAGCAAGGTAATCTTCACTTCTATATATACAATGACCGTAACCACGATCCAGATAGTCATTACGCCAGTACTCAATACAAGTTCTTAGGCATTCATTGCACAGTCGAGAGAACTACTCCTTTGCTCCGTGGTTACATACACTCCCTTGCACTTACCTTTTGACCCCATACCGTCACTAGGACCCTTTGGTTCTCCTGATCGTAACATAAGGGGGCAATCACAAGGCCTCGGGCCTTCTTCAGCCGTGTTGCCAGCCTATCACAGGCTTGTCGGATCAACTGTGCCCTTGTTTTAGCCCGTATCACGGGTAGTTTCGGGAGCCTGGGGGCCCTTTGTAGATCTGGGAGTTCAGGGGTCAGGGGGGTGAGGACGGCTAGGGGCAAGATCGATTTTCCAAGGCCTTTCCTGGAGCCGAGTTTCGATGTCGGCGAGCCTCTTGTCGAAGTATAAGTCTAGCGGCGGCACCCAGGTCTCAGTTTCTAGGCTTCGAATAGGTGTGGCCTTGTATGCCCCGGAAACTATCCTCAGGATTTGGTTATTGTTACGATCAGGAGAACCAAGGGGTCCTAGAGACGGTAAGGGTCAAAAGGGTAAGTGCAAGGGGGTGTATGTAATCACTGAACAAAAGGGTAGTTCTCTCGACTGTGCAATGAGTGCCTAAGAACTTGTATTGATTACTGACCTGGAACCTAATGTTGCCAGGTCCTACTCGTTATATAGAAGTCGAAAAGACCCGTCCCGAGATTAAGAATTCGGGACGACATGAGGCATCATGATTGGGTGAACGTCCCGAGATTCAGATCTCGGGACGGCTCCACCTGCAACCCTCTCATTGGGTGGCGACATGCCAGGAGGCCCCGCCTTCTGCAGGCTCCACCCTCCTGCATGTCTGGCCCTCCTCCCAGAGTCGGGGTTCGAACCGTGACAGTTATGAGCCTTAGAGAGGCCTACCGCTATACCCCGCACTTTGCCTCCTGGATTCGTGGGCTTGTGGTAACTCGAAGCCCCGTAGGCTATAGCGCTTCTGATGCACTTGGTGTATACCTCCGTGGCCCTGATTAGGTCCGGGCCTCAGGTCTTGGTGTTACGATCAGGAGAACCAAAGGGGTCCTAGAGACGGTAGGGGTCAAAAGGTAAGTGCAAGGGGGTGTATGTAACCACGGAGCAAAGGAGTAGTTCTCTCGACTGTGCAATGAGTACCTTAGAACTTGTATTGATTACTGGTCTGGGACCTAATGTCGCCAGACCCTACTCGTTATATAGAAATGAAGAATGTCCTTGCTCTGTCTGCTCTGTGCCCGCGCCACAGAGCATGCAAAGCGCCTGCTCACTAGTTCCTGAGGACGACCCACATGCTTCCTGTTTACTGGCTCCTTCCAGGTCCCATTTCGGGCCACCCCTCTGGGTTTGTGACATCTCGCTGATGGCGCCGTCGTTGACTGTTAGGTTGATTTTAAATTGTCGCAAGTCGACCTCTTCGGTAAAATTGTTGTATTACGCCGATTATTACTACTATAATTATTATTATCCTAAACAATTACTCATATATTAGCTAAGCAATAATAGCCTCTTGATTGAGAAGGAAGAAGTCATTGAGAGATCTCGGTCAAAATTAAGCTAAAATCCACGCGCGCAACAGCCTCAGAAAGCCCTGGAAAAGTTCTCAGCAACGATAGCACCCTCGACCCAGCGTAATCGGTTGCGGCTGCGGAAGAAGAGCCGGAAACCGGGAGCCCACAGCGTTAGCTGGGGGGGGTTTTCTCTCTCTCGCTCTGCCCAGCCGCCAAGCCCGCCAAGCAAACCAACCCTCATTGAGCCTCACTGCGCTTCACTAACTCACAATTGGTACCCCGGCCCAAAAACAGCCCGTGCCCGCCCCCGAACCCCTGAAACCCCCGTTTTCTCTTCCTACGCTCATGATAAGTACCATAGGCTAACTCTATAGCTCGCTATAGTTGGCTCCGAAGACCTCGGAAATCTCGGTATACCTATAGCAATCGACGGAGGTAAAGGAGGCCTAAAGCAATCATACCACCACCTATACGCCGCGCTAACCGCCATACACAACCTACAAAATATCCTATCCCTCCCTAAACCGGCCCTAAGGCCCAGCCCAAGCCCTAAACGGCTTTCTATTAGGGAGCTAATCATTAAGCTTACAGCTCTGACCCGCAAGGATATAGCTAACAAAGTACAAGCTACGCCAAAGACCTACGAGAAGCCATCGAAGTCGCTATTTCCATTATTATACCTACACCGTTATACCGTTAGGCTTGCCGGTACTTCTGATGCTAAATACATAGAAAAACCGTGCTCGGGCCTGGAGTGGCCCGGAGCCAGGTGAAAAACCTATATAGATCCACTGCTACAAAGAAAACTGTCCTTTGACTTCATTCATACGTTGGAAGGTTCAACCTTCCTGGCTATGGGGCTACCGAGGGATGTAATAGTATTAACGTGTCACGGACCATGACCAGCCCGAGGTGGGACAGGGAAAGACCCCACGACCAATTGCTTGGCCCACCTATCAAAAGGGTCCCGGGTCTCGGGGGGCCGGGACCCATGGGAAGGAGGTCCCGAAGTCCCTGAGCTCCGGGACGAGTGGGACTGAAGAGAGGTCCCGAGGGATCGGGACCTCGAGACGGGATTTCATAGTTCTATATAACGAGTAGGGTCTCGCGACATTAGGTCCCAGACCAGTAATCAATACAAGCTCTTAGGCATTCATTGCACAGTCGAGAGAACTACTCCTTTGCTCCGTGGTTACATACACTCCCTTGCACTTACCTTTCGACCCCTACGTCTCTAGGACCCTCTGGTTTTCCTGATCGTAACATAACGTAGATTTAAACAAAAGAAATATTTACTTTAATATCAATTATTACTAGCCACAAACTCTTGGAAAGAACCCCTAAAGCTCGCCGTCCCAACAGGAGGCCACAGCACTGTCAAACCAGTCGAATCAGGCCGCTTTTTAGGGGTATGGCTAGACAGGAAGCTTTCCTGGGCAGCTCACAAGACGGCCCTTAAGAAGAAGCTGAAAACTCAAGACTTTGCCCTGTCGAGGATAGCGGCCAAGACCTGGGGCCCGGGCCTAATCAGGGCCAGGGAGGTATACACCAAGTGCATCAGAAGCGCTATAGCTTACGGAGATTCTAGTTATCACAAGCCTACGAAGCCAGGAGGCAAAGCGCGGGGTATAGCGGCAGATCTTTCTAAGGCTCAGAATCGGAGCCTGAGGATAGTTTCTGGGGCATACAAGGCCACACCCATTCGAAGCCTAGAAACTGAGACCTGGGTGCCACCGCTGGACTTATACCTCAACAAGAGGCTCGCTGACTTCGAAGCTCGGCTACAGGAAAGGCCTTGGAAAATCGATCTTGCCCCTAGCCGTCCCTACTCCCCCAAAACCCCTGAACTCCCAGACCAACAAAGGGCCCCCAGGCTCCCAGAACTATCCGTGATACGGGCTAAAACAGGGGCACAAGTGATCCAACAAGCCTGTGATAGGCTGGCAACACGGTTGAAGAAGGCCCGAGGCCTTGTGATTGCCCCCTCATGCCAACAAACCTGGAAGCCTACAGCAACTGAGGAAGCGAGAGAGGTGATCTCAGGGTGGTTAGGCCAAGCCAAGTCCACCACAAAGCTAATGTTGGAAGCTTGGGAAGCCCGTTGGAGGGAGGGCTTCCAGCCGGACCCCCTGAAAACCACACAGCCAGCCGACACAGTTCCTATTTTCAATAACGAGGCCCTGAGAAAGCACGAAAACCTCACCAAAGTAGAGAGTTCGTTACTGATTCAGGCTCGAACAGGGGCTATAGGCCTGAACGACTTCCTCTTTAGAGCTCGGGTTCCAAAAATCAGCACCCCCTATTGCGTGTGTGGCCAGGGCAAGGAGACAGTAGAGCTCTGATAGTGTGGTGCTCACAACCGCCGAAGCCAAGGGGCCCCTGGGCCCAGAAGATTCGCACGAGGAATGACCTCTACAAGTCCCTATCAGGGGACGAGCACACACAGGTCATCCTAACCTAGTTTACAGGCCTAGGTAGGCTTACTGAGTATAGGTTAGCCGTGAAAATAGCGGAAGACCTGGAAAGGGAACGTGAAGCTGAGGCAGGCCTATAGCCAGGAAGAGTGGACCTTCCAACGTATGAATGGAGTCAAAAGGACAGTTTTCTTTGTAGCAGTGGATATAGATTTTTTACCCGGCTCCGGGCCGCTCCAGGCCCGAGCACGGTTTTTACTATGTATCTAGCATCAGAAGTACCGGCAAGCCTAACGGCATAACGGCGTAGGAAGAATAATAATACATATTAGACTAAATTGAATATATAATTCCGTACCAATTATGGTTATCAGCTACTAGCAATTTTATTGCACGAGCCTAATGGGCCTTTTTTAGATACAGTATATTAAAGATAATGGATGTTTGGCGATATCCTTAATCGCGAGTTCCGATTCGATGAACTTAGAAGTGGCGGTGTCGTCATAGCATCCAATCCACGGCAACGGGGCTCTTTACAGCCGATAGGAGTGAGCTCATTGTTCCACGACAGGACAGTTAAACCAGCGAGCAGCGTGTGGAATTGAGCAAGAAGCTATCGCTATGCCTTTTCCCGAATATATTTATTTTCGAAAAGTGTTAACATGATTCTTGAAGCAGAATACGTCTGTAAAGACAAGGTTCTTACCGTCTTAAACGAGCCCTAGATCTTATAAACTGTCAAAATAGGGATTGAAGTGTCTAACAACTTCATGCTTAATACAGAGCTGCCCGGCTTCACTAAATGCACTAGTGCGACCAGAGTTGACAGTATTATAGCGAGCGTCCCAATCCGGGTCGTTTGAATCGTAGCGACCGCTATTATTATTATTACCACCGTTATTTCCGCCAGAGTTATTATTGCCACCGAAATTATTGCCTCTTCCGCTTAGAGGAAAGTGTTACGGACGTAAGGCACGGTTCAGGCGGCCTGCAGAAATGTGGGGTCATCCGGCGCGAACCCCAGGCCAATCAGGAAGTGCCCAGTGTGCTCAGCGAAGATGAAGACTGAGCAGACTGAGCAGGACATTCTTCGGTCCTATATAATGAGTAGGGTCTGGCGGCATTAGGCCTCAGACCAGTAATCAATATAAGTTCTTAGGCATTCATTGCACAATCGAGAGAACTTGTTACGATCCAGAGAACCAAGGGTCCTTAAGACGGTAAGGGTCAAGAAGGTAAGTGCAAGGGGGTGTAGATAATCACTGAACAAAGGTGTTCTCTTAGACTGTGCAATGAGTGCCTAAGAACTTGTATTGATTACTGACCTGGGACCTAATGTCGCCAGGTCCTACTCGTTATATAGAAGTGAAACATGCAAAGTGCTCAGGGTGCTCAGTCTTCAGAACAACTGAGCAGACTGAGCACCTCCTCATTGGTGCGCTCCCCGCCAATGATCAGCGTTGGCATGTTCTGGGGGCTCCACAGCTCCCTGGCTGGGCTTCCTTATCTTATCAGGGTTCAAACCGTGACAGTGAGCTCCCGTTTTCTGGCTGCTCTCCCGCGGCCGCAACCAGGTGCGCCAGGTTAAGGGTAGTACCGTTGATGAGAGCTTTTTTAGGGCTTTCTGGAGCTGTTGCGCGCGTCGATTTTGGCGTAGTTTTGACCGAGATGCGTTAAAATCCGCGCCCGCTCACTGGGTCTTTATTCCTATCCTGAGACGACTCAAGAAGAATATAGCTACTATAATAATAATTATTATTATTGTCGGGTTTATAGCTAAGTTTTACTCTTTTCGTAGTTCGCCGGGGCCTTGTTTATCTGGCAATATTTTGATATGTATTGTAAGTATGACGGACGTAATAGTGGTATTATTACAACGAAGTCCACCGAAAGAGCCCGGGAGCTAGGCCCTATGAGCATCGAAGACCTGAAGAAGGTAATAGCCGAAGAAGCCGCTAAAGTAGCCACCGCAACAGCTACTATAGCAGTCAAACTGCCCTCTCAAAAGAAAAAAACGACCGCTATCATAACCCCCGCGGCCCAAAATCCCGGGCCACAGTAGCCTCCGCGGGCCTTGCAAGCCATATCCTCCTGGAGACTATCCCAAAGAAGACGATCCCCTCACGCCTAGCTCAAGAGATCACCATCAGAGGCTCTGAAATGCCCATAGCCCTAGCCAACAGGACCCCGCAAGAGGTAGTCCAAGCCGCCAACCAAGCCACAACAAAGAAAGGCACTATAGCAGCCCGCAGGCTCCCAAGCGGCGATATAACCATAACCTTCGAGAGCAACGAAGCCAGTGTTACGATCAGGAGAACCAAAGGGTCCTAGAGACGGTAGGGGTCAAAAGGTGAGTGCAAGGGGGTGTATGTAACCACGGAGCAAAGGGATAGTTCTCTCGATTGTGCAATGAATGCCTAAGAACTTATATTGATTACTGGTCTGGGACCTAATGTCGCCAGACCCTACTTGTTATATAGAAGTGAAGCATGCAAAGTGCTCTGTCTGCTCTGTCTGCTCTGTGCAGAGCACGCAGAGCACACAGAGCACCACATGATTGGCTCGTTCCAAGAGTCCGCTCCATCCTCCTCTCATTGGTTCCATCCTGCCCCACCCGGGCGACCAGTTGCGGGGTTGTGACAGCCAGAGACTTACACTCCATCAACAGAACCTGGATTCAACAGGCCCAGGAAGCACGCCAAACCTTCGCTATCCTAGTAAAAGGCCTGCGAAAATCCGACCTCCAAAGAGCCACAAAAGCAAGCCTAGCCCGAGAACTAAGATTTAAACGGCGGACAAAGTTGAATTCAAGCTGCCTTCCTCGGCGGAGCTCACCAGAGCCACGGTTCTAATCGCCCTAACGGATCCCGAGGAAGCCCGACAAGCCTATGAGAAGGGAGTGATCTGGAAGGCCTAGATCTTCCCCTGCGAACCCTTCTCAGCTATCCTATAGGACCACGCAGTACTACAAGTGCTAGCAATAGGGTCACGAACAACGCTACTGCCGGAAGGAGGCCCTGTGCTTAAGGTGCGGCACTACAGCCCACGGCCCCAGAGGGAAGGAGGGGGAGGCCCTTTGCCCTACCCACTGTGGCCTACAGACAAAGTGCCCCGCGTGTGGGGGCAACCACTCAGCGCGGGATAAAACCTGCCCTCAAGGTCAACGGGCTAAAGAGGCAGCCAGAGATGCCTATACTTATAGGCCGAGGAACTTCCAGGAAACCACTATTCACCACTCAACACCGACTCAAAACATCCAACACACCCCCCAAGGCACCCACCCCCACACCAAGCTGTCAGAATTACGGAAGGTTCAGGGGTAGCCACAACAGGGCCCCTGAGAGGGCGTCTGGCTGGACCCCAGCCACAGCCCACTTGTTACCGCCATTTGGGCACTGAACACTGGGCCGGACCCGCGCGGGAATTCAGGCCTGGGCAGAGCAATACAACACACCTTTGCACCCACTACGTTGACCCTGATTTTGCGGCTCTTCTGACACAAGCGGCCGGCCGTGAACCCCGAGGCGCCTACCCTCCATTTCAAGAAGACGCAGTGAACGGTTTCAGGGAGTAAGCCAAAAGAGGATCCGCGGTAGATTTTTGGGCCTAACTGAGGCCGGCAAAAACCCCTCTTAGTACAAGATCAATTTCCGATTATAGGCTAGCCCTAACTCTACCCAAACACTACCCCAAATCCCTCAAGCTCCCCAATCCTCCCAAACCCAACTGGACACACAAAGAAGCACCAGCCTACTAAATAAACGTCAAAATATTATAATATAACACCTAAAAGAACAGACTAGCAGTAGAGATAGTGGTGGTAGAGGCGGAATATGACTCCTTAGCTGTATAAGAGCGTTGGATCAACCAAGAGATAGACTCCACGTACTGCCTGAGGGGGTCCAGATTCCACTTAGTCAACAAGCTTTGGGGCCGAGTACCCCTATTTATAAACAGGAAATTACCCCTAAACTAATGGGACTATGAGGCGACGGAGGATTGGTGTAAAATCTGGATAAAAAGGGGCCGTGGGAATGTTACGATGAGGAGAACCAAAGGGTCCTAGTGACGGTATAAGGTCGAAAGGTAAGTGCAAGGGGGTGTATGTAACCACGGAGCAAAGGGATAGTTCTTTCGATTGTGCAATGAATGCCGAAGAACTTGTATTGATTACTGGTCTGGGACCTAATGTCGCCAGACCCTACTCGTTATATAGAAGTGAAGGTTTCCTCTGCTCTGTGCTGCTCTGCACCTAATTCCTCAATGGGTGCAGAGCAGGACAGAGCAACCCCCATGCCTGCTCTGTGTTGCTCTGCACCTAATTCTTCAATGAGTGCAGAGCAGGACAGAGCAACCCCGTGATTGGTTCTTCCCTGGCCCAATCACCGTCCTACCTTCTGTGGGTTCCCGTACACCCCAGCGCCCCCCCGCTTCTGGGCTGTAGCGTTCCTGCCTTGGGTCGTGACAGGGAACCTCTCAACTCCCTAAACTCTCTAAGGCCCTTGAACCCTCTCAGGCCTCCATAGTATTAGGAGTGGGCTTAGAAGTATAGTCAGTTTACAACCCGCTGGATCAAAAGGCCCTCTCCAAACTCTCATATACCTCCAAAAACCAACCAAGCCAATAGTCCTCACAAGGGATCTCAATCTATATCACCCTCTATAAGACCAATACGACAAAAGAGAAGAAGCAGAGGATTTATTACAATTAGTAGTCCGATGGGAGCTCAACCTCCGTACATCTAGAGGCACTATAATCAAGACCCCTCGAGAAAGATAGAAGGCTCGACTCTCTGCTACCGACTACTTTTGGGCGTCTATAAGCCTAGAAACTCGGTATTACAGCATCGAGACGATGGGCAAATCAAACCACTACCCCCGAGTCCTAGAAGTGCCACAGGGTCCGAGGCCTATAAGGCAGCGGCCAAAGGCTGGAGTTAGAGGCTAATGGACAGGGAGAGGGTGAAAGCCGAGGCAGACCTTCTACCAAACAAGATGGGCCTCCAAGAGGACTTGCAGGACAGGATCCAGACTAAAGAGGGCCTAGGCGCAGCCTTCGATCAATTGCTTCAACTCCTCACTGAAATCGCCAATGCTAGCACCCCGAAGAAGAAGTCCAGCACAGGGAAACAAGCCCACTGGTGCGATTCATACGTCCAGCAGGCCGTAAAAGCCACAGAGCAGGCTGAGAGGAAGCACAAGGAGTGCCCTACAGAGTGGTCCAAAGCCGAGCTCAATAAGCGGCTAAGAGAGCAGTCAAGCTTGATCAGCTACACCAAAACCAAGGCATGGAGGACCACTCTACAGAAGGCAAAGGACAATACAAAGATCCTATGGACCCTGAACCTGGAGAGGTGGGCTAGGCTAAGGAGCTTTATCCCCGTGGATCCCCCCAAACTCCCCACCCTCACAGGGCCCCCGGGCCAGCCGTGCCTAAGCACGCACGCTCAGAAGGCCAAAGCACTAGCAAAGAAGTTCTTCCCAAACCCGGAGGCAGACCTACAGGACATCCAAGACACCAATTTCACCGAAGAGTTCGACTTACAACGCTTTAAAATCGACCTAACAGTCAACGAGGGCGACATCAGCGAGACACTACGGCAAATCAAGCCATGGAAGGCCCCTGGGGAGGACCTACTCCCCACAGGCTTTCTAAAAGGGTGTGGCAAACCACTATATAAAGTCCTGGCAGTACTGATCACCAGGTGCTTTGCATCGGAGTGGTTCCCTGACCAGTTCAAGCAAGCCAAAACAATAGTCCTAGCCAAGCAAGGGAAGCCACCGGCTGCTTATAAGACCCTAGGGGGCTATAAGCCTATTGCCCTCCTGCCTATCACAAGGTAATCGAGGCGATAGTGGCCCGCCGAATAACCCTAGCCCCAGAGCAATATAGCCTATTGCCCGAGGAGCAGATGTGGAACCGGATGTATAGGTCTACAGAGCTAGCCGTCAGGCTAGTCGTTGCTTAAGTATAGGAGGCCTAGAGGCTAAGAGCCACCCCCTCTCTACTACAACTCGATATCACAAGCGCTTTCGACTCTATTCACCATATTAAGCTCTTAAATACCCTCCGAGAATAGTGCTCTCCTAGCTAGTTGGTAAGGTATATTAAAATAGAGCTCTCTAACCGTTAGGTTACCCTCTACTTTAACGGGCAGGCTACAAAACGTATCCAAATCTATGTAAGGGTACTATGAAGCTGACGCTTTTGCCGATCCTCTTTATCCTCTAGATATCTTTGTTATACGAGGCTATAAAAAAGAAGGAACTAAATTTGAGCTTAGCGGGCTTCATAGATGATTTGAATATCCTAGCCTGTTGGAAGGGCCCTATGACCAATATTAGGCAGCTAGAAGCAGCTTAGAAGATTTACCTGTGGCGGGCTAGTATAAGGGGTATAAGCTTTATAAGAAAAAGGGCGAGCTTATATACTTCTATAGAAGCTATAAACCTTGGAAGGAACCCATAAAGCTTGCCCACTCATTAAAAGGCTATAGTATTGTTAAACCCGTCGAATTGGGCCGCTTTGAAGGGGTATAGCTAGACCGGAAGCTTTCTTAGACAGCCCACAAGACGGCCCTCGAGAAGAAGCTGAAAACTCAGGACTTTGCCCTATTGAGGATAGCGGCCAAGACCTGGGGCCCAGGCCTAATCAAGGCTAGGGAGGAAAAGCGCTATAGCTTACAGAGCTTTCAGTTACTATAAGCCTACGAAGTTAAGAGGCAAAGCGCGGGGTATAGTAGTAAGCGTCTCTAAGGCTTAGAATCAAATTCTAAAAATAGTTTCCGGAGCCTATAAGGCCACGCCTATTCGAAGCTCAGAAATTAAGACTTGGGTGCTGCAGCTAGACTTATACCTTAGCAAAAGGCTCTCCGACTTCGAAGCTCGGCTCTAGGAAAGGCTTTGGAAAGTCAATCTTGCCCCTAGCCATCCCTACCCCCCTAAACACCGTAAACACCCAGATCTACAAAGGGCCCCCAAGCTTCTGGAGCTACCTGTGGTCCGAGCCAAAACAGGGGCACAGATGATTCAACAACCATGTGATAGGCTGGCAAAACGACTGAAGTCGAGGGCCCGAGGACTTAAAATTACCCTCTTCCCTGGCCCAATTACCGGCCTACCTTCTGTGGGTTCCCCAGCGCCCCTGCTTCTGGGCTGTGGCGTTCCTGCCTTGGGTCGTGACAATCAGCACCCCCTACTGCGATTGTGGCCAGGGGAAGGAAACAGTAGAACACCTAATAGCGTGGTGCCCACATCCGCCAAAGCCAAAGGACCCCTAGGCCCAGAAGATTCGCACGAAGAATGACCTCTACAAGTCCCTATCAGTGGGCGAGCATACATAGGCCATCCTAACCTGGCTTACAGGCCAAGGTAAGCTTACCGAGTATAGGTTAGCCGTAAAATATCGAAAGACCTTGAAAGGGAACGCGATGCCGAGGCAGTCCTATAGCCAGGAAGGGTGGATCTTCCGGCGTATGAATGGAGTCAAAACGACAGTTTTCTTTGTAGCTGCGGATAAAGATTTTTTAACTGGCTCCGGGCCGCTCCAGGCCCGAGCACGGTTTTTTCTATGTATTTAGCATCAGAGGTACCGGCAAGCCTAAGTGCATAACGGCGTAGGAATAATAATAATAATAATAATAATAATAATAATAATAATAATAATAATAATAATAATAATAATAATAATAATAATAATAATAATAATAATAATAATAATAATAATAATAATAATAATAATAATAATAATAATAATAATAATAATAATAATAATAATAATAATAATAATAATTCTGAAAATGTTATAATGTGTACACAAAAGTCTAGACTTCTTTAATTTTCCCCGCAAAGCTTATTCACTTTGATACTTGCTTTTAGCTCGGACCCATTTTGATTAGTAGTGAGATGTCATGATTGGGACCTGTATCACGAATCATACCTGCACCATGGGGGGGCAGTCACGTTCCGAGAAGGGACCCGCCTAAAAACATAATGCTGACCAATGCCAATGGACAAATCACAAGGGGCCCGTGATCCCGTAGAAGGAATGAACGGGACCCTTCGGGTCTCGTTGTTGGGAAAACTGGGGTCCCTCAGATCCCGAAGGATTCTTGAACGGGACCCCATATTACACCTTCTATATAACGAGTAAGGTCTGACGGTATCAGGCCTCAGACCAGTAATCAATATAAGTTCTTAGGCATTCATTGCACAGTCGAGAGAACTACTCCTTTGCTCCGTGGTTACATACACCCCCTTGCACCTACTTTTTGACCCCTACCGTCTCTAGGACCCCTTTATTTCTCCTGATTGTAACACCCGCCCAACCATAACAAATATCTTGAAAATGTAAGTTTTTAAAAAGCTTTCTTTCTTCATGAATTTCCATACATTTTGAATTTAAAAATTGAATATTTTAGTCCGTATTTAATATTATAACGCTTCTGACTTTCAAAATCCCTAGTTTTAAATATAGGCTCTATGTCTGGCGGGAAGGAGGGGGAGGCCCTTTGCCCTACCCTCGGTGGCCTACAGACCAAGTGCCCTGCTTATGGGGGCAACCACTCAGCGCGGGATAGAGCCTGCCCTCAAGGTCAACGGGCTAAAGAGGCAGCCAGAGAAGCCTACACTTATAGGCCGAGGACCTTCCAGGGAATCATTACTCACCACTCAACACCGACCCAAAACATCCAACATACCCCCCAAGGCACCCACTCCCCACACCAAGCGGCCGTCTGTGGACCCCGAGGCGCCTACCCTCCATCCCAAGAAGACGCAGAGGACTGTTTTCAGGAAGTTAGCAGAAAGAGGATCCGCAGTAAACCTTCGGGCCTAACTAGGGCCGGCAAGGACCCCTCTCAGCACAGGATCAGCTTCGGAGTGCAAGCTAGCCCCGACTCAACCCAAGCACTATCACAGAGCCCCCATGTTCCCCAGGTTCTCCAGGCCCCCAAAACCCGACTGGACACCCAAAGAAACACCAGCCCACTGAATGAACGTTAAGATACTGCAATGGAACACCCAGAAAAACAAACCAGCAGTGGAGACAGGGGTGGCAGAAGCGGAATACGACTTCCTAGCGATACAAGAGCCTTGGGTCAACCAAGAGACAGGCTCCACTTACTGCCCAAGGGGGTCTAAATTCCACTTAGTCCACAAGCCTTGGGGCCGAGCAGCCCTATTCATAAACAAGAAATACCCCCTAAGCCAGTGGGATTACGAGGCTACGGAGCATTGGTGCAAAATCTGGATAAAAGGGGCTGTGGGAACCCTTGAACCCCCTGAACCCCCTGAACCCCCTGAACCCTCGAGGCCCTCGAACCCCCCGGAGCCTCCACAGTACTAGGAGGGGGCCTAGAAGTCTGGTCAGTCTACAACCCACCGGACCAAAAGACCCTCCTCAGAACTCTCTTACAACTACCAAAGCCAGCCCGACCAGTAGTCTTTACAGGAGACTTCAACCTACATCACCCTCTGTGGGACCAATACGACAGGGAAGATGAAGAAGCAGAAGACCTGCTATATCTAGCAGTTCAGTGGGAGCTCGACCTCCGCACGCCAAGAGGCACTATAACCAGGGCCCCTCAAGGGAGACAGAGGGTTCGACCCTCGACCATCGATCACTTCTGGGCATCTATAAGCATAGAAACCCAGTCCTACGGCATCGAGACTAGGGGCAAATCATATCATTACCCCCAGATCCTAGAGGTGCTGCAAGGCCCGAAGCCCGTACGGGCAGCGGCCAAAGTCTGGAGTTGGAGGCTAATGGACAGTTAGAGGGCAAAAGCCGAGGCAGACCAGACTAAGGCGAGTCCAACAAGCGTAAAACCCTGGTTCCCGTAACGTGCGAGATTCCGAGCCGCGAGACAATCAACCAATATCAACGCCCCCCCAGAACGACCTAAAGCCGTTACCAACAGCGCTAGCTTTGTTAAATACCTCGACAAATACGTCATATATTAGAATCATAGAATCGACGAGTAGAGTCGACAGCTCTCCGTCATGTAAGCCGACGTGAACGACCTTACTGACGCTGTCGGTTGAGTTAAGGATTTGCAGGTCCGTATGGAGACCTTAATTTACCGCCTTGCTAAAGGAAAAGCATTTGCCGTTAGTTTTTCTCTGTCGTTAGTTAACCTAGACAATTTGCGTATTGCCGCTTGCTTCTATAATTGGCTAGCTAGTGTTCCGGCACCTTGGTCTCTCGTAGTTTAATCCCGATAAGCTCCTTAGTAGCGGTCGTACGTTGTACATATTCTCTAGTTAAAAGATACGCCGATCATTTAGCTCAAGTATTAGTACTGCTGCTTTTAGAGTCCCTAATAACCTAAGCTCTAGTAGTAATAGTGACGATGATAATAATCCCGAGTATTGCTTTAAGTATATCCTGCCGGACAATTCCTACCGAAAGCGTTTAATGTCGCCGGATCCTCTTTAGTAGAACCTATTAGCAAACGCGTACGATTAGAAAGTAGCTAAGAACAATAGCCAATTCGACGATCATAATCGCCAAGCCGTTAACCTCCGCGTTCGAATCGCTGCTTTGGGCAAAGACGACTTTATATACTATATCTATGCTACGCGCCTATTGGGTTATAATAACCCCAGAGTTCCGGTATAAATAGTAATCGACCCTTTCTATTACGATCAGGAGAACGAATGGGTCCTAGAGACGGCAGGGGTCAAAAGGTGAGCGCAAGGGGGTGTATGTAATCACTGAACAAAGGGTAGTTCTGTCACGGTTTGAACCCTGATAAGATAAGGAAGCCCAGCCAGGGAGCTGTGGAGCCCCCAGAACATGCCAACGCTGATCATTGGCGGGGAGCGCACCAATGAGGAGGTGCTCAGTCTGCTCAGTTGTTCTGAAGACTGAGCACCCTGAGCACTTTGCATGCTCCACTTCTATATAACGAGTAGGACCTGGCGACATTAGGTCCCAGGTCAGTAATCAATACAAGTTCTTAGGCACTCATTGCACAGTCTAAGAGAACACCTTTGTTCAGTGATTATCTACACCCCTTGCACTTACCTTCTTGACCCTTGCCGTCTTAAGGACCCTTGGTTCTCTGGATCGTAACACTCACGGCGTAAGCTGGGGGAAAACTTTTCTCTCTCGCTTCGCCAAGCCGCCAAGCACACTAAGCCTTATTGAGACTCACTGACCCGCAACCGGTACCCCGGCCACAACAAAGGCCCGTGCCTGCCCCTGAACCCCGGAAACCCCCTTTTCTCCGCCCACGGCAACCATAAACACCAAAGCCTAGCTTCGCCATTATGGCTGCCTCCGGGGACTATGAAAACCCCGGTATGCCTATGGCAATCGACGGAGGCCAAGCAGGCTTGGAGCAGTCATGCCACCATCCACACGCCGCTCTGACCGCCGTCAATGACTTGCGAGCCATACCGCCCCCCCCCCGTAAACCAGCTCCAGAGCCCAGCTTGGATACTAGAAAGCTCTCTATTAGGGAGCTAATCATTGAGTTGACAGCTCTGGCCCGCGAGGAAATAGCTAACAAAGCTGCAAGCTATGCCAAAGACCTACGAGAAGCTATCGAAGCCGCTATCTCTACTGCAACCAAGGCCAAAGGACCCACCAAAGCCACCGAGAGAGCCCGGGACCTAGGCCCCCTAAGCATTGAAGACTTGAAGAAGGTAGTAGCCGAAGAAGCCGCCAAAGCAGCCACTACAGCAGTCAGAGCTGCCCTCTTGGAGGCAAAGAAAGCTGGAGACCTTGCCACCACAGCCCGCACAGCCCCAAAATCCTGAGCCACAGTGGCCTCTACAGGACTTGCAAGCCTCACTCTCCCGGAAGCCCTCCCAAAGAAGACAATCCCCTCACGCCTAGCCCAAGAGATCACTATTAGAGGCTCCGAAATGCCCATTGCCCTTGCCAACAGGACCTCGCAAGAGGTAGTCCAAGCAGTCAACCAAGCCACCACAAAAAAAGGCGCTATAGCAGCCCGCAAGCTCCCAAGCGGTGATATAGTCGTAACCTTCGAGAGCAACGAAGCTAGAGACTGGCACTCCACCAACAACACCTGGATACAGCAGGCCTTCGGCCAACAAGCCCGGGAGGCACGCCGAACCTTCGCTATCCTAGTTAAAGGCCTGAGGAAATCCGACCTTCAAGGGGCTACAGAAGCAGGCCTAGCCCAAGAACTAGGACTCAAAACGGCGGACAGAGTCAAGTTAAGGCTCCCTACCGCAGCAGAGCTCACTAGAGCCACGGTCCTCATCGCCCTAACGGACAAGGAGGCCCAGCAAGCCTGCGAGAAGGGAGTGATTTGGAAGGCCCAGATCTTCCCCTGTGAACCCTTCTCAGCTACCCTACAGGCCACACAGTGCTACAAATGCTGGCAGTGGGGCCATGTACAATGATATTGCCGGAAAGAAGCCTTGTGCCCAAGGTGTGGTACTACGGCTCATGGCCCCGGCGGGAAGGAAGGGGAGGCCCTTTGCCCCACCCACCGTGGGCTACCGGCCAAGTGCCCTACGTGCGGGGGCAACCATTCAGCGCGGGACAAAGCTTGCCCCAAAGGCCAACAGGCTAAAAAAGTAGCCAAAGAAGCCTACACTTATAGGCCGAGGACCTTCCAAGAAATCACAACCCGCCAACCAACACTGACCCAAAACGACCAACACACCTCCCAGGACACACACCCCACAGCCGCCGACCCTGCACCCCGAGGCGCCTACCCTCCACACCAAGAAGACGCGGATTACGACTTTCAAGAAGTAAGACGAAAGAGACTCCGCGGTAGGCCCTCGGGCCTAACGAGGGCAGGCAATGACCCCTCCCAACACAGGATCAACTTCGGCCCACAAACTGGCTTCAACTCCTCCCAAGCACTACCCCAGTCCTCCCAAGCCCCCCAAGCCCAACAGAATACCCAAGGAAGCCCTAGCCCGCTGAATGAGTGTTAAAATACTTCAGTGGAACACCCAGAAAAACAAACTAGCAGTAGAAACAGTGGTAGCAGAGGCGGAATACGACTTTCTAGCAGTGCAGGAGCCTTGGATAAACCAGGAGACAGGCTCTACGTACTGCCCAAGGGGGTCCAAATTCCACCTGGTTCATAAACCCTGGGGCCGGGCAGCCCTATTCATCAACAAGAAATACCCCTTAAGCCAGTGGGATTACGAGGCCACAGAGGACTGGTGCAAAATCTGGATGAAAGGGGCAGCTGGAATCCCTGAACCCCTTGAACCCCCCGTGGCCCTCAAACCCCCAAAGGCCCCTGAACCCCTGAAGCCTCCCCAATACTAGGAGAGGGCCTGGAGGTGTGGTCAGTCTATAACCCACCAGACCAAAAGACCCTCCCTAGAACTCTCCTACAACTACCAAAGCCAACTAGGCCAGTAGTCCTCACAGGGGACTTTAACCTATATCACCCTCTATGGGACCAATACGATAGGGCAGAAGAGGAAGCAGAAGACCTACTACAATTAGCAGTTCAGTGGGAGCTCGACCTCCGCACGCCAAGAGGCACTATAACCAGGGCCCCTCAAGGGAGACAGAGGGCTCGTCCCTCCACCATCGATCACTTCTGGGCTTCTACAAGCCTAGACACCCAGTACTACGGCATCGAGACTAGGGGCAAATCAGATCACTACCCCCAGGTCCTGGAGGTGCTACAAGGCCTGAAGCCTATGCAAGCAGCGGCTGAAGGCTGGAGCTGGAAACTAATGGACAGGGAGAGGGTGAAAGCCGAAGCAGCCCTTCTACCAAGCAAAATGGGCCTCCGAGAGGACCTCCAGGATAGAATCCAGACCAAAGAGGGCCTAAGCGTGGCTTTCGACCAATTACTCCAGCTCCTCACTGAAATCGCCAATGCTAGTACTCCGAAAAAGAAGCCTAGCGCAGGGAAACAGGCTCATTGGTGGGATTCACACGTCCAACAAGCCGTAAAGGCTACACGGCAGGCCGAGAGGAAGCACAAAGAGTGCCCTACAGAATGGTCTAAAGCTGAACTCAACAAGCGTCAAAGGGAGCAGTCAAGCTTGATAAGCTACTCCAAAACCAAGGTTTGGAGGACTACTTTACAGGACGCCAAGGATAATACAACGCTTTTATGGACCTTGGAGAGGTGGGCTAGGCTAAGGAGCTTTACCCCCATGGATCCCCCCAAACTCCCCACCCTCACAGGACCCCCAGGTCAGCCGGGCCTGAGCACGCACGCTCAAAAGGCCGAAGCCCTAGCAAAGAAGTTCTTCCCAAACCCAGAGGCAGATCTACGGGACATCCAAGACACCAATTTTACCGAAGAATTCGACTTGCAACGCTTCAAAATTGACCTAACAGTCAGCGAAGGCGACATCAGCGAGGTACTACGGCAAATCAAGCCTTGGAAGGCCCCTGTGGAAGACCTCCTCCCTACAGGCTTTTTGAAAGGGTGCGGCAAACCACTATACAAAGTCCTAGCAGTATTAATCACCAGGTGCTTTGCCTTGGAGTGGTTCTCTGACCGGTTCAAGCAAGCCAAAACAATAGTCCTAGCCAAGGGAGGGAAGCCACCAGCCGCCTACAAGACCCCAGGGGGCTATAGGCCTATTGCCCTCCTCCCTAGTATAGGGAAGGTGATTGAGGCAATAGTGGCCCGCCGGGTGACCCTGGCCGCTGAGAAGTATGGCCTATTACCCGAGGAGCAGATGGGGAACCGGATGCATTGGTCTACAGAACTAGCTGTTAGGCTAGTCGTTGCGCAAGTACAAGAGGCTTGGAAGCTGAAAGTTGTCGCCTCTCTGCTACAACTCGACATTTCAGGCGCTTTCGACTCTGTTAATCACATCAGGCTCCTAAATACCCTCCGGGAACAAGGCTTTCCAGGCCAGCTAGTCAGGTGGATTAAAGCTTGGCTCTCTAACCGCCAAGCTACCCTCCACTTCGACGGGCAAGCTACAGAACCCATCCAAATCTACGCAGGGGTCCCTCAAGGCTCGCCGCTATCACCAATTCTCTTTATCCTCTATATAACCTCGTTGTACGAGGCTATAAAGAAGAAGCACCCAAACCTAAGCCTAGCAGGATTCGCAGACGACTCTAATATCCTGGCCTTCGAGAAGGACCCTGTAACCAACACCAACAGCTAGAAGCAGCTTGGAAGACCTGCCCTCAGTGGGCCAGCACAAGGGGTATGAGCTTTGCAGGGGAGAAGTGCGAGCTCATCCACTTCTATAAAGGCCACAAACCCTGGAAAGAACCCCTAAAGCTCGCCCTCCCCGCAGGAGGCCACAGTACCGTTAAACCTGTTGAATCAGGCCGCTTTTTAGGGGTATGGCTAGATAGGAAGCTCTCTTGGACAGCCCACAAGACGGCCGTCGAGAAGAAGCTAAAGACTCAGGACTTCGCCCTATCGAGGATAGCGGCCAAGACCTGGGGTCCAGGCCTAATCAGGGCTAGGGAGGTATATACCAAATGCATCAGAAGCGCAATAGCCTATGGAGCTTCTAGCTACCATAAGCTTACGAAGCCCGGGGCAAAGCGCGAGGTATAGCGGCAAGTCTTTCTAAAGCTCAGAATCGAAGCCTAAGGACAGTTGCCGGGGCTTGCAAGGCCACACCTGTTCGAAGCCTAGAAACTGAGACCTGGGTGCCGCCACTGGACTTATACCTTAACAAGAGGCTCGCCGACTTCGAAGCACGGCTCCAGGAAAGGCCCTGGAAAATTGAGCTTGCCATTCACCACCCCCATTCCCCTGAGCTCCCAGATCCACAAAGGGCCCCTAGGCTCCCGGAACTACCTGTGATCCAGGCCAAAACAGGGGCACAGATGATCCAACAAGCCTGCGATAGGCTAGCAAAACGACTGAAGCCGAGAGCCCGAGGCCTTGGAACTGCCCCCTTATACCAACCAAGCCAAAAGCTCACAGCAACCGAAGAAGCGAGAGAGGTAATCTCAGGGTGGCTAGGCCAGGCCAAGTCTACCACAGAGCTAATGTTGGAAGCTTGGGAAGCCCGTTGGAAGAGAGGCTTCCAGCCAGACCCCCTAAAAACCACACAGCCAGCAGACACAGCACCTAGCTTCAGCGACGAGGCCCTGAAAAAGCATGTGGATCTCACCAAAGCAGAGAGCTCACTACTAATCCAGGCTCGCACAGGGGCTATAGGCCTGAACGACTTCCTCTTCAGAGCTTGGGTCCCAGAAATCAGCACCCCCTACTGCGAGTGTGGCCAGGGGAAGGAAACAGTGGAGCACCCACACCCGCCGAAGCCAAGGGGCCCATGGGCCCAGAAGATTCGCACGAGGAATGACCTTTACAAGGCCCTATCAGGGGACGAGCACACACGGGCCATCCTAGCCTGGCTTACAAGCCTAGGTAAGCTTACCGAGTATAGGCTAGCCGTAAAAATAGCGGAAGACCTAGAAAGGGAACGCGAAGCCGAAGCGGGCTCATAGGCAGGAAGGGTGGACCCTCCGACGTATGAATGGAATCAACAACAGGACAGTTTCCTTTGTAGTAGTAGATATAGGTTTTTCACCCGGCTGCGGGCCGCTCTAGGTCTGAGCACGGTTTTTACTATGTATCTAGCACTAGAAGTACCGGCGAGCCTAACGGCATAACGGCGTAGGAATAAAAATAATAATAATAACAATTGCCACCATATACTATATAATACATCAGCCCGACCTATAAGTGTTCTCACCGCTAGAATAACCATATATTTTACAACCAAACTAACCGCATTCACTAAATGGTCAAAGACTAGCAGCTATATAATATATCATAATAAAAATGATCAACATGATAGCAAATATTAGGAAGTATGGAGAAAAGTAGAAGGATGATGATTGTGACTATGGAACTGCGGGGTTGATATGGAGAGAGCCCAGTATCGCCCTGCGTATGTGCGCGGGAGTGGGTCACGTGCCGTGGGTATGCTCGTCACTGTGCTTCTGGCCGTTTCCTACCATGTGCGATCTATAGGTTTATAGGCGCTATATATTTAATCTAATCATAAGTCTATAAATCCACTTATTTAAATATCAAGTCTGGGGCTTAAAAGAAATACCTACCATCTTCAATAGATGTTCATTTATGATATAGAAAATACTAGAGGAAGGATAGTAATCTGTATACTGTAGAATGGCTGTAATTGATTGATAAATGAGGAAGAAAGGGGAGCCTGCGGCTTGCTTACTTATGGGAGCTATCTAGTGCGGGGAGTGGAAGTCACATAAGCAACCCTAACCCCTGGAATCCATGGATCTATAGGACTGCTCCTTGGATCTAGCTTTGGGTACGCCCAGGCCAGAATCCTTATATTAAATACTAGGTTAGGAAGGAAATGCGGACTATCCTCAATCTTTTATACGTAAACTTTTGAAATCTAACGTATTTGATAAGCGAGCCGGACACTTTTACCTACTCAACGACAACGTTTCTCAATTGCAATATAACAACATTAAGAACCAACTATAATTACATCATGCTTCTACAGCCTCCTGGCAAGTGCGGGCATTATGGCCGGGCTTGCGGCATATACCACAGCACCGAACCCTCGAACGAACCCCCCCTGTACTACTACTATCTAGCTGTGTTCCTTGCACTCCCTCCCTATCTATAGCCCTCTGGCCCAATACATACTGTGCATCTTGTACAATAAGTGACCTTCCAAGCTGCATACGTGTTCTTTTAGCTCTCCGGCGCTTGCTTAGTGCCTCGTTGGCTTTGCGAAGCGAAGCGTTCTCTGCCCGAAGGAGGGCTATCTGATGCATCACAGCCATCATACCCTTGCCTTGGTAAGCTGGTCCACAGCAGCCAACATCGAAGTCAGGGAGCTGTTTTGATGGCTGGCAATGCGAGTCTTTATGAGCGTTGACTGCGAATTGGCTTCTCGGGGGTTGTGAGGTGGCTGGAAGACCCAAGATTGTGCAGTGCTAGGCCGTGAGGTAGGGGGTGTTGGTGTATGAAGCTTGATATCTAGCTTGGAAAGCCCCCTTTCTGGATTGTATGGTACAAGGCCATGCGAAGCCGCCTTGTATATGTTTCTCAGTGATGGAAGCAAAGAAAGCTTCGCGAAAGGCACAGAGGAACTCGAGCTTGCTCACATGGTTGATTTGCATGCGCATCAAGTCCTCGATCTGGCTACCGTACGCCTGCTTTAGCGGCCCAAAGCAGCCGACATCGAGTGGCTGGAGGAGGTGGGAGGAATGTGGAGGCATATAGGGCATTGACTCCTTGGATCACCGTTGCCCATTCGCGGTTGCCAGGCTGGGCTAGTTTTGCCTTACCACGGCCGTCCGAGGTCGTGGCCACCATTCCCGCGAAGATAATGCCCATCATAAACCCAGTCTCGTCGAAGTTGTAGATATCATCATCTACAATACCATACTTGGCCTTGATATTTCGTCCGAGGGCAAACCACTCGCCAAAAATCTTTGGATCCTCACACTTTGCCCTTTGATAGTCGTATTTACGCGTATAGCGCGTACAGAGCTTTGGCTGGCGTTTGACAAAGTTGTGTACCCAGCGTTTGCCGACAGGGGGCGCGTCGCGCATATGTAGCAGCTGGTTGGCCATATCTTCCACGCTACCCAATCTGGGAGGAAATGCGCGAGCATATAGCTCAATCACATACTGAACTATCGCCTGCTCTTCTAAATCCGTAAGCTTGGGTGAGTTGGCTGGAGTATCGCGTCGTGCAGGCCGGCCAGCGCGTCGGTCGCCAAGGGTAGAAGTTGATACATTATAGAGCTTAGCTGCAGCTCGGAGGCTTAGTTTTTCATCCCTTTGAAGAGCTTCAAGGGCCAAGATCACTCTGGCTTCATGTGAAGCCTACAGCAACTGAGGAAGCGAGAGAGGTGATCTCAGGGTGGTTAGGCCAAGCCAAGTCCACCACAGAGCTAATGTTGGAAGCTTGGGAAGCCCGTTGGAGGGAGGGCTTCCAGCCGGACCCCCTGAAAACCACACAGCCAGCCGACACAGTTCCTATTTTCAATAACGAGGCCCTGAGAAAGCACGAAAACCTCACCAAAGTAGAGATTTCGTTACTGATTCAGGCTCGAACAGGGGTATAGGCCTGAACGACTTCCTCTTTAGAGCTCGGGTTCCAAAAATCAGCACCCCCTATTGCGTGTGTGGCCAGGGCAAGGAGACAACAGAGCACCTAGTAGTGTGGTGCTCACAAACGCCGAAGCCAAGGGGCCCCTGGGCCCAGAAGATTCGCACGAGGAATGACCTCTACAAGTCCCTATCAGGGGACGAGCACACACAGGTCATCCTAACCTAGTTTACAGGCCTAGGTAAGCTTACTGAGTATAGGTTAGCCGTGAAAATAGCGGAAGACCTGGAAAGGGAACGTGAAGCTGAGGCAGGCCTATAGCCAGGAAGAGTGGACCTTCCAACGTATGAATGGAGTAAAAAGGACAGTTTTCTTTGTAGCAGTGGATATAGGTTTTTTACCCGGCTCCGGGCCGCTCCAGGCCCGAGCATGGTTTTTACTATGTATCTAGCATCAGAAGTACCGGCAAGCCTAACGGCATAACGGCGTAGGAAGAATAATAATAGTATATTGATTACTGGTCTGAGGCCTAACGCCGTCAGACCCTACTCGTTATATAGAAAGTATCCAAGAGGGTCCCGGGATGCCGTTCGAACGGCATCGCGGGACTTTCACGCCATGGTCCCGAGGTGCCGTTTGAACGGGATCACGGTCCACTTCTGACTGGTCCCTGCCATAGTCCCGAGGTGCCGTCCGAACGGGCACCCGGGCCACTTCTGACTGGTTTCTCACCTGTTGTCGAGTGGGACCCCCTCCAAATGCGGTTACCCCTCCATGGCACGGGCTTGGATCGTGACATGCAGTAACTGGCAACATCAACTCCCCATGTCCATGTGAAAGGGACTGACTGTCGGGTAACATTTGTCTGTGACTGGCATGTAATTAATGCCTTCATAGGAAACTTGGAACTATATCGAAACTAATTACCTACCACTCGAATCGCGAGCATCAAATAAATGCCGTGACTAGAAGTTATCTCGGAAATCATCTCGTCATTAAAGAGCCGGGAAAGGCCTCCGAATCTTGTGCAGAATTGAGATTTGTGGATAATATGTCGTGGACGTGAGACGTCTGGTCTGTGACTGGGAATTGAGTACACTGGCTGAACCCGCATAACACCACCACGCATACTAGCATCAGAAGCCTAGAAATGATATAGTTGTAGGATGTTGTATTTGCGTAACGAGGTGCTACTTGGGAATCATTGTTGATCTTGACGCCCGCCTTGGGTTGAACAACATATCACAGGGGCCGAAATGAAACTAATGCTCCAACTTGCACATTCCCAAGCCTCCATGTAGGGTACTACGCATGAGCGTGCTTGTCCGAGTGCATTAAGAAAGTCAGTCAGGAAAATGTATCCAAGTGAGAAGTGGTCATATATGCTTGAAATCCAGCAATGAGCCTCCGCACAGCAATTTGTACTACAGTAAGCAATGGAGCACGTTCTATGGTGAAACGGAGCAGCATGATCAGTAAAACAAGCGGATGCATATTTGTATATATATGTGTGTGTGTGTGCGTGCGTGTGCGTGTGTATACCTGGTACATAATTATACTCCAGGTATGTCATCAGACCACTATGCCAACTGGTGTACGCCTCTGATCGCTGACATCAACCTCACGATATATTGACAGTTCTGTTTTTCTCGTATATTCCGTCATCGACTTCGTCCGCAGAATCTGGCAATGACAAACAAGTAAACGTCAGAGCAACTCGCTAAGGTATGGGATATCGACCGTTCTCGGTTATAATCTTCATACGTCAAGACATAATACACTCTATCTTGAAATTCCAGCATCCGACACACCCGCTCTGGCTCAATTCAAATCGAATATCGGTGCTAAACTGTATTACTCGTAGTTGGTGATACCAGTCCCATGCATGTTTCGTGAATTAACTTACGTCGTGACTTCGCTGGCTGTCCGTCACCTTGATATCAAGGAACCGATACGTTCATTCATTATTCTTGGTGAGACAAAATCCCGTCCAACGAGTCCTGATCCCCATGAAAGAGGAAAGCGAGCGTCGAAGCTTAGACCGGAAGTTTCTGTCACGAATCCTGGACCAAAGATGTGATTGATACATCAATTAAACGTGACCAGATATTGAACATCGTACTCCTAACCGACCTACGTTCAGTCGCTGCCATGCAAACAACGAAAGGAACAACATTTCAACCTAGACCCTAACCACAGCACTCCCCCCAAATAAGCACGCGGGGCAAGGGCAAATTTATTACTGCAATGTGTTAGATGGTCTTATTCCGTGTCACAATTATCGTCTAGTGTGGTTACCAGGTAGTCAGAAACCAGCCTAGAAGCTGGATATAATAAATACCAGGTAGTATCACGTATACGTATCCCTTGAATGGATGGTATTTTCGCAAGTAGTTTGCAGCGAGAGTGAAGTGGAAAGAAACAGTCAGGAATGGATTATTCTGCTCTGCACTATCCTGGAACACACAAACTACCGAAACAAGTCCCATGATCGAATGCGATCGTACTCCCTCCCCTGGCCACGGATGAGCATATCAGTACACCAGCAAAACACCAGCACATCCAAAGAGCCTACATATGACTAACTATACACAATATACAAGCTGAATATTGGAACGGCCCACCCCACGTACACCAGCCCCCAGCACGAGCAAAGACCAGCCAGCCGTGCGCACCACGAGTCTAAAGCCAACAGGATGCCAATGTTTCTAGATAACTGGGAAAACGCCTTAGGATGCACTGTGCCAGCGGAAAGTCTATGGTAATCTACATTATACAAGGGGTTGGGGGTAGCCACCCTACTACACAAGCCAAGCCGCACCGCACTGGCATCCCATGGTTACCAGCCAGCAAGCCTTCGACCCACCAGAACTACCACCACCACCACCACACCGCCACCGCCGCTCTCGTCCCACAACAAACAACAAGCACCCATCAAGCAAGAAGTGAAGGGGCAGATTTATCTACAAGAGCATCTTTCTGGGGTCCTCGATAAACTCCTTGATCTTGACGAGGAACTGGACAGCCTCTCTGCCGTCGAGGAGTCGGTGGTCGTAGGTAAGGGCGAGGTACATCATGGGGCGGATCTCGACCTTTCCACCGATAGCAACAGGGCGGTCCTTGATGGCGTGCAGGCCGAGAACCGCGGTCTGGGGGAGGTTGATGATGGGGGTGCCCATCAGCGAGCCGAAGACGCCTCCGTTGCTGATGGTGAAGGTGCCGCCAGCCATATCCTCGATGGTGAGCTTTCCGTCGCGGGCCTACGTTTATTGGTCAGTAAAAGGATATCACATGGTATGAAACAACGGGAACCCTCCAAAAAAGAAAAAGAAAAAAGAAAAAGAAAAAAGAAAAAGAAGAAAAGAAACAACACATACCTTCTTGCCCAGGTCTGCGATGGACTTCTCAATGCCAACCATGTCCAAGCCCTCGACGTTGCGCACGACGGGGGTGACGAGACCCTTCTCAGTGGCGACGGCGACGCTGATGTCGACGTAGTCTCTGTACACAATGGTGTCGCCACCGTTGGGGCCCTCGATGGACGCGTTGACGGCCGGGATGTCGCGCATGGCGAGCACGCAGGCACGGGAGAAGGCGCTCATGAAGCCGAGCTTGACACCCGTCTTCTTGAGGACCTCATCCTTGTACAGCTTGCGGAACTCCATCAGGGCCGACATGTCGACCTCGTTGAAGGTGGTCAGAGACGCGGCGGTGTTCTGGGACTGCTTGAGACGCTCGGCAATGCGGAGGCGCATCCGGTTCATCTTGACCTGTGGAAGCTGTCAGTATCCTGCCTGTATCCGCACCTGCACCTGCACTCCTGCAATTTCTGGCTGTTTTGATGCTTACCCTACGCTCCTCGCGGTTACCCAGCGTGGCGGGGGCCTCCTTGGTGGGAGGATGAGAGGGCTTGGCCTCGGCCTTCTTGGGCACAGCAACCTCCTTCTTCTCCGGGGCAGGGGCTGGCTTGCTGGCTTCGGGTTTTGATTCGGCGGCAGGCTCAGACTTTGTCTCCTTGGGGGCCGACTCTTTCGACTCTGAAGGGGCGGGCTTGTCACCACTCTCGGCGGGGGCGCCTCCAAGCTCTAAGCGGACGAGGTCCTGACCAACAGTGACGGTATCCTCCTCGTTGGCGAGGAACTCTCTGATTATGCCAGCCTCGGGGGCATTGACAGCCACGTCGATCTGCGAGCAGTCACAAAAAGCATCCACGTCAGCGCCATCTGCAAGGCAAGGCAGGCAGGCATGCATACCTTGTCGGTCTCAATGGTCGCGATCTCCTCGTCCTGCTCGACGAAGTCGCCAATCTGCTTGCTCCACTGCTTCAACGTGCCCTCGCTGATGGACTCGGCCATTGTGGGGACCTTGACGACCCTATCGGCATAGGTGCGCACATGCTGGAACTGGGTGGGAAGGTTGCGCAGGGCGCTTGAGTTATAAACCGACAGTCTCGGGGCAGCGCGAACCGCGACACGGAGTCCTTTGTACAGCATCTTGGCGTCGGAGGGCGGAGGAGCGCAGAGCAGCTGCTTCTGGAGGGTCGTAGAGATCTAAAGTGTCGGGAGGACCAAAGTGCTGGGTTGGCGTCGGGAACGATTTCGTCGACGTGGTGGTGTTGCTGGCAAAGCGCGAAAAAAAGGAGTCAAGACCCAGGGAGTGCCGGGTGGAAGCCGAGAAGGATCCAATCAACCGAAGACAGGGTTGAACGGGAAAAGGCCAGGGGTTGCAGCCGTGGAAACGCGACTGGCTGGAAGTTGATGGGTGCGAGAAGTGGTCCGGACTCTGGAGGCAGGTACGGGATAGTAATGGTGGTGATGATGACTTGGGGACGAAGGCAGTTTTAGGAAAGAAAAAAAAAAAGGTAGGCCACGGTTTTGCGGCAATGGTTGGAACAACTTCCTGGGTCCCATCGGCTTGGGCTCCCGGTCGCCTTCCAATTCAGCTCCATTCGGTGGACGCGGGAACGGCACGCATGGCACGCATCACAGCAGCCTCCACCTTTCTGAACCCGTGCGTCAACTTGCTCTGACCTCAGCCTGCAGCAACCGCACACCAACCAGTTACTGGCGTGCGGGCACCCCAGCGAGGACCTACCAGGACTTTCAGGTCCTGGGCATTGGCTTCGGGTACCTGGAGCCTGGTGACGGATCAATGATACCTCGCGCAGCGGTAGGTGGCTCGGCAGTGGCAAAGTACCCATCTGCTGTCGCTACTTCCATCGATGGACAGGGCATTGCCAGTCTCTCTTCTGAAACGAACAAAGTTGTTCCGCTCCATCCCGATTTTCCCTTGCTGTCCCAGGGGGCCACTGTTGGCCTAACGGATGAGTAAAAATCACTCGCTCTCATTGGGCCACGAAACTTCACAACCTGAGGCAGCAAAAGCACCGCAACGCGCCCGCGGAGCTTCGCCAATCCAAATCGTCAATTGAGTGAGGCTTTGAAGCTCAACCCCGTCCGTCCGTCCCGCCTTGCCTCGCTTTGATCCTCGACCCGATCGATGCTGTCGAGCCTGCACACCTGGACGTGAGCCCCATCTTGTCCATCTCGACCGCCCGCCCTCCCTCACTTCCTACACCGGGACACCTGCGCACACGTCTCAATCGACGTCGACAGCCGGTCGATCGCATCGCATCGCATCACATCACATCTCATCGCTGCACCATCAGGGCCAAAGCCGGACCAGGCACACCTCGCTTCGCCCACCATGTCCACCTCAAGACAGGCAGCATTGTCGGTACCCACGCTCGGCAGAACCAAGGCGGCCTGCTAACACCGGCACAGGTCGCTCTACCGACGCTCCCTCAAGCTCTCTCTGGACTGGGCCGTCCACCGTCACCTATGGCGCGGGCAAGCCCTCTACATCCGCTCTTTGTTCGAGAACAACCGTCACGTCACCGAGCCTAGACAACAGCGGGTGCGTCATATTTGTGGGAAGGGGAGAAGAGGGGAGGGGGTGTCAGCCGCTTTTGACACCTGGGCGAATCTCGTATGCTGACGAGTCCCGTGCAGGCACTGTTGAAGGAGACCGAGAAGCTGCTGGAGAAGTGGAAGCACCCGGATCCTTATACCGCCCCGACGGCTCCTGGAGGTAAGCCGCCATCAGGTCTACGGGACTTCATCTGCTGCGAGCTTGCCAGGCTAACCAACCATTGTGCAGGGTCAAAATACGAGAGAAATCTGCCCGCCCCCCATCTAGGTCGTATGTCAGCCTCTATCAGCAAATCTACTCCGAACCTGCTCACTGACATCATCTTATCTAGCGCCTTCGGATCTGAAGTTTTGAGCGATCTGGGAGCACGGAATTGCGCTGTTGTTGTACATAGAAGATTAGCTGCCAGCTTGAGACCCGTGAATGTCAAAGAGGCTCGTTCGCCCAATACTCTATCCGTTGTTGCGCAAGCAGTCTAGACTTGAGTGAGAGTTTCTAGATAACAACAATCATGACGTGCAAGTCACGACACAAGAGGCGCGGGCAACGTGAAAGATCAAGGAAACACACGGATAGAGCGACCAAGCAAAAAGATATCTCGTACAGACGAAGCAAAACAGGGCAACTCAAATCACGAAATGAGCAAGATAGTAAAAGGCGCAATGAAATGTTTTCATCAGGTATATCCTCATTCGTGAACGACCATGACCGTGATGGGATTAATGTACAACCCTAACGCATAAAAAGCAACCGATGACCCTAAACCGTGACCCCATATCATGAACCCAACGTGCCGACCAGAAAAAAAAAGAGCAGAAAATCCCAATTATGACCACACCTCAAAGCTCCTGACTCGCGTTCTTACCGGTCTTGCCGCCGGTCTTCTTGGGAAGCAGGTCTGAAAGGGGAATGTGTTAGCAACATGAAACAGTGGCCAGGCGACAACGAGGTAAAACATACTCTGGTGGATGTTGGGGAGGACACCGCCTTGTGCGATGGTGACATGTCCCAAGAGCTTGTTCAACTCCTCATCGTTCCGGATGGCGAGCTGAAGATGGCGGGGGATGATGCGAGTCTTCTTGTTGTCGCGAGCGGCGTTGCCAGCAAGCTCGAGGATCTCAGCCGCAAGGTACTCAAGGACGGCGGCGAGGTAGACGGGGGCGCCGGCACCAACACGCTGGGCGTAGTTGCCCTTGCGGAGCAGACGGTGGACACGACCGACGGGGAACGCGAGACCGGCCTTGGAAGAACGCCTGTTTTGTCAAGGATAATTAGCGTCGCGTTTCAGAAGTCGCGTCAAGAGAAGCGCAAGACGCGATGCACCAAGCGCGGCAGATCGAGATCGCAAGGCGAGGCTCGATGATGCGGCTGGATGCGGTCGGAAGAGCGCCACTATGCTGGAAGAGGGGCTACTCACGATTGAGCGTTCTTGGATCCGCTGGCCTTGCCGCCTGACTTGCCGCCTCCAGTCATTTTGATTGATTTGATTTGGGGGAAAAGAGTCGGATTGACGTGGTTTGTGAGAGTCGGAGAGGACTGAGAAGTCTGGATGCGTTGAGTGGCGGTAGAGCAGAAGTTTGTTGATGTGAAAGTGTGTTGGAGTGGGAAGAGATGGGTGCTGGAGGGCGGCGTGCGAGTTAAGTAGTTTTCGCGTAAGGGTGCGGGATCGCGGATCACCCACGGCTTCCTTCTGGCGCTGGTTTGTGTTGATCAGTGCTCTCGGGGCTAGTCCCAAAACGGAGAGAGCGCGTGTGGTGAGCGTGACCTTTAGTGTGGTCCGTGTGCCTTTTTATTATCGCTGCGTAAAAATGCCCCACGTCGAATTAAAAATGGGCAAAGATAGAAAAAGCCGGGGCGCGGCAAATCACCTTGGTTGGCTGCAGCGAAGCCCGGGGTGGCCTGCACGCCGAGGACGAGCCTCGAGATCACCCTTGGTCCCGAAAAACCGCGTGCAATAATTGAGCACGCCTGATTTTACAAAAGCATGTTCACACCCCAGCCACTGCAAAGTCCCCGTTTCGCCCTTTTCGATTGACGGTCACCCACCTTCTTCACCCACCTCCTACCAGTCCACCACCACCGCACGGCATTCAAGGATCAGGACGACTCCGCCGGCGCAGTTTTTACTGATTTGACGCGACGTCTGTGACCCACACTTGGCTTCTGCCACTTTGCTCGACCACGACGATTCTTCGACTTCTTGTCATCTTTTGGCTCCGACGTGCCCACGCTGCCCTGATCCCGCGCGCTCTGTCGATCAAGAGAGTGAGCCGATTGAACCGAGTGGTCACTAATTTAGCGTTTTTTTTGGTGTTTGGATCTGGGTCGGGTTTTTTATATTTTATTTTATCTCTGGTCGGAAACACAGTTCCTTTTTTGGCTTTTCTTGGAAGACAACGACGGTTCATGGTCACCAGCCTGATTTGCTAGGATTTTTCCTGTTTTATTTTGTGTTAGTTTCTTTTCTCTCTTCCTTTTTTTCGGTAGTATCGACCCTTCTTTTGGGTTTGTATCTCGGGTTTGGATTCATTTGGGGCCTTTGAGATATCAAGGGCAGTGTTCGGCATTTTCTTGTTGGATTCAGCCCATGTGAATGAGGTTGCTATCTTTGGCGGTCACTTGTGCCACCTTTTGAGGCATTTCGGCTCCGTCATCCAGTTTTGGAGCCCTTTCCTTGGGCGATCTGAGACTGAAACCTTGTGTGTGGATATCGACCATAGGTGCCTTTGCTGTCCGACCTGGGTCACATTTGAGGCCATTTACGGGCCTCTTTGACTGGTTTCCAAGGATCCAAGGTTCAAACCAATCTGCCTCAACGTCATTTGGTGCCCGGGTCTCGAATATCGAATTGAAGGTGCCTGGTAGAAGATTTAAGCTTTTTGCCCCTTTTGAGATCCCAGATTTGACGTGAAACATAGCCTCTGTAGCCATGTACCCTATCCCACCACTTCCCCGGATCGAGACCATGGAGAGTCGGAACTCGGGAAGACGGGGAGGAGAGGGACCCTCTGTCCCATCGCAGCCCTACGGCCTCCGTCCAGGATGCGGCCCTTCCCGGGGTGCATGCTGCTACATGTGCTCGAACTGGATCATCTCAGCCTCATCCGCACCTGTCATGTGTCACGGGAGGAGGCATGCTGCCCTGTCGACCCTCTTGTGGTTTCTGGGGATCTTGGGGCGCTGGAGCTGGAGCTGGTGATGGGACTGCCGTGGGCCAATCATACGAGGTGCTCGACATGGTACCCAACCTGTCTGTCTCCCTGCCTGTCCACTGCCAAGGTCTCGAAACCTTTTTTTCTGTTCGGTCCTGATCTGGATACCTAACTTCCTCATAGGTGCGGTGCTCGGGGTTGACCTCGATGCTCACTGTACTTTACACATCTCCACAAGTCAAGGCCGCGCTATCACCTGGCCAGATCAGGGTCACGACGACTTGCATGCACACAGAATCCCCAAGAAGAACTCGGGTACTTGATCACTTTGCACTTTTGTTCAGGCCAAGCAGTTTCACAGAGATCAGAGTCTTGCAAGGACCGCGCTGGAGGGCGCTGCCCGCACGTGATTCTCAAGATGCGTGCGTGGGTGCTGGGCGCTGCTGATTTTGCTGTAGATTTACCGTCCGGCGGCGGAATGCGTTTGCAGGGATGGGGCCTTTTCCCTGCGGGGGAAGCATTGGAGAAAGTGAGAAATGGATGCGCATTTTGGGACGTTTTGGTTGGCTGGTTTCGCTTTGTAGCATTTAATCGTCCTGGGAGCGAGTTATTCCCTTTTCGGGTGCGCAGACTGCTGTCCAGCACCTGCGTCGATCGACCTGCGTGGTCTGTGCAGGTCACGGTCGTTGTTGTTGTTGGCGCATGGGTGCACAGGGCGCACTGACCACCGCGACACGACTTTTTGGGGCTTATTCTTTTTTCCTTCCACTGCCAAGGGTAAAATGGTTCAAATCACGTTCCAAAGACCCACTTTGAGGTCCCTCCCCCCGGCCGCGCCCAAAATCAATCAGTCAATCAGCGCCATTGCAGTGGTCGTCGCGTCCAGCTACAAAAAGGACCGCCGCCCCTCGCCGACTTCGTTCTTCCTTTCAACAACCACTTCTTCCAACTCCATCCATCGTCACGCTCAACCCAAACGCAACATCTCATCTCGACCGATCTCGATCGCATTACATACCCGTTTTTTAACCACCCCCAACTTCACAAATCTTCCAAAATGCCTCCCAAGGCCGCCGACAAGAAGCCCGCCGCCAAGGCCCCCGCGACTGCCTCCAAAGCTCCCGAGAAGAAGGATGCCGGCAAGAAGACTGCCGCCACTGGCGAGAAGAAGAAGCGCACCAAGGCGCGCAAGGAGACCTACTCCTCTTACATCTACAAGGGTGAGTCACATTTCCTTCGGAAATCCAACCCGGGTTTTCCGGTCGCGTTCGACGCGCTTTTGCTCGGCTCTCTTTTTGAAGTCACAATGGCTAACCCACTCCCAAGTCCTGAAGCAGGTCCACCCCGACACTGGTATCTCCAACCGTGCCATGTCCATCCTCAACTCCTTCGTCAACGGTAGGCACTCTCGATCATCGCATCCTTTTGCATTTAGCGTTCTGTTTTCTGACTTTGCATCGTCACAGACATCTTCGAACGCGTCGCCACCGAGGCCTCCAAGCTTGCTGCCTACAACAAGAAGTCGACCATCTCCTCCCGCGAGATCCAGACTTCTGTCCGCCTCATCCTCCCCGGTGAGCTGGCCAAGCACGCCGTCTCGGAAGGCACCAAGGCCGTCACCAAGTACTCCTCAAGCACGAAATAAGCGGCTTTGTTTGGTGGCTTGGTTTCGCGCGTGTGCTCTTCTCACTTTTTCTCTCTCTCTTATGGGGCATAGGATTTGCTCTAGTCGTCATTTGGGTGTCATGACGAGGCAGACCAAGGCTCCACATTACCTTGGTGTCTCTTAATGCAATGCGTTTACGGATGGTCTGCTTTTTTGGGGGCAATGTCTTCACGGTCTATAGGGGTTTTGCGGTTGTACAATACATACCCTGCTATATCAGGGTCTCGGAAGGAATGAAATCGTGCATATGAACAAACTTCTTTGCTTGCGATTCGTGATTTGTGTTTTCGTCTCCTTTGCTAACATCAGCGTCTACCTCTTCGATCGATCCGATTTCTGGCAGTCAGCTTCAGTTCCGCCCCTCCACTCCTGGGCCGTCGCATTCCCCGACGCCGTTCCCTGCGTTGCAGTCCGCATCTCAATCTTCAATCACCTCACAGATCCGCATTCCCAAGACAGGCCTGCCCGCATGATCTCACCAGCCACGGGATCGTTGATCGATCACAATGGCAATTCCGGGGGTGGTTTGGAGTCAGAGTCAGGGGGGGGTGTGAATTGGATAGATTGGTCTTGCTTCATCAATGGGCGTTTCAGTCTGATGTGTTGCAAGCGCGTGGAGAATCGGGCTGGAGGGGATGGAGGGCTGGTTACCGCGGCAGCAGAATTGGAAGTCGTGAGTCAGCCAGGTGGCTGCTCAGGGACCGACGTCGGACTCGAAACGGGACTCGGTGGGAAGATCAAATCTTCAGGTGTAGCACGGTTCATGGCTGCCGCCCGTATTTCTCCAGGGGCGGGGGGCTGTCTGGGTTTTAATGCTGCATCTTGCGGCGGCAGTATCATCTCATCCCAAGAAGCTCCCAGCGATCTCTTTGGATCAAGTCGGAAACCGTGGGGTTTCGAGGAGCTTGCTACGCAATGATATACTACATGTCCAGCCATATCCATCCCCTTCTCCATTCATCCGCTTCCCTCCGTGGCGGATAACGGGATCAAATACGAATCCATGGATCAAGGACCTTAACAAGCAGTGATAGGTCCTGACGACCCCATGTTATATCGGGGAGCAAAACTTCGGATAGCAATCGTTTGATGGTTGTTGACCCTGTAGTGACACGGGTGCCAAGATGGCATGTGAAATGGTTGAGTTGGCAAATTGTTATGAGAAACGGGGAAACAAAGCTCGGGTAGATGGTTGGGCAGACGATGTCATTTCATCGTAGCCTCCGTTTTGAATATACTGAGCGAAGTCACAGCTATGTAGGTAGTTAGTGCTTACTGATTTAACCACTCGACCTCTTGTGGTGTTATATGGGGACAAGCGGGTGTGAGGTTATCTTTGACGATCCTCGACATCGTCAACACTAGTTCACTAACTGAATTTAATGTCAAGTGGTGTTGTATTCTTCATGTTGTCCCCATCCCTTGTATCGAAATTTGCACTCAAGGTACTCGAATCTAGACATGTGAGGAGGCCGATTCACAGGGACCTGGGTAGTAATTTGAATGCAGACCGAATTCACTGGCACCTAAGAACTCGGCGAAACGAATAAAAGAGCGGTGGGGAGAAAGGAAAAAAAACTAAAAGAACAAAGGACAAGTCGACGAGAGCAAATATATGCAGGTAGTTCTGCCAGAACATCCATTTGAATTGCCTCGGGACTTGTCATAGTATCAAGAATATCAAATGAAAAAAAAAACGCACTCGATCTAGCCTGGTATCGTCAATAACGGGCATTCATATGGGAGGATACGACCAATGATACCTCTGTCAGAAAAGATACCCAGCACGATAAGAAGCTAAGTCGAACGAAACGCAATGTTGGAAATCATGCGTGCAGGTCATGGCCAGAATCTCAGCACTTCCCATGATCCGAGTAGCGATATAGTGAAGAAACTCGAGCACATCTGCACCGATGTGCAGGAGTGGCGCCCACAGCAGTTCATGCGCGGCCCGAATGTTGTTTGCAAGCGTAGGATAGAAAGAATACCATCATCTGCCATTGTTCTCTAACCTAAGCTATACTAATTATATGCGCGCTTCATCAAGCAAAACCAGAGCCGGGCAACAGCCAAGACTCGCAACAGCAAGATTGACATCCACCATCACAACCGCAGGCGGGCCAACACCCTAGCCCAGACCCGCCTTCGACCGCTTGACAACCTGCACCACAGGTACCAAGATACCCTTGTTCTCTATGCTCCCCAGTGCCATGCCCTTGCTCCAGCCCATCTTCTCCATCATGGCGTGTCCCTTGTTCTCCTGGCCGAGCTGCGGCGCCGAAGCACCGGCAATCTCCCCATCCTGGTACGTGACTGCCTTGGAACCGCCGGCACGGCGCCCGCCCCCACCACCTGCGCCAGGGGCCTTGGGAAAGGGGGAGTTGAACTTTGTGTCGATGCGATGGAAGTACCTGCGGTGGATCCGCACGGCCGCTGCATCGACTTGGCTTGTGACCTCCATAATGGCCGACTGGGCGTAGCGAGAAGTGTGCTTGGTGCGGTAGAGGACTGGGCGGCGATTGTCGCCGCTGCCCGTGGACTGGGACTTGATCTTGAATTTACTGGCGAGCTCGTGTAGGATTTTGCGCGCCTGCTTATCAAGCGGGGGAAACTGAACACTAGGCCCGTGGTGTGTTGTTAGTTTGAGATGTGCGGCATGGATGCCGAGGGGAGGGCGGCAAGTGGACTTACGTTTCTACTGAGCCGAGGAGGAATGTCACCAGTTCCGCCTTGATGTCGTCCAGCTTCATGCCGAGACGATATTTGACACGCATGTCCTCGGGGTTGACGTTTTTTCCAAGAAGGCCCTGAACACGGAGTTCCTCGCGCTCAAGCTTGCGGTTCTTCTTGCGCTCTCGGTCTCGAGTCCAGGCCGTGTTCAGAGCTAGCTCGAGCTCCGAGTCGGACACGTTGAACGCAGGGGGGCGCTTGCTTTGCTTGCCCTTGTGTTTCGGAGCATTGGGTGAGTTCCAGTCATCCAGATCCAGGTCGTTGAAAGCATCGGCAACTAGACTGGTATTGGCGCGTGCCAGGGCTCTGGCCTGTACCACAGGCTTCTTGGATTTCTTGCCCGTCTTGTAATACGCCTGCGAGAACAGGACAAGTTCGTCGCTTCGCATGCCCATTTCCTCCTGCTTGATGAAGAGGCGAGCGAGCTCCTCATCGTCGATGTCAGAGCCATCCAGATCCTCGTCATCCTCCTCGTCCATGTCGCCATCGTCACTGGCGTCGCTATCGCCATTGCCGGGATCTGATGTGTCGTCGTCGCCCGCAGGGACAAACGCGCCATGCTCCCCGCCAAGCTCTCGTCCGCTGTTGAATGTCAACTCCAAGGGATGGGGAACTGTGAAGTCCTCGTCTGAGTTTGCAGCCATGTTCTCAATGTAGTCGCGTAATATGGCGTCCTCTCCGTCCTCCTCGGGCTCGAGGTCGACCTGCATCTGGCTGGGGTGTGAGCTCGGATGCTTTTGACGGGACTGAGAAGACGACGCATCTCCGGCACGAGGAGTGGATGCGGTTTCTCTGGCGGCAGGCGCCTGACAACCGCTCTTCCTGGCCTCGGTACCGGTTGGCTCGCTTTTTCGTGCGTGGCGTCCGCCCTTCCCACCCTTCCCCGACCTGCCCTTAAAGAGGATGATGTCTTCGCTCGAATCGGAGTCTTCAGGGGCGGACTGGGGAGGCGGGATGATGCTCTTGTCTCCCTTGAGGTCGAAGAAGAACAGCTCGCGTGGGGGTTCCGCCACCGGGGGAGGCTCCAACATCGGAACATCTCTTGCCACGGGGATGTCTTGAGACACCAGCTCGTCAATCAGATCGTCAATGGGGTCAGCTAATTGCTTGCCCTTGTTAACGATCTCTGGCGAGAACATGTCCTGATCGAGATCTTGGTCGACTGCCTCTGGAGCTGTGCCCTGGATGAGCTGGCTGATCTGTAAGATGACATCCTCAACGCCGTCGGCGTCGACCTCGATGGGCTCTGTCTCTTGGGATCCCATGTCGTCGACGCCCTCCTCGTCCTCGGTCTCGTCTTCGTCGTCGTCGTCGTCATCCTCACTGGCCGGCTTCTCGACGGGAGCATCTGGCGGATCAGGCGGAGCATTGATGTCCTTGAGAGGCTCGATGCAGCCAGCGCTGATGAATGCAACCGGCCTTGATCTCAGTTTGCTGTCCCAGCCGGACTCGTGGGACCTGGTGTTCCTGGCCTCATCCTGCATGGTAAACGCATGGCCCATGCCGTTGCCACCGCCATTGCCATTTGGGGCGTATCTCGATGGACCTGGGGATTGGAAGTTCCTTGACCTGCCCGGTGTGCCTTGAGGGCTGGGCGAGCTCTGAGCGGCAGTGAAGCGGTTGCGAGAGGCCTTCGCACCTGCGGTGGGGCGTTTGCCGCCCCTTCCACGCGGCATGATGGATAAAAAAAGTACCTGGATAAGGGCAAGGTATTTATGTGGTGTTGAGTTTTGATCAATGACCTCGCTCAACAAGGGCGGGGGGCGGGGTGGTAATTCGTCAGAATTGGCGACACTAATCTGTCAACAGCCAGTAAATAATTAAGGTATGGCGGACAGAGATTTGTCGTGGTTTGGACCTCTCCAAAAAATGCATGGAGGATCAGGTATCTTGAGCCCAGTTTTCGTCTGGTTTGATCGAGCATGGAATTTAATTTGGGGTCAATCGCCAAGCGCGACATAACTCAGGGAGGGAGGGTTAGGGTTTGGCGATGCGTAACCACGTAACCCGTGGATGACTGACTCCCTTTGTGAGTCTAGGCCGAATGAGGCACATCCGACCCAGCACCGTACCTGCTCGACCGCAGTGCGCTAGGCAGGCACAGGCGGCAGGGGGCGGCAGGCAGCCAGTCAGTCGCTCACCTACCAGGTACTTATGACCGCCGGCCTGTCAGCCAGCCACGATGTGACTGCCCGATCTCCACTGGCCCTCTTTGTGAACCGAGAAGAAAGGATGGGGCCTATGGGTGAAGTAGTCCGTAGAGCAGTACCTAAGGTATGAACCTGTATGATTTAAGAGTTAAAACTAACTTGAGCCTCCCTACCATTTAGAACAGCGGAGGTGCCACAGTGAGTGGTTCCGTCCCTTGGCTGCTGGTTGCTGGCTGCTGGCGGTGACCCACATTCCCCGCGGCTCAGATGACATAGCTTGTATCTCACAACACCCACCTGGGCTGTCAATCAGCACCTCCAAGGTACCTGGCACTGTGCAGGCAACCTCAAGCTTCGACACTCCCGCTCCCCATCTGCCTTACCCGAACGCCTACCTGACCGACTTCATCTTACCTGCTGCCCGCTTATCCACCTCGAGCACAAGATACCTTAGAGAGAAGAAGACATAGACCGACCGGCCCATACTAGGTATATTCCAGCGACCATCCCCCAGATCATAACCTGGAATCCGACACTGGGATACCTACCTTGCGGGAGCCTCGTGCCGGTGGGTTACGGGCTGTGTTCTGTGCTTCCGGGTTGTGCTGCTGTACTCCGTCAACTGCCCGCCATCCTCCATCCAGCGACAACACCAACGCATCATAACAAACGCGAAAATCCCGTGACGACCCCCCGACTGTGTTGATGACGCCGACAAGGCCCGGCAGTGGTAGCTGGCAGTCCACCGTCTCGGGCACCTCCCCGAAGCTAGTCAACGCCATGGAAGCTGCCATCGCCGGCGCCGCTGAGGTTGGCCGTGTTGGTCGCCGCATCTTTCACAAGCTGTGGGACCCCGAGCCCGTCAACGACCGTCAAGCCAACGAGCCCGCGTGGTGTCTCGGGTGCTCCTACACGCTTGACACCAAGACATACGGCCCGCTGCACCTCCCCGACAGTTCGAGCTCCAGCATCACCACCGCCACTGCCCCTGCCCCTGCCCCCGCCACTACCATCCCCATCTCCATCCTCGCCCCTTCAGCTGAAGCCGGAGCCGAAGCCGAAACCGCAACTGACAAGGTCTTTGATATCATCACGGCCACCGAAGCTGCCCCTGGCCCTCCTCCCCCGGCTCCATCGCCAGCAGTAGGAGACAAAGCAGTAGCAGCAGCAGCAGCAGCAGCCCCTCACCGAGGCCTCGCCATTACCTCTTCCACCACGACGACTACCACCACCGCCGACACCGACACCGACGCTTCCCCCGAATCCGTCACCAGCAGCTTCGACTCCTCACTCGCCTACGAAGAGCCCGGCTCCGACGGCGGATGGCCTCCAGCCTTCCTGGATGACTTCGAGTCGCGCATATGGATGACGTACCGGACCAGCTTCGAGGTTATTCCTCGGTCCACCGACCCCCGGGCCTCTACTGCGTTGTCCTTCGCCATGCGGCTCAAGACGACCTTTGCTGACTCGACTGCCGGGTTCACGGCTGACACGGGCTGGGGCTGCATGATCCGGTCCGGCCAGAGCCTGCTTGCGAATGCCATTCTGATTGCTCGCTATGGCCGTGGTGCGTAAATCACCCATCCGACTGCCGTCTCTGCATATTGATTCTCCCGGTGGCATTACATCCGCTAACTCTATGTGACAAGACTGGAGACGGGGGACAGATCCCGATGCTGAGCGATCTGTCCTACAGCTGTTTGCTGACGACTCGCGCGCCCCTTACTCTCTGCACAGCTTCGTGCAACACGGCGCCGTGGCATGCTCCAAATACCCGGGGGAGTGGTTTGGTCCGTCGGCTGCCTCGCGATGCATACAGTGAGCCACACCGCCGGGAGCACCGTTTGGATGTCGAGGCTCGTTTTGCTGACTTTTTCGCACAGGGCTTTGGCGAATAAGCATGAGACTTCACTGCGTGTATATTCCACGGGCGACCTCCCTGATGTCTACGAGGACAGTTTCATGGCGGTTGCGGACCCGGATGGGCAGGGCTTCCAGCCTACCCTGATTCTGGTGTGCACGCGACTGGGTATTGATAAGATCAACCATGTCTATGAGGAAGCTCTTATTTCTACTTTGCAGATGCCCCAGTCTATCGGAATTGCCGGGTAAGGCCCAACCCGGTCTATCTCTAATAAACAAGCCTCTTTTTTCTTTGCTGACAAAACCACGCTCCAATCCAGCGGTCGCCCTTCATCCTCGCATTACTTTGTCGGTGCCCAGGGGCAATGGCTATTCTACCTCGACCCCCACCACCCGAGACCGGCCCTTCCCTACCACGAGGACCCAAAGGACTACACAATAGAGGAGTTGGACACCTGTCATACCCGCCGGCTGAGATCCCTTCACGTCGAAGACATGGACCCTAGTATGTTGATTGGTTTTCTGATCAAGGACGAGGACGACTGGGACACTTGGAAGAGCGCTGTCAAACACGTCCAGGGCAAATCCATCATCACCGTCTCACCTCACGACCCCGAGCGAGGCATGGGGTCCACCCGCGCCGCAGCCATTGACGAGGTTGAGAGCTGTGACGACGAGGACGAGGATGATGACGCAGACACGATACTTGACGTATAGATGCTATGGGGGATGGTGATTTTGGAATGGTGTGATGGATAACGCATTGGTGTTTTTTGGGGGGTAGGTAGGAACGGGGCGTTTGGTTGGAGTTTTGAAGTTGCATTGGTGCCACATCCTGTGGCTGCCTGCTGGCACTTAATGGCGAGAGTCGGGGTCCGCCACTGTAGGTGACGTGAAGCATGCGGTTTGCGTGCTCGAAGTCCGATGTGCTGCTCGGGGAAGCACTATCAAACGTAATCCCTCGGCATACCAGGCCCGAGTTGGGAAACACTCTGCAGGCGCGCTGCTGCGGCAACTGTATGGATGTGTTTCACTCAGCTTCTGTCACCTTGGCACACATAGTTAATCTGGCAATGCGCGTCGATACATTTGGTTACCGATTTGCCTTTTTGCCGGGCTTGTCTTTGGGCTTGGGCACAGGGGCTGCGTGGCCCGACTCATTGATGTGGTTAAACAGCTTGGTTCGGGAAGAGAAGGTCTCGGTGCAGACGGCGCAGTCGTGCTAAATGGGGTGTCGTGGGTCAGGCAATCGTTTTTTCTTCTTCTTTTCTCCTCTTGGACAATAAAGGTGGGGGTGGGTAAACATCCGAGTGAAAATAAACAGACATAAACGTACAGTAATTGCTGAAGGTGGCACATATTCGCGAGCAAGCTTCTTCTCGCGCTTCAGCTTTGCCTTGCCGATTTTCTTGCCTAGGGGAGTCTTCTTGTCGTCAACCTCCAGGTTGCTGATACTGCTGGTCATGGAATCGATTGCGGCAGCGGTTGCATCGTCTCCTGCTAGGCTTCCTGTAGGCTTTGTATTGGGTATGGGTATCTTCTTGGAAGGAAGGAATCGGTCTTCGACTGCCGAGCGCGGCGCGTACTCGTCGTCTTCTTCTGTGCCGCTAGAGGGAGAGGGAATGTCGGGGGTATTGTTGTCTGCTTCCTTTGGTTCCGGTTCTGTTGCTGCCTCGGCTTCTTCTGTCTTCTCCGCTGAAGGGGGCTGTTGGGCTCCTGCTTCTGCCTCTGTCTTTCTACTGTCTGCTGCGTCTGATGACGGTGCTGGCTCAACGTCCTCGTCGCTTCCTAGCTCGTCTCCGGATCCCAAGTCGGGTGTCGGGGATGTGGAGCGTCCGTTCTTCTTGTTCTTCTTGTCTTTCTTGAGATCAAACTCGGCGTTCTCTTTCCTCATCTGCCACCTGAGCCCCGCCACCGCCTTGGTATGTTTCTTGCTCTTTTCGTGCGCGGTGAACTGCTTCTCGCTCTTGAACGTCTTGTTGCACACGACGCACTCGATGATCTCGACTTCGGACTGGTCCTCCTCAGACATGGAAAAGTGGTTTTCCGGGTCCTCGTTGTCGCGTGACCGGGCCCAGTCTTGTGTCTTATAGCCGGCGAGCTTCTCTTGGTGGGCGGCTCGGGCTCGGGCAGCTTGGACGGCTGCTGATGTGCGAAGGGCCTGCTGGCGCTCGGATTCGGTTTGGGTGTTGGCGATGAAGCGCGGGTCTCGCTTCTTGACGAAGTTGACCAGCGAGAGGACGGCGTCGTTGAACTCGCGGATGCCCTCGTCGCGGAACTTCTTGTTCTCCTTCTCCATGAGACGACGGACGCGGCGGTCTGGCGCCTCGACGAGGCGGTATTTGTCTTTCCAGCTGAAAGACTTCTTGGTCGAGAAGCTCGACCACATCCTGTAGAAGGGCCGGGCGACGGATTCGTAGTCGTCACTGGCCTTGCCAAAGGCTGGGTAGTCGGTCATGTCGGCGCCATCCCGCTCGCATGCGATGGTCTCCTCGGAGGCAAGCTGCTCGAAGAAGACGTTGAGTATGGTGAAGAAGCCGGCAGGGCTGTCGTCCATGGGCACGCTCGAGTTGAAGCGGCCCATCAGGGTAAAGATGGCCTGGGCGGGGGTGTAGCGGCTGCCAGACTCGCTGGTGGGTGCAGAGCCCGAGACATCGTCGTCGCCGCCGAGGATGGCATCGCGATGGGAGTCGTACCAGGCGCGCTCCTGGGGATCGGAGAGGATCTCGTAGGCGGTCTGGACCTCGGCGAACTTCTTGGTCGAGTTCTCGACGTCGTTGAAGTTTCGATCGGGGTGCAGCTCTAGGGCCTTTCTCCTGTACGCCTTTTTGATTTCGTCGTCGGTGGCTTGGCTATCGGCGCCGAGGACTTCATAGTAGCAGGTCTTGCGAGCGACACTGACCTTGGCGGCGGCAGGCCGGTCGCCAGAGGACGGCGTCGACTGCTCGGCTCCCATCTGGTGGTGGTGGTGGTGGTGGTCTGGTGAGATTTACCGCTAGGTTGCTGCCCAGGAAGACGCAACGGAAGCCCTGACCACGGCCTGCGATCGAGTACACAGATGAGACGGGACGATCCACGACCCACGGCCTACGGCGACGGTGCAGGCAAAAAAATACGGTGTGGTGGTGGATGAGGGTGGGTGGTGGGGGCGGGGGCGGGCCGGTGGGGTCTCCAGCTGCTTGCCGCCGCAGATGGGACGCGAAAAAAAGTTAAAAGTCGATGCGGATGAGGGTTTGAAAAGCGATGCTGGGAGGGACCACCCCTGCCGCACTGCCACTGAGATCTCATCCTGTTGCGGGTCAAGACTTTGCATGCATAGTGTCCCAGAGCCCACCTGCACGGTGCGCTCCAGGCCCAGGGTTAGGTGTGTACAGGCTGGCAGCTGGCAAATGGCGCTGATGGGATGGGATGGGTGCTTTGTCTCAACTCCCAAGACGCTATCCTCTCTTTGTAGTAGCGTCTTCTCGTCTCGCTGGGCTGGCCTGTGCCTGTGACTGATCTGTCAAGTGACGGCAAGTGGCTGCCATTTGCCCTCTCACTGTCGTGTGCCCTCACCCCGAGCCGTACCTGCCAAGGTCGTCCCATCTGACCAGGTCGGTTGCAAGGACGAACCAAGCTCCAAAGCAGGAAGGACCCAAGACCGGGACAGTCAAACGCGGGTGTCTACACGTGTAGAGTTTACGGGCTTGCTGCTGCTTCACGTTTCCATATATTCCAGCCATGCCCCGATTAGACGATGGGCTGACTGGGGGCGACACCGTTCTGTAAGGTCAGGTATCCTGCACACTACGTACCTGGGTAGGTAGGTCTTAGTAGGTCTAACGCATCAAACCGCCTCCCACATTTTCAAGGTTTATATACCTAAACCTTACCTGCACTTATCTTGAGCAAATCATCACATCCATCCCGCGTCCTTCTGATAATTGCCTCTCGATACGTTCCGGGCCCGTCCTTGAGGAGCCTGACCGACTCCCCCGCCTTCATCCCCCGCCATGCCCCCGCCATAGCATCGACTGCCAATTCCCGTCGTCTGGTCGGCCGGTCCCTGCGCAAGTACCTAAGGCTACATAGGAGGCCAGGTCAGGGAGATACCTAGGGTACCTAGGTTTGGTGACGACAGAGGATCAAACGACAATGAAATTCGGCCGCACCTTCAAGGAGGCCTTAGCCGGCAAGGACTATCCTCAGCACTGGGTAGAGAGTGCCATCCCGTACCGGCAGCTGAAAAAGATCCTGGGCAGTGTCCGGGAGGAGCTGATAAGGAAAGGCTATGACCCGGACACCATTCATAAGCTCCTCGAGGCCCACGAGGCCGAGTACCATCTCGTGGACCATGATTCACTCCTGCTGCGCCCAACACTGGTAGTCCGGCCCGCGCCCACCGCGCCGTCCATCTCGCCCGCCTCGCTGGCCAAGCTGCTGGCCGCCGCGAAGCCCTTCTCCCCTCCCGCCTCGCACCACGGCCACGCAAGCGACCAGGATGACGATGAGACCGCCCCTGCCACGCCGGATTCGACCCACGACGACCAATGGGTCATGGTTCCTCTGGACTCGGACGCCACCTTCTTCAGCACGCTCCAGACCGACGTTGGCAAGCTGGACTCGCTGCAGAGCCAGGAGCGGAAGTCCATGAACGACGGCATTGGTGCCCTCGGCAGCGAGATAGCCGAGGTGACAAGGCCGAAGGAGCACCGCATCACCTTTGCCAAGTCTGACCTCTACCGCTGGCGAGAGATCTTTGAGATCTACCTGTCCGCCGAGATCTTTTTCTCCACCAGCGAGGTCGCCGGTGGCAGCCGGACCAGCGAGAGCGCCCGCATGAAGCTTGTCTGGTTCCAAGATGAAGTCAACAAGCGAAACCTGCCGCAAAAGTTCAAGCTTGCGCCCAGTAGCGCCTCGTATAAACGCTTCATGGAATTGAACCTGACACTGCTCCAGAACTTTCAGTTCCAGGAGCTGAACAAGACCGCCATCACCAAGATCATCAAGAGTGAGTGCAACCCTCATGAACTAACTACTCGATTCAAGTCATAGATCCTCGCTCACACACCAACGCAGAATTCGACAAGCAAACATCACTGGGAGTCAAAGCAACATTCCCTCAGGCCTTGAAGTCAGCGAGCTTCATCGCCGATAATATTGCCAAGAGCATATGTGCCCAGTTAAGCAGCGAAGTCCTCGCTATTGTCCCACAGGTCATGGACCACACGTGTACCATCTGTAGGCTCTCCCGGTCACCTCGTTTGGTCTTTCCGTTTTCCCATTACCCCGTCCTCGTCCCATATCACTCACTGACCGGTCCCTCGTGGGAAAAAACAATACCAACAGGCTCCGATTTTCGCTACTTACCTATCAGACTAAGCTGCGACCATTTGTTTTGCATCAGATGCGCCTACTTGCTGCAGCAAGCGAACAAGCGTCTCTGCCCTCTCTGCCGCGCCCCCACAGTTCACGAACTTACCGTGGGTATGTTATCACTCACTGTCTTGGTTTAGCCCTTTTCATTCCGTTGTTCTTGCTCCACTCATTGCCCCATTCTTTGATGATAGCCACGTTAACGTATACTGCCTCCTCCGCTGCAGACAATATTGATAAGGCTGTCATGCACTATCTGGAAAGATGGTTCCCAAAGGAAGTCAAGGTGAAGCAAGCGTACAACGAGCTCATGGAGCGGAAGGATCAACTTGGTCCAAACGCGGGCGGCGCCACACCTTGTCTTATAATGTAAGGCCAACACTACACGATATCGATTTCGAGCAGCTACGGTAGTACCGACCAGGATCCGGTACCGCGGCTTACGGGGGCGTTGGGGAGAAATCAATGAATGAGCGATGAAAGTGGATGGAAAGCGTGCTTCATTAAAAGCGCGCGTCTGTAGCGAGCGAATAAAACAGACCAGTTGTATAATATCAAGCTTAAATCATTCAGTTAATACATTCTTCCTGTCGAGCCGGGGCGTTACTTGGCTGGCGGGGACAATAAACAAACTAACAACCACAGGCCTGAATGGAAAGGGGGAAAGAGGGAAAGGGGGGCTGGCTCTATTTGCGGCTCTACACATATCTGACAACTCTGGCAGATACCACAGGAAATGTCCCAATAACTGCCTTCACTACACTGCTGCTAGCCGCAACCAAGGGGTTTCATGTGCTTCTCAGTCTGTCCCGCTCCTGTGACTTCCCTGGCGCAAAATTATCATCATAATAATAAACACATGGCCTCGATTTGATTAACGATGTATTCTTGTTCGCTGCGGTATAACAGAAGACACAGAAAGGCCAATTTGAACGCCCGGCCAATGATATCACACACACAGACACACACACACACACACATACACACACAGAGAGAGAGGTGGGGGGGGGGGGGGGGGGAGGGACCGAGACTCGCAGACAATGCGATTGGTACCTGGCCCGTCGGCTTATCAGCCGTTTCCCTTGCTCACCAGGGACTAAATTGCAATACCGTGTACTCCCCCACGCAACAAGGCAAAAAAAAAAGACACCAAAACACTCATACATGAAAGCCTCTACCCGCCGAATGGAAACCCTCCCGGAAAGCCGCCGCTGCCCTGCTGGAACTTGAACTGGCCGCCTTGCTGGAACATGAAGGGATGACCGCCGCCGCCAAACGGGTTGCCCTGCTGCTGCTGCTGGCCCTCGTGTGAGTTGGGGTCGTCGCCGCGGTCGAATCTCGCCCGTAGCTCGGGATCGCTCAGGACCTCGTACGCCTCGTTGATGCTCGACATCTTCTTCTCGGCGTCCTCCTTGGCGATGCCCTGCTTGGCGGCCTTGTCGGGGTGGTGCTGCTTGGACAGCTTGCGGTACGCCGACTTGATCTGCCTGTCGTCGGCATCGTTGCTGACGCCCAGGACCTTGTAGTAGTCCTTTGTCTTGCTGCGCTTGAGGGCGACATTGGCCTTGTTCAGCAGCGGGTTGATGATGTCCTTCTTGTCGGGATGGGCCTCGGCGGCTTCCGTGAGAGTGTGGATGCATGCCTCAAAGTTTTCCGAGTCCATGAGGGTTTTGGCTTTGTGGAGGAGTGCGTAGAGGGATTGGGGGTTGAGAGGGAGCGCTTCGTCGCAGTAGTCCTTGGCCTTTTTGCTGTTGGACTGCAGAATGGGGGTTAGTGATGGGGGGGTTCGTGAAAGAAAACGAGGGAAGAGAGGGGATGCTTACCTCGTAGTATGCCTGACATGCCATCTCTACCAGCCTGGCCACCAGGACGCTGCTCGCCGCCTGGGGGATTGTCCCGTCTTTCCGCAGGGCTTCTACCTGTGACTTGACCTCCTTGATCAGACCCTCATCGTCCTTGGAGGGCACCAGATACTTGACGCCGGTCATGGGCTGGTTCTTCTCTAGGGCCTTGGTGACCTTTTGCAGGACCTTGTCCACCGCCTTCTCTTCCTTCAGCAACCTCTTGCACATCTTGGAGTCGGGGTCGGAGTGCAGGCACTTCCGGATGGCGTCCATGCCGTTCTTGGTGTCGCCGATGCCGTAGAAGGTGATGGCCGAGATCTTGACGTGGGGGTTTGTGTCGCCGGGGCGCATCTGGAGGATGTGCTTGAGATCGCTGATGCCCATCTCCAGGTTGCCACGCTCAAAGAAGCAGCGGGCGCGCAGCTCGCGGAGCTGCAGCGCCCTGTTGGCCACCATGATGGCCACGGCGGCCTGTGATGTGCATTCCTCCCAGTTGCCTGACTGTGCCGCGGCCTCGGCGAGCTTGGCGGCCACCTCGGCCTGGTTGAGCTCGGCAATGTCGTCGAGCCTCCTGGCCTTCTCGTACTCCCTCCGGGCGCTGGCCCAGTCGGCGCTGCGTGCCTTGATCTTGCCCAGCTGGGCGTGCGCGCCCTCGAAGCCGGGCTTAAGCGACAGCACCTTGTTGAAGTCGTCGGTGGCCTGCGGCGTGCGGCCCAGCGAGAGGTATGTGGTAGCGCGCTTGAAGAAGGTCAGGTAGTTGGAGGGATCGCGGGCGACAGCGGCATCGTAGTAGATGAGGGCATCGTGGGTCTCGCCCTTGGAGAGATGGCTCTGCGCCGAGGCGAGGAGCGCGGAAACTGGCGTGTCGGAGGGGATGTCGGAGGTCGAGAGGGCTGCCACCGTCGATGGCGACGAGAAGAAGCTGGCGGCGAAGGCCAGCGCCGACAGGTGGACCAACATGGCAAACAAATACGCCAGGAGTCGAGAAAAATAGTCCTTCTTTCTGTTTGGATTGGATTATATGTTTTGCCTCTCACTCTGCCAGTCTACTACGTAGACTCTAATGATTATGTTTGCGTCAGAATGGGCAGGAGCAGGGGCAGCCCGTAGGCCTAGGCGAGCATTAGAGCATGTAAACTGAAGACCGCGAAATAGAAGGAAGGCGAAACCGCGAAGAATGGAAGAAGGGAAGTCAATGATGATAAACTATGGGTTTTGCTGGCTACTTGTTTGAGGACGACAGTCGAGAATGTTCAAGGATGCGCGTGAGGCGGGCATGCGGGCGGGCCTTTCGACAACGTGTACCTCTACGGGTTTCGATCTGACAGCTTGTCCTTTCGCCGTCTTGTCCAGGCAATTGATTAAAAGCAGAGTGCCCGGGATGGATACTTGTCCGCAGCGCATGGTTTGGCGGCAGCCTGAAGTACCTGTCCCCCTCTCCCCTCCCCCCATTCTGCACTGACTGTGCTGCGGCTAGGCCCCTGACCCGCAAAAAGGCTGACCGACCAGGTTCCTACGGGCTATTAGTCTGGAGTGAGTCCTGGACGGTTCAGCGCTCACGGGCCATTGCGGGGCAGGGGTCAAGAACTTTATCCCAAGGTACAGGATGGCGACTGATACGACCGGGTTGGCGTGTGTGGGACCTGATCGCACCGTGCTTGATCGATAAGCCCCACAATCCAGACTAGCGGCAAAATAATTGACCGCTTTTCAAGGCCGAAAAAAAAACCGATTCCTCAGAGTCTGAAAGGAGCCTTTCTGGATCGACGAGGAAGTTTAGCTGCCTCAATTCAATCCCACACCCAGCGAGCCAACAGCCCACCCACCTGCAACCACAAAAATACGCGCCAAGATATCGCCAATTGCAAGATAACAAAACAAACCCACTCCCCGAACAAAACCAACCGAACTCGAATCGACCGCGATGTCTTTCCGCGGAGCACCACGCGGCCGTGGCGGCGGCGGCGGCTTTGGAGGTGGTCGCGGAGGCGGCGGCGGAGGTGAGCCCAGCAGCAGGATGCAAAAGAAGAAACAAAATACCGACCGGTCGGTGAACATTTGCGGGACTGACATGAGAAAACCATAAAAATCACAGGTCGCGGAGGATACCCTCAACGCGACTTTGGCCCGCCCGCCACCGTCCTCGAGATGGGCAAGTTCATGCACGCCTGCGAGGGCGAAATGGTCTGCGAGTCCATAAACCCCAAGATCCCCCACTTCAATGCCCCCATATACCTAGAGAACAAGGTACGTTGCTTCTCCCTCTCCCGCTCCCGCTCCTCTCATCCAACCCATCGCTAACTTGCGCGTGCGAACGCACCACCACCCTACAGACCGCGATCGGCAAAGTCGATGAGGTCCTCGGCCCCATCAACCAGGTCTACTTCACCATCAAGCCATCAGAGGGCATCCAGGCCACCTCATTCAAGGAGGGCGACAAGTTTTACATCGCCGGCGAGAAGCTCCTGCCCCTCGAGAAGTTCCTGCCCAAGCCCAAGCCCGCCCCGGGTTCCGTAAGCAAGGTCAGGAAGCCTGCCGGTCGCGGTGGTGCGCGCGGCGGACGCGGCGCCCCCGGTGGCTTCTCCCGAGGCAGAGGAGGCGGCGGTTTCGGCGGCGGCAGAGGCGGCGGTGGTGGCTTCTCGCGCGGCGGCGGCGGCGGTTTCTCCAGAGGCGGCGGTGGCGGCGGCTTCTCAAGGGGAGGTGGCGGTGGCGGCTTCTCAAGAGGAGGCGGCGGCGGCGGCGGCAGAGGCTTCGGTGGAAGTGGTGGCTTCTCGCGCGGTGGAAGAGGCCAGTAGAGCAATGCACATTTCACGGTTCAGTGGTGTTGGGCCTGCGTGAGCTGCAGCTGATGAGCTTGGAGATCGAGTCCTTGTACGGCCCCGGCTTGCTGTATTTGCTTCAGCAGCGTGGAGCGGGTGCCCCGCCTCGAGAAAAGGAGTTGAGTGTGCGTGTGCGTGTGTGTGTATGTGGATCTATCTGGACTGGCTAAACCGGCGTTTTTGGAAGGGCTCGGGTTCTTGCTTTGTTAAAAGGTCTCTATTCTGACGCGGCTGGTGTACATGACTACATGTGAAGCCGCAGGGGCCGCTTACAACATCAACCAAGGTGCATCCCTCTCTTGGCGCGTCCAGTGCCACCATGCCCGCCACCCAAGCCTCTGGAAAGAGAAGGAGAAGAAGGACGAGGAGGAGGAGGAGAGGAGAAGAGAAAGCGCCCCGTCTTCAGTCCGCATTTTGCGAATGATGACACGGATAGCTCGATCAGTCGCCGGTGCGGGTGTATCCCCTCTTCCCTCCAGGTCTGGGGCCCCGCTCTGGGGAGCTCTGATGGCGACTCTGAAGTAAGAAACCTAATGCTATCACGACACCCAGAAATCCAAGCCCCGTGCCGAAATACTGAGATGACCTAAAGCCCCGTAGTATATCCTGTCCCTGCTTGTTGGTTTGCTGCGTGTGCTGTGTCAGTCTCTGTGTATGTAAGGCATGTATGTATGTATATCTTGATTTGGGTGGCCTTGCAGAGAGAAAAGATGGGCAGTGTCAAGGGTTTATGATTCTAACAGTACGTGCCGTTTCAATGGTGCTCGCTATTCCCAGAGCAAGCGATATCCTGGAACATCAAGTCAGTGAATGCTGTCGGGAGCGTCAAGGAGGCCGCAGAAGGTTAGGTGTTGACGGGTCGGGTTAGACGAGGCAAAGCAGGCAAGAAAAACGTTGACATCAGGCCAGGGGCTGAACATATGAGTAGTTGACAGTCGTCACGACTAGGCTTGCCGCGATGCCCTGAAAGAGTACAGGTTAGAGACATCACCTGGATAAATGGCGACAGTGAGCATGTACACACCTGGTGGTCCTTGGAAACGCTGTTGCTCAACATGATGGTTGCCTGCACCAGCCTGGTCAGTAACGAGAAAGGCGGACTGGATGAAGAAGGGCAAGAAGAAACAAAAAAGGAAACGTGTGAAGGGCCTCTCATTACCGCTGGGTTGCTCATATCCATTCCCTATATCAAGACAGTGGAAGTAAGTAAGGTGTACCGTTCATGACCAAGATAGGTATCCAGAGGTGGAGGACGTACGAACGGCATGATCAAGATGCTGAAAAATGTGTTGAGCCAATAAATCTGCTCCACCGGCGCCGTGGCGAGCAACAGACTGCCGGAGAAAAAAGCACACATGGACATGAGCATGATCCAGTGCGGTTTGACGCGAGTAATCAAGTTGCCCGCGAGGATGCTGGCGATCAGGCCAGTCACAGGACTAACAGACCGAACAGAAGGGTCCGGTTAGCTTCTTTTTCTTCTCAACGAGAACAATCATATCAAGGACAAGGACAACAACAACAACATGCCCTGAGATTCAGGTGCAAGGGGATGCAACGTACGCGTGGGAAAAGCTAATAGAGGCCATGAGCGGCGACCAGCCGCGTGAGACCTCGAGGAAGCAAAAAGTAAAGTAGATCCAGATGCAAAAGCAACCCCACCCGGCCGCCGTGCAGCCCAGCACGAAGTTAGTCGACGACTTCATAGCCGCAATGGGGACAAGGGGATGCCTCGTCGAGTCACGACACTCGTGGCGCACGAACGCGGCGATGAGTATGGTGCCGATGACGAGGAGAAGTAAATGTACGGCGTGTTCCACGAGACAACGAGCGCTTGGTTGAAGGCAAAGTCGATGAGCACCAGCCCGCTGACGCCCAGCAGGATGCCTGGCCCGTCCAGCCTCGTCCACAGGGTCTCGCCCTTCTCGTGCGGTGACGGGGCAGTAGTATTCCTGTTCCTCTTCTCAGGCGCGGGCAGCACGAAGACGCTGACGATGGCGAGCGCGGCACATACCAAGGCCAGCGTCCAGAACGCCCAGGGCCAGGCGCCGTTGATAGTCAACAAACTGGCAATGATGGTGCCGCTCACAAACCCGACTGGTGCGCTGGCCCCAAAAAGGCAGAGCACCATGTTCTTTCTCAGGCCTGGAGCGTAGGCCCTTCCAAGCATGGCCTGGCCGTTGGGAACAAACAGTGCCGGTCCGATACCTTTCAAAGCCCGTCAGCACATCATCATTTTCTGCCTCTTTACTGAACAACGGCGACGAGGAGGAAAAGGGGGGAAAGGGGAAAGGGGAAAGGGGAAAGGGGAAAGGGAAAAGGGAAAAAAAAGAAGAAAAAGAGACCACCAACCTGCATGCCCCTGCAAAAACAAAAGAACACACCCCCAACTCCATTCCCGGTCCCTGAATCAACAGACCCGCCGTGCCCCCTCGCAACCGCCTCGGCCGCCCCAGTCACGGCACTCCAGATCCCGAGCCACACGAACCCGACGACAAAGATCCTCTTGTGTCCCCACAGATCCCCCAGCCTGCCCGACGGCAGCACAAACGTCGCCGACGTCAGCCCGTACGCGGCCGAGTACCACGCCTCGGTGGCCTTGACGGTCGCGATGCGTGTGCCGGGCGCAAAGAACGACCTGCTGATGCCCTGCGCCGGCACGAGCGCGATGGCCAGGCCCGCGAGCATGAGCATCTGCGCGAGGCAGATGAGCAGCACGAAGAGGACCTCTTGCACGCGGGAGAGGTTGGCGGGGCGGGTGCAGCTAGTGGTGGTGGTATTTTTTGTTGTCGTCGTCTCCTTCGCCGCCGTCAGCTTTGGATCACTGGGGCTGTGGTCAGGGGGCGGAGGGGCTGTGAATGAGGAGGAAGATGACGGCGGCTGCGGTGGCAGCGATTTGTCGTTGTAGTGATGGTGGCTCTGGCTTATCAGCGGGCTGTCGGCGTCGTCTGCCGAGTATTGGGACGAGAATGAGCGCTGCCCAGAGGTTGCGGCCCCGAGCGACACCTGGCTCTGGTCCCTGCTGTACGCCATGTGAGGGAAGACTGGGTGCTGCTGCTTGAAGTGCTCCTGCGAGCTGTGTCTGATCGTGTTCGGTCTGCTCCTCTTGCCCGCCGCGGTCTCCTCCTCTTCGGCAGCAAGGTCTTTGCGCCAGGCTGCGCTTCGGTATGATTGTCTCGGGGGCCAGGGCATCTCACCCCCAATGACAGCGGCAGCAGGGAGTGGAGGAGGAGGAAGCGAAGGAGGTGGATAGGGGCTTGGAGTCGCAACAAGCGTTGTTGCCAGGCTCGGCGTGGAGTCGTCATATGCCAGCTGCCGGTGCGCTGCCGGACTCGCCGCCGGCGTCGTCTCTCTGGGTGCGGCAGTTGGCGGAGGTGGTCTCAGTGCCCGAGGCGGGATAGGGGGTACGTCCACCTTGTCCATTTCGCGAGATTCGACAACGTCAGGACTATTATCATCTCCCGGGTGAACCATCGGGACGTGGATGCGTGCGGCAATGGCGACAACGGGAGTATCGGATGCAGGGACAGAGGACCGACCTGCCCCGAGTAGCTGCTCGTTGGCCTGCTGCCATACGAGTGCCAGAAGCCTGCGGGACCAGGATCCGGATCCAGGTTGTCTCTCTGGGGGGGTGCCATTTGGTCCACGTCCACGTCCACGTCCACGTCCACGTCCACATCCACGTCCACGCCCACATCCCGGATGTTGTGGTTGTCAAAATCTCAAGAGGTGTACTCATGTAACCGCAGCTGCGTTGTGCTCTGGCTCGAGGCATGGTAGGTGATGGGTCGCGGACGGGTGCGTGGTTGAAACTGCTGCTTGAACGACTCTGTCGCCGCCACCATTGCATATGCCGCTCGTTGCAGGGCTTCGATAGGCTCCATTTCCGTCCATGCTGGGTCTACACGTCTGTTCTCCATCTTGTCGTCCTGTCGTCCTGTCGTCTTGTCGTCCTATTGCTGACTGCTCTTGTCCGACAGGTGAGAATCCCGGGTCGCCTCACACCCAGTGAAGGGGGGGACAGGAACAAGAGACAACGATCGAGCTGGACAGAAACACGGTGCGGTCGTCATGGGAGAGGGCCAGGAATTCATGCCGAAAGAGCCCAACAGAGACCTGCAAAGGGAGGAATGCCCCAAGAACATTGGCATCGATTCACTGTGCCAAGGGAGAGACGCGCGCGACTCGCGACACAACCCTGCCGGCCCTTCTCCTGCTACACGAAGCAGACCTAAGCAATGCCAGCCTCACGATGAAAGAATATTTTGATTGTACTAGACTGTTACTAGGTATGATCAAACTCAGGGTATCGGCAATATCTCTAGGAAACGCGAGGAGGTGGAGAGAGACGTCGCCTGGGAAGAAAAATAAGGAAAAGCAAAGAGGGGGAAACGACCAAGTAGCATCCCGTATTGCTTGACGAGCCGCAACCCAAAGGCACTCAACCAAAAAAGACAGCAATCTCCAAATGACACTGGATAAGAGGGCCGCCCTGCGCGAGCAGCTGCGGGTAGCTATTTCACCACAAGATCTTTGAACCCAATGATCACCCAACAAGAACTGACCGCCTGCTATGCTGGAAAGAGAGAGTCGCAATCTGTCCCAGCCTCCCCGTGCCACAACCGGGCGAGGAATGTTGGCAACAAGGAGAAACATGAGTTGACAGGGAAATCATGCACTTGCGCTCTTGGGGTATTCCCCAGGAATGTGAAGGTGCGAGATGGTCGGAGCGCTATCGTTCCGAATCCTTGCGCCCCCTGGGCGCGTGATGTTGTTGTCGGCCTCCTCCTCGCTCAGCTCCGTGCCACGCGCATACGGATCGGTTGCCACTCTTGACTCTTCGCCATTTTCTCCGGTGAATGGCTGTGAAGGGCCTTTCGAGCCTTGTAGAATACCCGCGGCGCTGCCAGCACCCCCTATATGCACAGGTTGTTGTCTTGGTTCATCCCGGCCTGTACCCTTGCCGCCCTCGTAAGATTGCGAAATTGTTTGTCCTGGAGGTCCGGAGCTCACGGAACGTTCAGGATCCTGGTTGCCTTCTCCCGGAGGGGCCCTGCCAGAAGTCGGAGGTGTGCGTTTTCCCTGGAAGGTTGAGCCTGGATGCTGGACAAAGCCGTTGTTGGTATGATCTGGGTGGATTGGGCGCGGGGAGAGAACTGGAGGGCCATCCTGGTGGTCGTGGTACTGTTGGCCAAAGTCGCTCCCTGGAAGAGCGCCCGCGGCAGCAATGACATCGCCGTCGGCATGATCGTTGAACCCGGAGCTTACACTAATGGGCGAAACCGGGACCTGTAAGCCTCTCTCCGCATTAACCTGTAGGTCGCTTGGGAATCGCCCACCTGAAGGACGACGTGGCAGAATGTCTTGTCTCGGCTGCTGGCTGACCGATACGCCGTTGCCCGTGAATGGCGGGTCCTCGTCGTCGTCCACTCCGTCGCTGCTCACAGAGGAGCGCTGCGAGGTCCTGCTGTTGCTACGCACTTGGCCGCGCACGAAGGTACTGCGCTCCTCGGGGGTTCTCTCTGTCAGGGTCTTGATGTCCTCGTACCAGGCCATCATGGTATCGTGGCTCTCGGCTCGGAACACCCAGGTGTGGCCGCGATGCATGGATCCAGTCTGGCGGCCTTTCAGGACGAACTTGTTTGATGAGCCTCCCTCGGTGGAGTGCGACCCCAGCTTTTGCTCGGGAAGGTAAAGCGACATGACTGGGGCCTGTGTCTTGTCCGCAGACTTGAACTCGTGCAAGTGGGTAGGAGAAAGGACGAACCTGTCATCATCGCGTTAGCCTCAATTTCAAAAATCCAGCGCCGCCGCTCAGTCCCGCGAATCGAGCACTCACCATCCGGCCGTGTAGCTCTTAAGATACTTGCTCTTGCGCTCTAGGAGCCCCGCTCGGATCTCTTGACAGGCATAGTGATCGCGACCGGGGTAATGTATAAACTCGGCCGATCGCATGGCAATGTCAGGGTCTACGAAGCCTTCATCTCTTTGAACAAAGGAGCTCCACTCGGTATCCTTGGGCATGGAAACGGGGCCAATCCGAAGCTCCTCAATGGCACTATAAGCCACATCGGATTCCCGCTTGAGAATGCCGGCGTAAGCGTTGTATGACTTTTGAATCTCGCCGACAACAATGGCCTCGAGCTCTCGGCCAGACGTCTCTAGGTTCAGGTATGCCTTCGCGGTGCTGTGTTAGCGATGCCCGCCAGGATTAGGAGTTGAGAACTCTAAAGCTATGCATACCTGATGCAGGTAATTTTCCTCGTCAATCTGTCTCTCGAGTTGACGATCGACGGCCAACCTCAGGAGGTAGGGGTCCTGTTTTCCTGTCGCCAAGGAAGAGTCGACTTCGGTCTGGCCCAAGACCTCCTGAAGGGTGTTCACGGCTCTGCGTGTTGTGTCCATCTCCTTCTCGACTGCATTCTTAAAGTCGCCGGATAGGTTCTTGATCTCCTTGATCTTCTGGTGGAGGTCGCTTCGCAAGCCCGTGAGAGCTAGAATGACGTCCTCCTCGATCTCGCTGGCCTTGTTGGCTTCTGCGACGGCCAGTTTGTTGTAATTCCTCAAAATTTGAAGCGCATCGTCCAGGCCCCCCGACGCAAGAAATCCTGGTGGTGTGGTGGTGTTGTTCAACACGTTCGAGAGCTTAACGAGCGACTTTGCCCGATGCTCATAGTACGACTGAATTTCCCTAAAGTATGTGATGAGGTCCTTGAGGATCTTGCGCCAGGCTACACGGCATAAGTCAGCTAGGGTCTTGCCGGGCGGCTGTTTGCTCCGGATCCGCCGCGCAAGGGGGGCACGTACATTGAAACCTGTTCGCGAGAACCTCGGTCGGATTCCCTGCGGTCGGAACGGGACAGTAGAAGGCGCTGTTGATCTCGTCCTGGTCGGTCGTGGACTGGAGGGCCAAACTCCTGACACTTCCAGCCTTCATGCTCCGCCGGCTGCCGCTCCGCCTCAGACTCCCGCTCCGGCGTAGCGAAGCCTTCTTCTTCAGAGTATTGCCACGCGAGAGGGTGTTGGCGCCACTCTCACCAGTGGTCAGGCCCATGACGGAGCCGGAGTAGGAACTGGATCGCTGCATGTTGGAGTGGGGTCCTTGACCGTCAACGATGGAGGTACCACGCTGGCTTGCGTCCCACTCCTCTGTGAACCTTGCCGGGCGAATGGCAGTGGGCGCGGCGAGGTAGTTGCTGTAGTCGGGCTGGGCAGCGTGAGCGTTTGTGTTTGCTAGAGTGTTGGAGACGGTCTGGGTATCTGGGCCGGCGGCCGGAGGATATTGTTGTTGTTGTTGTTGCGGTTGCTGCTGCTGGGGGAAATAGCTGGTGGTTGCGGCGTACCCGCGATCGTGATTGACGAGTGGGGAAGAAACAGCGATCGGAGACTTGGGGGCGCTGGCCATGGTCATGTCTGGTAGATGATATTGACGCAATGCATGAATGGCACTTGCGTTGGTGGTTTTACTTTGGACCGCCCGAAGCCGAAAATAGCACCTGGATTTGGCTGCAACTGGCTTTGGCTGCGCTTGATGCAACTTGTTTGCTCACCAGTGATCGAACCCAGGAAACGGAGGCTGTCGACTAAGAGGGCCGGTCTGGAGGATGCGACCGAAGAATAATAGTCCAGGCGGGGCGAAGGAACGGTGAGCTGGGCTGTCTGGATTTGTGTGAGGTAGCGAGCTGCTGCAGTCGTGTCGTTTCGTGGTGGCGGAAAATGAGCTGGTAGGTAAGTATTTGACGCAAAGCGTACAGTACAACAACAAATTGGAAGCCGAGCGAGCTGGCACGAGTCGCTGCTGGTGTCCTTGTACTACCCACTGTGAGAGTCTCGCTTGGTTGGCGTTGGGCTTGGTTCGGTGCTTCTTTCTCGTGCTCCTGCCTGGCTGTCTATCTGTCTGTCCTGTCGTCTGTCTGTATGGCGGCTGGAATTTGAAGTCGGCGACTCGGATCGGGACGGAGAGGGAGCAGATGATGCTGTCGTCAGTCGTCGAAGTCGCAGTCGCAATGGGAGGGTCCCCGTCTCCTTATTCAAGGAAAGTCCCCGGTGGGTCGGGCCTGGAACCAGGGTTTGTCGTCTGCTTGGGGACTGCTCGCTTCACTTGTGACCGACTTCCCCGCAAATTAGTGCTCAGAGGTCAGGTCGAGAGCATGGAGGAGGGCAAGGATGAGCTGTCTTCGGGAAGCATTTGCCGTGGCTGTGCGGCTACGTATGTTGTAGGCAAATCAAAGTCAGGTACCTTTCGCATAGCTGAGGTGCTCAACAGTGCTGAATTCAGGGATTCGTGAGTTGATTCCCATCAAATCACTTCATTTGGTTTGAGACTCGAATCTTTTATTCCTTGGCTCAATTCGATTGTTAGCAGTTCATGAGTTATGATCGACCATCGACCGAGGGCCTCGCTAATAGCTAATCTCAGACGAAGCTTGTCGGTCTGCGGACAATGAAGAGAACAAGAAGAAACGGACAGCCAGGCAGAAAGTGGCGTCACCATGCTGCCGTGCGTGCATGTTGCTGCTTCCCAACCGTCTCATTCAGTTGTGCAATGACGTATTGCAGGCAAGGATGGGACGACCCCCTCCCCTCCTTCCCTGCTCTGCTCTTCATCATCGCGCATCCTTATCGTCCTGTGCGATGTGAAATGTGCAACGCCAGTACGCGGCGTCCTCGATCGAGCAGATTGCCCAGCGGGAACTCTAATTCAATCCAGCTCATCGGACCATCCGGTCTGTTATCTAGGTCGTTCCAGTCACTTGATGGGACCAATACGTTAGACTACCTTGTCTACACGTGTACTTCACGTCCAGGTTTTGAAGCAAAAGTCCACCTACGCCGCCTGCCTCTCTCGCCACGACGCCAGTAGGACAAAGGCCGACCAGCGCTAACACCGAATCAATTTCCCCCAACCCAGATACTGCTGACGGGAAAGCCATGATCGCTTCCGGTATCTGTTTTAAACTCGAAAATACAGAGGGGGTAACCAAAAATTAAGGACAAGACTACGCACAAGGGAGGTCGGGGGCTTTCTCTACGGCTTCCAAGCTTGTTCGTTTTGCTTCCATTGAGCCTTCTAGTCTAATCAACGACATTGCACCGAACATGGTTCCGGCAAACCGTAATCTCACCCGCACCCCTCCTTGGGAATGGATAGTGCGAGTAATTTCCGTATCATAGACGACACGCAAAGGCTTTGTCCACATCGAGAATTGACCTGCATTTCCAATCTCCATCTATCTCCAGCAATTAGAAAACATGGAAACTACAACACTATATAGATAACAACGACTCAAGACGAGACCGAGCACGCGGCGGGCAAAAACAGCGGCCCCTCCACCCACCCTTTCAGCTTCCGACCAACCCGGATATGCTTCTACTTGCCCGTTTCTGATTTTAAAACCGCCCATTCGACGCAAAATAATAGTAACATCCAATAAAAGAAGATAACTCGACAAGACGGCAGCAAAGTTGAGCTCAACAGAAATCTAGGGCCGCTATCAACGCCCACCCTTTATCCTTATACTATGAGAAAACGTTCACCAGTCCAACACCTATCCCACTGTGCCATAGCATCCAAGATCACCGAGCCGCAGGCCCGGGACACATACTAGGAAATGGAATAAAAAACCATCATCGGCGCACGAGCACAGCTACCTTACCACGACAATAGGCGCGAGGTCTCCCTAAGAGACGTATTCCCGCCGTGAGAGACGTGCCTGACGAGCCGTCTTGGCTTGCCTGTTGCCATCTTGCCCCTTACCCTGAACCTGAGCCTGGCCTTGAGCCTGACCCTGAGCCTGACCCTGAGCCTGGCCCTGAGCCTGTCCATTGTTCCCAGCCTTCCCGTTAGGAGAAGCGAAGCCAACACCAGCAGCGCCGGTGGCAGCGGCAGCAGCATCAGTTTCCGCAGTTGCACCATTGCCCGCATTCGCATTCGCATTCGCATTCCCCTTGCCGGTATTCGCGTTCGCAGCATCGGCAGCAGCGGTTGCGTTAGCATTGCCATTGCCGTTGCCGGCGTTCGCGTTCGCATTGCCAGCACCGTTGGCTGCGCCGGCTGCACCAGCGGTGGAATCGGTCGCGTTGTTCTCGGGTGCGCCCGGCCCGGCTTGAACAGCCTGTTGAGCCAGTTGGGCGGCTGCCTGGCCCTTCGCGCCGTTGTTGGCAGCAGCATTTGCATTCTTATCGTTTCCGGCGACTGTAAATCGGATGCAATCATCCTGAGATCCTCGCTGTGCCACTGGCATGATTACCGGCTGATGATTCGACGCCGACGTCAGGGTGCACACGCGGAAGTTACCCGCCGGGAGGCCACCCGTCACGACAGCCTTTAGCGTGCCCTGTCCATTCCCAGCGTCGTTGATGCCCTTGAAGAAGGCAAACTGAGTCGGGTCGAGGGGTTGCGTGGGGTTCAGGCTGTTACCAGTGTCCTGAACGGTGACGTGGGTGTGGCCAACAACGACGCCGTTCTGCAGCTGCTGGGGGGCGGCGTAATACGTGGCCACGGCATTGGTGAAGGAGCCGGCGTCAAGGTTCAAGACCTGGAGGGTAATGTCGAAGTCCTGGCCCGCTGGGATGGTCTGGCCATTCTGGGGGTTCAGAATGACAGTTGAGATCATCTTGTTCTTGGCCGGGATTTGCCCCATTACTGACGAGCAAGTTAGCAGCTGTTCTTCTTGGACAAAACGAAGCAAGTAGGCCGACACCACATACCGATGCCGTTGCATGAACCCTCTGTAATCTGAAGCCCATTGGTGAGAGTCTGTCCCTTGCAGAAGTTGATGAAGTTGTTTTGCGAGGTAAGCGATGCTGCTTGAGCCGCCTCGTCCGCGCCCAGGGAGTTGCGCCCATCCACAAACGAGCCCGACTGAACGGCAGCAGGGTCCAGCGTGAGGGAGGCATCGTTGCCACCCTGTGCTTGGGCTTGCCCATTGGCCCGTCCGATAGCGACAGCGAGTAGCGCTGAAGCTTTGAAGAGCCTTTCCATATTGACCATGTTGACCATCTTGCCCAGCAAAGGAGAAAATACAAGAGAACGGTAGTGAGTCGAAGGTGAACGAAGCCGAAAGGAGTGACGGGTCGACTCGAGATGCTATATTAAACTATAACGACTGAACCAGATACACGGTCAACGTGATCTTCTGTTGACGCAGGGCCAAAGAAACAAACAGAAAGGAGGGGACTGGTGAGGAAAAGGAATAGAGAGGAGATACCCAGGAACAGGCTCGGCTACTGATGCTGGTGACGATGGAGATAATTAAACATTTCTCTGGATGGAGGGGCTTGGCATGGGGAGCTGACCAAAGAGACTACTTATCTCCCTTGGCAGGCATATCAGAGGGACGGGTCATGGCGATGAGATCGCCTCGGGCGCCTGGGCGCTTCGTGGCAGAGGCCAGAGGCCAGCGCATAGCAAATGGCGATCCCGTGGTCGCATGGGTGTGTTGAAACTGGATGTGAGGACGGCACCGTCGCGGAGATCGCAGGATTTCTAAGGTGCCAAGGGGTAAAAGGACCCTCAAGGACCAAGGTGTTGCCGACAGCACTGTGTAGGTGGGCAAGAGAACGTTGGGGCCTAGACCTCGACTCCGAACATGGGAGCTCGCACAGGAGCAGGTGAAGCACGAGGAAACCCAGCCAGCCAACCTGAACTCGAGGGCAAAGGTTCAACACAGCGGCGAGAGTCAATCCTCAGCCTCAAGCCAGTCTCAACTGCCAAATCCGAGGAGCTTCAGTATCGCCAAGCTCTCCAGGGTGGCACTGGCCGGGTTCGTCTTGGGACGATGCCTGTAGTAGCCAGAACCGAGACCGCGACGGCGGGTTGGTCTGGCAGGTACGTCTGGAGTAAGGTTGTCTAGGGTGTATTCCGTCGAATTGTGCCCACACACAGTCCCACTGTGGTGACGACATGAGACTCCAATTTTCTGTGCAGTTGTTGTAGTCCCACGAGTCCCCATGATGGGACGAAGAGGCTGAAAAAGGGACGAAACGGGGCATGTTAGAGATATGCACGAGTGTAACGCGGCTGACGTCCCAGCCAACCAGAGCCAGGAACCTGAGCGTGCCGCAGAAGTCCACGACGAGGACCAGTAGGTGACTGGCTGCTGCAGTCATCGGAAATAATTAAGCAAAGAGGATGACCGAGAACCGGGCTGGAAACCCGCTGCCGGCCACTGCGCCAGGACTTTGCAGTCTTGGGGTTTGGGCAGTTTGGGCAATCTGGACAGGTTGGAGAACGAATAGCGCTTCAGACAAAAAGGAAGCTTGGCGCTTGGGAAATGAATCTCTTTGAAGCTCAAGGATTGATCCCATCCTGGGCAGTTCGTTACGGAAGTTGGAAAGGTGTAGATGAAGTCGTCGTCAAGTGGGCTGCTAGTTCGGACGTACCGCGGTTCGTTCTAACACCTGTCTACCTAGGTACGTAGTATCTCTGCGCATCTCATCTTGGCGAAACATCCATGGAATCGAGGGGCCAAAGCCGGAGTTCCCAGTCAAGCAAACAATCTACCGCAGTAAGGTAGGCACGAAAAGCAGGTCATGCACACACGTTCCATGTCGACCTCTCTCAAAGCAACCTGGAAGGTACCTGCCTGCATTTGCGGCCGTGCGCTGCCAAGCCTTAAACACGGAAACAGATCGAGAGGAAACACCAGGCAGGCACGGCAGGCAAGGAGCAAGGGCCAAAAGGCCAAAAGCCCCGCCTAGACTTCAAGACAAGCTTTTTGTGTTACGGGGGCGTCTGAGAAGCGGGTGGAGTGGGACGATTCTTGTGCAGGCAGGCACGCAGGGCCAGGAGTGGCTCGGAGCCGTTTTGGTTTTAAGATGCCGTTTGCCGTTGCAACTTGCTCGACTGCAACCCGTGCCTCGAATTTTCTGAGGGTCCCCAGGGGGTGTTTTCTTCACTACTTTGAAGCCAATGAATCTGGGCCCCGTCGTCGCCGTATCATCACCGACTCGGTCCCTCGATGACTACCGTATTCGCATCCTATACTTCAACTTAGAGGACATTGGTGAGATGAGATTTAGCTGCATCTTTGATCCCGATGGATCAAAAATTCATGTTTCCCGTCTTCCTTTAGCGCCCGCCCTGTTCCGAGTCCTGAGGTGGGCGTCGGATGCCAGATGGGAGTTCACTCCCAGAGGAGGGGATTCCAAATGACACCCGACCGCCTGCCGCCTCCAACACGATGAAACGTCGATCAAGTCGGATGCTTTTGGAACTGCCAAGTCCCTGGAGATCTCTGAGGATGGCTCCTGTTCTCCATGCCACCAGCTTGGGTCGTCCTAGGTGCGTATACGTGTCGAATCTGTCTTGCTGGTCTCCTGTGTCCGCTTCGAGCCAGGCCTCCACCCAAACAGGCCAAATAGAGGAAGAAGCTGGGAGGCTTACATGAACATGCCGTCTGAACTTGCGCCCTTGGCTCAGGCCACGATGAATATATTATGTCCAGCTCCCTAAAGGTATCGTCCACCCCCCTTTGACAAGAATTCCGAGGTCGGTCGCCGATGTGGAGTCTCGGCCTTCTCTGGTTGTCGGCCTCACCATGTCCAGAAGGAGGCATACCCGAGGCAATTCCCATCCTAGCGCTAAGACGAGAGGTGCGGATGGAGCCATTCCGGCTCTTTCTTCAAAGCTCAAGGTGCCTGTCTGCCTGCCTGTCTTATGTGCGGTTGTGCACACTATCGATACATTCGCAATGGCGAAGAAGAAGAAGCGACATACGCTCATTAAGGCACGGCCGGTCACGCAATTGCAGCCATCTTACCGACCCAGATGAGAGATGCGGATCCGGTTCGCTTCCTACTGGTTAGAATATGTTGCTTATGCATCCTGCGGTCATGTCATCGCCGTTGTCGTCGGAAGCCTTATTAATCCAGACAAGCCTTTTTTCTTCTTTTAGGACAAGAAGGTGGACGGGGTATTGGCCGCCAAGGTAATCGGACATATTCGGACTTTTGCTGGAGAACCTCGAGAGGATTGGTTGGCCAGGCCTCAATTCAGAGCTGCGTAGCGTTTTTAGTATGACCCGAACCATGACTGCAGCTGACTGAGGTGCTAAGATCCGTTAGTTGGGACTTTGCGGGGTGTATACACCTGAGCCCATCAGTAGGTGGAAGATGGAACCCCGTTCCAGCCCGTTTGAAAGAGAATTGGAAAGTCGCCGCGGCGAGTATCTGCGTAATCCGTACCTACCAACCTACCTACCGCCCGAACTGTCACCGCTCTTCAAGTCAGACCTTACTATGTATGTATGTACCTACATACTCGTCCATTGCGAAATGACCTTGAATCAAAACGGACCCGCGGCGTCTCGACCTTATCTCAGATAGACAGGTACACACAGTAAGAGGCCTGGGAAATCAGTTTCTCAACTTTCATGTCATAGAAACAGAGGTAAGTACAGAGCCCAGCTAGAGCACCTTGATAGCCAATGCACGGTCTGTTTGTCAGATGCATGCTGTTGCAAAGAACTGGGAAGATCTTCCACAATGGAACCTATCTTGGCAAGCGGCGGCGTGGGGGACTTCGCAACGGCCTCTCCTCGATTCGTAAGCACCGCCAAAATACTCCGAAATGTTTCCCCGGAGCCTGTTGTCGGGGGCTCAACATACATCCGCCGCATCGTGAACCTGGGGGAAGCACGGACGGGCCGTTGGCCAAGGACCCGCGATGCCAAAAAGAAATAACCGACGGCGACTGCGTGCAACTCGCATTCTTGGCGCACCCAGACGAATGATAGGGAATCAACCAGGAACTGGACGGGCTTCCAGGTTCAGGTACCTCTGGGCAGGAAACAAGCGCCCAACATGGGACCTGCCGAGGCTTTCTCTCCGCAGACCGCCCACCGTCCGCCATCCGCTTGCCCTCTCCAGTCTCAACAATTTTGGAGGGCCTTTCGTTTGTTAGACCGCTTCGTATTGTTCATAAACCCCATTGCCCCCACCGCCACTCTTCACCTTTCGACCTTCAAGTTCGACGCCCTCCTGCCTTCACCCAATTGCACGAAACTGCCCCGAGCGCCCGGCCTGCTTGCCCGAAGCCTCCAGAGACCTTCTTGCAACAGTCGCACTGCCAGAAGATCACTTGTCGAAACTTGCTTCGTTGTTCCTCCCTCCAACCTCCTCAACATGAGCTCCCCCGAACGCGAATACAGAGCAGGCGTGAAGCGGCCACGTAAGTCAGCATGGTTACGATGACTGTTGATTTCTTCTTCTTCTTCTTCTTCTTCTTCTTCATATGCTCCCTCCTTCGTTACTTGTCCAGTGTCGCGTCCAGCTACTGCTAGAGCCAGAGCCAGGGCAACGCGGGAAGCAGGAGTTTTCAGTTTTATGTCTGCACTGGAACGGCCCCGTCACGATGGTTCCTTCCTCCAGAGCAAGCAGCTGTATGGTCTGGTGGGCTGGATCGCTGCGATTGCGGGAGTGGCTCTTGCCAAGCACAATTGGTCCAAGGGCAGGCAGGCCAAAGAGGACCAGAAGAAAAAAAAGTCAGATGGGGGCAACCCCACTTCTGGCCAGGCCAACCCAGCGAGCCGACCCGGCCCAGCAAACCCAGCCCAGCCAAATGGGTTTCAACGGCGAACCGAAAAAAAAAAAAAAAGACTCCCTCGGATCGCAATCCCTTCCTTTGCATTGACACTGGGCGAGCTAGAACCTCTTGATTTCCGCAGCCCACCACCCGCACATCGAGCAAACATCACCTCCCCACTATACGAATACGTCTGACTTCAACTACGCAATGGCAGGAACCCAGTCGCTACCCCCTCCGGCGCTGCCTCAGCTGGTGGCTGAGCAGCACATGCCCATCCCCCCAACTGACAAGGACACAAAGAGACTCATCGTCGTGCTTGCTCATGCCAGTCTCGAGACCTACAAGGCCTCGCACGGCTCCAGCCGCATGGGCGTGCAGAGAGAGGACAAATATTCGCTCCTCAACAGCGACGAGCACATCGGCATCATGCGCAAGATGAACCGTGACATCAGCGACGCCCGCCCCGATATCACCCACCAGGTTGGACCAGCCAAACTCCCTGCACCACCAAGGCCGAGGGCGCTGCTACTAACGCTCTGCTCTCCCCCTCTAGTGCCTGCTTACCCTCCTCGATTCCCCGGTGAACAAGGCCGGAAGACTCCAGATCTATATCCAGACGGCCAAGGGCGTGTTGATTGAGGTCTCGCCCTCGGTCCGCATCCCGCGCACGTTCAAGCGCTTTGCCGGCCTGATGGTGCAGCTTCTGCACCGCCTCTCGATCAAGGGAGCCAACTCGTCCGAGAAGCTCCTCAAGGTGATCCAGAACCCCATCACCGACCATCTGCCTCCCAACTGCCGCAAGATCACGCTCAGCTTCGACGCCCCTGTGGTGCGCGTGCGCGAGTACATTGACCAGCTGGAGCCCAACGAGAGCGTGTGCGTCTTCGTTGGCGCCATGGCCAAGGGCCCGGACAACTTTGCCGACGAATACGTGGACGAGAAGATCGCCATTAGCAACTACAGTCTGTCGGCCAGCGTCGCGTGCAGCAAGTTCTGCCACGCCGCCGAGGATGCATGGGACATCATCTAGTCGGTTTGGACGCCATACCATCGACCGTGACCTTTATTCATAAAGGTCCCTTGAGCCGCCGCCGCCTGTGCGAGCGACCGCATTGCCGGCAGGAGAGGAAGGGGGGTTTTTCTGATGGAAGATCTGTATGCCTCTTGCCATGTTTGGGAAGAGGTGCGGGAGCGCTGGCCAGTTTTGCGATCACAACATCGCTCTCGACTGACCAGTGGCTTCCGGAACTTGGGTCGCCTGTGTGCTTGCGCTGTCGGTGTTTTTACAACCAAAACATGGGGCGTTCAACAACGGATCCAAGACGCTTCTCGTCTTATGCGGGCCACTTCAACTTGGCCCGCTTTTTTACACCCCTTTTTCTTCTGTCATGTCCAAGTCAATGCCCTCTATGTTTTGCGAAGGATCGGGCCTGCGAGCCAGAACCCTCTTGCTGTTTATTTTGCTGTGTGCTGACACCCGCCGGCCGGCGCCATCTGGTAAGCCCACCCGAGGAGAGAAGGAAGAGAGACGTCGACCCGCAGTGGCGCTGGTGGAGTGCCCGAGAGAAGACAGAAAAAATCGCGTCAAGCTTCTGCTTTCAACGTCAGATATGGCGCTCTGGAAGAGCAGAAGAGGATTTCTGGCAAGGCTATCACGAGAGAGTCGGGCCGGAGTCGTCGAGACTTTTGGGTTTAGTTGAGCACCAGGGCGGTTTGGGGAATGGGTAGTTCTCGACGGGTTTAGGGAAACCGAATGCAACAATGAGGCTGGGAGTCAGAATGATTGGATGCTGTGCCCGTCCGCTTTGTGCTGCTCAGTGCCATCCATGCCGAAGTGCCTTGCGCTCCTTTTGACCAACAACTCCATATTCGGCACGAAACAAGAGCTGCCAGCCGCCAGAAGGACCTTTCTTCACCGAAAGGCATTTGCACCGCCCAGCAGTTATCTGCTGCGTGCTGCATGCACCAAAAGTCAACCACCCTATGCACGCAACGATGCTCTCTAGCGATGATGCCTCCAGGCAGAAAATGGAAGTAGAGCGCGGTGAGGGCCTAATCATTGTGTTGTTGCATACGGTGCCGTACCAGACCTGGATAGGGATTGATGTTGGCGGAAGCCAGTATCCGATGGTTCCGGGCACTGAGCCTGCATACACCATAAATAGGCCATTCTTTCCAGACCGACCCAGGTACCGACGAGGCAAACTGCCTGCCGCTGCTGGACTATACTAGCGCACGTACATTCCCTCAAGCCAGGGCACGGTGGTCTTGATTGACAGGTCGACTCGGGTCTGATTTGCTGATTCGGCTAGCATCCCGATTTCTGAGTGGACGAATGGGTGGTGAATATGGATTAGCAGTATGGGCTGTGGATGGGGATGGAGGAAACGCAGAGAGGTGGTTGGCGGTGGAGTGAAGGCTGGGTGTGAATGTGAATGTGAATGTGAACGCATGCATGCACGCCTGACTGACCTGAAGTCTGAACTGACCTGAACTTGACTCGGCCTGACTCGGCAGTGGAGATCCATCACCATCCATCCGTTAATCCATGCACGGGAAGGCGAACGGCGGCGGCCTCACACCAGACCTTATTGTGCATGTCACCGCCGATTGGGTTTGCTTCACCTCCTTCTTCCATCACACGCGTGGGCGTGTGGAGGTGTGGAGGTGTGGCCGAGCCCAATTAGGAGGGGCCGAGGGGGAAAGAATGGCTTCTTGGCTGCTCTTCCTCCTCTCCCACCCCTCCCTCTGTATCCAATGAATGCGGTGGAGGCATTGTGAAAAGAGAATTTGACATTGACACAGACACACCCGCACACACCCGCACACGCCCGCGGCCCCCTTTTTTGCTTTGGCTTTCGTATGTTCGTCGGTGCTCTTCACTCGGAGGGCTGACTGGCCTTGGCTTGAATCCCTAAGAGTGATTACCTGCCTTACCCAAGGAATATTATCAATAGAGACAACCTGGAAGACATATTTGTCCTAATTCAGGGGGCGTTACAGAGTAATGCACTGGCCAGGGACGAGGGGCGAGAAAAACCGGGGGCCCGTTCAACGTGGCACACTCTCCATCCCTCCTCCTCCATTGCTAGCTTGGGCATCCATCACGATTGGATCGATCCCATCCCCTGGACCCGGATTGGCTTCTCATGGTGTGGTCTTCCTGTCTTTCGGGCGTCAATCAATCAATCAACACTTTGGCACGCCAAGTGCTGTTGCGCAGGGATAGTTCCTGTCTCTTGACAATGTTTTGCATCCCCCGCTGCTGCTGTTGCATTCAGCAGGTAGTACATGGACGTTGGGTGATGCTGTGTCCGAGGCACCGCACATGCACAACCATGGAATTGTCCGCCGACTCACAAACAAGATGCGTAGTGTACATCATACTCCTCTCCCGCGCCGTCCTCGATGGAAGTTCTCGCAGGATGCCGTGCTGGGTGGTACAATGACGAGCACAGCGCACAAGACAGGCAGAATTACACAAGCAGAATAATCTCCGATCTCTGCCTGCCTATGTTAGATTTCCATCGCTCGGCGGGCTAAGTTCATCGCGCCTCTCTTTGCGAGGCCGGGGCCGGAACCGGGGTCGGTTTTCACGCTTGCATTGTTAGGCCTCAACCTGGAAGTCTTTGGGATCGATCAACTTTGCCTCTGCCTGAGGTACCACCCGTATCCCGTAGTCCTCACTCGACTCAAAGTCGAGGGTGGGTGCCCAACTGGGCCTTCCAGATGGCCTAATATGGAAGAAACCAGGCTGCCTGGATGACGACCCTTGCGCGCCCAGCCCGTCCATGCAGCACCACGACAGGTTCAGCGGTCGTGCTTTGCCTCGAAGAATGGAAACGACCCGAGGTGAGGGTGCTGCCTTGACCTGACCTCATCAGGTACCTTGCGAGGCCAGCGTGCAGAACCCAAAGCTGCAGGAGCACCTCAGACCGGGAGACGTTCAGTGGAGGCTGGGAAAACACATGCTCTCCATACCTGGTAGTCTCTGTCCCATATCGGATACAAGGTACCTAACCCGTCTCTTCGTTCCTTCTGGCCCGGAGCACTTGCCTGGTCGACTGCCCTGGTGGACAGCCCTTGGACCGGTACCTCAGGCAGGTACCTTACCTGACCTGACTTCCAGGTCGGCCGCCGAGGACTTGGGTCGAATCCGCATCGTCCATAAGGAGACGAGTGGGACCTACATACCTATCGCTGTGCCGGTGGCCATTTCTTGTTGCGATGGTTTCGTCGTCTTCTTGTCACCTCGTCTCGGTTCCCAGCAAGTCCCATTGAATGAGGCTCAGACCTAAAAACCGAAAACGCAAAAAGAGCGCATCTCAGCCCGACACAACTCAGATCCACAGCTTGTCTAGCACGGTGGCGGCATTGCTTGGACACCAGTCGACGAACGAGGCGCTGCTCAGCTTGCCTGCTCACCACCCACGCCACAGCACTCCGAAACCCCCAGGCTCCAAGCCCAGGGCAAGGCTCCCTCACCACACCCGGGGACCGCCTCTCAGCCTGTTATTCTGCTATTGCACATTCGCTGCAACCCCTCCTTCGCGAAAGGAAATATTTGCCGTGCGTGTGCCGCCCGGAACAGTTGCCGCAAACACCCATAGAGAGAGCGAGAGAGAGAAAGCGTGTGTGTGATACAGAGACAGAGACCGAGTGTGCTTAGAGCCTTCCTGCACAACCGTCACACACACACACACACCACACACCACACGCAAGCGCCCGTCTTCCTCATAAACCGCACAGATGCTTCCCTTTCTCGAGGTCGAGCACCTCCCATCGTCCTCGTCCTTCTACTCGGCCGTCGTCCAGCCCCTTGGTCTGCGCTATCTGTCGACCGAAGACGACGGGCATTTCCCTTCCATCCTCTACGGAACCTCATCGCGAGACCCGCCTGTTTTCCAGCTTCGGCAGATCCATGCCAGCCGTGACCGGCCGCTGAGGATTTCACGCATTGCTCTCTCGGCCCCGTCTGCCGAGGCCACGGCTGACGTGTACGCCTTTGCCGTGCGGGCCAATCCGGACATCCAGGATTCGTCTTACCCACGCCACTCCTCGGCGACAAGGTCAGCCAGTGGAGTGTCAGCCAGTCGGAGCATCGGCGGCGGTGGCGAGAAACGCGTCAAGATAACAGACTACGACGGCAACATAATGGACATTGTCTATTGTCCTCCGCCAGACTATCCCTCCCATTACAGTGGTTCGACAGTTCGGCATACGCAGTCAACCGACGACGAAGCAGCCCGCATTCTGCACTGGAACTACGATATTGCGACCTCACTGCCGCATCCTTCTTCTGGTGCTGGTTCTGTAGTCAGCGGAGCGTCTGACCGCACCGCCACTCGCCGACCCTACGCCGAAGTCCCGGCGGACGACCATTACAAGTTGCGACGAAGCGTCACATCTAGCTCGTCGGTCTACGAACCGACAGCCTCCCCACGCAAGAATTCACAAGGCATAAGCACCAGTACCGTCGTCGGGACGCTGCTTGGTGTCGCTGCCGGTGCTACTCTTGTCGGAGGCGTCTTGTACGGAATGACACGAAACGACCGCTCCCGGTCTTCGCGGGAGGAGTTCGACGCGCCATCCTTCTCGCGTCGTTCCACCTTCCCCGAACCTTATCCGGACCGTGCGGATCGCTCCGTCCCAGCCGAACGGCCTACTGAGCGGGCTCGCTATCCAGAAGCATATGCGCCTGTCTCGGACTATCGCGCTCCCTCAGAGTACCAGACCCGGTACAGCCAAGCCAGCGCACCGAGGAGCAGAGAGGTAGAAGACCTCTACGAAGACATACGGGGACGCCAATCAGCACCTCGGTCGAGAGCTTCGGTTCGCACTAGGAGCGAAATAAGCGGGAATAGGCAACCCCTCCTCATAGAGGATACGGAACATCGCAGCTACATGAGCTCCAAGAGCTCGCGCCATCCCCCATCAGTCCAGCGCAGCTACACATACGAGCGCCCTGAGCAGGAGAGCTACGTGAGCTCCAGGAGCTCGCACCACCCCCCGATAGTCCAGCGCAGCTATACATACGACTCCCCCTCGGGTGAGAGCTACGTGTCGGCTCGGAGCCACAGGTCGTCGGCAACCCTCCGTGCGGCGCCGCCTCCGATGCCGACAGCCACGTCACAGCACCTGGTCTCGCGCTCGAGGACAGGTAGCCGCATCACCACCACGACGATTAAAGTCGGCGGCAGTGGCAGCTCGCAGAGCCCCCGGACGATGAGCAGGTCAGGCAACACGTATATCTCGGCTCGCGATATCCCGCTACCGGCGAGCGGAGTGGGCACGCCTGCGGGCACTTATGTGTCGGCTCGCCATGTCCCACTGCCGAGTGGGGTGGGAACGAACTGGGAGGAGCCGGACGATGATGCCGACAGCATTGCGCCCAGCGACAGTATCAGTTGTGTGGGGAGTAGGCGGAGCGGGAGGTCTTATCGCCATTAGGCTAGAAAAAGGAGAGAGACAGAGAGAGAGAGAGAGAGGGAGAGAGAGGGAGAGACGGGAAGAGAAGGCGAGAGGCCTATGGGGATTTGGTAAATATGGAACACGTGAACATGTGGTATTTTATGGTATGGGTATTACTGAGAGCGGTATTGGATTGTATTTGGATTTATCCTATGTGCTCTTTTTTTTTTTTCGGTCATCCCTTTTGTAAAATAAACGGATCAACAGGACGAGAATATGACGAGGCTGGGAAAGAGAGTGAGATCAAAAGAGAAGAGAAGAGACAGAGCGATCTGTATTTCTTATTGCAACCTTTTTTTCGTCCCGAGTTACTGACCATGGAGTATATGAGCTGGGACCATGTCGCTCGGGTGGGGTCTCGCCCGTCTTGCTGGTGTAAGTGACAGCGCGGAAGACGGGAACGGATGACGGATGACAGGGGCGGCATGTTCGGATGGTGGATATCTTGCGATCTGACGTTATAGTGTACATGCAGTATTTTATTTGCCATTGGGAGAATTGCCTGCCCCCTTGTCTGCGCGATTCGGTCGCAAACTCGTTGTATACCTGCCAGGTATGCTGGGATGGTATGGGCGGCGGTACACGAAGATGACTGACATTGTTCTTTCTTTTTCGTTTCCCCATTTGTGCAGTAGAGTGGCATATGATGAAATGATGTATAAATATATGTAGACCTCCATACCAGAATGAGAGGCTGTTGCAGTCTCGACTTCTCAAACCTCCACCGGGGGAGGGTACTGTGTGCGTATTGTTATTCCGGGGTCTCAGCTATGTCCAAGTGGGCAGGGTTTTTGCTGGGAGAGCGGGGTTTTGGGATGCAGTGGGATGGATGGATTGAGGTTGAGGGGCAGACTCCGAGGAGAGACACGACAGAACGCCGCGCGTGGGGGGACAGCCACTATGTCATTTAATATTTGTTATTGCCCAGTGCAAGGCGACTGTCTGATTTTGATTTTTCCTCTTTTGGCGAGGCACGCGAGGTCATCGAGCAGCCCGCGTTCAACAAAGATTTGCAGACGATTAGGTACTTGATATACGAACTTGCGGCACGTGGAGCGTGGGTTGCCACCTGCCCACCCCAGGTACCTTGGGCACTTGCTTGTTCCAGAGTTGCGGAAATGCTCTATTCTGATCAAATATTGTTTCGTCTTCCTTTCGTTCTCGCCTCCGATGGTCGGCATCTAGCTCGGATGCCGCTCCCAGGTTTCGGGTACCCATACCTGGATGACCTGGGATGCCCGCTGCACCATTCCACAGAGCCAGGCAGGGTCCCCCAAGTCTTTGCCCGCGTCTTGTCTTGACTGAGTAGTGGCAGGCACGACCGACGTGCAGAGCGTTCAATCCAGTCTGCCCAAGGCAGGCAAGGACCGACTCACTTCCAGGTTCCCAAGGGGGGTGGGTCACTTCGAGTCACAACCTCACATTAAACCCTTCCAGCTATCTCGCCAACCTCGAATTCAACAACCCTCAACCGCCCCTACACACCTTCCGTCACCCACGACATCGTCACTCTCTCACTCACCCACCCAGGGCATTCGCTCGTCTCCACTGTTGCTGTTACCACTTTTGTTGCCGTCAGCTCCCTACTACCGGTAGATACCAGGGATCGCCTGCCGCCTACCGCCTCCCGCCGACCACCCGCCGCCCGTCGCCGGTTCCAACTGACCCCGACGCTGGTCCCGCAAATTATTTCAACCCTTCCTTGATATCTAGACTTGGACATCTCGACTCGAAGAAATATATATCTTCATTCGTTTTCGCTTTCACCGCCGAAAAATGCGCAATATCGAAGTCGGCCAGTCCATCCCTCCGGATACCGCACATGTATGCAGTCCCTTCCCCTCCGAGGTTCCAACCTTGGTGATGTCTTGCAGCAGGAGCTCACTACCGGCCCATTTACAAGGCTGTAAGCGTCTCGCTGCCAACATGGAGATCCAATGTTGGCTACGAGGAGGGTGAGGATTGGGTTGTCAAGAAGATGACTACCGGCTATCCTCGGTGAGTTAGTTGGTTGCTTAATCGGGGTTTTCTATTGCTTGCCCTCCCTTCCCCTCTACTGTTGTAGTACCTAGTACACACAGGACACACGGTTGACTAACACACTCCCCTCCCCCGCCAGCTTCTTTATCCACTTAAGCATCGAGGCCTTCGCCAGGGATATCGTCGACAGGTTCGGGCCCCATGGACACAGGGCTGTTCTCTTCCCGACCAAGCAGATCGCTGGCCGCTGTGCCAGCTTCGTCAAGTCACTCGCTCCGCCGGCCCTTGCAGACAGCCTTACCGTCATCAGCCTCGTTCTGGACACATCAAGTCCGGCCGCGCGGGCTCTCGAGCCCCTTACCCCCGCCATCTCCGCCGTCATCTTTGCCCCCGACGCCTTTCCCTTTGCGAAGCAGTACTGGCAGCACACTGGAGACGGCGTGTCCAGCCGCAGAGCTGAGTTCTGCCATGGCCTGTTCAAGGACGGTCTGCTCCGTCTTGATGGCAACGCGCCTCGGAGTCCCACTGCCGCCGCCCAAAAGCTTTGTCGTGGCCCACGTCGCTACCGACGAACCTCGTCCATCGACGCAGGGAAGAAGCCGCAGGCACCCCTTTCTCCCACCGCCAATGGTCACGCCAACGGCCACCACCCCGCCAGCAACGTCACCGCCAGCGAGGACTCCGAGTCCACCCGCTTCCTAGAAGAGCGCTTCGGCAGAAACCTTGACATCTCTTTCGTTGCGCCCGCCAAGTCCGCCATCAAGCGCCGCATCGCCGGCGCGCTCCGAGCGAACCACGAGCTCGGCGCCGCCCCCCTCCCCTCAATGTCCGTCAACACGCGCGGCGTGACCAATCTCAAGGAATCTGACATCTATCTCTTCCCCTGCGGCATGAATGCCATTTTCAACGCCCACCGCGCCTTGCTCGGCGCCCGCGGCCCCATGAAGTCGATCAATTTCGGCTTCCCCTACGTCGACACCCTGAAAATCCTCCAGAAATTTGGCCCGGGATGCGTCTTCTATGGGCACGCTTCGGAGTCGGACCTCGACGACCTCGAAGCCCAGCTCAAGGCCGGCGCCTGCTTTCTCGCCTTCTTCTGCGAGTTCCCCGGCAACCCGCTCCTGACGTGTCCCAACCTCGTGCGCATCCGTGCCCTCGCCGACGAGTACGATTTCGCCGTTGTGGTAGACGAGACCATCGGCACCTTTGCCAACATCAACGTGCTCCCCTTCGCCGACATTGTCGTCAGCAGCTTGACCAAGATCTTCTCGGGCGACTGCAACGTCATGGGCGGGAGCGCGATTTTCAACCCCAACGGCCGCTACTACGCTGCCCTCACCTCCTTCGCCCAAGCGTCGTTCGAGGAGGACACGTACTGGTCCGAGGACATCATCTTCATGGAGCGCAACAGCCGCGACTTTGCCTCGCGCATCGACCGCATCAACGCCAACGCCGACGCCATCTGCTCCATCCTTCGCCCCCACCCCGCCATCGCCAAGCTCTACTACCCGCGCTACGTCGAGTCCCAGCCCAACTACGAGGTGGTCAAGCTTCCTGGCGGCGGCTACGGCGGCGTCTTGTCCATCACCTTTCACAAAAAGCCACAGGCAGTCGCATTCTTCGACATGGTCGACACCGCCAAGGGGCCGAGTCTGGGCACGAATTTCACCCTCACGTCGCCCTATGTGCTCTTAGCCCACTATCAGGAGATGGAGTGGGCGAGGCAGTATGGCGCCGACCCCGACTTGGTGCGGATTAGTGTCGGACTGGAGGAGACGGATGCGATCGTAGCCGTGTTTGAGGAGGCTTTGAGGGCCGCCGAGGCGGTGGAAGATTCAAGCTAATGAGGCGTGGATAGGACAGATTGTATCTGGCGTTGTTGATGTGAATGAATGAATGGAAAGAAATCAAGAAATATATTTTGGACAAGCATTTTGTTTCTCCGTTTTCTGTTTCGCTTCTCATCGGGTGAGACGTGCATGACATCTATCTGTGCCTACCCAGCCAAGTATGCACGTATTGCAAACGGTATTATATCCCCAAACCTTACAACCCTTACTGGCAGACGACAACTCAAGACGAAGAGACAAGTGGTCTGTTTGTCGATGCAAGACCAAACAACGGTCTGTTTTTCTCTTTCTGTTTTTGAAAAACAAAAGAAAAGAAACGCGCAAGATAGGCTCCATCCAGTAATACATGTGATGCGCTCAAACAAGCAGCCTTGAGACGGGCATAATAAAGGCGAAGCATTTTATTCATGCTGACCCAAGTAAGCCATGCTATGCCAACCCATATTTATCATCGCTGTAGTTGACTGTCTATCTGCCTCCCTCCGACTCGCTTTGGCAGCCCAGCTTCGCGATTTTCGCGACTAAAGGCTCTACCATTGCTAGCCCCTCCCCCTTTCAGACCCCGGTTCCTAGCCTCCCTCGTTAAACAGCCCCGACACGCCCTCCAAATCAGGACTCTTCCTATCGTCACCTACAACACCACCGGCCGCAGCACTGCCCGCCACAGGCATGGCCGACGTCATGAACTGCTGTGCCATCTTGCTCCTGGTCGTCTTCTTGCCACTGCCCGCACCTCTCTCGCTGCGGATGCCGCCCAGGCTCTTACTCAGCTTGCCCATCTCGGAGATACTCACGCCCTTCAGGTCCTTGAGCAGATCCAGGATGATAGCCCTCTGCTGGCGGGAGTTCTGCCCGTGTCGCGACGCGAAATCGATGGCGCGGTCGATTTCCTCCTCTTTCATCCCCGGGAGCGAGAGAAGGATGTTTCGCGGCGTCGGCGTGAGCGGGCAGTAGTAGACCAGGATCGAAGCGATCAGCGCGCCGAGCTCCTTATGCGAGTCGACAAAGTAAGGGTCGTGCAGCGACGAGATGGCGGCTTTCAGCACGTCGGAAGAGATGAACTCGCGGATCTCGCGGGCCGTGGCCTCTGGGATGGGGAAGTTCTCGTCCGGCAGCGGCAAGGTGGACGAGTGCTTCCCTGCTGCTATCGCAGCTGCGGCAGTTCCTGGGCTGGGGGTACTAAAGTCGGGCACGATGGAGCGGAAGACGCGGAGCACGACACCGCAGCACCGGCCGTCGTGCATGCGGATGGCATGGCTGCCAAAGACGAGCAGCGGCTCGACGATGGACGCGTTCATGAGACAGAATCTGCGCAGGGTAGGGTACCTGGCGCCCCCCTTGGCTGTGTTTATGGGGGTTCCGGGATGTGTGGGAGGGGCTGCGATGAGGTTAGCTGTGGTAGGGGGTTTGAACTTGGAGCCATGCAGGTGACTCACCAGTCCTTGCCGGGTCGAGGAAATCGGCCACCATGATCACGGCCGAGTACGTCAGCTGGCGCAGGATGCTCTCCGCCTTCATCTCCTCGGTGAGCTCGTCGGCTGCGGCCTGAATTTCTTCTCGCTGGCCGAGCTTCTCCCATTCAGAGGTTATCTTGACATCCATTTGCTGGAAGCACGTGGCGAGAAGGGGCGGCAGGAAGTGGCCCCACAGTTCTATTGGGCAGTGGTCGACCAGATATCTAACCAGGTTCAGCAGATTGATAATCTGGTGTGCCGAGAGCCAGATCGAGTCAGCAAAGAGCGAGTTGGCCAGCGGTCCTGGCAGCTCGCCAAACCCATAAAATTGCATATCCAGACGGCTCATGCAGTATATGATTGCATAGCATGTTTCGCGAACAAATCTGACCGAGCCGCGGATGGTAGAGGCCAGTCCTTCGAGAGTGTTCTTCTTGTCGAGCACTCTGGCATAAAAGTCGTCCTTACTGCCTTCCGAGATACCAGCCTGCCAGAAGCGGTCGGTCAAAACCCTTCCTACCACAGTCTGCATCTCCGGCGGCAGCAAGCTCCAGTTCTTTGGATCGTGGCAGGCATGCGCATATCTAAACCTCCCGGTCAGTACGTGCACGGCTCTCCATGTTTCTTTTTCCAAGTGCAATGATATATACATACCTCAGGAACTTGAGAAGCTCCGGTAGGATGAGCGGGAACCCGTCCTGCCATAATGAGCCAGATGCTTGGTACGCGGATGAGTTCTTGTCCAGTTTCTCGACCGAGTAGGTGAGAAAGGACTTGGTCGAGCGCAATGGCAAGTACTAGACGCATGCATGTTAGATAAATCCGGAAACCTGGGAACCCGCGTAAGTGACAACCAACCGTTTGTCTCTGCTCCATCTCCGCCTGCAGGGCAAGACCTTCAGCATCCAGCTCCGCCGAGCCCCAGTCGCTGATACCATTGATCCTGCGATCGGCCAGGTATTTCTGTGCCTTGTCAAGGCCAATGAGCTGGCAGAACCCCTCGAACGAGCCCAGTCCCTGCTGCAGGGATTCATCCCTCCATTGGTTCTTGACGGGTTCTATAAAGGTGGCCAGGCGTGCAAGCCGCTCCGCAGGCTCGATGCGGGCTGCTCGATGACTGCAGTTCCAATAAGTTAGTAACTCTTCAGGCACAGTTCTTGTCATGATGGACGCAGACTTACATGATAATGAACAGGAAGCTCTGATATGCGATTTGCCGCTTCTCATCAAGGGTCCCCGAAGCAATCATCTCCTTCACCTTTGATTCCAGCTGCTCGTACACATCCTGCAGATTTTGCTCAGTCGGGATCCCCCAAAAGGTGGAGGGTGCATACAAACTTACCAGGAGGTGGTCCGGCATCTTCGAGGCCAGCCGTTGCAGCTCAACCATGCTTTCAGTCTGTAAATCCCGGATCGCATCGTTGAAAAGCTTATGTTCAGGCTGTAGTGCAGGCCACGTCATCAAGATATGCTCCAGGACTCTCAGCATGAAACCTGGGTTCGAGTCCAGCGCTGATGTCGAGAAGGCGACAAGAAGCTGCAACACCCGCTTGCTGATCAGGGGGTCCTGAGCCGTAGTTAGATCCCACCGTAGCCAGAGAGCCTCATAAAACATACCTCGTATTTCATATCTAAGCGGCGACCGCACCAGTCTTCGAAATATGCCACGATATTCCCGGCTTTTTGCTGCTGGGGAAAAAAAGGTTCAGCTTGAGAACCTTGTCAGGGACTTAATACGGACCGTACCTCCTCGGGATCCTTAGTTCGGGTCGCTCTCCATTTCATATACCCCTTAAGTGCAGCCTCTACAACGGTTGATTGAGCATCGACTCTCAGCACCGGCATGGAACTCTTCGAGTAATTTGCCGCTACAGTCTGTTAGTCGGACGTTAACTCTGCTCGGAATCGGGTCAACTCACGATTCAGAGATGGCTGGCCATCGTAAAGCGTCTGGAACGTATTCTCAGCCTGGCCTAGAATGTACGAGAAGGAATCGGACAGTTTGAGCTGAACAATGCTCTCGATAACCTGGCAACTGTATCGCCTATAGTTACCAAGAAAAGCATGCCGCTCGGGGACGGTGTCGGTGTCCTCCATCAGCAGGAGATATGTCGCATCTTCCGTGTCGTCGGGAAGATTCTCGTACCGTATCAGCCGAGCGCTGCATGTTTCGAGGAGGGGAAGGATGAGAGGGGTGTCAGCAGCGGCCGGCCCGAGGGATTCATGGCTGAGAAGACGAGTCCAGGTGACGAGAACCGGGATAGAAACGACGAGGCTTTGGCTCTGGACGACCAGGACCAACAGCTCCAAAAAGCCCTCTACGTTGGCCTGTGGTGGTATGATAGCGAACTTGCGGTCGAGATAGTTTCCGAGGCAGGACATCATCTGTAACTGTCAACACGCGTACAGGACTGTGCCGGTCTGTCCGACCGACCCAAGGGAAAGGAGGGGGTGGGGGGGAAAGCGGCGACTTGCCTCGGAGAACTTTTTCGAAAACTGGTACTTGTCGTCGTCGATGTCCTGAGCATCTACAGCTGACCATTCGAAGAGCCGGCGGCAAAGATCGACAAGCTCGCTGCTGTACATGGGCACAACTAGCTCAACAAACTCGTCATTCGTAAAGGTCGATCGCGAGTAGAGAGAGTGCAAGACTTCTAGGGCAGCCTTTGGGGGTTTGCCAAGACAGATTGTTAATATACTAGTACTTGCCATTCGCCATGTGTGGGAGAGGAGTCAGGAAAAACCTTTTGGATGGACACGTTTGAAACGGCAAGGCAACTGCATATAATGGGGCGGCAACCCGAAGCGTGTATTGCTTTGGGGATTGCCCATGGCATAACAGAGTTGAGGACGGCGAGGGCTCTGATGGCGCAGGCCCTAATGTCCTCGTTCCGCTCGAGGTCCTGGCTGAGACACTCGCCGACAAGATCGGTTACTCTACTGATCCAGCCCTCGTCTCCCGATCGCACGTTGGGGCCGACCTGACGGTTCGGGAAGGACTCGACCAGGACGGCTGTGGGCGTGAATATCTCGACGCATGCCTTGCTCAGGGCGCCCTCCCGGATGGCGACTACGGCGTCCTCCCCGTTGAAGATCTCGTCGGAGAGGATCTCGAGAATCTGGAGGACAAACTCCTTGTGGACGGGCGAGTCTGGAACCTGCCACAGCCGAACCAGCAGATCATCCATATCCATCCAGTCCGAGGCCCAGCAGCGCTTGGCCACCTCGACCCAGAGCTGGCCGATCTTGCTCCTCAAATATGACGGGTCCTCCTTGGAAACGTTCTCGGACAGCTGCAGGATCCAGCCGCGGAGGTACTGTCGCTCGTCGGGGGTGTACTCGGCCCACTTGTGCTTGATGGCGTGCTCGAGGAGGGAGAGGCCGTAGTGGCGGACGATGGGCGCCTGCGAGCTGGCCAGGGCGAGGGTGAAGCCGTGGGAGGGGGCCTCGCCCAGCGACTTGACTTCCTCGAGGTAGCGCTGGGCCTCTTGCCGGGCCTGGTTCGCCGAGTACGGGCTGTGGACAATGTTGAGCGCATCGTGGATCCTCGCGAGGATGGCGTCGGAACCTGCCCCTGCCCCTGCACCGCCTGCGAACGCAGCCGCAGCGCCGTTGGCCATGCTGTCCACCATGTTTGTTCTGCGCTTTCGCGTGGTGAAGAGTTGGTGAAGCTGGGTTGGTGGTGCAGCGCGCGCAAAGAAGCCGAAGCTGCGGGATCACCAGAGAGCCTGGCGGTGGGAAGGAGATTGTGGCCACCCGAGTGGCTCAGGCATGAAGAAGTTGTTGAATCTGGTCGGGCTCGATTCGGTTCGGTCGATTGGTTTTGGCTAGTATCGCTGTCGGGTTGTTGGTGTTGGTGTCGGTGTGGAGGCCTGTGCTGTGTGCTGTGTGCTGTGTGGTGGTGTGGTCCGGGTTTGAAAGAAGTGTGAAGTGTCAAGCAAATGCAAGGTGATGTTCGGCCTGTGATGTCGGGTGATGATGCACCGGGTCGCTTGGCTGCGATGGGTCAGCCTTGGAATTTGAAGGGGTTTGCGCAACAGCTACTGTCGGTTGATTAGGAACAATATCGGCCGTCCTTGGTTTACTGTTGTATTGTGCAACCACGAAGTCATTCACGCTTAGGGATCGAAAATATTATCCGCCATTGAAGGTACCGCCATAAAATTAGCTGGTCTGGTCCGGGATGCTGGCACGTCCGTTAATCAGGCGCGCTCAGGCGCGCAATGCTGGAGCGTTTCTTTAGGTGGGATTACGCGGGCGGCGGGGCCACCTTAGTTCGGGCAGGTACCAGACCCCCGTCGCCAGGGCCGAGCGCCAAGAACCTCTCCGCAGTACCTGGCAGTTGCTCAGCTGCCTGCCTGGCCGCTGGCGCGTTGAGCTTGCTGCTTTGTCGACAGGAGCACTCTAGACCCCACATGGACGGGCTGAGATGCCGACCAACATTGCGTCACTGGCTGTTGAACATCCCGCTCAAGGGTTAGGGTTAAAGCGAATTGTCCTTGCATGCCAACAAAGCCCAGCCGCAGGCATTTATAGTACATTTTCTACAAATCGCAAATTGCAAAAGCATCGGTCCAATTATTACGAAAGTTGATATAAACGAGAGAAAAACGAACAATACACTTCGGTTCACAATTACGCTACCGCTCTTTATTCGTGGCACATGCTTCGAGTTATCAATCAAGTAGTTGGTAGTCGTTCTCTTGTCTGGCATGCTTTCTCTGAGTTTGACTTTCTCACACTTGACATTATACAACCACATGAAAGTCTTCATTGTTATTTTCTGTTGTTTATTTCAGACCAGCTCAGGCTTCCACAGACAAAGCAGCTTGTCGTAGAAACTGGTCGACACAACAGTCAACTTGCTGGCCGGGCGGCCGGGAAGGAAGTCACTGCCATAGTTCATGCTCTCGTGCTCCTCGAACCTGGCGATTGTATGGAACAGGTGCTCTCCGCTAGCCGTTTTCTCCAGCTCAACAATCCTTGCTCCGGCGTGCATGCAGGAAGCCAGGATTCTAACCCGCCAGGTCGTGCCCTCGAGGGCCGCGTTGTCCAGGTCAATTCGCTTCAGTCGCCATACGCCTCCGCCGAGGTTGCTCTCAGCGAGCATCTCGGCCTTCCCAGTGACGTAAGGCTCATAGGGGGCGACAGAGAACAGCCTGATGTGGTCGTCATAACTTCCAGTTACAATGAGTCCCGACCCAGCCTTAGTCAGACATAGGGGCAGGATTGCCGTCACTCCAGCCTCGTGGCCCCTCCGATTGGCGGCCGGCTGTGAGCTCGTTTCGTCAAGGGCATACCGACCCTGTGACGGGTCAGACGCTGGGATAAGGCTGATTGTTTGGTAGCGCAAAGTTGAGTCGTCTCCGCCGGAGAACAAGGTGAACGCGTTCTGTTCTATGTCTTGCTGCCCAGCACGAGACTGCACCGAGAGGTCAAGCGATGGAGAGATTGCCACGCACCATGCCTCGAGTGTGTGTGTGATGATTGGCTCTGAAAACAATTTCCAGCTGTTGTCTGCAGCTCCGAGATCAACCAGAAGCACACCCCCAGTCGAGGTCGTGAGGGCAATCATGTCGGCTCTCGAAGGGTGCCAGCAGAACGAGAGAAAGAGCACGTCTGTGACCGTGTTTGGGTCCTCTGCGGCCGACATACTCGCCATATCCATGGTTTTAAGATGCTTCAGAGGCTGGTCCTGGCCAGGGGACAGCTTGAACAGTGCAAGCGTGGCCGTGCTCGAGACCACGGCACAGATATCATGGTGACCAGCATTGGGGTTGAAGTGAAGATCCAGGAGAGCAGATGGCTGGGGCTCCGTTTGGACGTGGACTCTGCATGACATGTCAGTTCCCATGAAAGATAAATAATCTCAGGCGATCGACCGGGCGACCCGGCGGCCGCTCACATCTTGTCGTTTGAAACTTGGAAAGCAATGATGCTGCCATTGCGATTCTGTGCTTTGGCGGACGATGCTGTTTGGGCGTCGTCTTTATCGCTTTCCGAACCGGCGCTTTCTGCGGCGGAAGCAGAATCTTCTTCGTGCTTTTGGAGGTTGTATGTTCCGACCAAGAAGAATGAGAGATGAGCGGGACAAAACTCGAGGCAACTGGGCGGAAGATCCAGATGAAGCGACTGGAGCGACGAGGTCGGCTCGACTGGGCTGGTCATCCTCTGTCGGCTCTTTTTTTCCTGCTTTTCTTTTTGCCTGTTGCGAAACGTCAGACCAAGTAGGCTTACTTGCAGTTCTCTCTTGCCTTCCTTACGAGATATAAGTACCGGTAAAGTGCCTGATTTGTCGTACTAGTATTAGGCCGGTCGATCGGTCACGGGTAGGTGCGTGTTTGCACTTGCTTTTTCTGGAGCTGCAGTGGTGGCGGTGGAAATTGATCAGACGCTCGCTGGTTGCTGCCCACATAAGGTACCCTACCCCTAACTTCTCAAGGTTCTCACCCAAGCACCTAAGGTCTGGTAATAAAGATGGAACAAACCCAGGGCATCACCACGATATTTCAATTCTACATTGGTATTCTTCGAATCAAAACATACATCTCATAATATGCAAAGGAAATTCAATTGAATATCCCCCTCCTCATTCGTAAAGAAAGTACTCGAGCGGCCAGGAAGTGTTTTGACGCGACACCCTCTTGCAACCATCTCGTTTTCCTTGCAACCGTCACTCTGACGCACCAACTTTGGCCCAATATAGTTGCAGAGGACGAGACCTTTTCTGCACATCTTCGACAAACTTCAAGATGGATTCAGACGCAGAGTCGGATTTCTACGGTATATTCCATCACACCCCACCACACACCAATCTCCTTGGACCACCCCCTCGACTAACACCCATGCCCAGGCTCCAAGGAAACAATCACGGCCCTCAACTCCCGCCTCAACTCTCACACCATCTCCTCCCTGTGGATAGCTCACCAAACCAGCCGCTCTCTTCTCCCCCAACCAAACCACGCCCTGCCGCCACCCCCAGGGGCCCTCCACAACCACTTCCCCAATGCAGAAGACCGCCTCAGCGCCCGCCAGCTCGACGAGACCGTCGACGCCTTCCTCGCCCGCCTACCTCCAGCGACAACCGACATCGCCCCAGGCCTGGACTGGATCTGGATAGCCAACCCCTACATCCCGCCACCAGACTCAAAGTCCCGCCCCTTTGTCGGCGCCTTCAACACCCGCGGCCAGGCCTTGCTTGACTCCCTCGCTGCCTTCATCACCGCCACCTCGCGCCCCACCGCCGGCAAATCACCCTTCGTCGCGCAGCGCGTCATCGCCAAACAGCGTGAGGATACCGTCCAGTCCCTCCACGACCTGGCTGCTGAGTGCAACCTCATGAGCGGCAAATGGATGCTCTTTCCCCAGCCCGGGGATGTGAACGCCGTCTGGGCCCAGGTTGCGCGTGCGACGGCAAACAACGAGCTCGGGCAGATGGCCAAGGTTGCGACGAGAACGGCCAATAGTGCGGAGCCGAGGCTGATCTGTGTGTATACGAAGGATTATAGGGATAAGGAGGATGTTGCGAGGGTGTTGAGACGACTCAGGGAGCTAGGCCTCGTGAGGGATGGCGAGAAGAGGATCTACTACAAGACTGGTTTGTTTTCTCTAGCGAGCATCTTTTGGTTTGGATACGGTTTTGCCCTAACTGACTTTCGCGAACAGATGGGTGGACGAATTTGGGCATTTACGGAGGAAATGAGTGGAATATCAAGGCGTCCTTGGTAAGAAAGGGTTTGGGGTGTATCGGGAGCCGATCGCCGTGCCTGGCTGACTGACAGTGAATTAGTACTCCTCGAACGACATCTTTGCATACATCAAGCAGCATGGCTCACGGCGTTGACGGAGGAAGATTTATCGTTTTGTTTTCACGACCATGATACCCGCTAGATGCCTCGGCAACTCAAGCAAAATCCAGTGAGAATCTGTGTTTTGATATTCGCTTCGTGTTCTGGTAGTTCAAGAGCTTTCGAGACTCCACGCCTTCGCACTGGATGCATGTGTTGAACATGTCCCGCTATGCCTTAAATTCCCAGTAAACCCGGGCAATGGCCAACCCTTTGCCAGTAGGTGACGCCTGGTAAAGTCAAAGCTAAAACCCCGGCGAACTCGCTGGCGCAATGCTCATGTTTCCATGGCCTGTGACGTCAGATAGCATTGCACGGTTTCGCTCCTCTTCTGAGAAACGGACAACCGACAACGGGCTGGTTGGCTGCCGTGTGTCCCGAGGAGCACCAAGAGAGTGATGATAGAGACGGGAGGGATCCCAATCGCCTTGGCCCCAGACCAGCCGCTTGGTCGAAGTAACCTTCTCAACCGAGCAACTCTTTCATCGTCGTCAGGAGTCGAGCAACATGTCCCGGCCCCGTCTCTTCTGGGCGGACGGATAAATGCCCTGCCTATGCAGCCTCTCAGCGCTAGATATCTTTCTTCTTCTGCATTCACATGCCCAGCCTCTCAGCTCACACCAACGGCCTCCTCGTGATCGCCCAATGAGTAATCCAGGGCCGCATCTGGATCATTCGCCTTGAGCGACAGGACCAACCGATAGGCGCTGCTGCCGTTCAGGTAATAGCGGTGCAGTTTTTTAGACCGGAGGAAGCCCAGGCGCTCGTATAACCTCATGGCGGGCGTGTTTGACTCCTCTGTCTCGAGAACAACCTCATCGGCATGGCGGCCCGCCATAGCGTCGATGGCCTTCTTGACCAGGGCGGTCGCGATGCCGTGGCCGCGGTATGCGGAAGACACGGCCAGCATGGCGATGTACCCGCGTATCGTGGGGGGCGAGTGCGAGGCGTGCGGCTCGAGTTTGCAGATGATGACGCCGACGAGGGAGGTGTCGGCTGGGTCGAGGGCCTGTATGCGCGCGCGCAAAGAGTTGGTCAGTCGGTCAGTCGGCCGGCATGGTCAAGGGGCAGACAGTGGTCAGCGGGTGTGACGGTACCATGTAGCAGAGGTGGCCCCATTGGTAGAGGAAGTAGCGGTAGACGTAGATGCTGTACGGCTCGCTCAGGTCCTTGGAGATCAGGGCCCGGATGGCGGGGAGGTACTGGGCCTCGAGCGAGTGTTCGTATTGGATGTAGTTGAGCTCGCCGGGGAGCTCGGCGAGACGGGCGGGAGGCGGGGGCCTAGGAGCTGCCATGGTTTTCTTCCCAGGTTGTCTTGTCTTGCCGGATCTCTTCTCGACTCCTCGGGTCACTAGATAGCGACTGGGCGACCGATGTGGCGGGGAGGATCGGACCGAGATCAAAAAAAGAAAAAAGACGTGAACCAACCAACAAACAATTTGCAAAGATCAAGAAACACCGCCGGCACCGCGCGGCATGAGAACAAGAATATCGAATGTTTTGTTCGCAATGATAATGTACTTGCTGGGATAACAAGGCAGACCTGCAACGAGAGTGTTTTCACATGCGAGCCATCCCGCACCTTCTGCTGCTTCCAGGTTGGCGAACAACCCCTCTCCGTCCCACCCCCTCCTTCCCCAAAGCTCGAGCCTCTCTCTGCTGGGCTATCACCCCCCATTGCATTGACGTACCTACCTAGGTACCATAGCGCGCAAACGGGTATTCAAAAAACCGTCTTCGGTACGGCCTTGCACAGAAAAAGACGGGCCTATACAGGCAAGACAGTAACCACGGCAGTCCCCCAGTCCAAAATATCCCAGGCAAGCCGGGGAGTCTTCGGCTACAAGCCTTCTTCTGGTAATAAACTGTCCCTGGGCCCGGAATCCGTCCTCCTAGCAGTCTTTTACTAGAGGTGTGTTTTGGCTTGGGCGGCTGTCTTCCTGCCTAGAGCCTGTCTTCCTGCCCAGAGCCTGTTTTCCTGCCTAGAATACGTTTTCCTGCCTACCAGGTAGAATACGTTTTCCTGCCTACCAGGTAGAATACGTGTTCCTGTCCAAAGCATAGTACGTACAAGCAGACGCGCAGGCCGGCACCTGCCTTGCCCTACCCGCCCGGGCGGTTGCCCAATATTATCAACTTTCCTAGGCGAAGGTGTAATTGAAAGTGACTGCGTAGTGCAATGTGTAAACTGTAGATCTGTAAACTGTAGACTGTAGATTCGAATCTGACTTGTGCTTTTCTTTTGTTCTATTCTCGCGGGTGTAATTTGTAAATCTCGTTTGGAGGTGGGCGTCCAGAAAACAACTGGGCGTGCCGGGAAGAAGCGTTCGGTACCTATTTTTTTATACGGGGGCTCTGCCTGGAAGACGGTTTGCCTGTTCAAAGACGGATCCCTGGCCCAGGGACGGGTTCGAGCCAAAACGCTCCCTCATCTGGAAAACAAACTACATCCTGAATTGGTCCAGTAGCTGAAGGACCCCTTTTGTGCTGAATACAATTCAGGGTGGGAAAATGAGTGGTACCGTCACCAGGCCAAAGCCGTCTCTGGACTGGATTACGGTCCTGAAGACTGACTTCTATACCCCCCCTCGGGCGCTATGGTACCTACATAATGTACCTTAGGTAGCGAACTCTCCGAATCCAGACAAGGACGGGACACACGCTGCCGCTGCACGCATGCAGTTCCTGCACACCTACTGTAACTACCTGGTCACGTACCTAACATTATACCTATTCTTTTACCTTGAGCCTCCAGCGCAAGGTCTGCGTTTTGCCGGATGCATTACGTCAGTGTACCTATATTACCGATTGCTTGTTTTCGTTTCGTCCGATTCCACCCATCCCTTGATGCATAAACGAACGTCCATCCCAAGACACCACGCCCCTGTACGACGACATTGAACTGAGCGGAGGCTACGGGGCGATCCCTTGCTTGGCAACGCCGCTGCGCTGAGAGATCCACGCCGCAGCCCGCAGCCCGCAGCCCGCAGCTTCCGGGCTGAAACCTTGTGCAAGAACCCTTCGAAAAATCGCGACACTCTGCATCCCGGATTCTGCCTTTCTGACCTGCACTGGCGCCATAACGCGCGATCGCCACAATGTCCTCTGCCCTCCGGCGCCGCGTGTTTGGGAGCGACACCCTCTTCGACTCGCCGGCCGGATCCGAGCCGCCGACCCCTCGCGACGGCAGCCCCGAAAGGGACAGCAAGGGGGCCGCCACGACGACGACCAGCACCAGCACCAGCACTAAGCCGGGCTCGGGCTCGGGCTCGGGGGCGGCGTCTACGACAAAAACAAAGGTCATCCACCATCGACCAAAGAAGGCCAAGCGCAAGAATACCGCCATCTTCCTCCTCGGCGGTCTCTTCGGCATCATCGTCGCCGGTTTCTTCGCCACGAGCAAGGACTTTATCGGCTTCCCCGAGTTCGGCGAGCTGAGCATGGACAGCCTGCTCAATGTGCTGCCGCCCGGCCTGGTCAAGGACATGCGCGATCTCGTCAACGGCGAGAAGGACTTCCTCGAGAGCTACGATGCCTTCTCGGTCGGACTCAAGGCCCACGCCGAAGGCCTCACGGCGCACCACCCCATGGTCATGATCCCCGGCGTCATCTCCACTGGGCTCGAGTCCTGGGGCACCTCCAACATCTCCCGCCCCTACTTCCGGAAGCGCCTGTGGGGCAGCTGGAGCATGATGCGCGCCCTGGTTATGGACAAAGACACGTGGAAGAAGCACGTCATGCTGGACCGCCAGACGGGGCTCGACCCCCCGGGCATCAAGCTGCGCGCGGCCCAGGGCTTCGACGCCACCGACTTCTTCATCACCGGCTACTGGATCTGGAACAAGATCCTCGAGAACCTGGCGTCGCTGGGCTACGACCCGACCAACTCCTTCACCGCCGCCTACGACTGGCGCCTCGCCTACCCCAATCTCGAGATCCGCGACCACTACTTCACCCGCCTCAAGAGCTACATCGAGACCGCCGTCCACCTCGACGGCAAAAAGGTCGTCCTCACCTCCCACAGCATGGGCAGCCAAGTCGTCTTCTACTTTTTCCACTGGGTCGCGAGCCCTACTGGCGGCAGGGGCGGCGACGCCTGGGTCGAGAACCACATCGACTCGTGGATCAACGTGTCGGGCTGCATGCTCGGCGCCGTCAAGGACGTTACCGCCATCCTCTCTGGCGAGATGCGCGACACGGCCCAGCTCAACGCCTTTGCCGTCTACGGCCTCGAAAAGTTCCTTAGTAAGGAAGAGCGCGCCGAGATCTTCCGCGCCATGCCCGGCATGTCGTCCATGCTGCCCATCGGCGGCAACGCCATCTGGGGCGACCTCACCTCCGCCCCGGACGACCAGCCCGGCCAGGAGCTCACCTTCGGCTCCTTTCTCAACTTCCGCCTGGACCAGAACTGGACCACCCCGACGGTCAACTACACGCTCAACGACGCCATGTCGTACCTCTTCAACACCACCGAGGACTGGTACCAAGACCAGGTCAAGGGCTCCTACTCCCAAGGCGTCGCCCACACCACCGCCGAGGTCGACGCCAACGAGCACGATCCCCGCAAGTGGATCAACCCGCTCGAGACGCGCCTGCCGCTCGCCCCGAGCCTCAAGATCTACTGCTTCTACGGCGTCGGCAAGCCCACCGAGCGCGCCTACTACTACCGCCCGCCCGACCCGGGCGCCGTCACGACGCTCAACATGACCATCGACACCGCGTTGACCCAGGGCGAGGTCGACCACGGCGTGCTCATGGGCGAGGGCGACGGTACCGTCAGCCTAATGAGCACCGGGTACATGTGCAACAAGGGCTGGAAGATTAAGCGCTACAACCCCGCCGGCGCCAAGGTCACCGTCGTCGAGATGCCGCACGAGCCCGAGCGCTTCAATCCCAGGGGCGGGCCCAACACAGCCGACCACGTCGACATCCTCGGGCGGCAGAATCTGAACGAGTTCATCCTGAAGGTAGCAGCGGGGAGGGGCGCCGAGATCAAAGAAGAGGTCGTCAGTTCCATCAGAGAATACGCCGAGAGGACTGGAGTCAAGGAGGAGGAGGGCGAGGATGGCTGGTTGGAGACGTTGCGGAGGAAAATCTGAAGCTTGAAGGGTGCACGCACGAGGAATGAAAGTGGTGTTTTTATGATGTTTACGGGGCATATATGGCGCGGGTGGGCGTGGGATCAACTGTCTTGCGGGAAGGCCCTGTCCATGTCAACTTTTTGACAACGGGGCGTTTTTTTTTTCATCGACTTTATATAGGTTATTAGGTACACATGAGCATGGTATATAGATGGGCGGGCTTCTTCGTGTATGTTTCTGGCTTTGGTTAGATGCGCTGGCTAGCTGGCTGGCTGGGGCTGGACGGTATACGATGTGACCAATAGGTAATGAAGAGAGAAGGGTCCGTTAATGATACCCCGGTTTTTGTGGCATCTTGTACTTTACTGTTAGATTCTGATCTTGTCTAGCCATGGGGTTGCATACAGAGAACAGGAGATAGGAAAATTTGCTGTATAAGGCGCGTAAAGGGCTTTGGTCGAGGTGCTTGTCCATTTACTCGAGGCATGGGAACGGCAACTCAAAAGAGACGAGAAAGGGGAAAGTGAGAACAATAACAATCAGGTAACTTGGAAATGTGTAACGAGCCACAGATGTAGCACCACACCACAACGATAATGTTGATGAACTTCTGCCGTTCATGACAAAATCGATGACTCAATGGTAAAAAGAAGAACAAAAGAAGAAAAGAGGAAAGGTCTCGCTACAAATGCCGACTAGGCGTATATTTACCCACCCCGTCGTCGCTTTTTATAACCTCCGTTTCCCTTGCCTCCCGAAAAGCATACCAGTCCACCCTCCGGAGATATACCTCCAAGACTCCATCCATGTATCCCACCACCCCAGCCAGATCCCGTAATAAGCCACGATGAAGACAAATCAGCCCAGCCAAGCTCAGCCGAGCTAAAAACTTAGGACTCTCTCCAAAGACCCAGTGCAATGGGGTATAACTAATAGTACATCCATCTCATCTCGGCGCCTAGCAAACCTATATGTATATATATATATATACTAATCTTATAGGAACATTAGTAGTAATTATTCAGGTCACCGGGACCACCCATCGGCCGTCCCTGGCCTTGCTGATCTTGCTGGCCGCCGCCGTGCTGCTGCTGCGGCCAATTGCTGCCATTGCCGCCACCGTGTGACGGTTGTTGCTGCTGTTGTTGCTGTTGCTGCTGATATCCCTGCTGCTGACCTAGTGCTGTGAACTGTGCTTGATACCCTTGCTGAGCATAGTAGCTACCGCCAGGATTCGACGGGCCCGTTGGTGGCTGCTGCTGGCCCTGTTGTTGCCCGGATCCTCTCTGGTCATCCTCATACGACATCTGCTGAGCAAAGCCGCCCTGGTTCTCTCGCGTAGCCACATCATCCAGGCTTTTGTAATGATGTCCGCCACCGCGTCCACCACGGCCCTTGCCCGGTCCTCCACTACTACGTCCTCCTCGGAACCCGCGATTTCCCGGTCCGCCAGAGTTGGCTCCACCGCCGCCACCGCCGCGGAATCGACCTCCGCCTCCGCCTCCTTGGCCTCCACCCCCGCGGCCAGTGTAGCCGGGCTGGTTGTGAAAGTGTCTCTGCTGCTCGTTGCGGTGCCCGCCACCTTGACCACCACCGCGAGGGCGGAAGTCATCGTCGCCCCCTGTGTGGCGTCGCTTGGACGACTTGTTGGGAAACAAGCTCTCGTACTCGCCCTCGGTAGGGTCCTCGGGCTCGATGCGGAGAAGGACCTTTTCGCCCACGACAGTTTCGAAGACAAAGGCCTTGTCGGGCGGCACAGGCTGCCAGTTCTGGATCTTGCCTGCGTCGATGGGGCGGGCGCCTTTGCGCAGCGCGAGGACTACAAGCGGGGATGGGTTGTCTGTGTGGAACTTTGCCGTGGCCGGGACGGGCTTCAGGCAGGCGGCCCAGACGTTGTTCTCGAAGCAGGCCGTCCCTGTGACTTCCCACGTCATCTTGCTGCCCTTGCCGCCCACTTTCTCGAGGATACTGGTCGGGCACGGGCGCGGGCAGATCATGATGTTGTTGGCGTGGTACTTGAGCTCGGTTTCGGGGAGGTTATGGGGAATCTGAGCGAGGGTCAGGAGGCGCTGGGTGTCGGTGCTGGAAATCAGGTAGCCCGTGTAGAAGACCGTCTTCTTGATAACGAGCCGCTCGCTCCTACCGTTGCGGCTGTGCTTCTTGAGGGAGGAGATGTGGGCGTTGTGGTCGTTGATGAGGCGCTGGACTTCGGCGACTTCAGAGGTAGGGTCCAGATTCGTAGCCATATCGGCCACCTGGATCACGTCGGCGGTGATGGGCCCGCGGGTGATGCCTGGACCGTTTTGCTTCTTGTTGTAGTCGGTCATGAAGTCGCGGAAGCCCTTGACATGCTTGGGCCGGTCCTCGTAGATGCGGATCTCGTCGGCGTGTCTGTAGGTCTCCATGAGGGCCTCGAGGAAGCGCTGCTTGAAGATCATGGTGCTGCTGAAGCGCTGGTTGTCGGGGCCGACCTGGGGCTTGAGGGAGATCAGGTCGAACTCGAGACCCTTGCTCGCGACCATGCGCTTGATCAGGTCGCTGAAGCCAGGCTCGGAGCGCCCCGTCAGCAGGACACAGAGGGCGTCCTTCTGCTGCATGCTGAGCTCAACCAGCTCGACGACCTTCTCGTTCCACCAGCCGTTCCATGCTCTCGGCTCTTCCTTGACGTGCCCCTCGCCCGTTGCGGCAAGGATGCGGGAGTCGTGCCACCAGCCGCCGTTGACGAAGGCATCGGGGTTCGCCAGGGTGCCGATGGTCGGGCCGTTCCATATCTTGGGGTTCGGGAGGGGTGTCTTGAAGACTGCGAGACAGGCCGGGAGGTTAGCATGGGGCGGCAGGCGGGGTCATGAATACGGCGGCGCGTCCTTACGTGTATTGTCAAAGTCGTAGACGTGGATGTGCTTGATCTTGTCGGCAGCTGCCGGGGCGATGCCTGGTCAGCATCCGTGGGATATATATGTGTATATATATCGATATGTGAGGGAGGTGTGTTTCTGGCCTGGCGACCTACCTGGGAGCTGCTTGTTCAGGATGGACCATCGCCCCAGAGCCGTGACGGTGTGGTGATTCTGGCCGTGGGGGTGTTGGTGGTGGTGGTGGTAGTGGTGGTTCTGGTTGAGGTTATGGCTGTGGATGTGACTGCCATTTGCAGGACCTTTGGGAGGCCCCTTTGCAGCGCTGTTGTGCACCGCGTATGCTGAAGTCATGGCTCGGCTCGGTAGGTGTCTGGGTGAGATGCGCGTGGACTTGGCTGCCAGAAACATTTAGAGATTCATCTTTCTCTGCTCAGGTACCTGGGTGGTAGGGTGCCGTGTCTTCGCGCAGGCCTGCAGGTGCTCCCGGTCGAACTGCGCTAACAACCTCGAGCCCGCCTACCAATTATTCGCTGCTGCAGGGGATTCAAGGCTGACATGGAAAGTGGATGCGCTCCCAGGATATTTCGCATAACGGGATGCAGCAACCGGGGGTCTAAACCACTGCATTATTGCATATATATGCGACTTCGGGGTTGTGCACTACATATCCGGCACCATGAACGGCGGGCATCCTCCGTTCATGAAAGGCATCTTCTTGATAGATGGCTATGATACTTATGGAGGCAACGGCCTGAAGGTCCGAAGGTCATCAACATAAATACTCTGTTCTGCCTTGCCCTGCCCTGCCCTGCCTCGCCTGCCAACAGGGCATCCATCCCGGCCCCCTTCTCTTGATCGCGTATCTGCCAATGGGTGGGCAGCACTTCGATGCACAATGTGATGAAGCCGCCATCGCCGATCGCAGTGCCCGTGTTTCATGCCGAACATTGCCTTTTTCCCGAAGAAATGCTGGGCTCTCTACCCTCAAATGAGTCAAAATATGAAAACCAGACGCCGCCAGTCGCCAGTCGCCAGCCGCCAATATGGGCATCAACGCCGCCACCATTCTCAGCCCCCCGGACTTGGAGCAAGCGTTGAAATGCAGGAATGTGGCTTTTGTCCCCTCTAGTAGAAAAGGAAAAAACGAATGAGAAAAAACCAGAGGCAATAGAGTGCCCGAGAATGCATGTTTACGATGACATCTCAACATCCATAGCCGTCTCCCGAACAGGGCCGTTGTCCACACCAACCCCCATCACAGCGTTGGCCTCTTCGTGCGTGTAGGGCCTCTCGAGCGCCTTGAGTCTAGACGCCAGATATATTAGTTCGGGCCCCGGCCAAGAAAAAGAAAAAGAAAAAGAAAAAGAAAAAAAGGTGCGCGATGGCAACTCACCTCCGTCTGTGAGGCTTGGCCTTGAGGTGCGTTGTGAGACTGAAGTCGGACTCGAACCACTTGGCACACGCAGTGCAGTAGAACTTGCCCAGGCCGGGGAGGTCCTCCGACAGCTTTGTCTCCTTGTAGAGCTCCAGATGTCTGGGGCTCACAAGATCGGCCTTGGCCTGGTCGATGTCTCTGTTGTTGGCATGTCAGCATCCATCAATCATGAGAATTGCTCCCGACAAAAAAACCGAAATGTCGGGCGGAAAGGACGGTACTCGCCTGAGATATCTCCGAGTCTTGGTCTTTGTGCGTTTAGAAGGATAACCCATTTTGGCGTGCTGGAGAATGGACTTCTCGGAATACGCCAATGTGAATGGTGGGATGGGACTGAGACTGGGCGACTGAATTGCCCGTAATTTTACTAGGTGCTATCAACGACGAGGAGATGTGGTGAGGCGGGCACCGAAGATTCGACGTGGGATGTGGGGAAGGGTTTTGGATGAACATTTTTTTCTTGTGCTCTGATTGGACTACGAGACACGTCTTTCTGTACCTATTTGGCCTCCAATTGAAGGCGCGCATAACCTTCGGTACGTAACCCGTACACTTGCACTTTTTCTCCAGACAACCACAGTGCAAAGACATGCCCTTTGCTGGTTTTCCTTTGATCCCATCGCCTACTCCCACTTCTGGCGCATCTAGCCATGTTGTTGCGACCGGAACACCGCCGTCCCACGAGGCGTCGACGAGGTGCGGAGGTATCTCCTTATCGCCTTTCGGATCTCCTTCGCGGCCGAGCCCTAGAGCTTCCAGCCTCGCGCCTTTTCCAAGGGGATCCCCTTCGCCGAGCCGGCCAACTCCCGTGGGCTCCACCGAAATAGAGTCTCCAGGTCAGCAAAAAATTTCATCGTCCCGGACGCCAAGACGTTACGATACGTGCGTTGGATTAGATGTACTGGGATTGCATGTTTCTCCATATGCTGGTTCAGTCGGAGATCAATGCACGTTGGCACGGCTTGTCGATATCTTTTTGTCCCCATATGAGTTTGGCAGCCCGTTTTGTTCATGTGCAACTTTAGGTACTTGACCTTTCACCCCCGCTTGAAGATTGGGGACTTGGACTTGGGAGCGTAAGCTGTATCTGCGGCGGGTGGGTGGCAGTCTCAGCAGCCAGCGCATTCGCCAATCGAGGAGATGGAGGACTCTGCGTCACTTTTAGCCTTGCAGCTGCCAAGCATTTTCATTGCCAGTGCCTGGTGTGCCCCACGATAACCTACGGGAAGCGCGAACCGATCTAGACATCGACATTAGGCCCCAATCGGCATGGACGAACGAACGAGGCATTTGCTGTTCACTGCCTGCATCCTGCCTCGTCTGGCCTCACCGTATTTCTCGCGGTGAGAGCGAGACAGGCAATGTGCGGGATGACGAGGACGGGAAAGGGAAGGGCATGGAGAATTGGAGATGCAGCAGCACTGAGCACATGTCATCCATCCATTCATCCATTTCCCCGTAGTATGCACAGCTTTCACCCATCACGAATTTGCGGCCCATGGCAAGCAGACCAGACCCGGTAAAAGTGCAACCCACCTCCCACTCGGCGAATGAATCGAGCCTCACCCTTCCGAAATCCCCGTAACCCGTTGCGGTTCTAAATCGCCCCCTTGCGAGACCCCAGACGACTAATGGCCGTGTTTTGATTGATCGAAAACAATCCCTTACACCGAACAGCGAGCAGCCCCCTGGTTGCTAGTAGCAGAATATCAGGAGGAAGCACGCAGTCGATACCTCGGTTATACCTCTTGACAACCCTGCAGTTCCATCGCCCTTAAAGCGGGACCTGAAGCTGGAGTGAGCTAGCCAGCCGCACAGGGTCGGCGTCGGCGTCTGGAGGTTACACGTGAGTTGCGTAAACGTTCTTTGTGATAGAGTTCCGTTTTATCAGACATCAATCAAGGCGCAACCCCAATGGGGAGGCAGATCGGCCATATGACATGTATACGCTCTCTGTCGGCAGCTGCCACTCGACGCTTTGCAGAGGCGTGAGTGAGAGGGGAAAACGACCAACAATGAAAGGCCCTGAAACGGCTAGCGTTCCTGTTGCCCTGCAGGCCACCGGGGCCAGAGCCTGCCAGGCATGCCTTCTGTGCGGCGATGTCATACCCATGTCCCATTCTTGTTCCCTCCCAGGCGCCCCCACACGACGAGACAGGCGTAATCGGACGGCATCTCATTGGCTCCCTGGCGGACTCCATCCGGTCGGCTATGACGGTGGGCAGCGAGGAGCTCCTCTGTTGCCACGGCTCGCTGGTGGTCTAAAATCCCTCCATCTTTCCGTGGTGTCGAGGAGCATCTCCACCTTTTTTATTTTTATTTTCTCCCAAGCCATCTGCCTCCAGTCTTCCCCGGAGCGCCGTCCTCGTCTTCTCCTTTGCTATCACGAGAGAGAGTCCTTTCTGGTGACTTTCCTTTGTACATCTCCACTCTTCAATTGATCTCTCCCTGTGCTCGCGCAGCTGCAAAGTCACCATGTTGGCCTCTCGTCAGCTAAGGGGCATCGCCCAGAGCCGTGCTCTGGGCAGCGCCAGCCTGGGCGTTCGCCGCATGGCCACCGTCGGGGACTCCCCCCTTGACCGCAAGGTGAGTGTCTTGTCTGTCTGTCGAGTGAAGCCGCGAGGCCGCGTTAGTGAAGCCATCGCGGGGCTTGGGCTTGGGCTCAAGCTTGGAGCTTCGAGACAGTCGGAGCTTGGCCGCCACGTGCTAACCGCGGCCGCCGCTGCTGCAGGTCAAGCAAAACATCTGGGAGGAGAACAACTTCATCAACTACAAGAAGATGTCCGAGAACCTCGCCGTCGTGCGCCAGAGACTCAACCGTCCTCTCGCATACGCCGAGAAGATTCTCTACTCCCATCTCGACGACCCGCACGGCCAAGACATCGAGCGTGGTGTCTCTTATCTCAGACTGCGCCCCGATCGCGTGGCCTGCCAGGATGCCACCGCCCAGATGGCCATCCTCCAGTTCATGTCCGCTGGCATGCCCTCGGTAGCAAACCCCACCACCGTCCACTGCGACCACTTGATTGAGGCCCAGATTGGTGGCGCTAAGGATCTCGAGCGCGCTATCAGCATCAACAAGGAGGTCTATGACTTCCTTGCCTCTGCCTGCGCCAAGTACAACATCGGTTTCTGGAAGCCCGGCTCTGGTATCATCCACCAGATCCTCCTTGAGAACTACGCTTTCCCCGGTGGTCTCCTGATCGGAACCGACTCCCACACCCCCAACGCCGGTGGTCTCGGCATGTGCGCCATTGGTGTCGGTGGCGCTGACGCCGTCGACGTGATGGCCAACCTCCCCTGGGAGCTGAAGGCCCCAAAGGTCATTGGTGTCAAGCTCACCGGAAAGATGTCTGGCTGGACTACCCCCAAGGATATCATCCTCAAGGTCGCTGGTATCACCACCGTCAAGGGTGGCACTGGCGCCATTATGGAGTACCACGGTAAGCAAAACCTCCGTCTACGCGTTTGTCATGGCGTTGGCTCGGGGCGGCGCCCCTGAGGCCTGCGCATGCAGGTGGTGTGCGTAAATGACCGAACACGCATACATGCTTCGAATAGCAAGTACGAGTGTCAGATCTTTTATTCACATCGCCTGGCATTTCAACACCATGCAAGTCGATATCACAAGAATCGCCACTAACGAACTTCCCACTCTAGGACCCGGAACTGAGACCATCAGCTGCACTGGCATGGCAACCGTTGCTAACATGTACTGTCCCCCCTTCGAACAACCCCCCGAAAGCCCTGGCTATTTTGGACCTTTACTGATTATCCTTTTTCAGGGGTGCTGAGATCGGAGCTACCACTACGGTGTTCCCCTTCAACGACCGCATGTACGACTACCTCGCTGCCACCAAGCGCAAGGACATCGGTGACTTTGCCCGCACCTACGCCAAGGAGCTGCGCGAAGATGAGGGTGTTGAGTACGACCAGCTCATCGAGATCAACCTGTCTGAGCTCGAGCCCCACATCAACGGACCCTTCACCCCCGATCTTGCCACCCCCATCTCCAAGTTCTCTGCGGCTGTCAAGGCCAACAACTGGCCCGAGGAGCTCAAGGTCGGTCTCATTGGCTCGTGCACCAACTCCTCGTACGAGGATATGTCCCGCGCCGCTGCCATCGCTCGCGATGCGCTCGACCACGGCCTCAAGTCCAAGGCCGTCTTCACCGTCACCCCCGGTTCCGAGCAGGTCCGCGCCACCATCGAGCGCGACGGTCAGCTCCAGACCTTCGAGGAGTATGGCGGTGTCGTTCTCGCCAACGCCTGCGGTCCTTGCATCGGACAGTGGGATCGCCGTGATGTCAAGAAGGGCGAGGCCAACTCCATCATCTCTTCCTACAACCGTAACTTTACCGGCCGTAACGATGGCAACCCTGCCACTCACTCTTTCGTCGCCTCCCCGGATCTGGTTGTCGCCATGACCGTCGCTGGCTCCCTGCACTTCAACCCCTTGACCGACAAGCTCAAGGACAAGGACGGCAACGAGTTCATGCTCGCTGAGCCCACCGGCCACGCTCTGCCCGCTCTCGGATACGACCCTGGTCAGGATACCTACCAGGCCCCCCCCGCCGACCGTACCACCGTCTCGGTCGCCGTCTCCCCTTCTTCGGACCGCCTTCAGGTTCTCTCTCCCTTCGCTGCTTGGGATGGCAAGGACGCCATCGACCTGCCCATCCTCATCAAGTGCAAGGGCAAGACCACCACTGACCACATCTCCATGGCCGGCCCGTGGCTCAAGTACCGTGGCCACTTGGACAACATCTCCAACAACATGCTGATTGGCGCCATCAACGAGGCCAACGGTGAGGCCAACAAGGTCAAGAACTTCACCACTGGCGAGTTCGATGCCGTCCCGGCCGTTGCCCGCGACTACAAGAAGAAGGGTATCCAGTGGGTTGTCATTGGTGACTGGAACTACGGCGAGGGTTCTTCCCGTGAGCATGCCGCTCTCGAGCCCCGCCATCTTGGTGGTCTCGCCATCATCACCCGCTCGTTCGCTCGTATCCACGAGACCAACCTGAAGAAGCAGGGTATGCTTCCCCTCACCTTCTCGGACCCCGCCGACTACGATAAGATCAAGCCCGACGACAAGGTCGATATCCTCTGCACTGAGCTCGAGGTGGGCAAGCCCATCACCATGGTTGTCCACCCCAAGGATGGCAAGCCTTTCGAGATCAAGCTCTCGCAGACCTTCAACGCTTCGCAGATTGAGTGGTTCAAGAACGGATCCGCTCTCAACACCATGGCGAAGAAGAACGCCGCTTAAGTGCGTCTATATTATACCTTGATGACAGCTAGGATGGAAACAGGCCGGGGCGTGCTTGTTTGGTATGATCAGGGGATGGGTGAATGGCGAGGTGGGAGGAGATGTGGTGCTCGACGGCGGCTCGCTCGGGCAGGGACTATTGGGATGGCGTAATCGTGCGCAAACTTCTTTTTTCTCTCGTTTCTTGTATGTACAAAGTCATGGCCTCTGCGTTTCAATCGAATTTGTGTAAAGTCCCTTGATTCTTTGGAATGACTGAATGGCTCGTATTGAGCTCGATTTGTGTTGGATCTTTGACCACGGTTTGCCTTTCTGTGGGAACTCGCTCCATGTCGTTTGCTTTCAAAGTCTCAGTCATGGATTTGGGGACCGGTTGAGATAGTTGTCCCTGTCGTGGCTCGAATGGCATAACAGCGGCCACTACAGGATATTATACCTTGCTCTAGAACCTTCCTATCTAGTGGGATAACTGGCCTTGTCACAACTACAACGGTGTAGGTAGCTGGGGTTCATTGCCCATGATGACATTCAAGTGGCGTGATAACTTCAGTGGTACCCGTATCGAGAAGTCTTCTATGTTCCCATTCGGGGGTTAGGGTTCGTTTCGCTCGGTGTTGCGGTTCAGTGTCATTGCTACAGGCTTATCGGATATGCATCAAACCATTTGAGCCTACTGTGGTCCACGTCCAGGTACCTTGTAACCTAGTGTTATCGATAGCAGAACGCGGGTCTGCCGGAGATGGGATGATAGGGACGGGACCTTTCAAGTTGTTAGTTGCCGTGTTGGGAGATCGTTGGTTCCAGATTGTAATGGATAACAGTTAACTGCCGCAGCGTGCTCGTGCACCATAGTGGAATCCTTTTTTTTTCCTCGCAGGAAGTCGGACAGTCGGACAGAGGACGATAGCTGTTTGACCGCGACTCGACCCGTTCAGCTTCGACCGACGCCTAGTGATGACGATTCTTCTTCTTATTATTATTGTATTTTAATCGCAACGAAAAGCCGCCATCAATTGCCGATGACGACGATAAATTGTTTCATGATCTAGACTGCCTTCCAATACCTGCCTACCCCCCAGGTACCTACAGTACCTGCCGAGGTGCTTTGATTTGCCCTGCCTTGTTTGAAGCGCGCCTATCCACGTTTTCTTGGCGAAGCGTTTTTCGCATCTTGCACGGGATTGAACGAACAGACGGGCACGACATCACGACTTCGACACGACACGCACGACACGCACGACACGACACGACACGACGACGGCGACAGCGGCGGACTGGATATCGACAAGCCAGCAATCCCCCTGAGCGCTTCTGGATCATACCCGAGCTCTCCGATCAAAGCGACCCCGTTCGAACAATCCAAGACGGCCGCAGGCATGGCGACCCCGACCATTGCCTCGTTCAACACGCAGCGCGCCCGCGCGTACCTCTTCCGCCTGCCGCTGTTCACGCGCGCGTGCATCGTGGCCATCCTCGCGTTCTGGGTGCTGAGCATCCCGAGCTCGATGTGGGATTTGCAACAATGGGGCGCGCTGATACCGAATGAGATGGGGCTGGCGACATGTGAGCTCTTCTCTCTTGGTCCTTTTGTTTCTGTCCTGTCTGTCTGGGGTTTGGGGATCGGATTGCGCCGTCGGGTGTTTGCCTTGGTTCGCTGCGACCACGACGGTGTCGACGCCAGTGACGATTGGTTTCTCATTGGGGAGGGGAAGAAGAAGGACAGCCGGCTGACATTGGACGTGAAAATAGTATACCGCATCAACACGTTCCCGTTCATCCACCAAAACGTCTTCCACATGGTCATGAACCTCCTTGCTGTCACGCCGCTCTTGGACCGGTTCGAGTCGGAACACGGCACGCTTATTTCACTGGCGATGTTCTTTGGCCGTGAGTTTCTTTCCTGCATTCAAGACACAAGCCTCGAGCTCCCCCCCCCCCCCCAAGGCTAACAACTTATTTCTGCCTACAGCGCTTACAACGATACCCGCCATCATCTACGTCTTCATCGAGCGGTTCGTCCTCGGGTCAAATACCGGAGTTATGGGGGCTAGGTAGGCTATCATCCGGCTTTCCTCCAGAGGCTGTCTCGTGCGGGCAGAAAAGAGGACCAAATTGACACGCAAACAGCATCTGGGTCTTTCTCCTCCTTGGCGTCGAGGCCATCCGCACCTACAAGGCGAACCCTTACTTTGTCGTCAGCACGTATAGCATACCGACGTGGACGTCGCCTCTCGCCGTCGTTCTGGTCACGTATGCGCTGGTGCCGAGCTCCAGCATGCTGGGGCACCTGTGCGGGCTGGGCGTGGGCTATGTTTGTATGTCATCCCCCTCTTCTCCCTCCTCTTCCTCAACAGCATGGAAGACTAACGCGGCTATTCCTCGCACTGCAGTCGGCCTTGGCTACCTCAAGTTTCTCGCCCCGCCGGAGAAGGTGCTCCGCTGGGCCGAGACCAAGCTTAACCTGCTTGGACGTCTACCTCACTTTGTCAGCATCGACCAGAAGACGTACGGCAGGTTTGGCGTGCTCCCGACGAATGGAGGTGCCGGCGGAGGTGCTGGCGTCGCGATGGGCATGGTTGGTAGCTCTCAGAGGCTTGGTCCTTAGAGGCTTTGGTGAAACGCCGGGGCGTGGGTAAGATTGATTGTAGAATTAGATTAATACTGTTGCTGTGAGTCTCAGGTAGCTGTGAGGCTTGGTGTGCGTGTGTGTGTGTGTGTGTGTATGTTACTGTAATTTTGATGCATCTTGGCTGGCAGCCTGGTGTTTACGGTGGCGGCAGCGGCGGCGGCGGCTGATTTGGTTGGATTCAAATGGAATGGTTTCCTCGACTTTTGTTTGAGATATGCGTGGTGTCTTTTGATTGTTTTCTGGTTCCAGAATTCATTCATCACATAATCACGGTACTTAATATTTTGAAGCCATTGTCGGGTATCGAATTCGAGAACCCCTTCTCCGGGGGGGAGGGGGAGTGAGCCGCATCTAACCGTTTACGGCGCTCAACGGCCGCTAAATTGTTTAATTAGTAGTGGACGTGTAGCGGGTGCCTGACACGACCAACCGAGTACCGACACGCGAGGCCTGGCGCAGCGGCTTCCTAAGCCACCTAACCCCTGGACGTTGAGCACCGATCGACACCCCAACCATAACCCATACCGCGGGAGCTGTCATCTGAACAAGCCCGGTCAGCCAAGGTGCTGTTCAATCTTGAGGATCCAGTCTTGAGAGCACGCACCGCCGGTGCAGTGGACAGAACACGGCACAGACAGACAGACAGACAGACAGACAGACAGACAGACAGACAGACAGACAGACAGACAGACAGACAGACAGACATACAAACAGAGCACGATGCCGCGTCTAATATGTGAGTGGGAGACCAGAAGAAGAAGAAAAACAAGAGAAAAATAGAAAGCCAAAAGCTGACCAAAGCCCCGTCGTGTCGTCGTCCGTTTGCAGCCGGCGCACTGCGTCTGAGACGCGACCCGCGCATCCTCAAGCTCCCGCCGTACCTGTCGCTGCTCTGCATCCTTGTGGGCGCCGTGTGGCTCTTCCTCCTCCCGCTCCAGGAGTACTCGCGCAGGACGTACATCTCGGAGAACGCGCTGCTGCCGGGCCAGGTGCACACGTACTTTGGCGGCAGCGACCAGCACGTCTTCCGCGCCTACAAGCACGAGGTCGATGCATTGGCCGGCAAGTCCAACGCCGAGATCAACACGAAGCTCGCGGCCATCGCAAAGGGCCTCGGCCTCAAGGTGTCGCGCCAGAACTTCACCTACACCTCGGCCGGCCACGTCTACACGGGCGAGAACCTGTACGCCATCCTGCAGGCCCCACGCGGTGACGCCACCGAGGCCATCGTGCTCGTCGCCGCCTGGAAGAACGCCAGGGGCGAGCTCAACCGCAACGGCGTGCCCCTGCTCCTCACGCTCGCCCGCTACTTCAAGCGCTGGTCGCTGTGGTCCAAGGATATCATCTTCCTCGTCACGCCCGACAGCATCGCCGGCCCCCAGGCCTGGGTCGACGCCTACCACGACGCCCACGACTCGGCCCGCGTCGACAGCCTGCCGCTCAAGTCGGGCGCGCTGCAGGGCGCCATCGCCATCGACTACGCCCAGGAGAACCGCTTCGAGAGCGTGCACATTGTCTACGACGGCATCAACGGCCAGCTGCCCAACCTGGACCTGATCAACTCGGTCAACAACATCGCCGGCGGCCAGATGGGCATGGGTGTCGCCCTGCAGGAGATGTGGCGCCACAACGACCAGTACCCCGACCGCCTGCGCACCATGCTGCGCGGCATGCTGAAGCAGGGCCTTGGGCTCGCCAGCGGGCCCCACAGCAGCTTCATCCCCTACCACGTCGACGCCGTCACCCTGCAGCCCTTTGGCGACGGCTGGCAGGACGAGATGGCCATGGGCCGCGTCGTCGAGGGCACCTTTCGGAGCCTGAACAACCTTCTCGAGCACCTGCACCAAAGCTTCTTCTTCTATCTGCTGATGCAGAGGGAGCGCTTCGTCAGCATCGGCACCTATCTCCCGAGCGCCATGCTGGTGGCGGCCAACTTTACCATTATGGCGATTGCCCTGTGGATCAAGAGCGGACAGCGAGAGGAAGGTGGTGACAAGACGGAGGACAAGGATGGCAAGGCGGAGGGAGACGAGTCAACCATCACTACCACCACCACCACCACCACCACTCCTGGCGCCAGTCTGGCTGTGGAGAGAGAAATCTTTCTCCCCCTCGGCTTCGTGACAGCATGCCAATTCCTGGCTTTCGTACCGCTGTACCTCTTCAACCACGCGCCAGAAAGCGTAAGTCCATACTCCACCGCCCCCCCCTCTCCAACCAACCCCTATCATATATATTCCCTATGTACTAACATCCGACCCACCCAGCTCCTCACCCCCCTCTTCACTATCTTTGCCCTCCTCAACACCCTCCTCCCCCACCTCATCTCCAGCCTCATCACGACATACTACACCCCGACAAAGCAACAATATCAGCTCATCAAGTGCTTCTCCCTTCTCCTCCTCGGCATGTTCCTCTCCTCCCTCGCAACCCTCAACTTCTCGCTCTCGCTCCTCGTCGGCCTCCTCGCCAGCCCCCTGACTTTTATGCGGCCGTGGCCGTCATCGCCCGCCATGCGGATCGCGTGCACGGTGCTGCTGAACGCGATTGCGCCGACGGCGGTGCTGGTCGCCAGTGCTGCCTACTGGCAGGTCGGCGTGGGCGAGGTCCTGCGGGAGGCGGCGTTCGCGTGGGATGTGTACGGTATGTACTCGCCTGTGGTGGTGTGGTGTGTTTGGTGGCCTGCGTGGCTCGCTGGGAGTGTGATTGATTTAGGACGGCCTGTGGAAGGGAGGGGTAAGGTCAAGACGGCTTGATCTATCAGGTTCTGAATACCAGGTGCCTGTCTGCTATATTTGAGAGTGGTCAGGTGAAACCCTGGCCTTTGCGTTTGATATTGCATATGGAAAAGCAGCTGTAGCTGCGGTTAGCGTGTTTGTACATATACATGGTTGACCAGGAACGGACGGATATGTTCCCGGCAGCCCGGTCATTTGCGTTTGAAGCGTCATCCCGAAAATAGGGGTAAAAAAAAGACATAGCACATATACCAAACATTCCACTTCACGCTGTTCTTCCCGTCTTTATTGAAACGAATCCCGCAAGCTTAATGGCACACATGGTCCACGAACATCTGCCTAGGAATGTAACTAAGATCGCTTCACGCTCTCTATGCTTCCATTTCTATACCGTCGCTACGCTACGCGATTTCCGACGCCCACAACCAAAGCACCAACACGAGCAGCAGCATCGGACCACATGATGCAGTGCGTGTCCCATCAAAAACCTAAACCTAAACCACAACAAAGCCGTCCTCGTACTCCTCCAGCGCCCTCCACTTCCACGCACCCGTCTCAAAGTTGGCATACGCCTGGAACGCGTTGCTCAGCCCGTTGGCATGCTGCACGTCGTAGTCGGTGATGCGGATGCCAAACGACTTGTACAGGCGCACGATCAGCGGCGCCATGCGCTCGCCCGTCACGACCAGCACGCGCGGCTCGGGGATCTCGAGCTCGGTGTTGGCGGTCGCGGCGGCCGGGCCGACGAGGGCCGAGTTCTTGGACAGCCAGCGGAGGGTCATGGCCGCTGTAGGGGGGGGGAAAGTAAGCCGAGAACAAGGGTCAGTGAAATCGGAGCAGGATAAGAAGACTAGGGAGGGAGGGGAGGGATATGTTATTACCCTTGGTCTGGCAGTCCTCGCTGAGGAAGGGCGGGTCGAGGATGACTCTATCGAAAGCGCCATGGAGGTTGGCTAGCGAGGGGAAAAAAAACACGTTAGTTAAGACAGCTAGATAACTCCAGGATGTGCTCAGGTATTAGTAGTACTCACTAGGAAGCTTCAACGGCTGCGCAAAGTCGTAAAAGACAAACTCGGGGAAGATGGCGAAGCGGGTGTCGTGCTCAAGCAACACCAGCTTCGGTTTGGGTTCATCTACAGGCATGGTGTTCTAAGTCGAGGGGGAAGGCCGCACACCACACGACGGGGGGACACTCTCGCGTTAGTCCATGTTCTTCCTCTGTTCAAGTTTGCTTCTTGCCCTTCTCTCTCTCTCTCTCTCTCTTTCTCTCTCTCTCTCTCGGTGCTGAGGGTCTCACCAGGATGTTCTTGAGCGCAACAAAGACGCTAGGTGTCGACACGACAGCGATGTTTGTGTCGGCTGTGGCGCCCTCGAGAAGCTGGTTGGCGAAGAAGGTGGCTGTCTCGTCCGAGTACTGTTGTTTGTGTCATCAGTGCCTATGCTCTGTCTCCCTCACTCAGGTTGCTAGCATCAAAACCACCCAGTTGGTCTTATTTTTTTTCACTTACCCAAAACTGCGACTCGTTCCAGTCCTCGTGGAACGCAGTCATCGACAGCAGCGGGAGCCGATCGGCCTCGGCCTGGGCCTCAGCCTGCAACTTTGCAAACTGGGCATCGCGCTCGTCGCGCTCCTTGTAAAACAGGTTCAGCGCATCGAGTGCATCGGACGAGAGGACCCTGGCGGTTTACACCATGTTAATACATACGGGCACCCATATAAGAAAAAGACAAGTCAAAAAGAGGGCATGAATATATATATGTACATAAAAAAGAAAACCCCAGGTAAAATAGTCATGAAACAAATAATTTTTCTCGGGTCTCTGAAAAATAACCTGAATCTTCAAAAACATGAAATGAAATAAAATTGTCACTTACAGTTCCTCGTCGTCGCTTTCCTCCGGTCGACCCATGTTGGCTTATAACGGTTTGGCGGGGAGTGGGTGTGGTTGAGTTGAGCGGTGTTCACGATGGGCGACGGGCTGGCTGACAAGGGAGGTGAGTGTGGTTTGATTGGGCTGATGAGGCAAAATCCTGGAAGCCGTTTTTTGTGGGCATGTTTCAGCTTCACATTGATTGGGTCAACTTTTTTTTTTCTGCGTTTCGGGCAATCACGCGGCGCCGCACATTGAACCGGGGCGCCCCCCTCGGCTCTTGTGCCGGCCGGTTGCCCCGAGGTAGTCGCCCACACATCGCTGATGCAAACCATGCTTCTCATTCGCCGTGGCCTACTCATTCATGTCTTTTCGGACTCCACTGTACACAAACAAAAAGGTTTCTAGTTACATATGTACACTCTACAGGGTGTCTGTCCCAGCATGCCATGAACCATCTCCAACTCGGAAAGAAAAGAAAAAAAGTCGCCTCTGCCTCCTATCTCACTGGTCGTCCAGCACGTGCAGATATTTCCTCTCTTCCCTCTTCTCCTTCTCTGTGGACGGGGGCAGGTCGAAGTATGCCGAGCTGCGGAATCCTTGCTTTGGGGGGGTCAAAACTGGTTTTGAACCACGCCAGAAGTGGATAGGGGATGGAACAGGGCTTACCAGATAGTGATAGGTGAAGTTGCTGATCTCGCTGGGCTCAATGCCAAGATCCTTGAACGTCTTGGCCGACTCGTCAATCGTCTGGTCGATAAACTCGCGCTCAACCTCGTCGGGCGACACGATGGGCCACCACAGCGCGCGGTTGAGCACGTTGGCAAGGGGCTTCAGGATCTGCTTCGGGAGGTTGATGTGTCTCCGCTTCTTGAAGATTTCGCGGTCGACCATCTCGGCGATCTCGGCCGTCGAGTAGTTCTTGGGGCCGTAGAGCTCGAATGTCTGCGACGCAGTGCTGTCATCATAAAAGATGCGCTCCAGCGCCTCACCAACGTCGATGACCTTGAGCACATGTTAGGACCCAACCCCGATATATAGACAGTCGATCAAGCGAGGGGCTTTTGCTTGTGTACGTACGTGGACCGGCCAGTATCTCTCCTGCTGGTTGTTTGACGTCAGGCTCAGGACGGCGGCGAGCTTGAGCAGCAGGTTGTCCTCAAAGCCGAACATGGGCGCGGGCCTGACAATTGTGGTCTCGGGGAAGATGTCCCGGACCGCCTTCTCTGCCCGGCCCTTGGTGGCGTAGAACTCGGACGGCGAAGCGGGGTCGGCGTTGTAGGACGAGACGTGGATGAAGCGATCGACATCGTACTTTGCGACGGCTTCGGCGATCCTCTCGGCACCCTCAATGTGGACATCCTCGAGCGAGAAGTTCCTATCAATCCATCAGCGCTTGGTCCTGGCCCCTCGATCCACCCGCTCCCGTCTCTTGACACTCACTTCGTGGGGTAGTTACGGCCGATCAGGTTGAAGACAACATCCGAGTGTCTGACAGCCTCCTCGATGGACTGGGTGTTGCGAAGGTCATATTCCTGCCACCCGTCTTAGCAATTGGCCTCGGAGGGCCGGGGGAGATGTCGGCAGGGAGCCCGGGAGGAGCGACTCACAATGAAGGTGACACGGCCCAGATCGCCGCTGACTTTGAGATGGCGCTTGGCCATCTCCTCGCGGTAGGGGATGACGACGTTGCATCCTTGTCTGCCTGTAGAGAGAAACCGTGGGTAAGCCTTGTGGTCGTCCTCGTCGTCGTGAAATGCCTCGAGCCGGGGGGAGGGTGAGCGCACCTAGCCTGTTGACGATGTAGCGACCGAGAGCACCGGTGGCGCCAAACACAGTGGCAGTGTGGCCTCCGAGGGAAGAGCTGCGAAACGTAGGGGCGAGGGTCAGAAGAGCGCCCAGCAGCACACAATGGCCAGGGAGAGGCAGGACAGGACAGGACAGGACGGGGCAGGACGGGGTAGGACACGCACCGGCCGCCCTGGGTGCGAATGATGGGCTTGCCAGTTCGGGTGATGGCAACGTCCGAGATGGCCCGTCGCTGGATGGCGCTCTTCGCGATTTTGGGCGTCGACCGCGCAGCAGTCGGCAAGGAAGCCATTCTTGCAGGTCGTGGGTCGCAAGGAGAGACGCTTCCCTCTCAATTGGCGGTTCAAGGTGCGAGATGGAGAGCTCCGAGTTCAACGTCCAAGCCGTTCAGCACTGCACTGCGGAGCAAGCGAGCTGCGAGCAGCAGTGTGCCAGTGCGGTAGTGCGAACGGGCTAGCGCTTCCAAGCTCCCGACCCACCCACTTCCATCTGGCCCAGCCAGTGGGCACACACCTGTCTGTTGCCTGTCGACACCCGTAGAGTCACGTGCCGGGGGCAGGACAAGCTCGCTGTGGGGAAAAAGCCAGGTAGTTAGGTACGTACCGATTTCTGGAACAAAAGGTTCCCCACTTCCAGCCTGCTCAGCTACGGGTTACGACGAGCTGCAATGCCGCCAGGCTGCCCTGCCGCGTCAAGGCTCCCCCCGTCAGCCAGCACGTTTAATTGGGACAGCTTCAGGTACCTTCAGCTGCCTTGCCTGACTGTCTTCCACACCCGCCCGTATCCATTCAACATCTCCAAACAACAACGGCCCGGGCTGCTTTTCATAACGCAACATCTCCACGACCTGTCAACGAACGACTTTACGATCACTGCCTGCCCCCCCGATTCTTGACGTTACCCGCCCCCCGTCCGTCTGCCCGTCCAGCCGACTCTGAAGATGAACGCCGACACCATCTCCGACTTCCTCGCCGACCAGCGCGATGCGGCCCCCGAAGAGCTTCAGCCTCTAGTCCTCGAGTTTGAGACGCTGTGGGAACGTAAGCTGTGGCATCAGCTCACAAACCTCCTGCTAGAGTTCTTTAGCCACCCCGGAAGCGAACCCCAGCGCCTTCAATTCTACCAGCAGTTCATCTCCAAGTTCGCCGATAAGATCAACCAACTGAAGCTCGTCGACCTGGCACTGAAGGCCGCAACACAATGCAAAGGTAGGAAGACAAACACAGACAAGACATCCCAAGAGATAGACTTGCAAGCCGACTGACTGACTGACATTGCCATCCAAACCCAGACAACAATGAACGCGTCGCATTCATGAATGCCGTGGCCACCAAGGTCGACCACGAAGACTCACAAGATGCCCTGGTGTTTGCCACCATTGCCGTCGCGCGCGTGCGGCTCGACATGGAGGACCTCGACGCGGCAAGGAAAAGCCTGGACCGGGCCGAGCGCATTCTCGACGGCTTCGACTCGGTCGAGAACGTGGTGCACGCCGCCTTCTACGACACCAACGCCCTCTACTTCCAAGCCAAGGCCGACTTTGGCTCATACTACCGCAACGCCCTCCTCTACCTGGCTTGCATCGACATCAAGTCGCTCAGCCCCGCCGAGCTGCGCAGCCGCGCCTACGACCTGAGCATCGCCGCCCTCGTCAGCACGAGCATCTACAACTTCGGCGAGCTGCTGCTGCACCCCATACTCGATGCCCTGAACCAGCAGGAGTCAGACAAGTGGCTGCGCGAGCTGCTCTTTGCCTTCAACCGCGGCGACCTGGCCGCTTACGACGTGCTGGCCGGCCACGTCCAGTCGAACCCCCTGCTCGCCAAGCACAGCCGCCAACTGCGCGAGAAGATCTACCTAGCGGCCCTGACCGAGGCCGTGTTCCGCCGCCCGCCCCACGACCGCGCCATGACGTTCGATACTATCGCCGCCGAGACAAAGGTCCACCCGGACGAGATCGAGCACCTGATCATGAAGGCCCTCAGCCTGGGCCTCCTGCGCGGCACCATCGACCAGGTCGACGAGGTGGCGCACATCAACTGGGTCCAGCCCAAGGTGCTCGACAAGAAGCAGATCGAGAACATGCGCCTGCGGCTAAAGGAGTGGGATTCCAGCGTCAACCAGCTCGGCAACTGGATCGAGACGGTGGGGCAAGATGTCTGGACGGCGTAGAGTGCTGAGGGCCTGGGCCGCTTTTCGGGGGGAGACCATGGCCACGATGGCATCTTTGCTGAGCTCGACTATGCCGCACTAGACTATCCCAGTTTCGCCAAGGAGCTTTTTGTGGACTGGTTGGAAGGAGTCTACGATTGAGAAGGCAGGCAGGCGTGCAGGCAGGCAGGCAGGCAGGCAGGGAGACGCGAGATCAATAATGCCTTGTATTAATATGAGTAGGCGTGATAGGCGACGGATGGCAGACATATTAGAGCGTTTGTCCCGGCCATGGTACGGGCTTTGCTGGCAGCACGCGGCTAGTCGAGTAACGAAAAGAAAGCGTTGATACACTTTTGACTAGCTCGTGCTCTGTTACCCAACGCCCAACCCATGGGCGTTACGATCAGCGACCATATAAATGTATGCGTGGGTTGTCTCCTACAAGGCCACCAGGAAGACAGCAGCATGTGCTCCGCCGCTGATTCGTATTATGACGGTCCCGGTGCTGCGAGATCAGCAACGTGAAGTGGATCCGTGAAACATGAAGAGACACGTAGAGAGAAATCGATCAATGTCATCAAACACGAATTTATTCATTCAAGAAACGCCCCTATCCCCCCAATGGCACCGACAAAATTATCTATATGTACACACACAGCAGCCATACCAGACCCAACAAGAACCAAAACTTCGCTTGGTGATGGTGTTCGCCTATCTCTTCTTCATTTTCTTCGCAGAAAAGCAAAAAGAAGACCCCCATCCCTTATCATGCATGTAATGCTATACAGAACATAAACACAAAAAACACGACTCAACTCCTTCTTCCTTGCCTTGCTCAGTTCGCCAACTGCTAAAATAGCAGTACACATCTCTCTCTCTCTCTCTCTCTCTCTTTCTCTCTCTGCATCCTATGCTGTTGGATGGGCCAGTCCGTGTTATGTCAACGACCTGATAATGTAGAAGAGCAAGTACGCCTTGGCCCCAAGCACGTCTGACTTCTGCGCCAGCTCGACCTTGTGATCGTTGAACTGGAACCACTTTTGAGCCAGAGGTGTTAGCAGTGCGAAAAACAGCCCAAAAAAGGAAGGGAAAAAAGTATGGGCTACACCTACCTGGTCACCGACCCGACAGTACGAGACGTAATGGCCCGTATCGATCTCGCCCACGTGGACGACTACGCTGAGCAGGTCATACGTGCATGACCGTGCCAGCTCGTAGTTGTCCTTAACATCCCCGCCCCGCGCGCGGTTAGTGTACGGCAACATGTTCAGTTGTAGCGGAAAATGCACAGGCGTGTCGATCTTGGCAGCGCGCTCGTTCCGCCCCTGCTTGAACTCGAATCTCTACAAGAGGTGGTCAAGGGTGTCAGTCGACCAAAACTTCCTCGACCATAGAAGAACGGGGTGGGAAAGGGGTAAGGGGTGGACAAACCTTCAACTGGATGGATAGCACATTGGGCAACCGCTTGATCGCCGTCTGCCTCCGCGCCTGCTGCATGGAATTGCAGTTATGGCATCGATATTCGCACTTGTCGCTCTTGATGTACTCCTCATCTAGACATTCGGTGAGCGTCATGTGCGCCGGTCCTTTCGCCGCGCCGCTGTTTTTCTTTCCCCTTTTCTGTGTCAGGTTCTCCAGCGGCAGACTCAGGTCCAAAAAGCTCTGGACCTGGTTCGTCACGCCGCCACAGTGCTGACACGTTGTTGTGCTCTGGAGCTTGCCGTAGAACGTCTGGTGGATGATGCAGTTGCAGCTGTGCTCGCTGCCCGTCTCGGGCTTCTTGCCGTCGCCATTGCGTTCGTGCAGCTCCTCGGCGAGGAACTGAAAGAACTCGTGTGCGTCCTGCTCTTTGGTGGTGACAAGATTCTCAAATGCCTTCTTGTCGCTGATCCAGAATCCTGAGAGGATGTTGGCTGCCGTGTAGCCGTTGGTGTTCTCGAGGGCGTAGAAGTCTTGGAACATGTCATCCATGGCACAGCTCAGACAGTGCGGGATCTCGCAGTTGGAGCTCTGGTGGCCGTCACTGAGGTAGAAGTTGCGCAGCACGGGGTTGTGGAGGAAGCTTTGCAGCACCACGTTTTGATAGCAGGTCGCGCCGGCGTTGTAGATGCCACGCAGGCCGTTGGCCTTGCAGGAGGCGATGCTCGTGTTGGTGGAGATGTATTGGAGGCTCTCCTTGGATGGGTCCGCAGCAAACAGCTCATCTTCGTTCTTGCGTTTTCGATCTGGTGAGGGCGCGCAGCAAGTCAGTAAAGAGGGTGCAGACAGGGCAGCTTGGGGGGATGAGATCAGGGAGGGGTAATCCTACTTGTAGAGAAGGTGCCTGTTCCTATCTTCCTTAACCTAAGCTCCTCAAATGTTGGGTCCCAGACGATATCGTCGCACATCTGACAGTACACGCCACCGCTTCGTGAGTCGACATCTGGGCAAAATCACTGTCAGCCAAGCTTCAGCGGGTGTTGCCAATACAGCAACGTACAAAACCTATGTGCCTTCTTATGACCATGCTTGGCTCTGTCTTCTTCTGTAAGCGTCGACGGGCATTGCAGACATAGATACGTCGGGGTCAAAATAGTGACGGCGGCGCTGTCCATGGGCTTTGCTGTCTGGGGTATGAGGGGGGTGGTGTCGAAGATGGACCGGAGGATCATCTTGTAGTGTTGGATCGAGGTGTTGGTGGTGGCCTGGTCCTGGTTGAACAGCCGCTGTACGTGTTCTGGGGGCAGAAGTTAGAAACCGTGGTTGCCACTTCGCAATAGCTACGGGGAGGAAAGGGGCCTCCGTACCACATCCATATTGAGGCTGCCCAGGCTGGGGAGCCTTGACTTTGAAGTTCTTGGGCGACGCCGGTGTAGCGGGCCTCGCAGCCATCTCGTCAGGCGCCTTTCCAGGTCTGGGCGGGCACGGGGGTGCGTGGTCTTATGTCTCTTTCTCTCCCTCTCTCTCTCTTCTTTCGAGTGCCCACGGTGCCCGGGTTCGCACGAGCCCAGTGTAAATGCCTGGGGCGGGAGCGTGATTGACCGGTGGACACAACGCCGGGGTGATGGAGTCGTACAGTAGTCGATGGCGGAGGTATTTCGACGATGACAGGAAACCTGGAAAATGATTCGATGCAGCAGTGGAGTCTCTTAGGAGTGGTGTTGTCGTGTTGCTGGATGTTCTCGAGGATGAAGGTGCCCTGAGGCGGTTTGGTGGGTCAGATCGCGAAGGCGAGGGCGAGGGTGAGGGAAGCTCAATTGATGGTTGCGGGTTCAGGGTTCGACGGCTCTGGAAGAGACCATGGTTAGTTTCTTTTTATAAAAAGACGTGATTGGAATGAAGTTCAGAAGATGGGCAAGCCGGGAGCGTGAATGCCATTTCATCTTACAAATTGGTGTGCTGTTGCTGCCCCTTCGTCCGACTGAGTCGCAATGGCTCACTCTCACGCCCGCTCTCCAAATAATGGATCGCCTGCCGGATCGCCAGAAAGGCATCCAACGGCACACGCACGGCTAGCTGGAAATTGCTTATCGCGTTCCCTCCCGCAGGGCTTATCGATAGAGGTGGAGCACCTCAGCTCGCAGCGCTAAGATGGTTGACCCTCTCCACCACTTACTGGGCACCTGCCGGGTACCTACGTAGGCAGTAATCCTCGGGTCAATTCCTCAGCCTCGTCTGGTTCAGCTGAGCACCTCAACCCAACATCTCTCTCTCGCGAAGAATGATATCTTTCTTGAAGATTTCCGAACTAAGCTCAGAACATGGATTTACACAATTTCCAACACCTACAACCAATCCCAGCTTGTAGGATGACTAATCAAGTGGCTGTTATTATAATAGCTTCGCAATGAGCTGGATCGCTTCGCCGTGGAGCTAGAAAATGACATTCGACGACGATTGAATGAATGGGACCCAATAAACATCAGACGCCACAAATTTAAATACTTACGGAAACGAGCCACCTATCCCTGGAGCGCGAGGCATTGGACAATGCAATGTTCAAGGCATCCCTTTCCATCCGAGTCTTTGCCCACATAAAACTCGAAGCAGCTTCTCACCACAAGGTAATGGCAAGTTTAGTTGCTCGCCTATCCCTCCCCGAAGCTTCGCTGATTTGATTTCATACTTGTGGACTCTTACTTGGGCAAATTGTTACAAGACCACGTGAGTTGTAGAATAACGAACCAGGGTATCAAGTCCCTTGCCACCCCATTCTGAAAAAGTATACGCCCACAGACATGCTGGCACTCGATTGACCTCACATCCCGAAGAACATGCCAGAGAGCGATGCCAATTCCGGATTCAGACACTGCGCATGTGATTGAAAAAGCAAACGTATCCTGAGTCGGGATATTCAACCAAGAACCAGAGAAAGGCAGTATCTAGACTTTGACACTCTCGACACACAAACTCCACACGTTTTAACCCCATTTCAAAGTATAATAAAAGAAAACCCCAAGAAACGTAGGAAGCCGTTTGTTGAAGGACTGCATTTGTTTTCTTCAGAATAGATGACCTCAAAACGCTCTCGCATCCAGCCCGGACTACTATCGGGGCTGGATTTCTGCCGAAATGGTCCCGGTCCGGCGAAGCTAAGGGGCCTCGGGCGGGCGGGCGGAATCCCCACGGGCTATTCCCGGGGACCATTACCCCGCAACACCCCCGGATTCGTCATTTCCTCGCCGCAGACCGTCACTCACAAGCCACTACCCCAAACACCTTACCCAGCTGAACATCTCTCATCTCATCTCATCTCATCTCATCGTATCTCATATCATATCTAGCACTGTAACCCCACCACCAAAAAAATGCCAGCCCTCCCCCCGCTCCCCGAGGTAAGCCGGCTCTCGGCCACGACCATCCGCATCCTGGCCGGCAACCCATCGTCCTTTACGCTCCAAGGAACCAACACCTACCTGGTCGGCACCGGCCCCTCCCGGCTCCTGATTGATACAGGCGAAGGCCAGCCCTCGTGGCTCTCGGCGCTGCAACGCACCCTGGCCTCGGAGTCCGCCACCGTCACCACCGCAATCCTGACCCATTGGCACCACGACCACGTCGGCGGCGTCAGCCAGCTCCTATCCCTATGCCCTAACACCAAGATCTACAAGGCCGAACCCGCGTCTGGCACAGACCAGCTCGATATCCATGATGGGCAGCGGTTCGAAGTCGAGGGCGCAGCCGTGACGGCGTATCACACGCCCGGACATACCACGGACCACATGGTGCTGGTCCTGGAGGGGAAGGAGGACGCCATGTTCACGGGCGACAACGTGCTCGGCCACGGGACGGCCGTGTTTGAGGACCTGGAGACCTACGTGGACAGTCTGGACCGGATGCGGGGCCTCTTTGGCGGGCGGGCGTATCCGGGCCACGGGCCGGTGATAGAAGACGGGAGGGCCAGAATTGCCGAGTACATTGCGCATCGGAGGGGGAGGGAGGAGCAGGTCGTGGCGACTCTGAGGACCAGTGGTGATGCTTCCTCCGCGAGCAGCAGTGCTACGAACTTGGGATCGACTCCCACGGAACTGGTCAAGATCATCTACCGTGACATGCCCGAGGGACTACATCCTGCCGCCGCCAGGGGCGTGGTGCAGATTCTGAAGAAGCTCGAGGCGGAGGGCAAGGTGGTTGTTGATGGCCATGATCGGTGGAGGCTAGCGACGACCGATCGGCCTGCCCTGTGAGGATAAGAAGCTCCTTCTGCCGTGTTACGAGGCGTTTCTTGTGCAACTTCAACAACGCTACAGGCGACAGTGTTGTTCATTCAGCCTTTCAGCCCCAGCCTGCTCACAGCGGTGACGTCAGAGCTTGTGGGAGTTCGCAAGTAGATAGTTCAAGTTCGAGTCTCTGGCTGCCATGCTTGCCTCGGTCTCGTTACGTACGGTGTACCACCGTATGTGAAGTGCAGGTAGGATAATTCGGACGACTGGCCACTTTGAATGACAGGACGGCGATGCGGGCCATTCGAGACTCCACGTGTACGTACTACATCGATGGAGGGACGATATCGGTTTTTTGGTGCCGGGGTCCCGGGAGAGGTTCAGTAAGCAGTTCGAGCAACGTCCAACGAGATGTCGCCATGCGCCCACAAGTAAGTCCATGAGTGGCAGACTCGACAAATGCTTGTCCGCAGCGTACACGTATTGTACACACGTGTAGTGCAGTGCACGGAAAAGCAACGGCGGGAAAATGACACCCGCCCAGACCAGACCAAAACACTCGGTGCCGGAAAGTTCGGATCGCATCAAAACATCATCAGACCAGACTCGGCTGACTCCCCACCGCCAGATGTGATGACAAGGCCTCTGTCGCCGCCCGCTGTACACAGTACTGCTGTCGACAGACAGCACGGTCGCATTGTGAAACCACATGTTGCTGACATGCGGGCGCATCCAAGGGCGCATCCAAGGGCGTCGACAACGGGAATGCAACTGCAACATGATGATTGCGAAATTTGACCCCGGTAGTGCGATTTGCTCCGGTCATGATGGTGGGCGACTTTTGGTCGTGGGGTGGGTGGTCCTGCATCTCTGATATGCCAAGAAGTTTTTGATGGGACGATTCCCGTCCGGGAATCAGATCATGGCCTGTGCGTATACTATACGTACGTGTAAAGTGTACAGTAGACAAGGAGCTGGGGGCGAAAGAAGAGAAGTTACGCGTACGGCGTGCTGTGTAAACGTACGGGTCAAGCATCCAAAAAGACTCTCTGGTGTTCTCGACACCTGCAGGACATGCACGGATCAGATACTAGTGCTGTGGCGCGAGCAAGGGCCGAGGCCGGCGTTCGCAAAGATCGCCGATAAGAAGAAGAAAAAATGGCGACCAGAGGCGAGGCACGGATCATGAACAAGTAACCCAGGAAAAATATCAAACGGCGTTTTTTGTTTGGTGGCGCCCTGCGGGTCGGTCGCGGGAAGCATGTAAAATGCACCTACCCAGGTGATGGCCCCGCTTGTAATGCATGCCGCTTCTTCGGGCTTCGTTGTGAAGGAAGGGACTTCGAATACCCTTACCCTTGGACGACGGCGGGACACGGTGCTACTGTGTAGACTAACGTGGAAAGTCCCCGCCCGCCGCCCTCGTCGTCGACTTGTGCATATGTAGTGTACATTTGGTACGGCATTGGAGTGCATACTGACATGTGCACAGCTTTCGAGAGCCATGATCGCAAGGAACAGTTGACCAGCAGATCCATGGGTGATTGTCGTGGTACGCAATCGACAAGGCAGGCGTCAGCGTGAGAGATCTCTTTGAATGATCTGCCCCGGCTGAGAACCAAAAAGAGTGAGAGAAAAAATGGCCTTGTCGCGTCGTCACTCGTTGCTGGTGTGGCGCCCATTTGACCTGCAGGCAGGGTCAGGCTAAGACCAATGGGACTTGGCATTGTGCCACCTGCTCAGTGCGAACCCGACACTGATGAGGGTTCACCCAGCCTCGCTTTAACAATACACTTACGCCGTAACCTTGTTGCCGGGCAATGGTACAGCACACCGGGGACCATCAACGAGCCCGATGTGATCGCGCACCTTCAATATGCCCAGCGTGCAGGGAAGCTGACATGATATAAGACTCGGCAAGTGTCAAGGCGGCGCTGCATGCCTTGCCGACGGGATACAAAAGCAACGCCACCTACCTGGTAGGCACTCTAGGTATCACACAGATGGTCAATTAATATGTACATATCCTGTACGGGTTATCCGCATATGCATCGTCATGACAGTGTTTCGCTTGGTGCCAGCCATCTGCAGCCCGTTGCGTCTCAACAAGTGGGGTCGGCTTTCACGATGCGCCAGACTGCCGACGCCTTGACCCCGCACAGTGCGCAGCTCTACTGTGGCCGTGGTCGACAACCCTTCCATTGACCATTCATTCCACTCCCACAGAGCTTCGGAAGTTCCGGAGGCGCGACGTCCCCAAGACAGCTTCACCACATCTTGCACACGGATAGTCTGACTCCATGGCGGGGGGTTTCCGTGGTGTGTTTCCCGTGGTGTTTGGGTGCGAACCGGCAATCCTGGGAAGCCTTGAAGCCTTGGCGCCACTACGACTTACCAATCTTTCCAATCTTTTGTTGCAGAAGTCTGCAATCGTAATCCGTACGCGCAAGGTCTATTTCCCATAGCGTACAAAAAGTCTGTACGGGTCCGTTTCCGTGGATGCCATCTTGGAGCTTCCAGGTTCCGTTCCCGTCCGTCACTTCCTTGTCGCGACTTCGCGAGTAAGCAAGCTCTACCTCCCGCGCCTGGGACCTCCAGACCTCCAGACCCTTCTTTGGTACCTGCCCAAGCTCAAGCTTCCTTTGTTTGTTTCCCCATCATCACCAACTCCCTCTCGTCCGCTTGCGCCGAGACACATCCGACATCCACACCTTCTGGTCTCCACGGGTTCTCGACGACCGGGGGGGGATTAGAAGTCTCGTCCTCTCCACCACCACCATCACCTCAGCTTTTTCTCACCTTACCTACCCGAGGCAAACGAAACTTTCAAGTATACGCTATAAAAATCAATTTACAATATTATAATACGGCACTGCACCTTCTCTCTTAACTAGCTGCTAGAGTTTCAACATTCACTGCCTCTGCGCTGCCTTGCGCCCCTGTGCAGATCGTTGGCGAGAGCTTGAGATTTCGAGGGACGGTGATTCCCCATGAAGACGCTTGCGACGGCACCACTTCTTGTGGTCTTTGCAAGTCTTGCGGTCCTGGGACTGGTGCCAGCCGCGCTTGCGCATGGCGACGATATGGACATGAATCCGACCGAAGCGGACAAGCCGCTGCCCGAAGACCAATATGCGCCCACGTACTTCGCTCTGACAGAGCATGCAGGGCTCATCTATGCCCATATCAGTCTCATGGCTTTGGCCTGGGTCGTGATTCTCCCCCTTGGTGAGAACAATTCTGCTGGCGCATTGCCTTGTTGCGGCTTTTCCAGGACAGACCCCTGTGCTAACACGACCATGTAGCTGTGATGTTCTCCATTGCGCTCTCCCGACATAGACTCCCGGCGCAACTCGGTTTCCTCGCTACGAACGCCGTAGGTTTGCTCCTGGGCGTTATTTACAATGCGAACACGCCCGACCTCTATCCGAACAACGCTCACCACAAGCTCGGGTGGGCTCTCACCTGGATTGTCGGTGGCCAGGTGTTGATTGGGCTATTGGCGACCGTCGGGGGTACTCTTAAGAGCAGGCTCGGACGGACAACTTCAGGCCGAGCCGACGAGCGCCAATCATTCATTCCGGTCTCGACTGAGGCAATGGCCGAGCACGAGTCTAGCTTTCCGAAAACCTATCGCTTTTCCAACGACAGCGGCCAGGGCACAGAGCCCACCTCTGAATCCCTTCGTAGCCACTCGCTTTCGTCCGGTCCCAGCTCCCCACCAATTCCTCTCCGCGAGGCGCGGAAAGAGTACATGGAAGGAGAAGGCGACGAGTTCGTGGACGAAGACCTGGAGGCGCATGCGCCCATGGTATCCAAATCCAAGTTTAGCTTAGCTCGCTCATTGGCCCAGAAGATTGCGGGAAAGATCTCATCGAGGTTCTGGAAATTGCTAATGCTTGCGTACAACGTCGTGGACCGGACAATTCTTATTGCGGGCTTCGTTGCCTTGTGCACGGGCGTGATTACCTTCGGACGATTCTTTGTATGTTTCACCCCCTAGGCTTGTCTTTTATTCTGGATGCATCGGCCAGTGTACTGACTGGAAACGTAACAGGAAGGCCACCAAATCTTCACTGGCCTGGCGCATTGGATCAAAGGCGGCGTGTTCTTCTGGCTGGGCTTGTTGACTCTCGGACGCTGGGCGGGAAGCTTTGGCGAGCTCGGATGGGTACGTTTCGTCTCGGGATGTCGCGATCATGAGAACTTGACTGACCTGACTTAGGCCTGGAACATTAGCCCTAGGCGGGCAAGCCAGAAATGGCGCCCGTCGGCCGAGTTTGTTGAAAGCGCCCTGATTTTCTTCTATGGCTCGACCAACATCTTTCTCGAGCATCTCGGTGGTGCCGGGGGCGAATGGAGCGCACAGGACCTTGAGCATGTTTCCATCACCGTATTGTTTATTGGCGGTGGCCTGGTACGTTGTTCCTGACCCCTTGTGGCCCAGCTCTTTCATGCAATCACTAACCAAAAGCCAAACGTAGTGCGGCATGCTCATTGAGTCCATCAGCATCCGTGACCTTCTCAATGCCACTGTAACCGAAGCAGGACACGCAGCTCCCGAAAATGCGTACAGAGACGCGGAGCGGGACGAGTTAAAGCAGCCGGAGACATATCGGTTCTCGATGAATCCCATCCCGGCCCTGGTGATCTTGCTTCTGGGCATCATGATGAGCTCACACACGCAAGACAGCATGATCTCAAGTATGGTCCATAAGCAGTGGGGCAATCTTCTTACTGGGGCTTCATTTGCTCGCGCGTTTACCTACGTTCTCATCTACCTGAAGCCGCCAACGTCTATATACCCCTCACGGCCACCAACTGAACTTCTGACGGCATTCGGGCTCATTTCAGGCGGTGTCATTTTCATGGCTAGCGTGAGTTCTTGCGGCGAAGTCACTGTATCCCACGAAAGAAGAAGACGAAAGCTAACGAATGACTGTGGAATATAGAGCGGCGATACTGTGAATGCCATGATCCACTACGAGCTCGATGCCATGTTCATGTACACCGTGACAATGGGATTCACAGGGCTTCTGATGGCATGGGTTATTGTGGTTATTGCGATAAAAGGCTGGGCGGTGCGGCGCGAGGCAGGTCGCTTTCACAGACGGGTTTGAGTGCCAAGCCAACCCGAACTCTAATACGCAAGCAATACCTACCAGTTCCTCAGAGAACCAATCTCGAACAACAGAGCTTGCCGGTGGTATGAACTGGCTGGGGGTGCGCTTCTCGAAACAAGCAGAGCCTTATCAAAAGGAAAGGGAGAAAAGAAGAAACGGCACGACATAGGCAGCATGGGGACATAAGACAGAGAGATACACGAGATACCCTTCCGCGCCCGGCCCGTCTCTCGTCTCTTCCCCTCCTTCCTTGCCCCCCTCCTAAGCATGTCCGGTTTGTTTTTCTTGCATATTACACTGATATTTTCTTTGGGTGGATATTCATGTCGTCGTTTTGAGATACCCACTATTTATATAAAGCATATGTTTTTATCGTCGTCATCTTAATTGGTAGACGGGTCCGCTCGTTCCTGGCTGTAGGTGCGATGGTAGATATGAATTAATGAAATTAATTGGACGATGACGTTCGTGGTGAATGGTTGCTTTGGTCGTTTAACTTGTGTCGTGATCGATGGATACAGGATCTACTGGATCCACTGCCTACAGACTATCATCTCGGAGAAGAAGGCCTATTTTGTAAGTGAAGTGCACCTACTATTAGTCCGTAATGAGTGGCGTTCACTGGGACAAGCGATGCCTATGAAACCTTTCATCTGATATCGTGTCCAGTTCATAGTTGGATGCATGTAGGTACCTATGTATACGTGGCAATCTGCAGTCAGAATTCAATAGTATTATTAAGCCTCTTTTTTCGTCATTAACTACGGTGTACATGTAGGGTACCAAGGTAGGTGCCTACCTGGTACGTGGCACATATACGTACTTATTGTACCCTCTCTACCAATTTAGGGTGATTAACTCCGGCGCAGCACATTGGGAAATGTCACTTCTCTTGGACATCGTGTTCCTCTAGCTTCCCGCCGTCACTAGTCCACACAGACCGCCCTCCTTCCCTATCTAATCATCTGGATAATACTCTCTGATATTTGAAACAAAAGTGCAACTCGCCTCATCAAAACGGCTGAAGAACTTGCCCGCGAGATACATCAGCGCGTCGGGAATCAGACTTGCGTCGGTGATAATCTCGATATTCTCCTGCGCCACGCGAAGCCGGTCTACAGTTGGTCTCCTGCGCAAGCCACTTTGGTTAGTTCGTCCGGGAGAAGAGTGAAATGGGGGAAGGGGGAAACCCACAGGCAAGTATAGTACGTTGTGGACTGCCTCCGATGGTCTGTCCTGCCGTTTGGCGGGCTAGGCGAGTTAACGGGATCGTTGATGGAGGCTTCGGCCTCGCTGGTCTCGTCCACGTGGTGCGGGGCCGGGAGCGACGCCGTGCCTGTTGCAGCCCAGCCATTGATGATGCCGATGTACTCGTAGCGCTTGTGGCGGAAGACTTGGCCGATCCTGAATTGGACACGCCGATGGATGTCTTCCGTGTAGCGCCGGTTGACGGTCGGCTGGCGGTTGTCGAGATTGCGGAGCATGCCGAGAATCTCGCGGACGTTCTCCCACCCTGCGCGGGGGCGCGGGACCGGTTGTGAGGCTATAAATTGGTCGTACAGTGGGACGAGGTACCGCTCGACGATCCAGGAGTCTTCGCTCCAGGACAGGGCGAAACGGTTGAGGAAGGAGTCGAGGTTGATGTCCCAGTGAGGGCTAGTAGGTTGTCGCATCAGGAGCTCGGCCCACATGGCGCCGTAGTTTGCGGCCTCGAGGTTGAGGTCCGGATAGCCGGCTCGTAGTTGTTTCAGTTCGATCGCGATGGGATCGTTGTCCTCAAGAAACTGGGCTCGGCTGTGGGCTGCCTTGATGTTTTGCGCTGTTCTCCCCACGATTATAGGTACTGGGGATGCTTGTTGGAAGACGTCGGCCCCCTGGGTCCAGCCGAATTCGACAAGTCTTGAACGGAGATCATCCAGAGTGACTTCGTTGTCTGAACCGAAAGGGTCAAGATACATAATCTCAAGCTCCGCGTTCGGGGTTTCCTCCTCAGCGCCGTCTAGGGTCAGCCCAGGCGGCGCGAAGACGGACGCGTGGACGTGGCTTGGGAAGGCGGCGCACTGACTTGTCATGCCCAGCCGCTCTGCGATGCAGCAGAATATGGCGCTCGAGATAATGGGAAGCGATGAATGTGGCTCTTCAGATAGTGCATGGCCGACAAGACAGTTTCTCAGGTTGCGGTAACCTCGGTCCGGGTTGTCCATGCCGGTGAGGTTACGAGACCGTAGCCAGCGGACCAAGGACAGGGCTTTCTGCCTGGTGGACATGTCCTCCAGCGTCGGGTGCTCATGTTGAAACTGTTCAGTGAGAGCATCGAACGTGTGCGATATCTACGGGAATCAGCCAAGGAGTCGTGATCACGGTGCGAGCCTGGACATACATAGTCAAGGTCTTGGGGTTGATCGTGCAGCACAAACATGTCGAAAGCGCCCAGTGCGCGATCAAGGCCTCGGGCGCTCAACGGGTTCCCCTGGTACCTGGCCCAGACATCCACAGCAATGCCTCTGTTGATACTGTCCAAGGCCGAGTTCGCATAATACCTGGTGGTGATGGCGGTTTAGTAAGTGGGTTAGAGGTGGGCAGGATCGCCGTAACCTCGTGCCCGTCGGCTTGGCTACCGGGATGATAGTGATATGATGTCCGGTTCCGCTTGGAACAAGCATGCAAACAACTAAAACAGAAAACACGAAAGGGCAAGGCATCACCGGCTTCAAGACAAACAGCTCTCGTACCTCCTAGCCAAGATGTCTTCAGCGGACTCGTCGATATGGCACTGCTCCAGAAGGTAGTCTTTCGCATCGCATCCGATGCGGCAGATCTCCTGCAGATTCCTCAGCTGACCGTATTTAGAGCCTAGGACGCCGCGGAGAAGCCGTGCGACCCGGGAGTTGATTCTCTTCCGCGTGATCCACAGCTCTTTCCACGCGACTGTGGACGCCGCCGCCGTAAGTTTCTCCCGTATCTGGTGCTCGGGGTTCCAGTATATGAACGAGGAACGGCAGTAATATTTCCAGAGGAGCGGCTCGTTGCCCGTGTGGTTGAATCGGCGCGAGAGGAGCTGGAAGGAGGCGAGGTTGTCTTCTGGTGACAAATACGAGAGGATGTGTCGAATAATCTCGTCGGGGAAATCATTGAGCGAGGGCATCGTGGAAGCAGAAGTCGGCGTGCTGCTGATGCAGACACGGCCCGTCTGAGTGTGTGTTTCTGATCGCTGCTCGTTGATCCGTCCAGTCCAGGCGTGGCATCGATGGGAATTGGAAAAAATCTGCGGAACACGATGACGGGAGGATGCTCTGCAAGATAAGGGAAGGGAAAGCAGGGCTCGCAGCCAGAGGTTGGATGGTTTAAGCTTTCGGAGGTTCCGCATACGGGATGGCAAGGGGGATCGAATCGCTGCATCGCACTAGGCTTCAAGAATGATGCTTGAAGCCCCGCCTTCCCGCCCGCCTTCCACTCCTTCCACTCGCCCTGTCTCAGCCGTTAGGCCCCATGGCCGGCCCCCTCCCTTCCAGGTTCCTTACCCCCTTGGCCCAATTGACCGCGGGGTAAGGTTCAGCGAGGAAGGGGACCCACAACAAAATTCCCTGGCCCCTCCAAGTCAGAATAACCTACCCATCTGCGGTTGCCCGTGTCCCGCTGTTGATGTTGCACTTGGACTTATTCGAGTGACTCACGGTGTTTCAAGACAGCCTCCCCTCCCCTCCCCTCTACGCCGTCCGCTCTACTTAACCTCCAAATCATCGACACTTTTGCAAAGCTCGTAGATTGCCCTCGAATTTCGTCGCAAAGCCCGCCGTCATGGACAAGGTCGAGAAGGTTGCCGAGGCCCTGAAGAAGGTCGCCGTCGGCGGTGACAAGAAGCCCAAGAAGGAGAAGAAGGGCGCCCCGGCTGGCGATGCCGCCGATGCCGGTCCCCTCGAGCTGAACCCGCCCGCGTCTTTCCTCCAGGAGCGCATCGAGCTCTTCGACCGCCTCTTCAAGGAACAGGAGGAGGAGCTCGCCAAGAGGCCCCACGATGACATCCTGATCACCATGCCCGACGGCTCCATCAAGCCCGGCAAGTCGTACGAAACCACCCCCGCCGACATCGCCAAGGGCATCTCCAACAGCCTGTACAAGCGCACCGTGGTCGCGAGGATCGACGGCGACCAGCTGTGGGACCTTGAGCGCCCCCTCGAGAAGTCGTGCAAGCTGGAGCTCCTCGACTTCAACCACGAGCAGGGCAAGTTTGTCTTCTGGCACTCGAGCGCCCACATCCTCGGCGAGGCCTGCGAGCGGAGATTTGGCTGCTCGCTATGCATCGGCCCCCCTGTCGACAACGGCTTCTACTACGAAATGGCTCTGCCCGGCGGCGCTGCGGTGACGTCGAGCGACTGGACCCCGCTTGAGAACATCGTCAGCAAGATTGTCAAGGAGAAGCAGCCCTTCCAGAGACTCGAGATGAGCAAGGAGGATCTGCTCAAGATGTTTGCCTACAACCCTTACAAGCAGCACATCATCAAGGACAAGATCGAGGACGGCACCCGCACCACCGTTTACCGGAACGGGCCTTTAATCGATCTCTGCCGCGGCCCCCACGTCCCCGACACCAGCAGGATCGAAGCCTTTGCTATCCTGAAGAACTCGTCCTCCTACTTCCTCGGCGACGCCAACAACGACTCTCTCCAGCGCATCTACGGCGTGTCCTTCCCCGATAAGAAGCAGATGGCCGCCCACAAGAAGTTCCTCGAGGAGGCAGCCAAGCGCGACCACCGTGTCATTGGAAAGCAGCAGGAGCTCTTCTACTTCGAAGAGTGCTCCCCCGGCTCTGCCATGTGGCTGCCCCACGGCATGCGCATCAACAACGCTCTCATGGAGTACATCAAGGAGGAATACTGGAAGCGGGGTTACGACGAAGTCATGACCCCCAACATGTTCAACACCTCGCTGTGGGAGCAGTCGGGCCACCTGGCCCACTACAAGGAGGATATGTTCATTCTGGATGTCGATAAGGAGCAGTTTGGCCTCAAGCCCATGAACTGCCCGGCACATGCCATGATGTTCCGCCACAGAGACAGAAGCCACAAGGAGCTGCCCCTGAGATTTGCCGACTTCGGCGTTCTTCACCGAAACGAAGCTAGCGGAGCGCTCAGCGGTCTGACAAGAGTACGGAGGTTCCAGCAGGACGACGCCCACATCTTCTGCCGCGAAGACCAGGTCAAGACCGAAGTTGCCGACCTCTTCGACTTCATGCGTGGCTTCTACGGCATGTTGGGCCTCGAGTTTAAGCTGAAGCTGTCCACCCGCCCCGAGAAGTACATGGGCGAGATCGAGACGTGGGACAGGGCGGAGGATCGCCTCAGGGAAGCTCTCGATGAGTTTGCCGCTAGCAACGAGGGTGTGACATGGGAGCTGAATGCTGGAGACGGTGCCTTTTATGGCCCCAAGATTGATATTGCCGTGCTGGATTGCCTCAACAGATCATGGCAATGCGCCACCATCCAGCTCGACTTCCAACAACCCATTAATTTCTCTCTCGAGTACCAGACCTCTGAAGTCGTCTACGGCCACGCCGACCAGGCGAAGCCAGAATCTGCCAAGGCTGCTCCTGCCCCGGCCCCGGCCCCCGCCGCCGCTACCGAGGAGGCACCCGAAGCTGGCGAGAAGAAGGACGGCAAGAAGAAGCCGCTCTTGGTCAAGAAGCCCGTGACACCTGGCTGCGCCCGGCCTGTCATGATCCACCGTGCGATGGCCGGCAGCATAGAGCGCTTCACGGCCATTCTGTGCGAGCACTTTGCTGGAAAGTGGCCCTTGTGGCTGTCGCCACGCCAGGTCATTGTGATCCCCGTTGGCATGGGTTTCCTCGATTACGCTAAGGAGGTCGCTGCTATTCTCAAGAAGCAGCACATCCACGTCGGTATGTTCTAGTCCAGCCCTATGCTGCTTCGTCTTTTTTTTTCTTTTCTCTCTCTTTGTTATGTGCTTTTTTTCTTTCTTTTTTCTTTTTTGGACAATGCTGACGGTTTGAACTATCTAGATGTTGATAGCAGCGGTAACACCCTGCAAAAGAAGATCCGCAGTGGACAGCTGGCACAATGTAAGCCGACTCTTCCCTCCTTTGCTTTGTCTTGCCCTGGAGCCATACATACATGGTAGCGCATTTACAAGAGCAAGACTGACTCGAGCAGACAATTTCATCTTCGTCGTCGGCGATGACGAGAAGAAGAACCGCATGGTCAACATCCGCTACAGAGACGACACCTCCACACAGGCAAGAGATGTGCCAGTTCCGCTCGACGAGGCAGTTGAGAAGCTGTGCAAGCTCAAGGCCGAGAGGGGTATCTACAACCCGTTCCCTCCTGCCGCGAAAGAGGAGGCGAAGGCTTAGAGGTAGAGCGCCACGTCTGACCGGGTCCCTCCTGCGAGTCGTTGCAGTCCATTATTCGCGATCCTGTATCATCCATCCTAGAGGCCGTTTTGATAGCCTGTTCCTAGAGCTCGTGATCATGGCGGCGGTAGTTAAATATACATATGCTCATACAATCGAATATTTGATACTTTGCGCAATGATAAAGTCTGGCATTTGTAAACGGAGAGGAGGTGTAGGAGGCACTTGTTCGTCATTTGGGCTCTAACATCCATTGCTCATTGCAATCATACGCCCGCAACGGCGACGAAAGTGTATCCATCTTAGGAGCTTGGCATCATACATGTCATGACTTTTTGCATTGCTCGCTGCAAAAGGCAACGCCAAACTGATGCAAGAACGCAAAGCAAAAAGAAAGCTAGGGAAGAGAACACATAGTGGTGATGAAGTCTATCGCCCGGTTTCATAAACAAACAAACCCACCCAAGGCTTCCAAACCAAGCGCCTGCCAAGCTGCCTTATCCCACTGACGGACCATCTGGTATTCGGTCCAAGTCCCACGCTCCCCAAGAGCAGGCAAAAAATATCATTTGCCCATAGGAAGCGCTCGCTCTAATTTGTCATGCAAGCAGTAATGCCTCATCCGCATCTCTCCCGTCTCCACTTTTATTGCCCCCCTCTTCCAATTCATCGACCGCGAACCCAGGACTTCAACGACGACTCTTAAGGCTTGGGCACATGCAGCGTCTTGCTCGTCATCAAGCATCCGTGGATCATGAACAGCACAACAACGGGGTGGACCTCAAACACGGTTCCCTCGAACAGGGTGCCGAAGGGGATGGCCTCGTGGATCCAGCCCTTGGACACCCACCATGCCATCAGGGCGTCGAGGGCGAGAGAGGTCGGGATGGGCGTACCCTCGAAGTAGCGGGCCTTGCCGGTCGCGTCCTTGGGTATCGTCGTCGCCGTCACGTTGAAGCGGGCGAGCCGTGTCAGGCCGCAGAGTACGAAGAAAGCGAGGCAAAGGTGATCGAGGGGCGTGCGGATGCCGATTGCGAATGCGGCTATGGCGGGGGATACGCCGAAGGAGATCTGTAGAGTGGGAGGTTGCGGGTTAGATTTTCGGGGTCGGGGACTGTTGGAAAATGAAGGGGAAGGGAGACGTACGAGGTCGGCGAGAGAGTCCAGTTCTTGGCCCATCATGCTGCTCTTCTTGCGCCAGCGCGCGACCTTGCCGTCGAAGAAATCAAAAAAGAGACCCAAGGGTATCAAAGCGAGGGCAGCGTAAATGTTGCCGAGCGAGGACGGGTCAATGAGGTAGCGCATCGAGGAGAAGAGGGAGAGTACGCCGCAAAGGCCTGGAGAAGACGGGGGATTTGTCAGTATTCGTGGAGTACGCTGTCTTGGACGAGGGTGTGCTGCTGCCGCCTACCGTTCAACTCGGTGATCAAATCTGCCAGATGCATCGCACGGATGAGGGAGAAGTGCCCGGTGTCGGAGCCCAGGAGATCCTTTTGCTTGTCGTAGGCTGTGGGTTAAGCGAGAATTAGCATTCCTGTTGTCCTGCTGGAGATAGGGCTGGCTCAGTACATACGAGGCGGGCTCGACTCGCCGGTGATGTCTATGTTCTTGGCCGGGGCGCCATCTGCGGCCACTGCTGCGTACGAGGTTCGTTTGGACATGGCGATCTGTATGGTCTACCGGGCTGTCTGTCGGGCGTCTGTATATCTGACTGCCAATACCGTCGAGAGGAGAGATGCGTTCGTTTCCTAGCGGATGTGCTATGGGAGGAGAGGAGGAAAAAAAAATGGATAGAGGCAGGAGCGCAATCCAAAGGTTCCAGGCTGTTTTGTTTGTCGGATTTTGAGGCGAGGGCAAAGACGACGATGCACGGAGAGCGGGACTTGAGTGGTGCTAATGGCGCCTGGGCACGGGCCGGGGCGACAACCTGGAAGGAAACGGTACTGCAGCCTGCAGCAGCGCAGGAGCGAGCGGCAGGGGTTATGCCGTCATGGTCTCCACTCCATATTGTGGCTACCTGGTCCTACCAGGTAGGGGGAAGGTGCTTGGAATGGCAGAACGGCCTAAGGGTGTGTCACCACCACACACACCGCCTGCCTGCTTGACGTTTTTCTCTCGCCTTCGCTGTAGTGTAACGACCTAGAATATACCTCGCCTACCTATGGTACCTGACCTGATCTCAATTCCTCGACCTCTTGCGCCTTCCCTCGGGATACCGATACCTATTTAGTAGTATATTGGCCAAATGCGACTTGACAGTGTCGAAAAATATTACAAAAATCGACACGCTGCTGCACTTTCGTGTACACCATAACATAGCCCTGAATAGTACCAAGACACTGGCGTCCCGATTCATAGCGGGCGGGGCGGCTGCTACACGCTAGCGCGTAGCATATCTTCCATGGCACCCAACGACCCAGACTGACGACGACGTTCCATTACGTCATGAGAAACAACGACAACCTGTTGAGCCCTCTCACCAGGAACCTACGTAGCATGGAGGAGCCTTTCTTCTAGTTTGGATGACATAATGCTATTCGGAGGGAGTGCTCGAAACCCCTGATGCTTGAGTCTTTCAGACAACCTGGAACCACACAAACGCCATGGAGTCAAGTACCTGTTACGATTCTATTTTCCGGAGTCAACGCAAACTGGCCGTGACTTCTGCGGCTCCCACTCAGGTCTTTCAGCACACGTGAACATATACGCAATCCTTCCTCCAGGCACTTGCATAGCCTGCTGAAGTGTTGAACTACTATCCTACACTGTGTTCTCGCAACGAATGTATATTATTTAAGCAGCTAGGTTTAAAGGCTAATGTTTGTCCTGTTGTGACTTCAATCGTCATGCTTCCTAAATATAAACCGCAAGGGGGCCCGATGTCCTTGTCACCATTCCTCTAATCTGCATCAAGCTTGAGAGACTCTTTCGATCCCCGTGATAACAGAACAACCGCTGGGAGACTCAATGACTCGACCGCCAACCCAAATCACTAGCATACCAAGAAAAGATACCACACCCCGGAATCCATAGACCCCAACCACCCAACATGTCCGTCCATGCTGTCAACTAACTGCAAGCCAAAGAGTCGAATAGACAAAGCCAGCATAATGAAGACCCGGATTTATGTGCGGAGAGAGCCCTCTCATGGGGAGCCTATAGCTACGTGGCGTTCAGAGCTCACATTCCTCGAGGTCGGCGAAGGCTTCTCTCAGCCTGGCCACTGGTCTCCTTTCCTTGAACAACAGCAGACTCTTGCAAGGATGGAATGATACCTTCTTCTTGGGCTTTCCAGGTCAGCGGACCCTGCCAGCCGAACCATCGATAGCTGGGGTAGGGTCGTACTGGCATCCCGAAAATTCCTAGTCTTCGAATTTCTGGACAAATCTCTCGAGTCTCTCAAGCGCACCGTGGTGAGCAAGATCCAATGTCCACTCGTGAATGACCGCGGCAAAGCCCCCATGACCAAACTTTTTGGGCTCCTTCTGGGCCATCTGACCCTGCTTGGGCTTCTGCTGGGCCACTTCAAACTCGCCGTGCACCTCTTCCTAGCTAGACGTATCATCCAACTCGTATATTCCATCCTCGTCGGACGACCCATCCTCGTCAAGCATCTTACTCTTGTCGCCCAGTTGTTCCTCCATAGCCAGTTCAAGGGCCAGGTTTTCGTCCATGGCTATTTGTGCAGCCCGATCCATTGGTTCCTTCTCGGTCATCTCATCTTCGCCGTTCAGTTTTTCTTCCATAGCCGGTTCACGGGCCGGTTGTGCCTCCATGGCCATCGGCGCATACCGGCCATCTCTAGCCTTTGCTCCATCTTCTCCCGCTCGGCCATAGCAATCTGAACCTTGGTGACTAGATGATCCATGAATGCTGCCTGATCTTGGCGGAGAATCGAAACCCGTTCTTTCGCGGAATCCAGGTGATCTTTCAGGGCAAGCCGGACAACCAGCGATTCCTGAGCCTTCCCAATCACCTTGGCCATCTTATCCAATTCTTGCGCCTCGACCGCAGGACCCGCATGGGATAAGGCAGATATAGCAGCAGCTAGAGCGCTATGGGCCGCATTGATAGTATCCTGCGCGTTAAACATAGCGACCGTGGAGGCTATGGGAGCCACGGGAGCCACGGGGACCGATTGACCCTCCTGACCGCTCTGGGGCTTCGCCTCATATTTCCCAGCCATTGGAGCCCTAGGGGCGGCTAACTGACACTTCTGACCCGTCAGGTGCTTCGACTCATATTTCCGAACCATCATCTGCAACTCGGCCAATTGATCTATTATCTTCGTCGTCAAATCAGCCAACGTAGCATCTGGATCAAACTTAACAGCCGCAGGGGCGCCCCGAGTCGACTTTCCCTCGTCAGGGCTCTCGGACTTCACTTTTCCTACTGCGAATGCAACTCCTGAAACCTCTCGTGCAGCGTCGCCAAAACACCGTGATCTGCCAGCTTCTGAACCCAGGCGTGAATGGCGGGGGTGTGGTCCTTCTTACGACCAGGGACCTCGGATACGTAGTCATGTTCCTCCCCGTTGGGGTTCATAAACTCGGTGGTATATTTTGAGCGAATGCGTGTTTGGTCCTCGCACAACTTCTTCCATGTGAGGTTGAAGTCTGCCTCGTTGAGTCCCTGGGTGCCATCCTCGGCTTTGTCGCTGCTCTTGCAGAGCTCCTTCTTAAACTCTGCTACTTCTGGTCTAGCCTCTGATAAGGTTGGAATATTCGCCGGTTCCAGGGCAAAATCTTTGAGTCTTGTTTGTGCATCGGAGGCGGTCGGTAAGATGGGATACTCCCCGTCGCTCCCGCGGGGAGGTAGAGGTTTGTTGTGTTGCTCTTGCCACGCTGCTTCCAGAAGCTGGAAACAACGAATGTTGGCAGCCAGTTCACGTCGTAAAGAGGCAATGTGGTCACCACAAAGTGCGAGGAGGCTAAATGAGACCTGGTCATTCGCGTATTGCATCATCCGTGCTTTTAGCACAGGGCGTACGATTGATGTCCATGGTTGGTCTTTGTTGGTGGATCCTGGGAGGGCGTTAGTGCGTTCTCGAGCGTAGAGCTACTGGGAGCTGGGTGGCTTGCCAATGCATCGGGGGGTTTTCTCGAGACCATCGAGCTGCCAGACTTTTCCTTTTACAGGAACAAAACCGACGAAGTGATAGGCGGAATGGGCGCCACCAGAGGGCTTTGTCTTTTGGTTTCGGTGGGAGGAGCCCTTGGTACGACGCCTTTTTTTCTCGTCGACCTCGTTCTGCAGGCACAGCGCTGCGTTAAGGAGATCGATTCGTCTTTGTAGTAGTTGTTATTAAGTAACACTGGGTGATTACATGTGTCGGCGGCGGCGGCAGCGATCGGTGACGACGGTGGTGGTTGCAACTTACCGAGCAAATGAGTTATGGGCCACGCGAATCCATGAGCTGTTGCTCAGCAGATTCCCGCGCAAGGGTGGGGTTAAGCCTTTGGACTCTTCCTTGAACTGCGATAGTCGGTCGCCGAGGTTGAGACCATCGGCATTCATGATGATATTGAACAAGGCGACGGTTGCACAAGCATTCTCCGTGGTCTGGTTCGCGAACCACGGTTCTTCCTCTGTTTCCGCTGTCTCTTCGGCTCGCAAGAAAACATACTGATGGAGAAACACCAAACCGTAAACCGGGTCTCTGTGCATCGGTTTGTCAGATGGCACGGGCACGGGCTGGGCTCCTCGAAGGAAGAACGGGGGCGGGAGAGGAACCTACGGAAGGTTGGACATGGATTCTTCGTCGATCGAGAGCACTTCCTCGACCTTGGACTCCTTGACGCCGATGAGATGGAGAATGCGGTTGAAGAAGTCCGGGTCAGATTCCACTTCGATCCAACTTGGCCACTCGGCCCGTTCGTTCGCTTCCCATGGCGCCAGCGAGGCCTCCAGCAGGTTTTCCGGCACCTCGGACTCCTCAGGGGCCGCCTTGCGCTTCGGGTTTCGGCGCGGTAGGGCAGCGGCAGGTTCAGCGCTTCCTCCGTTTACCGGTGCCAGCGCTGCCTCGTCTGGCTCGGCGCTCATGCCCGTACCAGCGGGGGGCTTACGAGCGCGGTTCGACCGACGGAGGCCGAGGGGAGGGTCGCCGAGGGGAGGATCGCCATTGCCCGCGTCGGAACCCTTGTCTAGACTAGTACTTGGTGATAATCGACCTTGAGACATGTCGAAAGATGGGGGTTTGGCGGTCGAGTGGCATTCGTCTCTGACTATAACTCTGAAGATAATGGTTCCGCTTACGCGAATCGATGCTGCGAACGTCGAGACGTAAATCGAGACCTGGAGGAGATACGAACAGAAGCTTGAGGCTAGGCCACCTGGTAGCAGCAACCTCGGAAACCTGCCGAAACTGGCGCGAGGTGTTGTAAGTGGTGAACGGGAAAGTGCGTGTTTGTCGTACCTGCCTTGCCTGCGTGGCGGTGATCGCAAAGTGGAATTAACGTTGGGCGAGGAGAAAGGCTGTGAGACGGGAGGCGAAACAACGTTGAAGGTCCCGGATGTGTCAAGATGAATAAGCCTTGGGAGAAAGATGCCCGTTTCAATAATCCATTGGTACAGGATATATTCTATGTATTTGTATAGGTAGGCAGGTATTTGGGCCACAAAGCCTCACCAGAGTGAGGCTCCGTGTTTGACAGTAGGCTTATCTACCTGGTACCTGAGGTTTGGTCAAACGTGACCTTGGAGACAAGCACGCCGCTGAATCTTCCTTCTCAGTTCAGGGCGTAACTGGGCGGGTATCCGCAACCTGCAAGCACCTGCCCGCTTTCCCCGTAAAGCAGTGTATATACCAGGTAGGTGCATTGCCTACAATATGTGCATCTGCACATGAAGCTTCCAGGTTGGGCTCTGATGCGTCGCCCACAGTCTTTCTTCTGCACGGAAACCCACGCGCTCTCAGAATTACTTTTCCATGAATTGTTTCGTCAAAGGCTTGGGATGTTTGGGTAGGTATGTAGGTACCGTAACTTGAAAGACGTTTGTTGGTTGCACAACGGGGGAGTGTTATTAGCCTATGGGGCCAATCAAATCTCGGACGGCTTTGGCTGTAATCCCTGTTGCTAGCGCATCCCCGCGTGCAACTTGGGACCCGGTACGTACCCGCTAGCTAGGTACCTTTGCCAGACCGCGTCTTGACGTGACGCTAGCATGCGCAGGCAGATTTTGGCACCGCGCATCTCCTCTGTTGATCCGACTGACGTGCTTCACGACGCCAGCCACGATTGAGGGCCCCCGAAAATAATCCTTTGGTGCCCACGGCAGTCGGCGAACGTGAGCTCCCCGGCGCTCTCTGCTTTTGCGTCTTGCGCTGTCGCAGTCACTCGAAATCCAAAATCCAAAATCCGAATTCCGGCATCCGACATTCCGCCAGCGCCAGATAAAGCCACCGGGCAAACCTTCATCGACAACACGGCATGCGATGACTGGAGACGCCCCCATAGGCGCGTTCCCGCAAACCCCCGTGGCAAGCTCAAGACGAGGCCCTCCTCCTCGCCCTCCTCCAGCAGCCATGGCCAACAACCCCCTCCCCGTCGCTCCCCAGCAGGGTGCGCCGGCGAGAAGCAACTCGTCCACCTCGGCCCCGTTGATACCGCTACACATACTCGATGCGCCGACTCAGCGCTTCTACGCAGTCGGGATATACTTTGCCTTTCTCGCCTGGAAAATATTTGACTGGGTACAGCTGGTTGAGGAGGACACCGAATCGTTTTGGCTCTTTCTGAAATGGATCGCAATAGATTGCGTCCTTCTGTTCGGTCTGCCCGAGCTAAGGATACCATGGCTCGAGTTGTCCCAGCCGTTCGTTGTCGGGCTCTTCTTTTGCCATGCCATCTTCGACTGGATGCTCATGTTCAATATTGGCGTGCGTGCCTTACTCACCCCCCTCCGCCGGCCAGTCCAAGCTTGCTAACTTGCTGCTAGCTGCCCTGGCAAACATGGGTTCTTGGGTTCATCAAGGTGTTTTACGATCGAGAACTCGCCATTTCGGAGCATAATGTCAAGGTTTCCAACATCCTGCACAATTCCTCTCTCATTATGGGTCGACAAGTCATCAATATTCTCCCCGAAGGGCAAGTCCGATTGATCCCTTTCACCCCTGGTACCCAAAGCTGACCCTTTCCAGATCTGTTGTTCTTAACCCTGAGCTCACTCCATTCTGTCTCGGCGATGATCGCCGAATCGCGTCGATACCCATGTTTTTCAACGCAACGGTCCCCATCGAAGTGGAAATCATCCGTACCGACCTTGATACCAACGTGCAAGAGGTCATCAAGTTCACCAAGTCTCAAATTCGCGAGATCGAACGAAGCGCCAAGAAGCAGGCACATGCAGGGGAACAGACAGTGGTTCAGTTTGAGTACCCTGCAAAAAAGCCCGGCGCGTACCGGCTGGGCAAGGTGCTCGACGAGTACAAGCTTGAGGTCCAACGGACGACTCCCTTGACATTTGTTGTCTCGTGTCCCCGGGCCAGCGTGAGCTCCCCTGCGTCGTCACGATGTATTGGAGACCTTTCCGACCTCTCGCTCCAAGTCGACGGAACCCCGCCTTTGAAAATCGTCTACAGCCGCAGCATCAAGGGCAAAGACCGGAGCTTCCACTTCCAGAGCCTGCAGCCGGATGGGTTTTCGTCTCCCCTCATTGGCTCTGTGCGATCTACGATTCTTACGGCACCGGGCGATGAGGACATCTCGTGGGCCCGATCTCAGCGCGTTCTTGTCGGCCTCAACGAATCGATGCACATCAGCGGAAACTGGCAATACTCGGTAGACGAGGTCCATGATGCCTTCGGAAATGTTGTCAAGTACGCCTCTCCCGCCGACGACCCGGAGGGAAAGCCCAAGCCGAAACACTTGGTTCAAAATCTCGATGTCAAGGAGCGACCGAGAGCACAACTCGTAGGCTGCGACCTCGGGAACCCCCTCAAGGTTGCCAAGGGCGAATCGAAAGAGCTGCCCGTTCGATTTGATATCGAGAGCCAAGATGATACGGCGCACAGTTTAAGCTGGGTGTTTTCCCCTATCGACACCCTCACCAAGAACGGAGATCATGGTGAGGTGATGATTTCTGGGAAGTACAATGCAAGAAACGCACACGACCGACCGAGGATCTCTGCCCCTGGTTTGTATACCCTTAAATCAGTCACGGCTGGATCGTGTGACGGCGAGGTACAAGAGCCATCTTCTTGTCTGCTCCTTAATCCTCTGGAACCCAAACTCACAATCCGAACCGAGGATATCCCCGATACGTGTGCTGGAAATTCGATTGGTTTACGGGTGGATATGGACCTCATCGGAACCCCGCCATTCTACGTGAGATACGACGTGATCTCCAACGGCCAGCGTCAAAGCAAGAGGAGCGAGAGAGTGAAGATTGACGGCTTGAGATATCAAATGGAGCTGGTCCCCCAGGTTTCTGGACACCACGAGTACATCTTCACCCATATCGGCGACGCCATCTACAAAGGCCAAAAGCTCACAGGGCCCGAGTATGTTCTGGAGCAAGATGTCAAGCCAGCGGCATCTGCATTCATCAAGCATAGTGAAGGCCAGGAGAGTGCTTGCTTGGGAGATGAGGTGGCGGTCGACGTCATGTTCCTGGGCCAACCTCCTTTCACGCTTGAGTGGGAGATTGTCCATGATGGCAAGAGGAAGCAGCAGAAGGCCAAGGACATCCAAGAGAGTGAATACCGAATCAAGACTGTTCCTCTGACCCAAGGTGGCGAATATACTCTGGCTTTGACCAGCGTCCAGGACCAGAGAGGATGCCGCAACTTCCTGAAGGACGAGCACAAGATATCTGTCAGGCGCCAGAACCCACGGGCAGCCTTTGGCCAGCTCGAGGGTAAGCGAAAGGCCATGGCTGTCGATGGTGAGACAGTGAAACTTCCGCTCCGCCTGACTGGGGAGGGGCCGTGGAAGGTCTCTTACACGCTCGACGACGGCTCGTCAAGCGGCCCCAAGGCCATGGTCAAGACGCTAAGAAACGATAACGATTTTCTCGATGTCCGTGAGCGTGGCCGCTACACGATCACTGACATCTGGGATGCGCAGTGCCATGGTGTCATTGACCCCAAAGCGTCGACCTTCGATGTCGACTGGGTCCCTCGGCCTCAGTTATCCATGGTTCTTTCACATGGTGTCAAGGAAATCGATGGCGGGTACTCTGTAGAGGATGTTTGTGAAGGCGATGTGTCCGGCTTTGAGGTCGATCTCAGAGGTTTGTTTATTGATCTTTTCAGCGTGCAACTTCATGTCCATAGCGCTTACATATCGCAGGCACACCCCCGTACCATGTCAAATACGAGGTCCAACATCAGCCTTCTCAAGGTTCGAGCTCCCTCAGCCGGAAAGAATTCGACGCCGCCCTCGGCAAGGCGTCGATTCAGATGGACACAGCCAAGGCTGGGTTGTACACCTACAAGTTCTCATCGCTGGCCGATTACCACTACAACAAGGATCGCAAGTTCAAGCCTCTCCTGGTTCGGCAGACGGTGAATAGGAAACCCGCTGCCTCATTCGCGAAGCCGGGACAGGCCTTCAAGTACTGCAAGTCGGAGCAGCTCGGCGAGGACAAGATCCCCATTACCCTCACGGGCATCCCTCCATTCGCCCTCGAGGTCGAGATCAAGCATCAAAGCAGCCCGATCCCCGAGATATACCGCACTCCCATCATCAACTCCAACTCGTATGAGATTCAGATCCCCCGCCACCACCTGCGCCTCGGAACTCAGCAGGTGCGTATCCGCGGCGTCAAGGATGGCAGCGGCTGCCGATCGATGTCCGAGGTTGGCGGCCCGTCGATCCAGGTCCAGCTCTATGAGGCACCTACCATCTACCCCCTCGAGACCAGACAAGACTACTGTGTCGGCGAGCGCATCTCCTACACCCTCTCCGGCACCCCACCTTTTGAGGTATGGTACAACTTTGATGGTGTTGAGAGAAAGGCCAAGTCACCGACGACGAGCTTCAGACGCATCGCAGAGACGCCGGGTGAGTTCGCCATCACTACCGTCTCGGACAAGGCGAGCGAGTGCCGCGCCCCCGTGAACGTGGTCAAGAAGATCCACCCGATGCCGTCGGTACGGATCAGCAAGGGGCGGAATGTCAGGGTCGACATCCACGAGGGCGGCGAGGTCGAGATCCTGTTCGAGTTCGGAGGAACCCCGCCGTTCGAATTCACCTACACGAGGAGCACGAATGAGCGCAGGGGAGTCAAGCCGCAGGTGCTCGAGACGAGGCATGAGGTCAGCGACGAGTACAGCATGGTCGTGAGGGCGAGCCAGGAGGGCACATATGAGGTTGTGGCGATCAAGGATCGCTTTTGTGCATTCTCGACGCAGGTGGATACGGGCAAGGAGAAGGCGCAGAAGCTGTTGAAATATTAGGGAGATGTGAGGTGCTGTTCTTGATCAAGGGGGGAAGAATAGAAAAGATACCAATGTGGCGTGGGTTGAGCTACGACTTAGAAATGAGAAGAGGAGGTCGGGAGACAGGGAGAGAGGAAGAGGAAACATCGTTCAGACGCAACGCAGAATTGGGTTATTGTTCTGTTGACTTCTCGTACAAGTCAGATCAGGTGGGGGATTTCTTTTCCCCTTTACCTGCCTGGGTAAACAAACTGGTAAGATATTTAGGAGGCGGCTGGCTGGCAACCATAGCATGGCGTTCGTTTGTTTGGGCTCGGGTTACAGGGCATAAAATAGGTGCAAATTTTACAAATGAACTTGGTACATTCCGATCCTTTTTTTGGTGGCGTTGAAGAGTGTCCATTGATTGGGGCTGTTCTGTTTCTCTCCTCTGTCAAGTAGTTGCTTGCCCATCGACACTGTCTCGGCAATAGTTTCCTATGCCTTCCTCGGTGAGGAAGTGCCGCGAGCCTGCTTTTACCTCTTTCCGTGGGGGTCAGTCAGGGGCGGCAACAGCCACTGTCACAAGCTACAGGTCACGCGTGTGATGAGAACTGCGTTGTGCTCGGCCGTCGACGGAACCCCCTGGGTGCGAGGCTAGTATAAGGTATATATGCACGGGCCATCCTGCCTTACATGCTTCCCTATCAAGTTTGGTGTCGGTGGTGGTGTATATCCTCAACAATTTGCGCTCTTTCCTCTTCTGTCACTTGTTGTGTATTCTAGTGTAGGGTACAGACACCAAGGCCGGTCTGAATGATAGCCATACGTACCTTGCAGGCTTGCACAGATAACAGCCCCCCGCGCTCGCCTCTCTCCCCTCTCCCCTCTCCCCTCCCCTTGTCCTTCGGCTTGTGTCTCGGCTCCTGACTCTTGACCAAGGCAGGAATGCGGGACGACGGGAGGACACTTATTCAGACGGAAGCTGCGTCCCGCAGCTGAGGCGTTCCTTTGTGCACCGCCGGGCTGTTGATGGTTCGGGCGTTTCCCGAGCTGCATGAGACGACGACCACCTACGGAACTCAGCCCCGCCAGTGAAGGATCCCAAAGTTATCGTGGAGGCAGAGAGAAGAAGAAGAAGAAGAAGAAGAAGAAGAAGAAACCACCACGCTCGTGTTTTGTTCTCCTCCCCGCTGCTCCGATGATGAACGGAAGAGAGAGAGAGCGCGCGAGAGGGTGGGTGGGTGGTTTTTGTGGCTCGGGCTGGGTAACCGGTGAATGCCAGCCGGGTGTCGATCGTTGCCAAACTCATCCGGAGGGAGCGGTCACATTCCAGTTTGGGCGGTCTCTGGATGAGCAAGCTAAGGCATGTAATGCATATTTTATTGTCTCCTGTGCTCGTTCGGCAGTATGCCGCAGTGTAGAGTATGGGGGAGGTTGGTTCTCCAAACATGACAGGAAGGGTTCTGATTAGTGTACATCATCGAAGGTGAGGGATAGATATGGAAGATGTGAAGACTGCCGAGCCTGCAGGATGCGGCGAGCCTGGTGTTTCTCTCGTTTTTTTCTTCTTCTTTTCTTCTTCCTCATCTCTTCTTCGTGTTGAGTGACGGGATTGGATTTTGATCTGGGGATTCAGGTGAGAAGCCCATTGGATGGCGGGGTATTGCAGGTAACTCGAGCTAAACACGTACCTTCCTCGATAAAATGTGCCTTCCTCAAGTTCATGGCAACTTCCCGCGAAAGCCGAGGTCCTTATTCGAGAGTGAGCAACGCAATAATAAGGCTGTACCCTATCCGTTTAACAACTGTTTAACAACCCTGGAAGTCATCCATGCTTGGGCGATTAGGCACCCAAAATAGTCAGTACATGAGGTGATCAAAAGCAATCTTCACCACAGACCACGGGGACCTTCAGGTTGGTTCTCGATATTTCCAGGGGTCACCTCCTTTCTGGCCGTCAGCCCTCCAGCGAGTTCTGCCCAGTCAGAACCCTCCATCTTCCAGGCCCTGAAGGACACGATGGGGAGCGATGCCAGCTGGAGATCGACGGCCAAGCCTAAAATGGCAGTAAATGCCCCCCCGCTCTCCCACACGACACAAAACAGATTCGAGTTTTGCTCGGCTCAGTCGACAATGTAACGGTGAATGTGGCCTGACCCAGAGATCGGCAGAATTCAAGCCTTTGCAAGAGTCCAGCGTCGCACCGAGCTTCCCTCTAGCCTCCAATCAGGAGTGGGTGGTGGGAAACTCGGCACAAGAGCAGGCCACGGGCGGGCAGCCGGGCCATTGCGCACTTCAGCGAGAGCTGGAGGTCAGTAACGGCGAAAGACTGAATTCCCACAAATTCGCCATCCTCGCCCAACATCCATTATCAAACAAAACCCCCCATTGGCCCGCTACCCATCTTCCAGGTTATTAGTGGTGCCCGCCCGCCACGATTCGAGGTGCCCGGCCTGTCAACCAACCAACCAGCCCGCCGGCTCCCTTCCTGGATGCTGGGCGGTACACCCCGCAAACCTTTCCGCCGCTTTTGTTCGCCTCTTGCCCCCCCGTTTACACAGTATCACCTCCTTGTTCTTGATCCTGCTCCTGGCCAAGCCGTTTATTATAGGGCATGTGGCATCCTGTAGGATCCAAGAACTGAGGATACAGCTAGTCACTGGTATGATAGCTCGAGGATAGGTAGCTGGTAGATTGAATTGATGTTGGTGGCGACCGGGCTGGGTGCTCAATAACAAATAACATGATCCTCTAGATAACCTGGAAGGTCAGGTAGGTACCTGTCACCTTACGCTACCCCCTGACAGACCCGGCATCCAACCCATCAGCCTCGCAGTTGATAATTGGCTGGTAACCCGTAAGCAGGCGAGGATCTGGTGCGGGTTAGAGACGGTACCAGGGAGTTTTAATAGTGATGCTTTTTGGTGTCCCGTCCCGTCGCGTTGTGCCCTTGCCGTTTTGGATGACGTCCCATCCATCGCATCGCATTCGCCATCGAGCCTTCCAGGTTCTTTTCTTTCTCAATCAAATCGATCGATCTACACGACCATACCAAGCTGGCCTCCCTTTCTGCACCCTTGCACTCCTGGTTCCTCCCTTGTCCTCCGGTGTTCGTTTGCAGTTTTCCACACTTCACGCCCTCGGGGATTTCTCCCACTTTTGATTCCAATCCCACCTTGGGGTCAACACAAACGGACTCGCGCGATTCCATTCCCCATCTTGGTCTCCGCCCATTCTGCCAAATCCCTTCCTTGGGTGCATGTAGTTGTCACCTTACCTAGCCGTCCTTGACTTAGGTGCCCCGAGCTCCAACCTCGAAACGTCGAACAGTCCCGACCTCGAATTCAACCTCAACGTTGATTACACCCTCCCCCGCCTGCTCGCCATGGACCAGACCAACCCACCTGCTTCGATTGAATAACCCCAGAGACGCATCGCTTCCCGTCGCCCTCGTCCTCGCCTCTTTGCAATTCGAACCGGTGCATCGATTACGTCGTGAAGCAATGCGCGATTCGTCCACGGTTTTCCTCCGCAGACTATGATACGTGACCTGGGGAAAAGTGGAAACAGACGTCGGCTCGGACCAGCGAGACTGCATTACCTCGTGTGGAGATGAGAACGAGAGCGTAATCTTCAAAACCGTGCATATCGCATTCGCATTCCTTGGCCGCTTGGAGACTCCTCTTCTTCGGAATTGCATTACCTAGCATACGGATTTCCTCCTGCCGTAACCACCAATTCACCATCACCTTTGGTGCTAGAACCGCCTAGGCTTATCGCGCCACCGTTGTTATCAAAAACCCGATTCGACTTTTGCAATCGTTTTGTACAGTCTCTGAGCAGCTGGAGAGTCTGCCCGCTGCTTGCTTTACTTGCAAGTCTAACAATCAATCGCACCAGTCGTCGCCGTTGCCGTTGCCGTTGCCGTTGCCGTTGCCGTCACAATCATGCCGCCCGAGAGCGACTTGATGGCGGCGCAGGCCGCGGGAAACAACTCCAGCGACTTTGTGAGCGGCACCAATTTCCCTGCCACTTGATGCATGACGCGCGAGAGCATGGCAGAGCGTTGCAAAATCGCGGCTAACTCTTTGTTCTTGTATATAGGTGCGCAAGCTCTACAAGTAGGCACATCTGACCCGATGGTCGCATTAGGGCGCGCGACGGCCCCCGTTCGGCATGCGATCGAGAGAGATAGCCGATGGCTGACGGTCTTGCAGAATGCTCGAGGATCCTTCGTATAACTCGGTGGTACGATGGAGTCCCGAAGGCGACAGCTTTGTGGTGTTGGAGGTATGACTCCCAGGGCGCGCATCGGTCATGGGGGGAGGTGGCCAGCAGTGGTCCTTGACTTGCTGGCTTGGCAACTTGTTCTAATTTGTCGACAAATGTGCAGAACGAGAAATTTACAAAAAACATCCTGCCAAAGCATTTCAAGCACAGCAACTTTGCCAGCTTTGTGCGCCAACTGAACAAATATGACTTCCATAAAGTCAGACATAACGAAGAGAGTGGCGATGCGCCGTACGGGCGGGATGTATGTAGTCTCTACAGTCCACCCGTTTGTCAGGTTGCAAACTAACACAAGTCAGGCTTGGGAGTTCCGCCATCCAGAGTTCCGGGCGGACAGGAAGGACAACTTGGATAATATTCGAAGAAAAGCGCCCGCGCCGAGAAAGCAGCAGGTAGCTGACGATGCATTCCCAGCGGCCCAGCAGATTGTCGTCCTGAGCGAGTCTCTGGCGGCGACCCAGCATCAAATACAGGCCCTGCAGGAGCAGTACTTCGAGTTGGCACAGACAAACAAGGTGCTCGTCAACGAGGTCATCAGCCTGCAGAAGATGGTCAGGGCTCAAAGTCAGGCCTCGAACGAGCTGATCAACCACCTCAGCAACGCCGAGGACCGCAGACGAAACAGCCGCCACTCTGCTCACTCCAGCCATTCGAGCCATTCAGGCCCGACATTCCATGCGGGGACCTTGGGACTGTTGCCAGACGGTGCGGATGAGCCAGCGCCAGAGCTGAGGCGCGCCCGGGAGATCCTGAACGGCGTGTCCCCAGACTCACAGGCCGATCGGGAGCTTGAGAGGTTGTCCGTGGCATATCACCAACACGAATCGCCAGCCGAGTCGGCCACCTCATCTGTCATGTTCCCACCACCAAACAACAACCCGATGCACCTGATTCAGGATCCTCTTAGTGACACAAGACATCTTGTCTATCCCGTAGGACAGACAAACGGCATCGACCCCTTCCACTCAGACCACATCCATAATATACCCTACAGTCGCCCGTTGAGCAACCCCAATGCGATAGCAGACGTCACCTCGCAGATCACGCCCCCACTAAAGGAGCAAGGAGGCTCCCTCTGGGGTCTGAAGAAGCCCCGGATCCTTCTCGTCGAGGATGACAAAACGTGCGCGAGGATTGGATCCAAGTTCCTAACCAACATGGACTGCACTGTCGATATAGCTGTGTGTATCCCCCGTTGTGTAATCCTTGAGAGTTGTTGCTAACGCATATCACAGCGGGACGGCTTAGAATCGGTCGACAAGCTTAACCAGGATAGTGAGCGGTACGACCTCATCTTCATGGACATCATCATGCCCAACCTAGACGGCGTGTCGGCGACAGCCATGATCCGAATGGTGGCGCCGCGCATCCCAATCATTGCCATGACGTCCAACATCCGGCAAGAGGATATTCAAACCTACTTTCACTTTGGTGAGCATTCTCGTCTCCAATTACCACTCACCCCTATATCTCGATCATGTTCTGACCCTTCCCAGGTATGAACGATGTGTTAGCAAAACCATTTACGCGGGACGGCATGATCCGCATCCTCAAAAAGCACCTCTCCTACCTGCTCAAGGATCCCCTTCCCACCGGTATCCTCGCAGACGACCAAACAGTCCAAAATGTCGGCGCCGGCCCGGGCCCCCCTGTGTCGGCTGGCCAGCCGTACGGTGCCGGGCCGCAGGGTATGACGCTTTCGGCTATTGTGGGTGGTCAAGGAGGACAGATCAAGTTTGAGCAGACGCCGATCCCGAGCCCCACCACCACATCGTCGTGGCATAGCCCAGGGCAGATGACGCACACATCGCCAGGTCTCGATGGAACCGGAGGTGGGTATATTGGTGTTGGCGTCGGTGTCGGTGTCGCGAACGGACAAGGGATGGTGTTGGCACCCGGTGGGACGGGACAAGGGCAGAGGGGCCCGCAACAGCAGCAGCAGCAATATGGGGGACAAGTTCTGCCTCAACAGGTCGGGGTCGGGCACATGAGTGACGGGATGGCGTTGGGAGGAAGCGGAGGAGTGGTCGATGATCGGCCCGAGAAGAGGCAAAGGCTGTACGGACCTGTGCCGGGCCAGGGGCAGGGACCAGGGAATGGTAACGGGCAGGGGGCTTTTGTGCAATAATTTGGGACGGGATCTTGTTTTTCTTTGTGTTATATAGGAGGGTCGGTATGTGTGTGCATTTCTGGAAGGGGGGAAGGGGGTTTTAGTGGTGGGACGACAAATATGGTTCTATGTTCCATTGCGCGAGTGTGTGACATGTCTGCCATGGTGAGATATGTCCGAGATGGACAAGGCGGTCAGTCTCGGGGCTGTGTCTCGGGTTAAATGTCGGTAAGTCGGATCGAATCGGTTCGCGCCGTTTGCGCTTTCGCTTGTCTCGTCTCGTCTCATCTCGTCTCCTCTCGTGTTTCTTTTCGTCGCTTTTGGCTATTGGGAAAGGGTCGTACAGATCTGATCTCGGGCAGTATTCAAAGGATCCAAGTGGTTGATGAAACTGTGGTGGTGACGAAATCGGCCTTTTGACTGGAGAAGAACCTGGAAGTAAAAAGCAATGGGGCAGGGCTCGCTTGGGCTTTCTGGGTTTATGTAGGTGGTCAAGGCGAAGGCAGGTTTGCTTTGCTAGGCAAGGTTCGGGGTCGGCGCTGTGGCGGGCATGATGGGAACTTTATTCTCTTGAAAAGGGTTTCATGTGATGAACTCAAAAAGGTATTCATCCTATCCTCATTGGGAAATCATGTGGATGGTCCAGGTGTGCTGCTCGTCTGCGTTAAGCCGAGGTAGCTTTGGATGATGTTTCTCCTCTCTCTCTCTCTCTTCTCTTGCATGTCCATGGCACTGTCTGTTGTCCGGGTGTGTTGAGCGTCGTCGTGTATGTCGGTCGGGTGGTCACGAGCAGGCGGGAGAAAAGGAAGAGAAGAAGAAAGAGAAGAGAACAGACGAGCAAAAGGTGACAGATATACGAACCGGGTTTGGTTGTATGCTCGGTCTATATGTCAGCTAATAATTAATATGACGGCGGTCTAGGAAACGGGGAGGGGGGCACGGGGGCCCTGCTGGCTGATGATGGGTCGGTAGGTAGCGGACGGGGAGGGTGCTACGATTTAAACGGCACGCGCGGCGGGAGGAGGGCGAATTGCAGAGGATGCCATGGCTGGTGAGACGATGGGTTTGGGGCACTGGTATTAATGTACCTGAGTCCCGTGTCGTACCTGGCATGATAACCCACGTACACGTAAGATACTACTGACGTGACTGTCCGTTCTTACCTCTATGTTACCACGGGCTGAGGGCTGAGGAGTGGTCTAGTCCGGTCCAGTCCAGTCCAGTCCCGCCCAGCCCAGCCTGCGTACCTACCTACATGTAGGTACACTACACTACACGTCCACGTCCGGGCCAGACCACGGGCTACGGGCTACCCACACGTTGTTTTAATATGCACCATGCACGCACCCACGCAGTATGTGTATCCTTTACCTGTACATGTGCAGTGTATGTGCTGTATGCATCCTGCAAGGACCTGACCTTTGTTCCCCCGTCCGTGTCACGTAGAGATGCACGATGCCTTCTCTCTTCTTCACAAGACATGACACGCTTTTCATGTCTATCCTCTTTTCTTTTCTTTTTTTTGTCTCGACTTGCTTGTTTGCTTCTTGCTGCTCTGCTCTGCCCACTGCGGTTCTATTTCGAGACTTGTGGCTAGCTGCTCTTGGCCCTCGGATGGCGGTCCACGGCGGCCCTCTGCATGAGCATGGACGTTGGACATGGGGCCAAGGGGGTTCTGGAACTCCATAGCCCGCTGCGACGTGCGCGGTGTACCTGGTGTTATAGCATGATTCTGAGGTCCGGGGGGCTGGGCTGGGTGTCTGTGTGAGCGTGTAAGCGTGTGAGCGCGATTGATGCCCATAAGGATCTCAGCGCAGGATATCTCGAGAATGGGACCTTGTCATTACACCAAGCTAGTGGCACGGGACCCTGAAGAGGTGCGTTCTCGAAATGTTCTAGCCGGGCCCATTTGTCGCGCCTCAATGTCCCAAGGGCCAAGCGACCACACACCCTCGGAGCCTTCGTTCCGTGGCTGGGAGCTTGGCGATTGGCAGCATTTCCCGTTTCTCGTTTCCCCCGTTTTCCAGACCTGTTGTCCGTTGCTTTCTTTCACTCTTTGATGACCTCCCTCAACAGACCGACGGTCCGATTGTTGTTTACTTGTGTTGCCAACGTGGAGCTCATGGATTGTCGACGCCGGTTCCGGCTCCATCAGGACTTCCGATTTCGCAACAAAGGTTGAGAGCAGAGCCAGGAACCGAAAGTCAGGCCGTTAGTCTGTCCTGCCTTGTTGACCTCCCGTCATTAGCGGTGGTTCAAGTACCATATTGAACCGCAATAAACACCTGATAGATGCATATTCTGGCCTAGCCCCTGTACATGCACATGTAGCCCCGCACATGCCAAGCCACAACGGCCACAGGAACCCCTCCATGACCTTGTGCGCGCGAGAGACATCGGAGCTTTGACTCACAAATTGTTTGACAGCTCACGGGCGGTCGACGAATTATCCTTTCACATAGAATATTGTTCATAGCATTCACCTCGGTATTCGTCATACAGTCAATTCGCCCTCTCCAGAACAGTCAAACACTCAGCATCGAGGAAGAAAAAAAACCCCGGCGAGGATCCCAATGTCCAAGCAAGCCAGCAAGGGCGCTGCTGCCGGCAAGGCAAAGAAGCCCACCAAGGCCGGCGCCGAGGAGAAGAGGGAAGATGTTCTCCAGGCTGTCGTGCTCGCCGACTCGTTCCAGGACAGGTTCCGCCCCTTCAGTCTGGAAAAGCCGAGATGTCTCCTCCCTTTGGCCAACGTGCCCCTCATCGAGTACACCCTCGAGTTCCTAGCCTCCAACGGCGTCCAGGATGTCTTCATCTACTGCGGCGCCCACTCCGAGGTGATCGAGGACTACATCCATAACTCGATGCGATGGAACCCTGCCCACGGCATCTCGCCATTCGCCTCGGTCGAGTTCATCCGCGTGTCTGACGCCACCTCGACCGGCGACTTCCTGCGCGATCTCGACGGCCGCAACCTGATCAGCGGCGACTTCATCCTCGTCCATGGTGATGTCGTCGCCAATGTGTCCCTCGATGCCGCCCTCGCAAAACACCGCGCCAGAAGGGAAGCAAACAGAGATGCATGCATGACAATGGTCCTGCGCGAAATCGGAGACCAACCCCACCGCGCCGCTAGAACTAGGGTCATCACACCCGTCTTTGTCGTTGAGCCTTCGACCGGCCGATGCCTACAATACGAGGAGATGCATCCCCTCCAGAGCGACCCCTACACGATCCTGGATCCCGCCATATTCAGCTACCCCGAGTTCGAGGTCCGGAGCGACCTGATCGACTGTGGCATCGACATTTGCACACCCGAAGTGCTGGCCCTGTGGTCTGAGAGCTTCGACTACGAGCTGCCCCGGAAGAACTTCCTCCACGGAGTGCTGAAGGACTTTGAGCTGAACGGCAAAGTGATCTACACCGAGATCTTGGAAGACGGGTACGCAGCACGCGCCAATACCCTGCGCATGTACGACTGCATAAGTAAAGATATCCTCGGGCGCTGGACCTTTCCCTACGTGCCCGACAGCAACATGGTACACGACCAGGCATACAAGCGGGCCAGGGAGGGATCGTGCATCGAGGAAGGCGTGAAACTTGCGAAGGACAGCAAAGTCACAAAATCCGTCATTGGGAGACGGAGCACAGCCGGCGCCGGAGCCACAATCGCAAGGAGCATCATCGGCAGGAGGTGCAAGATCGGCAAGAATGTAAAGATTGAGAACAGTTATATCTGGGATGATACTACAGTCGGGGATGGTTCGTCAATAGTCAACTCCATTCTAGCCGACTCTGTGATAATCGGAAAGGACTGCATCATCCCCGAGGGCTCCCTCATCTCATACGGGGTCCACATCAGCGACGGGACACACCTTCCAACAACCCCGGCATCGCGCATCTCCCTCCTCACCCAGGACGGGAAGCTCGCCTCCACCGATACCTCCCTCGTCGGCAAATCTGGGTCCGGCGCGTTCTACAAGGAAACCATCGGAGACGACATCGATTCGGATGACGACGACGACGAAGTCGACCCCTCCGCCCTCGACGGCTCGTTATTTTACACCCACCCCACCCTCAATATTTCTTCCGAATCCATCTCGACGCTGGCCTCACATTCATCCTTTGACTCGGACGACGAAGACCAACCGACGAGCGGCTTCCTTCAACCGGGGTCCTCCAATACCCGAAACCGTCTCTCCTCCTTCGCGTCCAACGACTCAGAGGCCGCGGCCGCAGCAGAAAAATCAGACGCCTTCCACGGCGACGCGGTGCACGGTCTCGTCGACGCGCTCCGCAATGCGGACTCTGACGACTTCGACTCCGCTAAGCTCGAGTTCATGGGCCTTAGACTGGCCAACGATGCGTCGGACGGCATGATGCGCTGGGCTATTGCCGAGGCGTTCGTCAGCAGGGCATCCGAGCTGTTGAGCCCCGAGAATGGCGGGTTGGACTCGAAAAAGGCTGCCGAGGCCGCGTTTACCGAGAAGAAGGGCGCGGTCAAGTTCATCAAGGAGGTGGGCGTCGGCAGCGAGAAGGAGACGGTGCAGGCCGAGTTCGCGCTCGCGATGCAGAAGTCGCTGCTGGACGTCAAGGGGCTGGAAGGGAGCAAAGCCGGAAGGCTGTTGGCGGCTATGCTGCAGCAGTTATATATCCTGGATGTGCTGGAGGAGGAGGGGATTTTGGAGTGGTGGGGAAATAGCAGGGCCGCAGAGACCGAGAGTCTAAGGGTGGTCAGGGGGGAGTGCAGGGACTTGATAAAGTGGCTGGAGGAGGCGGAGGAGGAGGAGAGTGAAGACGAGAGTGAAGCTGAGGATAGCGACTAGACGAGAATTGGACTCGACTGTTTAGAAGGCCGGCTATGGCAGCATGCACCGTCCATTGCCAAACTGAGCAACGGCAGTATCTCGAACGTAGCGTGTTGGCTTATTATTCTGATTTTAAAAAATGAGAAGGAAAAGCATGAAAAAGAAACATGCAGTCCCGATTTGGTTTGTTGGTGTGAATGATGAGATAAACAACAATAGGAGCTAAACAAGCTTGAGCAGGTAAAAATGAAGAGGAAAAAGAGAAAAAAAGAAATCGTCTAGTACAAGATTCGAACTTGCGCGGGCGAACCCAACAGATGCCTGAATGTGAGAAAATTCAAGTCTGTCGCCTTAACCACTCGGCCAACTAGACTGGAATTTGGTGGATCTATTGAAAGAATGAGCCGGAAGTATAGATTATGTAAGGAGTTACCTTGAGCTAATCGGGGCCGGAGTATCTCATCTTTTTAGGTGTGCATGCTACTTACTGCATGAAGTAAGCTCCCGAAATACAATCCGTATATTGACTAGAGGGAAGAAGTCCAAGATTAAAAAGCAGAAGAAGGCCTGCTTTCTTTTTCTTATTTATCTGGGGTTGGATCCTGATATCTTCATTCATTGCCCAGGGTTGATGTTCTACAATTCTTAGCCATACAGGAACAGGAGACAGGTTGCCTCACTTGTGGACCAAGCTGATGATCACCGGAACAGAGTCACATTGAAATGCGTTTACGGAGTATGCAGGTACGGAAGCAGGTATGGAAGGATAGGTAGGCATTAAGTGCTCCTTTGTGGAGTTCTTTTGTTGTATTGGAGGTGTCGCTGGTTTGACTTTTTGGGCGATTGGAATGCCTTCAGTCTTTTTCGTTCCTGGCGACCTTTTTTCTTCTTCTTCTGCCCCATTCCATCCATTCCTTGCTGAGTAAATTCCACATGATAGACCGACCAGCTCATCAATTTCTCAACTCCAAGCCCCACCTGCTGCAATGCATGCAGGCAGACAACTCGTGGTGGGATCAGTTGAATCTTGACTACTCTCCTGGTGGGTATGTAGATCAACTTCTGGTCTTGAAATGTCAATTTGCCAGTGAGCTACGGGCTAGGTAGCTCATGTTGACGTGGGCTTTTCGACCGCCGCTGCCGCCTCGGCCGTGACTATCCTCCTCTGCTCCTCGGGCGAGAACAGCGCGGTGCCCTGCTGCAGCGCGTTCACCAGGAGCTGGATGGCGTCGTTCTTGAAGTCGTCGGCGGCGCGCACCTTGTCCAGGTCCTCGGCGAACTCCTGGGTCACCCGGCCGAGGTAGTAGGATGTGAATTCAGAGGCGACTTGTTGGTCGGTCACCGTCGACTTGGTTGACTTTTGTGCGGAGGCCATTTTTGGGGGGTATGCTGGGTCTTGGCTGTGTAAGGCACCGAGATGGACTGCTGCGGTGTGTTGGCTCGTGTTTGTTCTTTGGGTCAAAGAAGTTTTTTTGGGCAGTTTTAGAGCTGCGTGGTGACCTGTTTCGTAATTGAACGGGAAGCCTCAATTTGCTGCACTTTACAGCGGACGTTGAAGGCGGGTGGGTCCCGCCTGTCTGCAACAGCGCTGCTGCTGCTGCAAGTCCTTCCGTCAACTTTCACTCAGGCCATTCATACATAGCACAGACGTCGCAATAACTCCATCCACAAGACGAGGGGCCTCGAACATACCCCAACATCTTTTTTCGGGGGCAGTAGGATATTCTTGGCCAATGCAAGTCTACCTTACCCTATTGATATTCTCCCTCCGTCTGCGACCTCCGTGTCTGCTATAAATACAGCTCCAGAGGTCCTTGCGGTTTCGTTCCAGCACCTCGTGAGGTCAGCATTGCATGCTCGATGCAACCACGGCCGCAGTTGGAAATTTGCTGTAGATTGCTGACATATATCATTGCTTGTCTGCACTACACGCTGTCCTGGATCGCAGCCAAATCCACTATATACAATGGTCGGCTGCGTGGGAACCTACAATCTATCGCTGATATTACCTGGGCTGTTACCTGGTCATGTCGGGTTACCACTGTTCGGATGTCTCGAGGGAAACTCTCTCTGTTTTTCATCATGCGCAAAAAAAAAAAAAAAAAAAAAAAAAAGCTATAAATATGGCAACAAGCCGGTTGCTCTCCCAGTTCCAGGCCTGGGAGGTCATCTCGAGCGTGCACTCTCGGAATCATAGACTTGCATCTTCAGGATGAAGAACGCCGTGTTGCTCACCACCCTCCTATCCCTCGGCCACGATGTGGGAGCCTTGGCCAGGACCAGGACACCGTGGCGGTCGGCCAACGACACACAAACGTGGCCATCGGTCAACGCCACACAGTCGTGCGTTTTCAGCGGCGCAACAGGCTACTCACTGCTCCAAGCCTTGAACAGATCATGCACCGACATTGTACTCTCAGATCTGAGTGTGCCCGCTGGAGTCACGCTCGATCTGCGCAATCTCAGAAACGGTGCTTCGGTACGGTCCGAGTCTCATGGCTCTTCCTGCCATCCCGTTCTGATGCGCTTGATACCTGAAAGCTGATCAAACAACTCCAGATAACATTCCAAGGAGAAACAACATGGGGGTACCGTGAGTGGGCCGGCCCTCTCGTCTCCATCTCGGGCACCAACATCACCGTCAAGGGCGCCGCGGGCTCGCTTCTCGACGGCAGCGGAGAACTCTACTGGGACGGCCAGGGCCAGAGCGGCAAGACAAAGCCCAAGTTCTTCCAGGCCCGTCTCGTCGACTCGACCATCAGCGACATCAGCATCCTCAACGCGCCCGTCCACGTCTTTAGCATCAACAACTCTAGGAACCTGACTGTTTCCAACGTCATCATAGACAATTCGGCTGGCGACGGCCTGGCCAAAAACACCGATGGCTTCGATATCTCGCAGAGCAACAACATCGAGATCGTGGGAGCCACTGTCATGAACCAGGATGACTGCGTGGCCATCAACTCCGGAACTGTGCGTCTTCCTTCACCATGTTTACTGAATGGCAGAGGCAAGTTGACGCTGACCAAGAGAAACAGAACATCATCTTCCGCGACGGCATCTGCATCGGCGGCCATGGTCTCTCCGTTGGCTCGATAGGCGGGCGAAGCGCCAACACAGTCGACAACGTCCTGTTTGACAACTCTGTCATTATCAACTCGCAAAACGGTATGTTCGTGTTTGGAAACCCCCCTTCCCACCCCCCCCCCCCCCCCACAACAACTCACCATTGACATGACCAAAATAATAAAGGCATCAGAATCAAAACCAAACACTCCACCAACGGCACGGTAAGCAACGTCGCCTACCGAAACATTGGGCTGTCATATATCACGGACTACGGTATCGTCGTCGACCAGTCATATGGCGCCAAGACCCTTGCCCCGACCAACGGCGTGAGCATCACCAACTTCACGCTCGAGAACATCTCGGGCACCATGATGGGAGATGGCTTGGTTGCCTTTGTCAGGTGTGGCGAGGGCAGTTGTGCGGACTGGACATGGGCAGGCGTGAATGTCGTGGGAGGGCAGCGGAGCACCGAGTGTGTTGGGTTGCCCGCTGGGATTGAGTGCTGAGTGATGGGGTGATTGGTGGATGGGGAATGTGAGAAGGCTAGCTGGTGGGAAGTGGCTTGCCATATTATAAGGCTGTGCGAAAACACACTTGCACCAGTAGTTATCTTCTTTTCCTATGCAACATATTATAATTATATCAGCCTTGATGCCGCAATGGCGGTGTGCATGACATGCGTTCTGAGAAGACGAAATAGGGCTGCTGGGCGTTCAGATGCGATTGCTACTTGATACTGAACCGACAATGGTGGGCTAAACGAGTCGGGCAGTTTGATGACCCGGTATCGTCTCTAACCATGTCGATGCGGCTGTGCTGGCGATCAGTGGGCAACGTCGGGCGTTGTGGTCAAAGGACTGGAGCCAACGCGATTGGTCGGTTTCTTGAGGCTTTCGTCTGTCCGCCGTCGGTGAACACATCCGTCAGGCTATCCTGGGTAGATGGTCACCAAATGACCCAGAGAGCCGATGGCAATATTTTTATATCTAAGGGGGCAAGATGTCGCGACGCCATCACGAGGATTGATATTGCTGCTGCTGCTGCTGCTGCTGCTGCTGCTGCTTTGACATGGAGATGCATGTTTATTATATCCTAATGCCATCCATCATCGTCACCCCGATTTTGAACACATATCTCTGATTAGCCTCTTCTCGCCCACACAAACATCTCGAAAGCATAACTCGAAGAGTTTCTGTCCCCACAGCCTTGTTTGTTTACAACATCACCAGCCAGTGTCAGGAGTCTGGGCTCAACATGGAGGACGGACAATACGGTATGCCAAGCCCCCTCCCAAACCCCGGAACGCTCTTCACATCTGTCAACAGCAATCAGGCCAGGGCTTACTTAACACTATCTTGCTCAGTCCCGGGGAGTATCTACTTCTACGCCCCAAACAAGGGCGCACCCATCTTCCTCGCCGTGGTCTTCGCAGCATCGGGCTGTTATCACACCTACCAATGCATGTAAGCGATGCCGAAGAACAGTCCCAAGAAGCAAAACCGGTCGACCATATATCCCTAACCAACACAACTCCGCGTCTAGCCACTACAAGAGCTGGCGTCTAACTGGGCTCTACGTCTTCTGCGCCGTGGTGTTCACAGCCGGCTTCATCGTGCGCGAGCTGGGCGCCTTTGATTACACCAACCTCACCAAGTTTATTGTTACCATCTGCCTTGTCTATGCCGCGCCGTAAGCATCAACATCCAACGTCAGTCAGTCAGTCATCAGCCGGGCACGTTACTAACCCTCCCCCCCCCCCCACAAAATAACAGCCCTCTCTACGAACTAGCAAACTACAACATCCTCGGCCGCATCCTCTACTACGTGCCCTACCTGTCCCCGATCCACCCGGGGCGCGTCATCACCACCTTCGCCTTCATCTCAGCCGTGGTCGAGGCCCTGAACGGCAACGGGGCCTCCTACAGCTCCAACCGATCGCTGCCGCAGTCCAAGCAGGACGTAGGCCGGGCGCTGCTCAAGGCCGCGCTGCTGATCCAGCTCGTCGTCATCGCCCTCTTCCTGCTGCTGGCGGGCACGTTCCACGCGCGGTGCCGGCGCGCGGGCATCACGGCGCGGAGCCCGCGGCTGCGCGGCGCGCTGCACACGCTGTACGCCTCGACGGGGCTGCTGGCGGCGCGCACCGTCTACCGCGTGGTCGAGTACTGGAGCGTCGCGAGCCTGCGCGATGGCGACGGCGCCGACCACGTCGGCGCCGTGGTCCGCTACGAGGCCTTCTTCTGGGTATTTGAGGCCGCCCTGATGGCCGCGAATACCCTGCTGATGAACCTGCGGCACCCGCGCCGGTACCTGCCCGAGGGGACCGGCACGTGGGTCAAGCGGGACGGCGTGACCGAGGTGGAGGGCGAGGGGTATAAGGACCGGAGGAGGTTTTGGGTCACCGTGCTGGATCCGTTTGACCTCTGGGGGATCGTGAGGGGGAGAAAGGGGCGGGCGGAGAGGTACTGGGAGGAGGCGGCGGGTGGGGAGGGCGAGGGCGAGGGCGAGGGCGAGGGCGAGGAGAGTAAACAAGGGGGTGGAGGCAAGGGCAAGGGGGGTGATGCCATTAGTGCTGGCGAGGCTGTGTGAATGGAGGTTGGTGGTGGTTGGTGTTCTCTGATGGAGAGAGCCGAAATGGAGAGAGACATGGTGGATGATGATTGTTGACGTTTCTGGCTCTGTTTCGTTGTTTGTCGATTGTTGGGTCCCTTATACAGCACTCATGTACATAGTTAGTGCAGTGTAGTACGGGTGTAGGTTCAATTAGCACCGCAGTTCTCGTTGTCGATATGGAGACTCGCGACACGCGCAATTGTGGCGTGGTTCGGACATATTTGCTGCTGGGGATCCAGGGAGCGAAGGAAGGAATGGGTCCATGCACAGTTCATGCACAGTCCGAAGCCGCTGTCCTTCATTCTCCTTGTCGCAGTTGCATACGGAAGATCTGATGGCGTTGATCGGCGGCGGAAGGAAGGAATCGTGGAGACGGTTTCGAAACGGGGCCAGGCACCTAAGCGGTACCAGATTGACGGTTGGGTGGTTCGTGACCTCCTTCCCTGGACTGTTCTCTTTCTTCTCCGAGGGAAGGAAGGCACTCTCCTCGCTCAATCGTTTCATATCTTGTCCGCAACAGCCAGCCAGGGCGGTCAAAAGAACTGCTGCTTTGCCACAACCAAGACCACCATCAAGTCCAGGTTGAAGTGTTTTACGAATCCATACATCCAGTAATTGGTGCTGGTGAGGATATACAGTAGTACCTGTATCTTGGCACATGCTTTGGCAACTTATCATTCTACACTGGCTCTCAAGACTGGGTAAGAATTAGTGCCTGGTACCTTAGAGTTTGCGGGTTATTAGTGCCTACCTTACCCACCCACGCTCCCTGAGCCCGTACACGGCGGGTGGCGGTTCGTCCCTCACTAAAGGGCCCTTGTCCTGCTGACGGGAGTGATCACTTTGGTTTGGCGTCGCGCACTGCTGCGAAACGATGCGGGATGCAGAGAGAGCGAACCTAGAAGTGGCCAATTGCCAACAACCTGGAAACGGCAAGCAGCGCAGCGCAGCGCAGCGCAGCGCAGCACAGCCCCTGAATCACCCATCCACTACATCACCTAAGCCACAACCACACAGGGCAGCCAGCAGACAGAAGTCGGGAACAGCGAACCTCGGGACCGCTGTTCCCTAGTAGCTGCCCTGTATACCTTTTCACGCCTGGTTCCGTATTCCCGGTGCACTACTGTACGCGTACGGTGTAAATATGGGATACGGCTCACCCACCTGGGACCGGGATAGAATGGAATCATTGGATCATTACATGGAACGCAGGGGTGTTTCCCAATGAGGAGGGGTGGTGGTGATGGTGGTTGTTACTTGAAGCTGGCTCAACCCCTCCTCCCCCAGGCTGCTACATTTCCAAGACCTCTATCCGTCTTCCTGGCCTGGGCGGTGCACAAGGGCATCCATCCTTCAACACGGCCATTATTTCATCTCCTTGCACGACATTGATCGCTGCTAGCGACTTACTGTACCTGAGCTAGCCGTTCTTGGATTCTGCCCTTGAGGTTCCTGAGGCATACTTACCCTGGAGTGACCCCCAGGGTCTGCGACAACCAGTTAGACCACTTCAACCTCACGTCCATCACAATCACAACAAATAGTAACTCAACGGATCACCGATCCCGCCATGGACCACACATCAGCCACCGAGCGGTGGGGACCCCAAGTCTATCTCCATGTCGAGTTTGGCGTCTCCTTCTCGTCGAGACACGCACCAAAGAACCACGAGATCGACATCTCGTACAGGTCGTCAAGGGGTTCGCGGAGAAGCTCACAGTTCCCGCGTCAAGTCCCCGCCGCCAACACAAACTACCTTGCCGCTATTCACGACTTTGAGCAGAGGCAGTCTCGACGGCGCGAAACCCGTCACGCCAATCACCAGCACCAGCACCATCGTCATCACCATTACCAGGGCCATGTAGAAGACCACCCTGGCGCCGGCACCCAGCACCAGCACCAGCACCCTCAATTTTATTGCCACCATCAGATGCAGGAGTACTACCAGAGACAGCACGAACAACACAGCCAGTCTCATCAACAAGTACCCTCACCACAAGGACGACAATCACGAGCCGACTCGCAGTCCTCACATGAGCGAGGACATTCAGCCCCGCCGCCCATCAACGACAGTCCCTGGGATGTCAGCTTTCCCCTCAGCCAGCCCGGGGACTTGGACCCAGAAGCATTGTCGAGCCAGCCGCCGCTCGACCAGTTAAAGCCATTGCCAGCTGTACCAGCCCAGTTTCGCCTGGGCGCAGACGGTACCTCGTGGTCATCCTGGTCATGGCCGATGGGATATGATCCCGCGGCACATCCGCAAGACCAGTCGGATCTGAACATGCCTTCGGTGTTTTCTCCCGAGTCGAGCAGGAACCTTCCCGATCCCGGCAGGGTGCAGGAGCTCGGGGCGCTGTCGGCCGCCATGATGACCGTCGACAACGGCTTCGAGAACCAGTGGTGGAACCACGGCGGCAACGAGCCTACCCTCGAGGACGAAGCCACTGCTGACCAGGAAAACCTGGCCTCGATACGGTCTCTGGGATGGGCCTTGGCCGACGTGCCCAAGCCAGTGGGCGAGCAGCAGACGCCTCCTTCCTCGTCGCTGGCTTCGGCCAACATTGTCTCACCGCTATCGGACTATTCAACCTTGAGCCCACCGCCTGCCTCTCAGTCCCAAATGCGCAGGACCACGTCGACGAGGTCAGAGGGAGGGTGGTCCCCATGAGCGGGGGGTCAGGGTTGATCGACTGCTTGGATTGAAGCTTCACGAAACCACCTCAATGGCGTGTAGGAAAAACTCTGACATTCTGGGACGAACATAAAAACGGCGGCTACGAGCGAGCATGGAGGCATGGCGTATAGGGGCGTTCGGTTTTGGCATATTTGTCTTTTTCATCTCTATCTATGGGCTAGGGGGATGGAGGCATCTTGAAAGGGAAATTCGTCTACGTGTACATGTTTATGAGGTCGGCTATTCGAGGCATCGGGCTTGGACGGGTGCGATCAGGACACATTATAGTTGTGCTACGGGTATTTCTGGCGTTCTATCACACCGAATGAGCGGGTTTCTCTCAGCTGCTCTAGCAGTCTACTTCAAATTGTGGAATAATAGCGGCTTCTGTTATAATTGGAATATTTCTGATTCTTGTCAGTGGTACTTTGCTAAACAAGCAGCTGGAAATCAAGTCGACGACAAGATGGGCTGCATCCGCCCGTGGCCTACCTGCCCAGCTCGCCACGATTACCGGATGCATGTACACTACTGTTAGATGGAGGTATGCAGGTTTATGAGATTGCCCGCGGAAAGCCCGTGGAATGTAGTCAACACCGCCTCACGCCCGTCATGCAGCAGGGAATTGGGAGATGAGGATGTATCTCACCTCCCTATTCTTTACCTGGCTCGATACTCTCGCCTTACGAAGACCCAGGCAGATAGACTGACTGGGTTTTGGATTACACTATGGACTGAATACACATTTCGGGCTGAACTCTCATCGTAACGAGTAGTATCCCGTATGCTAACTACACCGTATGACAACCCGTACTGTAGGTACATGTACCTTGCATCCGTATCAACATGGCAGTTCGTTCTAGCGAGACGTAGTCAGTGGTCAATGGCAGGTTACACTCGTTTTTGCTTGCCACTGCCCTTGTCGATCTCATCTCGATGGTAGTCCAGAACTCACGGCGCCTAGTAATGTTACGTATCATACGTAAGAGAGGCTGTGATGGCTGCAAGCCTTGTCTATCCAACCTGGCCCGCCATAACCCATAGGGGTTCAAGTCTAATATTTTGCTCGTAATTCAGACGGTTATACTGCTGCATCTTCCACAACACACCCACACCCACCACCGTTATTATTAACAACCTGGGGATAAACTCACCGCTTCCTCTCATCACGCCCATCCGCGGCTTCGCTTTAGACCCACGGGGCGACCAAACGGCGGCCTAGACTGATGCCATTGGTCAACGAGCCAGCCGGGAAACGAAAGGAAAGGGGCGGGCGCCTGAGCGAGGGGGTGGACCACCGTATGATGGGCGTCTAGCGTCGCCTCATCTTGAGGCTCTATTGTTTTCTCCTTCTTCTCGCCTACGTTACCTACAATATCATCCATTTGGCAGTAAATACGGTGCGCAGAACCACTGCTGGGGACAGGATCGAATCCATTTTCCGAGCAGGCGGGTGGACGGACGGCTTTTGGTTGGGTCGGTCCGGTACGCCTCCCTGCAGGGTGCGAATGCAGATTGCAGGCGGCGTTTGGCTGCAGCAGAGACCAAGCCGATTGATTCCTCGAAGCAGAGCTTCAAGAATTCTGCTGCCTGGAACTGGGTGCTCCGACTGACCTTCTCCCATGTTTGCTTCCCTCGACGATCAACAAAATCCCTGTCGGCTCGGGTTTCAACGTAAGATAGTCTAGATCCTTGACTCTCCTCACATCCAAAGCAGGGTAAAAAAGAAACAGGAAGAAAACAGGTGACGGGAGGATACGCGGGGTGGAAAACGATGGAGGATCGTTCCAAACTCTAAAAGTCCGAGTGGGCTCGCTGCATCGCTAACCCTGCATGTCAAGTCGATGTGTAAGTGTGTAAGGTACTCCTGTACGTACAGTGTACACACACACACACACACACACACGTTTTATCCCATGATGATGCAGCGCCAGCCAGCCCTTGTCCTCACATCAATCGGGACCTGGATGTACCTAGGTAGTAATGATACAGCCTCTATTTTCATTTACACCATCCCCATAGATTTCCTCTTCCATCCAGTATCGATCAATTTGATCTCCTCCACAAGCCTCAATGCGCTTCGACAAAAAGTTTCCATCCTGGACACACGCATCAACCACGCCGCTCACAGTAAGGATTCCTACCGTTGCCTCCCACTGGAGATAAGATGAGACCGGGAGAAGGAACAAGAGTGTAGCGCACATCCAGCCAAGGGCCCCAATTGCTGTTGCCTAAAACCCCGGCCTCGGCCATCAGGGGTGCAGCAGTTCATCAAGCAAGTAATACACAGTAATTAGATAGTTGGTGAAAAAAAAAAGAGGGGGGCCGGTCGAGACTCGCTGTAAGCTGTCAGAAGGGAGCGAACGCGCGTATTTTATGACATCCATTACACAACCACAACCATACTGCAGGCAGCTGTTAATCATATCGGCTGTGGTGGATGGTATAGAAGAAGAAGAATGGATATTCTCGTCAGAAAAAGGATGCTCCATCTCTCGGAACACACACACACACACACACATAATCTTATTCACCCGCAAGTCCCTGACCCAACTTGACAAACCCGGCCCGGGACGTTCCCCTTGTTTTCTCTCTAGCCGGCACCTCGAGTCTGCACGATATTGTAATTATACGCAATCATCATCTCCCAGGCAAGGTAAAGCAAGACACTTCACCTCGTTATAGTTTCAGTAGACCTGCCAAAGTCAAGAGCTCCGCAAGAGTTTCTTCTAGGATCACAGAGGATCCCCATGCCATCAATCCTCAGTGTTTATAACGGCCCCCAAAAGTCGGTTGTCAAGGACGAAGCTACAAGGACAGATGGACAGCCCTCTATATTGAAACCTACCCTCTATGAGAAGTCAGGTACCTGGGAACCACACGGTTCCTCTCGACATCTTGTCAACAGCAGTCAGATTCTTCACTTCACCTCAAGCAGGCAGTATAAAAACAATCTTCCAGCCCTATTACCACGTCTTTCCAATCTCAAGTCATCAAGACTTTCATTCTTTATTTCCCAGTGGAGTCTCATAACAACCATACCGCTAATCCATCCAGGTATCCATCAATAAAAGAAGGACAAACAAAAACCAAAGCTTATCAATTATCAACCGCCAGACCAGAGGAGAGAAGAAGCAACCAGAAAAACATGAGACCATCGCAAACAGTGGCATGGTCCCAGATATTATGGATAGGAGAGGTGTGTCCTGCATATTTTTGTCTGGTTTTTGTGTCTTGTGTTTCGTCGCCAAATCTCTGCTTTCAAACCCTTTTCCCCACCTCAAATTCCCCCAGAGGAGAACAATCAACGACAGGCTATCCAAGAAAAGAAAAGTCCAACCAATTGAAACCACGCCAAAAAGAAAAGACATAAATAAAGCCCGGCAATAAATCGTAAACCTTGCGAGACAAGCGACAGCCGCGGCGGTCCACCACATCCAGCCAGGTGGCCCAGCGACAGGGGAACAAACGCAAGTCAGTCATACTTGATACCAAGTACCAGTGAACCAATGAAAGAAGTAGGAAGTCGGGGCGTGTGTCTCCTAGGCACTCATTTCCCTCTCCTCTTGAATCAGCGTCATCTCCATGCCGCCGCCACCCATACCGCTTCCGCCTTCCAAAAGCGGCCGGCTGGGCGGTGGGTTCGCATGTCCGCCACAGCCAGCAAGCCCACTACCAGCAGCACCGCCGCTGGCCGCTGGCTGTTTCGCTGGCGCGCCTGTTGCAGATACAGGCGTGTTTGCCGTCATCGTGCCTCCTGCCGAGGGTGGACTGTTCTCGTCGTCTGTCATCATCGCCGTGCTGGCCCCCGGCGTGGACTTGGCCGTCGGGTCGATCGAAAGCGACGGCGTTGTCTGCTGATACGGCGACGAGTGGCCCGGCGAGTTGCTCTTCTTGCTTGTGGCATCTCCGTTTCCGGTTCCGCCGCGGGATGAGTTGCGCGGCGAAACCCTCCCGGTCTAGAAAGACAATACCTCGTCAGTCAAGAGTCATCGACAATACCTGCACCGCCATCGCTATCACCCTCATCGTCATCGTCATGGTGGGCGTCGTTGGCGGCCGCATCACCAGCCTCACGGTAATCATCAGCATCGTCGAGACCTACCTGCTTTGCCCATCGTAATCCGCAACTATTGCAAAGGTCTCGATTCCCGCTCGGCCCGCGCCGCCACTCGGGCGTGTTGCGCGTGTGGCAGTTAGCGCAATCGCGGACCATGTTCCCGCCACCCTTTCTGCGCTTGCGCTTCTTCTTGTTGGAAAGTAGTTGGGCGAGTTCCTCAGCGAGCATGCGGTTGATCTTTTCCATCTGCCGCAGCTCGTACTGCCAGCTCGTGCAGCGCGTGGTCTGCAGCTCGTCGAATATGTTGTCGTCTACGATGTCTGGCGAGCCAAGGAGGAGGGAGGTACCCGCGGTCTGGGGAATAACTACTCCGCCATCCACGGTCACGCCGGCGGTAGCGGCGGACTGGCTTTTTGTTGCGTTTGCACGCCCCTCCAACGAAGACAGATCATCGGGCGCTGCAGAGGCAGTGCTGGTTGCTTTTGCTACAGCGGCGGCTGGAGCACTGGTCCGGGAGGAGGCCTTCAGCAACTTCGTCTGAGCCAGTAAAAATGTGGGGTTGTGGCCTCCGGGGTCGCCGGGATAGAATGTTGTGTATGCCTGCAAGACCTGGCCCCTCTTGTTCTGGATCTCGTGCTTGCAGCTAACAATCTTGCCTTTCCTTGCCTTTTCTATCGTCCGTCCGAACTCGGGCCGCGACTCCTTGCGCATCAGATCTTGCATGCTGGTGCCCACCAGGTTCTCTGGAAGAAGATCCAGCAAGGAGCGGACGTTGGACGAAACGAAGAGAAACATGCCAGATGTCGAAACCTTGGTCCAAATCTCGCTGTCCCCGATGCCGCCATTTGCTTCCAGCTCTGTCCGGCGTAGGGCAAACACTGGCCGTTTTCTCCCCACGAGGATGATGCACTTCCGCCCCTTGCCTTGCTCGGAGAATAGCGTACCGTGGCTCTCGAACCATGTATAGCCGCCGAATTTGGTTCGGATGCGGAAGACAATGTTCACCGGCTTATCTGGAGTCGCCTCCTTCAGCTCCCTCGTCACAGGTACAATGTCGGACGGGTGGCAGATCGAGGACAAGGCAGCGCCCATGAGATCGCTCGTGTCGTACTCCAGAACCTTCTTACATGATGGTGACAAGTACAGAAACAGGCCCTTGAGCGACAGGACATGTATCACATCATCAGCATTTTCCAACAACATCTTATCCCAAGACTGTTTATGCCAGTCCGACGTGACCCCCTTGGGGTTGAATTGCTGGAGCAGCGTCGACACGTCATCAATATTAAGCGTCTGGCCATTCTCGGGCTCCCAATGCGTCGAAGGAGGCGGTATGTACTGCCCGATATCGCTATGCGCATAGTTGACTCTAACACCTCCACCTTCCTGCCCGGTGATGGCGTCCGGACATTCGACCAGGTCGATTTGAAATCCGATAAAGTACTTGATGTCGTCCGTATCCCATGGGATAGGGACCATGGTGAGGAGATTCAAGAACGGCTTGCCCCCTTTACGGTAGTTGATCAGACTCTGCTGTATCTCCTCTCCCCTTTCAACCGTCTTTTTCAGCCTATACACGGCGTCATTCTCGACAAACTCCCGCTTGGTTCCGGCCTCGACCAAACCGTCTGGAGACTGCAGGAAACGACAATTTCGACCGACGATTTCATGTCGGTTGTAGCCCGTCAAGTTCTGGAAGTTGTCCGACACATAGATGATGGGGCAGTCGTTGAGCGTCACATCGCAGACCACAAAGGCGCATGACATATCCACGGCACCGATCTGGATCTTTTGGGTTTTCCGTGTCGCCACGTACCACAGGGCTCTGAGCATGTCGAATCCGCTCTTAGAGTAGAGGGTTTTGTCGCTCTTCATCTCATCCGTGGTAAGAGCCGTCGTCGCAGGGGTGGCGGGAGTCTGAGCCATGCTGGTTCCAGTTGGTGTCTGAGTTGAGATGGATGCCGGTGATTGGAACCTCGGGGCCATATCCTGCTGGACGGGGGGAGGCATGCTCTGTGGAAACGGGCTCAAAATCTGCGAGTTCGTGCTTAGACGAGGCTGTCTTCTCAGTGGGTGAGGATCATCAGGGCCCCCAAAATCCTGCTCCGTCATCTCATCGTCAGCTTCGAGACCAAGGCCGGCTGTCGAGTGGGCACTTGCTGCGCTCATGGGGGTAACATCATATTTAAGACCCATCGAAAAGTCGGTCGTTAGAGAAGTTGGCGGATACTGGGCGTTTAGACCGTGTGGGCTGTATAGATTGAGCGAGTTGGGGTTCGGTGTCATGTTCAGGTTTGAAAAGGGCATCATGTCGGGCGAGAAGTTGGAAAAGTTGACCGGGTCAGACATGGCCATTAGACTCGGCTGTGAATAGGCGCCAGTGTGTCCAGGGAGTGCCATGGGGCCGGCCATGCTCGCAAAGCCGCCAGGAGAGGCGCCCATATCATCGTAATAGCCCTGGAACACATTGTTGGCATCGCTGTAGCCTATCATGGAGGACATGTGCCTGTCCTCCTCATCCTGCATGACCGTGTTTGTGAAGGACTGTTGCGGCAGGCTCTGCCTCCTTTGGCTCTGAAGCTCGTTATTCTGGCGAATGATTTCGTCGATAGAGTCGCCCTCCGACATTGGTATATCCGGGCTGTGAGAGGTATTTGGGCTCGGCGTGTTGACCAAGCCAGTGTTGCCGCCCTGATTCTGTGCGGCCATCTGGCGCTGGAGGTCGTTTGGTGCCAGGGAGGCCGAGGACGAGGTAAAGTAGTTGTTCATGGTGGGCGCATTGGCATGGGCTGTCATCTACTGTGTAGCTAATGTGTGCTATGCAGCGCCGAGAGGACCCGAGTCCTAGTCTCGCATTGGCCGTTGGCGTGAGCGCGGGCGTGATCGAGGGCCCATGGATCTCCCCAAATCGTCCAGTGTGTCGGATGGCGGGCGGGTCGGGAGAGTCAATTGCTTGGGCCGACAAACGAGGCACGCCGCACGACGCACGACGGGAGTGGTGGAGGCGGTTGAGCGGTGGTGTGGGTGGTGATGGCGATGATGGAGGTGGCGGTGACGAGGAACGGGTGCGCTGACTGTCGTCGCTGTGGGGGCTTGTTTGCTCCCGTGGAATTGGCCTAGCCTGGAAAGCAACCCGGGCGATTGGTACAGATCTTTCAGGTAAGGCGAATCTACCTCGTCACCATCAGCGAGGGTGCCGGCAGGAAAATCAAGAGGGGAAAACAGGAACCAGGTTCAGAGAACTGGGGCCGTGATTCCGGGGCCAGAAGCGGGTGCCGGCGATCGACGCTACTCCTGCAATATGTGAGCGGGGCGGTGGTGGACTGGTGTGGTTGTCTTCCCGTCGTCAGGGCCAAGGCATGCATGGGTGCCATGGGACGGATGGTGGATGGGTAGCTGCGTTGGGAGACGGGCCGCCGGCGACGACACGAACACGAACATACACTTGTACAATTACACTACACTACACACCGCCGCAGGAACAGGAAAGGAAACGTCCGAGACTGAAAGCCGGAATGAGGTTCTGGCGAGTTTGAATAGGGATAGGGCAGGGAAGGCGAGGCAGAGGGGGAAAACAACAATAACCTGATAGCGATATCTTGATGTATGTGTTGGAAGCCGAAAAAAAAAAAAGAAAAAGAAGAATAAAACGTATCGACCTGGAAGTAATAAAAACACACAGCACACGCCAGACAACGGACTGACCGACTCACTCACTGCCTGCCTTACCTTGGTACGAACCTCAGGTAGGCCAGCTCGAGAGACACTTCATAACCCGGAACCCGGCAGTCGGCTGGAGTCGACGATGCACCATGCACCATGCACGGATGAGGATGGCAAGGTAAGGTCAGGTAGTAAGAGAAGGGGGAAGGAAGGGAGGGGGCAAGCCGGAAGGAGCCTTCTAGTCAGTTCCAGGTTCGAGTGCGACTTGCGCGAGGTAGGCACGTCCCAGGTGTCTCTGGATGTCAGGTTCAGATTGTCCAGCTCGGCGCAGGTTGGAGCTTCAGGTTGCCCTGTTGGGTAGTGTGCGGGGTGAAACAAGAGTCGACGGGTGGCCAGCTATTCGACGACGACAACTCTATGGGGTGATGCAGATGCGAGTGCACGGGTGGCCGCATAAGTCGGTTGCTTTGTGGAAGCGGCCAGCAGCACAGCAATGACGAGAGGCCCCAGGAAGTTGATGGGCACAAGGGGAATATGGACCGACTTGCAATTTCATTCATCACCGGGGAAGGTAATGCACATGATGAACGAGTGGATGAACTCCCGTCGCTGTAGTTCCGCCGTCCCCAGAAAAGAGACCGCCGGCGATAAGAGCCTCCCGCGGCGGCCGACGACTTCTTGCCCGCTTTCTGCTGGCCGAAGCTCTTTGGGCACGCTACCTATGTACATACCTCCCTAACCCGTACCTGGTAAGTACAGTAGGTACCTAATCAAAGTGGGGCATACAGACCAGTGCGTGCTCCCAGGCCAGGACAGGACAGCACAACTTAGCCAGCCCGCCTATGGAAAATGTGAGAGATACCGGGCTCCAGGTCAGATCACTCCATTTTCACCGCAGCCATTTCTGCAGAAAAGGTGAAAATCACAAGGCCGCCTTTGTTCCCGATTTCTCCCACCGTACCTGGTACCCAAAACCCGACGCCGAATTCATAAGTTGCGACCGCTCGCCGACGACAAAAAAAAACCGCGGGCCATAACCGACACCATGATTGGACAACACACGCCCCCCAGCCCGCGAACCCGTCCGTAGACGACGTCACCAGTCACACAGCCTCACCTGATTCCTCCAAAATCCAGACCATCTAAAACAGCTCTCCCCCTTGAAGCACCAAAAGGTTATTCAATCATCTAGGAAACCCCCCTAGTGTTGAAAATCAGATATAATACCTTATAAACTCTACATCACAACTTTCTTAGCACACTGGATTGCCGTCTTTTGGGTCAAATGGGACGGGACGTCTTGTTTGGCTTCATGATGCATCCGTATCAGGTATTCAACGTTTTGTGAACCACCGCCACAACACATTCAAGACGAAAACCCGCCAAGAGGCAGGAGAGAAAAAGGTCGACGGTACGAGACATATTCGCGTATCAACGTCGCACAGCGTAAAGCCACCTGGCCAACCAAGCATTGAATCTCCACGACACTCCCCTCTCCATCTGTCTTCCGGAAATAAATATCTTCTTCTCTCTCTTTTGCCCCATCTTTCCAAAGTTGTGGTTGCTTTTTCTATCCTTTGATCTCTATCTTGTGTCAAATTTATTGAATTCATGCTTCGGAACTGTCTGCAAAATATTGATCGAGAAAGGATATTACCGGGGGGAGGCGGGCCATACCGGGGAGCTACCTCGCTTCAGCTACATCCATCTTGATAATGTATGGCATGGCCGGCCTTGGCCCAACTATGATCTATGGGTGGAGGGCGAAGCAGGGGTTGTAGAGCGAATTGCTTGGTATATCATTAAACCTTCTCTCACATAACTCCTCCTACCAGGATGGAAAGCCCCTTGTCGCTGCCATCAAATGAGGTGTGACGGACTAGGCAGAAAGATCGACTAATGCTGTGCCTTCTCTTCTTTGTTCGGCTTCCTTTCGCTTTCCAAAGCAGTCCATCTTTCTCACAAGCCCCACCCACACACTTGTCTGTCTCTGAACTTAACAGTCGATCATGTAAAAAAGATTCGACTTTCCGATGCCAAACGGTCCACACCTAGATACCTAGCCGAAGTGCCCCCGAATGATCTCCCGGGATTCGGGCGAGAATTGCTGCTGCAGCAGCATCTCGCCGTTGAGACCTGCCGTCTCCAGGAGCATCTTTGTCGCGACGACAACACGGGTAGCGGTCACGCTTGTTATGGCGTCGGCCTCGAGAGCCTGCCCGACAAAGTTGAATATTTTGGCGGCCTGTGACATGACCGCAGGGTGGCGCCTAGTTTCTCATGTTAGCTCTATCCTTTGTTCACCGACATCCAAGAAAGCCAAGGCGGGAAGGGACATACTTCTGAATAAGCTCGGTCAGGTACGCATAAGCATACGGGGCAGCCTCCTCGTCATTTACGACCGGCAGCGTATCGATCCACTGTGTGATGACCTGGTCGATTTGTGGAATGGCGGAGGCATTGTAGTGCATGATCTTTGCGACAGCGGCGCACGCGTTCTCGGTTGCATATACATTCTCCTCGCTGCGCGCATCCGGGACCCGCACGGCGCCAAAGAGCAGCTCAAGAGCCGTAGCGCAGAAGTTTGCCCAGGCCGCACCGCCGCGGTGAGCAGCTACACCGATTCCGTAAGCGGCCGCCTGTCGGATGGCCGGCGACGCATCCCCGCATCCCTGCAGCAGTGGCTGCGAGATGTAGTTGGCGTATCGCTGGCTTTCGGGGCCGCAGTACTCCAAGACATCGTCCATGATACACAAGCCCCACTGTCTTTGGGTGGGGTCGTCTGACTTGAGAAATCCGTCATATGTGCCAATGAGGCTCTCCCAGGCAGGGAGGAAGCTGGCGCCATGGTACCTGAACACACAGTGGAACGCCTTGTTCATGTCGGAGAGGAGGGTTTGGTCGTCCTCGATGGCCATCATCAAGTCTTCCTGGTCGTCTTCGACATCCTCGGCGGCCACATCCGCATTGTCCTCGGCGCGCTGGGCGACGCGCTCCTTGTAGTCCTCGAGCGTAGAGTGGACAGAGGCAATGAACTTGTTCATGTGATCGTCTGTTAGACACCTTCGGCCCATGACCTCGACGGATTCGTAGAAGCACTGGTACATTTCTGCGAGTGTATCAATGGCAGGCTCGGCGGTGAGGACCTCGAGCAACTTCCCGACTGTGCCGTTCCATAGCCCATTCAGCTCATTGGACTCGCCACCATACTGCTTCTTGTAGGAGCTGAGAAGCTGCGGAACAAGCTTGGCTGAGACAAACCGTACAGGGTCGTGGAAGAAGAAAGAAAGGCCGGGAATGGCGATGTTCTCCATGATCTCAGCCACATACGGAGCGAATTCTCCCTCGAGCACCTGAGCATAGACTACCAGAAGCTCGATGGCCATATTCTTGTCGTCCATGGCGCTGGTCCGGATTCCGATGGTCCTGCCCCTGAGGGGGACCAGCTCCCAGCCTTCCTCTTGCTGGAACTGTTCGATTTGTTCATCGTCGTCCAAGAGTTGGATGTCGGCCTTGGCGCTGGCGAGTTCAAGAAGGGGCGGCATAACGCTGGGTAGGAACGGGAGGAAATCATGGCCCAAAACCCGGCACATGCGTCCCCAGCAGTGCATCAAATACTGAGCCTGGGGATCATCCGGATCGGTAATGCCCCGCTGAATGTTGCCCAGTAGCTGGACCAGCACCATGCCATCTTGACCGAGACGTTCCTTCCCAACTGCGAGTGCAATGAGAGTTGCGCACTCCATAGCCTTTGCACGCAGAAGTCGGAAATCCTTCTCGTTTTCGCGCTGGAGTACATTGACAAGCAGGGGCATCAGAGTGTCGTAGTACTTGGCAAATGCCTGTTCTGCGGCGTCAGCGATCGTGGCGATGGTCGACAGAGCCTGTTCCTGCACATAGCGCTTCTCGTTCTGAAGAAGCTGGAACAGCTGTGACAGCAAGTCGTCGAGATAGGGCTCGAGGACGGTTTTGGGAGCCTCCTCGCAAAAGTTTACCAATGCGGCGGCAGCGTGAGACTTGACTCGCGCCTCGGGAGAATCCTTCAGGACGGGAATGATGGACGAGAGCACGATGTCAAAGTAGTCCTTTTGCATCGTAGGCGCAAAGTCGGTGCTCATTTGTCCGAGCGCGTTGCACCCAGCCCAGCGGACTCGAGGATGGGGGTCCTTCAAAGCTGGAATCACGAGTTCAAGGACCTGCGATAACTCGCCGATCATCTGTTCGCGGCAGCCCTCAGAGATGGCGGATATCGCCATGAGAGCGGCATGGCGATCTCTCCAAGCGGGAGACTGCATCATGCGAGTAAGCCAACCGAAGGTTGGCCCCAGAATAACAGCGCCACCAAGTTTGTTTGCAAGCCGATCCATGCATTGCTCACCGGCGACATGGTTCAGGTCGCTCTCTTCCTGGTCCAGCTGTGGTTTGTTAGCATTTCCTCGTTGGGATCTCCAAAACTGTCATAACATACGTCGTCAGATGCTAGCCATTCGGCCGCGTCGTCATCATCCTCACCCAAGTCCGTCATAAGGCTGAGACATTGTGTGATCATATCGGTAGTGTAGGAGCTGTCTTTCTTGCACATGGAAGCAGCGTAATCCGCAAACGTAGCCATGAGCTCGAGGGCATTTTGCCGGCAAAGATCATTGAGCTCCTTGTCTTGAATGACGGAAACGCAGAACTGGACCAAGACATGGAAGATGGGCTTGAACATCTTGGGAGCACCCTCGGCAAGCTCGATGAGAGCAACAAGGGCTTTGCTGAGATCTTCAGAGTCCTGTGATTCCTTGATGGGGGGAAGAATGTTCAAGACTTCGGGAAGAAGGCCGTAGTATTTGGCCTGGTTTTTCTTGGTCAAGCTGCGGAAGAAAGCCGCGAATGCCTCCATAGCAGCGAGCCGGACCTATTGAAATTTGTTAGTGCCATGGCATTCAGACGAGCTAGAAGATCCCGTACCGCGACTGTGTCGTCTTTGAAAGCCCGAGCGAACGCTGCCGCGACGGTTTCCTCGTGATTCTTCTCAATAATGCCGGGAGTTGTTGTGAAGACGCGGAAGGCCGTCTCTCGTTTGCCAGGGTCGGCGGCCTGGCTAAGAGAAAAGAGTATTTGGAGGAGCTCTGGCCAAGAATCGTCTATGAAGGCGTCAGTATCAGCCCAGGCCCGAATTCTGGGGGCATATTGGTGACGAACTATTGTCGGCATACTGCCTTCCCACCTCAGCCACGGCATCGCTAATCTTGTTCCGGGCAGCCCGGTCAGTCTCGGCAACCAGGGTTTCCAACAGCTTCTCGCGGATGGTCAAGGCCTGCTCGGTGGTCAGGGAGATGAACATGTCGGTGTTCTCGGATGCGGGTGTCTTCCGTGTCTTCGAGGCTATCCGGCGGAAGATGACGGCGGCAAAGGAGCGTATCTGGGCAGGTCATAGATTGTTAGCCATGGCTCGATGGCGACCCGGAGCATACTAGACTGCTGTCATCGAGACGTACAGAAACATCATTGGTGGAAATGGCGATCTGCTCGACCAGGCCCATCAAGAGAAGCTCAGGCCTTGTGCTGGTCCAGTTGACCTGCAAGTGGTCCTCGGCCTGGGACCGGACGCTGTTATCGGGTGACTGAAGAGCCTGCAGCAGCTGGCCCAGCTCGGCATTGATCTCGGCCGGAAGAATCGACATGTTGAAGAAGCCGGAACAGCGAGTAGCGGCGGGACGGTACGGATGGGTGCGAAGGAGTGGTTGAGTTGCAGCAGACGAGTCGCACCAGCGCCAGCTCCCGACTTTTGGGGTTCGGAGTGTCAGAGCTGCAGACGTGGTCAATGATTAAAGCTCGGGGAGGCCGCGAGACCAGCGACCCAAGGCTCGCAAGGTGTACTCGGAGGGCGGAGGACAGTGGAGGGAAGCAGGGGCACGAACTGGAGGCAGCGCAGTAACGTGCTGGACGCGTGGAGACCACCGATCGCAGGTTCGAAAAAACTGCTGAGGCAGGGCGTCGTTACGACTGGGAATAATAAAATCGCGACAAGGAACGCGTTAGAGCTTGAATGGCACGAAAGTGCCCGTTGAGCGGCGTGTTGATGGCAGAGAGCGAGCAGAAGGGAGGGGGATCAACTTGGAGGTGATCGAAAATGGAGGGCCAATATTTTTTTGATTGGGTCTGGGGGCAGGTCGAGTGGAGGGGCAGAAACGACCCGGGCTGGGGTGCTTTTCTGCCCACAGAGTCCGCTGAGTTGTCCGTCCACTGACCTGAAAAGGAAGTGTGGTCGGTCGTTCAATTGGGTGGTAAAGAAAATGTTTGCCTCCGTGCAAGGAGGAAGAGGTCCAAGGGACGACTAAATACAGCAGGAGTTGGCCCCACAAAAGTAGGCACCTGCCCAGTTGACTGACGTTCCTGCTCTCACCTAGACCTGAACTGACCCGACCGCCCCCCGACGAGGTTTTCTTTTAGGCCAGGTAAGGTTGGTACCCTAATACCGAGGTAGGTAGCCTAACCCAGGTCGATTCTAGGCACCTCTCTTGGTTGGCTTACTGGACTCATCGCTAGGACCCAGGCAGTCACGCTCCAGGTCGGGATGGAAGTTCAAATCAACTTGCATGAATTGTGGGTGGATCCCATTGGCAGTGTAATTGAAGTTCTCTTGCAGTTTGAGCTCAAAGGATAGCTATCAACTAAGCGTATTTTAGGGGAATACTGCTCCATATACAACACATGAAAAGGACTGTAAGAGAGCGTGGAAGCTTGAAGGTCTACCTAAAAACCAAGGGATCTCATTTACATGCAGCCACACTACACCAGTCCCACTTTTGAAGTGATTCCGACCTCTTGAAGGTAAGGCATATATGTACCCCAATGCGGACGCATGGTTCGCAGGTCATATACCTTTCTAGGTACCAGGTAGGTAGGTAGGTAGGTAGGTAGGTAGGTACGTCTGTAGGGGGACCTTGTGTTCTCATGCCTGGGCTCTGTTCGGGCAGCAACCGTGAAAACCTATTGCACGATAGCACGTCGTGAGGTGAGTCGGATGCGTTACCGAGAAGGGAGGGAGGGTATGGAGCTGGTTTCATCGACATATTGACAAGAACCCCCAGGCTCTCCCCATGCATCAAGGCTGTTGCGTGCACATACAACACCTCGGTCGCAGGGCGGCCATCGACGATGTAATTTAGCCCAGAAACTCACACACCTCACAAGCTTGAATCGCGCATAGGGTGGTGGTGATCGCGAGCAACGATGGAGCGGGGGAGGGGGGATGGAGGCACTTAGGTTGCGGGCGGATACCAACCTGACCTGGTGAACCGAGAGACCGAAGCCCGGCCATAGGGGACCTGTGTATGCACTACTCCCTGTTCCTCAGTCAGAGACCAGAATTCGTTGGCGCCATGCTTGCCTCTCAATGGCACAGAATCTGGTAAGACCTCAAAAGCCAGACGGTGTGCGGACATGGAATGAATGAATAAATGAGGTGGCTCGGTGGGCAGCTGCAAACATTGATGGCGCTACCCATCCAACCTGGAACCGTGACCTCCTGACACGAACGCTCGGTGCCATGGAGGGCTCTTATCCGATAACAGTGGAGGGTCATTGCACTATGCTCTCTGTACGGGGGTGTAGCATAAAAGCATAAGGCGGGGTCACGGAATATCGCGCCTGCCGTCGGGCGGTGGCGGTGGGTGGGGCAAGGGAACAGCTAACTGAGCTGCGCTCCTCCCCAGGCATGGCGTGACGACCCAGATACCCAGGGTTAGCAACTGCCCGCCCGGCACAGTTCCAATGGATGGTACAATTTCATCATGACAGCCCGGTGGCCATCCCATGCAGTCGTGTGTGTATATAGCAGTTCACATGCAGACGGCTGACCTCGAATAAACTTCCATGAGCTTTCCACCTATACCACGCAATTCTTCTCGCAGGCAAAACAAACAAACCAAGGTACACTGGCATTCTTGATCAATTGCTCGTGCAGGAACAGAGACACATAACCCCGCATCACAAGTATCGTCATAGGCGCACTGCCTCCTTGGTACCTACCTCACCCACATCCCTACTACGTACCTGGGTAGCTACCTGAGGTCTCCCCCCGCCCCGAGCAACACTTCCATCTCTGAGACGACGTCGCTCTTTTCCATCTTCGAGCATCTCGATCGACGCCAACCTCAGGTCCGGTCCCGCCCTGGGCGTCAGTAACAATAATACCACTCGGAACGAAGCCGACACAGCGTAGGTAGCTCGCTCCCGCCCGCTTGTCCAGCTTCCTCTGGTTGCTGTACCCCATCGACCTCGACCAAGCAGCTAGAACAACAAGAACAACAGAGTCGGCAACTACCCGCCGCAACCGAAACCAACGCCGCGCGATGGATCTTCAAGATGCCCCAGCAAAAGCCACGCCGGGCTCCAGCGCATCCCCGGATGCCCCCGCGCTCTCGTCGCCTCCAGAACGAAGCAATTCCCAGACTGGAGTCCCCAAAACCACCCACATCGCCCCGCATCGCCAGAGCTTCGCAGAGAACCAGAGATACCCCCCGCCCTCGCCTCGCGGACAGAGACACCCCTCGTTCACCCAGCAAGCAATCCAGGACCTGATGAACAACCCACCTTCCAATAGAAGACATCCCAATCCCCTCTGGGTCGGGAGGGACTGGCGGGACATTGCGCTGGGAGAGCTGACGCTGCCCGAGGAGGTCAGATGGGCAGAGCTGGACACTAGCGTCGAGGAGGCAACCATGGTACGACTGCGTCTCCAGAGCAAGCCCCCCTGTACATTAGGCAATGGCGAGAGGCTGACATGCAGCTCCTGTGGCTCCAGGCCCTCATCAAGAACAGCTCAAGCAACGTCGTGCTTGTCCGTGAGACGGCCGAGTCCAAGACGGCGGTTTCCACCTTTGATCACAACGACCTGAACGCCTATCTGTTGGTCGTCGTTGGTCTCGCAAAGCCCGACGAAGAGAACGTGAAACTGTACGACGAAGTCTCCAGAAAGGCCCAGGCACAGACGCCCATCTCGCTGCGCGAGATCCAGTCGCTCTGTCGCAAGGAGCAGTTGGTAACACTGCCGGCAGACTCGACTCTTGATGGTGCCATTGAAGCCTTTGGCGGCGGCATCCATCGCATTCTAGTCACGAACCAGAACCAGGAGGTGGTCGGCATCCTCAGTCAACTCCGCATCCTCGAGTTCTTCTGGAACGAGGCAGTCAACTTCCCAGTCATTGACCGACTCTATGAGCTTAGGCTACGCGACCTGCAAATCGGAACAACACAGATCATCGCGATCAAGTGAGTTTCCCGGCTCTTTTTCCATTCCCCAACGCGTTCCCCATCAACGGAACAGCCTGCTAACACTGCACCCCAGCGCCGACGCCCCTCTAGCTGATGCCCTCCTCCTCATGAACAACGAAGGCCTGACTTCAGTGGCAGTCGTCGACAACGGCCTCAATGTTGTGGGCAACATCTCCACCGCCGACGTCCGTCACCTGACCAGCGCCGCCAGCCTTCCCCTCCTCAAATCCTCCTGCATGCACTTCATCAGCGTAATCCTGTCCGAGCGCGGCGTCGAGCACGGTCGCGATTCCTTCCCCGTCTTCTACGTCAACCCCTATTCCACCCTCGCCCACACCGTCGCGAAGCTAGTCGCAACTCACTCCCATCGCATGTGGGTGGCCGAGTCAGCCTCTCCTTCGCCCAGTGCCCCGGCAACGCCCCTCCTCCAACCCAGAGATCCTGTCGTCACGCCCGCTGCACCTGCAGTTGTGTCGCTCGGGTCCGGCCTAGCCGGTGCTAGCAGCCCTCCTCCCCAGGGACCCACCATCATCATCCCCGCCGCGTCAGGGACCACATCGATCCCGCAGTCTCCTAGTTCTAGCCAGGGCTTCTCCTCCGTGCCGTCCTCGGCCCTTCCTGGCTCAGGCTTGTCTGGCCGTCTGACGGGTGTGGTTTCGCTGACGGATATTCTGAACCTCTTCGCCCGTTCGAGTGGTCTGCGCCCGTCGGATCCATCGGAGCAGCGCGCGAGACGGAGGCGTAGCTCGAGTTCCTCGGTTAGGCCGAGTCTGGATAACGGACGGCCGAATGTAGATTTCAGGAGATAAGGTGCAAGTGAGTGGAACACAGCAGCAAAAACGCGGGGAAGAACCCGCCCTAGGGCTTGTAGCTGGAGTCGAATATCTGATATGCTGGTATTTTTTTCACCAAGTTGTGTCGCGCTTGGGAATGAGAAGCATGGCACGGTTATCCTCCACTATGGTTTGTAAATCTTTGCTTTTCTCTCGTCTGCTCGTCTGGGGGCTGTAGTAGATGATCTGGCTACTAGGCTGTTTCCTTCTGCGTCTTAAGGTATGCATATGGATGCACGTAGAGGTGGAACGGGATACTGGGTACCTTATGGGTTCGTCATGGCGGTGGATGGGGTTGATGATAGTCGGATGCCTTGCCCTTTGCGATACAGAAATTACTCTTGGGCTTTTGGACCTTATGGTATCCATGTGAAGCAATTTTTTATTTTTTTTACGTTGCGTTGGGGGGGAGTTTGTTTGAATGTGTAGCCAGATTCCAAGACGGTTAATCTGAGCAGGATGCATAGCCCGCTAGGAGACAGGCCCGGAAGTGGGAGACGCACAGACAGGCAGAAAAAGGGCCTCTATCGTTTAGATGGACACAAAACACAGCGGAATTATTACCATTTTCCACGTTTACAAGAAGAAAGAAAATAAGATGTGTCAGACCGAACTAGCATTTTTCCATGGTTTTGCTCGTTGGTTCAGCCTCGAGAGGCAGGGCGACAGATGAATAGGTAGCAAAGCAAGTAAACAAAACAAACAACGAACCCCTTGCCAGCCACGCTACCTGGTCGTTCTAGACATTATGACAAGTACGGGACAACGTGGTAAACACTGCCGATGATATTTCTTTCTTCCACAAGTCACCAATAGCGACAGACAGACAGATAGATAGACACAAGTACCCGAGTACACATAACCACATCAACCAGTGCGGTTTGCAATCCGTCCCATGCTCAACAACGCATCATGAAGAAACCCAGCCCGTTTCATAACCCAGTCCGCTATATCGGCGCGTTTTCCTCTCGTCATCACGATCCCCACCACGCGTCCAACCATCCAAGAAACGAGCTGGAGCAGCGATAACATCCAGAGATCCTCGAGACTTTTTTTCGTTTCTGCAAGGAAAATAATTCATTTTCTTTCATCACACTGGGCAGATTTCCAACCATGTTCGCAATCATACAACCCAAGCACATGAAACCGTGGACAAGATGAAAAAGAATATTTACAACAACGACGGCAGCAACAGCAACATCAACATCAACACTACTGCTACTACTACTAGTAATACTCCCCAGTCCCAGTCCCAATCCCAATCTCAGGATTACATCACGAACAGGAGGTTCGTATCTACAAGAAACGCTGTCAGCAGCAGTTCAGCGGATCGTAAAAAGCACTAATTTGAGAGAGAGAGAGAGTCCCTAATCCGGACAGGCTTTGAACGAAGTGATAAGATAGGCCGGAGGAGCCTCACCAAGCGGATGACTACAAGAGAGCTGTGGTTTCTGGGTATAACGCGTCTGCAGCTCGTCGCGGATGCTGTTGAGCAGCTGCACGTAGCTCTGCTGGGGATTTTTCTTGAGGGCTGTGATAAAGGCCCACGACATGGCGCCGGTGGCCTGCGAGGCAATGGTTGCGTCGGCACTAGATGGTTGAGATATGGTTAGCTGGCTGGCTGGCCGAGTCTTCGGGGGGTGATTGGGATGTCGAGCAGGCGCTCCAACGTGACTCGTCGCCCTAGATACAAGATCACAGCCATTGTGCTGGCTGGACCCTGATCTAGGGCGTGAAGCAAAAGGGTATTATCTGAATACAATCACTTTTCTGGATGCCCCCGTATGCATGCACCCTTCGTGATCTTGAAATGCCAGAACGTCCCCATCCACTTGGCTCGCCGGCCGTATCATTATCATGAGCGTCGCCGCATATGTTCTACTCCCCGGCGGCGGCTGAACAACAAAGTCCGTCGAAAAATGAGAGAAATTCATGAATCATGGGTACGAAAGATAGAAGAAAGAGGGGTAGGGATATACGAACGAAGTCTGATCATCCTTGCTTCCGGAAAGCATAACAACGTCGGCAGGCGAGGTTTTAGTGGCCACGGATCGGGCATGTGCGTCGTCTGCGCCTGTGGCCTTTTTGAAAAAGCCCATGAGGTTGCTTGCCACGCCACCCAGGTCTCCCTGGCTGTACGCAGATATGACGCTGAGAAGACCCTGGCCGGCCTCCTTGGCCAGATTGGGCTCCTTGAGGATGCCTTGGGTCGAGTAGATGTAGGGAAGGTCGAGAGCGGTCCCGGAATGGCACGAATCGAAGATTGCTGTCAGGCGTACCCCGCTCTGTAACGGCCTCACCATGATTCTGTGCATCTCGTCGTCGGTAATGTGGCCGACTTGCCTGAAGTCAACGGGGTAGATGACCTCGTCGAATCCATCCTCCTCGTCCCCGTCAAGATCTTTGGTTTGGCCGCCGTGGCCTGCGAGAAATCGGATTAGTGACACGCCCAGTGCAAAGCGAGAAATCGAGGGACGCACCGGAGTAATGGAAGAAGAGCGAATCGTCGGGGCGGGCGTCCTTGACAAGCCAATGCATGGCCCGCAGGATGTTCTGTTTCGTAGGCTGGCTCATGGGGTTCTGCTGGTCGTCGGTGAGAATGACCATGTCCTCGCGCTTGTAGCCAAAGTTCTCAACCAGGTACCCCGACATGTTCCTGACATCATTGATGCATCCCCTGAGCTGGCCCCGCTGGCCAAAGTAGTTTATCCCAATAAGCAAAGCTTTCCGGCGGCCGGTACACTGGGAGTATTGAAAGGCGTATCCTTGAGGCGCCCCATACCCAAAATGTTGCGGTGCATGTGGTGGCGGAGGAGGAGCTTGGTGGTTCCCATGAACGTAGGAGTTTGAATTCACCGATGGCATGCCTGTTCTACTCAGCGTGCCGCTCGCTGTTTCGGGGCACCGACAAACTCACCAGGTCTGGCGTATTGGGCGGCCGGAGGCTGGCCGTATGTGTGGGGTGCGGGTTGGGCTGGAGGCGGCTAGAAGACGTTGAGCTTCGAGCTCGTACTTGGGGAGGTAGGAGAGCCACAGACCTGTTGGTAGCCATAGTGTGGTTGCGCGGGAGCCTGGTATCCATAGCCAGGCGACGGAGCCGGAGGGGGTTGTTGATAGGTGTTATAATTTTGGGCTCTGAGACATGGTCAGATATTGAACACACGTCGTTCGTTTGTTGCTCGGTAATGGGCTGGGTAGTCATACGGATAGAAGCCACCGTACTGCTGTTGAGGCTGATGAGGCTGGGGGGTTCCGTAACCCCCAGCGTTGTAGCCGGAATTGGGATATCCAGACATTATCTATACGTGTCCTAGATAGATAGAAGCCGGAGAGGGAAAGCAAGACGATGGCGACACAGTCAAGGAAACCCAAGTGTCTGGTTCGACGAGGGGCCGAAAGGGGCCTCTCTCGAGGATGAGAGGACACGGCTTCGTAGGAAGTAAGATGTCGTGAAGGGTTCGTGGAAGATCCGGGACGTGCTTGGAGGTTTATAAGCCGGCGGAGCTGGAGTGGCCGACGGATATCGAGACGTGAATATGCACGAGGGAGTGGCGGCGGAGGGCGCAGGGCGGACGAGGAAGCGCGGGCTGGTTTGTGTTTGCGTGATGGACCTGTGGCAAGCCGAGGTGGAGATACGGGTTAGTACATGAGCTCCTCAGCCAAAAACGGAAGACGATGCCAGGTTGGGTAGAAGAGGGCGGCAGGCGGGAGCGAGCGAGACACCGCGAGGCGAGGCGAGGCAAGGCGAGGGATATGGATTTGGAAGTACCGGAAAGGTACCGAGGAGGCGATCTGGAGCGTCAGAGGCGAGTATCAAGGCCAGAAGCAGCTTCGCTCGCCTGCAGTGCAGGACAGCGACAGGAGGAGGGAGGCTTGGCGGGGGTCGGAAGGTCAGGGGTGGTTTCCGGCCGGTCAAGTCGCGGCGCTGGAGGTCGGGACGCGTTCGCAGCGCAGGGAGGGGATGCTTTGGGCAATTTTCTTGGAATCACTCCTCAATTCTTGGCGGTCCAGTTCAGTTCGGTTCGGTCGGTGCTGGTGGTTGTGTGGGAAGTGAGACTGTGAGTGGATGGTGCGGGCCTGGTGGGAGGGAATGGAGCTCTTCCAATGCGGAGAGCGGGACAAACCAGCTGGGCATGGACCAGGGGTAGGAGGTCGAGAGGGTTAGTGGCAGGGAATAGTGGACTGAGGAAGTGGGGTTCCGAGCTGGCACTCTGAGATGGGGCTTCTGAGATGCGGGCTCCGCTGGCCGTGATTGGACGCAGGGAGCCAGAGGAAACGTGATCTACGTGCCAAGCAACGTGGACCCTGCACATGGAATTCTAACATCCATTCGACCACGCAATGCAGAAGTTTATGTTTCCTGTACGTGTACAAGCACACTAAGGTGTTTCTTTTCCACGCGGTCTGCGCAAGTGCAGACGAGACTTGCAACGGCGGCTCGATCATATGGTTGCCGGTACTTTACTTCCTGCCATGCACCTACAGTCTCTTCTTGTCCCTCGAGCGCTCAGCGGGACTGATCCACCAACCGAACGACCAACACAAGACCCACCTTTTCTTTTTCTATTTCCCATTATCAATTTCGTCGGTCAAGCTAATACATTCCTTACCTGGTACGTGTACTTGACAACAAAACCGCCAGACTTATCCAACGCGCCGCCATGTCCACCGAGGTACTTCCGTAACCCGTAAACCGTCCACTCAGCCGCCCAGCTGCCCACTGCTCAATCCAATACCCATGTCGCCCATCAAATCCCCCATCCACCATCCCAGCTATCGGGAAATGCGCAGATCTGGCGCTTGCAACATCAACAGATCTTCGGAGCTTAAACCCAAGACGAGAGCCCGCCCCGGCCTATTAGGGCTGAGCCATTGAGGCTGCAATCTCCCCTGCCCGTCTCTCGTTGTCGCTGCCCACAGCTCACGGCCGCGAACGAAGCCTCGGCGAACTCTCCACGTGAAACCCGCGGCCCAGCCTTGGCCCATTCACAGTTGCTGCAGCAGGCGCCTACGATCACGAAAGATTTGCCGGCGGGCGCATAAGAATTCAACGACGACCTTCGACGTTGCCTTGCTTGTGTGGGTGTATTCTTTTGTTGGTTGATTTCCTCCTCCCTGTCCTCTCTCTCTATCCCATCCTCTGCCTCTGGGGAAATCCCATACCTACCAGGTAAGGTTCCTAACATACCGACTCCGTCCACGTCGCACGGGTTGTAAGTCGGGAGTCGACAATCTGTCAGACTCCAGCAGCTCGCTCACTCGGCAGTCTTCTTATTCGAGGGTCAAGTATCCCCATGCTCCAACATATGCATCGATCCCAAAAAAGTAAAGCTCCGGACGTGAGCGATAGAGCCCAATTGGCCAGGAGCTTGGAATCCGGCTGTGGCGCTGCTGAACTGGACGACTGACCATCCAGAACCGCCGCAGCAGGCAGGGGCATCGAGCCATCGACATTCTCGAACCGCATCGAGACGTCAACTCGTCAACCTCCTAGATAGCGCGTCCATCATATCGCGAGTTTGGAGAAAAAAGCGTCGCCAAGTTCGCGCTTCTGGACCGTACGTTTCCTATCCCTTTTCTAGCATCGGACCCTCTCTCGGGCCATCGAGCTCTGCACAATTGTAATACATGCAACACGGATACTGCGCCGGCCGGGTCAACCGCACATAATTACCAAACAGTTATGCTTCCTTCATGCACGTCAATCGGACCGCGCGTGCCAGCTCGAGCTAGGCTTGAAGAGCTCGAAACAATACGTGTACTGTGTACTTGAACCCGCACCGCTTTCCTCCAACTGTTTAGGCTGTGTGCAATTCACCTCCACCAATTAGAACTCGAGCACGAGCAGCAACCTGAAGCTCCATGGCTAGGTGGCTTTTTATTCTCAGCAGCAGCAGAGCCATCTTTTGAAAGCTCCTCTACACGTGTAGGTTATCCCCAGAAGTCTGTCTCACTCTCAAACACATTCCCCTGGGACTACTTCGGAGCTTGAACAAAACAAGCTCGACTCTCACTGCCTTTTCCAACGGTTCAACGGCAACAACAAATCAAGGCGGCCTTGCCGAAACATAGCCGCAGATCCTAGCGCAAAAGCATACCCAGCCCTACGGGTCTGTATCAGAACACGACTCCACGAGTCACACGCTGCGAAGCAAGCCTCAACTGCAAGGCCAACGCCCCCCATGTCTTGCTTTCCATCGTCTCCGCCACGTCCTCGAACTGACTGGGCTATGCTGTGCAGACGGACCGACCACAACCTCCCCTTCATGTCGTTTCCTTGTCCTACCCCGCGTTTCTCTGTATTCCCACGCGGGCCAAGAACCGGAGGGTCAGCCAATGGTTTTACTTCGGGCCTCAGCTGGGCTGGTGTCCAGCACGCTCCCTTTGCTCGCCTCGTCCGAGTTCCAGGCGACAAGTGTCGAAAGCATCACACCCTGCCTCCGTGCCTACCTAGCTCTCTGCTTGGACCACCGGGAGGCCTGAGAGTACTCCCTCCCGAGCCGAGCCGAGCCAAAGATCGACTGCGGAGGCATGGGGATACCAGATCCTCGGGACTCCCGCACGGTAGGGGCGCATCAGCTGTGTGTGTGTGTGTGTGTGTGTGTGTTTCCAGTGCCATCCTTGTTCCACTGCTATATCCGAGGTGGCACAGTGTGGCACTCACATAGAAGATGACCACCAAGCGGTGGCTATTATGACTTCATCTCTACCAGCTACGGAAAAGTCATGTCGCTATCCTGGGGTGGTATACATACGGCATACACTGGCCCATATACCCTGCCTATGCACGTCATATTCTCAACACACACACACACACATATACCAAGCTTCCTCTCTCTTTGGTCCGGGGCGGTGCGGGGCCAGAGATACCAGGCTGCAGAGGGCCAACTGCGGCTGCTTCTGCATGGCACTTTGGCCTGCTTTACCGAGTCTTGTTTAGGTTCTCTTGCTGCTGCTTCTTTGCCTCAGCCCTACCACGATCGACCTTATCTGACTAACGCATAGCTTGGGATGTGGCTTAACTTTAACAAGCTGGTCTATGGGAGAGGTTCGACCAAGCTTTGAGGGCGGCACCCGCTCTCAAGCCAAGTGATGTGAACTTGTAGACCCGTCTGCCAAGTCTGTGGAGGTGGGGGACGTCGCGCGAGCAAGGGAACAACAGAAGTGAGTGGGGCATAAGAATGGTCGGCTCTACATGGAAGACCTGACGTATTCTGAAGGACCGCCGGGATATCAATCACCTTTCCATACAGTCTGTCTGTCTGTCTGTCTGTCTGTCTGTCCGATAACGTAACGTATACATACGTATGTTTACGTTATGTTTTTGTCAATCCTAGAGTAGAAAATGAATCAAGTAGATACCCGCCGGAGTCTTGCTGCACGATCGCGACTTAATGATCTTACACATTTGAGATGAACCCCTCTCTCTATGTCCAGGGTAGGTGTCCATGGATTGCCTTCCATTGAGAATAGCTGGTTTTCCCAACATGATCAGCTTCAGACTTGACCATCTCACTGTTGTGACGGTTTGAGGTCCAATTTCAGCTACTCAAGACTATCTGTCCGTCTGTCTGTCTGTTACAAATTTCTCAATGTTAGGCGAGAATATATCCTATAAAACTGTCTGGTGTTCAAAGATAGATATCACCACAAAGGTTTCAAGTCCAAGTCCAACGAACAACGTGAATTACGAAAGCCTAGCTCACATTTCACCCGTCAACAAGACGATTATGTTATTGCTCACTGAAGGGCCGAAAGCGGTGCATGTATGCCTTTTCGACTTGTACTCTTACAATCACATACAACAGACACACGCAACTGCGAGGACACAGGCTCTCATGACGTGACCGCCCAGCCGATTACATATCTACCGCGCTGTCTATGTATATTCCGAATGTATGATGCGTATGCAAATATGTCCTTGCATGCTAGTTATGCCCTGCCCTGTAGTTCTGCTCAGGTTGTCGTCCTCTCCGTTTTCCTTGTCTTTATCCATCTTCCTCAATCGCGCCCTCGGATACTTATGTAATGATCATGGGGTAGTGGTATAAGGCAGCAGTAGTCGAACCAGCGAACCAGTCGTCACAAGCATGCAACCGGCATCGTCCATCACATCCACCATCGCATTCTGGACAACACCTGAGAGCGCCGACGCAGATTCCGATCATGTGCCAGCCATCTCGACGTCCCCTCGGACCGCCCTAGTCTTCCCCTCCTGTCCAACGTCATCATTCTTCTCCTCCTCCCTCATTAGCCAAGCCATCATAGCCCACAGCGTCTCCATAGCCTTCACTCGCTCCTCAACCTTGAAGAAGTCAAACCACGGACTCCTCCTGACCTCCAGCATGCCCCAGCTCTTCGTCCCTCCGGCACCAACAATCCCATCCTCCTTACCCGCCAGCACGGCCAGCAACCGATCTGGTACCCTCACCCTCACCACGCTAATATGATGAAATAGGGCGCTGATGACAAACACGTCGTCATAGTCCGCGCCTTTCTTCCTGCCCAGGGCAAGATATTTTGTCTTCTTATCCCACACGGCAGCAGGTGGTCTGACCATCCGATAGCTGTCATACATGGGCAGGTTGCCCGACTTCTTCAGTCGCTTGGTAGTCTTGCTCCCGTTATTCCCGCCGGAGCCAGAGCTAGAAAACGGACCATACGAGCCTGGCGCAGGCCTTGACGATCCAGGTCTCCTCGCGAGAGCCACTTCTATTGCCGCGGACGCCACAGGCCGCTGGCCTTCCACCGGGCTCACTGTTGTTGGGCTTCGAATAGCATCCAGGTCCGGGTTCGGGTTTGGGTTCGGCGGCGGGGGCTCGTCTTTGTCGCCGATGGTCTGATCCGCACCAGACTGCATCTCCACCTCGCGGCCAATGGGCCCGCCAGAGCCCCCGCCCCAGCGAGGTTTCGTAGTCCACCAGGCGCCCTCGCCAATGCGTTTCTCAGCACCACCCTCGCGGGCGCGGTGCTGGGCTGTGATGAGGGCGGCGACAACCTCACGAGCAAGGTCGAGTGTGGAGTCTCTATCAGCGGTGCTTGGGGTCGTGGGGGTCGGGGGTTGGGAGGAGCTGTTGGCGGCTGATGCCGAGTTCGGTGCTGCCGGCGCGCGGCGAAGAGGCGGGAACGAGGTCGTATGCCGGGCGCTTACGGCCGCAATAGGACCCTCGACGATGCCGGCACGCGCGGACTCGCGGGTTATTGGAGTGCGAAAGACGAAGGTGCAGCCTGACGAGAAGTATGAGCTGCGAGGGGACGGGGAGCCCGAAGTCAGGAAGAGGCGCGGCTCCACGCGAGGGGCCGAGACGTTGCAGCCAAAGTCATAGGCAACAAGCTTCACGAAGGCTGTGAGCATGTTCTGGCGGTACTCGGTTGGCATTTGATGGCCGGTGCCGGTGCGGTAGAAGATGACCGGATCCGGGTCATCGGGGTTGTCCTTGGGCTTCTTGGCGTTCTCGGGGGTGGATTGGGTTTCTGCGCCATCGTTGACAGTGGTGGTGGTGGTGGTAGTGGTGCTCTCACTTGGCTTTAACTTGGGCGCCGGGGGTTTCGAGGTGTCGTCCCAGTAGGTTGAGAATAGCTCCAGATAGCGGAAGAACTCAAAGGAGTTCCCTAGCCGTGCCTGGGGTTGACCTTTGGGGGCAGGGATCCGGCGAACAGCGCGGTAGGCGGACTCATTGGGGATGGAGAACTCGCGTTGGCGCTCCAGGTAAGTCTGGCAGCCGGGGGACAGGTTGCCGTTGTTGAGTCGCTTCCGGGTGCTCTCGTTGGTTGCATGAGCGTCGTCCGGTGATAGGGCTCGCCAGGAGGCGAAGTCTGGGATGAAAGTCGGGTCCGGAATCAAGGCCTCTAGGGGACAGTCATTGGTCACATGGGTTCCCAGCGCCTCGAGGTGTGAGACTGTGACCTCAGTCGGCCGGACGATACTCTGCAGGACGGCGATGATGGGTTTCGACGGCTGGTCAGGGTCACGGCCATGTTCACGGCCGCGGTCCTGCGGGTGATCCTGAGGGTAGCACCGGGGGAAGTTGACGGGCGTGGGCGGCGGAACATCCTTGGGTGCTACCGGCCTGGCGGATGCACCAGAAACTATGAGATGCTGTCATTATGGTGATGGCATTTGGCAGACAAATAAATACACGCTAGGCGGGACCAAGGTGAGGCGAGGGCGATCACACACAAAGAAGGCCGGGCCAGCAGCAGACCCGGGCGTTGAGGGTCCCCATGGAACGAAGAGGCATTGAGGTTCTCATCAGCACTTGCGGTTGTTTGGGTAGAGGGGAATGGGATTGAGAGCAAAGCGGGGAAGCGGAAGCCATAAGCATGATGGGTGAGCATTACCACGAGCCGATATATGAAGCTTATCACCACCACCACCATCATCACCACCATATCGTCACCCTCACCGGCTGGCTGGGGCGGGCGGCAGCATGCAAACAACAACGCATTGCACATCGTGTAGCTGATGCGGATGGGGGGAAGGATACGAGCTGGCTCACTTACGCATATGGGTGATATTGCCGAACATGGTGAGTCGGTGATACAAACGTGCGGACGGACGTACGGAGTCGGCGGGATGTGGAGGGGGAGCTGGGAATGAAAGATGGAGGTAGAGATGGAGCCGGGGGCGGAGGCGGAGGCGGCGCCAATGTACCAGCCAGGGCAGCAGTAGTTACTCGGTCAAGCAATGGAATGCAATCCGAACCGAACCGTTGACGTGACTAAATGCTGCCAGTCCGCCGCTCTTCGTAACACCTCGCCGGTCAGATCCGAGTCGATTGAAGGACCGGAAGGAGATGAGGGGGCGCACGATCCTCGGCTGCGCTTTCGTGTGGTTAGGTTAGGTACCTAGGTTAGGTGAGGTGAGGCAGGCACGTCCGACCGGCCGGGCATAGGGTACCTAACGCGGGGGCAGTCAGGATGGAAGTTGCCGTACCTCACAGCAGCTCCACTACTTAAGGTAGGTAATACTTCCTCCCATAGGGTAACTACCTGGTACCTACCTGACTCCATCTGGTCTTGCCGGCCTGGTAAGTAATGGATGTAATTCAGGGAGGTGCGCCCGCTCTTGCCTGCGTTCCTCTCGAGACCACCTCAGCCTAACATTGCCTGACCTGGGATAAGATACCTGGATGTGGACCGCCTCGTCTCGTTTTACATCCAAACGTCGGGCCACGTCCTGCTCATCGTGGCTTCTTCTGGGATTGAGCAATACTCCAAGGCTGGTGTTGGAATTAAGTTATGGGATGCTGCCCCTGGTTGGGTACAGCAAGGTAATGTCGGTGAACGGCGAAGTGCTTGGCCTGAAGATGACCCCGCGTTCCAACTGCCATGCCGACGGGCGAAGGCGTTCGTTCCTCACTTTTAGGTTCTCAGTGGAGACACGAGCGTCACAAACTGCCCTGGGCAAACCCAACCAAGGCCAAGCAAATCGGATCGCGTTGCCGATTCGTTCACAAGGATCCCATACGCTAATGGCTTCCAGTCCATCTTTCATTCTGTTAATGATAACATCAGTATAAAGGATCCGGTATTATTATCACACTGTCAAAGTGACGCGCCCGGAGGACTGTCGCATAATTAACAGAGACCTAACATGGCAGGAACCGCCCGTGCACATTCATCACCTCCAAGGCAACCAACCTTGGGAAGTTTCTATTCCTTTTCTACCTGGGCACCTGCCGATCTTGGGAGTCCACCTGGAACACCGAATAACCAAGAACCAAGGCCAGAGAGCATCCCACCTCCTGCGGAGTCTCAGAACTGGTGCGGCAGCGCCCCATGATGCAGTTGCAATGAGGTGTTCGTCCCGGCTCCCGAATCGAGCAACTTCGTGCGCCGCATCGTTGCCGGTTTGATGCACCGTCGATCGGCCATGGTCTCGATACGGATGCGAACAATCCGTCACCAACCTTCCTCACCTGCCGCTGCTCTGCAAAACTGCCAGTGGCAATTGAAGATTCAAGCACCATCGCATCTGCTGCATCATTGCGTGCCCCATGTGTCTGCACGCAGCAGAGAACTTGATTCCTCGACAAAGGTGCTTTTTGGGGGTCAAGCCCTTTTGTTCCGACCAAGCTTACGTTGGGGAGACAGATGGCATTCGGGACTGCCTGCCCAGTGCGCCCGAAATAAGTCGGCTGCGATATCTCCGGCTGTTTTATTCATTTTCAGAACCACCAATCCTTGCCCGTTTCACCAGCCAACAGACCGTCACGTCGATCCAGTTTCAACTTGGTCTTCGCTCCATGCCTGAGGTTTGTCTTCACCAGACCTCGCCTGTGCAATATTCATAGGTATTCAGCAACTATGCTAGTACAAGTCCGGAGTCTTACTATGTGCTTCTAACCCCCCGCATCGTCACTAATATCGAGGATACCTTTCGACACCATCGCAAGCTGTCAATGTCAGACGACAACAGCAGCAACAACATCGACACAACCATTTCAATCGAGTCAGTAAAAATTGCGAGCAAAAATATTGATTGCCGTCCGTTTTGCAGATTGATCCAGTAGGTATCTTATCATAGCGCAATTGCACGTCTGTCGAGATCTGACGAGTTCCCCGCAGTCTTCGTGCTTCAAACGTGTAACAGACAGACAGGGGTAACCCGAGTCAAAGCGTCCTTGGCCCCTTAAAGTTGGAAAGGGGGTGACACCACTACCCACCCACACTTCCTTGCGCTCTAAGAGCCTCCATGGACAGCCCATCTCTGACAAAAGCTCGGCTACAATGCCCGCTGGCCAATGTCATCGACTGGCTCCCACCCATCAAACAGCTGCCAATGTTCATGCTGTACGGGGTCAATGCTTGAGCCTGTGCTGGGTCTCAGAGTTCCGAGTCTTCATCGTCCCTCGTGCGTGCGTGCTTGCTTGGATGCTTGCTTGGGCATGTGCCTGCTCTCACATTCTCGACCCGCATCGCACAACTCGGCTGGGCCACTCCCATCCATCTCCTATGTCCCCAGATCTTCCATCCTCCCGCCTCCCATGGTCTCTCCATGGTCTTTCATTCACTTCACCCGCATCACCATGATCCTCTGGCTCAGTGTTTAGCCGTCTTCCCGTTGTTTTCCTTTTCCTTCGAAAGGATCCCTCTTCTTCTCCTGTCTTCTGCCCGACTGAGTTCATGACCTGTCAATGACTTAGATGGCCCTAGTGGCCGACATATTCGTTTCTCTTCCCCTATTGTTTGTATGTTTACCTTTTTTTCTGTTTTGCGCAATATTCTTCGATCGAGCGACTGGAATCGCCAAGGGAATTAGAGAACGCGGGAATTCAAGATGTCGTCATCTGGTCTCCTGCCGGGGGAGTTTATCACGAGTATCGATGGGAGGAGATGCACAGCAAAGCCCAGGGCGAACGCAAGCTCCAGCCCAATCGACCAGACGACGGCGGCGGCGGCGACGACGACCAGCAGCACAGCTTCTGCGAGCACGACGACAGCGGTGGCAGTGGTAGCGGTCGACAACAACACAAATGCGGGGACGCCTCTCGCAGGAACCGAGCTTGCAGGTTCAACGAGTACGACGAGCTCCTCCCTGGTCATCATCACTGCAAGCACATCCGGTTCTTCCACAAGCGCAACACAAGCAACGCAGGGAGAGACGGTCGTGCCGGTGCCGGTACCCCCGGCGCTGGTGGCAGCACCTCCCTCTGCTGAGCTTCCCTCAACCTCATCTATCGTGACACCCTCGCAGCAGGCAGTCCAAACGTCTGGAATAAAGACCAGTCAAGCTGATAGCAAAGTAACAGCCTCATCGGCAGGTACAGCGGTGGATTCACCAGCAACAGTCGTGCCGGATGTGACATCTTCGCCACTTTTGAACGCCAGCGCCACACCGACCCCCTTTGTCACCACCATCGGCACTCCGCGAGCGTCGACAGAAACCAATGCGGCAGCCGAGGCCACAGACGCAACGACCTCAACCAACTCAGCCGTCAGCGCCATTGCCAACCCAAATAGCAATGCGGTTCAGTCAACGGTGGCCGTGGCGGGAGGTGTGATCGGCGGGGTTGTCGCCATCAGCGTGGTAGCTTTCTTCATCTGGTGGTGGAGACGGCGTATTATCAAAAGGAGGAGAAGCACTCTCTTAACGCCCTTGGACCTCAGTTCATCCTTCGACCGGGACGAAAAGGGGGCGTATATCATCAACCGCGGCAGCATAGGCCCAACGCCCATGGCTACCAAGCTCAAAGCCGCTCTGGGCTACAATGTAAGGCGTATTCGCGGTGGCATGGGTCACCTCATGACCAAATCTGGCTCGCCCTCGGTCAATCTCGACCGCGGCAACTCTCAATTCATGGATCCGGTCAGTACCCATAGCCGCGTCAACTCATCTCTCACCGACGGCGGCCACGTCACAACAAAGGACCGCTTTTTCGACTGGTGGACCCGGTTAACGGCCGACATGAACTTCAACTGGCGCCTCCGCGACAAGCCCTCCCCCGGCCTACCTAGCTTCAACTCATCCAACTCCGCTACCAAGTCGAACGAGAAGAAGCCCGCCACTCTGGCCTCCCAGCCAGACTTTCTCACTCTCCTCAGCATGGACGACCGTCAACTCGACCGCGAAGCTCAACGCCGTCGTGCCTCAATCTCTCGCAAGAACGGCTCTGCCAGCTCTACAGACCATTTCCTCGGCGGCCTACGTCTCAACTTTGGCTCCGCCGACAATCCGTTCAGCGACGCCAACGCCCTTGCGCACGCCTCGGCCCAGCCCGCACCTTTACTCGTCAGTCAGCCCGGTAATCCATTCAGTGACAAGCACGCCATCCGCGACCCCCCACCGACTGCCATGTCCAAGACCGGCACTGGTAGCTACGTGGCTGACATCCGCCGCTCGCGGGGCCAGTCTGTGTCCGGCGGAGGCAATGACGGGACAAACAATACCAACCTCGCCCGCCAGCCCAGCACAAAGTCCAATCGTGATAGCATCACCTCGGTGAATAGCTTCGCAAACAGGCGGAATAAGTTCCGCTCTGACCCATTCGACCTGGAGCGCCCTGAGCTGCTCGTCGGCACACGCTCGGCGGCAGGACCAGCGGCCGGAGGGCGGAACGGGAGGGGCAGCCATGGCCATAATAGTATTACCAGTAGCATGGCCGGTACGGCGGGGAGTCGGACCAGTGGAGGCGTTGGCACGGGTGAACTAAGAAAACCTGCTGGAGCGCATACGAGGAGAGATAGCTTCACGAGCAAGTACTCTAGCGGCGTGAGCATGGTGAGTATGGGCGATTGGAGCGATCCTGGCCCTGACGTGGGACCGGCGGCGGCGAGGTGGGATGGCGGGAGGGATAGAGAGAGTCCGACACAGGGGTGGAGGGAGAGGATGGAGAGGGAAGGGAGAAGTGGCGATGGGAACGCAGCAAACAAGGGGGACGGGAAGAGGCAAAGCGGAGGGAGTTTGAAGAGTGTTGGAAAGGCGATGTGATCTTTCTGCCTCGATTTCTTTTTCCTTCATCTCTTTGACCCAGATGGCTCGTGGGGTCGCTGCTGTCAGGTGTCGTGGAGTTTCAAGGTTGCTTGATCATTTGATCGAGTGCTGTTTTTACTAGGCTTGAGCTTTTGGTCGTGGGAGAATAGGAGGGGGAAGACGAATTTGGGTTTCCTTGTTAACTGGTGAATGAATGGAGGAAAGGACGCATGCTACTAGGTATAAATGGTCCACATTCCGGGAAGGTTGGCCCTAAAATGGAAGTACGGGCAGGGATGGATGGATGGATGGATGGATGGATGAGATGATGTGGATGTCTACGCTGGAAAAACGTTTCTGTCATTTTCGACTTCTGTGGGTTTTTATTGTTTGCTGTTGTCATGTCTGTTATGCGGCCGTCTGTACACATATATACCCCCAACTTACCGGTCTGTGGAAACGGCCCGGTTGAGGGCAGATGTTCGTATACACACACACTCGCTTTCGGTTTCTTTATTTGGTTGCTAGCTTGCTATTTTCTGTATCCTTAATACAGCTTGTGGAGGAAGTATGAGATGAGGACTACCTGCTCATCTGGTGTGTTCTTTAGGGCGAGGCAATGTATGTGTGCATCATAATTAAAGGAAGCTTAGAATGGCGCGATCTTGCTTTGTTCCCATGACTTTTCTGTTAGTTCTTACAAAGCACTAACATGACTCCCTGATTTGTTTAGGTGATATAATGGGGACATATGTAAGTGGTGCAGGAAAAAACAATGTGATGTATTTTTCCGAGAAGCCATCTACAAAGAGCCAGTTTAGTAGATTTTGAGGCCGACGCTCGTGGTTCTATCACCTCTTTACACTACACGCGGTCTAAGACAGACGAGCATAGAGACTCAATTTGGTACGTAGATAAGTTGTTTAGTGTAAAAGAGTCTTTGCTTGTTAGCCCGAGTTAGCCCGTACGTAGGGTATCTTCCAGTGTTTATTCCTTCACCGGCCACCCATAATCTCCAGCTGAACTGGAACCCACCATGACTTCACCTAGATCTTTAACCTGATAAAAACAATCTCACGGCTCAGCCATCGAGCCATACAAAAAGGAACAAGGCAAAAAAGAAACAAAACAATTTCAAACATGAGCAAAACCAAAAAATACATACAACACCAGGGATTCGCTGGTGGTCACCCACCCAACTACTAGTCTGGCGGTCGCTTGCTTATCTAGGGCAGAGCGGACGGGATGCCGAGTTCTCAAGTGCCTATGGTCGTATGTGAAGGGATACATAGGTAACCGTAGATATATATCACAGTCATAGCAGGGCAATGGGTGTGCCGGATCAACGAGGCCCTTTGTGAAGCCAAACACCCCGACATCTATGACCTGAGAATTTTCGGGTATTTCGCTTGATACAATACATACGATTGCGGTAAAAGGCCAAATATATCTCACTTTGGGGTTCACAATTATGTTTTGGGATTTTCTTTTGTCATGTCAAGCGCGAGTTCCATTTGCAGGTTGTTCGGCTTTGGGATGAGAATCGCAAATGCCCATATGAACCAATCAACCAACCACCGACTTAGAAAACCGCCTAACCTGCCCAGTAGTCTAGGTACATACAATAGGGGGAACATCGATCTTGGTCTGCTTGAAAAGGCCATGCACGCACCAAATTATATTTTACATACATCGATGGAATAATTCTCCTACTTCTTCTTCTCATCTACCCGCCCCCTCTGCCAAAATCCTGCCTTTTGCCTTCATTTCTCCTCCAACACTCCCCTCCCGAGCTCTCCCCAACTCACTTCACATCAAGCTCACCTGCGTGCACGGCCTCATGACCTCATGCATCCGCTTCAGCACCAAGCTCGCGCCCTGCCCTGATTGGCCACACCCACCGGCGAACCGCGCACGCCCCCGCGCGCCAGCAGGGAACCGAACGCGAAATTTCCTCGAAAAGTCGCGTGTCGCAGACGCGTTTGGTTCACTTCGTGCTCACTTTCTCGCGGTCGCGCGCTGCTGCGAAGAGGGGAAATCTTTCCAGCCATTTCCTTATTATTTCTCGCAACCCCCCCCTCATCTGCATCACTCCGAATTCGTCAACATCCAGACACGCACAATTCCAATTGGTTATAAGACCAGCGCATTCAAGTGCAGCACCAATTAGAACAGGAAAATCTTGGAAATCAGCAACCATCACAGAGACAAGCGAGTTTCGAGCGCAGGTATAATGTTATGATGTTGCAAGTTGACTTAACCGCCACGCAGCCAGCCCTCTTATTCAGATTCGTCTGATCATACACATACGGCTTATATACACAGATTGGCAGTTAAACACATCTGCTTTCCTCATCAATCCAACCACTGTTCGATCCAATGCGAAACGCTGCACTCAATCCATCAACCCAGGCATTGGCAAACAGGTTGAAAAAAAAGTGAGCGGAAAAAAGCTTTCGGCAAATCAAGGCTATGCCTGCCCTTCAACACGAGCACCCACTCACGGCTGCACTCCACGTATGCTTTTTTTTGCTCTCTCGAAGGTCCTGTGCCCATTTCCGAGCAAATAACCCCAACACAGCCCAGGATGTGTTCCGTAACAGTCATCCACCCAGTGCACCGTAGACTCCATAGCTCCAATTAATACCCAACAGAAAAAAAAAAGGAGAACAAAATAGAGAGAAAAGAAAAAGGATATCGAGACCAAGAGCCTGTTATGCTGTCAAGATATCATCATCGGGGTATTAATGTACGCCCCATTGGTATTAAGAAAGCAACAAAGGAAAAACAAATCGGCTCCAGGGCAACAGAAGGGACTTAAAAAAGAGTCAAAGTGCATGCGTGATGCGTCAGTAACAGAAATAAAGTAAAAAGACGACATTCATGAGGCAAAACAAGCGCCAGGTTCAAGGATAGTCATCGAAGGTCAGCCTTCTCTTCGCAGCACTGCGCGGCGTCCTGCCTCCGGTCAAGGCAACAGGTGTCTTCCACGGTTTCTGCGCCGGGCTGGGCGTCATGTGCACAAAGTCGGAAAAGTCGAATGCGAGTCCCGGCGTGTTTGGGAATGGATTTCCCCCACCCGGCGTCGTCATCATCGATGAGGGCAGCGCCATCTTGTTCTTTGGCGGCGGCGTGGAAGGGGGGTCCATTCTGTTATTCGTATTGCTGTGGTTGCCATTGCTGCTGCTGTTGCTCTTGGACTTGTTGGCGGGGGAAGGTGATGCGGCTAGATAGAGGAGAAGGTCTGCGCCTTCCTCGCCCGTCTTTCCTGCATTTGCTGCTGCTCCTGTGCCATTGGCCGGCTTGTGGCTCCTCTTGTTGAGGGTGGTGCGGCTTCGCATTGGTGGTGTCCTAGGCGGCGATGGCCCTCGGCTGTGGTTTACGGAGAAGGAATGTGCGGGGAGGAGGTCGTCGTCGTCGTCGGAGAGGGCGGCGTAGTTGGGCGAGGCAAAGGATGCCTCGTTGAGCTGTGCCGAGCCGGCAAAGAAGGACACGTTCGGTCCGGTGGATGTTGTGAAATGCTGCTGCCGCCTGGGTTTGAGGGGGGACGACTGTGCGAGCTGGTGGTGGTCTTTCCACGATACGTGACCAGTCGTGAAGGACCTGTGCGCCGTGGGGGAGTTGCGAAACCGCTTGCTCGGGCTCGAGTCAACGTTGTCGAACGAAGCCATGTAGGTGCGTTTGCGGTGTCCTGTCGAGCCGTTGCTGGACCCAATTGCATCTGAAAAGAATGGTGGTTTGAGGGGCGAGCTCATCAGGGCCCTCGAGGGGTACGGGAGGTCGGAGGCGCTCGAGGAAGAGTCGGACAGGATGTCGCCGTCTGGGTATCGCGAGAGGCGTATCTCCTTCTCGAACTTTGGCTCGATGATGTCGAGGGTGAGGTCTTCGAGGCCATGTTTCGTCTTGAATTGCGCCAGTGCCAGACGGTTCTGTAATCTCCGGGCCATCTGATTTTCTGGGTGTTAATACCGTCCCATTGCTCTGGTGGTCTGGTCTGATCGAAGCTGGCAAGGGATGAGACGAGGAGAGGCGTGTGTGCAAGGTTGGATGAGATGACCTACCTTGCTGATTTCGGCCCTCTTCAGCACCCGATCTGCCACTACATCGGGCTGTTTCTTGAGGGGTGAAGACATCCTCCTTTGTTTGGACATAGGAATAGTATCCATCATGCAGGCGTTGACGCTGAAGACGACCTGGGCGTTGATTGCGAGTGGGAGCGTCGGGGTCAGAAATTGCAGAGTGCAGGTTGGTTCGGGACGAGATGGGTGGTCCCTGAGACCCGGCGGCTACCAACCAGGTCTGGCTGGTATGCTGCTGCGTTGCCGTTGGCGTTGCTCCTCCCGGGCCCGAACCTGAACAGTAAGCGAGTGAAGGACCAGAGTTTGCGACGATGAGACGAGCTGCCGCCGACCACGACGATGCAGAGATGTCAAAAACGAGTGTTGCATGTGTATTATTGCCTATACAAGATCGGCAGAAAGCTACAATACAGAAAGAGGGGGAGGAGGCAGGTTGGCTAGGACCGGCAGGATGGATCGAAGTGAGGTCAAGATGGAAGGAAGGATGACCGCCCAGTGAGTGACGGCAGGGGCAGGGCAGCGAGCAACAGGCAAACGGGCGGGCTGGAACCTTGCCCAGATTCCTCCCTTCCAGGAGTCCAGGCTGGAAATTCACGGGCGGGCATCCCTGTGGAAACTGGTAGATTAGGTGAGCACTGGCCCGCTACATTGCTACGGACGGCACGCCGGCCAGCAAATGGCAGCGTTCGACGGGGGACTTTGACCCCCAGAACTGTCGGCTGCAAGGACAAAATATCCTGGAATCACTCCAGGTTACGGCAGGTGCGTTGGGACTAGGTTCCAGGTTTAGGAGTCTAGGACGGTCCTTCCCTTGCGCATGCCTCCTCCCCCCACTTGGCTCACGCCTGTAATCCCTATGTAATCTGTGATCCGTATCTTTATCATGCCCCGGCTCTGTGAATCCGAGACTTGCTTGCAAATGTCGGGTTCGTGTGATTGACGGGTTCCCTTGCCGGTATTTCAACAAACCGTTGAAGCAGCCATCTACGTGTATATACAATATAATTTTTCTCTCTCTCAAGACTCGAGCTACCCGTTTCCACAACATGGGACAGCAGCATGCAACTGCAACTGCAACGGCGAACAAAGCGTATTGTCTGTCTGTCCTTCCCCCCCGCTTCCACTGTTACATGCACTTCACATTTCACCTTGACAGGTACCTTGCACACAGCACATGAGCTGTCATGCACCCAGATGGAGCCGAACAGCCCAGACTTGGCTAGTACACGTAGAAACCAGAAAATCCATTAAGATCCCAGCTTCCCATCCCCGTAATAAGCTCCTCCCTCGTCCCCCGGGGGAACAAAAAAACGACATTATACATCTGGCCTACCTATCACAGGCCAAAACCTCAAGGCCAGGTCCCATTTTCTCCACGGCGGCGCAACCGAGCTGGCAAACAGTCGAACGAGGCCTTGTAAGGAGAACGAGAAAAAAAGGGACGACGAATGAACGACCACTCACCCACCGCCTCGGGGACCCCAGACCAATACGCCCTCGTTCCCGGGAGGCCAATGAGCTGAAGGCATGATGGCTTGCATTGATTCGTTTGCTACGTCTCCAGTCGCAGAACCGGGTCGATTGGATGGCCTTGCTTTGTTGGCTGGTTTTCTCAGCCGCGAACCATCAAAAGGGGGCGCGCCTCTTGCATATAGTCTGGACGTCTGGACACTCTTATCAACCAACTTTCACGTTCATCTGCCCACCTATGCTACCACACAAGTCGCAAAGCTCTGCAGCGTGAATAGAACGAGGACTCTTGATTTGCTTCTCCGACCGTGACCTTCTCCCTGCCACGCCTCATCACGCCGAGAAAGCCAATATGCCATCAGCCCCTTTCGCAAAGTTCATACTGAAGATCATATACCCATGCTCATCCCCGAACAATCCCCAATGCAAATGCCAACAACAGTAGAAAAGAAAAAGAAAAAAGAAAAGACGAACATCAAGACGCCCCGTTGTCCGTCCATCCATCCCGCGCCCCTCTTTTACCAATTAATCGTTGAGCCCGAGGATCTGAAACTCCTTGCCAATCACTCATAAAAGACATAGAAAATCAACGCAAGCATGCGCCACAGCGAGCCATGCACAAAACAACTGAAAGCCGCGAGACCAAGCAAGCTCTTGCTTCTCTCCTGCCTGCCCAGCATCATCACCATTGCCACGCGTCTCAAGCCTCCTCATGCTCCTCGCCCAGCCCCGTATGACCTAGCAGCCGCTGAGAATGGTGACCCTGTCCCACTTGCCTCCGCCACTGGTCCCTCATCTTCTTGATCCTTTCCTCACGCTCCATATCCTCGAGACAGTTGGCCAGCCGCTGGCGCAACTTTTCGCTCTTGAGCCAATTCCGGGCGCTGATCTGCAGGCGTACGACGAACCGCACAGCAGTCAAGGCGCGTTTGAGTGTGATCGCCGCTTTTTGTGGCTGTAGATTCCCTCGACTGGTGACTAGGGCTGTACTACTGCTGTGTTGTTTCGGTGACCGGACAGAGCTGAGCTGACTCAGTGCTGTACGGTTCGAGGGGTTGAGCTGGGCGCGGATGCGGTTGATGATTGCGAGGTCTGCCTTGTTGCTATTGTGTGGGAGTGAGATTTAGCATGTGTCCATCATGGCTGTCAACGAGCGAAAAGAAAAAGGGTGACATACCAAGCATCTCTGATCTGAATCTCGAGGAGCAGATAGTGTTTTGCGAACGCCGCATCCTTTCTCCACATGGCTTCCCGGTCCCAGCATGCTTTCAGCCACTCCATCTGCATCGCCATGCCGCGAATCTCCTTCTCGTGCCTCCGCTCGGCCGCCTCTGAGGCCCGAATGATTGCTTCGGTATCCACCAACCCACTGTTATCCAGATGAGTCGTGACCATCGCCTGAGATGCGGGTACCAAAGCGCGCTCCTCGTTTGCTGCGGCAGCCGCAGCAAGAGCCTTGTCTTTCTCCGACTTCAAAGCTCTGACGTCCTTCTGCAGTTTCTCGGCACTGGCCCGGTACGCGGCTCTCTCGCTACGTGCTCGTTCAAGCTTCTTGCGCAGCGCCATTTCAATGGACATGAGCTCTTCCAATGCCTCTCGCTGTTCGATGACCTGACGGTCCAGCTTGTCGGCAGCCAGCTGCGACTCGCGCAGCATGTTATGCAAGTCGCGACGCTCTTCTAGAGTCATCTCGCTGATGCCGCTGTGGTTACTCATGTTGCCGTGCTGCTGGTCGCGGACGGCTGCTGCTAGTTCGTCACGCTCGCGCTTGTATTTCTCGAGCTTGTGCTTGTACTTCTTCAAGGCTTGGTCATGTGTGGCAGCGGCCTCCTCCGCTGCAACTTGCGCGTCGTCCAGAGCTTGCTCAAGAGCAAATTTCTGCTCCTCGAGCTCATCTAGACGGTCCTGGAGCTCCCGGGCTGTGGCAGCGGATTTGTGCTCGGCGTCGCGGAGTGATCTCTTCAGGTCATGGGCCGACTGGTATGCGGAAGAGAGCTTGTGGCGCAGTTCCGATATCTCGGCCTTCTGTGCAGATCCCCCGTGCGATGATGGAGAGACCACCAGACGATCCAATGCGTCGTCATGCGCTTTCCGCTCCAGGTCGGCGATCTGCCTCTTGAGCGACTTGATAGTATCTTTCTGGGAAGCCTCATGCTGGAGCAGCTCCAGTTCCTTTTGTCTGGCGGCGGATAAATCGCGATGCAGTATTGACAGCTCACTGTTCCCTTCGAGTGCCTGGGATGGGAGCTGCAAGGTCGCCTGCCGGGCTTCGTAGTCTTCGACGCGGCGCTGCAGCTCTCGAATAGTGCGACGAGCAGTAGAGAGCTCTTGTTGTTCAGATGACTGGCGGATTTTTGCATTCAGCTGAAGAATTTCCTCTTTGAGGCGGTCTTCGTCGGCAGCGGCCCTATCCATCTCGTTCTCCAGTGCAGTCTCGATTTCGTCCCGTAGCTTGGCCAGAGCGGCGTTCTCTTCCTTGAGCCGGCGAACCTCGGAATCTAGCTTCGTCTTGGCGGTCCGCAGATCAAGTCGCTCCTGATCAAACTTGAAGGTATCTCCATCGCGCTGTTTTGCTCGGCGAAGTTCTTCCACGAGCTCGTCACGCTCTGCTTTGGTGTCTGCCAGGGAAGCCCGGAGTGAGCGGAGCTCGCCGTCGAGGTTAGAAAAGCGGTCTTGCAGCGCTTGCCGCTCCTTTGTGACCCGAGCAAGGTTTTCTGTCGAGTCTGCTAGCTGGAATTTAAGGCGGGCAAGGTTCTCACTTGTCTGCTTGGCAGATTCCTGGGAGGCGGATGTGGTAGAGCGTGCAGAGTCCGCCACAGCTTCGAGCAAGGCAAGCTGCCGTTTCAGGCCCTCGCACTCTTGCTGGGTCTGCTCCAATTCCAGACGGGCCTTCTCCGATTCTTCGTCGATGGTGGCCTGCAGAATTTCGACCTCGTCCTCGAGTGCCTCGACTTTTTGACTTTGCGACTGGCAATCAAGCTGGGACTGGCGCAGCTGGTTTGAGACATTTGATAATTCGTTGCGTAGATCCTCGAGCATTGTTTGCCGAGAGTCGAGGTTCTGCTGAAGGTCCTCGATCTGACGGTTCAGTATGGCCTCCTCGCTCTTGTGTCGATCCGTCTCGCTCTGGATAGCCTGCTGAAGCCTTGTTTCCTTGTCCGACAAGGCCCCCTCAACATCCCGCAATTTGTCGATGGTTCTCTGGAGACCGGCGGCGCGCTGCTCGGCATGATCTCGTTCTGATTCCAGATTATGGCGCTCTGTCTCCCACTTCTCGCTGTCGTTATCGTACAGGTTTTCCTTTTCACGGCAGTCGGCCTGGAGATGCGATATCTCGTCGTTCAGACGATCGATCTCGTCCTGGCATTGTGTCCTGATATCTCGCTCAATCTGGAGAGAATGTTGCCGCTCCTGCTTAAGACTTTCTTCAAGCTCGACCGTGGATTTCCGCAAGCTGGAAACCTCGCGCTGCAATGAGGCAGACTCGTTTGTCAAAGCGTCATGGCGTGACTGCAGGAGCGCCTTACCGTCCTTCAGGTGGTTGAGCTCGTCTTGGGCCTCTTTCAAGTTACCTTCCAGAGACAGACGGATGCTCTCGGCCGAGTCACGCTCCTGGCATGCCGTCTTCAGCTTCGACTTGATGCTGTCGATCTCCTTAAGCTGAGCGGTATGCTGCTTCTCAAAGGATGAGCAGTCTTGCCGCGACTTGTCAATCTCAGTCTGAAGGCGGGTGATCTTCTCCTCGACCTGTCGTGAAAGACCCTTGGTCACCATAGACTTGTTGGACAGCTCTTCTTGCAGTTCCTCCAGGTCTGCTTCTGCGCGGTCCTTCTCGGATACTGCGTCTTGTAGCTTCGCCTGCATATCGTCGACTTGGTTCTCTAGCCGCCGCACGTTGGCCTCCAAATCTTCAATTGTCTCCTGCGCTTCCTCCAGACGACCGCTAGCCTGTGCCTTCTCCTCCAGCTCCACCATGCGCCGCTCTGTTTCCTTTAGTTTTTCTTCTGCCTTGGCGAACTTCTCCTTCATCTCCTCCAGCTTGTCTTCATGTTCGGTAATGATCCGGTCCTTTGTCCGCATATCCGCCTCTAGGTCGACAATTTCATCCTGAAGATTTTCGACCTTTTCATGCTGATCTTGGTCGTCGTCTATTTGGCGTTGCAGGTCTTGGATGTCGGCTTCCTTCTCCTGGAGTTCTTGCCGTAGGCGTTCCAGCTCAGCACGCTGGTTTTCGTCGACGTATTTTTTCTTGGCCTTCTCTCTCTCTTCCAGAATCTGTTGCCTGCCGCTCTCGAGGTCCTTTTCGGCAACAGTGAGCTGCTTCTTGTACCGCTGTAGTTCTCTATGCATAGTGACTTTATCGACCTTAAGCTCTGTGTTCTCTTTCAACGCTGCCTCGCTGAACCCAGGTCCTGCCTTGCGCAGCGCTTCCTCCAAGAAGTGAATCTTCAGCTTCAGGCCAAAGTTCTCCTTTTCAATCTTGTCGATGACGTTCTCCTGTTCGCGTAGGGAGAGCTGGTTGCCGTCTTCCAGGGGCCCCTTGCCCTTGTTCTCGCCGCGCCGTCTCATCACCATGGGCGTAGATGCGGTGCTATCGCTGTCCGTGGCCGGTGCAGGCGTGTTGGACATGTACGAGGACGTGTTGCGTGAGCCGTAAATGCTGGTTTCGCCGGCCGGCATGGGTGTCATGTCCTCGTCAATCTTGGCCAGAAAGGCGGGTGTCGTGAGGCCTATGGCGAGGCCGTTTTCCTTTCCGCCGATGCCATGACGCCTCGCACTATTCCTTGTCGCAGACTTCAACAGCGGAGTGAATTCGGCGCCGCCCAGGCCGGCGGGGAGGTTTCGTCGGTCGGTGAACGGGGCGCGGTTTCTTCTAGGGGTCTTGATGCTCGGTCGCCCGCCCTGGCGAAGCTGGTGGACGAGATTCGCGTCTTTTGTGGGCGACTGGAAGGACAGCTCTTGTGAGATGTCAAAATCAGGCTGGCGCTCAAGATACGTCGCGTCGCCAATGTTGGTTCGCGGCGTGTCAAGGCCGCCCATGCCCGGCTGCACCATCGCGTCGGCTCCGACCTCGAGGATCGTGATGAGGGGCAGACGAAGAAGCTAATAATGGCGTGTTTTCCCCCCCAAAAAGGCAGGTTTTCATAGACGGAATAATACGCGTTAGATTGTGTTGTGTTTTCTTGCTAGTAAGTAAGGGGCAGAAGAAAGGCTCGGAAATGCAAATACAATTGCCATGGGATGGGATGGGACGGGACGGGATGGTGATGGTGGAGAAAACGCGTTGCGGGCGTGCCTTCTCTGTGACGAGATCGCTGGACAGGGCTTTGTTTACATTGAAAATGTTAGCCAATGGGCGGCGGCCTGGGCTAGTGTGCAGGGAAGGGGCGCCCCATAGCCCCACCACAGACGTTGCGCTACAGGACGTACCCCAGTATCTCCCAAACGAGTTAGCGACATACGGTCATGAATAATGGAAATGCCTTCAGCGAGCGAGCAAGAATCAAGAATTCCACAAATTGTTTGCTGCTTTGCTTGAGAGAGCCTGTCACTCAGTCGGCAGCCTTTGCATCTATTTATCCAGAAATCTATTTACCTCTTGGGCGCATTAGCTTTTGATGCCTACAACCAACGAAAATCAGGACCCAGTTTACTCTCCTGCACTCATCATCCCATTCTCGTCTCATCTCATCGCGCCGCCTGAGTGAGATACTCTCCATTTGCAGGCCCTGGTGAGTCCATTGAACTAGACTCTGTAACCGATATCAAGGCCTGGTCACTGATTCACACCAGGTTCTGTATCCCAATTAGAACCGCCTTGGATTTGAGCGTTCCCTGGCACTGAACACTGAGCTACCGGTACACAACGGACATACACCACATAACAACGAGATCCACAAAGTCAAGGAGAACAAACCGAAGCGCCGCCAGCTCAATACGAAACCACCGAAACAAAAAAAAAAGAAGAGACAAAAACCATGTCCCACCTCCCGCCCAACGCCGCAATCTTCTCCCCCTCCGTCGCCCGCGCCGCCGCCAGCGCCGCCAAAGACTGGTCCTACATCGACAGCTGGCTATCTCAGAAATACGCCTCCCTGCCGACCGGCCCGCCGCAGTTCGAGCGCAACGCCGACACGCTGCGCGCGCTCCTGGCCCTCGCGTCCGCCAACGAAGCAGCCGACGAGCAGCGGCAGCTCCTCGCCCGTCTCGAGGCCGACGCCTTGCGCGAGCTGCAGGCCCAATACCAAACCCATGCCGAGGAAGACAACGACGATGAAAACGACGACGGCGGCGACGATCCGGACCCTCTGACCTCCGCGCGCCTCGCGATCCTAACCTCCCTCACCAACGCGCTGACCCGCGACGGCGCGACCGCGCTCACGGCCCTCGCCTCCTCAGCCGTGGCCCTCGGCATTTCCTCCAACCCGACCCCCCAAGCCATCGGGAAGAAACTCCTCTCCCTCTCGGCCGAGACTTCCTCGCTCTCCCAGACCTCATCCCGCCTTGACGCGCTCAGCAGCTACATTGACCAAGAATCCACCCTCACCACATCCCTCATCGGCGACCTGCAGCAGGAGTCGTACCGGCCCTCGGCCTCGCTCGCGAAGGAGAACCTGGAAACCCAGCGCAAGATCAAGGCAATGGCCTCGCGCCTGCCCGAGCTGCGTGACAAGGCCGCGGCGCTGGCCCAGACGATCGGGACTCCCAACCCCACGATCGAGCAAGTCCGACGGGAGGAGGAGGCATACACGGCGTTGCTCGCGACCAAGAAGGAGCTCGATGCACAAGTCCGATCATTCCAGGGCCTGCCGCCCGACATGGACCAAGCGCGGCAGGAGCTGGAGAGTCTACGCACAGAGCTACGGCAACTGACACAGCGACGCGACGCAGTATTTGAGGGACTTGTAGAGCGCGAAACGCCGCGGAAGCCATCGAGATTACCATAGTTGACTAGGTGGCCTGAGTAGTTAGCTAACTAGGTACCTAACTGCTGGTGATGAGACTAGTGGTGTTGATATACAAGTGCCACGCACCCACGATCCATTATCATCACCGAAGAAAAAAACCGCTCATCTAGATCCTTTAGCCACCAGCGGCCTCGCCCCCACCTCATCAAGCACCAAAATCGAAATTGCTACGACCCTTCCGCTTCATGGGGTATTATATTAGACACTGTGGAATGAGAGTTCTCTCGTCAGTTTCACGGGAAAGGCCAAAAGAAATGTACTCAGAGTAAGCCAAAAGCCAGTTATTGCTGGGCTCTCTTGCCTCTCCCCGAAACGGCCCCTCCGAGTCTTCCGAACTGTCTCCCAAGTCCCGACCGTGGTTTAGGCGCAGGTTGCGTCGGAGCCGGTGGGTCCTTGACCGGCACGGGAGGAGGGCGGGTTGGGATCTCCTTGGCACCGCTCCTGGCATCCGTCGCACCGTCACCGATGCGCAGGTCACTGAGCATCGACCCGTCGTCAATGTCACCCCCCAGTCTCTGGATGCGCCGAGCACGCTCCTGGACGGTCTTGAACTTGTCCAGCAGCTCGTTCCAGCGGATGATGCCGTCGTCCCGGCCCTTTAACCTGTTGGGCCTGTCAAAGCTAGTGCCACTTGGTGTGGTGGCGTTGCTGCGGGTCAAAGTGTGAGTCTCGGTGCCAATGCCATTTTTGCGGGAGGGAGAGGGGAGGGTTAGAGAGTTGTACGCCTCGACAACAGAACCTTGACGAGAATGAGGCATGGGGGCACCACCAGAAGTGACATACGGTCTAGGCGCAATGTGGAGATAGCCAATCGAGCTCACGCTGTTGAGGCGGTTTTTGAGCGCCGCAAAGGCCGAGGACTGGGGCAGCAGCATCAGGAGCCCGTAGAGGCACTTGTAGAGATGCGGGTATTTCTCTGGCTCGAGTAGCTGCAGCCGCAGGTCTGCTTGCTGTTAGCAGGTGTCGGTGGCGCGGGAAGGGAGCGAGGCTGTCCATACAGGTAAAGACGGGTGATTCCAGAAGCTGCACTAGCTTGTCGATCTGAATGAGGATGTTGACCGTCATTTCGAGTTCGGCACTGGTAGATATGTCAGAAAATGCAAGTAAGTGGAAGCAGACACAGGAATGCGAACAATATTTGCAGGAGATTGTATGCCTGCTCGTAGGCCTGGGCAAGTAGGCATAGCGAGAAGGTCGCCACGGCATTGTAACACCATGATCGGAATAGCGCCACGAAGAATGTTTGGCCATCCTGTGGATATTAGCCTCTGTTGGTTTTACTGCAGGTAGATATCGAGCAAATTACCTTCGTCTCGAGGTTTCGTAGCCGTTTCCGCAGCTCGGATAGCTCGGGTGCAGTGATGAGGTTGTTGTTCAGATTTTGCACCATGATGCTAGCAAACTCAACGTCTTCCTCCTTCTCGATGCAGTCGGCGAGGGTTCTGTATATGCGCTCGGCGCTGAGGCTGGTGCAGAGCTGGCGGATGATGAGGTTCCCGCGTGTTTCCAATAATTTCCTGTCAGTAGAGAAGAGCTGGAGGAGGTTGACCATGAAGTTTGAAAAGTAGTCATCCTCGCTGTTCCGGGATATCTGTGAGAGCAACTGTAGATCCTTGGTCACGACCGCCTCTGCGGGGTCCGAGAGGGTCTTGAGCAAAGCCGGGAAGGTCCCGTCGTTGAATGCCAGGACCTTCCTGGGGGCCTTGCGGTGCAGCATGATCAGCCACGTCAAGGCAGCGACACGGGTCGCTTCGTGGTCGTTCAGAAACAGAAGCGTGAGCGAGTTCACTGCAGCAGCATAGTCTAGGTCGGCTTGGGGATGGTTAGCTACGGAAAGCGCCGGGGTCGGAGTCCTTGCCACGGGTCGCCCCTGAGCTGGTGTCGGACTCCTCATCTCAAGCTCTCTCGAGCTTGACAAAGACGCCCGTGTGCTGGCATTGCCGTCTTGGCGGTCGCCCGGCGGTGGGCCGGGTATCCGCGATGGCGGTTGCATGCTTGTCAGCTCAGCGTCGTCGGATAGGGAAACGACATAGTCCATCAACGAGGTGTTGACCCTCCCAGCGGCCTGGCGAATGGACTCTACGCCGCTAGCCACGGCTGGCAGCAAGTGCGCCAGAATGGTAGGGGTAAATGGAAGAACTTCCTCAGGACAAATGTCGAGGAACTCTACAATCCAGCGCAGCGACTCTAACAGCCCATCTTCTTCTGGAGACTTCATCAGCGGTCTCTGGCGATTGGTCGGAGAACGAGATGCAAACGTACCTAGCGGAGAGTCGAGTGTGGCTGTCAGTATTTCTAGGACGGCCTTGTAGTTGATCTGGACATCTTGGCCCGGGACCCAGTCGTCCTCGCTGCTTGCGTCATCGTCGTCGTTAGCCGTGTTGGAATCGGCGTCGTCGGGCTCGTCGGGCGCGAGGCGGATACTTCCACTGTCAAGAGAGTCGGTCCGTTTCCGCTTCCCGTCGGCCTTTGATTTCCTGCTATCGGCAATCCCCTTTTTAACCCTGGCGATGCGCTTGATCTCGTTCAGGAACTTATCCAGGCACCCCTGGGTGGCCACATGAACATCTCGGTTGGGGTCACTCAGGAAGCGCAGAAGGCCGCCGAGAAACTCTGGCAGAAAGGTGACGAGCTCTAGATCAGGGATCGAGTCCAGGAGAATAATCCACCCGACCAGAAAAGTCCGAGTGAAGGGATTGATGGTGAATATCCGGTCCCGGAGGAGAGGAATAAAGCGTTTCAGGGAAAAGGCCGTAGGGAGGTCGACGCGATCGTCATGACCGTCCTTGTCGTCGCCCTCAAATTCAAGGACGGGCTGTTCCAAGACCGAGACGTAGGTAGCAGCAGATTCGGACACAATGTCCTTAATCAGGCGGTCCAGCAACTCAGCACCGTTTTTGACTGACAGCTCCGTGTCGGCACCCAGCTAGGATAGCACACGAGAGGATGACATTAGCCAACGGCTGAGACATGGGGCGGGACGGGAGAGACCGGGGGAGCCGGGCATGTCCATACCTTGCAGAGCGAATCAAAGATGAAGTTGAAGTAGATGAGAATCTCGCCCTTGGCCACCTTTGCGATGTTGTACATGGCCTCACACGCATAGTACCTGACGCGGGCATCCTGGTCGGTAAAGCAAGCGAGTACCGGCGGAACGATTACCTCAAGGTACCTTGCAAGCTCCTACTTGGACAAAGATGCCCAATGGGTGAGTAAAGGGGCAGCCAGCACGAGGGTGACATTGTATGACCGGTCTGTTGCGGGAGGGAGAGAGGGGTCACTTACCGAGCCAAGGGCAATAGCGGCGGCAGCCAAGCCTATCAGACCGCCGTTCCGTGCATTGGGTTGATGGACGGCATATGCATACTCGTTGCAGAGCTGGTCAAGCACGGCTTCGATTCTGGGATGGTCCTTGGTAGCAACAAGCTCGCGAATCACGCGCTCTAGCCTGCAGTGGGTGGTGGGTATGTGAGTCTGGATTTCATGAGAACCAGCGAGGCCAGAAAGGGTGGCGAGGGGGCGGGCGGGATGAGCTCAAGAGGTGTGTGTGTGTCGTATCTTGTTGACCGCCATATTGAACGCCATATCCCCGACGGCGGCCCGTCGAGACAGGCAGCCATCCACACATGAGTGTGGGTGGGCGGGGAAATGGTGAGAAGGAAAAGGGCAACCTACTCCAGAGCGCCAACCTTCCGCTTGTCATAGACCTTGTCATTGAGAGCGCGTTGGATGTTGGGGTCCATGGCTCTAGCTTAGTCAAGATCCGAGCCCTCGGAGATCATGCCGCTGAGGCCGCGAGGTTTGGCTGAGGGGGGGAGAACGACTCTCAACAGGTAGACAAAATAATATTCTGCGCACGTGAGGCAGACTCTTCAAATATTAGAAGCTAAGTTAGCTACCATGCCTGACCTTGTTCCTTGCCCGGCTACCCAGAGGTGAGAGTACCTAAGGTAAAAGGTAGGGATAGACGTACGGTAAATTGGGCGAATGAGGTACGTTAAGCCACCTTCCCTCTATTTATTTTATTTTTGGGGATGACGAGTGGGATGGCGGCTGCCTACTATAGAAGTAAGGCGTGGCAGCGCGGGGCGCAGACGAAACAAAGAAATACGTCTAACGATCTTGCAGATGGTGGTGGGCAAATGAGACGTGTGCTGCGCTTTTGCGGTTGTGTTTGCGTTTGCATCTACGTTATTCGGGATGCGACATGCGGGTCTCGTGTTTGGGAGATGCGGTTTCCAAAATCATGGAGGTAAGGCAAAGCAAGGCAAGACAAGGCAAAGGCAGGCTGATAGACTGGATGAGGTGCAGCCGGTAAAGTCCGTACCTTAGGTAGTCCGTACCCAGGATGCGATGCGGGATAGGTTGTCGTTGGTCGATACTGTCTTGGGCCGCAATTGCTACGACCTACGCAAAGGTCGAGCTACCTTCCATACTACCAGGTACCCTAACCCGTAACAAACCCACTAACAAACCTGGTACGTAACCTGGGCTGCTTGGCAAACTCATGCCAGGGGACCCAGCTAGCGGCTGTGAGTTATGCAAGTACTTTGTTGTCACGACCCAAGGAAGGGGTGTCACAGCCAAAACAAGGAACAGTGAGGGGCACGGGGACCCACAGCAGGTAGGCAGATGATTGGCCAGGGGGATGACCAATCATCAGACTGCTCTGTGCGCTCTGTCAGCCCTATTGGTCAAGGGGCCCAGAGAGACAGAGCAGACAGAGCAGCTTGCTCTGTCCTGCCCTGTCCTGCTCTGCACCTAGTGGGGAATTAGGTACAGAGCAATACAGAGCAACACAGAGCAGAGGAAACCTTCACTTCTATATAACGAGTAGGGTCTGGCGACATTAGGTCCCAGACCAGTAATCAATATAAGTTCTTAGGCATTCATTGCACAGTCGAGAGAACTATCCCTTTGCTCCGTGGTTACATACACCCCCTTGCGCTTACCTTTTGACCCCATACCGTCTCTAGGACCCTCTGGTTCTCCTGATCGTAACATTTGTCCCCCACCCCCGAGCCATCCAAATATTGTCAGAATTACGGAAGGTTCAGGGGTAGCCACAACAGGGCCCCTGAGAGGGCGTCTGGCTGGATCCCAGCCACAGCCCACTTTTCGCCGCCATTTGGGCACTGAACGCTGGGCCGGACCCACGCCGGAATTCAGGCCTGGGCAGAGCAATACATCACACCTTTGCACCCACTACGTTGACCCTGATTTTGCAGCTCTTCTGACACAAAGGAGTAGTTCTCTCGACTGTGCAATGAGTGCCTAAGAATTTGTATTGATTACTGGCGTAACAACTATCTGGATCGTGGCTACGATCATTGTATATATAGAACTGAATCAAGCCTGCTCTGTCTGCTCTGTCTGCTCTGTGCATTTGTCACAGAGCACGCAGAGCACCTCCTCATTGGTCCTTCCCAAAGACCCACATAACACATTGCTTCTGGCTCCCGCGTTCCTCACTCCGGGGTGCAGACTTGGGGTCATGACAATAAAGTGCAATATTATACCATTTTTATTATATTTATTAGCTTAATAACCGTAATGTGGTAGTAGGCCAAGGGAGCGAGAAGGGGGGGTGCGAGGGCGGTGCGGGGTGTAGATCCCTGTTCCTCAGCCAACCTGCCGACCCAAGAATTCGCCATAGCGAATTCCCCCTATAATATTGATTACCTGAACCTACCTACCTACCTACCTACCTACCTAGGTGTAGGCTGTAGGTAAGCCCCGGGCAGGGCAATCAAAGCAGTCAGGTAGGTGCAAGCCTTGGGTAAGGCGGTCAGAGTGAGAGGTCCAGGCAGTTGGTGCAACAAGACAAATAACCACAGTTCGCGCTAGCGAACTACCTAAATCTCGTTCCGCCTCACTCACATGCGCCTGAGGTGGTAGCCTGAGATATCAAGTGCGTGCTTTGTTCAACCTTCTCCTGGCCAGTCTGTTGCTGATCATTTGCCGTAACATCACAAACATATTGACTGGTTCTTCATTGGGTAGTGGGTGGCAGGTGGAGCATCAACATGGCCTGGCAGCTCTAACCTCAGGCAGGTACACAAGGTAGCTTTCTGAGGAAGGTACCTACCTGACCTGCCAGGCCTACGTCACGGTCACGGTCACGGTCACGGCCACTGCCTGCCCGTTCCAGTCTCACCGTCTGTACCTACCTGACCTACCGGGTACACTTGTCGGCAAGTGCAGGTTACCTGTTCTCCGCTCTACCACCTTCCGCAGGTGCGCAACAATGTCGCACATGCCCGTGTGACCTGCCTCCATGCAACAGGTTTCGCTTCCCGTCTTCCCAATTCTTCATGCCAGCTTCAGCAGCGCCCTGCATCACAACCCGCGGCCTGAGGGCAAACCACTCACGCAGTTTTCGAGTAACCAGCAAGACAAACCCACCAAGGGAATGAATTCGGTGTACGAATTAAGGTACCAGCAGCGGGGAGCCAGCAGCCCGTTCCCTCGCGTATCTAGGGTAACGACACGACCCACGGTCCCCGCCCAGCTTGAAGGGCTGCTTTGACCTACGGTACCATGGGTTACACGGGCAGTACAGGATACCAGGTTATGGGATACGGGCTGCCTCCTGTGAAGTCGGCACACCAATGGCTGTGTCTCCAGGCCCTTCCGTGCTCTCAGGGTTTCGTCCTCCTGCAGCATCAGAACAAATCATCATTCCTGGCGACCAAACCACCTCCTCTCCCAACCCCGAAAATGGACGGCATTATCATGATACCTACCTTGGGTATCCCGCATCCTGCGTGTGCTGAGCGTGTGCCCAACGTCCCGGACAGCTAAACAGGCAAACAGCCATACAGCCAAACAGGCAGGCAGGGAAGCAGACAGACGGAGCAAGCGAGAGCTGCTCCAAGGAGCTCACCTTCACCTTACGTACATTTGCGTCTGCCTGACCTTTATCCACCTTGGACCACGCTATGCACACCTTGAAGCTCTCCCGGCTATTCCTCCCGAGCATCTGTCTCCCCCGGTCCAGAATTACATCATTTTGACTCAAGCTAACCCACTTCTAGAACGCCAGGGGTCTTGCCGCAGCTATGGATCCGTCTACCAGTCCCTGGGCTAGGTGTTCATGAATCTAAAACGGGCCCGTATCTTTAACTCAGCCCCAAACTGACTGCTCTCGGATGCAGTTCATCTGTGGACATTCTGGCACGGCCACGGTCACGGTCACGGTCACGGTAGCCTTCCGAGGAAGTGCCCGCCAGCAATTGGTGGCGGAGAATGGGTTTCCAATCGAGACCGCCGGCAATGGCGCTCTCAGCAACTACCTGATCTTCCAGACATGGTCGTGGGATCAAAGGCACAACGAAGGTCACAAAACGGGAAAGCCGATCTTCCAGCTCGTCGCCCTCCTTCTCCCTGCTGTTCGTCACCAGACCGCCTCCCTCCTCTTCACCAAATCGCTGGAGGAGAGCGTGGGGAGCGTCAATCTCACTGCCTCATGCTCACCAACCGCTAGCCATCGGCTGCGGCCTCTCGAGCAACCTGAGCCACCGGCCCGCAGTCCAGCGCCAGCCCATCGGCTACCCCGTATGACGACACCCCTGAAGACTAGGATCCTGTCTGCCGCTGGCCCGTCCTGCTTCTACTTCCTGTATAATAGCGGCAGACACTCACCGGTCAGACAGTTCGGCAGAGGGGTTCAGCTTGGCTCTGAAGCTTCGGGCGTTATCCGACAACGAATTGTCGTTCCCCCATGTTCTCTGGGTTGCCTCGTGTCGCACTACCCTTTGTTTTACACACAACTCTTTACCGTTCGTGAGCTCTTAACCTAAACTCTCACAATGAATGGTTCCAGGCAGAGAAATGCAAGCTCGGTGCCGGTGGTGCGCACGATCTCGCCTCTGCCTCGGGTCTCTTCCCAATATCTGATCTGGCTCACTCCCCGAAACTCCTTCCGCCATGACCTCTTACTCTCTGGCAGGGTAATGGTTCGGGCCTTGTTTCTCATTGCCGATGGAACCCAATCATATGCCGATACGTGCCAGCTATCTTGTTTGGGAGGGCGAATGCGGCACCCTCAACCGAGAATTCTCGCATTGTCACATTGGGCCTGCACATGTACGCACAAGACTTCCCCCAACTACTGCTACAGATTGGCGGGCGATCCATTCAGATGGTCGTCGACCCTAGCAAGCCTTACAGCGATATTCACTCGGTTTTCCTTGTTTGCTCTAGGACGATGTTGATCATGAGCCGCCCGCGTTGCCCTTTGTCACCCGTTTCTCTGGGCTTCCCTTCGGTGAGCTGAAAGCTATTTCTGCAACAGAAAAGAAAAAAACAAGACAGTGAAGCACGAAGGGTCTCCCAATTTCCGGTACAAATGCAGCCAATCCAAGACACCACACTTCTTGTTCCGTCTACATCCCCACACTGCAGCGCACCTCAAGGCGTGGAACTCCCTCCCCTTTGGTGCTTGGCTGGGCCAATTTCCCACGTCAATTGGATGTTTCTGCGTGTGCTGTCAAATGGCCATCACTTGGTTTGACCACTGTCTCCCCCCTGACTCCCCTGGTTGCCGGCTTGGCCTCCCTCGCTCCCTCCCTTTTGACCGTTCTTGCTTTCCTCGGCTTCCTTGTTCTGGCGTGCGGCGATCGCTGCCCGTCTGGCAAAGTCGTCCTGTGAGGGGTTAGGGCTGTGAGCAACGCCCCAAACATCACGCGCGCGTTTGGATCGTCGGAGCTTGGGCTTGGCCTCGTTTCTTGTTTACCTTGTCGCCCCTGGCCTTGCGGATTCTCTCAGCCGCGGCCTCGTCCATCTTGCCTCGAGCCATTCTATATAGAGCCTCTGTTTGATCAAGAGCAGCCGGTGAACAGGGATTGGAGGACCGAATCAGTCTTGCTGCCAACGTTGTATTTCTCTTGCTGGAAAGCAAGGGCAAGGGGATGATGCTCAGAGAGATGGCGGTGGGTGCCAGTTCTAACCGACTTCAGAAGTGGTGCTGCAGAGTGCTGTCCAAACTTGAAGCGGTCGAGGAGGGGGTTCTCCCTACTTGATATAGACGGATGTCTGCGGTCAACATATGTGAGGACTTCGTCAACCGGGGGCGATCGCAGCTGCCCAGTCTCTCCCATCCCATATATGCCATGATTTCGGCTTCTGGTCTTGGTCCGTGACTGGAGCTCCGAGTGTTGAGCTTGGAGGGGGAGACATCAGACAAGCCATCGCTCGCGGCTGAGTGACATCGTGACATGGCCGTGTGTGTTTTCCACCATGGGGGTCATACAAGATGGTGCCGCGGGTTGTCGGCACTAGCAGAGCCGCGCCCTGTCTTCTCATTCGTGTCTCTTGCTTCATGCCCGCTCACCCTCATCGCAGGGCGTTTCTTTACGTTCCCCGGGATCTTTGGTAATCTGGTACAACAGCCAGGCAACAGGATCCCAGCCTACCAGACAACGCTAGCTGAGTAGCGGCATGGGTGATTGGGGCGGATGGGGTTTCGCTCATTCTCATTGGAAGACTCAGGTGATATGCCACTCATGATGCGCAGGTGCATCGTAGGTCCAGCTACTTATGGGGTACGTACACCTCGATTGCATGAATAGACAGATACGAAAAAGAAAAGAGAGAAGAAGAAGAAGAAAAGGGCTGGTCCTGGCTATCATGCATTTCTGGCAGTCGAGGTTGTTCGTCCCCCAAGACATCTCGAAATCCGCATTCTCAGGTCGTACCAGCAGGCGAACGGCCATCAGCTATACGACACGTATGTGGATGTGAATCACACTTGCATAGTCAAGGATTCTCACAAAGCCCCCTCGGAAGACGGCATGGGGGCTCGGGGCTCGGAACGATGGGATAAACGAAATGAAGGCCTGATAGGCCCATGATGCTGCCTTGAGGTGAGGTTGTCGATCTTCTTGCTCACCCATTTATTCACCGTGGGTTACGCAGACACAGCAACGCACTCATTGATCCTCAACTCGAGACAAACAACTCAGGCTTAATGAAAACCGTTATTCGATCCGCCGCTGGTTGGGGAGCTTCAAGACAGCTGAGCGTCACACTCAGCCTTGGTAGTGGAACTTGGGGGTAGACTACCACAACTCCCACAACGTCTTTCCGTTAGCTTGAGTAACGCTGAGACTCAAGCTATTCGTCCTCCTTCCACCTTTTTCCTCATGTCCCACCACCCTCGAAGCGAGAGATCTGACTTTCTAAATGGTCTGAGAAGTCAGATTCGTACTTTGGCTTGGACACAATATCCCACCTTCATTCCGAGTCTTAGCCGTGGTCAGCCGTTTCAAAGGTCCGCACTCGATAGCAGAGACACTATGTGGCTATCATGTGGCCTTTTTTTCTTTTTCCACTCTCAGCAGAAAAGGAAAGACTGAGACATACATTTCTTTTGGATGGGACTTTCCAAAGCGAACAAGCGATAAGCACTAATTAGCCTAGTGTATTCCAGATCTGCATGCATGCAGTGCATATAGCTTCACTATTGAACTGTACGTACACACTATTTCAAGTACCGGTCATCTAGCTTTGCCCCAGTCAATCCAGTTCCCGGTCTCCTGGGAGCAAGATCGACATTCGCCCACATATGCACCAACCACTTGGGTCCATCCGAGGCTGGGGGTTTGGACCTGCTGGCTGCACGCCGGAGTCTCAGACTCGCCAGCTACGCACTCCCCCCGCCCCGTGCAACCGGAAGGAAAACAACACGGTCAGAAACCAAGACGGTTTCTCGTTTGCACGGTTCGAGTCCACGGGCTTGAGCTTGGCAGGGTGATTGAGCACCTTGGTAAACATGACAGGAACAGCAACTCAACTACCTGGGTGGCTATTCATTGAGAGAGAAAAAAGCAATGGGACTAGTTTCTTGACCGCCTGGAGCGAACTCCATATCAAGGAAGCAAGTCGTCGTCGCAAACAGATTAACTCCACAACGACAGAAACCTAGAGAACAGCGGACGCGGCCGGATGCCAATTATGCAGAAGCCCATCCTTGCGACTGCATATCCCATAGGATACACTACAGACAGAGGACCGAGGCTGTGTGCAGTGTAGGTATGCCTCGAGTTGTCTACGATCTCATCCATGCCCGAGGCCACGGGACTGATATTGAACGTGTGCGGACAGGGCCAACACGATTTTGCTCAACTGCTCGACCTGCTCATCGCTTCCAATACTGCACGAACGAGAGCTCTGTGATTTCTCAAGATAATGAACAAGGGGTGTATCAGTCAACTCGAGCCGGACGCAATCATCCAAGGGGCCTGGCTTGACGCCCCTCGTCTGTCACGCAGCCGGGCGCCAGTAGGCTGCATGAAAGGCTGTAGTCTTGAGGAACCCAGAACGTCCCAGATCGTTCCAGATCAGAGCCACAGGCCGGGTTATATGCATGTACACTGCGAGAAAACCGGGAGCAGAAGCAGCAGCAGCAGCAGCAGCAGAAGCAAAAGGACCAGATGTGCTGGTCGATTACCCGATCACGACGCGATCAAGATGCACTTGGGAATCGATTGGTTGTGGGTCGGTGGCGGGGGCTTGGCGCGCCGTCGACATCGACATCGACTTCGACGTCGAAGTTAGTCTTGACTTGGGGATAACGCCCCATTTCGCAGAACATAGCCTCCACTTTTGGACGATATGGGCTACGGAAGCGACGGAGATGCCAACAGCATGACTTGAGGTTCGGGAGCCAGCGGGGAGAGAGGGAACAAAAGAGAGGGGCGGGGGAGAGAGGGAGAGCTGGACATCGTCGACGAGAGACATCACGCTTTCTCGACGCCATCGTGGATCAGTTGGGGATCAATTAAAAACATACACGCGCGCGGTATCAGACGAGCATGCCGCAAGACAAGACAACGGGAACCCGCGGCAGCAACATGGTGGCTTTGCGCCAACCTCGGCATCGACAGCGAAACCACGCCCAACCCGATCGTTCACCCTCCGATCGCATTCACACACAGCCCTCAACCGAGCATACTACGCAGCGGGACGGACAGGTAAAATGGATGAAGAGGGAGGGGGGGCGGGAGAACAGCACAAGGAAGGCACACCGCCACCCAGAGAAGGACACGAAGTAGGCCACGGGACTGCCCGCGCTTGAAACAAACGCATCAACCTTGACGCCTCCGAATCCCATCGGGACGAATAACAGCGCCAACGATGCAACGACGAGTGGATGGAAGCGGGACAGACATACATACTACTGCAGAACACATTGGGGGAAAAGCGGCCCAGAGGAAACGGCTCAAGAGGAGATATGACTCAAGAGGACAAGGGCTTAGAGAGAGAGAGAGCATCTCAACGATGAAACAGCCCAAACAGAAACAGTCCAGACAGAAACAAGTCCGGAGAATATCCGTCCAGAGACACGCTTCGGGTACGGGGAATCCCGCTTTCACTCTTCACTCTTCATCCCCCCCACTCACCCACTCACCCATCGACCCACTACACCGTAGTTCTCACCAACGTACAAGTGAGGAAATACCGAGCCTCGTGTCCAGATCCGTGGCCATCTCACACATCACGCCTCACCCATCGCTCGCTTCCTCGCCTCCCGAATCACCCTCACCCCCTTCCACTACCCCTTTCCCTACTGGTATCTTCTCCACAATTCAGTCGGTCAACCACACAGAATCACACTAGATCCCATCATTATTACCAGTTGGTTGGACAGCAGTTAGTCTTGCCCTCAGTAATCAGGGTAGCGAGTCGCTTGCAGACAAGTTCCCCCCTCCCGAAGTAATCCTCTCCCCCTTTTCTCCGTGATATATCCTGCCTTAGGAGATAAGTCTCCACCCCAGCCAAGCAGGAGTAGCAAGAGGAGCAGAAAGAGGCAACCGAGATACTCTAGCCACCTCCGATCAAGTGTCCGTTCATCTCCCCCGTCCTTCGTCATTACTCACGGACGACAAAAAACAAAAGAAGAAGGAAAAAGAGAAGGAAACTCAACTTGCACAAAGATCCACCCACCCAGCAAACCTCTTAAAACGAGATGAGAGAAAGAAGGGAGAACATGAAAAAAGCACAAGAAGAAAGAAGAGAGAACAAGAACAAGAACGACAACAAGCAAAAATAAGAAGAAGAAGCAATAAAAACAGGCTATCACCATTCAACATAACCACATATTTTACCTGCCTACCTCCCTACCTATCAACCAAATCTTTGCTTTTTCAAGCCTAGCAGCATGCTAGCTGGTCCGCGTTGGCATATACCTACATACTCGGGTGAGACAGACAGACAGACAGACAGACAGACAGGCACACAGACAGCACAGTACAGTACAGCATAGCCAGACGAGCCGAGCCTGGTCATCTTGGCTTGGCGACGGGTTATGGCGGTTGAGACATATACACCAGACTTCCCGGGGGGTGGGGGACTGATTTAGTCACCCGTGAGGTTTGGGTTTTTCTCTCAGGCTGGTGGCGTTCAGTAGTAAGGGCAAACACGGAACAGGATATGGCATCCTCTGTTCCCTGCTGCCTGTCCGGGGGAGAAGGGAGGGCAGCCGTTGTTTGTCATGGCGAAGTCTTGGACACAGAGACAATCCCGATAGACATTCTCCGGAGGTAGTACGTGTTGATGCCCGGAGCGAGTCAACCAAACAGACAGGTAAAACAGGGAACAAGTCCAACCGAAAGACATTCCAGTCGAGTCAGTCCGGATGATCAGGGAAAGAGAGAAAGAGGGAGCTCTCAGGCCACCCAAATGTACATACCCCCTCCGGACTCGTCCCCATCAACATACAACACCCACCTTGCCTCCACCCGCCGGCCCAGCAAAAGAAAAGATACACCAACACCCCTCAATTCCACCCAACCATCCATCCCCAATCCCAATCCCCTAATGATGCTCATGCTCGTGCCCAAGCCCCATAAACCCCCCCTCCTGGACCACAACATCCCGACACTTGGCCAACACCTTGGCCTGCCTGGCCACCTCAGCCAACCGGCCAATGACTTTCCCGTTGCCCTCGACGAACCCGTACAGGGCATACGGGATGCCGACCTCGTCGCAGAACTCCTGGACCAGCCTCTGGGCCTTGCGGAGGTTGTGCCGCGGCAGCCTCGGGTACAGGTGGTGGATGGCCTGGAACTGCAGGCCGCCGTGGAACCAGTCGAGCCACTCGGGGCAGTCGACGTCCATGGTGGTGCGGAGCATCTTCTGCGGGAAGCTCTCGACCACGCCCAGGTCGGCCGTCGACATGGCAAAGTGCGACAGCGTGATCTGCACGTGCAGCGGCGCCGTCACCATGTGGCTGACCATGACGAAGACAAAGCGGTGCCAGTTGGTGTCGATGGTCTGGTACACAAGCCTGTACCCGAACCAGTACCAGAACACCAGGTTGCCGGCTATCTCGAGGTAGCGGTGCCAGGCGGCGGCGCCGCGCCGCGGGCCCTGGCCCAGGATCAGGTACTCCCACGACAGGCGGTACAGGTTGAAGCGGCCGAGCAGCAGCACGACGTAGTACAGGTAGTGCTGGACGCGGATCAGCACCTTGGCGGCCGCGTCATAGGGCATGGCGCGCTCGTAGTAGGTCGACCGCAGGCCGGCGAAGAAGCGGTGCGACACGGCGAAGAAGGGCATGTGCTCGATGTCCGGGTCGTGCTCGGGCGAGTTGGTCACGATATGGTGCACGTTGTGGCTGCGCTTCCACCACCCGATCGACAACCCGCCCAGGAAGTCGGCGATGACGATGCCCACCACCGTGTCCACGTGGAACGCGTGCGTAATGCCCATGTGCCCTGCGTCGTGCGCCGTGAACACCAGCTGGTGCCAGAACGCCCCCAGGAAGAAGCCGCTCAGCGCGTACCACCGCCAGTGCAGGAAGACCAGCATGAGCGCGAAGAGGAGCGCGTACCGGCTGGCTTCGACCGCGTAGGCCGAGTAGGGGCAGTCGAAGAGCCCCTCGGCGCGGATGCGCTCGTGGAGGAGCCGGTACTTGGCCACAATGGCGTCCTGCGTGGCCGAGTCCAGCGCCGGGTACTTAGCGAGGTCGAGCGTGATTTCCTTGTGGGTTAGCGCGTCGAGGTGGGCCATGCCGTCGGAAGGGGGCGAAGGTGACGAAGTGGTGGTGGTAGGCTCGTCCTCAGAGGATGAGACGGACGATACAGAGGCGGCGAGCGGGCGGCGGGCGGTTAAACCCGATGCGCTGTCAAACACAGCCGGAGGAGAGGGCGATCGCGAGCTGGCGTGGCTCGAGGGAGCGGCGGCGAGAGGTTCGTCGCTGTTGTTGTTCTCCTCGTGCTCTGCGTCGGAGGAGAGGGGGCGGAACCTCCCGCCCTGGATGGGAGGCAGGAAGTTGTTCCATCTGCCCTGGATGCGGCCGATCCGGTATCTCTCCATCATGCGGTACGCCTCGGGGGAGTGAAGGCTGCGAGGACCAGTCAGCTTTTATTTGTCCTATGACATGACATGACATGAGATAGAAAAAACGGGGACAGAGTAAACAAACACCGTGACTTCATCCGTGGCGTCCCGGCCGATCATGTGCAGGATGGCCTTGTCACCGCCAGGGTGATACTTGAGCCACGCATCGACCTTGAGGACATAGCCGTCGACGACGATGATCGACCGGCCGTCGGCAATGAGCCCCTCGACCTCGCGCCGGGAGAGCACCGCATACTCGCGCTTCTCTCCATCCTTCCGACCCATGACAGCCCGCCGTCCTCCAGACATTTCTTTTATTTTGCAAAAAAAAAAACCCGATTGAATTGGACCGGGTTGGCGAGGATGTCAATCAAAACACCTCAAGCACGCACGATTGGGACAAGCGGTCCAGGCACGCGTGGGAAACCAACAAAGTGCCGAGCTTCCCGTCAATCGTCTGTAGGAAAAGTCAATTGACGTCGGAATAAACCGTAAAAATATAAATATATATATAAAATAGCTTATTAGCAGTGCGCCAGTCGGTGAGAGACGACGTTCCCAGCACCAGGCCTCTTTGTGTTCATGGCATGTGCAGCAGCGGTGAACGGCGAGTGATGAAGATCAGATCGGCTGCCGCCCCGACAGACAGACACGCACACACAGTCAACCCAGAAAGAGACTCCAACGAGACGCTGCGGGACACCAAAACATGGGACCAGCCAGGGCATACCCCAGCTCCTGCCTGCATCGGCGGGTTAGGGTTGGATATATACTACAATACATCAGGTTGGTAGCTCTGCAATCCTACATGGTATCTACCAGGTAAATAAGGAAGGCTCTGTCGTTCGAGGACCAACTCTATTATTCGTGAGAGGAGAAATAAATCTATATGCGAGGACATGTAATATACCTGATAAAAAATGTTCAAAGCCAGACAACAAACCATCATGTCCCATCCACCACCTGCATATTAGTCCATACTTTTACCATAGAGAATCAGAACACAATACAACACAACACTTCACCACTTCACCGCCTCCCGCCATCCTCACCATATCATACCATGATTGACATACAGCCGCACCATGCACAACGCGCCAGTTCTCAAGGCCTGCCACCCTGCGGCGTCTATTTACCCATGCAAGCCCTAGGGAAACAAGCTACAGTACAAGTACACAAGAGAACACCAATACCAACCGCCCGCCCGCAACAATCAAAACCCTCTCAACACCCACCCTCATCGCTTATCCGGCTTAGAAGTGGATGGCCTTTCCAGAGGTAGCCATGGCCGCCTCCTTGAACGCCTCGGCGAGCGTAGGGTGAGCATGGCACGTGCGAGCGATATCCTCGCTGCTGGCACCGTACTCGAGCGCCAGAGTGCCCTCGGCAATCATCTCGCCGGCGTTGGGGCCGATGATGTGCACGCCCAGGATACGGTCTGTCTCGGGGTCCGCGATCATCTTGACCATGCCATCCGTGTCCAGGTTGGTCTTGGCGCGCGAGTTGGCGGCGAAGGGGAAGGTGCCGATCTTGTACGGGATGCCCGCCTTCTTGAGGTCCTGCTCCGACTGGCCGACCCACGCAACCTCGGGGAAGGTGTACATGACGGAGGGGATGCAGCCGTAGTTGACGTGGCCGTAGCCCTTCTTGATGTACTCGACCACCGCGACCGCCTCCTCCTCGGCCTTGTGCGCGAGCATGGGGCCGAAGGTGGCGTCACCGACGCAGCGGATGTGGGGGATCTTGGTGCGGTACTCCGAGTCGATAATGACGCGTCCGCGCTCGTCGAGCTCGAGGCCGATGTTCTCGATGCCGAGGCCTCCGGTGTAGGGGCGGCGACCGATCGCGACAAGGACAACGTCCGCGTCGAGCTGTGTCGAGAGTTAGCTCTGTTTGTCAATCGCTATTGTTAAATAGCAGGGAACAAGAATCCACGTACGCTCTCCGCCTTGCCACCCTTGGCCGAGTCAACCTCGAGCGTGACGAGGTCGCCGTTCTTGGCTCCGCTGAGCACCTTGGTGCCCGTCTTGAAGTTGATGCCCTGCTTCTTCAGGATCTTCTGGGTCGCCTTGGCGATCTCAAGATCCATGCCGGGGCCACCGATCTGGTCGAGGAACTCCACCACCGTGACCTTGGAGCCGAGTCTCGCCCATACCGACGCCATCTCGAGTCCGATAATGCCGCCGCCAATGACGAGCAGCCTCTCGGGTACCTTCTCCAGCGCAATGGCGCCGGTGCTGCTGACAATGCGCTTCTCGTCAATCGCAAGCCCGGGGAAGGGAGTGACCTCGCTGCCGGTGGCGATGATGATGTTCTTGCCGGATACGCTCGTCTCGCCGCCGTCGTTGAGCTTGACATTGACCGTGTGCTCGTCCTTGAACGAGGCCTCGCCCTTGATGTACTCGACGCCGTTCTTCTTGAACAGGAACTCGACGCCCTTGGTGAGGCCCGAGACCGACGACTCCTTGGCCTTCATCAGCTGTGCCAGGTTGAGCTTGACGCCCTCGACCTCGATTCCACGGTGCTTGGTGTCGTGGAGGACCTGGTGGTATAGATGAGAGTTGTTGAGGAGCGACTTGGAGGGAATGCAGCCGACGTTGAGGCAGGTGCCGCCCAGGGTTCCGCGCTTCTCGATGCATGTGACCTGGATGAAGCAAAGCCATGTCAGCAGGTTGTGAGACGTCTTTGACGTGTGTTGAGTCGTGATGCTTGGCCTAGAAGCGGAGCAACGCACCTTCATCCCCTCCTGGCCGGCCTTGATGGCGGCGACATAGCCAGCGACACCTCCGCCGATGATGACGAGGTCCTTCTGCTCTGCAAAAAGCCCGTCAGCCAGGCGTCAATTGCAATCAATTGCAGCAGCGGGCAAACACTAACCAGCCTCAGTCGCGTATGTGCGTGTCCATCTGGACGCGGGAGCAATCGCTGGGAGCCTGGAGCAGCAGCAAAAAAAGTTGCGTCAGATTCGAGAGCCATTTTCGCGACCGACAGCAAACCGGGAACCCGCCAAAAACTTACCCTGACGGCCTGAAGGCCGACCTGACCGCCGTCCGGCCTATTAATCTCTGCGCCAGCATTTTTGTGATTGGGTGGAAAGGACACGCGGGATAGGACTGTGTGAATGAAGGAAGATGCAAAAAAAAAAAGGGCAGATATGCTGGGTTGGCGGAGATAGGAATATCTCTCGCTCTTCGATTAGCTGTCTGTCACTCGGATCGAGTCGCGGGAATGTTGGGAACAGGGCAGCAGTGGTGTAGTCAGCGGAAGGCGAAGCGAAAGCACCTCTCCCTCTCTCCCGCTCTGGCATCTCTCGGGAAAAAAGAGTCCCCCAATCTCCAACTGTTCGAGAAGCTTTGCTCAGCTAGGGCTCGCCTGATTGGCTAGAGCGTTTCTCCACTAAGATTCCTTGCGACGGTTCCTTAGCGGTGGCGGGTCTGGCTCCACAGCCCTGTCACAATCCCGGCTATGGACGGTTACAGGGCGAAACCGCGACATCCCATGACCTCCATCTGGTATTTCACCGCTAGACAGGCGCCATGATCACCACCCAAACAACGACTTCGCCTCTTCCTCGGGGCAAGGAACCTGCAAGTGAGCAGAGGCAGAGCGGGCTTCCCCAATGCGGATCTCGGATAGCGAAAGCGGGTACGCTCGTCAACGAAACAATTGGCAAAACCAATGCACGATGACCATGAAAAAGAGAAGATGAGATAATCAATTATAACATCCATTCCCAGCCCCTGACCATGCACTTGCATAAACCTCTCTTCTATGCATACGGCGGGAAGGAAAGGGAAGGGAGTCGGAATTGGGTTTCCTCCCAAACAAGGGGCTCAAGGGGCTATGCCATGTAGGGACCTGCCGCCAGTAGCTACCATGACATCACGGCCGCGTAAATACCTTACCTCGAAATACCCAAAAGGCCCATAGACAACAAAACAAAAACATATATACAACATAAATCCCCTCGGAGACCTAGCTTAGGGGTATGGGTATTACAACCAACCAAAACCAGTCCTTCTCCTCCCTGCCTTTCCTGCCTACCTACTCCAACCCCTGGTCCGCAGTCATGGCCCTCTCCAGCACCTTGACCCCCTTGGCACACATCTCCCGGACAGTCTCCTTCCTCGCCTTGCCGCCACACAGATCGCTCTTCCTGACCACCTTCTTCAGGAACCATTGCAGCCCTCTCGCCAGCTCCGGGATGTTCTCGACGGCCATAAACACAGTCGAGACACCATCCTCGCGCCCGAACCCCTCCCACGCCTCCCCGGCGCCCTGGCTTTGGTTCTGCGCGGCCTCGCACTCCAGCAGCACCGTGATCAGCATGACCTCGACAAACGCCTTCGTCTTAGCCTGCAGGTAGGGCAGGTTCAGGCACTTCAACACGCCGAGGCCGAGCTTGCCGCTGGCCACCAGGCTGCCAAACAGTTTGGCGATGTTCACCAGCCGGCGCATGTCCATCGCATCATCCTCCTCCTCGTCATCCCCAGCCTCGCCAAAGACGCTCTCGCCCAGGCGCCGGAACAGCCGCCACAGGCTGTCCTGGAAACTCCACCGCACCTTGCGGTCCGCACACAGCTTTTTGGCGATGAGCGTGTAGTAGGGGTTGTACTGCTCCTCGGCGCCGGTGCACTGGACGAGCACGTTGGGGATCTCGCGCTGCCGTTCCTTGTTGAGCCGCAGCTTGAGGATCCGGAAGTAGGCGTCCTCGTAGTCGGTGGCCGAGAGGATCGACACGAAGATGGATCGCCGCACGTCCGTATTCATCTGCTGCTCGCGCGCGAGGTCGGCGAGGTCTGGCGCGCCCTCGCCGTCGCTGTTGAGGAAGACGCTGTCGTTGTCACCCTCGTCGTCTTCCTGGTCTTCGTTCCCTCCCTTGTCTCTATTCTTCTGGTCGCTGGTCTTTTCACCGGCCGCGTTTGCGCCGGCCCAGCTTGCGCCCACGAGCCACCATTTGCCCTTCTTATCCGAGTCGCGGATGTCCTTCAGGCTCATCCGCAGAGGCTCGGTTGATTTGAGCTTGCGGGAGTTGAGCGTGCCGAGAAGCTTCTTCATCCGCGTGGCGTGCTCCGAGTTGACCGCTGACGCGATCACGCCCGTCTTCATCTTGTTGTTCTTCAGGTCGTTGATGGTCTCGATCATGAACTTTGTCCTGACACTGAGGTTGTTCTCGCCTATCTTGGCAACGGCGGGACGGATCAGGGTGACAATGTCCTTGAGCGCCATGGGGTCGTCATGGCGGAGAGTAGGTCCAGACATGCGGATAATCCTGAGCAGAAGCTCGGCATTGAGCTCCGACAGGTCGTCCAGCAATAACCGGATGTAGTCGAAGAGCAGGCTGGGCCCAATCAGCTGGAAGTTGTAGAGCTCGGAGAGGAAAGTGATGATGTTGGATGTCTGCTTAGACACGTCCGGCCTCTCCAGCGCCGCAATCTTGGCGTCCTCGTAGTGCTTGCTGAACCGCTCGACCACCTCCTGGATCAGCTGGGCACCGAAATCCATGCCGATCACCCGGTAAACAGCCGTGCAGAAACCAGCCGAGAGGATAAGCAGCGTGTCAGGCAAGCTCGTCGGCTCGCACACCTGGATGAGCAACAGATCCACCAGCGTAGACGAGACATGCTGCCGGGGATTGTCCTGGTAGAGCTTCTCGACGTCTCCAAGGATGCCCAACATGCTAGACTCGGTCAACCTGTTGACAAGACCCTGTGTTTGTCGCCGAATGCGCGCAGTCAACTCTGCATCCGAGCCCGTTTGCTGCCGCATGGACGGGGGCACATACTTCACTGTAGCCTGTGCCACCGTCGGGGCGACATATGGGTTCTCACGGACTCGCTCCTTCGGCTTCTGCTCCGCTTCCTCGTCGTCCGAGCCCATCCCATCAAAGTCTTCCATGTCCTCGTCCTCGTCCTCGTCAGACCTAAAGCCAGACACGTCCTCGTCGCAGTCGAAATCCGAGCTGTTCAGCGTGTCGTCGCTCTCGAACGCCTTGGGCTCCTTCTCCTCCAGCCGCCGCGCCCGTGCCGCCTCCTCGGCCGCCTTGTCGGTAGCCTTCCTCCGCTTAGCGGCAAGCCAGTCATCTGCTTCGGCCTTGCGCTTCTTGCGTTCCACCGTCTCGTCGTCGACCGCCACGCCGTCGAGGTCGCCCAGGAGGTCACCAAGCCCGTCGTCTTTGAAGGATTGCGGAAGACCCTTGCGGCTCTTGAGGCCGAGCTTGCGCTCGAGAGCAGCGATCTCGGCGTCGTCTTCGGCGAGCTTGTCTTTCGTGGTTTTTGAGAGGGAGGACATTTTGGGCGCCGGTCTGTCTTCTTGTTCTTCCTCTTCTTCCTTGTCATCGTCGTCGTCGTCTAGATCATCAAAGCCGTCCTCGTCCATATCCTCCGAGTCTGAGTCTGAGTCCCCGTCGTCCATTCCATCGTCGTCGTCAGACTCCGACTCCGATGCTTCCAGGCCGAAAAGGGGTTCTCCGTCGTCTGATTCTTCGGATTCGTCCTCGTCGAGGTTGATCTCGAGCTCGGGCTCTGGTTTCCTTTGCTTCGATGATGCCGGCTTAGTTTCTTTCCTCGCAGACGACGCAGGGGTGGGTTTGGGGGGCGCTTTTCCAGCCGTCTTCACGGGGGCTTTTTGTTCGGCATGGCGTTTCGGGGCAGTGGAAGCGGCGGTGCGTTCGGCAAAGTTTCGTGAAGAGTTGTTGCGTTGGGCCTTTTGTTGTGTTCGTTGGGCTTTGCGGCTGTCTTTTCTGGACAAGGAAGGGCCGTTCCTGTCCCGTCCTCCTCCTCCTCCTCCTCCTCCTCCCCCTCCTCCTCCTAGCCTAGACCCCGACTCTGATGCGCCGAGCTGTTTTAGTAGATGGTTGGGGAGAGATGGCCCGGGCTGGCCTCGTGGCGCCTTTGCTCCTCCTGGTGGTGCCATGTTTTTCTTGCGGATTTTTAATTGGGTGCTGGCGTCGAAAGAAGAGACCCAGAAACTCGATATCAATGTTGCTTTCTTATCGGGTGCAGACGCTTGTTCAATATTTTTTTTAGGCCTGCCGCCGCTATGCGATGCGATGTGATGGATGCCAAGGAATGGTGGGGGCTCTAGTGGGGACGAGCGAGAACCCTGGGCCGGTGCTAAAAATTACAGAGCCCAATCCCTGAAAGGCCAAGGGGAAGAAAGGAAACCCCACACACACGTTCGGCTCCAACGTCGACCGCTTCGCGGGGCAATTCAATTACACTCTGGACTGACTGGGACCCTGCCGACCTGCCTGACCTTACGTAGCTCAAGATATTTCGAGGTGGGAATATCCTCAACTCATTCACTCACTCACCCATCCATTCATCCACCAGCCCTCAACACCCGCTTCTCTCATCTCGGGAGTAGCAGCGTCAAGATGGGTGTTTTAACAAATGAAGAGGTAAGCCCCCGTGAGACTTTCTTCTTTCACATCACGCACCTGTTTTCCGGATATCGATCACGAATATATCTTTTCCCCACACCTCCCCACACTGCCATCGAGTGCCCTTATGCTATACCAAACATATTCAAACAAGCTAACCATCGCCATAGTTCTTCACCAAGCTTGCCGGGCTCTTCGAGAGCGGCAAGGACAAAGACCATGGCGCAATCTACCTGACCCAGAAGAGGCGTAAGTCATCCCCCATCTCATCCATTCCCCATCCCCATCCCCAATTTGTTCATCTAACCCAGCCCCCAGTATCCTACGACCAAGACGACGCCCTCGCCAAGCCCACAGCCGAGGACTCGTTCGCAGATCTGCACCCCACCAAACCGCTGCCCGTGCTCATCCGCGCCTCTAACAACAAGGGCAAGAAGGAGCGGGGCGAGAAGGTCAAGCTGTCGACCGTGGTCGAGCCCGCCGACCTGGAGGCCTTTTTCGGGCGCTACGCTGAGGTGTGCAGGGCCGGCATGGCGGCGCTTAAGCCGCGCGACAGGACGAAGCGCAAGGCCAAGGCGAGGAAGAAGAAGGTGGGCGGCGCAGGGCAGACTGCCATGAGTGCCATTCCCTGAGCCTTAGGGGGTGCGGCGAGGGAGAGGAAGAGGGATCGGGGGAACTGGAATTCTGGGTTGTCATGTTGATGAGAGATATGCTCTTGCCCTTCCACACGCCTACGTATACTCATGGGTGGAATCTGAGGCTGTGGGGTTTTCGGGCTGTATCTCGTTGGAGAGGCGCTGGTTTGGAAAACAAACCATGATGATTCCCTTGTTAACTACCTACCGAAGGCAATCTTGCCCTGCGCTATCCCCATGCAAGGCTCATTTTGGCACGGAGAACACGTGAGATTGAGCCTGCAGCAGAAGATGCCGGGTTCGGAAATGGGGTTTGAGGACTGGGAGCTGGGCGAAAGAAAATACTGTCAGAGGAGGCGAGTCAAACTGACCCGACCGCTCATGTATTTGCGTCCTAGAAGGTGGCTTTTAACATCTTACATGAACACGAGTCAAATCCCAGGCCCCTTGCTCTCTCCATTTCTGTTCTCCTTTCCACTCGAAATGGAAGATGGGATGGGGGTCATGATATCCATATCTGGCGAAGTACATGTAGGACACCACCGAGGTGGCTACTCCACTGCCTGTATAGAAGCCACATTCTGTTTCCAGGGTCACATTGCAGGGCCACGGTGCGTATTTATCCTTTTCTCTTTCCTCTTTTCAATCAGGTGTTCAAACCGACGAATCAATGTCAACAGGCTTGGCCGCAAGTGCGGTCCCTCCACGCCTCCTCCCTACCAACGGAACGCATTGCAGAGATAAAAAAGGCTGCGAACCACACATAAGACCTCAGGCACTCGAGCTTCCATGTGTTTGGTCGCAAGGGCTATTATTAGGTGTTCATGCTGGGATATCGGCAGCATCTTGGCCTCTTATACACTCCACCTGGGTGACATGTCACAAGTCTTAAAAAAACAGATATCCCCCCTCCCAGAACTATTTAACTATACTGCGTCTTTTCTGCAGATCCCATTGCCACTAAAAAGATAGCATGGCCATTTCCCCAAGCCTGTATTCATTTTGTTAATAACAAAAAGAGTAATGACTGCCCGACCTAAGACGGGATTGAGCACACTACTCCGAGGATGCTTGGGACCCATACCACGCATGAGTTAGCACCCTCTAGCTTTACATCATACCAGCTATCGCTTAATGCCACTGAGCTACGAAACAACTGCACAATGCTTGAGGTTGAAACCAAGTCCTGCTAATTTGATCCATAGGGGTGGACCCCTACTGTTCCTCCCACTCCAAGATATTCCACGGCACCGACAAAACACCACAACGCTGTATCAATGATCAACAGAACAACCACGCAATTTTTGTCACATCGCAAGCTTCTCTTCCAGACCTGCCTCGGCTGTCTCATCCTGCACGAGTGAACATGCTCTTTCCTCGGACATGAGCATAAACATGATCATGTATGAGTGATATTAGTTAGCACTGACGTTGAGACCAAAGGGGAGACACGCAGATCAACGACGCTCTGCTCTGCATATGCACATTCCTCAATAAATCCAATTCAAGTCAAGCCAACACACCGCTGCCAGTTACGGGCCGATGGCATTCATCCAACTTGGCACATGTATTGGTCTTCTCGGCCTTCCACCACCCGCCCCCCCATTGATCTGATCTGCTCTGGGACTTCCCCCATCTCCAGGAGGACCAAAAAGCAACTCGGGCACCACCAGTTCTGCGTGTCTTGTGTGTGTGGAAGACGTCCACGGAGAAACAGAGATGAGGTACGCAGTGACATAGTAACCCAGCTGTTTGCCTGCCCCCGACTGTTATCCTAGGCTGCCTGTAGGTTCGGTTCCTACCAGGCCCTCCCTCTTCAGCAGCAGCAGCAGCAGCAGCAGCAGCAGTTCCATGGAAGCGAGCGAACTGGAGCGCCACCAGTGCCGCCATGCTCAAGTCCCCCCTCGTGCCTGAGGTATCTACGCACGATACTGGCTGAAGTCTTTTCTCTAACCCGCACACTTGTAGAGTACCGTTCAGCGTGATGAGCGGCATCGACCCCCCCATCGCTAGGTAGGTAGGTAGGTAGCAATACCCACACGGCCTAAGAGCCGTGATAGAACAACAATAACACTCGTTTTCCATCTCTGCTCCGCTTCTTCCTTTCGCTCCTCCAGTCCCTTTTCAACTGATCTGTATCCCAAATCCAACACCTGCCTTTGTCAGGCATCTCCCAGAGAGAACAACTACACTCACCAACGGCCAGAATATGATAACGAGTGGTTCCAGACAAACTTGCTTCTCGAAGATAGGTACCTAGACAGCCTCCACAGCATATAGTACAATGTACAAAATAACTCCCTCCCTGGCCAAAAATACAGGTCGGTGTATGACCTTCCTCCACAAGACACCAACCACTCCCACTCCCACGCCAACGCCCACACCCACACCCACACCCACAGACAAAACAAGGCGGCAACCTAACCCACCCACCCACCACCACGACCGGGAAGACCCGAAACTTCCCGCTTGGGTCCTGTGTGAAACCCTCTCATCTAATCGCTCGTGGGTGGGCAGCGCTGGGCTGGGCTGGCCCGGGCTGGCTTATTCTACCTGCCTGCCCACCTGCCTGCCTGCCTGTCTGCCGTGTGACATCTCCCCCCTATGCCGGAGGGGAGGGGAGGGGAGGGCTGGACTGGCCATCCACATCCCATAACCACATCCCCGTCTGTGCCAACGCCAACCAACCAGTCACAGAGCCAGTTAGTCAGTTAGCAAACAACCATCCATTCATCCATCCCTCCCTCTCGTCTATCCCCACCAGCAGCAGAGGCAGCAAAAGCCCCGCCCCCAACTTCTGCCTCTTCCTCGACGACTCAACACCAGCCAGCCATTAACGCCCATCCACCCACCCACCCATAGAATGTACGGTACTGTACTAGACAAAGTACAGCACACAGCAAGAACCAAGACAGCCATCCGTGCCTGGCCACCAAAACACAAAAAAGGCTCGGGTACGGACCCTCAACGACAAAAAAGACACGCAGATAGGGGGGGGCACCTGGGGGTATTAGGGGTATCGCGCAAGGCAAGATAACATAACCAACCAACCATCCCTAATGAGAAACACAATCGCAACACACGGATGGGCATCATCATACAAACAAAACATAACAAAACATACAACCTCAGACCAAAAACGCCAGCAGCACGCAACAGTAGGTACGCATGGCCCCTCCCCCCTTGCCAAGACACATTAAATCCTACGCTTCGGCCGCATCGCATGTCAACAACACACTCTTCGAGGCTCGACTCACCAGACCAGCCCACTCACACAGCGACACACCTCTCAACAGACACACGGCATCGCACACCACACACCACACACCACACCGCACTCCGATGCCGCCCAATCATCATACGCCGCCAGCCAGCCAGCCATCAACGGAAAAATCAGAATCAGATGCTAGCTAATCGAGTGTACATTCTAGGATAAAGCCGACCCCGATTTTCCATTTTCGTGTATTTTCGATCGAGTGAAAATCAAAGCAGTCCAAAGGTCGATGAGGACAAGATGAAGGAAATAAAGACAAAGGGCGCTGTCGTAATGGCGGGGATCGCTCGAGGCGGTATCGAAGACTAGATAGACTAGCTCTGTCTGGTTTCGTTTCTGCCGTCCTAGTCCAGACTATTCTCTTCCCTCCCACCTCCTGAGCAAACATTCCCACCACATTACCGCCTGACGTATCTTAGCTTGCTGATCCCGAGGGCCGGATGGAAGAGTGCCGAAAAGAAATGTCTCTGCGCCCTTGCTTGTGTTGTGTCGTAGAGGAACTTGCAAAGGTAAAAGAAACCGTCGTAGCTAGCGAGACTCGTAAAGTGCGAAGAAGAGTGAAAAATACATGATCTGTCTAACAAGAAGAAGTCGACCTTCAGTCATGTTAAACATTGGGGAATAGAAGAACGCAGCCTGTGGGAATCTACCCCAAGTCGGAAATGAGGGGCTTGGTGTTTTGACAGAGTGAAGGTGTCACTTTAGACTTCGCCCGCTTGTAGACAGACATGAGCGCTGCTTCACATGATCTGATCCTGGGTGAGGCCGCCGTGAGGATCAGTGTCCATCTGATCTCCGGATCCCGGCTGGATGTACTTGACGAAGCTCAGGCCGAGCGGACGTCCACCGTACTGATAGCCCTGGAACTTGGTGATGGCAGTATCCGCAGTGTCTGCGCTGTCGAATCGGACAACACCGGTACCGCGAGATCGACCGCTCGGCTCATACTGGATCTCCGCCTGCTCCACTTTGCCGATGGTCGAGAAAAGCTCGACAAGGTCGTCGTTACTAGTGGACCATGGAAGCTATCACATAGCCGAGTTAGTCCCAATCAAGCTAGCCGATACTAGTCAGAAAGCACTTACGTTGCGGACATAGATGATCTCGGATCGATCAGTGCCAGAGGTAGCGTAGTCAGTGAAGGGGTTGGGCAGGGCGTTGGTAGCACCGGGGCCGGCTTCAAAACCACCAGCGCCTCCACCAGGGACTCCGCCTCCGTATCCTCCACGGCCACCGCCATAACCCCCGACAAATCCTCCACGACCACCGGCGAACCCTCCTCGACCAACGAAGCCGCCAGGAGCTCCGAAGCCCCCCCGGCCACCACCGCCGAAGCCACCACGACCGAAGCCACCGCCGCCACCGGCGTTATTGGCAAAGCGATCCTCGCGGACCTCTAGGATCCGACCCTGCCAGTCGTAGCCGTTGAATTGCTGGATGGCGTTGCGTGCGTCATCGGGGGTCTCAAAGACCACAATCCCGGAGCCCTTAGGCCGGCCGTCCTGGCCAAGGTGAACATCGGCTCTAATAACACCGCCTGTTCGGGCTGAAACGAGGCCCACTATGTTAGATTTCTCGGGAAATGCAATGGCGCGGACACAACTTACCAGCCTGTCGGAACAGATCCTTCAGATCTTGCCAGCCTACGGTGTAAGGAAGCTGGTATGCATGTGTTAATACGACAGGTCCTTTTTCAATCGGGTCTCGGGGACAGATGGAAAGATGTGACAAACGTTGGAGATGTAGATTTGACGACCGGCATTACCAGCCATTCCTGGGTTGAAACCGCCACCGCCACCGTAGCCTGGACCAGGTCCGACACCAGGTCCGACCCCGTGGCCAGGGCCCATTGCGCCAACGAATCCGCCGCGGGGAGCTCCGCCTGGAGGACCGAATCGAGGCTCGGCTTCACGATCCTGTCTGGAATTAGCGACCCTGTTCTGTCGTCTTTTCCGGTGAGTAACTTGCCTCGCGAACATAGACCAGTCTGCCCATGAGGTTCTGGTTGCTGAGCGTCGCAACGGCGTTCTGGGCTTGGTCCCGCGTTGCATATTCCACAATTCTAATCATCACAAGTTAGCTGGCAGACCTCCATCAGGATTCCATCAACAGTTGCTTACCCGCATCCCTAAACTCCGAGAGACATTGTCCCGACCCGTCAATCCAACAATCCATCAATATAACCAAAAGAAAGGGAGCCACAAAAGAACCAGCCAAATCACTTGTAGGCGCCCACCTTCGACATTCCATTTGGAAGAAGTAAAACATCGGCGTAGAGAACCTCTCCAGCTGTCATGCCATTATTAGCGTCAGCGACTTCCCCCCATCTTTTTCGCAATGCCGCCTGTTTCCTCAACATACCCTGTCGCATGAAATCCTTAAGGTGGTGCCATTTTACGTCGTAGGACAGGTTGCCGACGTAGACTCGGCGGTCTTGCTGCGACGATTCCCGGATGTTGTTCATAACTTGCTCTCGGTGAGCTGAACGATCTTCGAACGATCTGTGTGGGGCTCCTCCGTAAGCCGATCCTGGTCCTCCTGTTGGTGCACCTTGTCCGGTCATGGGAGTACGACTTCTTCTACGAGGGCGACTCCGCTCCGAGCGATCGCGAGGCGAATATGACCGGCGAGTGTTGGGGCTTCGTGAACGTCCACGTCTGGGAGAGCGTGACCTCTCACGCTGCAATGTGTCAGCAGGCGAACCAGTCGTAAAAGGAAGCTGACCCGGTTCTGGTAACCAAAGACGCTTTGATGTGAAAACGGCGAGGCCGGATGATACAATCACGAGGTGTAAAAGCACGCCGCGCAATTCTCATCAGCCTAGGCGAAAGGTACTCGAGTACCCAGGAATGAGGGGATAAAGTCCCGCCAACCAGGAGAGGCCAAACTTGTAAAAACATGCCATCAAGTCCGGGATCTACAAGTAGAACCCTCCTGCTGAGCAAGAAGTACACAGTCTATAGACCAAAACGGTGGTACGCCATGATGAGGGGTAATCAAAGTGATCGTGAATACTGAGACCGGCCTTGATTCACAGGAACGAGCCAAGGACTGAAGGGGTGTATACTCACAGGGCGGTAGTTGTCTCCTGAATCTGCTGTAGTCGGGGTTTTGAGGTCAGAAGGAATCAAGATATCAAGAAACGATGCACCGGAAGCTGTGAGAAGAGAAAGGCACTAGGGAAAGGGGGAGGAAGTGAGATGATTGAATCCGTGGCAGGTCGGGGAGCGCAGCACGTAGGGTGTGGCGGGGTGGTAGCGAACCCGTTTGTGGATCAGGAAGGGAAAGACATGCAGGCCGAGGGGAGGAGGGGGGATCCAATTGTGTGAAGGCAGGTAGGTGAGGTAAGGTAGTCAAGGCAGCGCAGGCAGGGAAAGGCAACGCAAGGCGACGCAAGGCCAGGTAATGGAAGCAAGGTACTGCAGCAGAGTGCAGGTCTGTGGATGGGGAGGGACGCGGACGACCAGGCTCGAACACCGAGCAGCACCACAGCACTAGCTGGGCTGTAGGAATTGACAGTGAGGCAGCTGGATGTATAAGTCTGGGGGTGACAAGACAAGGTAACACGTCATCGAAGCATCTAGACAATGCTCACGATAGTTGCTGGGCGTAGTCACGTTTTGGCCGGCATGTAGACGGCGGTGTCTTGGACGCGAAGCCGAGGGACAGGAAGGGGGTTTGATACCTTGCTGACGGACGTGACTCGCAGGAAGGACAATGGAAAGTGAAGAGGAACTGATGAAAGGCCAAAGGGTGTCTGGATGGAAGAAGACGGGCGATGGCGCAAGGAAGGTGAACGAGGATGGATGCAAGCTGATGTCGGACTTACCCATGGTTGCCATACAAAAGCAATCGATTTTTTCTCGTCCAACTTAGCCGCCTGATGGAGGGAAATTTTCGGAAAGGCGACGATTGGTGGTGATTGTCGGCGGCGTCTCTAACGGCAGCACTGGGTACTGTGAGCGATGTGGTATGTCGCTCGCTGGTTGAGGGACAAGCTGAAGGGAGGGACAGCAGCTGGTCGGGTTCGGCGAGGAGGTACACTGCTACTTTCGCGCAACCGCACCGGGCCACGGAGTGGGTAAGGTAGGTAGGTAGGTAGGTTGGAATGGGAGAGACGATGGGATGGGATAGGATGGGATGCTGTCGAGGACCAGGCCAGCCAGTTGGAGGTCTGCGTCGCTGCGCGTCTGCGTATTGTCTGGCTGCGTCTGCGACTCTGGTCGAGGATCGGGCTGGGCTTGACTTTGGATGCTGCAGGACCGAAACAACGGAGACCGTTCCGACGGGCGACGCGGCAGTGGAGGGCAGGCGTGGTGTGGTGTGGTATGGTGTGGTGGTGTCTTTGATCGAGAGGTACAGCTGAAAGGCAAACGGCTCAGCGCAGGTGTGGTCGTGTTGATACCTTAGGCCAGGGCTGGCCTGACAGGCAGGCAGGCAGGCAGGCAGGCAGGCAGGCAGGCAGGAAAAGTCAGTACGAATTGACGGGGCTGCAGCAAGGGAGGATTCCCGTGTCAGAAGTGACATTTGGGACTTGCCGCAAGGATTCGACGCGACTGCGGTGGGTCCCTGGCGGAATCGTGCCAAGAGAAATGTGGAGCCTCAGGATGCAATGGGGAGTCCCATGGAGCCTTGCACGGGAACGGGATATGGATAGGTACAAGGGTACAAGTAAAGTTCAAGGTCGGTGCAGTTACGGGTTACGTCCAGACGGAGCACTCGCTTCAGCGCCCTTCTCTCAACGAGGTGCTTTCGAGGCGTCATGCAGGCAGAAGCACCAGCACGAACACCAAGCTGCAGGGCGCTCACCTTCTGACAGCTCGGGGCAGTGAGATGCAAGCTCCAGCGCTTGTTTGGCAGGCGAGAAGACGCGACTGGCGGGCAGGCAGGCAGACGTTGGAGCCAGGAAAACGGAAGTTGCGTAGAAACGACAAACGGGCAAACAGCCCAGCAGCATTACTCGATGGTACCTAACCCGTACGTCAGGTGGGTACGGCGTAATATCCGTACCGCAAGTATTGAACCAACAGCAATGGAACTCCATGCGCAAAAAAGCGAACTCGTAACAAATCGACAGGCGGCAGCCCATTCACCAAACAGCATCTATGGAATGGAAGAAGGGCACGTGGAATGACACATGAGGCTGGGGCAGATTCAAAGGGAAGGCGGAAACGGAGAGAAGAAATAAAGAAGAAAACAGGTACCTTACCACGCGTTTCGTGTATCTACCGTACCGTATCTGTCTCCTGGAACTCGCTCACTGTTCACCTCCCGAAAGGCGCTGAAATCCCACAGGCATGCAACTCTTGCTCCGCCCTTCAAGTTATGTGGCAGGACTCAGGAGAGCCGGCTACCGTACTCGGAACCGAGCAAGTACCGGTTACAAGTTGAAATTTCAGATGACAGCGTCGCACTCGCACACTGATGAGACTTGGTTGAGCAGCCCGCCGCTGGCCGCGATTTGAGACTGACTGCGGGCCAAGGAAATTAGTCAGTAACTTTTGTTCCTATACGGGCTTCAATCATGCAAGGGAACTTGGCCGAGCACACACACGGATATTGCTGTATTTCTCTTAGTGGACGTCTGGACTGGTCGAGCTGCGTCGGCTCCTAGTAGTAGATAGAGTTTTCAATGTCCCCTGTCTGCTTATTCGTCAATTGCCCTTGTTCAGGCCCAGAGTTTCCTGCACCGCATAGTATGCTGCATGGGAGCATCGAAATTGACAGTGTGACATGGGTTTGTTCTCGACGGCCTCGGAACGGAGTCCACTGCTGTGCCAGCTTCTCGGGACTTTATTCGTCGCCTGGCAATGGGCTGACCCTCAGAACATGCACGGGACGAGACGGTCAGATCTGAATCTCTACTATAAAGGGCCTGATCTGATGGCCAACGATAAAGAGACGGAGACGGAGACGGAGACGGAGACGGAGACGGAGACGAATGGCGTTTACAGCCTTACGATGCCGTTTTCTGCATAGTGTGAACAGTGGACTTTGTAACAAACCGGCCAAAGGAATGTACCAATGGTCGGAGGTCGGAGAGTCAACAGGCTCGGGCTGGGTGGTTGTTTCTAGGGGACGAGGCTGTCAACTTTCTGAAGAGCTGGGGGCGGTTTGGAAACGCTAGCTCTTACGCTCGGCGGCGGTGAGTGGGTGAGATAACCTGGAAGGCGAGTGACGAAAATGGCATTGATAGATCGGGCTGAGATGTTGTTTCTGCAAGTGCAGGCGCCTGGTGAGACAGAGATGGAGATGAGAGAAGCCAGGGCACCGCAACCGATGGCGGCTTTGAGAGACGCGCTGGCTAGCTGGATGAATCGGGAGGAAAGGCGAGAAGCACCCGACCTTGACAGCTGCGGCACCGACAGACTTCACAAGCAACGGAAAATGCAAGCTTCTCACAATAACGGACTCTTCATTTTTCCAGGTGCTGTTGCTGTTGTTTGCTTTCGTGTTTGCTAGTTGAGTATCCTGTACATCTGCCCAGGTGCCTGGGCCGCGTCGTTGATTCCATCCGGGCATGCATGATGGCAGCCTTGTGGCCTTGACATTCATGGACCCAGGGACAAGATGACATATGCACTGTGGAAGGAAGGCACGGGTTACGAGTTACGGGTTACGTACTGTGTACAGGATGGTTCCAACAGGGCTCCGAGGCAAGCACACCTCAAGCAGGCAAAGCCCAGGCCTCCTATCTGGTCATCACAGATTCAGATCCTGGACCTGGATGACCTGGAACTGGGGGCCTCAGCTAGTGTAGATGCCCCACTGAACCCGCGCTGCCAAATGAAAATCCCGATCTGCCATTTTTTCATAGTGCGCTTATTTGGTATCCTTGATTCCGACCCGGGTTATCTTGTACACAATACGGGCTACATTGGACTTTGTTGATGGCGTTCTTCTTTCCTCAACGTCTCGTTTCAATTTCAGCGCGCCCACGCCGGCCTTCCAGCTTCTCGGAGCCAGAAAGCTTAGAGGCCTGCGGCTCTTCAAGGCCGATTCTCTTTCTTCTTTTCTATGTTATTTTATTATCTAATTGTTCTGCGTCATTTGGCGAACGAGCCTGGTTGCGATTTATAACAACCTGGAAGCGTTCGACAAGACAACTTGTCTCCGTTGTAGAGCCACAATCCCAACAGGCAACATGCCGGCTTCCATAGGAACTGTGGAATCAATACGTATGTAGACCCCAACATCGAATGAAATCCCCAAAGACCCATCCGTCAATTGTGACGGGGAGCGGGGTTGGCCTGCAGCTGCATATAACAGGGTCTTACTACTACACAGTACAATCGGTTCCTCCTCCCGTGTCTACCTGGTAGATAGGTTGCTCCTAATCGTCTCAAGCCAGTCATGCGGCTGGAAGGTTGAGTTTCTGATGATCAATTTCTTTGAGAGTAAGGTCAGGTATGTAGGATCATACATTCAGCTCTTGGTCAAGCGTCTTTCATCATAGGTGAATTCTTCATCTCGTCGACATATACCTTCTGCCGCTTGAGTTGAACATGCAAAAGATCGTGACCCGCTCACCCTCATGCACAAAAAAAATGGTCAACCTGCTCCCGTAAGCCAATCGGGCACCCTTGGAGTTCCTTCGAACCCCCTATTTCCGTTTCTTCTACGGACTCGGAGACGGCGACGGGGACGGGGACAATAGAGGGTACGTCGCCCTTCTGATCGTTTTTCATTACCTCGTTCGTTCTTTTCAGGGAAAATCCAAGGGGTAGAAGAATTCTAGATGTGGTCAGACCCTCGCGCTTATTAGTTGGGCCGGTACCCATACAGTAGGTAGACAGTTCATGCATACCTACATGTACTTATTATCACGTAGGCAAGGTAGGTACTCGGAGGTGAGACAGTACCCGTAGAGAGCTTCTCATCACCACCACCTCGGGGGGGGGGGGGGGGGGGGGGGGGCTGCAAATACTGCAATCCTTCAGCCCCCACCAGTAAAACAACAACCAAGAGCACAGCTGCTCAGTCAGACAACACGACAACCTGGAAACACGCCGACCTCACGAACCTCTTGACCAGAGAGACCAAGCACAGGACGTGAAAGGGGAAGGCTCACCTCACCCGGCCATCGAGGCTTGCCCTGCCCTACCCAAGTCTAGAGTCATCAACCGCCTCTATAGGTAGTGTGTGCTTGTGGACCGTAACACAGCACACAGCAGATATGTAGCGCGGCACAACCGAGAACAGGTCCATCCAATCCCATCGCTGCGTTGCTCCTCTGAGTCGTTTTGGTCCCGGCACAGGAGCTCGGTCCTGGTGTGTTCTCATGCAGTGAAGAGACGCAGCAACTAACCCCTTTACTAACGTACTTGGTTCCGGCTTTGCTCCCTGCTGTGCTTTCCCTTCTGCTATTGCAATGATGGAAGTCCCCATTCACCACACTGTCTGCTGCTGGAACCACGCGGTCTGCCAGATAGCACGGCTAGTAATAACCCCATAAACATTTCTGATACTGTACGTATAGCCGACTGCCTTTACAACTCCAACACACCGAGAGTGTGGCAAAGACCCCTGTTGATGGTACTACCAACGACACAACGTGCTTCTGCCCGCCAGGACGGGTGGATGGATGGAAGGACGGACGATCTGGCGCTTGACCAAACATGCTTCGCCATTCTCTCGGCCAACCAGAGGCGGAGAATGAGACCGGTGAATGCAGTGTGCAAGTCGGTTGAAAAGAGAATGCATGTACAGGGCACCAATGATGCGACAGCCCCGACGGGCAAGAACATCCCTCACGGGCTCTCGGCAGCGAGGCCTGGCAGACCAAGACCCCCCGCCCGAGCGGAGAGCAAGCCGTATTCGGAAGACCAGGGGGGTGGCGTGTAGCCTTGCTTCCCGGACTTGCAGAAGGTAGGCGGGGGAGGTACAGTGTAGATTGTTGAATGTCAAGGGGGGTGGTGGCGGCGATCATGAAGTTCAACTGGAGGGAGACATGTCGATTTGAATGACACGCGGATGACCGATTGCCTTGGTAGATTTCGGCCGTGGGGTCTTCCTTGGTCAACAGCATCTGGAGAATATGGGTAGGCTGGTAGGTAGCCCGGGCATGGAAGCATCGCGTCGAACGACGGCGGCTGTCTAACGACGTGTGCTGCCCCTCCGGGCCTGGTCTTGGTCCCCTGGCTGTGCGAGGGCGGGACGGAGAATGGTGTTCTCACCCTGGCATCGCTGTCCCGCCGTCGTCCATCAGGCAGTGTACATGCACACTTGCACCCTCTTATGACTCAAACATTGCAACCAAGTAACCTTTTCGTCGTTTGTTGAGATGATCTGGAGATATTAGCGTCCCACTTCAGCTTTCCACCGAGCACATTCCCAGTCCCGTCTGGGCAGTTCCCATTCACTTGTCCTTGCATTAGCTTCCTTCCCGCATCTCTAGCTGCATGGAGTCCATCGCTCACCGGCGACAGTGGTTGGCTCGAGAGGCCGATTTGGCGCTCGGGCGGAGCGAAAGATTCCACGGCATACGACGGCTTGTCTCCCCGTATACGACCCAATCTCGAGATGGGTAGGGTAGGGTAGGTATGTAGGCTGGTATGGTACCTGAGGTAGGTACATAGTGTGTAGCGCAGGCAGATCAGGAAAGCAACGAACCCGTTGTCGATGAGCACATCCATCTGCTACCCGGTGAACCCCGGCTGACCTTGATCGCAACCCTCACCCACCACGCCGTCACACCTGTCGTCTCCCATGAGTGGGGGGAGGGGGGCAAAAAGAAGGAGGGGGGAAGAGAACGCAGAAGAAGAAAAAAACATGAAGCATCTGCACCAACCCTTTCCCCCCACAGGCAGCAGCAGAGCGTTGAAAGCGAGCGGGATGGGATGGGGGCTAGGGAATCTACCGGTATGTACGGGATACACCACCTGCACAAAGTGAAGAAGCGGCGCCCTGTAACTGCAACCCATCAACAAGCCCTGTAAATAAGCCGCAAGGAATCACACATGGGCTCCGATGAAGCTTCCATGGGATTTCATAGGCTGGCGACAGAAACAATCAGACGAATCCGCTTCCTCCCTCCCCCTCACGCTTCCCGTCCGTCCTTCCAAGGTTCAGGCGGGCTTGGCAGAATGGAAGAGCGGGAAGGCCTCGAGAACGGTTGTGGGGTCAGCTCTTAGCGGGTGGAGGAGTGGTGGAGTGGGGGAACGACAAGCCCCACCAACTGCCCCCACCGCTGCTCGGACCATTCCTGGTTCGGACAAGGTACGTACTGTCAGTCGAGCTTTGACACGTGAGGACGACGACGTCGCGATAACGACCCGATCGATCGATAGGGAAACCATCGTTTAGCGGGCCAGCCGAAGTAAACATTGAAGCAGGCACTTTACACGTCAAACAACCACACGACGACCAAACCCACCATGCGCCCTCAAGCTCTCTCCCGCACAGCTGCCTCAGCAGCAGCCGGCGCGTCCTGGCTCCTCACACCACGCGCAGCCTGGACGCGCACACCAGCAGCAACACCATCAACCTCCTCCTCCATAACCTCCACCTCCACCACCACCCGCCGCGCGCAACCAAACCTCATACAACCCACCAGCAGAGCATACCACGCCTACACACACCCGGCCCCGCCGCCTCCCTTCTCCCCAATCGAGACCGCGATCCTCTCCGCAGCCTACACGCACGTGCCAACCCACGGCTTCTCCCGAACCTCGCTGGCGCTGGGCGCGCGCTCGGCAGGCTACCTCGACATCTCGACGAACCTGCTACCAGACGGGGTCTTCTCGCTAATCAAATACCACCTCCTTTCCCAACGGGAGCTCTTATCCACCACGCCCCTCCCACCATCCCCCCCGCTCTCCTCCCGGGTCGAACTCCTGACCTTCACCCGCCTGCTCGCCAACGCCCCGGTGCTCCCGCACCTGCAGTCCGCGCTGGCCATCATGGCGCAGCCCTCGTACATCCCGACGTCGCTCGCCGAGCTGGCCGTGCTCGCCGACGAGATCCTCTACCTGGCCGGCGACGTCGCCGTCGACCCGACCTGGTACACCAAGCGCGCGTCGCTGTCGGCCATCTACGCGGCGTCGGAGCTGTTCATGACCAACGACTCGTCGACCGGGTTCCGCGACACGAGGGCGTTTCTGGGGCGGCGGCTAGGCGAGGCTGAGGAGCTCGGCGGGGCGGTGCGGTCCGTGGGCGAGTGGGTTGGGTTCAATGCCAAGGCGGGGGTCAATGTGTTGAGAAGCTGGGGGGCTCCCATTTGAACAAGAGCAACATGGATGTATCGATGGGAATGTGTTTGGGTAGTGTATGTACCTGTATATTTGCTTGTGGCTGGCTGGCTGGCTGGCTGGTACAGAGGGATATTGTAAAACACGTGTATATGGGCAGGCTGTGTGTCTGGAGAAGTGTGATGTAAGTCGAGTGTACAGTATAGTAAAATTATTTAGACGATAGACAACCAAACTCCTTCCACACCCACATAGCATCACACATACGCCATATACCACAAGCTACGACAATGAGCCTTCGCGTCTTGAGGCTTATTATTTCCCGCTAAGTGATCAACAATAAAAAAAGAAATTAAAAAGAAGAAAAGGAAACCGGGCCAAACGAGCCCGAAAAGACAAGGATACGATCCCACCCCCGGAGCCCCTGACCATTATTGACCCGGAAATAATAATCCGCCCATCCCCATATAGAGAGAAAATTCCTCCATCAAAGAACGCTGAGCCCTAACCGACAACGCCAAAGAGTGCTAGCTTGTCATGTATGATACACGGTTGGCAGATAACAAAGCCATGGACGAGGCCATCAACTCCACAAAGCTTGAAAGCAACAAGCTATATATTGGCTACAACACAGCTTCAAACAGTTTCCATTACCGTATCGTAAAATCAGTGATTCTCTGTGAGCGTCCGCTGGCGAGGATCCGTGAGTCTGGAGAGGATGTCAGCTACATGTGCTCGCAAAAAATTGTGATCAGCAACAACTAGACCACGTACCGAATAATCTTGACGTCCTTGTCAAGCGTGTTCCGCCCCTCGATCGCATTCGGCGTGATAAAGATATACTGCCGATTGACCGACCTTCGCGCCGCCGTGATCTGAATTGGGATCAGCAAAACTGCTAGATCGGCACACATATTAGAAAAGGGGGCCACCACCACTCACCAGCATGTTCGTACTGATAGCACGGTTCACGTTGTCCATGAAGACATCGAATTCGTCCAAACACCTCAGCGGGCTGCCCATGGCCTCCCAAATACTCAACAACAAGCAGATAGACGAGAATGACTTCTCGCCGCCTGAGAGCGTCTTCGTATTCCGTCCCGCCGCCTTCTTCTCCGTCTTGTCCGGCTCGACCTGCAGGTCCAGCGCCTTGCGTTCGTGGTCCAGTAGCAGCTTGCCCCTGAATCCTCTCTCGCTGAGCAGGTAGATGAAATTCGCCCGCGACTGCGACGAGATATATCTTTGAAACTTGCGCCATTTATCTAGTCTCAAGTTTAGCGTGTTCCGCAGGCCCGCGTTGACCTCTTTGATGGACTCCAGATCCGAGACGACTTTGTCAAGCGCCTTCTTTGTCTCGACGACGAAATTATTCACCTCCTCTTCCTTCATGCCTGTTTGCTTCTCCAGGCTGTCGAGCCGTTCGCCGAGTGCCTGATACTCTTTGCTAAGCGCAGCATCGGTCTCTCCAGGCTCAGGGTCAACCCGCTTGTGGCAGATGACCATGGCCTGATCGAACAGTTCTTTGACATGTACAACCTGCCGGTCGCGTTTTGCCATTGCTTTAAGTTTGTCCTCCTCGTAGATCTCAACGGATGCGTGCAACTCGTTAAGTTCCTCGACGGCAATTTGACGGAGTGACTCGTGTCTCTTGATCCGGTCCTCCGCCTTCTCGAGCTTGGCTGTAAAGTCCCTATAATTGAGCCGCACCGCCTCCAGTTGCTTTTTTGCCTCCTCAGCTTCCTTATTTTTCTTCTGCTTGCGCCCGCTGATGGTTCCATACTGCATCCCGTGGTGCTGAATATCCCCCTCGACGAGCTTGAGTTGCTCTCGAAGGACCATCAGTCTACCGTCAACACCGTCAAACTGGTCCAAGTCGGCCTCAATCTTCTCAAGGCTGACTCGGGCATATCTGAGCTGTGTCTCGAGTGTTTTGCGGTCCTTCTTGAGCTTTTCGAGCTCGGCTTGGATGCGCTGGGTCTGCTGCTGGATGCGGCGCCGCTCGCTCTCGATAGTCCGATATTCCACTTCCCGCTCGTGGAATTCTCTGGTAAGAAATTCAAGCTGCGCGCCCGAATCGGTTTTCATCCGAGGCCTGAGGTTCGGGTTCGGCTGGACAGGCGAGGTGGCGATGTTGCCGTTGGTGTTCGTCAGTCGCAGCCCTTCGTCCCGCTTGCGATCATGGAACGACAGGCAAGCCTTGACGTTGCGCGGAGGGGCGCCAAACATGACGTCTTGCGCCTTGGTTCGCTCGGGGATCAAGAGCACCTGCTCAATCATGTTGTTGATGATCAGTTGGTCACGGACAAGAAGATTGTCGAACTTGAGAACCCGAAGAATTGTGTCGTAGTCGGCATCAGGCTCTTTGCCATCCGTGTTGATCGGATTCCGCGACCCGATAAGTACCGGGCAATTCTTGATGCCGGCTCGCTTGATCAGGCTGTTCAGAAGCTTCTGATCGTTTGTGCTTGTCACGAGGAATGCATTGAGGTTCTTTCCCAACGTCGTCTCCAGAATAGAGGACCATTCCGGCTTGCTCATCTGGACGTGGGCACCCAGCGGGCCAATGGGCTTATTTTCAAACCTTTTCTCGCTTGCAATCATTTTGAGCAGATTTGGAACCTGGGCTTCGTAGCCGTCGTATAGGGAACCTCGGTTCTCCTCTAAGCGCTTGATTTTCGCTTGGGCGATGTTGACCACGTTCCGCTTAGCCTGGCACTCATCGCTGATCGTCGCCAAGGCCTTTTTCGAGTCATCAAGCTGATTGATGAGCTCCGGCTCGCGAGCCTTGTTGCTTTCAATTTCTCCCTCGATCTGCTGAATATGTTCTTTGGCCTTCTCAAGCTCATTTAGCTTGAGCGAATGTGCCTCGCCATTGGCATCCTCGAGGCGCTTCTCCTCATCCGCGATGGACTTCTCGAGCACCTTCTTGCTGTCCGTTGCACTCTTCAAGCGACCATGGGCCTCTCGTTCGTCGACATGCAGCTGTGTGACCTCAGTCTTGAAGGCCTGCCAGACAGCCTCGGCTTCCTCTACCTTCCGCTTTAAGTCTCCATCTTCCCCTTGGGCATCCTCCAGTGCTTGCTTAGCACGCTCGACCTTGTCGGCAGCAATCTCAAGCTGCTGCTCTTTCTCAACCACGGCAGCCCGTGTCTCGGCTATCTTGGCGTCAATATCGGCAATAGCCTCTTCCCGTCTTTTTAGTTCATTCTCTTCTTGAATGACCTGAGACCAGACGATCTTGTGGCGTAGCAGTCGGTATCTGACGCGAATTTTGCGGTTGCCATCTACGGCTTCCTTCATCCGGTTCGCCTTTTCCATGGCAAGCTTGGCTTGTTTAACCCGTTCTTCTTGATCGGGAACCTTGGCCACCATCTGCTCCAGACTCTCCGAGATGAGTCGATAGTCGTTGTCCAGTTGCTGGAGCTGGACACCCTCGATGAAGAACTTGTACTTCTGGGTCTTGGTGGATGCGTTCAGAAACTGCCGGGCGTTGTCTTGCGACAGCACGTTCAAAGGGTTGTCGACCTGCAGCGCATAATATTCAACAATCTCCTCGACTTCTTGCTTCTTGGTCGAAATTGTCTGGCCTAGAGCAGACTTGATTCTGAACCCACTACTGCTGTTCTTGCCAAAGTGACGCTCCACGATGATAGATTCTCCATAAATCTCGGGCTTGTAAGCATCTTGACCCTGGTTTTTTATCTTGACCGCCAGGACAGCACGTTCGCGGCCCTCTTTGACAAAGCTCTTCAGACTGCCTCCCCGATTGGTCGAGCTGGCCTTGCCACCGAGGCAGAGAGTGATGGCAGTCAGAATGGCGCTTTTCCCGCTTCCGTTCTCACCCACAATGAAGTTGAGGAGAGGACCCAGCTCGCAATGCAGCCGCGTGTGGCACATGAAATTGACACACGTAATGCTTTCAATTATTCCGTTGTCGGCAACCGCGTTATCTCCGAGCAGGTTGGGGCGGAAGCGAAGCCTCTGGGTGGCCCGCTGGTCATCGGCGGCCTGGTGTTTGAGGTGATCGAAGTTGTTGTCTCGCATGATCTCATACTGCGTCTTCGGGGGGGAGTCGGGCGAGTCTGGGATAATACCCTGTCCGCGCTGGGGGGCGGCATCATCGTGTTCGCGTGATGAAGGCGTCGATGCGCGACTAGGCCGGCGGCCATCTTTGGATGGCGGAAGCTCGACGCTGGAGTGGCGGGCTCGTTTCCGCTGTTTGCTGTTAGGATACAGAGACGGAAGTACAGGAAAAAGGTGCTGGTAGGGATTGAACAAATGACACATACCGTGTCCCCACGCAGACTGGAGCTGGCCCTCTGAACGTCAATAATCTCGTCATCGTCGTCGTCGAAGGCCACCACATTGCGCACTCGCTTCCTGGAGGACTCAGCCCCGATGTTATTGATTGTCAGCCCGGGCATTGTAGCTGCAGGCATTTGCCGCCTCTTGCTCCTTGGGGGTGTTTCTTGGGCGTATCTCAGGGTGATTCAATGTGCGAGTGCATCAGGACCGAGCGCTTGGTTGGAATGCCTTTTTCGAAGAGACGACTTCAAGGTTTGCAGCCAGGCTGTAACGGTCGATAAGACCCGGTAGAGGATGGAAAGCGCGTCCAGGCAACGCGGTCACGAACCGCGCCAGGCCCCACCTACCGCAACGCCACTATAACGCGAAGGTCCCAGCTCCCAGGTTCCCGCTCGAAGCCGCCCACTGAAAGCCTGGAAGAACCCCACCAGAGAGAAGGTCGTCAGAATCCCTGCTGCACGTCGCAGTTGCATTTGCGTGTGCCGATGTTGCAACCCGGCTTGCTGGGTGGAATGTCCTTGTTCCCGGTTCGGTTTAAACCTGGCCCTGTTGATCTGTGAGTGCAGGCTCGTTTTGGAGATCGTTTCTTTGAACTTTGTCGAGAAAGATACCAGGTAGACTTCCACAGCTGAAAATAGAGGGGATCTATCTGTCTATCATCCCAAGTCAGCCTTGCGCCTCCCAGGTTAAATTTATTTCGTCACATGGATCCGTGTGAAAACACAAAGAGCAACGAAAGCATCGCCACCTCACTTGACCAACACGCGGGAAGAAAGAAAAGCCCGATGAGCTGAGCCGTGTATACATACATCACCTAGTAATAAAGAAGCTAAGAAAACCCGGGCGCTCCGATTTGAACCGACCCAAAAAGAACACGAGGATGAACTCACCCCCCGCCGTCGAGCTCCGGCCGGGAGACAAAGGCTTTGATGGGTTCCGGATGACGCTTCCCGAGAACTGCGTCGAGTACATGCTCTTTCTTATCGGAGATCAAGGGCTTCCCCGGCTGGAAGCTGTCCGAAAGGCCGCTGCCAAACAATTAGATGAGTTTACCAAGGACTATATCTGGCAGCGTGATTCCTTTAAGCTGGAGACCAAGGTCGAAGATGGTGAGTTTGAGTTTATTTTCATGTCCTTTGAGTCGAAAATTTGTTTTCCTCGTCCGTTACCTGCGTCAACTCTAGCGAAGGCCGGGGTTTGGATAGGATAAGATGAGAGAAGACGGAGTGACATCAGCCGACTTCACAGCTACAGAAGCGCTGACCATCTGCACGCAGGACTATGCTATCTGCACGGTACCACCGACTATGGCGACAATGTCGAGGACGAGTGGCTTATCGTTTACCTCCTCCGCGAACTCAGCAGGTCATTCCCAGACCTATGGATCCGCGTCTTTGACAGCGATGGCGAGTTCCTCTTGATCGAGGCCGCCAAAGTCCTGCCCAGCTGGCTTAGCCCAGAAATGGACAGCAACCGTGTCTGGATTCACGAGGGAAAACTTCGCATCATCCCCGTGATAACCACCAGCTCCAGCGAGGCCAAATCCACGACTGCCGCCGCCGCATCCAAGTCCATCTCCCTGCGTGAAGCCCTCAAAGTCCTCAAGGCCACCCCAGATCTCCCCGTCCACTCGACCTTTATCGAAGCCGAGGCCTTCTACCGCCTCGAGAAGTACCCGGAGCAGATTGCCTCCTCCCTTCACCACGCCCTCGTCACCATCCCCAGGAAGCTAGCATACATTATCCACGCCCGCCCAAAGTCCATCGCCCCCGCAACAGAAGCCTTCTACCTCCGCGACCCAGCCGCCATGAAACACCTCCTGTCCTCCATCCCGTCCACAAAGTGCCCCTTACTCTTCCCCCCAACACCAAGCAACCTCGTGACCATTTCCGTTCTTTTCACCAAAGTCCTCTACGCCCAACTGAAATCTCAACACTTCGACCCCCCACCCCCAGCATGGCGCCCCCTCTTGCAGCCCGCTGAGATCACCGCAGCCAGCGCACCGGCCGACTCCGTCGCGGCACACACTCTGGCCCGCCTCGAGCTCGGCATGAAAGTCACCACAGGATTTGAGCTCCTGGCCAGAAATGCCCATGAGAGCAAAAATCGCATTGCGCGAGAGGTAGCACTGCTACTTGACGATCTGGCCGAGGACGGCGAAGAGGAAGCACTGCCCACCGATGACGAGATCAAGGACTGGAAGGAGGTCGAGCGCGAGGATGATGACTCGTGGATGAACATCGACTTTGAGGAATTTGAGAGGGAGCTGAATGGACAGGGGCGGGCCAAGGCTGGGGCTGGAGCTGGGACTGAAGCGGGACAAGCGTTCGGCGATGCCAAGGCGCAGGCGGACTTGCAGAAGATGGTGTCGAGGTTTGAGGCGTTCTTGAACGATGAGACGGCGGGGATCGATGGGGCAGAGGTTGATGAGATGGATCAGGATGATGACGACGAGGATGAGGATGATGACGATGAGGAGATGGATAGTGAGGATGAGGATAGGCAGGTTAGCTTTGACGAGGAGCAGTTCACCAAAATGATGAGGGAGATGATGGGGTTGCCGCCTGGGGCAGAGGATGCGGAAGGGACGAGCACAAGGCAGAAAACCGCCACTGGCGGCTCTCGTTCGGCCAAACACAACTCTCCCAGCTCAGACGAAGAGGAAGAAATGACCGAGGAAGAGGAAGAAGAGATCCGCACACTGATGTTGCAGATGGAAAAGGAGCTGAAGGGGCACGGCGCGCTGGATCTGGATCCTTCGTCCAAGAAGGGGAAGAAGAGCCAGCCGCTGATCAAGGCAGAAGGCAGAGATCGACCCGCGCCAGACACCTCGGCGTCCAAAAAAGGAAAAGAAAAGGAAGTCGAGCATGACGAGGACGACGACGACGACAGCGATGATGAGGATGATGCGGTCGATATCGATTACAACCTGGCTAAAAACCTGCTCGAGAGCTTCAAGAGCCAGGCGGGAATGGCAGGTCCTGCGGGGAATCTCCTTAGCATGATGGGCATGGCATTGCCAAGGGACGACGGAGGGGAGGATGAGGATGGCGAGGAAAAGGGTCGGAGATAAAGCAACAATGGAAAAAACTGGTGTGTGTGTTATTTCTCCAGTCTATGTCGATGAATGAGATTTGGCTGAAAATACTCATACTGGTTGTTTTCTCTGTTAAGCACGAGGGGACACTGTCTGATAGCGCAAAAGCAAACAACTCGCCGTGCTGCCTAATTTTGCGTGTCCATTGGTGACACTGTGATACCAACCCGTTTTGTTTCTCTCTGTTTCGGTTGCTTGGTTTGGTATGCAAATTTCTTCAAACCAAACTATCTCAGATACGATCTCCACTGCTTAACGCTATTATGTCTTTCTCATATGTTGTTGTCCTGGAAAAGGGGCACCTGAACAGAAAAGGGGGTTGTTGCACGTGACCGGAAAGGCTGGAAACTCTAAATTTCCACGCGCCAAGTTTCAAGTTCAACGATTGAGCAGAGGTGTGTCAGGTAGGTACCTTCCTCAATTGAGCAACAACACCAGACGACGAATCAGCAACGACACATTTTTATTGTTCGAGGTTTCGTTCTTGGGCATTTTTCAGTTCAAGGAGAAATCCAGCCCATACGCTTTGGGTTTTGGCGACCAATACTCATTCGCCTGCCTTTCATCACAGCAACACACATCATCTTCTTTCACCTCACCGAACGAAGAAGCAAAGATGGGAGAAGACGGCGGAAAGAGAAAGGGTGCACCAGCCGGCGCTGCATCCGCGCAGAACAAGAAAAAAAAGGTAGGTACCTCATTTGCTCACCTTGTGCACGGTTCATTGCGATCTGGTGGGAGAGATGGGGATGATCTATCTTGCGTTCGACTGAGAGCCACTGCACACCCCGTGCTGTCAGGCTGCACGGTGTGTGCAGCGCAATATTGATAGACGCTCAGCGTCGTATCTGCAGCTCACCACCCAGGATGGCTCTCAAACTACTCTTGAAGATTATGCGCTGCAACTCTGCCAGTTTTGCTGACGCATCGATTCCGGGAAAAGACAGGAAACTCGGGGAAGTGGCAGACGCCGCACCAGAAGGCCAAGGTGAACCTCGATGGCGTGCCCCAGCAAGGAGACATCGGTATCTGGGTAACGTGTGCCCGACACCAGGAGAACAAGGCCGCGAAAGAGACCGCCGCGCTGTTTGAGCAGGTACGTCTTTGCAACAGCGCATAGCGCCTCACAGCCAGCCCGAAGGGAGAGACTTACAAAGAAATCAGTATGCCACAAAGGTGTACGGCATTAAGGAGGAGGAAGCGGGTGAAGACGACGATGACGACGAAGACGATATTGAAGCAGCGATCCACAAGGAGGTAGCGGCGCTGAATGCTAAGGGCGGTGACGGGGACGCCAAGCGCACCTTCACGATAATGAAGATGAACGTCGACTGCCTGCTCTTTGTCAAGACGCGGGCACCCATCAACCCCATCGATTTCGTCCGGCGCATCTGCATTGACGCAAAGGATGGCTCGGAGCCAGGGCAAATCAAGTGCCGCTACGTCAACCGATTTACCCCGGCCAGCGTGATGGGCAAGGCAACCGAGGAGGGGCTCCTCGAGGTTGCCAGGCAGGCTCTCTCCCCGTACTTTGACCTGGGCGGCAAGCGTGCTGCTGCTGCGGAAGAGAAGGGCGAACAGACCAATACCGACGCGGTCGAAGCGAAGGCAGACGGAGCCGCCTCCACAGTTGATGCAGCAGCTGCTGCACCAACACCAGCGTCCGCCGCAGAACAAGTCCAGTCTCGAACATCGACTACAGCCTTTACTGTGAGTCTAGCCATTCGGGGTTTCAAGGGGACCTTGACTGATCGGTTCTCGCTTTCACACGATGCTAATTGGCGGCGGCTTGTCCTTTTCAGTTCGCCATCCGGCCGACAATCCGCAACCACAGCAAACTGAAGCGTGACTTTGTCATTGACCAGATTGCGCGCCTCGTGAACGACGACGTCCACAAGGTCAACCTGACTGCGCCTGACAAGGTGATATTGGTTGACCTATACCAGGTAAATTAGAAGCAGCTCCTAGTTCCTTTCTTCCTTCCTTCCCCGTGTTCCCACCCCATGGAACCAAATTCTCCTTCCAGAACGGGCCAAATCTAGCGAGAAATGCGACGTGCAAAGTGTAAGAAGTCGCGACCTTGCTCTAACACGGTGACAAATAGGGAGTCTGCTCGATGAGCGTCGTGGACGGCGACTGGGATGAGCTCAAGAGGTACAATATTACCGAGATCTACGGCCTAGCCGCCAAACGCAAGGCGAGCGAGCGAGAGGCCAAGCCAGAAAAAGCAGTTGCAGAGGAGGCGGAGGCGGAGGCAGAGAAGGAGGGTTGATACCACCAAGGGGCCGTTTGTTTATTCAGGGAATTTTTGATCATATTCTCATCAACCGTTGTAGTGACAGCGGCGCGGCACGGTGCCCCGTCTCTCGGGGTTCTCGGCAGTGTGTACGTGATGTGCTAGGTTGGGCATCGGGAGAAGGTGGACGAGCTATGACGAGCCGGAAGACGCGTGTGACACGACAGAAGCAACCCCGGGAAAGGGGCGGCTGACGGCTAATCAGGGTGCGTACACGACATACTGTGGAGTGTATGCTTCCAGGTTGGTCTGGAAGTCGGTGAGGAAGGGAGGGTGATATCGGTGGCGTTGTTAGGCGAGGAGGGCCGTCACACTGTTACACTCCGGTTACTTTGATACATTGCCCGAAGCTTGTCCTGTCTGTCCGCGATTGTCTATCTGTCGTTTGACATCTGAAGTACCTGCCTGGTAGATACTCTTTGAAACTATTCACGTCAAGTATCGAGCTCTAATTGTATTAGTGCGTGAGCTGTGTTGGCCATCATTGCTGGCAGACAAGCGCCTCTCGAGGGGAATAAGCCCCATCGATATGCAGGGCATTTATTAGTTCCTGCTGCGTATAAATAGTGTCTCTCCGTATGCTTTCCAGTACTATTATCCAGCACTTATAATCCAGGCAGTGAACTTCTTGCCCATAGGGTGTCAATAATCAGTTGCAGGAGATGCCTGTACTGTAGCTAGCTCACTGTGCCTTAAAACGTCAGACATATACCCGCGAAGCCGTGGCTTCGATCCTGTCCAGAATCTCCACGATGTCGTTCGCTGAGGAGCGAGGTGGTGCAGCAGCGAGCGAAGCCATTGGACGAGGTCCTAAAAGGAGGTGTGCCAGGTGCAAGACCGGGCCATAAACCTGGATGGATGCTTTTTTGCTCTGCCTGCATCTCCCGCTTCTCCATCGATGCAGGGGGCTTCCAATCCGCACTAAGCCCTATTCAAGACAATTTTGACGAGAGACAGGACTTGTAACGATGCCTCTGAACAGGTCGCCGAGTGGCCCGTGGGCTGGGGAAGCTTTGCTTCCATTTGTTAACACCCGTGAACCAATGCACCTGTTGTCCGGATTATGCCCGTTCTGATCCGGGAAACCAACCTAACCCTGGGATGGGAGAGGTTCCAGGGTGGCGGGACCTGGACGACAACACACGTCCTTTTTTGATCTCGATGTGTCTCTTGGGAGTTGGGAGGGGGAAATCGCCCCTTGTATAGCTTTTCTGCAGAGGTTGGAACAGATGGACGAGATGGATCATGGATTATGGATAATGATGATGATGATGATGAACCAGCCATTTTACCCGCCTTTTCGTTCGACATTGTCCGGGTTTTCTCGGTTGCCTTTCCTTCTCACATGTGAATAATATAATGTTAGAAGAATAAAGTTTCCGAGAAGATGCCTCCAGACGGCCTGCTCGCTTGATGTTGCCTATGATGGTCGCGTGCATTCAGGCATATCCCGCCCATGCTTACCCCCGTAATGTATCCGGGGAAGCTGCCACGAGGAGTAGATTGCATGATGGCATACGGGTCATGTTTCCGGTATTTTACTTTGATTATTTGATTTGACTCTCGTCAAGCGGTCAAGAGAATGCGAAAACGAGAAGGCAAAAATCATGAAACGTCGCAGTACGCGGGATGGGAGGGAGCACCACTTCAGAGTTAGTGCGCCTGCTCGCTCAGGTCAGGTAGGCGTGGCTTCCAATGTGCCCGTAGGTCGTTTTAAGTTCGCGACCGCCTTTGCGCCTTCCCAGGTTCTCGCTTAGCTCTGACCAATCACCAAATTCCCGTCTCGCTTGTTCGAGGCCTTGGATCTTTTTCTTCTCCATCGACATCCCACAAGTCAATTGCGGGATCGGGGATCCATCCAACGTCCAGCTCTCCTTTGGGTTCTCGTCATTCACCCTGACGCATCCGTACACTACTGATTCTTCCAGGCATGGGCCTTGTATGCTTGCCCGATGAATCCAGAACAACATGAATGTCTACCTCGGCACTATTCTTTTATTTTTGGACATATTCTTCATTTCGTTTCTTTATGCCGAGCTAACCTGGGGAGGGAGAAACGAGACGAGACGAGACGAGACGAGACGAGACGAGGACTGACGTCGGGATAATTACACTGAGGTACCAAGGCGGTAACTAACTGAACCCGACTGGGATGTCAAGTTTGGTAACCTAACCCTCCACAGACAGGTAACCATTCCGTGTCTGCTCTAGGACACCCTCACCGAGTCGCCTACAGATTAGGTCGACGGCCTGCTGCTGCTGCCAAGGGCCCAAGTATCGAAAATACGTGCGTGCGCTGCGCAGTACTTGGCTGCTCCACATGCCTATCCGCTTTTATATCTCCGGGTCAGCAAATAATACCAGCAATACATCATCCCTTCCGCTCTTTTGCTTAACCACCTCCCTAATCCGGCAATGTGGCACCAGTGGGGCCTTTGTTTGGATTCATTCCACTGCTATTCTGGTTCGGATTCGCGACTTATACGTCCACGCTTCCATGTTGTTACCAATGGGTGGCCTGCTTTGCTCCCGCCCCTTCATGGGATGGATTCTTCCGGTGCTCGCGTTCGCATTCAGTCAGGGCAAGGTTCACCACAGTACCTTACCCTTACCTGGGAGATATCGATCCCTTGGCCAGGCCCAAACGCTCAGCAGAGAAGGATGGCGGACTAACAAGCCGTAGTACCGTCCGCCCGGCTCCCCCTGGCCCAGACGGGTTACTTCTGAGAAGCGGTTTCTCGCTACACAAAGCGCCTCATTCGTTGACCAGATGGGGCTCCCCATAAAACCCGTTCTTGGCAACATCCATGGGCTCCGTCAACTTCGTCTCTTGTTGTAGACATGCGACGGACGACCTGCAATTGCTCGGCCGGCATCCATCCCATCCCATCCCTCTCGCTTTCTTCCCGAATTCCGGACGAGGGAGGAGGCGGTTTCGCACGTCTTCGGTAGCCTAGTGAGAAAGGCCTGCTTGCCGAGGTCACTACCAAGGCCGGCTGGTTCCAGTCGAAAGCCACACTGCTCCTCCTGTTGTTGTTGCTGCTGCCGCTGCTGCTGCTTGTGCCCTTCGCGTACGCGTGTGTTGCCATTTGCTGGCTCTCCTATTCACTTCTCGTGCCCCTGGCTTCTTCCTGGCTGCTGCCCCCTGCCTGGAGGTCCAAGTAAGGTATGAAGCGAGACCGTTTGCCTTAGGTCCCGGTGCTAGCTTGGAGCGAGATATCATGTCGATCTCTCCATCATACCCGCATTCCTACCAACCGCCAGCTGCCAGCTAGTACCGAATCTCGCGAGTGACCATATTAGCCTCCCATGCTGCCGGTCTCACTCGGGTCTCCCTACTGCTGCATCCATCTATAAACAAACACCCGTGCACATCCCGAACACCTGTGGGACTGTTGCTGGTGTCTCAGTCACTCGAACGGTGAAGCAAGCAACGCATTGTTAGATCCTCTCACAAGCCAGCAGCATCACAAGGCCATCGATCTGCGTGCCATCCATGAATAGCAACACCAGGTTGAACCGTACCAACGGAACAGCAACAGCAACAGCAACAGCGACCTTGCCAGAACGTAGGCGATCCAGCTCGTCATCCACCAGACCCCTTTTCTCCCGAGCCTCCAACATCCAGAAGCCGTTGTTCATCTCATCCAACAAGCCCTCCGAGACATTCCCTCCTGTCAGATTCACAGCAGGCGTAACACGCGAGCTGGAAATCTCGACCGCCAGTTTCCCTCTGTCCCACATCGGCTCCTCCCCCTTGTGCAACGCCATCTCGCCTCGTCGCTCGTTCGCCGCTGCTGTACGGTGCTGTGCTGTGCCTCTGTGCCACTCCGCTAAGCAGCACTACCCGCCCCTTTTCCCCCAGGGCGCTCCTGTCTCGCCCATGTGCCGGCCGCCATCCGAGCAGTCCCTCCGGGCCATTCTCAGCACGGTCCTGCCCCCCCATGCCACCATCGACAAAGTCAAGGTCGTCCCCTCGCTTAGGCTGCAGAGGATATATGAAGTCTCCCTCTCGAGCATCGACAGCGGAGGAGGAGGTGGTGGTGATGGAGAGGGTGATGATGGCAGGACACCGCCGCCAGCTCTGCCGTGTCGAGTGCTGCTTGTTCTGCCCCCGGTAGCGAGGCTGAGACTCTTGAGGTTTGAACAGAGGATGGTTGTTGCCGAGGCCGAGGTGGTGCGGTGGGTTCGTATGGTCTTGGGGAGTAGCACTGTTGGTGGTGGTGGTGGTGGTGATGATGATAGAAAGATGGAGGAAGGAGGGAAAGCGGGCGAGGATGGGGAAGAGGAGCAGAAGAAACCTTTACCGAAATACCATGCCGGTGTTTCGTCTTCCGCCGACCACGAAAATAACCTGATCGGGCTCCTCCCTACGGTGCTGCACTCCTCGCAGGGCGCAAACGAGCTCGGCTCTCCATTTACTTTGCTCCATTCAACCCCCGGCACACCCATCGCCCTGACGCGGTACAAGCTTACGGCGCCGGAGCGAGAGCAGGTCGACAGACAGCTAGGCCAGCTCCACAGGCGGCTGTCCAAGCTCACATCGCCATCAGGCAGGTTCGGGCCGGTCGCGGCTGTCCTGTCAGTGAGGCCTTCGGTGTCTCCGCCCCGGCAGCTGCCGCTTCATCAACAGATAGGGAGCGGCAGCATGATGATGGGGACAGGCGGGACCGCGACGTGGTCGGTGGCGTTTCACTCCATGCTGGAGGGGGTCCTGAGAGACGGCGAAGACATGGCTGTTGCGATGCAGTACACGGCCATCAGGAGGAGCTTCCAGAGGCTGGGGTACGTGCTTGATGAGGTGCGGGTGCCGAGGTTGGTGGTTATTGACGGGGCCGGGGATGGGAATGTTCTGGTTACGACGGAGGACGAGGAGGAGGAGATGGATGAGAAGGGCGGTGTCGCTAAAGGGGAAAGGGATAACGATATCAAGATTCAAGAGGACAACAGCACCGTCACAGTCACTGGCCTGCGTGACTGGAGCAACAGCGTCTTCGGCGACCCGCTCCTAGCATCCGTCTTCAGCGAGGGGCCCTCGAAGGACTTCCTCGAAGGCTTCAACGGCACCGCAAGCACACCCACGCGAATAAAACCCGAGCCGGGAACACAGGCAGACAGAGCAGCCGCGACGCCGACAAAAGGAGTGGGTGTCGGCCTCCTCAACCACCACTACAGCGATGACTTCATCGACGACATCGACAACGCGACCGTCCGGCTCCTCTTCTACCAGGTCTACCACGCCACCGTGTGTGTGGTCAGGGAGTTCTACCGGCCGCGCAGCGAGAGCAGCCGGTGGGAGCTCGAGGCTAGGAAGAGGCTGACCGAGGCGCTGGCCAGGCTGGAGGAGGTGGCCATTGATGAGATGCTCGTGCCCAAGAGGAGGCTTAGAAGGGGCAGCGGGGAGATGTCCCCTGCTAAGCGGTTCAAGTCTCCCGCGGATGATGCCTGATTTGGTTGCGGTATGTTTGTGTGTGTGTTTCTGGGGGCGAGCATTGTATGGCGTTTGCAGAAAGGGGATTTAGGATATGTTTGCTTTGGTGGTGGCATTTACCGCGGATCTAGATCGTTGGCAAAGAGAATTTATAGAATCACGCGTGAATCCGTCGAGTCTGGTGATGAGATTTGTTATCTGGGGATGGTTGAGGGCAAGATGGGTGGTTGTGTCTGTCTCTCTGTCTGTCTCATTACCCAAGCAGGTGGTCATGGAAGGTATGTGGACTGCGTGAAAAGCAGGTAGTCAGGTGCTCGTGCAACAGTGACACGGCATGGAAATTCCGAGGAGACGGGTGGGCGCATGTAGACAATGCTACAACATAAAAGGAGCTGTGTAATCCGAGTTCAAAAGGTTGGCTAATAATTATAGATGACTTGCGTTCCTAGATTAAGCGGCGATATCATACTAGTCTTGTTCTCAACAAAGCCAAACCACCACTTTTCTCAAGCGCAACAACCATCCAGCCAGACCCCTTCACTCCGTCCGCGCATTATTCTTGGCCGCAATCTCGGTCGTGATCCTCAACCCCCTGGGCGCATCCTCCTTGGGCATGAACAGCTCGACAAACTGCATGCCCTTGGCCTGCGCAAACTCCTTGTTCTTCAGCAGCTTCTCCAGCTCGTCCTTGGTCTTGATCTTGAACGTCTTGGCCCAGGTCTGCTTGCCCGTTGTGGCTGCGCCAAACGCCGCGGGCAGGGCCGTGTAGTTCCACCGCGCGATGTCGTTGTACTCGGCCGTCATGCCGTGGATCCAGCGCTCGATGGTGAAGCCGTCGTTGTTGATGAGGAAGCTGGTTGGTTGTCAGAAGGACAATAGGGACTTACTTGGATGGTTTGGATCATGAGCGAGGAAGAGCAGGGCATACATACATGGTGACTCTCAACTTGTGCCGGATCATGGTGCTCAGCTCCTGCGCTGTGAGCTGGAACGACCCATCACCAACCATCAAGATCGTCCGCTCATCCAACCCCAAGTCCTTCGCCGCCAACGCAGCCCCCTGGGCAGCCCCCACTGCCCATCCGATGCTCCCCCAAAACACCTGGCTCAACCCCGTGACCCCGGCCGGGAACTTGGTCTCCCAGATCCCAAAGTTCGCCGTCCCCGTCTCCGTCACCACAATATCCCCAGACCTTAGAAACTCCCCAAACCTGGGCCAGAACCACGCCTGCGTGACCGTCTTCGAATCGTCGCGATTCTCCTCCACCGCATTCACCACGGCGGCCACCGGCGTACGCACCAGCTTGGACGCATCCACGCGCTCCGTGACCTTGCGCAGCACGCCCCGCATCGCCACGCCGGGATACTCGGAGTAGCGAACGACGCAGTGTGTGCTGTGCAAGTCGATGGTGTTGAGCTGCGAGGTGTGGTACGAGAACCCGGCGGTGTTGAAGTCGCTCTTCAGCGAGCCGATGGACAGGACCAGGTCCGCGCCCTCCACGCCCGCTGCGACGGCCGGCGGCGATGCCGACCCGGTATACACCCCTCCGTACGTCGGCGACGTCTCGTCCACCGCGCCCTTGCCCATCGGCGTGACATACACCGGCAGCCCCGTCTTGGCAATCAAGTCCTGAACCTCGCCCAGCACCCTGTGCCTGATGGCGCACGCATCAACAAGGATGACAGGCCGCTGCGCATCGTTCAGAGCCCGCAGCACCACGTTGACCACGTAGTCCTCCCGCTCGGGGTTGTCGTTCTCCTCCTCGGCAAGATCGATCTCGGCATCCAGTCGCGCGCCCTCGACCTGCTTCTCCACCATGTCGGTCGGCAGCCAGATGTACACGGGCCGCGAGCGCACCCAGCACTCGCGCAGCGCGTGGTCGATCTGGGCCGCGATCTCGCCCGGGCGCGTCAGCTTGGCCACCTCGCACGACACGTGGACGCTCATGTTGGCGAAGACGTGGAAGTCGCCGTTGCCCAGCGTGTGGTGCAGGAGCATGCCGTTCTTCTGCGAGATGGTCGACGGGCACCCGACGATGTGCACGACCGGGATGTGCTCGGCGTGCGCGCCCGCGATGCCGTTGAGCGCCGACAGCTCGCCGACGCCAAAGGTCGTCACGATGGCGGATATGCCTTTTGCACGCGCGTAGCCGTCTGCCGCGTATGCTGTGGTGATGTGTGTTAATTTTCTTCGTAGTCGATGAGGGGAAAAGAAGGGGGGAGGGGGGGGGGGGGGGAGATCGGCGATATAAACAAAAACATACCAGCGTTGAGCTCGTTGACGCTGCCCACCCACTTCAACCCAGCTTTGGGGATGTAGTCGAGGGCCACGAGGTTGAAGTCGCCGGGGAGGCCATGGATGGAGCGGATGCCGATTTGGTGCAGCCTCCTGAAGAGGTATTCGGCAACAGCCACGGGTTTCTGGAGATTTTGGATTCGAATATCCGACATGTTTGCTGAGCAACCGGCGACAGACTTGTCGGCAGATTCGGGCTGTTCAAGGTGAAGTGAACAAAGAGAAAAAGAGGGGAAGAACCTACAGACCAGTCTCGAAACCTGATGTCTAGTGATCCTCAATGCCGAATGAGATGAGCCAGACCCGGAGCATCAAGTTGAACTGGTATGTCGGTAGGGATTGTTCTGTTTGTTATGCTCTGTGAACCTGGTTTGACAGAGCCGCCATGACCAGCCATTTGCGAATATCGATGAAAATGTAAACGCTTATAAGATGCACATGCCAGGCTAGATAGTACGTTAGGATACAGATCTCGCTCAATCGTCGAGTTGCGGTGTTAGTTGCGGGTGTCTGATGTCATCCACGCCTACGAGTTTGGGGGAGAGGGGGAAAAAGGGGGCGCGTGTGTTTATCTCCACTCCTCCCTTTTTTGACGACTTGTACCCCTTAATCATGCGAAGAGAAAAAAAAAATAAACCGATGAATTAGAGGAGAATGCCGCTTTCAGACTCCAATCCCATCCCAATGCGCCGCGCCGTTTTGTTTTACCGGTATCCCGTACATTATGGTACATTTCTACTCGAGCTTCGAGGCCCGGAATTTTCGCCCAGCTTTTTTTACATGGCGAACACACACACCTGGAGGCCAATCAGTGTCAGTCGCAACGGCCGTCCTTCCACCCGGTCCTCCACCGCTCCTCCCACTTGGCGCAGTCAAAGATGGGCTTGCCCAGCTTCTTGTTGACCTCGTTGTGGGCGTTGCACAGCCAGTTGCCGAACTCGTCCCTGCTGGCGGCGCGCACAGTCTCCTTCTTCATGTAGCGCTGGAAGTCGTCTGCGCAGAACCAGCAGGGGTAGAGCTTCGCAAACAGGCCCATGAAGGCCTTGATTTCGCTCTGCTCGTTGGAGGTCGGGGCAGTCGGGTAGGTGGCGGCTATCGAGTGCAGCAGCGTCCATGTGCTCCGGCCGAGCTCGTCCTTGTCTGGGGGGCAGTCGGTCGGCGGTGGGGCCATGGCCACCGCTCCGGCTGCGGCGGCAGCTGCGGCTGGGACGGCGCCGGCCTTCAAAGGTGCCTTGAGGGTCTTGGCTTGCGATGCCCAGGCGGAGAAGGTCGCTTTTTCGTTGCACGCGCGGCAGCTGTGAGTTTTTTTTCTGCGCATCAGCTGAGCAGTCCAGGGACGTGTGGTGGTATGATACGTAATATTTGTCAGGGAAACGTACGGCTTTCCGTCTTTTCCAAGGACCATGCCCTTGGGGAGCTTCGCTGGCGGCGCCGATGTGCCCGCCGGCTGCGCGTCTCCAGTTTCATTCGCCATTCATCCAGAATTTCCCAAAAGAAAAGAAAGCAGAACAAGAAAAAGAGCGTGACCAACGACCTCCTCAGCGTCGCGAACTTCGGCAAGGTGCGGACGAAAGACGGCGATAATTCAATATGTCAGCAGGCGGGAGTGACGCGAAGTCCAATCGGCTTGCACCTGCTTTGTCGGAGCTTCAATATACTGGTCCAAGAAGGCTAGATGGTGGCAAAACAGGCCAATAGTGGCGGATACACCTTAAAATGGAGAATACAAAAGTCTTGTCTTTCTCTTTCGGCCTCTGATTATTAACGGAAGTCGTTTAAATAAAGCTATTTGCTTATTTAATAATAATATAAGTTAGGGTTCTATTTGTCAGAAGTGCTGCGAAATCAGGGTCAACGTAGTGGGTGCAAAAGTGTTGATGTATTGCTCTGCCCAGGTGTCACGATCCAAGCCCGTGCCATGGAGGGGTAACTGCATCAGGGAAGGCCCCACTATGACAGTAGAACCAATCAGAAGTGACCCGTGTGCTCGTCCTAACGGCACCTCGGGACACTTACAGGGACCAGTCAGAAGTGGCCCGTGTGCCACCATGGTGTGAGAGTCCCGCGATGCCGTTCCTACGGCACCTCGGGACCCTCTGGGATACTTTCTATATAACGAGTAGGGTCTGACGGTATTAGACCTCAGACCAGTAATCAATATAAGTTCTTAGGCATACATTGCACAGTCGAGAGAACTATCCCTTTGCTCCGTAATTACATACACCCCCTTGCACTCACCTTTTGACCCCTACCGTCTTTAGGACCCTTTGGTTCTCCTGATCGTAACACCAGGCCTGAATTCCCGCGTGGGTCCGGGCCAGCGTTCAGTGCTCAAATGGCGGTAAAAAGTGGACTGTGGCTAGGGTCCAGCCAGACGCCCTCTCATGGGCCCTGTTGTGGCTACGTGTCACGATCCAAGCCCGTGCCAAGGAGGGGTAATCGCGTCAGGGAGGCCCCACTACGACAGCAGCTAAGACCCAATAAGAAGTGACCCGTGCGGCCGTCCGGACGGCACCTCGGGACACTTGCAGGAACCAGTCAGAAGTGGCCCGTGTGCCCGTCCGGACGGCGCCTCGGGACCATGGTGTGGAGGTCCCGCGATGCCGTTTGAACGGCACCTCGGGACCCCCTTGGATACTTTCTATATAACGAGTAGGGTCTGACGGTATTAGACCTCAGACCAGTAATCAATATAAGTTCTTAGGCATTCATTGTACAATCGAGAGAACTATCCCTTTGCTCCGTGGTTACATACACCCCCTTGCACTCACCTTTTGACCCCTACCGTCTCTAGGACCCTTTGGTTCTCCTGATCGTAACACGTTGATTACTCTTCAGAGTGCAGGCCAGTGTATCTGAGCAAAGACCCAACATGTCGTCCACTTCCAACACTCCAGCAACAACCCCCACTGCCCTGCAGTTGAACACTTACATCTCGACCCTCAACAAACAGGTGGCAGACCTCCGTGCCCAATCGAAAGCCTCGCACGACGGTCTGACCACTGAGATCGAGAGCCTCAAGCAGGCCAACATGGAACTCCAGGCAGCTAACAAAGCTCTCAAGGGGTCCAGCGGGGACGCCCAATCCAAGGTCAAGGCCAAGATCCACTCACCCCCGACTTTCGAAGGTCAGAAGGGAGAGCTCCAAGGGTTCCTCACTCAGGTGCGTGCCTACATTCACTATCATAATGGTCAATTCGACAACGAGGAAGACAAGGTGATCTTTGCCTCCTCGTTCCTCCAGGGACCAGCCTTGCGTTGGTTCGGCCCTGTGAAGGAAGACTACGTGAAGCACAAGGCAAACGACAGAGACGACGAGACTATCGAGATCTTCTCGTCCCTGGACAAATTCAGCGAAGCAATCACCCGAGTGTTTGGAGAACAAGATGAGGCTCGCAGGGCGGAAGAAAGACTTTCCCGACTCCGACAGACCAAAGCAGCAAGCGTGTACGCTTCCGAGTTCAGACAGGACTCAGTCAAGGTCGAGTGGGGAGAAGAAGCCCTGATGCACGCCTTCTACACCGGATTGAAGGACGACGTGAAGGACGAGCTGTCGAAGCTCGATCGCCCGGACGGGTTGAACGACTACATCGCCATGGCCATCAAGATCGACGATCGCCAATACGAGCGCAAGCGAGAACGACAAGGAGTCAGGACGTATCCCACTCCTCGCAATAAGCCCAACATTTCGGCTCGACGATGGAACCCGTCCACGGCGACCGGTACCCACCCCGGACCGATGGATATCGACGCGGCCGGACGAGGAGGTAGCCGACAGACCCAGCGCAAGCCAATGAAGTGCTACCGCTGTGGTAAGGAGGGACACGCCTTCCGGGATTGCAAGGGCAAGGCCCGGGAGGGATGGAAGGAGGTCCCCGAAGGAAGACAGGTCAACGGAGTCTCCAGGAAGGAAGAACACGACAAACTCTCCTGGACGGCCTGTTTCGACGACGACTGCCGAGTGCATCAAAGCAGTAAGGAGGACTCTGGATGGTATCCTGTCGAACCAAGGACCATCGCAGCAGCCTCTCGATCGTCGGGTGGTCATCAAGCGTACTACGAATCCGACCCCGAAGATCCGGAGGGCTACCCGGGGATTCCGGAAGAAACCCCATTCGACCAGATCGACTGGCAACACGGATGGAGAGACCATATCGATGGACCCCGAGAAGCTCGCCGCGTGAAAGGAGTTCAGTGGGAAGACGCCGACATTCGAATCATCGGAGAAGAGTCATTCCATCTCCAGGAAGGAGACGCCAACGAGGTGGACCCAGCGCACATGGACCACAATCAGATTGCTTGGTTCAACTGTGTGCACCACCCTTGCCTATGGCACCTGGCAGAAAAGCTTCAGGCGGACTTCTTCCCGGTGCGCGGCGGGGAAGGAAGGGAAGGTGCGATCCGGTCGCCACGCAGCGCCGTAGAAGGGGAAGGAAGGTCCATTGTGCACCGCGAAAACGACCAGTTGGGACTGCTACGCTACGTAGTCATGGCAAACAACGACACCCGACCACGAGCATGCCGGATGGGAGGACAGTTGGCGTTCTGTCCATCAAAAACCTGCAATCGACACTTGGAAGAGAAGGTCGAACAATGGCATGATATCCGAGAAGGAACTCGAAGACGACGAGACATTGAGGATGAACAGAGAAGGGCATCGCGCGCCCGCCTGGTCCGATTCGAAGAGGCTTTGGCGGAGGCGGCCCGGTTGACGAGGACGGCTTCGATATCGACCGAAGAGGAGGACGCTTCTCAGAATGGAGATTCGAACCACTTGCGATACTCACGACGATTCCCAGGCAGGCACTCGGGAAACGAGGACCCTCGTTCGTCAGAGGACGACGAATAGGAGGGGCAAGACAGGTCCTCGCGGTGGATCGCAACGAGGACGAAGAACCAGTGACGGCAAAGGTCATTTGGGGAAGACACCTCACCACCGCACTCATCGATTCCGGGGCTAGAATGAACCTAGTGTCCCCAGAATTGGTGAACCAATGGAGAATCCCCTGGGTTATGAAGGATCGACCTTACCCAGTGAGGACGTTCGAAGGAACAAAATCCACCTATGAAGACGGATGGATCCGACGGGAGACAGAGCCTCTCACCGTCATTGTCGAAGGAGAAACCCAACAAGTGGTATTCGACATTGCAAGATTAGGCAAGCACGAGATGTTTCTCGGCCGGCCTTGGTTGAAGGTGTTCAACCCACACATTGACTGGGATCGCGGCCGCGTGAGTTGGGAGAAGCCCCGCTCAACCCAGCAAGAGGACTCAGGAAAGGAATCGACGGAGAGAAAATCCAATTCCCCCGAGCACAACGAACCGCCACGACTGGTGATGGTCGTCAGAGAAGCGGAGCAGGCAGCAGGAGATGGCCAAGGAAAACCCGACATCCCTCAAGAATATCTGCAATACGACCTCTTCAAGAAAGAGTCAGAAAGTGGTTTGCCAGACCATGGTCCGTGGGACCATGAGATCAAGCTCAAAGAAGGAGCGCAACCACGATACCAGAAAACGTACCCTCTCAACCCAGCGCAAAGAGAAGCGTTGAAGGAGTACATCGCAGAAAACATGCGAAAAGGACACATCAGGGAGTCACAGTCACCAGCCGGTTACCCTATCTTGTTCGTACCCAAGAAAAATGGGAAGCTGAGACTTTGTGTGGACTACCGGCGCCTCAACGAAGACACCATCAAGAACCGGTACCCACTACCCCTGATAAGCGATCTGGAAGGAAGGCTAGGCAAGGCCAAATGGTTCACAAAATTGGACCTTACAGCTGCCTATGCCCAGATCAGGATCAAGGAAGGAGACGAGTGGAAGACGGCGTTTCGTCACCCTTTCGGCCACCACGAGTATCTCGTTATGCCATTCGGACTTACGAACGCACCAGCCACTTGGCAGTCCATGATCAACCACGTCCTGCAAGAATTCATCGGAGACTTTGTGGAAGTCTACCTGGATGACATCTTGATCTACTCCTCGACGGAAGAGGAACATCGGCAACATGTGCACAAGGTATTGGGAGCCTTGAAAAAGCACAAACTTTTGGTAAACCCCGAGAAAAGCGAATTTCATCGCCAGGAGGTCATTTTCCTGGGATATAAGATTACGCCGGGAGAAGTCAGGATGGACCCTGCGAAGGTCCAAGCCATTCGAGAATGGCCTACACCAGGAACGGTCACACAAGTCAGGAGTTTTCGAGGCTTTGTCAATTTCTATCGACGGTTTTTACGAGGATTCGGACTAGTCGCGACACCCCTCAACGAGTTGACCAAGAAAGGAGAGGCATTCGTATGGAACAATCGAAGACAGGAAGCCTTCGATAAGATCAAAAAGCTGGTAACGGAAGAACCAGTAATGAAGCTCCCAGACCCAGATAAGGAATTTGAGGTCGGGGCCGACGCTTCAGATTTCGCCTTGGGAGGTGAACTCGGACAGAGAGACGAGGAAGGACGGTTGCACCCCGTGGCCTTCTTCTCTCGACCGCTGAAGGGAGCTGAGCTCAATTACCCCATCCACGACAAGGAGCTGATGGCGATCATCTGGGCCTTCAAGGAATGGAAACCCTATTTGAGCGGAACGAGCTACGAAGTTAAGGTCTACACGGATCACAAGAACCTGACTTACTTCACATCGACAAAAGAGCTCAACCAGAGACAGACTAGATGGTCTGAGTTCCTCTCGCAGTTCAACTTTAGGATCTTCTATCGCAGAGGCTCCGAGAACGCCAGAGCAGACGCGTTGAGCCGCAGAGAAGATCATCGACCAAGCGAGAAGCAGGCGCAGCAAGGGATCTTGGAAGGAACGCAGGATGGAACCCTGACGCTCCGCCCTTACGAAGCCCTGGAGGTGAACGCCTTGTTCTCGTCAGGTCCAGACGATAGATGGCTAAAAACCATTCGGGAAGCAGAACCTGGGGATCGACCCGAGGAATGCACCCAGGGAGAATCCGGCGACTGGATGTTCGGAGGAAAATTGTTTGTACCAGAATCAATCCGAGAAACCTTGGTCAAGGATACCCACACATCGACCATTGGGGGACACCAAGGCATTACCCGAACAATGGCGAGGATTCGCCAACACTTCGGATTCCCCCGAATGAGAGAAACGGTCAGATCGGTGATCAACGAGTGCGAAGTCTGTGGTCGAAGCAAGGGCTCTCGACACAAGCTATTCGGACTGTTGGAACCGCTGCCGGTAGCAAACAGGGCTTGGGGATCCATATCGATGGACTTCATCGTGAAGCTACCACCCTCAAAGGACCCAGCCACGGACACAACATACGACAGTATCATGGTAGTTGTGGACCGCTTGACAAAGTACTGCTACTTCTTGCCGTTTCAGGAAGCAAGTACCGCAGAACAGTTGGCCTACACGTTTTTGAGAACGATAGCCAGCAACCATGCTTGGCCAGACGAGATAATCTCCGACCGAGATAAACTCTTTGTGTCTAAGTTTTGGCAGGCGTTGATGAAACAGCTAGGTGTCAACCACAAGCTCTCAACGGCCTACCATCCCCAAACAGATGGGCAGACCGAACGAATGAATCAGGTAGTCGAGCAATATCTGAGATCATACATCAACTACGAGCAAGACAACTGGGTAGAGCTGCTGCCGCTGGCGCAAATCTCCTACAACAGCTCAAGGTCAGAGACGACTGGAGTCTCACCCTTCTTCGCGAACTATGGCTTTGAGGCCGAAGTACGCCAGGGGACAGGAGATACGGTCCCCAGAGCCACGGTGAAGGCCGAGAAACTCCGAACTTTGCACGACATTCTTCGTGACAGTCTCACCTTCATCCGCGCCAGGATGGGCACCTATTACAACAAAAAGAGATTGGAAGGACCAACTCTTCGGGAGGGGGACAAGGTCTACCTCCTACGTCGGAACATCAAAACGAAGCGACCCAGCGACAAATTGGACTTCAAAAAGCTAGGGCCCTTCAAGATTGCAGAAAAGATTTCCACTTCAAATTATCGACTGTCACTACCAAAATCCATGAGGATTCACCCAGTTTTTCACATTTCGATGCTAGAACCGGCACCAGCAGGAGCACGGCTGGACACGACAGTGGAAGTCGACCCCATAGAAGACGAGTATGTCGTGGAAGAAATCCTGGACTCTCGACAAGACAAGAATGGTGCGATCGAGTACTTGGTAAAATGGGAAGATTATGGGTACGAAGAAAATACCTGGGAACCGCTCAAGCACCTGCGGAATTGCCCTGAGAAACTCCAGCAATTTCACCAGAGGAACCCAGACCGACCATCAGAGCAGGATCAAGCGATGACCAGTCAAACTCGACGTCGGGGACGACCGAGGAGGATGCCTCGGGATGAGTAGGGGGTTCGGCGGGCTCCGGAACGTTGGGGAACTCCTCCTCGAAATCCTGCACACCCCGCTTGAACAACTCCTCCCCATAGTTACGAAGGAATTTCTTTTGTTTACGGAGGAACAGCAGGCGACTGAGGATTCTTTGCTGCTCCGCCAGTAGTTTCTCCTCCTCCGACTCCACCTTCTTTACTTCTTCGATGTTTTTGGTAACTAGGAGAGTTAGAACAGGCGGACGGAAAAGAGGAAGGGAAACCTACGCCGCTGTGTGATGTCGGGACCATCACAAAACACCTTCCTGTCGATGCATTCGCTGCAACGGGAAGAACCCTCCGCCACCTGGCACTTTCGATGGAAGCGAAAACAGTTAGCGCAAGGCATGGCGGCTGTCACGCCAAAGTCGTCAATATAGCTGAACAAGGCTCGCTCGGAGCGCACTTTACGCTCGGCCTTTCGATTCTTAGCGACACGGTTCATTGTTAGGAGGACTGAAGAAGAACAGGATGCGGAAGCAAGAACTCACAGGGACGGTTGGGACTGTCGGTTGTTTTCTACACTTCAGAAACAAGGCCTTCGGGACGAAGGCCAGGAGGGAGGGGGCATCGTGTCACGATCCAAGCCCGTGCCAAGGAGGGGTAATCGCGTCAGGGAGGCCCCACTACGACAGCAGCTAAGACCCAATAAGAAGTGACCCGTGCGGCCGTCCGGACGGCACCTCGGGACACTTGCAGGAACCAGTCAGAAGTGGCCCGTGTGCCCGTCCGGACGGCGCCTCGGGACCATGGTGTGGAGGTCCCGCGATGCCGTTTGAACGGCACCTCGGGACCCCCTTGGATACTTTCTATATAACGAGTAGGGTCTGACGGTATTAGACCTCAGACCAGTAATCAATATAAGTTCTTAGGCATTCATTGCACAATCGAGAGAACTATCCCTTTGCTCCGTGGTTACATACACCCCCTTGCACTCACCTTTTGACCCCTACCGTCTCTAGGACCCTTTGGTTCTCCTGATCGTAACACTACCTTGAACCTTCTGTAATTCTGACACTATTAATATCCCCTGTCACGAAGGTCGATAAAACACAACACAAAGGCTGTTATTTACAGCTAATCTAGTGGAATCTAAAGCAAAGGAATGTTACGATCAGGAGAACTAGAGGGTCCTAGAGACGGTAGGGGTCAAAGGTTAAGTGCAAGGGGGTGTATGTAACCACAGAGCAAAGGGGTAGTTCTCTCGACTGTGCAATGAATGCCTAAGAACTTATATTGATTACTGGTCTGGGACCTAATGTCGCCAGACCCTACTCGTTATATAGAAATGAAGAATGAGGACCCGAAGGTCTTCCGCCTCGGGTCCAACCCAGGACCCGGAGGACCCGACCCTCGGGTCCCTCGCCGTGACCCGCTGGACCCGACCTTCGGGTTCACCGGGTCCACTCTTATTCGTCCGTTACCGTGTGCCCCGTGAGTGGTCTTCCCGCCGTGGTTACTCCTTCTTGCTGCCTCAGGCAGACCCTCCCTGGGTTCGTGACAGGTAAGTGCAAGGGGGTGTATGTAACCACGGAGCAAAGGGATAGTTCTCTCGACTGTGCAATAAATGCCTAAGAACTTATATTGATTACTGGCGTAATAGCTATCTGGTGTTACGATCAGGAGAACCAAAGCGGTCCTAGAGACGGTAGGGGTCAAAAGGTAAGTGCAAGGGGGTGTATGTAACCACGGAGCAAAGGAGTAGTTCTCTCGACTGTGCAATGAGTGCCTAAGAACTTATATTGATTACTGATCTGGACCTAATGTCGCCGGACCCTACTCGTTATATAGAAATAAAGAATGTTCTTGCTCTGTCTGCTCTGTCTGCTCTGCGCCTGCGCCACAGAGCGCACAGAGCGCCTGCTCACTAGCTCCGACGATGACCCACACGCTTTCTCTTTACTGGCTCCCTTCAGGTCTTGTTTCGGGCCACCCCTCAGAATCGAAGATTACCTTGCTCAGTCTGCTCAGTCTTCCTCTTCACTGAGCGCACTGAGCACCTTCTAATTGGACGGGGGTTCCGCCGTTTGACCCCACTTCCCTGCGGGCTGCCTGAACCGTGCCTTACGCCCGTGGCAAGGAAAAAAGAAAAGAAAGAAAGAAAGATTTGTGCGCGAGCTGTCGCTTTTTGTAGGGCACGTCTTGTGCACGAAATCACGTGGGCGATAGTCTCAGTCTGGCCTAGTGCGGGGTCGTGCGTCATGGTGCGGAGCTGGGGGCTCTCGTGTGCGGGTGCCCTACCAGCCATGGGCGTGGTGGGTCACATGCGCCCTAGCGGGCGGCGCCATGACAAAGCCTAAAGGCATAACGGCGTAGGAATAATAATAACAATAACAATAATAATAATAATAATAATAATAATATACTAGTCTAGGTGTCTAAAAAGGCTAAATAGCAACAAAATAAGCTAATAGTTGTGACGGTCCTGGCACTATAGCATAGGGGCCAGGGGTAGGTTGAATAACTGAGGTTCTACGTAGGAGGAAATCTCTACTTGACAGGGGTCTTCCTAGAGAGGAGTTTTATCCTCCGCTTTGGACACGGGCTCCGCACCTCTAGGTGCGGATCCACCAGCCACCTGGCACAGCCACAGCCGGTGCACCTAGCCGCATGCACCGGATCCACTAGCAGGCGTCAGCCCCGTGACAATAGTGACGGATACGCTTCAAAATAGGGAATACAAAAGTCTTGTCTTTCTCTCTCAGCCTCCATTTATCAACAAAGGTCGCCTAAATAGGGCTATCAACTTATCTAATAATAATATGGGTCGGGGTCCTGTCATGCTTGGCGAGTAAACGGCCCCACTTGCTTGCAGCACTTCTGGACAACCACCCCGCGAAATATTCCCCCCTGCCATCCACAGTTTATTATCGCGATAAAGCTCTGGTGGGGCGTTCCATCCTCCGCCCGCACTCGCACCGGATCTCATAGACTCATTCAACCTGGAAGACTCTCCACAGGGGGGCCACAGCGACGAACATGCATTCATGAGAGCCGCTGCCATCAATTCACTTCCCCGCGAAAACGGCACCAAGGAGAGCTAGGCCGCAGTCCCAAAAACAAAGGCACGAACAATGTCCCCCAAAACGCCCGTGTTTCTTCTCAAGACGCGGTCGACGCCCGCTGATGCCTACGAAGAGCTACTTTCCACCCCGGCCGATGGCTTCGACTTCGAGCCCATCTTCGTCCCTGTGCTAGAGCACCGGTTTGAAGATGAGGGCACGGCCAGGGTGCGGCGTCTCCTCGAGACAAAAGCCATAAATGGCAGCAAAGAAGGCTCCTACGGCGGGCTGATCTTCACATCCCAGCGCGCCGTCGAGGCCTTTTCCAGACTCGTCGAGGACGGAAGAGGTGAGAATCTTCAGTCTCGGCAGGCGCAGCAACAGCAGCAGCAGCACGCAGCGAGCAAGCTAGTGGGCCAGAAACATGCAAAACATCCATAATAACTCGAGACCACGACAGGCGAATCACAATGGCCTCATCTACAGGAAATCCCCGTCTATAGTGTCGGGCCAGCAACGACCCGTGCGCTCTCGGCTGTACCGCAGACGCCGCCTCTGCAGGTCTTTGGCGAGCACACTGGAAACGGCGAGAACCTGGCCCGGTTCATCATGGAGCATTACGGGGAATGGTATAGAGACCGCCCCGTCAAGCCACCGCTTCTGTTTATGGTTGGCGAGCAACGACGGGATGTCATCCCGAGACTGCTGATGGACCCGGCCCTGTCCTCGTACGAAAGGATACAGGTTGACGAGGTCGTTGTCTACGGGACCGGGGAGATGAAGTCTTTCAAGGACGACTTCAAGACGCTCCTTGGCGAGACTGCAGACCGGCCGACCAGATGGGCTGTTGTCTTCTCGCCCAGCGGATGCGACAGCATGCTGAGCGCGTTGGGCATGTTGGATGCCAGTGGCAAGGCCAAGCCGAAAGGAACCGATCACCTGAGAACCTATGTCGCAACCATTGGCCCGACCACACGCGATTACCTTATGAGTACGTTTGGCTACGAGCCAGATGTCTGCGCCGAGCAGCCAAGCCCGGAGGGGATATGGCAGGGCATCACGGGGTTCAAAGGGGCTTGAAAGAGAACGAGAACAAAACTGAATAATAAGGAACAAAGAGAGATAGCAAGGCGACTTTGCAAGTAGAGCTCTCACATCTGATAGTCTGCCAGGTACAGGTTTGTATTAGTCTGTGAATAAGGTACCTTGGCTGTTGAGGTATGCGTACAGTTTGCGGTTGTGATTGCTCAATTCGTGGTTCGGACAAAAAGACGGGAGATGCAGCGGGCTTGAGCTGGGTGGTCGAGGCGTGGTATTCCCCGGAAATAGGCGTCCGCCAAGCATCCAAGGCTCTTGGCGTGCGCCCAGTCAGGCCTGCCAGGCACACATTACAGAAGCCAGAGCGCCTCCTGCCGGTACGCTGACGTATTGCAGCTTTTCCAAACGGGACACTCAGCTGGACCTGAACATTCATAAACAGCCCACTCCCGGGCAGCTTCCATCTTATACCTGAACCGTGTTGGTCATCCTGGTTACCTGGTAGGCACTTATCTGTCGACATCATCACATCACCTCATCTCGACACAGCACTCACTCCACCGTCTACTGACTTCATGGCAATCCCCACCCTGCTGCACAGCACCACCACAGGCCAATTCACGCCGCCATAACCATAACCGTTACTTGGTAGATTTCCAGGTTGGATTCAAGCAGCAACCCCGCCCTTCCCCAGGCCCCAGGCCCGCACTGTCAGTTCAGCTTCCATTAGTGAGGCTGCCCGGCTGCCCAGCTCCCCAACCGCTCGGTCAACTTCTCCATCAGAGCTCAACTTACAATGAGCTACTACGCATCACAGAACGACTATCGATTCCGCTCCCGCTCCTCCGAGTCCGACTCGTCGCCTGGCCCCTCCTCCGGACGCGTCACACCAACAGGCACAAGCACAGAGACAGCAGGCACCTCGGCCGGCTCCTCGACCTTTCTCTCGTCCTCCGTCTCCGGCCTCTGGGGCGGTCTGATTCGGCGCTTCTCGTCCGACCCCTCGGGTTCGAGCTTGACATCATCTCCACACGGTCTTGGCTCATCCTCCCCCAACGGCAAGGACAGGATGGACGCGGCACACCATAACGGGCTCGATGGCGTCTATACACCACCGAAAATACACAGGACCACGTCACCTATGGCCCTGCCACCGCTGGAGCCCCTGCAGCTGAATGGATTCGACCTCGACACAGCGGCCGATGCGAGGCTGCTCACCCCGGCCATCGCCGAGGAGATCCGCATCATGGTGCCCGCGCGGCTGACCATCGCCGACGAGTGGAACTTGATATACAGCCTGAACCAGGACGGCGCCAGCCTGGCTACGTTGTACGAGAAGTGCGCCGTGTTCAAAGGGCAGAGACTGGGCTTTGTGTTGGTGGTTAAGGACTGCGAAGGCGGGGTAAGTCTTTTCCTGCGGCGACTGCTTTCTTCAACAAACCCCCGTTGCCAACGTCTTTGGCGTCTTGTTCTGGCGGTTGTCCGATGGGACAACACTTCCGACTCAGACGAAGAAGGAAAGCAGAAGGCAAAGAGCCGCACAAAAAAGCTAACATATACCTCCCCCACCATAGATATTCGGCGCCTACCTCTCAGACCCTCCACACCCAGCGCCCAAATACTTTGGCACCGGCGAGTGCTTCCTCTGGCGCGCGTCTGTCATGGCCTCGCTGCCGCCACCCCCGTCGGAAGACACCACAGGCCTCACGGGGCGGACCACGACCATTAGCAGCAGCAGCAGCAACAACCCCCCACTCCTATCACCACACACCGCCGGACACAGCCTCCCGCACCCACCGCCCTCGCCATCAATCCGCTTCAAGGCGTTCCCCTACAGCGGCGTGAATGAATACTATATGCTGTGCGAGCAGCACTTTCTCAGCGTCGGGTCCGGGGACGGCAAGTATGGGCTCTGGCTTGACGATAGTCTCGAAAAGGGCATCAGCTCGACGAGCCAGACGTTTGGGAACGAGAGGCTGAGCGATGAGGGGGAGAAGTTTGGGATTCTAGGGGTCGAGGTGTGGGTCATTGGGGCGAGGGGGTTGTGATTTACACCAGGGCGGGCGGGTCATGGGAGGTTATCTTTGAATGGGTTTTTTTCTTTTTTTGGAATGCGGTCTGGTCTATTGAGCTAGGCGTATAGGATGTGTGTTCTGGGGTAGGTAGGTACCTGATGTCGGGAGGGGAGGGGTGAAGTGCTTGTGCTGGTGTTGGATGGAGAGATACAACACAGCTGGAAAGGGGATGCAACCACGATGACGTGTGGAGGCGGGAGATGGGTGGGCTGGCTGCGTACATAGATAAGGTGGGAGGGGTTACCTTGATATTCTCCTCAGACGGGCTGGCCCGCAAGCCTGTTCCAAAGTACCTAGGTAGACACGTTCGTGCACCAGTAACAGACAGGGCTGATGAGTCTGGTTAGGCCTTGGGGAGCAACACTCTGGACTGGTTGTTGGGAACCCCTTGATGCAAGACGGATTGGCGTTAATATTGGCAAGAAGGGGCGAAGGAGAGACAGGCCGTCACTATCATCATCGCCGACAAACGGGTTGGGTCATCTCATCTCATGCTAGCTACCTACGTGTAGATTATTGTTACACGGATTATCGTCCTGTTTCCATCATTTCATGACCCCGGGTTGAGGCAGGGCGATATCATGGATAAGAAACATTCTTCGTGCCTTTCCTATTTCACAATCTGGGAACAGGAGCAGGGAAAATGGTCCATATTATTACACAGTACACCAACTATACATATATTTCGGCCCGATCTCGAACTCGTACTCGATAAAGAACCCCTGCTTTCCACGCTTGGCCTGGAATATCCTGGCGCCCGTGTAGTGTCGAGAATATTATTGTCCAACGTCCAGATTCTGAATTTCTTTTCTCTCTTTCTTTTTTTTATTATTATTTCGGTAGGTAGGTATCAAAACCAAGTTACGTCTTCGTCCACTCAGTTGTCTGGGTTCATCATCACCTTTTCTCGGCAGAGGCTCATCACACGCAATACATTACCTACCTACCTTACCTGCTCAACCCGTAACACACAACCAGCTGAACGTGTACACTACACTACCTGAACTGACTGTCGGTGTGATGATGATTCGATGTTGCCCACCAAGCAAGATACTGGTTAGCGGCCGGCGCCGTTGAGCGCACTAGGTACCCTGACATGGGGCGCTAGCGGCCGTTGGGCTGGCGTGATGGTAACGCTGCCGTCAAAGCGTGCCTCACAAGTGTGTTCTGACGCACGCCACTGTCACTCGAGTCGGTCGTTTCGCTCTCTTTCCCGTCTCTGTCTCTCTCTGCCCGTCCACTGGGAGGGGAGAGGGGTTCATGCGGGATTGTTTCTTGAAGTTTGCCCTGGTGGTTCTGGTAGGCTTTGGTGAGGGATCTTTCGATGTGGCCTGGCTGGTTTTTGGTGAGTTACCTTAGGTCAGGTAGAGGTACTGATGAGTTACAGTGAGTGATTGCCACGATGCTGGCATGCTGCCCGCTGTTGCCAATTCTTCATCGCGGACCGGGAGGGGATCCACGCTGCACGTCGAGGTGGTCCACGGCCCCTGAAAGCTCGGGAGAGCAGCGCTGCCAACAACCCGTACAACACAGACTTGATCCATGGATCCCGCAACGCATCGTCGATCTGTTTACCACCTACACTACACTGCACTTGTACAGGATATGCGGACACTATTTATAAATGAACCACCCACCACCACACACCCTGCCTGCCGTCACTTCTGGCTTCCAGGTACCGGGACCCGCCCTCTGGCTAGTTTGGTCTGGGCTGTCTGGGACGAAAGACTCAGACCTGTGCGGGCGGGCACCGTCACCAGAGCAGATAGAGAGAGGGCGAGTTCGAGATCCCGCGTTTCATGTCAGTGCGCATTGTCAAGCCAAGCACACCAACCTGATGAGGGAAAGAGTTGCAGATAGTCTGCGGGGACGATCTACGCTACCGAGCTGGCATGTTCCTCCGCTGGGTGTGATACTGTCTTGGCGGTGATATAAGGGACCGCTACGACCTTCCATCGTTCGAGACTACCTAGGTCTACTGCGTATACCTATTGCTGCTGCTACACTACTACCAGGTAGACAATCACCCAGTCAAGCGGTGCTGTTAGCTTCCTGCATTTCCCTCCTCCTGGCCCACCTACCCGACTCTGTGTTGTTACATCGCGACGACCGTAGTCGTCCGTTATGGTTTACAACGGGAAGCCGTCCAGGGGCTGTCAAGTCTGCCGGACACGGAGGATCAAGGTGAATGAGTGAAAAACGACGTTCTGTTCATGTACAGTTCCACTAATGCCACCGTGACACCGCCAGTGCGACGAGTCCAAGCCAACATGCAACCAGTGCGCCAAGTCTCGCCGGCAGTGTCCCGGCTACAAGGACGACTTCGACCTGGTGCTGCGCAACGAGACCAGCGCAACCCAGCGACGAGCCCAGAAGGCCGGCAGCAAGAAGGCTGCGGCCCTGGCCAAGCAGCAACAGAAGGTCGCGATACCATCATCCAAGCAGCAGCTACAGACACAGGCACAAGCCCAGTCCCACGCTCTGATACCCATCCTCCCCAACACCACCGACGAGACCCTCTTCACCCTCCCCGCGGCCTTACACATCCCCCTGGAGACAAGAGCGGCATGCAACTTCGTGTCCAACTTTGTCCTCATGCCGCGCCAGGACACCGACACCATCGGCTTCATGGACTATCTCATCCCGCTCCTCAAGACGTCGCCGGACGGCCACCTGCACCACGCCTTCAACGCCTGCGCGCTGGCTCTGCTCAGCAACAGGGGCGACGCCAAGGATGCCAGTCTGCCGGCGAGGGCGCTGGGCGAGTACACCAAGGCGCTGAGCGCGACGAATGCCGCGCTGCGAGACCCTGTCGAGTCCAAGACGGACGCGGTGCTGGCGGCTGTGTTGCTGCTGGGCATGTTTGAGGTTGGTTGTGCTGTTCTCTGTTTGACTCGCTTCGCTGTAGTTTGTCTGTCTGTTTGGCTGACATCGTGGCGGTTGTAACCCCCTGGGTAGAATATCACGGCCAGACGCATCGGTGATTTCGCATGGGGTTCGCACATCGAGGGCGCCATCCAGCTCGTCAAGGCGCGTGGGCGGAAGCAGATCCGCACCAAGACTGGCCTGCAGCTCTTTATCGCTGTGCGGACACAGCTCGTAAGGCCCCTTTCCTTCCCTTCTTCCCCAAAAAACACAAAAAGAAACCCGTTGCTAAACAAAACAAACCCCCCAACACATATAGATCGTCCACGGCCTGACTTCCGCCAAAGCCCCCATAATGGGCTCAAACTGGTGGCTGTCAGACGCCGTCTTCGACCCGGCCGCCTCGGCCTGCCAGGGCCTCTCCCTCAAGACGTCCGAGCTCCGGTCCGAGATCACCAACCGGATGCTGACCAGCATCGCGCGCACGCCCGGCAACATCTCGACCATGCTGGCGCTGATGCGCCGCGCGCAGTCACTGGACATGGACGTCTCGCGCTGGATGCTCTCGGTGCCCGCCAGCTACCGCTACACGACCTACTACCACCCCTTCCCGCCCTCCCCGCGAAGCGACAGTGGTAGCGGCGCGATAGACTACGCGAGTCTCGAAATCTTCCCCGGCAACGGCGGCGCCGTGCACATGTACCCCGACCTGATGATCGCGACCGTCTGGAACCTGGCCCGCACCACGCGGCTGATCCTCGCGAGCCTGACGGTGCGCTGCGCCGCGTGGATCTGCTCGCCCGTCGACTACCGCACCACGCCCGAGTACGCGGCCTGCGCGCGCGCGTCGGCCGAGACCATCGACGACATCCTCGCGGGCGTGCCGTGCCATCTGGGCTGGCGGCCCCCTGCTGATGCGGGCGGCGGCGACAGGGGCATGGATATGAGCTTGGGGTCGTTTGCGTGCGGTTCTTCCCCGCCGTCGTCGTCGCCGTCATCGTCGTCGTCATATTCTGATTCTGGTAGCAGCGCCGCAGGAGGAGGCCGCGCTGCAGAGGCCAAGGGGCTGGCGGGGTATCTGCTCACCTGGCCGCTGGCGATTGTTATCGCGATGGACTTCATGACCGCCGAGCAGCGGGCGTGGTGCAAAGGGCGGCTGGGGGTCATTGCGGACCAGGTGGGGATCCGGTACGCGAGGATCCTCCAGGGGTTGGACGTCAGGATCCCGAGCATGCTCATCAGGCGGGACGGGTTGATGGCCTCGCCGTTCCCCGGGGCGCATGACTTTGAAAAGATGCTGTCGGAGGCCAGGGGGATGGCGCCTGGCGTTCGGGAGGCGTATATCAAGGGTTTGATGAAGGCGAAGGAGGATCTGATGAGGTTGAAGGCGGGGACGGAAGACGAGTCTTGAAGTGGGATTTGTGACTGTGATTCTGACTGTTTGAGTTTGGGTTGTGTCTGGCGAACGTGCGATCTCTTGCGTGCGTGCCTGTCTTGAGAACCGTTAGGGCAGTTCAGTCATCAACACTCACTTGCTGGGTTGGCTCTGTCTTGAGTTTTCTTTCTGTGAGATATATCCGCGATACTCGCAAATTTTGAAATTCTCTATGATCTGGTATCTTAGTAGTCGTCGCAGCAATCGGAAGCCGGGATCAAAATTCGGGTCATAAGCTGCGTTGCCTCCACCCTCTCTGACCAGAAAGTCTGAAACCTCGAGTCTCCGAGGAACATAGCTAGAGGCACCCGTCATCGCCTGATCTGACCCTTTCTCATCCTAGGTGGCATGTCGGCTTCGCCTTGAGGACAGATCTTTCGATGAAAGCGGGAAAGCTCTCGTCACAAAAATAGATCAACGGCCTGAGTCACACGGGTACTCCGCTCCCTCGACTTACGTCTCCGTACGGCCTCACCGATACCTTCCCGGAGTTGATGCATCAAGCCGGGCCGGTCCAGTGAGTCAATGAGCCAGACAGGCTCTTTTTCCAAGCTTGCCTGGTCACCTTACCTTGGTTCCCGTTAGCATCATCCGAACAGAAGACGGGCTGTATGAGGGAATTTCATCAGACGACATACTTTTTCTTCTTCTGCTGAGCCCCTTCCTCCTTGGACCCGCCGCTCAGATTCCAGGCCTTGACAAACGCTCTCTGGGTCGAGTCGACGTAGTCCTCGTTCCTAACATCCTTGACGGCGACGCGGACTCCACCGTCCTTGGTGAAGGTGACGTTCTTGCTGCTCAGCTTCTTGCTTGCCTGGGCCTGGATTTTCACCACGGACAGGTAGATCTGGTAGCCGAGGAAGGCGAGACCGCCGATGATGGCGAAGGTGATGAGCAGCGGCAGGATTTGTCTGGAAGAGTGGGTGTTAGTGGAGGTGTAATAGAGTAAGTCGGGGATGGGAAGGGATAAAAAGGGGGTTGCAAATACCTAATCGCTGACGGCGGAGCTTGAGTTTTATTTGCGCTTCCCCAGGCCATGGTTGCTGTCGTGGGAAGTGAGGTATCGGGTGTGGTGATAAAAAGCTTAGTGAGGTGAAGGTGCGCGCGCGCGCTTTGCAATCTTGGGGTTTTTTTTTGGTTGAGGGCTATTGTTATCAAGCCTCTATTGTTATACAAAGTACCTGGTAGGCAGATGTCGAGATTCAAATGCACAAAGAAAGGAAGGAACGAATGCGCTTGATGGATAGATAAATCACAGGGTACAGGATCTCAGCATGATGCAGGAGAAGGGTTTGGACGAGAGGGAGAATGAGATTTGAGATTGAGCTTTCCACGAGATTAGATGTATGCCCAGCCAACCTCAATCTGCAGCCAGTCAGGAAATCAGGTCAAGTCACTCGCAGCGGCGGCGCATTATGTGCATCCATTCCATCCATCCATCCATATAACACGGGCGCGCGCAGTACCCGGCATTCAGATCAATGGACACAAAAAGTTGGCGCACCAGTTGGAGGCCGTCAGGGTCCTGTTTCAACTCGAGGGCCTGGGTTGAGGGGCCCAAAACCTGCCTGCCAGCACAAGTACACGTGTACCGCCCGCCGCCATGCCCCTACCACCAGGAGGGGTCCAGTGCCCACCCACCTAGCCCGTGCCCAGCCCGAATTCTGGAGTTTTGAGCCAGCGGTTTCCCTGGCAGAAACACTGTCCCCGCACGCCTTCTGAATCGTGGAGATTGGCCTTTGCGTTTAGCTTGGGAGCTTGGGTCCTTGGGATTGGCACCATCACGTGCAGTGTCAGCAGACGGAACCAGAAGCTCGGCCAGAGCCCGGCAGGGATATCCAGCACGGTGCTGCTTTCCCCCACAAAGTTGGAGGCACGTCAATCAACCAGGGCAGCTCCAGCGAACCAGCTGCTGTAGCCTAGTGTAATTACCGTACCATACATGTGCACCTAAGGTTCTTATGTAGTGTATTACTGACACAGTGTTCTGAGCAAGACTTCGGTAGCTCTCGAAAAAAGCTACAGATTGGGAAAAACACACAGTGCATAATAAATCCAAGTCTCGAGTAACCTACTACCTACTACCTTGCCAAACTGCAATCTGGCAGCCCACGCCGAATCATCAAACTCAGGTCCATCACCATTGCCCTTGACCTGATATTTATACAAGTTAGAGGTGCTACGTTTTACACAGTTAGCCCGTACGTCAAGTACCTAGGTAGGTAGGTGTACGGAACGATACGGTGCTGAGGCCAGTCTGTCTTCCCGCCCCCTACCTCCCCTACCTGCACTAGAACTGGACACACAGCCCCTCCCTGCTTGCCCGCCAAGCCAGAAGACTCGAGCTGCTGCCACCTTCCATCCAAAGCGATCCATTCAAAAGCTCCCTCGCTCCACCGCTCCGCTGTCCGCACCACACATCCAACATCGAACCTCGTGCCAGCTCGTCCTTCTCCCCCGAGTCCTCTCCGGCTGCGCAGGGCGCTGATATCGTTTCCGTTTTGGCAATCGTCGGCGATTTGGGATCTGCAGGCGATCCAAATCCATCATCCGGGTCTCGCACTTGAACAGCCTCGACACAGTTCCGGTCGTCGCAAACCGAGCTCAACGACATGGCCGCCCCCAACGACGGCTACGGCCACTATCCGCCCCAGCAGTACGGCGAGCAAGCCGCCGGCTACCCCGACCAGCAAGCCCAAGGTTACGACAACGCGGCCTCTCCGCCGCCCCAGACAGCTGCTGCCCTCGCCGCCGAGCACGGCAGGAAAAAGAAGAGAGCCTATGCCGCGGGCGCATTTGAAGTTGCCGCCGGCGCCAATGCCGCAGTAGGCGGCCAGCTTCCAGGCGGAGGCCAGTTCGGAGCTCCTCAGCCGACAGCCCCTGGATACGGAGGATACCCGCTACAAGATCCCCAGCCCGCCCCATACGGCGCTGCCCCCCAGCCCTATGGCGTGGGACAGCCAGCCGCCGCTGGTGTGGGAGGATACCAGGCTCCAGACCCCTACTATCCTGCCCCAGGAGCTGCCGCTCCCGTTGGCGGCGGTGCGGCGGGTGGTGTTGCTGGTCTTACAGCTGGCTTCTCGTCCATGGGGTTGGGAGGAGCCGGCGCGCAGCAACCGCAGCAGCTTCCGGCTCAGCCACGGCCCGGCCCGTTGAACCAGCTCTATCCCACCGACTTGCTCAACCAGCCCTTCAACGTCTCCGAGTTGGATCTCCCCCCTCCGTCCATCATCATCCCCCCCAACGTAAGCCGACTACCACCATGCTCTGCTCCCTTCTTGTTATATCGCGTGCTAAGTTCCGATGCAGACCAGTGTTACCCCTTCTCCCGATGCGAACTGCGCCCCGAAATACATTCGGTCCACGTTGAACGCGGTGCCGACAACCCACTCCCTCCTTAAGAAGAGCAAGCTGCCCTTTGCGCTTGTCATCCAGCCCTATGCGTCTCTCCACGACTTGGACGATTCGGTCCCCGTCGTCCAGGACCAGGTGATTTCACGCTGCAGGAGATGCAGGTCTTATATCAACCCGTTTGTGACCTTCCTAGACCACGGCCACAGATGGCGCTGCAACATGTGCAATCTCACAAACGACGTCCCTCAGGCCTTTGACTGGGATGCTGCAGCCCAGAAGACCGTGGACCGATGGCAACGACACGAACTGAACCACGCTGTCGTTGAGTTCGTGGCCCCTCAAGAGTACATGGTCAGGCCGCCCCAGCCGCTAGTCTACCTTTTCCTCTTTGATGTCAGCTATGCCTCAGTTTCTACCGGTCTTCTCGCCACCAGTGCCCGCACCATTCTGGACAGTCTCAACAGGATACCGAATGCCGACAGGCGCACTCGGCTCGGCTTTATTGCGGTGGACTCGAGTCTCTCGTACTTCTCGGTGCCCAAGGACACCGACGAAAATGGCGAGACAAGCATGCTGGTTGTCAGTGACCTGGAGGAGCCCTTCCTTCCGGTTCCTCAGGAGCTGCTGGTTCCCCTATCGGAGTGCCGGACTAGCATCGAAACTTTCCTTACCAAGCTCCCAGACATGTTCGTCAACAACCAAGATAACGGCTCTTGCATGGGCTCGGCTCTGAGAGCTGGCCATAAGCTCATTTCTCCCCTGGGTGGAAAGCTCGTCGTTCTGAGTGCGTCCCTGCCCAACGTGGGCTATGGAAAGCTTGAAATGCGAGAGGACAAGAAGCTGCTGGGCACGTCCAAGGAAAGCGCCCTGCTGCAGACAGCCAGTGGTTTCTACAAGAGCTTCGCGGTGGAATGTTCCAAGAACCAGGTGTCGATTGACATGTTTCTCTTCTCGTCTCAGTACCAGGACGTCGCGTCTTTGAGCAACCTCCCCAGGTATACTGGCGGTCAGACATGGTTCTACCCGGGATGGAATGCCGGCCGGGCCGAGGACGCCATCAAGTTCGCCTCCGAGTTTAGCGATTACCTCTCCTCGGAGATCGGGCTCGAGGCCGTTCTTCGTGTACGCGCTACGACCGGGCTCCGCATGAGCACGTTTTACGGCAATTTCTTTAACAGAAGCTCTGACCTGTGCGCCTTCCCGGCGTTCCCCCGCGATCAGTGCTACGTGGTTGAAGTTGCCATTGACGAGAACCTCACCAAGGGCGTTGTCTGCATGCAGGCGGCTGTGCTGCACACCACCTGCAACGGCGAACGCCGCATTCGGGTCATGACGCTCGCGTTGCCGACCACCACCAACCTCGCGGATGTGTATGCTTCGGCCGACCAGTGCGCCATTACGACGTACTTCAGTCACAAGGCCGTGGAGAGAGCACTGAGCAACGGGCTGGAATCGGCTAGAGATATGCTGCAGAGCAAGCTCACGGAGCTCCTGCAGACGTTTAGGAAGGAGCTGGCTGGAGGAAGCATGGGCGGCGGGCTTCAATTCCCCTCCAATCTCCGCGGTCTCCCCGTCCTGTTTCTCGGGTTGATAAAGAATGTTGGCCTGAGGAAGTCAGCACAGATCCCCTCGGATTTGCGATCTGCGGCCCTCTGTCAGCTTTCCACGCTCCCCCTGCCGCTTTTGATGCAGTACATCTACCCCCGGCTGTACTCTCTCCACGACATGCCCGACAACGCAGGCATCCCCGACCCCGAGACGAGCCAGATCGTGCTCCCTCCTCCGCTCAACCTGTCGTCGGAGAGGTTTGTGCCGTACGGTCTCTATTTGATCGACGATGGCCAGACGCAGTTCCTCTGGGTCGGCCGCGACACGGTACCACAGCTCCTCGTGGATGTGTTTGGGGTGGGCGACCGAACGCAGTTGCACGTTGGAAAGGGGTCTCTGCCGGAGCTTGACAACGACTTCAACGAGCGCGTGCGGGCGGTGATCCAGAAGAGCCGCGACTACAAGTCCCGGGGTGTTGGGAGCATCATTTTGCCCCATCTGTACATTGTGCGCGAAGACGGCGAGCCGAGTCTCAAATTGTGGGCGCAGACGCTCTTGATGGAGGACAGGGCGGACCAAGGCATGAGCTTCCAGCAGTGGATGGGCACTCTGAGAGAAAAGGTGAGTTGAGTGCGTTTAAAACTGTCTCCCGGCTCTATTACGGGACACAAGCTTATATTATATATCAGGTTGTTCAATAATCGGGTCAAGAGTCGATGTCGACGAGGTGGAAAGGGACTTCGTGCCTCCTATCGTCGCATCGGGAGACATTGTTAGGTGTTTAGATTTTGCGAAACAGAACGCCTAAGAAAGAAATGAAGAGCCAATGAATGAAATTAATAATTCCGAAGCCTGGTGTCCATCCCCCCTAGAACTGCTATGTTGACAGATGAGTTTTAGATGACGTAGCTACCTGTACCTGATATATGAGACGTGTAATATGTGGCCGTTCATATATGTGAATAATCCTGTGCAACCGTGTACCCGAACGGGACGGTGCCTGTAATATGTCTTCAGTCTCGAGTACTTATATAGTGCTGGGGTCTGAATTTACCACTTCCCGCTGCTTATGCTTGTGAAACGACGCATCGAACTCCCTGCTCCTAACTCGAGGTTGTGGGTGGGCGGATGGTGTCTTTGATCCGCGTGTCTAAACTAGAGCCAAACAGGACGAGCGTCATGGGAGCCCCAAAACCCCGTCCCCTCCCAACCCCATCCACCCGTTCCCCCCCAACGGCCCCTCCCCCCTTCTCCATCTTTTTACAGGCCACGGCACGCTGCACATGCCTACAAATGCATGGAAGCACAGATCATATCATGGGTCCAGCTCGCAGCTCCAGCCTCCTGCTTCCGCTTTGGCATTTCTAAAGGAGGGGTGATGCACTGAGTGATTTGAGTTTATTGATCGATTCAGTCGATCAAGTTCCAACCTGGACCCCGGGGCCGCTCCTCCTCTTAAACTCGAGGCATGCATGCTGCACACGATACGACACGCGCACCACGAACTCTTGTACCTGTACCTATACCTATACCTATACCTATACCTATACCTATACCTATACCTATACCTGCGTAGTGACCTGCACCAACACCTGGACTAAAACCGAAAGTAACAACACCATATCTCACTTGTCCGCCTGGCCCACACTCGTGATGCCAGAAATCCCCATACTCGCGCTGGTGTAGTTCGCATGAGAAGGTGGCCATGGCCGACTCCGACGACACTGTCGCCGCACCGGTCGAGAACGAGCAGCAGTTTTGGAACGGTCAGTTTCTTCTCGTGCTTCACCCGCAACGCGTCCTCGTGCAAGTAACTGACAAAATCACCTGGTGTGTTTTCTCCTTTCCAGGCCTGAACGACATCGTCTCGGCCCCCTGCACGAACCCCGAGTCGCTCGACAACACGCTGCGGTCGTGGCTGTACCTGGTGGCCACGGGCCGCGACCGCTACCTGGACAGCGAGGACGAGATCGCCAGCTGCTCGCAGAAGCTGCGCGACAGTCACGTCTTTTGCGCCAACGAGGAATACGTGCGCACGCAGATCATCTACAGTCTGCTGCAGGAGGACGACCTCGCGCCGCTGCACGCCATCGCCAACTTCCTGCTGCTCGATGGCCGCGCCGAGGAGGCCACCTTCCGGCACATGGTCGGCGAGGGCTGCTTCGGCCGCCTGCTGGAGTTGATCAAGAGCTGCGGCGAGCAGGACAGGCGTCTCCACCGCCTGCTGCTGGAGCTCATGTATGAGATGTCGCGCATTGAGCGCCTGCGCCCCGAGGACCTGGTCCAGGTCGACGACAGCTTCGTGACATACCTGTTCCAGCTCATCGAGGCGCTGTCCGACGACGTCGACGATCCCTACCACTACCCCGTGATTCGCGTTTTGGTGCGCCTTCCCTTCTCCCCCTTCCTGCCCCCCTCCTTGCTCTCAACACCAGCCAGCAGAGCTAACACAGACATCTCTTTCCCCTTTTTCTAGCTCGTTCTAAACGAACAATATATGGTCGCATCCACCTCATCCGCCTCGCCCTCTTCGCCAACTGCGCCCACCCCCCTAACCAACCGGGTGGTCAAGATCCTATCGATCTACGGGCCCTCGTTCCGCACCTTTGGCGAGAACATCATCCTGCTACTCAACCGCGCGACCGAGACGGCCGTGCAGCTGCTCATCCTCAAGCTGCTCTACCTGCTCTTCACCACGACCGCGACGTACGAGTACTTTTACACCAACGACCTGCGCGTGCTGCTCGACGTCATCATCCGCAACCTGCTCGACCTCCCCGCCGACATGAACGTGCTGCGGCACACGTACCTGCGTGTGCTGGCGCCCCTGCTGGCCCACACCCAGCTCAGCCAGCCGCCGCACTACAAGCGCGACCAGATCCTCAGCCTGCTGGACATCCTGCGGGGCAGCGGCACGGGGCATTTCATGCCACCCGAGCCGACGACGCTGCGGCTGCTCGAGAGGGTCGCGGCCACCAGTTGGCTGGCCGAGGTCGAGCCGGAAGACTACTACGCCGGGTCTCCTTCGTCGACCACGGCGCCGACGGCCTCGGCGGGCAAGCCATTCGCCCTGGGGAGTTTGTCGCAGGCGCAGGCTGGTAGTACCGTCAGCGTTGTGGCGAGGGTCAGTGAGAGGCCCGGGGTGAAGACGCCCAGCCGGAAGGAGGACAGTAGGGAAGCGCAGGGCGGTAATCATACTAATGATAATCACGAAGGGCAAGGGAGTAATGGTGGTGGTGCAGCGACCGGCGCCGCTGCTGGGGGTCTGCTGAGGAGGCTGAGGCCGCAAAAGAGTTTACCAGAGGTGCCGAGACATCGATACGGGGTGCCGATCGTGGGCGTGCCCAAGATGCCGAGCGCGGCGGTGGTGGCTGCGGCGGCGGGCGGGAGGGGGGATGCCCATCATCCGCATGGGCTTGGAGCTGGCGTTGGCGGCGCGAATGCAGGGCAGAAGAAGATGCCGCCCAAGCTGCCGCCGCCGAGGAGGCGGAAGCTCCGGACGGCGAGTGCCAGTGCGGGGACTGGGAGTGGGAGTGTTATCATTGGGAGTGCCGGGGAGGGCGTGAGCGCTGCTCCTTCTGAGATGGCTGGGCCGACGCAGTGTTCTTGAAGAAGAGGTAGATGGAGGTTGTTGCCAGCTTTTATCATTGCGGAGATGACTGGTCGATCGGTTATGGCATGGGAGAGGAGATATACACATCGCACGCTGTCGTGGAAGAGCGATTGGGATTGGTCACGTGTGGATGGGGTGTGGATGGTTGTTGTTGCGATTGGGTTTGGATCCCAAGCTGGCGTCGAGCGTGGTTGCTTGAACGGAAGGGTGGGCCATGGGTAGATGGCGTGCGGGCGTCAGACACAGCAGCAGCAGCCGGGAGTGGATGGAAATACCAAGGGCGGCGGCGTTTCAGGGGAGACGGGTTGCTTGCCTTACGACCGTACTTGGTCAGACATGGATGAAGCTGGGAGATTATTATGGCATTCGGGTATTCTGGTACGGTATGATGATATGGCATGGCAGGGCAGGGTATGGCGAGGCGTTTCGTTTTGAGCATTTCGTTTACCTTGGTAGGGAGCTTTTAAGTGACGGAGGTGGGGAGGATGGATCAGTGAAAGAGAGGGAGTGGGAGTGGGTGCATTGGACATTATACCTTGATTCTTTGCTAGGAAGCACACAATTGCAGTTTATGAGTATTGCATGAATGAATGTGTGATTTTCGTGTTATTGCCCACTGCTATGTTTGGCTGTTTTGTCGTCAAGATATTAAGATGAAATGGGGGGGGGGGGATGCATGCTGTGTGAACCTTGTTGGTTTGGTTGCAGTCCGTCCAGCCCAGCCAATGTCTTGGCAGCAGCCGCACGGTGATCCACCCATCCACCCACCCGCCTTGCCGGCCGCTTGGGACGAGCGTTCGATCGAACTACCGACCGCACCTAACCACCAACAATTTTTGATCAGCCTCGTCCCGTCCTCCGCCGCCGCCGCGCCCCCGATATCCACGATTCACGCTCCAACCGAGCGACCGACCGGCCCCCCTTACCCCGAACAAACGTAAACCGGCCACACACCAATCGCTCTTTAATTCACCCACCCACCGCCCCCTCCTCCGTGGGCTCACGACCGCGACTGCGACCGCGAGGACCCTGAGGTATCCAGCTCCGACCCGAAGAAACGAGAAAAAGAACAAATGGCGACTTCCACCACAACAGCAGCGGCAGCGTCGAGCGTGGCGGCGCTGGCGGCACAGATGAGCAAGACAGCGTGCGGCGGCAAGCCGTTCCGGGAACTGCACGGCGTGGTGGTCTCGGCCGGCCTGATGCAGCGGACGGTCAAGGTGCGCGTAGGCGGACAGAAATGGAACAGTTTCCTACAAAAGGTTACCCCCCCCCCCAATCCCCCCCAGCCCTCTCTTTCCTCCCTAACAAAATCCTAACCCATTCATCAACCAGCACTTTGACGCGCCAAAAACCTACCTGGTCCACGACCCCGCCGACTCCCTCCGCACAGGCGACGTCGTCTCCATCACCCCCGGCTTCCGCACGTCCAAGTCGAAGCGGCACGTGGTCAAGAGCATCATCGCGCCGGCGGGGGTGCCGGTCGAGGAGCGGCCCGCCGTGCCGTCCGAGGCGGAGCGGTGGGAGCGCAAGGCGGCCCAGAAGCTGGCCAAGGAGGCGCGCAAGACGCTGCGCGACCACGCGCAGAAGACGGCCGACGCGCTCGAGCGCGCCGCGCGGCTGGCGCGCAAGGCCCAGCGCGAGATCCTGCTGCGCCAGAGGATACTCGCCGGCGGTAAGGCTGTCGTGGGGGAGGAATAGAGACTTCGATGGATGGGGGAGAGGAGAGACTTTCTTTTGGTTTTGGTTTTGTATGATTTGTACATTTTTTGTCGTCGGTGGAACTTGTATCATATGCTGCCTGCTGTACGCGGCAGAAGTTGTTGAGCATTGAAGCTGGCTATGCTATGCTATGCTGGGTTTTGCCTGCTTGACTGCAAATGATGATTGTTCAATGTCCGTCTTGGGGGTTGGCTGGACGACATCCCCCTATTCTCCCGCTGACCGTACACACTGGCCGTTCGCTGCGTATGTGTAGGCGGAACAAAAGACTGGTGATGCCCTGGTGTGAAAAAAAGCAAAGCACAAGAGCAATAATACACAAACGCCATTCCTTTTTCCTCGTCATCGTTGAACGCCTGCCTGTATTCACCACACTCTTCCAATCAACCGCCGCCTCTAATCTTCCCAGCCCATACTCACCCACCCTGTAGGTATTCTACGTATATCGAATTCGACAAACAGCGCCTATCAAGTAACCGACGATCCCAGCCCAAGTCAATGTTGTGTGAGCTGCCTGCCGGAAATCAACCGCCGCGCTCCCCAAACTCAGCAGCCCAGTCCTCATACTCCTTCAGCCCCGTCTTGCTCACGCTGGGCCTAATCGTGACCAAGCTGGCCTTGAAGTCGCCCAGCTCAATGGGCCGGATCTGGTCCATCGTCATGCTCAGTAGCGCCTCCCCGAGCGACCGCAGCGGACCCATGGCTGCGTCCTTTGCCAGCGCCGTGATATCCGAGCCAGAAAAGCCTTCAGAAACGAAAGGAATACAAGATTAGCCGAATATCTTTCAAAAACAAGCAGTCACAAGGGAAGAAAACGTACCATCGGTCAGCCCAACAAGCTCGGCAATATCCTCCTCCGTCAACGTATGCTTCTGGCTCCCCAGCAGCGTCTTCAGCTGCACTGTCCTTGTCTCCGCTTCCGGCAGCGGGATGTACTGCCTCCTGACAAACCTCCGCCGCGCCGCCTCGTCAATCGCCCACGGCAGATTCGTCGCCGCGAGTACCAGCACGCGATTCGCATCACCCCTCTCCCTCTCCCTCTCGGTCGTGACGTCCCGCCCCGCCGCCGCGCGCTGCAGATCGCTCCACTGGATCAGGAACTCCGTCTTGATCCTTCTCGTGGCCTCGTGCTCGCCCGAACCCGACCGCTGCGACAGGAGCGAGTCGATCTCGTCTACAAAGATGATGCTCGGGGCCAGGACCTTGGCGAGCGAGAACAGCGCGCGCACCAGCTTCTCTGACTCGCCGAGGTATTTGCTCGTCAGGCTGCTGGCCGAGATGCTGAAGAAGGTAGATTTTGACTCGGTTGCCACCGCGCGCGCGAGCATGGTCTTGCCCGTGCCGGGCGGGCCGAAGAGCAACATGCCCCGTGCCGGCTCGCGTAGGCCCATGAACAGGTCCGGACGGAGAAAGGGGTAGACGACGGCCTCGCGGAGGGCGGTCTTGGCGACTTCGAGGCCTGCAATATCGCCCCAGTGGACCTCGTCGCCTTGCACCACGATCTCGTTGAGAATCTGCTTCGCTGCGTGCTCGTCGACGCCGGCTGGGAGCTTTTTCAGCAGCGCGGCTTTGCGCTTCTTCCAGGCGAGGGCGGCGATGCGGTCGGGAGAGTCTGCGTCCTTTTCCTTCCCGTCTTCTTCCGCAGAGCTTTCGGACAGCTGAGTGAGCGGGTCTGCCATGATCGAGGCTTCGCGCTGTGCTGGTTCGCGGCGCTTTGGGCGGGATTGGTGCTTGCGAGGAGACTCGGCGGAGGAGAATTCTTCGGTGCTGCTGGAGGATAGACGCTGGGTGGTTTTGCTTGTTCGCCGTTTGGTGGTGTCGGTGGCGCTCGGGGTTGATCTGTTGGGTGCTGGTGGTCGAGTCTTGGGCTGGGAAGCCAATTGTCCCACGGGCTTGCGGGAGACGAGGGTCGGATCGGAGGATGTCTTCCTGGTTAAGCTCCGGGTTGTCGGCTCTGCTGAGTATACTGCCGTTTCGTCCATCTCCTGCCGTGGAAGCCTTCGTTGTGGTGTTTGGGGTGGAGCAGTCAGATGGCGGGTGAGGCTTTCTCGTTCTGGGGAGACTCTTCTGTGTTCGTCTCGTAATGATAGGGAGTTGAGCGCACTTGATGCTGCACTGACGGATAGCGATGGTGGGAGATGAGAATATTCGTCAGAGTGCCGAAGAATGTTCGGGTCTGAGCTGGGCCTACTCCCCGGTGTCCTGGCTGGGCTCCCAGGGTGAGGAGACACCAGCCTTCGAGAATGGCGATCCCATTGCTTGTGCGACACCGCTTCGACTCTGCGGGGGTGTTCTGGTAGAAATGGAGCGCTGGAGCTAGGGAATGGTGTCGATGCAGCCTGAGAAGCCGCTAAAACCGGCTGGGTGGTACCGTTCAGCCTTTGGGTGCTCTCCCGCTGATTGATAGCGCTCCATGCCAATGACGCTGCCCTGCTGGCGCCGGGGCCGTCGGCGGGTTTCGGGGCCGGACGTTTGAGGCTTGATTTGGAAGAGGATTTGTCCCCGAGGCGGCTGGGCCGTAGAGTGGTCCGCATCGTGTGTCTCTCGGGGCTGTGTCGCCTGGGTGAATTCTCCTCTGGAGGCGGCGGCAACGAGGACGGCGAGGCAAGTGGTCGCGGTGAGGAAGGCGATTCGAAATCCCCGAGGCGTGCGTGTATTCCGCGGTCCCCTACCACAGCCTGCTCCGACGACGTCCTAGCCAGCATAGAGGGCCGCTTCGGTAGCTCTGGGCGAGAGAGATCCATATAGGTAGCCGCGGGAATGGTTCCGCCGCCGATCCAGCCCTTGTCTTGTTGCAGGGTCGTAACCCCAGATCCAGATCCAGGCCCAAGCCCAGGATCGGAAGAATCGGATGACTTGTTGGGTCCCGGGCCGGACGAAGACGAGTCCTCCTGCTGCTTCTGCAAGACCTCGTGCCGCGACAGTCGGAGAGCCTCTAGGAGATCTATGCGTTCCTTACACTGCAACTCCAGTCTGCGCAGGCTGTCGACCAGGGCCTTCTCCGTCTCTGAGCGAGGGGTGTAGTTGGGCAAGACCCGGTTCGCATGGTGGTCGTAGATCTGGTCCAGCGCCAGTTTCCAGCATCGCATCGCCTCGGCCTCGTCGCCCTGTCCACATGTCAGCCACGGCCTCCAGCGAAACCTTGAGGGGGTGGAAACGTGTGCGTGCCTACCTGGCTCTCGTAGTAGACGGCTGTCGAGCAGGTGAGGTAGCTCTCGTCATACGTCTTCTGTAGGACAGACGCGGCAGTCCTATTGCGGAGCATCTTGAAGCTCGAGGCGTATCAACATCACGCCGCACGGTTCGAAGTCGAATACCAAGACCTTTCGTCGTTACTGTTGCTGGTTGCTAGACCCTGGTTGCTTGGAATGGGTGGGCAGTAGGTAAGAAGAGTCGGTACGGTGCTTCCATGCGCGTCTACAGTCTAGGCCCGCAGAGTAAAAGTTGGATGGGCAATGGGAAATGTCAACCTGGGAAATCGGGTGGGTGACGGGATGTCGAGTTTGCGCTTCAATGTTCGATGTTCGATGTTCGAGGCCCTGTCGTGTGTGGTTCTATAATCCGTCCAACGTTCAGCACCTGACAGGGATAAACATGTGCTGAGTGAGGTCCCCAGTAGGATTCTAGGTGGGTGTGTCTTCCATGGCTGGCGGCGGCTCAGGCGAGTGACGTCGACGCCCGCTGGGGCAAAGCGGCAACCCCGCCCTCAGCCCTCGCCCTTCAGCTGTAGCGCACCAACCCCGAGTCACCAAGACGGACGACCTGAGCGAGCGAACCAGGGTCCAGGTCATGCACGCTTCAGCACTTACACGAGCTCACGCACACGCATCTCCTCCCCGTCGGAATTTGGTTGCATGGAGATCCAAACCAGTGGTTAGTCTTGTTTTCTTCTTCTTCTTCTTCTTCTTCTTCTTCTTCTTCTTCTTCTTCTTCTTGATTTCTGCTTCTCGATTGATCGTGACAAGAAAGCTGAAGTCGTTGCAAGTAACAAATTTCCCAACCAAAACATTTCCTGTTGATACCTAAATTACTTACTTTATACCTAAACTCGGCATACTGTCGTCTCTTCGAAATGGGAGCAAAGGACATCAAGCCAAAGAGCCGCTGAGCACAGAGAACTCTATCGAAACTTTTTCGCGTGGAACACAGGCTACCTTAGCTTTCATACCTAGACATCTACCGAGCTACCTTATATACCCAAAGCTTCTTTTCTTTACCAACCATGCAATCAAAGCCAGCTTACGACAACAGCACCCTAATCTCCCCCGTTGTCCTCGGAAACAATGCCCGTAGACTCTCAAACTCTCCCTCCTCATCCTCGTCCTCCTCACTCCCACTTCCACTCCCACCCCCCCTCTCCACCATGGGCCGCTCATCCGCCAACATCAGCATCTCCTCTACATGCTCAAAGTCGACGCAGAACCTCTCCGCCGCCTCCTCGGTAATATCCCTAGCCAGCTTCGAGTCCTGCAGATGCTTCAGGTTCTCCGTTGCGTCCATTAGCGCCGACGGCAAGAAGTCGTCCAGCATTTGGCTCGCCCTCGTCAGCGCCGCAGCCTGCACAGCCTCAAGCCCCTTGACCTTCGCAGCATCCTCGTCCTTCTCCTTCAAGCCCGCCAGCCCCGAGATCAGGCCATCCAGCCCAGACTCGCCGCGGAAGAAGGCATACTGGTTCTCTACCAGTTTGGCTCTCTCCACATCCATAGTCCTTTGTAGCTCCGCGACATGCCTCGTGGTGAAGTCGAATCGTGACAGCGCATGCTTGGCCGCCAGGAGGCAGTTGATGAAGAAGACCGAGTCTGCTGGCTGCGGGACGGAGCGTGCCATGTTGCCGCAGCCGGTGATGAACGGGTCAAACGCCTCGGCCATGACGGGCTCGAAGTCGGCCTCGCGGTCGCTCGCCGAGGTAAGCGATGTCTCGTAGGTCTTCATGATGGCCGACAGCTGCTCGAGCGCGTCGACGAGGAAGTCGGGCGGGCGGAGATCGGAGGGCGTGTGCTGGAAGTCGCCCTGTAGCGTGGCGACGTGGTCACGGGCCAGAGAGCGGAAGAGCCGTAGTGCCTCGGACTCGAGCACGCCCATAGAGTCGACCAGACCGGAGCCGGGGCCAAGGAGTTTCGAGAAAGTCGCCTTGTAGAAGTTGAGTAGATTGGCCAACTTGTAGGCGAGGATGGTATCTTCGTTAGTTTGTATCACCTGCTCGACGCGCTGTCGCAGGATTCGGACAGCGCCGGACATGACGCGGTCGACGAGCTCGTTGAGAGCCGTGACGGCGTCGAAGTCGCTCGATGCGTCCTCGCCGTCCTCGGCCACAAGGCGCCACACCTCGTTGTCGCGGCCGGCTTGAATCCCTTTGGCTATCTCGTCCCCTTCGGACACAAACAGCACTTCCAGGGCCTCCTTCTCACCCACGGCCGCCGAATGCGACCACGCGAGCATGTCGCCAACGTACCGCAGGGGATCGTGTGCCAGCAGCTCGATAGGCTTCACGGACGGGTCCTCGGCGCCAGATGGAGCGCTGCCGGTCAGGGCTGTGTAGAAGGAGTCAGAGAGGACGTTCTCCCGGGCCTCGGCGAAGAAGTCCAGGCAGTTTTGGAAGAGGGATGGCCGCTCGGCTAGCACACGGAGGGCGCGCCGGATGGAGGACCCGATCTGCGGGTTCTCGAGGTTGAGCGTCTTGAACTCGCGCTGGATCCAGCGATAGAGTTTCTGGAAGCCCAGGTTGAGATTACGGGAGGCCTGCTCCATGATCTCGAGGCCGAGGGCCTGGTCCTCGAAGCCGAGCAGCACCTCACAGTCTCGGCTAATCTTCTTGGCCTTGGAGAGGACGGCGAAGAACAGGTCGTTGACGGGCTCCGAGGTCAAGGTCAGTGCTGCGACTTCGTCTTCGGAGAGTGTGAAGTTGGCGTTGAAGGCTTTGAGGAGGTCTTGCTTGCGCTCGATCTGCTGTCTCTGGGTCATCAGGCGCGAGGCTTCGTCGAGGGTGGATGCGGTTGCGGTGTGGGCTGCACCGATCTGGGTCTTCATCTCCTGGTAGCTTTCGTTGAGCTTGCCTATGGTGTTGCCGATGCGACGGAGTTGCTGGGGAGGTTTTGTTAGTTACTGCAGTTTTGCGGCTTCGTGGAGAGATGTGTGTGCATGCATACCTCGGCGACCTTGCCGAACTCGTTGATGATGTCGCCATTGCTGTCAATGACCTCCTTTTGGAGATCCAGCCGCAGTCTCCGGCGGGTTTCGGCCGTGTTTTGAGCTCCTCGTTCATCCAGCAGCGCGAGTGCTTCGCGGAATTCCGTGTCTGCATATGAGGTGGAGAGCACGCTGGCGACCTTGGATGAGAGCGGATTCGGGCCCTTGGTCAGCGTCGGGCTCAGAGGGTCAGAGCTGTCCCGCGACGGCATGGGTGGCGGGCGGGTATCTGCGGCCATCATGTTGTTTCAAGCAAGGTATGCCGGGTTGGGCGTGTTTTTGGTGGTAGTGGTGGTGGTGGCGGCGGTGATGGTGGTGATGGGTGCATTAACATCCACGCTTCAGCTGCTCGAGCTCTCTCTCATCTTAGGGCAATCCGCATACTCTGTCCTTCTGTTGATTCCGCCGTTTGGAGCAAACAAGCACCTCTTTTAGGGGCTGCACATGAACTGCAGGTGATCCAATGCCTAATGTGTGAGTTCAGGTCACCTATGGCCTCCTTACTTTCACGGCGTCCCAGAGGTATTTGGCGGCATGTCATTCATAGTACGGGTTATGAAGGTACCCATTCAGACGTCTTGGGGAAAGCGTTGAGGTTGACAGTGCGCTGATGGTAATCCGTATTGCTACCTTAGGAATCTCGTATTATGTCATGTACCCCATACGCGTGTCCGTAACCCATTTCCCACCACAACCCTCATCGTCAAGGTGCACACCGTCACGACCGTTACCGCAGCACGGCTAGGCGCCTGTGCTGCGATAAGGCTTGAGCTTCCTTTATCTTTCTCACCGCCTTCCGTAAGCTACCTAGCGCCGCGCATTGACCCCGCGTCATTGTGTGTAATTCTGTCTCCCTAATCTACACGTGGAGAGGTGTCAGCCGGGGCAGCCCAGAGCCAGAGCGCTCTGCGGAGTGACCTCAAGGCAACCAAAGCCAAACCGTCGACCGGCATCGACAAGTGACGAATGCCAGATGACGGCCTAGGAACAGCCCCAGAGGTTCATTCGGCACATGACCAGGCAAAACCCTTACGCTTTTTAAACTGCAGAGGCACTCATGACTTCCTTCTTTGAATTCTCATAATCAAAATAACCACAATCCCATCGCTTTCCCACGTGGAGTTGCCTGACTACTGCGCCGAATTAGATCTTTGAGAGTGCACGTCAACCCGTTCCCGGCCGAGTGATTCACGTCTCGTCCGCCCGCACCGTTCAGCGCGTCAGAGCTTCAACCACCCTGCCCTCTCCGTCCCCCGATTCGGGCTATCCTCCTGGCCCTGCCATGGACTCGATCCAATAGTCGGATAGCGTTCTCGGCCCGAATACGACGGCTACACCATGGCTTCCAACGTGTTCTCGAGGCTGATGCCAACGGGCCACGCTCGGTCGTTCTACGAGGAACTGAGAGGCAGGGACGACGACGTCGAGGACCATGCCGGCTTGCTGGACGAGGAAAACCTGAACCACAGCTTCCACGACTATGATCTCGATAACGCCGAAGGGCTCAGTGTCGACGACAGCCACATCACCATGGGCGGACTTGACAAATCGACGGCTCGAGGACGACGTCATTTACCCGACCAGCCCCAACCGCGCAGGCCTGGCGCCGCCCCACCGAGGGCATGGCACCACGACGACGACGTCGACAACGACGTGCCACCATCGTTGCTATTCGAGCCGCACCACGGAGACGCGGCGGGCCCGTCGAGCCACCCCATACGAAAATACAGCGGGCACCGAGCGGCAGCCATCCCGGGATCCTCCCGAAGCCGTGCCCACTGGGAGACAACACAAACACAGCAACGGTTATACAATGAAGAGAGCTCTGGTCCGCCGTCGCAGAGACAAGCCGCACCCGCCGCCTTCCTACCCGATATGATATCAGGGAGTGCGAAGAAGAAGGCCGAATGGAGGTGGGCGAACGTCTCTAATCTCGACAACTTCATCAAGGATGTTTACGACTATTACCAGGGGTGTGGGATGTGGTGCATCTTGATGGAGAGGGTGCTCCATCTTTTGTGAGTACACACATGATGCATCTTTTGACTTGTCCCATACGAAAGTGCCCAAACTAACAAAATGTGCAGAAATGTTGCCTTTGTAACGTTTCTCTTAACGTTTCTTACGCAATGTGTCGACTATGGCAGAATGAAGGGCAGCACCAAGCTGTCCGATATCCTTGTTGACCAATGCACCAAGAAGATGTCGGGGCTGTGGAACCTGGGGCTCTGGATGTTTGCCTTTTACTTTATCTGGAAGTCGATCCAGAATCTCCTGGACCTCCGGCGGCTGTTGCACGTCCGCGACTTCTATCTTTATCTCCTCAACGTGCCAGACCATGACATGCAGACCATTACATGGCAAGAGATCGTTGCTCGTATCATGGCACTCAGGGAACAGAATCCTAAGACGGCCTCTAACCTGAATGCGGCACAACGACGATACCTCGGTAGCCAGTCCAAGGAGCGCCTAGATGCGTCCGACATTGCCAATCGGCTGATGAGACGCGAGAATTACCTGATTGCTCTGTTCAACAAGGATGTCATGGACCTGACGATTCCAATCCCATTCCTCCAGGGCCGTCAGCTCCTTTCCCGGACCCTCGAGTGGACGCTGATGTTCAGCGTTCTTGACTTTGTGTTTGACGAAAAGGGACAGGTCAACCAAGAGTTTCTGAAATCGGACCGCCGGGGCGTGCTGAGTGCGAAACTTCGAGCGAGGTTCATGTTCGCCGGCGTTATGGTGCTTGTTTTATCGCCTTTCGTGGCTGGGTATCTCGTGATTGTCTATTTCTTGACATACTATCATGTGAGAACAATCATCTAGGCTCGAGGTATATCTGTGCCATGCTGACCTCACCGCCTTGCAGGAAATCCAAAAGAACCCGTCGGTGCTGTCGTCGCGGACCTATACCCCCCTCGCGGAGTGGAAGTTTCGTGAGTTCAACGAGTTGCCTCACCTCTTCAGGAAGCGGCTTGACATGTCGCACCCCTTCGCGACGCACTACATAGACCAGTTCCCTAAGGTGAAAACTGAGATGGTCGCTAGAACCGTGGCATTCATCGCCGGTTCGCTCGCAACTGTTCTCGCCCTTGCCTCGGTCTTCGACCCCGAGCTGTTTCTGGGCTTCGAAATCACCCATGACAGAACGGTTCTGTTCTACACGGCCATATTCGGAAGTATCTGGGCCTTCGCCCACGGCAGTGTTTCGGAAGATAACACCGTGTTTGACCCCGAATACGCGTTGCGGAACGTGATAGAATACACACACTTCCAACCGGATCACTGGGAAAATAGGCTGCACAGCTTCGACATCAAGAAGGAGTTTGCTGAGCTGTACAAGATGAAGCTTATTATCTTCATGGAGGAAATCTTGAGCATTCTCACCACGCCGTTTGTTCTATTCGCGAGCCTCCCCAAGTCCAGCGACCAGATCATTGACTTTTTCCGGGAGTTCACAATTCACGTTGACGGGCTGGGTTACGTCTGTTCTTTTGCCGAATTCGACTTCAAAAAAGGTGTTGGTGCCGCGGCTCAGAAGAAAGCCAATGATGCAACTGACGTCCGCGATGACTACTATTCGACCAAGAATGGCAAGATGGAGGCCTCTTATTACAATTTCGTCGGCAACTACGGCACCTACGGCCTCAACGGCAAGACAGGCGGGCCGACACACCTCCCGCCGGGGATGCGGCATCAGTTCCATCCCCCGCCCGCCTGGCCAGGCATGAATTCGCCCATGCTGGGGGCCGATATGCAAAGCTCGCGGATGGGCCGCAGCGAGCATGCGAGGAGCAGGGTCATCCACGGCAAGCTGCCGCCGCACTTTGGCCCGTCGCCGATGGGGTCTATTCTCCTTGATCCACACCATCAACCGCCAACGAGCTCAGCGTTTGCCGGCGCTGGCGGGAGGAACATGCACACGGTACGCCAACATCGTGGTGTGCATCAAGGCGAGAGCAACATCATCGAGGAGTCTCTTGAAGACGCTGGGGAAGAGGAGAGCGAGACAGGCAGGCGGCATGATGAAGATGAAGTTTATGGAAGCGCTGGGGGCATGGATGAGTCTGCCTGGCAGACCAGCCCTGCCAGGACGCTGAGCAGAGAGAATAGCGGCGCCGAGGGGCCGCATGATGGCGCACCGGATGCGGGTGTTGTGCATATGATCTACCAGTTCAATCAGGCGCAGATGAACCGTAGACCGGGCGGTGTTCGGTGATTTGCAGGGGGTGTTCGGGTATAGGCACGGGGTATTGGGTAGAGACACTCGGACCGGCGTTAGGAGGGAGGTCGGTTCCGGTCAAATCAGCTTGGGTACGACGGGACTGATGACAGCGGGCTGATCGGGTCAGACAGACGGACGTGCTGCATTTTTCTGGTTGCTTACTACAGGATTCTTGTTGAGGGATATACACCGAGGGGTTTATTCTCCCCTTTTTTTCTTTCTTCTTTCTTTTTCTTTTTCTTTCCGGTGGGGGGGGGGGCGTTTGAATGGTTGTTTGCATGCTGCTCTCTTGGTTTACTGACGGGTACCTCCACGTAACTATGCTGAAGATGGATCCAGCCACAGCGTTGTTTGATTGTGTGTTTGTTTGTTTGTGGGTAGCATTGCAGCAGGACGACGGAACTTGGACGAGTGGTTCCGTAGGTCGGGTAGAAAGGTAGCTTTATTGCTTGCTGACCTAGTTCTACCTAGTAGGTCAATTAGAGTCGGGTACATGGTCGATCTTGAACAATGCAGACTCCAGATTCCTTAGAGGCTTATTGCCCCAAAGGTACCTCAGGTACGTACGGGATACCCGTACGTGCCGTCCTGCTGCACGTTTATCTGATTTCCACTTGGTGTTTTGTTGGGCTGGAGGAAGCTGTTTGGAACTCATCTCCGCGGGTTCCCCACTTGCTAGCAAAGGCCCATAGCCGCGGAAATATGTACCCCATGCTTGGGCAGATTGATAAGGAAAGAGTGGGAAAAGCGCGCGAGCTAGCGACTGAGCCGGCGAGCCGACTGACTCGGCTCTTGCGGGGGCTGGCCAACCGCAGAGCAGCAACTGGCTTTACAGTGGCCCTAAAGGGCCCCGCGGGCCCCAGTGGGAGCTCTGGTAGCTGACGGATCCCTGCCAACGCCCCGATGTCCGAGCTGCCCAGGCGTGCGTACTGGATCGGGAGTGGTCACTAGCCCCCCTGGGGACACGGCCCACGGGCACCCCATGGCACTGGCAGGTGGCTCAAGTGTTTGGCTCCCCGTGCCGACAACGGTCGCAGAAAAATTCGAGAATTGGCATTTCCCCATTCTCGTCATCCCGTTTGCGAAGGTGCCCTATCACCACCTTCACTGCCGGACCTCACCTCGCCTCACCTCTCCTCACCACCCGGCCACCGCACTCTAGCCCCGGGGCCCTCGTGACGACGGCGACGGTCGACGACGACGACGACGACACACCCGGTCCACGAGCCCAGTCCTACGACCATCCCCGTCCCGCCCATTCCCGGAGAACCGAGCTCCTCCCTCATATCGCAGCGACGGCCGATTGGATTGTTGTCTAGCGCGAACGCTTTGCTGCAGCCCGAGCTTTGCTTTGTGCATTGCGTCACTCGTCACTCGTCACCACTCTCTCGCACTCTCTCTCTCGAGTACCAGGGGCGAAACATATTGAAGTCTCACCATAGCCAAGTCTCGCCGCCATTCACTTGACGACGACGACCGCCACGACGACCGCGGCGGCAACGACGACGACCACCCAGAATCCCCCCTCGCCTCCAACCTGGCTCTCAGCTTAGGAGCATCGGGAGCTGCGGCTTCCCAAATGGCCCTGCCAAATGTCGAAGAAGAGGATGACTATGAGTACGTGGCAATCGCAATGGCTATCGCCAATATCGTTATGACCGTCGCCATGCTGGGGCCATCCCGACTGACACGCCTGTGACAGCTATGAGTCCCTCCCGCCCAACTTCTCCCTGTTGCAGAACATGACCGCCGGCGCCTTTGCGGGCATCGCCGAGCACTGCGCAAGTAAGTCTGGCCACTATGCCGCCACCTCACCCCCAGCTCCTCCCGGACAGTGTCTTTGTTGCCCGCTTCATCGGCAAACGTCCCGCTCCCGCGATCAGCTACTGACAAGCACCAGTGTACCCAATTGACGCGATCAAGGTGGGCAGGCGTCCGGCCCCTTCCTCAACTGCCCTCTTGGCAATCTGACTGACCCCCCTCCTCTCCCAGACGCGAATGCAGATCGTCAACCCCACCCCCTCGACAGTCTATAATGGAGTAATACAGGGCGCCTACAGGATGGCCGCCAGCGAAGGCGTCTTGAGCTTGTGGCGTGGCATGTCCAGTGTAATAATAGGGGCTGGTCAGTAGATGCGCTTCTCTCGCTTGGTTGTGCCTTCTGCGCCGTGCTCATGGCTGACGTTTTTACTCTTGCTGTGTTTTTGTTTACAGGCCCAGCGCACGCCGTCTACTTTGCCACCTACGAGGCCGTCAAGCACCTTATGGGCGGAAACAGAGTCGGCGTCCACCACCCCCTCGCTGCGGCGACGAGCGGAGCATGCGCGACCATCGCCAGCGATGCGCTCATGAACCCCTTTGACGGTATGTTATCTCTCAACCCCTTATCCGTCTCCCTGGCTATACGGTATCAGAGCGCGCATCTAACCCCCAAATCCCGCGTGCAGTGATCAAGCAGAGAATGCAGATCCAACACTCGGCCAAGATCTACCGCTCCATGCTCGATTGCGCAAAATATGTTTACAAGAACGAGGGCCTCGGCGCCTTCTACGTCTCGTACCCGACCACGCTCTCCATGACCGTGCCCTTCACGGCGCTGCAGTTCCTCGCCTACGAGTCCATCTCCACATCGATGAACCCCTCCAAGAAATACGACCCCGTCACCCACTGCGCCGCCGGTGCCGTGGCAGGCGGTTTTGCGGCCGCGCTGACGACACCCATGGACGTGATCAAGACGATGCTGCAGACCCGCGGCAACGCGACTGACGCCGAGTTGAGGACAGTCAATGGCTTCAGGGCCGGGTGCCGGTTACTGCACCGGAGGGAGGGCATGCGGGGCTTCTTCAAGGGTGTGGGGCCCCGGGTCTTGACCACCATGCCCAGCACGGCCATCTGCTGGTCTGCTTACGAGGCGTCCAAGGCATACTTTATTCATCAGAATGCGTCGGCGTCTTTATGAAAGGAAGGACGCAGCGGCGCATGGCGGACTAGGTAGGTTTGCGATTCTCTCATTTTTCCCCTCTCGGTGCGAACCGATAGAGAGTGTAGTCCAAAGCAGACTGACGGCGTTACAATCCACCAGTTAGGATAGCTGAAGCCCAATCCTCACGGATCAATCACATGATACGATATCGGACATGGGATTTTTCGCTCTCCGAGACGCCATCTGGGTTTTGGGCTGCGCTGGGCTGGGCTGGGAAGAAGGGCGGTTCGAAATGTTGGAAGGCTCCAACCCTCGTTCGGTCCTCGACTTTCTTCTTCGCCCTGGTCCGATCTGGGAAACAACTACTGTAGACTTATCTTATTGGGAGAGGGGAGGACGTCCGACATACATGAGAAAAAGTGACGGATGGACGGACGGACGACATGGCATGGGCATGGGTATGTCATATGTGTCTAGAGGCGGGCGTGAGAGGTGCTGGTCGGGACCGAGGTCGCGAGGTGGATGGGCTGGGCTGGGCTGGGCAAGCCGTTGTACATAATCCCTGTAGTCGCATCGCGCGCGCGCGCGCTCTCCCCCCCCCCCCCTCTCTCTCACTCTCTCTTGCTTCTGCCTACGTCGGTGTCTGGTTCAACTCGTTGGGTCGGACTGTGGGTTATTCAGATGGATAGATGGAGGCGAGGGTGGCGCTGCTGTGCTGCTGATGCCGATGTTGCTGCTATATCAAAAACGAAGATACCTTTTTGGAATTCTGTTTTTCTTGGCTGGTGTCACTTGGGTTGGGGTGGTCGGGGCGTGACTTTTGTGTTGTGTGAATTGGGAATTTGTTTGTGTAACTCAAGTAGGTACGTCGCCCCTTCGTGAAAAGGGGTAAAGTCTGCTGTAGACGATGGGATAGGTGTGCAGACCCCACCGAGGTCCTTCAGGGGCAAAAGATGTATTATTTTCAAGTTCCCGACTCATTTACGGGGCGTAACTCGCGGAGGTACCACCCTCCCTCCCACATGTCCTCATAACAATCCGCTATTGTTCTCTTATTCATCTCGTCCCTTTCTTTTTCCTCTCCACATGTTCAAAGTCGAACTATCTGGTAGATAGATAGTCACTCGCCATTCTACTTCGTCAATGTTCCAATTTGCACCGCCTCTCTACCACCGCACTTACAAGACGCTCTCCGTGGGATGTGAAACCCCCTGTCTCGGCGGATTTTGAGCGCTGCTTGTTCTTTACGAGAAAGTATCAAACACGTAGCCAAACCGTTCAATATCATGGCAAGCTCTTTGTCCCAATAGCATTACTAGAATTGCATCTCTTTGATCAAAGCGTTTTCAATTATCCCCTAATATTATCCACTAGGTACATGTTTGGTGAGGAATCCGTCTGTATGCAAAAGAACCACTGAGAAAGAATTTGATCGAACTCCTGTATATCTATCTTCCTTGCTTCCCAGCTTCAACGTCTTCAGCCAAACTCCTAGCAGACTCGGAGTGGCAGCTATTCCGATCCAACACATCACCCCAGTCGGTAATAATTAGAACTAAGCATGAAGCAGACACAACACTTTATCTGATTTTATCTTAGCTCCGTTACGCATAACAAAACACTTGGCAAAGATGGCCACAGTGACCGAAAATTGAACATGACATAAAACAAAAGACTTGCCTCAGAATACCTAACCCCCAATGACTGATAGCCAGCCATTCAAGATTTGAAATGTTTTGACATGTAGCGACAAAAGCAGCAATGTATGGAAACCGAACCTCCAATCCCGCCCACATACCCACCGCCCATGGTGGCGGCGGTGTCCGTCCCGTCCCGCTCCCGCTCCCGCTCCATCCCGCCCGGGCATCTAGATCCTCCTTGTCCCTTAATTCCACCGGAACTTTCCCTTCCCCATATCAAAGCCTCGAGATGTTTGGACTTTTGGACTCGTATTTCCTACCTGCCTGTCTGTATAGCCTCATATCATGAATACCAACAACCAAAGCCTGCCCAGCAGGCCGCCCAAACTGGGACATGCTTTCTTCTCTTCCCACGCAGTTCCCATCTGCTCATCTCTAGTTTCAAAAACGAAGAAAGCTCTTTCCCACATATCCAACCAACCCAGCTCTTATCTCATGATCTCATTGTAGATCAACTGCTTCAGCTGCTCCTTGGACAAGTTGTCCTTGTGCTTGTCAAAGTCGAAGAACTCCTCTGGAATTGGCGGTGCCGTGGGCTCGTCATCGGGGTCGTGGTACGGCTCGAGGTAGGGGTGCTTGAGCGCCTCTTCAACGGTGATACGCTTGACGGGGTTGAATGCGAGAAGCTTTTCCAGCAGGTCCAGAGCAAGATCCGAAGTCTTGGGGAAGAGGGTCCGGAAGGGGACCTTCTTCTTGAAGGGCAGCGAGCGGATGTACTCCCGTGCACGGCGCGACTTGATGCCATAATAATCCTCCATGGTTGGCGTGCCCAGGACGTCGAGGATGAGGGTCAGCTGGTGGTGGTCTGAGGAAGGTTAGTCGATGGCCCAATCAAGCCGTCAGGGAAATCTTTGATCAGAGATACGCACAATCTTTGCCGGGGAATAGCGGCTTGCCGCTGAGCATCTCCGCCAGGATGCAGCCCACTGACCACACATCGATGGCTTTGGTGTATTCCTTGAAGGTCAACATAATCTCAGGGGCACGATACCAACGGGTGGCCACGTATTCAGTCATGAAGCCCGAATTGTCCTCCTGTGATGCCGCCGATCTAGCGAGACCGAAGTCGCAGACCTTGAGGTCGCAGTTGGCGTTCAAAAGCAGATTGGACGGCTTCAAGTCGCGGTGGAGGACATTGGCCGAGTGCATCGCCTTGAGAGCACGGAGCGTCTGGTAAATAAAATACTGGCAGTGATCGTCCGAAAGGTCCTGGGTCCGAATGACGCGGTGCATGTCCGTCTCCATGAGTTCCTAGGCTGCAGTGTGAGCAATCGGGACAAGATCAATAACTAGGGAGTACTGCCATCATACCTGGATCAGGTAGACCTCATTGAACGTCTCGAAGCTGCGCGGCTTCTGAATATCCAGAATGGAGATGATATTCTCGTGGTTGAAGTACCGTAGCAGCTTCATCTCTCGCAAAGTCCGCAGGCAGAACATGGAGTGGTCGAAGGGGGTGATCTTCTTGATGGCGACCTTCTGGCCAGACGGCTTGTGGACTGCCGAGCTATTTTCCTCATGTCAGTCGGGCGCAATCTCAATGCCACGTGAATAAGACGAGCTTACCAAACAACTCCATAGGCACCCTCACCGACAACATCTTGAATGTCGTACTGCTCGCTGACATTGAAAGAGATCTTCCGAGCACCTCCCCGACCCTGCGTGTTACTCATGGTTGATGGAGGGGTTCGCGCGAGGCAGGATGCGGGGTAACGAGTATCGACGGCAGGAAGACCGCTCGAGCTATGGCGGCAGACAGATAGTGCCGCGCGCAGGAATCAAGATGCCAAAAGAACAAGGCGATTGGAGCCTCTATCCGGTACCGTTTGTCTGAATAGGACGGTGCGGGTGCAGGAGTGGGCGCGGGATTGGGTCTGTTAATAGACGTGGACGTAGAGGTCAGAAAGAAGACGACGTAGGTCTGACGCGGGTTGCTTATTGACTCTTGTCTCGTTCGCTGTGGATATATGTTTGCTTCGCCAAAGCCGCACTGAGGGAATGCGAGAACCAAGTAGAGGGCGCTTAATCGTCCGAGAGAACGACTTCTGTTGTCTGAAGAGGAGGCAGGTGGGATGTCAGCGGGGGGACCCGGGCAATAAAATGCAATCAATCAATCCGGGAGAGCTTCTAGAATGTGAGGAGAGAGGGATCCGATCCAACGCGACGGTCGCGCTCGAACAAGGTCCGAGGAAGTCGCAGGTAGAACTGGGTATTTCGGCACGATTGGGATGCAGATATCCAGGACAGAGGAGACACCAAGACTCGAGACAGCAAGAGACAAGACGGAGATCAGGTGTTGGACGGCTGGGTCTTTACGGCAACGTCAGGTATGTACCAGGTAGATAGGTGGCAGCAGGTACCCAAAGTAGAGTACCAATAACTGCCCAACCCCGGCCTGCCCTGGGATGGGATGGGATGTGATATGCGGGGCACCTCAGCGGTTGTTGGCAGGCGACGGCTGGCCCCAGAAGCACGTCGTTTAGCGGCCGCTAGGAAAGGGACTTGGACTGCAAAACTGGGGAGAAATGGGCGAGGATGATCAGACGCCTCGTCTGGCCGTTGCATAGCATGGCCTCAGCGCAATCTGTACAGAAGGTTCCTGTATGATCTGCTCCGGGGAGGCCTTGGAGGATCCGCTCAGAGGAGCTCCCCTGGGGAATTTGAGAGGATAGGAAGGGGGGAACATGGAAGCATTGGATAGACGCAGACACACGCCAAAGTGCACACGGAACTTCACATACCGTATGGATGGCGAGAAGCAGTCTTCGACAGGCGCGCGACAAGATGCCCCGCTTTAGATTGGATTGCGATTGCAAGTGAACGCAGCGCGGAATGGGGAGAATCGAGGCTGACGATGACGCTGACGCTGGCGGGACAAGACGCGGGAAGCCGTCTGTGAAGTAGACTGGGGGAGAGGTCTTCCGGGTGCTTCAGGTAGTGAGGAACGCTACACAAACAGAAGCTCGAGATTTCGATGGCGACGCTCGCACGGACAAGCAACGAACAAGACGAAACAACCGAAGCTCTCCTCGAAGGAAGAAAAGGGGGAGCAGAGGGTTCAGGCAGGTAGGGAGATAGGGCAGGTAAAGGAGCGAACGAAAGGAGGGACCTGGATCGGTCTTGATGTTAGGTGGGCTGGAAACGAAGGAGGGGTGTGGGTCAGGCGGCGAACGGGCAGGGACTGGCAGGACGGAGGCAGGTGCTTCTGGAGAGGTGCTTCTGCGCCTGCCATTATGGCGATGCTTGATTGGGACGCGCTTGGGGTCCGGGAGTCGTCAAAGGTGGGTTAAAACACGATTGAACACCTGGATTCTAGCGGGGTTGTCCTCCCGCTTTAGGACCTTCTGCAACCTCTAACTCATTCTGGGACAAACGCTGGTGACCGTTTGAACCGAATTGGCGATGGACCCGTCAACCCGTCGTCCCCACATGACCCCTCGATCTCTTATTATTCACCCCGACTCCTCCCCTCAAACCTCGCGGTTGTTTTATCTCGATGGCTGCAGGTGAGGCGTCTAGTTCTGCTCGATACGTGGAGCAAAAACTGGTTTATACATTAATCATTCTGCATTTGAATGTGTTGGATGGCGCAGTGCAGTCCTCGGGCGCGACAATCTACGAACAGGGCTACCTTGCCGCCGGCGCCAAACCTCGAGCTTCAGGTACAGGAGCTGCCCTGTTGCTCAGCTTCCAAGCTCCCAACCCAGCTTGCATCCAGGTGGCATGTCGAATCTCAGGAACACCACGCACCCACCCACGGCGAACCTGGTGTTTCAACCTGTCCGCCCCCCCCCCCCAATTTTCTTCTAGATATTTCCTGCTGTCCATTCCGCTCCACTACCTTCCCCCAAAAAGAAAACTCACCATCGTTTTCTCAAAGCCATAACGATACGGGTTGTTCGCGCCCGTCCGCTCACACTCTGCCAGTCATCACAGCGCCCAAGGCTCTCCTAAATTGTGAGGGGGCGTGACGGCTTGCATGAGACGCCTCAACAGCCAACCAGCACTCGAATTAGCCGCCCGTAGAATTCCCCAGCTTGGGTAGTCTATGGGATACGCGCAAAAGAATTTGGACCCAACCAAACCACAAAAGCGGGGTTGCTTCTCTTGTTTTTCTCCATCCCATCCCATTCTCGCCGGTCTCTTCGCTCCCCTTCTTCGCAATCCCAACTGCCACAGCTGCTCGCGCTTACTCCACGGCATCCGGCGCTCATCCGTGTCACAGTTTATAGTACGTTTATAGTATGTATCAGTCCCTCCTGTCGGCGCGTGCGAGTCTCGCATCTCGACAAGCCAAGCCTCGTTTCACCTTTGCGAATGGGATCAGGTCTCTCTGGTCGGGATGGTGGGCGACCAGAAACAGACGAGATGCTCTCTTCTCGTTGGCTCACTGCATTACTAGGCTACCGCCAATCGGGACAAGGGCGCTTTGAGCATCCTCGGACGGAGGTGTGTGTGGTCGGTGGTGCGACATGAAACCCACCACACTTCACTCCCCTCCCGCATCCCATCCCATCCCAAGGGAAAGCATCCACCAAGTCCAATCCACATCCACAGCTCATACCTTAGTTCCTATTTTTGAATGCCGCCCTGCCCTGTCTGCATGCATGCCTGGAGTGCTTGCCCTGGGTCGCCTCGCCTGGCCGCATCGGATCTCACCTACCCAGTTTCCCATTTACATGGACCTATCCACAATCCATATCGACTAAACAAGGCCTGATTGTAGCGTAAGCCGGGAGCTTCAACCCGTGTCAAGTACTAACTTGGAACTCCCTCTTCCCCCACGGCCCACGGCCGGCGGCTCTATCCCGGGTGATATCTGATCAAACTGGTTTGATGTAAAGCGCAATGGCCACCAGTTCGTGATCGCTGCTCTGGCTTCCAGGATTGACAACTGGTGGAACCGTGAGTTTTAGAGTAAGTTGGGCAGGAGAAGAGCCGACTCCCCCACCCTTCCCCTTAAGGGCTATACAGAGTAGAAAGTAGGTAGGTCGACTCGTATGTTGAATCTTCACTGGTTATCGGCATCGCTTGAATGAAGCACAAAATAAATGAAAGGCATGATGAGTTGGTAGCAATCACTCACAGTACTCTTTTCTATTCCGAGTTACTTCATTCCGTTCATCAAACAGTAAAAACAACAGCGTACTAAGAACTCGCCACTGTTATTAACATTATGTCTCTCACTCCAACTCTATTTCGTATGAGCCAGAGCAAGACAAAGTAATAATCGGCGTCGTCTCAGGGCGTCCATCCACCACCTAAACCGTCGTTGCAGCCAAATGTCTAAAGTAAGCGTACCCTGTGTAAGATAACCAGATGAGTAGGTAGGTAGGTAGGCTCGTAGCCAGATAGATACCCTAATCATACCCCCCAAGACAGTCTCCCCAGTCAATCCCAACTAGGTTTTAAGTATTATGTAACAAGAATATTATATGTATTTCCCCTTTCCCCTTTCCCCTTTCACCTCCCCTTCGTCATCCCGCTCCCAGGCGCTTCGTGTTAATCATCGAGAATGTGTGTATGGATCATGAAGCGCTCAACCAACGCTACGGCTGGCCCTACCGATTAATGATAAGAACCGAGAACCCATCGACCCAAGGACCGAATGAGCCCGTAACGCCGCAGATATTGTAGCCTCGGGGTGGTATTAATGTGTGACTGGAGTTGATAAGAGTCAGTCAGTTGGTCCCCGAGAAGCTCGCGAGGCAGCTGGCGTTCAGCCTCGAGGAGAACGAAGAGAGAGAGAGAGAGAGAGAGAGAGAGAGAGAGCGAGCTGGCAACTTACGCAGAACCGCCATGGGGATTGCCATACATGGGCGATCTCCTCCCCAGGCTCGTCAAAACCTGAATACCATCGATCCAGAAGCCGGCTCTGACGAGGAACCCGGTGATGTACTCTCCGCGACGGATATCTGCGATTCTCAGAGTTAGCAATGCCCACAATCCTTCCCATAGCGAAACAAGCACATACCCATCTCAAAGCTATCCCCGCCCGCCTTCCCACTCCGTTTCCCAAATAGCTGCCTCGAGTCATCGTCATAAACAAACTCTAGCCCATCCATAGCCATCCCATGGTAGAAGATAATCCTGCTCAGTACCCTATCGTTCCTCAGTGCGCTCGTAAATACTAACTCCTGAGGTTGGCTGCCCTCCATCTGACTTGCGCCTAGCTTCTTTCCCCTGTATGCAGTCTTGCCCATGCCTGGAACAGAGCTCGGCAGCTTGAACTGCGACTCCTTGGAGCACAGCCTCCCAAAGTCGTCGATCGTCAGCTCTCCCCCACCGTTACTTTTGACATTCAGCTTCAGCCCACCCTTGCGTTGATGCTCGGGGAGCCTGCTCTTCAACTCTGTCTCGCTGAGCGAGACCTGGCGCTGTCCATTCCCGTTTTCACTCGGCGGGGGATACTCGATCCAATGGTGGCAGACATCGTCGCCGTCGCCGTAAATCTCCACGTACGCCAGTCCTGATGGAGCTGTGACAACCACGTTCCCACCTTCTACAGCCCAAGCCTGAACGCCTTCATTGGCGTTTACGACCGGATCATTCGGTAGCCGGAAGCACGGGTGGTTCCTGAACGCCAGACAGTCGAGACGATGCCATGTGCATTCGTCCTCCAAACCAACCGGTCCGCCCTTGGACCTCGTGCGAGTGGAATACGCTTCGCGGGCGATGAATGTCCTGTTCAGCGTGACGTAGTCTCTGAGCATGATGCCGCTCTCTCGGTGTGGCAGACCGAGGAGGTGGCCCGTCTCGTGGAGGTGAGCGCCGATCCCTATATTCGCTGCCTCCCACGAGCTACCGGCATCGTTGCAGTCATTGCCGACATAGTTAGTGTCGGTAGGCGTGCAGTCGCTAAATGCCGGCACGACTTCCTCAAAGCTCGTTGGGTAGCTTTGCAGGCAGTGCGACCCAAACACGGCAAGTTGCAGACCACCGGCACCACCACCCAGCGCGGCGTGACCTGTAATAGTCCGAGAGGCCGTATCCCAGTGGGAGTCTAGAAGTAACACCGATACATATAGTTTCTGGCCCGGGAGTGGTTTAAAGTAGTCTTTCACCGCGTCCATGGCGATGCCGTACAGGGCGCCTTGGTCGGCGGCACTGGGGTTCTGTTGCGCCCGATCGAGGTCCCGGAGCTCGGCTACCGTCCGTTCTGTCCGGATGACGTGAATGCGGGCCTCAGACCGGAGCGTGCCTTGTTCCCGATCTCTCTGGTTTGCCGTACCCATGGTCCACTCTTCTTCAAACCTAAAGACGCGACGCCCGAGCTTGTTGCGCCACATTTGTTCGGCTGTGAAGGCTTGCCAAAGATATGCAGCCATGCGGAATTTGCGAATGGCCGTTTCTAGCCCGTTTCCTTCTCGCTCGACACGTGCTGGGACGGCGTCGAACGTGCCTGGCGAGTCCTTTGCTAAGAGTATAGCTAGCTGCAACGGCGGGGCGTTGATAGGCGGAAGCATATGAATGGTGAGATATGAGGAGTGAATAGGGTTTGTCGATCCACTGTTCGCTAGCTTTGGGCTCGCAAAGTCGAAGCGTATGCGGTTGACGCCCGGCATCATGTACACTAATGCTTTGAAGTGAGAATCGCATACCGGCCAGGTGGTCGGGGGGAAGCTGTCATCGAGCCGGCTGACAGTTAAGATTCCGTCTAGTGACTGCTGCGACGGGTCTCCGATGGTGCCATATACGAGCAAGACTTTTTGGTACACCTGCTATGTGTTAGCAACACTCCAGATTAGCAAGCCCCCCCTCCTGACGCACAACTCACCCACGAGTTGTCTGGCACGTTGGCTATCCGTGGCGAATACTGCGACACCGGCAAGCTTTGAGCCCGTCCGCCCTGGACCGGCGATCCCAGGCCCGCCATGCCGGACACGCTGTGTCTATTACTGGCACCGTTAGGATATGGCTGAAGTGGCGGCCGCGCGAAAGGAAGCGGTGGTGCTTGGTCCTTCAATTGCAGGTTGAGGGCCAGATCTGATTCGTGTTGTATCGAGGGAGGGGTCAGCGAGCCGGTCGTGGGCGCGGTGCCGTTGCTGGCATCGCTCGATGTGTCGGTCGACCGTTCGGTCCTGAAGCTGGCCTTGCTTCGCCTCCGCAGTTCCTTAAAGTTGAATAACGACGGTGCCATAGCTAGGAGATGTCGACAACTGCTCCCGTCGGCCTGCAATTTCAGCACTTGGGGAAGAGGAGAGCTGTGGAATGCAGGATGGTTGGGAGCTTCTGGATGCGGCAACCGTAATCTCAGGCGGCGGAGAACCAACTCGAACGGGTTGCGGGTGAGTGAGCCAGGCACAGGAAGGCGAGCAGCACTTGTTGGTTCCAGGCCTTTCAGGCTTTGCGGCTCCTTCCTCCAGATCGAGGTACCTGGCCTAAGGTGGAGACGCCGGTAGAGACAGGTGAGATAGACTGGGATTGAGTGAGGTTATTCCCTGTATTGCTGTGCATCCGGGTTAGGCAACCAAGCAATTGAGTGTCTAGCAGTGCAAGCGATGGGCTGATGACGTATTCACGTCTCGAATTGAGCGGTGCTATGGCGCTGTAGACTGGCGTGACTGCTTTGCTTGATTGGCGAGGGACGGTGACAGCTCCTTGGACGGATGGGGGATGCCAGCTTGCCAGCCCTGCACGTCCTCTGCTTGGAAGAACCCAGGCCTTGATGGAGAGAGACCGCTGCAGCGAACGCAGTGCAGCTCGTTCGACGACCTGGTAATATCAAGATCGAAAGCCGCCTGGGGCGAATCTGCAGCCGCAACCCGGAGGACACGGTCGACGACGGGAGCTGAAAGATAGCAGCAGAGCCTTCAGGATCCAGGTCATCCAATCGATAGTGGATCAACAAGCGGCAACGGGCATTCGACTAGAGGCTTTACGACGCCCAAGAAGGGGACTAGGACAGCCAAGCGTGCATCAATTTGTCGACCATGTCCCGCCCGTCCCGTCGCGATTGGTATCGACTCTTCTCGTCTCTGTTCTGCTGGTTGTGCTGTCGAGGGAAATGGACAGCCGCCGATCGATGTGATCAGGTCGGATCAGGCAGGGTACCTGGTACCCAGTACCCATACGTAAGCCCGGTATGGACGAACTAGCTCGTAATTTAGCAGGGAATGTGACGGGATTCTGGATCTGGCCAAGAACTTGGCAAGTGCTTCCCAGGCGCATACCAACCTGGAAGGTACATGCGGATCGAAGGTCAGGTACGTGGTATGCAACGGCCCAACCACGGGTCCGACGAAGGAAACAAGGAAAGATCAGGACGGGAGATAAGCTGGCGCGAGTCCACTCGCACGTGTGCTTTTTGGTCCCGTCGATCTAGTGTCAGGTAGTGTAGATGTATGTCTCAGGTAAGTAGGTACGGACATGGAATACGAGGTCGTTTTAGCAATGAGATGGGTCAGCAATTGACAAGAATACGACGACGGACCGACCTTCCTTTGTGCCAAGTTGAGGTGCACGCCGAGAATGGGTTATTCCTTCCTTGAACCAACCTCGTAGCTACCAGCCTGACTGGCTGCCATTAAACGCACATGCTCTCATCTCAGGCTCTGGTGGGGGTTGAGTCAGGTATGGATGCTTGAGAAGCAACGACCTCTTGGGACAACGCATAACGTGAAATCCAACACGGAAGTCGTCCCCTCCAGACGCAAGGCGAAGGAAGCTTCGCAGACGTGAGCTCTTAGCTCCCAGCTTGAAGCTGCGTCTTCCTGGTATGTGTAAATACCCTGTCTCGCCTGTGTATCCGTACGTGCCTATTTGTGTTTCCCGCGCGGTATCACAACAGCTGCCACTCGCCATCCCTCCTCACTCAATCCAAGCTCCCATTCACACTCACGTCTGCCGATGCAAGGTGGATGGCATCTACCGGTGCGCAATGAGCTCTCGAGCAGATACATAGACAGTGTAGCTACATTATTCAAGATGCAGCCTCATCCTCCCTCAGACCCAATTAGCTGCATTCGGAACCCCGAACGTCACACGTGTAGCTTGCTGCAGGCAGACTCCGAAACATCGTTATCTCTTCTCGTTGAACCAAGCTCATTCGACCCGGTGGAGCGGCGGGGAACACGAAAACACAACGCAATCAGAAACAAAAGGATTGGTGGCATTTTTTTTATTCCAAGAATGAATATCACAATGTTTTCCCATCTCGCCTTCATTTTCATAATCGAGTCTGCGCGCGTGCATGCAAACAGGCCGTCAGGACACGACCGTCTTGCATGCAGCCATACAGTGCCCAGAGGTTGCTCCACAACACCACGGAGGGTAGTAGCCATCAACGACAGAGCCATGAACTCTTATTCCAAGCACAAATTTATGCATGGTACTTGAAGATCCACGTCATGGAAAGCAGTCGCGGAATATACAAACAAAGCAAAATATTACCAAACGTCTGCTCACTTTGAAACCCTTGGAATATCGGGTGCCAGCATCTGTCTCGCCGAGCTGTTTGACGCTGACAGCGCTACAGACCCACGGTGCAAGACATCTCGCAAATGCCGAGGTGTCACAGTTGGGGTTTAAAGCCGTTAACTCATCATGTCCTTGTGGACCTATCTCAAATGCCCTCATCTATGAGCGTGGGTTTCCAACTGATAAAAATTGCACGACTCCATATCATTTCCCCTCTCATCGTTCCATGGTCAGTTAGACATTTGTGTTCAGTGATGTACACCAAGGCAGTGGGCTTCGGAGAACCTCTTGTCATGACTCGATGCCGTCCCTCGAAATGAAGGGAGACGGGAGCCTCGTCCGTCAATGCCAGATATACAAGAGGTAGGTTTCATATACTTAGTTCTCGTAGCTCCCCTCAAGAAGCGCCCGAGTCATCATACTGTGAACATCCGGAAGCCTATTGGTAGATACCCAGACAGACAGGACCTCACAAACTTCCATGATATCCAATAACCACCGCGTTTCCCTTCCCCACCAGCCCGTACAGCCGTCAAACGCACACGCTCACGACGACGCATTGTATGAACTTAACCACGTTCAAACACACCACCAACTAAAACTACAAAGAACAATATACAAACGACGAAGACAAAAACGCCAACGGCTATTGAATGGCGGGACATGAAGACATCAGGCTCCTTAGTCGACCGACCTGCAAGAAACGACAACAAAAGGACCCGGAAGCGATTCCCCCCTCTCTTCCCCTTCTAACCCATCCGTGGCGGGCTGTGCTGTACTATGCTGTGCTATGCTGTGCATGTTCCTATTCCAGGCTCCGTCCACCCAGGAAATAAACTCAAAAAAACCCCCACAAAACCAAAACGCAACCTCCCAGTTGTTCCCGTCCATCCAGAGTCTCTGTTGGCCCTTTCCCCTGTCTGCGCAACGGTGTGCGCATAAAAAGCACTAATGATACAAAGCCGGAATGCACGCAGTTGAAAACTCCCGTCCCCATCCATCACCCATCATCGTCGTACTTCATACAAAATAATCACCCACTCCGCGTGTCGCCCAGCTCATAAACCCGATCTTGCTTAGTTGACAAGATGCCACGCGGCCTCCTCATCACCGCATCTTTTCCCAGCACCCCTGGACACTCGCCTGGCAACAATCGTGCCAGCGGTAGCAGCAGTCTCCGCAACGGCAGCCACAACCAGTCCCGTCCCAATGCCGCGGTCGCGAATCCACCGCCTCGCGACATACGCAAGAACCCAGCAGCTGCCACCGCACCTGTGGAACGAAGACAAGCAGCGGACCAGCAACCCAGCCGCTATTCTAGGACCGCGGTCCCACTAGTCGACGGCCCAGCCGCGGCTCGAGTCCGAATCGACTTTTATGTCTGGTGTTGTCGCGACGGGCAGTTCTGGTGAGTCGGTATCGGCCGCGCCCACACTCTCATTAAGATTAATATGGTCGTCCCCCCCTTCGTCGTCCGATTCGGGAAAGCTTCCAGCCATCTTGACCCCTGTCATCCTCCCCGCAATCGACCAGTCGTTATCACCTCTCCAGCCTCCTACGGCAAGGCTGTTCTCATGATCCTGAGTGTGATCTCTCTCTTGCCGATGCCGATGCCGATGCCGATGGGCCATCTGCCCAAGGTGATCCTCATCGTCAGACCAGTCCCAGTGAACAGGGATGCTCTCGCCCCCCTCTCCCATGCCAAACATGTAGCCCCTCCACTCGCCGGCCGCGATGCGCGCGGCGACCTTGAGCATCAAGTTGAGCAGATGGGATGGGGGGGACATAAGGATCTCGCATGTGGCGTTTATTACAACTAGCGGTAGTCGGGCTACTGTTAGCTTTTTGTTGTTAGTGTTGTTGTTATTTGTGAAGGACTGGGCACGCATGTTTGGTGAAATGTTGCTACTGCTGCTTGCTGTTGTCGTTGCACGGTGGCGGGTTTGGGGACGGTGGACTGTGGGTGCTGCGGTATGTGATGTGGAGGTGGTAAGCGGTATTGGCTCTGGCTCTTCTTCTTCTACTTCATGTTCTTGTTCGTCTGCCTCGGGTATCGAAAGGATGGGGTGTAAGGTGTCCCCGGGTATTGTTGACGTAGTCGTCGGTGATGAAATGCATGTGTCTGCGCTGGGGGGAGGAGATATCGCTGTTATTGCGTGAGATGGGGCCAACTCGGTAGGGCTGACGCTCCACGAGTCCGGGGTATTTGGTGTGGTTACAGCTATACCCGGGGTACCTAGTTCGGTTGGCTCCCCTGCTGTTTCCGGTGGACACGAAGAAGGCAAAGGAGACCCCGGGCTCGACATGGGTGGAGATGGGGGTAAAGGGGTTGACGGCTCGTTGTGGAGAGGAAGCTGCGAGGCCGCGGGGGAGTCTACTTGCAATTGCAATCTTGGCGCTGCCGGAGATCTTGGTGAAGGCTCAGCCGGTGTCTCGTTTCTCAACTTAGAAGGGGGTGAAGCGACCAGTGTGAGCTGTGGAGGAGCGGTAACACAACGGCTTGCCAGAAATCCTCCCTGTCTCAGGGGTTTCGGTAGACGAGGATTTGTCTTATCCTTGGGTGACTGTGGCCCGTCTTTATCATGATGGGATTGTGCGGTCCTCTCAAAGTCGTCGTCTGTGCTCGAGACAGATTGCTCGTCCGCATTCGATTCCGAACCCCTGGCCGTACCGACCGAGCTCTTCTCTGAATCAGACATAGGCTCCTGGGTGTCTGGGCCTGAGATGAACTCCTTTGGCGCACTCCTGTAGAGGCGGGCCACATCGACAGGCGTGACCGGGGTTGGTGGTAGGGAGGCGAGCGAGTTCGGCGCTGGAGTCCATGGCCGCTTCTTAACTGGGGTCAGAGGTGGCTCGGGAAGCTCGACGGTAAAAGACCGGCTGAAAGGACATTCGGTCTTCTCGAACTGCAATATCTTGTCGAAGACTTCGCGTAGAAGCTGGGCTCGTTGCACATCTTCGGGACTGATGACCGGGACTTCTATTCGCCAGTACTGGGGTCGTCGGATTTGCAGGATGAATTTGCTCGAGGCCTCGTCGACGCACCACGCTTGGCTTTTTGGGAGTATCGGTTGGAGGGCGGAACCGCAGCTGAGAAAGGCCACCGACCCGGGAGCACGGTAGATTCGGAAGTGTCCTAGCAGCCAGAAAAGTCAGTCGCGAACTTCAACTCCAAGAGTCGGGTCAACATACCGGCTGCGATAGTTGTCTCAAACTGAGAAAATGAGGGAAGAGACCCTGGCTCGACATCGAGGGTGGAAGAACCTGCTGTTCTCGGGCTGAGTGCGACTGGGCGCGTTCCAGCTGTGAATGAGACAATCTTGACAGAAGGATGGGCGTAAAGAGTGTCGACAATGCCGGCAGCAGACTGGGACGACGGGGGCGATTGCGGGGCAGCGGAGTAAACGGGAGCTGTGAAGACGCGGCGCGGGGCCGGAAAGGATGGGCCGGGAGGGTTTGTAGACTCCATCGTTGGCTCGGTTCAGGCGAGGGCGTGGATCATCGCGGAGACAGAGGAGGAAAGACCATGGCACAGAGAACTGGTGGGTAATGAATGGTATGGGCGGCGATGCGGCAGCCCTTGGTGGTCGGTCGGTTCGAGGCAATCAATGGTGGTCCCGTGCCAGACAGAGAGTCAAGCCTGTCTTTGGGGAGGGGGGCCAGGAGCGACGCCGGTCTATGTATCGGCAGAGATCGATAACGTCGTTAGGAATAGTGCAGAGGTAGCGATTCAAGACTTCGGAGGTCTTTGCCTTAACTGGCTTCTCCAAGTCCCAGGTAGGAAAATGCAATTGCAGGCCCGACGACCTGATTAATCTGAGGATGCCCTGAGAATGAGACGGTCGTGGTGCGGGAAGACTCAATAGTCGATCCTTGTCGCTTCAAGGATGGTCTGGAAAACGCCCTGTGGTGGGAGAGAGAATCCCTGACGCGGCCAGTGGAATTAAACTGCCAGCCATCCGCACCGCTGACCGAGCGCGGCGAGAATCCCTGAACATACGGATTAGCAGGCCCGGGATATCACAGTAACCGAGTGCCCCACGTGTTTTTGTGCTTGTCAGCGTCCAGTCCAGGGTGTTTGCCAGGCGAGCCAGGCAGGAGCTTACCTGACAGAACAGGCAGGCTCAATCAATTGTAAGACGCATTCCAGTAAAAAAAAATATTAATTAATTCCCAGAAGTGATGATGTTACAGAAAGTGTCTCTGGCAATCTTGAGAATCCCATATCTTTTCCAAGCATTTTCTGTCCATGCTGCCTGCCGGCTTTATCCGCACATCTGAGTGCTGCTGCCCTGTCAGTCCAATGTCTCGCGTCGGCTCAGTTACGATCAGGTGGGCTGTTAGTCTGGCCTATCAAATTCCCAGGCCAGCAGTGTCTTAACGCGTCTAGGCTTAGACCTGCTATATTAACCTCGCCTAACTGCGCGGCCTCCCCTGTCCAGCGGCAGCAACGGCGTTGGTTGACATCATCGCACCGGCCGGCGTTGATTCCCGTCAACCTCTGTTCAAAGTTTCGCCTGTTGCAAGTCGCAATCTGCAATCTGCCCGGGCTACCTCCCCACGGCCACGCCCCCAATTGAGAAGTTCTAGGGAACTACTGCAGCAACGCGCAAGAACATAGGTTGGCATGGCTTCAAACGAGCGGTCCAAAAGGCCTCATATCGACAAAGAGAAGCTCAAGGAGAAATTCGACACGTCCCACTTCGACATCAATGCCATCATCAGGGGAGCCCAGTTGACGCTGGTCGGCGGTACGATGGATTCTTCCTCACCTCATGTCTCCCTTTGAACAACCACCACCCGAATTCTGACTCTGCCTGTCTCTCCTCCATGTCTAGCGCACAGAGCACTGCAGAACCCGGGCATCTTCACCTCGCAGCACTATAAACAGGCCGCTATAGCTGTGGCAGGGGGCATCGCCATACGCGTGCTCATCGCCATCCCGGTTCGTCCTCACTTCCAGGCTGTACTCCAGCTCCCCAAACATGTGCTCACCATTTGCTGCAGATCATCGGCATCAAGGTCCTGCTGTGGGCCATATCCTTGTTTTTCTCCCTCGAACATGCCACCTGGGACGACAAGCTTGTCAACGGGCTTGGCTTCGTCGAGGAGCATGTCCTACAGGCCCCGCTCTTCTTCATGACTCTGATGCGTTACTTCACTCCAACTCTCGATACTCTGTATGTCCACGTCCAAACGCATAGCAAACAGTACAAAGCATTAGACCACTGACACACGGCATAGGTTCATGGACTCGATCAAATGGGTTGACACAACCTACGTCCAGAAGCACAAGGCCGAGGATCCTTCCAAACTGCGTGATATGTATTATCCCAACCTCAAACAGTACCCCGTCAGGGACGGCAGCACCCACTCGTCCAGCACCGCAGAAAACGTTTCCATGTTCCTCTTCCGGTTCGCACGCAAGGGCCTGATCTCGCTCATTATCTTTGGCGCATCCTACCTGCCACTTATCGGTCGATTTGTCCTGCCGGCAGCCAGTTTCTGGACCTTCCACAACGCCGTGGGCCTCGGGCCGGCTTCAATCATCTTTGGCACCGGCGTCATCCTCCCGAGGAGGTACCTAGTCATCTTCTTGCAGAGCTACTTTGCGTCGAGAAGCTTGATGAGGGAGCTGCTGGAGCCGTATTTCGCTCGGATTCACTTCACCAAGGAGGAGAAGAAGAAGTGGTTCCGGAGCCGCGAGGGTTTACTCTTTGGCTTTGGTATTGGCTTTTATATCCTGCTTCGTGTTCCGCTTCTGGGTGTTTTGATCTACGGCATTGCCGAAGCTGTGAGTCTCTTCATTTATTTGGCACCTGGGTGTCGAGATATGAAGTGCACTACTAACAAGCAAACGCAGAGCACGGCCTACCTGATCACCAAGGTGTCTGACCCTCCGCCGCCTCCTTCTCAGGTACAGGAGTTTAAGACAAGCCAGATTGAATGGAAGGACAAGCACAAGTTCCTCAGTTTGTCGCTGGCCAACTTAGATGCCCTTAACGAGGAGCCACCCCCCTATTCACCCGTGGATCTGTTTCCCAGCCCATCCGCCCGATGAAGCGTAGGCAGTTAGCTCGGGATTCACCGAATGGTTTGTTTACGGTTATTTAGGGTGTCTTCTTGAACAGTTCGCTGGAGGTGAATGCTTTTGTCCGAAGGGGGCGTGTTGCTTTCTTTTGGGCCTGATCAAGTCAAGGATTGTTGGTAAGAGGGATACTTGGGAACTAGGTATGGATTCCTGAAATGGTTAATTGCATTAAGATAGGCATATTTCGGCTGAAAAGGGGCCCGGTAAAGACACTATTAGAGGAGATCATGATTGGAGATACCTGTCCGGAACGCTGCCTGTGTACCCACGTCTCGGTTTCATTCTCGCATAACAACGAACTCCGCAACCACCCGCCTCCAGTATTGCAGGTGTCACGTCTGGAACCTCACGAGCTCCGAACTCCATGGGGGAGACTGATACCCGGAAAGGGGAAGGCGGCAAAGCCAGAGAGGTAATTCGTACGTTTGTCAGCACTGGCAACATGCGTCGGCTGGAATGTTGGTGCACGAACGTGTGGTTGAAGTCCGCTGCCGCCAATGATAAAAGGGGACAGATATGGCCAAAGTTATCGAGGAGAACATACAACGGACGGGAATAAACAATATCTCAATTATCTAGGTACTTATCCCACGTCTACCTACCGACCTGGTAGCCACGTGCCCACCTTAATTATTAATCCAAACCGTTACAAACCAACCATATGTAAACCTAGAGTCTTACACCAGCAGGTAAGGTACCTTGCTTCCGGCGAGGTACTACCTACGTAGCTATATCTGCCTCCCTGTAGTATATATCCATGTGAAAACCCCGCGATCCCAATACCACCACCTCGGAGGGCAAGCAAGTCTCACACCCCACAGTTCACTTCCTCTCACTTTCACCCACTCACCAGCCAGCCGCCCACTGGCCACCAAGATGGCGTACTCGCTCGGATTCTTCGCCTACCTGAGCCTCAAGATACGAGCCACGCTCCTCCGCATCGTCTTCACGCTCCAAAACAGGCGCGCCTTCCGCCAGGACCAGCTCCTCGCAGCCCAGATCCCCGTCACCAAGCAGCGGGTGCGCATCCCCTCGCGCGACCCGGGCCGCTTTATCGTCGCCGACGTCTACTACCCGCCCTCCCTCTCCAACTCCCCCACCGCGGTCCCGGTCCTGGTCAACTGGCACGGCTCAGGCTGGGTGCTGCCCTACCACGGCAGCGACACGCTCTTCTGCGCCCAGGTAGCGCAACAGGCTAATATCGTCGTCGTCGACGCCGACTACCGCAAGGCCCCCGAACATCCCCACCCGGCTATCTTTCACGACGTCGAGGACACCCTCCGCTGGGTAGGCTCCAAGACGCCGTCCTCGGCATCATCATCATCATCATCCGCCGCCCTCCCGCGCTTCGACACCATCCGCGTAGCGGTCTCCGGCTTCAGCGCCGGCGCCTGCGAGGCCCTGATCGCGGGGTCGGTGCTCCGCAAGGCGCTCTCGCACCTCCTGACCATCGTCGCCATCGTCGCCGTCTACCCGGCCACAGACCTAACGCTCCCATCCGCGGCGCGCACCGTGCCCAGGCCCGTGAACCCCCTGCCGAGCTTCATGCTTGACTTGTTCACCGACTCGTATGTCCCTGACCCGAGCCAGCGCACGGATCCCAGAGCTTCGCCCGCGCATGTGCCCGAGGAAGAGTTTGCGGGCGTCGTGGTTGTTGTGACCGCGGACGGGGATACGCTGGCCCCGGAGGCGGAGGCGTTGGCCAAGAAGCTGGATGTGAAGGGGAGGCGGGTGGTGTTGAAGGAGGTGAAGGGGGTTGGGCATGGGTTCGATAAAGGGGGCGTGGAGGGCGGGAGGGAGCGGAAGGCGAGGGAGGGGGCGTATGAGGTTGCTGTTGAGGAGCTGAGGAGGGCTTTGGAGACTTGAGGATTTTGGACGGTGATTGGGAAGTTTTGGGGGGAGCTTTTGGTTTTATTGATGAAAGAAAGGGGTTGTTGACAGATAATGGGGGATGGGGACCAAATAAAGCGTCATAGACAACAAACAACAGCAACGACGAAAGGACTCCACTCGGACCTACATTAGTTTGCTTGGCCGTCAATGAATACGAGTGGTAGGTAATCTTTATGACGAACTGGCAGGTAACTAGCATCCAGATTGATTCCCAGATCTTGAACGTATGCGCTTTACCAATCCCACCCTTATCAGTCATCGGGATCGGGGTCTGCACAATCTGAGTGGCTACCCATCTGATCTCCCCCACGTCATTGACACTCACAGCCGGGCTAGGTCCGAGTCCTCTCCTTTCTCTGCTGCACCTATGTATGTAGGTATGTAGGTATATAGAGGTGCGGGGTAGATAGTCCATGCAGGAGCATCCCCTACCTATCAGTTCGAGCGGGAGCAAGTAACTATATGATGTGAGCTCATCTCCTTGCATCACGAGTCGGAACCGAGTTGGACATTCCTCTGTATCTGCCACATGTAGCAAAGTATAACAGCAAGAAATCGAAGAAAATGGGCAAGACGGCGATTAGAACCGCGTGCAAAGTGAGCCTGGACACACCAGCTTCGGAGCAGCCCTATCTTCATGTAAGTCGACGGGACCCATCATCCGTGAGGTTCATCCAAGTGATTCTGACCATGGTTGCTGTAATTACAGAACAGATGGCATCCGGACAGTTCGTGGCCTTCTTCTCCTTCATTGCAACTATCATATGAAACGGGCTGTGGCATCGACAAGCACCCCAGACTAACACAACCCGCTCTCAGTCCCACCCGCAGCATCGATCAAGGATGGCGAAACTGTCAAGATCGAGTGCCTTGACTGGTGAGAATCTTCCCTCTGCTTTTCCTTAGCGCCATGTATGTGTGGAACCAACCCCTTATCACGCAACAGGACTGGCGGCCAGATTCTCAACACAGACACGGCCGATGATGTCAGGAACGTAGACCTCACCAGGGTGCACTACCTGTCGGGGCCATTTGAGATCGAGGGAGCCGCGCCTGGGGATCTGCTTCTCGTCGAGATCATGGACGTCCAGCCCTTTGAAGACCAGCCGTGGGGGTTCACGGGCATCTTTGACAAGGGCAACGGTGTATGTCTTCTGGGACCATAATGCCCCTCCCACCATGTCTAACACTTCATCATAGGGAGGATTCCTCGACGAGATCTACCCCTCAGCGTGAGTAAACCACCTCTTCAGCCTACAAGATAAACCAAATAGACACGACATATCGTAGACGGGACAAAGGAAGAGAAGAAGAAAGGACTAACACCACATCCAGAGCCAAAGCAATCTGGGACTTTGAAGGCATATTTTGCACAAGCCGCCACATCCCGCACGTCAAGTTCGCCGGCCTCATCCACCCCGGTATCCTCGGCTGCGCGCCGTCGGCCGAAGTCCTGAACACCTGGAACACGCGCGAGGCCGAGCTGATCGCTGCCAATAAGCTTGCTGATCGCGATGTTGCTCTCCCGTAAGTCTCTTCCCCCCCCCCCCCCCCCCCCCTGAATCACCCATGTCTGTGTTTTGTGATGATGGGTTATGCTATGATGTAGTCTCCATGGCGTGTTGATTGCTCGGTTGCTTACTATTAACTGCTGTCGTTTGTAGTCCGCAGCCGCTCAATGTCCATGCCGGAGGCGCGGATGAGGAACTGACGGCCAAGGTTGGAAGGGAGGGCGCGAGAACCATCCCCGGTCGGCCTGAGCATGGTGGTATGTACCAGGTGCCAGTGGTTCAGGGGGTTTCCTGGCCGAACAAGCATTGTTCTAACTGACGGGCGACAGGAAATTGCGATATCAAGAACCTGTCCAGGGTACGCTTTCAACCCTTTTTGCAGACACCAGCACTTCCCTGTCTCCCAATCCGATATTAATGACCGCACCACCAACCAACCCTTCACCCAAACAAAGAGGCAGCACACTAACAACTCTGTTTCTACAGGGCTCAAAGGTCTACCTTCCGGTGCACGTCGCCGGCGCCAAGTTCAGCGTCGGCGATCTGCACTTCTCACAGGGCGACGGCGAGATCTCCTTCTGCGGCGCCATCGAGATGGCAGGCGTCATCACCATCAACTTCAAGGTGATCAAGAACGGCATGGCGGACCTGGGCCTCAAGAGCCCCATCTACATCCCGGGTCCCGTGGAGCCGCAGTTTGGTCCAGGGAGGCAGATCTTTTTTGAGGGGTTCTCTGTTGATGAGCATGGAAAACAGCGTATGTTTTTTCTTTCTCCCCAGCTCCCCCCCCCCCTCCCCCTCTCCCTTTCTTAATCACTTGTCACTTGACTGGCAATTAGATTGCTCGCAAATACCTACCAGGTAACTAACACACCGAGCCAGACTACCTCGACGTGGCAGTCGCCTACCGCCAGACTACCCTCCGCGTCATCGAGTACCTACGCCGCTTTGGGTATAGCGACTACCAGGTATACCTGCTGCTGTCGTGCGCGCCGATTCAGGGCCACGTCGCGGGGCTGGTTGACATCCCCAACGCGTGCACGACCATCGGACTGCCGATGGATATCTTTGACTTTGACATCTCGCCGTCCGCCGTGCCTGCGAAGAGGCTGGATATGGGTAGCTGCGCGTTCGAGACGGGCGTCAAGGAGGGGAAGATCACTGCCGGGGGCAAGAATAGCGAGGTCAGTTTCGGGGGCGGGCTGTCATATAAGGAGTAGGTCGGGTAGGTACCTATGTTCTTGCATTTACTGTAGTGGTTTCCTTGACGCCCGTTTTTCTGATGGACTTTTGTCAGCTGGTGGCTAGGGTAGGTATTCTCAGGGGCTTTGGGGTGTAGGTACCTTAGGTAAACTCCTGTATCCTGTCTGTGCTGTTATTATATGAGGCTTGTTGTGGCATCAACACTCTTTTACCGGGGATTCGCGAACGGATGGACCTAATGAAAGAAAAGAAGCCGAGGGGGTGTCGCTTTTGTTTGTTTCACCTACCCAGTGGTTGGAGCTGCCGCGAGGGAAGATGCCAGGGGTAATGTAGAATGACCGATGAAGTCATGAATAGGATCTATGAACGATACGGATTCTTGGCCACGCTGGAAATAGCAAATACCCTACCAGGTAAGTGGGTAGCAGTCACTCCACAATCAAGTCATGTGAGCTGAACTCCTCCTCCCCCAAACACCCGATGCTACTCGATCTTCATCTCCCCGAACTGACTGTGTTTGGTTTCCCGCTCATGCTTCGAAGCGTCGCGCGTACCCTGGCCGATCCAGTTGCAGATCTCGCACTTGATAACAAAGTCTGTCGTGTCGGTATAGTAATGTACCTTTTGAAGCTGCTGAGCCAGTTGGCGTGCCTTGACCAGCACCTCGTCGTCGTCAGTTTGCCACTTAGTCACGTCCACCTCGACGGGATAGCTGAGGTCCATGCAGAAGGCGATGCGGTCATAGTGAATACCCGAGTACAAGATAATGACGCGGTTGTCTTTGCCTTCGCCAAAGCGATCGACGCGTAGGGACTGGTGAGTGTTAGAGTTCATCCTCTGGTTGGGGTCGGGGGTTGAAGGGGGCGTTTTTGAGCTGATACGTAGAGAATCGTAGGAAGGGCAAACTTGCCTTGACGTCGATCGAGCTGATCTCGATGGAGTAAATGTCGGACAGGATAGAGAGCTCGATCGCACCACCCCACGTGTCCATGCGCTTCATCCGCGCAGTGTATGTTGTCGGCTCATCACCGAGAATCGCCTTGTTGTATTTGTCTGGATGCTCGAGGATGTACTCTGCAACCTGCTGACGCAGGATTTGGGATGGGTTCTCGAGACCGATCGCGCCCCCAAAAGCGGTGACTGTAGAGACGGCCCATCAGACTTGCCCTGTTTCCTCGTCTCTACCGAGTGCATATTCCCCCAGTACCAGGGGATGTGCCGTTGCGGATCACCACGGTAATAAGAGATGGGGAGAAGAAGAGGAAGAGGAAGAGGAGAGGGGCCACTTACACATGCAACTATTGTCGTCGGGCATTACTCGAAGGACTATGCCATTATCAACCATGCCGTTCTTGCACAAGTCAGTGCGATAAGGGACATAAACGCACTGATGAAGCCACCCTTCTCAGGCCACTCGAGAGACGTCTCATCCGGCTCTATCCCCTTGGGCGTGAACGGTTCTGGAGTCGGCTTCGGCGACTCGATGGGCGCAACGACAATAGTCTCGCCACGGAGCTGCAGGTCCTTGACGACGGCGGTCCTCTGTGCTTCCGGGCTGGTGTCGAGATTCCTCAGCGGATAACCGTACTTTAGAGTGAAGCTTTTCAGCGCCGTCTTGTTTTCGATAAGCTGAATGAGGTCTTTCAAGGTGGCCAGGTCATCGATCTCGAGGCGAGCCTGGCCGTCGGGCGTCCGGAGTCGCATCTGGATCATCATCGCGGAGGCACCCCGGCGCAGAGGTGGACGATCGATGCGTAGGAAGATGAGAGCTCAGAAATCGAGATCAAGGTTAGGGAAGAAAATGAGTTGTTTTGCGGGGTTTGCTGAGAGGTTGCTTGCGCGTTAAAATGAAGCAACAGCTTGGATCGCAAACGGGCTGGCAAGGTAATCTAGTGAAGCATTAGTCTGATGATAGTCGATATGCTGTAATTAATGAAACCTGCACATAAGTGGAAGACAAACATGTGTGAGCTGAAGTACCTTCGGTTGGGTAGGTACCAAGGTAGGTAAGTTTGTACGGTATCTGCCTTGAGATCGGAACCGAGCGTAGAGAGTTGATTTGTTCTACTTCTCGCAGTTAGAATCATTCCAGGATTAGAACGCGGGCTTGGCCGAACACAAACTTTTTATCACCAACGAATTGTTCAAGCTTCCATCACGTCCCAGTCATGCAGGTCCAAGGTAACCCGGAAGGCAACGCAAGGTCGGGCAAAGACAGCTTCGGGCTCAGGCAGACCAGCGGCAACGTCACGGCACGGAGACGGAGGGGCCTACTGCGGTATTAGTGCTGCACCCCAAAGATGGTGCTACTGGATGTCACACATCCATCCAGGAACCACCACCACTCGCGTGAGCAGGGCAGTCAGTTGATGCCGGGGTGAGCAGGATTCGGACTACCTGGTACCTGACCTTACATGTACAACGCTCAGTGAGCCTCTCCAACCCACGGGCGATTGACGTATCCGATCTTGAAGTCGCGACCCTCCCACCCAAATGCGCGGCGTCTTCTTCCATTCCAGTGGCAAGTGCGATATAACCCGTACCTCAAGCAGCAGCTGCAACCCGGATCTGTACCTGAGGGTACATAGGTACCTCCGGTACCTGACCTTGCACGCGGGTACGCACGGTTCAGGCTCAGCAGCTCCCTACGCCAAGACACCGCTAGGGTCTTTGCCGCTAGACTGCCCGACCAGGCGTTGCCGCAGTCAGTTAACGGGGCGCCAGCGTAACACTTTCCCCAAGGCCAAGGCTCTACGTTAGAGCGACGGGCGAGCTGTTGGAGAGTTGAACAGACCCAGGATCCAATATCTTGGCTGGTGGGTAATTCGCGACAGGCCACAGCACTGACTCGGTCCTCCACGAGCGAGTGTCTTGGAAACCCCAGAATCCTTGCACCTCACGTTCATCATGCCCACTTTGCGCGAGCGCCCGTCTCGCGGCGAAATCTCACCCGCCAAGAAGACATCTCCCGTCGCAAACAAAACCGGCTCGAGCTCCTCCACCAGATCCCAGCGAAAAACCAGCATGGCCGGCGACGCCATCGAAGTCCGCGAGTCGATCGAGGCCAAGGGGGATCAGGACGTCGAGATGGAAGATGCCGAAGACGGCTCGCGAAAGCGCCCCCAAGACGCTGACGCCGACGCTGACGCCGATGCCGATGCCGATGCCGATGCCGATGCCGATGCCGATGCCGATGCCGATGCCGATGCAGATGCAGATGCCGATATGGACGACGTTGACGCCGAGGGAGAAGAGGATGCCGAGGGCGAACCCGACGACGACGACGACGACGACGACGACGACGACGAAGACCACACCCCCGGACAGCAAGATGAAACCTCGCGGGACATGCTACAGCTCATAAAGGAAACATCAGAGTACCTGTGCCACTACACGATCAAGGTCGACGGAGAGTGAGTTTGCGCGCCGCTGTGGACCATTGCGACGCGTCAGGGGCGGCATGCTGACTGGCTTTCAGGGATCACGAAATCGCGTCAGGCTTCCAGCGCCTCGTGAACAAGCGCAGCCTCCCCGACTATTTCGAGATCATCAAGGAGCCAATGGCATTTAGCACAGTTCGGGTGGGTGATTTTTCGTGTGCCAATTGATTGCGCTGGATGGCACAAGCTAACCCGGCGCGAACACAGGCCAAGATCGGCAAAAAGACTTACACGGCATTCAACGAGTTCGTCCACGATGTCATGCGCATATGCCACAACGCCCAGGTCTACAACAGACCCTCTGCACCCATTTTTTCCGACGCGGGCCGCTTGCAGGAAGTCTTCGTAGAGAAACTCAACGAGCTGGTCAAGAGCAAAGCCATCACCGCCAAAGACGCCGAGCTGCCTGATCTTGGGCCATTGCCCGAGGTTGAGGACTCCCCGCCGCCTGAGGATGACGAAGAGGAGGAAGAGGAGATTGACGAGGACGACGAGGATGAAGAAGAAGACGACGACGACGACGATGACGATGACGATTCCGATGACGAGGGCGGCCGCCGGCGCGCGCGGCGGCGCGGTGGTCGCAAATCCGGGGGCCGACGAGACAGGGGTGACGACGGTGATGATCCACACAAGAAGCGAGGGAGACCACCAAAGGTCTACACCCCACTGGAGGCTCGTATCCATGCGCTTCTTCGAGGGCTGCGCAGGTACAGGAACGAGAGTGGACAGCTGCGCATCACCGCCTTTGAAAAGCTTCCCGACAAGATCGAACTACCCGACTACTACACCGCAATCCGCAATCCCATCGCGCTCGACCTGATCAAGAAGAAGCACAAGCGCAAAAAGTATCACACAATTGATCAGGTTTTGCAGGATTTGGAGCTCATGTTTGAGAATGCTAAGGAGTATAACGAGGAGGGTAGTGAAGTCTACGAAGACGCAGTCGAGCTACAGAAGCAGGCTCGCATCTTAACCGAGCAGGAGAAGGCGAAGCCAGACGACCAGTTCCGCGACGAGGACGGCAAGCTCCCGCTGGCCAGCGTCGAGTACCGTGGAGAGACATGGAAAGTCGGTAAGTGGTAGTGGTCTTGGTGTTGTTTGTTATGATCGATCACCTGGGGGACACCGATCTAACCGTGTGCTGCAGGCGATTGGGCCCATATCCGGAATGCGAATGATCTGTCCAAGCCGATCGTGGCGCAGATCTACAGGATATGGTCAGATGCAGGTGGGCAGAAGTGGGTGAATGCGTGTTGGTACTACCGTCCCGAGCAGACGGTCCATCGGTTCGACAAGCACTTCTATGAGAACGAGGTGGTCAAGACGGGCCAGTACCGCGACCACCGGCTCGAGGACGTCGAGGACCGGTGCTTCGTCATGTTCATCACCCGCTTCCCCAGGGGGCGGCCGCGGGGATTGGCGGCAGACAAGGCCGTGTACGTCTGCGAGGCACGGTACAACGAGGAGAAGTTCAGGTTCAACAAGATCAAGACGTGGTCCAGCTGCCTGCCCGACGAGGTGCGCGAGAAGGACTACGAGATGGACATGTTCGACATACCGCGCATGCTCAAGAAGCACCCCAGCCCCATCAAGCATCTGCTGCAGGCTGACGCCAAACCGACCGACGACCTTCCCAAGCCGACCTGGCGAAGCCCAAACGCCCCTCCTCTGATAGGTGCGGTGCATCGCCGCCCTCGTGAATCCAATGTAAGCCCGACGCCTCCAATTGACCTTTGTGCTTTGAATTTGTCCGTGTTTCTGGGCCCCATAAGTCGTGGGTGGCTCAGTGCGCGACCTGAGAATTTTCCCAACCCCACATTCATCCCATTCCGCTTCCATGTGGTCACCGCAGGGCAATCATTCACTCGCCGGTGTCTTTTTTTTTTTCCTTGGCTCTTTTTTTCTTCTCCTCCTCCTGTGGTTTGCGCCTCTGCGATCCACGCCCAGCAGCGCATTTATTTGTCCCTGGCCGCTCCTCCCTTCCCTCCCCCGCATCCCTTTGTTCGTTCCTTTGCGCCTGCCTGGGTCAGCCTTGCAATGCTGTCTCAAATTTCCGCAAACAACGGTGGACACAACGGACACGACGTGCTAACAGCCAGGAAGGAGTCGCCGCCGCCCGAGCTTAATCCCCAACCAGCGCACATCGCACCCGCGCCGTTGCCTATCGGTCCTCGCCGCGCCTCTATCAAAGCCGGTGACGTCGTCATGTCGGGCACGCCCACCTACCACCACCCCATGGTTCCAGGCCCTGGCCCGCTTGTCCATGGACACCCACATGTCCTCGCACAACATTCGCCTGCGCCGGCTCCATCGCCCGCTCACTACATGCAGCACTTTGCGCCCCGGCAGGCCCCGCCTCCTGCTCCTCCCCACATGCAGCAGCAGTTTCAGTTCCAATCGCAACAGCCGCTGCAACTCCAACCACAACCGCAACCAATGCCCATGCCCATGCCCATGCCCATGCCCATGCCCATGCCAATATCCATGCCCATGCAGCAACATGTCGCGCCGCAACATCAGGGCATACTGCCACCTCAAATGCAGCCAAGCCCGCACTACCAACCCCAGTCTTACCCGCAGCAGCAGCAGCAGCAGCAGCCGCAGCAGCAGCCGCACCCGCTCCAACTCCAGCACCAGCAATTCCAGCCACAGCAGCCACCGGTGCCACAACCAATTCATTACCAGCCCGGCCCCCAGCAACTCGCCCCAGCTTACGATCCGCACCACCGCCCGCAGGCCCATCTCGCGCCATCGATGACGCCCTCCCGCCATCAGCAGCAGCCGCAACAGCATCATCATCAGCAGCCCATGGCACCGGCGCCCAGCTCCGCCACCATGCCGCCCCACGTCAACAATATGCCCATGAACATGAATCACCCCATGGCCAACCACAGCAGCAACGCAAATGTCTACAACGCGCCCCGGCCGGCAGAGGTCTACACCCTCTCCGAGACGGCCGACGCGCAAATTCCCGCCGAGGTGCGCGAGCAGTTCCAGCGCGACGAGCAGGGCAGAGTGCTCTTCTTCACCGCGCCGCCGCTGATGCGGCCCACCAAGAACGGCGTTGCGCCCGAGTTTGCGGGCCTGGGGCATAGCGTGGGGCATCTCGCGCATGTGAAGCAGATCCGGGAGGAGCGGAAGCGGAAGCGGATCGAGCGGGACGAGGAACGGGAGAGAGAAGAGAGGGAGCGAAAGTCCATGGAGGCGGAGAGGGGCGCAAAGGAGAAGGCGGAAAAGGAGAGGGAGAGGAACGAGATCATTGGGAGGTTGTTGGAGGGGTGGTGCAGAGAGATGGAGAAGGGGACGGAGAAGGTCGTCGAGGGGTTGGGCCTGAACGAGGTGGACGAAAGCCACGGTAAGGTGGGCAGTGAGGAGGAGAAGAGGAAGAAGAACCTTGAGTGGTTTATCGAGGACTGCGAGAAGAGGGGGGTTATCGATGTGCAAAAGAGGAGGGAGATGGAGGAGATTTACTTGGGCAAGTGATTGAGTGAGTCGGTGAGGGAGTTTTAGGTTTTCTCTTGGGCTGAGGAATTTGTATCTTTAAGGTGTGTGTGGTGTGCGGGTTTCTCGGAATGTCTATCTACTCTGATGGGCGTTGGGACCGGTTGGGACTTTTCTTTTCTTCTCTTTTTCTTCGGGTCGACAGCAGGTCCTTTTCTCTTCTCTTTTTCTCTGTTCCCTCGCCACAGGGGTCGGGACTGGTAACATTTGGTGTCGGAAAAGAATCGGTGTAATATCCCGCAAGCGCTTTTGTTAGCTCTGGCTGGCGATCTACTTTGATATTGCGGTTAGCTGTCCGCCTCTTTTTACTTCAGGGCTGGACGAGGAAAAGCGAAACGTCTTGAGCTGTTGAAGGGGGCTTGTTCAGTGAGTTGATGTGATGAGTGTCATGTCTCCTGTTGGTACCTGATGTAGGTCGGCGATGGCTGCGATACGGTGTGATATGCGATACCTGCTGTGGGCTTGGATGGGGACGCCTGGGTTTGTTAATTACGATGGATATATCTGGTCTGCAGCTAGCGTAGCCAGTAGAAGGTAGCCCATGGGAGCTTGTACGGACGCAATCGTGCGCCTTAATGAGATGGCCATTGAGCAGGACTCGCTCTTCGTAGTGACACTGCTGTGGCGAAGGGCATAGGGCAAGCGAACATGCAAAATAAAAATAATAAAAAAGAAATGAAGAGCTAGTGAACCTCGGGATAGTTTTATTATGAGCGAGTATCTACTACCTATGTAATAACAGAGCTGCCGGTCCACGCGTGCTTGCCAGAAACGACAAGCAAGCAAGCAAGCCAGCCAGAAGCCCGAGCCGCCAGCCAGCCAGCTGGTCTATTACCCCTCAACACCCCCCCCTGCTTCATCCACATTGTTTGTATTATCACTCGCCATATCGGCCAGCGCTACCAGACCATAATCTTTGCATCCAGCTCACCAGCCTAGAAAGACAGTCCCTGGTACAACAAGTCCAAGTCCGTCGTCCATGTGCCATAATAGTATCCGCACGCACGTAAATAACATGCTTCCTTCATTCCTTTCGCGATCTGATTACCGCCTGAGCTTAGCTCTACCTCTTGAGGTAGGATAAGGCCCTGTGGTAGGTATTATTATTCGCTGCTTCGCACGTCTGTAGTACGTGCTCTGCTATGTTGCCATGTTCTGGCTCTCGATTATGTTACTTGTTTTGCGTGGTCGACGACGCCATATACCATCTTTTCCTAGGTATGTTGTGATCGGACAGGGAGGGGATGACGGGATCGCTGAAGGGAACCGTCACAGAGATTTCCGTGCCGTCTTGGGAAAGAGAAAATTTCGTCGTCGTCGTCGCCGCCGTTGTCCGAAATTGTTACGGGCCGCCTGCTACTTCGAGACAAGGGGTACGCATCGACATTGTTGTTGTTGTTGTTGACAGATTACAGCTGGTAAAAGTACAGCTCTGGATGGAGGAGTATATGAGCGTTTCAATTACGATACAGTGTGAACTGACTGTGCTTAATTGGGTAAGAAAAGGTAGAATGGGCGACGGCTTACGCTGATTTCCCAAGCTCCTCATACGACAAGAGTCTGGTTGTAAAGTCCAATACAGTAAGGCTCAAACCCAGCGGTTTGAGTCCGGCGTGCCAGGAGTCCAGATGGTCTACCTGCATTATGTAGGGGTCAGTCTGGGTTCGTTTGTGAGACTATGGGGGATTATCAGGTAATAACAGGTGAAAGGTAGGCGGATCGGAGGACTTACAACAAAGTAGCCATCCTGGTTGGCCATGTATTGATAGTTGGGAAAACGCAGAAAGTGGAAGAAGAAGAACAAGCAAAAGAAATCGAAAGTGCCGGTAAAACAAACTGACAAGGGGGTATTCGCAATCGCTGAAAAACAGTCAAACGCTCAAAGAACGGTGACAAGGGTCGCTCAGGCTGATCGAACACGAAAAAGGGCACAATGTCGTGATGAGGAGACGGTGAATCTGGCCTTAGGCTTGTTGTAGGCGGTAAAACATCTCGCGCTGCCACTCGTCGCTGAGCAGGTCGTCGTAAATTTCGCACATCCACTTGTAGCAACGCGGACCGCCTTCGTGGGAGGTCGTGTAGAGACGGGGCTCGGGTTCGCAATGCCAGGGCCAGAGGGTGCCCTCTGGGAAAGTCGGTGTGGTTAGCAAAGGTTATCGTAACGCGGGGCGATATATGCGGGCAATGATCTGGGGAATACGTCCCCCAGAATAGTAGTTGGGTAGGAAGGAAGATAAACGTGGAGATGGAGAGAAGATGAAAACCGAGGGCGAACGACTAAAGGCGGTGCTTGTCAAGGAACGATAGTAAAGAAAGTGGAGATATGGATCAAGGGAAAACAGACTGGCAAAGGAGCGTGGGTTGAACTCACCCCATCGATTCCACAGCAGCTGGTCCACCTCCCAGAAGAATCGTGCAGCCGAGAGTTCATCACGGAGCGGAACTTTGTCGAGCTGAGTGAGTTTGCCCAGAACATCGTCCTCGGCGTCCACGACTTCATCCTCGATGGTCTCCGTGATCATGAAGATGTTGATATCCGGATCCTCGAGGAGCTTGTGGGCGCGATGCATGATCATGTACTCGAAGCGAAGCCGCTCGTCGACAGTTCGCTGATGGTCCGTAATGGATGCCATGAAGCGAGGGTTCATGATATGACGCAGCTTCAAGAGGAGGTTCGCGTCATTGAACATGCTGGGCATTGTCTGACCCATTTTGCGCAGCGGGAAAGAACAATAGTATGACTCAGACGATGGGAGCCGAAGACAGCGGATTCGGTGGTGTTTGTGGGATGATAATGTGAGTTGACTGTCGGCGGGCGGTGTTTCTGGCGGTGGGATGGGGAAAAGGGGCGAGACGGATGAAGAGGGAAGGAGAGAGAAAAGATGAAGAGCTCGCTCGGCCTGCAGAGCAGATTTTTATTTTCGACAGCCAGGGAAAAAAAGATCTGATGCGTGGGCCAGTCAACAAACGGTCATTGGGTGTAGCCAGTCTCCATCGCCGAGTCAACACTCGTTCATCCCATCTTCGTAGAAGATGCTGGATCGTGTTTGATGGGACGCTCCTGCCTACCTACGCACCGGCACAGCACTGGAAGACGCATAAGCACCGGGGGCAGCTCGGCCATACTGTTTGTCACGGACAATAGGGGAAGGCCCAAATATGTCTGGATGAAGGGTCACAGCGACGCCCAGTTACTCAGATCCCCGCTTGAACGGATGAAAATGAGCAAGCTGGTTGGGCGAGACGCCCCGCGAGGACAACAACAGAAGTGGGGACGATCATGGTCCGCGCGGGCGTACTCGTCCAATTTCGAGAACGATTGTCGGGCGCTCGTTGAGGGCACACGCGAGTGATCAGCACGATCAAGGCAGCGAGTATCAGGCTTTTGAGCGGTCTTGTTGCCGCGCAGAGCAGCGAAGAGAGACTTCTTTGTACCAAGTACATTGGGTATAGGAAAGAGCTGATGCTTCTGGGTGTGCTAATAAGTGAGTTAACCCATACTCTAAGAGCGGTCGTTAAGAGGAAGGTAGCCGGCCTTGTTGTTGCCTCGAGAAGGGGTGGCGATGAATGCTTGAGGAAGCAGCCCGGGGGAGAGATGGCGCTGACAGGCTCGCCGATGTGAACTTGGAGAGCGGCGACGAAGTTTTAGTGGGCCGTATTTACTATGGGCAGTAGAGATTCGTCATAGCAAGTAAATAAATAAACAGGGCACGACACGGCGTCAGCAGGCTCGCCGACCTGTGCCGTGAGGGCAACGAGCGGAGGTTCCCAGCTGGTCATATCGTGGCGTTGAGGACTGTGGATATGCGGGATCATGCAAACTGGGTTGGGACATAAATGGTGCTGATGATCGCCATTTCCCAAATCTATCGAGGGCAGTGGCGGGATGTCGAGGCAAGAAAAGCTATGAGGTCTTGGAGAGTCGCCTGGACGAATCAGTGTAAACAATCAAGATCGGAGAGGTACGAGGCAGGTTTGGCGATTAAGCCAGCAAGGCTGTAATCTTGGCAAAACAGGGCGTCGATACCAAGAACTCGTGCTACTAAGCTGACCATGAAGAAATTATTGGTGTTGATAATAGGATAATAGCAGCAGAGCCCCTTTCCCAGCCAACAGTGCTGGGGAGCATGTAACGAATGAAAAGAAGACGGATTTTGGGTAAACCAGTGGCAGCATGTTTAAGAATCTGTCACGCAGTAGAGCAGTACCTACATGCCGAGGGACTAACGAGGGGGTCATGGTTTTCGGATCTAATACACCTACGACGGACGGATGTATTGGCCGACCCAAAACATTCCGTCCTTGGACGCTTGGTTGACTTGCCAAAATCCTTCCCAGAAGCTAGGAACTGATGCATAACTCAAGGAGCTAAGTAATGATCGATCCTTGGCCTGGCCGAAATCACTGGCCAACGACAACCTTCTCGAGGATCATTTTGGCCATTTCGTGGGTGTCATGGGCATTTGCTTCGAAGCGGTGATCAATAGCTCGGCCTGGCAACCACGGGGCATCATTCACGTTCACAACAACTTCGCTGCCACGTTATTCCCGTCACAACCATATATGTTGCATCTCAAAGGTTTCACCATGGGATGTAAACGAAAGGGGCATTGCTCATCGAAAATAAAAGACAGCTGCGAGAACATCACATTTGCTTGCCACGCACTCATCCTTGCGTCCCTTGGACCCCCGTCCGTTCACACAAAGGCTCCAGCGGGATTACTCGAAGTCGACGTGCATAAGTGGAGACACGAGATAGGTCGGTGCCGTTTGGAGGAGATGGAGAAAAAAAGACAATAAGAAAGACGAGGAAGGTGCGATCATGATGGCGTGCTCGGTTGTCTGCAATCCCATGTGTGTTGGAGCCAAGTCTTGTTTGCTTTTCGCTTGAAGAATGGATTTTGCATAATTTTATCCACAAATTAGTCTATACGAAACCGTGGAGGAGTTCGAGCGCCCCGATGAGGCGGTTGTCGAACTGAAGTCGAATGTGGTTGATTGATCGGGTATGCCAAGGTGATCGCGCCGGCCAGGTGAAGCAAGATTAGGTGACGGTGAGGTTCAAGGTGAGCAATGTGAGTGTGACGCGACGTTGACCCGGAGAGGCTCTGCGGCTTGCTGGGGCTACTGGTACAAAGTAACAGGTACCGCTGCAAGGGTAACCCGTATGAGTGCCTGGTTCCCCGCCAACAGCCCAACGGACCGTTGGCCCCATAGCGGCAACGAGTCATCACCGCCCTCTCACCTAGTCCTCGACTTCATCGTTTTCGCCTTTGCGTTTGCACTTTCAAGGCCAATACACACGCATACAATCCGATCCCCGTCCGATCTTTCTGCGCATTATTCCTTCCGATATACTGCTTTTTTGCGCTGTAAAAACAATGATGTTTCTTGGTGCACAATAGTATCCCAGCTCCAAACTAGTCCCTACTTTTGGCAGCTTCAATAACCCGGTCTTCCATTCTCTCGCCTCCCGATTCCCTCGACTCTCCTGACAACGACGACTCCATTCTTCTTGATCCCGCACGTCCGCTCCTGCCCTCTCCTTCTTGCACTTCTTGCGCCATCCTCACTCTCTCTCCGAACCCACAATCCGGTTACCCCCCAGCACCCGTCGCATGGTTTCGATTTGCTTGATGTAAAAGCACCGAGATGTCGTATACCTACTTTGGCAGCTTCGAGCCCGACGGCCGCCGACTCGGCTCAGATATTCGTCTGCTCGCAAAATGGGCCGAATCCTTCACGACGCGAACCCCCACAACACCCTACTCGCTCTCTCGACTGTCAGAGTCCGATAAGACTACCCTTTTCTCCAAGCATGCCAACGAGTTCCGGCTGCAGCATGGTCCCGGCGACGCAGTCCAGCTGCACATAATCCAAGATGGCCGTGACCCGATCATCGATCCAGAGGTTACCGCCATGCTGCGGCATCCGAATTACAAGCGTTCATATGCAAGGCAGTACGAGATGTGCTGCGCGATTGAGGATGCCTCTCTGGAGGCCGACCGAATTGCTGCCGCGGAGTTGAAATTGGCAAAGATTGAGGGTCTCGATCCTGAGGCGGCCAGGCACCGGGCCAAGCAAGCATCGGAAAACCACCTTGTCTCCGTGGGCAGAGCCGTCAAAAGTCGGTGGAAGAAGGCAAGGCGTGAGGCTTTGATCCGGGGAGCCACTCAGGGACCTGTGTCGAGCCAAGCAGCCGAGATGGAGAGCCTCAAAGCTGATGGCGAGGATTTCCAGCAAGAAGTTACAAAGACGATCGGGGGCCAAATGAACGCACTCGAGCCCAAAGATTCCGAGCTACATATCACCCCGCACAAACACGCCGGCGGATTCACAGCTTCCGCTTGTTCAAGCCCTGCCCATGGAAGTGAGACGACAGTAAACTCGGTTTCGTCTGGCAGTCCCAAATACTCAGATGACAGCAGTCCGTGCTCCCATACTTCCTCGATTCAGTCCACCACCAGTGCGACAAAGCAGTATGGCGGCGATGCATTTCTTGCCAATTCCTTCTCCAGCAACTTTCACACCATGGCCGCAGCCGAAACGGCCCACGTTGCATCCGGCCATGACCACCAAGCCAACTCTGGCGTGGAAGGTCGTCTTGGCACCGGGCTCGGTCGAGCATTCCTCACTGCACAGTTCTCTGCCTCAGCGGCATCCCACGCTCAAGGCAGCAATGTCCCATCCTTCACGACCAGCAGCACCTTCGCTCAGACCGACGATCGCGTGGGTGATGTTCTGAATGACACCACTTCCAGCCTTCTCAGTCCGTATGCCGCATATCACGCTCCGGCCCCCCACCAGACGCCCCAATCGCTGAGTGGGCTGGCTGCTGCTATGAACATCGGCCACAAGAACACACCCATTTCCAACGCGACGGCCCATGCTACCACCCCCTCTGCTCTTTACACATCGTCCTTTCCCATTGTTAAGCCCCAGACCCGCAAGCTCCCCTTGGCAAAAGTCCAGCCATACAGCGAAATCACATGTTATGATGTACCTCTCAAGGGCACCAATGGAGACATTATGCCCGAGTACTGGACAACCAAAGAGGAGAAGACTCGATTCCTGCAGTTTAAACTTCATGATCTGAAGAAGGTGGACGCCGACCTGCTTTTGACTCCGAAGACGGGTAGTGTTGCACGAAACCCGGTTCACGTTTTTGTCGACATGTCTAACATCATCATCGGCTTCTACGACAGCTTGAAAATGAAGCGCGGGATCCCTGTCTATAAGAGACCCATGGCGCCCGCTTTCTCGTTTGAGAACTTCAATTCGATTCTCACGCGCGACCGAAAGGTTGACAAGAGAGTCGTTGCTGGTTCTTTGGGGAACTCGTACAGCAAGAGGTGGCCGGATTACATGGTGCAGGCGGAGCGACTCGACTATGAGATGAACATCTTGCAGCGTGTCCCAAAGCCCGTCTCACCACAGCTCAAGCGGAAGTCGAAAGGCACACCCCGCGAGCTTGACTTGGCCACCTCTGGACCCGACACTTCTGGTGATGACTTTTTCGCCGGCCCCATGAAGCAGGGTGAGCAGGGCGTGGACGAAGTGCTGCACCTCAAGATCCTGCAGAGCGCTATGGATACGCAACACCCTGGCACGATTGTGCTCGCGACCGGCGATGCTGCACATGCCGAGTACTCCGATGGCTTCAAGTCGAACATCTCGCGTGCTCTCGCCTGTGGCTGGAACGTCGAATTGTACGGTTGGAGCCGCAACATGTCTTCGGCCTGGCGCGATCCAGAGTTTGCGAAGCAATGGGGTCACCAGTTCCGGATCATCGAGCTTGATGACTTTTGCGAGGAACTATTTGACGTCACCATTGAGTCTCTGGAGCTGTGAACATGGTGACTTCACTCTGCAGTTTGCATGAACACCAGTACCCGTTCCACGGTTGTCTTCGCCGCTTGCTGCTTCTGTTCAGCACCCCTGTCGTATGCCTTGGTTACGATGTTATCACGATATTTCCCCGGCCTCTATATCGACATGGGATTCTTCACGTTTTACACGAATACCGGTGCAGCTATCTCGCTTGCTACGAGATATTCCTTTCTCGTTTGGCCACGGCGACTCTCCGCTCACCATCTGTGGATCGGACTTCGAACAACCAAAATGTTGTTTGCGATATTGACATACCTTTTTCCTTCTTTTTTTTCTTTTTTCTTTTTTCTTTTTATAATCCTCCATTCCATCATTGGTTTATCGACAAACACCGCGCCAGCACACCGGCATACATACACCATCGCTCACTTGCTAAAACGAAAGAGGCCTTGCTTATCGGTCGATCGATACACACTGCATCATCCCACCGACACTCTCTTCCTGCGCAGCGAATGAGTGATGAAACGGAATACGGCTTGTTTTCAGATCTCATTCCACCCTTCGAGCCTTGCAGCTTTTAGGGTTCTTCCCTTTTGATTTCTCTCTTTTATATCCGACACCTTTCAACGCCAGGAATCTATGATCGATACAAAGGAACGATATATGGTTGTTATTATGAGTAAGCTTTGAGCGAGGTCGAGCTCAAGAAAACGGGGACGAATGACGAATTTCGACGATGACATGTCTCCTTTGAGAGCTAGGGGATCACGGCATTACGATTTCGATTTGGGGCGTTATTGGACGAGACGGCACTGCATAACGACTTGGTATCAGTTCTACTGATTCAACTGAACGAACGGGAACAACAAAAGGAAACCCTGAGGGCTTTCTTGATTTTTCCACTCACCTGGGATTCTGGGGCGGCCTTCTATCCCAGGTCCTTGCTGGGTTGGTAGCTTATGCACAGTGAAGCGAGCCATCATGCTGCATGGCTTTGCGCGGTGAATAAGCATGGGTTTGGTACAGCACAAACAGCGGCGGCGTCACGAGCAAGGATGAATGCATGGATGAACGATACCCCGTTTTTTCTTTTCGACCTTTTGGCAAAAAGCATCTTATCCCTTTCTTCTCTTCTTGCACCTTTTTCTTTTCTTCATGACTCCTGTTTGGGATTCACATCTGGATGAGCTTGTGGCGTTGGTGGGACGGCTGAAGATGCATATATCATTTCTTCTGCCTTTTTCTCCCACCGTTGGGTTCATGACGAATGACCTTTGGAGGCTCTTTACGGCGGCGTGGTTGGGCGCACGAGATTCTTCGTTCTCCTTCTTCTTCTTCTTCTTCCTGTTGATCTTCTTCTTGCATTTTGTAAAGGGAGTGGGAAACCATAGGGATCAGAACGGAGACTCGACTGCATGGATATCATGGACTGGGGTGGTTTAGGGATACGGTGAGGTTTGCAACAGCAAGCGATGGTAGCATTTATCTACAGTGGTAGACGCATGGGTAAACTGTTCCTCGTCTATATTTTTCCTTTATACGTATCATAGGCATCAAGCGAACTGTAACTAGACAGCATTCATAGTTTCATCTCCTCCCTCCTACTCGAATTTTCTCTCTTCTTTGGCGTTCTGCATTTCCTCGTCTCCTGTGTTCGTTCGTAAACTATGTCTTTATCTACTTGCGATGTCGGCTAGCATGTGGGAGATTGAGCGAGTGGCTATGGGGAAAATGGTGACGAGATGGAGCTTGTTCGGTATGGCAAAAGTCGAGGCGTTGGCTGCTTGCTATTCCCTGTCTAATCAAGTACATATATATTCTTAGTAGCTCGACATTTTAGGTATGATGTTCTGCCATTTCTCATGTTAAGCATCACCTGGTCAAGATTGCTATTCATTTACGTTCCCTTCTCTGATGTACATCAGGTGTGCTTGTAGTAGCTGACCGACTTGGAAACTGCACGGCTGGCAGGGCGACCGTCCAGAAGTTGGGGAGTAGAAAAAAAACGAGATCAATACGGTGATTATTTCTATGGAAATATTCCGCGAAGGCAAAACCATCTATATATGCGTAGAAATCGCTTACAATGAGGTTTAAATGGCCCGAACCATTGATGAAAACCAACCCATCCAACACGTAGAACTTAGGCGGCGCTCAAGCCAACCTGCTCCGGTAACGCGGTCCCTCTCTTTCTCCCCTGGCCCAGCTCAGCCATAATCCACTCATACGCGGTCCACTGCACGGCGTTGACGACAAACGCCCTCAAGCTGCAGACAGCCAGGCCCCTGAAAAACACCCTCGCGCCGCCTTCCCGGTACGTCTCCTTGGCCACATCCCACGCACCAAGCCGCTTCCCTTGCCCGACCACCAGGCTCCCCTCAGCCCCGAGTCCCCATCTCCCCTCGTTGGAGCGCCGAGCAGCCGCCTCCGCCGCGGACGAGACCAACCGTCGACCACCACCACCACCGCTTTCCCCGCCCGCAAATGCAGCCTGCGTCTGCACCCGCGTCTTGATCACATCCAACGGAAAGATGCTCGCCCAGGTGACGATGCCGGCCAGCCCGCCGCAGAGCAAGACGCGCGCGGCGTCGGAGCCGAAAAGCAGACCCCCGAAACCGTCGCCACCGCCGTTGCCGGGACTAGTGAACCAGCGCGAACTCAGCTCGTAGCTCCAGAAGTAGAAGCCGTAGCCCACGCTGTCGCGCAGCGCCGTCACCGCGCCGCCAAAGTACAGCCCGCGCAGGCCCTCGGCGCGGACGATCTGCTTCGTGATCTGCCAAGACGAGGGCGTCGGCGTCGGCGTCGGCGACGAGGCCAGCTGCGCGCGGCACTTGACCAGCTCGGTCGGGGTGCTGACCACCCATGTCGCGAGCCCGCCGACCGCGCCCGCGAGCCAGGTCGTCCAGAGGTTCGCGCCGGTGGCGTGCGGGGCGGAGGCGGAGAGGGCGTTATTGAGCGCCGCTTCGGTCCGGTTGTAGCTTATGAAGAGGAGGGCATTGAGTGCGCCGTAGCCGAGGACGGGCGCCGCCGTGCCAGTTAGGAAGGGGCGGATGTATGAGCGGGCTGTGGTCAGGAGGGGGGTGGAGGGGGAGGGGGAGTGGGAGTGGGATGATGGTGTTGGGGTCGGGAGGAGGGGCGAGGTTGGTGTGGGTGCGCTGGTGGTGGTGGGAGTGGTGGCGAAGAGAGCTGGCGAGGAGCCGGCTTGTAGGCGCACTTTGAGCACGTCCAGAGGGTTGCCGATTATGATGCCCACGGCGCCGGAGATGTAGCCGGCCCAGAAGTCCGCCGACATGGTATCGTTTCCCGGAGGTGCCGGGCCGGAGATGAGGAGAGGGATGGGAGGGCCGATATTTTGCAGATTTGGGAGTCTTTGAAGTAAAGCCTAGGATATTTAGGACTGTAGGTATGTTGGTTGGCCTTGTGCAATAACCTAGCACATGCCTTGATGTTGCTCTACCATGTTGCGAGGAGGGTTATCCTCTACCGCGATGGCGGGGTGCTGAGGTCCATTGGAGAATGTGGGGGATCCGAGGTGCTGCTCTGCGGGGCAGCCAGCCCTGTGTGCGGGGTCTCAGGTCGCCTTTGTTCCCCCTGTGGAGACGAACTTAGGGGGCCTCAGGGTCCCAAACATCCACCTCGATGAGGGGACCTGTATGAACCTGACCATTGGACTTTACATGCTCGGGTTAGTTGTAACCGTAAGCTACGCGAACCTAAACTGATGTCATGGCTGGAAGACTCAACGGGCAACCCACGTGCAACCTTCCGTCACCTTTTTTAAAGTTGAGCGTCTCACGAAAAAAAATGATCACCGGAGGTTCATGTTCCTTTCCATTTTGCGTTGTAGCAGTGAATGCCGAGCAGAGAAAGCAGAGTAAAAATTAGATAAGAAACGAGTATTTGTCGAGAGCTATTTATCTTCTAAAGGTTGGCGACATGTTTTCTAACCGAAATTTCTTGATAAACATAAGCGATTTGCGGCAGGAACCGGATTGCTGGGATCCCTTGGGATTGAGTTGTTCAGAAAGTGGTTCATCGATCGCGGAAACCGGCAGGGGTCATCCCTTGCGATTACTAATTCTGGAGCTTGGCTGCCTGGCGTGTCATCTGACAGCGTGAGGGCAGGCGCGTTTCGCCCCCACTCTCGCACGCGTTGGAAGGAAGTCAACATTGGCAATTGGCGGCACGCACTCGGCATTCCCTCCCCAACTATCGCCCTTTTACCGCGCAAAGCTTGATTGAGGTATTCAAGGGACACAGCAGGGTCGATATACCGTAGCTACGACGGAGAGATAAAGATCTAGCCCCTGGGGAATCTCAACATCATGTATGCATTGCACTCCTCTCTGTTGCTTGGTGCGGATTGAACACCGGGGAACGGCCTAGCTGACGCGAAACAGGACGGTCTTGACCTCGACGCCGAACGCGAACAAGGAGAATGCAGCGCGCAGCAAATTTCCCACTCCTCAGTCTCTCGATCGCCTGACACGGCCCTTCAAATGTCCTGGCTCTGCGACGCGTACGGTGGCATCGGACCGGCCGAATCGCAAAAGGAGGAAGATCGACTACAAGGGCGCCGATGGCTCGGATGACACCGATAAGCCATACACCAATGCCGACCGCCTCGCGCTCGCAAACCGAGATGCCAACAAGTTTCCCGTATTTCAGGCCAAGGAGAAGGAGACCGTCTTCCGCAAGGCCTTCTCGGTCCCTTTCATCAATAAAAACACTACCGCCTACAACCCCAACCGACCACCGCCGACGCTAGGCCTGAGACAGGGCGCTGTATTTGTCGCGAAGCCATTGCACGACCCGACCGATGAGTTCTCCATCGTGCTCTATGACCCAACTATCGATGATAAGCCGAAAGAAGCACCGAAGCCAGAAGAGAAGAAGGAGGTCGAGGCCGAAACGCACATCGACGCCCCGCTGGTTCACAAGAGTCTCTCCGAGATCCTGGGCATAAGGAAAAAGGTCGAGGGTGAGCACCCGAGAGTTCCAGTGGTCATTGATCCCAGGCTTGCCAAGGTGCTTCGGCCCCATCAGATCGAGGGTGTCAGGTTTATGTACAGATGCGTTACGGGCATGATCGACGAGAAGGCGAACGGCTGCATCATGGCCGACGAGATGGGTCTGGGCAAAACTCTACAGTGCATCACGCTGCTCTGGACCCTCCTCAAGCAGTCCCCGGAAGCTGGCAAGACCACGATCCAAAAGGCCATCGTCGCCTGTCCCTCTAGCTTGGTGCGGAACTGGGCAAACGAGCTGGTGAAGTGGCTGGGCCCAGACGCGATTACGCCCTTCGCCATCGACGGCAAGGCGTCCAAGGAAGAACTGACCCGCCAGCTTCGACAGTGGGCCATCGCCAGCGGTCGTGCAGTCACACGGCCCGTCATCATTGTCTCCTACGAAACACTGCGTCTCAACGTCGAAGAGCTTAAGAACTGTTCGATTGGACTGATGCTTTGCGACGAGGGCCATCGACTTAAAAACGGAGACAGTCAGACCTTCAACGCCCTCAATAACCTCAACGTCTCACGACGAGTGATCCTCTCCGGCACGCCCATCCAAAACGATCTCTCAGAATACTTCTCACTCATTAGCTTCGCGAATCCCGATCTTCTCGGCACCCGCCTTGATTTCCGCAAGCGCTTCGAGATCCGCATCCTGCGTGGTCGCGATGCGGACGCCTCCCCCGAGGACCGCAAGCGCGGTGACGAGTGCCTCCGCGAGCTTCTCGGGATCGTCAACAAGTTCATCATCCGCCGCACCAACGATATTCTCTCCAAATACCTCCCCGTCAAATACGAGCACGTCGTCTTCTGCAACCTCGCGCCTTTCCAGCTGGACCTCTACAACTACTTCATCACCTCTCCTGACATCCAAGCTCTCCTTCGTGGCAAGGGCTCCCAACCCCTCAAAGCCATCGGCATTCTCAAGAAGCTCTGCAACCACCCCGACCTGCTGGACCTTTCTGCCGACCTCCCCGGCTCCGACTCGTGCTGGCCAGAAGACTACGTCCCACGCGAGTCCCGCGGCCGCGATCGCGACGTTAAGCCTTGGTACTCGGGCAAGATGCAGGTCCTCGACCGCATGCTGGCGCGCATTCGGGCCGACACCAACGACAAGATCGTGCTTATCAGCAACTATACATCCACCCTCGACATCTTCGAGCGTCTCTGCCGTAGCCGCGGTTACGGCTCGCTGCGTCTCGACGGCACCATGAACGTCAACAAGCGCCAGAAGCTCGTCGACAAGTTCAACGACCCCACGGGCGACGAGTTCGTCTTCCTTCTCTCCAGCAAGGCCGGCGGCTGCGGCCTCAACCTCATCGGCGCCAACCGCCTCGTCCTCTTCGACCCGGACTGGAACCCCGCCGCCGACCAGCAGGCCCTCGCCCGCGTGTGGCGCGACGGCCAGAAGAAGGACTGCTTCGTCTACCGCTTCATCGCCACGGGCACCATCGAGGAAAAGATCTTCCAGCGCCAAAGCCACAAGCAGTCCCTCTCGTCGTGCGTCGTCGACTCCGCCGAGGACGTCGAGCGCCATTTCAGCTTGGACAGCCTGCGCGAGCTGTTCCAGTACAGAGGCGACACCCGGAGCGACACGCACGACACGTTCAAGTGCAAGCGCTGCAAACCCGACGGCAAGCAGTTCATCAAGGCCCAGGCTATGCTGTATGGTGATACCAGCACCTGGAATCACTTTACCAACGAGGCGCTCAAGCCTATCCAGGATCACCTGCTCAGGCAGGAGTGCGGGGAGCCGGAAGTGAGCGCCGTGTTTCAGTATATTTCGCATTGAGTCGGTGGGGCCGCATGGGAGGGGATATGGGACTGGGAGTTTGGGAATTGGGAAGGGCGGGAGGATGGCAGGCGCGTATATCATTGCACGGGTGTGCTTTGTTGTCATGAGATGGTATGGTTTCAAACCTGTCTTTTCGCAGTGCCTAGCGCGTTGTTTTGCGCTGGCTGGGGTGATGCACGATTTGCTTGTGTGATATGTTTGCTGTTTGGCGTCTGGTATTCATTTTTATTACATTCTCGGGGACATGCTAGAAAGGATCGATGCATTACGAATATTGGTAGTTGAAGGTGAATGTCCCATCTTCAAGCGTAGACTTTGTGGTAAGAGCATCGTAGGCTTGCAGGACATGAACCTCAAATCTGAAGAGCAAATGTATCAATGAATGATCGTTATAATGCACTGGACATGAGCAGTGCATTTTCATCAACACTATGGCATCTCTAATATCCCTGTGATACATCGGATATAATAAGTCCATCTAGAAAAAAACGCCTCTCTACAACTCATCCTTTACATGCGCCGTCTCCTCAGCAACGTCTACATCCAACCTCCTGCTCTTCGTATTCTTCTCCACCACCACCTCCTGGCTCTTCGCCTGCTCCTCCCTTCTCCTCCTCGCCAACGCCGCAATCTCCTCATCATACTCTGTCCACTCCGGCACCTGCCGCCTCGCCCTGTCGAGCTTCGGCTCCTTTGTTTGCGGATTATTGCACAGGTCAATCGTCTTGGCGGTTTTCAAGCTCTCATCGCTGCACCACGTCTCGCACCACAGCCACTCCTGCGACAGGCTGTGGATGGGAATCTGCATCTGCATGTGGTTTGGCAGGTCCTGGTCGAGGTTGGACAGCGACGCGGGGTCGGCCGAGAGGGTGTGGTACTGCTGGCGCAGACGGTCGCCGGCGGCGAGCTCGCGGAAGCGGCGCAGGTCGACGACGTACAGGGCGCTGATGTGGTAGGGGAGGCCCTTGAGGTAGTTTGCCCAGTAGCCCGTCTTCCAGAAGCGGAAGCCCTCCATCTCGGTGCGGGAGTCGCACATGGGCGTGAAGCCGTAGGGTGCACCGCCCAGATCGAGCGTCACCAGCTCGTACATGTCGGTACGGACGATCTGGTCGGCGTCGACGAAGATGACCTTGTCGAGCGACAGGGGGAACAGCACGTCGAGGAAGAGGATCTTGTAGCCCCAGATCTCGCGCTGCTTCTCCTTCTGGCCGCGCAGCCAGTGCGGCCACTTGTACGTGACCATCTCGTACTTGAAGCCGTACTCGGCCGCCATGGTGGGGATGAAGTCCTTGAAGGACGGGGAGAGGAATTGCTCGATGAACCAGAACTTGACGGTATGGTTGGTGTGGCGCATGACGCTGACCATCATGATGTTGAGCATACGCTCGTACAAGTGGCCGCTGGCGACGGAGAAGATGTTGATCTCGGCGTGCTCGGTGTCGGAGAGGGACTTGGTCATTGCCTTGCCCTTGCCCTTGCCACTGCCCAGGATGCCTTCTGCGAACTTGAGACCCTTAGTCACATAGTCCATGGCACCGCCGGACGCCGGCTTCTCCTCGAGAACATCCTCTAATTCCATGCCGGGCTTGCGAACGAGGCGGGGATAAAGCGTTGTGCCTTGGAAGTTCATAAGTGCAATCTCGGTGGTCTCGTCGCCCGGGACAGGGGCCCAGCCTTGAGCGCCCACACTCTCGATGGTGAAGATGTCGGAACTCCGGCCTTCCTTGAGCCGAATGTTGAAGACACCTGGGTTGGCCTTGAACTGGAAGAAGCCGATGTTGGCCATGATGATGGTGTCGGCAAAGTGGGGGTCCTTCTCGGTTGCGAGCACGAGCTGCACTCCCCGTGGGGGAGAGCCAGCCGGGAGCTCTCTCGAGTGGCCCTCAATAAGGATGTTCTCAAGCTCATAGATGGCCTCGACGTGCTCGGTATTTCTTCTGGCCTTGATGTCCTTGATACGAATGTTGTCCAGGTCATCAACAGAGACTTTGGAAGTGACAAGCCAGGCCGGCGGAACGTCCATCCCAGCAATAAGGAGCGTCTCGGATGGCACTCCAGCAAAGTTTGCCGAAAGTGCCTTCACATTGCCGCTTTCATCGAAGCTGGGGGCAGATTCAAGGACATATCGGTAGAACCTCTTGACAGGCAGTTCCGACAGTCCGTCTTGAGGATTCAGGAACACTTGAAGGTGGATACCCTCTAACTCTGAGAGCACCTTCAACACGGCCGACCACTTTTGTCCAACCTCACTCGCGGGGTTAATGACGGCGACGAGAAAGATGGTCGCAGTTGAGGCGTCGCCGACTTGGAATGACGTGTATGTCGACTTCCAATCCTTAAACGCGGCCGTTCGGACGGAGGATGCGGAGTCGAAAATCCCTTGCGGAAGATCTGATTTGTCCGAAAGAGCTGTGACCGAGGACAGTTTGGCCGCGGCTAAGGGGCCGGATATCTTGTCGCTCAGTCCGAGATCTTCAATGGCCTTGTACACGGGGAGAATTCTTTCTGCACGCTCATTCGCAAGAAACTGCTCGAAATCCTCTTTTGCAAAGTCGTTTGCTAGCTTGATTGGGCCGACAACGCGCCCGTTCAAGATCAACATATTATCGCCGGCTTTCAAGTTAGCGCTAGCCAAGAAGCTGGCAAGCGCAGCATCATAGGCATGGTCAGGATCTGTTCTGCCGCTTTCAAGAATCGTCTCGAGGTCTACAAGACGTGCGATAGAGACCAGGCTTTCTTCTCTCAGCTTGACACGCTGGTTCATCAATGACGGCGAACTAGATAAATCTGCTGGGCTATGCACAATATCAAGGCGGACTCCGTGGTTTTCGTGGCGGAATTGAAGGGCGCTGAACAATAGCTTTTGGCCTTCAACGTCGTTAAGGTCGGCGACAACAGTAAGGGCCGCCCAATCCTCTTTAGTTGATCGCTCATCGGCTTCAATTGCGGGGATTTTGCTAAAGAGGCTCTCGTGCTCAGTATACAGCTTATTGACGTCCAGTACAGTAAGATCCTTGGCATCTTCGGGGTAAATGAGCGCATTTCGGCGGGCGATTGCGTTTTGGAGGAAATGCTCAGGAACCCAAGAATCGTCGGTTATTCCTCCGTAATACACGGCTTGTTGGACCGATTGAAGATCGATCATCAGCCTCTGGTTCATAGCTCGGAGCCACTGCTCGTCGCGGGGAATCGGGAAGCCATCAAAGAAGACGAGGGGAACTTCACCACCGGCGTGAAGTCGCTCTATCCAGTGCTTTGCGAGATGAATATGCTTCTCATACTGCTCAGACGTGAAGATAGACTTCAACGGCAGGGCCACAGCCTTTGGCTGAAGCTCGTGGCTCGCGGTGATTCGGCCGAAAACCCCTTCATCCGCCTTTTGGGTTGCTCCAGTCCCGTAGGACTGCTCCAGGTACGAAGACATGGCCTCCAGCCCATAGTTTTCCAGCAGGTAGTAGAGAACCTTGGTCTGGTCAATCGCAGCGCCCGTTGGGGTCAGCGGGACCAAGCCAAATCTGATGGGAATCAGTCGCTTCACGAAGTTGGCCAACTGCTCCACAATGATCCTCACGTCATCTGGCTTGGTGAAGTCGACAGCAATGACCAAGTTGAACATGTCTTTGCGAACCTGGGGAAGCGATTGCCCAAAATGCTGAAGCAGAGCCCAGATCGACGGCGAGAAGGCCTCGTAGCGTTCGTCCTTCTCAATGTCATTGAGCCAGATGATGACCTGGCCCTCTTCAATCTCATCCCGCCAGTCGAACCTGCGAGGCTCATCGTCGCTCGCTTTGGCCTGGGCCAACTCTGGGTGGCCGAGCAAGGAAATGGCTTGTTCTCCAGTCAGGCCCAGATCCAGGACGCCATTCATGAGCTTGCGTTCGCTTTTCAGCAAGTCAACCAGACCGAAAGGCTGGATTTGCCTGTCTATCAACTGGACACCATTCATCCAAAGCACGTTCAGACCTTGTGGCACAAGCAACATTCGGTTTGCTTTGTGTTCGGCTTCGAATTCGCTGGAGACATTATGGGCGCCCAGGGAGGTAGAGTATTTGGGGAAATCCTGGGTGAGCTTGAGCAAGGTCTCGAACGGCGAGTCGCTCTGCATGATGAACGACGCAGCTTTCATGCCAAGAGCCGAGAGCTCCGACTTTTCCAGGGGCTTGATATCGGTGACGTCCTCTTCCTCATCCAGTACGACTTCTGAGCCGGTGACCTTTTGCGCCTCATCTGCTGGGCCTTTCCCGGCATTGGTGTCTCTGTCGTCGATCACGATGTAGTCCGTCCTCTTGAGAGCAAGCTCGACTCCATACCCGCTAACAGAGAGAGCGTTATCCGGATGACCGGGACTTCTTCTGTATCTTACTCGGTATGTTGCCTCTCCGTTACGCGCGGATTCCATGGCTGCCTTGTGATATCCCCCAAAGGTTGGTGATGTGATGTCGGCGTACATAATCAGGCTTCGCGGGCCACTGCCGAATGCCCGATCAAACGGCAGCGTACGTTCTTGAGAGTTGCTCTTGAGATTCCCATGTGCCGCATCCAGCGTAGGAGTGCAGTACTGCTTGCCATCGTGCAGGAACCACTGCTCGCAGCCGTTTTGATCTCCAGACAACGCTTCCTCCACCGCCGTTGTGTAGTACTGGTAGTGCGCCTCGACCCGGGGCGCGGCAGACCGCATGGAGAGTGCCAGCTTGAATGTCGACAGCGTTTCAGGGTCCATGTGTCCATCGCGCTGCAGCACTTGGAGGAACTCTTCGTAGAGCTCCTTGTCCGACTTGGCCTTGACGAAGTGGCCATTGGCGATGCGATCGAGGAGGGAGAAGTAAGTTGTCGCATTGTCGAGGGCTGCTGTCTCAAGAAGCTCGACGAGGTAAGGAGGCGAAGGGAATGCCGCCTTCAGCGCGACATTGACGGACGGTGTTGCTGCAACTTGGGGCAAGGGGAGCCATGTTGCCGTGAGGATGGCTGCTGCCAGGCCCCACGGCAGCTGGGACAGTTGGAGCATGATTTGGTCCGAGTGGCGGCTGCCAATAGGCGCCGTAGAAGAAGATATCTGTCAGCTGGGCGAGGCGGTTTCGATGCGCTTGGGACTGTGACAATCGGTGATGTTGAGGTGTGTCGGTTTTCCGCCAGCGGAGGACGACGTAAGTGGAGGGGCGGTCGTCTCTGGTCAACTTCAAGTGGACATCCTCTGTCCTGCGCGTTTAGGTTGGTCTAGGGATCTAGATAGAGATGCCACGGTGGCCGTGGGCAGACAAAACCCCCGAGTGGCAGGGGTATGGGTAGGTATGATGTCGTGAGGATGCAGGATCGCTGCCGTCACGGTGTCCTCGAATTTACCCAGAAGACAAGGCTGGATGGAGCTTGGCAAAGTAGTGATTCTCAGCATCTAAACTGCACCTAATTCGAGGTGGGGCCTACCTGAGAGTTCTGGATGGGTAGGTTGTGTAAGTCAATTGCACCTGTCGTTTTGAACACATCGCAGCAAAGCTTCAGCCAATCAGACCCAACGTCGAGGGAGCTTGGATTCCGCGCTTTTGCTGACCAAAGTCCACAGCTCGGTTTTGTCCCCTGTCGGCCCCTGAGCCGAAGGCGGGGGTGGATTTGGCGTGTACGTACCTCGCCCGTCGTGTAAGGAAGCTGGTGGACCCGGAAAAACTTCGTTTCGGCCTGAGGCGGCAACCAAGCCCAAGGCTTTAGGGGAAGGAACAGGTCCGGGCACTGCCTGCCTGAGCTGCCCTGCGCTGTGGATGGCTGGCAAACGGCTGGGCACTTGGGCAGGTGGCAGGTGCACCCACAATTGAGATGCTGCCACGCTTCCCTATCCCTAGGTAGCAATTGATCAATGGTGGCTCCAACTAATTACCTGTAAGGAGTTGACGAAACGACCACTCCTCCGCCGACTCCCTCAACGCCGCCACCACCGCACACCGCACTCGGCACCTCACCTTCTCGCACCGGCCGGGCATTCTTCCACGACCAACTACGACGTGTCCTGGCAACACTCGCCAATCCGTACTCTGCACTTAGTGCTCCCATTTCCCACGTTGATGCCGGGAGCTTAGAGCTTAGGCTTCGCTCCCCTCCGCCAAGATGCAGGCCAACTCGGGAATGCTGACCAAGGTACGGCCTTGCTCTTGCTGGACTTGCCTCGTGCTGCGCAGCTGGGGACGATGATGCGACAAGTTGCTAACATGTTCGTTCGCCCTATAGTTCGAATCCAAGTCGTCGCGCGCAAAGGGAATCGCATTCCACCCGAAACGGTCAGCAACCCCAAGCCACCCCCCCGCCCGCCATTTCGTGGCCTCGACACTGACAGTAGCTTCACAGACCATGGATCCTCGTTTCTCTCCACTCGTCAACGATTCAGTTATGGGATTACCGCATGGGCACCCTTATTGATCGGTTCGAGGAGCACGATGGCCCCGTCCGAGGCGTCGACTTCCACAAGACACAGGTGAGCTGAGCAGTTGGGGGTAGCATGGATTGGAGGAGAACAGCAACTTACGCGTGGCCAGCCTCTTTTCGTATCCGGAGGCGACGACTACAAGATCAAGGTCTGGTCATACCAGACCAGACGGTGTCTTTTCACTTTGAACGGGCACTTGGACTACATTCGAACCGTCTTCTTCCACCACGAGCTTCCCTGGATTGTCAGCGCCAGTGACGACCAAACGATCCGGATATGGAATTGGCAGAACCGATCTCTGCTTTGCACCATGACAGGCCACAACCACTACGCCATGTGCGCACAGTTCCACCCCAAGGAGGATCTCGTTGTTTCGGCCTCGCTCGATCAGTCCGTCCGGGTTTGGGACATTTCAGGTCTCCGCAAGAAACACTCGGCTCCGACATCCATGACCTTCGAAGACCAGGTTGCGCGTTCCAATGCCAACCAGACCGACATGTTCGGTAATACCGACGCCGTTGTCAAATTTGTCCTCGAGGGTCACGACAGAGGAGTCAACTGGGTTGCTTTCCATCCCACGATGCCCTTGATCGTTTCCGCAGGAGATGATCGCCTTGTCAAGTTGTGGCGCATGAGCGAGACCAAGGCTTGGGAGGTCGATACTTGCCGGGGGCATTTCCAGAACGCAAGTGGCTGCTTGTTCCACCCGCATCAGGACTTGATCCTCTCCGCGGGCGAGGACAAGACGATTCGGGTATGGGACCTCAACAAGCGGACGGCAGTGAACAGCTTCAAGCGCGAGAACGATAGGTTCTGGGTCATCGCCGCCCATCCGGAGATCAACCTTTTTGCTGCCGGCCATGACAATGGTGTAATGGTGTTCAAGCTCGAGCGCGAGAGACCTGCATCTGCGGTCCATCAGAACACCCTCTTCTACATCACCAAGGAGAAGCACGTCCGGTCCTTCGATTTCCAGAAGAACGTTGAGTCACCGACGCTTCTATCCCTCAAGAAGCTCGGTAGCCCTTGGGTGCCCCCGCGAACCCTGTCATACAATCCGGCTGAGCGATCTGTCTTGGTCACGTCCTCGGCCGATGGTGGCTCCTACGAGCTGATCAACCTCCCGCGTGATGGTTCCGGCGCGGTGGAGCCCACAGAGTCCAAGCGCGGACAAGGCAACTCGGCTGTGTTTGTGGCCCGCAATCGCTTTGCGGTTCTCAACACCGCAGCGCAGAATGTGGATATCAAGGACTTGACCAATAACACGACCAGGTCGTTCAAGCCCCCACATGGCACCACCGATATCTACTTTGGCGGCACCGGCAACCTCCTCATCATCACCCCGACGGCTGTGCACTTGTACGACATTCAACAAAAGAAGAGCATCGCAGAGCTTTCGGTGACTGGCGTCAAGTATGTTGTGTGGTCCAATGATGGTCTCTATGCTGCCCTCCTCAGCAAGCACAACGTAACCATTGTTACCAAGAACTTGGAGCAAGTCAGCACCCTGCATGAGACGATTCGGATCAAGAGCGCCACTTGGGATGACGCTGGCGTCTTGCTGTACTCGACTCTAAACCACGTGAAGTACACCCTCCTGAATGGCGACAACGGTATTGTTCGCACTCTCGACCAGACTGTCTACCTTGTTCGTGTCAAGGGCCGCAATGTCTACTGCCTTGATCGTGCCGCGAAGCCTAAGGTTCTCCAAATTGATCCCACCGAGTACCGCTTCAAGCTCGCGCTCGTCAAGCGCAATTATGAAGAAATGCTTCACATCATCCAAAACTCCAGTCTTGTAGGACAGTCGATCATCTCGTATCTGCAAAAGAAGGGCTACCCCGAGATTGCGCTGCAGTTCGTGCAAGACCCCACGACACGCTTCGAACTTGCTATTGAGTGTGGAAACCTCGAGGTTGCAGTTGAGATGGCCAAGCAGCTGGACCGGCCCAAGCTCTGGACGAGACTCAGCACCGAGGCTCTGGCTCATGGAGGCCACTCCATTGTCGAAATGTGCTACAAGAAACTGAAGCACTTTGACAAGCTCTCGTTCTTGTATCTCACAACCGGCGACGAGGGAAAGCTGGCGAAAATGGCCAAGATTGCCGAACACCGTGGAGACTTCACCTCCAGGTTCCAAAACGCCTTGTATCTTGGTGATGTCGAGGACAGAATCCAGATGTTCAAGGAGATCGACCTATGTAGGAGCCTCCCATCTCCCCCTCTGATCTGACTTGATTTAAGCTAACATATCCAGACCCCCTTGCATACGCCACGGCCAAGTCACATGGGTTGGAAGAGGAGTGCCAGTCGATCCTCGAGGCTACCGGTCTCACCGAGGAACAACTCACCCTGCCTCAGCTCGGTGCGCCGCTGACCCCTCCCAAGCCGGTTGTGCCCACCTACAAGGCAGACTGGCCCACAAAGGCGACGTCTCAGTCATTCTTCGAGAAGGCGCTTCTGGGCCAAGTTGAGGGTCTGTCATTAGAGGACGAGCCTTCTGCCCCGACTAACGGATTCGGACTGGATGATGCTGGCGACGATGATACCGGTGCCAAGCGCACTGGTGCCCTGATAGATGTCGACGATGATGAGGATGCTGCAGGCTGGGACCTGGGTGATGATATCGTTCCCGAGGTAGAGGAAGGCTTTGTCAACGTGGAAAGCGCAGACGCTGGCGGCGCGGGGCTCAGCGAAGCAGACCTCTGGGCTCGCAACTCACCCCTCGCAGTTGACCATGTTGCTGGCGGCTCTTTCGACACTGCGATGCAACTGCTCAACCGACAAGTTGGCGCCGTAAACTTCGCGCCCTTGAAGCCACGCTTCCTGGAGGTTTTCGAGTCCTCCAAGACTTACCTGCCTGCCTCGGCTGGCCTACCTCCTCTTGTCAACTACGTTCGCCGCACAGTTGACGAGTCGGATCCCAGGAAAGTTCTCCCCATCATCCCCAGGGATCTCGAGTACCTGGCTACCAACGATCTGCAGCGCGGTTACGATTTCATGAAGACCAACAAGCTCGAAGACTGCCAGAGAGTCTTCAAGGGTATCCTTCATGCCGTCCTGGTCAACGCCGTTAGCAGCGAGAGCGAAGTGGCAGAGGCCAAGAAGCTGATCACCTCGGCAAGCGAGTACCTGGTCGCCGTAGCTATCGAGCTCGCTCGCAGGAAATTCGCCCCTGAGATGATCAGCCAGAATCCCAGTAACTTGAAGAGAAGTTTGGAGCTGTCGGCATACTTCACGATCCCCAAGATCGAGGTTCCTCACCGCCAGCTTGCGCTGCTGAACGCCATGAATTTGGCAATGCGGAGCAAGAACTACAGCACTGCGTTGAGCTTTGCGAACAGGATATTGGCCAACGGGGCGAATCCTAAAATTATGGAGAGTGTAAGTCCTTTTCCCTCCCACTGGACCTGTCGCTGAAGACTGTGCGACTGACATCAACCGATAGGCCAAGAAGACAAAGGCGCAGTGCGAGCGTAATCCCCATGACGCGGTAGAGATTGAGTTTGACCAGTTCGCCGAGTTCGAAATTTGCGCGGCTAGCCATACGCCTATTTATAGCGGCACGGCGAATGAGGAGTGCGCGTTTGATGGAGCGAAGTATCATACCAAGTTCAAGGGCACTGTGTGCACAGTGTGCGAGGTGTGTGAGGTTGGGAAGCATGGCAGTGGGTTGAAGTTGTTTGCTTAGATATAGGCGCGGCGCGGAAATGTTGGAGAGGGAAGATGTAAACCCGTAATGAATGTTCTTTTTCCATCGCAATACCGGTTGTGGTGATTGCTGCAATGTGCTTGAGAAGGGGCGGGAGCTTCTCGGTTCAAGGGACGGGGAAAAAGATTTACATTCTAGACGGGTGGGGATATTTCTAACCGGGAGATCCATGATTAAATCATCTGGAAGGAGGAAGATGAGTGAGTTGTACATTGCAATGGAGCCAGCGATGTTGAATTCAGGACAATGCGCTGCGATGTGTGTTTGTGGTGTAAAAATGTTGTTTACAGGGAGATTTTGCCTGCTAGGATCCAGAGTAATTAGTCAGTCATAAACCCCCCGATCTTAGAATTTATTTATCTATGATCTATGCATATCTGTACATGCAACCAGCAGGTGAGTACTGCCGTATGTGCCACCCGACCAAGGTTGTCCTCGTTCTCGCTCTCGAGCCTAGACAATCGTCTCCAACTCGCGCGCATAGCCCAGGGCATTCTCAATGATCATCTGGCTGACCTCCTTCTCTTGCTCTCCACCGTCTACGCCTGCCGCTGTCTCGGCAGCAGTGGGGAAGATGATGCGCCCATCCTTGACGGTCCAGTTCCGGCTGCGGGCAAACTCGACGACGGCGCCTTCAGACTCGAGGAAAAGCAGCGATTTGGTCGAGGAGAGGGGCAGCGATGGGTAGGCGCGCTCGGAGGAGGAGGCGATTTCGGAACGGATCTGGAATGTGAGGATCTGTTGGTACGGTTAGGTGTTAGCAGATTGTGTGATTTTGATTTGTGATCGTTTGAGGGGGACAGGAGACATACCTCTGAGAAGACGCCGTACTCCTCGCACGGCACCTCGCCCTTCTTCATGGCCTTCCACACGCGATCGTAGCTGCCCTCCATCAGCCACCGCTCCAGGCGGATGGGGTAGCCCAGGAAGCGGTCGCCCTCGATGCTGGAGCCGTTGCCGCCGGCGGCCGCGTCGCGCGTCGTCAGCGCCTCCAGCTCGCTGTGGAACTCGGCGTACCGCCCCTGCGTCAGCAGCAGCAGGAGGTACAGGCCCGTGACCTTGTTGCGCTCGCCGGCGTTGGGCGGCAGGACCGAGGCCGGGAGCTCGTAGAAGCCCGTCAGCTGCGAGACGTAGCGCGTGAAGGCGTCGGGATTCTTGGCGCGGATCGAGGCCAGCGCGCCCTGCTCGTAGGTCTCGCGGGCCAGCAGGAGGAGGGGCGTCGGTGTGGATTCGGAGGGCGTCAGCGCGTTGAGCTGGAGGAGGAGGAGCTTCGCTTTCGAGAGCAGGGAAGAGGCGTCGGCGTAGCTGAGGGAGGAGGATTTGAGTTGGGAGAGGATCTGGGTGAGCTGGCGGTCGGCCATTTTTGTGGTTGGGCTTTTTTGGGGGGGTGGTCGCGAGGATGTCGGAGGCGGAGTTATTGATTTCAGGGATAGCTGATGGCGGACAACGATCGACGGGGATGGATAGCTAGTCCAGGCTGTTTGTAGACAAAATGAGTTTCTGTTTTGCTCGAGCTGGATAAGCTTCGTGTGTGCGCCACGTACCGATGTCGGGATATTCACTTCGTTTCGTCGGGCTGGGCTTATAGAGCGAGGCGCGCTGGATTTGGGGTGACCGTTTGGGTGAGGCTGTTGGATTGCGGCGGCCAGGCCAGGCCAGGCTGAAAGGGTGACGTTCGTTGTTGGACCTGGAGCCCCTGCGAACCGAGAGCCGCCTGCTTGTCAGCCGCTGGCTGCCAGCTGTGGAGTGCCAGGGTGGGTGTTAGCTGTGGCGTCTGGCAGTCACTTTTGGGCGAGGGATGCTAGCGGTAGGCGGGGAGCCACACGCGGGGCCAGGGATACAGTGGCTTTCCACAACTTTGGCTCCATGGCCTGTGCTTTCCGTTTACCATTTTCCGTTTGGGTGCTTGTTTCAACTTGAGAGTTTTGCCCACGGAACGTGAATAATCTCGATCGTTGTTCCCTTTCCTTTCCGCACTCTATTCTCCGATCCCGTCAAGTCCTGGAAACCATGTCGGCATATTCATTCGATGTTTCACTTCCACTGCTGATGGTGAATGCTTCCTGGAAGCATGAATCCTTGCTCCCGCAACTACCCGAAGGCAGCCATCAGAGAACACACATGCCCGACTCCCTCACGTGGGAAAGACCATTCTCACACCAGGATGCACATGATATTTCGCCAGACAAAAGCGGCTGAGAGAACAAGCCATATCATATTTACTGTACGTGCGTTTCTCTCGCTTTTTTTGTCCTGGTTTCGTTTAGTTGCTTCTGTCTTCGTCACAGGTGACCGAGTACTGGGAGTTGAGGCAGGTGATGCTGGCATGCCGTCGTCCGCTTTGGTTGCCAACCAACGAGATCCCGTCCTGCTGCACATCACGGTAGGGAGGTCAGTTCATCTATCAGGTCACTCCCAAAGGATGCACGTACTTGAATCTCGACTAGTTCAGTCGCTCAACGGATGCTCGTACAAAGACGACTTGATGTGGCTGAGCGTAACACATTATACCCTTGTCCTGCAAAAATAACCTCCTGCACTCGGGGCTACACTATAATGCGAGATGTCGCTAGTTGGACTAGCAGGAGGCAGTCTGCACTGTCGACATACCCCAATGAAGCCCAACCTAGACACAAAGAGCATGATTGCACAACCTGAACGGCATGCGTCGCGAGATTGCTCCTGCCACCTTACAAGTTTGCGTGTCGCAAAAAAAGCATGGGGGGAAAGGGAAGTCACGATCATAACCCGCGCTCTGTAGGTAGAGCAGGTACCTGGTAGGGACGCACTGCTTCTCCCGGCGGGTGTTAAAGGGAGGTACGATCGCTCCGTCTTGGGTTCTGCATCGTGAATCATGCGTTTGGCATTTTTGCCCCAGTCCGAGTATCAACACCGACACATTCCATCTTTCCAAGGCCCGAGGCTCCTCGTCCCTTGCGGTACTGAGCAGAGCGCACTCCCATTATTTCCTGACTCCTGGCGCAATGCGTCGCCAACGTCAACTCCATCTCTAGCTCCTTCCCCTAGAACCTTTGCATTAATAATGAACAGCCCGTCCTAGACATAGCGCTGCACGTCACTGGCGTCCGTCGACTGTCAGTTGCTGCAGTGCATCCATATTGTCTTATTTACCTCCACAAGTACAGGTGTCTACCATACCTTACCTAAAAACATCTCTAAACCATCCTTTTCCCGCTCCGCTGCGCTTGAAGTATGACGTCTTGGAACGTCCCACCACTCTATGCGCGCATGTCGTTGGGCATCCAGAGCCGAGCAGGGGCAGCTGCAGCATTCCCGCCGTCAGCGCTCACCAAAGGCAACAATGGGAATAGCCCTAGCAGAAGGCATTCCCTGGCAGGTACGTAGAGAAGTTTCATGTCTCTCCCAGACTCAAAGGCCTGTCACCAAAGCGAGCCCATAATCAGACACGAACTGAATGGGAGCTTGGGAGCTTATTCCGGGGTTGTGTTCTTTGTGGGGCCTGGTTTTGAGTTTCCAAGGACGAGCCAACGACGAAGACGACGACGACGACAAGGCATTTTCCATATCGACAAGCATCACCCTAGCGCCCAAATGATGAATGGTGGGGTTCAGGCCTGGAACGCGCTCACCAGAGAGGCAATGAGGGGCAGTCTGCCGGACGAGAGGCCAACCACCAACCGCCCCCGCAAAGAGCTGCGAACATGCACTCAAAGGGAAAAGGAGCCAGACAACAAGCCAATCTGCAGGCGCTCCTCTCCAATGCAAGGATAATCACTAGGAAACCAACTCGAAATATCCCCGGAAATTGCGACCAAGAAACAAAGACAGCAGCAATACGGCCCGCCCCTGAGCTCGCAGCCAAATCCAAGACTTGCCCCTCGTGTACGATCGACGGGATACCTGCACGGTGCCCCGTACGCGTACCTGGCATTGCCCCGGTCGCCGGTCATCCCAGGAAAGGAATACTGGCATTTATACTTGTTTGAACAATCTGCGCCATCGCACCCAGTTGCATCGATATCGAGACTTCCCCTCCATCTGTTGTTGTTCCTGCCTCACTCCCGCCCCATCATTTGGGTGTCGCAACAGCAGGACTTGCTTGGTGCCCCTTCTCTTGGGCTGCTTTGCCTTCCGCTCCGTTTCCGCCTTCACTGAGGACTTGGCCCGGCACCCCAAACGACCACCTACAGACTCTTGAGAGCGGGGGATTTGCGGCGCATTGAACGACCGAACTGACCAGGGGTTTGTGCTGACTCTCCGCCTTGTGGTTCATTTATGCAGGCTCGGGTCAGTCGCCGTCTAGCGACGACTACGATTCCTTCGACATGCCCCGACTTGGCGCCACCTTCGTTCCAGGAGGTTATGACGATTTCTACATGCCTGAAGTTATAGCGCCCGCCCCTCAGAGGTGAGTTTCTCCTCCCGGCGTCTAAATCCTACACTTTTGTGCTGGGTCGGCCACTCGGATTCTGTCAGGTATCGTGGCAAGCGAGGCTCAGCTCGAAGGCCGGGGCTGACGTGCCGCTTTCCTCTGCTCCTATAGGGTGATGCCTGAGGTGCCGCACAACATGCAGCAAGACCTCCAACGCATGGAACTCGAAGCTCACGACAGCGATCCGCGACGAAGGGGCAACTCCGCCGTCTTGTCGCCTACAAACGACCGCTACTCCCAGAATCGAAGCGGGCAAGAAGACGAACAGCAGTACGTGCCCGCGAAAGATGGTTGGGGCCGCGCCCACGGAAGACGGGACACGCTGACGACCCAACCTGCGGATAGTTTCAAGCCCTTTCATAAAAGCAGCAACTCTTTGTCCACCATGGAAGCGCCGTCCTTCTCCCCGTTTCCCAAAGTCAAGGGAGAAAACATTCCCCCAAGCGACGAGGAGAAGGAGGAGATCCTTTGGCAGGCGCGCAACCTGGTCCTTCACTCCAATAATGTCTCGATGCAGGTGACGTGGGCGCGGGATGCCTTGATATGGATTGAAGTGGCCGCAGAGGCACATGCAAGGGAATGGAAGCGAGAAGGGAACGGCAGGGAACGACCGGCAACACCGAAGACGGAGCACGATCTGCGAGTTGACGCCGTCAATATTATCGATTACCTCGCCGGCCAAGACCACCCCGAGGCGAACTACATGAAGGGGAAATGGCTAGAGTTTGGGAAGTTTGGATTCCGCGAGAACAAACGAGAGGCATACACCTACTACAGGAAAGCGGCCGACAATGGATGCGGGCGAGCGGAATATCGGATGGGCATGCTCTATGAGAACTCGAACGACATCCCGAACGCCATCAGACATTATACCGAGGGCGTTAAGCTAAAGGACACTGCATCGAACTATCGACTGGGCATGATGCACCTCATGGGACAGCATGGCCACCAAAAGGATATTCTGCTCGGTTTGGACATGATCCAGACTGCGGCCGATACCGCAGACGAAGACTCCCCTCAGGGCGCATACGTTTATGGGTTGCTCATTGCCCGCGAACTTCCCGATATCACCATCCCAGAAACTCTTTTACCGTTCGAGCTCCCAGTTGCACGCCAGTATATTGAGAAGGCAGCGTACCTCGGCATGGCCAAGGCACAACAGAAGATGGGCCAGGCATACGAACTCAGCCAGCTCGGCTGTGACTTCAACCCAGCATATTCTCTTCACTATTATGGCCTGGCTGCCCGCCACGGTCAACCCGAAGCAGCATTAGGCGTTAGCCGATGGTTTTTGTTTGGATTTGAGGGATATTTCCCCAAGAACGAACAACTTGCTTTCAAGTATGCCCAGGATGCGGCCAACGCTAGCTTGGCGACGGGCGAGTTTGCAATGGGATATTACTACGAGATTGGTATTCACGTCCCCAAGGATGTTCGAGAAGCACGGAGGTGGTATGAGTTGGCCGCAGACCATGGGAACAAGGATGCAGTTGGACGACTCGAGTCCATAAGCCAGTCAAAAACGCTTACTAAGAAGGATCACGAAACGACGACGCTTACAAGGATCAAGTCCCAGCATGGCTCCCAGCGTGGCAAGCGGCCAGACCGGTTCACGAGGCCAGCCGATGTTTTGCCAACTTTGAGCGAGTCAGGGGGGAATAGCCCGGTCGACCAGGGACCTCCTGTCCCTCAGAGGGCTTCGCCGCCTCAACATCGGCCAACTATCGTGGAGGACCACATCGAGTTCCCAGATCCCTCACGGCACAACACCATGACCCGCCCGCCTGCCTTTACGGTGAATCTCGACGCATCCAACCTTGCCATGCGGCCCAAGTCTACCGCCCCATACCCCGAAGAGGACGACAGGCCATCGCCTCTCAATCTCAACATCAGATCCAAGTCCACAGCCCCCTATCCCGAAGATGACACGTTTGACCGCAGACCACCACTATTGCCACATTATCATCCCGGCATCCGCCCCTCGTCGTCAGTCGGGCCGCAAGCCGACCGCCCGATGAGTGCTTTCGGCATTCGCCCGTTATCAGGCGGTGGTCCCCAAAACATGCAACAGGATGCAGGCCCCCGTGGGCGTCTCATGCCACAGCATTCGACGCCAGCCGGCTGGGAGCCGCAGGTACCCGGCGGGTATAGGCAGCCTAGCCCGGGCCCTGCAAGGCAAGACAACCGGCAGGACAGCGCATACTGGCAGAGTCAGCACAACCAGGCGCCTCAACCGCCGCCCCAGCGCCTAGCAGGAGCAAGTATCGGGCCCGGCGCCACAGTGCCCGCGGGTTCGGCCCCAGTTGGCGATCCGACTCGCACCAGGCTGCAGAAACAGAACCCCAATGTCAACAACATGAGCATGAAACCCCCGCCAGGCCAGTTCCCGCCGGCCGGCAGTTACAACCCCCAGCCGAACGTACCTGGCAGCCCTGCAGGACAGCCAGGCCGGGATTATGGTCCACGGATTGCCGCCCGCCCGACAAACGATGGGTACGATCGTTATGGTGCCGGCCCGCCGCCCGCCAACAGCAGACTGCCCGCGGCCGCTAGCAACGGAACCCTCCGTCCGGATAGGCACGACAGCATCCAGAGCAGTGGCCCACCACCGCTACCAGGGCACGCACGGCCACCATCCCAAGGGGGGCCAGCCCAGATGCAAGCACGACTACCACCCCAAGCAGCGCCGGCCCAGATTCAAGCACAACCACAGCGTAAGCCGATAGCTAGCCTGAACGACGGTGGTGGTAGGAATAGTGCACCTCCTCCGAGTGCCGGCAGACCGGGAACGAGTCCCGGGCCTTCAGCTGTGGGGAGTCCTGCGCCAAGTGTGGCCAGCACAACGAAATTGCCAGGTCACGGTGGTCCAGTGAGGCCTGGGCCAGGAGGCAAGGTTCCCAGTGAGCACCCGGATGGGAAGACTATGGGACAGGGACCGGCGACGTTTGAAGAGATGGGAATTCCTCAGGGGAAGAACGATAGCGATTGCGTAAGTCTTTTCTATATGTGCTATTCGAGAGGGCTGTTGCTAACGCTTGTACTCGCAGGTTGTGATGTGATTGCGGCACGGTGTGGCATTTGCGAAGTGGTGGGTGGCATATTCCAGGGACGGGCATAGCCTGGAACGGGGTCCGCTTGTTAGGGTGGAATGGCGTCAAGTTGATTTGAATAAGCAACAAGATATCTTGCTGCTTTAGACTAGATAGAATCAGTGTGTTTTATGCGGGAACAGAATGGAAGGGCGGCTCGTGGTGCTGACCCGATGCGTGTACATATTTCTGTGACTGAACGGCTGCAAACAGACCCACTTCGAAACATATCGCCGGCCTACCTTACATACCGGGCAGTTAGTGCCAAGGGTAGCTTAAAAATGAAATAGACAATGAAGGAAAATATGACAAGGCTGGTCCCGGAGACAGGAGTTGTACCGGCCTGGGAGGCGAATGGCGCGGCGTTGGGATGCGTTGCATGTTGTCATAATTGTCTGGTATACTGTGGGAGCTGAGCTGGAACATGGAGGCGTTTTGACAATTTGTCCAACTACCTTACCTGCCTGACGATGTCTGACTGGGTACCTACCCTCGACACATTTCTCATACTCGCTCACTGATCATCATCGTGACATTATTACTTGCAAATGGCTCTCGCTGCGATAATCAATCCTGGATCTGCCTGCGCTTGCCGTTTCCAGGTTGCCTGTAATATTTGGGTCCGACGGAGCCAAGGTTCCACACATCGATAGATAAATACTGCATTCCCAAAAGAATACACAGTCGATCTCGAAACGAAGATTGCTGGATTTGAGATTATACTTGCGGAGATAAGGTTGGGCCATACATAGATGGTGTAATTATAGTTGTAACGGTGTTATTATTTATTTACCCACTGCGCAGGGAAGTAAACCTCCTCGTCACCATATAAAATTATACTTAATTAATCATTACTTTCAACTGTATCTATCTTGTAACGTACCAGGTAAGAAGCTGGGCGACAGGGTGCACTTCCAGTCTCAAGATGAGTCAGATGGAAGGGAATGGATATGGTGATTGTGCTGAAAATAAGAGGAAAAGAACAAAAGGAAAATGAACTACTGGCTTGATTACGAAACATCCCAGACGCTGAAGAAAGGTAGCTATATATGCTAAATGGAGAACCGTAGTGCAATAACTCTGAAGATATAGTGATCCTGAATGGCCTGTCGAACCTGGTATGTGAATGTCGAAATGCTGGGCGGAGGGTGGCGGCCGGGATTGCTGACGGGATGGCCGAATCATCAGGAGTGTTGGCAGTTTGGGAACAACCCACCGGCGAGCTATTATCTGAAGATGGGCTCGCTCGTAGATCTCAACACATGCACGATGATATTAAAACGAAACCAGCGAAGGAAGGAGCCCGTGGGGGCGACTACTGAAGACGAAGAAGAAAGAGGGTGAAAGATAACATGCGAAAAAATGCAAAAAAATAACCACGCCCCAGAATCGAACTGAGGAACATTCTCTCTACTAGCGAAGAGATGACTGGGTAGGTCCTTGGTATATCCAAAGGAGTCCAGTCAGTTCTTGCTTCCGAGAGACACTGCCGCTATGCCAGTCGTGTGGGAATTGGGACGAAATTTGTCGTTTATCTACCCTCCATCGCTCCTTCCTCCCCTTTCCGTGCCTGCCCCATTTCGTCGCGACCTCTTTCCTGTCGCTCGCCGTGCCTTCCATATCCCATCGCTAGCCCAATGTCCTGTCGCCCGGGTTTTAGGTCATCCAGTCATTGGGCTCCCGTCCATTCCCTGGCTGGTGATCACCGCGTCTTGCCGCTCTCGTCGTTCGTCCAACTGTCGCCCTATTGACGCGGAAAAATTAGCATCCAAAAGCACTTGCATCATCCCAACTCCACGAAGACAAAAACTGCAAACACCGCCCTCGAAAAGCGCCAATTGAAGCCATCGAGCCCACCAAACGTGACCTAACGATGCACCAAAAACCCGCCGAAAAAAAAAGAAAAAGAGCACACTCACCAATCCCAGTATTTCCTGCCCCCTCTGAAACGCAACGGCATTCTCCTCCCCCATCCACACCCCAAGCGTCGTCTCGATGCCCTCCTCGGTGTCGAACCCCCGCCCGCCCGCGACCAAGACCGCTTTGCCATTTAGCCCGTCGTCGGCCGCGCACTGCACAATGTACCGGGCCACATCGGCCGGCGCGTTGAGGGGCATCTTCTCGGCCGTCCAGCGGGCCTTGACGCCGGCGAGCAGCTGCGTGTCGGTGGCCCACGGGCAGATGGCGTTGGCGCGTATTGAGTACTTGACAGGCGCCCATGGCGCGAGTGCACGCGTCAGGCCGATGATGCCGTGTTTGGCGGATGAGTAGGAGAAGAGACCTGGGGCGGGGGAGATGCCGGCGATGGAGGAGATGAGGGTTATGGATTTTGAGAAGGGGGAGGATGGGGGAAGAGAAGTTGTGGGTTTCATGTAGGCGAGGGCGAGCCGCGTGAAGTGTATGACGCTGGTTAGGTTTATTTCGACTGAGGCGGTTATTGGCGTTGGTTCCTGCTATTGTGGTAAGTGAATGGTTGGGTGAATGGGTAGGGGGCTGATAATTCGGATTACATTTCGGACTGTGTCCAGGTTGAGGTCTTGTGGCTCGAACCAGCCGCCTGGTTCGCTGACGGCTGCACATGAGATGGCTGCGTCGACGCGGCCGTGTTGTGCGTGTGCGGCGTCAAAGAGGGCCAGTTGAGCTTGGTAGTTGCGAACGTCGAGCTGGCGGAAGTGGACTGAGCCACCGTTGGCACTGCCTTTGGCGAGGAGGTCTTGTTCGAGCTTGTGGCCGTGTTCTTGGCTCCAGTCGCCAAAAAACACGTGTGAGCCGAGTTCGTGCAGAAGAGTCACGGTTGCCGCTCCGATCCCTTGGGCTCCGCCTGGTCCATGCGATCGTGAGGTCAGTGTCTGAGTTCATAAGAACCTGAAAAAAAAAGGCGAGGCTTACCTGTAAGTACAACAACCTTCCTTTCGAGCAGTTGCGCCGTCGTGTCAGAATAAAATATTTCCGCCATGGTTATTTTCGTGGCTAAGATGATTTGGTGGTGGTGCGTATAGGTTAACAACGAATAATTAGGGCAGACGAGCGGGAACTCGCAGTCATTACTGGTATTTGTCGTGATGGCGCAAAGGGCGAATTCACACTGGCTTGTCATTGGATCATGACGACATTGAGTTCACGTGGCGAGCTTCCAAATCATCTCAACTGCCGATGTAAGTGGATCTACTCGAGCAATAGCGCTGCTGGCCTCATGCGGGGTCGGGAGATCCAGCGGGTGAACAATAGGATAACTTGCCAAATTCACGGAGAATGCATGCCGGCAGGGAAACGTTTGGCTTCACATTTAAGTGCCGAGCAAATACAGTTGGAGTTTGGGCGGTGGGCTCAAAGAGGCAGGGGCTGAATAAAATGATGCAAATCCAGCTTCGGCTATTGACACATGCTTCTATTATAGGGTTTTCGTCTGTGCTGGACATTTGAATTCTAGCTTGGCGGCAGCATCCTTCATGGGTTTCGAACGAGATGTCGACATTCAGCCCACTGTACATTGGCAACGCTGAGAAGGATCCGGATACCGATCCCGAACAAAAGCGGAGAAGTTTGACAACAAGAACAAATGCAACCACCCGGATACCCTGCTGAAACCCCATATCTCCTCCATCAAACCAACATTCTTATCCTTTTGGTTCCGAGCCAAAACATTCCATCACAACACCAAGCAGCCAGGATGGCCACGGTAATTCCCAAGTCCGTCATTGTGACCGGCGGTGCAAGCGGAATTGGTCTCACTATGAGCAGACACTTCGCGTCCTGGGGCTATCGAGTCGCCATTCTGGATATTAATGCCGACTCCGGGCCTGGCATAGCCACTGAGATTGCCGCCGAGTTCCCAGAGTCGACTGTATCATTCCGAAAATGCGATGTGTCGTCGTGGGACGACCAGGCAGCAGCGTTCAAGGCCGTATTTCACGAGCACGGCGGTGGCATTGATATCGTTATGGCAAACGCTGGCATATCGGAGCAGGGCTCGACGACGGCCGTTGACTTGGCTGAGGTAGACGAGCCGTTGCCACCGAAGCTGGCGGCGATCCAGGTCAATCTTATTGGCGTCATGTACTGTAAGTCGTTTCTACCGGGGTAGGAAAAGGCTACCAAACTGTCGTTATGGAGCTAATTGTGCCATTATCTAGCCGTCAAGCTGGCAGTTCACTACATGCGCAAGAACGAAACAAAGGGCGGTTCAATCATCTGCACCGCATCAAACGCAGGACTCTACCCGTTCCCGACTGCGCCCCTCTATGCAGCGTCCAAGTTTGGCGTCATTGGTCTCGTTCGCTCTCTGGCCAAAGTGGTCGCAAAGTCAAACATCCGGATCAACGTGCTGGCACCTGCTGTCTTGGGTGAGTGTTACAATGCGTTTGAAAGCCTTTGTCTTGCGGTGTTTTTTCCGTTCTGTTTAGTCCCTTTGTTTCATAGACTAACCTGGTACCCACGCACAGCTACAAACATCGCCCCAGACAAGGCGCTTTTCAAGGATATGATCATGACGCCCATGTCAACGATTGTCAAAGGCATTTCTGAGTTGCTGGAGGACCCCACCCTGAACGGACAGGTGGCCGAGATTCACGGCGACAATGTGACTCTCCGGCCGCATCATGAGTTTGTGGATGCGGCCAGCCAGAAGAACCTTGAGACGTTCTGGAACCTGGGGTATGCGTAACTGACGCTTGACGTCAGTCGGGATTGCCGGTTTATTGGGTTGTCCGTGTTAATTATCTTTGTTGAGCTAAAGGGTGTCTGCAGATTCTGACAATCAGCACAATGTGATTCTGTTTTATCACCCGCGGGTTTATGACAAAGAGATTTCATGCCTCTTTGTCTGTTTTTGCTCAGTGCCCCTGAAACCCTTGTTCAAATGCGGCGAGTTGATTGCTACCGAGTTGTTACAGTTTTGCCGGGGCCGGGATCGTATCTAGGTGATGTTGAAAACCTGGGTCTTGTGGGATTCCTTTTGATTCAGATACCCTTCTCACTTACACAATTTTCAGACGCTCTATCAGTTCTCTGCTAATAGGGGACGTAAGTTTCAGATATCTTCCATGTCACGTCGGTTATTGAAACAAGGATCAGCATCGGCTCATACCAATTTCCTCCAAAACGAGCTGGCCCGGGACTTGGATGGCTCGGGGGTTGGTTGCGAGTATGAGCTATTTTGGTGTTGTGGCGCCGTTTCTGATTAACTTCCTCCATTACGGCGAGGGCCAGACGTGTGAGAGTGGAGAGGCTCAAGGACAATCGCATTCACAACAATTCCACAATGGTGCTTGTTCCACTCAGACACCAAAAAGAACATTGGGACTGGGAACAACGCTGTTGTGTGCAGAGACTGCGTTTCTTTCATTATCTGGAGACAAAGGAGCGAGCCCAAACATATATAAAACATTCGAGGCTCTGGTCGTGTGCCTCGGCGGAGGTTTTCTTCCCATTAGTGTCTCACAACCAGGTAAGTTCGTTTTCGGTTCACTAATAATATTCCACAGTCATCAATAGACGCAACTCGATTAATCACAGCAACTAATAAACCTCATACTCACAACCTCCCTCAAGTATCTTTATTTCACAACGCAGCCATGATAGCAACGCAACCTCTCATCCCCTGGCTAACCGAGCTTCTATATCGCCCAGGGCTACCGACCTGCGAGTGCACCACCTACTGCCAGTTCTACGCCTGCGGGTGCCCAGATAGCGGCAGAGACGCCGTCGGGCGACCGATCGCCACACGCAGGTGGTGCAACATCGCTTACCTGCCTCTGGAACAACAGAAGGCATGGGAGCACCTGGGCTTCACGCACAACCCCAACCCGCCGCACATGCAGCTCAACCTCGTGCTCCCGTTCCCGTGCTTCCAGCACCTCGCCCACTGCGCCAAAGTGATCCCGCCGCAGGTGATGGAGCTGGGCATCAACACCCGCCTGGCCGAGCGCGACCGCCTGCAGCAGGCCAAGATGCAAACCCGCAAGATGGCGGAGCAGAAGAAGCGCGCGCGGTCCCAGCAGTGGCAGCGCCTCAAGCGTCTCGAGTGCGACGTCGGCGTCCTGCGCGCCAGCGGGACCGACCCGGCCAAGCTGGCACGGCTCGAGGCGAAGCTGAAGCAGCTGACGGAGCAGAGCCAGGCCGAGGGCTGGGCCATCGAGGAGTTTGACCCCGTCGCCGCGGACGACGACGCCTGGCTGCGCGAGGAGCGCAAGGTCGACCGCTACGCGCAGGAGCGCGCCGAGATGGCCGGCAGGCAGGCCGCCATGCGCGCTGCCCCCCACGGCTGGGTCCAGGTCCCCGTGTCCCGGTGGCCCCTGGCGGAGCGGGACTACGCCCACGGCGCCTACGAGCTCGATGATGAGACTGTGCGCTTGATGCAAAGGGCTAATTGGCAGGATGTCGATCCGCGGGAGACATGGTTGCAGAATGCGATTCCGGTGACGTTTCAGTTTACGGGGACCAGGTACACGCCGTTCTGGGGCGAGATGTGAGGTGAGTACATCAAAAGTGATCGGGGTGAGAAGTCGGAGAGTAACCCACTGGTTGGGTTTGATTGACACCTTACTTAGTGATGTAGGCAAGGTACCTGGAGCATAATTAATTAGAATTGCTAGCGCAGGCGCAGCTCAAATACCAGGGCGGGACACGCTGATGATGTCTTCCTATACTTGTCCCGCTGCCGACGTAAAATATCTGATGGATAACGGGACATTCCGCGTGATGATCTGAATGAACTGTCTAACATGGTTGTATCGTAAGGAAGGGATCACTGATCGTTTTGGCCATGTTCCATGTGCGTAGGTTGGCTGGGTGTGAGTTGGGTTCAATGGCCAGCATAGTGCCAACCACTCATATAGCTTCATTCAGGGGTTTGTTTACTTTCTTGCACACGATTGGTGCCAGGAACTTAGAACCTCAGGTAGGTAGTGATAGACGTCAGATTCAAAGGTTAATTGAATGACTTGACTGTTAGCTGCAGATCTACGTTGACTGATTCTGTCCCACTAGCTAATGTTGATGCCTAATACACTTGATGCTCTTGTAGTCTCCAGGAATCCCGCGACCATCAACATGGCGCGCTCCTCGCATACCAGCCCCCCAAAAAAAGTCTGGGAAACGAACAAGCCGTTTTCGAAGTAATCTGCCTGCAAGATTCTCACCAAGAAGTCCTCCCACCCTTGCGACTTAGATTAGCTTTGAGACGAGGAGGTTGGCAAATGTCTTGCAGTTATATGTCTGGTGGTTATACGTCTTCCCCTTGATCAAATCGGCCGCTGAAGGAACACTGGTTAGCTTGTGCGTTTTTTGTTTCAAACTGAAATCCTTGCCGACTTCAGGAATGCTTACCCTTCTTGCCGATGCTATTCAGAGTCGACCGGCCATCCGCAACCTGGCCCTGATATGTGAATGTCTCGCCCGTGATCGTATCCTTGGTGATGGAGTAGCTCTCAACCGGAAAGCCGTCGCCGTTGTCCTTGTTCAGCCAGTCCTTGTCGGAGAACTCGAGCCCGACTGCAATGTATCCCTTTGTGGGATTGCCCACGATGACGTCCATGTGCCTGCCTCCAATATCCAGCATGAGCTGGTTGAGGCCGTCGTGGTTGACTCCTTCCACCACATAGGTCTTTGGGCGGGTGTCGAGGCGCGTCCAGACGTGCAGCTTGGTCGCGTCTTTGCCTGCGGGGATGACCGGGTTGGTCGCGATGGCGGTGGCATCGCGCTCGAGGACGATGGTCTCGTGGATGCTCGGGAGAGCGAGACCAGACTCGGCTACGCTGAAGTCTCGAGGGTGAGCGCGTTCCGCGACATCCTGGCCGGATGCGAACACGGCAAGGCTTGCAAAGACCAGGGAAAGTACGTTGAGCTTCATCTTGTATGATATCAAGGAAGTTGTGCTTGACGGGGTGTTTGAAGAACTGGGGTCTGAGGATGGTTGAAGCTGGGAGTGTCTGGAGATGAGACAAGGTTGAGCTGGCTAGAGATAGAACAGTCAAGATATTTAACTCCTAGTTCTCTGCTACAGACTGAAGCTACGAGACATAAATTCCTGTCAGCTCAAGGTGCGCCTATGAACTTGAGCTTGTACATGCTCGCGGCGGTGTAGACTAGAGCGGGAGATCCTTCTCCAAACCGGGCTGAGTAGAGCACAGGGGGGGTCTATAATCCCAAGATATTGGGTTTATAGGGGGAAGCCGCCTGGTACTTTACACAGAGACCAATGAAGAGCTTGCGTGTAGATGAGCTGGCTGCAAGATGTTCAAGATAGATGAGCTGCTGATGGTTTACGATGTCCACATGCATTCCCAGGTCAGATAGGTATTCATCATTCCACGAAGTTTGTCTGGAATACAAAGATTTCTAAACTTGAACCACTCCTTCAGCCTAACTAAATTAACTGCACTCAGGCTTACACTTTGTTGATATTAATTGCTTAGTAGCAGACGGGCCAGCGTCGATGTCTCCTCAGGTAATGTATTTTCTAAGCTCAAGTTTTGTTCTAAAAGTCCACACACTGCTTTTTGGCTAAACTGATCACCGCCCCGTTACCTAATCGTGGCCGTTGCAAGAATTGCGCCAGAGGCTGACCAACAGGAAGGGCCATGCATGTGGAAGGACAAGGTACCCGGTACCTACGGTTAAACTTGGATTTGTCGTATCATGCGTTAAACTACTAAATTTTGGGGCACAGCCACGCTCAATACGCAGCCTTCTAGGTAGCAGGTTCCCTGTCTGGGGCGTCTACCCGAAAGGCCGCTTGTCCTTTCCAAGACCACTTCACCTTCCTGGCCCTCATCCCCTTTTTCCCAACTGCTTTCCAAGAAAAGCATTCCACACATCATTATTCACACCGCTCTCGCCATACCAGCACTTAGCAGGAAAAAGTCATGGAGATTGACGCGGATACAATCATCAGCCCCGAAAACTATGAGACGTATCCCGGCACCCCCAGGCGTCAAGCGTCTCGCCGGGAGGTCCAGGACCTTCTCGACCGTGGTTTCATGACTCAAGGTTTGTCCGGAAATTCGAGGCTGTTCAACAACGCAGACGCTAACATAGAAAACCCGTAATAAGAAAAGGTCCATGGCCGACTGACCGAGTCACTGATCGACACTCTGCTCATTGGCCGGGAAGGCGGGGCGGCAGAGCTCTCAAGAATTAGGGCCGTGTTTCAGCATCTCCGGGGAACGACCAGCACCTGTAAGATATCCTGATTGGGGAGAATTTATTACTAGAATGCTGATATGCTGTCAGGTGTCTCGGAAGAAAAGTTCTCTCGTTTCCTTGCGGATGCTTTCCCACCTCTGAGTGACACCAACCTTTCCAAGGGCGTGGCCGCTCTGTTCGACATCTTCAGCTGGAATGCCGCGTTTCCGTTCCCACCAGCCTCTCCTGACACACCGATGCTTGATGAGGACGGCTTCATCCGAGCAGTTGTTCTGTTGGGCGTGGATCCAAGGTCCAGGCACTTGGTGAATTTCGCCTTCGGGTGCTGTCATGGTGTATCCTCTGGACACTGGGGACCTCACTATGGCTGGCTGGTCTCGAAGCGCGGTAAAACGGCCCAAGATTTCCGGCGGCATCTGTTTCGGAGTCTCTCGGAGCCTCTGCCTGGAACAGCTATGCAGGGAGAAGATATCCCCATGACAACGATCGCCGTCCCGCGGTTCGGCTATTACCAGCCACGTGAAACGGCCAGTCGTGGGCCCTTGAAAGATGACCGTGAAGACAATGGGGAGGATATCGAGGATGATGATGAACAACAGGTTGTGGTAATGGTTGAAGAAGATGAGCGCTCTATTGATGTGCGGGACGTGCTCTCGGAGTGCCCTGCGGAACAGGACTCACTGACTGCAAAGCCTCTCCGGGAGAGCTACGACATTGCACTGGAACATCTTCCGCGCCAGCCACATGATCTCTTCATGTTGGGAGTGCCTGTGCCCAAACTGGTCCAGCTTTTCACTGTCTTGGATCTCGTTGGACGGTTTCCCGCTCCAAAGACACTGATAGATTCCCTCGCCGCCAAAGCAACCCCTGGACGCGGGGGCAATGACGCCTTCGTCGATTGGCACTCGTTCGACACTCTTTTGGTTCATGTCTCGGTAAGTGTTTTCTTTTCTCCTTGTCCTTTTGGCCATACTCGTGGAAGGTTCCGTTCTGATATAATTTTGATTATGCGTAGAAGGATGTTGCTCAATCCCTATCGAACATATTTTCCGTCTTCAAGGGGGTTGAGGCAAGAAGTTAGGTGGATCAGGTGCTCCAGAGCAGATACCAATAATTAGTTGCAGGCTGTATTGAATAAAACCTTACCAGAATCTGCCTTAGCTCTGTTACGCGGGGAATGAATGCGTACTGGTGCAGGTTCTGCTAGCAATTTGATGCAAGGTAGCCACTCAGCTGCCTACGGTCTTGGTGCATGAGGGGAGCGTCGTGACTCGTCAGGGGTTCACATGACTACCTCATCTTCTCCGCACCTTTGCCTTTCATCTTCTGGACCTCATAACTTTCCTACATTATCAATAACCCCCTCGCCCGCGCGACAATGCAGTTGGCCATCAAGAAAAGTCGCTACTGTGCCATATGCAGTGGCCCCTTTGAGAAGCTAGCATTCAATCAAGCCTGTACCTCGGGGAGCTCTCACAGCCATCGAGAGAGCGAGAGCCAGAAATGCAGAGGCGGCCGAAAGAGCTGCCGAAATCGCTGATAATCCTGCGTTCCAGCTGTACAACGATCATTGGCCGAGGACTTGCAACACCTGCAAAGACTGGGCCTATGATCCCCGGATTATCAGCAGGGAAGAGGCCTCTTGGACTCAGAAGTTGCGCCTTCTCGGCGTCAATCTGGATGATGAAACTGGATCCATAGCGTACGGTGTTCATGTCGTTTCGACCGTATCTAGACACGATCAAGTCTAGGTGTGCTTCTTTATGTGCCTTCGGCTGACACTGTGCCACGCATTAGGCCGTTTCTTTCGGGGCCCGCAGTGTACATCACCGACTACAACGTCATGGTACCCAGGCCCAGGCCCAGACCTGAAGACAACGACCCCAACTCTCCAGACTTCAACCCTCGGCCCTGGTGGCTTCCGACCGAGTGGTATACCTGCTATCCGGGCTGGAATTTGCGTGATGATAAGACCGTGTTTCCTGCACATGACTGCTGTCTCGAAATTCTGGCCAAGGTCCTAACTGGCGACAAGGATCCTCACGGCATCGATCAACTAAAACTGTACAGCGTCATGGCTGATCTGGCACCCAGGTTCCTTGGTGGCCACCTGAAACTGGATTATGGTCCCGTCAACAATGCCCATGAGACTCACTGGCATGTAATTCCAAGCCTTGAGTATGTCATTGCGAACCCAAGTGTGCCGGGCCTTTTGGATCATCTTCGACCACTCGTCAAATCTTGTTCGCCTGGGTCACTTGGCGACGACGACCACATGCTCGACCTCGCGGGAAAGGTGGTAAATGATCCATTCAAAAAGATCACATACGACGTCCTTTACGAGATGATCCGTCTTATGTCTAACAGGTCCTTGCTCGATTTGTGCTCTGCGTCGTGGAGGGTTCACTGTGCGCTGAGCGCAGGTAACGGGGAGTTTTGGCGGCATCGCATCAAGACTCACATGCCGTGGTTCCATGGCACCTTTCAGGCACTCGAGGAGGATAGTACCTTGAGCGTCAGAGCCATCAAAACCTTGACTGCTATGGTTGATGCCTTGACGACACCCAGGAGTGGGCTCACGGACGAGTTCATGGGGATGGCCAATCGGCGGCGTATCTGGGAGCTCTGCGAGCAGCTCAAAGTCGCTTATCATGCAAAGCCTGGGGCAAATGGAAAAGAATCGGTCAAGGCTGCAATACTCTCGGCGTTTGACGCGTGGGCAAGGGAAAGGGAACGTCGTTCCATGGCGGTCGTCTGATTTTCGGGAGCTTGAACTCGAATTCGCGACTGGGCTGCCCAAGGTAGCGAGGTGCTTTCAGCGACGGGGGAAATTGGGTGGAAAACTTGGAATCGCAATCATCGATCGGATGGAAATACAACAGGGTAGCCACGGGGTGTAGAAACTAGTGGAAACGTGGAAACGGGCACATGAGCACCTTCCTCCCTAGCTGCCACACCCTCGTCCAACCGACCGACCCACTCCAAGCTGCTGCCTTCCCAGAGGAATTACTAGAAGCCCCGCCGTTCTCCTTCCTTGTTCCTTTTTGCCTTTCTCTTCTTTTCTCTTTTTTCCTTCGTCACCCGATTGCCTCCAAACCACCTCCCGAACTTGGAGTCATTTCATTGACCTCCACAAGCAGCCGGCAGTCCCTCACTCCAGGACCAAGCTTTATCACGTCACCTCTCGTCATCAGTCCTTTGCTTGGGCATCTCTGCCTGTCGTTGCTCAATATGGTGACCATTCCAATCTCCCATAGCGGAGATGTGGGCGATCGAGTAAGTGTTGGCTGGCCTTCTATACCTCCGCAGAAGGCGTGAATACAACCCGAATACCCTCGCAACCGACAGGAAGCACGAGTACTTCGTATTATCCCATGCCACTCGCTCCAATTTGCTCAGAAACCTCACCGTCGTGAACGGGCGATCGCTGACTGGAACGGCCAACCCTGCCTAAGCTGAACTCTTCCCGGTCGACCGGTGACAACGCCAATCCTGCCGATCATGATACCAATGTCATGCTCAAGAAAATCTTTGCTAAGCTGGAGAGTATGGCTACCAGCATCGACGACATGCCGAGCAAGACTGAGCACGCGCTTTCCGAGATCGAGAGCTTGCTTTCCAAGGCTGTTGAGCAAAAGCCTGTCAAGATCGAGATCGCGTCCACCAACAACATAGACGACACCATGCCCGGAAAAATTGAGCAGGTGCTAGCTGAGATCAGGAACTTGTCTTCCAAGGTTGACGCCATGTCTGCCAAGATCGAGAAGATGGAGACTGCAGCCAAGAAATCGCCTGGCGTGGAACATTCCTACCGCCCGACGCCAGAGATGAAGCAGGTTGCGGCTCCTCCCATTTCGCTTGCTCAGTATGCTCAGCGACTACGACTGGCCGCCCTCGATGCCAAAAAGCCTGTGTCCCGCCTCAAGAAGACAGAGCATGATATCTCGAGCCCCTTCACAAAGCTAGATATCAGCACAAGTGGCTCATCTGACACTGAATCCGAATCCGAGTCTGACGGCGAATTCTCTCCTTCTACAAATAGGAAGAATTTCAATCGGGAAGCTCTGTGTTCGATCTCTGGAGCCTCTCCCTCCCGCAAGCTCGTAGCCGACAAGACCAAATGGGAGAGGTCCTCCCCGCATATCGAGAGCGGCGTGTCTGCCATTGAGAACCCAAGCATGAACAAGACAGGAGCGATGAAAGGACATAGCAAGCCGCTCGAGTTTATCCCTTTTCACAAAGTCGTAATCGACGAGGCCAAGTTTGAGAAGTCCTCTTCGAATATTAAGGCCAGCGCGTCTGCCACTGAGCACCAAAACACGAAAAAGGAAGGGGAGATGAAGGCAAAGGGAAAGGTACGTGCCTCCCGAGGTTCACCCCAAGAGAAAGCCCACTTTGATACAATGGCTAACTTCATTTCAATCACAAGGGAAAGAACAAGCAGGTTTCGTTTATTGGAGACACTACGGCTACTAGCAGCGCTGATTCCCTGCCCAGGCTCAAACTAGTTAATATGCCCTTCAGTGCTCTCATCCCCCCTCCATCGCCGTCCAGAGAGCAGGCATGACAGCGTCAGGCCTGACATCAGCAACAGGAGCAGATCAGCTCGCAGCTCGTTTCTAGCGCTCTTACGCAACATGAGTTGCGAGTCCGCTGAGTCGCACAAACGCTCTAAATATCGATAGCTCAACTTTGAGGAAGATGGATGCGCTGCTGCGGCAACCTTGGCGAGGCCTCGGGCTCACCTTTACTGAATAGAGTGCGGTGGGGGAGAAGGACGAACAGATCAATGATGGAGTTGGAGCGTTAAATCAAGGATATCGTTGCATCTGGTCCCATTCCGATCCACGTTGAGTAGCAATTGATTGCCCGTGGATCATGGAAATGAATTAAGAGCAACCAGGGAAATACAGAAACTCGCACCGCCACTTTGATCTGTGATAGCTCTCGAGCAGAGGTCGAATGCAATTGGTATGGGAGTTGAGTCATCAAGCTTCAAGCTTCACAGCATGGAACCACAATGGTGACTCTCAACGACAAGTGTGCCAAATCAACCAAATGAATCAACAAGATGAGGGGACAAGAATGAGTCCTAACACATGTAACTACACACCATCAGGGTTTTTTGGATTGCTTGTCTAGTATGTCGTCAGCTGACGTTTATCGTGATAGGTAACAATCAAGGGTGACTGCAGTGTTCTACCCTGTTTCACCCGAGCTCGAGATGGTTTTACATATAAGAGAGTACATATGAGTAACCCATGGCTGCACTAACGGCGTCGCATGGCCTATACATCCAAGAGCTGAACTACACTCACTACCCATTTCCTGAAGCTCCTTCAACGGATAAACTTGAGAATTTGCAACTATGAAGAGAAAGCCACCTCACAAAGCCACGGCCAAGAAGGCAGCTCAGATAGACAGACCCAGGCCCGAAGACAAGGTAACGTCGAAAAGCCTTGTTGAACCTGGATAACCCAGCGCTTTCAGTTCCATCACTAACAATCGAAAGAGCGCTGAGGGCCAAGACGAATCTCCTCAATCTCCGGTTGACGCCTCAGAACCAGTTGAAAGCCCTAGCAACGAGAACGAACGGGAATATCCAGGACATGGCAGCCTGAGTGTGACAAGTACGAATGCGGTAAGGATAGTTCATTTGTTATTTGCGGGCAAAGCTGACACCGGAAGCGCCAGTCCATCCTGCCTTTCCGCACGGGAGAAGGGATTCCCAAAATGGACGACCAGAGTCAATATCGCTGCTACGACCAACTATTGCGCGATCCGTTCCTCAACGCCCCTAGAAGCTTCGACGTTGCAGTAAGCTCCTACGGACACGAGATCTTCCGTAGGAGGCACGAAGATATTGTGCGGTGTCTACTCCACAGCGAGGCACACTGGCGCAGTCTCAGCTGCGTAGGCAGGGTACGGAAGGAGGACGATGGACAGCAGAGCATCCGCACAACTGTCCTCGTCAGCTTTTCCGAGCTACCGAGCAGAGATGAAGCGCGAATCCTCGAGGAGCAGTTAAAGGAGGCTATGTAGCCGTATCCTCTCCCTGTCGAATTCGTCTGTGGCGATGTCATCGACTACGGCGCCGGAGTATATCAAATGCCTCTACTACATGAAAAGCGTCTAGAACCCTTGGTCGGCGGGGTCTCGATCGGGATACATGAACGACAGCAAAGAAGCGGTACTCTCAGCGGGTTCATCAGAATCAAGGGCGACCCAGACCGGGACACCGTCTACGCTGTGACTTGCCACCACGTCGTCTCGGAGGACCCTGACGTCAGGATGGAGTGGGCCAATGAAAGAGGTCCCGAGTCCTTCATGGGCGTGGTGATACAGCCCGACTTGAAGCAGGCAAGGGATCTCGCCGGGGGGAGGGAGGACTTTGGGTTTTATTCAGGTTCGAGAAGAGACACGGTCGATCGTCTCTTGATCATTCAGAAGATGCTCCTCGGGGAGGACTTCACAAGGTAGGGCAGAAACTACCAAGGCTACGCGCTCATGTTGTGGTTCGGAGACTGAGATTGACAGGCCCTACGACGATCGTTTGAGCTGTGTCCACGACTTCCTTGCTCAAATGGAGAACGTCTTGGAAACAGTCCCATCTATCGACCGTGAAGCAATCGACGACGAACTTCAACAAGGAATCAGGGATGATACCACTCGGAGGCTAGCGGCGGGCTCGGGAACAAAGGAGCCAATTTTCAATGGGCGGGTCCCTCGTCTTCTCCTCAGCGAAGAAGACTTGGAGCTGATGGCGGAGGATGTGACACTCTCGCTGATATTATCCCCCGAGGATGATCAAACCAACCCGCTGCAGGTCGTCCTGGAGGCTCTGTGGGATATTCTCCAGAACGACGTGGAGATACGTGGGGTCCTGGTCGATGTGTTCGTCAGAGTCCTGCGCATGCGGCACATCTGGAGAGCTGATCAACAGGCCCTGGAGCGCGTCCTCGTGGAGCACCCATCGCTAGAGGACCGACACGCGATTATGCACTTTTTGCGCTCTGAGGCCCGAAAGGAAGCCCACGAAAAAGCCGACAAAGACGAAAACGACGTCAAGGAAATGAGCGCCTTGAACGATGAGATCCGCAAATTGGAGAGGTACCACGAGGAGGACAGGAGGAAGTTCATCGGCATTGTCTTGGCCTCCAGCGGGAAACGTCCGCGGCCTCACCCTGCCAAGTTCTTCGCCGACGACTCAATAAAGTGTTACATCATGGAGGACTGGGCCATCATCAAACTGTTCCGCCGCGAGGGCCAGCAGTTCGCCAACACACTCGACACGAATCCCCTGAGCTCAGACAGCAAGGCCGCGGGCCCGAGCCACATCCGGAGCGTCGATCTGTCGCCTCGTGCCACCGGATACCACGTATTCAAGAAAGGCAGGACGACAAACCACACGGTGGGCCGCATCGTCAACAGCCCGCCGTTTGAGGAGTGCACCCAGGGAGGGGTCATTCGGCATGACGTTATCCGCCCTGTGTCGCCGCGCGAGCACTTCACCCAGCCCGGCGACGGTGGCGCCTGGGTTGTCGACAGGACGGGCCGTCTTGTTGGCATGGCTGCGTGCAGCGACACGGCGACGGGCTCGAGTGGCTTTACGCCGGCGAAGTATCTGTTTGCGTGGATTCAGGAGCGCTTTGAGGAGGCCATGGCGGACCCGGCCCATGGCGTTGAGCTCAACGACGAGTATGGGCCGGGAGAGCGGATCGAGGTTGTGGGCGTCTCGGATGGGTCTGTTGCTGCTCGTTAGCGGCACTGCACCTTATTTGGGGGGCTTTTGCTTTTTTTTGCGTGTAGACTTGTCATGTATGTGCTGTTTGTTGTTGGCTAAAGGCTGATGGGGCTAATGAAGAATGTTGCTGAGGTCTCTGAGCGTGTGATAGGAGGTACTTAACAGGCATTACGGGTCATGAACTTTGGTAGCCGTAGTAAAACCTGAAAACATCATGCTTAAGCGTTGAAGATTCCTACTGCATCCACCTGAACTACCTCCAAATAACCCGTAGTTTCAATACATTCATCTAGCCAACCCTAATTAAAGCCCGACCATCTCCTTGTTCATGCATGGACCGTGATGCAGCAATCTAAATCATACCGAAACGCAGCGCCATCTCTGAGCGGCACCTGTAGAGCAGTAGTCGCCGCGTTTCCGGGATACCGCGTCCGATGGCCATGGGCAGACACGTCCCTGGTGTCCGCCGCGATGATGAGCCCGTGTCTGCCGCCGTGTATCCATGCCTCGTCCGTGCCGTTGGGCAATATAATGTGGATGAGCCCTGTGCTGCAGAAGACCAGTCCTTTTTTATGACGAGATGGTTAGGTTGTTTTACGCGTTCATCAACCGATGTTTCAGGAGCTGGGCAAGAGAAGCATGTTCGACAACCAAACAAAACAAGAACTCAGGGGAAATACGAAAAGTGGGGTCGTCATAATAGGGGCTGAGTAGAACAGATAGTAAATAAACAAATAGGGGCCTCATACTGTGGAGCCGGGGCATTGTACCAACCACCATCAAGGCGCGGGGGCAACACCGTGTACGTTGTGTTTGCCATGTCGCCCATGAAGAGGTTCAGAGCGCCGACTGTGCCCGGGGTGGAGGAGGACGCGAATGGGCTGAACTGCCAGCATTCTAGGGTTGACTCAGGCTCGCCGTTTGCGGCGCCGATGGCTGTGATGTTGAGTGAGATGCCCGCGGCGGTTGATACGCCGAGGATAAGTGTTGCGAGACGCATTGTGATTACTATCTGGGGGGGATTTCGTCTGTTTGAGGTTCAGCTGGGTTTATGTCCGTTTCTCGTTGTTGATTGTGCCAGGGTGATATGAGTATCGAAATTTCAAGCGTGAGAGAAGATGGGGTTATTTATCCAAGATGACTGCGGGCGTAAGAGAGGGAGGAAGAATGATTTTTTGAGACATATTATTCCGGTAATCATATCCCAGGGCTCTCACGTAAGCAACTTCCACGCTGATACTAATCCACGCCAGCAACCTGGCCCTACGTCCGTAACAACACCGCAGATCTCCTGGGAAAGCTCCAAGTCTACATGATACAACAAGCCACCAAAGGAATGATGGCCGCGGCGACGCCCAGCCCCCCGCCAACAACCTTGCCGCCGGTAAGAAGGACCCCCGCCGTCGCCCCGAAGCGGTTTTCTTTCTGGAGCATCTCTACCTTTTTCCGCATCCGCTTCAGCTCTCTCTCGAGCTCCTCCCGCTCCTTGCGTTCCTGATATGCTCCATTGGTGGCTCTGCCGGCCAAGCTATCCTCCAGATCCTGCAGGTGCTCCTGGTTTCTCAGCAGCTCCAGCCTCATGCGCCTCATGTCATCCCGGACTCGGATATCCCACATGACTGTAAGATCGTCTTTTGTCTTTTGGATCTCCTGGACCGCCGCCACTCGGGTCTCGAGCTTGTCGTTCTTCGCCCTGGCCATCTCCTCCAGCCTCAGCACCTGGTCCTGGCGGGCCGCCTGGCCGAGCTGCTCCTGCATGCTGCGTTTGATCTCGTCAATCTCGTCCTCGAGAGCGTGCTTCTCGGTCATGATGTTGCCGTAAAGGACTTTTCCCGCGTCGGTCTGGTGGAGCATCATCTTCTCCACGAGCATCTGCTTCTGGATCTGCAGAGTCAGGCCGCTCGAGCTGCCCAGGATCAGGCTGATGATCTTGAGCGCTGATCTCTGATCACTGAGCACAGGCAGGATGTGGCTGCCGGCATCGTAGAAGTCCCCCCAGAAATCTTGCTCTTCCGCTAGAGTATCGACACGTTCTTCGCCAACATCGCGCTCGACCTTGTCCCACATGGTGGTCGCCATGACTGTGGATGGGGCATTCTGAATCCCGCACATGGCCTTGAACATCTGGAGGGCGCGACGAGCCGATCCTGGCAGCCGCATCAGGTCGATCGGGTAGGTGTAGACCATGCCGGTGACCTTGATGCCTGCCTCGAAGCTCTTGGAAAGCCAGTAGACGCACTCTTGCAGGACCTCATGGTCTTCGCGTCCGGGCTGGTCAAAGCCCGGGGTGTCGATGAGATGGACCGTCCTGCCGCAATGCTCAAACGAGTGCACCTTGAATCCAGTCGCTCCTGGCAGAGGAGCGTCTGAGTCGTCGTTCTCGTCGTACTCCTCGCCTATACATAACGAGATGAATCTGGACTTTCCTGAGCCTGTCAGGCCTATGACGGGGATAAAAACATCGTCGGGACTAATTCGTTGGTGAGGGACCTCAGTTAGTCGTCCCGCACGCACATGCAACCAGAGTCCGGATTGTTTGACATTGATTGTCTACTACCTACCTGATGTTTTCATAATCTTCGGGAAGCGCTGAAGTCATGGTGCTCGTCCCAGGCCCTGTCTTGGCGGGGAAAGTCAGGCTTGAGCGTCCTGGTGTAGGTAGAGACAAGGCTTTGAGAGGGCGTCAGGTGGAATTGTGTGCTATTGCCTCAAAGGATATTCTTGGGTACATGTATTGCAGCGCTGATCCGCCAGAGGCCGACACAGCCGGGTTATCTAGACTCTGTGGGAAGTCATGCAGCACATGGGTGCCCGAGGTTGACACAAAGACTGGGTACCTGGGCCACACAAGCTCTTGATACCTGAGAGCCTTGTCGTGTACATGTGCTGTACAGCCATATTTTGAGGATTGCGTTATGCACTGGACTGCAGATCTACTGTATTTCTGTATTTCCGTCTGAACGTGGCTGGCTCTGGCTCGTCGGCGTCACAAAATCAGCCCTGTGCAGGCCCGTATGTGTGCTTTGAGACACTCAAGTGAAGGAAGCGCCAATAGTTTCGACGGGGCTGGAAATCCTTGCCAAGAAATATCTTTCGGCCTGATTGCGTGATTGGTCCCGGCGCCATCATGCGATATGCCGAGGCACACTTGGCTTCAGCCCTTGCTGCAGCTATGTCTGTTTTGGCAAATGGAATTTGGGACAATTGCCTCCCGTTGGGCATTTCTGACAAAGTCACGGTCCTTCTGGGCAGCTGAATCTGCCTACCTACCTATCGACGCCACTACACTAGGACTTGGGGTGCGGATCCATCCCCCCATGTCGTTTCATAATTCCACACGCGCCGCCTCGGACTGTGCGGTGCCAGTGTGCGTGCCGTGAGCAGTTTGCTATCACACGGACTTATCAGGTAGCATTCATGCGGCTCTACCCCCGTCCCCTCCTTCAGCCACTACATACACAGTAGTATTAGTACGCAAATAAGATATCAAGCCGTCGCCATCACTGACAGGACCCAGGTAGTTCGAGCTCGGCCCAAACCCCCGCCCCGACCTCCTCCCCCTCCTCTCACATCCGTCCATGCCTCTCCCCCCTTGAGGCTCAACCAAGCGCGATGCCAAAGGAAGTCCATCATTCTTTGGTGCCTGCTTCTTATCTCGAAGCTATCAACACTATGATGGAGGATTCACGGCTCTTGTCGCCGTCGCCGCCGCCGCCGTCATATTACCCCCAGCCCCCACATCTCAAAACAGAGGATCCACGGCCGCGCCGTGTCTCGCTTTCCGCGGCAAGATCCTCGGTCACCGCCGTGAAGGAGCAGCTCAAGACGACCGTCACCAGTGCGGCCTCTCAACTCATGTGCGCGCCGGCCCCCGAGACATGGAAAGCGGCACAGCTCATCAAGTGCGGCCCCTCATCTGAACAAGAGAATCCCATCATCCATCGAAAGAGTGCTCTGACTGACCGTGCAATCTCTCCAAACACTTAGACCTGGCGATGTCGTCATCGCCCTCATGGGCGTGACAGGCGCCGGAAAGACTTCATTCATTGATCTGATGACGGACGAGAAGCTCAAGATTGGCAACAGTTTGAAGTCGTGTAAGTACCATACCTGAAGCACTGCTGGATCCATGTCATCGTCTGCGTACACATGCATGTAACATGCCTGATGTTTTTCCAACGTTTGAGCCGTGACCCCTGAGCTCACCTCCTACCCAGGCACGACCGACGTCGGGATCCACAAATGTCGCCGCCGCTCCGACGGCAAGACGGTCTGGCTCGTCGACACGCCCGGCTTCGACGACACGTACAAGTCGGACACGGACATCCTCAAGGAGATCGCCGAGTGGCTGGTGACGGCCTACGACAACAAGATCTTCCTCACGGGCATCGTGTACCTGCACCCCATCTCGGAGGCGCGCATGAAGAACTCGACCATGCGCAACCTGCGCATGTTCAAGAAGCTCGTCGGGGCCGAGGGGCTCGCGCGCGTCGTCCTGGCCACCACCTTCTGGTCCAAGGTGGCTGACGACGAGGGCCACGCCAAGGAGCAGCAGCTGATGGCCGACGACGACTTCTGGGGCTACATGATGGGCAAGGGCAGCCAGGTGTTTCGGCACTACGGCACGGCCGAGTCGGCCACGGTGATCGTCGACACCCTGATCCACCACCAGGCCGGCGCCGAGGGCAAGCAGGTCATGGAGCTCGCCATCCAGCAGGAGGTCGCCGTCGAGGGCAAGAAGCTCAACGAGACCGCCGCCGGCCGCAGCCTCGAGGACGAGCTCGAGTTCCAGCGCCGCAAGTTCGAGGCCGACCTCCAGGAGCTGCGCAAGGAGCTCGAGGAGGCCATTCGCGAGAAGGACAGGGAGTACGAGAGGATCCTCAAGGAGAACGAGCGCGAGTACGTCAAGAAGTACACCGAGGCCGATCCGGAAAAGCTGAATGTCGAGGTCAAGAGGGGGGCGAAGTGTATCGTGATGTGATGTAGTTAATGAGGTTGGTGGTGATGATGATGATGGTGATGGTGATGGTCTTTGCTGGTTATCGAGTAATACCCGCCCCTGGGCCGTCAGAGGCCAGGGCATGAGTGAGTGTCAAGAGAAGGATGGATGGGTCCATGTCGTTTGTAGAGGTTCTGGACGTGCCTGTGGTCTCAACACGTCTTTAATTTCTTTTGCTCTGGAGTGACTGGTGTATGTCATTTATTTGCTTTTTATTTCAACAAGTTCAGGTTCACCTCTCAAAAATACGGCAGCCAGACTTAAGCTCAATCAGTCTCTTGGCTGCCAAGTAACGACCTAGGTACCGGGCTTGCATGATGATTCACGTACCCGGTTGTTGGCCGAATCGGATCACTGAACCATGCATCTTGATGGAACGTGATTTGACTTTGATTGTTCAAATCAAAAAGAGTTGCTTTGTTTTGTGGTGATTCCTTGTCCCTTCTAGTAACTCGTAGTGTAACACGGGGGCAGTGCTTTTGTAGGGTTATGCACAGCCGGTCCAGTTCAGAAGCTATTGGAATTTTGCGGCACGTTGGTGGAGGCCCCTGAAGTGGGAGGGCAGGCGCATTTAGGTGCCCAACCAACGTCTGCCTCCCTGGTGCCTGCCTCCCGTTCTCGAGCCATCCTGGCCTACGATGTGAGTTGGACCTTCCAGGTTGCCTCGAACAAACCCAACACTTTACCCAATTCCCCATTATCGCTACATTCCGCCGTCACTAAAGCCTGAGCTGCACTGTCCGTGCCGACAAGTCAGGTAATTACCTGGTAGTTGGCGCTTTCTCTGTATTAATTACCTCTTCCACCCTCTTTGGTGTCAGTGAATTACCTGAGGTCACGGCACACCTCCTTTCCCACACATTTCCTATACCTGGTAGTGCCCTCAAAATGGAGCCCATCGCCGTCGTCGGCCTGTTAGCTGCCTCGTTCCAGTTCGTCGAACAGGGCAGCAAGTTCATATCAATCGCCAAGCAGTTTCTGGGAGGGACCGCCGGGTTCCATGAAATGAAAGTCGCCAGGTCGGTGTTGCAGGCCGTTGCTCTTCAGTTGTCGGCAGAAGCATCACAACAAACACCGCGGCAACAATCAACCGAAGACCAAGACGTTCTCAAGCTCGTAAAGCAGTGTCTTGCCTTGGCCGAGGACATAAACGGCCTGATCGACAAGTGCCGCCCAAAAAAGTCTGCGAAGCTCGGCAACACCCTGGCTGCCGCAGGAAGGATGATGCTGAATAAGAACACGATCGAGGATCTACAATCGAGGTTGACCAGACTGGAGGACGCGCTAGCCCTACAGCTCATCACCAGCACGAGGTACGTCCGTGCACTTATCTCTCGATACCTACGAATCGCAACGTTGGTATTGGACTACCGATGTAATTAACATTTAATCAGATCGGAGGTTCGACAATGCATCGACGGACTCCATGGGTTGGGGCTCCAGCAGCAGGCACAGATGCTGGAGGCCAAACGAATACAAGAGACTTTGAAGTCCGGTGTTAACGTGGCCGAGTTCAACCCACAAGCAATGGCGGGGCTAAAGGAGGTCATCGAGCTTTCCAACAAGGCAACTTTGGACGCCGAGCGACTTCAGTTCGAACAAGGTCTTGCCGCCTTGAAATTCTCCGCCATGGACGAGCGCTATGTTGAGATTGTAGAACCGTTTCCCGAGACATTTGCTTACATGGTATTCTTTTCATCCTTTCCTGGAAATTGGCATTGGGGACGGACGAGTGTTTGCTAATCATTGACTCCTTGGGACTTGCAATCAGCTGGAGGACGACGAACAACTTTTACGCACACACCCGGACCTCCAGATCTCGTTCAGAGAGTGGCTCCTCCATGGAGAGGGCACCTTCCACATCTCGGGGAAGCCCGGTGCGGGAAAGTCCACATTGATGAAAATGCTCTGCGAGGACGACCGAACGACAGCCGCACTCACGACCTGGGCAGGGCCTACTCGAAAGCTCGTCTTTGCCAAGTTTTTCTTCTGGAAGTATGGCACCTCGCTCCAGCGAAGCCTTGAAGGCCTCTACCGAGCCATTCTGCATGAGGTTCTGCTGCACTGCCCAGACCTTTCTCTCTCCCTTTTCACTAAACGCCCCGGCCACTGGGTTGACATGTCTCGTGGAGAAATCGAGCACGGGTTCGACCAGCTCCTGAAGCTGGTAGAGACCGCCAACCAGACAAATCACCGCTTTTGCTTCTTCATTGATGGGCTGGACGAGTTTGAAGAGGGCGAGATGATTCACTCGGACCTCGTGGCAAGACTCCAGGGGTGGGCACAAAACTCCAAAGGCAACATCAAGCTCTGCGTTTCAAGCCGGGAGCTGCCAGCTTTCCGAAGGCTCTCGGTTGCGCAAAAGATCCGGCTTCAACTTCTCACGCAGCACGACATTGAGCTGTTTGTCCACGGCCATCTCGTCACCCTCGAAGAGTTTCAGGAGTTGCGGAGCGAAGGCGGCGATGCAGAAGAGCAGTGCGACGACTTCTTCAGGGAACTTGTCTCCAAGGCCGAAGGGGTTTTTCTATGGGTCAGTATCGTCGTCAGGTCGCTGCGGAAGGGCCTCATCGACAACGGAGACTCGATTTACAAGCTCAGGCAGAAACTAGATCACATCCCCTCCGACCTGGACAAGTTCTTCCAGTACATGCTGGAGGCTATCGAGCTGCCTTACCGCAAGGATGCGTACGCGACCTTTGCCGTTGCCATGAAGCTAGCCAAGAGCGGCCGTTTCAACAGTCTGTCTCTCCTTCGATACTCGTTCCTCTTTGACTGGCTCGAAAATCCCCCTTTTCACGAGCAAGGCAGTCTTCGACGTCTTACCCCTCGCGGTCTTGATTTCAGACTGGATAAGGCTGTAAACAGACTCGGCGCCCGCTGCAATTCTTTGTTGGAGATACAGCGCCTGGGGAACTCGAAATACAAGAATGCGCCTACACACAGAGATATTGTCAAGTTTATCCATCGATCGGTCCCGGACTGGCTTGACATTCATCTGAAAGAGTTTGTACAGGACTTTGATGTGGCCCAAGCTATTCTCCAGACACTCTTGGCACAGATACGTTTCGGCTGCCTGGTACCCTCCAGCCTGGTAGCCATAGACTTGGCAAACTATGTGATTTACTTCAAGCCAGTGCCCGAGAGTGCAAGCCCAAACACTATCAATACCTGGTTTACACAGCTGGACACTCTCGACGACGCTCTCCAGCGCAACCTCAGCAATGGGGATCCCTCGTATCTTTCCAGCCACGTCAATCGTGGCGATGCCCCCTCGCTTGTGAGCAGTGTCTCATGTCATTAACAAACCGAACGTCGTCACAGCTAACATGCCCGTCTAGGCGCCATTGATAGATGACCGCGGCCTCGCAGGCGAATATCTCTCGCTGCCCCACATCGCCGCGTTCCTCGCACAGCATGACTACCTCAAACACAAGCTCGGCAAGTCCAAACACCTCACAGAAGGAACCCTCGGAGCTTCACTGCTTGAGTGCGCCATCTTGGCGATATCCGGCAGGGCCCTCGACGATGTGCTGAGCACACTAGAAGTCCTTTTCCAACAAGGGGTGTCTGCCAAGTCTCAAACCGTCACTGCCATGTTCGGCAAGAGCAAAATGAACATTTCGTTGGTAGGGTGCGTCTGGACGGAGCTTTCCCGGAACCCGCATCTGTTTGAGTACGAATGGAAAGCCATTAGACTGTTCCTTCAGTACGGGGCCGAGCCGGATTGTGTCCTGCATTGGCTGCCGCAGTGGTCGGAGATCAAGGGGATACGGTCGGTCAATGGCAAGCCTTGGACGCTCTTCCAGCATACAAAGCACTCGCTGAGCCCGGCTGTCAAGACTTTTCTCAACGGGAAGATGGCGGCCAAGGAGGAATTCTCGGTGCAGGACTTGGTTGACGTCATATTTCCCAACGGCGAGTTTCAAGGACTTGGTGATGCCCATTAGGTTTGTGGTTGATCATTGGTGTGACTTGTCTCCGAGATAAAAGACCTGAAGGCTCAAAGGGGCGGGTATCTCGTTTGCATAGGTGCTAAATCGACAACACAAGGGAGCCGTAATGAGCACAAAAAGATGGATATGTAGGAGCACATGCATGCTCGCATGACAAGAGACTCACATTCTGATTATCTTGACTAACATCGCATATTGCCAGGTATTTCCATGTAGCCAGAGCCTGCTGGAAGCTTGGGATTGAGATGTCCACTGCTGAATTGGAAATCAAAGTGCGACCAAAGAGAACCGTGACTTTGATCAGGCGTCAAACTTCGCCATCATCAAACGGATGAATGCCAGGGCCCGGAAACACATGCCTAGTCCGACAATCAAAAATACTGTCCACAACCCACCACGCGCGGCGGACAGTCACAATGGCGACAACGTTGAGGACTTTCTTTTCTTCTGTTTGTCCTTCCTCTCTTCTTCGTTTTGACCTTTTGTTAGTGAGAATGTGAGCATCATAATACCGCTTTCCACATAAGAAACAAGGTGCCAGTACCCGATAGCCCGTCCTACCCTTTTGCAAGCCCAAGACCTCCATTGGCGTTAAACGTCAAACAGAGACTACGGTGCGGGACCAGTGGGGGAAGGGAATGAGATGAAAGTTTGTTGAATGGGAAAGCGCGACCAGACTACCCTACCCCTAACAGCAAACAATACCTGGCTTCTGCTCACAATAGGCGCCGCCGTTGGTACCATGTGGTCCAGTATTGTAGGTACCTACATATAAGCACTACCATTTCCCATTTGCCAACCTCGGCGTCCAGCACCTGGCTCTGACGACCACAAGGTTCAGGTTCTGCAGACGTGGAGAAAAGTCCAACGAGGATATGCTCCATTATATTCTTTTTCCTTCTGGGTTTCATTCCATTCCTTCCAGACGGAGTCAGACCTCAAACTTCCCGCCGCTCACAAAAGCCAAAACTCTAATAAAGCGCGACGACAGCAGCAGTCACAACCAAGCCTACCCCCATGAGTCAATCAAGCCTCCCCCACTCACCGCCACCCCCTCGTGGAGAACCACCTTCCTCCCTCGGGATGTCGTCGCGAGGCGGACCCCCTCTCTCGCTGCTGGACCTTCCAGTCGAGCTCTACTTGGAAATCACGGGCCACCTCTCATCCGCGGACGTCTTCCACCTGGCCCAGGCCAGCAAGCTCAACCGCCACCTGCTGCTTAAGGAACTCTACGCGCGCGAGATAGGCGCACGCAGCGACCGCGCGCTCCGCCACGGCCTAGCTAAGCGTATCCCGTCAACGCTTGCCTTCATCCGCGAGAGCGGCGTCCAGTCCTTCGACCTGATCCTCTCCGACCCGTCGTCCTTGTTCGAGCGCGAATACCCACTGATCCGCGCCGCGGCCGCACGCGACACCTCCTTCGTCGACACCCTGCTCATGTACGGGAGCGACCCGAATCTGGTGTCGCCACGCCTGCAGACCCCGTTGAGCACGACCTTGCGCGCGAGCGTCGAGAGCAGCGGGCGCCGCTGCCCCATGAGCATGGTGACCCTGCTGCTTAAGCGCGGCGCCAGGGCCGACACCGCAACGCCCCGGACCAAGTACCCTGGAGGCGAGCACATCAAGGAGGCCCTGGACCTGGCCCGCTCACCTCCAGACTGGCGCGCCCTCAAAACCAACCCCGCCGCGCCGCGGTCGCCCTACGCGAATATCCCCGCGCTGCTCGCCACCGCTCTGCGGGAGTGGCCGTCCGATGACAAGGAGAGCCCCGTCCAGCTGGTCATGAAGCTCGGCGCGTGCGCCACCCACGGCGACAACTCGTGTCTCGTCGACATGGCGCGGGCCTTCTTCGACGTCGGCCACGAGAGCCTCACGCCCACGGACGCCGAAGCGCTCGCCGAGTGGATGGCGGAGCTTGGCGCGCCCGACGATGGAGAGATCTGCTTGTTTCTGTACGAGGACCGACGCCGCGATGCTAAGCGGCGGCGCCGGCCGCCGTTGCAGGATGAGCCGCGTAAACAGCAGCGCCGCGACTTCGACGACGTGTCGGAGACTTTGGAGTCCCTTGAGGTGTGACCGCCGTTGCGCATGAGGAAAGCAGAGCATCAGGAGGCTTGGGAACTAAGCACGCCCCTGGTTTATCCCACCCAGCCACGCCTCGCAGAGCCGAGGCCATGACCAGCTACAAACGGCGACTGGAGACCTCATGATGGATTGGGTGTTCAGTGAGATACTGTATCAAAAGGAATACCACACGGCAGACGGGTTTGGCTCATTTCAGGCATCTCTTCTACCGCCGCCTTGGCAGTGGAGTGGAGCGGCAGTGAGGCCATATGAGGCACACGTCGTTTCTTTCTTTCGTTTCTCCAGAGAATCAACAATATAGACCAGAGCGACGCGCGGGAACCAAGTCATCAGACAGGAATGGTTTGATTGCATGAAAGGTCTGGCCGGTTGAATGGCGTTGCTAGCTAGCTACTCAAAAAGCGTTTGATCGTCTGGCAGCTTCAAGTTTGCCAGGGAAGCGGGATGGACACCTTAAGGTACCTACGTATCTGCCTTAGCCTTACTTAGCGAGTTAAAGCGAGTTGCATAGTCATTATCCTTATTTATTGGAAGGGTTACTAGCATCGTAGCGTTACTAGCACTGCATCTCTCGTATCGTTACTTGCAACACTTTTCAATGAAACTTTGATCTCTGCTCGGCCAGAGATCGGCCTCATGCTTAAAATACATGTGCGATGTGTGCTCATATCGTCCCTCATCCATCCGGCTTGGAAGTTTGGAAGGATGAAATGAGTAATTGGAACCGGCATCTGTGGTCCACCTACTGTAATCCACGTCAATTAATTGTGGAAATACCTCGCTAAGAAACAAACGTGGCGATAAAAGATTGAACAAAATGTTAACAAAGAGCCCCACAGACTCACGGACACCTGCATAGAACCACAATAGTCTTTCATGAGCTGCCAAAGGCAACACGCAAACGGATAAACAGGGTAATAAGTTCCACGTTTATTCAAGACCAGGGGGTATCAAGAACAACAACTGCCTGGTAGGTAATCAGAAGAATAGATTGACCAGATTCCACCACCAGACCAGTCTCGCCATAACCAACTAAGTGATAAAGTACAACCATGACAACTAAATATTACAAAGATCCTGTACCAGTATGGATAATTACCAACAAATCACGAAAACAACCCAATCGGTCCATGGGAGTCTGTACCCACCACTGATACTGACACCGGGAGACCCATAATCATCCCCGATCAAGAGCCAGGAAGACAATGAAACATAGGTACGGTCCAGTTCGCCATGCAAAAAAGATGCCCCTCGTCAGTCCTCGTCAACTCCAAGTAGGTATTCTGATTATATCAACCATGCATGCCGTATCTCACTCACTGGCTCGCCTGCTCGCTTCGCTCAGACAAAGGGAAGGAAAAAAAAAAAAAGACAAATGAGAACAAAGCCAGAGACTCCGAAACCGCCCAGACGCAAATGCCAAAATCCCTATCCCACTTTTCAGACAAAATCCATCAAACTTACAGGTGCAGACTCTATGCGCACCACCTAGAACCCCTCCTCATTACTACTTCATGCTTCAACGGCAACTTCAATCCTCTTACCCCCCTCCTCTTCCGCTTCTCTCGCGACTCTCTCCAGCTCAACCTCGGTCCTCCTCGCCCCCGCGGTCCTCAAGCAGTCGACATACGTCTCAAACTTGATAACTTCCCTGAGCAGATACTCGCTCCTCTTCTCCCAGTTTGCCATCGCCTTGATCGCGTTCGCGCCCCTTGGTGTGAAGGCGAGCAGCATGGGACTCCTCAGACCATTGTGCACCTCATGCTCCTGCTTGACGTTCTCGACATATCTCTCCAGGCTCCTGAGCTGCTCCTCCTCCGAGAAGTTGCTGGGTCTCAGGCTCTGCGCAGGCGGAGTCCACTCCGCGATGTGCACCTTATCACCCGGCAGCTTCCCGTGATGACGCGGTATTGTGCCCCCTCCGCTCCCGGTGATGGTACCCAGTACGCCTGAGCTCCCGCTGCCAGGACGAGGAATACCAAAGTCAAAGCTCGAGCTACGCATGCTGCTGCGGGATTGCATCGAACTCCGTCCTGCGATGGCGGCGGCAATGATGGCGTTGTTAGCGCCACTGCCGGGCCGGGAATGGCCCTTACCGCTTATGCTGCCTGTTCCTGGGCGGTGGCCATTCGGAGCGGTGCTCTCATTGATGGCCGTGACGAGCTCGTTCTGAATGATGGCCTCGCTCCAGCCGTACTCGATGTTGGAGATGCCGCCGACGAGAGGGTGGGTGCTGAGTCTCGCGCTCCAGTAGTTGGCAGTGCTGACAAACTCATTGATGAGCTCGGCTGTGCCGACCTGGAAGAGGTGGACGGCGCCAGAGGGCAGCGAGAGCGCCCAAACGTGAGGGCGCGTGCGCGAGTAGCCCGGTGGCGGGAGCGCCGAGGCGAGGGTCTGGCGAAGCGAGAAGGTGCCGAGGTTGGTGGCATTCTCTTGCCAGTTGCCGCCTCCGACAACCGCACCCTTTGCGAGCGCGCCGTTGCCGTGTGCACGGGACCGACTCTTGTTGCGGTGTGATTTGTTGGGCGAGAAGGAGAACATGCTGAGTTGGCCCTTTTGGATGACGGCGAAGACTTCTGTCCAGTTGCGATCCCTTGGTCGCTTCTCAACGCCGTCGACTTGGTGTTTGTGGGTCACTATCCCTTCTTTCATCCAGGGCGGGCCGAGAAGCTCAAGGGACTCATCGTCAAGCAGCTGCTCGTTTTTCATGCCTTCGCTGCCGCGTCTAATAGACGAGATGTCGAGCGTGTTGTCTTCGCGAATGATTGCCTGACTCAGCGCGTTTGCGAATCCAATCGACTGCTGATAGTCGCCACGCGGATACGACGAGCCAAACGAGTCCATGGACATGGTCGTATGCGTGCGACCGAGTGAGGCTTTGCTCCAGGTGGCGGAAGACTCGGTCGGGCTCCACATCGAGTTTCCGTCGTCGAAGCTGGTGCGGCTTGATGAAAAGCCAGTGCCGAATCCTCTCGGTCGCGATCGGCTCTTGGAGTTCCACCTCGATGAGTTGTGCTTTGCCCCCTCGGTTATCCTACCCCGAGTGGACCCAACATCGGAAGGGGCTTTGCTCAGCACACTAGGCGAGCGCTTCAGCATGCTCATCATTGAGTGGCTCCCCGGAATTGGGAGGAGAGATGTTTCGGCGCCGCCAAAGAGCGGTAAACGGTCGTCCCTGATGGATGTGTAAATCTCCCTGAGCACAATCTCAACCTGCGATTCCCAAGCACGCAGAGGCCCGTCAAACGGAGCCTTGACCAGCGGCCCGCAGCCATCGCTACTGTGAGAATGATGAGAAGAATAATTGGCATGGTCATAAACCGCACCGAGTGCCGACCCCGGCCGTGCCGATGGCCTAAACGAGGCCCGAAAGCTCATATGCCTGTCGTTGTCGCCCGACGTGCGTTGATCGCCATCAACCCCCAGACTATGACCCTTGCCTGGGAGGATGCTGGGACGTTCGAAAGCGTCGGGCACCACTTCTTGAAGCGACTGTCTGATCGTTGTCATGGTGTTCTTGATGAACTGGCTCTTGGTCATCTTGTGCTCGATATCAGCCATGTGCAAATCCGTGTTCAAGAGAATGATGGAGTAGCATATGGTGTGGATAATGTCTGAGACCAAAGTTAGCAACAACTCATCAGCGCGTGCCTAGACTCAGCTTACCTGTGGCTCTAAACCCATGGTTCGGGTTGCATTCACACCACCGGTTTGAGAACGCGACAAGAATCCGATCAACCTGCTGCGTCTCGGCCCGTAGCAACAAGCGTTGGCACAGCTGCCGCAGACTGTTGAGAATGCTCTGGTTCTCAAATTCATAGAGCTCCATGTACGCCCGAAGCGTCCGCTGGCGCACAATACCTTCCTCGCCCATCCAAGCAGCTGCCCGCTCCTTCGAGATGTAATCTTCGTTTCCGTCGAAGATCTTCTGTGCTTTCTGGCGGTCGTCCTCTGTAGGCTCGCCAACGACAAAGTCAGGCTCGTCAATCGATTTGCCAGACTGGTTGTTGGAGTCGACGGTGCCTGGGGTCCGAGGGCTGGGCTCGGCGCTGTCGACTCTCAAGCTTGGCAAGCTGTTGGCGGATCTGTAAGCATCCACGGCATCGGCATGGTTACCATCGGCCAAGAAGCCCTCGATAGGGAGACCCATGCTATTCGAATCTCGTTTCTGGGAACTCTGGCTGGAGATCGGGGACAGCTTCGAATCCAAGCGAAGCGCAACCTTTGGTCTGCCCAGATTTGGCGAGCTCTTCGATTTCGACATGCTCGGAGAGGGAGTTCGTGCCCTTCTGTCAGAGTCATGTGTCGGCATCAGGCCCTTGTCGCCGGATTCCGATACTGCTAGTTTTCGTTCCCGCCTTGGACTGCAATCGCTGTCGCTGTCGTCTTGAAGGAACGACTTGGGCGGGGAGCTGGGGGGTTGAGGGGCTTGTCTGCTCGGACTCTCCATCCTTTGCCGGTTGTCGTGGCCTGCAACGTCCGCCGGTTCGGGGTCGACTTTGCGAATCACAGCTTTCGGACTCGGTTCATAGTCAGGAGAAAACCCCCTAACGTTGCGTGCTCGGTCTTCCTCTGTTCCGGTGGGCTCTGGGGAAGAGGACTGCACCGCCTTCTCCGTCGTGGGGAGCAGCGCACTGGTGGGAGTGAGAGCGTCGGGCGTAGTAGGGCTTCCTTGCAGAAAAGGATCCATCGCTCGTCGAAGACTGGTAATGGGACTTGCATCTGGTTTGGCCCCCATAGCTTGTGTTTTCTCGACGGGACCCTTGATTGTGGGGACCGTCAGAGGAGGGAGTGGTGGTGGCTCCGATTCTGTAAATGACTGCTTCCGGCGTCGGAAGAATGATGCCTTCTTGTGTAATGTTTGAGGGGCAGCAGGCTGCTGTGAGTCGCGCGAGGGCGGCGCCGACGACGGCTTGGCCTGGGGCGGAACGCTGGGAGACCGGCTTGCAGATGTTTCAACAGTCTTGGATGCCGCCGCGGAGGGTCCTGTGAACGTGTTCTTCCATCTCCGCCAGAAGGTTGGCTTCTCCTTCGTCTGCTGGGCAGCGGATGCCTGGTTAGAGGGGGCAACCTCCTTGGACTTCTCATAGCCGACATGCGGCGCAGGAGCCGAGCCAAGATCAAAGTCGGGGATGGCGGGCGGTTCGCGGCTTCGCCCTACTGTTGCACTCTTGGATGATCTCGCGCTGCGCCGTCTTTCAACTCCCAGGGGTTTCTGTTCAACCTTGGGCTCTGGCGGGGGCAGGATCGGTAATGATGGGACGGTAGCCAACCTCCGCGGGCCTGCCGGGATGGTGGGGGTGGGAGCAGCCTCGTACTCGGCGCCGTTGAAGAAGGATTTCGAGAACTCGATATGCCAAGGCGATTGCGGGCTCGCTGTCGACGCGCGGATGGGTTCGATCGGGCGGGCCTCTCCGTCAAAGCTGGAAGACCGTTTGCCGAAGCCACGGGCCCAGCGTTGGCTGCCCATCACCTGAGCATACCCTTGGTCGATGCTCGCTGTGCTGCTGCTTTTGCTGCCCTTCCCGCCCCTCGAGTGTAGAGCTTTCGATGACCCGGGCATGTTCCGCTGGTGGCTCGTCTCGCGCAAACTATTAATTCTGCCGAGACTGGACTGGAAACCGGAACTGCTGTTGCTCCGCCGGCCGCGCGAGGGTTGGCTGGACGCTCTGCTCGCGTCGTCGGCACCCTCCAGGTCGGAGCTGTACGAGTAGCCGTGGCCATTGCCCCGCCCCGACCTCGAATTGAACGTCATGGTGCGTCCATCGTCGTTGCCGAAGGAAGAGAACATGGTCGGGTCGTCGTAGGGGAGCCTGGAATCGCTCGGCGGGCTACTGATTTGACCCATGGAGAGCTGGTCGAGGGAGAGGAGCATGTTGGTTACGAGCGAGTCTCGCGTGACTTGACGTGGAGAGAGGGAGAGATCATGCGAGTCCCGCGGGTTGGGACGGCGGGGACTAGGGCGTGGCGGGTCGGGTCTATCGTTTTCCTTGGCTGGGTTGTCGACTGGTGTGAGGGCCTCGAGAAAGGTTTCCATGTCGACAGCATCCCGGGTTGTGCCCGTCGGGACTCTAAGCGCCCGACCCACGCCGACAGCGGATGCGGCAGCGGTCCCAGCAGCGGTAGAGGCTGAGGCAAATGCAGATGCAGATGCAGATCCCGCTTTTGGCCTCGGTGGTGGTGTCGATGGGGTCGGAGACGTATTGATGTTCAATTCGGGCTTCCGCCTGTGAGTTCGACGTGCCGCGTCTGGCGACTGGGAGTGGGAATGCGACTGAGATTGGGTGGAATGCATCGTGGGCGAGAGAGAGACACTGCGAGTCGAGCTAGGTTAGGTCCCTTGGGCAGCCCGAGGGCAGCTACCAAAGCTCACCGAAGCTAACGGGTTGGGAGGAAGGTACCGTGAGCCAGCAACAGCAACAGCAGCAGCAATCAGAGACAAAAAAAGCAACTAAGTGCGTGGCACAGCTAGGTGCCCGAGCAAGCAATGGTGGACGAGGATGGATATCGATCCCATCCAGCAAAGCACAAGACGTGCACAATTGATGTGACCACCTGAGTTTGGCACGCCCCCAACGCAATTGCAGCACAAAGCCAAAGTTTATTGATGCTGTGCCCGCAGTTGCTTGCTTCCAATGCTGGCTTCGGGGCGCACACGACGGGCGGCAACACTGACCTGGCCGCAGGCGGACTGGACAATACTCGGCGCGTAACGTGTCCAGGTTAAAGAGCGTGCATCTGTGATGGCTTTTTGGGATTCCGTGCCGGCGTGCCTCGTCTTCTTTTGTGTTTTCGGCTGATCACTGGCGCCAAAACCCAGCAGGGGAGCGGGGCCTGTGATTTGGCGCAGGGGGGAGGACAGGACAGGGGGTCCCTTCTGTCCAAGCCAGGTACCGTCAGCCGAGGAGGGTAGGATCATGGCCCACGATGAATGGAAGCTCGAGAATCAAGATCGATCGGTCTTCAGCACGTGATGAATGGAGATGCTACTGAGATTCGATGCTTGTTGGCACCTCAACATTGTATATACACGTATACTTAGTTGTCGTCTCCTCCACTCGACACTGAGGAAAGCGAGAGCATAATCTCCAGGCATACCTCGCATCCATGGGAGCACAAGTTTCACAATGTCGACAGTAGTGGAGGACGAACAAGTGGTTAGACAGACCCGTGACAATTGACCTCCATCTTCTCTTGCGTTAGCTGCATGGTTAGCCTGTGCCACCAGTGGTCCGTCCCCCGTCGTCCACTACAGCCCAGCAGAAGAAGCAACACTCCCCTTTCTCGTTGCAGACGTCTTTGCAGCCTTCCCGTCATCGAGACATCGACCAAGCAAAAGGCGCTCGACGTCCTGCAAAAACACCACTGAGAGCAGCATGAAGCAAGGAACCCGCCATGACGCCATACCTTTCTTGGCTTTGGGGGCGACAACACGGTACAGATTGGTCGGGCGTCTTGGTCTTCAGTCTTCAGTCTTCACTCCTGGAGGTTCGCTCTCTGCCTGACCAGAAGAGAAGCTCTGTCCGTTGCAGTGACACCCAGGCAGGCGACCAATCGCATCACGCTCATGGAAGCAACCCCAAAGCCATGGAGGCCCGTGTCTATGTGCATCACCGTCATCCAGACTTCAGAGGTGCGCTTTTTTTATCAGTCGCCAATCGCAATCCAGAAGATATTTATCTCATGAAACGTGGAGGAGCATCGCCGCAGAGCGTGTACACTTTTATCCGTAGAGGTGCGTGCGCACTAACAGCAGATGAAGCCATGCCGGTTCTGTAATCTGTCCCCGACTACCCACTCTCACTCAGTCCGTACCTAGTCCCAGCAAAACCGCAACACTGCACCGTCAGGGGTCAGGGTTTTTTTCTGGAAGCCATTCAAGGCACCGAGTGGATCGGCGGTCCCGTGGTGGCATGTGGAATGTTGAATGTGGGATTGTGGATGACGGGAACTTGGTGGTCTGGTTCCTGACCACTGCAATGCACACCCACCCACTGGCACCCCCTGCCCTGGTCCCACGACGCCCACGCGTCAGCACAGCAGCGAGCGAGCTGGACACCACCACTCAAACAACCAAAGAGAGAAAAAAACTTTATGACATGGATACTGCGTGCATAAACCTGCACACATCAATACCAACACCAGTTATCAGCCAGCATCAGAATCGGTCATCCACCAATTACATGCCCAAGGCATTGTTTTTAAGTTCAACAAACAAACAACAAAGCCTGAACTCTCGCGCCATCGCGCCAGATGCGATGCGTTGTCAACTTTGTTTAATTACTGTTTTTCCTTTCACCCCTCCCCTTGCCCCTTTTCAACGCGTGCCCCTCCCTTCCTCACCCCACATTGGTTGCGATCGCATGCACACCGCTGCCCATCCGCTCCAAAAAGGAAAGTGCGACAAACGCCAAAAAAAAATCCTATAGGTAATGCGGCTCGACCACTTGACAAAGTCGCCTCCCCTCCCTCTGTCAATGCACGTGGCGGGCTTTGATCGAGATGCCTTGGCAGTCATGCTTCGTTCATGTTGCGAAACCACCGCTGTCGGTGATATCTGTTTTCACTCTCATGCTAAGATTGTGTCATGTCCTATCCGACAATTGAGTTTCATCGCTTCCGCAGGGCAGATGGTGGCGGAAGTGGTGTAAGGATGTTCGGCTGCCCACCTGTTCGTTCCAATATTCCGGGCAATAAAAAGCACACAAATCATCTTCATGTTTCACTCATGCCTTCCATTATGCCAGTATAAGACAAGAAGAAACAAACGTCCTACAAACCGCAAAAAGGAACAGTTCGCCCCCGCCCGATGACGGGATTGAATGCATCACCCCAAGGTTGCTGAGTTAGTATCCTCTGCAATTCAGACCGTGCAATTGTAGTACCACGCGCTTACTACCTGGCAGGTACTGCGTGGCCACGGCGCGACGGCACAGCTTCAGGTTGTGAAGGTGCCTGGAATATCCAAACTGAGTATATATGTAGCCGCGAGGAAGAAACTTCGCGTGCTGGCTGGTTTCCAAATTTTCCAACCATTGACTGCCCGGTCAAAAAGGTCAGGAATGTCACCGATCAACCTGACCTTCCGCTTCGACCCCTCCCCAATGTCTGCCGCCCGCCGCTAGGTTTCCGTGGACTCGACCATGGAAGACAGCCGGATGGTTCCTTTTTCGCGGGGGCCGCCTCTTGCGACGGGAAATTCTCCGGCGCGGCGAGCAAATCGACCAACGACATCCAAAACACAACGCTCACCGCCAATCGCCAGTGCGACGGATTTCTCGTTCCTGGCCATGTTCTCCAAAACGCTCCTTCCTGCACTTGCCACCATGCATCTCATGGATGGCCTGTCCAGTCAGCTGTTCCCGATCGCCCGCTCCACAAACGGTAGTTCCAGTTCGCTTTTCCTAATCCTAGGACAGAACCTCGTGCAGCAGCGTTGCAGCAAAAATTGTCAGACCAGCGGGAACACGGGGTGCATGCATATGCAGCGAAAAAAGAAATGTGGACAAGACAGACCCCGCAACCGGAAAATCGGGGCCCGTCGATATCAACTGCAAACCCCCTACCGGTGCAGGTCTGCAATAGCCTACGGCGTACCTACATACCTGGTACCTAGGTGAGAGTCGAGATTTGAAGTCTGCGTCCACGACGTCCATGCTGCACAGACAAAAGGTCAGATTTAGGCACTCACCTAGAAATGCGATGTCAACTGCGATGACAGCTGCCTCTCCGATAAACGGGCGGAAGGTGCTGTCCGGGTCAGACATGGCCCGTGCAGACCTCGTATATTTCAGGTTCCTTCCCTCTTGTCCACGTCCTGGCCTCTCCTTTGCTCCGTCGATCGGAACGCTGCCCCCCAAGTGACGCTTGATGCTATTTCTTTGTGCTACGTGTAGAACGCTGGCTCTGTTCAGGATGTTGAGTCAACGATGAACATCTTGCTTTTCTTTCTTCCACAGATATATAGATGCCAACCAACCGCTGAGGCAGGAGATATCCTATGCTCGAAGGTCTTGGCCAGGCGAGTCAAACCCGGGCCAGGAAGTCTGCTTGGTAAGGTAACAATACCCTGAGGTGGTCACCAGACATGACCCGAGTCCTAATAATTTCCAGGCTGCCAGGACTGAAATACACGTTGCCAAACCCATGGACATAAATCCCGTCTGGTTTCGAGACGTCCAACGCTAACTCGGGTCGTCGACAGCCAAAGATTCTTTCGAGATCCCAGAAGGAGAGTCCGAGTCATCTCTTCCATCTTGCTCCTCGTTGCATAGCTTTCAGGGTCTCGGTGACGGTACTGGTCGACTCGTGGGACACGAGCTCCGAGATCAGAGCAGCAGGAGTGTCCGTGGGGTGTCCTAGCAGGCGACTGACTGGGCTTCATTTTCTAAGAGACCACCAGCTACAGGTCAAGCATAAAGCAACAGCCCAAGGAGTGATGATGGTTTGTAGAATCAAGTTCAACTCAAACGAAGCCCTTGACATTCTTGACTCGGATTACTAGTACTAATTATTAGTTAGGTATTTAAGTGCGGCGGGTAGGTCAATATGGAAATCACATCTGCCCCGATTCAAGACCAATGGACAATGCCTGTCTCATCTGACAGAACACATGCTTTCAGCCCCTGTCTATTAGAATGCCGCCATGGCGCCCGCAAGACCTGCAGCATACGCGGCAGCAACCACATAGCATCCCGTCTCCATCGACGCAGCTGCGGATGCCGTTGAGCTCGTGACCGATCCCGCTGATCTCGATACTGATGCCGCTGAGCTCGAGACCGATGCTGATGAGCTCGAGACTGATGCCGTTGAGCTGGAGACTGACGAAACCTCGCTAGCTCCTGTCGAAGTCGACGTTACAGTAGGAGAGCCAGAGCTAAACGACGTGCTGCTCGTCTCGGTGGCCGTCTCGCTGGCCTGCTGGTTGAAAGCGAGGAGCTCGCTGCTGCATTCGGCCGCATCGGTGGCGACGGCGTAGTCGAAGAAGGGCTCAAACACGCCGCTGCAGCTCGTGGCCAGGACATGGCCTTCGGAGTGTGCACTGGACTTCCAAGTCGAGTACGCATCCGTGTAGCTCTCCCACGCCGAGGAGAGCGTCGCAGGCGGGTTGCCCACGGCTGGGTCGCAGGCGAACCCGGCGCTGTGCCCTGCCGACGAGATGTAGACCCACGGGACGGTGGCAGTCCGCACGTACGTGGATAAGATGTACATGGCCAGCGCCGAGCCGATGCTTGGCCCGCTTTCCTCGAGCGACGAGTACTTGGACGCGCACTCGTCCGACTGCGAGAGGTTGCCCTTAGGGTCGTACCAGACGGAGAAGAAGTTGGGCACTCGGGAGTCGGCCTGCGCCATGACATGGCGTCCAAAGTCGAGACCGAGCATCAACGCGCGCGCCTCAGGACCGTCCGGGGCGGCGGTGATGACGGGTGCCAGGGGTGCGAGTGCCATCGCGGCGGCCGCGAAGGCCAACGCGGCGAGAACTGGTGATGATTTGATAGCATACATGATGTTCTGATGGTTGCGGTTGCAGAGGGTTCCTTGACGAACTTGGTTGGGTAACAGTGGGGATGAATGGGCCTGGCTCGACTATCAGTCCCTTATAAGGTAATTAAATAGGTTAGCTTTCCACTGCTGCTAACTGATTGAGCCTTGCAAGGCTTCTGCGGAAGAGCCTAACTGTACGGGTTAGTAGTGTAATATTTTCCCGTGTGGAGAAAAACGGATAAATGGAACTAACAGCTTCATTGCATGCATGAGCACTGCCCCCCCCAAGTTAGTAATCATATACAGTACGGCCGGGAGGCTGAATCCTGTTTACTTTTCGTTCAGCATCGCATTGATCTGGCCGAGAAATCCCAAAGGGCAAGAAAAAAAGACAGGCCATTAACCATTTCATCCAATCGCCGGTCTAGTTGCTGTTGCTAGTGATCCTTCCTACGTTAACAGGTCATGTCCCGGCCCTCCAGAGTGCTGCTTTACCCCTGTCGTCCGCCGAGGTTATGCTCCAGCGGAGACGGACGCCAAGCGGACTAGTTGCCGGGATCCCGTGCCGTGATGCCCTTTACCTCCGGCCCTAATCATCGGTCTTAAGCTTCGCCTCTTGCAATCATCGGGGGAGTACATGAGGTGCTGTCGAGGGGTATGGCGTATGTATGGTTGATCACTCTTCCTTGGTTGCACTCTGCCTTACGAACAGAGCGGCAGTGGCCAAACACACTAATGTTATGAAGATAAGTTAAGGCGGGTAGTCGGTCTCGTTTGGGAATCGGCCCCCTAAGTGAAGTCTCAAGGTTCACAAAGGGGGGCTGCTTGTTCTTGGCCCGAAGAGTCCGTCAGCGAACATGACTCAGAACGTCTTGGTTCAGCTTCATTGTCGAGAAAGAGATTATGGTGTCCCTGGACATGCGAGCCGCGCCTAGGCTTTCATCCAAAGTCCTGGGTTCACAACGATTGTTGGTCTTTGGAACGCGGCGTGACAGTGGCTCCCCGGGATACTTTTTCTGTTTTTCTCTTGAAGTTCTCCAGGTTTGCGTCCTGAGCCATTAGATTTGGAAGTACAGTAAAGCTGCGGGCAGTAATAAGACACCGGAAAGAGAAGGCTAGGATAACTGCCCGAGAAGGGAATGTCACCTCAAGTGCCTCAACATATAATTAGCAAAACACCAGGATGCAGTACTACCCCTTATATCAACGGAGCAAGTCCGAGACGGGATGGCGGGCAACTCTGGCGTTTCTGTAAAAAAAAAATTCCAGATCCTTTATCTGTGCCGGGTGAAACAGTATACCGCAAGCATTTTCGACTGCCATGGGAAATAATTAGAAGCGGGTTTGGTTACACCCGGGTTCACCGGGGCTGCCAGTGCCAACCCCTTTCTTGAACCACGCACAAGCCACGACAACAGGAAAAAGAAATCGTCAAGGTCATCGTCGACCAACATCGGATAACAGATGTAAACCCCTGTCCATCGAGAAAGAAGAATCCAGTAAAATGGCCAAGGCCTGCTGCCCCGCCACAAAACCTTTGCTTTTTTTTTCTGTGAATGCTTGTTCTCTTTTTTCGTTTCCATCTTTCACACACAAACCTCTCCGCACGCACATCAACCTGCGTCAGCACAACCAGTCAAACAGCGATTCTTTCCCTTGCACTGTTTGCCCAAGATGGCCCGAGCCCGGAACAAACGCAAGAAAGATCCGAAACCGAAGCCTGCTAACCACCCTGACGCGGGCCAGCAAGACAAGAACATGAAGACGGTGAAGCAAGGGAAGGTGACCAAGGCGACCGCCAAGAAACAGGAGAGGAACAAGAGAAAGAGGCAGAATCGGGCTCAGCGCCTCGCTGCCGCCAACTTAGCCGATGAACTTGCCGGCCTTTCCGTCGCGGCGGAGCCTGCCCGTGAAGAGAACGCACGACCTGCTGTACCAGCGTAAGTCCCCGTCTATCTAGCTTATTCCACGTCAAGTTCGCTTCGCTGTGTCGAAGAATTATCCGATGTTCTCGAATACCTAACGAGCGCGTTTGACCGGGCAGTCAATCCTCTACCATCGAGCCTCAAGCCCCGCCTCAGCTCGTGCCGCGTCGCTTTCCCTGTCTGGAGTGCCTCGCGTCCGCCGTGAAAGGCAAGGAGAGCGACGGCGGCCACGGCTGCTTTAGGGCCCGTGGGACTCCGGATTTTGAACGCTGTTACCGGTGCCTTGGACGCAATGATGTCTGCACGCCGCTGTATGTTCAATAATCACTTCCCATCTCAATAAACCCAAATCGCTAACTCCAGCCGTGTTTTCTGATTGCAGTGAGTTTGCGGGCGTCCTGTTGCGCTATTCGAGTGAGTTTATGGCCTCTTTCGCTAAGGAACATAACAGCGGGATCCCTGGTGACAAGAAAGTAAGTGATAGTACCATCTCCACCAGTCTGGGCAAGGTAGAAGACTCCGGCTGCTAGTCCCTACCTCACCTTGCATCCCAGGCACTTCAACTTGTGAACCAATCACTACTTCGTCTGAAGTGTCTCTGTGAAACTGGCTGGCAGCATGCTTATATTCGATTCTCCTAGGAACGTAGCCAGCTTCGACAATTTCTGGATATCCCCGTCCAAGTCGCCATCCATAAGAAGCAACGGGAGGCGGCGCGTGAGAAGGCGGATGCGGAGACCGCGGAGATACGGGAGGCCCTGAACAGATTGCAGACGTGAAGTTGTCTCCTTTAGCAGCCAACGAGCTTTGTCGTCGAGAATTCTACGTGCGGGTATAAGCGGTGGCCACCAGCGGGTGTCGGCCTGCCTAAGGTCAGGTACCAGGAACCAGGTTATTTCTTGTGTCAGGATACCTGGTACACTTTGCTTGACCGCGCGTATTATGGAAGGTACCAGATAGTAGCCTGGACACTGGGACGAGATAGCGCTCGATGCCTAGAGGTAGCCTTACGATGGGATTTCACACGGCAGTTCAATGCCAAATGACAGAACCTGAAGCCTTCCATCTCACAAGGGTTTTGTAATCATTCCGAACAGCACTGAAAGATCCTACATCGCACTAGAGAAGTACTCAATCTCAATCTTCCTCACCAGTTCAAATCAAGTTCCGGAAACTCCTCCGCCGCACGGCTCTCCTGGATGAGCGGGAGGTAGCGCCTCTTAAGCTCCTCCAGATCCACAGACCGAGAGCTTGCTATAAGAAGAGAGAGAATATATCGAAACTGTGGCTCGCAAAATTCTGGCCTGGTGGCCTTGGATATTGGATCTAAGCTCCACCTTGCGAGCGAACAAATTTCCTTCATCTTCGCCCTTAGCGGCCTGCCATCCACCTTGAACCCAGCCTGTAGCAGCAGGTGCACGGCGTCGAGTCGCCGGGAGGCCTGCCACTGGGACATGGCCGGCTGGCCGGATTGCTTGTCGTAGTTGACGTCCTCGCCGTGCGCGGCTGCAAAGAGCAGCCAGTTGCGCTCAGACCCGCCACTGCTGTCACCGCCGGACGAGAGTGTGTGTATGATTTGCGATATGGAGAGACGAGACCGTGCGCGGCTTGTGGCCTGCTGTCTTGCTACGGCTGCCTCGAGCCGGGCCTGGAGATAGGGAGTGCATGCCCACATCGCGGCCCAGAGCTCGAGACCCGCCCAGGCATCGGGCGAGAGCACATTATCGTAGACTTTAAAGTGCGTGTTGTGCTTGACGAACGCAGGGTCGAGATGGTCAACGATGGCCATGACGCGGGCGCGGTTCTCCGCTGTGTTGTCGACCCGCGATGCGAATCGGAATACCCGGTACAGTGCGGCTTCCAGCTTCATGTTGAGGATGTTCAGGCGCCCGGACTGGTAGTGGCAGACGAGCACGGCAAAGCAAGCTCAGCGTGGGATGAAAACCCGGTGGGCCCTCGGACACGATCCTCGCCCAGTTTTCTGTTATCCGTATCCAGTCGTAGGCGGTCCGATGGAGGAACTCCACCAGGGGCTTGCGCGAGGCTTTTGACGAGAGCTGAAGGAGTCACTTGGTGCTGCCCACGAGAAGCCGGCCCAGGATCGGCAATATGTGCTCTTCTTCCTCGACAGAGGGATACATGAGCGGCTGCGTCGAATCTTGAGCCTCGACGGCCAGCCATAGGAAGGGCGCCTCGATGCGGCTGTTCCAAACCCGCTTCCACTCGAAGACGATCTGATAGAGCTTCGAGGCCGTCTCGACCTGAGGCCCACTGAGGCGTTTCTGGATGGCATTGTAGAGCGTCTCCAATCTTTCAGAGATCGTCGAGGGCTTGCCAGATGGCGTCCAGACGAGGAATATCCTGGGCGACCTGAAGCAATTGCTCGACCACCAAAACCACCCAAAGAAACACCCCCTGCGCCTTGTCTTCAATCGCGCGCACCAACTCGGCAATCTTGTTTGGATATATCCGGCGCAGCTCTTCATAGCCATAACGTTAGCTCTTAGCGAGGCGGCGCTTAATATAGATGTGAAGATCATCATTTGTGAGATCTTCCATTCGCAGCGACGGGCTCGTCCGAAATGCGTCGGAAAAGACATTCCACGGCCTGCTCGACACACAGAGTTTGAAACCATGGTCTGCTTGCAGCTTCTTCAGAAACTCCACAAGCTCCTCGCATCGACCGTCGTATTCATCCAGGCCGTCCACAAACATGGCCACGCGATCAGTCTCGCCCACTTCAGCAGCGAACCTCGACAGGCAGTGCTGTAGTTCCTCCAAGCTCCACGGCGGAGGAAAGACGAGGTCCGCCCCAACCAGACTGTACAGGACGTATCGCCGAGGAAAAACGATGCGGCAGAGGTCAGGCCGCTGGCGGAGCAGCTGGTAAAGCATGGTCCTCAAGAGCCCTGCCTGGGACTTTTGCATCATCGACCCCGGCCCCCAGAAGTGGATGCTGACCATGAGCAGGTTGAGCTTGCCCGACCACTCCTTGAGCAGCCCCGTTAGTCGTGGATGGGTCGTGATGAACTTCATCAGGGTGCTTTTGCCCGACGCGGGCTTCCCCGTGATCCAGAACGGGATCTCGTCCTCTCGCGACGCAAGCCAGCGCGTGAAGCCGGTTGGCGACTGGGCAGACTGCATGCCAAATAGCCACGAGAATGTGTCTGGGAAGGGGTCGGAATACGCTCCTGCCTGTCGGTCATGCCATCAAACCTCATATCGTCAAGCAGCCTCTCGCAGACCTCGCTGTCGTCCACGTGGGTGCCGAAATCGGACTGCAGGTCGAGCCCGAGATCGTCTCGGCCCAATTCTGCGAGGTTCGCGCCGTCGAGAATCCGCCGCCGGGTCTCCAGGTCCATCTGTTGTAGCGCGTTGTTGAAGTTACTACTGGAGCCCTGGCATCTCGACTGTCCGCCAGGTATGAGACTCTTCTCGTCGAAGAGGCAGACCGAGTTCCAGAGCTTCTCAGTCAACCTCGCTTTTCCACCCTGGGAGTCGAGTGGCTGACCCGCTGCGATGGTGCGGAAGTCGTCCCGCAAGTCTTTGACGGCCCCCTCCACGAACATCTGGGCGTCCAGGATCTGTTTGATGCCAAAGCCAACGCCCTCCATCCTCTCTCGACTCTGCGTCGCCTCGTCCCACAGACACATGAGCACATTCATCATCATCTCCTCGCGAATCGTCGTCATGCGCTGCTTCAACTTCTCAAAGTCTCCCTCTTTCGCCACGCTCCACACAGCCACGACCACGCGCGACCGCCCGCCCTCGGACTTGGACCGACCCAAGATGCCCATCAGCTCCTCCAGGGCGGCGTCCATGCGGCCCCTGGCATCCAGACAATGGTCGGCCAGCCGGTCGAGCGACTCGCCCTGGGTTGGATATTTCGATTTCAGGCCCTTGACCTTGACCAGCGCCGCGTTGGCGGTGAGCTTGAGCTGCTCAATGTCGTTGCGTATCAGCCGCATGGCCGCGGGCACTTCCTCGTCCGACCGCCGCAGCTCGAGATACCGAGACAGGATCTTGCCGCCGAAGTCGACAAACGCCACGACCCCGGACGCGACGGAGAGAGCGCTGACTGGATCCATTGTATTGCTCGGCGCCTGCTAGGCTAGGGAGTGTAAGGTGATGTAATCGGCGCAACTTAGGGCTTGTGAAGCCAACCGCTGTTACTGGTGTTGCCGTTGTTGCTTGTGTTGCCGTTGTTGCTTGTGTTGCCGTCGTTGTCATCGTCAAAGGAAATGGCCAGCGAGACGGTCTCGACATTTAGCTCGACGCCCCCTCAAGCGCCGAGGCAGCGATCGGGCATAATCAGTCTAGTCTGCTGCTCAGCATGCGGCTGTGTTTGAGCCACGTGATTGTGTCGTTTCCAATGGAGGTGATGCATCTCGTCTAACCGGAAAGGGGGCACTATGTCGTCAAGTCTTTCACCGTTATGTGCAGTCACTCGGAGACTCCCCGTCGTGGTTCATTAGGTACTGGAGGAACGGGGGTGGAAGGATGCTTGATTTTCTGGGTGGATGAATCAAGCTCAGGAAGGCCGCCCAGAAAATACAGGTTTGAAGACCCACAAAAACCAGTCACCAAGTCGTGCCTGCCTCTCGGTGCTTCAATACCAAATACTCCAAGTTATAACGTTAGTAGCTGCATGGTAACAACGAATATCCCGACCTCAGAAGGGCAATTCATAGGTCAATCCAAGTTCCTCCTTTCTCAAAACATCACATTTCACCTGCAGCCCCTTCGCGCGTTTACCAACTGAATCTCCAGTCAGGATGCAACATACTAATAACCTCATCCACGGACTAAGAGTAAGCGCCTAAAATATACACGACCCCAATCACCCACCAACCAGCCCGCAATAACTGCCGATCTTACACAGTACAGACCCGGGACAATGGCCTGCGGGCAAAGTTAAACACTAGGTAGACTGCATGCACCGCGCCAGCCTCTTTGAAGCCACCATAACCAGCGCAAGGCATGCCTATCATAACACCAAAACAATGAACCGACGACCATGCCAAAAGAAAAACCAAAACGGGTCAAGAAACACTCCCCGACAATGGAATGCGCAACTCGAACACATGAGATGAAAAAAATAAAAAAGACTCCCACCCCGCTCAAGAATAAGCCTTTAAGCAGAATACAGGCAAGAAAGGAAACAAAAACAAGAGAGCTACTTGCTACATTGAAGCTCTCTTCACCACTCTAACCGGCTTGGTTCTCAAGTTGCTCTACCCCTTGAGGTAGACACACGCCTTCCATCTCCCGTGCATCTCCCTCCACGTCTTTGTCGTCACCCTCCACCACATGCCCCTGCTCACATATCACACTCCCTTCTCCCTCTGCCTGGAGCTCATCCATCTCTCTTCTGACATCCTTGCTGTGCCCCCGCCCAAACAACCTCCCCACTCTGGCCCGCAGACCCAAGACCGAGATCGAGGCGGAGGCAATAATCTACCTCCCCTGCCTCCTCTTCTCGCGCTCCAGGTTCTCTCTCAACATCAAGTTCTCGTTCTCGCTCGCGTTGATTCTCTTGACCGCCTCGCCTCGGTCCAAGATCCTCCCTTCCCTCTCCGCCTTCAGTTTATACTCCAGATCCCTAAGCCTCATCATCCACTTGTTGTCGCTATGCGAGGAGGACCCTATCCCACCACTACCCCCACTATTGGGGGCGTTGCTTTGCTCCCGTTGCTGTTGCTGGGGGGTCTGTTGTTGCTGCTGCTGCTGCTGCTGCTGCTGTTGTGAAGACTGATGATGTCGCCGCTCATCAGACTCATCATAGTCCTCCTCTCGATCTTCACTGCCCATGCCGCTCTGGCGGTGGCTGCTCGTCGCCCGCGTCATAGTCCCGCTTCTCCCAAGCGGTGAGCCACTCAGATGGCTGCCACTGCTGCCAGATTTCGGGATCCGGCTCTTGCCTTTTGGACCTGTGGGGACTGACGGACTAGGACTCCCCCCCATGGGGCCTGCACCGTTCTCGCCGCTGGTTGCATATGCCCCCGCTCTTGCGCGGACCTCGGCAGCGGTTCGAAGTGTGTGGTTCTCTACTCGCAGCTGACGGTATGCCTCCTCGAGCCTCGCTAGCCTGCTCTGGGCTTCTGCGGCCGGACCGCCGAGCGAGCCGGTGGCAATGGCGTTCCTCACCACGCTCTCAAGGCGCTCGAGTTTCTTCGTGCGCTGGTCAAGATGGCTCTCTAGGGTCTGATACTCGCGCCAGAGATCCTTCTCAACGCTCTTGATTTTGATCTGGAAGGTGCTGACCATGGTCTCGATGGTTTTGATCGCGGCAAGGAGGTTCTTGCTGAAGCCGGGCAACATGGTAGCGACGGCCTCGAGACTAGGGAGGGCGCGGCCGTTGATGAGGCTGTTGTCGTGGGCCCAGTCGGAGCCGCAGAGGGAGGAGAGGCGTGTCCAGAGGATCAAGAGGAGATTGTTGCGCTCTGTGAGTTGTTCTTTGAAGGATGTTTCGAGCTGGGCGATGCGTTTCTTGTCTTGGGATTTGGCGGACTCGAGTTCGGCTATGCGCACATCTTGCGAGCTCACCGTCCGGGTTACGTGCTGATGGGTCCTCTGGAAGCTCTCAAATTGGTGTTTCGTGTTGCGGTGCGCTTGCTTCTCTTTTTCCAGCATCTCCGACACCTTGGTGTATTCGAGAGAGTGGGACTCGAGCAGACCGTCACGAAGTTTGATGATGCGGTCCTTTTCGACCAGAGAGGCCTTGGTGTTGTCGAGATCTCGCACCGTGTTTTCGAGGTCTCGCTGGAGCTTCGCGATAGACTAGGACGGTTAGCATTGCCCGTCGCGGGGAATGTGTCAGAAGACGAACCTTCAAAAGGCTAGACCTAGTGCCGTTCAAGTCACCCAAAGCCTCACGCAGATTGTTCTCCAGCTCCACGAGCCTCTCCTTCCACTCGGTGGCCTCGACCTCCCTGCTCGTGAGATTCTTGCGGAGCCGTCTGACCTCGTCCTTTGCAGCCGACGCCTCCCTGTTAAGCTCGTTGACGAACTGCTGGACTTCTTCCTTCTCCCTGTTTGCAACAATCTCGCGCTGCCGCCGTTCGGCAGCAAGACGCTGCTCCAGCTCCCGCGCCCGTTCCCTCTCGTCGCGCAGACTCTGCTCGACATTAGCGAGCGCAGCCTCGAGGTCGCCAATGCGAATCTTGTCCCCTTCTTGCTCCTCGCGCAAGAATGCAATCTCTCCTTGACTCGACTCTTGCTGCACCAACAAGCGGTTGGCCTTGTCGTTCGACTCCAGAAGCTTGGACTCTAGATCTTCGAGCTCCTTATTGGCATCGTTGATCTCTTGCTCCAGCTGCTGGATCCTTTGCAGCTTGTGTTCTTGGTCATCCTCAAGTCGGACGAGCGCATCGCTCATCTTGCGCATCTCCTCTTGCAAGGCATCGAAGTTCTCGGATCTGTCGTTGAGCTCGAGCCGCAGGCGTTGGATCTCACCACTGCGCTGGTCCGCTTCTCCTTCCAGGGCGTCGATCTCTTCCTGTGCTTCTCTGCGCAGAGCCTCGAATTCGTTGTCCAGATTTGCATGTTCCTGCAAAGCTTCGTCTCTCTCGGCCTGGAGCGCCATGAGGTCGTTCATTGCCGTCTCAAGATCCTCCTGCAATGCAGCCACCAGCTCCTCGGCCTGCTTCTTCGTCTCCACGGCAGTCTCAAAGTCCACCATGCATCCATCCAGCTCGCGGTGCAGATCCTGATTCTGCAACTTGAGCTCGTTGTTCTTATCCCGCAATTCTGCCATCTTGTTCTCCAACTCCTCGTGATCTTGGTCGTCCAGCGTCCCGGTTACCCGTGTTCCGCCGCTTATCCTAGACTGGGCACGTTCGTGAGCCCCGGCGCGTGACGCGGATCGTTCGAGGATGCTATCCACGACTGACGGTGCCACGCCGCCACGGCGCTGTGCCATCTTCAGGTCCTCGATCTCCTGATACAGACGCTCTTTTTCTCGGTTCCGTGAGGTAAGCATCGAGGTCTGGGCGCCCACTTCACGGCGGAGTTCGGCATTTTCATGGCGGAGCTGCTCACTCTCCCGTCGAAGATCCTCAACCAAGGTGCTGGCTGCACTCATGTTCCCACCGCCATCGATGTCGCCCGAAAAGGACGTCGTGGGCCGGGTAGGAGACATGTTGGAGTCACGGGGCTTCTTGGTGATGTTGTAGATGTTTGTTGTGTGATGTAACGCGCCCTTTACCGAATGCTCCGAGAGCTCCTGTTTCAGGCGGAAGATTTCGTCACGAAGCCGGCGGTTGTCGTCGTCGCCTTGTTCCCTCCTAGCGGTCTCTTGCTCGAGCAGATCCTTCCATACATCAGCTTCTTCCTGGCGGCCCAGATTCTCGCCCATCCGTTCGCCCGTTTTCTCGCTGAGATTTCGCACCACTTCGGCCATGCGCCGCTTCTCCACCTCCTTGTGCAGGTTGTCGTTTCGGAGTCTCTCGATCTCGGTGACGTACTCCTCCATCTGCTCCCTGAGGTAGATAAGCTCTTCCTCGCGCTCCTGAGCCTCCTGATCGTAGGCAGCACTCTGTTCATCGTCAGATGCGACGCTCCGAGCGGTGCCAGGACGCTCATCATCGTCCTTGATCTGCTTCTCGAGTTCCTTGACTCGCCGCCGCAGCACCTTGTTGTCCCGTTGCAGAACCGCTAGCCCTGTTTTGAGTTCGACGTTCTCCGAGATCATTTCCTTAATACCTTCTTCAGAGAGCTTGTCTAGGCGGTCGCTCAGAAACATCACCTTGAGCTTGAGGTCAAAGTTCTCTTTGCTCAGGCGCTCAATGGTGCTGCTCTGCTCCTTCAGGGTCAAGCTCCGGCCAATGCGATCCGTCGCCGTCGAAGTACCCAGGCCGCTGGCGCTATTAAACTCAGCTGGCCTTCGTGGCGTTACCAGACCTCCTTTGCTCTTGTATTCCCGGGCCAATGATTCAGGAACGTGCACGTCTCGAACGTGGCGGGCAATGACCGTATCGGTGGGCGCGGAGAGTGAATGTGGGTTTCGCCTTGCTTTCGGGGTCTGGAGCAATTCGTCTTCGGGGGTGTGGTAGTTTGCGTGGTTTGCACGCTGCTGGGCCTGGTTGCGGTCGATCTCCTCGAGGGTTCCGAGCCGGCCAAAAACAGGGCCTGTTGCGTCTTGCATATCTTCAATCCCGCTGGCCATGCTCCCCATGCTGACAGACCGAGACAGTATGTTGCTGGAGCTCCGCTGCGTGCCCATTGATGAGATGGCACCGCCCGACTGAAGGGCATAATCTGTAGCCAGACCAACGGTGACGTCGCTCTCGGGGTCCGTAATCATGGAGGATATCGAAGACCGTTGGCTGTGGTTCCGAGTCCGCAGGAACTTTGAACGCTGCCTGGCAAGCTTTAGGGCTTGGCCCGGTGTGCTTCCGGCATCGACGGAAAGTCTGTTGAAACTTTGGTCCGAGGTCCCGCGCTGCAAACTTGCCAGGGGCCTGGAATGTGACTCGGATTCAGACTCGGACTGTGGAATGGACTGGATGGAGCTTGTGTTGGTTGGGTCGTCTTGGGGAGGATAGTCGTCGTTTCCCCCATCCCCGCTCTCGCTGCTCTCGTAATGGCTCCCGTCTGTTTGAGCACCACTGGCCAGGGATACGGCGCGAGAAATCGTCCTCGCGGCGGCGGCGGCCGTGGGCGATGAGGAAAACGCCTCTAACCCAGATGTTCCCATGGACGACAGTGTATTATCAGCTCCGCTCTCGTCTCCCCTCCGTTCGCTCCCGTGGAACTGTGACGAGCCATCGGTATCGTGCTGTTGAGATTCGTCGGTGTCGTGCTGCTGGGAGCCATCGGTGTCGTGCTGCTGGTAATCATCGGTGTCGTAGTGTTGAGAACCATTGTTGTAGTGCTGTTGGGAGCCGTCGGTATCGTGCTGCTGGGACTGGTCAGAGTCCTGCATCTGTGACTCGTTATGGTCGCGCACCGAGCTGGGCGGTGTATGGCTTGGCTCAGGTAAGCTCTGAGACTCGTCCATGGACTCGTGTGCGTTGGAGAGCGGGTGAGGAGAAGCTCTCGCAGCCGGCTTCTTGGCAGGGGAGTCGAAGAGGAAGGTGTCGTCGACGCCATTGTTGGGGGCCGGGATGGGGGACAATGGGACGGAGAAGCTGGACTCGATGTCTTGGAGGTGTTGGCGGATGACGATCTCGGCCTGGGAGTCGGAGTGTCTTAGATCCATGCTGAGGCCATCGTTGAAGCTGGCTTCGGTGGGTTCTGGAGCAGGAAAGCGAAAGGGGGGTATGTTTTCGGGCTTGAGCAGAGTCGCATTCGAGACCGCGAGAGGATGGGGCCGGCTGTCGCCGAAGTTCTGTTTTAACGGGGAGGCGGACGCGCTTTCGTCACCGGGGCCCCGGGACGCCTTGTGGACAACCACCCTGTGCGCTGTGGAGGGCCGGGAGTCGGGCGTCTGACGATCTTGGTCGCTGTCCATTTTTCGGACTTGGCGTGTGTCGGAGGGAGCGCGACTGTATCTGGATGCGGGCGGAGTATGGGGCTCGCAGTCGCTGTCGCTGTCGCGTTGGGGGCGTCGCGGTCGCGGGGTCGAAGAGGTACAGCTCGAGGTACATTCGAGTGGGCGAGCTGTCGGTCACTCCTCACGGCTTCATGGCCAGCCAGAACAAGATGGAGCGGGGCGTCGGCACGGATGGGCAGGCCAGGCACTGCAGATGAACAGCAGACCGCGAGTTTGAATAATGTCTGGGACGTCGAGGTTAAACATACATGGGAGGGAGGTCGCATGGAAACCTTGAATGACCTGTGCGCTAATGCTGTTGCTATTGCTGTTGCTGTTGCTGTCCTGTGCAGCACACCGGCCTACGGTGGATTGGTGCACGCTCGGTCCCCAGAGTCCTTCCTTCAGGCTTGAGTTTGGAGACGGTTGGCTTGTTTGGGGCGGGTTGGCATGGATGTTGGGCAGGTTTGGGCCGTCGCGGTCTGGTTGCTGCACCGTGCACCCCCCCCCCCCAGTCCCGTCGCCAGCAGCGCCGTCAGGATCCCTGCGCGTTGCTACAGGTTATGTACGACACTTCTCGGGCACTTGCTTGCTTGCCGATCATTCAAGCCAATGGCGTGCCGCGCTGTCGGATACCCAGGGCCGATACGTACCTCAGCTATCCGTCCCGAATCCAGGCACATGCACGACACGAAAAAAAGAAGATGCTTGCGTTCGATATGCAGGGGCAAGGAAAGCTGGCGGACAACGATGAGCCATCAGCTGGAGAGACGATAGCTGACGACAGTTTCCCAAATTTGTTTCTTGCACCAGCCAGGATTAGGAAGGCATTCCTGAACCTGAACCTCACAGCCTGTCACATGTTGCCGTCACAGGTCACTGGGTCAATATCTTTTGGTTCCAGCACCAGGGAAATCTGATCATGGAAAGTTTACAGATTGCCGACATCCGAGCAAACACCAAAAGGCGTAACCCGAAACTTCGGTGCAGCAACAGCGTGAAGACCCTTGGCGTCAAACTCTAAACCGCCAGCAACTACCAACAAAGGGGCCCATTTCGGAACAAACCCATTTTTTTTTGCATGCGATTGAATATTGGTGTCCAGCAGAAATCGAGTCACGTCGCCTGGTTCTTTTGCATATCGCCGGCACTGGCCAGAGCCATATTCAATATTAATATCTTGGAACTGGATCCATGAGATGAGAACTCGACCATTGCAATTTCAAGGTGGACTTCAATTTCGTCCCTCGGTCTGTCACGCACGGACCATCTCTTTGCAAATGTTCACCCAAAAAAACAAACACGGAAGACGGCAAAGCAAACCAAGTTTCATTCGCGTCTTGCCTACAGGTGAAAAGAAATCGAGATGAGTGGACAGCTTGTGCATTGGTCAGCTTTTTTTTTTTTACATATATTATTAATTGACAATTAAACGTACCTGTCATCTGATGCGCAATTCCGAGTTTGAGGCGCCGGTCGGTTTGTCAGTTTGTCTCATTGGGATGTTGACTTTCCTAGCCCCTGAAACGCTGCCACTTATCTCAGGGCTGGAAGTCGTCATAAAGAGTTCCACTCCACGATTCCCACCGATATTAAAACTCGTCAAAGCACAGCGCGCTCTAGCCCTTGGCCCAATCTTCCAACCTTCCCTCCCCACGCAATGCCCCTCCAGCGCTTCTCCTTCCCCGGTCCCTCGAACCAAGGATTCCGAATGGCCCGGGCTTTGGAACCTTTTTTGCAAGGTAAAAGCAAGAAGACAAGGAAAAAAGAGGCAAAAAAAAGGAGAGGAATTCGACGTCCCCCCCTACCCCTCAGGCTGAATTCAGCTGCCATACCATATTGTCGAGAAACTCAAGGTCAATCCGAGACCCCAGACTGTCGACTGCACGGCCAGGCCTGACGTTAGGGGTATTCGCGGTTCCAACATCACCCACCAAATGATCGATGCCCGTGTTCTCCAAATTCGGGCCTGCCACCGCAATAGGAGGAAGCACCACCGATTCCAGCATCATGTTCGTGGCATCTGCGTGAAACAAGTTTCCATTGGCGGGTCCAGACCCAAAGCCGCTGCCGCTCGTGGCCTGTATGGTGCTGTGCGGCGCATCCCTGGCAGGATAGACAACGTGGTCCATGTTGGGATAGTTAGGAGGTAGTTGGAGGGAGGGGGTGTAGACGGTGGGCAGTTGCCGGACGCGGTCCGGGTTCTGCTGTGGGTGGTAAATAGCATGTGGCTGCGGATAAGAGACTGGCGGCCAATAGACGGGCATGGGTGACTGCGAGTAACTTGGATGGTAACGTACGGGCGGCAATTGGTCGTTAGAAATAGACATAGGATTGTCACGGTAGTAGTGGCCGATACGATACTGCTCGTCGGCCCCGAACCGTGTGTCGAAATAAGGTCCAGTGCCGGCCACAAGCGAGGTGTTCCTGATGTCTTCCAGCTCTTCCTCGTTCCCGTTTCTCCGCCGCAGAAGCTTCTTCTTGGCCTCGGCGCATTCAGATACCTGGGGGAGGAAGGGTTAATTAACGTCGAAGGTCGTACATATGTGTCGCAAGTCATGTGCGGAAATTGAAACCCACCAGGCACTCGACACAATAAGTATCTCGTACACGAACCGTGACGCGGCAGTGTCCCTCCGTCTGCCTCGCTTGTTCCAGTGAACCAACGGTGTCCCAAGCTGGAACATGCCTTTGCTCCGCTGCGTAGCTGGCTGGGGTAGCGGGACAGCGGCAGTAGCCGAGATCGTTTTCAGCAAAGTCCTTTTGGCACTGGCATGGGTGTTGAAACTGCGAGTTGCTCGTCATTTCGCACGTGGTGGTAGATGTAGTCGGCGGTGGTTCGGAATGGCTCGTGGGCTGCCAGCGTTGCCCTCATGTCTTCGACCTGAAAGCCTGGGGCGTTCAAGTTCTGCGAGCTCAGTGGTCCCAGATGAGGTAATGCTGAATGAAAGAGAGGCAATTGAATTTTAGTTGTGCTGCTTCAGAAGTGTAGCACACCCACGCTGGTGCTCATGAGTTGGGTCGAAGTTGCCAGGCTAGGTACCGGGTAGTTTGGCACCTGATTGAGCGGGAAGACAAATACCTAGAAGGAAAAACCCGTTTGCCGTCCGCGTGGAAAGAGCGATGACAGCCGCAAAAAAAAAGGTTGCCAATCTGGCAGCGCTTTCTCAATAAGGTACTGATGGCAAGCCGGCCTTTCCTCCTTAGTATTCCGATGGCGTTTTGAAGAAGAGGTGAGATGAAATATTTTCAAACCGTCTTGTAGTTTGACTGCATCTCCATCCAATCAGGTATGCGCCATAGTGACCTCCACCAAGGTGACTTCAAACCCCGGCCACGATCTATCCTCAATGTTAATATTATTCAAAATTGTCGAGTACCGGACAATCATTCTGAGTTAGTCCAATATTGAGATCTCGTCATCTCGTCATGACCCTACAGGTCGACGTTGCGTTAACTGTCGTGCCATGTTCTGCTGGCTGTGTCTGTTTGTCAAGCATGGGATGGAGGACACGGGGCCAGAGAGAGGCAAGAGTGATACGGGGTCATGTTACCCACGTACCCAGGCAGGGTCGCTTACATGTAAACGTAGCAATCCGTGGTTCCACCTTCCAAAGAAGCCTCGTTGGCCACTGTCACATCTCGTTTACGGTCTGTGAGCCCATGGTTTTTAATTCATTTACTCCATTGTAGCATTTAGTTTAACAGGTTACGGGAATTTCCCAGGAGCTCCTTTTCATATGTTACTACTAAGTACCTCAGGTGCCTTATCTGGGTCGCATTGTTGAAGCCAGGTGTTTTGAACAATATTACCTACACAACTAACCCGGATTTTTATGTCGAGTTCAACCTTGAAAGCCAATATCTGTATAAACGCAAGAATGTACCTGGAGTTCATTGGCAGACTCAAGCCAGGCTGTTGAGAGAACTCATGCTAGAACAAAGAGCCAGGCGAGAAATGTGGACCAATCATTACTACCATGAAAAAGAAGGTTGCGATTTCTTTTACAGTGCGAGAAGACAAGAACACCATCATTTTCTTTGTTTACAGAACACCCGTCGTATAATGCATTGTTTTCGATTATCGTGGGTTAATTCTGTTGAGCACGTTGAAAACATTGCACTCGTTCGGCTGTCATGAAACAGCCTTCGAGTGGGGGATTTCTATCGTGTCGAGAAATGAATTTGAACGCCAATCTGATCTGCCATAACTGCACATTCTTCATTCGATCACACGGCCATTCCCCGGTATCTCTTCCATCAACTTCAACCCACGACAGAACTTGATACCAGCACAGACTACTGCATTCGATTCCACCCACACCACCGATACAATGTCCAAATACGCTTTTCTGTTCAAGACCAACGACACGGCTGACAAGAAGTACCTCCTGGTGAGGAACTCCTTTGCTTCAGGTGTGCAGAGCACGGTGCAGCTGGTTCGTGACGTTGAGACTGGTGAGGTAGTCATTCGCAAGGTGACCGCATGCCGGATCAAAACCAACAACGGCAAGCTTCCCCAGCCGGACAGGGAGATTGAGATCCTCAAGCTTTTGAAGAGTTTCCCTACCACGAACTATCCAGCCCCCAGACTAGCGGAATGCATTTCGAACGCCGACATCCAGTCCGCACCCGGTAAATATTCCCGTGTTTCGTACTGGAAGTTTTACAACGGAGGGACTGTCCAGAAAGCGTTCTACCAAGAGCATAAGTATCTTCCCTATTCATTGCTTGCTCGATTCATGTGGCAAATCTGTGAGTCACTTCAGTTCATGTATCAGGCTGGACCTGAGGCCGTCTACCACACCGACTTACACACGCAAAACATTTGGCTTCACTGGCCCGAAAATGGCTCGGGAGATCTGCCCGACTTCATAATCGGCGATTTCGGAGATTGTCTCACTGCCAGCGAGTATCAAGCTTGCATAAGAAACCAGCAGCGCTTCATGAGCGTTACTGGTACTGTGACACCGGCGGCTGGGCGACGAAAAGTCGAGTACAATACCTATGGGCGCCTGGGCGCTTCATTCCATGCTGAGCCCGGTGAGCGTGAGCTATCCGACATATGTTTCTTCTTGCCCGACTTGCAGTGCGCAGCTATGCTCACGCACCGGAACTGGCGGGAGTTGTACGACCAGCGCCGCCAAAGGAAGATGTCTGGTAAGCTTAATGACGAACCTTTCACCCGCTTTACACTGCTGGAGAATATCATCGACAAGTTGCGAGATCTCTGGGTTGATGACATCAATCTGGCTGCTCAAGATGGCAACTCGCTTCCAGTGGACTTCAGCGAGGTGATTCAAATGGCCAAGGACTTGGAAACCCAGTGCTTGACAGATGGACCCCTTGACGAGCGGCAAACGCCAACCTTCTTGTCGTACCGCAAAAAGTCACAGGAAAGCCTGCAGAAGCAACGGTCCGAGTACGCAAAGACGGCTATGGTGAGAGCGGCGACAATTAAGCAAGCTTTGGAGCCTCATAACACCCAGAACCTCGATGGAATTGCGATGGGCCCCATTCTGGGCCCATGGTATCTTGTCAAGATTGTCTCAACCGACAATCAGGCCGAGATCGAGTATAAGGTTGTAGATGACAAGCCTCACCACCGTCCAACTGAGTACTATGACACATCCGACAGCGATGACATGTTCTAGTATGATGGATCTTGAGCAAACACTGACCTCGAGACAGCGTAGACTCCAACTCTGTGCCCACATCATCCCTTACCCAACTACCTAGATTGACCAAATAAACCCTCTTTTATCAAACACCCTGTTCCCATGCCATTTCAGTGACAACTAATTATCTCTTAATTCTCTCTTTCGAAATTCTCTCTTCTCGATTGCAAATTGACGAAGCACAATTTCATAATCATGTTATCGCCGGTGGCTAATGACCCGCTAGCAGTGAAATCCAGTTCTTCAAGTTCGCCTAATCCAGCACCGTTTCCCGCCCCCATGATTGTCACTCACGCTACTTACCAGGGAGATGTTATTAAGCAACGCATATCGCATGTGTAATTACAAGTCAAGTGTCTCTTACCTCAATATTCTCTCAGTGATTATCAAGTTGTAGGTAATTAACTAGGTACGTTCAACTCATTCAGTAGTACATGGACCTAATCTGTGATCTTATCCACCCCAGGATCCAGCCCTCTTTGCTTCTCCATACATCCGTCCAGGAACGCTGCTGGCAGATTCCCATACCGTGACCGTGCAACACGACTTTGGCTGCGAAAAATCTCCATAGAACGCCACAAATACTCTTCCTTAAAGGCATTCCAAACCAGCAGCTCGACATTCACCACACCCACCCGACCCCCGCTCCCATCATCTCGACTCGGGTGAGGATAATAGGGATCGTTCGCAAAAAACGCATAAACAAGGTGATCCACCAGCTCCTCCAGCCCTTCCATTTCATACACTTTCTCCACGACAAAGACGCTGCACAAGTTAAAGTCCAGCAACCAGAGATCCGCCACCTTCACTCGAGAGCGTGAGGACGCAGTATCAATATCCGCCGCCGGCCCACCAAGGACAAACTCGACATCAAACGCGTCGACATTGGCGCCCCAGTGCATGTCGGCCAGCGCCTCGCCCATAGCCGCCGCGTACCGCACCACCGGCAACCCCAGGTCCACCATCTGGTCCAAATGCAGATTGTAGTTCCGCAGCGCAAAGTTGGGCGGCGCAGGAGCCCCTATCCGCCGTCGCCGGCCCAGATACACGCGCACCAGACAGTCGACATTCGTTGGGTCCGCGTGCACGGAGTCTCGCTTTTCCACAGGGCAGTAGAGCTCAATCAGTGCGTCTCGCACGGGTTTCGAAAGCGGCGGAATGTGGGATGTATAGAGAGCATTTGCCATCACGGTCCTTCCCGGCGAGTTGTCCTCCCCAAGTTTGACCTCGGGCTCATGCAGCTTCAGTTGTGCTTTTTGCCTGACGAATCGCCCTAGCGTGGCAGCGCTGTCATTGATCTCCAGGCGGATGACCTTGGGAAGCTTCGCGTGAATCGCGCCCCGGTCTTTGTAGATTCTGGAGATATCGTGCAAATCCGAGGTCCACTCCCGCGCCGAGAAAATCTTCGAGACACGCTCGTGGGCGACATAGTCCGCGCGGAGCGAGTCGCCAAAGTGCGGGCGCGCAATCTTGACGACGGCGCCCGGCTCGCTGGAGACGGCGTAGACGAGCCCGCATTGTCCAAACCCGATCTTGCGGTTGCCCTCCTCTGGCCCTGGCCAAGGATATGTCTCCGGGACGAGGAGATGAGCGGCTTCTTGGAATGCAGTCGCCGGGATGCGTAGTGAAAGGATGTGTCTTAGGGTATCACGGGCGTTGCGATGCTTCTGCTTTCGTTCCATGTTATTCTGTGGCTTAGAGTCGGATGACATTTCTTGTTTTACAGTTTTGTTATGGTGGTGTTTGGAGGGGTGTGAAGCAGATTTGCCAAGTGTTTTGTTTAAAATATGTGCTATTTTCAAGATTGTGTGGCAGTTGAAAAACGTTGTTGGTGAGCTTGAGTAAAACCTAGGAAAACCTAAAAAAACCTTCATTGATATGGATATCTGGAGTGATACCCTAGTCAACTCAAATCCTGTTGCCTTGGATAAGCCGCGTAATAGTGTTTACCGGGGTGGATCTCTCTTCTTCCCTCGGTCTCTTACATCTCAAAGCTACCTCGGTAAGTGACTGCTTTTGGTACTAGATATAATTACTGGTAAGATGCACCTCAACCTATAAGGTAGCCGGTGTTGCCAGCATTTTCTCCTCTCGTCACTGCAGGCAGTCCATCATAGTTTGGTAACTCCATGATCGAGGGGCAAAAAGGGCCTTACAAGCAACAAAGCTTCTGCTGAATTCAATCAGGTTGCGTGTTGTTTATTTTGCTACCATTTGAATCATTCATGATGCTGAGGTGTACCGCAGGAGATGCAGCTATGCAATGTGAAGCAGCTTGGACGAGTTCAGGGGTTTGTTTACGATGCCTTTTAGTTTCCCCACCAACGGGGTGCGAGAACTTCCACAATTCGACTACGACTCAGCAGACGGGTGCTGTGGCCTACTAGTAGCGAATGAGATGTTGGCAGTATTCACCATGCTCGTCGGTAAAAAAAAAAGAATTTCACGTGAGCCAATCCCCCAAAGTGCGGTGAAGAAAGGCTCTTGATTGAGATGAATGACAAAATCCGCAGGTGTTTTGAGTGGCGTGCCAAGCACCTGCAATCATAGTAGGTAGGTAGGTGGCGTGTGGTTGAGCAAGCTCCTCCTGACGACTGCCTGACTGCGACTTCCCTAATTGAGGTCGAAATTCACCAGGGCCTCAGGTTGCTCCTTCCATTTGCGGGAACTCTGAATTCAAAGAAAATTGCACGTGAGGCTGACCTCTGGTAAGATACCTGCCTGCAACATTCAAATGCGGCACAGCGGCGGCGAGAATGGGTTTTTGGCGCTCCTTCACCGATCCGTGGGATACGATATGTGCCGTCTACGGCTGCGACTCTGACTGCCGCCATGTGATGCAGGCCCGGACCAGGCTGGTAATTGCATTTGTCTTTTCGTCTTGTTCAATCCCTTATTAGAGCGAACAATAATTTACCTCGTTTTCACGCCAAGATACAACTTGGAAATTATCTGACGCTCCTCACAGTTTCCCGGCCCGAATCAGGCTGTATTAGGCTCGCTGGAGCGACCTCCATCGCCGCGATGTCTCGACGGCGCTCCGCTATTCGATCTTCTCAAGTTCACAAATCACTCCCATCTCATCCCGGCGCCTAGGTACGCTGCCCTGGCCAAGTCCTCTACCACCTCCCCCATTCCAAGCCAACAATTCTCTAGCGCCGGTTCGACTTTATCAGCTTCGACATCCTCCGCCCGTTCGGGAGTCGCTTCTCCGACAAACAGTAGTATGGGAAGATTCCTAGTGTCACAATCCTCGGACTACTCAAAAGGCGACGAAGACGGGGCATTCATGAGCTCTGTTGTCTCCCGAAAGCCCAATGTCAAGTGGAACGACGTTGCGGGGCTCAACCGGGCAAAAGATGAGCTGCAGCGCGCGATCGTGTTCCCAATGAGGTTCCCTTCGCTTTTCGACGACAAACGTAAATCTTCCAGTGCAGTCCTCTTGTACGGGCCTCCTGGAACTGGCAAGAGCTATCTTGCAAAGGCTTTGGCGACAGAGGTGCATTGTTCTTTGTACAACATCAGCTCTGAAGACCTCATGAGCAAGTGGTTGGGAGATTCAAAGAAGTGATTTCTAATTCTAGCGTACATTGACAGAGCCGCTCAATCCGACTGACACTCCCTATCTAGGCTTGTTCGTCACCTCTTTTGGCTGGCCAGGGAGAATAAACCATCCATCATCTTCATTGATGACATCGACGTCTTTTGCGCCAACCGAGACGGTGACTCTGAACATCGTAACGAGCACACAGCTCACATAAAGACCGAGCTTCTCATTCAACTCGACGGAGTCAAAAACGACAATACCGGCGTGGTGGTGCTTGCCGCTACGAGTTCTCCATGGCTCCTAGATCCTGCAGTGCGACGACGATTTGACCTGCGGATTTACATTTTGCTTCCTGATAGCGAGGCCAGAATTTTTTTGTTCAGAATCCATTCTGGAAAATGGGGGCAGTCCCTCTCTGAATCCGACCTGGCAGAGCTGGCAAAACTAACGGACGATTTTCGGGAAGTGGCATTGCCGATGCGGTAAAGCACTCGTTGGTCGTTCCGGTTCGAAAGACTCAGAATGCGAAACATTTCAAAAAGGTTAACAGTTCCCTTGCGTAGGAAATTATATCGCATGCTAACATCATTCCCAATTTTAGATTCTTTCTGGGTCTGAACAAGGAATGTATGAAATCTATTCACCTCATGAACTTGGCGCCATGCAGTTGACTTGGGTTGAGATTCCTAATGACAATCCCAAGGCGCCTTCTATCGAACTTGCAGACTTCATTCGGGTTCTGGGAGATGGCGAAGCCAAGTCATCCATCGGATGCAACGAGCCGGAAAAGTATGCGGATTGGACACGGTCGTTTGGTATTGACGGCAATACCACAACGTCCAATATGGCGGCCGGTGTGAACTGAAGCTGCTGACGACAAACTTCGTTTCCCGCTTGGCCCAATGTCATAATCCCACCGGCCATCAATTTTCCTTCTTTTTTTTCCCCATGTCGGGGATCCTCAGGAAAGACAGTTTGTCCAAGGGTTTATTTTGCGATTCCATCCTCCCAACTCCGCGCCGTTTTGTCCGAAAGATCATAAGGCTCCTTAATTCGAAACTGGCAATGTGAGGAGACTTGGCTTCGGTCACCGATGTACCGTCATTCTCGACACGAGCTGCACTTCAGCCAATAGTTACATCCGCAAGTCCGTTCTTCCATATACTGGCTCCTTTTAATTCAACCTTTTTCGGCATTTTAGGTGCGCCAGGGTCGGCAGCATGACCGTGTGTCATATTGAAAGCATACATGCATCCCCTGAGAGTTCTCAACCGGAGGTGAGAAGAGGACAGGAGAAGAGCTACATAGGGTGTGGGGCTCGCTGAACCATCCCGGACTCGAATATTAGGTACAGATGGACTTGATCGCATGGGGACACAGGGGTGAGAAATGGGCGTACATTTGTTTGCAGAACTTAAAATTGTAGGGGATCTGTTTCTGGTGTGACATGCAAATGAAGAAGAGCAGCGGAATCATATCAATAGACATCATGTTTCGCTTCACTGCCATACCTACCTAGGCAGGGTGAGGTATGGATTGCAGGTACTAGGTAGGTACCTGGTAATTAGTTAGCTCCTTAGTAAGGTTATTACATGAATAAATACTTACACTTTTCCAATCACAATGCTTTTAAGTAAACAAACAAGAGAGAGGGGGGTAGTAACGTGGTTGCTTTGACATCCATCTAGGTGGCTATAGGCGAGGCGTTGGCCGTGAAACGCTGGTAATAAAGATAATTACAACAATCACAAGCGCATGCCGCAAAACCTTATGCAAGACCAGACGTTGCGTATGCGAATGATCGGTTGACGGGTTGACGGCGTACGTTAGCGCATGGTTAAGATCAGGTACATGTACCTAGGGTTGGGATCATGAGCCAAATCCTAGTTGGCCCGGAGCAACACAGACGTGCGCATAATTATCACATTGTACGATCACATTGCACGGACTGATTTCATAGCATCCCTGTGTGAGAAACGTCTCAACACACAATATGTACCCCCTTTCCTGCACGACTCTTTTCTTCTGCTAACGCCTTCTCCTTTATCATCCCTTCCATGAAACTAGCATGCCCAGCATCCCCTCTTCGTCACACCCTATCAACAGCCCAAACGGGACACCGAGACCCGAAACGCAACCAAATGACACCATGGGCCAAGGTGAGAGAGGTTTGCAACCACATCGAATGGCAAACCCGCTGCTTCAGAACTAACCACCACAACAAACGCCAACCAGTGATTCAGGGCGCCTTCAGGAAGAAGGGAGCAAATGACGCCCGCAAGACCGTTGAGTTTTCTAAAGACGTCGGAGGCAAAGGATCCAGGGGCTACTTCAGGTCGGTCTCGTCTGCCTGAAGGCATCGCCACTCGCATTTTTCTGACACGATACAGGAAGAAGGTGCGCTGAAATTCTGTAAGTATACACGTCGATGCCAATGATTATTGACCATGTTTTTTTTTCTTCTAGAGGAAGCCGTTCAAGCTGGGTTTTTGGATGGAGTAGAAGCAATGTGCATTCGGTATGTGCATACTGTACAGCGGGGGATATTGGATATGTTTGAGACTTATCGGAGGAGTGCGGACGTTATGATGATGGGGTGCTCAGTAATTATATAGGTTTATCTTTTGAAGATCAGCGTATACTGGATCACATCACCCCTATCCCTAGGTCAATGTAGCCATCGAAATACGCTAGAAAGATGATTCCTGCGCTCGTTCTGGCCACCAGAAATATATAAACAAGACACGACTCCGCAATATGCGAAATCCATTGCTGTAGTCCGCCGTCTGCGATGGGCATCCGCGGAGTTCGAACTCCAAAACACCCAAATCCATCTTTTGACCCCCCCCCCCCCCCCCCCCCAAAAAAAAAAAAGACCAGCTGGCAATGATGCGCTTGCTCTTAACCCGCAAACCCGACCCGTATAACTCCATCCATGCTCCGCAGCACATTGCTTTCCCCTCATATACAACATGCCGACATCTAAACCCATCAAATCATGACTAGTAAAATATGTCCAAAGAAAATAAACCCCCACCTGCTATCATCATCATCATCAAGATCCGTCCCACATAAGAACTTCACTCCCTCCCCATTTAAGCAACCCGCAATGGCCCAGGTCACGCATCGTCCGCAAAGACCTGATACGCAATGATCATGATCCACAGCAAAAAGATCTCGCCGACCATACCGAAGGCGAACACGGCCTGCCAGCTCTGGCAGATGCTCCGCTGCTCCAGCCACGAGAGCGTCTGCAGGCTCTGGCCTGTCGGGTTGCTCGCGTAGACAAAGATGTTGCAGTTGGAGCTGACGGACCCGACGGGCCCCCACAGCTGCACCGAGATGACGATCAGGCCAACCAGCCATAGCACAAACAGGATGAAGCCGCCGATCATGACGATGGACGGCAGCAGCCGGCGCTGGAAGATCAGCACCAGCAGGGTGATTATGAAGGCCACGGTCAGGGCCGCCACGGTTATGTAATATGGGAAATACCTGCGGCGATGGGAGGTTAGCTTTTTTTGGCGTGCGGCGCGGGTTGAAGGGGGAGGGGCAGGGAGGAGAGAGAGAGGGAAAGGGGGTCCGACGTACCAGGGCACGGGGAGCAACAGCGTTTGCTGGATCTGGATAAAGGTGGAGAAGACGCCGATGATGGTGCACGCGGCGATAAGCATGATCAGCATCCAGATGTTCAGCTGGATGGCGGGCCAGTGGTATTTGTGGACGCGCGCGACGCGGCGCTCGTACACGAGCGAGCCGCTTGTTACTGTGGACGCCATCTTGGGGTTTGTAGCGTTGATGGTTCGTTGGGAACGGAGCAATCGACTCGTATTTCAAGGGTCGTCGGATCGTGGGTGATCGAGAATTTGGTGCGCGTTGGTTACCAGGTAGATATCGCGTTTCGAGGATTCGATGCTCGGCTTGCGTGATCGGCTTGCTCGGGTCGTGTAGCAAAGGAGGAGTGTCAGGAGGATGTGATCCGGTGAGCTCCTCAGCTGTCGCGACAGCTTCGCTTCTCCTCCGTCTGCGTGCAAGATAAAAAAGAAAATCCCAAGAAGAAGAACCAAAATCGCTATTGCCAGTTCGAAAAAGGAATGGCGCAAGAAAATATGCAAACGAAGCCCTCGCAGAACTGATTGGGCAATGTTGTTCGAGACTCGGACGGGGGCGTGAGGTGATTCTCGACGGGTGTCCACCGGAGCTGTGCGACCGAGGTGAGGTACCTGAGCAAGGTGACTTGTCGCAAAGCGAATTGGACAGCGGCAGCGGCAGCGGGAGCGCGACGCGATGCGATGCGGTGAAGCACCAAGTCGCCAATCAAATGCGCAGCGAGTTGTCGGTGAGGTGACGGCGAGATCTTGCGAGACCTGGGGACCAGGAAGCGGTGTTTGGATCTCCACAGCCTTGGGCTCGTTTGTGTGTCGGGGCGGGTGGTTGGGAGTGGAGGGGGGTTGGCAGCGGGATTTGTACGCGAAGGCGCTACGGATCACGGAAGTGTCGGCCGTATAAAGCAGGTCGGTTCGGTCGTCGCTCGACCAGCAGGGAATGCAAGGCTGCCAAACCGAATAGTCCAAAAACGGGCGGGTTTGTAATGCTGGTTTCTTGCTGCTTGAGTTGAGGATATTGCTCTGTTGCTTTTGCCCTAGATATCGAAGACCAAGGGTGGTGCTCTGTCTTCTTGGGCGCTCTTCCGTCGGAAGCACCTGGCTAGCCGCCCTATCAGGGAACAAGGCTCTTGTCGCGATTGTTGGTGCGGGATGACGCGCGGAATGGAGATTCGAAATGCGGCAGGCAGGGATCGAGATGCAGCTGCTGGTCTGAGAGGCTTCGGCAATCAAAGGACTTGATCCTATCCTGTAACTAGCACTCTCGTTGGAACTGCAGGATGGTAATTATTTGGCAAAAGAGCGTTGCAGTTCAAGAGAATCGAAGTCCGACAGAACATGGTCGTTAATGAGTGTCATTAATTGGGCACAATTGGGTTATGCACCCCGGCTTCAAGGTGGGCAACTTGATGAATTGACATTATCTCGTCGACGTGGCGTGTCTGAGTTGTTCATTCATCCACGCCGACCACGGGACCGTCATCCTCTGCCCGTCCGTGCCTGTGCCCTGTCCAGGATAACGGACTCCTTTCTGGCTCCCAGGAACCGTGGGGTGGTCCTGTGGAGTTCCACGTTGTCGGAACTTGGAAGCTGGTGGTCGGGCTGTCAGCGAGTCTGGGCCTTTGGCCGTTGCAATGGAACCTGCCTAAAAATGGTGATGGCGGGAGGTGGATCCCCTACCTGGTAGTGTGGCCGACTTCCCCTCACCCACAGCACACACACGGCTTCTCCTCCCTCAGACCTTCACGATGTCGCGAGACAGCAACAGAGCCAGCAACGCCATCACACCGTACCAATGGAACTCTGCTTTCTTTTCAATGTTATGGGCCAGGAAGTTTCCCATCTAAAGTCGCCATAAAACCCCAAGAAACCCATGTCGTGTCGAGATGCTCGCTCGTCTAGCGAAGGTCCCGGGTATACCGTCTAAAATACCGTTCCAAACCCTCCCAGTCCATGCCATTCCATCCATACCATGCCATCCATATACCTACCTGAGATGCCCACCTGCGAAGACTGCTGGGCCTATTTTCCTTGCGTCAATTCCAGGTTCTGATCCCCTTTTTCGCGGCAGGTCATACCGGCCAATGTTCGAGCCCGGTCCGTCATGATTTTCCTCCTCATCCAGACATCGCGCAGCTACCTCACAGCAAGCTCTCGCCCAGGGCGCATCGGACAATCGAGCATCCAGCCCTAACGGTTTCGTGGGCACCGATATCGTTGGGCGATGCCAGGCTGGGATTGACCTCGACCAGGTCGACGGCAACCAAGCTGCCGGTCTCGTGCACGCACTCGCAGATGTAATCTCCCTCGCGCAGGGTCAGTCCTCCACGGACGGGCGTTCCCGTCGACGGTGCCCACATAGGGTCGAGCGCGTCGACGTCGAACGACAGGTGGATGGGCGTGTCGTTGCCAATGTGGCCCAGCGCCATCTCCATCACCCGGCCGATTCCATGTCTGCGGTGACAACCACTCGTTAGCCAATCGCCCGCTCAAAGCTCCGCCCAACAGAAGGGAGGAAAATCAGCATACCGGTCAATGTCGAACATGCTGAAAGCCTTAATTCCATGCTCCCGCAGGATGCGCTTCTCGCCGGCGTCGACGTCCCTCAGACCAATGTAAACGAGCTTCTTGACACTGATCAAGTTATCCTCCTTCAGCCAGCCAAAAAACTCCTCATTCTCCTCCCGGGCCAGGCCGGTCAGGAAGCTGACGGGCATGCCGTGGATGTTGCCGCTCCCGCTGGTCTCGGGCGTGTTGATGTCGGCGTGCGCGTCGACCCAGATGACTGCCATCTCTCTACCAAGGCGCTCGCGGATGGCCTTGGCCGTGCCGCCGATGGTGCCGATGGCGATGCTGTGGTCGCCGCCGAGCGTGAGCACGAGGCGCCCCTCCTTGGCGTGCGCGTACGTCTGCTCTGCGATGCGTTTGGTCACCAACGAGACCGCGCGCGGGTTCTTCATGTTGCGGAAGGGCGGGTCCGAGGCCGGGACGAGGTCTGTGTACAGGTGCACCGTGTCGTCGCCGTGGAGCTTGTACCCCAGCTCCTCGCGAAGCTGGGTCAGGAGGCCGGACTCAATAAGCGCCGAGGGCGCAGCGTCGACGCCGGGCTTGCACTATTTTATGGGTGGCCGTGTTAGCTGACGCATTGAGTATCCGGGTATGTAGGAATGCTTCCGGAAGGACTGGAAGGGAGAGACGTAATGGGGAGTGACGCACCTGGCCGCCGGAGAAGCCGACAGCGACAATGCCGAGCTCCTCCGGGTGGGAGAGGAACTTGGACTCGACCATTGAGGTGTTCATTCCGAAGTACTTGGGCTTGGTCGGTGTGTTTGGGAGAGCTACGATTCCGGCTGGCTTGGATGGCAGGGCGGCGGCAGCAACAGCAGATTCTGGGACTTGGCTGACGAGAGACGGCGACATGGCGAAGGGAAAGAGAGGCGGAAACCCTAGGGAGCGGGAGAAAAGTGACGATATATGTATACGATGTATACTAGTCCAAGACGAGCAGCTCGGCTCCGATGCGCATCACTTGTCGAGCGAAGGCGTAACGGGAATGGGACGCAGTTTTGCTTTTTCTCGATTCGCGATCGGCTATCTGCGGGCTTGGGGGAAAAATGTCACCCTTCGCGGGCTGACAGGCCCTGCGTTGGAGGGGTGGTGGGGTTAGTCGGCCGCGTGCCAGGGATCGTGCATGCCTGAGGCAACAAACACTTATCGATGAGTCCCTATCGTGTGTCAGAGGTCAAAGTTCAAACCAACCAGCCACTCATCGTCTGCATGACAGAGAGGTTGCTTTTACCACATTGTATCGTCCTGCCCACCATCTCGGCCCGTTGAATAAACGTAATGGAAAGCGGCCGTTACCTAAGACCTTCTGTGCCGTTGCAGATAACTGCCCGTCGTGGTCGATTGATCCACTTCATCACCGAATCCATCAAACAGGCACAGAGCTGGTCTAAGCGCTGACAGGCTTACCCTTCACCTCTGCTTCATTGACGGTAGGTACCTGGGAGTTACTACCTGACTGTACACGTGTACTGTTTTACAACAAGGGAAGGTAGCAACACATTTGCTTCAATCAATCACATGTTGACAGGCACAAGAGAAGGGAAGGGAAAGCAAATTAGGAGAAGAATAATGGAAATTTAGTTTCATCATGACAACCTTGTCTGAAATCAACCAATCGCAGATGCAATTGAACAACTAAAATTGTTAAAAGTTAGGAGGGGCGAAAGCATTCAGTGCAGCTCAACCCAGGCTCACTCCCGCAGCTGAACCAACTTCGCGAGAACCCCAATTACGACAGCGTGGCATTACCTAGCAAGATACTCTGGTTGTACAGAAACGCGACCCTCGGCCTGTCAGACTCAACAGACACGGCCAGTTTGGTCGGGTCTGTAGCCACCCGGTCCTGGAGTGTGGACTTCTCGAGGGTTCCCGTCGTGGCATCCGTCTCAGGGGACGACAGGGTGTGCGTGCACCATTGATGCTGCCCGTGAGAGTTGACGAGCGTGTTGATGAGCGAAGCCTCGACGGCGCACCAGGCACGGCTGAAGTAGATGTCGTCGATGAGGCTGACGACCGCGTTGCACTGCGTGACGATGATAGGCAGTGCGTTCACCCCCTTTTCTTTGTTCTCTTGGCCGATGCATGCCCAGTCCTAGTTATTACATGGTGTCGGTTAGTCTGATGCTACCTAGGGACATGTAATGGGACTAGGTCGGCAATTGACTCACCAGCCAGATGTGTATTCGTTCTGCGTCCAGGTTGGAATGCGTGAGAAAACTTTCGATTGCGTTGCGCATCCGTTTGTATTGCGTGTGGTGCGGGTCGTCGGGGCAAGGGAAACCGGGATCAGTCCGCTTTCCGATCCATCTGTACGAAAAGAAGACAACGTATGGGTCGAAATTACCTTCTGGATGGGCCTGCGATGCCTCCTCAAAGGTCTGGGCGAGATTATCTGTGGACCGCGGCAGTCTCCCGTGTCCCACGAAGTCGGAATATCGCACAAACTTGAGATCATCAAACAGCGCCTTCTTGGCGGGATCACTTGAGAGCAGCCTCGCATAAGTGAGCCGCATCTTCTGGATGCTCCCGTCGCTGCCGCTTCGCAGTTCGGGCCGGAGATGCTCTTGGAAAACTTCCTTGTAGTGTTTCTTAAGGTGGGCACCTTCCAGGAGTCGTGTCACGTCATCTGGCTGGAGAGAGGGGGTCTTTCTGAGACCATCCAGGATGGCATCTTGCATGGCTTCGCCGTCGCCAAAGACGGCATAGTCCAAGGCGTTGTAGTTCTGTTCATCGTAGTGCAAGAGGTCGACGCCTTCGTCGACCATGATCTTGAGATACTGGCAATATTCGTCGGAAGGCTCCTTGCAGAGAGCAATCGCGCTGGTGCACTGGTCTTGCAGTGAGGTAAAGTTGAAGACAGCCATGGCTTTGTCGCGCTGCCCATCGCGCAGCAGGGCATGGCCATAGTAGAATCGGGACATGGCGCGGATTGTTGGGTCTGGGGAGTTTTTGGTCATCTGCTGGGACATCTCGCCATACTTGACAGCCTCTGCGGTGTCACCAGCAGCGATATAGCATAGAGTGAGACGATCCAATCCGATTGACTCCCAGGTTCGCGCCTTTCTGATGGTTCTCGACTTCGGATCCTCTTTTTTCAGCTTGGCTTGAAGCTCCCGGGCCCGCTTCACTCGTTCCTGAACCTGGGCAATTGCTTCGTCCAGCAACCCGCTGTCGTTCTTCTCTTGAGAGAGTTGGTAGTTGGCCATACCAAGGTTCCCAATCGCACGGCACATCTCTTCCTCGGCCTTGCGTGCCAGTCGGCGTGCCACTTGATACTGGTCGTTGCATATCTCCTTGGCCTTCGCAAAGTCATTGAGATGCCGGTAGACGACCGACAGCTCGCCGCTGACCTCGAGGCGCTGGACGTCGCCCGTCTGGCTGTCTTTGACGACATCTTCGAGAAGCCTCTGGGCATTGCCGAACCGACCGAGCCGCCTTTCCACGCTTCCCAAGTGGCCGAGAACATCCCGCCTTCGACGGGCTGCATCGGGAAATCCTTCAGTTTCGCACAGAGCTTTGGCTTCGTGAAGCTCCCGGCTCATGTACTCCCACCTGGCGCTCTCTCCATAGTCATGGGCTCTCCGCAGATGACCGTCAAACTGAGCAACCGCGTCGTTGGACATTTCTAGGCTGCAGCGTCAAGACTATGATTGATCAGTCTCCTGGTGCGATCTCAAATTGATGAGCGAAATGACGGACCTCCCTGCGCGCCAATCTCACAAGGAGATGAAATATTAGCTGATGATTGGGATTTTAAACCGGGAAGCGATTGGATGCGAATATCAAAGGCCAAGGAAATCAAAGACTCAGGGAGTCGAGCAGAAATGCACGGTCACCAGGCTGGGCTGCATCTCTTATTATGTGGTGGCACTGTTGGTCAAGCAGTTCAAAGACGAGAGTTGAATGGTTGACTGCTGCATTCGTTCCCGCGGGGAAAATACCATCACGGCCCATCATGGTGATGAACGAGCAGTTTGAGCCGACCGTGCCGTAAGCCATTGGATCCCTGTGATGTTGAATGGGCGGCCGATTGGCCAGCTTCAGCTCCCTCGTCCTCTGCCGCATGCTGCAGTGCACTCTGCACCCTCGCTTCGTTGGGGTTTTCAGGGTCCTGTCCACCTCAGCTTGGGCGAGCTGCAGATGCGTAGGTGGGTGCTAGAGTCTGCGGTTGGCTGCCTGTGTCTTGTTGCACTTTTCAAAGGTGTTGCCATCCATCGACGGCCCGCGGAAAAGGACATGGCCAGCGAGGACCAGGCACTGATGAGTCTCAGAGCCTCGCCGGGCACCAGTTGGCCTCTGGAACTTCCCGAGCTAATTAGGTGAAGGGGTCTGTGCTGTGCGTCCCTTCAATACTTTCATCGGCTTCGGCAGTCGGGTCGTAATTCTAACTCATCCAACCATATGGGACTTGAGAGAGGGCAAGAGTGAGGACCAATCGAGGTTTCTCACCTATGTCCTACCTGACCTACATAGGCCAAGGCAGCCAGTCCCTCCCTCTGATGAAAGAACTGAGGGTTATGGTTAGACTACAGGTATGTACCTAGGTGTCACCTGCCCTGTAATTCCTTGCACTACGAGTTAAAAGTGGGGCAAATTGACCTTGGGCAGGCAGGCAGGCACTCCAGCAGGCGGGACAGCTGGCGACATGGGCTGGCAAGCTCCCTCCCGCACCCGACAATATCACCGCCATTTCCGTCCCCCTTCTGTAACCCGTACATCACTGCTCTGCCCTGATTTTATGCCATGTCCAAAAGGCCACTGCTACCTTGACCCCTTTTTTTCTCAACCGCACCAGCTGCCGAGCCGCGACCCCTCCACCGCTCACACTCGCAGCCAATCCTCCGCCCGCTCTCGACTTGCTCTCATTCATAGACTGCCCGCTGGGTGCCATGAGCCCCAAAGACAGTGCAACGACCTACCTTTCGCTGGTGGAAGCGTGCGATGAGTACGTCATATCACCGGCTCAGTTTTGAGACCCATGAATCACAGCGCTGATTTCTTTCTTTACGATTTTAGCTTCCCCTACGGGCCAACAGCCGAGTCCGACACATACTATCGCCTATATCTCGACGAGGATGACCATCCCTACGGCTTCATGACCCCAGAGGTCGTGAACAAAATGCCTTGGACGTCAGCCTTTGCCGTCCGCCATGAGGCGCCTCGCAGTGTGACTGTCCTGGACTCTTCCAACGGCAAAAGCCCCGCGGCCGCGATCAATTCTGCATTCGCGGAAGTCGTCTCGACCTGCATCGACCGAGACCTGTTCCACGTTCTCTGCCGCCAGCACAGCGAACTGACGGCCATTATCGGCGCCCAATATCCAACGCCCATCGTTGTCGAGCGCTTTGCGGCGGGGCTCTTTGGCCTCGTGAGCCGGGGCGCGCATCTCGTGGCGTACGTGAATGCAGACGATGGCCTTAAGGTGTGGGTGTCGCGGCGGTCGGCCCATCTGTACACGTATCCCGGGCTGCTGGACGTCACGGTTGGCGGGGGGATCAAATCCGGGGTCTCGCCGCTCGAGACCATCGTGCAAGAAGCGGACGAGGAGGCCTCGCTGTCCGAGGACGTGATTCGCCGGCACATTCGCCCGCGGGGTGTCCTCTCGCACATGAACACGACGGGCGAAGACTTCAAGGGCGAGAAAGGCCTGGTGGTACCGGATTACATCTACGTCTACGACATTGAGCTTCCGCGCGAGGTTGTGCCCAGGCCCCATGACGATGAGGTGGAGGGCTTCTACTGTCTGAGCGTGCCCGAGCTGCAATCAGCTTTGCTGAACAAGGAGTTCAAGACGGATTCGGCGGCGGTGTTGGTTTACTTTCTCATTGTGCATGGCTTCATTACAGCGGAAAACGAGACAGATTATGTTGAGATCAACATGCGACTTCACAGGATGCTGCCGTTTAGAACCAAGGTATTATAATGGCGGCGCAACCGAGCTGGAAAATCCACGTTTTGTTTCAATCTGTTCGCAGTTTTTGTGGGACTACCTAACAACATGTGCTCTGGAATTCCCGAAAGCTTCAGGCAAACACAGGGACAGGCTCCGGCAAGCTCTTTGGAGCATAAGGGGTGTGAGAATCGGGCGTCACTGGAAGCAAACTGGCTCGGGTAGGCAAATTGGCCCATTTGATGGGCAAGTTCTTGAAGACATCCGGCACGTTACGGTCGTGCGGGACCGCGAACCGTTGACGTGGCGCCGCTGCTAGCCCAACAGCCCGCACATTTGACTTGGAGTTGTCCCCCGGATGGGACTTTATCGGCCGGTGGCTCCGCGCTATTTGAACCAAGGCAGGCTGCTCAGCATGGATTGAACATTCTCTGTAAGCCATTCATGCAGAAGTGAGGATTCATACCCGTCATAGTGTAAGCCGACAAGGAGGTCTCTGCGCTTGTTAAACCTCGGGTCTTGCAAGAGGAAGACGCCCGAAGCCGGCAGGAACAGTCTATGATGGCCTTCCCCGCGGGGTCAGGGACACGTGAAATCTGGAGACCCCCGTCGTTCACGGCCGCAAGGGCAAAGGTGAGATGCCAGGTGGACTCGATCTTTGCAGTCGAGCTATGCAGGAGCATGATTGGCTCAGCAAGATGTTAAGGGACAAGATGCGGCTGTAATGACAGTCCAGGCCCGGCGACAATGGGATTGACACCCACTAGTCTCCCGAGCTCCAACGGCACCGCATGTTGAACCAGTTGGACCCCGTGACGAAGATCCTCTGTCCACCAGCGACAAAGGTGACTTTTACCAAAGACTGGGCTGCGCAGCGAGACTTGAATTAGTACCGTTTCGAAGCCTAACCAATGTAGGTATACAAGCTATAGTGCTCTGGGAAAACTGAGGTTCACCTGTTTCTTCTGCATAGGCGGTCTTGGAGGCAGTCGGGACGTAAACGCTGTCTGACGCCGAGAGCAGCTTCTCGTTCCACGCCCACTGCAAACCGTCGTCGGTGAAGGCAAAGTAGCTATCACCGTCACTCTGGTGGTCGGGGTTCTTCCCATTAGACAAAGTGGGGAGCCACTGCCAAGACCGCGGCGTAGCCTCGGTAATTGTACGTCACATCCTCTATGTACGGGGCGGTTGGGACCATTTCGGTGCCCCGAGCGAGCTTCCGCAGCAGGTTGGCCGTCAGCAGCCAGTCGCCCCAAAACTGGGCCCGGTTCATGCAGAAGAGGACCCCGTGGGTTTGGTTCACAAAGGTCCCCGAAATACGTCAGGTATTGGCATCAGGTGGCACCTTTGACTGCGTGGTGATGAGATAGCAGAAGCCGTTCTCGGGAAGGCTGTCCTTGTCGTTCTTGTTGGTCTTGAGGTTGGCGCTGTTCGATGGGTCGCGCCAGGGGTAGTTGCAGTGGTCGACTGCCGTGGGAGGGAATGTGGGAGCATGCGCGTTTACTGGAAGGAAGTCGATGGTGGCTGCGCCATTCTCTGTCTTTTATCTTGGTCGGGATGGATGGTTGAGAAACAGAAAAAGGGGCGCGTGTAGGTTGAGAGGCTTGGCACGTACCGCTAGCTCCGTCGGCATCCACCACCGAGTACCCGACGACGGTCTTCTGATCGTCGGCCATATCGGTCAGCCACTGCGACATGAAGCTTTTGAAGTTCTTCCGGATAACGGTGGGCTGCTTGGTCCAGTCGACGTCCCCAAACTTGCTGAGGGATGCGATGTACAGGGTAGAGGCTGCAAGTGCTAGGTCAGCTATCACAGTGCAAGAATGGCTTATAGCTCAGCTGGCAGATACTCTCAAGGCGCTCAAATCACCAGGACATATTGACAATACGCAAATGGGGGGAAGAGACATACACTTGTGGCGTCGAGATAGAACTTGGCCAGCGAAAAAAATACGCTGCCGTTGTCGAGTCCCGTCTTGGCAGAGTTGTTTCTTGAATTTATCGCCGTCCTTCTCGGCCGTGACTCTGGCTGTGTTGTCATTCGCCATCAGCATCCATGCTTGATGTTTCATAATTCACCGCTCGCGGGTGCATCTCGAACTCACAGATCTGTGCTGGGAAGCAAACGCTCCACCCAGCAATGTTGAAGTCGGCGGTGGTGTTGTCTGGATGTTGCTTGGAGTTCTTGGAGACTTTCAAAGTTCCCGACTTGAAGTTGAGGTAGTAGTAGATCGGCTTGGTTCGATCGATGATGTTGAGTGAGATCTCAGGGGCCTCGAACTTGGCGCCATCGATTGAGCCGGCGAGGTTGGAGACTGTCAGCGTGCGGATGTTTGAAGTCTCATCAGCCAGCGCCCACATGTTCTTGAGCTGGGTTTTGATGGTGGCCTGGCTGGCTATGATCACTTGGCCGTACTACTTAGGGCTGATGTCGTTGACCTGGCTTGTGACGAAGGGGTCCGACATTGTGTTTTTGTTGGATGCACAGTCGTTGCGCGCAGACTCTGAAGAAGTTGGAGGTTGGAATGATGCGGAGGGTGAATTACGGTTTGAGTTACTGATTGGAATGGAAGGCTGTCGGTGCCTGGGGGCATTGGAAAGCATATAAATTCAAACGTCCGGCTGGGGAGTTAAAAGGGATCACGCTTGATTATTTCTCTTGATGGGTCGACATTGGCATGTACTAACGAATGGTACATAATTAGGTGTCCAGGGTTTTCTGCCAGTTGACATGACTTGCATTCATTTGGCCAAGGTACCTCACCTCATCCTAATTGGAACTTGCCGACTATTAATTCACCTACAGAGAATGAGGGCAGGTTGCTTGGTATCAACGCCCCTCAAGTCCTTTGTCGAGGTTGAAATTCCAATTTCCTAACAGAGCCTGTTCCTTACGTACCTGGTAGTACACATGCCCATTCACTTGAAATGGAGTTAAGACTGCAACGCACTCGGTCTTGGGTTGTCTCGGAACCCGAGCTGAATCATGCCCCTTTCTCGATCATCTCGTCAACTCGAGATATCAAACGGTAATCGCTCTCTAAGTCTGCCGAGGTCATTGCCGCGGGCCTGGCCCTGACTGAGCTGGAGCACGAAACCAGCAAGACGATCGGATGGACGGTGAGTGACGGGCTGATTACAACATCCTTCTCCACGTGCGCTTGGGCCCATCCAAGGACTGACAATCCAATGACTGACAATGTTATCGCAGGGCTGGTGTTTCCTGGACCTGGGCTGGTGGCTAACCGCCTGCGGCATCCCGTGCACAAGATCTGGACGACCTCGAAGCTGCCCAACAACGAGGACTTCATGCTCGAGACCTACGTCGGTCTGCTCGACTTAATTGCGGCGGTCGTCAAGCTGTACCCCGACACCCTCATCTCGTGCTTTGAAGAATTTCGCGAGGGCCGCACGTCAATTTTGAGGTACCTGCGAGTGTGGCTGCAGTTCGTGGACGGCGGCTTGGATATCTGCAGCGCGGGCGCGTACATGGCTGGCGCGTCGACGGGCAAGACAAAAAAGGACACGTCCCTGAAGGTCGAGGCGTTGATGATCGGCGTCCGGGCTGCGCAGCTTTTGATTAAGAATTTCATGAAGGTTGTTGACGGTTGGATCGAGGAAGAGGAGAAGGAGAGGAAGAAGGGCGGTTGAATGGTGGCGCTGAAGAGGGGGGGTGATAGTTGGTTATGTGTGCTCAGGGGCTTTGTTTACTTTGGTACCTTTGTTGAGTGGAACGAGCGCGAGAACGGGGTCGACGTGATTGTTTACTTGAAATGGGGTGATTGAAATGATTGGGAGTTTGTCACATATGTAAAGAAGCAATTAGACGCAATCATTAATCATCAAAAAAACGAAGAGAGGCACCGTAATTGGTAATCCGGTTCCTGTCAAACATCGCACCCCCTCAATGCAAATAAAAGGGAGGGTTGCCCAAACCTCAGCAACCCCATCAGCTGCAGCTGTCAACCCTCCCATAATCACTGCCTTGAGAAGTCGTATGGAGGATCCAGAACACACTATCAACCCCGAAGGCTGCCTCTAACCCACATGTCCGACTGCTGAAAGAGTCCAGCGCTGAACGACTTCCAGGGCTTGGTCGGATCAACCAGCGCCAGATCAAAACGACGCAGTATCTTTTCAGCCAATAGCCATAGATATCAGCAGCGATTTACTCATCAACATCAAAGAAAAGTGAATAGACATAGACAGCAAACTCACCTCAACAAACACCTTATTCAGCTCCATCAGAGCCACATTCCGTCCCAAACACTGCCACTTGCCATACGCAAACACCAAATCCACCAACCCCTCCATCTCCCTCAACTTCTCAGGTGCCGCTGTTGCAGCGTCAAGCCACCGCTCAGGTCGAAACTCAGCCGCGTCCGCGCCCCAGAGATCAGTCCGCCGGGTGATGCCCCAGGAGGACCAGCCGACCTCGGTGCCGGCGGGCAGGTGGATGCCCCTGAAGGTGTCGCCGCCGGCCGGGACGGCGCGCGGGTTCAGGCCCGACACGGGCGGGTGGATGCGCAGCCCCTCTTTGATCACGGCCTGCAGGTAGGGCAGGGCGCGCGCCTCGGCGTCGCTGATTACGCTGTCGCGCAGGCGGGCGAGGAGCCCGGCTGCGTCGAGTTCTGCGATTAGGCGTGTCCAGACACGGGGACTGGTCATGATGTGTAGCATTGTTGCGCTAATGGCGGTCGCGGTGGTGTCGGAGCCCGCGATGCTGTTGTGGTGGTAGGTCTGTTAGTTTCTAGCACGAGTGGCGGTGGATGGTATTGATGGTTTGGGGTCGTGGTATGATGTGGCCTGGTTGGACTGACATTTGCGTGAAAATCTCCGACTCGGACTCTTCCATGGTGAGCCCATGTGCTACGAACGCGCCGAGCATGTCCTTCTTGACTGTCTTGTTGGGCCCGAATCGCTCGTGCGCGGTCTTTCTGACCAACCTGAGAAACAAGGCGTGTTATTCACATTTGCCTACCCGGTAGTAAGGTACTAAAGGTGAAAAGAAACAAGACATCGTACCCCAGTACTTTTCCAAAACCATCGGCATCAGTGTGAGACGGTTGCAGGCGCCTGATGATGGGCAGCGACTGCAGCCTGACCAGAAAGGGGTACGCCGTGTTTATCATGACGACGGGCATGATTTTCTCGATGAGCGCGATGTAGTTGTACATGTCCCTGTCGTTGGCAAGGAAGCCAAACGGCTCGCTGAAGCCGAGGATGGAGATCACGTCCGTTGTGAAATACTGGGCCTTGCGCGCAAAGTCGAAGAGCTTGCCCGCGGCGATGTACTTTGTCTCCAACAGGTCGACGAGGGCCAGGACTGTGCGGTCAATCATTGCCTCAAAGTTGTCGACTTCCTTGCCAGAGTACTAATCAATGATCAGTTACATGCACTGATCACAGGCGTATCGATGATGTTAGAGACAAGCTTCGAGTCTTAACGCACCCCGGCAGCCATCTTTGCGCGAAGCTGGGTATGCAGCTTGTCATCCTTCATGGAGATGATGTTGTCGCGGTTTGGCACAAAACGCGAGCCGTTGTACCAGTCGGAACGCGTCCATGTCGACCTCACGCCGAGGTAGCGTTTGACAAGCTCGGGATCGTTCGTGACCAGGATGTTGGGAGCAATGCGCACAATGGGACCTGTCGTGGCGGGTGATTAGGAATCCACGAATTAGTGTTTAGTAGCTGTTTTGGCATTTCAGGGGGGCAAAGTTAAAGTTCCAAGTAAGGTAAGGCCAAGTAATCACCGTATTTCTTTGTGATATCTTCCAGGACGAGGTTCATCCTCCCCCCAAGCTCGTTTCGAAGCATCCATAGTTTAGAGATACCAGTGGTGGGGGGCCCTGGGATGTGTCGCAAGCGATAGTACAGACGAATGGTTGAGATGGCCCTGTACGCGATAAGGAGTGAGACGGCAACAAGAAGCAATTGAACAAGGGTGAGCTCTCGAGCGACTTGCTCGACAACCTGGAATACCAGAGAGCCAGACATGGCTGAGGTTGGATCTCCCATCATGGTTCCGTTACCTGGTAGTGTGAGAGCTGATTGAGAATTTTAAAAGAGTTGGTGTAATTTTGGCCAACTGAACTGGGGACATGTCCCTCTTTAATATCTGCTTATGACACCTTCCTGTCCTCTGCACAGTTCCAGCACCTAGCAGAGTGGGCTGTCAGGTATTAGTGACTATTGACTGTTGCATCGACATGCGTTTGTGTATCATGAAATCGGCTCATGAATCACCAATGGGAGCCTGATCTCAGAGGGGGAACTGGCCCGCATTCTTTGAAAAAGGTGTGTTGATCCGTGATACCATTTGCTATTCCCAAGACGCGAAACTCAGCTCAGAGCTGCACTTTGGTTCTCAACCTCGCAGTATCGGTATTAAGTGCATGTCAACTGCCGATGATACAATGCAAAGCACATTCCGACACGGTGGTGACTGAAAACGATGTCAAACTAAGGTAAGATATCTTGGTAAAAAGAATGTACATGTGCGGGTTTCTGTCCCAATTGACCAGGTAACTAAAATACTACCCACGAGTTTCAATTAATTAGGTACTACGTGAACCAGTAATTCCACAGTAGACTGCACCGACAATCTGTTGGGGAACAACCATTTCGCTTGCTGATATCTGGGCAAGTTGGTGCCCGATAGTAATAAACCCCTCAATCCTCCATGTAATCCGACGCACCACGGGTCGTTCAGAACTAGATTGGTGGAATCGTGCGAGAACAAATGCAGCTCCCCGATCACCAACCACCTCAGCGCTCGTGCCTTGCATCTCACGACCACAGGCCAGGTTGGTTTTTTCAGGGACCCCACCCGCGGCTGGCAGCAGAGCATGACGCTATGAAGCTCAGGGGCACGCCTAGCGTATGTTTGTTGGTCCTAGGCTCTGTTGTCGTCATTTGGCCGCTGATTGATCCAATGGGACATGCCAGGCGATCGGAATCTGCTCACCCGTACTTCTAGGCGCTGTGCGTTGGTGCTCGGTAGCGCACATATCAAGTCTAAACTATGCAGCAGGGTATAGTATGGTGATGTGCGCCAACGGAACCGATTTAGCGTGGCGTATAGTTGCAGGAAAACATTCGACGAACCGAAGTAGTACACGAGGTCCCTTATTAATTCAGGTAATGACCAGGGGCTGCCAGGCCTGACCGGGAGAGCAAAAGAAATACAACACTGACCAGTTCCCCTCTTTCCCACCGGACACTCCGCAGTACACTCTCCTACCTGGTATTTAGCCCTCCAAAGAAACGGTTTCATTCTATTTACCCTCCCCATAGTCTCTCGACTACATCAGACGCCGCAATGGGTGACCCACGTTCCGAATCGCCAAAAGTAAAAACACCATCGCCAAGGCGGTCCCCCAAGTCTGCTTCTCCGCGTGATCCCAGCTCTACGCAGGACCCTACAGATGCACCCCTCGTCGCGGATGTAGGTAGCAAATACCGCCCCCATCCAGACGACAACTGACCTTCGACATTTTCTGTGCAGACCGAAGATGTCGGCGATACGGTTGATGGAGACTCGACATACGAGGTATGACAACCGACGATCGAATTCAGATAAAAATGGTCAATTCTAGGAAAGCGTGCTGACAGTCTTTGCTTGTCACAACCAGTCAGTCATGAGCTCTTCAGCCTCCATGGCATCGAGCATCTTCCGGCATCGACAAGAGAATGGACGCACCTACCACGCGTATAAAGAATTGAGTGAGTTTGAAGAAAAAGAAAACACAATTCCTTCCCAGCGTACAGCAAAGAAAGAAATGCAGAAAGCTAACACTGAGGAATCCAAAGAGTATATCATGCCAAATGACGAGGTAAAATACAAAGGACTTTGCTCTAAGGCATGAAAAGAGTCTCTTCATTTTGCTAACATCCATTCCCCTCAAGGCCGAGAATGACAGACTGGGTAAGAGAGGGACTATGGCTGATGTGCCGAAACATATTTTCTCGGTGTCCCCTTATCCTTACTCACTGCTGAAAACAGATCTTCAACACCACATCTTTTCCCTGACGTATGACGGCGCCCTTCACTCCTGCCCGGCTGGAAAGGATCCGACAAAGCCCCTGAGGCGTGTGCTCGATGCTGGCACAGGAACTGGAATCTGGGCCATCGACTTTGGTGTGTGCTCCTACCACTCTATCTCCTTATGTGTAGTGTTCCTTTTATAGCTGCCCAGCCATGCTAACCCACTATCTTCATCACAGCCGACGAGCATCCCGAAACCCATGTCATTGGAATCGATCTCAGCCCAATCCAGCCTGCGTTGTGAGTCTACCCCTTTTTCTTGAACTCTCCCACTCCTAAACGACAACCAGAATATCAACTGACCTGAAATGCCACCATCGACAGCGTGCCGCCGAATCTGTCCTTCTATATCGACGATCTCGAAGAGCCATGGACATTCTCGGAGAAATTCGACTTTATCTATTGTCGGTTCCTCACCGGCTCCATTGGCAACTGGCCAAAGTTCATGGAAACCGCCTATGAGTACTAAACCCGGGCCCGATAACCCCATCCCGGAATCGCTAACCTTCTTCATGAGGGCCGAGTTAATTAGTCCATATTTCTAACTCTCGTCGTCTAGAAACCTAAGCCCAGGAGGATGGATCGAGATTGCCGACATCATGTCGCCTATCGACTGCGACGACGGTACTCTGACCGAGGACACACCCCTCTTGAAATGGTCCACACTCCTTCTCCAGGCCGCAGGCCAACTTGGTCGCCCAATCGATTCCGCCAGGCTTTACAAGCAACAGCTCCTCGACGCCGGCTTCACCAACGTGATGGAGAGGGTCCACAAGTGGCCGCAGAACGCATGGGCAAAGGATAAAAAGCACAAGGAAATTGGTCAGTTGATATTCTCCGAGTGTTTCTTGACTAATCGTCCTTTTTTTTTCCTTCTGCTACCTTGCCGTCCACCATGTTCTGGCGCAAGCGTTTCCATGATCGATGCGACAAGGCAGAAATCCTAACACCATGTTACTTATAGGGAGCGTGGTCGGAGCTGAACTTACCGAAGTGCTCAACGCATGAGGCGTCGCCCTTCTTTACGCGAGGGCGGCCTGGACCGCGGAAGAGGTCGAGATCCTCCTTATTGATGTTGCGCAAGGATATCAAAGAACAAGTCCACTCCCTGCCATACTGGCCTATGTAAGGATGGCCCACTTACCCTTCTTACCCTCCCCCCCCCCCCCCCCCCCCCCCCCCCCCCCCCCCCCCCCCCCCCCCCCCCCCCCCCCCCCCCCCCCCCCCCCCCCCCCCCCCCCCCCCCCCCCCCCCCCCCCCATACCCTATAAAAAGCCAGACATTGCTTGGTGGACTTGCAGAGTTTCAGAGACTGACCCTTTGATGCTGTAATAGCTGGATCGTCTACGCCGAGAAGCCCGAAGCAGAGAAAGCGTAGACGACTGTCTCTTGACGATTTCAAGAAGTCCTCGTCTACTACCTGACATATTGTCCCGCAGCTCATATTTTGCTCGTTTCGAAGACCTAGACCTCGTCATTAACGTCATGCAGTGAGAGAAAAAGTATAGATGGCGTCTATCCGCGGGATTGTGGTTGGGGGTATTCTAGAACTGGTGCCACATTTCAGTAATTAACATTATCAGCAACCTCAAACTCCATAGTAGTACTTACCTTAGGTTTCTATAAAGTGATAGGCACCTGGTAGGTCATGTCTGAATACCAGCTAATTCCTTTGCATTCACCCTCCAAAATCATCTTTTTCTAAAGCTCCATTCTAAGAAGAAAGTCATTATTCTTGCTCGGGTTAATTGTGAGGTGGCGTTCTGAACATGCTCCTACCAGTTGGGGACCGACTTGAATTTAGTTTATGATCGAGTACTGCTTTGCCTCGGTCTTTTGATTCTTTGTTAGGTTTCACTGTGATAACCCTGACCGGTGATTCGAACGGATGAAAAAACCGTACACTTCTAAAATGGTTTCGACGATATGGGCTTTTCTTACTCGTGATGCTCTGTAACCCTTTCTCTTTCCTTGCCATCCGTATCTCGATGGCTTCGTGTCCCCAGATCCTCCAACCCACACTTACATTCATCTCATCTCACCCCCGACTGACCTCGATTTTCATATCCGCCTAAACATTCACCACTTTGCCTCTCACATGATGCAAACCTACATGCACCTTAATCGTAAGTCAACCCCTCCACTCATCGATTCCTCCATCGAACTGGTGTCTCGGCACAAAACCGCTCCTTCCTCTCTTCCTTGGCAAAATCAAACGCCGCTCTCACACGCATCGTCATCAAACGCCAAAGAGCCACCAACAGCCAAAAATGCCGTTGACTAGCCCAACTGCGAGCGAAGCCGAAATCGCACCGGTCAAGCGCGGCCGCGGCCGTCCTCGCATGGACCCTTCACAGCTCAAGCCGAAACCACAGCCGACAGGTTGTCCGCGAGGCAGACCGCGGAAAGAGCCTTCCCAACGCAAGCCGACCATCAAATGGGCACCGACCGGCCGTCCACGAGGCAGACCGCGCAAGGAACATCCGCCGCACGATACTCCCCTTGCATCCACCAGTCGCCCAGACAGTGAGTCCCTGGACGATTAAAGCAGCGATGAAATCGGGCCGTCTTCTTCCAGCACAACGAGCAGCACGCCCACAAGTAACGCTCTCTCACCGCTCACGCCAAACCCAACACCGACCGGCCGCCCGCGCGGGAGACCGAAAGGCAGTGTCAACAGGAAGAGGAGGGCATCATCAGATCCTGATGACGACGACCGGTACACTGTTAGTCGTATCTATTCCACCCAGACCAAGATTGACGTAGCGCCACTGGCGGAAGCTCGCCCCGTCATGGGCGGCACCGCGATGAGAGTTCTTCGTGCGTATCAGCGGCCGACTGAAGGCGAAGGAGATGTTGTCTCCATTGGTGGGGAGGAGGACACCGACGAGAGTGATGATAGGTGACCGGCTCCTCTGATGACGAACCGAGCCTGGGGGTGCTGGATGTTAAGTAGTGCCTTTGGCTTGACTGTAGCATGGCACCACCTTTGTCTTCCTTTCTTTTTGCGCTTTTCGTCTCTGGTTTTCCGTTTTTCCGCAGCAGAGATGTCAAGCAGGAGGAAATCTCTGGGCAAGCTAGGGAATTGACATTCGGAACATGGCGCCTTTCCTGGTTTCCATTATTACTTCCTTCGTCTCTCTTGTGGTTACTTTAGGACAAAAAGGAGGGGCGGAGAGGGGGCGTAGAGTAAGAGGATGAATGGTGTGGCAAATAGAACAGACTGGCTGAGTGTTAGTGAATGGGTGAGTCCTGGTAGCCGATATTAAAGGACACTATTGAATTGACAGAAAGGACATGGAAGAGGGTAGTTAAGGTTAACGAGATGCTAGTCCAACTTATAATTACCTTTTGGATGCCCCATCTTTCAACACGGCGATAATCAATTCGAAAGCACAAAAGCTCGGCTGATAAAAAGGTATGGAGGTCCAGGCCAGATACGGAACGGTAGCGAAGCAAACAAAACAGAAGAAGCCGAAGATATGTTTGAAAATGGCCCGGCCAAATTTGCACCCCGTAATGGTTCGTCCAAGTCTCGGCCTCAAAACCAAAGCAAATAATGGGCAAACCTCATCACAAATGCGGCAGAAAGTCCGTCCAGTCCGGCGTATCATACAACGCGACCGGCGCATCCCGCAGGCTAATAAACGCCTCAACGACCAAAAACACCCTGGCAAGCGCAAACACTGCCAGCACGGAATAGATGGCACCAAGCTTGGGCCGCATGACCCACTTGTTCTGCGTCCTGACGCTCGTAATATGGACGCCGGGCGTGACACCCGACACCCACTTGTCAAAAGCTGGCCAGAGCTGGCGGGCCGAGAAGAAGGCCCATAACAGCGCACCTGAAGAGGCGATGGTCACAGCCGAGGCGATCCAGAGAACGCGTTCCAGTGGCGTTGGGAAGAAGGGCTCGACCCAGCCCGCGCAGTGCAGGGCGCCATAGGCGGCGGCTGTCAGAGCCAGGACGGACCGCAGCGTGTCGCGGTGGATGTTGACCTGGCCCAGTCCGAGGTTGTGCAGGGACGGGAAGTTGACCATATGTGGGACGATATAGTCGGTCTCGCCGAGGAAGCTGCCCAGCTCGGGCACGGAGGTGAAGTAGTACGGTTTGTATCGCGGGCGCGAGAGGCACTCGGATCGGAGGGCGTCGGCTACTTTTGATGCTGAAGCAAGAACCGCAGGCGGCACGGGAGTGTGGGCGTCGATGCCGGCTTGGGCGTCGGGGAAGGCCCGTCGGCAATATTTGCTGTGGCGGAGGGAGATCCCGGGCGGATACAACGGTGAATAGTAAACAAGACACTCGGGTGCGATAACTGGCGTGGTAAGGTCGAAGTTGTATTTGAATGTCCGGCTGCTCAGCGTGTTCTTCTTGGTTTCTTCTGCAGTAGGGTCGACTGGTGTGGGAGCAGTCCAGACTTCGTTGAATCCGAGGAACCGGGAAGGATTCCTTGAACCTGGCGACCCGATTGACAGGTATGTGGTCAGTTGACTTCTGTCTTCAGTTTTCTCGGTCTTGCTTCCGTCGCCGGACGGTCGCGATAGGTCTTCTTCCCCCTCGCTGCCGACGTGAATAAAGCAGCGGATATGCGTGATGCCGTTGGCAGCGCTGGTGCCGGAGCACAGGTACATGAGCGCCAGAATATCGTTGTCTTCGTCGCTCAGGAGGGTTGGCACCTCGACGTCTAGCGGCTTGTTCCACCACAGAAGGTAGATGACAAGGGCACAGACGACATGACCGCACGTGTTGATTTCAAGGAGCGAGACCGGCATTCCCTTGATGACACGGCCTATGATCTGGACCACCATCCAACCAGCCTGGATGCAGATGATGCTCTTAGCCGTCCAGTCGGCCTTGCTCTTGTCCTCGATCTGCGATTCCTGAATATGGGGCAGTCGGCCGAGAAATGAGAGCAGACGGATGCCTTCTGGGGTGACGGTGACCCGTCGTCGACGAACATCTCCGCCACCGCCATGCCGCGCATCAATCCAGGGCGTGTCCACAGTGAAGCCGCCCATAACGGCATAGAAGCACTGCGTCGTGTCCCAGGTGTGCGAGGAGAGGCCGAGGTCGTTTCCCTCGCGTGGGCGGTGCTTTGCGTCGCGCTCAATCTCAGCCTTTAGCCAACGGGCAACGATGAACTGGGCCGCTGCCGTGGCGACAACCAGCTCGGGCGCGAAGATGCCGTACAGAACCCATTTCGCCTTGTCCCGAAAACGGCGCTGGAGGGGTCGGTGGGCGGGAGGGACATTGAGATGCAGGGCCGACCACACGCAGAGGGTGAGGGTGGCGATGCACGAAAAGATCAGCGAGAAGGTTCCGCGACCGTTGGGCTCCGAGCGCCAGGATGTTGTGGCTGGCGTTGTCGTGTTGTTGGATTGGGCCTGGCCGAGGGTGGAGACGGAGACGACCAGGAGGTAGCAGAGGCTGCGAGCGCCAACGATCATCTGGTTTGGAAATTCGAGGTTAGGCCGCACGATGTGGATTTTGTCCTTGCTGGATTTTGATAGTCACGAGGGATCAAGGAGTCAGGCAGGCCCTGGTGAAGAGCTTGTTCACCGGTCGAGGTCAGTCAGACAATGGGTCGTGAGGATAGAAGAAGCGGAATCGGGTTGCGGGTTGGGGTTGGGGTTGCATTTTGTCCGTTCCTTACGGGTCCGCGCTGTCAGCTTGATTCAGAGAAGCTGAAATGCGCCTGCCTGTCCATCTCACTCCCGCTGCGTGATTTGTGTAGCACCGGACAGCATTGTTCCATTCTTCTGCTCTGCCCACCAGATGCATACGCAACCCGCGAACACTGCCCCGAACGGCCCACGGAATCTGAGCCGCTACATTCCTCATCGCCCAATTGCGGCCGAGGAGGGTATCAGCAGCATTCAGCCCGCCTCGCAGGAATGCGTCACAGGGAGGGCGAGTGGTAACTCACTTCGGGCGCAGAGGTATTTTATATGGTTGTTGTCGGTGGAGTTGACGTGGGTGATTTTGGTTGGTGGCATTGAAGCTATTATCGGTTGGACTGGTCGCGCATCTGCTTTCGAGGTCTGGGCTGTTTGGGAGAATCGCTAAACAGCCATGTGGATCAAGCAAATTGAGTGCAGGCCGTGGATTGCGCTAACAACTCGACCTCTAACCCGTATACAACCGTTTCCATGTGCTTATACACAATAACGGACAGGGCAGTCTACCTTACCTAAGTCACCAGGGCATTCGAAGGTAAAGATACAGGTACCTGGGAGACAACAAGACGGATACTTCGAGCCTCACGGTTTGTATCAAGCCATTTAGGAACGTAACCTGGTAGACGGTGGGAAAAGAAACCGGAGACCGAAATGCTCGTGCATATTCAATCATACCTTCCGCCCGTTCAATGGTGATCACAATAAGGCAGCTGATTCTATCTCCAACCTTTGCACTACCTGGGTTGGTGCATACCAGGTAGGTACCAGGTACCCTCAGGTAGGTACTTGTCAGCTACACCGGTTTCTGAAAATTAGTCGTTGCGTGTGTCAAGGTCAAAGTCGTCACAACAAGATGTGCTTTAATTAGGATAAGGTGCTCGGGTCGGAAAAACAACGCTGTTTCAAGACCTAGCTACCTTGATCGGTGAATCGATAAATAAACTGTTTTGAGGTTCACATTAATCCACCAGATAAGATGGTAAAAAGCAGAGACGCAGGCATTATACGCTGGAATTTCATACCGGACATCATGTCCAGATAAGAGGAACAGCAAGACAGCGCTTGGATCATCTATTTGTGAAACAAAGCTGATCAGAGGTCGGAGAGAAAAACTAGGATATAATCAATAAAACGCTCCACCTGAAGAAATATGCCTGCTCTCCGCACGATCTACCCGGCAAGATGTAGTGTAGTGATTTGGCACAACAAGAAATTCCGGTCAAATTTGGACATGCAGCAACGATCCACGTCCCCTTGTTGCCTGAAAATATTCATGATAATAGCAGAAGCAGCAAGCAAGTTCTCCTCCTCCCCGTCAGATGGCACGCTTTGTTCGATAAATTCTTTCTTTGGGCTGTTGCCCGCCGGGGCACCCTGGGCATCCCCAGGATTCATACGTGGGTGGCATTTGCAGGGTACTGGGGTGTTGTGGCACAAAGTGGTAGTTCCGCAGAGGGGGCAGGGTTTGATGACGTTAGATATTTGAATTAATTAACACACAGATTGATGGAACGGAATCGGGAAGGGAAGGTAAAGTTGTGTTGCTATGTAGGTCGGCCTCAAAGTTTGATGCGCGAGATTGCAATGGGGGCAGCTATCGATTTTGAAAGGAACCTTTACGGATGCGAGACAGAGGTGCAAGGGTCAGTGACGGCCGAGCCTGCCTTGGTTCTCGATTGGTTCTTTCTTGGGAGGAGCGATGACAGGAGTATGGCCAGTGCGCACGGCGCCGCACAGGGTGTCATTTTCTTTTCAGGATAGCGGGCCGGGCCTTGGGTTCTAGGTTGCCATGCAAGGTGTTACCTTGCTTCGCTGGTCTTCCGACGCCGACCCAGAATCTATCATCCGATGTCCTATACAATGTGCATCCATCCATCTGCGCTGTTTCTGGCCTGCCTTGGGTCAATTGTCAAGCAGCCCACTATTTGCTTCAAGACATGTCCTTCATGCATCCTGCGTTTCTGAGCGTTTCCTCCAATCGACCTCGGCGACGGCGTGAGATCAAAGGACAATCCGCCGACCGACACCCATGAGGTGATGCTCACCGAGCGCCATCAAAATAAGCTTTGAGACTGTAGGTGCTCCCATCAATGCAGGTAGGCCTGACCCGGTCCTGTTCGGTGAAGACCATGGCGGGGAGCGACGAGCCCGAGCCATGGTGCAGGATACGCACGGCTGCCTTTCCAGCGTGCCTCTTCTCGAGGTGCTCAATCCAAAATCCTTCATGGCCAAACACACGACGCTCTGGGGCTGGTTTAGTCATTGCCTCGCCCCAGTCGCATTGGACTCCTGGGCTTGCGGGGATGGCAGTGCACGATTGATCTGCCATCCGGGGCGGGGATTCCAGGAGCGTGCACGCATTGTGAGACGCGACGTCCGAGCTCCGACACGGCAGACAGCGCCCCGTGCTCAACTGTTTCCCCAGACTTGGACTCTTTGAGCCTCTTCCTGCCGTACGGGTTCGCGGTGCGTCAGGGACAACCACGAGCCACCCGCACCGCGACGAGAAACAGCCAAACAACACCACCACTCGACCAACCAGCGCCGATTCGGCACCAGTTCCCCACCCTCCCCTACTCCTTATGATCTAGGCCCAAACATGAGCACGCCTGTTCCCCCTCGCATTGGGGTATGTGCAGATCGCCTGGTTCCTACAGCCGGATCGTCCTCATTCGTCTCGTTTCTGCCCACTGGCCTTTGATCCACTATGCCTCCTCGCCAAGCGAGTCCGGGGAATTTGACGATTCGGCGGCCCATCCCATATCTCGGCGTCCGTCCCGCTGTCCAATGTTCTTGGACTGAGCGCCTGTTCCAACTTTTCTTCCTTCGCAAATATCTCCCCGCAAATGACATCCTCGTCGGGCGGAAGTGTCGTCGGGTTTTTGCCGTCGTTGTCGTCGTCGTTGTCGTCGCTACCGCTAGAGAGGACAGAGGCCACCTGCTGTGTCTCTGCTGCCTCCCATGTCGAGCTACAATACCTCAGGAGCAGCCGGATTGCCCAACTACAACTCGTCCTCGCCAACCAGCCAAAATGGGACAGGATACCAGCCCACGGCGAGCCCGCCATCGGCTTTCAACGGGACGTCGCCCTTTAAGGTGAAACAAGTGGTGGACTACGGCCCGCAAATCAACTTCACCATTTGGCTTCTCACGGCGCTTTCGGCCGCCTTTCTCGCGCTTCGGGTGTACTGCAAGTTCTTGCGACATCGCGGGCTGTGGTGGGATGACCACATTCTGATTCTGTCATGGGTGAGTCGGCAATCTCGCATATGGCCGTGGAGTGGGTTGCCTGCGCACCCCCGCTGACAAGTGCGTGCGGCAGCTCTCCGTTGCTCTTTCGAATTCCTTCGTGTCGGTGTGTGTAACTCTGGGCTTTGGACGGCCCTTGAGCGAATTCAACTTCAAGAACCTCGAAGTTTTCTTGCTCATCAGCAACTTAGCCGGAACATTTTCGATCCTAGCAGCGCTATGGAGCAAAACTTCGTTTGCCATCACCGTCCTCCGCATTTCGTCAGGTTGGGTCAAAGTCTTGGTGTGGTTCATCATTGTCACCGTCAACATCTCCTTGGGCGTTGCCATCGCCATCACGTGGGGCCAGTGTACCCCTGTTGCCAAGATCTGGCGGCCACACCTAGAAGGCGAATGCTGGCCAAAATACATTCAGATTCGCTACAACATATTCACTGCCGGTAAGGTGACGCCTCAGTCCCACTGAAGTACATGCGGTTCACTGACGCGTCGCTGTGTGTAGTTTACTCCGGGGCTATGGATATCGTCCTCGCATTTGTGCCGTGGAGGATCATTTGGACGCTCACGATGAACAAGAAGGAGAAATTCGGTGTTCTTGTGGCAATGAGCATGGGCGTTTTGTAAGAATCTTCACCCGGGCCTCGTCAAATTCCCCGTGACTCAGTTGCTGACATGTCCCAAGCGCCGGCGTGACTTCCATGATCAAGATCACCCAGCTCCCCTCTATCTCAAACTCGACATTCACCGAGTCGACCACTCAGCTCGTCATTCTTGGGACAGCTGAAAGCGCCATAACCATAATAGCAGCCTCGATCCCCATCCTCCGAGCTTTGTTGCGAGACACCAGACCGCCACCTGGACCGGCGCAGTTCTATCACATGGACATCAATCTGTACACAGGAACAACGGATTCACAGGGAACGGGCCGCAGCAGCACAGTCATAAGCAGCTGCGGCAACAGCACAAGGAGATGGAGCAAAGAGATCCAGCCAGTTGGTCCTCTCCGACGTCTGAGCCGCCTGAGCCGTATGAGCGGACTGAGCATGGGCTTCGGCAGTAATCAGTACAGGAACGGCCCACCGGACCTGGACTTACCTCCAAGAAAAATTTTCCAAACAGAGGAGGTGGTGGTTCAATACGAGGCGAACCAGAACCAATGGGTCAGCATTGGGAGGGCGATATAATTAATGCCTAGCGTTCGGCCTGACACTATGGAGAGACGTGCGGTAGCCTTGTTGACCAGGAGCAGCTGCCGGAACTCCGTGCTGGGTTCAGTTGGTGTGGGTTCAATGGGTAGGGTTAAGTTGCATCAGACACATTCCGACAGTCGTTACCTTGGTTCTTGGTATACCCAGACGGCGTGATCATTTGCTTTGCGGCTACGGTTGTGCTTTTCGGGTATTGGTAAGGTATTTTGCGCGGCACGGGGTTCGGGTTTCAACGGCTAACTGGCTTGCATTTGTCGCATTCTGTGGAACATGGCCGGGAAAGCTGGAATGATGCATTGTGGAAGTATTTATGGTCCCGGATCTGCAGCGTCTTCTTTGTCGTGGTGGCGGTGTTTGTTAATGGTGTAAGTTTCGGGTCTCATCTTCTGTGGAGCGGATTTGCCGAATAAAGTTCTGTTCACCGAGCATTCCTAGGGCCGAGTCCGTGAATATGCCGACTTTGTACCGACCTGTGGAGTTACGGCTGGCTGAGGCAGGATAAGCGCAAGGAAGGTTAAGTAAGGTACCATTCTCTACCCGGCGCGGCCATGTTGTTGTGCTTGAATGACGATGGCCATTGTTTTGCTTTTGAAAGCCGTGGGGGAGAAGGACCGGGAACGCTCCCATGATGCGATGATGAATATCCGCAAAATGGCGTGACCGGGAAAACCTCCCATCACGGAATGGGGAATGCAAACTCCATGTATTGAATCATCACTACCTTTGGTCACCAGGTTCACAGCCGTTCCCCGGCAGTCATGGGCTGGCGAGCAATCGCCGAGTTCCTCTTCTCGCATCTATATACCTACCGGGAGGCCACTCCAGAGATCTGTCGCTCTGCTTTCAACACTTGAACTTTCTCTGGCACGGGAATGTTCGAGAAAAGCCATAATGACGTCCCTCCATCGTCTGATGGCCTACGGCGGCCTGGCCGGGCTCGCCGCCTTCGGCTTTGTCTCTGCCCAAGGCCTGTACCCCCCAGTTGAAGGTGGAATCAACGTGGAGGACATCACCGCGTTCTACCAAAACCGCACAGGGGACAGAGATGGTGGCGTCTCCTTCCACCCGGCTGGCTCATCCAAGGGCTTTGTGTGCAAATATCCCTTCCTTGACCCTGCAGAGTGGGAGGGCTGCAACACCATCTCGTCCCGACACTGTTGGCTGCGCCAGAAAAAGGCCCGGAGCGATGGCAAACGGCTTGGCTTTGACATCCGCACAGACTGTGAGCAAAATCTGCCCAGCACAACCATCCTGACCTCAAGCCCGAGTCAAGGCTGACAATCTGCTAGACGAGAAGGCAGCACCAGTCGGCGTCACCCGAAGAGTATGAGCAAGTGGCCTCCCTGTCTCTGGATCGGATGCATGCTTATGCACACCTCTCTAGTATACGCTCGACGTGGTCGAGAACATAATCTCCCCCGACGGTGTCCCCAAGGAGACACTGCTCTTCAACGGCCAATATCCTGGGCCCAAGATTGAGGCCTGTTGGGGCGATGAAATCTCCGTCACGGTGACCAATTTTCTGTCAGACATGGGAACGCAGATCCACTGGCACGGCATCCGGCAACTCTTCACCAATGATATGGATGGCGTCGCCGTGGTCCAGTGCCCCATTGCAAGGGGGGGCAGCTTCACCTACACCTTTAGGGCGACGCAGTACGGAACCGCATGGTATCACAGCCACTACTCTCTGCAGGTTTGTGAACAGCTCCGCCCACAACCATGTTCAAATGACTCGAGACCAAAGATGGCCAGCTCACACTGAACTACCCGGCCCAAAACAGTATGCAGAAGGTCTGGAGGCGCCCCTTGTCATCTACGGTCCATCAAGCGCCAACTACGACATCTCTGTGCATGAACCTCTTCTCATGACGGACTGGGTGCATAATAGTGCCTTTGACGAGTACGAGAACGAGAAGGACCCAATCGTGCGCGGAGCCATTGCCGACAACATCTTGCTCAATGGCAAGGGCAGGATTTCCTCGGTCAACACAGCATCAACAACGGCAAGGGACATCCGTACTTACAGCGTGACCAGGTTTGCCCCTGGGAAACGGCACCGGCTGCGTGTCATCAACGGGGCTGCCGGCACGGCATTTGTCTTTTCGATCGACGGACACAAGCTGACGGTGATTGCCAACGACTTTGTCGCTGTTGAGCCCTACGTGACAGACTCGCTGATTGTCAACATCGGTAAGCCAGGCAAAGCCCCGGTCGAATTGAGCCCCCTGAACTTATCCAGACTCGTGACTGACACCGGAATCAATGTCACTCGGCGACAGGCCAGCGATACGACATCATCGTTCAGGGCCTCGACAACCCCATCGTCTCAGGGAACTACTGGATCCGCACGCAACCGGCCGACGGGTGCAACCGATTCCGCACGGGGACCTTCAACAGCCAGGCCAGCCCGCCCGTCATGCCGTTTGACGTCCGCACAGGCGTCATACACTACGAGACAGATACCAGCGTGAACAACGTCTTGCCGCTCGACTCGCCCTCAACCCACAGCAGATCCTTCTACGACTGCGCCGACTTGACCCTCCAGAGATCCCTCAAGCCGGTGGTGCCCTGGACGGTCGAGAAGCCAGTCAACTCGCTGGCGACGTCGACCTTCTACCTCGCTCACCAGAAGTCCAACGACACCTCGCTGGGCCAGCTGGGCAACTATGCCCACTGGATGCTGCGGCTGGACCCGAACACCGAGGCCAAGACCGGCCGCCAGATGCATAGCCCGTTCTGGATCGACTTTTCCAACCCGACCTTGCTGAACCTGACGGGCGCCCCGCGGGATCCCAATTATAATGTCATCCGCTGTAAGTACCTGACCTGGTTTATGTCTTTGTCTGCCTTCGTACGCCGACACATGTTGACCAGCCCGCCCTTACCCCTTTTACCACTCCGTCCAGACTCTTCTCGTGACCGCAATGGCTTCATCTACATGGTAATGGACGGAGCCCTCCTGCCGACCACGACCGACGCCGACGTCAACAACACCTTCAGCATGCCGCCCACGGCGCACCCGTTCCACTGGCACGGCAGCGACGTGGTGATCATCGGGCAGGACAAGGTCCCGTTCGACCCGCTGACGACGCCGCTGACGTGGCGGTTCGACAACCCGCCGCGGCGCGACACCGTCACGGCCCCGGCCGGCGGCTACGTGGCCGTCGCCTTCAAGCCCGACAACCCGGGCGTGTGGTTGGCGCACTGCCACATCGCCTGGCACGCCAGCGCCGGCCTGGCGCTGCAGATGATTGTCCAGGACGACAAGGACCACATCTACCGCACCATCGGCCAGGAGGCCATCGACAATCTCAAGGAGGGGTGCCGCGCGTGGAAGAAGGGGCTGACGAGCCCGAACTTCCCGCCCATCTGGGAGAAGGACGACTCGGGGGTTTGATGCAATGTGCAGTGCCCACTTGGAGGGGTTCCAGTCAACACGGCGGCGTATGGCGTTTGCGGATTCGACGCTGGATACCTCGATATTCTCCCGTCCTTTCGTGTTGGCGTCTCCGTTTCCACGGTTATCACAGTATATTTGAAGTTCAATGGGTCTTCAGGTAGACTGGGCCCTTACCCCGGGCCACTTGCGCAAAAAGGGGCTACAATAACAATAAGCACTCGCTTTCATGTTCACAGCTCCACTGCAGTGTCTCCAGGGCATTCATTCTGCCAAGCCCCGGTCATGCGAAGTAAAAAGCGCTCGTGATTGATAATATGCGATATTCAACTGAACCGCGGGTGACTGGTGGGCTTACATGGTTCCTGCATACAATGATAACAGAAACCTGTACCTATCTTAGCCAGCGAAGCCCCTTTTTGAGGCAGCTGAAAGACAGATCGGCAGAAACGGCCCTTGCATACCAAAGATAGAAGCCTGGGAATAATTAGTGAGACATACATACAGTTCTCCGATTGATCCCCCTTTCGGCGCATGTGCATACTCGTGCCGTCCATCAACATCGGCACCTTGTACAGTCCCAAGAACGAGCCGTCAGCGACAATGATGATTCAGATGGAAGCCTCAGCGAGGTCTCAGTAAGCACCTCTGCATGGTGTTCTTGCTTGTACGCCTGCAACCAGTCAGCCGCGAGCAACAAGCACTCCAATAAAACAACCCGATGCCGCGGCACAGTTTCCTGATCTCGATGAAAGAAAGGAAGAAAAACAGGCAACCCACGTACAACCCTACCAAGGTTACTGTAGTACCCAAGGTGCGTAATGTCGAAAATCGGCCGCTATCCTGGCGCAATGTCCGATAAGCGAGGGACGGGATGGCACGCCAAACGGGCGCTGAGCACTAAGCTATAATTTCAGGGGCTCCGGGACCCCTGTCGATGGCAACCAGGGAACTCGGAAATCAAACTTTCAACCAAGAAAGCCTGGTTCCGACCCGGATGCTGGTTCAGGTTTTCGGATTTCCAATCAACTGTGGCAACATCCAGTCTTTTGGGGACGTGGGTAACACAGCGAGGCAAATCATCCAATACTTTGCCAGTGCCTCGAATCTGCAGCATGTCAGTCGTTACACAACTTACCTGGTAGCGTTCTGTCTCTGTCCGTCGGTCCTCAACCTGATACACTATGGACAAGGGTCAGCAGCCCTACCGGGGCGGGGACGAATGGCCATCCTCCCCCCGGTACGGTTACTGTGTACACTGCAATGCTTATCAGGGCAGCCAAGACGGCATCTGGACGTCCGCTTTGGGTGCTGCGCCCGTCTGGTGCAGGTTGATTCGACCGGGACCGAGCAAAAGTACGGTCCTTTTCCACCTTGGGCCGGCAGTCGCGTAGGTATTCTTATTCAGGCACTTGCGGGCGCCGAGGGGCTGGGTCTGCCTGGATGGATGGTTGCAATGTCCTACCCAGAACCTGGCAGGCACGGTAAGGAACTTCTCAGTGCTGGGTTCTCAGTTATATCCCGTCTGAATTACCGATGCAGGGAGTCTGAAGATTTAATCTGAAGTACTTTAAGCATCCGTCTCCCCTCCCCTGTTTGCTTGGTTTGGTCGCCTTGGGTTTGCAGCCTCTTCTTTCTTCGCCTCCTTTGTTCATGCGGTGCACCGGCTCGGCTGAGACGCTGCCACTTCCCGACAAATAACTTCAGCCACTCACGAGCCAAGCCACCATGCCAATCAACAGCACAAATGTCGGCAACGACCCGACAGTCTCAGGCTGGGTCTACGACTCCGGAACTCGAGGCACGCTCGACATCATCTATGGCTGCGTTGCCGTTCTCGTCGCCGCCGTCTGGACGGTAGTCCACCTCAACGTGCCCGCAAAGGGGGAGTCAGATGGCCGCGTTGTGCTCCGGCGAGTGCGGTGGGGCCTGGTATCGGTCTTTGCGCCAGACGTCTTGACCATGGTGGCGGCAGCTCAGTGGGTGAGCGCCACCGAGTCACTGCAGCAGATGAAGGAGCTGAGCGGGACCGACGGCTGGACCCTGGTACATGCCTTTTATGCGCTCTCAGGGGGTATGTAAACATTGCCCCTGATTTTTCAACCCCAGTTACAAGTAATTAAGTCAGGGGCGGTCTCACTCATAACCATTTGCCATAGGCTTTGTCCTTCAAACGCCGGACACCGAAACGTTTCCCATAAACGCGGCCTCTGTGCACTACCTGGTCTCCCGCGGATACATCGCTCTTCCATCCATCACGCGCGAGGAGATCTGGGACAAGTCCAAGGCCGATGTGTTTGCAAAGGGGCTGGCGATCCTCCAGGGGGGCTGGATCATCATCCAAGCCATCGCCAGAACGGCCCAAGGCCTGCCGCTCACGCCACTCGAGCTCTTTACCCTGGCCTTTGTGGTCTCGACTGCCATGTCGTACTTCTTCTGGTGGCGGAAGCCTCAGCACGTCGGGACACCAACACCGATAGAGTGCCTGGTGCCCATGTCCAAGATCTGGGCCGACGCAGGTTACCCTGAGGACATGCCGTACTCGGGCACGCCCATGGACTTTGTGGAGAAAGCGTCGCAGCACTGGAAGAGGCGCTCTATGTTTGAGAACTTTGACCTCGAGTCCGGTGTGCGAAGAAGGGAGACAAAGCCAGAGAAATTGGCCAAGTCTCAGTCTCAAAATTCATTACAGTCGTCACACTCGCTACAATCACTGCAATCACCGCATTTCATGTCACAGCCAGTTCAGTCGCCTGACACATCTTCGTCCATCATGTCTCCGCGTTTTTGTTTCCCCGAGCAAACCGAACTGTTCGAAGAGCCGACAGAGTACTCCTCTCAACCCGTTCTTGCTGGGAGGAGCGACAAAAGGGACGAAAAGAGCAGTACCTCTACTTTGTCCAGCAGGGCCCCCACTCTAGTGGCATGCGCGAGAGAGAGCCCAAGAGAGAAAAAGACAATGAGCGAAACCATAACCGAAACAGCCGAGTGGAAGGAGGATAGCGCAAACCCGCCACTCAAGAACGGCGTCAGGGTCGAAAGAGGGCACACCCAAACCCAAACCAACACACCCAACATGATCTCCTCCCAGCGTCCGCGTCAGCGCATCGCCGACGATGCAGTCATGGCCGCCCGGCTCCCAACCAAGGTAGTCGCAATGCTGATGGTGCCCTCGATGCTGCACTCGGGCATCCACCTGGCGGGGTGGAACCACACGTTCCCGACTTCAGCGGAGCAGACGGTCTGGCGCGTGTGCGCCGTCGTGCTCGTGGCCATGTCGTCGGCCGCCGTGGGCCTCGTGCGCGTCCTCGGCCAGGCAAAGTACCGCGGCCGGTACAACATGCTGTGGGTGTGGGTCAACGCAGATGCTGACGCGGCGCGGCCGGCCGCGTGGGACGTGCTCCTGGGGCTTACGACGCTGTCTTTGGTGCTTGCGAGGTGTTTTCTCATTATGGAGGTTTGTATTAGCCTGCGCCAGCTGCCGGCGAGGACGTTTGTTGATGTTGACTGGACGCATTATATTCCGCATGTGTAAGGACGTCTTGGTTCATGGCGAGAGATTACCCGGGACGATAGCAAGACGGATAAGTTGTTCTGTTGGTGTGGAGGGTGGTTACATCTTGTGGTCAGCCAGCACCTTATTGTGTGTAACCTAGGTAGGTGTTACTACCAAGCACAGAGGACCTTCGTAGGTAAGGATCTCGTGTAACATTGAATATGTTGGTCCCGGAACATGATACCTGTCTTGGCCACAACCCGCAGGACTGGTTGGTCCCTTGTAAGTATGTGGACGGCCACGTTTGAACACAAGTTCTGTTATTCCCGTGATCAGCCCTAAAAGTAGAAAACCAGAGGCAGGCATAGCCGCCCACAGAGGGTTGCATAATACCAGGGAACGTCAGTGAGTGGTCTGACTAACACCCATCGTCTGCGGCACATGCTGACCTCAACCGTTACCTAGCATTGGAACCTGCCCGCGAGTCACAGCGGGTTTCGGGTAACTTTAACAAAGTCTGGCCCGGTCATAATGACCTGGCTGTCTCCTGCGGTCTCACAGAACATCTATTTTCTCATGGTGTACCTCAGCATCTCGCTATCAGTGCGCGAGGCGCATGTACGGATAATCAAAACATATTGCTAGTGATAGGCAAGGTGCCTACCTGGTACCTAAATACAAGGTAGGTACCATGTAGCGGCGTGATGGGCTTGCCTTTAAGACTGGTCAAGTGGAACCGGAAACCGAGGCCGGACGATATCACCCGTGTGCTACGTCTGCTCTCTGACAGAGCCGTTCCGCGAGCGTCACCTCCCCCCGTCGTGTTTCACCCGCCCATCTTGACAACATTGACCCGGTACTAGATGGAAGGTTTAGAGGTCCCTTTGGTCCCTTCGTCGCGGTATCTGAATCCGGAGGGCTGCTATCGAGTCCAACCCATTTGGGAGTACGGTTAGTACAGCTGTCTTGCCGCCGGTGGTGGTACTGTAGCGGGGGGGAGTAAAAATACACAGGTACGTACCTGCCCTGCCCGGTAAGAAGCGACATTGGTCCTATTGTCGAGGGCGAGTGATTCACCCGACTTGACCTGCTTGATCGATCCTCTTGGTTAGGCACTGAACTGGCATCTGCCGAGTGATAGAAACGGAACGAGGGTCGTCAACCTGTCGTACCAATTCTCACTAGTGCAGTGGTCATCACTCAGGCTGTCGCTATCGGTGTCTGTCCCCGAGCTCATGACTCTACTCGCCAAGCTGCCTGCTTTACTGTCCCGCACAACTGGTCGGCCGTCGATGGCCCGGACTTTTGGGAGATGTTGGATCTTAAGGAGAGAAAGCTGTCGACACGACTGATATGCTAGAGTTGGTCGGGTCCGCAGAGCATGAACCTTTTGTAGCCCCGAGTCTGAAGACAGTCTGGGCTTGGGGGCTGCAGTCTCTCTCCCCTGGAGATGGCCCCGGTGCTGCATCATTGCTGCGGAGCTTGCCATTCCAAGCAGTTCCAAGACCCTCATCAATGCACAACCGGGGAACCCTTCCTGGCTCGCCTATCTTTGCTGGAAACAAGGTCATAGCATATTCATGTTTGCACGTATCCTATCAAACGCTGCATCGCCATCATGTGTGCTGAGTAAGGTGTTCGTTGAAGGACCTGCGCAGGCAGCATGGAGCGAGATAATATCTCACAAAGGGGCCAATTAATACCGTACCGTCAACATGGCTCGCTTACTGATTTGATTTTGCGTTTAATCACTGCAAGATTCAACATGAATTAACTGCACACCCAGCGGAGTGGTCGGGTCACCTGGTGCCAGTGGACATTTCTTGGGGGGAAAATGGCAACAGATTCCAGCTCCTGCGGACCTAGTTGACCTAGTCACCACAATTTCAGCTGTGACTTCGGCGCCTGGAGATCAATCTGGCTCTCTGGTTGCTAATGATAATGAGTTGAGAGCACATGGGAGGCGGTACTTGATGGTGTCCAGCTTCTTTACCAATACTTATTTATAATCTTCATGTTCTCCCTGGTGTCCATCCCAAGCAGTCGGGAGAGCGCACCTTGACGCCAGTGCCTCAGCTGGCAGGCCGCTGATGAGACGCAACACCTTCGGGGGCCATCCCGCGACGTTGACATGTTACACGGCGCGGTTACTTGCCAACAGTTATCCGGGTAAATTCTGCTTTGCCGCTTAACCACTCTGAATCTGCCCAATTAGCGCTCTGCCGGCCGTTTCTCTCGATGCAAGCTCGTGTCGTCATTCGTGATAAGGTGGCAATGTTGGCGTTACACTATGGGTCAAGGTCTAACCTGTGCTACGTGACCTCATCTAATATCTTTTCCAAAGTTATGGGCACACCCTGCCGGAGTGCTCGGGACCGTATCCGTACTGAATCTTGAGCCCTGCAGGTAGTGGTTAATATGATAGTTCAGGAAGATTACCACCATCTTCTTGAACTAACATGAAGTGGAAGTGGCAGCCGAGACAGTGGTTACCAAGTGATTGAAAGAAAGAAGAATACTTCTGGAAGGAAATTTATATAGGTACTGAATGTTGACCTGAGTACCTAGGTAATAATGTTGACTGGAGTTAGCCGTACTCTTGGCCCGTTGTCAGGATCGACTACCTATCTTAGGTACCTGACCTGGTGGTACCAGGTACCAGGTAATTACACATGACAGTTTCAGGGGCCCCCTATTTTGACCGGCACGTGATGTTATTCAATGTCAACAAGTCAAAATGCCCTCGGGCAAGGAAGTACAGGGTAACCATGTTCCACCTATTTCATTTTTTGAGTCTTCCATTAAGGCGCGATGAGAAATATATACCTAACTAGGTACATTCCTGTATGCCCTCGATTAGCCTTTAATTTGGAATAGCACGGTTGAAATTTGATGCCTAGCCCCGGCCTCCCAAACCCCATGATGGCGACCGAGTGGAACATCTGCTTTCAGGCGATTCAGCCTCAGACTTCAACGGTATCTACGGGTTCTGGCCTCCCCTGCTGCAAAATTGCACACTCCATGATTGTGAAGACGAACAACGGACGCTGGAGATCTGGTTTGGTGGTGGGCTGTTTCGCATCAGCCGCAGTCTTTCCGACATGCTCATCTAGTTCAGACAAACAACCTTTCTGAGATACGGTAGCGTAGAGTTGCGAGTGTTTTCGATCTTCTCCATGTTTGAATGAGTGAAGTGGAAAGAGCACCACAAATCCATTCTCTTTCGCCGCCAGTATTTTTTACCATGTGTGAAATCCAGCAGTGTCCTGTCTGGGCTGTTGTCCCCTGGCTCCTTCCCGCTGCTTTCATTACATCACACGCGCCAACCCATCGTGGTTCGTTCCTTCCAGAATCAATCAATCGTCCCCGATCGCGGCGCCTGAGCATTCATAAACCTCGTCTCAGACGTAGGGGTTTTACCTCTCAATATTCTTGTCCTTTCATCGTCAACACCTAACCGTACAGAAAAAACCTGGCTTCATTCGTTCGATATTTCACCCACTCATGTGGTGCATACCGACCTGTGAAAGAATTTACACGTGATGCGGAAGGCAACACTGCAATCTGGATTTCATTGTTCGTTCGGATAAGCTCAATGTTACCTGCTTGAGAGAGTCGGACTACACTACAACCAAACGATTGCTTTTGCCTTCTGCCAGTAATAAATGCCGGTGGACTTGCGTGCAGGATGCGACCGAAAGACGCCCACAGCCTGCAGATGCGGTAACTTTGACAAACGTCTAAGATGCATGGACACAAGCGACAGCTAAAGCTTGGTTGCAATCGACCCCCTCGCTCCTGCGATAAAGGGTATTTATTGGCCTCCAGGCAAGAACGGATGGAAGCGCACGTCGATTTGGCGGCGAGCCACCTCACTCGATTAATCTGGGGGTTGCATGCGGCACAGTCGGAGGTGTGCAACGGCAATACTGCCGCCGGCTCTCATTGGCCTTGGCAGCATCGATCCCTCGTCCTCTTCCCTGCTCCAGACGCATCTTTTGCTGCGTGACCGCTCACCTTCTCCACACCACAGAGACCATTCGGCACCCCGACAGGTTAATCACACATCTCCAACTTGTCGGTCGGTTGTGTCACTCTCCGCAACGGGCAGGTTGCACGCTGCTCCAATCCCGGTTTTTTCCCACACTGGCACACGATGAGGTGTTGGGCGAGCGAGGTAGCTTTTGCAATCAGCAATGGCTGTCGATCACCCCCAGTCCCCTCCCTCAAGGAAGCCCAATGGCGCAGCTTTCAGACTCTAGCATCGACGTGGTTGCGGGCTGGTTGGGCTCAATCACCATTCTCGTGTCTCGTGATAGTCCCTTGCTTCCATCTGATCTCAAGGGACTGCAGTCGCGAACGGTCTTAGCCGTTGTCTGAAACCTACATAAGCGACCAGACGACTCCAATCTGACGCACGGCACCATTCCGTGCAAAACTCGCAAGCCCAAACCTCGGAACCCTCGCGACCTCGCTTCCTCATCCACCATCAGGGCAGCACAAGCACAAGCACAACCGCAAGCACCCGTTGCACACCCTCCCCCCCACCATGGCTGCAGGCTCGATCCTCGAGGACAGCCCCGAAAAGCTGGACCAGCTTGGCGACGTCGAGTCTGGAAAGAATGAGGTCAGCTATGCGCCAGGCGAGGAGAAAAGCGACATGCCACTGACATGACATGCAGCTCGTACCAACCATCGAGTACACCGAGGCCGAAGAGCGCGCTCTGATACGCAAACAAGACCTCACCATCATCCCGCTCTCGGCCGGAATCTATTTCCTCTGCTATCTCGATCGCTCGAATATCGGCAATGCGCGGATTCTCAATTCGTCAACCCACAACGACATGCAAACCGAGACGCACTCGACGCAATACCAGTTCAATATCGCACTTATGATTTTTCTGATTGCCTATGCGCTTTTCGAGGTCCCGTCCAACATCCTGCTGAAGAAGTTACGTCCCTCGCGATGGATCGCCTTCCTCATGTTCTCTTGGGGTGCCATCACCATGGGCCTCGGCGGTGTTCAAAACTTCTCTGCCATGGCCGGCGTTCGATTTCTTCTCGGCGCTGCCGAAGCCGGCCTGTTTCCTGGTCTGGTTTACTACCTGACCTTTTGGTACAAAGCCGATGAGCGCAGTCTTCGCGTCGCCTTCATCCTCGCCAGTGCAACGCTCGCAGGGGCCTTCGGTGGTGCTATCGCGTTTGGCATCGGCCACATGAACGGCGCCCAGGGCATATCGGCGTGGCGTTGGCTCTTCATCATTGAAGGGGCGCCGTCGTGCCTCTCGGCGCTCCTCGTATTGCTCATCTTGCCAGATTATCCTGAGGAATACCTAAAGGGTAAGGAACGCGAAATAGCCCTGGCACGTTTGCAAGTCGAGGGCAGCAAGAGCCATCATCGCAGCATGACATGGCACGATGCAAAGACAACGCTCACGGATTGGCGACTTTACGGGCACTACCTCATCTACTTCTTCGTCTCGGTTCCGTTCAGCTCGCTCTCGCTGTTCACCCCCTCCATCACAGCAGGCTTGGGGTACGCCGATCTCCGAGCTCAGCTGATGACAGTCCCGCCCTATGCCGTAGCTTATGGTATGTTCCTCAGTGTCGCGTTGATCTCGCTTCCCAGAGACTAACTCGACGTCCAGTCACTCAGATCTTTGTCTCCTGGTCGGCAGACCACTTCAATGCCCGTGGCCTTCACAGTGCCGGCATGGCTTTCATCGGGGCTGTTGGCTTCATGGCTTCCGCTCTTCTGCCTGCGGATGCTTATTTGCACAGATATGGTTGCCTCATAGTTGCCGCTGCGGGCGCCTTTGCTTGTATTCCTCCAATGCTCGGATGGCTGACATCCAACGTATACTCGACTGCATCTGTCGGGCTTGCCGTTGCTCTCAACGTCGGCTTCGGCGCGGGCATGGGCCAGATTCCTGGCGTCTGGATCTACAAATCGGACGAGGCCAAGCAAGGCTTCCCAACCGGACACTGGGTCAATGCTGCTATGTTATTCATGGTTGCTATCGGATCGGTGACCTTGCGTTTCTGGTATGGCTACAAGAACCGACAACTGTTGGCGAACAGCCCTGGGCAGGACGTTCGGCTATTTCGGCTTTGACTCGGAGAGTCTCTTTCTCCGCGCGAGCGTCAGTGTGCATGGAAGGAAGTAAGGGAGCGAGGGAGGGAGGGAGGTAGGGATTATCTCTGCAAGCACAGCCCCTTCTTCCAAACTAGTGTGGGTGGGCATGGGCCTGGAAGGTGTTGTGGCCTGTGCGTTTGTACTGTGGATCTCCTCGTCAATATTGGCTTCGGTACGTTGGGTACATCGCCCAAGGGTCTGAGGAACTGAGATAACATGGGCACAGCCATGGGTGTAGCCACGGCACGTGACCCTTCCCGCGCACGGTGCGGCTCCATAGCCACAAGAATCATTCTTCTTTCTTTCACATACTTCCCAGTATTCGCCATCATAATTATAATTTTTAACGTTAGTACAATTCGTAATAAACTAAATTCAGTGGCCTTGTGTCAGGGACGGACCCCCAGCTCCGGTCTGAACAGTCGTCATCGACCCCGGACAGAAACGCCAAGACAGCCAATTCACTGCTTGGACCCCCAGTTTTGAGCCAGCATCAACCTGGCTTAGAAACTTGAAGCTTGATCGAACAACGCTCAAGCACGATGGAGGCATGTCCTTGCATAACTCACCATATGGGCCATTTTCTGAACAGGGCGGAACCATGAAGTCAAAGAATGCGTTCTTTCCAGTTGTGCCGGCCGCGTGAGCTTGCCAGACCCTAGTTTATCATCAAAGGGCCCATGGCTCGCTCGCCTTCCATACTGGTGTTCTGGTCAACATGAATGAGGAGCAATCTATCATGTCCTAAACGAAAGCTGCTCCGCTATCTCGGCACTTTGCCCACCAATCCGGAATATTGGGATGGATGTGTGGCTCACAAAAAGGTAACCTCTCGTTCTGCACATTCTCCCCCATCCTTGATCTTTGGTGGACATTTTCATGTTCTTTAGGGGGCAGAATACCGCTCTCATTGGTGTCTGTGGTTTCCTGGTGTCAGTGCAAGTGATGTACAACTCGGCCTCGTCTCCAAAGAAGCCAGATCAGCAAGCACAGACCTTGCCATGGAACTGTTAACATTGCATATCCCAAAGACTCTCAAACAATCTCACTCATGACTGGATGGCTGTTTGCACTGCACACCCTGTCAAGCAACATAGCTTTTCATCCTGACTGCTCCTTATTCAGGACCATGGCATTTCATAGTGGGCAGCGGGCATCCACCTCCGACGCCGATATCCACACATCAAGGTTGAATGGAGAAGAAGCATCACATTCGACAGTTACCTAGCTGTGCGCGCCATGGTTCGAATCGGACTTTGACCCGAGAATGCACGCCACCCGCTGGGTATCGAGCTTGTCCGGTATGACCGTGACGGTCAACACTGCACCCTCGATGCTGTCATCGCAGGTGGCAACTTTACGATCCCTTCCCAAGAATATGGACCCTCGGGTGCCGGAATTTCTGTTGTAATGAGCTTGTCCTTGACGACTCGAGTCGCATATATCAGTATCACCGCAACTCAGTCATCGACAGGACAGCTGGGGGGCACTATCGTCACAATGATATCTGGAGCTCTACAGTACGACAAACAATGACACGATACATGGTTACCATCGCCGTCGCAGCAATTCTCTTCGTGCCGCCAGTCATCGCCTTTCCCTCACTCTCGTCTTCGAGATCATCCTCGAGCCACCGTGCAGCGCAACTTAGGTGCAACCCGTGGTCATTCGCTGGCGCCCTACCATCTGAAGCCACGATCGAGACAGTCACCGCCGTTCCCGAGGGCGGAAGTTTCGGTGGAGGGGCAGACGATGTAGCTTATCCAGTTAACCCGACTGGGCTTCCTGCCTTGTGTGCTGTGATTGTCAAGGTCCAAAGCTCAGCAAACAGCAGCTATCGCTTCGGGCTCTTTCTGCCCACGGCATGGAATGGCAAGTTCCTGACCATAGGAAACGGAGGCTTTTCCGGTGGGATCAATTGGCTTGATATGTAAGGACGATCCAAGAACGGCATACCACGAGTATGGAAAGCCATGCCCCGTGACCAGATAACTAAACCACCCGCAGGGGTCCCGGACCGCATTATGGCATGGCCACGGTATCAACAGACATGGGCCATAACTCAACCGCAGAAATCACCGCCTGGGCACTCGACAACCCCGAGGCAAGAACAGACTGGGGATGGCGCGCCACGCACGGGTCCGTCATCCTCGGCAAGCAGCTCACACAAGCCTACTACGGCGGCACGAACATCACCTACTCGTTCTACAATGGCTGCTCCACGGGAGGTCGCCAGGGGCTCCGCGAGCTCCAAGAGTTCCCCGACAGCTTCGACGGCGCCCTCATCGGGGCCCCGGCATGGTGGACCACCCATCTCAACAGCTACCTCACCCAGCTCGGCATCTACAACCTCCCCGTGACCGACCCCAAACATATCTCGACGGCTCACATGGCTGTCATCGCCGATGAAGTCGTGCGCCAATGCGACGGCGTCGACGGCTTGATAGACGGCATCGTCAGCAGCCCGGAGCTGTGCGCCTTCAGCTTCACCCCGCTACTCTGCAACGACACCACTGACACCCAAACCACCAACCCGGACTCCTGCCTCAACCCCGCACAAGTCCAGACCGCCAAGAACGTCTACAGCGACGTCTACTCGCCCAACGGCACGTTCCTCTACAATGGCCTCACCCTCAGTTCCGAAGACCAATGGTTCATCCTCCTCGGCGGGCCGCAACCCAGCCCGTTCGGCCTCGGCTACGACCGCGACTTCCTGTACAACAACCAGGCCTGGAACTGGACAGACTTCAACCTCTCGCGCACCATCGCCTTGGCAGAGACAACCCACCCCTACGGCGCTACGGCCGCGCACTTCGACATCTCGGCCTTCAAGCAGCGCGGTGCCAAGCTGCTGCTGTACCACGGCCTCGCCGACGGGCTGGTGCCCACCCGCGGGTCCGAGTACTACTACAACGAGACCATCGCAGCCTTCAACGTCTCGCGCGCCGCCGTGGCGGACTTCTTCCGCATGTTTCTGGTCCCCGGCATGCAGCACTGCTGGAGCACGCCCGTCGGCGCGCCGTGGAACATCGGCGGCTCGTTCCAGGCGGGTGTCATGGGCCCCGGATACTGGTCGGTGCCCGGCTTCGAGGGCAGCAAGCGCCACGATGCGCTCCTGGCGCTGGTCGACTGGGTTGAACGTGGTGAGGCGGTCGAGAGCATTGTCGCTACCGCGTGGAGGAGCCCGTTGAACGCGAGCTCGGGCGTCCTCCGGCAGCGTCCGCTTTGCGCGTGGCCGGCCAAGGCTGTGTGGGATGGGTTTGGGGACGAGGATGAGGCTGCGAGCTGGCGGTGTGCTGGGTAGCGGGTGTGTAGGTAACTATGGCAATGTTCTGGACTGACGGGTAATTTGAAAGGGAGACGGAGATTTTATGATTGCTATATTCGGAATTTGTTGGGTCTTTTTGCTGTTCTTTTCCTTTTCACGATTTCATGGTTAGATATTGTAACCAAATTAGCAACGAAGCACAGCAAACAGAAGAAGCGCTAAAAATGGCATTGCAAAACTTGGATGTCCCAACTTTATCGTTTGTTCCGGCATGTGCATACTGAAGAAAGGGGGTACTTGGTAAACAAAAGCATGAAGTGACAAGACGGAAGCCCTTCTGTTTTTGCAAAGTCACGCAACGTCACGCAGCCAAACGGTCAGGATGGTGGTTTTAGGCCTAATTATATTGATTGTGTTGTACAATTTCAAGGAGGGGGGGGGAATGCCATTCCCAAGCAGTTTGGCTGCCTACCAAATTCCCGGTATTGCAATTTCGCTCTACCAAGTCGTATCCTTCCCAAATGCAACATGATGCACCGCCCACAATCCCAGAGGCCCATCCAGGTCCTTAACCGGCCTAGACGACGTGTAGCCCCAGTTCTATCTAGTGGCCCGGTGATATGCAGATTCCAGTCAAAGAAATACAAAAGAAAGCCCAGCGCCATAGCAATGCAATTAAATCCACGGGCATGATGCTCATACACGCCCCATCCCCAGTTCGTTCCCCAACTGTCTAATAATCCCAGCTTAAGCACCGACATCAGCAGGCTTCTTCTTGCCCTTGACGCTCTTCCACTCGATCGACAGCGCACCGACGATGCTCAGCGCGCTAAAGCAGACAAAGACCACAAACACCCTCGTCAGGGCATCGTTATAGGCCAGCGTAATGCCGGGGAGGAACTTTGCGGGCACGAGGGTTTGCACCTCGGTGGCGCCCATCTTGAGCACGGAGCTGGGGTCCTCAAAGTCGGGCACGTAGTCGGCGATGTTGACGATGAGGCGGTTGGAGAAGATGTTCTGCGCGATGGACACGGCCAGGGAGCCGCCGAGGGTCTGGAACAGCACAACGATGGAGGTGCCGGTGGGGACGTCGACGAGGTCCAGCACGGTCTGCACGGCCATGAGCGACTGCTGCTGGCCGAAGCCGATGCCGGCGCCCGCGAGAATCTGGTAGCCAATCCACGTCGGACTGCCAGTGTCGGGCTTGAAGGTGGTGAGCAGGCCGAAGCCGATGGCGGTCAGGCAGCTGCAGGTGATCATGAAGGGCGCGTAGTAGCCGAACCGGGTCACCGTGATGCCGGCGGCGATGGACATAAGCACCGTCGAGATCAGTAGCGGCAGGTTCATAATGCCTGAGTTGACGGCGCTGGCACCCTTGACCGCCTGGAACCAGATGGGCAGGAAGTAGACTGTGCCCAGGTAGGCGGCGCCGATGCAGAAGGCAAAGTACGCCGCCGCCATCACGCTGCGCTTGGAGATGATGCGCGGCGGCACGGTGCCGTAATCTTGCTGCTTGAGCTGGATGAAGACGAAGATAACGAGGAGGAGGCCGAAGAAGACAAATAGGAGGATAATCCGCCAGCTGTTCCAGGCGTACTCAGTGCCGCCCCACTGCAAGGCTAGAAGCAAGCATATGATAGACGGCATGAAAACGGCGGTGCCAAAGGGATCGAAGCGCTTGATGCGCTGGCGCCAGTCGTCGTCGTTCTTGATCTGCCTGTGGGGGTCTGGGAAGAACAGGACGATGACGGCGATGGCGCAGGCACCGATGGGCAGGTTGATGTAGAAGCACCAGCGCCAAGTGAGCTTGTCGGTGAAGGCACCACCCAGAAGAGGTCCGGATACAGAGGCGATTCCGTACATGCTGGCAATCAAGCCGGTAAACATGGGCCGGCGGGAGAGCGGGACGGAGTAGGCGAGGATGATGAGCGCGCCGGAGAAGATGGCGGCGGCGCCTACACCGGCCACGGCTCGACCGATGATGAGCGTCACGCTGTTCTGGGACACGCCGCAGATGAGACTGCCGAGCTCAAAGATGGCCACGGCGGTGAGGAAGACGTATTTGATGCTAAAGAAGGTGTAGAATTTGCCAAAGAGAAGTTGCAGTGACGATGTGGTGAGGAGGTACGCTGCGGTGAAGTTAGTAATTACTGCACGATATGATTATATTTCCCAAGTGAGAACTGAGAGGGAGACTGACCACTTCCGTACCACCCCACGTCCGGCAGACTCTTGAAATCGTTTGTGATCTTGGGGATAGCCGTGGCGATGATGGAGTTGTCTGTTGTTGCCAGTTGGTTAGCTGCCTGATCGTGCAAGCAATATGACTGATGCTGAAGGGCTACTTACCTAGGGCAACCAAGAACACGCTCAAGCACAATGCGAAGCAGATGAGAAACAGCTTCAGTCCTTTTGGATATTCCGTTCCATCGACGCGCACATGACTCTCGGTCTCGATGATTTCAATTTTCTTCTCGTCCTCGGCGGAGAATAATAACCCAGACCCTCCAATACGGTCTGAGTCGTTGACCTTTTCAATATCGGTTATGCTGCCGGCATGACTGGGGGCAATGGTAGGTGCCTGCGACTCCATGTCACTCCCCACGGGAGGGCTAATTCTGTCGTCCGTCATGCTTCGGTAGGCTGGTGATTATGTGCCGTGATGGCCTGTGATGCAGCGAGGGATCCTTCCAGGTCGATGATAGATGCAGAAAGATAACAGCGAATGAACTAATGATATTGCTGAGAATGCAAAAGGCGCAAATCTTATTAGATGGCCTGCTGGTGTTGGTGGAGGTGGTTGACTGTTTGGTGGCTTATTGACGATCTTGGAAGGGTATAAACAAGCCTTTTGCTGGCCTGGGCAAGATATAGCCAAGTCAAAAAGTGCGGGTGAGCACAAGCGGGAGCCAGGAAGTGCCCAGGGGGCCGAGGCCAGGATCGAGTACGGATATCCGCGTTTGCGGCCTCAACGGGGCAACGGGGTGAAGGTCAAGACGGCGCCGTCGAAGGCCCCGAGCCCCGACATAGGTAGTTGACCAATGAAGGAAAGGAGGCCATGTGCGACTGTAAGATGCAGACACATGAGACCCCTGGGCTGGGTTGGGGGCGTTGATCCATCCCGCCATGTGCCACATCACCCCTACGGCCGTCGCCTTGTTGGACTGGGCCGCCCTTACCCTCGGGCCCTACTATTTACGGAGGCTCTGTCACACAGGGGCCGCTGTACTGCAGTCTTGATCAGTACGGGGCCCGTGGAGCCGATGGTGGGCATTCAATCGTGCGTCATGGGTGGGAGAAGAATGATGCTGGTCTTTGCTGGTCTTTGCTGGTCCCCGCCTCTTGGTGGCGGGCATGGCTTTTTCCCGGTGCCGCAGAAGAAAGCGATTTGGTGATGAAATCTGGTTGATCTGATAAGGTAAAGAAAGATCCGAAAGGGGTGCGGCATGCTGCTCGCATTTGGCAGCGAAAGCAGGGGTGAGGCCTGGGCGCCAGATTGCATCCCTTTGCACGCCATTTTTGGACTGTTTTGCCAAGACTGCGGGAAGGCCTACAGCTACATGAGAGCACTGCAAATTACATAGCAGCTGTATGTACTGCCAAGAGATCGTGGCGGAATGAACCACTTCTGACTGGCCCCCCGGATCTTGGCAAAAAGGTCCATAAATGGCGGGCAAAGGGATCATGCCGCCGCTGGTTGGGCTTGGGCTTTCAAAGGGGCTTGGCTGCTGGAGAAGTCGAATCGAACATTCCGTCCGAGTCGGTACCTGTAACCTTCTTGGCTATAGTAGAAACACATTGCCAAGCAAAGCCAGGCGATCCGCAGAATCCCGTCAAGTCCTGCGGTTAATTCGTCGTCATAACCAACGTCAACCTGGAATCAATCGCGAAAAGTTCCAGCTTGCGGATCGCGCGCCTACGTACAGGTAGGCACCGATCGCTGGTGCGTGCCAGGCCTCCATTCTTGGTCTGCGGAGATGGATGACCAGCTGGATTGAGACAGGCGCTCTCGCAAAGTTGCAATCATGATGGAAGGTCGTGCAACCACCGAAACGAAATTTCCGCAGGGCCAAAAACGTTGCTTCCCGGGCCGGGGCCTCGGGTTGCCCTTGGACCCCGACGGGAACACCCTGCCCCGAATTGGGTTGCCGCGCATATCGGTCCAGGTTGACGGTAGATGTGCTTCAGGAGCTGCACCAGAGCTGTACGAGAGACTCGGAAATAATTAGAGGACATTGGCATTTCCAATCCTCCGTTGCCTCGTTTCAGCGGCAGTTTTGCACTGGGCCACTGGACCAGATTGCATCTTTAGTTCTAGTCCGATGCGGATTCCGGTTCCACACATTTTTCACGCGGCTGCCTGCTGTTACTAAGCCGTTTACGAGGAAGGCGCTCGTCTGGGTCATTACCTGGTAGTTGCAGATCAAGGAGGACTGCAGACTCGTTGGTTCCTTCCCTTCTACTATATGGGATTAATGCCAAACCGACGTCCTCACGCAACAATCAATTAGCACCTTCCCAGGCAATCAACTTGAAGATTAGGTAACGTTGCTCCGGGCTCGGCCTACTGATCCCCCCTTCAACATCGCTGAAACCAGTTACATCATCTCAAACCGTCACTCGGTGGGATTAGGTAGCGGTGAAGCAAGCTGTTTGGTTCACCGTTTGTCTATAACAAACCTTCTTCTTTCTGCGCCGACCTATTAGATGTAGTCTACGGTAGTATAGCCACGGAATGCATTCATCTGGCACAATCAACGTGGTTCATTCCTCCCGCCGATGATGTATGTATGGGGCATGACCACGTCCAGGGAATGCGCCGAGCAGCAGGGCATGACAGAGCGCAGCAGTCGGAGCCGTCGGCAGCGACCCCCAAATTCAGACAACCAGGACGCCAAACCTAGGATGCTACCATCTCGGGCCTCGTCGTTCCCATCTCCACTCCGATCTCGCCGACTACGTCCATCATCCACCCCAAAACGCTTAATGTGGCCTTTAATGGTGCAGGTTGTGAGCACTGACTGCACAGATGATACTGAAAAAGAAAAGGAAATCCTCGCTTGGCTTGAAAAGGCAAGACGGTGTTTTTCATTTTCATTTCTGTACCACATACCGTCTCCCTTCTATTCAATGGTCCTTTCAGCTTCAGGCGGGTTGTCAACCTGAGCCGAGGCCAAGCATCGAGAAATCAAGTCCAGTCGGCGCCGATGAACACAATGCCGCTCCGGTCCGGACAAGTGTCTGTCCGTCGATTGAAACAAAAAGACGGAAATCCAAGTCAAATTCTGGCATCCAAGTCAGTCTCAGTCATTATTGGGATCGTCGTCCCATGATCGGCGTATTCAATGCGTAACGATCATCGACCTGGCTACCTCCAGTCTCCACTTCCACTTGCTCGGAGTATTCTACACCTCCGTTTCCCCATGACCTGTGTCTCATGGTTGTTGCAATTCTTCGTCTCCTGAAGATGGTAAGTAATAGGAAACATCATCTGCCAAGCACGTTCCCACAAAGACAAACTACATAGGTAGTCTTGCACAAGCGCAACTGCGAGAGATCCATCAGTAAGTCGTGGCAAGTGTATTATATTGAGCTAAGCGCCACATCCTTCGACACAAGCATACACCCCACAGGCTGTTAACAGCTGCTCTTGGTACGAGATACATCTCACTTGCGTTCCTTAACATGCTCGTGGAGGTCGACCCGCGCCAACACATCATATACTGCTTCCATCCCAAAGGGTCAGACCAAGCATAGCTAAGTAAAGCTTCGTGACCGTAACATATACTACAACGCATAAAGATAGGTAGATACCTAGCCACTGCAAACCATCAGGCAGCGCCTCGAGAGCGCTCAGCCTTCGTTGGCCTCGTCCCCGCCGTAGCCCTCATTGGCCATTTCTCCGCCATAGCCCACAACCCGGACATGGGGGCTGGCCCGCCGCGGCTCGTCCTCTTCGTCAATAGCTTTCGCCGACGCCGGCGTGAAGTTCCTGGTACGTTTAATGCCCCCGCTGTTGCTGCCGAGGCCCATGTTCAGCGTGTTACTGGCCGACTCCATCAGAGGGTTCAAGTTCGCATTGACGTTTGTAATGCTCGATCCGAAGTCACTAACCGGCGTGTTGCGTGCGCCACTGGCCGAGAAGACGCCTCGCAGGCTTGGAGAATCCACGCTGGTGCTCTCAGACGCCGAAGAGGGCATAGGATTGCCCGATGCCATAGCGCCTGGCCCAAAGACGGGCTGAGAAAACTTGCGTGTTTCAAAATGCTCTGTGGGAGGAGTCGAATGTGCCGAGGAAGGATTGGAGACGGCGACTGTCAGGTGGCGGTTCTCCTTTCGGGACTTGATCTCGGATGAAAGCAGAGGTGAATTGTGCGTTTGGATGGGTAGAAATGGCTGGTTAAGCAGCGAATGGGTCAAGGACACAGAGAGATCCGAAGGTAGGGTGGACTGGTGCGTCAACGGGTACTGCGTGCCCTGGAAGTCCTCCCCCGCAGTAGGGGTATTGGTCGGTACCTTGAGGCTCATGGGGTCGTCCTCCAGACTCCCACCAGAGATTTGCATGGGATCGGAATGCACGGTGACGTAGTCCGGCATGCTTATGTCTGTGTTGGACTGCCTGCTATGGCGTATGTTCGAGGACCAGGTAGCCTTATCCCCAAGGTCTACGCTTGTGGGCCAGGTAGTCTTGCCTGAGAGCTCTGCGCTAGACTGCGTACCATGTAATGCGTTTACCCAATTTATGTACGCTGGGTCGGAGGCAGCAAAGGGGTCGTTGAATGAGAACGGCGAGGACGTATTGGTGCCTCGAGGGAAACATGGCATCTGAAAGGCTGGGTTGCCCAGGAAATTTGAGGGCGCCTGGGATGGAAAAATGCCTCCGGTCATGGCAGCCGCCGGAAACCCCTGGTTCTTGCTGCTTCGAAGGAACGTCGACTTTCTGCGGGGCGAGTGCGTGTGTGAATCGGCACCATCTTCCGGATGAAATGTCGGCACTGGCATTGCAGGATTAAAGGTTGGGCGTCGCCACATGGACGGGTTGGGCCATGCTATTCCGTTGCTCTCCAGTATGTCTTTGAGGGGTCATCAGCCAGGGGAAGCAAAGCTGGAGGGATGATGATAGACACCTACCCAGTGGGGCATGCTGGAAAGAGAAGGCCACGACGTTCTTGACCCGCTCGATGGGAACCGAAAGTGAATCCCTTGGGAATCCCTCGCTGATAATAATCTTAATCCTGCCAACATCGTCACCGGGATTCCAATGGTTCTGGTAGAGAAGCTCGCGGCGGAAATTCGGAAACTTGAGTCGCTCGAGCTCGCCAGTCTTTGTAAACTCTGCATATGCACATCGAGTTAGAGAGAGACCGAGGCGTGGCAGCAACCACGAGGCAGAAGGGGGCATACCAAAGGTGCTCGCGATCAAGTGAGGCCCGTTGACTTTGCGATCAAAAGCCGTGGACCTGAACCCAGTCAGTCATTGTCAACGCCGCGCCCTCCCAGAAGCGAGAGGCAACGTACGCGACCAGGCGTCCGTCGATCATGATACGGGCCTCGAACTTGACCAGATCGGCATGCTTGCTGTAGGTACGGGTGAATTGGCTGATCTCCGGGTTCTTCCAGCAGTGAATGGAGATCTGGAAAGGCGTGCCGGCGGGGAGGCTGGGCACAAAGCAGGTCATGACGGGCATGCCGATGGATCCATGGGAGTGTGCGAGCTCAACGTCGGGCACGACATGGCACGCGACTTTGAATTCCTTGAAGGGAACCTTGGAGTCCCGGCCAGTTGGGAACAGGATAACATCCCAATCGTCGAACCGCATCCTTGGATCTTCGCAGGCTCGAAAGGTGGACCGCAGGGCAGGTAGTCCGCCGTGAAGCCACAAGTTGTTAAAAAGTGCTGGGTGAAGTTGAGAGATGAAATCAAGAGGGAAGCAAACGAAGCAAAGTGACCAGGCGATGGTCGGTGACAATCCAAGATGGCGCTGTGCTGCACATCACATAATAAAGTAAGTCTGCCATTCGGCGGTATCTCAAAGCCCCGGCTGAGAAACTGCGTAGGTTCCTTCCACAAGTGCAATTATTGACAACAACCGAGCAAGGGCTGGCCGCTAATATATCCAACTCGAGGTTTACCATTGGTGCTGCTTTCAAGTGTCGAGCGGCGGGAAGCCGTGTAATCCGCCACGATACATCGGGAGTATGCAAGAGCAGCTGGATCGGGTAGTCGCGAGGAGCTGGCAAACGTTTGATCTCCCAGTGTTGCGGGCCCAACAGCAGCGAAACGGGCAGTGACAGACATCACGAAGCCCTTGCTTGCCTGTGGGTTAGGCGGCCGGGAGGCCAAACGCAGTAACGGGCATCGTGTCTCCACAAAGTTAGCTTTTCTCGGTCCCGAATCACCGGGCGAGCGATTTTCACGGTGGAGATGGGGAATGGACAGTCCATTGCTTCCAACAGTGAAGCTGCCGTTGGAGACAAGTCCTGCAGTTGTACTTCCATTCCACGTTATCACATACGTCATATCCCACCAGTTGCCTCACCTCTCCATAGGAGCCAGGCGGTCTTGGCGAGATAACCCACCTGGAACCTGGAAGGTACATGTGTACCTAGTAGGACCTCGATAGGCCCGCAGAAGAGGTCACAGAATAGGGAGTGGGCAGCCTGAGCGGCTTATGCAGCCCGTTGTGCATTCTGACAAGTGGTTCAACTGTATCTCTGTCTTCTCCCTGTGATCCCGAATATGTACAACTCTCATGGCGCTCTTGCTTACGGGTCCGGGTCACCAGCCTGTCGTGCCTAGCGGTTAAAAAGTTAGCGTTATGCTCGAAAGGACGTGTAGGCCCAGCGGACATGTATCAAAACATACCCTCACGGCGCCGGGTCCGCCCAGCTCCCTCAGAAGCCCACCCTCGAACTCGCGAGGGTATGAAGGCTTGTCCGGGTACACCAAGCTCACGCCGTAGCAGACGCTGAGGAAGACGGCGACGAAGACGCCAATCTGCATCGCGCCCTTTGCAGGCGACACCCAGGTGTACTCGTAGGGGGTGAACATGCCCAGCAAGTCATGGTCCTCGTGCACCGGCTCTCCGTAGTTTCTGCGCTCCTGCTTATCCCACCAGTCGGCGTGGGGATCGCGGAACTGGCGCTTGATCCGGGGCGGGTTGACATAACCGCCGTTCTGCGCGACATTGTCAGCCATCGTCAATCCATCGGCCCACGGCCGCGGAGCCCGGAGCCCTCCCCGGGGAACACACCATGTCCGGGTCTTCAGCCTCCGTCAAGGTGGGATAGTCGGAGTCGGGGTATTTCTCGTCGACGAGCTTTCTGCCGGTGTGGGAGTCGGGGAGGAAGGTCCGGTGCTGGACAATGGGGAGGCGCTGGGCGGCAGCGAGTCGGAGCGGCGATGCCTTCGCGACGATCCGACGTGACAACATCTGGTCAATCGGTCTGTTGTCAGCGGCTGCGGTGAGCGATAAAGGGGTCTTGGGTATTCGGCGGGGCCAATCGACAGATGTGGGTGAGGTGTAGATGTCTACCTTGGCGTGTGTGGGTGCCGCAATGCAATCGAATTGCCAGGCGAGTCTTGCAGGTCTGGCGAAGATAGGGAGCGCTTCAGTTGACGTTTGAAGCTCAATGCTCGCTCGCTTGGCGGGATCGAATGGAAGCTGAGGTCCCCGGTAGCGGCTGGGGGCGCTGATTGGCTAGCACTCCCCAGCCGAGGATTGCCCGACCTGGCCGTCGCTAGCGCGTGTTTGCGGTGCGCTTGGCTAGCGTGGCCAGGTCAAAGGGTCAATGATGCCTGGGCCGTAAGGCCTGAGGCAGGAGGAACGGGAGCTCTGTCAGCTTGGCCCGTGGTCCGCCGGCTTTCGCTAGCTTTCGCTCTCAGGCTGGCAATGGGGCGGTCCAGGGAATGATTTTTTTGTCGGCTGTCAAAGTTTTGCTGATGACGGCGTTTTTCAACACAAAACACGTCGCCGCCAGCTTCCCAGAGGGCTGATCATGCCGAGACCCTGATACGGCATACTTCCGACTCCTGCGGTTCTCGTGACGTTATTTTCATCCCGTCAGATGCCAGTTCCGTCGAGATCTCGGTCCCCCTCGCCTCTCCCTGTCGCCAGTTACTATGACAGAGATCGCGTCGCCCGAGCCAACACACGCAAACTCGGCTGGGGCTGCCACCAACGGCAACGGCGACGGCGGGAATGCCCATGCCCACGCCCTCGCCCACAACAACAATGAACCGCAACACCAGCCCTTCCCCCAGAAAGACACATCGTCATTGGACATCGACATCATCGACATCGATACCATCTCCATTAGTTCCCGCAAGTCAGATGAACTGTCGTCCCTGTCCGAAGATGTCTTTAGTGGAGACAGCTTCGAGCCCGAAGCCGAAGCTCAAGCTCGAGCTCGTGCACCAGAAGCCGCGCCGCCCTCCGACGAAAGTTTACCCCCCAACGTTAATGGCCATGCACGCGACCCGCCCCGCGACCTCGACCTGGACCCCTCCGCCATGGACGACGAACCTCCTGCGAAGCGACGCCGAGTCCGCGACACCACCCCCGCGAGCCCTGCCCGACGTCCAAAACCCATCTCACCACCGTGGAAGAAGATCGAGGCCGAGGGCCCTTCGTCCTTCACGGAGGGCGGTCGCCGGAAGTCGGGACGCATCAATACCCTGCCCTTGGAACTGCAGCACGGAGACAAGCGGATAACTAGAAGGGCTCTGCATGGCCAACAAGCCAGCCCTCCCAGGAACAGGTATGCATCGACAAACGGCCACAGTCCCGCCAGCAACTCGACCCCCTCCACGAATGCTCCTTCCAAGCGACCGGCTTCTTCGACAAAGCCCATGCCGTCCAAGGCACCCGCGTCGGCATCAGCGCCGAGGGTCTCAGCACGAAAAGCTGTGGCCCAAGACACCAAGGCCGGCACGCGCTCCCGGCGACGATCTGCATCTCCCCCCCGACGCCCCACGACACCTACCAGAGCCCCCGCCGGAACACGTCGTTCTACACGTCGTGTTAAGGACGCCGTCGAAGACACTACCACCACCTCGCCCGGTACCACACGCACAACCCCGCGTATCGTGCTGAAGCCCAGGCCTCCGCTCACAACCATACCACTCGTCCACCGAGAACAGGCAAACATACGCCCAAAGCTCGGACCATCCTTCGAAGAGTACTTCGAGCGAGGGCTATACATCCCCGTTTCGGAGGGCGGTCTATTGCTGGAGCAGGAAGATGGCCCGGAAATCACCGACGAGATTGCGAGGCATGATGCTCAAATTATTTTACAGGTTGAAAAGGAGGTGGAGGAGGGTGGTATCTTGGCCAAAGATCGGTGCTCGTTGTTCCAGCCTGAACCTGAAGAAGAGCCACCACGCCAGTGGGCGCATCTCGACCACCTGACAAAGGCAATGAGCAACTTCCGAAAGTTGCTGCTGATGGAGCAGCAACGCCATCGTGCAGCGGCAAAGCGTCTTGCTATTGCATGCGAAGCAGAATGGAGGCGGCGGAATCCTCAGCCACAGACGGCCGAGGAGATCGAATTCGAAGAGATGGAACAGGCAAAGGCAAGATGGCGACAAGTCAACAAGGCAATCGCCGGCACGTGGGAGAACGTCAGGGTCGAAATCAACCGGCGGCGGTTAGTAGAATGGGAGGCCGAGGAGCAGCGGCGTGTAAAGGCTGCACTCAACCAGGCCGTCAACCTCTCAGAGCAGAAGTTGCAGGCAAGACAAGCGAGACTCGATACCGAAGAACTCACCGACGAGTCGGATATGGACGACATGGGCTCGAATCTCGGCGACGACGAAGGCAGCGATGATGAAGACGGCGACGAAGGCTCTTCGGCTGTGTCGGCCGATGACGAAAGCAACATGTCCTCTTCAGACGACGACGAAGATAAGAACTCTGTCCGTTCTGACGAAGGTCTCACACAAGATCAATTGCGTGCAAAGTATGCCGACCTGCCCGGGTTAACCAACGACAAGGAGGATAATGCAGCCTCGAACGACAAGGACACCAACGACATGGTTAATGGTGACGATACGAGTGATGAGTCGGTAGACATGGATGACGATCTCGGTTCCACCGAAGACGAGTCGGCCGGCGACGAGGAGGATGGTGAAGAAGAGGATAGTGATGCTAGCGAGTCTGAAGAGGAGCCCGCTGGTCTGCTTGGCCTCTTTTTCAGGAAATCAGAGCTGAAGCAGCTGAAACAAGAGGTCGCCTCAGAGAAAGCCGACCCAGAGGAAGGAGAAGATATGGAGATGGCTGATGCTGATGATCCTGTCGAGTCCAAGCCTTTTCTCATCGGCCATGCTGAAACCAACGGCACCACTGAGTCGACCAGCCCCCCAACAGGAGGGGAGGTATGGAGCCAAAGCTCACCAGGCGCCAGTGCGAACCACGCAGCGACAACAAATGGAACCTCGTTTTTGTCCGGGGATTCGACGCCCACAAACGCACTCGGCGCTCAGGCGCTATCTGCCAAGCCTGTCTTTATAGATGACAATGTGCCTCTCACCACACCGGTTCCCCAATCTGTCTCGGCCGCAGTACCTATATCCACATCTTCCATGCCGGCAAAGGTCGAACAGACAAGACACGACCCGGTAGAGCCACCAGACGACATCTCGATGGCTGATGCTCCTCCGTTAGCAGATTCACTCCGCCACGATATTCCCAAAGTGCAGATCACAGAAGCCTCCGCGAACCCACAACACAGTCCCGACACTGACGCAATCACCACCCTCCCTAGTCCCTCACGCAGTCAGTCACCCCGGACATCGGACACCAAGCCCTCAGATGTCGAGACTCCTACCTCGGGTTCGCTTCTCAATGTGCCAAAGACGGACAGTAGGTCCACCTCGCCACAGCCGGCAGTCCCCAAAACCGAGATTCCGTTCCTGTTGCGCGGGACATTGCGCGAGTATCAGCATCATGGCCTTGACTGGCTCGCGACGTTGTACAGGAACAAGACGAATGGCATCTTGGCCGACGAGATGGGACTGGGAAAAACGATCCAGACAATCGCACTGCTGGCTCACCTAGCATGTCAGCATGAGGTCTGGGGTCCCCACCTCGTGATTGTGCCAACCAGCGTCATGCTCAACTGGGAAATGGAGTTCAAAAAGTGGTGCCCTGGCTTCAAGATCCTCACCTACTACGGCAACCAAGAGGAGCGCAAACGGAAACGACAAGGCTGGACCAACGATGACGTTTGGAACGTCTGTATCACCTCTTACCAGATGGTTCTTCAGGATCAGCAGGTGTTCAGACGGCGCCGTTGGCACTACATGATTCTTGACGAGGCTCACAACATCAAGAACTTCAAGTCCCAGCGATGGCAGACGCTGCTGGGCTTCAACACCCACTCACGACTTCTCCTAACAGGCACACCGCTGCAAAACAACCTTACAGAGTTGTGGTCGCTTCTCTATTTCCTAGCTCCACCCGAGAACGGGGAAGGGGGCTTCGTCGACCTGAGAGAATTCCACAACTGGTTCTCCCGACCAGAGTCCCAGATCTTGGAGAGTGGGCGGGAGCAGCTGGACGACGAAGCACGCGCCATCATCTCCAAACTGCACAAGGTCCTCCGGCCTTATCTCCTCCGCCGGTTAAAGGCCGATGTCGAGAAGCAGATGCCTGCCAAGTACGAACACGTCGAGTTCTGTCGGCTTTCCAAACGACAGCGAGAGTTGTACGATGGCTTCCTCTCCCGTAACGATACCCGGGAGACCCTGGAGTCGGGTAACTACATGTCCATCATCAACTGCCTGATGCAACTGAGAAAGGTGTGCAATCACCCTGACCTCTTTGTCGATCGCCCCATCATGACGTCCTTCCGGATGCAACGGTCGGTTCCCGCCGACTACGACATCAAGGAGCGCGTTATTCGCCAGAGACTCCTGGCTGAGAAGCCCATGAGCACTGTCAGCCTGAGCTTCCTCAACATGCTACCCGTTCGATACGAAGGCATGTCCAGCACCGACGCAGACCAGGTCATTAAGCTGAGCTCGCATCGGATCCTTCTGGACCTTAGGGAAGCCCAGAAGGTCCGGGCAAACAACGCCTACACGGCCTTGGATCCGTCCTCGGTCAAGTCTACCCTGGTTTATCTAGAGAGTGCTGCCCGGTGGGGTCGTTACGAGGAGTTGCAGCACTGTGTCTACCTCAATGCTCTTCGTCGCCAGCAGCGGCCCATTTACGGCAAGGGTCTAGTCGACCTCTTGACGCTGGACACGGCTCGCCGACCGTTCAAGCAACGACCCAAGGTTCCCCAGAAGATCATGAGCTGGTTTGAAGAGGACTCTTTTCTGCTGCACAATGCCATCCCAACACTCCAACAACGCGCAGGGTCGATGGAAACCACCATCGCAAAGTTCGCCTGTGTCACACCGGCCGTCGTTACGGGCGACATGCACAAGTTCCTGCTTGGTGAAAGGGGAATCGAGGCGTTTGAGGAAGCTGACCTCAGACTGTCGGCACCTGTCAAGTACGCCCCCTATATGCCAAAGGAGCCGCCGCTCGATCCGTGGCACGAAGCTCGCATGCGCACCACGATTCAATTTCCCGACAAGCGACTTCTACAGTATGACTGCGGCAAACTTCAAGTTCTCGACAAGCTGTTGCGCAAACTCCAGGCAGGCAATCATCGGGCGTTGATCTTTACGCAGATGACCAAGGTTCTTGACATCCTGGAACAATTCCTCAACATCCACGGCCACAAGTATCTGCGTCTCGATGGCTCCACCAAGGTAGAGCAGCGTCAAATTTTGACGGATCGCTTCAACCACGACCCGCGCATCCTGGTCTTTATTCTCTCCTCTCGATCAGGCGGTCTCGGCATCAACCTCACCGGTGCGGATACCGTCATCTTCTACGACCAGGACTGGAATCCCGCCATGGACAAGCAGTGCCAGGACAGATGTCACCGCATCGGACAGACCCGCGACGTGCACATCTACCGGCTCGTCAGCGAGCACACCATCGAAGCCAACATTCTCCGCAAGGCCAGCCAGAAGCAGATGCTCGACGACGTCGTCATTCAGGAGGGCGAGTTCACCACGGACTACTTCAACAAGCTCTCTGTGCGTGACGTCATCGACAGTACCGGCGAGATATCGGCGAACGAAAATGACGTTGTCGCTAACGCCGCCATGGACCGCATCCTCGGCGGCGTCGAGAATAGCAACCCGCGTGTAGTTGGGCGTGTGCTAGAGCAAGCCGAGGACACAGAGGACGTTGCTGCTGCGCGCTTGGCGGAGAAGGAAATCCAGCAAGACGACGCCGACTTCCTCGAGCAACAACCTACCCCCGGCGATGGTTCTGGCGCGTCGAGCGTCCGGCAGGGGACTCCTCGAGATGGAGAGACTATTGACCTCTTGGGTGGCGGCAAGACTGGGCCGTCAGGTCTTGGGCTGTTTGCGGAGTCGGCCGCTGATGTCGATGCCGTCGCCGAGGTTGCTGAGGTGGAGTACAATGCGTTTGGTATACAGATGCACACCATTGATGATTACATGCTCCAGAGCATGGCGGTGGCGCTCGAGGGCACGCCGTTGGAGCTGCCTAGGGATAAGAAAAGAAGCAGAAAGAAGGGGAAGGACACTAGAAAGCGGTAAGACGGCTGGCGATGTTGAGCCGAGGCATAGGATTATTACGTGGCATTGGTTGGTTTAAACAGTGTATTATATGGTCAGATTTATTTTTGAAGGAAATCTCGGCTGCGCTGCATTGCGAGTCGACTAGCTGGTGGAGGGTATGTCATTCCCTCCTCCACTGCGGTATGATAAGATAGGTATGTTTAGAGGATCCGTGGTGGACAGGCCCGCGTTTGCCGGGCAGTGCGTCCGGTTGGATGGAAAGGAAAATCACTGCATCATTCAAGGTTATTTTTATTGCCTTACTTTTTGCCCAAAGTGTTGACAGACGAGCAGTGTAGGTTGCTTTCATCAACGAAGCTTGGTTTTCGGGTGCAATCGCGCGGGTAAAAGAGCCACGGCGCGCCACCAAGGTGCGCAGATAAACAAAAGAACATCTAAACAAACTTCAATATTGCCGATAGATACTTCAGGTGTGTTACGTTGTCAGTGCTGCTGAGCTGACAGTTATTCTCCCTCGGGTGGAGGGCAAAAAAGGAGGAAGGATTGACTGGAACGGTCCGGGCAAAAGAAAAACATACAACACCAGGGATTCGCTGGTCGTCACCGACCCAACTACTAGTCTGGCCCTCACTTGCTTATCTAGGGCAGAGCGAACGGGATGCCGAGTTCTCAAGTGGGTATGGTCGTATGTACACACCTGTTCTGGTACTTGCCATTATATCACCAAGATCGCTCTCGTAATTGGTGGAACCAAGAACCAAACACAATCATTTAATGTTAGTCCAGCTCTGACTGAAAGATATCCTGGCTCAAGCCCGTGGCCTACTACTCCAAGCCGGTGCTGATACCTAAGTTTGGCACCAACCTCGCCATCAACGTCGCCGGCGACGGCGCCGGGACTCTTATGAAAGTGCTGTCTGGGTACGTGCCAGTCCTCAAGGCGATTGCGAGGAGGTAAGCATTGCGGTGGTTTGGAGGCCACCACGCGTCGCATGGAACTCGTTGATGACGGTTGATGGTCACACCGGGCCAGGGATGACGATCACCTCGTGGATTAACAACGGGGTGAAGTGCTGCGCCAGACTATTCCGGCCATAAATTGGAGGTTAGGGTTGGCAGCTGTCAGCTACGTGCCCTTTTGTTGGTCTGAGCTCTGAGATAACGATAAGGAGAAATTTGGTGTTGGTCATAAAGACGGCGCGCTTGGAAATGGCCAGATCCAATATCTGCAATGCGGGGTTGGGTGTCAAAATGGAAGGTGCCATCGATCGGCAGCAGGCAGCAGGCAGTCGCTAGGAGATGACGCAACAGTAGCAGCAGCAAAAACAAACTTTGAATCTTCACTTGCATCGAACCATCAAAGGTGACAAAGTTTCAATTGAAAAACATGAGATCCTTCCTTACCAAAGCCCTCGCTCTCCAGGCTCTTCTCCTTCCCCATGTCGTGATAGGCGCCAGTCCCGACCAAGGACCACTCACCGCCATACTCGACGGAGAACCCAGTCACGAGTCAATATGGCCGCACCTGCCGCGATACTACACGCTGCCGTCGCTGCAGGAGCAAGCCGCGATCCAGGACGCGTGGACCGAGGAGCGCAGAGCTAGAATCCCCAAGATCCTCCAAAACTACGGCGTCGATGCTTGGCTGGTTTGTCCCACATAATCAATCAACACCGTGGAAGCGGCCAACTAACGATGAGTAATGATTAGATCAGTCAGCGGGAATACGCCGAGGACACCGTCTTCTGGTCCATCAAGTCCGCTAGGCAGTTTGCCGCGCGGCGCCGCACCACTTTCCTCTTTCTCGCCAACGCGTCCCACGGCACCCCAGACTCGTACAGGTGGATCGACAACACGCCGAAGCTCTGGCAGGACCTAAAGGGCGTGCTCGCGCAGCAAGACCTAAAGTCGATCGCCGTCAACACGCACGCGGACATTGCCTTCAGCTCCGGCCTGCGCCTTGGCGAGTACGAAGCGCTCGTGGCGGGGATCGGCAAGAAGTGGGCGGCCCGGCTCGTGTCCAAGCCCATCATTGGCGTCGACTACGTGGCGAGTATGCCAGAGAGCCGCGCGATCTGGTACCGACGGCTGCAATCGACGGCCTGGGCTATGATTTCGGAGGCATTCAGTGAGCGGGTGATTGTGCCGGGAGAGACGACCACAACTGTCAGTGGACCAAGCAGACACCCTACAGACATGTTTATCTTGGAAGAACGCTGAAGACCAGCGAGCTGACTCTTGCGGCTAGGACGTGGAGTGGTGGATGCGCGAAAAGATCCAGCAGATGAACTACACAACGTGGTTCCACCCGGCCGTGACAATCATCACCGGGCGTGATTTCATTCCCGCGAATCTCTCTTCCATGACCACGGAGACATCACCATCACTTGACATCTCAAAGGATGATAAGAATGTCATTAACTTTGGCGACTTGTTACATGTCGACTTTGGCGTCACGGCGCTGGGTTTGAATACCGACACGCAGCACCTAGCCTATGTGCTTTACCCAGGCCAGACCGAGGACGACATCCCGCGCGGTTTCATCGAGGGACTGAAGAAGGGAAACCGGCTGCAGGACATTGTCAAGTCGAATATGAAGATTGGCCGGACGGGCAACGAAATTCTCAAGGCGTCGCTCGATCAGATGCGCAGCGAGGGGATCGAGGGGACGGTGTATTCCCATCCAATCGGAGACTGGGGACATTCGGCGGGGCCTGTCATTGGTGAGGACTGCCATTTCTATGCCAGCCACGGTGCTAATGCATCTGGCTTTACTTACTTTATCACCGCCTGGCTAACCTGCGTCTAGGCATGACGAACCTGCAGGATGGCGTCCCGGTCCTAGGAGATCTCCCCTTGCTGCCCAACATGTACTACAGCGTCGAGCTGCTCGTGGAGCATTTCGTGCCCGAGAGGAACGCCACGCTGCAGTTCCCGCTCGAGGAGGACATCCGCCATGTCCCTGGGTCGTCCGAGGGCGATGACGATTCCGTGTGGCTGTGGGCGTATGCCAGGCAGGAGCGGTTTCATGTCGTGCGGACGCCGTTGGCTGCCGCGGAGAGGAAGAACGGGCTTGGAGGTGGATATCTTTGAGGTTTGTTCTGGCGCTGGATGTGGGGTAATTAATGGCTAACGTTAACGTTAAGTCTAATCTTATTACGATCTTTTGATTATAGCAGCTCGCGGTTTACCTTCGGGACTGTAATGGTATAGAAGAATGGTACTATGTTGCTTGGTCATCAGTCCGAGGGTTCTCATCGGGGCTCCCGTGTCAGTCTGATGATGGAGTAAGAGCATCCACTCATCGCAATGGTTGATTCGTACTCGTGCTCCTTTCTCTTATGCCCCTAGAGGGACTTGATAACCATGAACTTCATTCATATTATTCCCCTATTTACGATTTCAAAATTGCGTCCTTGGGTACTAATTATCCTAGCATCAGCGCGCTAACAACTCCCACCTCCCTCGACTACGCCCACTGACACATCTCATAGGTGACGAAATACCCCAAAGGACTGCAACTCCCGGCACTCCCACACAGCTGGATCGGCCCCGAGCTCCCGCCGCTCGAATAGCAACTGTAGCACTCCTGCGCGTGCCCGCTCAGACACCCCGTAATCCCATTCAAACCGACATAGCACCCACTCTGGCCGTCGATGCTGAACGGCCCCAGGCTGGGGATGTTGGTCGCTTGCGGCAGGTACGTGACCACATCGGAGTAGATCGCGCCGTTGATATTGCAACCAGGCACCGTGTACTGTGGGCCCGTGACGCTGTAGATCTCCCACTGGTAGACGCAGGGCCCGCCAGCGCCGACGCAAGTTGAGTATGCGGCGACGGCGAGCGCGCCGGTGAAGGTCGGAGTTGGCGGTGGGGTGGTTACCGGAGGCGTGCTGGCGGAGGAGGAGGTCGGGGCGGCGCCGCTGCCCCAGTTGCTGACTGTTACCGTGCCGTTCGGGACGATGGCGGGCCCGGTATACGGCCCAATTATGGTCGCCGGGCGCCCGCCGATGGTGGTGGTCACGAGCCCGGTCACGGACGGGACGGACACGGTGGTCCCGGATACGGTGATCTTGCCGCCTGACACGACGTAGGGCGTTCCGCTGATGGCCACGCTCTCGGGCGCGCTGGTCGTCGTGATGGTCTGGCTTGCCAGGACACTGGCGGGCGGCGGGTCGTTCTGGTCGTCGTCCGGCCCGACGGTGACGCCTGCTGGACAATACGCGCCCGTCGTGGTCGCCGAGGGCGTCAGGTAGCAGCCCGTCTGCACGGCCGAGCGCGTGGTGGTGCACGAGCTCTGCGAGCACGACACCCAGTAGTCGGTCACCGTCGTGGTCGGGCACGCGCACCCGACGTACGTATTGCACGTCACCTGACCAGAGACGGTGTTGCAGGTCGTGGCGGTCTGCGTCGCGCACGTCGAGGACGACTTGGACGACGAGTTGTCGTCGAGGGTGCCGCAGTTCGCGCGGCAGGTCGGCGACGGCGCGCCCGTCGTGAAGTGCGTCGTCGGCTTGGACTTGTCGGGCGGGCAGTTGATGGAGAAGATGCCGAACAGCTTGAAGCACGGCGGGTTCGGGATCGGCGGCAGCTTGGGCAGGTTCGGGAAGTTGGGGATCGGGACTGGGAATGGGGTCGGGCCGGGCAGCGGGATCGGGCTCCAGTAGAAGCCGCCTGTTTGGATCCAGATGGGCACAACGGTCGTGGTGGTGCTGCTGCTGCCGTATTGGTCGGTCCAAGTCGTGGTGATTTGGGTGGTTGTGGAGATGGTCGCCAGGCTGGTGATTTGGTCCTCGCTGAAGGTCTGCGTTACGGTCCCCGATGTTACTACTGTCGTTGGCAGGCTGTAGTAGATGATGCTTGTGGTCGAGGTGGTGGTCGGCTTGGCAACGCCCGAGATAAACCAGGGCAGGAGAGGTCCTAGCGCTGTGTAGGGTGGCAGCGTCACGGTCGTGGTGGTCCCGCTGATTACGATGGTCGCGGGTGGGGGCCGGAGGCTGGAGGAGATGACTGAGGTCAGGGAGGTCGTGTACGGGCCCATCGACCAGGGGAAGAAACTTATGACGGAGGTGGTTACTGCTCAGGGGTTAGTTGAATTTCATGTTCTGTGGTGGTCAGGGGGGGTTTTGAACCTACCATCGGGGATGACGAGGGTTGTGGTAATGGTGGTGATGGAGTTGACGGTGATTGTGGTCTTCAGGGGCGGCAGTTTGATGGTGCTCACTGAAGGCATGGTGGAGGGCGGGAACACCAGCGTGCAAGGAGGCCAGCATTCGACTGTCGGGCTTGGATGCACAAAGATGGTGGGATCGATATAGACGATGCCTGACCCGTCCTGTGACCCGCCGTCACCGCCGAGATTCCCACCTCCAGTGGCGAGGACCAGCCACACGGCGACCTCGGTGGTGAAGCCGGCCTGGTTATCTGCCTGCAGCGTGGGAGGGATGCCGCCGCGCGGGGTCACCATCTCGGTCGCGCCGATGGTGAAGAGGTTGTAGATCCAGATGCTCTGCGAGTAGCTGGTCTCGATCAGGGCCGTCTGGCAGCTCTGGCTCGGGATGCACCCCTGGTCCCAGTCCTGGAAGAAGCTGTAGAAGCCCGCGCCGTAGATCAGGATGTTCTTGGAGTTGATGACGCGCAGCGCCCACGCCTTGGCGCACGAGCTGCCCGGCTGGCAGTCGCCGAACTGCGGGTCGTCCGGGAACTGGCCCGAGGGGAACGGGTGGTTGCCGTCGGGCGTGGACTGGAAGTAGGGCGTCTCGGTCTGCATGTGTCCGAAGAAGATGTTTTGGGCGTTGTAGAGCTGGTATTGGTACATGACGGCGTGCTCGGAGGCGGTGCCGTAGAACCAGCATGGCCCTGTGTTTGGAGTTAGCAAGCTGAGACTGGAAGACAGCATGACGGCAGAAGTGCATGTACTTACCCTGCGATTCGATGAGGATTCCGCGTGCGGCGTAGATGGTGACACTAGTCTGGACCCCGAGCGGCACTCCCGAGTTGCTCTCCGACGTCTGCGCATTCAGCGGGTTGTCCAGGTCGTGGTCGGCGACCCAGGCCCAGACGTTCTCAAAGTAGCCCGACGCCTGGCTGGTGACGTGCAGGAGCATCGTGGCCGCCATGCACGAGGCCGTGTTGGCCGTGTTGCGTGGGCAGTTGGCCAGCTGCAGGTTGCTGCCGGCCGCACCGCCGACGCGGAAGTGCGAGTCCCACATGGCTGCGCTGCCCTGCGAGCTCTCGTGGACGTTCCACTCCATCAGGATCGCGCCCGCCGTGGGCCCCTTGACGGTGAAGAGCATGTCGGAGATCTCGATGACGCCTGAGTCGCCCTTGTTGCCGACTCTGCATGTGGTGTTTGCTTCTGTCAGCCCGTGGTCTGGTGATTATGGTGTGTGGTGCCTGGAGTAGGGGGAAATGGGGGTAATAGGGGGAAGCTTACTTGACCATGACTTTGGGGTTGTTGGCGTCGCCAAAGTATGAGCCTGTTCCTCTGATCTAGTTTTTGACATTCTATTAGCTGTTGTTCTAGGGGTTGATCGGTATCTTGGTCTGGCAGGAATGCCAACGCACCTGCGACCAGTGATGGCCAACAATGATGGATCCGAGGGGAACATTGACGGTGCCCTGGACCTGGTAAATGCCAGCCGGGAAGAAGACGGGTGTGCCAACCGAGCTCGCGAGCAAGCTGTTGATGGCCGACGTTTGGTCTCCGGTGCCGTCGTTGGCGATGCCGTGGGCCGTGACGACCACGAACCCGCCGGCTGCCACGTTGGCGTACTGCGGCCGGGAGCGCGTAAAGATGCGCCCTGTACCGTCTAGCAGGGATGGCGGCTTCACAGGCGCCGGGTTCACAAACCCGGTCGCTGGGCCGCCTCTGCCGCTTATCGACGTGTATTGGTTCCCCATGGCCCTGTTGTCGTGTCAGTTCATTCCCTCTTTTCAGGCAATGAAGCGGTTCTTTGAAGCTGGGTGGGTCTTGTACCATGAAGTAAAGTGGATGGGACTCGATGAGCCGGGGAAAATGGTTGCTCCCCCTGAAATGAGGACAACAGACGCCGAGTTCTCGACGAGGAGGTTGTCCAGCAGGATATTGGGATAGGGGCCACCGCTGCGTAGCGTGATTGGATAGGGGACATAGTTGAAGTGCGAATCTGAACCACGGTCAGCATTCAGGGCAGCCAGTTGGTATGGTTCAGGAAACACAGACCCAGCACAGAGATGGAACCAGTTCCCTGCGATGTCGTCCCGCCAACACTGGTACAGTCGATGGCAACATACGTCGAGAAGACATAAATGTCCTTCCAGGTGAAGCCCCAGTCCCAGATCATGGAGATGGCCGTCAGACAAGAAGTAAATGTCAGCCCTCGCGCCGTGTACTGCTGGGTACCAGCGCGGAATCCGATGTTCCCGCCGAAGAAGGTCAGGTCGCTGAGAAAGCCGCCGGAGCCGTTCTCCATGAAGATACCAACTGCAGTGGTACTTCCGGTGCTGTCCGAGACGGGCATCACAAAGTCGATATTCTGCAGGGACGTCGCCTGGGCCACCTGCCAGTGGATCCCCGTCGGCACGTAGGTCTGCCCGTTGTCGGTGTTGCTGCGCGGCATCGCGGTCAAGTCGATCTTGAAATTGCGAATCTGCCGCAGGAATTGGTTTTGGTTGATGTACCTGGTAGTGGATACTAGTTAAGATATCATCGAAATGGTTTCTAGATAGCTTTCGGGACAGCGTTGGAGGTTCAAAGCTGTGTGGCACTCACCATTGGGCACCATTGCCGTTGGGGATGTAAACATCGGTGTCAATCAGGGCTATGCCTGTAAAGTTTGCACTTCCTTTGATGACCGGCTTGCTGTTGGGATCGCCAATGAATTGGGTAAAGAAGTACCTGAAAGCCGGAAGCATTAGCAATCACGCAAAAGTGCTAGAATCAAGCGTGGTCACTCACTGGATAATGGGCGTGCTCACAATGTACGTTCCGGGCTGCATTCAGGGGTCGTCAACATTTGTCCGATTTTGACTTTCAGGGGTAAAAACAACAACAACGCACCGGAAAGTACACAATGGCGCCCAGATAGCTGGTCGACGCGCATTCCTTGCCACAGCGCCCGATGCTCGAGTTGGTCGAGCTAAAGGCGGAAGCAGCGCGGTTGATGGCCGCCGTGTCATCTGTGGTGCCGTCGCCGGTGGCACCAAAGTCTTTGACATTTCGAAAGAACTGATAGCCGCTTGGCGCAAGGGGCATCTAAAGGTGGGGTGAGAACTTGTTAGCACACTATTTCTTCGCTTGTGACTTCGTCATTTGGGTGAAGAACTGGCTTTGGTAAAGCAGTAGAAGACATGGGTCTCGTACACTCCCGTGGGCGATGCTGCAGAGCCACGAGTTGCAGTTTGCCGTCTGTCTCTTGTCGTGATGCGGGCTGGCGGTTTGCACGGGGTGTTTGTGGTCGAGGACGGATTTCAGGCCAGCTCTGTCGATGACCGGCCCGTCCATGCTACCTAGACGGCCGGTGTCAGTCTCATGACAAAACCTTGCAACTTATGATTTTCTCTGGAGCATGCCACACACCTTTATCAGGGGCAGCCCTGTGCACATTGGCGTCATTGTTCACCATGTAAGTCGGTGCCGCCTGTATGTCTTGCATAAGCAACCCTCTTCACTGCAGCTTTGTACTTTTGGTTGAGAAGTCATGAGTGAGCCATACCAATGGTGGGCCAACAGGCAAGCCTGGTGCGTGATAACCTGAAGGTAGCGGTGGAAGGTCGAGTGGTGTGAAAGCTGGTACTATCACGACCGATGTGGTGGCAGCATCGGCAGCATCTGCAACTGATGCCCAGGCCGCGAGGGCATGGAGGAAGATGGGACGGAGCCGGAACATGGTCACTGTCCAAACATGAACATCGGGTCTCGTAGGGATTCGCTTGGCATCTGTGCCTTTGATCTGGGAGTGGTTAAGGGAAGTAAGTAGGCAAGTAAGATAATATGTAATGGAGGCGCGGCGAATAGATGGGCAGGTATTCTACATAGTAAATATTGGAGCATCGATACTGGTAAGTTGGCACCTCCACGCGAATATTGCGATAATGTCGAATGTGTACTTTGAATCCCGCCCAGGTGAATGCACGTACTATGTATCTTCGAGGCTTTCTCGGAAGCACTCTTCATTGGTGGGTGTCGGAGAAACAAGCTCAGAAACATCCATGGTCATTGCATAGTCCCGACAGCCATCGTCGAATTAGAAACGCGGAGTTTACCCCCTATCCAGGAATTCGTCGTGAGCAAGTGGAGTGTAAGAATATAGTGCTGCAGGTACAAGTTCGGGTACCGGTACTTGGCGGACTGCAGTGGGACTAACACAAAGTTAGATGCTCATACATATATGCGCAGGCAGGCGTGCGGCGCAGAACGCACTATGGATCTGGATCGCTGTCTTCTACTACGTACACCGCCGCCCACTGCACAACTTCTAGGTTGTGACTGATCAAGGCAGTAAATATCTGCTGATAAGATGGGACGCGTGACCCACCCGAGTCTTTTTATCTTGATCCTCCTTGATTATTCCCGTGGTTACAGGGATAAGTATTACGGCATCCAGTTGGCGCCATCACATCACATCACCACCAACGTCGTCGGCTCGCTCAGATGGGCAGGTTCGGTGACGGCAGTCCACGGTGACCTGGCCCCCAAATTACCTGGTGATACCGACAGAGACTCGGACTTAACCCCGCACATCCATTGGGTCACCTCGCATCCAGGATCCATCATCCAGGATCCATCATCCAGGATCGAGCGGGAGTCACAGGGCCAATATTTCATGGCCGGGCACTGGCATGCCATGGTAGCGCCTTCCCACATCAAAGCATCAATCGAACCTTAATTGTTGTCGACTTAGTTCCAACTTCCCAGGACTGCATCCCTCGCAACTGTCCCCTCTGCATCCGAAAAAAAAAAGTCACACGCTCTAGTATCTCGCACCACCACCACCACCACCACCACCACCACCAACCTAGCTCCTCAGCAGCCGATGGACCCCTTCACCAACCTCCCGGCCACCATCCGACTGGACATTGCCAAATGCATCCCCGACCTGGGCTCCCTGCACAGTCTCCGCTGTGCCTCGCGTGCCTTTGCCGCGCTCCTGCAAGAGGAAGGTCTCGGGGCTGAAGTAGCCGAGGCCATCATCACAAGCGGCAGCCTTGCGGCCGACAACCAGGAACTCGCTCGTCTTGCCTGCCTAGCCCTCGCGCACCCCGCCAGTTCCTGGTCTGCCCTGCTGGGCGCGATCCAGGGGGACGTCTACACCCTCGCCATGACCGGGCCTCTACCCCGCAACGTGCCAGCCTCGGCTGTGCTGCGCTTGCTCCCGCTAGCCAAGAACGTCCACCGCGCCGCTCACCGCTGTCTGCACACGCTCATGCAGCGATGCCTCGCCCTTCGTCCCCAACGACCCGTCGACAGAAAGTTTAACTACCACCGCCACAAGTTCTGGTCTGGCCGCGGGCCCGTCGGCAAGCCCTACGAGCCGCCGCCCATCCCCCCAGGCGAGCCAGCCGAGGTGGACGTCGAGGGCATTGTTGCGCCGCTGGAACGGGTTGAGGAGCAGCGCGCTCTCGATGGCGCTTGGCGGCTTGCGTACTTTGGTATCGTGCTCGACAATGCTGCACGCACGTGGCGCAGTGAGGACCTGCGTTTCCTGCAGGGGCTGGGGGCCGTTGGCATATGGCGGGCCTTCGCCGACGCCCGGAGAGACGTCGCGTCACGGTCGCTCGACTATCTGCAGACGCTGGCTGACCCCGGAGTATCAACGCCCCATGCCGTCCCACAGCCTAGCGGTCCCCCCCCTCCTACCCCGCCGCTTGCCGCGGTCTACTCGACAATCCCCGAACGGCCCTGGCCATGCTGCTCACCACGCACCATGGACGATGGTTGGGAGCCGGGTCCCAGCGGCCTAGGCGCCTTCCACGCCGGTTATTCCTTCTTCAGGAAACTTACGGTAGTCCACCACTCGCCGCTGCGGCGGGTTGACATTGCCCCCTTCCGCTTCCTAGGGTTTGAGCTGTGGGAGGAGCGGCGGCTTGTGGCAATTGGGGTGTTTAGCGACAACGGCATGATCCAGTCGCGATACGGCGGCAATGGGAACTTGGCTCGGTTCAGCGACATGTACGCGTGGATGAGCCTATTGTCAGCAGAGCAGATCGAGGAGGTCGTGGCCGAACAGCGGAGACTCTGGCCAGCCCTGTAGAGCCACCTCTCAGACCTCGTGCCGCTTTTGGTACGCCGTAGGATTCACACACTCAGGGCCGCTACGTCGGTTCTAGGACAGGTATTGGTAGCCAGAATCAAACGCGCCACCGGATGTTCACTACACAGTACGTGTACACCAACCGCGATCCCACCCTCGTCTTACAACCCACCAAGACACAAATGGTAGTGTACGCGCACAACATACATTATCGACCTGGTCGTAGACCCCGTACTAACCAAGCCATCGACTAGTAGCATACCTAATGTGTCTCAACTGCGTGGTCCATGGTTCCAGCCTGTCAACCCCTTTTTCCGATTGTCACACTCATCAAATCGTAGCTTCTTGAGGTAAATCGTTATAGGATTCCCGTAGGATTCCCGTAGGATCCGGGAAACAGGGAATGGATAGGTCCGGTGGTGTAACCTAGATCCCTGTCTGCGAGGCTATTGATTTTACACCACTTCCCTAGGTAGACCCACCAACCTGACCTACCTCACCTACCCACCAGGTTCTGTTAGTTGAGCGAGCGCTAAGTCGATGGAAAAGTACAACTACTTTACCAGGTTTTGAGACTGTCTAGGGTGTTATTATTGGGAGATCTTTGCATTACACTCATTACCACCTCTATAGCGCCGCTGACATTGTGCGAGCGGCACACTGCAGAAGCACGGCTCAGCAAAGGTAGGTGCGTCTGCAGTGTGACATCCTTCGCGGAGAAACATTGACTATTCAGGACACTGACACCGAGAGAGATGACCCGACCATCCGGCTGGGGATAGTGACCCGCACCGCAGCTTGATGCCTCAGATCTGGTATTTCCGTTTAGAGACAGACCACTCCCGGTAGTCATGTCAGTCGTCCCTGGGTATTTTCTATGGACATAGCCCATCAACTGCTGTCTCAGAGATCAGATACCTACCCAACCAGGTCGAGCATGTTGCCCGGCTGTCTGAGCAAGAAGACAATATCAATTCAAACCCCAAAGCTTTATTCGGCCTCTTAGCAGCGCAAAAGCCAGCATCATGGGCGTAGAGTCTCGCTCAAGGAGGGTCAGGACAGGAGTGGTCCTCTTCTGCTCCCTCCTGGTCTTTCTGGTGGCGCCCCTACTTTTGGTCTTCACCCACGGCCACACATGGGCCCGCCATCCAGCAGCCGTCGAAATCAAGGTCTCGTCGCTCGATAAACGAGAGACGTCTCTTTCGGACCGGATCGACGCACTGCTGCTGCACAAAAGAAATGCGACCCTCTTCTCGCGGGCCCTGAGCTACCAGGCCGCCACTGATAAGGGCATTATGCTCACCTGCCTCATGGAAGAGCCGGACATCAACAACGTGCAGGACTATCTCACCCGAAACAAGCCTGGCATCTCGGCCACCAGCCCGTGGAACGACTTTGGCGCCATCGCTGCCAACGGCTGGGTTCGAGACCGCATCTCGGCGCCCATCTTTGACCCGGACGAGTACGTGGACATCTTTGGCGGTGACGAAGCAAACAACATCTACATCAAGTGGGACCAGGCGCAGGAGGTTGTCTACCAAGGGGTCACGTATCGGGTGAGTGCGGTAAACCGCAAATAACGGACGACGAGCATCTGATTATCTCGTTCGACACAGCCGAGCGGTGGCGAGTACGGCAATCTGTTCAACGCCGAGGCCGGGTAAGAGACCATTCCGAATGTTCATACAGCGCGCATGAATTCAGAAAAACAAGACGTTGTTCGTTTTCTGATTAGATGCTGACCAACATCTAGGGTGATCGCCGCCGACTTCAACTATTCACCACAGAACAATGCGCCTCCGGGGACGCTGTCCAACCAGATCGTGCCGCTCCGCTCGTGGTCCGATGTCGTGTTCTTGACGTGGCAGCAGCGATGCTCTTCACGCGGGGTGGCCGTGAGCAGCCTGCGGAAGATCTTCCGAGTCACTGTCAGCGGAACGGACTCGTACGTATAATCAACCCCGAGATGATTCTCTTTACCTGCGATATTGCACTTAATCTTTCACTACGACCGTCATTCACCATCGAATCAACGATGCCTAAAAAGCTTGCAATACGTCACTAATTCATAACTTCAACCCCCGTTTACAGACTCAACATCATCACCCAGGCCGTAGCGTATGAGGGCGGCTCAATGGACGCCTCATGGGGCAACAAGGTGCGGATGCCGGCCGGGCATCCAAGCTTCTACGCTGTTTTGGGGACCGTGAACGGAAACGTAAGTGGCCCTTGAACTCGAGAGCTCCGGAAACCGACCACCGAGATATGGCTGACATGTTTGGGGAAATCTTGGATGACAGGGTCTGGCGTGGATGCTGATTCAACATCGGGCTCAGTTTGGGCATCTGACCATCACCGCTGTGTCGTACTTCTTCCACGATGACTCCAAGAACTTGTACTTTGAGATTGCTCCATACACGGCACCTTCCAATCCGCCGTAGAGCGAGCGAGCGTGGTGGTCAACAAGCAAGCGTCTTTAGGGTAAATTTCACGAGTTTTCGGTTCTGGTGCAAATGGTTTCGGAAGACTGAACGAAAGTGGAAGCACATAGGTACTAGTTTCAACTCTCGCAGTTCCAACTCGTGAGGACCAATGCACGGCAAGAGAAGTGGGCATTTTGATCTTGACTCGTTTGTACCCGGTTAATTGTCCAAACCTTAGATTCTCTGGACCCTCGGTCGTCACCGGGATGCATTGTGCACGGACTAGATATCAATAGTGATACGTCTCCTTTTACCCCTTTACACCTAGTAGAGAAGCGGAAAGAGAAAATGTGTTTCTTATATTGGAACTAATCAACGTGATAAGTCCTATGCTGTTGGTGGAAAAAAATGTTCGGGTCGAAAAAGGGGCAATAACACTCACAACCCTGAAGCGTACCTACCTCTTTGTGAACAACCCACTTTCAAGATGAGTAACAAGAACAAATGCTGGGACATTCCTAGAAAAAGAAAAAGTAAAAAAGAAAAATATGTTCAAAGCAATGCGGGTAAATACCGTATATCCCTCCGCAAGATTACAAAAAAGAGCGTTATTCTTTGTGCGCTTTGATGTGCAACTCCCGGTCTCGAAAGATGAACCGTGCAAGGGGCGCACGTGACTTGGTGGTGCTTACGTGAAACATCGACGCCGCAGTCGCGTCCCCCTCTCTACCCTGACAATCAAGAAAGTCGCGACCTCGCGGCGAACACGCAACATACCAACAGAGAATCTGCATCGCAATGCGTACAGGACACCCCATACGCGCCAACACCCTCCGAATCGGCATTTCAAGATGACCACGGAGAAGCAGCCAGACCCGACCGTCGCGGCTGCAGATGCGACCACCAACGACGTCATCGACGCTCTCGACGCCGTCGCAAAGCATAACACCAACACCAGCACCAACACCAACCCAATCCCCGAGAGCGATGGACTCCCCAAACCAGACCATGCGTCCCTCAAATACTCCCTCCTCGGCCCGTCTCTGCTCAAAGCGGGCCAAGACTCGGTCGACCAGTCCAAGGCATGCTTGAACTATCCCCCTTTCTCTCACCATCCTCGCCAACCATAGACTAACCTTGTCTCCCCCCTCCCCCCCCCCCTAGGTCTCCGAGATCATCTACAGCGCCTCCAAGGGATCCAAATACTTCAACCGCGAGGAGGCCAAGGACAAGATCCTCACCGGCAAGATCGACAAGATCCTGGCCAAGAAGCGCCGGCTCGAGACCCTCGACCTGTCCCACGAGCGCCGCACCGCCGACAACCTCATCGCCCAGCTCGAGGAGTCGCGCGACCTGACGCAGCACATCGTACACATCGACTGCGACGCCTTTTGTAAAGCCATACCCCCCCCACAAAACCCCAACTCGATACACCAACCCCCTTCCATCGATCCATACTAACCCCCCGCCCACCTCCACAGACGCAGCAGTCGAGCTCCTCGACCGGCCCGAGCTCGCCGATCGCCCCTTCGCCGTCGGCACCGGCGTCCTGACGACGTGCAACTACGTGGCCCGGCGCTACGGCTGCCGCTCCGGCATGGCAGGCTTCGTGGCCAAGAAGCTCTGCCGGGAGCTGATCCTGCTCCCGCTCAACTTCGACAAGTACAACGCCAAAGCGGCCGAGGTGCGCGCGATCCTCGCCGACTACGACCCGCGCTTCGAGAGCGCGAGCATCGACGAGGCCTTCCTCAACATAACCTCGTACTGCGCCGCGCACGGGCTGACCCCGTGCGCCGCCGTGGCCCAGCTGCGCGCGCGCGTGCACGCCGAGACCCGCATCACCGTGTCGGCCGGCATCGCGGCTAACGCGCGCCTGGCCAAGATCTGCTCCAACTTCAACAAGCCCAACGGCCAGTACCTCCTCCCCAGCTCGCGCGACGCCATCATGGCCTTCATGCGCACGCTCGAGTGCCGCAAGGTGAACGGCGTGGGCCGCGTCTTCGAGCGCGAGCTGGCCGCCGTGGGCATCGTGACCTGCGGGGACATTTTCCCGCAGCGCGCGTTCCTGTCCCACCTGTTCGGCGAGAAGGCCTTTGCGTTCCTGATCCGGTGCTACCTCGGGCTCGGGCGGACAGCCGTGCAGCCGGCGGACGAGTACGAGCGTAAGAGCGTCGGCACGGAGAGCACGTTCCGCGACATAAGCGGCCCGGACAAGCTGCGCGCCAAGCTGCGCGCCACGGCCGAGGAGCTGGAGCAGGACATGCGCCGCGCCGAGTGCAAGGGCCGCACGCTATGTCTCAAGGTCAAGATGCACACGTACGAGGTCGTCACCCGGCAGGTCGTGCTGCCGCGGGCCGTGTGGGCTGCCGAGGACCTGTACGCGTTTGCGCTGCCCATGCTGGCCAAGCTCGAGGGTGAATTTCCCGGCATGACGCTGCGATTGATGGGGCTGCGGTGTACGCACCTCGTGAGCTCCAAGAAGCCGGATGTGTTGGTGTTTTTTGGGCTGAGGCCCGGGCGGGGTGGTGAGAAGAAGAAGGATGACGGGGAGTGGGAGCAGTGGCCGGAGGATGGTGGCGGCGATCATGATGATGATGATACCCCGGAGATGGAAGGTGACGAGGCGGAGTGCGGGAAAGATGAACGCGACAATACCCCGCCAAAGGCGCGTGGGGAGGAGTTCATCCCCTTTCGCAGACACGGGAAAGAGATACTTCCCAACCCCTCGCCGAGCAGGAACAAACAACCGCAACCCGAACCACCACCAGAAGAAGAATGGTGGGACTGCCCCATTTGTTCTCGGCCACAGACCGCAGACGAGAGGCTCTTCAACGAGCACATTGACCTGTGTCTCTCGCGGCAAGCGATCCGAGACACGGTGCAACAGGATGAAAGTCTTGCGCAGCAGCAGCAGCAGCAGCAGCAAAGCGACAGGGCGACTTCCCCGGATTCTAGCACGACCATGAAGGGGGCAGCAGCCAAGGAACGGAAGAGGGCAAGACGGGATGATGTGGCGGATCCGAGGCAGAAGAAGCTGTGTTTTGGATAGGTAGGTGGATGCCGACGTAACTGGGGCGCTTCTGGTGACGGCTGTATATACAGGTACTTGATGAGCTGCTACGGGGGTTGCGTGCATGCATGATATGATGGTATGAAGTATATGAGTGATTGATTGAGTCGTATCATGGACAATGTTGCCACCGCTTCTGTACCCGTCTCGTAACTACCATCTGGTGCGGTTTGCATTCCGTAGGCAGGTAGTTTGTTGTAAGCTCTACGAAAGGCCCAGCGCGCAAAGACAGTGCAGAATGGACGGGGGATCTGACCATCTCATGAGCCGTCACACATAATGAGAGCATTCATAAGCCGTGAATTCAATCGCATTATTTCACAAGTATCTATTTTGAAGGTCTAGTTCCGTAACAGCTAACCCTACCCAGGTCCCAGTACCGAAGTACGTCACAAAATAGGCTCCTCAAACTCGTGGTACGTAACATTCTATCCCCGTCAAACCGGCCAACTCTAAATAAACAGTCCAGCCTCATCACTCCGTGCGCCGGACCGCCAAGCCAGCCGCACCCACGTCCCGACGGACGACCTGGGAGACTTGGAGGCATTCTATGCATCAACGCTCATCCTCCGGTTGGTCATGCTCCGCCGGATGCGATAATCCTCATCCTCCTCCTGGTGCAGCTCCTCGCCCGGCAGCCGCACGGCTCTATCCAGCGCAACGGGGAGTCCGCGATGGCGGCCGCGGAGAAAGACGAGGCACAGCACCAGCTTGGAAGCCGTGTGCCACGCCCCGCTGAAGCTGTATGCGGCGTTGGGGAGGCCGACGCTGATCCCCACGCTCCCGTACCCCGAGACGACTTCGAAGATGACGTTGAACACGCTGAAGGTGATAGGGTCGGCGAGGAAGTTGCTCGTTTCGATGGTCACGATGATGAGGATCGCGAGCACCAGCCACCATATGTCGTGCGCGAGCTGCCCGTGGATTTGCTGGCTGATAAAGCTGATCCGGGACTCTGGCCGTTGGCTTGGGGCGGGGGGCCGCGCGCCCACGCCCTGCCAGGTAAAGGTGCGGTGGAATGCCCGGCCGATGCTGGCTGCCGCGCCGCTGTGGGTGCGTCGACGGCCGAGACTCGGCATGGAGGCTGATGGTGAGTTCATTTCGGGGTCGCTCTCTGTGGCGCTGTCTTCGGCGTAGATGCCCAGAGACCGCTCTTCATACACGTTTGAATGCCGCATGGTAATTACGACGGGATACACGGAGATATACATCATGATAACGTAAAGCACTTGCAGGCCAATATACAGGGAAGGGATGGCGATGACATAGAATCCGCCAGAGCGCACGGCTAGACAAGCAATCAGCCGGGTTGACGATATGCGGAGAGGGATGGAAGATTCAAAACCTACCGATTGCCTGGAAGAGACCATCCAAGACGCGCGACCCGGTGGGGATGCTTTCAACGGCAGGGTTGCCGAGGTTTAGCAGTTCGAATGCAACCCAGTCGATGGAGTTGAGCAAGATGAGCATAAAGAGAAGCCACCATGTCGGGCGAGACGGGAAGAGATTGGTATACACGCGACGAGGATAGTGAAGGATAAACCTGAAGGTGTCCTTGAGGGACCGCGAGTTGTCCTCCGAGGTCGTCAACGTCAGCAGCTTTAGGAGCGACCATATGATGAGCCGTAGGAAGATCGGATACGCAGTATTGCCAGCGAGGATCATCAGGCCCATGGTGATGAGAACAAACTTGGAGTTCTGGAAAGGGATCATGTTGGCATCCAACAACGACATGCCCGAATTGTTGAACGCCGAGGCGCCGTTGAACACGCCCAACCACCAGGGGTTGATGCCGTTCTCGAGCGGTGGTCCTGACTGGTAGTTGTTGATCCAGGCTCCCAGGGCGATGCAGCCGAGGGCCTGCCAGAGGAAGAAGTACAGAGGCACGATTACAGCAAGGACCCTGAGAGCTCTATACTCGCAGCCACCAAGCTCGGAACGCTCTTCTCTGGACAAACCATGGAACTGGGCGTTTCTCCCGGATTCGTGGTAGTTGAGGAAATGGCTAACGCTGAACTCAGTAGCGTTATCATCCTTCGCGATGCCCTTTGCAGCGCCGTGCCTACGCGTTGGGCGGGTATCGTAATCGTGGTGCTGGGTCGCCGTGGACATACCAGCGCCGTCTGGCTGCAGACTGTCTGCAAAGACGATGTGAGCAGAGCCCGCGGAGGCTTCAGAGACTACGCCCCTGCTGGCGCGTCGAGGAGGAACTGCGTCGGCAACGTTTATATCAGCTGGTATTGACGGGGATGAAAGAGGTTGGTTTCCTTCCGACAGGGATGCGGCGCGCCGGGGCATCGGACGAGCATTCTCGACTTCTGGTGCGTCCCCCTTGGATGCTGTCGCAAGCGGCAAGCGGGCATTGGGTGTTGTCTGAGCCTTCCGGAACGGCACGAAGCGTTGGAGATTCGAGAGACTAACTGCACTCCCCGATCGACCCGACTTCCGCATGCGTTCTGCACGGACAATGTCGTGGAAACGCTGCTCAAAAACATGCTTGCGAGCCAGGACGGTCCAGATGGAGACCCAGATGGAGCTTCCGAAGATGATCAAAAGGAACAACAGGGTCTGTTGCCATGTGGTCATCTGGCTCAGATTGACCGTGTTGAGGCCGGCCTCGGTCATGGCGCTGACGACGAGGTACAGGCTGTCGGTGTAACTGATGCTCCATGCTGGATTGGAGGAGCCCCAAAAGATCAGGGACGAGACCAGGCTGACGATGATGAAGTAGGCATAATGAATGGTGATGAAGTTGAGGGGCGGCACGCAGGACCTCAGCCACGAGACAGCCCCAGCAGCGCGCGGGTGGCTTTTGGCGAAGTCATACCAGCGGGACATGCTTCTGGCCGACCCCGTGCCTGCATGTACCTCAGGGCTCGCAGGAGTAGAGGAGACCGGCGGGGCAAAGACAACAGTACACTGGCGGCGGCGTGATGTCGAGCGCGTCGGGGAGAGACCGATTGCGACGACGGACGTGATACGAATTCATGACCGGGCAAGTCCGGGGCCCTTTTTCAATTGAGTGTGGCGGGTCGCATTTCGGGGGGGGGTTTATTTTTTTTTTAAAAAAAAAAGGAAGAAAAACCGAGATGTCGCAGTCCTGGTTAGTGAATGCCTTCGTAGGTACCTAGGTGGCGTTGGGAATGGATAAGTGATCAGATAGCAGATCAGACAAGGGACGACGCGCGAGGGAATGGGAGGTGCTGTAGCCGTGGTGGCCGTGGCCTACTAGGTATCTACATAAGAAAAAATTAAATTTAATGGCGTAGAGGGCAACGCGCTTTGGTGGGGCCCAAATGCACCGCTGCAAACAGCCTTTTATCCGCTAGAACCTGGCACGCCTGGGAAACGCTTGCCATCCGAACCATGACGGCACTTATGCAATGTCACTAATAATGGAAGGGAAAAAGATGGCCATCGCCACTCAGATGGCAGCAAATCTCACCAAGAATGGCACAGCAGGTTGGAGCAAGACCTGGGAAATGGGACACCACCCTGGGTTATCGAAATGACGACCCTTGTCCGTGTACCATGGTCCCCAGTCAGTTGATGCTGCCATATAGGTACATGTATGGATAGGGCCTGATTGGCGTAGTGTTCGACCGAAGATAACAGGAAGGTCCAGTGAGCAGGTCGAGAGACCCGGCGCTACTGCCGTGTTGCGGCAAGCAGAGCTAGCTGTACGTTTCTTGGTGATGCATTGATATTCGTCGACTTTTTGCAGTATATGAGCCGGCTGAAAACGCTGGTTACATGTGTGGTCCGAGATATAACCTAACCACGCGCGCCACGGAGACCGCAGGGCAACCAACCGGGACCGACAGACAGGTATCTCTCAATGGAATGAATCCCAGTATCCGCGTCCCATGCCGTTCGGCGCCGTCCAGTCGAAGCCCATCCCCATCACCCAACTAAAGCCCAATGGTCCAACCTAGAGCTCGTTGTGCTCCTGGGTGTCGTCGGTGTCGGCAATAATCGTCTTGGCCGCCTCGGCCGCGGCGCTCACAACACTGGCCACCTTCTCGCCCACCTTGGCGCTCGCCGCCTCTGCCTTCTCCTCGACCTTCTCCTCAACCTTCTCCTTGGTCTTGATGACGATGTTCTCGGGCTTGGGGACGCCGCTGATGCCGATGAGCTCGGTCTCGAAGACTGTTGAGAGGATTTGGTTAGCTGAACAGTCAAGATCGAGACACCGAACTCGAAGGACGGGAATGCTGCCGGTACAACATACTCAGGGTAGACCCCGCAGGGATAGGTCCCATAGAACGCTGACCATACCCGTAGCTCGCGGGAACGGTCAACGTCCTCTTCTCGCCAATGCACATGTCGAGGAGTCCCTCGTCCCATCTGCACATCCGTTAGCACCAGACCGCTCCGTTTCAACCATTCCATGACACGACATACCCCTTGATGACCTGGCCGGAACCAAGCTTGAAGCTGAAGGGGGTCTTGCGATCGTAGCTGGCGTCGAATTTCTGGCCGTTGGATTGAAGGGTGCCCCGGTAGTGGACGTCGATCTTGTCGCCCTTCTGGGTCCTGCGATCGCACTCGACCTCTTGGGTGACATCGATCCCCAACTCCTCGGCAGCGGTGACGCCAACGGCCGCCGCGGCGAGAAGCGAAAGCGACAAGAGGAAGCCCTTCATTTTTGGCAAGGCTGGCTGGGTATTGGTTTGAGAAGTGAGATTGGGTGTCGGATAATGGGGTATGCAAGAGTCAAAAGGTGTGTGCGACAGTGAGACAAGAGTTTGGGTGATGATGCGCTTCCAAGTTTGCGTCTGGCGTAATGGCGGAGAGGGAGCTGTCGTCAGGGCGGTGGAGCACGGATCCCAGTAATCAACAGTGACAGATAGTCAATTCGGTGGTCAATTCGCCGGAGCCCCGTAAGGTACCGTACCTGGCCGCCCTGAGTCCCTGGCGCCCTGAGTCCCTGGCGCCCCGACGCCCTGACGCTGACACGCCATTCCCCGTGTTCCACTCGCCACAGGGCAGCCAGTCAAAAGGCGCGTATCTGACAGGCACCTCAACCCCTGAATTGACGTCTGCCCGTCGCCTTGCGGACTGGCGAAAGCCACAGGCCTGGGCAGCAATTGATCGACCAGCCACACCCATACGCTGGTGGCCTGACACGCCTGGGTCAGCCGTCCGGGGTTTGGGCAACAGCCTTGGTCGCCCTGCCGTGGAAACCTGAACTCTGACTGGCTTGTTGGTCTGACCTGGAATCTTCTATCTTTTGCCTTTTGAGGCTCCCTTGCTCGGCCCAAAGCCAAACTCACCAGCTTGAACAGCGTGATCCATTGGGCTCTCATGGAACAGCCTAACCTGAAACTCAGCCACGCTATGCTCATCGTATTTATTCGGCGACAGGATAACTGGGGAGGCTGTGCAGCGAGGCACGAAATCTTGAGCAGCCATAGGGACTCATGACTTTCACCGGTTTCAGGCTGGTCTGTCGCGAGAACGGCACGGAGCATGTGACCGAACATGGCCGGCATTGGGATGCACTGCACCGATTGACGAAATCTGGGAGCCTTCGATCGGGCTTGATGCGAGGTTCAGTCTGCCGTATCAACCTGACACTCGGTCACTACGCCAATTCGTGCTGTGGTTGGTTGCTGGTTGCGACCGAGTCTCTCAATCGACGACTTCACTTGGCTCGCCGCTGCAGGCGGAGTGACTCCGTCTTGACTTTCGGGTCGTCCTCGTGAATTCCCCAATGAGCGCTGCCAAATCTGGGAGTGATTGGTCCCGATTCCCCCCGACTCTCAAAGGTCGCCATCAATTCGCGCCGCGTTTGCACACTGAATGAAGGCGGAAACAGGTGCTGCGTCTCGTGCCAAAAATTACAATTTCCCAGTTCTGAATCTTGAGGCCATGCCCCAATCACAGGACTGACTTTGTCTGGCATTGATCGCCGTGTCCAATACTGGGCCCTTTGAAAGACAAACAAAACAGACATGAATTGACAACCGAGTCGTTTATCAATTGAGTGAGTCACTGCTTCGTGACGAACACCAATGTCCGGTGCCTGCCCTGGTGGTGGTAGCGCCCGCGCCCTGCCTTGTGCTGGAAGGCAGCAGCAACCACCGCCGTCGCCTGGTTCTTCAGGTGAGGGAAGGATGAGTGGGGCACGTTTGGGCGGACTACCGCCAGATGGTTTACTGCGTGGATAACCGCTGAGTAACAAGCACAGACTGACACCGCGACCGCGTCAAGCCGTCCTGTGCCCTCAAACTTTCCAAACTCAATTCCAACATGGGGGGAGGCTCGAGGGGGTTTACGTGATGAGCCTCTTTTGGCGGGGCCTCAGGCTGTTAGTCACACGCCAAACCACACGCAGGCCGTTCATCACTCGGTCTGTCCAAACAGGACCGACGATGGGCCCCTGCGAACCAGAAGCGGACCCACATAACCCATGCGACCAGGCAGGCAGGTACCGTTGTGAGTCCTGAAGCCTGCGGTATTGCCCACTCACACGCCAGAAGAGCGAGTCCTGCGACCTGAGACCGGCGACACCTCAGGGCTCGGTGCCAAGTCTCTTCTGCACAGTTCCTTTTTAGTCCATATTGTACCTGCGCAGACGACGACCCGCACACGCCTTAGCACAAACATGATGCCCGCCACCTGCTTCTTGTTCAATGGCAATAACAAAGACGGTCCAGGTAGCGCCTTTGCTGCCTGATTATCGGGCCAAAAGAGGTTCCCAATTGCACCGAATCCCAACCTCGTTCCTCTCTGTCCGTGCAGTCTGCTCTTTACAGCCCCCGGCGTGCCTGGCTTGGCCTGGCGCAATGGGGTTTGTTTCCCTTGTCTCCCTCAGGTCGCCGTGCTTGACTCACTCCCGTTTGTCCACTTTCCTTCTTGCTGTCTAGGCATAACCGTGAATACCACAAAGCTTAGTGGCTAGAACTCATCGTTGCCTTGCAGTCTGCCTGGAGTCCTGACACCGAAGCAGTGCAGACCGCAGCGCTTGTCGTCGTACCCAAGGCCTGGTATGTGCGAACTGCCTGTATCCTATTCTGGTGGACGTCGTCATATACACCATCACAAGATGGATATATATCTCTGCCATTCTCCGTCTGGAGTCATGGCTTTTATTCCCATCTCAGACCACATTCTGAAGCAAACACTTCAGTCTATCTATCTATTCCAAGCCTTGTCTCCCAGTAAGACACCAGCGCTACAAACCCATATCCCCATCGCCCTGAACTATAAAGCAACAGCCGCCTCCATCCCCATACCTGCCTATGTCCAAATACGGAAGCCCCATCATCTACCAGTCCACCACTCGCCCGTCGTCATCATACACCTCGGGCTCGTCTGAAAGCAGTTCGTCGTCGACCTACTCATCAGACTACTACGGAGCAGCACCATCGACCTCGGGCAGCACCTCAATGGACTACTCGTACTCGTACTCCAGCCCGTCCTCCGGGGCGAGTGGGTACAGCGGCAAGTACCGTTCCGGCTCAGCAAGTAAGCTTCCCACTCCACGGCAACGGCCGATCTCCGTCCTCGACCACGGCACTAACACACACACACAGGCGGCTACACTATCGACGTCAAGGAGACCAAGAACAATGTCGTCATTGTCCAGCACAACCGCCCAAGTGCCGACAAGGATGAGCCTCGATCATCCGACTACCGCTCCTCCAAAACGTCCAGGAGCAAGAAGCACCGCAATTGAGCGATCCAAGGACCCTCTATAGAGGGGAGGGAGAACGAGGCGGACTGATGAACATCATCATCGCCATGTATTGAATAACGTGTTCCATGGGTTGGCGTCTGACGGGTTCGGTTTGGCTTGAATATCCCCTTTTCTCTGTTACATTTCTGGAGTACGAGAAGAAGTTGGCGGCCTATTTTTACTATACCATCATAGTTGGCTATCTGTTTTCTTTGGCCAGAAGACGGGACTCTCACCAAGTCTCTCGTCTTTTATTTGGCTGGCTTACATGTTCTGGAGGCATCGTCATCACATCACCTTCATCAGCAGCGGGGTCATTGGAGTGGCACTTTTCTTTTTTGGTTACCATCGGCACCAAAGACTTCACCTAAATCCCCATCAGGTAGTTTTTAGAACATTTCCGCATTGTGTTTGCCTCAAGGCGAATCATTAATAAACACAAAACCCCACCGTCAAACTAGAGCAAAAAAAAGTACATCTTGAATAACGTGTCGCCTTATTATTTTCCAGGACCCTTTATAGGTCCACAATCCCCTATCCTCATCCTCACGAATATCTTCAAACCACAATCTCCATATCGCCATCGTTGCCTTCCCGGACAAGACTGACGGACGTTGCAAGAAGGTAAATGTAAAAAATCCCATGCACCCGGGCCAGCCACTTATGTTCACAGGCTCGGCAGGTCTTTTGACGCACGCATGCATAGGTAGGTACGTGCAGCGGGGGACGTAACGCAATGATCTGCACAATCGTTTACATTCTGTGAGGTAGGTACCAGGTAGGTCCATTGCCAATGACGAAAATAGGGTGGTTCAACTCTAAATTCTACCTATGGCGTCTTGTCCATGCACGGCGCCTATCCATCCCACGCGCGCGCACACACACACACACAACACGCCTGACTGACTGAGAAAACGGTCGAGACCGGCTGGCCGACTCGGGGAAATGGAAATGAGATTCCGTGCAGATAAGTCAAGACACATCGGCTTACTACACTGTCCATCGTGGGGAGGCAAAGGGAGCGGGGTCAAACGGTTGGTAAATTTGCCTGCCTCTGGCTCGCTGGATTATGGCGGTACTTCTGTCAAACTGTAGTACTTCTGTCCATCTTGATACACACTGGCTGCCTCAATGGGTTCTGCTGAGGTATCTGGACCTATCCGGCTGCACCGTTCGTCGTCAGCTTGGTGAGCCACTTGCGTTCAGGATGGGAGGCGGATCCCATTCTGGCCGGTTGGGCATCAAATAGCTGCCTTCAAGTGAGTGGGTGGGTGGTGAATATCTGGGTTGGCCGGTCGTATTACTAACCCGAAAGTTCAGCTTCCTTTGCCCCTCATGGTGGGGTGAAAACAACTTTACCTAGAAAAGGAAGGGTTTATCATCACAGAAATAGAACAATGAACACGAGTAAGGAACCACGCGTGTATTTTCCACGGTAAAAACCAAAAAAAGTAAGAGCTGCAAAATCGCCATCATCAGGTCGTGCCCGTGCAGCTCCAAGTCGTTCAGCAGTGCATCATCCCAGAGACCTGCCAACCACAACTCGTCCCATCCATGCCAGCCCGCCAACCAGCTCTTCGTACCGATACTATCCCCCATGAACCGAGGGCCAAGAGTCCAGCCAAGCCTTAGTTAGAGGTGCCGTTTTTGCTCGAATAATACATGAGAAGGGGGTAGGAATCCTTTCCACCTACGCCCCCTTTCTTTTTCGCCCATTTATTTTCTTTGCTTTCGTTTTGTTTTGTTCGTTTTGCTTTCCCAGCACCTTATACGGGGCCACCACTAGGCGCCGCCCTCCCGCTTGGCGTACTCGTCCTCCATCGCCTCGGCATATTTCTCCTCGGGCGACCGCGGGTCGTCGTGGAGGACGCCGCCCTTGATTAGGGTTTCGGGCGAGGGGCGGTGGGCGATCTTTTCGTTGAGCGAATCGGCGCGCATGTGTTTCTCGAGCTGAACAAAATAGAGCGTTAGATTTTCAGCATGGAAGGGAAAGCAGCCGTGTCGTCTGCAATTAGGCAGGGGGGGTTTGCAGGTGGTGCCGGTTGGTTGGTTGGTTTGCTGTCCGTACCTCCTTCTGTTGGGCCTGGATGCCTGGTGCGGCTGATGTTGCGGGCAGGATGTTCTCTGTTAAGCACAGTAGAGTGTTGCGTCAGCAGTGCTACGTAGGCGAGGTAGCATCAAGACGACCGAGATTGGTTTGGGGACCGTACTCTCGACCAGCTCGTGGCGGTCAGGCCGATGCATCAGGTGTTGTTCGAGCGAGTTCTTGCGCCGAGGGTCTGGGCGGCTGGGCGAGATGGGTGTGTCGTCGATGGACGCCTCGGTCTGGCTGACGCTGGTGTCCTTGTTGGCCATGGTTGATGGATGGGTGTACGTGTGCGTGGTACTAGGTAGAGGTTGCCCGTGTTGTCGTCAGTTTGGAATTTGTGAGGGAGTGTCTTGTATTTTGGCTGTAGGCGCGGGGTCTGCTGGTGGATGTCCAGTCAACAAAGTCATGAACGAGAGGCGAGCGGGATCGAGCCTGCTTTGTACTTGTCCTGGGCTTCGAGCTGGCACAGCTTCCCTGGGCATACCTGCATGCATGGATAGCACCACCTCCTCACCAAGATCTCATGTTTTTGTCCCTCCTTCCCATTCATTCATTCCGTCTTATTGACTGACTGGCCTGGGCTGCGGGGCAGCCGTCCAGGTGATTGGATCACCCCGCACATGGGCGGGACAGCGCGATGGAGCCCACCCCGGTAAAAGTGACGCATGGAAAACGGGATTGCAGGCAGTCGCTGGCCTGACAATGATGCAGCTGCAGCAGCACCACGGGCAACATGCTTTAGGTGCTGCAGCGTTCGCCGGGCTGGCGCTGGGAAGCTCCACATTCCTCGTCTCATTCCCGCTGATCGGTGATACTCCACAGGCCCACGCCTTGGATGCAAGGTCGAGCAGTCAACGGAATGACGAGCTGCATTGGTTGGCCGGGCATCAACCCCAGAGCATTGTCAAGCAAAAGCTGAGCTCTACCTCATGTCGTTGGTGTTAGATGGAGTACCGGCGCAATATGGGGTCACTCAATATGGTCAGCAACGAGGAGAACACAGAAAGGAATCCGATCTGTCGCCCGATCTGAAGCGCGGCGAACATCGCACAGCGCCAGACTCTTTGCTCCTGTCGAGAACACTACCTACCTACACAGATGGAACCACGTAGCTAGCCGACTAAGCCGAAAGTGTAACCGCTTGTAGGGTCTTGAATTCAGTGCAGCAAGCTCCACGGGTGCAGATGCACGAGCAATCAAAACCGCAGTCGAACAAAGTTCGATACCGGGTTACATATAGCTGTGGCGTGTAAATCGACAACTCTCGAGATGCTCAATATGTTAAGTCTAGTGCAGGGAGTGAGGTGTTGTGGTCTGGGCCTGTATTATCGACATTCGACCGTTCTGATAGCCGCCGACAAGCACTACATACCTGGGACCCACCTTCCAGGTTACCTACTTATACTATACCTTCAGTCTGCGTCGTCTTCCTTTGTTGTTCATGAGACTTGACCGCTAGGCGGACGGCCCAGGTGATCAATGCCGAGGCCTTCCGGGCTTGGATGCATTCTGGGCCAGTTGGTCGTCGCTACCCTGCACTGAGAACCCCAGAAGGCAGGAGTCCAGGCAGGGGTCTGCACGGTTTAAAGCGCCATGGTCCCCAGCGTGGCAGTCGCTGGAGCTCTCCCTTGTTCCCTCCGTACACGATGACCCGAGACATCGACGCAACCCCCCTCAAGAGTCCAACCGTCGACTAAGCACCCGACGGTACCTAACCTTACCGTGCATTATGTCTTAGTGTCCGCGAGCTTACGAAGCAATCCCTTCCCACGTATTCGCTCTCGATTCGAGACAACAATGGTCTGAAGTTCGGAAAGAAAAGGTGCCTCGAGACCTTGCCATTCCCCCAAACATCCAATGCCATTCGTGGACGTGCCGGCATCTGCATCATGGGCCAAGCTCTGTCGGACCAGAGCCAGCCGGCTCCCCCTTCGCACGAGGAGGTGACCAAGGCACTGGTGAGTGCGCACTTCCATCGCACATCGGCGGGAAAGTAGTTGCCCCATCCATCTCTGACCTTGCTTGTATCTTCTAGGCCAACAAGTTCGCCGAGAAATGCTTCACTTCCCTCGAGCTGTACTCGCTTCGCGATGTCTTCAAGAGCCTTGCCGACCACGAGCAGAACGTGCGCTACCTGAAAGAAGACACCGTCGCGCGCTTCCTTGAGATCCCCGACATTCTGGGCGCATCGGCCATCCTGTTCCAAATGATGTCGTACATTGGTGCCTTTCCGTTTCTTCAGGATGCGCCCGCCGTGCTGGGGCTCGAACAGACCGTCATGGTCATCACCATCATGACGGAGCGGTATCGGCGCGTCCTGGCCAAAGGAGCCACCGACCGGAGGAAGCTCTTGTTCAAGAGCATGGCTGTCTACGATCGCAAGCTCTCTGCACCGAGCTCGGACGAGGAGGCTGCAGACAAGAAGATCGCAGACAATGCTGACGTCAAGTCGGATAAGAGTGTGGCCGACCGTAAGGGCGGGCCATCTGGGTTCGCCATCGACGAAGCGGGAGACGAGGAAGACGACGACGGGGAGGAAGAGAATGACGAGCTGGTTCTTGCCGCATTCGACTCTCTCGATTACCTCGACGCCTTCAAATACGAAACCACCACCCCGAAGACGCACGGCGCCGCCATGGTTCCGGCAGACAACTTTCGCAAGCTGATCATGCTCCTCCTGCTAATCGCGCCCCTCGATCCACAGGAGAGTCTGTCATTGTACTCTGGACGGGTATCCGGCGCAGAGCTGGAGAGTCTAAGGACAACGGCCGAGTGCGTCTTAGCTGCCTTCCTCAATGTCGAGCAGTCGCCCGGCATCAAGTTCCATCAATTCAACACCATTATACCCGCATCGATGCCCTTCATCTTCAATGGCTTCACTTCTCTTTTTGAACATTTCCTGTTTTCCAAGAATATTGACTTCCACAAGCGTATTGATGGCGAGCCTCCAAGGGAGAAGCCCTCACTCACGGCAGTCCAACCACTGCTGCAAGATTCCGGATCAATCATGAACCTAAACGTTCTGTCCCAGCTCTCCTTTTTCATCCCTGGCTCGTCGCTCTTTCGCCGAGTCAGACTGCTTTACTCCGGGGATGACGACGGGTTTAGTATGGGCAGCTTTGAGACGAAAGTATTCCACTGGAGAGCACCAACAATCCTCCTTGTGAGCGGAAATCGGCTCTCCGACGACGCGGACTACCGAAGCGCTGGGGCAGAGTCGGCGTTCCTCGCTACCCTCCCCCCGAAGCGTTTCCCGTCAGGGACTGGGGACGAGGCTGAGCGGATCACGTTTGGTGTCTATGTCAGCCAGCCTTGGAAGCACACCCATCGCGAATGCTTTGGCGGGGACGACACGCTGCTGTTCCAGCTCTCGCCGGTCCATGATGTCTTTCGCGCGTCGAGTATGAACAAGGACTACGTCACGTTTACCAAGCCGTCATCATCGACCAATCATGCGGGAATATCATTTGGCTGTCCGCCCCCACCCCCGACACATGCATACCGGCGATCGAGCATCATCTCCCTTGGGAGCGTCTCGCTGGTGCTGGATAGTAGCTTCGAGTTCGGCTGCTTTACTCATGACTACACGTCGAGAGGTGGGGCGTTTCAGACAAGCGCGGGGAGGAAGTCCAATTTCCAGGACCGCTTTGAAGTCACGAATCTCGAGGTCTGGGGGTGTGGTGGTGACGAGGAAGCCAAGCACCAGGCTGAGCACTGGGCTTGGGAGGCGCGAGAGGCGGAAGCGAGGCGGAAGATTAACCTCGGCACGGGGGACATCGAGGCAGACCGCGCGTTGCTGGAGATGGCTGGGCTCATTGGGCAGAACAGGAGCGGTGGGAGTATGGGGTAATTGGTGACCGGATAGAACGATTAAAGGACACACATAACACGAGGTGCGGATGAGAATCAGACAAGATGCCAGTCTGATGCTAGTAGTTTATACTACACTACGCACACACCACTCTCGGCGTGAGAAGAGATATAATGACAAGGGTGCTTTTCAACCGAAACCCCCAAAGAAAACCCAATACACCAATGGTGTAGACCTACTGTTACAATGCATGCGTTCTTGATGCTTAGATGTTGTATATCGCCCCGTTTCATTCCCATCGCTCACTTCTTCGGGATCTCCGAATCAACCTTGGGCTCCTCTGCCCTTTTTGACCCCACAAACAAGCCCCCTAGTGGCCCGATAACACCCTTTGCCTCCTTCTCGACCTTCTCAACCTCTGAACCAGCAGCATCAATAACCTCATCCACCGCTTCCCCAGCTTTGTCCTTGGCATCTTTGAAAGCCGCCCTGGCCTGCGCAGCCACGCCCTCGGTGCCGGTGCCCACCTCGGCGCGCTCGGCAGCCTTTTTCCTCCTGCGGTCCAGGCGCTCCTTGATGGCCTTGTCCTCGGCGTCGCGCACCTCGAGTTCGTGAATCCACTTGGCCTGCTTCTCCTCGGCCTCGGTCTTGGCTTGCAGCTTCCACGCCTCCTTGGTCTTGTCCCGGTCGGCCTGGTAGTAGGCGCCGCCGGCCACCATGGCGATCACGGTGAAGGCCTGCGCGGCCACGCGCGCCCGGAACATGCGCTGCACCTGGTTGTGGTCGCCGCGGCGCATCGCGCGGTAGGCCGACGTGAAGGCCGCCACGGTCAGGGCGCAGCCGATGGGGATCAGCGGCTCTTCTTTCAGGCGGCGGACGACTTTGGAGAGGGCCTTTTCGTTGTGGAAGTCACTGGTTGAGAGGGGGGGTGGTTGTTAGCTGGGTGGAGGGAGGGAGAGGATGTGGGCTTGCAATTGCGCCCGCCGCCTCCGCCGCATGAAGAGGCACCGGGAGGGACCGGGAGGAGGGCATTGACTTACGGGTCGCTGTCAAACGACGAGGGGAGGGATCGGTCTGACATGCTGGGCAACCTCTGGAGGAATTTCGATATTGCAAGGTGCTGGTCAAGGGTGTCAGAGCAGAGCGTGTCGCGGGAGGGTTGTGTCGTCGAGGGGCGGGATATCGATGATGTAGGCGCGACGGAGGTTGACTTACGGGCTACTTCGGGATTTACAATCAGCCCAGACAGACTGGAACTCACCGTGCAGGGGATAGATCGACCCAGAATTTTCTCCAAACAACCACTGGACGATGGACTCGGAGAATGGACAAGGGTCCCTTCCACCGCTGGATAAAAAACATGGAGATCCCACTGCGGGGTGAGTGGAGCAGATAAAGCTCACGCTGCTCGTCTCCGCTAGAGCTTTCAATCGACTGAGCTCCACGCCGGTTTTACGTACCTTACCTACCTGATGGAGCTTTTTGATGAAGAGAGAAAACCACTGACGGCAGACGATATATCTTCTGTAGAGCTTTGAAGGGCTTGGATATAATAGTTATTGTACTATATGAGGATCAAATAACCGCCATGCTATCAAGCGTCTTGGCACAGCCTTTCATTGCTCCCATCATGGGACAGATTGAAAGTGCTTTGTTCGCAGATTGTTCCTGTTTTTTTAGGTGCAGCTTGAGTGCCACCTCACTTTCGGGCTGCTCGAACCCTGAAACAACATCAATACAGTGAGTGGGATCCACTATATGGGGAAAAGTCATACCCTCCTCAGTACCCCAACCCGATCTCTGACTCTCACCTGTATCCGTGGATGCTACTTCGTTATCGTACCTGACCGTACTTTTAGCTGCAACAAGTGACACCCAACACCAGAGAAGAAAAATCAGAGTCGAGGACGCACACCGACAATCTAGTCACACTAACCATCATGGCCTCAGAAACACCAAAGACGCAACTGCCCAACGGGGTCAACGGGGTCAATGGCGTCAATGTGCCGTTTCGGCCATCCACACCGCAGAGAACGACGTCGATGGTCGGTTTCTCGTTGACCGAGTACAGCGCAAAGCCATCGCCGCCATCGGAGGACAGGAGGTCAAAGATGAAGAAGATCGTCCCCGACGAGTTCCTGCTCCCCAACGGCAATCCCGATGTGAGTATATGATCGAAGAAGACATGAGACATAGCGACTGTTCATAAATGCAATTAGAGGAAAGAAAGAGAAAGAAAAAAAAGAAAAGGAATCTGTCAATGGCCAAAAGACATGCTAATGCCTAGCCCAGTACCTGCGTCTCATCATCACCTCGTTCCCCCGTGTCAGGGAAGTATGCAGTGAGATCCCCCTGGTCCAGGCCGTCAACCTCAGCAACCGGCTCGAATGTAATGTGCTGCTCAAGCGCGAGGATGAGCAGCCCGTCTTCAGCTTCAAGCTCCGCGGCGCGTACAACAAGATGGCCCATCTCGACCCGGCCGAGTCCTGGCGCGGCGTCGTGTGCTGCAGCGCCGGCAACCACGCGCAGGGCGTCGCCTACTCGGCCCGCAAGCTCAAGATCCCCGCCACCGTCGTCATGCCCAAGGGCACGCCCAGCATCAAGCACACCAACGTGTCGCGCATGGGCGGCCACGTCGTGCTCCACGGCGCCGACTTCGACGAGGCCAAGGAGGAGTGCGCCCGGCGCGAGAAGCAGGACGGTCTGATCAACATCCCGCCCTTTGACGACCCGTACGTCATTGCCGGCCAGGGGACCATCGGCATGGAGATCCTGCAGCAGACCAACCTGCAGAAGCTCAAGGCCATTTTCTGCTGTGTCGGTGGAGGCGGTCTGATCGCCGGTGTCGGCGTCTACGTCAAGCGCATCGCCCCGCACGTCAAGATCATCGGCGTCGAGACCTACGACGCCAACGCCATGACCCAGTCGCTCGACAAGGGCGAGCGCGTCTTCCTCAAGGACGTCGGCCTGTTTGCCGACGGCGCGGCCGTCAAGACCGTGGGCGAGGAGACCTTCCGCATCTGCCAGGAAGTCGTCGACGAGATGGTCAACGTCACCACCGACGAAGCCTGCGCCGCCATTCGCGACATGTTTGAAGACACGCGCTCCATCCTCGAGCCGGCCGGCGCGCTCGCGCTCGCGGGTCTCAAGAAATGGGTCGCCGCCAACCCGTCCAACGACCCCACACGGTCCCTCGTCGCCGTTACCTCGGGCGCCAACATGAACTTTGACCGCCTGAGCTTCGTCTCGGACCGCGCCACCTTTGGCGATGGCAAGGAGGCACTCCTGTCCGCCACCATCCCCGAGCGCCCAGGCGCCTTTGCTGAGCTGATCAACGCCATAATGCCGCACTCGGTCACGGAGTTCAGCTACCGCTACGCCAACGAGGCCGAGGCCAACGTGCTGGTCGGCATCTCGCTGGCCGCCCCGGGCAACCAGCGCGCCCAGGAGCTGCAGTCCATCATCGGCCGCATCACCGAGTCGGGCAACCAGGTGACGGACCTGTCGGCCGACGAGCTCGCCAAGACCCATGTCCGCTACCTGGTCGGCGGCCGGTCCGGCGTGCCCAACGAGCGCCTGTACATGTTCCGCTTCCCCGAGCGGCCCGGCGCGCTGGAGCGCTTCCTCAAAACGCTGCGGCCCAAGTACAACATCAGCCTGTTCCAGTACCGGAACTACGGCGGCGATATCGGCCAGGTGCTGACGGGCATACTGTGCCCCGACGAGGAGGTGGGCGAGCTGCAGAGCTTCTTGAAGGAGATTGGATACCCCTGGACAGACTGCACCGAGTCGGACGTCTTCAAGACCTTTTTGAGGAATTGAGAAGAGGGAAAAGATAATGAACAAGAAAGAATAGAGAAAACGGAGTCACCGGTCTATGGAAAAGTTTGGCGGCGCGTGGAGATTGGGCTTTAGCGTGTATGTATTTGGGCGTAATAGAGAGTACATATTCATTTTTCTTCCCAGGGGACCGATGGAATGAACTGACTGTTACTCGGTGTATATACACAGGACCATTTTGCACATACTAATGTTTCTCTAGAGGAAGCAAAAAGATCTACCCAGAGAGTATTGGACATCACATATTAATGCCGAAGGGATATAGGTCAAGGACGGGTTCTATTACGGCATCAAGCTTCTACACTTCGTTCACGTGGTCTCTTATCCTTCCGAAAGCCGTTTTACTACTTCCCTTGGGGTAATACAGATCCCATACCAGTACTATCAATCCGTGAATCACCCGTGTATCCCATATAAAAAAAAAACTAAAAGAATAAAATCCAAATTCCGCCATGGCCAACTCATAAACATTATTTTACCCACTCCCAAAGCCAGCATAAAAACGTACGCCAGTTCTCCTTGGAGAACCCATCGTCGGGGAACTCCAGCCTGCCCTTCCTCTTCGGGCTCGATGCTTGCACCGTGTTGCTCAAGTCGCCTGACTTATCGGGGCCCCAGTCGGATATCCTGAGACCGTGCTTTCGGAGGTTGTACCCTAGGAGTAAAATGACAAATACAGGGAGCTGAAAACGGGAGGGGGGTTAGTGTTTACTGTCTCATAACGTTCTTGTAGGGGCACACTAACGCTGATATACGCAGAGATGAACCTCCGGGTGTTGAACGGGTTCTCTACGAACGCCGACACGCCATTGAAGAACAGCAGGATAATACAGGCGACCATCCCGTAGCAAGCCTTGAGCCACTGACCATGGGACTTGTACGGGTACAGCTGGTTATCGCGGTCGTAGCTGGCAGCCTGCAGCTCAGACGTGTTGCCGTACAGCTTAGCGTCTTCAAGGGTCTTGAAGAAGGCGAGATATGTTGCGCAGATGGTGGCGTAGACAACCAGACACGATACGGTGCAGTTGTTTGCGAGCTCGCTCAACCTGGCTGACGGCGACCCCGACCGGCCCATGTATCCCACCAGCATGATTCCAGCAGTGGCCATGACCGCCCTCACCGGCACGCCTGATCGGCATTGCCGAAGCCTTCGTGTGATGAACTCGGGTCCGGTTTGCCCTCGCAGGGCCAGGGTGTGCAGGACTCTTGAGCCGATGTACATCGAGTTGATGGCGCACGTGAAGGATGAGAAGACGAAAACGGCGTTGAAGAAGTGGGCGAGCGAAGGGATACCGGCCTCGACGACAGCGATGATGAAGACGGAATGGGAGCCGACCGACTGCCCCTCACCGTTGATGAAGGGGTGGTCCATGGGGACCACGAAGGACGCTGTGAGAACAGCAAGTGCGTACAGCGTGATGATGCGCAGGTTGATCTTGCGGGCGGCCATCTTCATGCTTTCCACGTCGGCGAGGGATCGGCTCTCTGCTGCTGTCGCGGCGACAATGTCCATGCCGATGTAAGAGAACAGAACGTTGGTGAAGGTCGACCTGGATCGGAGGTTTTGTTAAACAAAGACCATGACGGGAGAGGAGGGACGTTTCCGTGCGCTCACCAAACCCCCAGCAGTGTCCCGACTGAGCCGCTGATGACTCGCTCCGAGTTGAGATTCTCATCCTTGACATTGTAGACAGGGTTGAAGAACGAGTATGGAGAGTTCCAATCTGTGGGATGTCAGTCGTGTCCTGCTTCGAGCTTTGTTGTATCCGTAACGTACACTTGGTGCCCAGTGGCTCTGTATAGTATGCGCCCGCTCGAGCTAGAATAGGGGTCCATGGTCAGTATTGTGAATGTGTAGACGTCGTCATTGCGAGCCAGTCAACCAACCTACGTTGGATGGTGGACAACACAAGCATCAGCACAATCAGCATGCAGATAAATATCAGCTTGAAGCAGCCAAACACATATTCGAGCTCTCCGAAAACCTGCACATGGGCCAAGGGACGTCAGCAAGCATACACAGCAAACCATAATTATGGACGCGTAACACGTACCCGGACAGGGAACATATTGATGATGATCACGAGGACCAAAAACACCGTTATCCAAACAGCATTATCCACATTCTCGCCAATCTTCCAGTTGAGAAACGTCGTTCCGTCGTCGTAGCGAAACTTAACGGTGTTCGAAACGGCGACGAGCTCATCGGCGGCGAGGACAGCGTAGGCAAACCTTGGCGATGTCAGCATAGCGCCCAGGATAATCTCCTTCCAGGGTCTCGAAGCTGTCTGCTAGGATGGAGCTCACCAGTACATCCAGCCAACAGCAAAACCCACGCCACGCGAGAGGAAACGACGGGGAAACTCCATCACGGGCGCATTCACGGGCATCAAGGCGGTCATTTCACCAAGACAGGAAATCACGGCGGAGATGACGGTGCCCATGAGCAGGTAGCAGACAACGGCGCCCCCTGGCCCGGCGCCGGCGATCGATCTGCCGCTTCCGAGGAAGAGACCTGTTGGCAGACAGTTAGTGTACGGCACGCGACCTTTCACATAGACCGTGTGCAAGGATCAATACCATTTCCAATTGTGCTGCAAAACTATTTATCAGTATAGGGTCGCTATCGAGATCGGCGCGAGAGCGCAAGTACCTACCCGGAAAAGGCTATCATCTGGTTGATACTTTGTTAGCCCCTGAAACCGCCGTGTGTGTGTGTGTGTGTGTGTTCGTGTGCGCTCGTCAACAAACTACCAGTGTCCCGAACTTACATTGATGTGCCTCTCGTTCAGCGTTCTCCTGTTGGCAAAACGATGCGCATCAGCAAGGAGTCATGCACAAGTTCGAAGTATTGAAGAGCGCACCATAGGCTGTCGCCTCGGAGCTCGCGGCGGTCCTCGGGAGCATTTGGTTCGTCGCAGTCGCGCAAGGTGATGTCCTCGACATCGGGCTGTGGACTTTGCTGGCTGACATGCTGGACAATCTGGGGAGTCAAAGCCTCGGGCTTGTCGTATTCCATGATTGAAGACCGCGGGGGTCTCGCATCCAAGCGTCGTTGAGAGGGTATCTGTTTTGGGCAGGGAAGAAAATAATAATGACGATGATTGACGACCGATGGCAGAGATCGGAGATAACTTCAGACAGAAGGCAGCAGCTAGGCTGTCCTGGGCCTGGCAAGGCCTGGCTTAGTTATAACACCACACATTGCTTTTCCGATGCACCACACACGCGCACACACCAGGGGGGTGGGATCGAGGTTCGTGGCCGGGTGAAAGAAAGAAACCCAGCCCGACGTTGGGGAATGGGATGGATGGACGGATCGTGGGCGATGGACGATGGGGCATCCATGACCCCTGCCAGACCCAAAGGCAACGAGATCGACAACCATGGATAAAAATATGGCGAGTGTCGAGTTAATTAAATCACGGCCATTTATGGGCGCCAGACAGGCAATATCGCTGCTCTCGAGGGTGCGTGTGCGACCTGGACCCAGCATGAGATTCAGCTCCGAAAGTGATGTGTTATGCTTGTGCAAGGCAGGCCTGGCTGATATACCGTGCAAGGGAGGTAATAATGTCGGGCTGGGGGACAGTTTGTGCTGAGGAGGGGCGTCGTGCAGTGATGTGTGCAGGAGCGAGGGGTGGATGCTCTGCAGCAGTCGGCGCAATGACTACCCACCGCTTATCCTCAAATGTCATTCGTGCTTTCCCTTGGCCAGTTGCATCGTGTGAGTGTGTGGCCGATCATGATCTGGTCGTCAATTCGCTCCTGCCTCGTCGGCTTGTCGACCCCGGGCTATCTTGCATGCGGTACCACCCGTTACGGAGCAGAGCGGGTTGGTGGGCTTGTTGGTTTCCCTAGTGGTCTGTGCCTTTTACCTCCAACGGCCGGGCGATTGTCTTTTGTTAGCGCCGTTGGTCGGCCAGCCCCCATGCTGGAATCGCCAAGGATCAGTCCGTGCGAGACAGATGCGCACACACACCCTTGGCACTCTGTTGGACCTTTGCACACCTTCTTTTGACGTGTCAAGTCGCTCCTTCCTAGGGACAATGGTTGAGAGGCACGCAGATTGGAGAACCTGGAATCGGGCAACCCGATCAATCATGAACTCTTACACCCAGGCATCCCTCCGTGCATGCAGTTGAACTTTTTGTTCCACCTATCGTGCCTGGTCCAATCTTATTCCACCTCCATCCGTGCCCGTCCGTTTTGTTTCATCCCATCCCATGCATGCCATGGATACTTTCATCTAAACTATATGACTCCAGCTGCACCTATACTTGGCTGCGGTAGTGCGTTAGAGGGTTTTGCGAGTGTTTTCAGCTATTTTACGATTTGTTATTAACTTTGCGATAGTGTTTGATAGCGATTTATATGTAAATCCTTAACTTTTCATGTACCCTGTCAGTTAGTGCAAGCGTTACGCCCTAACTGGGCGTGCTAAGACCCCATCAAATAATTTTATTATTTTACTTTTATTTCTTTTAAATAAAAAGAAAGTGCAGCTATATATAAGGTAGTATTTAACTTAGAGATCCGAAGCGTGCACCCGAATCAGACTTTCTACTATTTAATAAAATATTATCTATAGTTCCCAAGAGAGTAGGAGGGGGCCAAGGTGCGGGGGGGAGAGGCGGGGCGGGGTGTGGATCCTTATTCCCTAGCCTACCTACCGACCCAGGAATTCGCCATAGCGAATTCATCCTCTAATATTGAATAACCTACCTAGGCCCCGGGCAAGGCAGTCAGAGCAGTCAAAATAGGTGCAGGCCCCGGGCAAGGCAGTCAAAACAATAGGTAGGTGCAGGCGGTCAGAATAAGAGGTCCAGGCAGTTGATGCAATAAGACAAATAACCTCAGTTCGCGCTAGCGAACTGCGTAAATCTCGTCCCCTCTCATCTGGTCTCTGCAGCAATTGGCATTGGCGGTCTAGGCACGTGCCCCAAAAACGACCGTCCCTAACCAAGCACTCCAAGAGATAGAAAACGCTCAACCGACGCCCACATGACGCGGCTGCGTGTAAACCGTTCAAGTGTGACGCTGCAATCTGCAACCTGTCTAGATTGATTGGCCCGGGAGCTCGAGCTCAGCCATCTCTCCCTATCGTCACCGTATTCTCCGGCACTCTGCACACCCTCTTCCTTGCCTAAGCTAGGGGGTACAGTACCTCGGGTAGTGTAGGTATCGTGAGGGCCATTAGGCGAGTTGTCAGGTTACACTCTACCCTATCGATACACGCACTTGCCGACACGACGACATTGCCTGGCTGCAACAGTCGCAGAGGTGGCCATGCTCGGTAGGAGGCACAGGCTCAACGCATTCTAGCCAATGACAAAAACACCGACATGTTTGACTGACACCACCCCCAACCCCGCCGCCGCCGCCGCCTCCAGCCAGGACAGGGCGGCCGAGGGCAGTCCTGGGCCTAGGTCGGGTGCTGGAACGAAGTGCAAGATGAGCAAGGCTGCCCTGGGCGATAAAGCAACGGTCGCGTCCCTCCCCACGCAGCACCCCGGCGCCGCCCCCATGTCCAACCCGCCCGCCCCATGTCGGGTCCAACGGTCCATTCAAGCCCAGGCCCAGATCTCCAGTCGGGAGATGGAGGAGGAGCAGGAAGCAAACCTAACGTCTTTTCCGCAACCAAACCTGCACTCTCTTGCGACCTAGCTTAATCCTGAGCTTGGAGTTGGGGCTGGATCTGGATAGTGCCAGCAGCCGCCTCCTCCCCCCATGACGCCGCACCTTAAACTGACATTTGCTTATGGACCGCGGGGCATCTGGGACTGGAGGATCCCCCTAGAGTCCAGGCCCGAGCCAGAACCAGAACAAGAACCGGAGCCAGCGCCCGCGCCCACGCCCACGCCCACGCCAGGCCTGGACGAAGCGTCTCCCCGTTGCTCCATATCGGGGCTGCACGGGTTTCCGACACCGATCGATCTCCTCCCACTGCCCACCATCTCTGATTCACCTATCGGCAGTGGGTTGGGCAACCTCTAACTGCCGAGGTGGCTGACCACACGGCCCGAGTCCCGAGAAGCGGGCGAGAAGCTGCACTGGTGGCCGGACGCCACCCGTCTGGGGCAATTTGCCAAGAAGCCGGACTTGGAGGCTATTCAGTGGCTTGTCAGGTTGAAGGGCTAGCTGGTTCGGAGGCGACTTGGAAATAGCAACAGATTGGACGCAACGCCGAGTGCGCCCCGCTTTGTCTCTCCCCCTCCCCCTCCCCCTCCCCCCTTTCCCCTGTCCGCCCCCGACACGCGGCATACCACGGCGTGAGTATCTGGGCTCCAGCTTCGCCAGGTCGCGTGCCACCTCTCATCATCATTCATGGCCACTCCTGGGCCTTCATCATTATTTCTGCGGCTGGCAAACGCCTGGGCACATCTCTCGCTGCGCAGCGATGTGGACGACATTATTCTGGAGCTGCTGGGCCACTTCTCGTTGGAAAAGATATACGCTGGGCCTGCCGACAGGGAAACATACCAGCACTTGGTAAAGGTCTTGCTTTCTCAGCTCGACACCATCTTCTACATCCAACGCCTGACGTTGCCAGCCGACAACCTGCACATCGGTTGGTACCTCGGCTTCCTTGTCAGCTGGGAGGTGACGCTACGGTCTGTGGAGTTTGTGCTCCAGGCCGTGGTTGATGGCCGCGAAAGTTTATGGGACGATGATTCGTTGAGGGACAGATATCTGGCCAGGTTTCTCATGTCCGCTCTTCGTATCCTTACCCTCCATCCCAAGGCCCCTGCCAACCAAAGAGCCAGAGACCGTCGAGACCGCTTCGCCCGCATTCACAGGCTGCTGGAGCAAGTCTTCGATAGTTACCCTGGACCAAAATCATTCCTGTTAGAGGTGTGCATGGAGGTAGCGAACGGTCTGCACGTCGACCCCGATTCTCTTGGCCTTCCTCCGAGGCTAAGATACGAGCTGCCGAATATGACCGCAGAACTGGTGCGTGCATTATGATGATTTATATTCTTTGATTCTCTCCAGACTTACAGAAACCCGTCCAGTTCTAACGCTTGTTCAGTACCCTCTGGCCGCGTGCTTATCACCACAGTACATATTGGAACTTGCGCCTCGCGAGAACTTTGCTGTCTCCTGGCTATCTCAGTTTCTGGCATTGCGGGATGTGTCCCATTTTGTCGTTGGAGCCTCTGTTCAATATGCCGCGAACCGGGAAACGCGCGACGTGCGACTTCAGTCATCATCTGCCCGGTCTCGGAACGCCATCTTGAATGCTCTAGACAATGTTCGCCTTCCGTCCCATCTTTCTAAAATGGACATGGTGGCCGCCTTCAGCGCGTCCTTTCGCGTCATCCTCCCGGACACACTTGAGCTCTCGAGGCAAAGCTTGGCCGAGTCACGGATTGACGAATGCGAACTGGACGCATTGGACGCTCTCTGCGCGAGACTCAAAGAACGTCAGGTTATCCATCGGATGAGCGACAAGGAGAGCATGCATAACATATCGCAAGTCGTGAGAAGCATATCTCTCCAGGATGACCCAAGTGGTAAGGCTGCTGCTGCGCGCCCCGGGTTGTATGTTATGAACTGTTCGTCCTGCCATTTTGTTGGGGATTCTCAACTTCGATTATCCGATGTGAGGCTTCCGGTAAGTCTTACCTTTTTGCTTCATACTACATACCGTTGCAGAGGGCGCAATTTTCAAACCCTCATTAAATTGGAGATCCTTGTGAGAGAAGAAGGGGTCATAGACAAAGTTAAAAGTCCTTGCCTTATTGTGGCTAACTAGCTGGCAGCCTGATCCTGTTGGTGGGTCCGAAATTCGTCTCCCGCCAGGCTCCAAATGTGTGCAGTGTGGGGAAGATGTATCAGTCGTTCGCGAAATCCCTTTATTGAGACAGGCATATGAGCTCCTCAGACCGCTCGAACCCGACGCCGATACTATTAACGTGGAGCGTCATCTACCAACGCAGTTTCAACTGTGTCCCCCAAAGGTTGAATCGAGTGGAACCTTCAACGCCGGATATAGCAACGAACTCAGCCCAGCCGAACCAAGACCACATAGCACCGAACACCATCACCCATACCGTGAGAGGGTTCTGGCCCCAGAGCCAACCCCCCCCGGCCTCCATCGTCTTGTCTCTCCTGCCCTCTCGTCACCTCAGTCTCCATACGGGCGTTATGCGCCGGGCCCAAATCGGACAGAACCGCCTCGCTTAGAGAGCTCTTCTTGGAAAGGGAAAAGGGTGTTGGATTACACCCAGGCTGACCGAAATATCATGACAGAGCCACCACCGTTCTCCACCGAGACTCTGCCTCTTTACAGGTCTGGCCCGTCCGGGGCTGACTCGCTGCCCATTCTGCCGCCGACAGAGGGCTCTGCGCTTGAACCACCCAAGATTACGCCGTTACTCACACCACCAGAGAAGGGCAAGTCCAAGTGGAGGATGAAATTTACCGGGCCAAGAAAACCTTCAGTCGGCATGTCAGCGGATGCGGGTTCAATGTCGTCGACGGCTCTAGAGGCACAAAAGCTTGAGGAGATTTCCCTCGGTAGTTTATCTACCACAACCAAGTCAGCTTCGAGAACAAAGATCGGCAAAAGCATAAATGTCACCTTATCCCAAAATTCGACATTGGCGCTCTTCTGGACCCAGCTGTCGATATACATCTGGGATGTAGGGACATCCCCGCCTACCATGACGCGCGCAATATCCACCGAGAGCACATGCATTCTCGCAGCTGTGGCCAAACTGCACCTTGCCTATGTCATTGGAACCAGGGACCAAAAGCTGACGGTAAGCCCAGGCTAATATCCATTCATGTGTGCTTCACTTTGTTTGGTTCGATCTGATGATTGCAGCTGCGGATTGTGAATCTTGTCCAACCGTCGACCCCCGTAGTTGAATATCGCATATCCTCTTCACTGTGGTGCAAAAGCATCACCATCGACCGAGAAGAGAACTACGTGGTGATCGGGTTCGAGAACTCCACGGTCCGTTTCTTCAAGACAACCAACACAGAACAGCCACGAGAAGATAGGCTACACAGCCTATACCATAGCGACTGCAAAGGCTGCCCATCCGTCGACACCCTCGCTTTCTCCAACGACGGTCTTGTTCTTGTCGCCGGCACCAGAAACCCCAGAACCGGCCTGATACAGGTCTACAGATGGGGATTTCCATTTTTGACATTCCAAGAGCTTACGACATGTCGCTATCCCGTTCCCCTGCACGAGTCAGAGGATAATGGAATCTCTGCTGCCATCATCAGGCCCGGATCTGAAGGACACGAAAACGTGGTGTGCATCACCACGTGGACGCAATCCGGAACGCCGGTTCTGATTCAACCACAGGATGGACACAGGACGGAAATCAGACCGGAGGCCTCGGGAAAGCATGGGAAGCTGGGGAGCAGGATACAGTGCGCTGCATTCTCACCGGGAGGGAGGGAGTTGGCTTTGGTCAATGATAAAGGGTATTTGTATCAGGTTTTGAACGTCAACTCCAGCCCGCTGGATGTGAGACGCGTTGCGGTCTCGAGGGAGTTGACGGCTAGGTCAGACTCGTTTGCCATGGCCTTCATGGTGATTGAGGGAGAGGAGAACATTGTCATGGCGTGGGCAGACTCCTCGAAGGCCACGGGGTGGGTGAAGAAGATTCCCTTGACGAGTCTTGCAAGGGTAAGGACTATCCTGAATCCGAGACGAAGCGCATACGATGCTAACGTTTACGTAGGGCAGTGTTAGCGTACCTCAAACACCGGGGGGGCCTGTATATGAGGCTTCGGGGCGCGAAGAGCCGAGAGCGGAGATGCCAGGTGAAAACACGTGGCCGCCAGTCGAGTTGGCTGCCACGGAGCAGGGTATGGGTGGCGCTTCTACCGTTGGGAGCGGAAGCGGTAGCAGCAAGTTATTGGGCAAAGGATCAGGTGCGACAACTTGAACTAGGTAATTAGACACTAACGCCATCCGTTCTTGGCCATCCGTGGAGTTGATTTGATGGGATGGCCGCATTAGCGCCCGTGTATATATCTAGGTAACGTGGAACATACCAGGTATGCTTGTACCGTAACCCCCTTATCCGGAGGTGCTTGATTGAACTGACTTGGAGAGCGGCTCGGGTTGGTTCAGGCTGGCAGCTCAGGTAAGAATGATGGAATACGGAATCCCGGTGGTGGTTGGGATAGAGGTGGCGCGAATTTAATCTTAATTTGACGTGGTGAGCCGTTTCCCCCAACTTTTGGAAGCAGGACTGGAAGGTGACATAGAGGTTGACAAAGGGAAAAGTACCTCGGTACCAGGTAGTCTTTGTGGCAGGTGAGGTAAAGCACCTGTACCGACCGACTTACCTGGTATGCAGCTTAACGACGCTCGACCCCTCCCCTCATCTCCGTCAAACCCTGGAAGAAACCACTTTTGCACGATTGCACGTCCTCGATGGTGCATGGTGCTTCTCAACTCATCCGCAACCAAACACCGACCTAACAAGTAGCTGTATTGTTTGGCTCGGCAAGCAGAATGGGCACCCCAATCGCAACACCCTTCAAGATCGACATTCCGGAGGCGAGACTGGAATCATTAAAGCAGAAGCTCGCCTTGGCCGAGCTTCCTGATGAAACCCCACTTCTCAACTGCTGGGAGTCCGGCACGCCTGTGTCAGATATCAAACGACTGGTCGACTACTGGAAGGATGGCTTCGACTGGCGCGCTACCGAGAAGGAATTGAATACTCTCCCGCAGTTCACCACCAAGGTCCTCATCAATGATGGCTTCGGCGAGCTGGACATACACTTCGTCCACAAGAAGAGCGGAAGACCGGGAAGCATCCCGCTGCTGTTTTGCCATGGTTGTGCGTAGCCCGGTGGGATTGCATGGGTACTGGAACTGGTGCAAAGTTATATTTGCTAACAACAACCGCAGGGCCCGGTAGCTTCATCGAGGTGAAGAAGATCCTACCCCTTTTGACCGACCCCGGGACCGGTCCAGCCTTCGACGTCGTTGCGCCGTCGCTTCCCAACTTCGGTTTCTCGCAGGGAGTGACCAAGCCGGGCTTTGCCCTTGCGCAGTACGCGACCACTCTGCACAACTTGATGCTCAAACTCGGCTACGAGAAATACGGTGAGTGAGGCCACCAGCCAGCACATGTGCGCGGAACAATGCAAGCAAGCAGACATCTGATCAATAATGACCAGTCACGCAAGGAGGCGACTGGGGCTTCTTCATCACGCGCCTGATGGGCATCCAGTACCCAGCCCACTGCCTCGCGTCGCACATGAACTTTGTGTCCGCCGACCCGCCCACTTTCCTCAAGCATCCACTCCTCTACCTGCAGTCTCTCCTCCTCCCGCGCACCGCGCAGGAAAAACAAGGTGCCGCACGCACGCAAGAGTTCTACGATGAGATGTGCGGCTACTTCCACCAGCAAAGCACCCGCCCCGCAACGCTGGGCCTCGCCCTCGCGGACTCCCCCGTCGCCCTGCTGGCCTGGATCTATGAGAAGCTCCACGACTGGACAGATGCGTACCCTTGGACCGACGACGAGGTCCTCACCTGGGTGTCGGTCTACTGGTTCGCGACAGCAGGGCCCGCAGCGCCGGCGAGGATCTACTACGAGCACGCCCACTCGAGGGATAAGCGGCGGTTTGCGCGGTGGGCGCCGCAGGCCAAGCTGGGGCTGTCGGTATTTCCCCGAGACGTGACGGTTCTCCCGGCTTGTTGGCGGAGAACGCTGGGGCCGGTCGTGTTTGAGAGGGTGCATACGGAGGGAGGGCATTTTGCGGCGTGGGAGAGGCCCGAGGCGCTGGTGGGAGATGTCAGGGATATGTTTGGAGAGGGGGGAGGGGCTTTTAATATACTACCAGCACCAGATCTCATCAGAGATTAACCGAATAGATGCAGAAATTAGCAATACCCGCAGCACAGTGGTGAAGCAACTTGCGATACCAAGGGGCCCGGCTGTTAGTTACCTAGTGGGAGGAAATCAGGGCTACTGCGCAACCCCTAAACCATGCGAGTGCCCCACTTTAGGTCGAATTGTTTTGGGCTCTTCTGAACTTTCAGAAGTTGATTTAGAACCCGGCCGGCCGTGATACTTGCCGGGCAACTCAGTCCAATAAAAGAACAAAGCTCTCATGGAAATTTGCCCGAGGCTCTTAGTTACCTTGGGTACGCGGCACATTGTGCGCCTGCCCAACTGCCTGCAGCTTCAAGCCTGAGCCCTGGATCTGAAGACCTTTGGGCTCCAGTCTTGAGACTTGTCAGAATTTGCCTGAGGTACCAGGCAAGGCATTCCTATCAACAGTGAACCTTGCTGCACAAGCCACCAAGCTCAGACAGACGGCATGCACCCATCCCAGTGCGCATTTATGACACAGTCAATAACCGCCCCTGAAACACGATTGTCGGAAACCTGCAGCTGTCTCAGCATCGACGATGTGGGCCCCTTGCATTAGTCCATGCCGGCTTCAGGTAAGAATTACACTACTTCCTCACAGTTGAATTCACTCCTAAGGCGACCCTTCGATTGACTGGATGCCCAGAGATACCGCAGCTGCGTTGACAACTTAAGCCAAGCACATCTCACGTCATCCATACTCTGGTCTCTCCCGGCTGGGCAACATTTGTCAGCTTCAAGCTTCAATCTTCAAATTCACCTGGGAAACTTCCTATTCTCTAGGTACGCTGCCGCGGGACGTAGAAGCTAAACCACCGAACACTACCTGGTAATTAGTCTGCGGTATCAATCATTATACGACCAGCAGCAAAACAAACCAACTTCACTGAAATGTCGCGGCATACTCAAGACCGCCGGGAGAAGGGCAGCACCAAGGTCCAGAAGATCCACTTCCGATTCGTGCCGGACTCCAAATCTCTGGTGCACACTCTGAGGGAAGCCTATGGGAACAACGACTTTTTACGTCGAGGTTTGTTCCCAATGACTTGCATGCCACTTCAATTTACCACTATTACCTCCGCTGACCGAGAGTACGTGCAATGGACTGGCAGATGCGACAGAATATGTACCTGGTTACGGTCAATGAGTCGCAGCGGGAGGTGGACCTGGTGGTAAGATACATCTACCTACCGACGCACCAACTACTGCATGATGTTTAGGAGTGTGATACCTACCTGGTAGCTTTGGGAGGCTGACGTCGCTCTCCGTACTTAGGATCTGTTCAGCGGCCGACAGGGCACATCGCAGAGATGGTGAATGGGGCTGGAGGTGATGGGACTTTTGCCGTTTGTTTTGGGAAGCGGTTAGCTTGTCGGTTCTTTCTATGCTGACGTTTGCATATTCCATGGTGGAAATTGCGGACGTTGTGTCGAGAGTTTGATAAAATGGTGGATATAAAAAGCGAGATGGTTGTTGGCATCAAATAACGTTACTTACCTGGTAATTAATCACCTACCTGACCTGGTGGCTGGTACCTACCTCTAGCTACGTCTCTGACTTCCATCCCCTCACCGAGATAAACCACAACCGGGAATACATAGAGGTTATATTGAATCGGCTGGAAGATAGCTAGGCTGAACTAAGCTACCAGGTAACCGACTTATCATAGATCTCATCCAGGGGCAGTGGCACTCCAGTGTGGTCTTCTACTTCTTTCTCGAGAGCAGATTTAGCAACGTCATCCCGTGGACAAAGTCTGTTGGGTTTCTCCGGACATCACAGAGTCTTCCATTGCTCTCACTCGGTGTTTTGAATGCGTGATTTTCTCATTAGGCTTATTTCGTCTGGGTAAGGTAAGGTAGGTACCTGGTAGTGTATGACGCTGGCATCAAGCTTCCACGCAGTCGTCTCCGATTAACGGGCCTCCATTTGTTGATTGGCTAGCAAGGCGCAAAACTTGAACCGAGGGTCGACAACTTCCCAATCATATTCCGTATCCTCCGTAAACATTAATTTGACGTATTGAATTCAATTCGTCCGTGTTTCTCGGATGCGGTGTGTTGTTCCCACTCGGCTCTGTTGATGACTGGGCGTCATCATCGAAGACTCGGCCGTGGCGACCCGGATGTTCAAGCATCACATGCACATGCCAGGTAGGTAGCGTTGGGAAGTTCACGGAGAGCCAATACCTTTGTAGTTTAACCCAACTGCTCTATATGCACACTTGCGGTCTTAGTACACTTGGCACCAACCAGCAGCAATGTTAGGTCGATGCGGTCAACTAGTCTTACATGCTTTGGGCTCGCAGGGCGACGGATGGCTCGAGGATGGCTGTGCAACTCCGGGTTCAACATCAACTTCTGAGTTGACGACCCGCTGCGAGTTAACCTGGGGCCCGCCCTGCCGTGGCCCCAGCAGCATCTGCAAGCGCGCCCAAAATATGCACACTTGGAGGGCACCAAATTGCGCCCAAAATGTGTCGAGACCCCAGTGAAGGAAAGTGGGTTTGGGGGGAGGCAGGGGCTTTGGTTACGCCCAATATGAATGAGTCCTGTACGCCGGGGCCCACAATAATCAATGAAGCTGGATGACCCCGAACAACTTGACACACTTCCAGTCTAGCTTGGGAATTTCCACCAGAGCCATAGAGGATGGGATGTTCGCATTACTATCGGTCTTGATGACTTCATTCACTCAGCTCAGGGCTAGGAAAGCAGGCAAAGGCGTGTGGTCAACGGAACTGTACCATTCGAACCTCAAACTCCGGGTCATGCAACTGTATACTCCTCACAAACTTGAAACAAAAACATAAGCTCCCGGTAGGCATGGGAAAGGGGTGATGGGCCACTGGCAACATTTGTGGCCGTTCTGTTCTTCAAGACCACCCTTTTCCTGCCACCTCTGCTTTTCCGGTACATAATAAGACATTGACGTGGCATCTCGAAAGACACCTTGGATTCGTGCTCGCGAGAACAGCCGATCCTGTCACACCATGGACGAGTCCTCCCCCGCACGGCCCCTCTTCTTCCTTCGGCGATGAAGAAGAAAGTACACGCTGAGTGTGACGAGGGTGAATACGAGGGTTATGCAAAAATAGATCCATATGTATCCGGACACAAAGGGCTGGTCGCCGGATGGTGACCAGTTGAAGAATGTCATGGAGAAAAGGCTCTGGGGGGATGATCAGCCGGATGGTCCATGTCGCAGTACGTGAAATACAGCAGAGTAGGCTGGCTTGGGGGAGCTTACCGCAAAGAATGTTCCTGGGAGGAAGATCATGGTGACCAGCGCGATGGTCCTCATCTGGCTGGAGTCTTGGCCGGTGGACGTTGCAATTTCCATGTTTGTTTCGCCGTGCGCCTGTGCGGCTTTGTTAGCTTTTGTTTTGTACAAGGGGCTGTTTGGGCCCACAGGCTTTAACCTACCCACTGGGTTGCCATTGCCATCCCATCCACCCGCATGGATCAGTCCCTGATCTTGTCTTCGTACTCGCCGATGAGAGTCGACAGCCGATCGTTGATGCTCATGCCGGCTTTCTGTATGACTTCTTCAACATCATAGTATTTCATCAGCTCAGGCTCTGACGTAGCGTCCTTATGGGGGTCTTCCATCATCGTTGCCTCACTATCCTGCCATTGGAGCGTAGGAGAGCGAGAAATGGTTGTTTGTGAAAGTTCTTTCTCCTGGATAGCAGAATAGTGATGGCTCGCCTGGGGTCTGGGAATCTGAGCGGACAGCGTGGGGAACTCTTTAACGTGACTTTGCATCTTTTTCAGCAAGGACAGCTGGCTGATGAGGAGGTTGCGTGCGTGGGTGGTATCTAACCACGCAGTTCTCTTCTCCATGTTCCGTTGGTTGTTACTTGACCCACTCTGATTCCGACTCGCGACCGTCTCGTGATCGAGCTGGTATATCTGAGTTTCTAACTCGTCAGTCTTGAGATCGACCTCTTTCATCTGCCTGGCGTGCTCCAGGTCGGCCACAATTCCCACCAGCAGCATGGGGTGTGCAGCATCGTCACCAGCTCGTCTGAGCCTTTTTATTATGTTGTTTTCCTGCTTCTCGGAACAGCCGAAGAAGATGGCAAATGTGAGCTGCTGTCCTGGAAAATGTGTGACCGTCAAGGCAAGATCACCAGCCCAAGCGTTTGAGGTTCGGCAGTTGTAGACTGTCATGCTTTAGAATTGGAAAGCTTGATGACGGGCGAAGTGCGACCTACCGATGGCTGGTTGCGGGCTTTCGCTTTTACCCCTCTTCAGATACAGGGGCATCTCTGTCACCGTTCGCTCAAACGCCGACACATCTGCTCGGCTGATGAGCCGGCCGATCCAGCCGTGTATGGACATTCTCTTCACGATCGCTTGAAAAGTTGCAGGAGTCAGGGGCATGCGCCGAAGTTTCTTCCTGTCGTGCTTTGATTCTTCAGACCCCTTCCGAGCGGCATCATCATCGTCTTGCCTAACGGCATCCTGCTGCGATTTGTCTCCGGCTGTTGATTGATCCGTTTTACTGACAACCGGTCGGACGGCGTCGAGGAAGCTCCCAACGACCTGTGAAACGCTGTTTGTAGGCTTGGGTGCTGGCTTGCCCCATCGTATTGACTTCTCGGGAGCTGGTTGTGCGCATTTTAATTCTGGCTCGTCCGGACGGGCGAATCTGTCATGAAAAATCGAGTGAATATGTTTGATCGAGTTGGCTGCAATCTGGAAACACCCACAGTACAAGGGTTTGGGATTTGGGGCAGTCTCTGTCGGAACGTGGTACTACCTGAAGCTGGAGTTAGCGTTCAGTCCTGGAAACCTGAGGTATTGGGGGAGTGAAGTATGGGGGCGAGAAAATGCTGGTGGGGAACTATACCCTAGATAAAAGCGCGTCCCATTGATCTTGGTCGTAAATTTCCTGACGATCGGGTTTCTACAAATCATCAGTAACAAAATCGGTGGTGAAGCAGCGGCTGGGAGACAAGCTCACATCATTCCCGTCGTGGACCCTAACTACGGTGGTGGTGGCCCTGCCGGAAATTTTCTCGACGACAAACGGTTTGTCGTGCAGCTTACGGAATGCAAACACGTCCTTGAGCTTTGGAGCGTCACTCAGCTCCTCCAGTGGATGTGGTGCATCCATTTGGATTGAATTGGATTCGATTGGTTGCACGCAGAACTCAAATATGCATGGGAAAACTCAGTTCCTCCGGGCACCAGCGCGGACGCGCCGGGATATATGGTTCTTTTGGAAGCGAAATTCCATGTCAAGGGAATGGCTGGGTGTTCGGTTTCTACACCTACACCACTCCTGGTGCACAGCCCGGGCCGTGGCGGGGGGGGGGGGGGGGCGATGTCAGTCAGAACCTGTGGAGCAGGAGACGCCCAGATCCTGGCCACTTCATGTCCCCTGCCGAACTTGCGTCTTGCAAGACAATAGGGACTGAACATTATCGCAACGGCGTACAGGGTACAGAGTGAAAGAAAATAGGCAGACTTGGGAAAGAAGCAGTACTACACACCCTTTCTTTGTTCTCGGCTGCTAAGCACGTAGTCAACACCCAGGCCGAGCCTTGGAGAATAAAAAAGAGGCTGGCGCAACTTCCCTGTCCTTCGCATGGCAGCACGTTGGCAGCATGGCCTGCTGAACAGAGTGCCCAAGGAATGTGTCTAACGGTAGGAGCCAACCACACCTTTTGCACTGCCCACCGCCAATCAGACTCGGGCTTAGGTGAGGTGAGTTGGCCACCGAGTTTTTGATCACTAGCAGGGGCAGGTTTTATGGGCGGATTTCGAAAATTGCCTGGGGAAGAAGGGGATGGGTACCTGAGGTGGGCAGACATGGTCGGCATGCATCCTGTGGCATCGATCAACAGGACAGCCCGCTACCTGGGTTACACACGAAGAAAAATGGATCTGAATGTTCAGTTGGCCATCAGACAACAAAGCCTTGTGGGCCCGCGATTGATGACGTGCAGTATCTGTCCGCTGCAAGTGTACCTGGTAGTGTACCAGGGAGTTCAAGGCGCGGTCGCCAAGGCTCGAGAACTATTGGTCCTTCGCCTCGGAGATGTTTGGAAACTGCACGGCCTGGGAGAATGAAAAACACCATGAATCCTCCCGTTGACGGCCTTTACCGTTATGTTGCAATTGAATCCGAGCAAGTGTCTAGGGAAGGAACTTGTGTTTATGTGGGGGGAGGGGGTCTGCAGTTGATAATCCGATACTTTCATTGGTGCCTGAGAGCAGGAACGAGGGCCAAGTCTACTGGTGAGGTGGTCGAATCACGTACTATGTACGGTTTAAGCGGGACAGCAAACCTGATTTTTGACCTCTCCCTCGCTTGAATCTTTCACCCAAATGAAACATCTTCACCTCCCCCCTTTTGCATGCCGCATTCAACAGGCCAAACACCAGCGCACAGATAAATCTTTTTGAGGTCTGGTAGCTTACCATGCGCTGACCTGACTGATGAACTTGCAGGGAAAACGAAACACTGTATACACCGACGGAAGAAAAATTGTCGACAGAAGGTCGACGGAACTTCCAGCTCAGGCAGGCTGTCATTATGTCACTTGCGAGATGTCAATATTGATGTTGAGATGGGCAGATCACCAGAATGCGGCCAAGGCGGGCAGAGCAGTCAATTATTACCAACCTACGCTACCTTACCTACCATGCACTGCAATGGCGTAAGTGCTCAACCGCCGGGCCTGCCAATCGAAGAGACCGGCTGAGCATTGTGAGGAGAAGCGCATGCATATGCAGGGCATGCAGTGTGCATCTCACTTGACCGAGACACGGCAACGAATCCCGAGCAAAGATTGGTCGCCTTCTCGAAATCCCATTTGGTCGGGGAGGGGGGATAAGGCCGCAGAGCCTCAAAAACAGACGTGGAGGAAAGATAAGAGAAAAGCAAGCATTGGCTCTTCTGTCCCGCTTCAGGTTTCCAGACGCCTTGGGTGCCAGTACTTAAGGCAGTCTGGGCTCCAGTCGTCTCTCACGGTCCTTCGCAGCCCTAACGGATGCCATTGCCTGCGGGTTGACTCGTACCAAGAAGCAAAAGAAGCACGCTCAAAGAAGAGGCAGTAAGCGGAAGCCAGCCTTCCTATTGTTACTGGGTGAATGGGAGCTGAACCAAGCACTGACAGAACCCGAGCTCACACTAGGTACTTATCTCAATCTACCCCCACGGAACCAACACCCTGATGGCCGCAAATCGTGAGTGTTCGAGATTATTCTTTTCAACGACACTCAGGGAATTATTAATGTTGTCTTCAAAGAACAGAAGAACCCAAAGGTTCTCGTCCAAGATCCATCCGGCCAGGTTCTCCAACCGAGGACTCTTCGTTCTGCATACAAGCCACCATCCCGGGAGAGGATTGCCCAGTGCGTCGACGACTTGTTCAAGGATCGTGACCTGAAGAAGCGGGAAAAGGAGCAGCTTCCAAAAGTTATGCGAGCAGCGTCCGAGGACCTCTACCACGACACGGACTCCAAGGTATCGGATCACGGCAAAACAATCATTCCCCATGCTCTCCTGGTGCAAGTCTTTTCCAAGAAAAACATTGCGAGGTTCTTTGAGCTCAACCGACTCAAGTCAAGCGAGTACCCTATTGGTGAGACTGTTCGTCGCATCTGCGGAAACGGCGAGCCTGACCAGCTGGGCAGTTTTGCCCGGATCTTCGCGCTTTTGCTGCTCTGTGGAAAACATGAATACATCTTTGACTTCTTCGAAAATGGCTTTGACGACACCGTCTTTCCATTTCGCGTAACGGCGGCGACTAAGTGGTCCCGGTCCGTGTGTCCTAGGACCCGCGAAGAAGGTCCCATCACGGGGTGGGAGGACATGACCTGCGAACATTTCGTTACGTCGCAATGGAGGGTGAATTTACCTCTCTTTGAGCTTGGGCCGAATGGGATGGCTTTGCACCAGGATTTCGAGCAGGAGCAAATTATGCCGTGGTATGACTGCCATCTCCGAAACGATAGCAGCTCCTCGACTGGAGGCTCTGGTCCGGCCACCGCCGACTCGCTTGCACCTGGCGGTGGCTATAGCGAAGTCAGCAAGGTGATTATGCACGACGGCCATCACCGCTTTGGGGCGTATTCCAAGGTGAGAGAAACTTCCTGCGTATCCGTGTTCTGTTCAGTCGCGACTTTTTCCGTCTGATCATTTGAACCAAATCAAATCTACAGACACACCCATCCAGCCGCTCCCCGGCCGCCTTTGCAGTCAAAAAGCTCAAGACCTTGAAGTCGGAAGACTTTGACCAGGAGGTCAAGATGCTTCGCAATCTCGGTGGAAAAGTGCCGCACACGGTCAAGCTTCTTGCGACCTTTCGCCATGGCAGAACCTTCTGTCTCGTCTTCCCCTGGGCCGAATGCGATCTCCTGGAGTACTGGTTTCGGCTGCCTGGCCCCCCGCCGGTCGACGCGGTTCTAGCCCGATGGGTCTCGGAGCAGTGTCTCGGCCTTGTAAAGGCGCTCAGTTGGATGCACGACCCCAAAGGCGCCGTGCTGGATCCCAAGAACCACGAGCCTCTGTTTGGACGACATGGGGATATCAAGCCTGAAAACATCCTCTGGTTCCTCGACTCTGCCGGGCCCAGCCACCTGGATGAGGGCCAGCTCGTCATCTCCGACTTTGGCTTGAGCGCGCTCAATCACAAAGACACGCGAACAGGCATCGACAACAAAAACATCATGAACACGCGAGCATACGCCCCGCCGGAGAGCATTCTACCTGACGATGGCATTTCAAGAGCCATCGACATCTGGGCTCTCGGCTGTGTCTACCTTGAGTTTGTCACTTGGCTCCTCGGAGGGCACAATCTTGTGGCTGTCTTCCGGGAAGCGCGGAACTCGCTGTTTCTGTCCACAAAGGTGAAAAACGACACGTTCTGGGAACTTCAGCACGTGGAGGACTCCAGCGGGGTTCGGCAGCCTGTACGAGTTGTGAAGCCGAGTGTCACCAATGTATGTTCTCCTCCCCCCGGACTCAACCTCGGGAACTGCGAATAAATCGACTTTGCTGATTATGTCTCAACAACAGTGGATCCAGACCCTGCACGACAAACCGAGAGCAACCTCCTTCGTGAAGGAATTCCTAGGCGTCATCCAGAACAGCATGTTGATGATCGAGAAGGAGCAGAGAAAGACATCCGAAGAGTTAATTCCTCTGTTTCAGAGTCTAAACGACAAGTGCAACGCCGCCAACGGGGCGGAATACTGCACCAAGCCCGCATCGTTGAGCTCGCCTCGCTTCATCGAGCCACAGTTCCCTGTTGTGCGCCATCTGAGCGACCAAGTGCAGGAAATGGTGAACAAATCAGAGACTCCTCTTCCTCGCTACACCGGAGCTGCAGTGGGAGGGCTGCTGGCTCCACCGTCTTTACTCCAGCTACGAATATAGAGCAGGATGTTTTCATCCCGAGATTTCTTTCAGTCCTCACCCGGTCCGCGGGAAGCTCAAGCCGAGAAGCGAGGTGGTGGGAACCTTCATGTTATCCCCAAGACCTTGAAGATTGGCATCCTGAAGTATAGTACCTCGAGTGAACCGGACCCCATGATCCTGACCGACATGAGTAAGGCATGGAGTGCAAAGGCTGGCAGGAGCTTATCCGTTTCGTTTGCCCATAATCTAGGTGCTTTCTCTTAATCACAGAAGAAGAAGTGGCAGGAGTCTCAGATGACGTAGGAACCAAACCCACGCGAGGGCGCTTGAGAATCTGCCTTGTAATTACGGGCACTACTGCAGAACTTATTCAAATACGTGTTATTCATTACTTTCCGGTCTATCATTCTTCTTCCAACACTTCACTGCTACTCCGCGACTTGTCTTTCCCCAACGCCCCGGACGCATCACGACTCCCCCTTCCACTCGGCCACGAAAATCCACTTGTTAGACCCCTTGGGCAACCAGCCCCCTTTAAACTCAAACCGCGCATCCGCCTCGGCAAACAGCGCCCTCCAGTCGTCCATCTCGCGCTCGTGCGCGTTAAACAGCTCCAGCATGACCAGGTCTAGGCCCCGCAGCCTCTCCTCCTCGGCGGCGCTGGCCACGGTGCCCTTGTCGGGTAGCACCATGTCCATGACCACGACGCGCGCGCCCGGCTTGAGCACGCCGACGTGGTTGCGCAGGATGCGCAGGCAGTACTTGGTCGGCCAGTTGTGCAGGATGCTCCGGAAGAAGTAGACGTCGGCGCCGCGCACCGGCTGCGGGGTCAGGAAGTCGTGCGCCATGTAGCTGACGCGGTCGGCCAGCTCAGGAGGGGCTTGGGATTTGGCCTTTTCGATCACCGGGGGCAGGTCTTGGACTATGAGTTTGAGGAGGGGGAATTTGCGGGCTAGAGCGTGGGAGACGAAGCCGGTTGAGCCGCCGACCTGTAGTGGGTGGGTGTGTTAGTGTGACTCTGAAGTTGGTCGTGGGGAGGAGGAGGAGGAGGAGGAGGAGGAGGAGGAGGTTTAGGATGCTGCTTACGTCGACGACTGTGCCGCTCCCGAGATCGCCCCACGGGTAATTGTCTGTGACGTGCGACACCAGCCCGGCCTCGCGTTCGCTGAAGGCCGTCATGGCGTTGGCGAATCGTCGCGCGCGCTCTGGGACCGTGGAGAAGAATTCGTACATGGGCTTGTCGGTGTTGTTGGCGACGCAGAAGCCCTAGGGTGCACGAATGTCAGCACATCCATCGCTATACATAGAAGACAAAAGTCATGGTGAGCACCAACCGTGGTATTCGGCTCCTCGGACCCGGGGTACTTGGCCAGCGCGTTGCACGTCTGCGCGGCCGCCTGCCACAGGTCGTCGGTAGCCGCGCCCGCCCAGTCGCTGATCAGGTTGTCCTCGGCCAGCAGGCGCGAGATGGACGAGTGTGCCACAACGCCCGGCCGCGGCTCGCGGAAGATGTTCTTGGTCACTGCGTGTCGGACCAGCTGCCGCACGTTGGGCTCGCTCAGCACGCCTGTCGCCGCCGCCATGGCGCCAAAGGTCGTTTCGCTGCCCGGCGGGAACGTCTTGGCCAGGCCGAAGCGGACTGTGGCTTGTAGGCTGAGGCTCTCGTTGTGCTGGTTTTGGACAAAAGGCTACGTTAGGGGGCTTGAAATGGAAAAGGGGGTGGTGCTGTTTGGGGCTTACGGAGAAGCTCATGACATACTCCCGCGGAGTGCAGCCGAGCATGAGCCGCCGCAGCTCCGCCGTGTCCTGGATTATGGCCATGCGCGCGGCCTGCACCTCGGGCGCGTCGGCCGGGATCAGGCCCGGCAGCGGGGCATTCTCGTCGAAGGACGGGGCCGGCAGGCTGTGGGCCACGAGGTAGCCGTTGACCTTGGCTGCGTTGGCTGCGATCCTCGTCGAGAGGTCGACGATGGATGCGGTCGTGGACATGGTGTGTGGTTTTGGCGGAGGGGAGGATGCGTGGGCATCTCGCTGTTGAGAAAATGGGACGAGCATGTCGGCCAAAAGTCTCTAAATCCCTACCCTGGTAGTGGTAATGGTCGAGGGGTGATGTCAACGGTGGGAAGCCTGTGTAGTGTAGCAACTTGGTATTGTAGTGTGCCTTGCCAATTTGATGCACATGGAGGTGTTCTTCTGCGTCACGCACTGCATCTGCCAAATCTTCAACCGATAATTACGGGTTTGGTGACTTTGTGACCGTGGCTATCTCGGGTGGCACAGCAAGGAATTGATTGCATGTAGCACCGCATCTATGTACCCGGCTCCCTTTTGCATATCATATCCTTTTCGTATGTAGGAACTGTGTGCAAGTGGGGGAAGTGGGTGGGGGACTGGATGATAGGGGCAGGGGAATGCCAACGGTGGGTAAATGCCTGCAAATGCTGCGCCACAACCGCGCAAAAGGGCCGAGCATGCAAACGGTTTTCGTTTGATTAACACGAACGCACGCGCGCACGCACGCACGCAGAGGCGATTGATTTGATTGCTACGTGCCTATCCCGCACCGTGACGTTTTGCTACCTGACCGTCGTTGGTTGGGGACCTGCATACGTTGTTGTCTACAGTGCTGCACAGAGCTGGACTACACGGATCCGCGCGCCGTTGCTAGGGCAACACCACCAATAGGGGGGTCGTCACAAAACGCCGCTACACTATAGACGCATGGACCCCACAACCGGCCACCCCCAACAACCGGCCACGTATCCCCACACCGCTTTTCCATCCACCACGAACTTCAACACTACACAACTTGTTCAATCCTAGGCCAAAATAGCCCATCTTTTGAGTCATGACTGTCAGGGAAGAAGTTATTCAGAGCGCAATCGCCGACGTGCGCAGTGGTCTTTCTTGCAGAGCGGCGGCGAAAAAATGGGGCGTATCCCGATCTACCCTCGGCGACCGGCTCCACGGCGCGCAACCACAACAACAGTCCAAAGAAGCCATGCAAAGGCTCTCCCCTACGCAGGAGAGCTTCCTAGCCGACTGGTGCCTCAACGAAGAGGCTGCAGGGCGCGCGCCTACGCGTAAGCAGGTCATGGCCTTCGGCGAAGCCATACTGCACGAAGGCGGCGATACTTTTCCATTGGGAGCCCGTTGGCTCGACCGCTTCCTACGCCGCAACCCACGCGTTATGACAAAGAACTCGAGTCTCCTGGAATCAGCCCGAGCCCGCGGTTCTACCCGTGAGGCTTACAATGATTTCTTTGACCGTTTGGAGGCTCAAATTGCGTCAAAGAACATCCTCCCTGCCAACATCGCGAACATGGACGAGCACGGCATGCAAGAGCTGGAAACAATAAGTGGAAAGGTCATTGGAAGCTCCCTGACGAAGAGGGCCTACGTAATAAGCTCTGATGCCACTACCTGGGTCTCTGTGATCGAATGCGGCACTGCAGAGGGTCGCCGCCTCCCTCCCTGTGTTGTTTTTACGGGGGCTTCTTTGCAGGGGCAGTGGTTCCCCGAAGGCTTCGCTTTTGACCATGAATTCCCCGGTTGGAAGTATGATTACTCGCTCACTGGGTGGAGCAACGCCGAAATTGCCATGCGGTGGCTCAAAGGAATCTATCTCCCCGAAACCAGGCCGGAAAACAGTCGGGAATGGCGCCTTCTTATTCTTGACGAGCACTCTAGCCACACGCCGGCTTCTTTTATGTACGAGTGCTTCAAAAACAAGGTCCAACTGTTATTTTTACCTGCCCACACCTCCCACAAGACCCAGCCGCTCGATCGGTCTGTTTTTTCGCCTCTCAAGAACTATTTTCGCCAGTCAACAAAGGCTTTGGCGAGCTTCACTTCCTCGGCGCCAGTCAACAAGCAACGCTTCCTTATTTGCTATAGGGACTCCTCCTCCCTCGGCGTATGCCCTCGGAATTTGATCTCCGGCTTCAGAAATACCGGAATCTGGCCTACCGATCGATCCCGAATACTGGATGACCCTGAGGCCGTTGTGGAAGACGAAGCTCTCCCTGCCACGCCTCCCCCCCCCTCCCCCGGGGCCACAAGTGTGAATAGTAACACCGGGAGCTTGCTCAACACACCGCAGGACGCATCAGACCTTCGGGCCTTGCAGAGGAAGCTGCAGTCTGACTTGCTGAGGCTTGACCGGTCGGCTAGGGTCCTGTTCAACAAGTCGGGCAAATCGCTAGACAGGAAGAACGCCGAAATAGCCGCTTTGAGGCGTCAGATCCAGTATTTGGCGACTGAACTAGAGGCCACAAAGCCACGCACGAAGAAGAGGGTCAAAGAGGGTGCAAATGACCAATTTGTGTGTATTCCCGACATCATCGCCGCCCAGGAAGCGAGCCAACAAGCCCCCAAGCGAAGAAAGAAGGCCACGGCGGCTAGGGAGGTGCACGTAGTAGAAGAAGCCCAGCGAATGTTACAAAATGGACTTGAATGCATACACGTGGCCTTGGACAATTGAGCTTGCATTTTTTTGTATAGAAATCTAGCCTGTTGGCGATGTTGTGCGCATTTTGTTGTGTGGGTATGATGGTAGTGACGGTGGCCGGTTGTGGGGGGTGGCCGGTTGTGGGGTCCAACCGTCTACGTAATTACTTATCCAAGGTGCCTGTGATCTATCTACCTATCTACTGCATGAAACCCAAATCTACGGGGATGCCTCAGAAGCTTCAACTTTGTGCGGCTCGTGCTCATGTTGGACCTCGAGCGAGGGTGGTGTCGAGTCGCCCGCGCTGCCAGTGCCCCGACCACTCTTGCCACGCCGGCTCCGCAGGCTGTCCCAGCTGCGCCGCACGGCTCGCTCGACTGACGAGTGCACCACGATTGTGCGCATCAACGGTAGGCATGCGCAGATGACGGCGATGGAGTTCTCGATTGCTGTCCAGTAGAACACGGGTGCTTGGTAGTCTTGTTGTTGATGAGAGAGTTGGTTAGTGTTTAGTCTTTTGATGAGGCAGGCGGGGCTTACATGTTGTGTCTGTGAGACCTTGGTTTATCTTGTTGCCGACCGACTGGAAAAAGTACACGCGGAGTATGGCGGCGACGAGCGTGCTTGCACGATCATCCGAGTCAGCACCAATGTCACAGGCCATTTAACGACATGGAGGGAGGGGAGAAGGAGCATTAAGCTGAGATGATGGACACGTCCTGAAAGTGTGACTGGAGTCCGACTCACAAACCACCCAGCAAGAAAATACCAATCACACCAATGCGCTTCCGCAGCGGCAAGCGCATCTGCCAGACAAACGGAATGGGCACAATCAGGATCAAAAAGTCGGTGACGGCATTGGAGATGGCTGAAACCTGGTAGTCGAGGATGTACTCGTTGCAGCCGTTGTGGCCCGGGGTGTTGACGAGCCAGATGTTCTGGATCGGCACGCACTTGAAGATGCCGGCGAAGAAGAAGGAGATGCGCAGCGCGATGAGACCGAGCAGCACCCAGACGATCACGAGGAAGACCCGGCCCTGCGCGTGGAAGATGCGGTAGTAGAACATGACGATGGAGGACTTGACCAGGATGATTGCGGGAACATTCAGGAGCTCGATGGCCCATGAGATCTAGCCCTCCTATCAGTGGATGTTCCGTCTGGTAGAAAACACTGAAGGGGACGAAGAGAACAGACTAGACAGAGCAAAAAGAAAAATAACAAGAATCGTACCTGGTTGCTCGCAATGATTGTCTCCCGTGTTGTTGCTGCTGTTTTGTGGCCGCCCAGGTTGGCAATAAAGACCCCTGAGAGTGTGTGGTCGGTCAACAAACTTCAATACCGCAAGACACTGCTTGCAGAGATGAAAAATGGACTGGACAGCATACCAATGATAACAGTCACATTGAGCCCGACAGTGAACATCTGATACGTATGAGTTTCTCAGCCCAGACCCAAGGTACTAAACTGCCAGTGACTTACCAGTCCCGGGATAATCAGCCAGTCATCCCACGCAAGCTTGGTCGGTTGCAGCCTGCGGGCGTAGAAGCGCAAGACCACAGCAATGATGGGAAGGACCGAGAACACAATCATCAGGATGACGATGTTGGTGGCCTGCGAGAGCGCCATGGTTGACTGCTGTGGTACACGAGACAAAAAGTCACAATGGAATTGTTCTCGAAGACTTTCATGTCAGGCTCAAGCCTGGTCGATGGGAAAACCCGACTAATTCAACGGTTCATAATTGTTGGTGTTGGTGGAAACGGTTGGCTGCCCGCACGATTACACCCAGCGGGCGGGTGAATACCACCTTCTTAGAAAGGCATTGGAGGAGCGGGACAGCATAGAGAGGCACAGCAAAAGACCGACCGGCCAGTTACTTATCGTGTACAGATTGCGGTCCCGCAGCGTTCAGGCATCCCGTTTTACGCCGCAGACCTACGCCTTGCCGAGCACAGCTGGTCGAGGCTGATGACGCCTCTTCGATTCTTTGATCACAGACGCATCTCATTCCCGTCCGTGGCGCAGCGCGAGACCCAGACCATTTGCAACGCAACGCGGGTAGGCGGGCAATCGAATTGACACGGAGGCAAGGTTGTTTTCACCAATAGAATCCAGGGAGATCCGTGCCGGGTAGGATTGAAAACTGACAGGGACGTGGACAGGGAACCAACCGGGAGACATTTCTGGTGTGATGCCGCTGCTTGGCTGAAGGAAGGGAACCGTCGTCGATCTACGGATCCAAAGTAATTTTGCGCTTGAAGGAAGGGCCTTGATGTTTAATTCGTTCGTTCTTATTGTTACCTATGCCACTGGAATGCAACTTGGAGTTATCGTTCTCGACAGAAGCTTCCAATGCTGGACAACCACCCCCATCTCGGATTTCGTCACTTGCATCTCCCACCACGATACTCGGCACAACATGTCCGCAACACGAGACTCATACAGCGATCTTACAGTGGAGTCCCTCCCCTTTCTCCACGACGACAATGATTCAAACCCTGAAACAAAGCGGCGGCCTGCATTGTTGACGATATCGTCCGACAAGGTTTACAGTTGGCGCTACATTTGTTTTCACGGCCTTGCCTTTCTTTTATACAGTAGCGTCTTTATTTTTGCTACTTTCAGGAAAAGATCCCCGGCACTCCCCCAGGCCGTCTGGTGTACGTGGTGCTCTTCATCAACTGTTCACCTCCTTTTTTACACATGCAGTTTGCTAATCAAATCACACACGCAGCTCCGGCGTCCACTGCACTGGAGTATCAAGCCAAAACCACCGATGGCATGCTCCACGGCAACAAGTTCACCGGGCCCCCTACACCGCGTACGGATGCGGCCTGGACGAACCTCACACGCGGTAAGCCTGAGGGTCCTAGTCCTCTCCTAGATAATACTTCGGCCGATGAGATTAACATACTTACACAAACCACGTCAGGCGTGAACATCAAACTCTCCAGCGCGGAGATGCGCCGCCTCGGGTACTCTTCCCTTGCGATGCGCGACGGGTCCGGCTACCTAGGGTCTCTGGGGGTGTACCACCAGCTGCATTGCGTTGTGCGTCTTTGTCTGGCATTATCCTTTTCAAAGTCGTTCTTCCTACTCCTCAAGTGCCACTACTAACATGATGATTGCAAGAAACGCCTACGGAGGTGGCTCTACAAGGAGCATTACTACGCGAACGCGACAGCCGAGGACCTCGGCGAGCGGTTCGCGCATACCGGTATGTCCAGCTTCTGTATGTTGGGGTTTGTGACTTTCACTGACAGTATTCGATCCGTGGAGAGCACTGCTTGGAAACCCTGCGCCAGGCTATCATGTGCCATGGTGATGTCGGTGTTATTCCGTTTGAGTGGCTCCACGACCCTGACAGGGACACGTATGAGCCCACCACGCAGATGGGGGCGTTGCATACGTGCGTGAAGTGGGAGAAATTGAGCAGGTGGGCTGTTGAGCGGCGGGTTGACTTGTTTGACGAGGATTTACTTGTTCGGCCTCAGGGGGGTCGGTGAATAGTGGAGACAGAAAACGTGTGCAAGTTGCTTGTTGCAGAGGTTTTGGTATAGATGAAATACATTGTAGATCTATGTAGACACAACAGCGGAGTTACCAATAACGTTATACTACTATTCTCTGTGCTGTACCTAACCAACAACCACATGAACCACCCACTGCCCGCCTAGTCGTCGGATATCCTCCATTCGTCAGCAAAAGCAGTCAGCTTGTCATAGTTTCGACACATCCGAGTGACTCCAAATCCAGTCGACGCCTTGAGCTTCTCGTCCATCGGTTCCTGGTTCGTGTCGGCAAGACACATGAGAGACTGGCGAAGGTAGTCGATGCAGTGGCGGACGTGGCCCACGCCCGCGTCGTGCTCGGGCTCTGTGCCCTCCACTGCCGCCCAATAGGCACGCCAGATTGAGGACTGAAGGAATTTTCATGAACAAATTAGCATTTACACCGGACACAGGAGGCGGAGGGCGCCCTGTTACTTGCCACACAGTGGAGCTGGTGATAGACGGAAAAGACGTGCGGCTTTGGGGAGACGACTGTGTTTTTGAAGAAACCCCCGCCTCCTTGCTCAGGGAAGTCACGTCAGCGATGTTCTTGAAGCTGAATCTCACATTGGCTGGAAGGATAGCCTTACTCGGGAACGAATGCATCCATATGTGCTTGGAATGGTTGGTGGGCGGCCCACTGAACTCCTTGTTGTAGGTGAAGACGGTGGGTATAGACCCTGTGGGCGCTGTGGTTGTTAAGTGTGCTGGTCAAATGGCTCTCCTAGATACAACTGAAACAAGAAACGCACCGATAAAGTCATTGTTCATCTGACGCTTCTGCACATGTTTTCCTAGGAAGAAGCATGAGATGCCTATCGATAGAGCCACAAAGACAGCTGCAACGACGAGAAACCCGATCTGGAACCATTTCGTTGCCCGGATGCCTTGCCACTGGAGACCGGAGCATCTCCCGTGTTGTCCAGGGGCTTTGTCGTGCTGGCCAAGCTCGGATAGAGCTTCCTCTACCTCGTCGTCATTCCTGGCGTCCGGGACCAGTTTGTATTCGACGTAGCGATCCATGATCCGTGGATGATGCCGCGGAACAGATGGGCATCTAGGAAGGGTGGTAAGTTTTGAGATGGGAGCTCTGAATGCGCCAAAACAATGTTGACTGGAGGGAAAACTGTGATAAAGGGGTAATCCCCAACGAAACTGGCAGACGAACGTAGAGGGACAAAATGGCCATCGTTCGGCTGCCCTCGTCATCATGGTGGGAAACTAATTAATACAGGGCTTTCTTTCTATCTGACAAGGATGCAAGAAAGGCAGCTCGCCTGCCCTCGATATCAGCCCCAGGTATGCATGATATCCCTCATTCTAGGCGGCGCCTATGGCAATCGCGAACTTGAAACTCACTCGTGTTTGCCCACGCAGACAGGCAATCAGATTAAAGCCCCGCGGCCCCCATTCTCGTCTCCCGGCGGGTGGCGAAGCGGTGCATGAACTTCCAGCAAAAGTGCTACACTGGTTCGGTGAGAAAATCCAACTCCCTCCTGATAAGTAAGGTACCTATCATGCCAACGGTGAATCCTGTCCGTCGTATTTGAGTAAACGGGCCGGCACAGCTGTGCCCAATCGCACGCGCGGAACGCATCGCAGTTTTAATTTGCTGCGCCGCCCGTTGGGACGGGACCATCGCCCTCGTCCTCGCCTTTTTCTTCTTGTCAACGGCCCAGTGCAACGCTGGATCGGACTGGAGTCGGCAGAAGCCTGAAACACCCTGCCGCGTCAACACACGCAACATCAGCAATCTATTCCCACTGTCCAAGTCTGTTGACCCATGCCCATGTTAGGTTCCAATCTGCATCTTGCATCATATGCCCGTCCTTGGAAAAGCCTGGCAAAGGCAGTTCCCGAGGATTGCCGGAAGGGCGTGAACCGGTCCGCGCGAGGAGTCCCCGGATTCTTTTCTTATTAATACCCTGCTGGGTGCACAAGGCCCTGGCGTCGCGCGTCAGCATCCTCCAACTGCTCGACTGCACTCGTCCAAAAGTCTATATCCACCTCTCGGTCCGACAAACAGTCTCCCGTTCCAAGAAAATGCGTCTCCAAGCACTCCTCGTCGCCTTCTTTGTCGGCAGTACGCTCGGGCTCGCCCTGCCCAGGCGGATGAGTAAGTTCTCCCTTTTCTAACCAACCTCCCATCAGAAACCGGGCACGTCTGACTGACTGGTGCACATAGACGACGCGGTCGAGATGGTCCGACGCGCCATCGAGCACGCGGGCGCTTCTGGGCACGACGATGGTGACGGTATTGCTTACAGATGGGTTGGACGATGCAAAGACCATACCGAGGATGGAGAAGACATGGCAGTCTCATCCGATGGAGAAGTGGCTGAAGTTCCGTCCGATGGCGCGTAGTCAGGGACGGTCGGACTTTGATACATGTCCTGCATGCATTACGTTTCCGCTGCGTTCTGGATGGGTAGTAACCTTTGGAGGGACCCGGTCTGGACTCTGTCAGGCAGCTTGGCGTGGTTGAGTCGACTTGAAGTACCTTGGTAAGAAGTGAGAGGCCTCATGTAAAGCATGGGGTCTTGGGCCGCATTGGCATTGTGCGATACCTTTGTTTTAGATCTCTATCACTACCGCTGAAATCCACTCAGCCCACTTGGCAATCTGACAAAGAAACCCGATCTGGATTTCCTACCCGGCTGTTACAGCACGGTTCCTGTTTCTGATTCACATGTCTGGCCGTCCACCAACTAAATCTATGCCCGGCCTCCGGCAGATATCTGACTTTTGCCCCGACTCGCCGCAAGACTACCTACTCGGAATCATAATGATTTGCCTTCAAGGCGGCGTTGATGGTGTTGACCTCGCCCTGGAATCTGGTGAGAACCGAAACAGAAGCAAACCCTTAAGTTGTGTGGCTTGGGTCGACATTAGACATCGACTGAACTTACTGAGGTGAGCGCCCTAGGCGTAGAGCAGATAAACCGGCCGCGCTGGTACTGGTCTGAATCAGCTCTCTTGCTCATCCAAGGACAGCCGGGACCAAGTGAATGATGCTCCATACCACGACTCCAACATTACCCATAGGGAAGATGCTGGTGAGCTGCTCGTAGATGGTGTTCTCGTCGGTGTATCTTGCCGAAAACGACCTCGTGTAGCTCGTCATTGTCGTCGTCTGGAACTTGGGCTGATGATAATGCAATTTGACCGAGACAGAACGGAAGAGCCGCTTGAGCTGTAGAGATGGCTAGTGCTGAAGCGACCACGACTTGAATGCGGAAAAAAAAAATTTAGTCTGCAGAAATAAAAGAGCCGTCGGGCTGTGTTGGGCTATCGACACCGGTTTGGCGGTCCTGGGACTCTATACCAGACGTCCAGGGTAGCTTGATTTGTAATAAATTCGCCATGATTCGCAGCTGCAGAGCGGCCAAATGTCGGTAACTCTGACTTCAGTTGCCACCAATATGAGGGAAGGAAGGCCAACCAAGATGCAGCAGCAAAACCTGCAGGACCGCCTAGAGGACTTGCCTGCATAAGCGTCTGGAAAAAACCGTTTTCTTGCAGTGGTGCATGCTGCTCAGCCACCCGGGGCGCCCACACTCTCGAGGCTACACGTGTACTACATGTACTGTTGTGGGCAACATGAACTGCTCCGCCCACAGTGGGACATGGGCTGAGCGAGTCTCACAAGTACTGTACCACACACACACACACACACACAATTATCAGAACGCCACGGGAGGGGGTGAAGTTGGAAAGTGGAATCAAACCACGTTACGTCCACGCATCTCTGCATCACACGCGTTTCTCGCTGTTTGGCGTTACAGCCGGTGACTCGCATATGATCCCGAGCAGTGCCGCCCACCTGAGAGCATTCTGGAAGTTCCGAAACAGTATCTGTCTGCTGTGTTACGAATGACTTGGGCACCGCCAGCAGGCACCGTGACTTGAGAGACCCCGTCCAACTTTGCTCATATTTCAAGCTATCAAAAGAAAGACTGCCACAAAGTAGCAATTACCCCTTATACTGTCACGCACGAACTCTTCATGCATGTATCTGGGCCGTCGTTGAACAGAGTGAGACGATCTCGGACGTTGGGCAGTTGGCCCCCCATTCTCAAACTACATGTAACGTTAATCAATGAAAATCTTGCAACTCTAACGTTATAACAATACCCCGTCCAGCTTTGCGTGCCGCACCGTAAGGGGAGTGTGAATGGGGCGATAAGTAATACAAAGAAACAGCCAAAGACGTGGGTCAATCCGGCAAACCCTCATTCCGCATTGGCCGTCACCTCCGTCCGTCGTGGACGCCTGGTGCTGCCACAGAATTGAAACCCCCTGGTTCAAACCTGATCCAAACTTTTTATAGCCACGACATCAACACACTTGCTCCAACTCGAAAGACCAAGGCCGAGGAATGTAACTGAATGTAGCTGAGCAACGAGGCCCAGCGAGTGTTGAATTAAAAAGGCAACGACGCGGTAGTATGAATCCGTCATCCGTGCTGGGAAAGTCAAAGGCCGTGACATCGTGAAACTGTGTTGAGCTCGACTCGATCGGTCGCGTTTATCAACGGTCGTCGTCGCTCGTCTCGGAGCTCGTGGTGCCGTCCAGGGCCCTAGGAAACCGCTTGATCTTTTGTGCGGGCACAAAGAGTCAGTGTGCTGCTCTCCAGCTTCACCCGAACGCACTCACCAAGCTCTCCTGGGTCAGGTCGGGCTTCTTGGTCCGGATGATGTACATGTTGTGGCGCATCTCGACCGAGTACGTGTATTCCTCCCCGCACAGGTCCGTGAGCACTCTGGTCAGCTGTCCTTGGCTCTTGACCCGGCTGAAGTGGAGCTTGACGTCTCCCGGACCCGGACGCTGCGCATCCTTCGCTGCCGGAGCATCTTCCGTGTCGTGGCCGCTGTCCTCTCGTGTAGGTCCGGGCTCGAGGACATGCTGAGACATGAGAATGGGCTGCTTGCGAAGGCGATTTGGCTCGAGCGAGTAAGTGTGGAGGTGATATGTAATGTGATATGATGCGATGCGATGCGTTGCGATGATTGTTGTGGTAGAGACACTACCAATCGGGGGACTGGATGAGAAGACCACGCAGCAGGGCCAAACGCAGCTAATATTTCCACGGAGTCCGCCTCATACGGAAAAGCTGCAGGAGCCTGGCCTCCGGTGAGCACCCGCTCGAACCCCCTCTCTCCTCAATCATGCCTCACCTCGTTTGAGACTGCACATGCCAAATTCCGTGGCTGTTTTGATCAAGCAACCATCCTGCGTTGTTCAATGGCTCACGCCACCCAGGCGTGCGTTGAACAAGGCAGACCGCGAGGCAGACTCATCAACCACGCTCACTCTCAGCTGAGCCGGCAGCCACGGCGGCAGGTTCGGCCGAGACCTGGAGGCCGAAGGTCAGCTTCAAATTTATGCCTCGTGCCCTGACGCCCCAGTGCCCAGGAGCCTGAGGCTTCGCGAGGCTGGCGTCTGGGTTGGTGCCAGTCTTGATAACCATCATCATAACAAAACGATGAGTTGGGATGAAGAAAATAGGGGGTTGAGGACATGGACTTGTCTTTCAAGCTCGATCGACGCAGATTTCAATCAAGGCAGATTGTAACACCGCAGGACGCCCGTGGGAAGTGTGTTACCTTACGGCCCCCAACAAATCACAGGCGTTCAACCCAGTCTGTTTAGAACATTGGGATCCGGGGCTTGCCATTGGCGCACTGCTCTCTGCCTGCAGGATGCCGCCGTGCCCTGGCTGACTTCCAGGCACGCAGAGAGCCTTCCCGCCGATGTGGCATATTGGAAGGCTAACTCTGGTCCAGCTGTAGCGTGACTGGAATGGGCGATGACCGCCCAAAGGAGGGGACCAATGCCCCCTTGTGGGGGTGTTTTTGTGGGCGTTTCTGCACACCACCACCGTCCAGTAGAGAATCGGGCATTGCCTAGGAGAAATACCTATGATCAGAACTGGATCGGGTTTATATTTCAGCTTTCATCCGTTGGGCAATGTCCCCACCCCCGATGAGGCTGCTACGTGCGCTGAGTACATGTAAGTTGGTATGCCATTGGACTTGCCAACCTGGACCTCTTGCGCTACCTTATCCATTGGATCATTGATGTTCGTGTGATCACCGGGACTGCACGCAGTCAGTCATCAAAGCCGCACAACTCGTCTGCTTCCATTCTCCAAACAAACGCTTTGCTTTGAAACACCGCCTTATTGTACTCATCTGTCTTGCCTCTCACCGGTCGATGGTGTTGACGCAGATTTTCTGACTGTCTCTATCCAGGTCATCCAACCAGTCCAGCAGCTACGTATCACATTATGAGGGCGAATTTGAAACCTCAACAACCGCAAACGGATAATACCTCGTACTTCTCACCAACCACTGGCTCGGACCAGAAAAAAGTCCGAGTCGTTCCACGAGGCCCCGGTCCACTGCCTGCAGCTAGCAGCGTACGAATACGTCCAACCCCAGATGATTGCTCTTGTCTTTGACAATGCGTTTAACTCCAGCCGTGCTGACAAGCGACTCGGTTAGCAGAAAGCTTCCCTGCACTTGGACACAAGCGGTGCATTGCTAAGTCCAAATTCGCCTTTGGCTGATCAGGGGGCCGAATCGGCGACGTCTGTTCGATCTCGGGCTCCGAGCATCACAGCTCAGGACCCCCAAGGAAAGGAAATAGAGCCATGTTTGGACCATGGCACAGCCAGCCGTATGTATAAGTAGTTATGCTTGAAATCATATGGAGTCTGTCTACTAATCAATCACGGGTGCGCTAGAACATCCTCTCCGCAAACACAGTTCAGGGAGCTTGAATGGGAATGAGAGCGGCGTCCTCAGCACACGCAGCTCCGTGAGCCTTGAGACGGTCACGGACCACGGCTTCGACAGACAGAAAAGAGCAAACTCTCCCCAGACCGGCTCGGCGGAGCTGAGTGTGTCACCACGTCAAGCGCACTCAGGCTGCCGGAAGCGAAGCGGGAGCGACGCCAGTTCAGCCCACTCGGACGAGGACGCCGTGACAGGAACAGACATCGGCAAGCTCGCACGGCAACTCCGGGATCGCTACATACGATCCAAATCAAGCGACAAGAAGTTCCTCCCCATCGACAGCCTCGAGGCCCTAGTGACTCCCCAGATTGTCCGCGAGGTCTTGACGACAACAACAACGACGACGACGACGATGGGGGCGCCACGCCTTCTTCAGGTCTCTGGGGCCGCCGGGCCAACGTTCGTCGAGCTAGATCAGCTCACGAAGAGCATATGCGAGTCGCGGCAGAAGCTGTTCGCGATTCTGGTGCTCTGCGACAAGGTCAGCTGCATCGAATGCCTGGTCAAGTGCGGCATCAGCGACAGCGATCTCCCGCTCCTGCTGAACCGCTCGCCTCCCACGCATGACTTTGCCCTCCATGTCCGCACCGACCGGGATTACGCCAGCCCGTTGCTGTGCTTTGACAAGGAAGAATGGTCCGACATGTACATGGAGTGGTTTGCCTCGAGCCAATACGCCGTGCTGTCGCCGTTTTTCGACTTCCGCGCCGACGAGGTGCTCTTCTACAAGCTCGGCCCGGACGTCGTCCTCCCCTTCACCGAGTTCGAGCTCGCTGGCGAGGGCGGCCAAGCCAGCGTCGGGAAGGTCCGGATCCATCCGGCCCACCACAACTTTAAACTCGAGGAGGACCCCGAATCCCAGTTCTTCGCCGTCAAGCGGGTGCACTCCCACAAGCGGGACGACTACGACAAGGAAGTCGACGTTCTCCTGCGCTTCAGCGGCTCCAACCGGGGCCACCCGCACCTCAACCGGCTCCTGCTGACCTACCAGCACGGGGAGAACTTCCAGATGGTGTTCAACTGGGCCGACGGGAACCTGTGCGACTTCTGGCAGCAGCCCGAAAACCGGGCACCGGAACGGACCCAGGTGCTGGCGTGCTGGCTGCTGACGCAATGCCACGGCATCGCCGACGGCCTCAGGGAGATCCACGGCAAGATCGACGAGAACCCGCAGGTGAAGAACACGGGCCGGCACGGCGACATCAAGCCCGAGAACATCCTGTGGCTCAAGTCGCACCGCGGCTGCAAGAACCACCTGCTCATCTCCGACTTTGGCCTGAGCCGCTTCCACAGTCTCAAGTCGCAGTCGGCCGACACGTTGCCCGGCTGCTCCCCCTCGTACAAGCCGCCGGAATGCGAGCTCACGCGCGAGTCCATCTCGGTGCGGTACGACATGTGGACGCTGGGGTGCCTGTTCCTCGACTTTGTCACCTGGTATCTCCTCGGCTTCCACGCCGTCGATGTGGAATTCAACGACGCGCGCGTCTACGACGATAAGCGGAACCACGCGGTTGTGGCCCAGGACAACTTCTTCATGTTGTACCGCGACAGGACGACAAACAGGCTCATGGCGAAACTAAAGCCTTCGGTGGTGGACGTGAGATTTTTCCCCTTGTGTTGTTTTCCTCCCCCTTATTCGCTGAGTGACCCAAGCTCTGACCATCCGTAGTGGATCAAGAAACTGCACAACCTCGAGCACTGCCCCCAGTTCGCGCACGATGTCCTGCAGATCATCGAGAACGGACTCCTCCTCCCGGACAACAAAGCCAGGTGGCGATGCACACAGGTCGTCGACGAGCTGGGCCAGATCCTGCAGAAGTGCAAGGACAACGCAGAATATTGCATCACAGGGGTCAAATGGAAGGGCAAGGCGGCCACTGGCTTGAACGCCGTCCCGATACAGGTACGAGCCCAGCCCCCAAAGAAGCCCCAAAGCCCGTGCCGGCTGGAACTGGGAGCGAACTAACACACCGTTCTCTAGCAACCCATCCAGTTCAACTCGATAAACTCAATGGTCATGGGCGTGGACGATCCAGCCGAAGAGACAGGCCCAGACCAAGAAGACGCGGCATCCATCAGCAGCCTGTCGCCACCAGCACCAGCACCAGCACCAGCACCAGCACCAGCACCAGCACCAGCACCAGCACCAGCACCAGCACCAGCACCAGCACAAACTGACGCCCCAACACCGCCTGCATCATCCTCAGCCCAAAGCTCCATCCGCGACACACCAGGCCGGAACTCCTCCAGCACAGAATCCCTCGACAACCCCGAAGCCTTATACGCGCCCACGGAAACCCCCCTAACCTCGCAGCCCAGCCTAGTAGACAGGACCGACACCCTCCCAACCCAAGAAGACACCACCATTGCACCTCAAGACAACAACACGGACCCGCACTCCCCAGACAACCACCAGCCCGGCGGCGCTCCAAAGCCAGCGCCACCGTCCCCGTTCCCGCCTCCGCACCTGCGCTGGCCGCTGCCTCCCACGCAGGCGCCGTCGCCCGCGTCGACGGGTCTGACGGGCTACTCGTCCAACCGGAACCTTCTGAGCCCCGCGAGAACAAAGACTGACAGCGGCGGTCTGCCAGATTCTTCAACTTCTTCCCCGCGGGAGCCGCGGGGGCTGCCAGGGAGAGCATGGGGGAGGTTCAAGAGGGCGGTTGGGCACTTGCACGTCTGTTGGTGCTTTGGCCGGTCGAGTGCCGGACAGCCAGGGTGAGCGAGGGGTACTGTTATTAGGTACTTTTTGTTGCCGAATTGGAAAGGAAAGGTAAAGTCGGTAGAGAGAGCTATGGGACATTACGAGGAGGGCTGAGACGTGTATGATTCATGTGTGGATATGAGGCCCGGGCGGATTTGAGATACCATGTAATTATAAATAAGGTTGTAGACATAGACTTGGGTACCAGGTAGGTAGTTGAAGTACAGCCTCAGTAGCTGGCCCTTTGGGGGCACGTGGAATGGTGTTGGTAACGTGGCTTTGGCGTTTGGGGGGTATATTACCTACCTAGGTAGGTAATATACCTGGTATGGAGCATCAGGGACTTTAGGTCATGCACAGCATGGAGTTTTGGAGGACAGGATGGGATGGGACTCGGGGCCCATGGGGCTTTTGCGGTTATCGATCATGGACATTGCGGTTCCCGAATCAGACGAAAGCCAGGTTCCTATGATGGCTTTTCATTGACCAAGCGCGCCTCTTGAGAGGCTGGATTAAATTATCAGGTGCCGCTGGTTGCATTGCGTTGCCGAGGACCTTGAATTCGAACGTAGGCGAGGCGCTCTGGTGCCGGGCTCGTTACAGTTTCGCGTCGATCACGTATAAGAATTACACGACGTCTCGACGAGCCCGAAAATAAACGAGAAACCTTTGAGTGATTTTGGTGTGACCCGGTTGAATTCCTCAGTTTTGCTGGCGGTTCCAGAACGGCAAGTTCTTCGTATGCACGCCACCCTGCTGCCTAGACTGGAATTGGCTTGGCAGCTATGCTGATGATGCCAAGGAAAGCACAAATACAACTGCATTTGACGTCGTTGATTAACGTTACCTGACATTTAATGGGCTGACAGCTAGAGTCTGGAACTCTCACTCGATTAATCAAAAAGTCAAAGTTAGGCTATTTCAGGTTTTCAGCAAGGTTGCTCTCACGAGTCTGTCTAGACCTTCAACTGACAACATATTATTCACTGTTTACTTCTCTTCACGAGACAGTAAGGGCAAGGTTCATTTGGTATCCTGCCTCTACCTGGACCGTGTAAATTGTTATTCGAACCTGGCCTGTCCCGTACACAATACATGTTGCAATCTTCATCGTTAAACACGACGGTGAATGTGATTGAACACTGGCAAAGCCAAGCTATTCGCTCGCGTACATCATATGCTGACCGCACCTCAATGAGCCCACGACAGACGCGCTCGTATCCCCACCGAATGTCTAGAGTGGGCCGTTCGGCCCGTTAATATAGACCGCACCCACCGCAGTGGCAAGGCGACGGGTGTCAGCAACAAGCAAGCAATTTACCCGCTCAGCTTGCTACGCTGGAAGATTAAAGATGATCCAGGCCCGCACCGGAGTACCACCATAGCTCAATCCGTAGAGTTAGTTGTCTGACACCGGATCATGACCATCACTCGATTTGCGGATGCAGTATGGCTGTCGATGGGGTAATACTAGGCGACACCGTTTCAACGGGATGGACCCGAGTTGCTCGGAGGTGTGCTGCAACAAGCTCCACCAATGCCCATGCGCGTGCTCGCGTGCTCCGATGAGCCAGGCAACAGGACTGAATTCAACAGCATACCAGTAGAAGAACGGTGCATATAAAAAGACCTCGACCATCAGGGTGGAGGAGGAGTCACTTGCCCCCTGGCAAGACAAACACTACATGTACACGCAACAGACCACACCTACCTGCCTAGACGCTCTCACAACCCAACAAAAATCCACAGCAACCAACCATGGTCTCCATGAAAGCCCTCGCCGCCGTCCTGGCCCTGAACGCCATGACGGCCAGCGCGGCCCCAACCGCCGAGGCCGTGCAAGTCGCGGACCGCGCCATCGCCGCGCAGGCCTCCATCTACTTCTGCGAACACACCCGGTGGAACGGAGCCTGTCGCAACGTCCTCGTAAACCTGGACAGGTGCAGTACGCTTGAACCTTTCTTTATTAGCCTATTAAATGCTCCGCTTCGCTACATGTAATTAGCACGCGCATCCATTCTAACATGATCGCCGCACTACAGCCAGCGTGCCCGACGGCTGGAACGACCGCATCAGCTCGATCCGCAACGACAGCAAGAGCTACTACAAGTGCATCTGGTACATGTCAGTGTGTTATCTATTATCCGACTCTCTACTTGCTGTTTCCTTGCGCCTACCTACCAAGGTACCTATACTCACATCTTTCACCTCCCCACGCAGCGACGGCAACTGCCAAGGAAAGTCCTACGACAACCAGGAGGACGCCAACCTGGCGGACGGCAACGGCAACTTCAACGACGCCATCAGCAGCTACTCGTGCAGGGTCAAATAGGGAGGAGGCTGCGTTCGTTTGCCTGCGGCACGCCCGAGCCCTAGTTCTCGATTCCCCCCCCCCCCCCCCCCCTTTTTTTTTTTTCTTTTCTTTCCCACGTAGTATCTACCTACCGAGGTAGGCTCAACTTGGGGATCATATCAACAGGGGGTTCGGGTATGCATAGGTACCTGACACTCGGGGATTTGCCATTTGTTAATCATTAGTATTGCCCAACCTGGAACTATTGTCCAGGCATACTATTTCGTTTTGAGATTTCAAGAAGAATACAAAGCAGTTATCTACAGTAGTCTAAGGACAAGGGCTCGCTCACTTCCGCTTCGCTCCCCCCCCCCCCCCCCCCCCCCCAAAGCACCCCTGAATCGTCCCAGATCAGTGGAGGAAAGAGGACTGTTCTTGTCATTCAACGTCATGCATAGGTACCTACCTAGATAGGTACCTGAGGTAGATGTCCACCTAGCTTACACACCACATGTAAAACGCAAAACCGGCGAGTTAACCCATAAAAGGGTGCATCTGGCAGTACGTACCGGCGAAACCACGTGCAAGTACATGAGGTACCTGATTCAACAGCAACACTTGCACGGGCGGAGGCGGAGGCGCATACAAAAGGGACAACGATGATGTGTGCATGTCCATACGGCTTCCATTCCAAGTTAAAGCCCACCTTTCCACAAACAAAAACACCCATGGTACATGTAAAATACGACACCGGTTCCTTGATCCCGTCAAGGCAACACACTAAACCCCTTGCTGTGAGGTGGTAACATAATCGACGACATCAAAGCACGCTTAGGTCTGCCCTGTCGTTCGTAACCTTCCGCTCCGACACCCCTCAGCCATCTTCCCAGCTCAAGCCCACCAACGCCTCTGGTTGTTGCTCTGGTTGTTGTTCTGGTTGGTATTTTGGTTGTTGGTGTTCCCCTTGTTGCCCTTGCGGGCCTTGGTGGTCGTCGCGGCCGCCGCAGCCGTGGTCGTCGCCTTGACGCCCGCCGCCGTGGTGGTGGTATCCACAGCGGGGGCGGCGGCGGCGGCGCCGCCGCCTCCGATGACCACGTCGGGGGTGCTGGTGGGCGAGGCCTTGGTGGTGACGGTCAGGCCGAGGATGGCCGTCACGGCCGCGGCGTTTTGCTGGGCCTGTTCGCCGCCCGCGATCTGGTTGGCCTTTACGGCCTTGGTCAGATCAGCCTTGTTGCGCTCGATCTGGTTGAGCACGCCGTCGATGGGGTCGGCCGTGGCGATGTTGCTGGGCGTGTTTACTTTGGGGGTCGTGTCAACCTGCTGCACGGCGAAGCAGCCGCCAAAGGGCCCCGCCACGGCATTGTTGCGACAACGCACGGTGCAGATATTTCCGGTGGATGCTAGACATGGACCGTTAGATGAGAGCTAAAGTGGAAGAGCGCTAGGAGCGGCTTTACCTCCAGTGCAGGAGAACTTGTCCGGCATCGTCACCGTGATGTTAAAGTCCTGGGCCTTGGCCTGCGAGAGGCCGTTGACACCAGGGACATTGTTGGTGACAGTGAGGTTTTGGCTAATGAGGCCCGAGTTGCTTGTCTCGTCCAAATCGCACACATACGGTCCCGCGCCATCCGCGTTCACCTGGTGGATAGTGACGATCAGTTGGCTGCCGGCCTTGACTGATGTGACGGTGTTGGCGGCCAAGGCGTTCTCGGTGTTCTCGCCAATGTCGATGTTTCCAGCGAGCTGTGTCCGGCCGCACTTGTTGACAATGTTGGCGGCCACCTCGGCATCACGGATGATGGTCGCGTCCAGCTGGCAGGGGCTGATGGTGGTGCAATTTCTTGCGATGGCCTCGTTGACTGGGTAGGTAGCAGGCCTATTAGCCAAAGCCCACATCCCAGGCCGTTCCTAAACCGTGACACCGGCACATACCTTGGAATCCAATCGAGGGTGGCGATCCAGCCTCGCCCTGTGCGTTCAGAATCACACCGTGGGCCCGAGTCAGGGAAAGAAGAGCCGCCAGCGGCAGTGCTGTGGAGAAATACATCTTGAAAGGAAGGATCTGGTTTTGGTGAAGGGAAAGAGAACGAACGGGGAGGCACAGCCTTGGGAGAGAAAAGAAAACAAGGAACGGAAAGAAAGACACGACTGGAGCAGCAGGATGATGTGAAAAGAATGCTAGACCACAGCAGCAACGACAGACTCCATGATGTTCATATATACGCGGGCATGAACGAAGACTCTGTAGCGCGTATCCAGGGGCCGACTGCAAAACACACTAGGCGCAGGAACCAGACGGTCCTTCTCGCAATCGCAGCTCGCGATTCACCTCACGCAGGCCGCTGAGTGTTCACACAAGATGCTGCCGGGGAAAGAAGACGCGAGCCAAGCTTTGCGAGGAGCGCCCCCTTGGCAAGGGTCGGCCTTTTGATGCTACCTTTAACGGCGGGATGAGCCTTGATCGCGACGACAATGGGATGATTCAGGGTATCAGGAAGCTCGCTCGGCACGTCAAAGCCGAGATGGCACCTTGAGAACCGCCAGTGACTGGGTATGTAGCAATCTAATAATACCAGGAGCCCCAGCGTCCGTGAACTGTGGACCTCGAGTCAGTGGGACGGGGCATTAGTACCCGAGACGGGCGCACTAGCCGCGGTCTGTCTTCACGGCCGTCTCACACGGGTGGACACGGCGACCCCTTTGCAGTGTTTTGGAGGCTCCAGTCGCCGGCGGGAATAAGAACGGGAGTAAGAGACTGCTAGACTGGTTGCCTCTCGATCAAGGTACGATAGCAGGTAGCCTCAAAAAAACGAGACAATTCCTGGAGGGCCTTGATGCCTCATCAGCCGACAAGCCAGCAGAGATGTACTTGAATTGCTTTTGTTCAGCCAAGATCTGCTGGACCTGCAGATGCGGCTCAACGGGAATAACGGGAAAGCGGTTGTGGCTTGCGATCGCCTCAGATCTTTGAAGATCTCTGCTGGGTGCTAGGGATTGCTGGTTCTCGTGTTTAGTAAAACCAGGTTTTTTTTTTGGAGGTCATTTCTCTTTGCAGAGCGACAGCTGAAACGCGACCGCACCATTCCATCATTCCGCCTGGGAGGAATCAAAAGGTGGAGTGTCTCACAGGTGTGTTTTGGGAAGGATTTGTGGAGCTTGATGGAGAAAAGGGGTAAATATGGAGACCGCATGGCCAGACATGGCCGTGGGGGAGCATGGATCACGGTCTTGGCGGGATGTTCTCAAACGATTGATAAGCTGTGAGATGTCTTGGCTCTATACAGACATCATCTCTGATATTTCTCATCGTAAGCTATCTCCCTAATCGACGTTTCACGGAGAGGTTGTTGGTCGAAATGTCGAATGACGGCGCAAACGAAAACAAATGGAACGGGTCCAGACGGCAAGTCGGCAACCAGGTTGGCCATTAGGAGCACAAGGTGTTGCTCGGTCAATGGAGCTCGGTATTTCGGAAACATGGATGGTTTTGCGTGACTGTCGTTTATCCAAGCTGATCTTCATCGCGTGCAGCGGGGGAGACGATCAAGGGGCGATCCTGTCCTTGCCTTAGCATGCTACCGCTTTCAGCAAAATCAACTCGATGCCAATCCCGAGCTCGAGAAAGCTTACATCGACTTCGTGGCGGTCTCCATCACAGGTCCGACGCAGAACCGCTGCATCGGCCCTCATGCCGTCGTTCGCCGAGTGAGGTCTCTGAACTGCCCCAAAACGAAAGTTCGAGCCTGGTCCTCGTCAAGCTCTGTGAGACCGTCTGAACAGTGAGGCAAGCTGGGCAACGGCTTTATCGTGCCTCTTTTCTCCCCAAAGTATGCATCTAGAAACGGCTGAGAGGAGCGAGGGCAGTGGCGACGACGACGAGCTCGAAACAGCTGTTTGTTCCACGGGGGAGGCGACATCGGCCTCGTTGGAGAGGCGCGTCCCCATTTAGGGCTCGGCAACGACGACGACGACGACCAGGACTTTTCCGAGTCTACGGTGGAGGCCTGGCGGGGGATTATGGTGAAGGGCGTTGTGGGCAAAAGAACGCGTATCCTTGGGAGGTTGCTGGGGGCAGTCTTGGACGCAAAGCACTCCATTTTGCTGGAGCGAGTGTGGCGAGGAAAATGTCCATGATGGTCGCTCAAAGTGAGTGCCAAACTGAGAAAATATAATCAAGAAGACGCTGCCCAGTGCTATGGCTCCCCACACTAGTTCGTGACGTTGTTGATCATTGTCAGTCTCGCAGCGCCCGACAACGCATTCTGCTCGCTCCGCTGGGCTTGACCAGTGCCAGAAGTGTCTTTCAGACGAGAATCGGGGCCCAGTAAGGTTAGTGGCCAGAGGCTCTGGCAGTGTAGGCACTCTGACTGATGTTGTTCGTGATCAGATGATGCGACACCCTCCGAAGCTGAGGGACACCCAACAGTGCACATTTAGTGAGCAACGAGGCTCATTCTGGAATGCAGGCCTCGGTGTGCCGACCAGGGGCAGCACCGTCAACACGAACGCGACAGATGAGAACGCTTTCAAGGCCAGCATCTTTTGATGCATGCGGAACAGATGGATGGCTTGTCGCGAGTTGTTTGCTCCATGGAGGTGTTGGAAAATGGAATCGAATTGCCCCCACACAGTAATTACGTCAGGTTGAAAGAAGCAAAGCGGAAACCCGAGGCAAATTTCGGGTTATTGCAGATTTGCTTTTTCTGTCGAAACTTGAAAGAACCAAGCCACCTAGGTGTTACGATCAGGAGAACCAAAGGGTCCTAGAGACGGTAGGGGTCAAAAGGTGAGTGCAAGGGGGTGTATGTAACCACGGAGCAAAGGGATAGTTCTCTCGACTGTGCAATGAATGCCTAAGAACTGATATTGATTACTGGTGTAATAACTATCTGGATCGTAGTCACGATCATTGTATATATAGAAATGACGATTACCTTGCTCAGTCTGCTCAGTCTTATCTCCGCTGAGCACACTGAGCACCCTGCTCAGTCTGCTCAGTCTTATCTCCGCTGAGCGCACTGAGCACCTTTCCCATAGGTCCGATTCTTCGGAGTCTGAGGTGTGACCCCACTTTCCCGCAGGCTGCACGACCTCCGACCCGTTGTTCGTGACACTAGGATGTCACAACCCTGCAACTGGTCGCCCGGGTGGGGCAGGATGGAACCAATGAGAGGAGGATGGAGCGGACTCTTGGAACGAGCCAATCATGTGGTGCTCTGTGTGCTCTGTGGCGTGGGCGCAGAGCCAACAGAGCAGGGTGCTCTGCGTGCTCTGTGGCGCAGGCGCAGAGCAGACAGAACAGGGTGCTCTGCGTGCTCTGCGTGCTCTGCACAGAGCAGACAGAGCAGACAGAGCACTTTGCATGCTTCACTTCTATATAACAAGTAGGGTCTGGCGACATTAGGTCCCAGACCAGTAATCAATATAAGTTCTTAGGCATTCATTGCACAATCGAGAGAACTATCCCTTTGCTCCGTGGTTACATACACCCCCTTGCACTCACCTTTTGACCCCTACCGTCTCTAGGACCCTTTGGTTCTCCTGATCGTAACATAGGACCAGGACAGCTTTGAGGGTCCACAATCATCATCAGCTGACCCGTGATTAATTATAGTAGGTTTTAATTATAACGTTACCCTGTAAAATATTATTAAATAAATAAAGTAGAAAATTCTATATTCTATTTATTTTCTAATTGTCACGAGCAATGGCGACACAGCAGCGGGGTAAGCGGAAGCCCCACGATCAATCGTTTGTTACGATCAGGAGAACCATGTTACGATCCAGAGAACCAAGGGTCCTTAAGACGGTAAGGGTCAAGAAGGTAAGTGCAAGGGGGTGTAGATAATCACTGAACAAAGGTGTTCTCTTAGACTGTGCGATGAGTGCCTAAGAACTTGTATTGATTACTGGTCTGGGACCTAATGTCGCCAGACCCTACTCGTTATATAGAAGTGAAGCATGCAAAGTGCTCAGGGTGCTCAGTCTTCAGAACAACTGAGCAGACTGAGCGAGGTGCATGACATGCCGAGTGCTCAGGGTGCTCAGTCTTCAGAACAACTGAGCGGACTGAGCACCTCCTCATTGGTGCGCCCTCTGCCAATGATTCGCGCTCGCATGTCCTGGGGGCCCCACAACTTCCTGGCTGGGCTTCCTTATCTTATCAGGGTTCGAACCGTGACAAACCAAAGGGTCCTAGAGACGGTATGGGGTCAAAAGGTAAGTGCAAGGGGGTGTATGTAGCCACGGAGTAGAGGAGTAGTTCTCTCGACTGTGCAATGAATGCCTAAGAACTTATATTGATTACTGGTCTGGGGCCTAATGTCGCCAGACCCTACTCATTATATAGAAGTGAATATTCCCTCTGCTCTGTCTGCTCTGTGCTTCTGACCAATGGGCTGACAGAGCACACAGAGCAAACTTATGATTGGTTCTTTCCTTGACCAACTACCTGCCTACCTTCTGCGGGTTCCCCGGTGCTTCCTGCCTTTGGGATGTTGCAGCCTATCTTGGGTCGTGACATTCCTGCTGGCTCCCGCGCGCACTCCGGTGCTCCCTGCCTTGGGTCGTGACACTAACCACCCCAAGCACTCTTCCCATAGGCCCAGTCCTACGGCTGTTGAAGCATGACCCCGCCTTTCCTGCATGCCGCATGATCCTGACTCTTCGTTCGTGACACTAGCAACAAAGGGCTCTATATAGATAAATAGGAGTTGGACTTCCACCAGACCTTCCACTGGTTTTTTCCAACTCCACTGTCAATTGCAATCAACCACAGTCAACCACATTCAACCTTTCCAAACCCGGGTTTTATACTCTGTTATAACTCTTCCATTTCAAGCCCAATAAACCTATAAAAATTACTTTTGCACTCGTCTTTTCTTCCTCTTTACAACCGGATTACTCTTTCCTTTATTGGCTTACCCTATCCTTCTCTGGAGTCAATTCCTTATATCGCTGCCCTATACTTCCATCCTGCCAAACAATTCCAACTCATCCTTCTTATCCTGCCTACCGAGTACGGCCTAGACGGTATCGAAGCTAGGCGTATTATACCACCCAACGCCGACGATTTGATCCCTCTATTTAAGAGTAGGGAACCGCACCTGCCTTTCGACACCCGACAACCCGAAAGCAGCACGCGCTTTCTGGACCCGACCTCTGCAACAAACAACAGGCGCTCTGAACCGGTAGGCGCAACGAAACAGGGCAGCCAAGATGAATCCCCTTCTACCGCTGGCAAACCACCAGTTCAACCCATTTGAGCCGCATCCCGAACTCGATGGTGTCGATGTTGGCGACCTCCAGAGCAAAGACTGGAGCAATGGCAGCCATCCGTTTGGCGTGTTCTCCTCCAAGGGGATGGCGGCCCCTCAGATCATGAGGCCGGCACAGGCGCGCTGCGAAGCCGCCGAGAGAGCAGCCCGGCTGCTGGCCAAACACTGCCTTCTGCACGCCATCCTCGACCGCCATGAGGCCGTGATCCAAAAGCGGTGGTACAAGAAAACCCGGGCCCAACGGCTGGCCATCCTCCTCAAGGCCTGGCCCGGCATGCCCACCACTCACCGCCCCGACTTTGCCGCCTTCCGCCAGAACGCTACGAGGATGAACAGCCTGGCCGTCCAGCTCCGCGGCTCCTTCATCTGGCCCTACATCAACCAGGAAGATCTGGCCAACCCCAAGACGCTGCCGCTGCTACTCAACGCTCGAGGCCGAAACCACCCCACCGTCTTCGCCGCCGCCGATGGCGAGGCCATGCACCTCGGCAAAGTCTCCATGGCCATCGTGCCCATCTTCCTCAACGAACACGTCATGATGCTGAATGGAGTGACTCGGGACGCTGACTACGGCAAACTGATCAACTGGGACGAACACGACGATGCCTTTGATTGGATGGACACCCGAAAGCAGTTTCTCCCAGGCGAGGGGCTCCTGATTCTCGAGGCCCAAGAGCGTCTCCTGGACTTCCTGGTGCAGTGCTGCCGGCAGGTCTTGCACGACATTCCGTCCGATCAGCTCGTCAGCGACGCGTATCCGAGCCAGCCAGAGCCGCCGCTCAAGGATACGAGCGCAGCTATAGGCTTCACCTCTCTCGCCGTCATGGCTGAGGAGGCTCCTTACCGAGTCCCCCAAGACCTGGACCTGGAAAAGATTGAGACCCTGCTGGCCGCCAGGAAAGCCCTCGCCGAAGATCATGCCTGGGCCCTGCGCGAAGACCCAGGCTACTTTGCCGACCACGTGTTGGAGATGAGGGACCACCGCCAGGAGATGCTGAAAGACGTCCATGGCAACGTCCACCCAACCTTGAAAACCCCGCACGAGGGTATTCTATGGAACCGCGTCATTGGCAGTGTCTTGCTCGAAGCACAATTCCAGCTCGAGCTGTTCTCGGAGCTCCACCGCCAGGCCCAACAACTGCATGCGCTTCAGCGCCAGTATGCCGCCCAGATCTCACCGCGGGAAGACCTCCCGGAACCATATCTCGCCGCTATTCTGAAGTTCCGCCATTATCTCAACCAGATGGCCAAAGGCCCGACGAACCAGCTCAAGATAGCCTTTGTCGCCTCCCCGCCAATGCGAGCCTTCTTTATCCGCGATGTACCTATTTCGGCAAGCTCGTCCAAGATCAACACCAGGTCGCTGCCGGGCCTCAAGATGGACAAAGTGACCGGCCAGCTGCTGTGGCTGCTCTGGACGCTATGGGAGGACGGGTATGACCTATTCCTCTGCCGGATGCCAGCAGTGGTCGACGAGCTGGACCGGCTGCTCAAGGCGGAGCCACGGGCTCGTGAGCTCGTATCGCCCTACACCGCGCGCCTCATCGGCGAGCTGTCAATCGTTGCCGAGTGCCTGCGCCAGCTCGACATCTACCAGCCCTGGGCCAATGGTTTCGAGAACGCGTTGGTACACCGCGAGGACGCCATCAAGCGTGAGTTTGCAGAGCGTACTGCTTCCGAAGCCCGCGTTCTCGCCGCCCTCCATGAAGACAACGTTGCGGTCCTCCGCCCCTTTGGCGACCCATCCGATAATAAATTCGAGTACCCCGTGGGCAAGCGCCTCAACAAGGCCAATGTCGACAAGTTGCGCGCCGCCGAGGCCCATCTCGACACATTTTGGGCCAAGGCCGACGAGCTTATCCGCGCCAAGGCCGGCAGTCAGAACGGCACCGCCCTCCAGCGGCTTCTCTCGCAGCCACGACTCCTCCAGCGCACCCCAGAGTGGGTTGAGCCGGCGGCCGGTGCGAAAGCGAACTTGGGCCGAACCGCAGCCGCCAGCTCAGATGCTCTCTCGGAACAGCTCTCAACAGTGCATCTCGGCCCGGAGCCACCTTCCGCTCGGAGAGAGGTCCTGGCCGCCGAGCCTGCAAAGACAAAGGCTAAAACGCGCGGAGCACCTCGCACGCCTTCGGTGCCCGACGTGCACGAAGCAGATCCCCGACCGGTGGAACCGCAGCCTCGCTTCACAGTTGATGCTCGGGCGCTCAAGGTCTTCCGGATCATCTTTTTCGACCCGACCGCCAACACGTCGCCGGGCGAGGTCGCATGGCTCGACTTTGTCCACGCCTTGAAGGCGACGGGATTTGCTGCTCAGAAGCTGTACGGGTCGGTGTGGCACTTTCAGCCCACCTCGCTGGACGTCGAGCGCAGCATCCAGTTCCACGAGCCGCACCCGCGGAATAAAATCCCGTTCCTCATCGCGCGGCGCCATGGCAGGAGGCTGACCCGAGCATATGGATGGCATGGCGACATGTTTCTGCTGCAGAGCAAGTAAAAGCAGTCTTATCTCGCGGAACTTTGTATAATCTAGGATCTTGATCTCGTACGGGGTCACTCCGATATATATCCTCCATGTACAGCCAATCCCGAACAAGGTTTCGGGAGTTTTCGTTGGTTGTGGCTAGGCCATAAACAGATCGAGCCGGGATGTAGCAATGGATATATGGATTGGGTCGATGTATGAGCACAACATAGGTATTATGTAGAAGTTCTGGAGGGCGTCTAGCGATGGGTCCGCACTTGGGAGTCTTAGTCTGTTGTGCGCCAAAATATGGGTATAACTCGCTAGTCGTTATGGGGGTGGGTGAACTAGAAGAGGTGGACTTCCCTCTAGGACCGAGTTGCCTACGAATAATGACTAGTTCATGAGTCCCGGCTATATACTCTGTCTCAAGACCGGAGAAGGGAGGTGGAGGTGGCTAGCTAGACGGAGATCGTGATCAGAACACTGCCCGACCCTCTTCATAGATGATCCATAATTGTTATCATGCAAACCGGCCTCCGATTTGATTCCATATTCATTCTTCTCTTTGACTGTTTTGGTAAACCGACCTCGCGTAGGGAAAGACCCCGGCTAGATGATTGCATATAGAACGGCATAGGAATCGACTAATGAGGGTACTTGGACTGTACTAGCGGAAGCTTTTGATTATCAGACTGGTTATTAACTGGTACTGTTTGAGATGGCGTTTTCCTATACGAGTCTGAACTAAAGGTATTGTCAACCATCCCCGGCGACAGAATGTTGAAATATGCAAAACCATGGGTATCCTGCCCTCCCGTCATGTGCAACGCGTCAGATTCTCTAGCCAACTCCTGAGACAAATCGCCCCCTATTTCGTCATGTCCCGGTCGTGCAGCATCTGCCATTTGTCATGCGTGGCATTGATGTGAACCCTGAGATTCTCGGCAGTCTCGTAAGTCTCGCTGCGACCTGTCGAGGTGCATAGCACACAGCCATAGCCAGGTCTGGGCTGGTCCGCCGAGGACCCGATGGCTACACCCTCATCCGTGCTCTGGTCGCAGTGCGATTTGGCGAGGAAGCGCCGCGTCATCCGAAAGCCGTCCTTCACGGCAATGTAGTCCTTGGACTCGGACAGCTCGGGTACTTTCCACTTGTACCCACACCGGCACTTGTGCCGCGAAGCAGTCGGGATGGGTCTGCTGGGATCTACCTGCAGCGCCATGGCCTCGGAGCAGAAAATGCTAAAGACGCTGTTCTTGGGACGGAGAGGCTGCCTTCCGCTGGGTTGGCCAACCTCGGAAGGCGGGCTGAAACAAGACTCGGTGTCGTCTGCCAAGTGCTTCGGGGTGAGCGGGGGGGATGGAGGCTCCGATTTGAAGGTGGGGGGGTCGGAATTGGTGGACCAGACGGCTGTCTGTCGATCGAACTCGACACGTGCTGGGAGTACTTTGATGGGCGGCATGACCTGTTCGTCCTGTCGGCCGGCTGTTCGGGGTCTGGCGATGGGCATCTCTTGCGGCACGGCGCGACCGGATGCGCACCGGCGGTATTGCTCGGCAAGAGCCGTCACGCATCTTGTTCGGATCGCTTCCGACGCCAGGTAGACCTCGTTGAGATTGATGAACTGGCGCTGCTTGGAGCAGAAGGCGGCACGGAGACTGGCGACGCGCTCCTCGAGCTGAGCAAGGTTGGTGGTGAGAGCTTGGCGACATTCGGCTGGAAGAAGAGGTGTCAGTTCGGCCGGTAGTCGCAGAACAACATGGGTGACGAACCATCGCCGCTCGAGAACTCCGCCCCAATGATGGCAAACCCTACTTGATACGCCGCCCTGATCCGATGGCTAGAGATTTCAAGCGATGTGCTGACGGCGCATTTGCTGGCGGTGGCCGAAGATGCCTTTTCTTTGCGTCCTTGGTAGTGGTTTTGGCTCTCGAGCTTCTGCTTCCACTTCATGTAAAAGTCCAGCCCAGCTTCGAATGCGGACGTCAGACCATTCACAAGCTCGTCCACCCTGGCCAGGTTGTCGTTCTCGTCCTCCATATTATCTGTCGGGTCGTTGCAGCAGGATCGCGATCGAAAGCTGAGATTTTCAACAAGCAACAAGAACACCTGAGGTCAGGAGGATGCCGATGTAAAACTGATGCGCAGCTTCTGGAGCCAAGAATCTGGTTTATGAAACCGACCAGGACCGGGGGTGGGGAGATAAGTAACCGCCATCTGGGGAAGTATACCAGGCCCCCAGGCGCATCCTTATCTCTAGCCTCATGCTCTGCCTGCACGCTCAGTCTGTCTGCCTTTCGATAGCGCTCGAGCCGTCTTGCAATCAAGACTCCGTTGTGAAATTGTCTTGGCATGCAGTGGAATGCAGCTCGCGTGCAAATGACATGACCAGACTTGCCAGGCGGAGGATGGTGGCGCCCTCAAATTTCCAGCTCAGAGCGCCCAGGTGATATTAGGTGATGGGTGCCTCCATTAAGCAGGAGCGTCGCAAGCGAATCGCACCACACCAACCCGTTCGCCAACGCGGGGAGCGCGATTGGCGGGGAGACATGCAGGTTGTGGTGAGATCCAGGGAAAAAATGAAACATGCAGCTCGAGATGGGCAGCGCCTTGGAGGGTGGGTGGGTGCATCATAGAACTTCACAGCACGTGAAGGTATCCTGCATTGTCGAAACTTGAAAAACGATGGATGGAAGGGATGCGAGTTGAAGACTGTCAGTGGGAGTGATCGACAGCGGTTTCCGCTGTCAGGCCAGGCAGCCAAGCATACGCTAGTGCCTTTGACAGGGAAGGAGGTGGATTTTGGCAGGGGCAGTCGCGGGGTTGATAGCGTGGCCTGTGACTTCCGTCGCGTAAAGTTCCATGGAAGGCACTCCTCCCCAAATTTCTTCTCTCGATCCAAAAAGCGACGTTTTTGATTTCACAATCATCGAAACAGCCAAACCTGTAACGTGTGCAGCAAAAATTGCCAGCAAGGCTTCCATGCTTGACCACACCCTGCAGCCCACCCACAACGCAGACTGCAGACTGCAGACTGCAGACTGCAGACTGCAGCCAAGCAACCAAGATCCAAGATCCAGAATCCAGGATCGAAACCCTGCTGGGACACAGTGACCGGGCTGGACTGGGAGTCGTTTCTCACTTGGCCTCTCAAGATGTTCAATGTTCCCCACGCCAAGCTCGCCTGCAATAAGCACACCCGACCCCATCACATCATTTGCGTGGACATCGGCAGAAGCCTCAAGTGTAAAATTTCACCCGTGGCTGCATCTGGGCTCGGGCCGAGACAAAGCCACCAGGGCCAGCATCTTTGATGGCGCACCGCCAGAAATAGATTCTCGAGCCTCCCGCTCCCCGGCGAATAGTTGTTGGTTGCTGACCTGCCGCCCAGTGACAATAGTTGAACGTTGCCGTGATACGAGCCTTTCAAGGTTTGAAACCGCCGCTTTATCTTGGACAAAACTCAACAAACGCCATGGATCTATTTCGCGATATCAGCGGTTGCACAGCAAACAAGACGATAATGACTCTGAAATATCCCAATCTAATTAGCTGGACCAACTGAAATGTATGGAGGAAAAGCATCGTATCAAAGATGCATCTATCGCTCGGTTGCCTTCCAGGTATCAGGATAAATACTGGTCTGGTCGCCCCTGACAAAATTCAAATCGACGGCATGAAGCATCGAGATCGAACGCAGATTTATTCTCCTATGTCACCTATGCGACAATGATCTTCAACAAGTGGCAGCTCGCGCTCGCCTTCCTCCCCACGTCGTTGACTCAATCCTACATGAGATGTAACCCCCTGAAGAGTTCGTAACCCTTTCCCTTCGTCGAGGTCATGGAGAAAACATTAATCAACACTTTCATCAGTCGCGTGCCTTCCAAACACAGCATTCGGGGTTCACTACATCGCAAACTTCACCCAGTTCAGCACCCTCCACAGTCCGTGGATCCCCGAGGGGCAGGGGGGCACCATCGGCTTTGACTCGTCGGGCGCCGCCATCACCGTCGCCAAAAATGGAGACGCGCGGTATATGACCACCGTGGAGTACTTTCTCCATGGCCAGGTTGAGATCGTCGCCCAAGCTGCCCCTGGGGCCATTGTCACCACGTCCGTCCACCTTATCTCGGATACGGATGATGTGATTTCCTTTGAGCTGTCTCAGCTCAACTGGGATCAAGGCCAAACAATGGGAACCGACGCCGAAGGCTATCATAGGTCTGGAATAAATGGATCGTGGTCCTTTGTTCAGATCCCCGAGAACCCAGTGGCTGCATACCACACGTACACAGTGGACTGGACCGAGGACCTCATCATCTGGTCCGTCAACGGGAAGAACGTCCGGACGCTATACAGCACCGACTATCACATCCCCGAGACACCGATGCGTCTCCGGCTGGGTGTCAGGCACGAAAACCCAAGCGACAGCGGCCCCCATACTGCACACTTCCAGTACGTCCGCGTCACACCTGCAGAGTATTGCGGCTCGTACGTTTACCTGGACCAGAGCGGGAGAGGGGCTACCATAGGGTGTATGAAATCTCCCATGTCATTCCCCCCGCCCGATCTTCCACCGCCGCTGGCTCTTTCGTCGCCTAGCGCCCAGCCTTCTACCTCGACGTCTCTTCCGGTGCCATCGAAGAGCAGCTCCAGCCTCAACCTTCCCGTATTAACTTCCACTCTGGATGTGTCGCCAAGCAGCTATAGTGTCAAGCCTCCCGCTCCACCTTCCACTCTGGTGACATCAACAAGGAGTTACAGCATCAATCCTCCCGCATCACCTTCTACGGAGGTGGCATCAAAGAGCAGCGTAAACGGAGGCGTGTATCTAAACACCTTCACCCTGGAGCATCCCTCTCTGTCCCCTCCGCACCCACCCACAACTAGACCGTGGGATACGCAATCAATCACTCCAGTCGGGATGAATCCGACGACAACTTCGATACACTACAAGACGACTCGGACGGTATATTCGACACTCACTGTGTGGGTCACGCCAGAGCCGTCGTTCTCGTACATCTATTCGCGGACCACGGACCCGAACTTGCCCAAGGTCATTCCGTGCGACCGTCCTCATGCGTGCGATTGATGCAAGCGTCTGGACATGGACCGCCTTGTATACGGCTTTGGTTGTCATTTGGATAACTACATTTACTTTTCTTTTGTCTGCTCTTTATGGCTTTCACGCACAAGAAGTGTTTCGTTTTGTTTCTTTGATTTTGCTATCCGTCTCTTGCTAGAGAGGCTCAGATTATGTAAGTCTGTTATGTTTTCCGTGTGTCTCTTTCAGTCAACAAGAAGAAGAAAAAGGAGAAAGAAAAAAAGAGAAACGACGAGGAACGAATGGTGGTGTTTGAATTAGAAGTTCCTTTCGAATGATTACAGCCTGATCTCCCTGTACAATTACTCCATCTGTCAAGTCCAAACCGTGCCTTAACTGATTTTATACACAACTCACTCAAATGCTAACACATACACATCCGGATTTTTACTTAAGGTACCAGGCTGATATATGCATGGTTCTGTCATCCCATTTACATCTGCAAATACACAAGCAACGCTTCCGTCGCCTTGACCTGGAACGTCGCCTGGCCTCCCTCAACAACCGCCGTCTCGAAAGTCTCCGTCCCCGCAACCACACACGTCTCGTTCGTAAACCACTGGCCCCCAAACGTCGGATTCCCACCCTGGTCAACCCTCGCCGTCGCGCCGCCCGCCGCCGTCAACCGCTTCGCCCTAACCGTCCTCGCCTCCCCGAGCCCCGTTATTGTAAACGTCTGGCTCTTCCGCGTCCCGTTGGCGAAATAATCCGAGTTGTACAGCAGCACGCGCAGCGGTGCCCCGTCGGCGTCGAACGACGCGTAGGCGGCGTAGGCCGTGGTGCTGCTGTCGAGCGCGGTGAGGTGGCGCGCGCCGGCCAGCAGGGCCACGGCGGCGGTGGCGCCGTAGTACGGCGCGCCCATGGCGTAGCGGCCCCAGAAGCAGTACTGGCAGTTGCCGACGGTGCCGTGGTGGAAGTAGGTGCGCGAGATGTTGCTGTAGGCGGCGCGCAGTGCGTAGTCCATAGTCCAGAGGGCCGCGCCGAACGAGGGCGAGACCGCCGCCGCGCCGCCACCTGAGACCGAGTTGGTCTCCCCCAGGACGTACTGCTTGCCTGCCCGCAGGGCTGCTTTCACGTCGGCGTCGAAGACGTGGATGTTCTTGGCCGTGGTTGCGTGGCTCATCAGGCTCTGGATCGTCCCGCCCGGGTAGTTGTGGTGCGCGTAGTGGCGCACGTATTGCCGGACCGTCGCATTCTCGGCCGCGATCAGCTTGGCCGCGCCCCATTCCGGCGGGGCCGCGTTCCAGTTGCCGGCTTGGATCAGGCTCTTCTTGCCCACGGCTGAGCCAACGCGGAGGTTCCAGTTATTTTGGGAGGCTACGTCGGCGGCGGGGGTCCAGTTCCCTGAGGCGATGGGTTGCTTGTCTTTGACGTAGTCTGTGATGGCTCGTCGTTAGCTGCGTGGATTCTGTTGTGGTTCTCGTTGTCTGGATTGAGATTAACAGGGGATGGATTTACATTCTGGCTCGTTGCCCAGCTCGATGGCCAGCAGGTTGATCGTCTCCGCCACGGCCACCTTGGCAGCGGCGATGGTGTTCTCAATGTTGTTTTTGCCCCTATTCAGCCCCACCACGACACTCCCCTCGTACGTCCCCGCCAGCGTCATGAACTTTGGGCCAAAGGTCAGCGTCGAGGGAGCGTCTGCGGCATTGGCGACTGAATACACGACATACGCCGACGTCTTGGCGTCGTACAAGGCCCGGTCCTGTGTGGTCCCGCCGATGCGGATGGGCGGCCACACCCCCGTCAGTGCCTTCCAGTTCGCCAGGCATTGGTTCGTGCCCGTCACGTTGAGAAAGTATGATGGGAAGGCGAAGAACTCAAACGAGATGCCGATGGGCGCCGGGTCGAGCGGCGCGTACGCGTAGCCTCCGGTTCCTGCCTTGCTGGGGACATCAAAAGTGACGGCGGCCTCGACGATCTGGGCTGCTGCCGCGATACAGAGCGCTGCAAGACCGATTAGTTTGGTCATTGCGGAAGGGATTGCAATTCGAAACGACGAAGTCAATGGCAAAGAAACCATCCAGAAGCCAGCACTGGGATGGCGGCATGAACTCGGTATTTACACGACGCAGTCCAACTTCCGCAGTCAGGTAGGTATCTATCCCAAACATTCCACCGCAGAGCTTTCCTGGGTGATTTAACCACCCGATGCGACTCAAGACGGACGGTAATCTAGCAGCATTTTTTCCGTCCCCCCATCCCACCTGCGCAAAGCGCCTTCGTGCAGCTTCGCTACCTTTCTTTTGTCTTTCAGTTTTCTCGTTGCGCTCTGCGGGAGATAGTCCCAGCTTGGCATAATTTGCGGTAGAAAGCAATCGCCGCTCGCCATCCATGCAAGGCACGGGTGGCACTGGGCATCTGGTGGTAGCTATAGCCGCGTTTGTTAAGGGTGGTGGTTCCTTGGGTGGTGCGCTCGGTCCAGGTTGCATGCGGGTTGGGTGCGGATAATCCGCCGTTCTGGTTCTTTGAGATTGCCATGATTTGGGGAACTTGGGGTTTAGGGTTCCTTTTTGGGGGGGGGTTCTGAGGCTCAAGAGGGTCCGTGGCGTGAAGTAGTCCATCGAGACTACAAAGATGCCGTGTTGAATTATACCAGGTACCTGACTCGACCAGGTAAGGTTCCTGGTATCTGTACCTGGACTTGTTCTTCATTTTAAGTTCCAGCTGCAACTATGAGTATATCTTACCTAATTCCTGGTACGCGGAGCCCGCTGACTTTGGATTAGGTTCGGTAGTAGCTATGTTGTCGTATTTGAAACAACCCAGTGCGCACAATGGGCCAGAAATAGGGGCTCGACAACGAACTTACAGTACGTTCGGGAAACAGAAGCGAAGATCGGCCCCTGGAATCGATGAAACTGATTGTAGGTGGGCGATCACATTATGAGATATAATAAACAGCCTCAGGGTCTATTCTTTTGCGTGTGATACGCCGAGGAACAGAAGAGGTTGAATAGTAAGGTAAGTGACGCCGGGGATTCCGCTGTTTTATGTTTGGTTGCCAAAGCCGAATGAATTCCTATAGCTAACGAAACCAGGGAAGAGTAACATCAGGCCACGGACTCCTTGACGTTCTGTTCTAGAATGTTCAGGAAATAGGGCTGGGCTGCTGAATTGTGTTAGTGCCGGCTCCAAGTGCCGAACCGTTCACTCGTCTATGGTGCGGGTTTCCACATCAGTGAGCCCAGGACAAGACGCAGTCGCAAATGAATCCGTGGGGATGCCGATAGCCGTCAGCCGTAAAGCCCTCAATTTTGCGACCCATCGCCGGTATTGTCACCACCATCCCCGACGACCGGGTTTGCATGTGGAAGTGATATTGCGTTCGCTTTCTCTCATCTGCATTAATCATTGATAACCTGTTATTTGCCAAGTCAGGCATCCATCCCTATCAGTCTACAACACCATGCTTGCACCTTTTAACGACCTCAATGCTGTGCGGTGCTGTGTTGCCATGCTCGCATGTGCCGGAAAACCCGTTCGAGAGGACTGCACCCCAGGTTCCCGAGGCCGAACAACCACAACCTCATCTACCCCAGATCATGTGGAACGGAAAATCACTCTATATCCTTGGGGGTCTTATCTGGGGAGCATGACCTTAATATGCAGTGCGGGTTGCGAGTGGTTGCTTTGTTCGCTGCGCTTTTTATCCGCCGCTCCCTTTACCCGCTCGGCGGCACTCGCTCCTTGGCAATGACGAAGTCTTGGAAAGCACGCCAGAGACGGGATTTGATGATCGATGAGAAGCCCACTCGTTAGCACATATAAAGATGGCGGCACCTCCAGAGCCAAGGTCGTTGCGCTCGAGATCCTGGTTGACGACGACTTGCCAAGATAATCCCTCTCTTCCGTACATTGCTTTTTCCCGTCAAAATGAAGCTCAGCGTCGCTATTGCGCTGTTGGTGTCGGCTGCTGCCGAGGCGCACTGTGAGTGACCAGCTCCTTTACAAAAACAGCTGTCATCGTGCTTCAAGCGCAGTGGCCACAAGGGGAGGGATTCGACTAACAACAACCATGCAGACACCTTCCCATCGGTGGGAACGTCGGCAGACTGGCAATACGTCCGAACAACGGCCAACTTCCAGAGCAATGGCCCCGTCACCAACGTCCAGTCCGAAGACATCCGATGCTACGAGCGCACACCCGGCACCCCGGCCCCAGGCACGCTTAACGTAACAGCCGGCCAGGAACTCGCCTACAATGCCAAGGCATCCATCTCCCACCCGGGCCCCATGGCGTTCTACATCGCCAAGGTCCCCGCAGGACAGACCGCCGCCACGTTCGACGGCAAGGGCAAAGTCTGGTCCAAGATCTACCAAGACCAGCCATCCCTCAGCGGCGGCATCAAGTGGGCCACGCAAGGTACTTACGTCCCTGACCCGAAACCCAACCCCCAAAACAAGTCAGGTTTCCCAGCATGAGTCTAACCCCGTCCCCCAAGGCACGAAATCCGTCTCGGTCAAGATCCCCAAGTGCCTGGCGAACGGCGAGTACCTGCTCCGCGCCGAGCACATCGGCCTGCACAGTGCCGGCAGCTCCGGCGGCGCGCAGTTTTACATCTCGTGCGCCCAGCTCAGCGTCAGCGGCGGCAGCGGCTCCTACAGCCCCAAGAAACTGGTCTCGTTTCCCGGCGCCTACTCGGCGTCGGACCCGGGCATTCTGATCAACATCTACTATCCCGTGCCGACGAGCTACACGCCTCCTGGACCGGCGGCGGAGACTTGTTAGGGGTGGGTTTTGTGGGATGTGAGAACTTGGCATGTTGTAGATCTGAGCGTGGGGGGTTTGTTTACGTTTTCTTATTGTACTCAAGGAAGGCTGGCAGGGATGGACCGGGATAGTTGGGAGGTTTGGGGGTGTATATAGCATAATCAACCTCACGTGAACTTCATTTGTCTTTCCCCAAACTTTACACAGTGTGTATACTGCCCTACTGAAGAAAAAAGCTTTGGGAGTGGAACCGGGGGCTTGGTTTGGGTTATGGTTTAATTACCTGGTAGTTGTCGTAGAGGCGCCACTAAAGCCAAACCACCAACACGCTTTCTAATCATGGGTTGCGAATATAACGAACGAATGGTACGGTTTCGATAATTGCTAAGTTGTGATGGCAAACACGTCATGGCTCAGTAAAATAAAGATAGGAGGGATACACTGAGCTGTGGAATCACGGGACACACAACATACGTTCACGGCATGGAGTAATATAGGGAGAGTTATTTGATGGAAATATTTTTCAATTTTATGTGATTTGGAGTAACAGCTTTGAACCAACGTCCCAGCCTTTGTCACTGGCAAGTTGATAGACACGAATACAACGTCTATCAGCTTCAATCTTGGCATTCCACCGCTGTTGTGATTGTGTCCAATTTCAGATTGGGCTCGAGTGAGGAAAGGAAGATATAATATTGCGAACATAAGGGTACATGAGGTGGTGATAAAATGTGCTGTTATTTAAATAGCAAAAGAAAAGGGGGTTGGGGTTATTCTCTCTGTCACTCTGCGATTGCTTCAACGAGATACAAGGTGTGCAAAAGACGGGGGCCGTGATTGGGATTGCCGGGGTTCAGTCGATAGATATAGAGTCAGATAATAACGCGCTGTTGTCATAGCCGGTGTTGCTATCTCTGTCACTTTCCAAGTGCTTCTCCGAGATAGTATCATCACCAGCATCGCAATCGTCTGCATCGACAACTTCAGCAACCTGTGACCGGTGCAACGAGCCGTGAGGGGACATCGGAATATCTCCCTCGCTCACATCATCAGGCACCACCAAGTGTCCGCGTCCACGTCTGACCTCGCCAACCTGAAACACTTCCTCCTCCGCGACGCTAGACGAGCTGCTTTCAGTCTCGTCATCATCAGTATCGGAGGAACTGTTCTCGGTTTCCTCATCGTCCTCATCGTCAGCATCATATAAGCTCCCCTGGAACGGCAACCTCGTGTCCGAAAGCGTCTTGAAAGACAAAGAGGTTTCATTTCTAGGAAGAGATAGGTCAGTCGAGCCATATGATACAGGCCTTGCGTTTGCATCACGCATGATTTGCGCGCAGAGCCGACTCAGCTCGTCCGCGAGTTCCTTGATTTCATTTGCGTCTGACCAGAGACACGCCATCGTGGCTTCGTTTTTCAACTGAGCCACTGCGAGCTCGTATTGGGCGCGCTTGAGTTGTCGACGGAAGAGCGAGAGGGCAATCAATACCAAGACTACGGCGCTGGGAAGTGTGATTTCGAGCATTTGGGACGCTTGCCAGGTGGGACCCGGCGGTGAGGGGGCGTCCGATGACATGCTTGGTGGTGATGGTCAAGTACGTCTCTTGCTTGGAGAAGGTTCTGCAATCAGCAGTTTGGAGATGTCTCTTGCCTTCTAGGTCTATACGACGGGTAGTCCTTGTGCACCACCAGTAGTGCAAACTTGATCAAGAGATCTGGAAAACTGCACTCAAAGTTCGGCTGCACGTCCAAAGCCGACCGGTTGTCTGTTTATATAGAACCAAATCATCGTAGCTGGTGTGTTTTTTGGGTCCGATGTGACAATCCCATTGATTACATAGATATCCATTGTTTCCCGGTTGACCTTGCGGTTCCGCGGAGAGACAAAGAAAAGACCGTCCTCAAAGAACTCTTGGCTTTCCCGAAAAATCGATAATCTAAGCTTCTATTCGGTCTCCGTGTAAAGTCAGGGCCAATTCACAACAAAGAATCGGCAGCGCTGTTTTATCAAAAGCTCAGAGTTCAATAGCTTGGCTGTGCTGTTCAACAGTAGACAAGGCGAAAGGCCTAAAAGTGCAGAATTAGGTGAAAGAGACTAGCGGAACATGTTCCAAGATATCTATACTTTTATTCTTGGACTCACATCAGCGCGTAATATGCCAGTTTCAAGAGGAGCGTTGGTGCACCTTTCCGGGCAACAGTTGGAGAGAGAACTTGAAGTGCATTCTCGACAGGGGTCACGGTCACTAGCCCCTTTTTTCCTAACTTCGCACAACAAACCAACCTGATTGGCTACCAGGTCTAATAGCTGGCACTGCCCCAGAGTGTCCAACAGCTGCCAGAATCAAAGTGCGATAATACCCGACCTTGGTAACGGTTAGGGAAGGAGGGAAGGTAGCATCGAGCGTCATTTCGGTCCACCTCCCTGGGCAGCCGCCTTGCATGAACCTCAGGGCGGGGAATGATGGGAAAATTTCCCCAGAAAACCACACGGGACCCCAACCACGGAACCACCCACAGCGCTGGCTAGACTGCCGAGTGATCTGAGCGAAACTGTCCAGGGCGGATGGGGCATCTCCTTCCTTCCTTCCCTTCTTCTGTCTGCCATTTTGGTGCGCATGCACTCAGCTCTCGAAATTCTCTAGGCACGGCCGCGTCCGAGCTGCCTGGAGAAGACGGGGACGCATGGAATGAATGAGGTGCTTGTTGTACCCGCCTCACCCAGTCGTGCCAGTGCAAGGCCGGGGGTGAGTAGGTAGGTACCTACCTACCTAGGTGGGTCACCAATATCTCTCTGCCGTCGACAAACAAGATGCATTTTGCACCGCGAAACCGGGCAGAGATGCGCGCACACGGCTTGATACTCTGGACATGCCCATAACCCGGTAATGGCCAGCCATCCAGCCCGGCATGCCTGCCTGCCTGTTTGTTTGCTTCCCCGCAAACTAATGTCGCTTCTCAGGTCACAGCTCAACCCCCCTCGACTCCCAGGCAAGCGCCTAGGTATCGCGCACCTTCGGCCTCGTCATGAGACAAAATGTTCTGGAGCTGCCTCGGTGCAAAAGTGGGACAGGATTTCGGATGAGCACCCCTAGCAGCCGGTGGGTGGTGGTGGCGGTTGTGGGGGGGAGTACCCAAAGGGGCCAGGATGGATGCCCAGGTTCGGACGACGTCGTTCCGTCCACGGTCTTGGTGTTCTTGGGGTGGCAACCAACACCGGGGTCATGCTCAGGACATGGCCCTTTGCGATGCGGCTCACCAGAAGCCATGACCACGCCCACGCCATGACGAGGTTACTACCGGCCCGTGTGTGGCGAGAGTGCCATCCATCCGGGGTACCGCCCGAGCGAGGTAGGTACTATATAGAGCCTGCCAGTCTCTCCCGCTCTCGGGACCAGGTAGACCAGGCACTCTATCATCGACCGCCGCTGCATTCAGTCAAGCACCTCGACCCCGTCCGTCCGTCCGTCCGTCTCGAATCCAGATCCAGACTATCGCAACCATGAAGGGCTTCGCTCTCCTCGCGGCCGCATCGGCGGCGTCGGCACACACCATCTTCGTGCAGCTCAGCGCCGGCGGGACAACGAACCCGGTCTCGTACGGCATCCGGACGCCGACCTACGACGGGCCCATCACCGACGTGACCTCCAATGACCTGGCATGCAACGGCGGCCCGAACCCCACGACGCCCTCGGCCAACATCATCACCGTCACGGCTGGCTCCACAGTCAAGGCGGTGTGGAGGCACACCCTGACGTCTGGAGCCGACGATATCATTGACGCCAGCCACAAGGGCCCGACCCTGGCCTACCTCAAGAAGGTCGACAACGCCCTCACGGATACCGGCATCGGCGGCGGGTGGTGAGTTTGGCTCGGCCGCATTGTCCTTGCCCCCTAGCCTTCGTACAGATCACTAACACATAGTGTGCCCATCACCAGGTTCAAGATCCAGGAGTCTGGATACAGCAACGGCAAGTGGGCCGTCGACACCGTCATCGCCAACGGCGGTCTACAGTACATCGACATCCCCGCTTGCTTGCCCAACGGCCAGTACCTGCTCCGCGCCGAGATGATTGCCCTGCACGCGGCTGGCTCGACCGCCGGCGCCCAGCTCTACGTACGCAACTCCCCTCCCCCCCCCCCCCCCACCCACTTTTACCCCTCCTGAATCCATTGACATCCAGCATGCTAACAACACCAATAGATGGAGTGCGCCCAGATCAACGTAGTCGGCGGTTCCGGCACGGCCTCGCCCTCGACGTACAGCATCCCGGGCATCTACAAGGTTCGTAAACAAAACCAAACCCCCCTTTGACCCCCACCCCCTCCAAAATCTCAGCTCAACTGACTCCCCCAAAAGGCAACCGACCCCGGCATCCTAATCAACATCTACTCCATGACCACGACAAGCAGCTATACCATCCCGGGCCCGGCGCTCTTCCAGTGCGGCGCCAGCGGAGGCGGCAGCGCAGCTACCTCAAGCAGCGCGGCCGCGACCCCGGCGCCCACGACCCTCGTGACGACGACCTCCAAGGTTTCAACCTCGTCGTCCTCGTCCAAGACCTCGTCCGCCGCCGCGGTCGTGACCACCACTCCTTCAACCTGCACCGCTGCGCAGTGGGCCCAGTGCGGTGGAACCGGGTTCACCGGGTGCACAACCTGCGCGTCGGGATACACCTGCAAGGCGCAGAATGCATACTACTCGCAGTGCTCTTAAGGGTTTGGTTTAGGTGGCTGGGTGGGTGGACGGGTGTAGTGGGGTGCATGTACATATCCTCTTTGCTTCTCGTAGTATATATTGTGGACGACCGAATCAATCCGCCTCCCTTTTTCTCGGAACACCTTTGCCTTGGCTAGCATTTGCTGTGCATGATGCTGTGAATGGTGACATTGATCTGATCGGCGCGAAAAAAAAGGGATTTGCTTTGTGCGGGACGGGAGCATGGTATATCCAAGGGTATCTATCTATCCATCCAAATGAGTTCCGGTTCTTGAAGGGTAGGTAGCTTGGCAACGAGAAGCTAACCCAACCCCCTTTCGTCTCCTATATCCAAAAGAGAAAAAGACTCGTTCAGTTACGGCCAAGATCCCTCCTAACCCTCCACACCCGCGACCCGACAGACCGCTTCTGGCTGCCATGCAGCATCTCAACCCACGGGATCTCGATCTCGCTCTGGCTCGCTCCCACCGCCTTGCTCACATCGCGTCTGCTTTCTTGCTCCTCCTCCTCGTCACTCTCACTCTCTTCAACAACCTGCCCATCCGCCTCCTCCTCATCCTCTTCTATCGGCGCAACAACAACAGCCCCCCCAGCCGCTTTCCGATGCAGCTCCTCCGCATACGCCCAGCTAGGCGTATCAAACTTGCCCGCAACCAGCACAAGCTCGCCCCCGGCCTCGGCAACTACCTCCGCCGGCAGCGGCGTCAACAGCTGCAGCTCTCCGCGCGCCGTATCCACCCCGCGAACCAGCACCAATCCGAGCACCCTCGAGTGGCGCGGCGATAGGGTCCTGCCCTGCGGGTTCTGTATCAGCGGGATCCCCTCGGTCGACCGCGTGATGCTGCCTCTCGATGACGGCCCAGATCCCGCCGGGTCGCCCTCCTGCTCCGATGCTTCAGCGTAGGCAGAGTCCGACGAGTCTTGGTTAATGAGATCGCGGAACGCAGCCTTGCTCTCCACGCGCACCAGCGCGAGGATCATGCCGTTGATGGCCTCGGTCACGAGGTCGGGCGCGGGCTGGTGGTCGTAGAACAGGATGCCGATGAAGCCCCTGTCTGCGCCGCCGCTGTACCTGACGCGCCAGGGCCGGAGCTCGGTGAGCGGGGTGGGGTTCCAGGTCTGGTATGCGCCTGCGAGGGAGGCCCAGGTGAGGTGGAAGTATGACATGGTCTGCATGGTGCGGAGGTGCAGCGCCGTGCGGGGGGTGTTCTCGCTCGGCTGCGACGGGAGCGTGGAGAAGGGGATGCTGGTGCTGCAGGCGGACTTGAGGCTGTCGACGGTCTCGTCGGGCCCGTCTTGCGACATGTAGATGACCTCGGTCGGGCGCATTTCCTTGACCATCTCGGCGAGGATGTCGAGCCCTGTGCCTTGGATCCAGCCGGGCGTGTTGATGACGAGCGGGTGCTTGGCGTTGATACTCCGTCGGTAGGTGGAGAGGAGGTCGAGGGCGCATTCGACAAAGTGCTGTGGGTCGAGCGCCGGGCTGACGGACGCGATCGCGTGGGCTCTGAGCTGGCTGTGAGCGGGGTCGAGGGTCGGATGGCAGAACGGGGGCGATAGAGTGGGAGTGGAGGTCCTGTTGAGAGAGATGACTCCGGGGGGACCGTATTCGGGCTGCCCCGGGTCGAGGTCGAGGACAAGCACACTTGACCAAGGCTTCTTGCTGGAATCACCTTGGTCCGTTACGAGGCGGTTTGCCAGGAGTCTTCCAAAGGTTGACTTGCCCGAGGACTTCGGACCACAGACGAAGATGACTGGCGTGCGTTTCTGCTTGGATGCTATGATCCCTGCAAGCTTCTTATTCCATTCTGCCGGCGAGACCAGTTGCTGCAATATGGCTCTCTTGGGGGCGTCTTCTGATGTGTACATCTGCTGCAGTTAGCATAAAGGGGCTGGGACAAGAGGATTCGACAAAAGAAGCTGGGCGCGAACAATCTCGAAAGTCGAGTCGACCTTGTCGGCCGACTCATTCCAAAGCTTTCCAAAGGCAGGGTTCAGCTTTGCTAGCTGTCTTAACCCCTGAGCCGCAGGATGGGGATGCAACTCGATGACGGTGTTGCTCGCGGTGGCCCGGATGACAGGAAGGGCATGGCAATACGGAGCATGGACCCAGTGGATCTTGTCAGACGCAAAAAATACAGCGCCAGCCATAGAGGCCTCGCCCTCGCAGATATTGATGCCAAAGCTCCCGATGATGACCAGACGCTATGTAGGTCAGCACTCACTCAATGACTGTGGGGAGAGAGGGAGGGGGGAGGTGGATGAATGACATACCTCTCCCTCGGCGGCGTGGATTCTTGCGCGCCCGTTTGCTTTCCGCTGATAGTTCCTCTTGGTGGGCCTGAAAGTCGAATAAGGGGTGCTTGACCTCCCCTTCGCCTCGGGCAGCGTCTGGACCGGTGTGGTTGACTTTGGCCGCGGACTTTGGGTCTCGGACTCGATCATCTGCTCATCCACAACAGGCTGGCGCTTGCCTCGCCGACGGGTTGCAGGACGTTGAGAGACCGCTTCGATGGATTCATTTCGAGGCTCATCTTGCTTGGACTCTGGGGCAGGAACTGGAGTTGGAGCTGAAGCGGGAGCCGGAGCCGGAGCTGGAGACGGAGACCCAGAGGGAGCAGAAGGAGTGTCTGATGTTGCCATGAGCTTGCGGGCGGCAAACGCGCTCATAACTGACCAGGCATGTCAGTATATAGCATCCGAACCAAGTCCCATTCTCAGATCAACAAGTTCCGGCCTTGCAGGTATTTACCAGGTGATGCAGGGCTGTTGGCCGCTCCTTCCTCCAGCTTTCTTTTCTTGTTTGCCGCCATTTTCAGTTTCTGAAAGGCCGACATTTCGCAAGGGCGGATTTACGGGTGCACAAGCAAAAAAAAAGTAAGAGGAATATCTGAAATGTAAAAATGAGTACCTTCGGCAAATCCAGCCTGACTGACCGACGGCTCAAGACAAGGTTCTTCAGGACGGCGGGCTTCTTTCTGGAGGTTTCCTCAGTGTCACGGCAGGCACGCCGCGCAAGTTTAACAGCCCTGTAACCGCTGTGAGGCGACACGGCTTGGCGGCAGCCGACCAATCATATCGGCCAATCGCTTAGACCCCGAACTTTGAGCTCCCCGCCAAAGCTTATCGAGGCAGCTGAGAGCGCTGATAAGAAACCCAGCCGTGGAAATTTAGGTGACTTTTCTTCGCAAACAACAAAAAATAAATCCGACGGTTTTTTACCTCACCACCCCACCCGCGCCTGACCTGCATCACCACCCCCCCGATCCAGAAAGCTCAGACGCGTCATAATATCACACCCTCGCAATCCCCACCGGCCCATTGCCCCCCTCCTCTACCATGGCTGGGCCCAAAGCGCCCATCGGCACTCTCTCGCACCACTCGCAGAAGGCCGCAAGCCTCATCCGCAACACCGACCCCAGCGCCCGCACCCGCGCTCCTCTGCCCAAGCGCGAAGCTAAAAGCAATGCCATCGTCGAGGATTCCAGCGACAGCAGCGAGAGCGACAGCAGCAGTGACAGCGACAGCAGCCCATCCAAGACCAAAACCGCCAAATCCGACAAGTGGGCTGCGAATCTGAGGCTCTCCTCATCCGCACCTCAGCCCAAGGCCAACGGCGCAACACTCGCCAAACCCTCATCCTCACTCCCCTCTCACACCAAGACCACCTCGGAAAAGAGCACCCCCAAGGCCAAGATGGCCACCAAGAAGTCCAGCTCGGATTCCGAGTCGAGCTCCGAGTCTGGCTCATCGTCAGAGTCGGGATCGGAGTCGGAGGTCGCGAAGCCAGCTGCAAAGAAGGGCACCAGCACGGCCAAGAAACTTGTAAAAAAGGAGGACGCTTCCTCCAGTGACGACAGCAGCAGCAGCGAGGAAGATACCAAGAAGCCCCAGCCGAAGAAAACTACAAAGGCCAGCAGCGGAAGCTCGAGTGATTCTAGCGACTCCAGCGACGAGGAGTCAGCATCCTCAGGAGGAGCAAAGGTCACAAAGGCTGCCGCAAATAGCAAGAAACCCGCCAAGAAAGAGTCGTCTTCAAACGAGGAGTCAAGCGAGGAGAGTGAAAGCGAGGAGAGCGAAAGCGAAAGCGAAAGCGAGGAGGAAGTCGTCAAGAAGCCCAAGGCAAAAGAGACTGTGAAGGCTAAGGAGACGGCCAGATCCAAGGCGGCGTCCAGCTCAAAGGTCACGACCGCGGCCCAGGGAGCCTTCAAGAGCAACGAGAAGGTTGCCGACTCCGACAGCTCTGATGAGGAGCCTGGTACTGCCGACGCAGCGGCTTCATCCGACGAGGAATCAGAGGAAGAAGCCGACGAGTCCATGGCCGTCGAGAAGCGCAATAACGCGACCACGGTGTATGTGTTACCCCCAAACCCCGTCTCTTCATAGCTGGCGCGTGCTAACACTATCACAGCCAAAGACTCCCCGAGGTCATTTCTGAGCACTTCCATCTGCGCAAGGCCCAGGGTGACCTGGATGCCTCCGACGTGGTCCGTGTCTTCCAGGATGCCAAGGCCCAGGGCAAGCAGCTGTGGTACTTCACTGCCCCTGCGTCTGTCCCCATCGAGGTCATCCAGAAGCAGGCCATCCCCTACACCAAGATCCAAGCGGGCGAGCCCATCTTTGCTCACGAGGGAGCCGACTATGTCGCCGCCGTTGAGGATGGCATCACTCACTCTATCAGAGTGCTCGTCCCTTCCAAGGCAGGAGACAAGTACGAATCTCGTAAGTATCTAAGCCCCCATTTCTATCAGATGCATGCTGACACAAATACGACAGTGGGCCAATCACTTGACAAGGCAATTCACATCAAGCGTGTCACCCGCGTTTTCCAGGGCGAAAGCGCCACTGCCGTGGCCCCGGCCACGTCGAAGCCCAAGCGCGTCCAGCCAAAGGGTCTCAAGGCCCGCTATCTCCCGATTGGCGCCCAAAGTGCTATTGAGGCTGATGCGGCATCGGAGAGTGATGAAGATGTGGAGATGACCCAAGCGCCTGCGCTGTTGCTGAGCTCATCGGCCAAGTCCGCCGACACCCCGGACGGCAAGAACAAGAAGCGCAAGCATGGCGCTGCCGAGGAGTCCACCAAGAAGTCCAAGAAGGCGCGGGTCGATGCTGCGACTCCGGCCAAGGCTAATAACTCGTCGTCAAAGAAGGCTGTAAAGCAGACCCCGATTGCACCTCCAACCATCCCGACCCTGAACGGCACCCCGTCCACACAGTCCAGAACGATCAACGGGGTTGTTAAGAAGGTGACGCCCGTTATGCCTCCCTCTGTTCCTGGCATGAAGACCTCGTAGGTCGAGTCTTCGTCTCAGAATTCCGTTCAGGAGGCGAAGCCGGCGGGACGCGAGGCTCCCCAAGGCAAGACGAACGAAGCGACACGCTTCTCGCGGGTCACTTCGGTCTCCCCTCCGTCCTTCTCCAAGATTTCCGGCGCAGGCACTCCATCCAAGGATCAGACCCAAACTCCCCAGCCCAAGACTTCCAACGACCTAGCCAGGTCCTCCAGAGCGACCACTGTTCCTCCTCCATCATCCCTCTCGCGTTCTGGTGCAGGCACCTCGTCTCAGCAGCGATCTCAGAACACCCCCGATAGGAAGACGGCTCATCAGGGCAGCCTCCCGTCCGTGTCATCCCAGCGTCGATATAATACCCCCACTGGTAATGCCAGTCAGCAAGCCAGCTCGCGCTCAGCCCCGTCCGCAGATCAATCCTATAACTCTCTTATGGATGCCAAGAACAAATTGTGGGGGGATGCCACCAAATCCTCGTATCAATCCCATAAAACTCCCGATCGCAAGACATCTCATCCGACCGGCCTGTCCTCTGTTTCGTCCCAAGAGCCAGTGGCCAGCGTTTGGCCGCCTGCTACGAAGTCACCTGCTACGAAGTCGCCTGCTATGAAGTCGCCCGCCCAGCAGGCCCAGTCGTCCCAGGAGAGCACCAAGAGTAAGAGAAACAAGAAAGACAAGAAGAACAAGAACAAGGACAAAAAGCAGCACTAGAGCTGCTAAGGGATGGGCGGCAGGGGCCATGGTAGCCACCGTGGAACCCATCGCAACTCGAACCCCCTAAGCCTCTCAGCGCGCTTTCTACGTTCAGCCCAGCGGGCATTTGTACAACATCACCCTTCGTTTTCTTTTTCTCTTTCGTCCAAACTGGGCGAGGTCGCAGACATCCATCGGGAGACTATATCTGCTGCAGTCTCGCTCGCCACCCTTGCATATAGCAGGCACCATGGCGGCACAGCTAGCTTTCCGTTGTACATGTGTATAATACACACAGAAATTTTGTAGGATGCGGCGTTTTAGGGGGGAAGGGATGGGTGTTATATTTCTCGGCTTTATTTTTTCTCTCTCGAGGATTAAACCGTCTGGTTTTGTCAGACAGAGGTTTATTTGAGACAACGGCACAGGGCCATTTGCATTGCTTCGCTTGACCTCGCTTGGGCTTTCGTTCTGCATCGGTAGCATGCCGCTAATAGCTAGCTAGCTTGCAACTTCAATCTTCTCCAGCAGTCACGTCAGGTACCTATATGGAAGGCCCATATGGCCTTTGAAATCGAGCATTTTAGCCAAATCACCACTACCAGTTGATGTCAGTTGTCTGTGGATGCGAATGCTCGGTTCTATCTTCATTTTGGTCCTCTCAGGCTATGCAAGGATATGTGTGCATCATCCCATGATCAAATCTGCCTGCCTACACGCTTGTCCACACCCTCGAGGTTCCTGTTTAAATACCTATCCGACATGTCAAGTGCGCCACTAGTCGAGTGGGAGGGAGACAAAAAAACAGCCCACGCGCTCCTACTCTGGCTACCTACCTTCAACACACCCCATCAAAAACAAAACCAGGAATCATTTCCTGCCTCCCATCCACCACACACACACACACCCGACATCAACGCGAGATGCCATCCAAGAACCACCACACGTGGGCCGAGACCATCCATTTAATACGACCCAGATTATAGTGTGGTGTCGTGAACCGGTAGTGGTAGTGGTGGTGGTTTGGTAGTGGTAGCAACCCAACAACCCGGTGCGGTGCGTTGTGGTGAGGTGTGCCATGTGAACGGAGGGCCCCACTTGAATAGTGGGCCCACCCACTCGCTTTTGCATTTCATCTCAAAAGGGGTTCCCTGAGCGAGCAAGACCCGGACAGGAAGAGAGAGGGCGCATCAACGGTACGGTAGTTGGGTCGGTTGGGGCTGAGCCAAGCTGCGGCTGCGTCCAACCTTATCTTAATATAAACATGAACACCTGCCGCAGTTGCGAGATTCAGATCAGACCAAATGAGATGGGATGGGATCAAAAGGATTTCATGCACTGCATGCATGGCGTTCACGGCGATTTCATCGTTCTTCTTCTTCTTCTTCTTCTTCTTCTTCTTCTTCTTCTTCTTCTTCTTCCTCCTTTTCCACCCCCATCTCGTCCCCTTTTCCATAATTCTTCCTCCTCAGCTACTACACGCGAAAGAAGACAACATCCTACTTTCCCCAACCTTCTCCTTCCCGCCTTCCAGAAAGAAAAAAAGACGAAGCAACATTTCGTGCCATCTCCACGTCCATATACAAACACCCCTCACAAGCACCGAGATCCGAACGGTCAACGCCACAGCCGACACACTACACACTACCGTGGTAATTACAGTCACCACCCAAAGCCCCACCCACGCGCCAAGATAAAACCAGGGGCACATCATCCCCTCGAAAAAAATGTTGAGATTAGAGGTTCCAGTCCATTACAACTTCTATATACAGGTTATTCATTACATTACTTGTCGTCCGCCTCTATATCCAACCTCGCCCTTCCCTTCCTCACTATCTACAAATCCAGGCCGGGGATTAGGTCGGTTGGTTGGTAGGTAGGTAGGTAGGTAAGTAGGAAGGCAGTTTGGATGAGTCACAACCGTCTCATCTTGATTCGTCTCCCCGTCCCCCTTCATCTCCGCGTCTGGATCTGTCTGCCAAAAGCTGCTTGCTCCCAGCCATCGCCAACGCCTCACCGGACCGCCTTGGCTCTATCCAACTGCGTTCGCAACCCCTTTCCACGTATTATTGTATCCGGCTCCGGCTCCAGCTCCGGCTCAGCTTTGGTCATCGCCTGCAGAAAGTCCAAATCCAACAATCATCCGACCAAATCCAGCCAGCCCGTCGTCCCAGCCACGAGACGGGCAATCGTTCGCAATACCCCTCGAAAGATGCTCCAGTCGTATACCGACCCATACCAACACCGCGGTATATCCGCCAAAACGAGGAAGGCATGCAGGGAGTCAGGCAAGGCAGAGTTTATCCTCCTGGCCTGACAAACAACCACCCAAGACCAAAAAATAACGACCGTTTCGCCATGTTTCCATAACCGTCCTCCATATAAACGAAGGGTGGGGGGTATCAGTTATCAGTACCACAATTCTTCATGATGCGTATCCAAGTGGTTTTCGCCGTTGACTCCTGATCCAAATTCTCGATCCCAAACAAAAAACGCCAAGTGCTGTGTGTGCGGAATGGTGATGAGGATAATAACGATGACGAGAGTGTGATTTCGAGGAGAGTGTGCTGAATCGGTCGACCGAGGTCGACGAAAAGGAGAAAGACTGTTGTTGGCTTGAAGAACGAAGCTCGTCCAATCTCCAAACTCGATCAACAAGTCGTTCCGAGTCCCGGGTGGCACCCTCGGATGCGCCAACCAGGAAGGTGGCTTTCTTCCCCACCATATCGTTTGCGTTGGCGGTGTTCCGCCTCTCAAGATGTTCTTTCCAGCGCGTCGAGAGCTCAAAGTTCCAGGTTCCTCAAGACCCGGAGGTGAAAAGCATTCGTGGAAAGGCGGCGGCGGTAGCGGTAGCGACAAGTGTCGAGCAGACTGATCAGGCAGTCCATGATCAAGCTGTCGGAGATGGAACCCCATCATCTGCTTCACCTCATGACGAGCACGTCGGTGAGCTCGCTCTCTCGCTCCGGTCTTTCGCCATTCCAGAGCTCGCCCTGCGGCGTCATCCCAACAATCACATGTCTCATTTCGTCATCCGGCGTCGTCGGGCTCAGAATCCCAGGTGTACTGCTACTGCTTCCGCACACCGTATCGCCGCGGCTGAGCGAGTCAAAGCTAGAGCTGCTACCAAGGGTCCACTCGTCGCTATCGCTCAGCCCGCGCCTATCCAACAGCCCAAGCCCATAGCCGGCCGCATAGCCAAATCCAGCTTCCTCGTCGGCCGTCTTGGGCCGGTCACCAATCTCGACAAAGTCGTATTCCCACCTGGTGCTCTTGTCCAATTGCGGCCTGGGCAACCACCTCGTGCGCGAGATATAGTATGCCACAGCCGCAATGACTCCGCCGCCCACGAGGTCGATCGCATAGTGGTGGTTGAGGTACATGGTGGCCCACCAGACCCAGCCGACATAGATGATGAAATAAGGGCGGAAGCGCGGGAAGCAGTACTGCATGAACAGGGCCTCAAGCACCGCGTTCGCAGCATGCAAACTCGGGAAGGCGCCGAACGGAACGGGGGCGGTGGTGAAGCTCGTCGTATACATGTCGACGCCCAGAAGCTCGTCCACGCGGGCCAAGCCAGCTGGAGAGCCCTCCATGCCGTAGTGGGCCGGCTCCAGCCCGTGGGCCCGCTCGTACCAAGGGGGTGTGCAGGGCAAGATGAGCTGGATCGTTACGCCGAGCATACACATGTACCCGAATGCGCGGGCGAATACGGGCGTCGTCCCGGGGGCGGCGAAGAAAAAAAGAACGATGCTGCAGACGAGAGGGAGGGCGAAGTGGCAGAGGCCATAGGGAAGCCACGCGAGAATGTCGAGGACGGGGTGGGTGCGCGCCGACAGGATGTTGGAGAGGTTGGCGCCGTAGAGCACGTTCTCAAGCGCTGGGAGCACCTTGACCCAGATGTGAGGGCGGTATTGTGGCTCAATAAAGCTACACGATGGAGGCGTCAGTGAACGTTTTCCACGATACTTTCGCGTGCTGCAACGGGGGTGCGGTGGGTCGGGCTCCTCCTCCGTCTACCTTGACGGAAGCACGGACGCAAACAGAAACTTACCGACTGGAGAAGAAGTAGAAGAGATATGTCCATATGGGTAGCGATGGGAGGAAGAACTGCTGGGTGATGGGCATGAGCAGCAGCAGCGCCACCACGACCAAGACACCGGCCTTGATAAAGGGGGCAGGCGGTATTATAAAGAGGGAGAACATGATTAGGGCGAAGACGACCAGGTGCTGTAAGTCATAGATACGCCATTTCCGGTGCCGCAGCTTGTTCCAGCTCTCGGTCATGTCGAAGCTCGTTTGAAGGGTGGTGACATCGTCGGTCGCGCTGCCCGTCGACTTTGCCCTTTGTCGCAGACGGAGCCGGCGGCTCGGGCGATACTTTTGCGGGATCGGGTTGAGCTGGGCGATGTTCAGGCCGGGCAAGGAGAAGGGCAGCTTCGGCTTCGCCTGTGTTAATGCTACGAATTCCTGCATAATGCGGACGGAGAGGAGAGCGGCGTGGCGCCGGCCTCGGATGCAGCCGGGGGGGAGAAGTCGATGACGGGGTCGACGGAGGGAGCGCGCGAAGCGGAGGAGGCGTTGGAGGCGGAGGTGGAAGTGGAGGAATAAAGAGGAAGCGAAGCTCGAATCCGGTGGTGCTATCGTCGCTGCATACGCATACTTAAGCGGAGTGACTACTTGCTAGGTGCTACTCTCGGACGGCGACAAGCACTGACAACTTGCCAGCTCGAAGGGAAGAGATATCGGAACGGGAGAGGCGGGTGGTGATGACGGTAGTGGTGGTGGTGGCGGTGGTGTGAGGTAAGTGAAGTATTAAGGTAGGCGAGTAAAGTAGCAGGGTGGGCGGGCGTGGTGTGGTGCGGATGCGGGTGCGTGTGGTGGGGCCCTTGAAAGGCTTTTCCCCTGCCCTTGTTACGTGCAGGTATGGTACGGTACGGTAATGGATGAGGTAAGGCCAGTCAGGTACAACCACACTAGACAAGCGGCAAGAGCGACAAACACAGGGCCATTGAGGCATCCGCGTTGCTTGGCCAGATTAGGAATCAAGAACTAGAATGCAGTCAAGTGAGAAATCTGAATAATCAAGGCCCGGTGTTAAACGGGAAGGGGTTTCTTTTTTTTTGGGTTTTGCGCAAATGACAAGGCACACGGAATCATTATGAGCCCGAGGCCTGCGTGCGGCATGGTGGTGGTGATGCGTGAGTGTTGCCCGTTTCAACGCTTTGAAAGCAGTCTTTTTACAGGCCTGATCCAGGATGCTGGGGAGTTGATAAGGTACTATACGTGTACATAAGGCGCTGTACGCGGAAAGATTCTCATCCCTGCTTGGATTAGTGCACATACCTTACTTCACCGGGAACTGGCGTCTGCATGAAATCCGGGGCAAGGGTTGCCAGCGTTTGAGTTATGCACTTAAAAGAATCAATCAGCTCGATAACGCGTTTAATCGGGCGTCTTTGCTGCTGACTGCTCCCGTCAGCATCGTTCTTTCATTGGGATCGATCGGTCCTTGATGATTGATCACAGCAGTGGCTGACAGGCCCAAGACAGCTCAGCTGCCAACCCCCATGCATTCGCCCTGCCGTCATTAAACTGGGTGCGCTTATGCGCTTCCACCCAGACCTCGACTCTTGGTACCTGGAAGAAGCAGGGACCTTTTGATTCCCAAGTCGCAGCAATTGCACAGGTCAGCGCGTCGCCTGGCCGCGAATCGACCGTAGCGACAGACCGCACCGGTGCATTTTCGCGCTGCAACGGACTGCACAAGCTAGCCAAGGACCAAGAGCAGGGCGGTGGTGCAATTATGAAAGTACAACGGAGTCCGTCTCGACCGGTGAACCTCGGAAGATTGGGTGAATAATGAAAGAAGCAGTCGATCACATTCACACCCAGGGTTTCATCCATCCAGCCATTTTCAGATTTCAATAGCGCTGAACACCTCCGTCAAGGGTCCAAGCTTCAATGTGACGGCTCAAGTACCGCTACGGGTTACATGCGGCAAGGGGGCCTCCCAGCCTCGTGCTCGACGAGTTGGTGCCGCGGGAAGGAAGCAAGTACCGCATCACCACATGCGTGCGGAGGTGTACAAGGTGAGTTGCCAATCGGTCTCATCGTCTCATTGCATCGGGCGATCCGCCTTGATATGCTCGTGTGCTCGCCCTGGCGAGTGTCGACATGTTTCCTGTGCTCCTCATAGGCAGGACATGCCCTATCGCAGAAAGGCACGACAAACCAGAAAGAAATGACTCGATCTCGAGGGCAGGCATTCGATACGGTCGAACAGGAGGTGCAGATGGTGGTTGGCACCAGTCCATTGGTCCAAGCACCTACCTCAGGTCCTTCCTACCAGGTAGTGTATCGTGTGCATATTACACAGAAATAAGGTTCCAATTCGCAGCCGCCCGTTGGCCGCTGCGAATCCGTTGCATTTGGAAGTCTCGCGCCCGCCCACCAGTCTTGGCCTTTGTTCCGAATTGCGATTAGATCGAATAGCGCCAAGAGGAGATTCTAAGGCGCACCACAGCTGGTAGCGTGACCCGGTTTGCGGCAACGCCATGGCGTCCGTTGCTCGGCACGTTCGGAGATCGATTTGTCTACAGGTTACCGTCACATTGATTGTGAGTGCGAGCGAACGAGCGAGCGAGCGACTGCGCGAGGGTGTGTGATGAGCTTCTTGCGTGACAAGTTCATGTTTGATCGGTGTCGAAAAGCCGCGTGCAGCATCATACCACCGCCTCTTTCCGGATGCCAACCAATGGCAGCGGCTGGCAGCACTCGAAACACACCTGATTGATACCAATTTTTTTCAAAGGGCGACATCAAGACTGCATCCCGTCGCCAAGGGGGCGTCATGGTCATGTTGCAATGGGGCGCGCCAAAGTGCTCCATCAGCAGACAACAGCCAACAACCGTCGCGTTGGCAAGACGCCTGCAAATCGAGCCCCCGTAAGCCGTAATTCGCCGTCGTTTTGGCTCTCGATAGTCGGCACTCGGTGCACGGGACTAGGCGACATGCGACCTGCGGCCTGCGACTTTCACTTGACCGCCTCACGACCCTGTGCCGAGGGAGCTAGGCTGGTAAGATAGCGTAAGCAAGCAAAGCAAGGAATGCGGCGCTTGCTTGCTCTTCCACCACCCGCCACCTGATTCCATTCCTCTCGAAGCGATTGATTGTTGATTTTGATTATGGGAAGATAGGCTCAACCCGTTCCCATCCTTGGCATGGTGTAATCGCTATTCAGGATGGGGATAAGGGGCACGGGGCGGCACTTTGTGCGACGTGAAGCGAGGAGAGTCGTTGGAAGCTTGGCGTTGACCAACATTTGGGCAGCAGTCCGGATATCGGTTAGAAGTGTGATATGCAAATAAACAAATAAATGTTTCAATCCGGTACAAGCATCCTGTCCATTTTGCTCCGGATCTCCCGGCCCTAGGGCGTGGCTGCTGTGGCTGGGACATGTGACTGGGCGGGTTGAAGAGCTGTGGTTGGCTGGTTTGTTTTCAGAGGAAGCGCAGATGCCCAATGACATCAAAGACAACTGTTCTGGTCGCGGATGGAACGGATGCAAGCGTCTTGGCGCTCTACCACCCGACCTGAAGCACTGGATGGATGTCCAATTCATTAACAAGCATCCTGCGCTAGCATCGGCACGTCCAATTCAGTTTTGTGACTATGTCAGGTATGGTTGTGCAAACTCCGTAATATAATGCACGCACTTTGTATGGTGTATCGTAATCCATACAGGCGGTTCCCCAGTCCCAATGCCTCTGACCCGCGGCTTGGCCCGAAGTGGAAAATCGTCACGTTTTTTCTTCTCCCTCGGTTCATGATCCCTTCACCTGTTCGTCGGTTCGTCCCAGACTCCCAATCGGCAAGGCGAAGAACTTTTTTCAAGCCGATTTCCACACCAGCCAGCCCGGGGTTCCTTGTTTCCTCTCCGTCGTTCCGAAGCCGACCGATCCACGCCTGCTACGGCCGATCCATCCAGCATGGCCGCCGAGCGATGAGCAGTGGAGACACACGACAGGACGCCAGCGGACCCAAGCACGCCAAGCTAACAGCTGCCGAGTTTTGCAACGGGCCGCCCCACTCACGAATCGTCCACCTCACTTGGCAATGGAGCAACTGTAAACGAACGGCGCCCGTTGAACCACGGATACCAGTGGACCGCCACGGCGCCTGTCCCTGAAAGTCAACGACATCATTCTGCAGTGTTTGTGCTCTGCTGTCCTATTTCTCTCTTTCTCTCTCTCCGAACTGCGCCGTCTCTGACCTCTGTCTACGCGGCTCAAGATCATCCATCAGTTGTGTCTCTGACGAACGAGGCCTTCATGTTCCGGCCCAGCATTGCCGTCCGCCAAGCAGTCCAAGCGGCACCAAACTAGGTAGCCGCCGTGTCGCTGTGTCGCTTGTGCGTGTCGTGCACAACCATCTTCGGAGTCTTCAACAATCTGGTTCCCGGCCGAACCCCGCTCCTGCTCCTGGGGGATGGATGGCTGCATGGGCCGATATCTCGTTGGCCGCCGCACCATGGCCTGACAAAAAGTTACTGCCCGACTGGCCGACCGATCGGATCCTGGCGCCAAGTGGTGATTCATTTGTGCAATCCATCAACCCAACCATGTGGTTTCCGCGATCCGCCGGCCTGCAGACCATTTGATCGGCTCTCGCATGGACCTACTGAAATTGCATGATGTGCTTGTTGTTGAATCTCCAGGTCCCCAGGTTAGCACTGTTAGGTCAAATACTCGAACTACGGTTTATCTTCGAGTCTACCTGGTACCTACCGAGCTAATCTCTTGCTCTTCAAGCTTGGAGGCCGCCGTTCATAGCTTGGCAGCGGCCTGCCTTGGTCATTCTGCAAAGATCAGCTACCTGTTATTCTAGTCTACCTGACTGTGTAAGTCGGTGGAGCCTAATTCCGGTAGTTCTCGTTACAAGTCCGAGCAGTCTCCATTACCGTCCCTAACAAAAGACTCCGTCGCGGGATCCCTGGTGTCCGGGAACAACGAAGACGACCCGTCTTACTGATCTCCCGAGTCTCCACATGTGACCAAACTGGATTCTTTGAATCAGGCGGACTCGGCTCCGGCACGATCATGCATCTCCACTCCTCATCTAGAAAGTTGGGACGACCACCGGCCGCGGTTCGCGTTTGACTCCGGGGCCCGGACGGGACATCTGCGTACCTTACCGTGGCCGGCATATCGGGATAGGAAGTCCGTATTGTGGCTTGCCTTATTACTTGTAAAGAGAGACTCTGTGCACTATTCGCAAAGTAGGTAGGCAATAGCCGGTGGTGACTTGGTCAACTGTTTGGCATAATCTCAACTGGGGCACAGCACACAAGACACTTTTTACGGCGCACCTCAGTCTTGTACTACTTCCATATCTCATACGATGCCTCCAGCGTAGGACATCTCCACATGTATCTGACCTCCTCGAAACTATGCCTCTTCTCTTCTCTTCTCCACTGCTCATCCACTCACGGCCACAACAAGCAAACATAAAACACAAATCAGCATATTTCCTAGGATATTTAAACCGAACATCATCAACACCAGCAGCAACAACGACAACGAAACGCTTCACCCTAACAGCACTAAAATAAATAAAACACCCCAATATCTCTTGTGCATGTGGTTGACCCGTTTCATTCCCCCCTCCCATAGCTCGCCAGAGAAGCAGAGACGGAAAGAACAGTCCAGAGAAGCACGAATGTAGAAGAATTGCAATCGATATGCCCCGTATCCTTCCCGAAAACACACATAGAAAAGAAAGAAAATAAAAAAACACCCTCCACACCTGGGTTGAAGAACAAGGACGTAGCGGGCGGGCAGGAGTATTAGACAAAAAAAGACGTGCTAAAAAGAAAGAAACACAGAGCATTGCAACGCCTATCTGCTCCCGTTCCTAGTCGATCTTTCCCTTCTTCTTATTTCTTCTTCTTCTTCTTCTTCTTCTTCTTCTTCTCTTGCCCGCTTTCAATTCGACGACTATGGTCATCACATCAAGCCATACCAGCAAAAGAAGTGAGCCGATGTGCCGTGCCGCGCCTCCATGCCACCTGCCCTGCCCTACCCAGCATAGCCCATGTTGTGACAACATACATGTCCTGATCCACATCTCCCAGCTGCCAGAACTGTAGGATACTAAAGAAAAAAATCTTAACACGCTCGAATGCATCCATTCCCCTGCTTGGTCGAATCAGGCGGGTAGGTATGTAGGTAGGTATTCAAAGCCTCAACCTCTCCCCACTCGCCAGGACCGACAATCACCGTCGACTCCCCACGCCGCTCCAGAGGCCCTTACTCGTCTCAATGACCCGATTGACGTCGCTCCCGGGCCTCAAGCTCGCCGGTACAGCCGTCACCGGCGGCGCGTCGTTCATAGCGACGTCCTCTCCGCCCGAGAAGGACTCCGGCTGCGTCCCGTACCCGCTGTCCTTACCCTGGCTACTGCCGCTTACCGAGATCCCGCTGTCGTCCTTCCTCGACGGCAACCCGCCCACGCCCGGCAGCCCCGGCGGCGGGGCCACGGCGGCCGCGCCCCCCTCGCCCCGCTTGGGCTCCTTGCTCCGCGCGCCGTTCATAAACTGCCCCTCGCGCAGCTTGTTAATCGCGCGCACGGTATCAATAGCAGCATGCAGCGTCCGGCGGGCGTTGAAGTTCTTCTTGACCGTCGGCAGGAGGTTGGTGCCCTTGTCGGCGTCGGCGAGGCCGCCCTGGGCAGCGGCCGCGGCGCGCGCCCAGCCGGCTACGAAGGGGTGCTGCAGGGCCTCGTGGGCCGTCATGCGCTTGGCCGGGTCGATGGTCAGGCAGCGGCGGATGAAGTCTTTTGCGCTGTCGGAGACGCCGCGCCAGTACTCGAGCGGCGTGAAGGAGTAGTCGGCGTTGAGGATGGCCTGCATCTCCTCAAAGTCCGAGTCGCGGTCGAAGGGCGTGTAGCCGCACAGCAGGAAGTAGGTGATGACGCCCAGGGCCCACAGGTCGACGGGCTTGCCATGGCCCGTCTTCTTAAAGATCTCGGGTGCCATGTAGCCCGGCGTGCCGCAGGTGGTGGTCAGCACGTGGAACTGCTCCTCGTCCATGATGCGGCTGAGGCCAAAGTCGGCGATGAGCAGGTCGGCGTTGTCCTCGGGGGTCCGGAAGAGAAGATTCTCGGGTTTGAGGTCGCGGTGCACGATGCCGTGGTCGTGTAGGTAGGCGACAGCCGAGAGGGTCGCGCGGATCAGGTCCGCAGCGTCGGACTCGTAGTATGAGCCCTTGCGGCAGATGCGGTCGAAGAGCTCGCCGCCCAGGGCGAGGTCGGTCACGAGGTACAGGTTGTTCATGGTCTCGAAGTAGTCGACCAGCGTCAGGATGTTTTGGTGGCCCATAGACACCTTTTTGAGAACGGCGATCTCATTTCGGACCTGGGGGGGTAGGAGAATGCGGTGTTAGCGAGGAATTACCGATGGTGAGGGCATTCACCCCACCACCTCGATTAGGCGCCCCTGTTTCCTCGTGTGTAGCAAAGAGAAAGAAGGAGGGAGAAGCAGAAGAGAGAAAGTGAGTGTACCATGTGTTCCCTGCCAGCCATGAGTCTCTTGTTGATCACCTTGGCGGCATAGTACCGTCCCGTGTCGATATGGACGCATTCTTTGACCACCGAGTATGAGCCGGCGCCTAACGTCTTCCCGACCTTGTACCGACATGGCTGGATTTGCGGCGACGGCCGATCGCCGCCAGAAGCGGCCGTGTTGTTCATGGCTTTGCGTAGTCCCGTCGAGGGCGACAGCGGACTAGGAGGACGGCAGCAGCAGATGGGACGGCGGGGTAGCGGTTGGTGCCTGGGTCGGGTCGGGTTGAGAGTGATTTAGCTGACCGTTGTCGAGCTGGGCAAGGAATGATACCGTCTAGGGCAGGACGATCTGGCCCAGTTCCAGGTTGGCAGTTCAGTCCCTTGGGTATCGTGGTGGTGGGGAGTGGGATCGTCGGACGATTCAATAAGGCGCGGCGAACTTCCTAGTGCCGACTTGGAGTCGACCGGCTAGTAGCGAGCTCGGTGCGGGTACCGGTCGAAGCGGGGATCATGCGGCGCCGTTGCTGCGTGCCGTTGCGACTTGCGTTGGAAGCACCCAAAAAAAATCAATCGACTAGTCTGGCGGACTTGAAGGTTGGTGGATAGGTATAGGTGAAGGTAGGTTGCTCAGAAGTTGCGGTCCAAGGTCAGCCCAGGGGCACTGTAATCCGTACGCCGGAGTTGCGCTAGGACAGCCGATAAGCTACCTGAGGTGGGGATGGGATGGAGTTAAGGTAAAAGAGGGGACGAGGGGAGCTTCAGATGGAGGGCTGCTAGTTCAAGGGACACGGCTGTTGGCAGACACCCGCCAATGATGGCAAAAAAATCCGAATTCAAAATAACGAGACTGAGCCACGAGGGAACTCCTATCGCAATGGTTGGTCTAATGGAAGATTTACAAACGGCTGCTCCTCTGGTTGTCAGCCGCACGATGGGGAACAGGCAGGAGGATTTCTCTGCCTTTCAGCTGCCCCTCCGCATCACGACCAATAAGACCACGTTCCCCCACATTCTCCTCAGTTCGCTGACAGTTGGGCTAGAACCAGGTGGGGTCCCTTACCGGCTCCACTAAACCCCGCTGGCTTCAGTTGCGCTTCTCGGCGGCACCAGTGTCCTCCTCCAACGACCTTCAAAAACGGTGTTATTAGTATCCATCCATCCACCCCAGCATCTGTGGATACATCCGCAAGTTCAAGCATGCAGAAACCATGAGGCTTGGGCATTCAAGGCATCGGCGCTGCTCCGCGGCGGTCGCCCACAAGACAGAAGACCTTCCCATCCCAACGCTCGCCGGCGAGGTCAGAAAGTGAAGCGCGGATGCCGGCCCTCGAGCAAAAGCCTAATCATCTTTTACTGGAGCTCACTTCCTCTTCTCGCGCTTCGCCTTCTTGGATTTCCCGTGTCTCCTCTCCTCAAAGTCGTCATTGACCTCGGGCACCTCCTCGGGCTCGGCCTTGCGCTTGACCTTCTGCGACTTGACGCTCACGAGCGGGTTGGCTTTCCCGCTCTTGGCTGCCTTGAGCACCCGCTTCTCTGCCTCCTCCCACTCTGCAGCGCCGCCATCGATCTCGTACTGGTCAAGTGGTAGAGAGTCGATGAGCTCCCTCTGCTTCGCTCGCAGCTCGCTCATTGCCTCATCTCCACCCTCCGCAAGCTCATCCTCCAAGTTCATGTCAATCGGGATGTACTTGTTGTCGATGATTTCGTCGTCGTGTACGCCCGATGCGTTCTCCACGTTGATTCCTATCTTGTTGGCATCTGGCATCTGCGACTCGATGGCTCCAGAGACGATCGATCCAAGATGCGACGAAATCTTGCGCAGCACCTTGATGAAGACGGCCATAACTTGCGAGGTCGGGACCTTGAGCTCATCTGCGATCGGGTCCACATCCTTATGTTGCAGGCCAATCGCCATCAGGATAGCCTCTTGCAGATTGCTGAGCTTGATGCCCGCCTTGAGGCGGCCAGTAAAGTGAAGGTTTGCGATGGTCGGGATGAGATCCAGAACAACGTGGTAGTCGAGCACGCCGCTGGCATAAGACTCGAGACGCTTGTGATCGAAGGGCGTCAGAAGCCCATCGAGATCCGCCTTTGCCAGCTCAATAGGTTCGTTGGTTGGGTCCAGCTGGGCTCCCGCGTTGGCTGACTGCTCAATCGTCAAAGCCAGAGTGGAAGGGAACTCGCGGAACTTGAAAGAGAGAAGGGAGAGGAAGCGGCGATGGAAGTCATTGGCAAATGCTCCAAGCCAGCTCTGATCCCCGCTCTCCTTGAGCGGCCTCAGCATCACACAGGTATGCTCGCCGGTCAGGTCGTTCGCCGTTTGTCGCTGTCATTATGTTAGCATTTTGCCAGATCATCTTTAGGTCAGGGCTAGGCTTACCAGGTACACGGGCGCAAACGACGCGCGCTTCCAGAACTTGTGGAGAGGCTGGGTGAGGCCGTAGCTGACTCCCATGTAGTCAAGCTTGGCTGGTCGGCGTTCAGAGAGTTTAGAGAACAGCGGAGGTAGCTCGCTCATGTCGCGAATCTTGATATCGTCAAAGAGAGTCGCCTTCTCGAGCTCTGCGTCCGTTACCCTCGGGATGGTCTGCTGAACAATGGCATCCGCATCCTCGGAAAGGTTTGTGAATTTGCCCTCGTAAAAGTCAACAAGAAGCTCGAGAGCTCTTGATCCGTATCCCATCGACACGTAGTCTGGGTTCGTCGCGATCCGGACGACGCGAGCACCGGAAAGGGAGGCGAACTCGTCATCCTGGAACTGTTGGCTGACAAGCCACGGGATTAAGTCGCCAGCAGGCTGCTGACCCCGGCTCAAGCTGTGGAGGACGCTCTGCCTGCTGATCTTGCCTTCCAGGGAGACCTGGATGACGCACAACGGCTCGGGAAGCTTGCCCTCGACGATTGGGGGAGTGAGGACAAAGAGCTCGTGTGCCGGAGCATCACTCATGAGCTGCAGGTCGTTGGGCGAGTTCTTGTAGTGGCTGGCGACGTAGAGCGCAACCATCTGCTGCAAGAACCTCTCGGAAACGGGGTGGAAGGAGAAAAGGGTATCACGGTTGACGTGGAGCAGCTCGCACTGCGAGGGGTCCTGGTACAATGTTAGCAAGCGAGACAACAGGCTTATTGTAGACAGGTACTTACTGGGCATCCTTGGGTGTTGAGCTTGGACCTCGGGAGTGTTGCGTCCAGGCAGAGTAGGGTATTCAGCCACTTCTCAACTGCATCGCCTTGGCCGTAACGGATAGGCTCAGAGAGAGTGATCTCTTTGAGTGACCGTCCGCCAGAGGTAGTCTCCTTGGTCGCCTTTCCGCTTGACCGATCGACCTCGATGGCTCCGCCGCCGTTGGGGCTGATGCCGGGTCTGGACTGCTCCCTCAGCTGCTTGATGAGCTTCAGCGACAGCGATCGTCCCGTACCCTCGTATCCGCTGATAGTCGAGGCCATGAAAACCAGGTAGGGACCCATGAGCTTCCGAACCAGAGGCAATGGGATGGCGGCGGCTTCATCAATCACCACCAGCTCTGCCTGTCCGAGCATGTGGCTGTCTTGGGGGCGGATGTACTGAATCGTCTGCCTGTGGTTTCTGTGGATATTTACTCTGACGATAGCCTTGTTGAAATCGGGGTTCGTTGACTGGATGATGGAGTAGTCGGCGTGGTCCTTGTAGTCGAGCGCATCGAATCCCTTGAAGACAAACTCGAACAGGGTCTTGAGGTTTTCGGGTGACGGTGATGTGATGAAAATGTTGCTGTATCCATAAGCCACGGCGGCTGCTATCGCAACACCCAGTGCTGCCGATTTACCGCGACCACGGGCTGCGGTCAGGGTGACAGTATTGCGCAGAGTCTTTTCGGCAATTGCGTCGACGAAGGTGAGCAGCGCCTTCGCCTGATCGCCGGTGCGTGCCAGCTGGATAAGGGATCCGATCGGCTGTGTGTCCTGCATTGCGTCCTTGATCTTTTGCAGCTCTTGCTTCGCCGCGCTCGCGGGCTCGTCCTCGTCTGGGGGAGGCAGTGCCTTGACTCCCTTTCCGCCGGAGATGGGGAGAACGTTCAACTCGTCGTCAATAACCAGGCAGGACTCGCAGCCGCCAAGAGACAGGATGAAACGCTCGTTGAACCTGGCGACAACGTCGTCGTAGGCTTCGGTTCTGTATCGGGAGTGCACATCCATGGACATGGTATAGAGCTGCTTCAGACTGTTCATGCCTTTGAGGAGAAGAATGACCAATCCTCCGCCCTCGACCGTTTCGATGCATCGGGCGAGAATGTTGGGGGTGACGGCCTCGAAGTCTTGCAGGATACACTGTTGCAAAAGTCAGCAGCCGGACTGGCGATTGTAACGACGTCGGTACTTTCTAGCGCAATAGCACCCTTGGGGGTGCGGAAAGGGGTGACTGACGATTCCGTATGTGTTTCCCAGGATCTTCTCCGTCTCCTTGTAGTAGACATAGCGGATGTCGTGGAGCGAGATGAACAGCTCAAATGGATCCTCCTGGTTCGCTTCCCGTGTGCCGCGTTTTATTTCCTTTTTGATCTTGTTCTCGCGCTTCTTGCGGTGACTGGTGAAGCCGAGGAGCTTGTTCTTGTAGGCCCAGAGGACTGACTTGTTCTGTCGCACGTCCTGGTGAGAGAGGATGTGGTACAGGTGGACAATGGCGTCCTTGGAGTGGTCGCCAACGACGACAAAAAAGCTGCGCTTCTTCTCCTGGATGCCATTGCGCATCAGCGCCGGGATGCGCTGGTCACTGGATGCGAGAGACGAAGAAAACAATGAGCATTTGGAAATTCGGACAGGTTAATTGGGTCAGTGTGTGGTGGTCTGCAGGACTCACACTGTTTTTTGCGACATGATCAAGGTTGCTGGCAGACCTGCTGGTTGCCTAGTACTCTCAGGCGTGTGAGGGTATCCAGAACTCTCGCCAGGGCAGTGCTGGAGGGGCCCCAAAAAGTTGACGAAAAGGTCGGGCTTAAAATTATTTCTGCCGGGCGGTGTGTGTAGCGTCGCCGTGGCTTTGGGTCAAGCTCGCTGCGGGTGGCAGGGAGTCCATGTACACCGCCTTGGCAGCCTCGGCTCCACCTCTGCAGCATCGCTGATTCCGTCTCGACTACCGACTTCATCCAGGCGACCTCTGCTTCAATACAGGTAGGTAACACTCACACATCGTTGCTTCCATACCTTACCTACGCTTGGCGCACAAGGCTGTCTACTGTAGCCGCAATATGTTCCGCTTTCCACATACAAATATTGCACACGAACATGCCACCCAACCAACACATTCTAGACGATCCATCATTCGAATGGCCTTGACCGACGTGAGCCTGTAAGAGTCTCGACAAAAAGATTCAGGTACCTACAATGCTGGTAATATATACAAATTTCTCACCCCAGAACCCACCTAGGGCTATTAGTTCAGTATGCTGTTCGTGATTTCTCTTTGCATCGTCGTCCCGTTCGCAGTGGAGAGACGGTGGCAGCGAACCTAATCGCCAGAGGGCCCTTTCCTGAAGTGCTTCTTGGAGCTCTGGGTCTTTTTCATCCGTATCCGCGCCTCATTGGCACTTTTTTTGCTATCACGACATTTGACATCAGACCGCGGGTAATCGAATGAGAAACGGTCAATGCTTGATCGTTACTTACAGTGCCTCGTACTTGCGCGCCTTGTCTGGGCTCGACTCTCCAGGCACCACCTCGTTGTACAAGCTTTGGATCTCGTCAAAGAGCTTCTGGTGGTTCTCGTCTTCGTTGGCGTTGCGACTGCGCTGGGTCTGTGCTTGGATGCTGATACAGTCGTTGCGCTTGGAGTAGTACCTCGATGCTCGGATTCCCGCATGCAGCTGCTGAGGCAAAAACGCCAGCAGCTGCGAAATGGGCCATGTTGTTGTGGCTTTAGATTCCGTTCTACCGCTGTCAGCTGCCTTGTCGATCGCGTTGGAAGCTCAGGAAAGTGCGTGACAGACTTATTCACATGTTGTCCTCCAGGTCCGCTTGACCGAGAAAAGGAGGTGTTGCCCTTGGGGAGGCTGCTCGGTTGCAGCGACTGATGCCATTTCCGGGCTTCGGCCAGCTGTTCAGGATCAAGCCCAGCATCAAAGGCTTGGTGTCTCACAAACCGCTGGATGACATGGACGAAAGGGGTCTCTTGCTTGGTGGGCCTGGCATATATGGCGGCCCTGACCACGGGACAGCGGAGCTGTTTGAGTAGCATCATCTTGTTCGTTTACTCCAGGTCTGGTTCCGACTCTTGATCCGCCTTTCATGAGTAGGTACCAGGTACGTACCCAGAGCCGATTCACAAGCGCGCTCCCTACGCACAGCGGCCCATGGAAGTCTGGGCTAACAAAGCAGGACAGGCTTTTGGATCCAGCCCCTTGAGTTTCTAGGAGTCGGTTTGGTGATTCGGACGCATCCGTTCATACAACATGGATTGTGGAATGAAGCTGGGCTTTAGAGAACCAGCATGGATGAGTGTTGATGTGCCAGCCCTGATTGGCTACCTGAGGCAGCCGAAGCATGCAACAGAACCAGATCGCCATCTCGGAGTTTTCGGTGGAGGCCGGAGTGTCTAGTGGAGGTACCGAGGTACCTGGCTAGCGGCTTGGCACGCATTTTGACTCCCGTTCGGCCTTGAATGAGTGGCACTCGCCGAGTTTTTCTTCAACTCGCAGCCTTGCAGGCGCCCCGTACAAGATACGTACCTACCGTACCACCTTCTCCGCATCATCCACCGTTGTGCCGCTCACCTTCCCAACCAAAACCTTATCGTGCCTCCACTACTGCCCTAGCTGCCCCTGCCACGGGCGTTTGCTTTTATTTCTTTCTTTCCAATATCTTCTTTTCTGCCCTACAATGCCCTTCTTGACTCAACTCGGACGCAGCAAACCAAGTGCGAACTGCAAATCGCACATCACGCCTGTCAGCACAGCCAAGTGACCCAACCTGGAAGTGCCCGCTGTGGTGAAAAGCAGTCGCTGCCCATTGCCTGCCCATTTCTTAGTTCTTCTGACGGGAGGCTCCAAGACTGCCCCGCCCATTCCTGGGGTGGATATTCACCCGCCCACTCACCTTTCACCACTTTTTCTGCGATTGGCATCCAGTGCATTCTCTCACTTGCAATCCGTTACACACGACAACGTGCAGCGGTGTTTGAACCTCTGGGCTTGGTCTTCATCTAGACCCTGCTTCCAGCGCGAATCTGTCGCCATCCACTAACAACCTAGGTAGCCTGGAACCTGGAACCTGGAACCTGGATTTCTTTGCGTCGTTCCATTGATCAACCGTCTCGCCCACAAACAAAACACCACCGTCTTCCACAGCATTCAAGATCCCTACTCTTGATGACAGGACCATTGCCAGAAGTCGTGGCCACCGCCGCAGACCTCAGCCCTTTTTCGCCGTCCCCGATCCCTATCTACAGTTCCTCATCAACCCTGGTCCCGAAGCTCCAGGACCACGCTTCGACCAGTGACGTAGCAGTTCCGGACCCCGCCATACAGTCTCGCGCGCCTCAAAATCCCACCGCCATGGACACGGACATGGAGCCGGCCCTGGGCCAGCATCCCACCGATGCCCTCGACTCCTTAGTAGCTGGCGGCGATTACTCGGATAACACTGCAGAAGAAAGCGACGGCAGCTTTGATGCGTATGCCGAGGACGATGAAGGGCAAGAGCAGAAGAACGAGCCGGACACGGCCAACGATGACTATGCGAGAACCTTTGACTCGCCCGCAGATCGAGAGCAGGATCAGGATCTGCGCGAGGCTGACGAGGAGGCCCAGCCAGATGTATCAAAGGCGTCAGAATCCATGAATAGTTCTTCCGCACCTGACAGTCCTGCTATGAAGAGCCAGTCCCCAGACCTGCCTGCATCTGTCCTTTCATCACCTTCTCCAGGCCTGCCTCTGACGAATGGCTCGGCTCTGGATCAGCCCCAGGACCACGACCGTGGCTCCTCCGCGCCTGCCGAGACCGAGCCCGCCAGCTCCAACCCCGTCCCCCGGGTTCCTGCCGAGACTCTGCCTGCTGCGCCGACCGCCCACCCATCTGATGCGCCCATCACATCCACATCGACCTCCGTGGACATGACCGATGCGCGCGCTCCAACTCCTTCTTCCATCCGCGCCCCAGACGTTGCTCCCGATTCTGCTTCCGATATTGCCTCGGCGACTGAAGATGATGCCGCTATTGATATTCAGAAGCTGGTAGACGACATTACTGCTAGAGCCTCCGCCACGGACCCGTCCTCGCCCATGTTACCAACACCGCCCGTTCAAGCCACGCCGGCGGCATCACAAGCTGCCCCGGCTGTCGTGGGCGTATCGCATTCTGCATCTCTCCCCCCTAAACCTTCTGTCTCCCAGCAGCCAGGCCACTTGCCTGCCATCCCTCAGACCTTGCCGTTTCCATCTCGAGCTCCCAACACCTTAGTGTCTCCAACGGCCCCGATGCCAAACGCCAACCCCGCGACGCCGCATGGCACGTATTTATCCATGGGCGCACCGGGCACCATAAGTGAAGCCATTGCGTCTCTTCCTCCGCCGCCAGTCACTGCTGCCCATATGTCCATCCCTGCAGATGCATCAGTCCCCAGCCGTCACCCTCCATCGAGCCAGCAAGCATGGGAGCTTTTTCAAAGCGACGAGAAGCGCTACACGTCTGAGGCGAAATGGGAAAGATTCCCTAACAATTCCCGCATTTTCATTGGTAAGCCACCTGCTGGCTCATTCGTCACGATTACCATCGTCACGATTACCATCGTCACGATTACCAACTAACGTCACGCCCAGGAAACCTGTCCAGTGAGAGGGTATCAAAGCGGGAGGTCTTTGACCTCTTTCACAAGTTCGGACGCCTGGCACAGATATCTCTGAAGAATGCATATGGGTTTGTTCAGTATCATACGGTAGAAGAGGGGCAAATCGCTATGCACAACGCGCAGGGGGTCGAACTTGGAGGGCGCAAAATTCGTGAGTGCCCGGGTTTAGAACGGCTGGCCCACCAGACTTACTGACTATTTTCAAGACTTGGAGTTTTCTCGCCCCCAGAAAGCGAAGAACGAGGAGCGAGAACGATCTCCCGACCGTCGTCATCAACGTGGCGGCCGCAGCATCGATAGGTACAACGGCAGAGAACCGAGCAGGGAGCCAGTGAGGGAATTAGGCTGGCGGCGGGACGACTATCGGCCAGGTCGCTCTCCCTCTCCACGCAGGAGTGATGCCCGGGGGAGCCGCGACGGCTTTTTCCCGCGGGACCGTGAACCTTCAAGCAGCACCTTCGGCCGCCGATCCCGGTCGCCGCCGCGCTACGGCAGAGCTAACGGGGATTCGTACCGACAAAGAAGTCCGAGCCCGCGCCGACGTGCGCCTTCCGATGGCGATCGCCTTGACATTCCTCGGCGGTATGGGGCCGCTGTACCGGATGTTCAGATGCTTCTCCGTGGAGAGGTGTCTAGGGACTTTGTTGCCTGGGTTCAACATGCTTTTCATGAGAGAGGTCTAAAGACGGACGTCATGTTTCTCAGCCCTCGCTTTCCCCGCGAAGCTTTGGTGCAACGACAGGTTCTTGAAGGTGTCCATGCCATCATCGATCTTGAACTCACCGCACAGACGAAGAACAAGATACCAGTCCAGATCTTCAAGCGTTCTGGGGGCGCAAGTGCCCAATTTGAGCTATACCAAGACCTAGATCCCGCGACCGCCGCGGCGCTGGTGGAAAGGGAGAAGTCCCAATCGGCACCCCAGCTCATCCAGAGCGGACCCGTCTACCCGACCAACAACTACGCCCACCCGTATCCTACAGGCCCATCCAATGGTTACCCATATCAGTATCCTCAAGCTGCGTCCCAGGCCCCTCCTCCTGCTCATCCACAGCCACTAGGCGGAATGCCTGACGTCGCAAATTGGGTCGGGCAGCTGGATAATACGGGGTTGCAAGCCCTCCTGGCCTCCCTGCAGACCTCTCAGGGAGTCATCACGAACCAGGGCTCTCATCCTTCGATGTCTGGCAATTTTCAGCCTCCTGGGGCCCCTCAAGCGGCGCAGATCGATATCAACACGCTTCTTGGAAACCTGAGAAATGGCGCAGCGGCGCATACTCCCATGACGGGAATTACATACGGATCTGCACAAGCATATGGTCAAAATGGTGCCGCAATGCCAGGCATTCACAACGCCCCCGTGGGCATGGCTGGCTATGGTGGGGCTGACACAGCACAGCAGGTTCAGACGATAATTGATCAGCTGAAGAGAGCTACGCAGTAGGACGGCTTTAAGCAGCTCATGGTCCACAGATTAGTGGCCTGGCTGTACCACTCTGGGTCCATTTCAAAGCCTTGAATAGGACATTTGATACGTACCACACGAGTTGTGGTGACGGTACAAACAGAAATGTATCGATTCCACGGCATGGGTGATTTCCAGGAGCCCGGAAGAGGACGCTTGCATTAGATAGGTTTGAACTCCTGCCAAACATCACCGCTCCTATGGTATTGCTGGGCAACATCTTGGATGCTTTGTCCTTGTTGACGGCGGCTTCAATGCGAAACCCTACAGGACTAACTAAAACGGTTTCAGGCTCTTTTAGGGGTACACACTGAGACCATGGCGTATTACGAGCGTTGAGTTTTTATCTCTGCCGATACTGGAACAAAAAGAAAATAGACAACAGCGCCATGGCTTACATTAGATGCTACTTCAAAATTCTACAACATTGAAGAAATAAGAGATGCTCTTGGGGGTTGTGATGTGGATACTCCGGCTACTACCTACCTCGACTCATGGCGATAGCACCAACCCTTGGGCCAAGCTGAAGGAACACTACCGGCGTTTATTACTTGGTCGATGGACTACTGTACTATACTTTCCTTCTGGGAGTTGCTGCGCGTAATTGTCCGTGCGAGGGCGGCTGCGGGTCAGATCAACAAATCTTGGCTGGGGAACTGGGATGGAAGTCCCAACGGAAGAGGCAGAACACCAAACTTTAGGAAGTTGGGTTTAATGGTCAATGGGAGTGATCAGGAAATGGTTTGACTGGTGGTCTTGAATCAGTTTCGTCGCATTTTCTTTTTGTTCGGAGAAAATTTGTTTATTTAGGGTAATGTGTTTTGTCTAACGCAAAAGCCAACCACCGTCCATCTAGAAACCGAGGATATATACATACAGGTAGATATACTAGTTATACACGAGGCGCAGCTACAGCCATCACGCTGTCGGCAAGCTTACATCATCTGATCCCACTTGGCAGGCCAGTCCTCCTCTCTCCTCGTCAACAAGGCAACCATCCGGCCGGCCGTCTCCTCGTCCCCCATCCCATGAGAGCGCGTCAAATACAACCACCGCGCCAGTACCTGCCGCAGACCCTGCTCGCTCCGTCCCACGACATCTAGCCCCCGATCCACACACGCCAGCGGCACCTCCTCGTCGACAAGCGCATCCACCCCGCCCGCCTGCTCCAGCAGCCCATCATCCTCCACCAGATGATTTATCCACTCCTGCACCCTCCCAGCCACGACGCGATCCGGCAAAAGCCCCAACCGGTCCCAGACAGGCGATATGACGCCCAGCGACCTCGCCAGATGGGCCGCGACCACGGCGCCGGTCGCGTCCTGCCCCGCGGCCTGGAACTCGGCGGCCGAGCGCGCGCGCCGCGCCTCCAGCTTGCGTTGGATCTGCTTCACCTGCGCCGGGATCCGGCACGTGAAGGGCACGATGGACGGCACGGCGAGCACGACGAGGGGCGTCGTCTCGCCGCAGACGACGAGCAGCAGGGCGAAGACGGGCAGCCGCCGGATGTCATGGGTCCAGCGCGCGCGGAGGTGTCGGGCCCCGCGCGACGCCGGCGGCGGGATGTCCGCGCGGTCGGTCTTGCTGTTGGGGTAGAGCAGCCGCGTGTTGGTGTGGATCTGGCTGAGGCCGGTCTTGTAGAAGGTCAGGTAGGCTTTGCCCGTGTTGAACAGGTGGGAGAAGGTTGAGGCGGCGGGGTCGCGGGTTGGGAGGTCCAGGGGCGGGGGGCGCGTTGTTGCTGGCGGGTTCGCGGCTTGGGGGAAAGTGGGGGGAGAGGAATACTCCTTGGGAGGGGGTTCTTGTTGTTGGCGCTGTTGGGGTGCGGGCGCGGAGGAGTATAAGCGTTGTGGTGTTGTCGCTTTTGAGATGCTTGGGGCTGTGGATGGGGACACCCGGCGGTTTGCGTAGCAGAGGAGGGCGAATCTGCTGGGGGTGGACAGAGGGCCGACTCTGCCTGCAGAGAGACGCAGGCGCAAAGCGCCGAGGGGGGCGTCGTGTCTCATTGCACCGCTTGTCGAGTGGCTGAGATGGTCTTCGAGCTGTATTTGCGACAGGATGGATAGGTGGATGACGACGAATTGGAGCTTCAAAGAGTTGGTTGACTCCATTGAATGGCCCGCCCGGCAGAAAGTTAGCGCAGCCCTTTTAGTGGGTAATGCATCCCTGCAGGCGCTAGCACCCCACACTATGGCGATCTGGTCTTACGCATACGGTTGCAGGTGATGTTTCCATGATATCACATTGAATTGTTTAGATATTGCACATCAATTGTCGATTGATCTCCTTCCTGGCAACAATAAATTTTATAGACGAAACATCGACAACCTCACAATGTTATGTATGCCGGGTATCCGCCTCAGTCCACCACCGCAGTGCACTCGATCTCAACATCAGTCATTAATGGCAGCTGGTGCACTGCAACGCAGGTACGGCACTGTGGACCAGGAACATTGATCAGCAAACGCCCGCATAATCAAGACTCGGTGTTCCAGACAGGACAAGATACATACTGGCTTCGGCTGCGTGGTGATAAACTCATCGTACGCCTCGTTCACGGCCGCAAAGTCGGCCATGCTCGTCAAGAAAATGTTGACCTTGATGACCCTGTTCAAGCTACTCCCGGCCGCCTCGAGAACAGCCGAGAGGTTCTTGAGGGCCTGTCTGGCCCGATCCTTGACTGTCCCCTCAACCGGGTTCTGTGTGATCGGGTCGAGCCCAATGTTGCCGGAGCAGTAGACCAAGCCGTTGTACTTTACCGCCTGGGAAAATTGCGGAAGGGGCTTGGGGGCTTTGTCGGTGAAGACTCCATCGATGGCCGCCATGGTTGATGTGTTGGATATAGTGGCAGTAAAACGATAAACTGTGGACTGGGAATGGGGGAATGGATCATTATTGAGAAATCATCAGTATGCTTTTGGGGTGTTTCCTTCCTTTTAGGAAACACGGCCGGAATCCGTTGATGCACCCTACCGCGAGTGCATGCATGGCATCATCCAAAGGGCGTGCAAGGGCGTCGAACAACAAACAGGTTCTTGCTGAATAATGCATTTTAGAGCTGAGTTGTTGAGGTAGCAGTCAGTTTGTTTTCATGGGGAAAAGCCCCCATTCTCGCAATTCGACATCATGCCGAGATGGTGACTTGACCTCCAATTTATGCTAAGGAAAACAGGGAGGTTTGAACCCGTATCATCATCCGCGATAATGATATCGACTTCAAAAAGGGACGTGATGGGCTAGCCTTGACTGTGGATGCTGGCAGGTACGCACGGCAGGGATGAACAGCGCAGTCACCTGAGAGCCAATCAATTACGCCACCTTCACAGTTCGGACGACAAGGGTCCCCACGACGCGAAAAGGAAAACCAGGAACGGGGCAGCAGCGAGATGGGAGATCGGGTTCGCTTCGGCCTCGCGTGCGCTCGTCAATCTAATCGGTCTTCAGTTAGACAACAGCGCCGGCCAGCATCTTCTCCACTTTGGCCATTGGGTCTCGAATTTCCACCCAGTCACTCGGTCACTCGCTCCTGCATCGCATGGTATGCTCCTTCCCTTCACAGCCCTTGTCTTTGGTTTAATTTACATTTGCAGGCGCAAGTTTAACAGCCCAGCTAGGTACCTACCCTGTAGCTGAGCGGTCAACCTTCGCCCCGTGCCATGAGCTCGGTACCTGACCTAGCGTCTTGAGGTTGCCCTGCTTGCCCTGGTCCCGTCTTTGCTCACGCTGTCGAAACGTTACCTCTTTCGCCGTCAACAACCAAAGTGACCAGCCCACCACACGCGCCATGGCCTGGCCATATCACTTCCTCGACCTGTCCGAGGAAGAAAAGCACTCCCGCCGACTAGCCCTCGACCAATATGCCAGCTATGCCCAGCTCTCAGCTCTGCTTCCTGTCGCCGTGGTCCTGCTGTATCGGGCTGCTTGGGCCTTGCAGTCGCGTAAAGGCGCCTATGCTGCCATTCCCAATTCTCCGTCGCTCAAGGCTCAGCGGAGGGGTGGCTTGGCTGCGTGGAGATCGCGGATCCGGATCTTGAAGTGGTGGCTCGGGGGTGATGTCTTGATGTTTGGAGGCGTCTGGGGACAGCGGGACCAGTGGATAGTTGGCGCATTGTGGCTCTTCTGGCTGCTGCTCCTCTGCATCCTCGACACTCGTCAAGGTTGGTGGCCTTGCTGTCATGTCTTTCGTTGGACATCGAGCGTACTGACGATCCATAGACTACCTCCACCTGACAAAGCGGTTTGGCATGATTGCCGCGTCGCAATACCCACTCCAGTACCTGCTGGCGCTCAAGTCTCTGAACCCCCTGGCCTATGCCTTCCGCTCTTCTCACGAACAAGTCAACCGCTGGCATCGGGTTCTTGGGAGAATCACCTACGCGTTGCTATGTCTCCATGCCGCCTTTTATCTGAACTTCTTCGTCCAGGCCAGCCTCCTCCAACGTCTACTCGTTCCCATCGTGGCCTTTGGCGTTACAGCCTTCCTCGGCTTAACTCTCCTCAGCACAACGGCTCTGCGGCGAGTTCGGAGATACTCGTATCGACTCTTCTTCGTCACCCATCTTATTGTCGCCATTGCCATGCCCCCGCTCTTATATTTCCATGCTAAGCCGGCGAGGGGCTTCATGGTAGAGGCGATTGCCGTCTTTTTCGCCGATCTCGTCTCCCGCAAGCTTGACACCGTCACCTCAAATGCCACTCTAGAGTCTATCCCCGGCACCAACCTTGTGAAGATATCCGCTTCCATACCGTTCAAAAAGGTCAACCGTTTCCGTGAACACCCCGGCTCCCACATCTACCTGAGTGTTCCCGCAGCCGCTCGCCACTCGCCAAACCCCGCGTCCGCCTCCTACCTCCTGTTCGAGTTTCTCTTCAGCCCTTTTACCGTTGCCGATGTCGACGAAAAGAGTGGTGATTTGACGCTCGTGGCTCGGCATCGTGCCGGTCCCATGACGGCCGCGCTCCACCGATTCGCCGGCGCAGGGCTGTCGAAAGCCGGCGGTCCGATCACGCTCAAGGACGAGGCCAAGATTCCTCTGTATATCGAAGGTCCCTACGGAGTCGCGAAGCATTTCCCCAACCTTTCTGGCAGCGACTTTGACCGTGTGCTTCTTGTCGGTGGCGGAGTTGGCGCGACCTTTATTGTTCCGCTCTACCAGTCCATTGTTGCTGAAAACCCTGGCGCGAGGGCCGAGATGGTGTGGGCCGTCCGCGGTGCGGGCGATGCAACCTGGGCTGTCGGGGCTGAGGCGCAGGGGATATTATCCGATGAGAATGTTCACATCTTCCTCACAGGGGATGTTATCGACTCAGCAGATACCTCTGCGACCACTGCTCCGCCGAAGCAGAAGGCGACCACCCGGGGCCGCACAGGCAGAGGAGCAAGCATGGTTGAGACCATCAATACGATTGATGATGACCCCGACGGCGAGGTTGAGCTGAATGCGATGTATAGAGACCGCCGGCGGAACAAGTTTACATCTCAGCACAACCGCAAACGGCCAGACCTGAAGAGGATCGTGGACGATGTCTTCAAACATGGCCAGGAGGAGCGCGTTGCTGTTGTGGTCTGCGGCCCGGCAGAGATGGCGAGCGAGTTGAGGGAGCATGTGGGCGACTGGGTCATGAAGGGACGGAGTGTATGGTGGCATAACGAGAGCTTTGGATTTTAACACTGCAGGCATCACGGTCTGTCTGTACATGGGGATGTTTTGGGTACGATAATGCGGGATAGATTCACAGTATATTTGCGAAGTGCTTTATCGAGCGCCAAAATAATGTTTACAAGTCTCACAATTTCGTATGTATGAAAGTCTTGACTGGCACTGGGAAGCAGCACCATCTAAGGTCAACCAGATAGATAGCCCATAGTCATGTCTCTCTTTGGTTGAGTATGTGTAGCAATACCGCGGGCGATCAGCCAGCATCGCGCGATAGCTTAGATATCCGTAAATGCCAAATCCCATACCGTTTCATCACCATATTACCAGACATTGCGTGCCGTTCAATCAAAAGAATGAAGTAGAAACCTTTCCTGCAGCCTTCCCAAAAATAAGGGCACCGGTCTTAGAATTACAAAACCCGCGAAAACGCCCAGAGAGAAATCGCATGCCGTCATTTTGACCATCGTACAGCCACCGGGCATCAACCAACAACCACACCACGGCTACGCCTGAGCTAATCAGATATCTCCTGAATGGTGTTGACCCGTGAATTTTGTATCTCAATCCGCGCGTTTTTTGGCATTCTCGACGTCCTTGGCCGGCCCCGCGCCAGCCGCAACGCTCGGCGAGACCACGCCCACGTCGCCCAGATCGTCCTCCTCCCAGGCATCGACAGCGTTCTCGTCCCAGTTATCCACCTCTTGCTCCAGCGTCGTCGCCGCGGGCCGCGCATCCGCCTCGCCCGCCGTCGAGACAACCCCTTCCTCGTGGCCCCCCTCGCGGTGGTGGATGTCGACCCCCTCGCCCAGCTCCAGATCGCCGGCCTCCTCGTCTAGGAGGTCGTCGCCCGCGTCGTCGCCGGGGACGGCATTGTACTGCTTGCGCAGGCGCTTGCGCTCCAGCATGCGCTTGTGGTACCACGAGCAGAGGCCAAGCGCGGCCAACGAGCCGACGAGGTTGGCGACTAGGTCGAGGAGGTCGAAGGCGCGGTCGTTGGGCAGCAACGCCTGGAGGAACTCGGAGCCCACGCCGAGGCAGAGCGTGCAGGTGACTAGGGTGAAGTTGAGCGTGCGCCGCCGGTTCGTGTCGATGATCCAGTAGAAGCAGAGGGTCAGGACGAAGAAGGTCAGCAGGTGCAGGAGCTTGTCGTTGATGGGCAGTGGAGTCGTTTGCGGGGCCAGGCCGGCGTAGGCGGCGAGGAGGAGGAGGAAGGTGAAGAGCCCTGTTTTTTTTTTAATGAGGGGGTGGTGTTAGCTGGCTGGGGCCGAGGGGGGCGGTGGCGAGAGTTGTCGATCGAAGCTTGGCTTGGCTTGGGGATTGGGTGAGCTGCCCGGGAGGTAGGTCATGTAATTACGAACCTGCAAAGGGAAGCCGTATCCTCATGGTTTCAAGGAGGTCGCGCGTGCGAGGCTGCGCGGGATATGGATGCGAACGGGTTTGTGGTTTCTGCGATGGGGGCTGGCGTCGTGGGTTAGAGATGCTTCGGCATGCCCAGCGTCGTCATCGTATGGAGGAAAAAAGGGAAATGGATGGAGCCGAGAGCTGAGCTGGGCTGGGCTGGGTTAGGCTGAGTGGCCCGGGGGGTGAGGTGAGGCGAGCGGGTGTGGGCGTGGAGGTGGGCTGTTTGTGCTTGAAACGTCGGGAGCTGCGGGTGCTTTGGTTGCTTCTGCTGCTGCTGCTAGGTCCGGGTTCCAGGCCTCGAGCTCCAGTTTTTTAGCGGTCGGGATGGGGGTTCCAGGCCAGTGGAGGGCTGGCGGCGGATGGGGACAGCAGCCCGCCCGCGCCCGCCATGGAACAAACAGAGTCGCCCGGGGAAAGGTGGAGGTGGGGCGTACATCGTGAATCCAATGCGCGGCCCGCCGTCGGCGACGATTTGCTGGAAAAAAAACACGGGGAAGGTCTCTTCTCCAAGGAAAACATCTCGGATCCCTGCATGGTACGAGACCCAGCCGGAAGCTTAAGCTGCGACCTAGTTTTCCGAATTATTTCCCCCCGACAGACATTTTACCAGGAAAAGTGTTTGTCGCAAAACGATTGCACGGCATTTTTGATTGTCACCATTGATTTTTACCGTCGCCAACAGTCTTCTGCCGCTTGTCGTTTGTGCTGCCTGCAATCGTCGTCTTCTCGATCATCGGCTACTCGTAGCATCTAAGCTTCCCGTTTTGGGGCGTGTCGGGCTTCACGTGACCTGCCGCTCTCGCCTCCCCAGACACCCCAGACTAGGCCAGGTACCGCAGGTACGAGGACGCCGTCGACCGACGACTCATTCAGAGACGTAATTGAGGGCCGGGCATTGTGATATTGCAGCATCGATCTCGCAGCGCGTGCGCCATTGTGCTCAATCATTTTTTTGGTCCTAGGCCTTTTTGTTACCCACCAGGCGACCCCGACCGGCCGGGCGCGCAGAGGTACTGGCGCGCTTCAAATCGCCCTGGAAAATTGGCGCCTTGTCCAGAAACGGCACGAGCCTGCTCTAAACTTGACCTCACGTCCATCTCCCTCACAAATCCCCCGTATCCGAATCCATCGCGGCGACACCACCACCTTCGCTGCCAGCCCCAATTTTACTCGGCCATCTCTGTCGAAGCTGCGCTTTCCACCCATGTGACCTTGACACCCTGAAGTGCCCCGGTGCCGGCTGAATCACAGCGCCTTTTCAGCGCATGGCGACCAGCCGACGACGTGGTCAATAGTCAAGTCCGGACCGAAAATGTCCATCACCAACGGCCAGCACATCTGGCCTCCACATTCGGTCCATCATGGCAACGGCAACAGGATGCACCACCTCGTCGACGATGGCCCGGCGCGCACCCAGACCCCCCTCGACGCTTCCTTGACCTTGATGCCTGAGGCATCCGACCTCGAGGAGGACACCCGTCGCGCCCACTTCTGCCAGCTGTTTCGCCGGAGCGAGGGGAGGATCGCGCTGCTGTTTGGCGACGACGGCGCGTACAACCAGGCCGCGATCGACGAGCTGAGGCGGCCTCCAGCCCTGCCCGCGCCCTTGCTGCCCCCCGCGACCGACCACGCGCCGATCCAGGAACCGCCCCGCAAAAAAGCAAAGCGCGTCATCGACGAAGATGACTATGGCGATGACGACGACGACGACCAAGACGATGAAGACGACCAAGACCACGACGATCGCGACACGCAATCGTCCGCTCTGAAACACAAACATGCGAATGACGCCGCCGCCAGCTCCCTCCTCTCCCCGTCCAAGTCCGGCAGCTCACCCGTCCAGTCCGTCTCGTCGCCCGGGAAACAAGCAGACAAGACGAAGGAGGATGGCTCGGTCCAGGCAAAGACGTCCGAGGACGCGCGCAAGGAATTGGAAGAGGCGCGCAACGCGACCGAGGAGGCGGCGAAACGAAGCTTCCACACCCTTATCTACACCCTGGAGAACGACCGCACGGCGATGCTGGAGCAGCAGCAGCTGGAGGAGTCCGAGAAACAACTGCAGGCAGAAATGGACAAGACCGGCCACCACAGCGCAAGCCAGGGCGGTCCGGGACAAAACCACGGCTCGCTCAGCAACGCCAACCTTGGCGCGTCAAGCCTCACACTAAAACACCTGATTGCGAGGATAGACATGAAGCGCGATCAAGTGCGGGCGTCGGATGCGGAGCTGCGCTCGCTGATGAACGAAGTCCGCAAGAACAGGAGCAAATGGGCGAGCGAGGAAAACGTCGGCCAGGAAGAGCTGTACGAGGCCGTGGAGAAGGTGCTGAGCGAGCTCAAGGCGCATACCGAGTACTCGACCCCGTTTCTCAACCGGGTGAACAAGAGGGACGCACCCGACTACTACAACTGTAAGTGACGGTGCCAACACGCAGCGTCTGGCCCTTCGTCTAACTCGTTTCTAGTCATCAAGCAGCCCATGGACCTGGGCACCATGACCAAGAAACTCAAGGGACTTCAATACAAGTCCAAGGCAGACTTCGTCACCGACCTGAACCTTATATGGGACAACTGTCTCAAGTACAACCAGGATATGGGCCACCCCCTGCGCCGGATGGCCAATGGCATGCGAAAGGAGGCAGAGAAGCTGATCCCCCTCATCCCCGACCTTGTTATCAGGCCAAGGGCCGAAGTCGAAGCCGAGGAGCGCCGGAAGCAAAACGGTGGCGACGACGATGGCGGAGACGACAGCGACGATGAGCCGATTATGTCCTCTCGTGGTCGGAAAGCTGGAACAAAAGGGGGTGGCACCAAATCGCGGACAGCACCGACTGACCAGAAGGAGAGCACCCCGATTTATGAGCAAAAGCCCTTGCTCCAACTGAACGGGCTCCTCGCAAAATCCCACAGAGAGAGTTCCGAGGTTGATGGTAGCAATGGGTTCGCGACACCTCCTATAGGCGGATCGATCACGCCGAGCGGAATGAACGGCCATTCCGGTGTCAGCAATGTCGATGCCATGGACATTGATGGGCCGTCACTCAACGGCATGGCTCTGGGCCAGGCACTCGGAGAGGCGGCAGAACAGGTCTACGAGGACGACGAATATAAGATATGGAAGCAGGTCACCAAGAAGGACCGAGCTCTTATCGCAAAGGAACGATATCAGATGTTTATCGGCAACAAGCTCAACGTCGACCAGCCTGCTCTGCTGAGAACTAAGGCTGGAATGCGGCGCTTTCTGAAGGCCAAGAGAGACGTGGAGACTTCACATGCGGATTCGTCGGCAGCGGACTCCAAGGATGGTTCCAAGGCGGCAGAGACGCTCGCCCAAGGGATGGAAGACGAAGCGGATCGGAACGTCCCGGATTACTACGAGCCCCAGACCGTAATTCCCGACATTCCTCCAAGGCTTCAGTGGATCGAGGACGGCGAAGGGCAAGTAATCAACCAGCACGAAGAAATGCTGCAGCTTGTCCCTCGTGGTCACTTCACGGCGCCAAAGAGCAAGTTCACCAACACGTTTGACTCCAACCTCCGGCAACTGCAGGAAACTCGCAAGCTCTGCTCCAGGATCAGCGTCATCAAGCAGATGCAGATCCAAACCCAGGTATTTATTTATTTCATCATCGTTGTCGAGTTCATGGCCTGTCGCTAACTGATCAAGGTGTACACGAACCAATTTCCCAAATACACCCCAGCGCCATTCGTTGAAGCTGATATAGAACCACATTTCCTCGCTGGAGAAGGCCCAGTCATCGCGCCGGAGGCATGTAGGTCGGCCCTACAACGCTCCGTCGCCAAGGTCTTCTACAATGCAGGGTTTGAGGAACTTCAGCCTTCTGCATTGGATGCCATCACCGATGTTGCTGGCGACTACTTTCAGAAGATAGTCCACTCCTTCAATGTCTACCGCGAGGCGGAGAAGAAACCCGCTGCAGGCGTCTGGGCAGAGAGGGGGGCTCGGTTTCAGCCACGGTTCACACCGGAAGAGGTCCTGCTGCACACCTTGACTGAACACGGGCATGATGTCGAGACATTGGAGGCCTACGCTCGGGATGATGTGGAGCGCCTGGGCTCGAAACTGGGCCAGCTTCATGAGCGGATGAAAGCCCATCTTGCCGACCTGCTGCGGCCGGCTCTTAACGACGGCGGCGCAGACGGCTCTGGTGCCTTCAACGACGGCAGCGAGCAGTTCGTGGGCGGCGACTTTGCTGAAGAGCTCGGTGAAGATTTCTTTGGCTTCAAGGCTCTCGGTCTCGACAAAGAAATGGGTCTCGAGATGCTGTCCGTGCCACTGCACCTGCTTCAGTCACGGGTGCGCAACCAGTATCAGATGCAGACGCAGACCATTGGGGCGACCGTGGCAGATCTGTTTGAGGCACTACCGCCCCCGGAGCCCGTCACAAAGGAGAACATCCAAGAGCAAGTCGGGCTGGTCAAGAACTTTTTTCTTGCCAAGCTCCATGCCAACGGTGATCAACCGCTTGTCGAGGACGAAGATCTACCTGTCAAGCAGCGGCAACGGCGTCCCCGCCTCCCCGCCACCGGCAAGATTGTACCGCAAACGCCGAAGCGGTCTCAGAAGGAGCAGCTCGGCATGGCGACGAAGAAGAAGAAGAAGCTCGACTCGGGAGCGCCCCAGGTGGTGGATGGCAAGCCCGCAGCCAATGCGTCCCCTGAGAAGGCCGGCACCCCCAACAAGAAGCTCAAGAGCACGGCGCCCAGTATCAACTTTACGCCGTCGATGGAGAGGGTCGAGAGCACGCAGAGCCAGACCAATGCCAGCCTGACGGACAAGGATGACGGTGTGGGAATGATGAGCCCGGAGAGTCTGGAGCAAAGATGAGACGAGATGAGATGAGACGAGAGCGCGTTGTCTGGGAGTGTGCGCGTTGTGTGTCTCTGTGTTTGTGTGTTCAAGTATACCATCTACGGGTAACCTACTACCTACTACCTACCTATTACCTACATTACCTGTTCATTGCCTACGGTTCTGGATTGATTCCCTTGTGTCGCCATCGTCGTGGAGCGTCGTCCGCCCTTTCTTCATCCTCGGTTATACCTCCTGTTTTGCTCATTTTTCTTTTTTCGAAACGAAGCGTAAGATAAACTTGGGATTGACTTTTCTTTTTGCTGTTCTTTTGGTCGGCCGATTTGAAATTCTATGTCCATCTGGCCATCTGGTCGCGCATTTTTCACGTTCGCGCGTTGGATGATGGTTTGAGGTGGGGTGGGCAATTCTTTTTTATTCCCTTCTTGCAGATGCTTTTTTTTTGCTGGTGCTCCTGCTGCTGCTGCTGCTGTTGTTGTTATTGTTCATGTTAGGTGTCTGCTGGAAAGGAGACGGAAGGGGAGGGGAGGGGCGAGAGCGCTGAAAGTTGTACATACCATATCATGTCATACCGTACCATACCATACCATGCCATGCCATGCCAATACGCTATTTTCATTCTGTAAAGTCCGTTGCTGGGAGGCTGTTTTTCTTTTCTGAGTTGGCTGTGTATGTTGATTTGGAGAGGGTGGGGGTGAGGTGAAGTTACGCTTGGCGAGGATAAGGAGCGGCGCGGGACTCGGAAGAGCTGTACTAACTAAGGTATCTAGCCACAACTGGTCTCTTGACTTTCATGAAGACTTTGCCACTGAAACAGATACTGGGCCAGATGAGGAGCCTCAGTTGGATTAAGGAGTCGTTGATTGGCAAGGACTTGTAGGAGTTGCAGCAACCCAATCAATACACTTCCATGTTGTAATCGAAAGGGCTGATATGCCCTTGGAGAGCCAAAGAGGGAATAGGTACCTAGTTTGGAAGAGGCCTTTAGCATAGCAGTTGAATGCCGGTCTTCTGTGTTTGTCTGTGCGTGTCGATACCCATGTGTGTATGTTTGTTCTGTAATGCAAATACGCGTGTCTCACCGACCAGAACGCGTATGCTAGACAGTGACTGATGCTTTCCAGCCCGGGACGTTCAGAACATATGTAATGTATTATCTATCTACTATCGGCCGACCAGTGCATCTTCTGGTATCTGTGATTTTGCGGCATGTCAAGTGTTGAGCATTTGTTGAGCTCACCCTACAGTCCCGGGGGCCTTGGGATGGAACAGGGGAACTTCAAAAACGAGCAGCTCGTGACACACATACTCTACACACGTCACACACACACTCACGCGCAACAAGTCCAATGCAGACCGCAAAGTAGTCATATTGATATATATGCGTCCACTATTGACGGCGGGGAAAAAGAAATTGAACCGCGTTGAAGCAGCTGTTCCAAAACATTTACGTGCAGACCAGGTATAGAAGAAGCCAAAATCCCCCTCGCCCGCACACTCCCGGTACCGAAAATTGGTAAGTTGAAGACCAAAAACACCACCCATATTGCAACGCCTGATGAAAATGCTTGCAAGATGATGGTGACTTTTTCCGATTCCTGTCAAAGGTTTTCCGTATCCCCACTGCCCCCGTATGCTCGTCGTTGAGATCGCTACGCCCAGCCCGTGTATAAAACACCACGCCTTTCCTTTCTTCAAGCGCCACGGGTCTATGCAAAGTTAAGTTGAAAATACACCCATGACCCATCTACATTATATGTTGAACATCCCACCGACTCCGACTCCGACTCCGTGTCAGGGCTCTAGGCCCGCATCGCATCGCATTGTTTGTTGACGAGCCTAGATGCCGGCATCCATTCTCCAACCCTCCACCGGGAGGGGGAAGGTCGAGCTCCACTCGGAGATCTCCTTCTTGAGCTCGTTGATACGGGCAACCTCGCCGCTGGCAACCTTGACCTTGAAGTCTTTGAGCTTGTTGGCCTCCTTGGGCAGCGACTTCTGGATCTCCAGGCAAAGCTTGATCGATTGGTCAATGTAGTCGGCGACTCTCGCGAAGTCAGCCTCGCCGAATCCACGGCTGGTCATGGCCGGGGTGCCGATACGCAGACCGCCGGGGGTGAGGGCGCTCTTGTCGCCGGGGACCGAGTTCTTGTTGCAGGTGATGTTGATCTGCTCGAGGAGGGCCTCGACACGGGCACCGTCCAGGCTCAGGGGACGGATGTCGAGCAGCACCATGTGGGAGTCGGTGCCGCCGGACACGAGGGTGTAGCCGAGCTCCTTGAACTTGTGCTCGAGGGTCTTGGCGTTGGCGACAACCTTGGCCTGGTAGGCCTTGAAGTCGGGGGAGGCAGCCTGCTTGAGAGCGACAGCCAGCGCGGTGATGGTGTGATTGTGGGGGCCGCCCTGGTGGCCGGGGAAGACTGAGAAGTTGATCTTGTCCTCGAGGTCGTAGAGCGTCTCCTTGCCTGTCTTGGCGTTGACGGACTGGACACCCTTGCGGAAGAAGATCATGGCTCCACGGGGGCCACGGAGGGACTTGTGGGTGGTGGTGGTGACGACATCGGCGTACTCGAAGGGGGAGGGGATGACGCCCGAGGCAACGAGGCCAGAAATGTGGGCAATGTCGACAACCAGGTAGGCACCGACCGAGTCGGCAATCTCGCGCATGCGCTTGTAGTCAATCAGGCGGCAGTAGGCGGATGTGCCGGCAACGAGAATCTTGGGGCGGAAGAGCTTGGCGTTCTTCTCCAGGGTATCGTAGTCGATGATGCCAGTCTCCAGGTCAACCTGGTAAGGCATGGTCTCGAAGTAGACGGAGACGGCCGAGATCCTTTGGGAGGACGTTAGCCGAGTGACACAGCGCGCGGATGGGGCGGGAGCAGGCTTACTTCTTGGCAGGTGTCTGGTAGCCGTGGCTGAGATGGCCACCGTGGGGGAGGTCCAAGCCCATCAGTCTGCCGTGGGGAGGCATGATAGCCTGGTAGACCTGGAGGTTGGCAGGGGTGCCGCTCAAGGGCTGGACGTTGACGCCCCATCTCGCAGGGTCGAGGTTGAAGGCCTCGAGGGCGCGCTTCTGGCAGAGAAGCTCGATCTGGTCGATGTGCTGGTTGCCGCCGTAGTAGCGGGCACCGGGGAGACCCTCGGAGTACTTGTTGGACATGGGGGAGCCGAGGGCATCGAAGACCGCGCGAGACGTGATGTTCTCGGAGGCGATGAGGATGATGGACTCGCGTTGGCGCTGCACCTCTTGTTTCTGAGCACCGAGACGTTAGTACGCAGGCCAATTGAGTGTCCTGGGGGGCCAGCAGGGGCATTCTTACCATGATCTCAGCGACCTCGGGGTCGGTCTCGACGAGAGACTTCTCGAGCATCTGGGAGCGGTAAGTCAGTAACGGGCCGGCTTGGGCGGTCAGGCGGGGGTCTGGGGACTTGACGTACCGCCTTGTGCGTCTCGGAGAGCGCATAGTGCACCTCGGAGGTTCCGTTGGCAGCCATGATGTCGGTAGTGGTGACTAGATTGGCTTTCTGGAGAGTGGTAGTGGTTGAGAGAGTTGTCGGGAGGGAAGACAGAAGGCAGAAGGGGAAGGGGGCAGGTCGAGGTTATGACAGCGAACAAAGGTCCAGGATGGGGTGGTGGCGGGGGAAAGAAATTTACAAGCAGGCCTAGCCATGGCGGGGCAGACGCAGTCGTGTGGAGGAGGAGCCATGTTTCAGTGGGGGCGGGCCTTGCAGAATCCGGATTACGGAGGGACCCAGCGAGGGGGTGCCCGCCCTGAGAGGCGCCCGATTCATGGGACGGGAGACAACCATCGACCTAAACACAGGAGAAGAGTAGCAAATCGTGATGATGTGTTGATTTATTTAAATTGATATTTAACAGATAGCATTGTAGACGGCTTTAGGCTGAGCGTTTTCATCCTTTGTCTTGCACGTTATGGCTGTAGGGCCATGACCCAGGCTTCGTGAGTTGGGATTGAAAGGAGGGCGAGGGGTTAACTTTGAGCGCCGCCAGACTCGTTCGTCCAACTCCCGTCATTAGCTGAGCGAGGGGCTATTGGTCTGAAACCGCCGTGATGGGAGCTCAGAGTGGATGGCCGAAAAGCCCGGATTTGTTCTTACTACCAGGTAGGCAGTGGCCGGACTCGGGCCAGCGCCGGAATAGCTGTCGCAGCAACCTCTAATGATGCCGCTGAATGCCTGATGTTCGATGTGTGATGCCTCCAAGATGAGATATTTTATCATTTCGGGGGATGCACCCCGCTCCTCTCGAGGCAACCTGCACAAGAGAGCACCCAGAGATCATTGCAGCACTCTCGCGATGATTCACATCCGAGGACCATAAGCCGTGGGTGGTCGTGATAGAAAAGAGTCATGGCACCCAGGCTCGGGCCAAGAACCTCAAATCCTAGCCTATATGCTCAACCTTCCATCCTTGCTTTGCGTGTGGACAAGTGACTACGTATGGACAGTGAACGACAATGGTATGGAGGTGTGGAGGTATGAAGGGATCCTCGCCGCGCGTTATCGTGGCAAAATCTTCAACCATCTCATGTGTTGCCGAGTGGTGATAAAGAAAACGAAAGAGAGAAGTTAAAGCAAAAAACTGTGTAGACTGAAGTGCCCTTTTGCTTTTTGAAATCACTTCGAAGCTTTCAGCCCCTAGATTTCAGCCACTATCGAGGCGTCAGTCAAAGTCGCTGGAGCTCTTGTAACCGGTGAACCGGTACCTCCGGATGCGGCATTGCGCTTCAGAAAGGTGTGGAATTCATCCAGGGAGCCAGGTTCCAGGTGGGCCTTTGGACTCACCTTGGCCGGCCTCTTAGGTAAACTCAGACCCCAGACCAAGGTTGCTCGGTCACCCGATTGTGCCTGCCTGTGCACGGTGTCACGCACGGATAAGACCTTCCAAGGTTCAGGGAGCAGGACAAGAAAGCATGCGTCATTGGCTAGTGGGTCACCAGGCACCAGGCGACGCAACCACTCAACCGACATGCGACGCGCCAAGCACCCGAGCTGGCGCTGGCTGGCAACGCAACGGCAACGGCTCGGAAGCTGAGGGGCGACCACCAGCACAGCACAGCACAGCTAGCTCAAACAGGTCACTCCTCCCTCCACCTCCACCTCTACCCGCCCACACGCCTGCCCACCTCCATCTCCGCCTTGCCTCCTCCATCCCCCCGACCAACTTGATCTCACCTCACCAAACACTTGCGACTATCAATTACTCCTTTAACATCATCGTCCAAGACGAAATTCCAGCTTCTCCATTCATTCTCCGTTCCTCCATCTTTCCCCACGAGACCCTATCGGCAAGCTGCCCAGCATGAAGGGCGCTCTGCTGACCGCAGCTATGCTGCTCGGCGGCTCCGCCAATGCCGCCGTCCACAAAATGAAGCTCAAGAAGATCCCGCTCGCGGAGCAGCTTGTAGGTGCATTGCTGATGCTGTTGCCGCCCGCACCCTGATGCTGACGATGGTGGATTTGCAGGAGACCGTCCCCATCGACACCCAGATGCAGCATCTCGGCCAGAAGTACATGGGAGTCCGTCCTGACTCGCATGCCGACGCCGTGTTCAAGGGCATGAACGTCCAGGCCAGCGGCAATCACCCGGTTCCCATTTCGAACTTTATGAATGCTCAGTGTACGCACCATGCCGCCGCGCGATAGGACAAGCCTGAATGCCAAATGCTGACACGCTCTCGCCCAGACTTCTCCGAGATCACCATCGGAACCCCTCCCCAGACCTTTAAGGTCATTCTGGACACTGGCAGTTCCAACCTCTGGGTGCCGTCGACCGAGTGCGGCTCCATCGCCTGCTACCTCCACACAAAGTACGACTCCTCGGCGTCGTCCACCTACAAGGCCAACGGGACAAAGTTCGACATCCAATACGGATCTGGTAGTCTCAGCGGCTTTGTCTCGCAGGACGTTGTGACCATCGGCGACCTCAAGATCAAGGGTCAGGACTTTGCCGAGGCGACCAGCGAGCCCGGCCTCGCCTTTGCCTTCGGGCGGTTCGATGGCATCTTGGGACTGGGCTTCGACACCATCTCAGTGAACCGCATGGTTCCCCCGTTCTACAAGATGGTGGAGCAGAAGCTCATTGACGGGCCCGTCTTTGCCTTCTACCTCGCCGACACCGACGGCGAATCCGAGGTCACCTTTGGTGGTGTGGATAAGTCCCGCTACGATGGCAAGATCACGACGATTCCCCTCCGGCGTAAGGCTTACTGGGAGGTTGACTTTGATTCCCTCTCGTACGGTGACGACACGCTCGAGCTCGAGAATACTGGAGTGATTCTTGACACGGGCACTTCCCTGATCGCGCTGCCTAGTCAGCTGGCCGAGATGCTCAACACCCAGATGGGCGCGAAGAAGGGCTACAACGGCCAATACAGCATAGATTGCGCCAAGCGCGATTCGCTGCCCGAGATCACCTTTACGCTGAGCGGCCATCCTTTCAGCATCACGGCTTACGATTACATCCTGGAGGTGTCCGGGAGCTGCATTTCCACCTTCATGGGCATGGACTTCCCTGCGCCGACGGGACCCCTCGCTATTCTCGGGGACGCGTTCCTCCGGAAGTGGTATACTGTTTACGATCTCGGTGCGAACACGGTCGGCCTTGCCAAGGCCAAGAACTAGGATGCCAAGGTCCAGGGAGGCGTCTGGTTCGGGCCTAAGGAGGACGACGAGTGAGTGTGCGAGTCTGCAAGGAGGGCGGTGTTGGCCGGGGTGAATAATCGAGAAGCAAGGGACACGGTGTAATTCTCAGTTGTTTCTCAGGTGGTGGGCATGCAAGTCTGCTTCTTCTGTCGTCTTGCCCGCGCATGGCGTCTACTGTTCTGGAATCACCACGATATTCTAGCGATCGAGAGCTGCTAGTTTCCTTTGTACTGTATCTCTAGGATCAATCGCATTCAAACTCGCTGTCTCTTGGGTGAAGTGATACGACCGGCTGGACCGTTGCGTCCCTGAGCTGGTTCCATGTTGATGAGTGTACCAAAATATTAAATGCGTCACACCGTTGTCGCGTGCAGCGAATGCACTGCACTTGCAGCTGATACGCCAGGAACGCCCGTCAGCTTGCTCTCATCAGTTGTGGTGGCAGTGGGTGCCTGCAAGCGCAAGTGCAACAGCGGGCTGCCGGGCTGTCGGGGCTGTCGCATCTGTCGCACCTGTCGCATCCGTCGAAAGCGCAGACACGGACCGGTTTGTGGCACGTGACTATCTGCACAGTGCACGATCCACTAGCCGTCCCAAAGGGCCTAGCGCGTACTGGACCCAGGCTGGCTTTTCGCAGCCAACACTGTCTCTGGCGAGCGACCGAGCCTTCCTCGCCTTCCCTCCTTTGCATTCGACGCTGCAATCAAGATATAGTCTGTTGGTCGCCCTATGTCGAGCGAAGATACCCCTTGATCCTTCTCTGGGATTGTTCCACGAAGACGTGCGGCCGTTTTGGATGGTTTTCCCGGCTTGACATGCTGGTGCGTTGACAGGCGATAACCGTACAGGTAGACGTTTTTGGAGTTGCACGGGTGCATCCGTACATTATTTTGCTGTATTCCTGTCCATACCCACCTACCTCCAGCTCCCTACACAGTACCTACAAGCAGGAACACCTAGCCAAAGGCGCGCGCCCGCCCAGCCTACAACCCGAGCACCACAGCGCCTTCCGGTCCGCCACGGCCAGCACCAAGGCAAGCCAGGCACCGCAGCAGGAGGGAGCACCCAGCCAGCATCCTCCCTTTCGCGAACGAACGCGAATCGCGCGACAAAAAATCACACGGCAACTAACCTGCTGGAGACTACCCGCCAACCATCCCACCACGACACCACGACACGACCCGACCCGACCCGGCCAGGAGCAAAGGCGTTGAGTCGACGACGCAACGCATAGAATTACCCTCCCCTCCCTCCCCTCCCCGCCAAAGATGGCCTCGCCCTCTGCCGCCGTCGCCGTCGCCGTCGATGCACCAGTACCAGCGCCATCCCCAGCACCTGCACCCGACGCCCCTGCAATCGCAACCGCAACTGCAACCGCAACCGCAACCGCAGCTGCGTCTCCAGCACTTGCAGCCCCAGCGAGCGTAAACGGCGTCGCAGTGCTGTCGCGTCCAGGCTCGCCTTCATCTGTTAATTCCTCCACCAAGCGGAAACGCGATGCATCCGACGATGGCGACGAGCCCGAACTCAATGGCTCCGGCTGCGAGAAGCCAACCATCAATGGCGTGCACACCTCCCAGGACCGCAAATCACTTATCCGCGACTTCTTTGATGTTCTGCAAAGGTATGCGCCCCTGGCCATTTTCTGCGAACTTGTTTCTGCGCCCCCAAGACCAAAGACCCAAGACACAAGACCGGCAAGCAGCTAACCTCCCTGTCCAGCTTTGACACATCAAGCCCGGCCATTCTCAAGCGACCGTTGCCCGACGCCAGCTCAGATGACGGGCCTTCAGCCAAGAGGGCAAAGTCGGAAGACATGCCTGCCACCACCATCGCCGACAAGATGACGCAGGACAACTACCATGTCCTGGACGACCTCGTCTCCGACATCACCCTCTCTGTGGACGCCCACGTCAAAGAGCTGGAGTCTTCCGCCGCCGAAGCCGACCCGCTCGCCAACGACGAGGCCATAGCCAAGACTGTCGCCTTCAAGCAAAAGGCTCTCGAGCTCTTCCGACGGGAGCTGGCATACCCCAACGTCGCCCAGCCCCCGCCCGCCAAAACCGATCTGAAAGAAGCACTCCCGCCAAGTGCCATGGGTGGTCTTGTGTTGTCGACCGTCGGCATGGCCCCGACAGTCAAACCCTTGTTTACCAGCCTCCAGCAGACCAGAACCCCCGAGGGGACTCTCAAGGCGATTGCGGATGCTGCCCTGCCCAGCGGCGTCTCCACGACACATATCCTTCCAGACCCCTCAGCGTCAGCCGACAAGAACAGTCGTCCCTTGACCCTGGGAGAGCTGTTCCCCTCCCCTCGGAACCTACCCCCTCTGCAGCCCCCCAAGGCCCCCAAGACAACCACGAAGAGTAATGTTTTGACCTTTTACCACCCGGAGCTGACCGAAAAGTCAAAGTACCGCTCGGGCACGTATTTCACGCAGAACATTTCCGCCGGCCACTGGCTGGACTACAGCAACGCGACCCCCACCACTCCAGCCAAGACGAAGCAAAGAGAACGAGCCCAGAGTCTGGCGGGCCACAAGCCGTCCACGACCGAGCTCGAGGTGTCCGAGATGGAAGCACTCTTCCGAGGCGCATTCTCTAGCTTTGCACCCTGCAAGGACGACTCGGCGGCTATTATCCCTTCGAACCAGGTCAGCCGGATGTGGTGGCAGCGTGTTGGCCGGAGGAACTTTGAGAAGATGGTTGACGCGGATCTCCCGGAAGAGGACATTGAATCTGCGCAGACCGCCGAGCCGGCAGAGGTCATGGACTTTGACGAGGAGCTCGTCAAGAGTGCCATTGACAGTTGGGACGACAGTGCCATTGACCCAAGCCTGGACGAGATCATGGGCAAGAAGTCGGACGAGGATAAGGAGATAGACGACGTTCTCGAGGAAGTCTCGGACATGATCGAAACCCTCGCATCCTACCAGCGCAACCGGAATCTGACTCTCCCGACCAGCCAAGATCGCTACTCGGCCGACCCGGTCAACGGCGACATGCTCCGCAACGGCAGCCTCTCTCATCAACCCAGCGAGGAAGAGATGCTCACATACCAGGCTCTCAAGGCCCAGCTCTCGTTGATTATCAAGGCTTTGCCCCCCTATGCCGTGGCCCGTCTCAACTCCGACAAGCTCGAAGAATTGAGCGTCAGTACCAAGATCGAGATCCGGTCAGACGAGTACAAGGGCGTCATGGAAGAGGACGAGCCAGCACGGCTCTCGAGACAAGCCGCGCAGACAGCGGCGAACAGTACCCAGCGTCAACAACACAGGGCACCCAGCGTCTCTGCAGCGAGCCCCTACAACAACCACCAATTCCAGGGCCAGTTCGTGCCAACAGCTCGTCCAATATCGAATACCCAGCATTTTCCGCAGACCCCAGTCCGCCCCCAGCAAAATATCTACCAGCAACGGCCACCATCGTCGGTGCCGCTGCCGCAGCACCACCACCAGGCCCAGCAGCGCGTACCCCCCGCAACCCAATACCGGCCGCAAAACTACGGCTATGCGCCGCAGCTGGCTAAGGCCCAGACGCCGTACGGGCACTCCAACATGCCTCAATACGCCGCCAGCCCCACCCAGCCCCGTATGCAGCAGAACTTCATACCCCCGCAGGCTGCTAACCATAACCACCGGTTTCCCCCCAACTTCCCTGGCTACCAGCAGCATCAGCAGATGCTTCCTCAGCAACCGCAACATCCTCAACACCCTCAACATGCCCAGCAGCATCCCCAGCACATTAAGCATCACTCTCCGCTACCACAGCATCAGCAAATGCCCCAGCACCAGCAGCAGCATCCACAACATCAGCAACAGCCGCCGTACTCGCCCTACACGAATGGCAGCCAGTTGCCCAGGACCATGTCGCCGCAAGTCCCACAGGCCCACCAGTACAACCAAGCGCCAACACCACCCCAGCAGCACCAGCAGATACCTCGTCCGTCTTATGGGAGTCCGGCGCAGGGGATGCAGGTCAATCCCAACCAGCGTCAATACAACGCTAACGCTGCCCAAGGCATGATGCCCGGCGGCCGGCCTCCGCCCAACCTGACCGGCTACCAAACCGTCATGCCTGAGGTGCAGCAGCGGCAGGTTATGGAACAAGCGAGAGCCCGTGCCGACGCTGAGCAGCGGGTCAGCGGCCACATGGGCAAGGTCACGCAGGGCGAGGTCGTGGGGCTCGCTGGCATTGGACTCGGCGGCAATGTTGACGTGCACAAGATTGCAGCGGCCAAGGCCATGAACACCTTGAACCTCAACAACATGTCTCCCAGTCCAAAGATGCCGATGGGTAACATGCACGGCGGGCCGAGTCCTGTCAATGGCGGCACTCCGATCCCCCCGCCGCAGCCGCCGCAGCAGAGGATATATCAGCAACAGCCGCCCACGAGCGCAAGCCCCATCCCGATCCCGGTTCCGGGATTCAAGCCTCCTCAGGCGACATGAGGATGATGTCACCCGGGCGGGACTGGATCTGGAGCCGGGTCTGATGAGCTTGCCTCACCGCGCCAGCTGGCAGTTGTATACTTTCAAGTCTGTCTTGGAAAAGGCAACAGAGTCAGAAGATAGAAAACGGGGAAATCGGTTCGAGTTGTACGTCCGACCACCCAGTTTAGTCGGAAGGGGAGAGATCAGATGGGCTGTGGAAACCATGATGGACAGCGAAACGAGACCTGACGGATGTGTTATTAAAAAAGCGAACGGGAATCGTTCGGGTTGGAGGAAATTGGAACAGGGAAATGGACGAGCAGCAGTAATTCTTGGTGCTTGCTGCCTGCCGCACACGGAGTTGGATCGATTTTTTTTCTTCGGTTTTTTTCTTTTTCTTTTTCTATTAGTTTCTTCGACCCATCATCCCTGTTGTGTAGTAGTTGATATGTGTTATTATCACCAATTGTTTGTTTGTACTAGGTCGTTATGCTTGGTGCGGGGGTCCATTGGGGATGAGAGTAGAGCAGCGCAACGCAGGGCAGAGCAGAGCAGAGCGTCGATGCGCGTGTTCTGACGCCGCGGATTACTCCGTTAGAGGTAAATTCACTGAAAGATGTCTTTTGGTTGTATGGTACCGTCGTGCATAGCTGAGCCAAGTAGCCCGCCCCAATCTGGGCGTGTTGGATGTATTGGGTGAGCGAAGCTACTGTTGTGAGTACTGGAGGCGTGAAAGAAGTCTTGCTCTGTGGTGCTGCATCGCGTTCATATCTGGTCTGCCTCTTTACCGAGTGATATAACTCAATTCGTTCTAAGTGGTTGCCATCGTGGTTGGCCTCAGGGTCTTTGCTGGAGTGAGCACTAAATACGCGGGACGGGACGAACGGGTTCAACGGCCGGAGCCGCTGGAACCCTGCCTTAGCTTACTCGGCGTGGGTGGATTCGGGGTAAGAAAAGAAAAGAAAAGGGGGGCTTGCTCGGGTCAATTCTCTAACTAACATAGTCAGCGGCCTGGTAAATGCACAAATGTGAGGTGTCGAGTAACATCTGCCTCCATGAACAAAGCTTCTTCGCCAACCTACCTACCTTACACATCTTTTAGAACCCTTTCAACTTCTGCCATCTTGCTGCGCCTTCCGCCATTTCTTGTCGCAGTGGGTATCTTGGCCTCAGTTAACATGCTCCCTGGCTCCAAGTCCCCAGACAACCCCTTACCTACCTACGGTATCCAATCCAAGAAGCATAGGTACTCGTACCTATCTGAACCCACAGTCTTTCTTGGCAGATGCTGAATACATTCCGCATTTCTTGAACCCTTCACGAGCCCTTTGTACTCCGCAACGGCGAGATCTATATCGTTCAACGACCCTTCGACCAATAGCGGACTTGGCGCTGCTATGGTGATGGCTCGCGGGAAAGGAGACGAGATGCCTCGAGAGGGACAGGACAGTGTGTTTTAAGCTGCAGAATCGAGTGTCAGTGCCCAGTTTCCAGAGTTCAGACCCTCTAAGCATTCGGAGTTTTCATTTGAATTGATCAAAAACAGAGTGGAATCGAGGATGCATGAGTTAGTAAACTTGAGAGTCGTCACGGCTGTCGCCCGACATCCAGAACGGGGATGACGTCGATGTGGCCCTTTTACCCTTGTCAAGGGCGTTGTCCGGCCAGCCAGTCATCTTGGCACTCCCCTTTTTAGTCTTGTACGCCATCGCTATCTGTCATACATGCACACGCACACAAAAGCACACACGCTCCAGTTTTCACCAACACATGCTGGTTTCGAAAATTGAGATTTATAACTATGGACCTTTGTGGCTATCTATACTGGACGGGTACGATAAAGGCCTCACCGCCACATCTTCCGCTCCAAGTTAGCTGCCACGGCCAGATATGCATCGCAAAAGAAAGCAGTCGATATGGACCCATGATGGCTGAATGAACTATGCAACGAGGAAATAATGGCTGAATGCACCGCCAACTGGAACCCAGATCTTGGTCATCATAACCCCCAGCTCCAAGCAAAGCTGCCACCGCCAATACCGCACCGCAAAAGCAACAATGAAACTAGCCACCTGGAGTATGTCAGGTGACTGTGAAATCCCATCGCCATGGCCAACAGACCATTCTCTGAGCTTGTATACTCAGACCCACCACATGGATGAGTTGAAGTTGGCTACACTTCTCGAAGAGGCTTGTCCTGGATCGCCGAGGACCAACAGCCTCGGGCAGTTCTCGTCATTCCGCTGGGATGAAGCAACAGTCGAGCCTCCCTTGGCCATGAGGCCGGTGCCTTCATTGCCCCGGGTGGGATCGTGCGCACGCGCACGCGCGCCAGCCAGATGAGCATAGTACACTGCCGGATGCAGTGAGACAGGCGTGGTGGAACGGCAATACTGGTAGCACTGGTGGTAAATCATCTTCTGGAGATCCTCAGGCTTGTAGCCAATCTCATCGTGGATGACGTTGTAGTGCACAGGGCGAGCTGTACCCTGGATGGCGACGTGCGAGCAGAGGTAGAAGTCGTAGTGGAACGGATGAGTGACCTCACGATCGACCAGAGTGCCGGGGAACGGGTTGGAGTTCCGGTCGCCATCCTGGTTGCCAGAGGGGAAGAATCGAATATGGTGGCGCTTTCCGGCAATTATGACAGTGAACTTGGGTTTGTAGTTGGGAATGCCCGCCCCGAGTTTCATGAAGACATTCCTCATCTCCGAGAGCTCATACTCGATAACGTGAGAGAACTGGCCCTCCGAGACGCCGTCGCGGAAGTAGATGATGTGGTCCGGAAGTATCTGGAACTGGTCTTTCCACTTCATGACCAAAGGCTTCAGCATGCTCTCGGTGTTGACCGGTGTCAGAATCTCCGTACGCCAGCCATTGGTCTGGACGGCCGCATTGTAGACCGCCGTGTCCTTGTCCATCGACACACACATTGCCGCGATCGATGGTGAAGCCGAACCGGGCGAGGCGTGGGAAACGTCCACACCAATGACCATGGTAGGCTTCGTGTAGAAACCCTTGCCGTCAATGCGGCAAGTCTGGCCTCCAAGCTTGGCATTCACCTTCATGGCGACATTGGAGCAGTACTGGGGTTGAGCCTTTTTAACCTGCGCGCCCTGGACCATCTGGGACACGAAAGCGTAGCGGCAGTCCGCGTGCTTCTTCAGTTCCTCATAGACATGAGTCGTCTTGGACGACATGATATAGAAGATGATCTGCGGGTCGGCCTTGAAGTGAGCTCGGCACGACTGGTACGACTCGTGGACAACGGTACCAATGCGGGCGCCGGGCTGGTAGCCGTATACAACTGGTGGGCCCATGATATTACCGCCATGTCCCTTGTAGACGTTTGCGAATACCTTAGCAAAGTTCTCGACCGTGCTCTTGTCAACACATCCGTCCAGGACAACAAATGCCCATGACTTGAGCGGCTCTCGGTTGCCACGGATGAACCGACAACCGCGAAGGTCCCAGCGGCCGGCGAGTTGGGGGGCAACTGTCTTCTTCTTCTCAAACTCGATCTTCGGAGCTGGAAGAAGTCTGGCGGTGACCTTCTGCATCTGCGGGTTGATCTTGATTCCGAAGTGCTTGAGATACTTGTCACCTGCCCAGTTGAGGTTCGTGATCATGTTTACAATCTGAACCTTGCGCTCTCGAGGGCGCTTGACTGCAAACTTGATCATCGTCGAGGTCTGCTCGGGGCTGAGCTTGAAAGGGTACGGGTTGAAACGCCGAACCTCGCACAACTCGATTGGGAAGAACGCGCCCCGGGGAGTCTCGATCAGAGGCAACTCCGGATGCTGAAGTCTCTGGTTGTACGCTTCTTTATAGTACTGGGCGACGGTGTACACCTTCTCGGTGCCATCCTGCATCTTTTTCTTGAAAGTCACATTGGTAGCATCGCCACCATTCCCGAGCTTGGCATTGAAATGGAAGCACTTCACCGAGTACACCTTGCCATCCGCGCGGTGGGTGACCTCGAACCGAATTTTATGAAGGCGACGGAGAGCCTTGAAAGCCTCAGACATGTGCAAGTTGCCGGCATTGTCTCTGACGGCACGCAGCACCTGCGCCAGATTTCCGACTTGAACTTTTGTCATGTTAGTACCACAACAGATGTTGCCAGGCGAAAAAAGAAGATTCTGAAACTTACTGCGTCCCCAGCTCCTGCTGTTGGTATCCATGAGATGGTTGCGAATGAGCTCGGTAAACTTCTGTCCCTTCCAGAAAGCCTGGTTGGAGACATCGACGTTGACGCCAAGGCCGATGCCACCCTGGCCAATGGACTGGTTCAGGCGGATGGTCGAGTAAATGCCCTTGATAGCCTCGACCGAATTGCTGAGTGGCTCGGACTCAGAGTTATTGTTGACGAGGACGCGCTTCATCAGCTTGAAGCGCTCCGAGGGTCCCTGTCGAAGGACATGGTCAAGGAAGCTCATACATTCCAAGACAGAGTTGTCCCACGCCATTTTACCCTGTAGGTAGGCCCTGAGAGAATCCAGCCGAATTCTGGTGGCATGTCGAATGGTAACCCTGAAGATGTTAGTGCCCTTGGAGCGGCGTCCTTGCTCTGCGTCGAGGTCGACCATGATGCGCTCCTCCCTGGTTTTGGCAGTTGACCTGTTGGAATTTTCGTTAGCAATCAGCCAAACCACGAGGTGTGCAAACACTTACCAAGCAAGAGCGCGGTTATCGTAGAGAAACTCGTGCGCTGGGAACTTATTCTTCAGAAGGTCCTGCAGGGCCTTGGAGTTCCAGACCTTCTCGTAGACAATAGGCTTCTCCGGACGGTCTCCAATTGAGATCTGGCCAAGTCAGTTCTGAAATTTCTCAAGTCCTTAGAAGGCTTGAATGCCACTTACATCGTACTGCTGGATATCCGGGTTGCTGATTGCAACCACACGGAATTGGTTGAGTTCGATCGTGACGGCTTGACCAGTCTCGTTATGGGCAGGCCGTTTAGCGAATTGGTGCTTGTATTGATTCTCCTAATTGTAATATTAGCATAATGGCGGCAAGAAGCGGAGGATCGCGGGTTACTCACGCGAACGTAGGCCTCAGGAGGAAGGTCACAGCGCTTGTTGATGTCGTCTCGGATCGCGAACTTGGAGAGACCACCGGAGCCCTTCTTCAGGGTAGAGTCACCAGACTCGCCACCTGCATAGACGCCGACCTGGCCAGAAGTCTCGATGGCGGGAGACGAGGGGCGCGGCGAGCGCTGGGGGCTTCCGCCCTGAGAGCCAGAGCGGCCTCGGGTCGAACCTGGAGGCGATGACATCTTGTCGTGTCTAGGTTGAACAGATATTAGTAAGAGCCTCTAGGGTGGTCGTGAAAGTCAAGGCAAAATGAACTGGAGATGAGCGAAGAAAGATTCTTGACAGAAGAAGAGTTGGGTATGAACGGAAGTTGAAGCAGGGAATCTGAGTCTGAAATGATCGGGCAATGGTTTTGTGAATGGTGACCAATTGTATCCAGTACGCAATGAAGGAGAGGAAAAGGTGTTGGTGAAGAAAGAGCAGGAGAAGAGCGGAAGAGAATTGAAGCAAGGGAAGGATGGAACGCAAAGCCACAGGTCAAACAACAGGTGCTTGCTGTCGAGCTCGTGCTTGTTCAGGAAATTCGAGACGTGTGTTTTGCTGAATGGAGTTCGGCCAACGGACAAACAAATATGAGGACCTACCGATAGACCTTTAAGGGAAGTCGGTTTTTGTTTTCTGCTGTGACTGAGTTAGATTCCCGTATATTGCAGAAGAATACGCTGTAGTGGATGGGTTGGAGGGGAAGCACCCGGCGGCTTGCCAGTGATGGTAAGCCAGGAAGAAATACTCAATTGACGGGCATATGACTTGCCCGACCTTGAACAAATCTGGAGCTCAGATTGGTGTGTTGGAAGTAGGAAGCAGGGCAAAGTTCAGTGAAGGAGATGTGAGATTATGTAGGTCGAGAGAGGCGGGTTGAGGCTGCGGGAAGGCAGAAGGAGCACTTGCTCGAGTGACGGGGGATTTGAGGTGCAATCGCCCACTGCGCGAAAGCGAGAAACAAGCCGCTTGCACCTACTTGAGCTGGGGAATGGTAGGATTGGGATGAGGTTGACGATGGGAAATGCCTTTGCGGCGTAAGAAGGTGTGGTGCTCTCTGTTGGCCTCTATTGGGGGTAGAGACCTGCGCGATGTGTATGTGAAGGTGAGGGAGGAAGGGAGAGATCAATGGAAGGCTTGATACCGACCATCTAGGATGTGCGGGCAAAGGATTCTTACCTATTGGGGTTGGAGTCTGCCTTCCTTGCTTCTGCGAGGCAGGGAAGTGTGTGTTGTGTGTGGTGTAGAAGTAAGAGAGGAAGAAGGGTTCGGGAGGTGGCCAAGGCAGTATAATATAGGCAGAGGCCTGGGGGCTGTGGGTCTCAACCCGGCTCGTCTGATGTTGACGAAGATGACGAAAAAGGCAGGAAGAAGGGCCGAAGAATTGCAAACGGGCATAGATCAGCCGAAAAGTGGCAGGAGGGCAGGCAGGCTAGGCCGGTGATGGCTTCGTGGGCGCAAACAGGGTGAGATCAGGTAGAAGGCCGGCGAGGCAAAGGGCAAAAGCGTCGTGGCTTGTCATCTGAAGGTGCCAAAGGGACAATAGCGTTTACCTTGTAGGATTCCGCTGGAGGAATACGAGGACTTGAGTCCGCGCGGTTATTGCGCTGAAGATCGCCAATACTGGGGGCCCCTATTGAGAGGAGGGTTAACACAAAGAATGGGGATCAAGACCGGGCCAAACTACTTGGGGTTACCACGGCGAGTGGATGTCAGGTGGAGGGCAGGTAAACGGTCACGGTCGGAGAGGCATGGAGAGGCAGATCGAATCCAGGCCGAACCCGGAAGCCGAGCGCCCGAATCACATTCGGTCGAGCCGTAATGAAGGTACTTACCTTTATCGGATGACTTTTGCAAAGCCTCTAAGCGGCGCAGGCAAAAGTTTGCCTTGGCTGCCTACTCGCGTGGAGGGAGTTCTCGAGATTGGTGTGGGCTTGTCGTTAGAAGGTTGGAGAATTGGATCCGGAAGAACTGTCAAGGTGGGATGAGAAAGGTGGAAACACAGGCGGCGCGAGAGGTTAGGTGCCAGGTAGATACCGTACCGAGGACTCACGATCCACCCTGACCTCCAGTTTGTTTGAAGTGGCAGGAGCAGATGGGCCGGTGTACTGCGTACCTGAGTCCCGTCTGCTATGACGTGGCTTCCAGGTTGGCTCGAAGGGAAGGCGCAGGGCAGTCGCGATTTGGTGCCTGCTTAAAATAGAGAGGCAGGAGCCAACACTGCAGATAACGCAAATCAGAGGACAGTATGAGCACCCTGAAGGCTCATAGACTGCAGCCGGTCGAATAATTCCGGGCACCTCGAACAATGACCTCTGGAAAATCTCCAAGTGTCCTGCCTTCCAACTCGTGTGTCGGGTACCACGGCGTCCAAAACCACAGAGTCAAGACCAAGCCGACCATATAGACACGTTGTGTGAGCATGTGAGTCAGCGAGACTGCTATAGCAATCCTGTCTGCTCATGGGCAATAAATGTTGACACCCAAAGCTGTTGTTCTGCAGACCTGGCGCAACCAATTTGTCAGACTTGTGATTGTGTTTTGCTCATCGGTCGGGATGTCTGCCGCGAAATCGGCTTCAAACCACGACTTCCAAGCACGGTCTGCCGAGCTTGAGGGGACAATCTACTGAACTGTCACTTGTTGAACAGCTCGAATCCACCGGTTCCCAACGTGAATGTCGTCTAAGCTGCAAATATCCAAGTCGGCGCAGGGCAGCATTGGCGGACCTCGCTGGCCCTTGCCGGCAGAGGTTTTGCCAATCTGGGACGGCACCAGAATCGACGCCCTCAATGACAGAGCAACACGCTCACGAGAGAAATATAAACACATAACGGACCTCCTGCGCTGGCAAAGTGGCTCCACTAGAGCCATTGACGTGACAACCGTGATGTCAGGGCGGAGGAAGGAATCCATAAACAGATCATCTCGTATCGACATCGGCACGTTCGCGGAAGAAGAAAATGGCAATGCGAGAAAAATACACGTATTCCAGATACATCATTGCATATTTTGCCTCGCCTTCAACGCAGGCTATCAGCCTCAGAAACTTGGTGAACAAACCGCCAGCCAAAATAAAGAAATAAAACACCAAGCTTAATGAATGACTAATGCACAACCAAAACAAACCCTATCTGCGTAGTAGGCATGTATAAACCCCAAACCAACTTACCATTTCGCAACACCATCTCCAAACACATGGAAGCTAACTTTATAAAACCACAGCATCGACACAGTCAACCGGCAGATCCAAGCCACCGACGGCAGTTTTAAAACCCTCGCCTCATCCCATCACGTACAAAGTTCCGCCCTCCATCATATTCCGACGAAAATTCCTCTTGCCACGCCATCGACTAAACGGTAGATTAGCTCCCAACTTGCACTCCTTGTCCCCTACACCGGCACTCCTCAGATGAAAAAAAAACCCGCCTCGCGGGCGAAACCCAAAGACAAGATAAGCCAAGCGCCAGTCATCCGAAGGCAACAGAGAATGGATTCTTTGCTCCGCTTGACCCAGCAGAACGAGCGGCATCAAGCTGGGAACTCTTTCAGAAACCAAGCACGATCCCCAGCATCTCAGTGTCCCACGCCTACGCACGCGGCTCAGCTCAGCTCAGCCCAGTGCACCCCCGACGCCTTACGCACAAACAGACACAAACTCACACAGGCAGAAAGAAAACCATCGCAGGGCGAACCATCTCCTTTATTCATCCTACCTACTGTAGTCTCAACCATTACCCAACCCAATCCAGCTAGCTAGGCAGGCATAAGCCAAGCCCACCGCGAAAACGGAACTTTGCTATCTAGAAAAGACCATCGCCGTTCATTGACCATGTTCGATTCCATCCTATCCGATGGCCAGCTTGCAAGTCCGCCAATGCGGCCACGATTCCCAGCCCGCAGACACCTGAAAATACGCTGATGGCGTACAAGGCGCGTGCGTGCGTGCCCGAAAGGAGAACGACCAAAAAAAAAAAGGAGTTGATATTTCCCCCCCCAACGATGCATGAAAATGGATGCCCACCCAGCCGCCCTAAACCCCATTCCAGCCAAACAGGAAGAGCCCCAATTTTTTACTATTCGTATATAGATACATGTACTGTTTTCATTTTTATGGATATCCGAGAAGAGAGAGAAACAACGCTGAGAGAGATAAACGATCACGCTGTCGTGACTGCGATACCTCCTCCAGACTCGAGCTCCCACCCAAACGACACCCAACACCAACTCACAATCCTCGCTCGTCCTTTCTCAGTAAGCATACCTCGCATATGACTGCTGCGGCGGGGGCGGGCCCTGTTGGTATCCCATCTGTGGGGGAGGGGCTCCATACTGCTGCTGCTGCATCATGGGAGGGGGCGCGCCGTACTGCTGCTGCTGTGGCGGCTGCTGAGGCTGCCAGCCGGCGGGATCAAACTGACCCTGGGACATGACCTGCGGCGCGTGGTTGTACTGCTGCTGCGGCGGTGGAGGCCCTTGCTGCTGCGCATACACGGCCGGTGGGGGCTCATAGGACCCGCTCGACCCCGGGCGCAGCGAGGACTGTCTGTATGTCGACGAAGCAGGAGCCAGGCGAGAGCGAGCGTTCTCTGCGGTGTACGGGCTCATCGGGCGACCTTGAGGCCCAGGAGAGTCGCGGGTCTGAAAGGCATATTGTTGCGCCGGGTAGTCTGTCGACGCTTGCCGGTTGTGCGAGTGGCCGTGGCCACCACCACCACGAAGGGCGGGGTCTTCCCTATTGCTCTTCCACTGCCCGTACTCGGGTACCGTGGTATCCCGGATTAGATTTACCACCTTTGTGGGGTTGAGGCGGTGGTAGTCATAGGTTTCGGCGCGTGGGATCAGGCCGAGAAGGAAGGTGATGTCTCTCGCGATCGGGGCAGGAGCAGCGGTGTATGAAGCAGCACCCTGGCCTTGCATTCGACGTTGCTGGTCCAAACGCCGACCAGCCGCACCCTTCAGAGGCGAGGCGCCGCGCTGGAATTCATGGTGTTGCTCGCCCCGTTGAATCTTGCGCGGAGGGTTGTCCTCAAAGTCGTCCACGGGTGCCGGTCGCTTCGGGGAATTTATCGCCTGTGAAAACTGCGGACGGGGGGGACTGTGAAGAGGCGCGAAGGCTTGCGGGCGGGGCGAGTTGTGGAGGGAGTTAGCTTGCTCGATGGATGGCATGAGCTGTTTAGGGCGGAGCTGTGTTGCAGGCGAGACGACGATCCGCGCCGCGATGGGGTCGAACTTATCGCTGGAATAGCGAGCATTAAAGTGGACGAGCTGGGGGTCTTCGGGGAAGAGCTCAGCCATGCGCTTCTCCAGCTTGGCGATTTGAGCGAGCTCGCCGAACTGCGACTCATACTTGTGGAAATACGAGTACAGGACCTTGGCCTTGTGCACGGTCTCCGGCTTTTGCGTCAGACGGTTGACAACGGTTTCGAAGAGCACACGAGCATCTGCAGAGTTAGGTTAGAAGACGGCACATGGATTGGAGATAGTCAAAGCACTTACTCGTAAAGTCATCTCGAGAATGGAGGTATTTAATGTTCTCCAGGGTAAAGTACTCGTCGTCCGGGAAGAGTTTGGCGCCACGGTCAAAGATCTTGCCTCCAGCAACATCCTTGTAGATAGTCCACTCCAGTTGCGCGACCGCAGAGTACACGTCACTTGTGAGTCGACCGGCCTTGCGAGCATCTACAAATGCTTGTCTCATACCGCCAAGCGGGGTATGGGGCTTGCCCTTGCCTTGAATCCGGCGCATGGCGCGGATCACGGCAATCCAGACAAATGAGATGGTGCGTTTCAGAAGCTGAATCTGCGCCGCGTAGCCTTGCCGGACTGCCTTGATTTGGTCGTTTTTTCTATTGGTGAGCTCCCTCGACTCCCTGTCAGAAGTCTCCTCTTCGTCATCTTCCGCGTTCCCAGACGGATTTCCAGAAGCATTCAGAGAGGGGAATTGCTCCTCGATCCTGGCCACATCTGCCGTTTCCCGATCGACCAGCTTCTTGACAATCCCATACAACGTGTCTAGCACTTTGTTGTATGGTGCCTGCACCGCTTGGCCGCGGGCGATCTTCGCCTCGTCGTTTTCCTCGATAGGATAGGTGGACTCGATGTGGTCGGCGTGCTTGAAGGCTAGTAGAACGCTCTCCGGGTTTGCCTCGATACCCCTCGAAAGAAATTCCAGTCCGTTTGCGTTGCCATCTCTCGTTGCCTTGTTCTCAAGCGTTGTGATGTTGTTGTCGAAGCACCACTGGGCGGCGTCAACCCACATCTCGGGCCAGAAGCGCAAGGCCATCAAAGCCTGGTTGTAGGCGTAGAGAATGCGCTTCTGAAGCAAACCCGGCTGGTCTTTGTCATCCTTTAGGTCCAGGGGATCCGACTTCTCCCACGAGATCCACCTCTTCCAGATGTCAACTTGCTCCATATACTCCTGATCGCCATCGAATCCAGGAGCAGGAGGCAGTCGAGGCAGGCTTGTCCGCAGCAGGCCCCGTGTGATGTTTCCAAGCGCGGTGTTCGCGCTCTTGGCTGACATGTACGAAGGTGATTTTTCGGCCAGGTATTTTCGGCCAGTCAACTTGTTGAGTCCCATCTCGAACTCGTCATATTCCTTCCACAGCGTGTTTACATTGCCGATGGGGACACAAATGGCACGCTGGTACGCCCTTCGCAGCTGGTCCATCTTCTGTTGGTCCTGCCACTGGCTTCCTCCGACGACTCCAGGTCCAGACTTGAGGAACTGGATGTACTCGTACCATATCCTGCCGGAATCCTTGTCCAGGCCAATGTTGTCGATGACGAACTCGTATGCTTGCGAAACGGTCTGGCGAGCCAGTCCGGTGCTGTCGTTCAGATCATTCCGTCGACGGATGTAATCTAAGTATCTGGTCCAGAGATTCACATTTGGCGTTCCCATCAGACACTTGCCGAAAATGCGCTCGGCTTCAGGGAAGTTGTTCATGCCGAGCTCCATATCTAGGTATTTAATCCAGATATCAGCCTACAAAGATGTTAGCGACGCATTTTTATACATTGCGCCGTCGAGTACGCTTGGACTTACGGCCTGGGGAAATACTGCGAGGAATCTGTCGTAGACCTGCCGTTGAGCCTCGACATCACTTCTTGACCGGTGCTCCTCGAATAGGGCCATCCACGCGTCCATTGCACCGCGGGGGTCGTCGCGGATTCTGCTCTCGAGAAATGCTACTCTGTCAGGGAGGGTATGATGCACAGGGTCAGCCGCAGCGGCGGCCGGGGCAGCAGGAGCGGAGGAAGCAGCTGTAGAGGCATTATCAAGACTGTTTGTGAGAGCAGCCACGGAGCTTTGTCCCATGTAGACAGGTGAAGCATTGGGGGGAGGGCCCGCAGAGTCCCTGGCAGTCATGGGAGCTTGAACGGGGGAACGAGGCACAGCAGCAGATGACTTGGATGGCGGGCCAGGAACAGGCGCGTCGTCGTCTTCTTCTTCGGAATCGGAATCGGAGTCTCCCACTAGGAAGCCTCCAGCCGTCCGCGGCTTCTTGGCGACGGGTTGCGGAGAAGGGTTGGGCTGTGCTCTGTTCTCGATGGTCTGAGGTGCAGGATCAGGAGCCGGGGCAGTTGTGACTGATGCAGGATCGTAGTCACCCGCATCGTCGGTGGAGCCATCAGAAGATGGAGGGTCACCTGAAGCATCATGGGCCGGGTCAACGGAATATTCTGCTTGATCATCTTCATCGGTGCTATGCTGAGAATGCTCTTGCTGGTCGCCATCTGACTCCTCATAGCCCTCGTTCTCATCCCAAGCTCCGCCTTGGTGGCCTGGATCGTACTCGGCCATCGTGATGGTATTTGTGGTTTAGGTGCGCGAACGTAGAAGAGTGTCGTTGCAAGGTGGTGGTGTTTCTCGGTCGGGGCGAGAAGAGAGGCGACGGTTGTCGGATTCGAGTTGGTTCAATCGGTCGTCGCGCTGAATGACTGATCGTAAGCTTGAGGAGGGTGGACGAATTGCGAGCAGTCGCGGATTTAGCGAGCGAGGAATCGAATGGTGAGACGTAAGGCGACAGCAAAGTCGAAGTCCGCAGTGCTGCCAAGGATAGCGTCGCAAAGACAGAATCAAGGACGCGCGAAAGTTTGGGCGGTTTGCATGTTTGGGAGAAAGGGAAAAAAGAGAACCAAGAGGGAGAAGAGCACACGACAAAGACGGCGGCCACCAGCAATTAAAGCGCGAGACTTGGCCCCTCAGCGTGCATGCACGGTGCGCAACCAAGATAAAATCCGTATTGATTACGGGTTTAGTGAATGCCGGTGTCTATTCAGATGCTGCGGGTACTGCGAGTGTGACGGAGGGAAGCGCCCTGGTGCGAGTGAAGCCTGTCAGTCAGGTCGGGGGTGGTGGATGGAAAGAACCAAAGCCGGACAGCAGACCAAACAATGGATAAGGTGCCGTGGAGTCGCTTCTCCTGCTGGCAGAAAAAAGCGATGCGGTAGCGTGCTACGGTTGCGCATGCCAAGAAGCTAAGGCCAGACCCGGAATGAGGTCAGTCAGGTGTGGCTTGCCGTTTGTGCAGTGGCTGTGCTATGCAAGCAACCACTGTGACGCACAGACCGGGCCGAACGTCAGGCTTGGATGGAGTCCAGGGGTCCCTGCCCTGCCTACCAGGGAGGGACGCGTTCTCGCCCGCCTCGGCCATCCAATTTACGCGACTCGAAATGGGCACTTTGCAGACCGCGACGGGACTTTGATTTGCGCGTGCGGTCCCGGTCCAGGTGCAGTCCAGTGCCACGGGCCCCAGTCAAACGCCCAGCCCAAAAGCCAGCCAGCAAAGACAGGAAGCCGCTTGTCAACTCACCCGTCCAACCACTCCACATCGATCCCAAAAGTGAAGGCGCCCACAACAAACAAAGTCCTACTCGCGCCCGCCCGCACCCCCCTCCTTCCCCAAACTGCCAACTCGCTTCCCCTCATCAAGCGACTTTTTTTCCCACAACCTCCCGTGAACCTTCACTACTGCCTGCTACAAAGCAGACGCGCCCCAGAATCTGTTGCGAACATCGCAGGCATACGATTTTTATTATTTCGAGTTAACCCCACGATACCGCCATCATGTCTGTCGTCTCTCTTCTCGGGGTCAATGTGATGAACAACCCCTCCCGGTTCACCGACAAGTATCTCTTCGAGATCACCTTTGAGTGCCTCGAGCCGCTGGAGAAAGGTACAGTGCATCCATCCTCCCCCCCTCTTCCCACTTACCATCCGCCTCTCGTCCCGCCCTGGCGACAACCACGATAACAATGGCAAAAAATCCGCTAACCACGCCCGCCTCTCCAGATCTTGAGTGGAAGCTCACCTACGTCGGCTCCGCGCAGGCAGACAACTACGACCAGGAACTCGACTCGCTGCTGGTCGGCCCCATCCCCGTCGGCGTGAACAAGTTTGTGTTTGAGGCCGACCCGCCAGACACCAAGCGCATCCCGGTCGATGAGCTGCTGGGCGTCACCGTCATCCTCCTCACATGCGCCTACGACGGGCGCGAGTTCGTCCGCGTCGGATACTACGTCAATGTCGAGTACGACAGCGAGGATCTTGTCAACGACCCGCCCGCCAAGCCCATCATCGAGAGAATCCGCCGCAACATACTCGCCGAGAAGCCGCGTGTCACGAGATTTAACATCAAGTGGTATGTGGTAGCCGTCCATGGCATTCCCCTTCATTCCTCGGCCCTGCCAAAGAGGACACGTTTGCTGACAACGCCCTTCCACACACACAGGGACTCCGAGGCATCAGCCCCCGCCGAGTTCCCCCCGGAGCAGCCCGAGGCCGATCTCGTCGCCGACGAGGAGGAATACGGTGCCGAGGAGCTTGCAGAGGAGGAGGAGGAGGAGCTGGCTGAGGCTGGCCCCGCTGGCGCCGACGGCGCCGACGCAGCCGACAAGGATGCTGAGATGGCTGGCGTCGAGTCTGCCGACGTCGAGGTAGAAAACGGCGTCGACGAGGATGAGCTCTCCGACGAGGGCAGTGTCGACATCGAGGGAGAGAGCGAGGACGACTTGGAGGAGGAAGAGGAGGGCGAGGGCGTCGAGGGCGACGAGATGGATGTGGATATGGGAGATGCCGACAAGCCGGCGCCGGCTGCTGGCGCACTCCAGGCCATGGTTCAGTAGGACCGGGCATGCTTGCGTACGCGGAAATGACGTTTTTTGCATGCGACGGTATCTTGGGCACTTAGATGTTGAATTGCATGCGATGACTTGGAGTCGGCAATCATACCCTAGATTAATGTGTTTGCTTATTCGCTTTCAATACCACTGTTGTCTTTTGCCTTAGTTTGGGGCGTTGGCTGTCGGGTGTTTGCTGCAGTTGGTTTCTACTTGCGCAGTATAGATCCGTAGGTAGTCTAGTGTTCGCAACGGCTTGCGGCTTGCGGTTGGCGTGCTGTGTCTGGTTCGTGATCAGGAATAAAACATGGATAACAGGTAACACACTGTACGGCTTTGTTTAGATTAAAGCTAGACACCTCCTCGCTTTCATATCATCTCTATATACATGCATGGTGCAACGATCTCGTCGCACTCTATATCACTCGCGTCCCACACGCTACGCTACTGCGCACCCTTGACATCAATCTTCTCCACAAGATCAGCTCCTATCCTAGCAATTTCAGCCAAGATCGCCTCGCGATTAACTTCCACAACATCGTCGTCCTCTTCTTCTTCATCCCCATTCGAGCCAGAAGCAGGCTTATACGAAGTCGGGAGATTAATCCTGAAGCTCCGCTTCTGCATCTGCGGATTCCAGATCGCCCCGATGATGGCGTCGTCCGCCGCACCGTGGAAAAAAAGCAGCGGGCCAGAGTAGGCCTCGTTCAGCTGCCTCAGGAAGACCTCGACGGGATGCTGCGCCAGGGGAAGCGCGTCCTGTCCGGTGCGGCCGTCCAGGTTCTTGAACTTGGAACGGCCAACGGGCGCAGCCTCCTCGGGGTCGTCAGTGGCATATGTCCTCAGAATGCTCTTCGCTATCCTGCTGTTGAGGCGGATCAGGACATCGTAGTCTCTCAGCGACGGCACGAAGAGGCGCCTGGGATCGAGGCTCACACCCTCTTCCTTAATCACCTGGCAAGCACTCTTGGCCAGGGCGGTCATCCTCGCAGCCACCACCTTGGACGGCTTGGCCTCGCCGTTCAGCGCGGTGTAGCCGACGCCGCTGGGATCCTGGCCGGCGGTGGCCACGAACAGAACAGTGTGGTTCATGTTAGGGTCGATCTTCCGCCAGGCTTCGAAGCGTGTGCCGATCGCGGCGCGCTCGGTGGCTTGCATGTCACCGGCGGTGTCAAGGATCAGGGGCTCGGCGCGCCAGTCCCAATTGGCAAGGAAGAGCAGGGTCCGCAGGAAGCCTGTGTTGGCGCTCGAAGGTGCATCCCAGGGATACGGTAGGAGGAATACATGCAGCACGGCGAGTTCGAGGAACTCCTCGGTGAAATGGGACGACAGCTTGTGGGCATTGAACCAGTGCTTCAACAGGCGGATGGCTGGGGATAAGGCGGGGAAGCGTGTGACAAGGGTGGAGATCATCTGCCCATGCAGAGGAAGAAGAGTGTAGATGCGCCTGAAGGTCGCGAGTAGAGTGGTGGCCGCCGTCCGGTCATGTTGCTCCAGCGTTCTATCCTTGACTTGGCGCTCCAGAAGGGTTTCCTCGAGATCGCTGTGGATACGGAGACGGAATGACGCCCCGGATGCGTATGTGACGTCAAGGAACGCAAGGTTTTCGGTTTCGCTTTTGGCATCCTCCAGCCCGATATGCGTCTTGATGTGCCCAGGCTTGCATTTTTCTAAAAGACTGCCGATCATGAGAAGAAAGGCGATCTTGGTCCTTTGGATAGCCTCAAGACTCTCGGGCCACTTGCCTGACGCCTCGAACGATATGACCGTCTCCATCGGTAGGGGCCCCGACTTGGAATCGCCAAATGAAGGCGGCTTGACGGAGGTGTGTCGGAGTTCTGGGCACACGGGCGCAATTTGTCTGACATGAAGTGGCAGGTCCTCAAGATCCCTGACGTCCCTCTCAAAGGTGCTGAAATCCTTCCTCGCCGCGTTGTAAACTCCCAAGTCAGAGGTCTTGAATGGGAGGAGGGGAGAGAAGCCGTTGCCGAAGAAGGCCAGACCCTTGCCCGTCTGGCCGACGCGCAGGTGCAAGGCGAGAATGTACCGCATAATCTCCTCACACAGATCGAAGGGCGCAGTGGAGTCCCAGATCAGCGTCTCGCGGGTAGAGTCAGCCTCGAAGCGTCTGAGCTCTGATTTCTCCCCCCAGAACTGGCGGAAGCTCTCGCATTCCTCGACCTCTTCGGCGTTCAGTCCATCCGCCGGGCCACGATCAACCCTGCGAGCCATGTTGACTGGGTCGAAAAGTACCCCGATCTCGAGGACGGGCTTCTCTTGGGTGCCTTGACTCTTGGTAAGTGGCCATGCGGAGAACCTCGGGACTGAGACGTGGATTAGTCGAGCCCGCTCTCCCAGTTCCTTGTCTCCAAGCGCCCTCCTGAGGACTCTGTAGATCTTGTCGCCGAAACTCCAGAACTTTCCTCTGCAATCCGCGCCCGACGCTCCATCGTAGGCATCGTCGTATTCCAGACGAGCAACCAAGTCGAAGTTGTGCATAGGATGGTCGGCCTTGAGGATGAATGTAGGGGCGAACTGATCGGCTGCCTTGTCGTTCAAGAGACACCGCGTCCACTTGGCATGTTGATGGATGAGGGTTGCGGACCAATAACCCATCTTGAACGCGATGTTCAGCTGACGGACAGAATCATAGATGACAGGACCAGCGTCTGTAACAGGATCCAGATCCCCCTTCCCCTGACCCAAAACACACGGCTTCTCGGCAAAGTTGGTGACCGACAGGAACTGGATGAAGGCCTTGAAGAGCTGGGTGCTGCTGAGCGAGGTGGAGAGCGTGGCATGGCCGCCGTTATCGCCTCCTAGGAGCAGGATGGCCAGGAGCACCGCCCATTCGAAGTGGCCAAATCCACCCTCTGACACGTCTCCTCCCAGACCACGCTGTTGCAACCAGACCCGGCCCAGGATGCATGCATTCTTGAACGCAGGGCACTTCTTCTCGGCTTGGCGCAGGAGTCGCAAGTAGGCCAAAAAGCTTCCTTCGGCAACCAGAGTCGAATTATAGAAGGGCGTAGGCTTCGTCCTTTCCGCGTCTTCCCCCTGTCCTGTTCGGAGAAGAGACGCTCCCAAGTGAAGCTTCGGCTTGGGGAAGAAATCGATCGGGGCGCAGGGTATTATCCGTATCCGGTAGTCCAGCCTCGGTGTTTCGGGTTCGGCGTCCTCGGAAGGCTTGGGTCGTACAGAGAGAACGGGGCACAAGGGGTTGCCATTGAGCAGCTCGTACGAGAGATCAGCCAAGCCGTCCAGGTCCTTCTGCAGGGAAGCGGTGATGACGGCCAGGTAGTACGCCCTCTTGTAGAAGTAGCGCATGTCGAGGTAGTCCTTTTCTTGGAAGATGGTCGCAGGCATCACGACAACCATATCCACGCCGTGGTCCTTCTGGATCTTGACCATGGTCTTGGAGACATAGCTGCCCACGACATTGAACTGGGCGGGCTGGGCAAAGGCGACCTTGTAGTTGGAGTTCGGCTGAGGTCGGGGCTCGGGGACTTTGATTCGGTGCTTCTTCTCCAGCTTGGACGACGCCTCGATGAGCTGCAACAAGCACGTTTGTTAGCAGGCGGCTACGTCTCTCAGCTCAGGGCTTAGAAGATCTCTGCCGTCATCGCAGTCTTACAGAGATAGAGTCGTGGGAGCCGATGGCTTCGATCGAGCCCTTGATATTGTGCAGCAGGCCGTCGACGCCCTCCAGGGCGGTTGCATAGTCCAACCTGATCTCCTCCAGCAGCTCGTCGGCCTCGAGAATAAAAGCCCTCGATCGGGAAAGCGCAGTGGGCGGCGCAGAGCTCAGGGCTTTCTCGGCGCCCTTGCGCGGGTGCTCAATCTTGCGGCGTTTGGCGGGAATTGGCTCCATTTTAGCGATGCTTCGAAAAAGGCTTCATCCAGGTCGGCCGGGCAGTCCACGACGATAGGTACGGTGACAGGGTGCAGGTGCTACAGCCAGGGAACTTTTTTTTTCGGCCGTCCGATAAGGGCGGGTCCTGGTTTCTCCTGCCCGGCAGTGGGGTGATAAGCACTGTAGCCGTAGCACTGTGCTACACTGTCCCAGCTCCTGGCCCCACGGTTCCTAGGTTGCTTGACCCCACACTCCACAGCAGTCAGTCATCCACAGGGTGTTGTTTTAAGGTTAGGCGGGCAGCAACGATCAGCTCGAATGCTTTGAGGCTGTTGCGTGGAAAGCTTGGCTCAGAGCTCAAAGACATTTCTATCTTCAATACTTTCACCTGAAAAAAAAAAGCACACAGGCGGTCTCATCTCTCTGCCTCTCGCACATCTCAGATTTGAAGTCATGTGTGGTGAACGTGTCGCTTAGCCTCCCCGTCTTCCCTCCCTCCACCAACAACCCCCGCAATGTCCAGCGTCAAGGCGCTGTTGAAGGCGGTTGCCGAAGCCGCCAAACAGCAAAAATGGGATGCCGTCATCGAAGCTGCAAGTGAGGTTCTCAAGAAGGATGCCAAGAATTATCAATCGTGAGAAGACCACCGCGAGACAAATATGCAGCTTTGGCGGCAAAGACTAACCCTCCCTCCATCAGACACATTTTCACTGCCTTTGCCCTGGACAAGAAGAACATCCTCGATGAGGCAGAGGCCACATATCTCGCTGCGACCAAGCTCAAACCGGTCGACGCTCAGGCATGGCAGGGGCTCATCAAGCTGTACCAGAGGCAGGGCGGCAAGAAGCTCAAGGAGTACCAGCATGCCGCGCTGAAGCTGGCCGAGATCTACCGGGATACCGAGGAGATGCACAAGTGCCAGGACGTCATCGACAAGTTTGTTGACCAGGCACGCTCCCAGGGCGACCGCCAGCAGTATGTCGAGGCGATGGATCTGATGCTGCCGGATAGCCCCATCTACCCGGCTCTCGAAGGCCGCTTCCCTCACCCTTCCAAGACGTACGAGATTCAGGCGCAAATCGTCGAGTCGGAAGAGAAGAAGCGCATCAACACCTTGATTGGCGAGCGCCGCACACGGATCGGTGCCCGCATCAACGACGTGACCCTCGAGGTCAAGCGCGAGATCTACCACAAAAGCAGGCTGGGCTACATCTACGGACAACTCATCAACTGGACATCTGACGACGAGATACGTCGCACCTACGAGGAGAAGTTGCTACACTATTGCTACGAACGTCTGCTCGCTTGGCCTGCTGGCGAGCAAAAGGAGCGGGAGGCGAGCACGGTCCTCAAACTAGCCAATGATATGGTCATCATTCGACATCCCTTCAAGCTCGCGTGGGACATTGCCATCAACTGGCAGGACAACGAGGAAATCGGGCAATGGGACGTCACCGTTCTCAGGCAGTACTGTGTCTTTTTCCCTGATAGCGATCTCAACAGAGTCGTCATGGGCTTCCTGACAAGCGCTGTATCGCCTTTCCCCCAGGAAACCCCGGAACAGGCCGCGTCCAAGACAGCTGACACCGAGACGGATGAAAGCGAGGATGACGATGATGGGGGAGTGCGGACAACATATGTCCCCCTGACAGAGGAGGACCGATTGCTGATGATGACGGAGGGAATCCACTCTGCCGTCTCCTTGTTTGCATTCAGGCTGATGGGCGAGTACTACCAGCATCTCGAGGAGCACGAGAGCAACGTTGAGCTCATGCGCAAGGCTCTGGCATTTCTGAAAGAGGAGCGCGTCAGGACAGGGCTCGTGTTTCAACATACTGAGGACGCCTTCTCGCTGTATCTGGGCACAGCCTTGGTCTTTTACCAGTCTCCCCGCCATCACCAGGAAGCGAAAAATCTGTTTGACGGCGTGCTCGCACACGAAGGATCATCCACAGCCGCCCTCATCGGCGTTGGGCTGATTTACGAGGAGGAGGAAGAGTACGACGAAGCCATCAGCTTTCTGGAGCGCGCAGTCTTGCGAGACCCAACAAACCTCCGTGTCAAAACGGAAGCTGCATGGGTCAAGGCTTTGAAGGGGGACTTTACCGTGAGCAAGCCGGAGCTGGAAAACTGCATTCCTCTTATTCTCAAGAAGAAGGAACAAGCGAAGGAACTCCTCGCGCAGACTCAATACCGCCTGGGCTACTGCATCTGGAACCTCGACACCTCAAAGGCGGCCAGGAAAAGCCGCGACGGCGCCTACTCATTCTTCCTGCAGTCTCTCCGGAACAACCTGAACTACGCCCCTGCTTACACGATCCTGGGTGTATACTACGCAGATTACGCCAAGGACAAGAAGAGGGCGCGGAGATGCTTTCAGAAGGCCGTTGAGCTCTCGCCATCCGAGGTTGAGTCGGCAGAAAGGCTGGCAAGGTCGTTTGCTGACGAGGGAGACTGGGACCGCGTCGAGCTCGTCGCACAGAGGGTTGTCGAATCCGGCAAAGTCAAGCCGCCTCCCGGCTCGAAGCGCAAGGGCATCAGCTGGCCCTTCGCCGCCCTAGGCGTGGCCGAGCTGAACAAGCAAGACTTCCACAATGCAATCGTCTCCTTCCAGGCTGCATTGAGGATATCACCAAACGACTATCATTCTTGGGTGGGCTTGGGTGAAAGCTACCACAGTTCCGGCCGCTATATCGCAGCCACCAAAGCCATATTGAATGCGCAAAAGCTAGAGGAAACAGACACCACTTTAGACGATGGAGAGACTTGGTTCACCAAGTTCTTGCTTGCCGACATCAAGCGCGAGCTGGGCGAATTCGATGACGCCATTGAGCTATACCGTCAAGTTACCACTGACCGTCCGGATGAAGAAGGCGTCGCTATCGCCATGATGCAGACCATGGTGGACAGCGCCTTGGACAGCCTCGACAAGGGGTTCTTCGGCAAGTCTGTCAGCCTTGCTATAGAGAACCTCACATTCGCGGCACAAGCGCCGGTGGGCATCACGGGCACGTTCAACTTCTGGAAAACGGTTGCAGACTCTTGCTCCATCTTCTCGAGCATCCAGGGCCGCGTGTCAGACTTCCCGACAGATCTGGCCCGGAAGTTGTTAGGCAGCGATGATGCGGCGCCAGAGTACCAGGCCTTCAGAGACATTGACGGAGTTGGCACCGACATTATTGCCACGGACGGGGTGTTCTCGGATGATGAGATGGTCGGGGTAGATCTGACCAAGGCCGTGCAGGCGACGATTCTGGCCCATAAGCGTGCCATCCATGTGTCCGCCAACGACTTCCATGCCCAGGCTGTGGCCCACTACAACCTGGGCTGGGCCGAATACAGAGCTCACGTCTGTCTGCCCTCGCATCTCAGGAAGAAGGCCACTAGGTATCTAAAAGCAGCCACAGCGTGTTTCAAGCGAGCTATCGAGCTCGAAGCAGGTAACTCGGAGTTCTGGAACTCGCTCGGCGTGGTCACCAGCGAGATCAACCCCGTCGTTGCGCAGCACTCGTTTGTTCGCAGTCTGTACCTGAACGAGAAGAGCGCCCATGCCTGGACGAACTTGGGAACGCTGGCTCTTCTCCAGAATGACATGGAGCTTGCAAACGAAGCCTTCAATCGGGCCCAGTCAGCCGATCCCGACTTTTCACACGCGTGGCTCGGCCAAGGAATGGTTGCTCTGCTACTTGGCAACCACAAGGAAGCTCGCGGTCTTTTCACGCATGCCATGGAGATAGCCGAGTCGTCGTCAGCTGCAACTGGCAGACGCTATGCCGTCTCAGTGTTCGACCACGTTGTCACATCTGCCTCCAGCTTACCCATCACTTCCCTCATCCAGCCCATTTTCATCCTCAGCCAGCTGCAGGGGCTCAAGCCCCAAGACCTGGCGTACGGCCACCTCCTTGCTCTGTTCCAAGAGCGAACCCACGAAAGCTCACGCGCCGTGGCTACCCTCGAGAGGATCTGCGCTGTCCTGGAGGCCGACTACGAGGCCACCGAGTCTCCTCTAGCCTTGAAGCATTTTGCCATCGCAAAGGGCGATCTCTCCCGCTCCTACCTGGCCGCCGGCTCGTATGCCGAAGCGATCGAAGCGGGCGAGATGGCAATCCAGTTGAGCATCGACGAGTCCGACAGCGAGTTGACAGCCGAGGAGCGCAAGAAGGTCCGCCTCAGTGCACACGTCACAATGGGTTTGGCACAGTACCACAGCAATGAGATTAACGAGGCAGTGGCATGCTTTGAGGCTGCCATCGAGGAGTCGGACGGCAACCCGGATGCCGTGTGTGTCTTGGCGCAGGTCCTGTGGGCCACGAAGAAGGAGGAGGCCAGGGACAGAGCGCGCGAGATCCTTTGGGAGGTTATTGAGAGAGCTCCCAACCATGTGCAATCGGTCGCCCTGCTCGGTGTTATTGCACTTCTGGACACTGACGAGGAGAGCATAGAGGCTGTGGTGCAAGAGCTGCAGGGTCTGAGAGCCAGCGATGAAGGCGTCAGCCCGTCGGAACAGAGCCAGTTGGGAGATGTGCTTAGGGCTATTGCCGCATCCTCCGCTAAGGGCGGCTCGGATGGGCTGATTGCCAGCCAGGCGCAGACAGACGTCATGTTCTACCCGCATTTACCGTATGGATGGTCGGAGCTTGCGGCGCTCGGCGGTGAGGAGGGCGAGGGCGCGGCGGAGATGGCGTTGCGGGTTGCGCGGAAGGGCATCCCGCCAAGAGGCGATCTCGGTGCGGAGGATTTAGCTGAGGCGTATGCCGGAACGTGTCGTGTGACGGATGCTCAGACAGCTGTTATGATTGCCCCCTGCCACAAGGCTGGGTGGTTGGCCCTGGGACAGGCCATTAGCGGGTGAGGTGTGTCGCGCAGTCGGTTCGACGATCTCAGCTATAGTACTCGTCACACTCTAGAACTAGCGACCGATGCTGGATAGACAAATGAAAAGGAAATGTCTCGGGAATCAAATAGCAAATCCAGATGAATGACGCCCAACCCAACTCAGATCGGTTCTCTCCACCGTACTGCACTGCATCCCAGCCCCCGCCTGCTACCGCCTGTCAGCACCCACAGCATCCCTCAACCTCGCCAACCGCTCCTCCATCCACGGCTTGTGCCACGCCTCCACCTTGCCCCCGAGCACCAGACACTGCGCGGGTTCGAGCAACAACACCCCTCTCGCCACCCGCGTCCCGGCTCTGATCAGCACCTTCTCCCCGATATTCAGCTTGCCGATCGCGATCCTCTCCACCCTCACCAGCTCGATCCCGAAAATCTTGGCCCCCTTGCAGTCCTGCAGCACGAGTTTGTGCGTGGCATTCCGGGCCTGCCTCTCGCTCTCGCGCGCAACCTGCGTCGCGGCGCCCGCCTGCGTCTGCGTCGCAGCGGCGTCACCCACGCTCACACCGACACCTTCCTCCCCGTTCTCGTTGGCGGCGGGGAGCCGGATCACCTGCCTCCCGCGCGTCTGCTCGCCGCGCTCGATGGCCTCGAGCTCCTCGACCTGCTCCCACCGGCTGCGCGACAGGTTCTCCACGTCGAGCACCTGCACCACCACGTCGCGCCCCAGCCGGGACTCGGGGATCGAGGTCTGCTGCGCCAGGTTTGCCGGCAGCGCGTGCGTGGCGACGTAGCTGCTGTCTAGCAGCGAGGGCGTCGTCAGGTCCGAGGCGAGGAGTCTGGTGCGCGCTGTCGCGATTAGAGAGGCGAGCGGGGGCGGCGGGGTCCGGGAAGAGGAGAGTGTCTGCAGCCAGGTGTGCGAGGGGATTGGGAGGGAGTGGCTGCGGAGGGCGGTTTGGAGCTGGGTTGTGATGTCCATTTTTTGTTTGGTGGATTCTTGGGGTTTTGGTTTTTTGTTTGTTTGTTCTTGGGTGGTGAGATGGTGTTGGAGTTGGTGGTTTGTTTCTTGTATTCTTGGTTGTTGGTGTTGCCTGGGGCGGAGAAGAGGGACGGAGGGATGTAAAGTCCCAGAGCAAGACGTAAAAAAATATTGGGACTTAATTCAGCTGCTAATATGTGTAAAATCAGAGCTCGCAATTTTCAGAGAGCGCACGCCGCTAATCACGACGAGCTTTGTGTCTTTGTATCTGCCTTTTTCCATGTTCGCTTTGCAACTCTCGAGTTCGGATGGAGTCCAGGGTTAAGGGACAGACCCTAGCTCAGTGGGGAAGAACCCCTGCCGCCGATCGCCTTCTAGCGCGGTTCCAGAACGTCGGGAGGAAGCTAGGACCACGGCAGCTCGGCTTGGACACCTTGTCGAGCTTTGGACGACGGCAACCGCAATCAATCAATCCAATCCACATCATCTTCTCCATCTCTTGAACGGGCTGTTTGAAGGCAGTCGTTATTCCCCGCAACACGCCTATTCATATACTTCTTTCACGAAGCAACTGGCTTCAGTCAATACAATTTCTAATCTCCACGTCACAACCTACCTGGTAATAATACCTAAAGTTAACGTCAACTAAAACACCCCTAAACCGGCCGACGACAGCAAACGGCCGAAGACGACCGAAACCAACTCCCATCAATTCGACTCGTAACGTCTAAACATTCACGACAACCCGCATCGCCCAAAACCCATCAGCCCCCCGCGCAGGTGGCCCCAAACCCCCGCCCGCCATGTCGACGATAGCCTCGCCGCGCGACCCATCGGCGCCGCTCCCACGCCGCATGAACTCGACCCAAGCCGTGACGACGCCGACGTCGTCGACGCGGCCCAGTCTAGACCTCCCGCCCTCAGGCTCAGGCTCGCCCAACCTCAGCGCCGCGACCACGCCGACAGGGTCCACCACCATCACCAAGCGGGCCAACCGCGCTGCCCTGCGCGAATACTACAACCTCAAAAAGGCCGCCGCCGCCGCCGCGCTGGCCGCATCGGGGGCCACGCCGCCGACGCTCGAAATCACGGACCCGCTAGGCGACAGCAGCCACCCGAGCGAGACATGGCAGCACCACCTAGCGCACCAGACGCACACGGACGCGTCGACCATGGCGGCGTCGGAGCTCGACGCGCCTGACTTCGACGCCGACGGGTACATCGCCACGACGCTCGCGTCGAGCAGCCTCGCGGCGCTGCTGCGCACGTACACGCGCGTGCTGGGCGAGATGCGCGCGCTCGACGCCGAGAAGAAGGCGCTCGTGTACGACAACTACAGCAAGCTGATCAGCGCCACCGAGACCATCCGGCGCATGCGCACGACGATGGACCCGCTTAGTCCCATGGCCAGCACGCTGGATTTGGTTATTGGCAAGGTGTATGAGCAGGCGAGCGGGATACGGGAGGAGCTCCGCGGGGCTTTGGGCGCCAGGGAGGGTGACGGGGACGGGAGGAGGAGGAGGACGAGGGAGCTGGCGCGGGAGGTGGTGCTGGTGCCCGGGAGGGTCCGGAGGCTTGTGCGCGAAGGGAGGCACAAGGAGGCGAGGAGGGCGTGGGAGATGCCCAGGCGGCTGTTGGTTAGGTGGAAGGAACGTGGGGTCGGAGGGGAGGATGTGGGGTTGTTGATTGAGGAGGGCGATGCGGCGTTGCGGGGGGAGGAAGAGGAGGAGGAGGAGAGGAGTATTGTTGGTGATGACCGCGGTGCGGGGACGTAAGTTTGGTGAATGATGGAAATGAATGAATGTCTTTTTTTTTTGTAATATTAGCTGCGGAGAGAGAGAGAGTGGGGGAAGCGATCGTTGGTGACAGGCTCGGGGTTTGTCATTGAGTGGATGGGTGAGGCGGCTGTCCTGGAGGAGGACGTAGGAGGACGTAGTCAAGGATGATCTTCGCAAATCCAGTGCTGGCTACCTATCTACCGGTACCTAGCGACTTTGTCATCCGGCCTGAAACATGACCCTCTCTCTCACTTCCTATCATACGCCCACGCTGGCATGTTCTCGACATCCCAGATCTCAAACGGGTCGGCATCCTCCTCGCTGACCAAGACCTGCGCGCTGCTATCCTGCTCGCGCAGCACCGCCTGCAGCTGCGGCTGCAGCCGCTCCTTGAGGAAGCGCCTCTCCGAGTTGGTGTGAAAGACCGTAATCACGCTCTTGCCCAGCATGGTCAGCCGCAGGGCATTGTGGTGCGTCATCTCGCCCGTCACAAACAGATCGGCGCCCGAGTCCTTGAGCACGTCGTAGCCGGAGCCGGCGCACACGCCGACGGTGCGGACCGGGACCGGCGACACCCCGTCGTGCTTCGGCGTGGCCACCATCACGTACCGCAGCCCGCCGAGCCCGGCCGCGTAAGCCTCGACAATGCGGCCCAGGTTGACCGGGTGGCCGAACTCGATCACGCGCCCGTAGCCGGCGCCGCCGAAGCCCAACGGGACCACCCCGCTGATGGGCTGCGCCACCGTGCGCTTCGTGGTCACCCCGTGCCCGTTAAGCATGTCGGCGAGCCAGTCGTTCATACCACCCGGCGCGGCGTCGACGGCCGTGTGCGGGGAGTCTGGGGATGGGGGAGCGGCTTTAGTTGGCTGCCATACGTCTGAAGAGGGGCTGGGGCTGGGGCTGGGGCTGGGGCTGGGCTGAGTGGTGACTTACACACGGCAATGTTGTTTTGGGCGAGTTGGAGGAGGATGCGCTGCTGCGGGTCGGCGAGGGTGACGGACTTGAGGCCGCGGAAGATGAAGGGATCTGGGCACCTAATGGATTAGCGATGCATGCGCAGGAGAGAGACGAAATATAGAGCAAAATCAAATAAAGGGGCAGCAGCCATACGATAGGTGATGATGACGGACGCCTTCTTGCGGATGGCCTCCTCGGCGACAACAACGGTGAGGTCGTTGGTGAGGAGGACTGTCGAAGGCACCTTGGTAGCGGAGGAGGGTTCGATGTTCTCCTGGAGGAGTCCAACGTTATCCCAGGCTCTGTCGGCGAGCTCCTCGGGGTATCTGGTAACGATGTGAGCAGAACGCGCGAGACATTGGATGACAGCCAGGGGACGATGAGCTTGATGAGAAATTATAATGAAGAGGTCTCTCAACTTACAGCGACCGCATGGCCTGGACGACTTGCTGAGTGAACAGCGGGCTTTGAAGGGCGGACGCCATGGTGTATGACCTGCGGTTTGTCGATGCAGCTGCAAACAAGTATGAGGCAGAGGGAGCGAGTGTCGGTCGGAGAAGAAGTCTGCTGGTTCTGGAGAGGGCTGAGGTGAAAATCATTGGGCGCGCAGCCGTTGTTCAAGTGCAGCTGGCGGTTCTGGCCGGACCAGAGTTTGTTTTCTGGATTTTGTCGATTGAGAACGTCAGTTCTGGAACTCCAAGAGGCATGGCGACAGGTTCGCGAGCCGAGCCGAGAGTGAGATGGCCCAAATCAATAACCCGTCCTTATCAGTAGATCGCGAGCAACGATCAAAATGTCAATTAATTTCATAGACCTGACTCTTTTGCAAGAGCTCTCCATATAGACTCACCAAGCTTTGAACCTTTTCTCTCCCAATGGTGCAGGACGTGAGATGCGATATCTGATGATGAATTTCTATCGTCGCGCTGTCACGGTCCCTCCCTTCTAAAAGCACAACAAGCCGAATGCAGGAAGTCAAGTAGGCCACAGCAACTAACCCTAACCCCTGCCTAAATTATCGGCGTTCGTTTAGCCCGCCAAGCGTTCATCATCGCGGGGCGGTTGCTTTTTTATCAGCGACCCCTCCGCAGCTAGGCTCATCCTCACCATCCAGCAATCAATCGAATTTCAGCAGGCACAACAATCATGGCCTCGACAGCCATCACAGAGAGCACACTGGCAGTCGCATTGACGGAGCGATTGAAGGCGACACATGTCGAGGTGACAGACATGTCGGGTATGGCGCACAACCTCTCCTCTGCTGAGTTGCATCTGCCCTGACTGACGTCATGGGCCTTCCTCCCCGGGTCACCGAAGTCGCAGTTGTTTTGAAAAAATGATGTTTTAACTTTTGGTTTTTGCATCGCAGGTGGCTGCGGCCAGTCCTTCACCACGCTCATAGTGTCCCCGGAGTTCGCCGGCAAGAACTCGCTCAAGAGACATCGCCTGGTGAACGCGGCACTCAAGGACGAGATCGCCCAAATACACGCCTGGAGCGCAAAGTGCCAGACGCCCGAGGAGTGGGCAAAGGAGAAGGCTGCAACGGGCGGCAACGACGGTCCCCCACTCGATGGTACAACGGGCGGGAAGGTGGATGGTGTTGCCCAGTAGACTTATCTAAGCGACTGCCCTGATTGACCAGCGCAGATCTGTTGAAGAAGGTTCGGTCTATCGATGTGTTAATTATGCATGCATTTGCCTGGGAGGCAATGAAGGTCACTCGCATCAACCAGCGACCACAATAATATTGACCCCTTTTCCGTTTTATTTTCGGTTCTTGTCAACATCAGGCCAGTACTTTTGCAATGTCAACTTTTGAACATACAGGCACATATATGATCCAGTGGCATCTGATTTCTCTTAGCTCCTAGCGTATATTCCCCCCGTCGCGTCTGGAAAAGCCAAACCTGGAAGCCTCAATGTAGGGCTGCTTGGTCCCTCCTGCCTTCCACGTACCTGGTACCTTGCGTACCTACGCTACATCATGGATACCAAGTATGCACTTCAGCCTCCAGCTTGGAGGGATCTCGGACCTGACAGGTCGCGCTCAGAGGTGCCTTCCCCAATTGGGGCTCGGTGAGCTTCAGGCAGAGTCAGAGACACAAACGCCCACCATCACCAGCATTCTTTCTCACCTGGGCATGTTTCGTTCCTCCCCGGCCCACCTCAACACTTGCTTCACTTTCCACTTCGGGTCATGGGACGTATTGCCCTCAAGGACATCGGCGCCATCCACCAACACCTTTCCCCGATCTCGGCTCGTGTTGCAGCCAAGTGGCTAAGGCACTACCCGTGTCGGTGAGGAATCCCGCTGGTGAGCGTGAACCAGGGCGGCATGCCAAGATCGCGGCGCAGAAATCCCGTCGAAAGCCGTACCACCAGTCATCAGTCGCCTGCAGCCTCGCCGTCCCCGTCCTTCTTCACTGGTCGTTGGCAATGGAAGCATCACATAGATGGCACAGCCTGCTCCGTAGGGGAAGCATTTTGCAGATTGCAATCGACTGAGATGATGTCGTCCCACTCCGAATCAACCTTGCCAAGATTCTGTCTCGACGCCTTTGGCCGGGTGCAGCGGGGGTACGGCTAGATCCACACACCTTAACACCGCGGTTCACATGTCCCCTACTGCGTATAACAAAGGGGACGTCTTCTACGCTGTACTACCTAAACTATTGCCATTGTCATCTGCCCCTATTCTCTCTCTTATTGGTCCCGCTTCTTGTCCGACCAAGCTTCCAAAGCCATGAGCACCTACCAAATCTACGAGGACATCTTGAAGACCGTGGATCATCACCATGAGCAATATGTGAAACATCTTCGCCTTCTCCACGAGGCTACGACCACCACCGTCATTGCTGCAGGAACCTCAGTCAACACCCCAAGGGACCGCTTCCGGAGTCGTGATAGTACAAGAGCAATCACATTCTCACCCGAGATACTATCCGCTCAGAATGCCGGCTCTCGAGCTTGTACACTGATAAACGAATCACAGGATCCTAGACGTGCTGGGATCTTCTCTGAGAAGCAGCCGCAGCCATCTTCGCTGTATGGTGAGGAGACAGACTCGGAGGATGGCCCAGAACGGGTCAATGGGCGGAAAGGGTTCCTGCCGTTGACCCCTGGGTCCCCCACTCTCTCAGAGAGTCGGTCAATTTCAGAGGCTGCAGTCGATACACATAAGTCGTACGTCCAAGAGCCTCTTGAGCAGGAGGCTTTCTCGAACCCAAACCTGGTAAAGCCTTCGACACTATCTGGCAGTTAAGGCCCGAGATTGGAACGGCGGGATGCCTCAGCAGCTTCCGGCCTCCAGAAGATGGCCCCTACAGCAACGCAACCTACGAAGTCTACGATGTGGACAAGCACAGCATGCCCAAACCAAAGCATACCGACAATGGAGACCGCGAGGGAGTGCTTGATGCCTCCACGGTGTGGGAGACGATTCAAGAAGTCAACTCGTCAGGAGACGCCCTTGGCAGGATGACGTGAGTCGAGGATTCTGCGATCTGTAACTCATATGACTAAAGGTCTAACACCAGCAGGATACTCCAAGAGCCTACTCCGTTGATGCTTGGTGCCGCGCATCTCACGATGAGGAAGCACTTTGACATGGATGAGCTGCTCTATCATTTGGTCGACCCAGCAGGGGGCAGCAAGGGCAACACCAAGGTAGCCTGTTTCTCACCCCTGAACGCGGATACCTTGACTGACATACCATTATGCAGGCATACATGGACCGAGCTTTTGAATCGGAGCCCCTTAAGCAGCGGAGCTTCTTTTTCGTCTTCAAGTATTATACCGTCGTCGGAGAAGGACTTACACCAGCACCCTGGCAGGCATTTGACTCGCGGCCCCAGGACCGGAGATCTGACGACCACATCGACCTCGCCGAATGCAGCTCAATACTGGCACTATCCCTAGGAGGTGAACCTACAAATAAAAAGGTCCGCCCGAAGGCTAGGAGAAGACGTGCCGCCGCTCAAACAGGGGCTCTGTACGACATCAATGCGCCTTGGCATCTTTTGAGCGTTCAACGTTTCCCGGACGACATCCACTCCATGCGAAGCGAGGACACCCTAAACCGCTCTACAACGGCCCATATGCATTCCTCGACAGCTTGGGCGTAGAGTACAGGGATGCTGTGAAGCGGTATACGCTTCTCAACGATATGATTACCAGGCTCATTACTCCACCCGTATGTATCCTTCGTGCCGAACCATAATCGCATGCTAGCTAACCAGTTCCAACAACAGCAAAGATTCATGTTCGACACAAAGCTCGGAGATAAGCTCTTGTTCGAAGACCAATACTTTACCTATTCACGTCGATACTTCTAGGCGTTCAACACTCTCGGTGTCATCAACCACGGAATCAAGTCCATGCGGTGTGCATACATCGACACATTCACAAAGGATTTCTGGGCTGGACGACATCACACTTTGGTGGCCTCACCCCGATCCCAACTCTGCTCAAGGTCGCGAGTACGTAGAACGCATGGATGTGTTGCGACTCGAGCTGGAGAGTGTTGTGGAAGACATTCAGAAGGTGTACGACAAGAATGACAGGATACGGAACGAGATCCGCTCACTGAGGGAGCAGCTCTTCAGTGGCAGCAGTGTCAAGGAGCCGAGGCGGGCGATCGAGCAAGGCGATAACATCAAGATACTGACCAGCGTGTCGATGATATTTTTGCTGTTGACATTTGTTACTGTGAGTCATTGTTCGCTTCTGTTCGCAGTTTGGATGTTGTTCGTCCTGTCCTCTGATCTACCTCTTGTTTTCTAAAGAGTACCAAACACGGACAAACATACTAACCGACCTCGACTGACTGATAGTCCGTCTTCGGCATAACAACATTTGACATCTCCGCTTCAGATTGGCGATTTCCCGTCACCATGGTGTCGGTCTGTGTCCCGTTCTTTCTCCTGATCCTAATCCTGCAGACGCGCACTGGCTTGGGTGCTATCAGAAAACTTGGTCGTCTTATTGTGGCGTATTTCCACGGGGTGTTCGGCACTGGAAGCAGAGACAGGAGGCAGCACCAACATCAATATCAACCCTAGCAATTGCAACCGCAGTCCCAAATGGACAGGGGGGCTGCAGCCAGGAGGATACAGTCTGGTTTCAATGGACTCGGGAATGGGGGAAGCTCCGGTGATGGAGGGGGTAAGGGGAGTTTTGGGGGGAGGATTGGAGCGGGATGCGAGAAATGGTGGTCGTGGGTTGGGAAAAGGAGGGCAGTGGGGGAAGGGTCTGCGATGGATGTGGAGAGGGGAAAGGAGGATGACCACGGACACGTATAGGTGGTTGGATGCGACCTTGCTCTGACTGTGTAAGTGGGTGAATATGCATCGCCGTGTCTGGGTGGGCTGACTTCTATGCACATAGGTCGTTCCAGGTTGTTTCTTGGAGAACACCGCTCTAGCAATCAATCAATCGCCAAGAGAGTGCAGATCGACGGGCGGCAGTTGCTCGTTCAAACCATACATGTAGCCTACATGCATAGTCCTTGCATTATCTGTCCAAACTCCCGATAGTCGATTATGAGCTTTCCGCCAGCTTCCTCTTTGGTCAACATTTCCTCCACGGCTGAAACCAGCGTGCAGCCTCCGAGAGCTCAGTTCCATAGAGGGGAAAGCTCGTCCCTTGTACTGTGCAACGCCGATATCATTGAGGATGATCAATTGTTCGGGAGATTTGCACTTGACAGCCCAGCCGTGAGTTACACTCCAGATCAAACATGAACCATGTATATCACTAACGGCATCAATTGGTCAGGAGCCTCCCCGGTTTTGAGGATTCCCCACAAGATAAGTACATCTGCCGCCTGTTTGCGAGCTTGCTGGTACCACACTTTTCGATATCTGTACTGGCAGTCCAACCCGTCTCCAATTCATCTCCATTGTTGAAACTACTCTTAATGTGGCTTGTCACTGATCGATTTTAAGGCACATGCCTCACTGAAACTTTGTGGTCTCTGAACCATTTCAGCAAGAGCCAAAAGCGACGCCAGTATGGCAACGACAGAATCTGTTGAGGTGGCTAGCGATGAGAAAGACTCTGGTGTCATCAATAATGTCGCTTCCAAGCTTGATCTAAAGACCTTGGATGGTGGGATTATCCTGATCCCTCAGCCCTCAAGTGATCCTCGGGATCCACTTGTAAGTAGTTCCCCGAAGTCACACATGCTTACCAGTATAGCGGATTTCGAGCTGATACGTCGATCATAAAGAATTGGCCCTTCTCAAAGAAAGTCACCATTGTCTCCACGCTCTTCTTGGCCCTGTTCACTGGGTTCTCTGCCCCGTTCTGCGGCCAACTAAACATCCAGCAACAAGCTGCTCTGTATGGCAAGACTGCGGTCCAAATAACTTACTTTGTAAGTCCAGTTGCACTACAGATACAACCGTGTTGGCTGATGCATAACAGAACTCGGCTGCATCCGCAGGGCTAGCCACGGGCGGGTACGTTTGGTGGCCCCTTTCCAAAAAGTTTGGACGATCATCGGTCATCTTCTGGACTCTGTTCGGGCAGCTCGCGGCGCAGATATGGGCGCCGTTGATGACTGGACATGGCCAATATGCACCATATCTCGTCTCGAGATACTTTTCAGCCTTCTTTGGCGTCACGGTCAGCATACTTGGCCCACGATACCTCGTCGACATGTTCTTCCTCCACCAGCGAGGCCGAGCCTTCACCGTTCTGCATCTGGCTCTCAATTTTGGAGCCTCGGCTGGCCCGACCTTTGCTGGCTTTGTCGCAGCCAATGCTTACTGGCCCGTCGAGTACTGGTGGTCGGTCGCATTGACAGGCTTCACCATCGTGATTGTCTTTCTCTTCCTCGAGGAGACCACCTATGATCGCAAGGATGGCGCCATAAACCGTACCAAGCCCGATAGCTGGGTCAAGGATCGCTGGGAAACATTCTTCCCCGGGACCAAAGTCGCATCTCCGACACCGTGGGCTCACGTAGTATGTACACGTAACACCACGCAGAGGACTTCTTCTTCGAACTGGCACCTAACGAAGTACTAGGCTCAAATCGCCATCACACCCTTCAAAATCGCGATTGCTCCGGTGCTGCTGATCATTGCGGGCTTCGATACCATCAGCTTTGGTTTCTACGTGGCCCTCAATGCCTTGACCCCGGTCTGGCTGCAGTTGCCCGTCAAGGCCGGTGGTATATACGGTTTCACCGTGACCCAGAGCGCAGCCTGTAAGTCAATTGATGAACCAGCTGCCCCTAGGTTGCCAACCGATTCTGCCAGTTATGTGCCAAGCCTCTCCACTAACTCTGTGGTCACAGTCACCTTTGTCCACTGGATTGGATTCGTCGTCGGGCTGCTCTATGGGCATTTCTTCAGCGACCGGATACCGCTATGGGTTGTGGTGCGCAACAAGGGCGTCTGGAAACCCGAGTATCGGCTTCACGTCCTGTGGCCGACCAATTTTATCCTTATGCCCCTTGGACTCGGGCTGGTGGGCATAGCCATGCAATACCGGCTCCACTGGGCTGTTATGGCTATCGCCCAGCTGTTCGTCACCATCGGGTCGCTCGTCAGCATCCCCGTCACAGTCAACTACATCTGCGAGTGCTTCCGCACGCACACGGTCGAGGCGACGCTCGTGCTCAACTCGATGCGTCTGTTCCTCGGCCTGTCCATCAACTTCTACATCAACCCGTGGATCGGTGCGGTCGGAGTCGGCTGGGTCTATGGCATGATGGCATTTTTTAGTGTGTTTGCGTTCATGTTCCTCATTGCGCTTATGATCTGGGGCCATAGGATTCGAGAGATGACGCCGTTCAGAACATCTGACTCTGAGGAAGGCCAGCATGTTCTTGCTGAGAGGCAAAATCACGGGTTTTGAGCCGAGGCCGATGGAGTTGGTTGCGTCTCGTATGCAACTGGCCGTTCGACTCGGAAACAGCCCTGGAATCAGTCTGTTCACTGGTGGCTCAGACAATGGTGTAATCAGAGAGTGTGTTGCTGTCTGCGAGTGGGTATCTCTGCCTTCGACAAATGAGAACTCGAGAGATTATCTGCAACCAAGTCTCCCCAATATTATGCAGTCATCAAGCCCCGCATGCTACCCATCCTGATATGTGGCAGCCATCGGAAACATGCGGCACACACACGCGCAAGCCAAGATTTCCAAGGAAGAAGGAAGCGCCAGTCTTACATTCTGGGGATCTTTCTGGTCCGCAGGCCAATAGGAGACTTGAGTGGGATCGCCAGGCACAAAAGGCCTCGGGATGGAGATGGTCCTGGGGGACTGGGGACTGTACGTTGCTGGCAGTTTTACCCCTGAAGGTCACACTGCTGGCGTTTACATCACTGACGGTACACGACTGAGAAGGTCTACTTCACTTACCCATGAACTCCATTTTGGACTAATTCTCTCCCTCCACAAGAAACCGCGGACCGATATTCATACCCAAACCGACCATGAACAGCCAACTCCCTCTCGCTATTGGCGCAAAGGACCGCAGTGTAGGATGGTACGACCCGCCGCCGACCTCGGTCGAGGGCCCGATCCGGGATCTGCTCGAGAACTACAGCCACGTCCCGGCCGACGAGGTAGTCTCTCGCATCGTCGAGACTGTAAGGCCGCTCGTTCTCTTTCTTTTCTTCTCCAAGATTCTTCGGCACGATCACATGAACAGACAAACATCACTCTACACCCCCTCACTCAAGGAGCCAAAACTAACCCCCACCCCTCCCCACCACAGCGCGACAAACTCTGGGACGTCCACCCATGGCCCTGCATCGGCCAATTCCGCTTCATCGACCTCTCCCTCAGCCGCCAGCCAAGCTACCAACGCATCCTCTCGCGCCTGCAATCCCGCCTGGATGAGCGCCTGCTCGACGTCGGCTGCTGCCTGGCACAGGACCTGCGCAAGCTCGCCTACGACGGCGCGCCCTCGCGCTCCCTCGTCGGGCTGGAAATCCAAGCCGAGTTCATCGCGCTCGGCTACGACTTCTTCAACGACCGCGACACCTTCCGCGGGCGCTTCATCGTCGCCGATCTACTTGACACAGACAGCGAGGTCGTGCGGGGCTCGTTTGGGATCGTCCTGCTCGGCATGGTGCTGCACCTGTGGGACCTGGAGAGCCAGACGCGCGCGTGCGTGCGCGTGGTGGAGCTGCTGCGGCCCGAGCCGGGCGTGCTGGTTGTCGGGCAGAGCGTGGGCAGTCTCGTTGCCACGGAGGTTGAGGTGCGCGGGGGCCGGCGGATCTGTAAGCATGATGCGGAGAGTTTTGGCAGGATGTGGGATGAGGTGGGGAGGCGGACGGGCACGGCGTGGACGGTGCGGGCGCGTTTGGATGAGGGGTTGGGGATTGCGGAGAAGAAGAGGGGCTGGGACGAGCCCGGGACAAGGAGGTTGTCGTTCGAGGTTGAGAGGGTGTGAGTTTACTGCCCGTACGAGGGCGTGGTGTTGAAATAAAGCTTCGTGGATTTAGTTTGGGCTTGGCAGTGCAAGTATGTAGTACAGGTGTAAGTGTAGCCAATACTGTCCAATCAAGGGGGTTGTTACAATACAATAAACAACAGGCTGCCTAGCACGTCTAGGCGCCCTTTTCCTGCTACCTATTTTACACGCCACACCAAAGTTATGTCTGCTTGTCTGACTGTCTGTCTGTCTGTCTGTCTGTCTGTCTGTGCGTGCAGCAAATGCTACGCCTCCAAACCATTTTCCCGCCCCCCCCCCCCCCCCCCCACCCCACCTATCCTGTATAACCCAGGTAAAACATCTCCATAACGCATCATTCTTCAGGTAAGGTAGGAGGCAGGCCCCCCCTACGCCCCGCCAACGACCGCCAAGCCCTCGTATATCTTCCTCTTGACCGCATAAAACGTCCCGCCCGCGGCCGCACCGGGGCCGTTGCTCACGCCATTCGACGCCGCGTCGACAGGCCACCCGACGCTCTCCAGCTCGATCCTGCCCGTCGACGACTTGCGCACGGCCACCGAGTCGTCGATGAGCAGCAGCCCCTCGCCGCGGAACTCGGCCTTGTGGCCCGCGTTCAGCATCGCGCGCCGCAGATCCGCCAGGCGCAAGTCGCCCACGTGTAGCGGCTGCGCGGCGGAGCGCACCGCGGACGCGAGGTTCGTGGGCAGCATGTCGAGCGTGGGCACGGTTGCTGCGGATGTCGCGGTGCCGTGGAGGGTGACTGCGCTGCTGCTTGCAGCGATGTCTTCGAGTTTCTGCCGCTTGTTGTTGTTTGCTGCGCCGTCGTCGCCTTCTGTCACGACGAAGCCCCCGCCCGGGAGCAGGAGGCCCGTCACTGTGACGATGCCGAGCCCGCGGACGTTTTGCCACTTTAGGCGCTTGACCAGCGAGTCGGCGAGGCGCACGACCCAGGCGTTGGTATCGACCGAAGCGTTGACGGTTATGCCCTCCCCCGGGGTCATGACGTCGACGGCGTGCTCGCCGCCCGCGGCGGAGCCCAGGTGGGCGCTGAGGAGCTTCTTGCAGTCGGCGGCGAGGGCGAGGGTCTCGTCTTTGCTGCCCGCGACGAGCACGAGCTTGCGCGGCTGGATGAGGGGGATCAGCATGGTCAAGCTGCGCTTGTCGTGGATGCCGCTAAAGTCCACAAAGGCGATGCGGAGCCGCACGGTGATGGTCTCGATGGAAAGTACGAGCTTGGACGGGCCGAGGACGAGTTCGGGCTCGTCTTCGAGGTCGTCGAGCTCGTCGCCGCCGGGGCCGTTGGCGAGCGTGGCCACGTCGACGTCGCCGCTGTGGGACAGGTTGCGCGTGAGCTGGGGCCGCTTGTTGGGGCCCCCTGAGGGGTTTTTGTTGGCCGCTGCGACGTCGTCCCACTTGCGCTTCTTGCCGAGGTTGTCTTCCTGGTTGTTGCCGAACTGGTTGGTGTCCTGGCCTTCGGCGTCTTCGCGCTCCTCGGCGCGCAGGAAGTCTTCTGGGCGGATGAGCTCGCCGTACTCGTCGTTGCGCTTGCGCCGGATCGCGATGGGGAACATGCGCTCCCTGCCTTTTTTCCCACGGACGTCGAAGTCGTAGACACCCTTCTTTTTGAGTAGGATGGTGATTCCCAAGTCTTCATCTTTGAGGACGACCTTCTTGCGGCTGGCTTGTCCCAGGGTGGTGGAGACGTTGAGAGCCTTGCCTTGTTGTTGTGTGTCTGATTCCTCGGACTCTATGGACGACTCGGACGAGGCGTCATCGACAGCGTCTGCGGAAGCTTCCAATGCCGTAGCACCGCCGCTTTGTAATGTTGCCTGGAGCTGCCGTTGTGTGGCGAGCCATTGTTGGTAAATTCCTAGATCGTTTCCTTCGAGCGCTTCCCGTGAGGCACTCGTCACTTGAAGCTCCCGTCCACCGCTGTATACTTGTTCGAACGTGTCCCCGCTGCTGGTTTGCTCTGTGGCGACGCCGTCCCTTCTCTCCTTCCACCATTCCCACAATGTCCTCCCGAGAGATCTGCTGTCGGCGCCCAGGCTGGGTTTCTCTGTGAGAACAACTAAATTCCGCGCATCGCTGGCGATCGCCTTGAGGACTTCTTTGGAAAAGCCCCATTCCAAGCTGGAATCGCTTGCTAGGATGACTCTCCCTTTCGGCTCCGTGTCGTCGGCTGCTTGACGCAGGACGCGCTCGATCTGGGCTTTCCGCTCGAGCAACCTGAGATATTTGAAGTCGAATGGCCCGGCATCCCTGCCCTTGGCGCCGTCTCCTCCGCCGTTTACCCTCCTGGAACCATCAGCCACGCCTTCGAACTCTCTCACAATGTTCTCATCCATCCACTCCAGCATACTCCTCGCGTTTCTCATGGTGCTGCTAACTGTGCGTCCGGCGAGATACAGCTTGGTTGACCTAAACACGTCATTGTCCTTGGCGACCTCTGCTCTCCACGCATGTTCCAAAAGGTAGGCGAGCTCAAGGACTCTGGCGCTCGAGTCGACGGGGATCAACACAGTTCCGCCTCTAGCAATGCAAAGCTTGATCGATTCTAGAAGCTGCTCGTCTCGCCGTGCGCGTGGTAGTGATGTCTCTGGTGTACGACTGCTGCAAACCAGGGCGGTGGGCTTGCGCAGCTGCTCAATTACCTCGGTGCCCCCGGCGCCGTGACCTCCGCCCACCCAGGCCGCGCCCGAAAACACATTCTCGCGACCCTGGTTCCAGTCGACGGCATAGACGATTGATTCGAGGCCATGCTGGATGTGCCATATGGTGCCTCCGAGAGTGTGGCCGGAATTGTAGGCAGTAATGGTGAGGCCGTTGAGAGGGGGCGAGAAGGGCGACGGCAGCGGTTGGTGGGGCTGCGAGTATTTGAGGGGTTGGATCAACGAGAAGTATCTGGCGATCTCCTCTGTCGTCGGTGCTTGCAGCAAGAAGGCATGGTCCGTGGACGAGCCCTGCGAATAGGAATAGGATACTTCGGCGAGCGACGTCGACGGGATTGTAGTCGCGGCCAGGGGCGTGGAGGCGTAGAGGTCCTGTGTCAACGTCCGGCCGAGGTCGATGACGGGGCGGGTCGCATAGACGGGGATGCGTGTGAAGAGGGGGAAGTGCTTGCAGCAATGGGCGTAGGCGGCAAGATGGGGGACGGTCGCGTGGGTGAGCAGGATCAGAGAGAGCGTCGGGATTTGCCTGCGCGGGCATTGTCAGTACGTGTTGAGCCGCGAGGGGACGTCGTGCGGCCGCGTGTTGTGCTGCCATCATGCATACTTCTCGAGTTCCCTGAGCTTCTCCACGTCGAAAGACTCGTCCCAGCCCACGTCAATCAGCACCTTGACGCCTCCATCGAGCTCGAGAAGAGACTGAGAGGCCGTCGACTCGGAGAGGGCGCCCTGCAGGGGGCAGAAGGTGAACATTGCTGCAGTTGCGCGGGGGGAGGGGGCGTCTGGCGATGTTGGATGGGGATGTTGGCGACCCGAAGGTCTGTCTGGTGGATGCGAACCCGTGATTCTAGGTCGCTTCTGTTTCGATGCGGCGGCGGTTCGGTTCGCTAGCTACCTGGCGTGACACATATCGGGGCAGCTGGCGCGGGCTCCATCAAGACGTCAGTGCAATGTGGTCGCGGTGAGATGGGATAGCGGTTGGTGATTCGGGTATGCTGTGCTGTCGTGTGGTGGCGGATGCGGGCGCGGGTGCGGGAGGGTACTTCGGGCGACCCTTGGTCCAAAAGCGCAACCTGGAAAGCTTCAAAAAGGACGAATCAGCTTGGCCCAATGCGATGAAGGAAGCTTTGTCGAGCTGGGCGCACTGTCCGTCGCGACAGCGTAGTGACCGTGCACGCGACTGACCAGGCCTGGGTTCTTGGCGGCAGGCATCTCAGCCACAGGGCAGGCACTGACAGACTGTCACTGCAGTCCGGAAGAGTGGCGGCAAAACGTCGGAACGAAGTCGTGTCATTACGGACGGAGAGAACAGTGGAGATCAACAGCACTGACAGGTACCCCTGCCGAACTTTTGAGCGGTGCACCAATAACCCATAAACTGCACCTGAACCCGGCAGAAACGACAGCTCGACCCTGCTGGAGCTAGCTGCTGGGCTGGCAGGTGGTCGTGCTCACTGCTGCCCGCCAACTTCCGGGGGCGACTGCATGCATTGCACACCCGACTGCACCACTGCCGACGCCAGACAAGAGGCAATCCTGGCCTCATCTCATCACCCACCTACCCCCCCACCACCCGCTTCGCTCCTCCGGCCCGTCTCGCTCGCACCCATTGGGCCACCAATGCAATGCTTCTGACCAGGGCATGAATCCGGCCAATTCGCAAACTCACAGTCCACGGTGACCAAAGCCAAAGCCAACGCCGTCTCCCGTCGACAGCGCCGCAGCAGCTGCTTCCATCCGCAGCAACACCCGACCTGCATTTGTGCTGCGATCCTCGAGATACCAGCGGCGCATCGTCACCTCGTCTCGTTCGATCCCGCCCTCGCGCCCCCGACACGATGACCGACTACTCCATGTACCACGCCCTGGGCCAGGGGGAGAACCTCGACCCCAACGACCCGCGGCGGACGACCCAGCCCGCGCCCCCCCAGTTCCAGCCTCCCGTGGCCGCAAACCCCTACCAGCCCAGCTCCCCATACGGCGCGCCCCCAGGACAGCAGTACTATGGCGCCGCATCGCCAATGGGTGCCGCCCCGCCTACCCCCGGCTACGGGCCTCCCCAGGGACAGGACGCCTACTTCCAGGGCCAGCCATCGCCGGCAGCGCAAGACGACGGCGGCTTGGCCGCACAGATGGGCGGCATGGCGCTCGGGGCCGACGCCGGCCACGGCACGGCAAGGAGGAAGAAGAAGGACCACCACGCATACCACCAGGTCGACGCCCCCGTCGGCTCGTCCCAGCCCTTCAACGGCATCCCGCCCGCCGGCACGCCCGCCACCGCCTTCTTGAACGCCGATCCCTCGCTGGGCGGCGGTAGGATCGCCCCTCAGATGAACCAGTTTCCGGCCGCCGTGAACCCGCAGTTCAGCCCCATGCCCGCCTCAACCGCCGAGTTCGCCGCAAGGGGTGGCTACATGGACGCCGGCACCGCGCCCACCGTCGTCCCCGGCGGCCAGAACAAGGTGTCACCGGACGAGATGCCCAGCGTGCCCCTCTCCCGCGACTCGGTCCAGCAATACTTCCTCACAAACATGTACCCCACGTTTGAGCGCCTCGTCCCCCCGCCCGCTACGGTTTCGTTTGTCGCCTTTGACCAGGGCAACTCGTCCCCCAAATTCGCCCGCCTGACCATGACCAACATCCCCGCCACGGCCGAAGGCTTGCGAAGCACGGGCTTGCCTCTCGGCCTTTTACTCCAGCCTCTTGCCCCTCTCCAAGCTGGCGAGGTGGCTACGCCTGTCTTGGACTTTGGAGATGTGGGGCCTCCGCGCTGCCACAGGTGCCGGGCCTACATCAACCCCTTCATGATGTTCCGGTCTGGCGGCAACAAGTTTGTCTGCAACCTCTGCAACTACGCCAACGACACGCCTCCAGAGTATTTCTGTGCGACCAGCCCGCAAGGTGTCCGTGTTGACCGCGACTCGCGGCCAGAGCTGACGCGGGGAACGGTTGAGTTTGTGGTGCCGAAGGAGTACTACACCAAGGAGCCTGTGGGCCTGCGGTATCTTTTCGTGATCGATGTGACGCAGGAGTCGTTCAACAAGGGCTTTTTGGAGTCCTTCTGTGATGGCATCCTGCGCACCCTCTACAGCAGTGAGGAGGGCGAGGAGCAAGGCGAGGACGGCGAGACCAAGCGGAGGATACCAGCAGGTGCCAAGGTCGGCTTCGTCACCTTTGACAAGGAAGTACATTTTTACAATGTCAGCCCAACCCTTGATCAGGCTCAAATGCTGGTCATGCCAGATATCGAGGAGCCTTTCGTGCCCCTGAGCGAGGGCCTGTTTGTGGACCCGTACGAGTCCAAGGCCATCATCAGCTCCCTCTTGACCCAGCTACCACAGATGTTCTCCAGCATCAAGAACCCCGAGCCTGCGCTTCTCTCGACCCTCAACTCGGCAATCGCCGCGCTTGAGAAGACGGGCGGCAAGATCTTCTGCTCCCTTGCGGCCTTGTCGACCTGGGGCCCCGGGCGTCTCTTCATGCGCGACGACGGCAAGCATCCCGGCGGAGAGCCCGACAAGAAGCTCTTCAACACCGAGCACCCCGCCTGGAAGAAGCTGGCCGAAAAAATGGTGTCCGTAGGCGTCGGTGTGGACTTCTTCATGGCCGCGCCCTCGGGGGGCTATCTCGACGTCGCCACTGTCGGTAAGTACATCATGCGACTTATTGTCGCCCGTGTTCATTATGCTGACCCCATTTAGGCCATGTCGCGGCTACCACGGGCGGAGAGACCTTCTACTACCCCAACTTTATCGCCGCGAGAGACAACACCAAGCTTTCGCTGGAAATCGAGCATGCCGTAACGCGCGAGACGGGATATCAGGCGCTTATGAAGGTCAGATGCTCCAACGGTCTGCAGGTTTCTTCGTATCACGGAAACTTCATCCAGCACACCTTTGGCGCAGATCTCGAAATTGGAGTCATCGACGCAGACAAGGCTATCGGCGTCACCTTTGGCTATGACGGGAAACTCGACTCGAAGCTCGACGCCCACTTCCAGGCTGCCCTGCTCTACACGACGGCCTCTGGTCAGCGGAGGGTCAGGTGTTGCAACGTCGTTGCCGGCGTCAGCGACAATGCCAAGGATAGTATCAAGTTTATCGACCAGGACGCAGTCTGCACGATCTTGGCCAAGGAGGCCGCCACCAAACTGGCCACAACGTCGAGCACCCTCAAGGACATCCGCCTGGGTCTGTCGGAGAAGACCATTGATGTGCTGGCCAATTACCGCAAGAACTTTCTCTCGCAGGCCCACCCGCCCGGGCAACTCGTCATGCCCGAGAGGCTCAAGGAGTTTTCCATGTACATGCTCGCCATGATCAAGTGCCGGGCATTCAAAGGCGGCAACGAGACCTCTGACCGAAGAGTTCACGAGATGCTTCTGATCAGGTCGATGGGCGCCCTGGAGCTGAGTCTCTACCTCTACCCGCGCATGATTCCCATACACAATCTCCAGCCCGAGGACGGATTCCCCGACGAGCAGACTGGCCATCTGCGCGTCCCGCCCTCGATTCGGACGTCCTTTAGCCGCGTCGAGGAGGGCGGCGTCTACCTCTTGGACAACGGTCAGCAGTTCCTGGTGTGGTTCCACGCCCGGACGTCGCCCAATCTCATCGCAGACCTCTTTGGCGAGGACAAGACCACCCTGCAGAGCCTCGACCCATTCACATCCACGATACCGGTGCTGCAGACGCACCTCAACGCACAGGTCCGCAACATTATCGAGTACCTCCGGACCATGCGCGGCTCCAAGGGTCTGACAATACAGCTGGCACGCCAAAGCTTGGACGGCGCCGAGTACGAGTTCGCGCGCATGCTGGTGGAGGACAGGAACAACGAGGCACAGTCGTACGTGGACTGGCTGGTGCACATACACAAGGGGGTCCAACTCGAAGTAAGCAATCCCAGCAACGGATCGGGCGGTTCTTCTTCATTCCTCCTCCCTCCCTGGGCCTCTCTCCTCGATTGAACTCACTTGCGCCATCCCCCTCCCCCCTGTCGCGAGTGTCCCGAGTTGCTTGAAAGAAAGGAACAAAAACAAAAAAAAAACACAAGACAAAAATATTATGCTTTTTTTATTAACACTGGACGCAACAGTTGTCGGGCCAACGCAAGAGGGAGGACGGGAATGATGGTTCGTCGTCGGTGTCGGCGTTGTCAAGCTTTACAGGTCTCAGACCTTCCTACTGGTAGTACAGGGCCGGCCGAGCAGGATGGTAGAGCGAAATGCATCAAAAGAAATTCATTCGACCATCTCTTTTTCGTATATCCTGGAAACACAAATGTGGCGAGAGAGACAGACTGACTGACACTGAGCCGTGGTCGTTTTGTCCAAAGTGCTGACTGCGGACTATTGGCTGGTTGATTGGTGGCCATCCCTGTCCGTTGACTACCTGATCATTGAGACCGGTGAGAGCAGAATCTCGTCTTCGCGGCGTTTGTTTTTGCTTTTCTTTTTTTCTTGTCTTGTCTTGTCTGTCCCGCTCCAAGAGGCTTGGTGATTCCTTATCGCATGCTTCCTCCTTCTTTTCCTTTTCTTCTGTTAGTCGAATGTGGCTCCCGCTCACCGGTTTCATTGCAGGTAGGCAGGTAGGTAGGTTGAAACCCCGTTCTTCGTTCCTATCAAGTAACCTGGTCCCTTGTTCACGCAGCAGGTTGCCTTTCCCCGCGGACGAATCACACATCGTCCTCGACGTCGACGTCCAGGATATCCGAGACAATAAAGGCGCCGCCTGCTTTCAGACTGCCTACGTGCCGTGTCCTGCCTTTTGCTCACCGACACGGTTTTGCTTGACAGCGGGTTGGCTTCCAGCGCGCTGGCGGGCTTGGTTGATTGCTTTTTTTCTTCTCTTTATTGCGTATGTACACGTGCACGTGCCGCCCGTAGCTTGTTTTCTTTCTGTAAAGGGGGGGCCGATATGGTTTGGGTTGTCTTGAGACATGGAACGGGTGGGAAAAAAAGAAAATAACGGGTTCGACTGAGTCATGTTGACCTTGACGGATGGGTTGGGGAGAGAGAGAAAAAGGAAAGATATACGACACGTCATATTCCCCTTCATTACACCAACGAAGGTAGTTTTTCTTCCATCTTCTGTCTCACTTTGGCGTATGTAAGTCCTGCCCAGACTCCACACACACACACACACACACACAGCCCGATCGCAAAGCGGCAACAACGGGTGGCGGTTGGCTGTCTTAACGGGATAGTGTCCGCGTACACCGCCTGCTTGGTTGATTTAGGCATTCCTTTTTTTCTTTTGGTTTTCGTTCTTTGTTTCATCTCGTTCACTTCCCCTCGCTACACTTCACCCTTCCTTCGGTCGAGGCTGCTGCACTGCAACTCTGCGGCGGCAGCGTAACCACCCACCCCCCACCGACGCACCCTCGAGGCACCCCACGCAATGCACTATCCAAAGCACGGGCCTCGCTGATCAGCGGTTTTGGTAACCTTCTTGTCCATTTGATATGCCAGCGAGGCCAGAGCTTAGGTTGGACGCGCGAGACCGGCAGATAGGAGTCTGGGTCCCGGAACTTGCCTTGTCTTACCTGGCCTTCTTTTTTTTTTTTTTTTCTGCCTTTCTTATCAGCATCGACCAACCTGCATCTCTGCGGCGAGGGCAGAACGGGACGGCTGGAGTTTCCCTGATCTGGATGGAGCGTGCAGCAGCATTCCGTCCGGGGTGGTCGGGGACGTGTGCTACCTGGTACTCAAGTCGATGGGATCGCTGTCGTTTAGATGGAATGACCAAGAGCAAGGGAGAAAGGGGCGGAGAGAGCAAGAGGGACGAGCTTCGTGTGCGTGTGTGTTGTGTCGGGGTAACACCGTCTACGATCTGTGGGACTCGATCTTGTGTTCGCTATACTCCCTTGGCCGCTGCGGTGCCCCCCCGTCCAACGTCGCACCACGCTACCCCAAGTGCCGAGTCTACACTAACTTACACTACAACCGCTCCCTGTGCTACGGGTCACTCACTGTCTGGGGTTTGATGGGTAGGCACAGCATAACGCCGCGGGCGAGCGGGCAAAAGAGCGGTCGGGGAGTTTAGGTCGAGGGTGGACGGACTGGTGTTTGTCCTTGTGGTCAGGCGGGAGGAGCGAGTGCAGGCGGTTGAGTGCCTGCTGTTGGGTGATTTCGTGTCTGCCTCGCAGATGCCCAGGGGATGTCACCGCTCTGCTCATAGTCGCCGTCGTGTTTGCCTTCCTTCCTTCCTCCTTACTCCCGGTGGTTTGTGAGCGAAGAACGGTCCGACAGCCCGTTGCTGACATCCCTGCTCGCCGCCTGCCGTATCTTGCAGGGCTAATGCCGCCGCCGCCTGCGATGGTGGTAGGCCTGCTGGCCAGTCAGGGAGCTGAGCTGCAGGGGATTTTTGGCAAGGCTTGTGTAGGGCTTTGCTGTCGTTCGTCACCTTGCTCGCCATCCTACACTATTTGCCCGTCCCGCATGGGCGGGCGGAGGGGGTGTTGGCACATGCATGATCTTGATGGATGCATATCATTTTCGCGAATGTGGGTGGGCACATACCGTTCTTGTCGATGCTGCATGAGTTAGCGCGTCGAGGCTTGACTACCTGGTGGAGAAGGTGCTTGTTGGCGGCTGAGATAGGTGGCCAGCCGTGCGAGTCTTGGAGGTTGAAGCGGATATCGAGGAAGAAACAGGTCGTTGAACTGCCCACCCCCGGGTTTGGAGGTATGAGGGTAGCGGCTGAGAGAGTAAAGCTACTCGCGTCGGGCACCTCACGGCAAGGTCATGTCTAAGATATCATCCATGCTGCATAGAGGTGTGGTTTGGCACATCAAACCACCACGGAATGCACTTTCCAGAATCATTACCTGGCGGCGTAGGTTTGGGGAGGGGGTCTGATGATGCAACGATGAGGTATTGCAGCAGACAACCACACGCGCGCATCAATAGGAGAGAGATAGATCATCACGCCTCAGCCTCGAGCTGCTGCCGTCCTGTCTCCCTGCCGATACCATTCGCGGCAGAACGAAGTTGCGCGATGTCACTCGGAGATATGTGAGAGTCGCGGACTGGAGACTGGGCATCTGAAAGGGTACCTCCCAAAGAATGGAGATACCTGACTCCTTCTCCTCAAGAAAACAATATACAAAAAAAAGGAAAGAAAAAAGGAAAAGCAAAAACTCCAGCAATGTCTCAGACAATGGCCACAACCAGTTACCAAAGGTGATGTCGCGAGGATCAAAGGCATGGGCGAATCGAACAAGGGAGGAAGACACAGACACACACACACACAGACCCCTGCTCTTGCCAGCGGAGGTTGACCACATCCACCAACCTGGGAATGGCAAGGGCTGGTTGGGCATGCATGGTATCTACACCTCCACCGGGGTTTGGATGGTTAGCGTGTGACTTCGGCGCCACAGGCGCGCCCACCTATCAGGGGGGGGGGGGGGGTGGCCTACAGTAATTAGGGGTCGAGAATAGGGGCGAGCTGCTATTTCTTGTCCAGCAGATGGGCGGGCTTTTGTTGTATGGGCAAGTGTGCAGCTTTTTTCCCGAGCGGGCTCATTATGGGTGCATCGGATTGAAGCGTTATCTATTTGGTCAGTGCATTGCAAGGCTGTTGATCCAAGTCTTTTTCTATAGAACTTACTAGAAAGTGTACAACTTGCGTATGTGGCTGCCAAATTCTTCCTCCCTCCCGGCCACGTCCCTGCCAATTCACCACGCTAACCATCCAAACCCCGGTGGAGGTGTAGCCGATCAGCTCGCCGGGCCGCGGCTTGGGGGCCCAATACTCGGGGAGATAGCCGTCTCCGTTCCGGGGGGGTTCCGTCTTGAGATTGCCTGCCGTCTTTCTTGGCATCCTCCCCCCCTTGTCGCCTAGTTTGATGGTGAGCTCGTGGCACTCTTCACTGGCTTCCATCGAGGCTGTCAATGGACGGCACCCGCTTGGGAGGCGTTGCAGGAGCTGAAGCTGGCTTGCCGATCCCCGGTGGCTTTGTGTTCAGCTTGACCCGCGACACTGTGCATGCGGCAGCGGAAGCACCTGGATCAAACCGCTTGCTTGGGCGACTTGTGGAAATCACCGAGGACCAACATAAGGCGCGCTGTGGGGTTTTCATCGAGGCAACGAGACGCAACAAAGGGGGTTCTGAAAGTAGCAGCAGCAGCAGAAAATCATTGCATCCTATCCAAATCCCAAAGCTGTCTAAGCTATGACCATCCTGTGTAACGCATTCATAATGAAGCCTGACAGCAGAGTCGCAAAACCGCCAACCAATTAGGCGCAAAAGCAAGGAACGAAGGGAAAGAAAAGAAGAATGAAAGGCGTAGTGGCCAGTTGTCTGAGGACGTAACCGCTCAAATTCCGGTACTTAGAGCGTGGAAATATGTACCCTCCCATGCAGCATGATCCGCAAATCGCTGTGAAGGGTCGTGAGGAAAAGACAGGAAGGCAAAAACAGACACCAAACTCCCACTGGGTACGGCAATTCAGCCACATCCCGGTTACTCGGCAAGCAAATTATTCAACCCGTACCTCGAGTCTGGCTGCGCAAGGACCCTCTGAACCTCGCCGCCGTCAAACACGTGGCTAAAGATCTGGTAGTCCGTGTACGAGGCGACAGAGGGCAGCGATCTCGAGCTCGACGACTTGGACTTGCTCGACGAGGAACCGTTGCTGCTGCTGCTGCTGCCGCTCTTGGACTTTTTGGCCATGTCGTCGAGGATCATCTGGGCGGTGCTCTGGGCAGGATCCTCGAAGACGAAGGCGACGTAGCGAAGCCGGCCGCGCAGGTCGGGGTCGTAGAGAAAGACCTCGCGCCACAGCTCGGCAAGTTCCTGAGGCGGGTTGCGGAAGCTGTTTCCGAGGCCAAAGTCTCCGATGACGATGCTGGTGTAGTTGGCGTAGGCGCAGACGCGGAGCGCCCCCCGTAGTTTCTCCTTGACCATATCCCGCTCCTTGGCAAACGAGTACTTTGTGCCGTGCTGCGTCAGTTTCGGCCACCGGGTTGGCGGCACCGAGACTACCGGCAGCGCTTGCCATTGCTCAGCCGGGATCTTCTCGTATCTGTCGTGAGGACCGCGGAACACGACTGCAGGGAAGGGGGTCAGAAACAGATTCATACTTTTGGGGAGGGCTGATGACCTACCGACGTCATGCGAAAGGATGACGCCAGAGCTGATGATGGGGTAGTGGTCGACGTCTGGGACGCCGGGGCCTGGAGTTGCCAGATTGGCAGCAAGGGTGCTTCTTCGGCAAAGGCGCTCCTCGTAGCCGACCACGCCCGTCTCCCAGTCCCCGCCGGGCCGTTTGTCGTTGGCGGCGCAGATGAAGGGGATGGGGTTCTGGGACTGGGCTGCCCAGGCCAACGCATAGTCCACCGGGTCTCCGTACGATACAGCTGTTGTTGGTGTGTCAGTAACCCGAACGAGCCAAGGGGAGGGCTGCTGCGATGCTCACTGAACTGAGGCGGCGAGACGTCGAGCGGTCTCTCGAGAAAGTTGATCTGTACCAGCGGCTCGTGGTAGATGTATGACATGGGGTTCCACTTTGACGCGTACTCATTCCTGATCAGGGGTATGTAGTGCTTCTTGGTCTCGGCGGCGACCTCTGAAGGCTTTGGCTTGGCCGACTTGGATCCCGAAGAAGGCATGGTGATCAGGGTAAGGGTGCGACCTGGGAGAGGTTGTAGAGAGGAGAGGAGTGATAACGACAAATGATGCCTGTTGTATGACCTGCTGCGGAGTCGTGATGAAGGTTGGAGAACGGCTGGATAGGTAGGGCACTGATCAGTCGTAGCCGTGGTGGCGGGGGCCGAGGTGTTATATGCGTGGAGGGGGGCATGCCCGTGAGGGTCCAAGTGGTCATATCGTGGAAGAAGAAAGCTCCTTCTGGGCTCGAGTCCCGGGCAATACTAACGACCTTGCCGCTAGCACTGGCAGCCCAGCAGTGCGCAGTGCATGTGCAGAAGGGATGGGTTGGCCTGTGTGACGGTGTTGTCTCAAACATGGGAGTGAAAAGACTGGCGTGGCCCGTCAACGGATATTGCATCTGGGACCGTCAATATTGCGCGGCAACGAGGGCATCTGGATTCCTGGGCACATTCGCTGATCTGGACCATCTGTCAGGAAGCCAGAAATCAGCGCCGGCGTGCCACGACACGAGTTCCAAGCCTACGGTCACTGGGATCTGGGATCCTGGATCTGGGGTCTGGGACCTGGGACCTGGGAAATAAAGATTATGCTGACGCGGGTTGCCGAGACTTTGGTATTGAGACTCTCTGCTGTGCTGCCGGCTCATGCGCCATCTTGAGTCAATCTGGTATTCCTACGCCTCTCGGAACGGCGGCCTTCGAGACATGGACTCAATCATGCCTCGTGCCTTGGATATGTTTTGCATGACGGGAGACGATGACCAGATGGGAAGCGACACGGTGAGATGGGGAGACAAGTCTGGAGGCAGGCGAACCAGACTCCCGCTGAGACCAATACTGGGGGGCCCGAGTTGAGCGAGCAGGGCGGCAGGTCTGCGGCAGCCGAGTGCGAGTGTCTAGAGGGGATGGCTTTGGGCAGTGATGTATCGATCAATACTGAGAACAAGACATGCAATCAAGCTGGGTGCTGGCTGAGACTCGACACTCGACACTCAACAATCGAAAGGCTCGGCGTGTCCTCTGTTGGGCCAATACATCTAACGATCGCCCGGGGCGGCAAAGAGCCGGGTTGGACTGCTCCTGATTCGGAGGCTGGAGATTGGGTGTGGGTGGTGATGGTGATGGCGGCGTTGAGACTTTGGAGCCGGTGAGGAGCTGCCGGAGACGGGATAAGCAACCTATTGGCGGAGCAGCCCACGCCATGACGAACGACTGGCAGACTGTCCGTCGACCCGTCGTGCCGTCCTGCAGCCATGGACGTGGATTTGTCTCTGGAGGGTGGGGAGAAGCTGCTGATGGGTGGGAGACAGGCAGGTTGGAGAATTGCTTTTGTTTTTTTCTCTCGTGAGGCAGGCAGTCACTCCAATGGATAGCACCTGCCTCGCATATGTACCGACCTACTTGGGTACCTCGCCTTTGTTGGGTACCAGGTATGGAAGGCACCTGCTTCGCGAGTTCTCCAGAAACGAACGGCAGCCTGGTCGAGCTTCTCTGGCTTGGCGCAGACTGGAAGTCGCCTCCCTCTGCGCTTTCCCAGAAGATAACCTGTGCCTCAAGCTGAGGTCTGAGGTACGGGATTCGGGTTACCTGTCTGGAGATGAGGTTACCTGGGTCACAAAAAGCGGGGGCCTGATGAGAATCTGGAAAATCGTGTCAGGCAGGGCAGCCAATTGAAGCCAATTCCATACTCGAAGGGCAGCCGCCAGGCCGGATCAACTAAATATCCATGCGTGACTGAATACCTCGCTAATCTGGTAAGAGGATGCTGGACCCTGGAGACCGCATCAGCGGTCGATCACCGTCCACGACGGTGAGCGGTGACGGGATTTACGGGTTATCTTTGGTCAGGTCGTGCACAGACATGGGGCCGCTAGGCTGTCTCCAGCTGCCAAGGCCAGAAACTGGGGCAGGCTCCAGAAATCAAGCTCCAGGAACCAAGCTCCCGCGCTGCAGCAAGGACTCAATTCCACGGACCCGATTCCACGACGCCCTCCCCGGTCAGATCGCGTCGGGCGCTATCGCCAATTTCCATTTTCGAGTCATTTCATCCCATCCCGTTCTTACACTCCAACCCGTCTCGTCTGGTCTCATCTCACACTGTCTCTTCCCCAACTGCACAGTCCTTACGTAGCTGCCTCTATTTCTCACTTTCTTGACCCCCACTTGGCCCCAGTAGAGCGAGCGTGTCGACCACCAGAACAACGACAGTCGTCTTCAGAGCAGCCATGCATCCCGCCGCGCTGGGCCTGAGACGCGCTCTCCGACCTCGTGTCTTGCGCCCCGATCACATCCGGCGATACAGCTCCCAGCAGCCCGGCAGCTCCATCGCACAGCTACTCCAGTGGAGACCGCCCGCAGAGGTCGACAATGTGGTCGTCAATGGCTTCGTCCGGTCTGTCCGGTCCATGAAGTCTCGACAGTTTGTCTCGCTTGGAGACGGGTCCTCGTTTGCGGCCCTGCAGGCCCTCGTTGGCACCGACAAAGCCGAAGGGTGCGGCCAATCGCCCCGGAATGTGTGTCTCGGGTATCTCAAATACTGACCTGGCCTCCTCTCTGCAGCCTGACTATAGGTGCTGCGGTCCGCCTCACAGGCTCCTGGGTCGCGTCTCCCGGCGCCGGACAGAGCCACGAGCTACATGTCAGCAAAGTCGAGGTCCTCGGGCCCTCTGATGCCAAGGTATGCTTGCTCTGCTCTCCCTGTCCAGGCTGCGACAGCCCATGCCCATGCGACGCGATTCCGAGATCCCGGCCCTGTTCTGACGTCGCGTGCCTTCCAAGACCTATCCCATACAAAAAAAGTACCAGAGCCCCGAGTTCCTCCGTACGATGCCGCACTTGCGGCCGAGAACCCCCGTCAATACCGCCTTGTTGAGATTGCGCTCCGACGCAATCGCTTCCCTGACTCACTTCTTCGCAAACCGAGCCTTCACACAGACACACCCGCCCATTATCACGTCATCCGACTGCGAGGGCGCCGGAGAGGTTTTTACCGTGGCCCCCGCCGGCGAGACACCTGATTCAGCGCGCAAAGATGGTGATTTTTTCCGGTCCAAGAAGTACCTTACCGTCTCGACCCAGCTCCATCTCGAGGCCCTGTCCCAGGCCGTCGGCAACGTCTGGACTCTGTCACCCACCTTTCGCGCGGAGAAGAGCGACACCTCGAGACATCTCAGCGAGTTCTACATGCTTGAGGCCGAGATGGCATTTGCCGACGACCTGAGCGTCGTTATGGACCTGGCCGAGGAGATGCTGCAGTCTCTCAGCACCAGTTTGTTCGGGTCCGCCGTGGTCCAAGAGCTCCTGTCGCGGCCATACCATGCCGACTCAGGGTTTGCGCCGCCTGACGAGGTAAAGCGACGCTGGGAGGGTCTGATGCAGACCTCCTGGCCACGCATCACATACACAGAGGCAATTGCTCTGTTAGAAGAGAAAGCCGACTTGTTCACGCTGAAACCGACCTGGGGTGCAGGCCTGCAGTCCGAGCATGAAAAGTACATCGCCGAGCATGTTGGCGGAGGCAAGCCCGTCTTCGTCACCCACTACCCTCGGGACATGAAGGCTTTCTACATGCGAGAGGGCCAGCTGGCTGCCTCTCCTGGCTCCGACACAAGCAGCCTGCCCGGCCCGACCGTCGAGTGTTTCGACTTGTTGGTCCCCGAGCTCTGCGAGATTGCCGGCGGGTCGATGCGCGAGCACCGTCTGGAGCCTCTCCTGGAAGCGATGAAACGACATGGCATCATTAACCAGCACAGCACAGATGCGGCTCTTGAGAGCGGCCTAGATTGGTACCTCGATCTGCGTCGATGGGGCAGCCCTCCACATGGTGGCTTCGGGCTAGGCTTTGATCGGTTGCTCTGCTACCTATCTGGTGTCCAGACGATTCGAGACATTGTTGCTTTCCCGCGCTGGGTTGGCCGATGCGACTGCTGAGCTAAATGAATGTTTGCTGCTCACACCGGCCTGGTTCTTCTCGGGGCGCCTTCTTGTGTGACCTTCGACCCTTGCTCGTTAAAGCCTGCCTACCTTGGATATGGGGAAATGCCTCCTCCATGGAACTGTGCTCCGAGGTCGCAAGCGATCGCTGGCAACCTGCACGGACCGGGATTGCGCACGGCAGAGTCCTTGCATGGCCTGAGAGAAGAGCATCACTGCGAGACAAAGATCGCGTGAGCGGGTTGCATTGACAGATTTGACACCGCTTCGACAAGTTGGATCCCTGCTTGTGCGACGCCGACCGTCTTTCGGCCTTACCTGCCTCGATGTGTCGGGAACATGTTGAAATCTCCTCGATCGGTCGGCTACGTACATCAAGATCCCAGAGATTTCTTCGGCCACCAGACAAATCTCGACCTAGAGGGCGTCTCGGCCTCGGGCGTCGCGGATCCTAGCCGTCGATTCGTATTTGTCCAGATAATCAAATATTGGCGGGAGGCGTTCGTGGGTCTCTGGAGCCATGCGCGACCAAGTCAAGCACTCGCCTCCTGGCCAATTCCTTGCACGGAGGTCGCCACGTGCGGTCGAACGTGTGCACGCACATCGTTTCAACGGGTTTTCCTAGCGACGGTGGACTTGGACCCTATCCAACGCTCGAAATGATACATATACTTGATCCATGTTTTACTATTGCCTTGCCTCCGAAACCCCGTTTACGCCTCCTTATCCGACCCAGGTGTTTGCTCATCTCGCGGCTGTCCCATTGGATTGCTCTGTTGCTGACCGCAATGAGGTAGGAACCCACAACAATGCGAGCCTCAAGTTGATGCGTCTTATCATCCCGCTTGGGCTGAATCTGGTCAACGGACTCCGAAGCTATCCCTGTCCTGTGTCTGTCGAGCTCATGACGCCGTTTTTGCAGCTTGAATGCTGTGGCGCATGGCCAAGGCTGTGAAGCCGATGAACTTTCTATGTATTTCAACGACAAGCCAAGCGCTTGAATGTTATTTTGACTGCTTGGCATTACGTTTGCATTGGGCCGACCAACACGAGAAGGGCCGTCCACCCTTGTGGTGGGCCATGGCAAGCGAGTGCTTCATGACCAAGCTGTCTAGATCTTGCGCTAGGCTATTCTTTGTGCACTTGATACTGCGCGAGTGTCTTGTCAAATATTGAGAGCAGTCGTCATCTCTCGACAGTCAGTAGTCGACAGCCAGCGGTGTGTCCGAGGCCCAAGTGGTGTTGACAGTTCGCGGGGCTACATGCCGTTGTCGAATAAAATCAGTGGAGCAGCCGCCCTCGAAAGCGGACCATACATTCCCATCGTCAGCCCGAGAGGATTTATCTTAAGCTCTACACGAAACTCTCCGGCTCGTGCTCTACTTCTCCGGGAGGTAAAACTTGCTACCAAGATGAGGAAAGTTATATCAGTACGGAAGATCTCAATTATTGTTTATCGGGAGCTTTGGGAGTCACTGTACAGAGCAAACACTTTCGCTTCTTCTTTTGCTTCTAGGCCCATGTGACTACGCTTCGAAATGGCCGAGAAACGAGGCTGGACAGGTCTCCTCGACGATATGCAATGCTTCACCTCAGAAAATTGATCAGGGATGGACCCCGTCTAGCTACCTGCACGGCGCTTTGTCAGGAATGGCAGGCGGTCGTGTAGCGAAAGATATTTAGCTCGCTGGAACTGGCCCCATTGTGCTTGGCTACCTGTAGCTTTGGCGACCGCTTACTTGATCAACAGAGAGAGCTGTTAAGTACAAATGGTTTTCTGTCGAGCTCCCCGAGGATTACTCTCCGAATTGCTGGGAAGTCGAGGAGGATCAAAAATGGGACGAAAGCACACGTAAACGGGGTGGGCCTCTTTCAACAGCTCGACAATTATCTTGCCGGATTGCGAGGAATATAATACGAGCCGTGGATCGACAGGTTGTATATGGTCGATGAGAAACCTCATTGTAGTGAGTCTCAACAAATTGCTCGTTCTGTTTCCTTTCCAAGTTTCGTCCAATAGTCCGAATGATCAGCTTCTAGCGGGATAACCCTGGTGTGGATTCCACGAGGTGAGCTAACCTGCAACTGCAATGAGAAGCAGCGGGCAAACAAACAAGACAGTATGAGTTGTAGGGAATGTATAACTGCTAACGTTTTACCAGTCACGCAGACATTGGGTCGGCGATCCAGAGACTGTGTATCGGCTTGTACCAGCCCGGGAAAAGAGCACCCTTTGAAGACTTCAGCGAGTACCGGCTTCGAAGCTGGGGACCAACTGGATCCGATCTGGATTTCATTTCATTTATAGTTCCAGACGCTCCATGAGCGAAGGGATTGCCGACACGAGTCTCCCTCGCAAGCGCCTCTCGGTGCTATCCCTCGGGGACGCCTTCTGCTTCTCCCAACCTTGGAAGCCGGCTGGGACCCGGGACAGCCCGATTGTGTGAGCACGGCAGAAATCAGCCAGACGATCGAGGCAGCAGCAGCAGCCGCGGCAGCGATGATGCCAGATATGGGAACCTTGGAGCTGTGGAATGACCGCAGAGAGATAGCTTCTCTTTTCTGGCACCAGTTCTGCAACCCCCGCCTGGTGCAGTAATCCCATGGCGAGCAAACTGGGGCTTGCAACTGACTGGTGAAGTGGTCCAGGCTTGGCGAATTGTGGCGAACATGTTGTACAGGCTTTACATCTCCCGCGACGTTGTCTACGGTTCGCCAATGGCACCTATCCGCACGTCATTTTCACAGCTGGAAAAAGGGGAGGCAGAGGGTGTCACCGCCTCCCGTCGTTTGCCTCCGTTAACCGTACCTCGACACGACTACGAATTGTTGGACTGCTGTGCAGTGGCCAGATTCACTTTCCATGACGAGTGTCACGACGATATCAACTGAATGGACGCGCATTCCACCGCAGATGCTTCCCTAGCCGGGGCTAAATCCCCGGCGCGACAGTGTAACGAGACACGGGTTGGAGGAATGAGCAAGGGCTGATATAGATTGGGGCTTTCTTGTCCGTGTTTCTGTTCTAGATTGCCCAAACCCAAAAACCCGCGCAGATAGGGCGGCTCCCGGCTCAAACGGTCAACCTTATCCAGGCTGGAGGGATTGGTGGCGTTTCTCGGTTGCGACCCTGGTTTGCAGGTGTGCTGCGGGCGTGGCCGGCCGGGCCCCCACTTCGGGTTAATATGAAGATGGAGTCCAATTACATACTGTATACACGGGACGATGAGGCAGGTGGTTCGTGTGGACAGTCATGCCTTCGTTGGGGGCCTCTGATAAGGGGGTTGGCGGTGTTGGTTGTTTGTGTTGGACGATCTGAGGGGTTCGAGAGACCAGAGTGGGTGTGCTCGATATTGCGTGTTTGTCTGGATCGAAGTCGGCTCGGACCCGAACTGGGTTCGAGATGTCCGTTGGTCTTTCGACTGCATGCACGTGGATGGCAGGTTGGTAGGCAGGTTGGTAGGCAGGTAGGCACACACTGGTTGTTTTTCCTGTGTGTGTATGCTGATGATCACGATGGTCTGTCTGTCTGTCTATGAAGGGCGGGAGGAGATCGCTTGGCATGTTGCGGGTTCGGGTATGCGGCATCCCAGAGCAGTCAGAGATCAGTCTGGCTACAGCCTGTTTGGGACTGACTTTTGCGGACGATGGGAGGGACATGGAAATCATCATGATGTCGGGCGCCTGGCAGGGGGGGTTGCGTGTGTGTGCTCTATAATAGTGGAGACTGTTGATATCTGTTGCATGCCGATGATACACGGAGCACTGCCCATTCTGCAACGAAGCGCCGCGTTCTGGTCTGGTCTTGCCGGCCGGATGATGTCAGAACGAATGGGAAGGCTTTGCCGATCTCAATCCCGAACTGGGCATGCTTGCTTGCTTCTGCGTCGTCACCGCGGGGGGAGCGGAGGGGGGCTAAGAAAGGCAATGTCGACGACGGCGACGACGACGTGGTGGAAGCTGGTTGTCAGCGCAGGCAAGGCCAGTGGTCGTCGCCGTGCAAAATGCACGCATCATCTACACCAAGCATCCGTCTCAGGAGGAGGATGGGATGAAACAAAACACGCGCCAAGAAGGACCGACACACCATGGCACCATGCGCGATCAAAAGCAGGACGCGCGTTCGTCGAAGAAGTTCTAGAAGGAATCAGATCATCGTGTCTTTGATCGGCCCAGGAGTTGTTGAGTCGGGGGTGGGAAAGGGCCCAAACCGGGCCAAGCCCGAGGGAGTGTTCGAGAAGGTCCAGGGGGTGGGTGGGTTAATTACTACCGATGGACAACAACGGGTTTTTAATCTACTTTATCTACACCACACGTATACTTTATCTCTGGCTCTGGCTTGGCAACGCCTGTTTCGCTCGCTTCCAGTGCTGGCCGGCCGGGACAATAAACAACGAGAGGCGATCGTGGATGGGCAGGTGACAGATGGGTACGTACGCCGTAGGTTGCTAGAGTGGTGGGCCCATGTGTGCCGGTAGTGGTTTTTTTTTTACGTAGTGTACAGTGTACACTGCATACAGCCTCATCTCAGAGCGGGTGTTGATGGACACACGCCAATGGGTCCGGGATGCTTGGCAAGTGGTTTTGTGTCTTGGCGCCTCCCCCCCGCCTGGGTGTTTTTGCGGTGTATCACGTAGGACTTGTCGTGAATTTCGGACGATGAAGACAACGCGGCCGGACGGAGTCACGACAAGAAATAGAAAAAGTGGGGGTTTTCGACATGTTAAGGGAATTGGTCCTGGATACGGGTTAGGTGAATCAGGCACCTACCTGGCTTCCCTTTGTCCCTTTTCTTTTTGTTCTCCACGGTAGGTTTACGTCCACGAGAGTGCCAGTTCTGAAGAGCCAAGTCGCTGTCACTTACCGCCGCCGCACTAAATTAGGTAGGTATTTCAACCAAACCCTCTTTTTCTTGGCGCAACGAGTTTCGGGACGATCAAGCATGATAACGTGCAGGGGGCACACGTTGCACGCGCCCGCCCACGACCCCGAGGTCAAAGCCGAAAAAGGGGGAGGGGAGGGGAGGGCGGGCTTGTTCCCGTCGTCGCAGCCTGGTCCGATGATTTGACATTTTGATCCGATTTTGCCGGCCTCGGAAATAACAACGGCCTCCAAGTGTCGTTCGTCCTTCCCCCGCCTTCGTTTCGCTTCAGTTGACTTCAGTTCACCTCGCAGGAAACGTCAAAACAAAACAAAGTATCGGAGTGACTCGTCACTGTCCCTGGCACCATGGGCCGAGGCGGTGGGAATGACTGACTGACTGACTGACTATGTTTCTGTCAAGAGAAAGCCAAAGGGGGGGGAGTGGAGCCGCGGCACCGGCTGGGCGGGTGGGGTAGGGGGAAGGAGGTTTCGTTTCGATTTCAGGTTTACGACTTTGCGAAAGAGATGATGATGATGGAGAGAGAAGAAGCCAAGGCTTGGCTCTTTGGGCGTGAAGCCAGCGTTGGACAAGACAGTGCAGTGGGGACCGGGGGGTGTATGTGCAGCAAAAAAGACGCGTCAGCAGTCAGCACTACACTAACCACGGAATTCCCTGGTTGTGGGTGGTGGGCTGTAGTGTCCGGGATGTTCCAACGGCAGGCATGGAAATTAACTTTTTAGTCTTTTTTATGGTTGCAGATTTGACCGACGACCCGCCCCGCGTTGGTTTGTTGTGGATCGCCAAGTGTAAGTGGAGCCGGATTGCCGTTTGAGCTTGGAGCGCGAGGACCGCGAATGGCACTGTACGTGCGTGCGTGCGTGCACTGCTGCCAAGCCCTGGAGAACAGTGGTGCAAAATACACTAATGTACTTATTTACAGGTGCCTACCTAATCCGGGGACTGGGAGAAGGTACGTCCAGGTAACAGCCAGACAGCAAAGGCACCATTGATCCTTTCGTTGCTTGGCGCCGTCCTCTTGCCATAGAATCCGTCACTCGTAGGTACCTACCTTAGGTAGGAAGGCACTATACGTAATAACCCGCACGCGAATATCTTACACAACCTACCTAGTAGTCTTATTAGTGAACCTTTTTTTTTCTTCTTCAGCGTCGCTGCCTCCACCTCACCTCACCCCGTTAACCTCAGCGAATCAGCCCTGCTAAAGAGCCATGCGAGGCGTTTGTGAGTTGCGCGCTAGACGCTCACGAATTAAGCTTAAGCGGTATTAGGACCAAGGTGGGCATTCCTCGGGATTTGGGGGCGGACAAGCGGCCACCAACCACTATCGATTCATCCGGTGCTGCCCTCCCTCACCACTCACCGGGGTTGGGCTCGTACCTACGGGATAGTGTTTAGGTCATCAAGTCAACTGACAACAGTTGATAAATGATGTAATATAGAAATCGCATCATCTTCATAAAATTCGGGCTTTGCTGTGATGACCATGCCCGGAATCGGCTATGATGCCGAGATCCGCAAGCGGCTGTTCCCCTTTATTCTTTTATTCTTTTTCTCTTTTCTCTTTTCTCCTCTTTTCTTTTTCTAGCGGGGGGGGGGGGGTACTTGACCCACACCGGCGAATTCTCGGGTCACGATGACACCTTGTTCCAACCTCTTGTCCGAAAAGGATCCCTGCCAAGACCGCCTTGGCTCTGGCGAACCCGACCCAGGCGGGCAGGCGCATTGGCTCTTGCACCGCCAACCTTGGTCCACGGTCCTGCATGCATGCAAACTGGACTGCCAACGGAACAGAACAGCGACGAACTGCCCAAGCCAAGCAGTGGACAGGTGAGTTCGTCTGCCTGTCTTCGCTGGCCAATATTGGAAAGCCCCCCGGATCAAGCGGCGTTTTGGCATCTTGGCATCCATCATGTCGGCCGTCACCCCTGAGTTGAGCCACACTCGCGCGCACACGCCCATACACACGCCCACGCACGCCTTATCCCTCGGGCGGTAACACAGAGCCTCGGACGGGATATTTTAGCACCAATGTCCCGTACGCGGCTTGCAGAGATCGTCACCGCCGCAGAAAGTCATATCCAAACCAGAAGCGCGTGCCGAAAGGGCAGAGGCCTTTGAATCATCAGATGCATCTGGCCTTCACTGCGGGCGAATTCCCATCTATTCGAGTCGGAGTTAATCCCCCTGTCCCCGACCGACGTGGTCGTCCACAACTTCTTTTTCCCCTCCCTGGAGCTGCGATATTAGTGTGCACTCAGAAACCGGAAAACCGAAAACAGAATAAAGTCGTCGCTGGTCGTGTGGTCCCCTTTCAACTCAACCAACCTCACTCAGCCCCCCACTTGCCTCCCGACTGTCACCCTCCGCTGCGACTCTGATTATTCCATTCTCCGCATATGCATAGGGCACACCATACACGTACATGCACATACCGTCCGATCCATCCCCCTCTCGCTCCGGGGGAACTGCGGTTGAGAGAGGCACAGCAACGGTAGCCCGTAGTGTAGTGTAGCATGGATGGGATGTCGGGGGGTGCATGTTAGCGCCAGCTGTTGCCGTTTTGGAGAATTGGGAGGCGTTCCCTCCTCCTCCGTGGTTTTTTTTTCTCCTGCCCCTTGTTCCTTGTTTATTTACACTACGTCCATGCAGCTATACTGCAGTTAGACTGGAACAAGGTTGCCCTTTCTCCCAACCACAGTGGGCTATCTTGTTGGTTCTTGGCAAAGCTTGGCCTCGACCCAACGATCGCATCCTAGGCAGACGTCGGACAATGCAAGAGTCCGACCTGGCCGGCCGGCCAGCTGCGAACGAGTCGGAATTGGGGTTGCCAGCGTCAAGAAGCGGGAGGGAATGGAGGCAGAAGGAGGGCGGGTCAGGGGCGCAGTGCGGGCTGCGATGGCGATGCCGATGCAGTTGCAAATGCAGATAGGGTGATCAAGTCGTCGTCGCCGTCGTCGTCGATACCCTCTTGCACGTCAACTCATTCCAGATCGGTGCAGATGCCCGATCCCATCGCAGACTTTTGGCTTGGGAAACGTCACATGCCCACGAGCCAGCACAGGCCACAGGCCAGAGGATGCATTACGTGGTAAGGATCGGTGCTGTGGCTGTCATATGTCAAATCAGCAAGCGAGGCAACGGGATCAAACTCTTCCCAGCAGACTGCCCCATCCATGTGCTTAACCAACGCGAATCGCCCGAAGCACAATCCGCGTCTCCGTATCCGTATGGTTAGTGGATTAGCTCATGCTTAGTGATGAGGCGCAACGCCCTGTTTTCCCTGGCGTCAAGATCACCACCAGCAGACGATTACAAACCGCCCCGCTTCCAACCCCACCGTGAGCAAGGGTGGTAGTATCCGCTGCATTGGTCCTGCTTGGGTACTGTACGGGGGTTCAGGTCAGGTCCAGGTAAAGGTACCTTACCTCGAAACTCCGCAGCAAGGGCCTTGTTGCGCCTGCCATCTCTCTCTCAATTCGTCGATTGGCGCAGGTTTGTTGATTTACGCCCGAGAGCAACCGTCCCGTGGCGTGTGACATTTTGAGAAACCATCTCACGGGATCCACATCTTTTACGTACCGGTACTTGAAGGGAGCTCGAGGACGGGTGCTTGTGACCCGTGCACGGCACCACTAAATGCAACGGTTGCGTGCGCCCGATGTTTCCGACGAAATGGGGGGACATCTTGCCTCTGTTGGGTAGGTGGCAGCAGCCAACTTTGTGCGACGGTCGCGTTGGTGCGCGGGCGGGTGTGATGGTGGTGGTGGTGGTGGGCGCGCGGCGGGGAGGGAATGAAGGCTCTCTTATTAGGTACAGGTAGTCGTCGCGTCGCAATCAAACGCCGGCAAATGTCACGGATTTGCATTTGCTCTGCATCCCGTCGTGGGCCTTATGGTTGCGGGCTGCCAGTCTGCTAATAAGGGATGGTTACATGTGAACCGTATGCTGGCGGTTGGGAGGAGCTGAAGAAGAGCTCGGCGGGTTGAATTTCGGTTCGGATTCGGGGTTGGAATTGGAATTGGAATTGGAATTGGTCAGGTACCTTAGATGGCCCCCGCCGCATGGACACTACCAGGTAGGTACTGTTATTTTTGGCTCCATCCCTTCAGCTGTTAACCTTAAACAGACGACTCCTAGCCTGGAACTCCGGCCGCTTGGCCTTCGAGGCGCGACGCGGCGCGGCGGCGGCGGTCGAGCCTCATCGGGAAGCGGAGGGAGGGAGCGCCTCCAACCTGCGGCTCAGATTGCTCGGCCGTGATTTGCGGTGCTTCGATCGCGGAGGAAGGTGGTAACCGCCTTGGGATTTTAGGATTTGTGACTTTGGTGTGGTGTGGTGTTTGGACCTTGGAAGAAAGTGATGCAAAATCCTGCAAGTCACAAAGTGCTCGTGTGCCCAGTGCCTGTAATGCCCAAAGTCAGAGTATACCTGGTACTCATAGTTTGTACTTGTACCTGTACATATACCGCCTCAATCAGGTCCCGTCGCCGAGGAGCCCTAGAAATCCGCTACAAGTACTTGTACCTTCCAGACCTTGAACTTCAGGCCATGGACTCTGACAGCCAGCACAGCTAACTGTGGTAGATACCTGGGAGGTAAAAGGACACAAACGCCTCCCTGTGCTTGATGCGGTGTGATGCAGGCCGCGATCGGCAAGATAACCACCACTGTCTCCGTAACCGTTCCAGTATTGCCAGTGTGCAGATAGCGCATGCCTTTGTCCTCAGCTGCAAGCGTTTATCTGGGGGTTGTCATGTATTGTACACATACACATACACAGTACACTGCCTACACTAGTGCCCAGCACACTGATGGACATGTTCCGTATTCGAGAAGGAGGGTATTCTTATTTTTCTGGCCCTCCTGTCCCAAGCGAGACCCTGCCATTGGGTCCCGCCATCACGGGTGAGTCTTGACCAGGGTTGTAGCTGCCCGCCCAGCCCTCGTGCAGGTGCAGGTCGCAGGAAGGTGCGCGACCAACTGCGACTGGCGAAGGAGACCGAGCCCTCGGCCAATGGCCAGGCGTGAACTGAATCTCATCAAGCGAAACCGAGGTCAACCAACCAACGTCACGAATGGTAGTGCATCACAGTATTGTGCAGGCAGGTGATTGTTTGGGAAGGTTAGGAATAAAGCTGCGGGCGCCTTGCCTACGTTAGTGCAAATAAATGCCAATTTGAACTATCCGTCATCACTTCAATGTCACTCCACCCGTAGGCCCACATGTTTAAGGTGCTTGGCACGGTTGGTCGGCTCACACCACGGGGCCGTGGTTGGTGCAGTCGGATTCAACAGAGCCAACCGCAGGATGATGACGCTTAAAATCATGCTTAACTAGTGTAAAGCCCTTGGCATCTGCAGGCAGAACCCTCAACTACAAAGGCTTTAACCCACGAGGGAGGGGCAGCGTGGGCGGCGCTAACGACCTGTCGTGATCGGGCGTCTGGATGGTAACCAAGGTGCCAAGGGGCTTGTTGGCTTGGGCTTACAGGATTTTGATCTTGTGACGTTGTTGCCAGCTCGGCGGCGCGTATTGTCCACAGTCCACACGCACCGATCGACCATCGCCAATATGGAGAATTGCCCAAAGGAGGCAACAATCATAGCTTTCCAGGTTGGCATCAAGGTCCAAGAGAACCGGCGCTTGGCAGTTCCATCAGACTAGGGGCCATCGGGAAGGTGCGACTAATGAACATCAATATGGATGAAGTTTTAAGATTTATTACCTTGCGCGTGGTTAGCTCCGGATTTTCGGCCCCAGCCCGGGGAAGGGAAGGTACGAGCGATGATGCAAGTCACCTTTCGGTTTTCTAAATTTTCGTTTCTTACCTTAGCCCAACAATTCTTCACCACAAGCTTCCACAGTTAGCGATGACGTTCTGTTAGTGCGGCCACATCCAATAGACGGCTGTCGCAGATAAGATCAGCAAGTAAGGTACCTGGTTGTCACTTATCGCCGGCCTTGACGTTGAGGTTTTGACGTTCAAACAAGCCACGGGCTAGGCAAACAAAGCTGCCGACCACCGCCCGTCCACCGCCCGTCCACCGCCCGTCCACCGCCCGTCCACCGATATGCGCCCGATCAGTTGACGCTGCACTACGCGAAGGAAGTTTGTGTCGCTTCGCTGGGCGGAGTGCAAAAGACTTTGATGTTACCGCCCCGGTATCTACACTATTGTCTAGACTAGGAGGTGCTCGGTGGGGCACAGAGCTTAGCCTGGGCTGTTGCGGTCGTTCAAGGTTTGACTCCTCACAGAACTCTGGAGCGCCCGCCGCACACCCAGTCGTGCCAGTGTTGGTTCACTCGTACATGACCAACTGTCATCATACACAGGAGGGACGGCCAGCACGTCCGGGAGATGCTACTTGACGTCTTGTCAAGTTGTCTTGTCTTGGGATCGAGCCGCGATCGTCGTTCCAATCTCTGCGCCGATCCCTTCCGTGTCGGTGGCCGGTGCGTGTTCTTGGCTGCTCGTCAAGATCTATCGGTCCACCTCGCCGGGCTGGTGCATCATAAGCCGATGGATGCCCGAGACTGCTTCCGAGGCGCCGGCTGGAAACCTTCACGCAGATAGGGAGCGAGGACGAGTCGTTCCCCTGTCCATCAGTCGTCTCGGCACTTGAACCCTCCACGGAAGCCACGGACACACGAACCTGGAAAATTCGGCCTGGTGGAGCCCTCTGCCGAGCCATTTGACGTGGTATTTTGCCATTATGCCTGCATTCCACCCCCCATAGAACTGGGACTTCACGGCCGAAGAACCACCGGTCCGCGGATGGCTCTGGAGCAACACCAGGCTTGGCCTCGAGACAAAACGTGGGCCCCCGATCATCGACGTGAACATGACGTCGCACAAGAAACAAGCAGCATGCAACATGCAGGCGTCACAGCTTCCTACTGAGCCGCGTACCGAGACACGGTGTGCCAGAAGCAGCCCTGGAGAAGCTTTCCTATACCCGAGTCTTGAGCGCTGATGGGCGTCGTTACATAAGGCGGCGTCACCGTGACACGAGTGTAGCCTCTGAGCGGAAATAACCCCACGTAGCTCCTTTACAGCGCATCAAATCTCCTTGGGCCGTCAGTCAGCCGTCGTGGAAGCTGCCTATAGCACAGGTCTTGGGCTTACTCGCCGAGCTGGTGTAAAGGTCCACATATGCCATATAGCCGTCGGCAACGCGTTGAGCACTTCGCGGCGGCCCGTCATTTAGCTGAAGCTAACGGTGACGTCTCCATGTGGCCTCGTAAGCAAGGGCTTTGAGACAGCGATCCCTCACTGACAGGAAACGGGCGCGAGACGATGCACAGCATAGAGTCCCAATCTGGCATATCCGCCGTGAGAGAGTGGGACCGCTGTCGTTGCACACAATCTCGCAGTTGCCTCAACCGCCCGCTGCGTCCCGTGCAACCGAGCCCCTTGGTGAGCCGGCCAGACCACTGGTGGAAAAGACTCAATGGGAGGGAGGGCAAGACACAGGTGGTGTTTCCCAAAGGAAGGGCGTCATCTCGGGTGCTGCCACGGGAGACGGCATGGATTGGATCGAGGAGCGGAAACAACAGCTCTGGAGTCCAATGTTCGGTGAGCCCTCGCAGCCTCGCAAAAAGGGACAGCAGTGACGGTAGAGACACAGTTGCCTCGCCATTAGACCCCAGACGCGGTTTCGACATGGCCTGATCGATTAGTGGATTGTCTTTGACAACTCTCAACCAGCAGCAGAAGCCGTCTCATTCAGGCGCCAAGCACGTTACACAAGACTGCACGACTCCCATGAGACCCAGAGGCGGTTGGAAGGCGATGCTACATTGCGGGTTATGAGGCCTCGCAATCGTGGGATTAATAAATCGTCGATGGCCCGCCGCTCTTATGCCTACACTAGTAAGGTACCATGGTGTCCATTAGTATCCAGGAACGGCAGCCCGTATAATCCAGGTCCACTCACCAAGCTTGCCCGAGCTACCCACTCTCCTTGCACGTCAAATTAGAATCGGTTTGGTCGCACCGCCCTAAGTCCGAAGGACGAGAGCCGCTGGGCGTACCGGTACATCGTTGCGCTGCAAGCCACCGGCCAAGGATGACCAAGACAAGCGTAACGCGTCCCCAAGACAATAACGACAAGGTTTCGCAGGTGGGGGAACACAAGCCGTTTGTAATCATGCGAGGGTCCTTCAGGGTATCCAAACCGTAACCTATCTTGATCATAATCTCGGTCTCACGAGGGAGGAAAATCTGTTCGTCATCCCATCTCATCCCATTCGACTGCCCGCGGCGCCATTCATTCCGCAGGTACGATCGCCATATGTCCTTCGTCGTCAAAGGCCCACAAAGCATCTATGTCTGGCAACCGAAGTCGTGGGAGGGCATGAAGTTGGTTGCTTTCCTCGGAGCCAAGCCGAGAGATCCCTCAAAGGGGAAAGCCCGCGGTCCACTTGTGTAATCGTCACAGCATTGCAAGAAAAGCCGTGATTTGAGAGGCAAACGGCTGAGGTTGGGTCGGTTGTACAAGCCCCTTGAAGGGTTGTCCAGGATGATCCAGGGGATGGATGCCAATGCGAGCTAAGGAGGGCTCGGCGTGGCGCCGTGAAATAAGCTTGAAATCCTATTATATTCCCATGTCAATCCCGTGTGGGTGAGAGACAAGGGTGTCTGTGTCTGTGGTCTTGACAGTTGTCACTTGTCCCCCGTCACATTTGCTGCTGGCTTTGGTTGTCGTGGTTGTTACGCACGCCCAAAGCCCTTTTGAGTTACGGCATTACACTGCACTACATTAGTGCAGGATAGGGGCACCTAAGGACCCAGTCTTCGCCAGTCCAACAAAGCCTCATGCACCGCGTAGCCTTGTTGGGATGCACAAATGCGGGATCCTGCCTGGAGAATCAGAGGCGTTGGTTCAACAGTGTCCGGCCGGCGCTCGAATTCGGCTTCGGATTGACTGCGACTGCCTGCCACCTAGCCCTGCACACCAGGTGGGCTTTTAGTGTAGTGTAGAGGCGGAGAAACTTCCCAAGACAGAACCAACCACTGTTCAAGAACCAACTGACAGACAGACAATGCTCACTGCAGAGAGCCCGAGGGGATTTCACCCCAAGACCAAAACGACCTGAAAATATTCCAAGATAAAACTCGTACACTGTAAAGCAAGAGGTAGCCACAATGGGCGCAGCCTCCACGTGCCCTCGGGCCCATTACTGGCAGAGCACGACGCACACTGGTCCGAAGAAGGGAGGCGGGAGCTAGGGACGTCGTCAAAGACGACCCCGAGACACCGCTGTTGGTCGGGATCCCGTAGTGCAGTGTACGACTGCGACGGCTGCGACGGCTGCGACGGCTGCGACGGCTATGACGGTGTGGGTTCCGAGTTCTGACAGCTGCCACCTCGGAAGTGGAAGTGGGAGTGCAAGTACCTTGCTGCGTAGATACCCAGGTTGGCCCGTGCATAAACACCAACAGCCACTCAATCAGCACCAGCAGGAAAGCAGCCCAGGGGATGCAAGCAGGCATTTGCTCACCAACGGCAAACAGAACCTTTCACCGTCCATCATGGTGAGCATCCAATGTTGCTGCTGCGGCTGCTGCTGACCATCTGACGGGAGATCACCAAACCAACATAAGAAAAACCGAACTGCAACGCCCCGCTCGAAAGCTTGGGGACTTCTGCCCGACTGGAGTGTACGCTGGAGTCGGTCGGGGTTTTGATAAGCTTATGACACATCCTGCACAGAACATTTTAGTGTTGCTGGCTCGACGCAACGGGCTACGTTCGGATTTCGCCCAATATCAGGTACGCCCCCCTCGAGGCCCCGTGGAGCTGCGATTGCGCGAGGTCTTTGCCTTTTCCCGTCTCGCTTGGTCGTGGCTTGGCATTTGGCTTGGCTTCCTTGGCTGTTTGGCGCCTTCCGAGACTCGACTTGCGAACTGTCGAAATGTCTTAATGCTCCACTGCTTGGCTCATGCTTGAAGAAGAAAAGGCTGCGCGGTCGACGGGCCCAGACAGGTCAGCAGCCCATGATGTGCTGGTCTCAGCCGAACAAATGAATTGTGGCAGCACCCAACCTGCAAGGTGCTAACCTGCTCGGTCCAGCAACTGCAGCCGACGACTCGACTCGACTCGGGCTTTTTAAGGTTCTGACCCAGGCCCAGCCTGGTTACCGAACAATGGATGGGAGGACTGGTGGGGACTGTCGAGCCCTGAAGCCACACGGGAGCAAGCAATCGGAGCCTGGAAGTGGAAGTGGAAGGTGCTGCCGCTGGTTGGTGGCCGGGTGGTCCTCGTTTCCGGTGCACTCGGTACGGGGTACGTCCACCGCCCCTCCCTTTGTGTGTTAACCTTAAAAAACTACCGCCTTGTTAGGGGCTGCGTGCCACGAGCCAGCAGGACCAGACAGGAGGCTAACACCTAAAGTAGAGGTACATGGATACGGGGGTACGCCGGGGAAGAAGAAAAGTCTCTTCTTGCTCCTGTGTTGTTGTTCCCACTTCTGCCCAGGCATTGCCACCTATCTCGCCAAGAAATGGCAAGGCATTGACGGATTCCGTCGATTGCATTCCGTTCTACGCTATCTCCCCGATTGCCCGGGCTGTATCCCCAAGTGAGGTGAGGTAGAAAGTGAGGTAAGCACTCGTTGCAATTACCTTCGTGGCAGTCCAGTGGCCGCCGTGGGTGGATGCGAAAGAACAAACGAACACAACAGACCCGGTTCATGACTGAGGTGGCCTCGGACTTGGAGACAGACCCAGGGATAAGAAATAAAAATTTGGATGCGCGCGTCCTTTGTGGAAACCGCACGTCCGTTACACAGGCTGCAAGCTCAGGTCAGCAAAGTACGGATGCGCTCCCTTCACACAGTACGCAACTTCAGCAGCCACCCACATCCCGAGACATGCGCCATTGGCCTGCATCGTCATCGACCTGCAGCCGATCCACAGCCAGCCGCCAACCACGGCCGGCTGACACTCTATTTCCACTATAAACCAGCGCCTCCACAAGTCTAAACACTGATACCCGGCACTGCTTAAATCCAAATCCCACGGCCAAAGGCATGGAAGGTACTGGCATGCACCACCTCAAACCTGACTTGACCTAGCCTGCGCTACCTTACGTTCACCTCAACCTTATCCCACAGGAGCACAGGCGCCCAGGGCACACACTTTAAGCACCACCTAGACTTGCCTTACGCATCGTGCACCTTGGCCATCTTGGGTCTCAACATGGTGCCGTGCTTTTCCCAGACGCCCAAACCGTAACGCCTCCTCGACGACCTGGGCAGCCTCAAAGAAAACAAAACCACTACAAACCTTAGCATTTGGAATCCGGCGCCGAGCAGCCATCTCGCGCATCCTATTCCCTCCGTCTCTCGTTAAATTGCCGATTCGATTTTTCCTTCCTGCACCTGTCACACCAATATCGACATTGACATCGACACCGGCATCGACATTGACGCCTCCGTCTTCTTCAGTCCGACATTATTATCTTCAGCAAGATTTTTGGCCACCAGATCGCCTACCTCCTGTGTCCTCTGCTTCCGAGCACTGGAGCTCTGCGCCAAATCGGTACGTGGAACCATGTTCCTTTTACTACCCGTCGCCGTTGTATCTCTGTTCTGAAGCCCTTGACGGCAAGTGCTTGTTTTTTTATTTGCCTCGTGTGCCGCCACACTTTACAACCTTAAAGAAACCGCGAGAGAGAGAGAAAAGAAGAAAAAAGGCGATAAGGTCCAAAGGTTCACCAGATGACGTCTGAAGCTTTCAAGATTAAGCTTTCAAATCCTTGCCCCGTTGATTGCTTGTCATCGGCATCCCGCACCATCCCATCTCAACCCACTTCCCACCGTCCAATTCTAGCGCAGGAGCTTGTTGAAGATGGCATCATCATCATAGCTCATAAATGCGCGAAGCCATTGCGTTAGATAAGACAGACCTTATCCCGGCTACAACTCACACTGTTATCCATGGCAATATGCCTGCTCTCGTCCTATTATTTGTTCCTCCTTTTTTCCTTACTTTTCTTTTACCCTTCAGCCTTCGCCGTGGCTCAAACCCCATGGCTATCGCTATCTCGGGCCAGCGCCCTCTCTCTCAATTGACTCGTCTTCTTGCTCTTTTTTTTCTGCCTTTTTTTTTTCTTTTCTGAATTTTCTTGGTTGTGAATTTGATCCGATCTGGTCTGCCGGCTTGCGAGCGCGGCCTGTGATACGAGCAAAAGGAGCGAGCAGTTCATGTCGGACATGACTTGCAGTGCGCGCTCACCAAAAGTACATGCTTTCCTGCTAGGCCTCGTCCACAAAAGGCTCGTATTTGCAGTAACAGCTCCGCGCTTGCCGAACCCTCGGCACGGTACTACTCAGCCATCCCTGCACAGATATCGGGATCGTTGCTGGAGCTTGCTTTGCCGTCGAAGCCGCGAGGTGAATGCAGCTCCACCCAACGTCCAGGATTGGCAAAGAGTGCTTTATGCAGAGCTCCGCCATCCGCAATCAGCGTTGAGTTCAACGTCTCCTCGGTTTAAGCTTCTGTCACTCGCGGCCGCAGCCTCCAAACGTCCATCTGACCCAACCCAAAAGGCTAACTCTGCCCTCTGCCAAGGTCAATATATCCCCACCAGTACCCTAGTCCTAGCCGCGACGTCTCAGGTTCCCCGACTATAAACGTCCTCAAGTCCTTCTCGTCTGCACTTGCCCTCTTTTGTTCACCAACACGCCAGAAGCTCAGAAGCCCAATTCGACCTGCACAGCCCTGCTTTCCACCAGTGGGGCTCCGAATCCGCCGCCCACTGCCGCGCACCACTGCCCCGTCCCTCCTTGCCAATGTCGGAAATTGGTGCCGATTCGTGAGATCGCAATTCCTTCCTTGGCAGTTCGGATGGTGGATCCCTCGTCGCTGCGGAGAACGAAGGTCCAACAAAGCAGACTGGGCTGGATAAAACAGCCAGGCAGGCCCGCATCTGGTGTCGAAGCTGCCACGCTGGCCGTTTGACCACTACAGCCCGCCCAATATGACGATGGAAACATACCATGGCTATGTGCGGTCCCCGACCGATGCCATCAAGCTGTTCGAGGCCTGCAGACTCGGCCTCCTCCCACGAGTGCAGCGAAGACTCTCGGAGAAGGAGCGACAAGCTATCAGGTCCGGCTCCGTCTTTGTCTGGGACGAGCGGGAAGCCGGCATGCGCAGATGGACTGACGGCAAATCCTGGAGCGCCAGCCGCGTGTCGGGGAGCTTCCTGACCTACCGCGAGATGGAAGGCAAGCGAGGAAATGCATTTGGCAGCAGGAGAGGCGCCGGCAAAACCCCAGACTCTGGCCGCGGTAGCGACGAGGACCCAGAGGACGGAGAGCCCGACGGCTATCGCTACAAGGCTGACGGCCTGATGAAGCAGTCTTTTAGCATCACGACACAAGCCGGACAGCACCTTCATCTCATATCGTACTACACGCGAAACCAGACCGACTTGTTGCCATCGCCAGCCAACGATCCCAATCTCCGCAATATCGTCCCTGCGAAGAACCTGTATCCAGAGTCCAGCATGAATGACAACGCCGGGCCTGCTTTGACGAGAGCCCCGATGCAACAGCCGCCATACGGGCAACCTCACCATCAAGGCCCTCCGCCGCATCAAGGCCAAACGCAGCACCAAGGCTATCCGCCTCAGTACCCTCAATCGGGCTATGCCTGGCCGCCATCCCCAGCCGCCACACCGCCCTTCAATCACGGCCACTACCCGAGTGGCCCGTCCTATGCCCAGACGACCCTCCCGCCACCTTCACAACATCATTACACCTCTGCGCATCCTCAACAGCCGTACCCACAGGCCCCCGCCCACCCCATTTACGAGCGACCCTCGGTCTCGCTACCGCCGCCGCAGCAACAGTCCGCCGCGACAGCAGCCCAACCGAAGCCCATAATGCCGCTGCCGCAGCCTTACCAGGCGCAGCCTTACCAGGCGCAGCCTTATCAGCAGGCTAGCCACCAGCAGGCTGCACATCAGCAGGCCAACTACCAACCGCCCAGCTACAAACAGCCCATTTATCAGCCGCCCAATCCCCAACAGGCTAACCATCAAGCGAACCACCAGCAGGCCAGCCACCAGCAGCCCGTACAGCAACAGGCTACCCACCACCAGCCACCACACATGTCGCAATCACGAATGGCGGCCATCGACTCGCCACGCTCGCAGCAGTTGCAAGCACAGGCCAGGCAAGCAGTCATGATAGAACCAGGACTTGCAGCGAACGCTCCGCGCCAACCGCAAGGGCCCCTTCCAGCTCTAGGACAACAGCCGCAGCAACCGCAGCAGCAGTCCCAAGGGGGTGCCTCTGCAGTTGCGTCGCCTCCGCGCAGGGCCCTCTCGATCTCGCCGCCCAAGGCCCCAGCACATCCGCGCGCGAATGGCATTAAGGGCGGTACTCTGTCGGTATCTGACCTTCTGCATCCGACACCATCGAACTCGGAGCCGAGCAGCGCGAACCCCGGTAGCAACAGCGCCAACAGTTCGCCGAGAGCTCCACATGAGACGACGAGCGTGAAGCCGCTTCCGACTGAGGATGAGCGCACTATTGGCGCGCTCAACAAGAAGTTCTTCTAGGCGGAGAACGAGGAGGCTGGGGAAAGCGATGAATGACATCGGCAATCCGGACCTGCATGGTTATCTCGGTTACCTGGCACTGAAGTTCAAAAGATGAACTAAATCGCGGGTTTTCCTTTGTGGTATCCCGCCAGCTCTGTTGTGGACTGGAGCAGGAGGGTGCATTGGTTGAGGACAAGCTAGACCGAAAATGGGGAACGAGGGGGAAAGTCGCTTCACCTTATAAGATACCCAGGGTTTGCTGTTCCGCGTGGGGGTATTTTCCCCAGCAGCGTGTTGGCGCTTTCTCTTTTTCTATCTCATGCTTGTGTTTTTTTTAGCTTGGCTCTGCTTAGCCCCAAAAGGGATGCAAGCTTTGCGCTCCGACAGCCGGATAGGAAGGGAAAGCAGCGCACATCATGTCATCACTAGTGTTTGGTGGTGGTCAGGACGAAAGGGGTTTATCGATCCAGCGAGCCAGATGGCTTGCCTAATGGGTGGGTGTCTTTTGTCTGTGTGCGCGGCTGCATTAGCAAGGCGTTTTTTTTTTCCGTTAAGGAAACGGCAATCTTTTTTACTGACGGGGCGGGGAACCAGAGGAAACCAGGAACCGCAATAGTATCGGTAGCGTGGTAGACAGTGGGACTTAGCTACCTACTGTTTCTGATGCTGTTGGAGGACGCTGGAAGGTTCCCGGGGCGTGGCGGTACTGTAGCTGGTAGCTAGCCGGTTGGAGAGGAAAGAATCAATGGATAAAGTCTATAAACTACCTAGGTCGTCTTGGTGGGTGAGTGCGTGCGTGAGTGATTGTGGTTGTGGTTGTGGATGTGGGTGGATGTGCATGTGCATGCATGTCTTTTGTTGTGTCTGGGTGAGGTTGTGTTGAACGTTGAAACGGGCGTGGAGGCTATACGGCCCTGGGGTGAGGGTATGAGCCAGAGGTAGGTAGGTACCTGTAGATTTGAAGGAAGTCTAGGTCCGAAAAGAACGGCTTCGTTGGGGGAAATCAGAAATATACCGGAATGGCAGTCATAAGAGATGAAAGAAATCAATGAACTGACTGCGAAAAACATGCGCGATAGTCATCGTAGAAGCTCAACTTTTTTTCCTGCATGATCCCTCAGCTGGTTCTGGAATTCTTACTGTTGAAGATAACATTGAATGACAGGAAGTTGACAGATAAACTATCATGTAGTTAAAATCTCATACCTCTCGGCTGTTGATTTGTGTGCTTCGAACGGCCGTCGGTGAGATAATTTGATCCACCTTGCTGGGGTGGTGGAAGTCCATAAGAGGCTTCTTCTTTTGTCTTTTTGTGATGGAAAGGGAAATGAGAGGTTGAGGAAAGTTAGAAAAGATAGATAACGGCGGTTGCATGAATGAACTTTCGCAACCTCGAGTTCGATATTCTAAATCATTCTTTCTTGGAGTTTGCTCCTTTAATGAATTTGACTTTGAGACCACGGGGGCTTAAAGTTTGCTGCTCTAAATACATGATTTCAAAGGCGTGTGATCAACTTTAATGTGGGTTTCTTAACATGTTTCATTTTCCTTTGTGGAAAGGAGAAGTAATACCAGCTAAGGTTGGAATCCAAAAAGTGAGAAGGTTTGGATCTGTCATCAGGTTAAGAAAAGGCTATCGAGGTAAACCTACTGCCAGTGGATATTCATTATACCAACTGCCTCTATATCGAACGTTTACTTGTTGTCGTGATAATTACCTGTTTGGTTTGTGAAGAGGTTAGGTAGAAATAGGAGGTACTTATTTTGTATTGCTGCATTCCGGTGGTGGATGAAAGGGGGGCCGGGTGTCATTAACTAGAATAAGCCGCAGAGTAGGAAATGGAGAGAAGCGTTCACCGAGTCTGTTTGCTCCGTTTCTCACGCATATGGTGTGTTATTATTGTGCTGAATAGGTAGGTAAGGAATTGAAGCACATTACAATGTTTGGTTTACATGTTGATTAGGCAGAAAGCAATAGGAATTCGACATTGGGAATGGATCGTGTGCATTTGATCACGCTCGTGCTTTCTACTAGGCTCTACGTAGCTGATGACCTTTTCTTTGGGTGTATAGATCGCTTGCGTTATTGTTTTTGATATTTACAGCATGACGGGCCGTTTGAGACAGGGTTTTATTTTTTTGGTGATGAGCTTAAGAATGGACTGGAAGCTACGTTGCTGGTACGCAAGGCACGCACTTGCTGGCAAAGAGTCATTACTTTCATGTCCACCTTACGTTATCCATCTTTATGTATATCATTAGGAGCTTGGAATATATGAGTCTTGATGTGAGGGCGTGTCATTTCTAATTAGTCGTCGATGGTGATGATAGCAAGCGGATGCATAGGAATGAGTCAATCTGAGTCACAGCAGCCTTGCACCATTATCACAGGCTGTCACTTGAAGTCACTGTGCACGTGTGGTGCGGAATCGAGACGGGCTACGTGCAAGGCGAAGCTCATTCACAAATGCGGTTCGCCGTTAGTTCTCGCGTGGGTCGAGCATGTCAAACGGGGTGAATGGACCCGGTTGCGCGGCCTATTGTCGAGGGTTGGCTGCTGCGCGCAAATGAGGGAGGCGGCGCATTCTAGCCAATCCGACAGCAAGCGCAGCGAACAATGGCGACTGGCGTTCTGCGGCGGGCGACTGAAAAGCGAAGAAAGAGACGAAAGGATGCATACAGGGTCTTTCTGTGACGAAAGCGGCTGCGTCGTGAACGGGGGAATGCACCGAGGGTGGTGGGCCAATGGACATCCGAATGACTCCCTCCGCGCCGTCGAGAAAGAGGATGATGGGAGTGATGCACATAAACAAGACTAAGTCGAAGGCGAAACACTCGACGTCGATACGATTTGCGCACGCAGCAGCCCCTGGCAGATTCGGGGACTTTGCTGGGCGAATCAGGGGCGGGCGCGATGCTGGGTGGTGGTTGGGTGCTGATGATGCGGGCGTGCGTGTGCGTGTGCGGGATTGACACGACACCGTCTGGCGATGCAGATGCTCGTTGCCCGAATTGCCATGCCTGGGTGGGAGCAAATGCGCAAAAAGAAGGACGGGAGAAACCCCAATGTCTAGATCTACCCACCCAATGATGCGAGCAGTCCGGCATGCGCCATGGCGGTGTGCTGGGCGTTGAAAACGTGGAGGCTCGAGGATGTGCGGATAGCTTCAAATCGACCCCGCCAAACCTTCAGATGGCACATGGGCTGCGTTTGCGCACACGGCCGCAGGAAGCGCGGCAATCGAAACGAAAAGTGCACGAGACGAAAGCTGGCAGCGCGATGGACTACAATGATGCATCTGGGCATGGCCAAGCAGGGGTTGGTGGGCTGCTGTGCTGGATGCGACCCGAAGTATCGCGCGTCGGTCCATCAGGATGAGGAGCGAGAGCGCGTCCGACGAGCCATTATCACGGACTGTGGGGCCGTCGAGGACATGGGAGCGGCAGTGGTCTGGTTTCTTTGCGATCCGCGCCGGGAAAATTCTGGTAAAAATTGGACGGCGAGGGGCCAGAGGCGATGCACCGGTTTGGTGTGGCAGGACTGCGCGAAGAAGCGAGAGAAGGCGAGGAAACGGCCTCGTCGAGAAGATGGGGGAGGTGGGAAAGCTCGAGATCAGAGAGCTCTCAACTCCTCGCGGTACGTCTGCGATGGTGGGGTGCGCATGATTGACAGCAAGAGGTACAAAGTGGATGACCTGTTGTTGAAGCGGCCAATCAGAAAATAGGCCTGCTGCGAGTTTTTTGTTGTTTTTGATTTAAAGTGTCGCCAGAAGGGGGAAAGCGCGGGACGACGGGGGCGGCAAGTGATCCAGGAAAATGTGGATGGCCTGCCCGAGCCTGCCCATTCGTGCCATTTTGCGACGAATCCTCGGGAGCTGTCCCGTAGGGTCACCCAGGTACCCTGTATCCCGCAGTGAGTTTGTTAGTGACAACCTTACCTACCTTACCTGCATGCCACATTGCCATGGGGCGCCATGCCTGATGCCATGCAGTGCGATGCGATGCCATGCGAGGCCATGTCCTGTCCAGTCCAGTCCAGTCCGGCCCTTTCCCGTGAGGTGTGGTTCGTCGCCGCCGTCGTCGTCGCCGTCGCTGCCCCTGTCGTTGTCGTTGTCGCAGTCTGTGTCTGTCGGTCTGTGTCTGTCGGTAGTGCAACAGCCCGTCCCCTCCTCTCCCCTCGCCTCAAGGCTAGGCAATCCCTCTGCACCGACCTCCCTACCTACCTACCAAGTAGGCTGGGAGTTGACTGATCGATCACGGTGGCCGCCGGGTTGGGAACAGGTGAGGGGCAGGCAAGAAGCCGCGACTCCTCAGAACAATGAAGGCGGATCGAAGGTCGGGTGGTGTCACCTGAACACCTCCTGGCATCGCACATCTCCGTCCATCGCGAATCAAAGAAAGCTGCGACGGGGATCCAAGGTATTGGAAGACGGGGACAAATCGAACAGATGCAGAGATGCATGGACAGGCAATCGGGCAGCCATCCGGGTTGATCAACAATTCTCCAGAATCGAAATCATAGAATCACATCAAGAACAACAGCGGGAACCAGCTGGATTGTGCCACACCTCGTCTGTTTTCGTAATGCGGCCCTGATGCCCATGCCCTTGCCCATGCCATGCCCATGCAAATGCCCGGCCTGCCACCTCACTCCTCACCTCGCGCCTTCAGTCTCACGGCCAAACGGTCGCCCACAAGACACTGGAAGCCACTAAGGTAGGCGGGGAGTGCGGGTGCGGGATGGTGGGACCGTTGTGAGTCTGACTGCCCGACCTCCATTCACCGTTGACCATTTTCATCCCGGTAAAAAAAAAAAAAGAGCCCAGCCAGCTGGATTGCTGGATTGCTGGCCGCTTCAGTGTTGTTTTAGCTGGGGGCACGGGCCAGTCCTGCCCGCGAGCTGCGAGCTTGGCCCCGGGAAATGGCTGCCTCTGGCCCTCTGAGCGGTGCAGCTTCAGGGCACAATCAGCACAATCACTCACAGACATGCCAGACACCCCACCTTCATATATAAACACCCGAGCATCCCTCCTCGAGCGCGTCTGCCCACCCACCCTCTGTTCTTGGTTCCCTTCCTCTCTCAATTTATCACGCATCAGATTATTCAATCCTATCTCACGGTATCCAAGTCAGCCTTTCACCCGCTCTCACTTTTGCGCAAACCACAGCGACTTATTCAGACGTCCATCTCACACCAACCCAACCGCAATGGCTCCCAAGAAGACCGAGACCAAGCCCGAGGGCGCTGCTGCTCCTGCTGCCCCCAAGGCGCCCAAGGCTGCCCCCGCCCACGGCTCCTATCAGGTATGCATTGCCAGACTCGGCATCTGGAAGGGTTCATCTTTAGCTAACCAACAACAGGACATGATCACTGATGCTATTGTCGCGGTACTTACTCCCATTTTCTCACGTCCCGGCGCATCGTGCGGCGGGCGCGCCGGTCGGCGAAGCTGAGCGATCTGAAGTCTCGCGATGCTTCTGGCCGGCTCTCACCCACACACGCTGCCTCATGTGCTGCCCACGCACACTAATCAATCATGCTGACTGGTCTTTCCCATGCTGCAGCTCAAGGATCGCAATGGTTCCAGGTAAATATTTTTCCCTGTTCCTGCCAAATTTTCCTCATTTTATTTTGGCGCCCACATTCGGGTTTGCCACGGTCGCATCCACCACGCGCACACCGCACCTCTCATCTCATGACCCTCCCGCCCGGCGCCCGCTAACACACAACCCCAGCCGTCAATCTCTCAAGAAGTATGTCCGCGCCAACAACACGCTCAATGTCGGCGACAACATGTTCGACTCGCTCTTCAACAAGGCACTGAAGACTGGTGTTGAGAAGGGCCTCTTTGAGCAGCCCAAGGGTACGCCAGCCCTAGCCATGTCGCTCCACTTGCATCGAATACTAACCCAACCATAGGACCTTCGGGCGGCACCAAGCTCGCGAAGAAGGCTGCCAAGCCTGCTGCTCCTAAGAAGGCCGCTGTCCCCAAGGAGAAGAAGGAGAAGAAGGAGGCTGCCCCCAAGGAGAAGAAGGCTGCTGCCCCTAAGAAGGCCGCCGCCCCCAAGAAGGCTGCCGCCGCTGCCCCCAAGGAGAAGAAGGAGAAGAAGGAGAAGGAGGCCGCGCCCAAGGAGAAGAAGGCCGCCGCGCCCAAGAAGGCCGCCGCTCCCAAGAAGGCCGCTGCCCCCAAGGAGAAGAAGGTGTGTAGCCGAGGCACAACTGCATCGCATCTCATTACTCACTAACACCACGCAGGCAAACGCTGTCGTTGAGAAGGATACTGTCCTGACCAAGACCAAGTCTGGCCGCGTCGCAAAGACTGCTGCCAAGCCCGCCGCCGCCGCCAAGAAGACCGCAGCACCCAAGAAGGCCGCCGCGTCCAAGAAGGAGAAGACACCAAAGAAGGCCGAGGCACCTGCTGCCGCGGCATGAGGCGCCCGCTTCAGTCTGTTATGATGTCTTTTCCTTTACTGTAACGTGACGGCTTCTTCGATCGGCGTTAGGGGGCTTTGGGAACATATTGGGGGTTCATTGGCACGCGCTTGCACACTACACAGCGCAGGGACTTTTACTACGCGGGTATATCGTGTACCTTGCTTTTGGATCTTCTCTGGAATGGCTGTGATGATGATGGAGGGAATGCGCCTGGCTGCTCACGACGCGCGCCGCGCCGTCCTGCGCGGAAGGGCAGGGACGAGCACCAGAGGGGAAAAAAGTCTCGCACGCCGCCGCACATGATTCTACCTGGGGATCGCTCTGCTCGGTTTTTTTTCTCTCGCAGGTCGCGTCGCATCGCATCACGGCCCGCTGGGGAAGATCTGGGCAAGGTGGACTTGGGATCGATTGTTTATTGAACTAGGCGTTGGGTTGTTGGCATTTGCACGACCATGCGATGGAGGCGGTTGAATTCTCCTCGAAGGCCCTGGATTTTGGGAGGCCCGAGGTTTGGGCAACTGTAATTATACCACTGGATGTCTCTCTTGCGTTTATGAAAGTTTCCAGGTTTCTTGGCCCGCTCGTGCCACTCTGCCTCGGTAATTGTGATTCGGACGGAGCTGTGAATTTTCTGTCTTGGTGGGTGGTGGGTGGTACTCCGTACTGTGGATTCTGCTGCTGTACTCGGTGGTCCACGACGCGACTTTGCGCGTGCCCCCCCCGGCGCCCCCTTGTTTACATATCGAAGGCCGAACCTTGCTCCAGTTTTTCTGTTCAGCCGTCCACCCATTATGTCTCTGGTGAGAAACCCAACACACTTATCACGTGTCTGGCTGGACACAGGATGCGACGTGTCGGAGTACGGCACGCCCAATGCAGCGTCTGTTTACTGTTGTTCCTGTTGTCAGACGGAGCACGAGAAGTCAAATTACACTTGATTTACCTCTGCGTGGGTTTGTAGCGAGGTTGCTTCCGGGTGGGCGGGCGGATGTGAACCTCGTCGTCGGGGACGAGAGTAATCGTTTGCTTTCGGACGACGCATTCAACCTGGTTCATGGTTTGGCAGCACAATGTACCTGTGTTGTTATGAGATGGCGATCGCCTCTTGTGCTGCGCCTAATACTTACTAACTCGAGTCCTTGGTTTCGATAGACTCAGGTACCTTAGGTGTTAAACTTTATATTTATGCTTCTATATCTATTTTGCAGGCATAAATGATTTGCAAATTCTCCATCTCACGATGGAAATAATTGTCAAGTATGGGATGAAAGCGATCGGCCAGCACGCGTGGATGAAGCTTCGGTCACATCAGGAATCTGGCAGAATGGCGGACCCTCCAAAACAAAGGTGAAAGACGTTCCCCCTCATGGAGCAGGTCAGGGGCAGCAGCCGACAGCCAAAACATCAGTTTGCAGACTGCCCTGGGGTTATCAACTGGCTCGTGCGCGGCCGATAAGCTGAGCGGGACTGCGGAACAAGCAGGGAGTCCAGCACAGGCCACATTCCGCCCAACTTACCTACCCCACCACGCCCACCACGCCGCGCATGCTTTTGGTCGGGGAGCACCCGCCGCGGAGCTGCCAGGTGGATGGAGATTGGAGGTGGGCTGCCTGGTCCTCGTCCCGCCGCTTTGAGGAGGAGTGAACCTGGAGCTAGGTGCCCTGACACCCTGACCAGCCCGCACGGGTTACGTGTAGAGGGGTTCCATTCTGCCGGCTCCCACCGAGGGATCCGACATTCGACAACACTCGATCCTCCGCCCTTGTCCTCTGCTTGCTCGTGGGTGGGCCGCAAACGGAGCCTAGGCACAGGCAACGGCGGGATTACAGCACCAACAAAACAAAACTCCAGCTCTCCGTCTGGCGCACCAGAAGGCTCGCGAAATGTCACCAACCTGACCTGACCCGACCTGACCTTGCCCCCCAACCTGGAAGGTACCTGACCTCCCGGAGGTCTGTGATCGGGCAATTGAACCGCGTACCTTTTTGCAGCTGCCTCGCCTCTCTTACTGCGGATATCCTGTATCTTGGACTCCCACGAGGCGCAGACAATCACGAATCGCTCGCTCGCTGGGCTGCCAGCTATAAGGACTTGGGTGTTGCACTCCCTGCGGTCGCGTCGGATGTGAAGGACGGGCCGACAAAGGCGCTGCGCCCATCGACAATGGGTCGCTAGCAACCTAGCGGTGCAGCTACACGTCCACGTCCGTACACGTCCAAACCCCACGTCCGCGTCCCAACATCCACGTCGTCCGCCCGTCTCGGGTCGTCAGGCCAGCCTAAACGCCAACCCTCGCTCCATCCAGGCCTCTCCGCCTCCTCTCTTTTCTCTACTTGGCTGCCTACACCAGTTGCAATGGCCCAACCAGCGCCCCCCTTTGGCTCCAACAATCCTTTTCGTCGCAAACCTCCCAGTGCTCCAGCTGCTGTTGCACCACCTGCACCTGCACCTGCACTTGTTCCTGGCGCTTATCCGGAATCCCTGGCTTCCATCTCCGTCACAACGCCCGACTCTGCCGCCGCCCTGGCTCCAGCGCTTCTATCCAGTGACCACTTCCGAACCCAGCTACAATCCCAGCCTCAGTCGGCCCAGCCACCGCCTACAACGAGCTTCCAGAAGGCCAAGGTTGTCAAGAAGGTCCGCGTGCAATCGCCTCCGCCCTCTTCGCCCGAGTCGGCCGGGGTCCCCGATCGATACCCTCCAATCGGGGATGACGACGACGACAGCACCTCCAGCTCGGATGACGACGACGACGACGCCGTCGGATCACAAGATCCGTTCAGCAATGTCTTGCCAAGCGACCCCTCCGACCAAGCAGCCGCTCTGGATGGCCTGCCGCAGCTAACATCACACGGGCCGCCGCCAAATCCCTTCCAGAAGACGCTGAAGGACATGGAGCTGGGGCCGGGAATGTCAACACAGAGCCCCAATAGGACCCCGGGTGCAAGGGGGACAATGGATGTGGACGCGTTTAGACGGCTGCTGTTGACAGGTCAGTCTGGAGAATTAGGGATATCACAACCGGCGGCCTCAAACCCGGGCGTTCCGCCAGCCCAGCTCAGTCCGCACCCGACGACGCCGGGGGCCGATGGTGCGAGCATAACCGACGCCTCGTCTATCTCGCGCCAGTCGATCTTTGATGCCACATATCCCGTGCAGGATACACCGCGGACGTCCCACGAGGCATCAGAACCCGAGCCCGAAAGTGACCAGCGCGGCCTACTCAGCAATTCGCTCCCCAAGATACCGCCTCCCCCGATCACAGCAAGGAGAAAGCCCCCGCCTCCGAGCTCACGGCACGGGAAGCTCATCAAGCTTGAGCTGGGCCAAGCACCAAGCCAAGCTCCAACGAGAGATGGTATCGCGAGACCTATGTCGTCCTCCTCTTTATCCAACCAAACGGGCCTGGCCGTCGCCCCTCCCCTCGTATCGCCTCCCTCCCAACCACAGTCCCCTCCATCCGACATTAACAAGCCATTACCGCCCGCTCCCTCGAGATTCTCCCCGGACGGTGTGGCCGAGAGCATCTTTGATCGTGAAGCCGCTGGCAAAGTTCCCGAGATAGACACCGACCCGGACACAATCGCCATGCCTCCTCCGAGACCACCAACCCCCCCGAATCACTCACACGCAACATCGAGTACGGGGGCAACGGTACCACATCCGCCAAAGAAACCCGCACCTCCTCCCAGACGTCAACCCCACGGGCGATCAGACAGCAAGCTCTCGACAATCACAACTTCTAGCCCTGCACCCCAACCGGAAGACCCCGATCCGTTACGGCGCTCCTCCATGGACTCAACCCGGTCAATTTCCTCGAGCCTCCGCATCAACATTCACGCTCCGGCCCCGCCGCCGCCTAGACGATCCAGCCATATGCCTCGCTCCGCCAATTCCTTTGTCTCGCCCTCCAGCGCCAGCCTCTCCAGCATTGCATCTGGGGGCACAGCCGAGCGCAGCCCCTCTGAGGCTGCCGACTCTTCACCATTCACAGCCTCTAGCCTGCCTGGGGAGCTCAGCAAAAGCAGTCTCGGCGCAACGACATCGGGAGGGGGTAGCCCGTTGCACGGCATGTCTTCAACGCCGGAGAACCTTTACGCCCACAGCCACTCGGCAGCGCAAAGTCACACGAAGCTGGCACCACCACCGCCGCCAGCAAGGAATCCGTCAGTGCGGTCGAAACGGCCCACGAGCGTGTCGTCGCTTGACGCGACGTCGAGACGAAATGCCGCGAAGGGGAAGGAGCCAGGTGCGTCGTCAGCCCCTATTGCGCCTCCACCGCCACCGAGGCTGCGCGGAAGCAGCAGGGGCAGCTTGGACGGGCCAGGCGCGGCGAGGCGAGCCAGTGGAGAGAGCGTGAGGGTCATCAGCGAGACGCTAACGGAGGAGCCTGGGGGCGTGGAAGAGGTGACGGGGGTGGTTGAGACTGCACCGGTCGCGAATGACATCTTGGCTGATTTGGACAAGCTGCAGAGAGAGGTCGATGCGCTCAGGGGACAGTTTGAGAAGGGCGGGGGCGGGGCGTGACGAGGCTTGGGCGCTGTTGGGTTGAGTCAGGCCGCCGACTGTCTGCCAATGTGTCACAGCTGGGCATGAGTGCGTTTGGGGCTTGCGCCGGTGTCGGTGACTTGGCGGCACCATGTGATTGAAATGTCGAGTAGCTCGTCGAGAGAAGGACCCCGGGATGGACCGGGGTTTGTCTCGATGGGCTGAAATGAGTAAATGATTGATATGTAGATAAGGCCGTGAGTTGGCGGATGGCTTAAATAATATGTGGCGGGGAGGTTTAGAACGGTTTGCTTGTGTTCCCAACCTGGGTCTTCCAGTGGTGTTTTGGATGGGCGTGACTTTATGTAAGGCAGGTGTTTTACTGGCAATCATGATACATATTAACAGATGAGGATTTTTTCACCCCTCGCATGTTCTCCGGGCTGCTTGTGGTTGTGGCTGTTGCTGTTCGCTCTAGTTCAGCAGCCACCGGCCCGCACTCGAGTCGCGTGAATGGGCACTTGCTTCACAACGTTCTGGACACTGCAAGAGCGAGAGGACATCAAGTCGTAAATTGGGCTCGTCCGTGTCCTGCAAGCTACCTTATACACTCCGCAAGACACAGCCCCCGGTCGTTTTTTTCTCATCGTCTTCACGGATATCATAAACCAAACCTGAACGCCACCGCTATGCTCCTGCCGTCTGTCTCTCTAGCCAGCCAGCCGTGCCGACAGCAACCGTCTGCCCAACAAAATAAAAAGATCACCAGCCCGCCGCCCGGCCGGCCTTGGCAGGCTTCTGTCCGCCCAAGCCGTTGAGCGCAACCGCGCTGCCGCCGCCGCGGTCCCGGCCCGTGACGATCTGGCGCATCTGCGCGACGAGCCGCGCGTTCTTGGACCCCTTGCCCTCGCCCGCGGCGGCGACCAGCACGTCCTGCAGCCACTTCTCCTCGGCCCCGCTGAGCGGTAGGCTGACGAGCTCCGTGCCCTTGGTCGCGACCGCGTCGGCCGCGTCGTCGAGCACCGAGGCGACCAGCGTCCGGAAGAGCTGCTCCTGCCCGGGCGCCGGGTGGCGCCGGGAGAAGTAGAGAGCCTCTGTCACGCTTGTGCGGGCCAGCGCGCCGAAGAGGAGTTCGAGCGCCGACGAGGTCTGCAGGGTTGGTTGCGTTGCGTGGTAGTAGGCTAGGGCCATGCTGTAGTCGTTGTCTTCGGCGTGGCAGACGAGGGTCGTGATGATCTCGTCGGCGAACTCGGAGGGGAGGGACGGGTGCGCTAGGTATTCGAGCGCGAACTGGGAGAGGGGATATGAGGTTAGTGAGCTGCTGCGGCGGGGCGGTTGATTTGAGAGGTAGGGAGGTTGGGCTGGGTTTACCTTGAACTGCCCGCGGTCCATGCTCCAGAGGCCGCGCATGAAGATCTGGTATTTGGCCGGCAGGCCCGACTCCTCGGCTAGCGCGCCGGCCAGCTGCGACCGCTGCCCGCGGATGTCGTCGTGGTCGAGAAGCAGGTAGTAGAGCACCGACAGCTTGTGGTGGGACGACACCTTGCTGTCGCAGATCTGGCGGTGCAGCGTGCGCAGGCCGGATTCGCCTTTCGGGGGGTAGGCGTTGCCTGCTAGGCGAGGGGGTTAGCAAAGCTTGGGTGGGGCCGGGGTTGACTGCGTCTTGTATTTTTGTATTTGTAGTTTCCTAGGTTTCTGGTTCGAGGGCGTTTACCTTGGCCGAGCTCCAGCGCCTTCAGCACGCGGTCGAAGAACAGCACGCCATTGAACTGCTTCCGGAAGGTCTCGATGGACCGTAGACCTGCTGGGTCGTAGGGCTTGTCGCCGTGGTCGGACGGGAACACGACGTCGAAGCGGGTGAAGTCGATCATTTTGGTTGTGTCTTGGGGGCGGTGGCGGTGATGCAATTGGCGACGTGGGTTGGGTTGTTTACATTGATGGTGAAGCTCCGTCGGTGATCCGCAAAGCTTTACCTGGTCGACATCGGACATGGGTGGTTGCGATTGGGTGAGGCTTGCCCCGGACTGGTTACCTTATTTGCTATGAACCTTGTTTAGCGCGAGCAAGGTTTATTACACATGAGCGCAGTTTGGCGGATGACGCTGCCAGAATGACGGCTGCTAGCTGCGAGTCGCCAGCTTGGAGGCCAGCCGGCAGCAGGCTCACTATCATTGATCAACCACGAAACCGTTTCCTATCAAATGGGGAAATATGCGACAATTGTGTTATAGTTCAGTTTTGGTTCGCCAAGAGAACCTGGAAACCCAGGGGGTTGGCCGTTGGATTGTGTGTCGTCTGGCAGTTGGCGGCTGGCCTTTCCACAAACTATTGCTTATCGATAACGACGTCACGGGAAGCCACGCTGGGCGAAGACCAAGGAGGACCCACAAAAGACAGCGTGGCGTGGCGTTTGTGGCTTGATTGTTTACAAACTTTGTCAACACGGCTGGCCTGGCCTGGCGGGGCAAGCGCAACGGCAACTCGACTTTGGATTGCGATTAGATCCTGCCATGTCCAAAATCACGGGGCGCAACGCTTGATCGACGCAACCTCCCGCCTCTAGCCCCCCTTCGAGTGTCTTGTGTTTTATTTGATTTTGTAGACACAATCGACAGCCCCCTCGACGACACTCGCATAATCGAGCTCTTCACCACAACCAAAGTAACATTAACACCACCGCCACCACCATGACGACGCGACCGTCGCGCCGCGTCGCTGCCCGGCGCACAGCCGTCGTCGAGTCGTCGGACGAGGACATGCCCGACGTGGCCGCCAAGATCGAAGAGGACAGCGAAGACGACTTCACACCCGCCCCGGCACCGAGCCCGCGAAAGTCGACCGCCAGCAGGAGGAAAACTTTGATGGATGAGTCGGTCACGGCCTCGGGCTCGAGCTCGACCTCTGCCCCAGCCCCAGCAACCCCCAAGAGGCGCGGCCGCCCAAAGAAGAACAGCATCGCGCCCTCGGTTTCGCTCGAGCCCAGCGAGGTCTTTGATCCCGACCAGACGGCCATGACCGCCGACCCAGACTCGCCGACCAAGGAGCCGTCTCCGAGGAAACGCAAAAGTGTTGCGCCGCGCGCATCCAAGGCCGCCACCCCCGAGCTGCAGCCGCCGCTCCCGACACCCAAGCAGTCTATCTCGCCCGAGCAGTCGGGGCTGCACAGCACCCCGCTGGCGGACATCACGACCACCACGATCAACAGCAGCCACAACCAGAATGGAGACGAGACCATTCTGACCGCAGCCAAGCCCATCAAGGCCATGGACACCATCATGGAGAAGCCTATGGATATCGTGCTCAAGTCGCGCACTATGGGCATCCCCACTGTCGAGGAGACGGGACCCAAGGCGCGCATCGTGATCACATACCTCATACTCACCAATTTCAAGAGCTACGCCGGGAGGCAGGAAGTCGGGCCCTTTCACACCTCCTTCTCGTCTGTCGTCGGCCCCAACGGCTCCGGCAAGTCCAACGTCATCGACTCCCTTCTCTTCGTTTTCGGCTTCCGCGCGAGCAAGATGAGACAGGGCAAGATCTCGGCCTTGATCCACAGCTCGGCCCAGTATCCCAACCTCGAGTACTGCGAGGTCGCGGTGCACTTCCAGGAGGTCATGGACCTGCCCGGCGGAGGCGTCGAGGTCATCCCGGACTCGACCCTGATTATCTCGCGAAAGGCATTCAAGAACAACTCCAGCCAGTATTTCATCAACGGCAAGAGCTCAAACTTTACCGTCGTCACCACCCTGCTGCGCGATCGCGGCGTCGACCTCGACCACAAGCGCTTCCTGATCCTGCAGGGCGAGGTCGAATCCATCGCTCAGATGAAGCCTAAGGCCGGCAACGAGCACGAGGATGGCCTGCTCGAGTATCTCGAGGACATTATCGGCACGTCCAAGTACAAGGCGCCCATCGAGGAGTCGGCTGCCGAGGTCGAGACACTCAACGAGATCTGCCTCGAGAAGAGTGGTCGTGTTCAGCACGTCGAGAAGGAAAAGAACGGCCTCGAGGACAAGAAGAACAAGGCTCTCGCCTTTGTCCGCGACGAGAACGAGCTCGCGATGAAGCAGTCGGCCCTGTACCAACTCTATATTAGTGAATGCGACGACAATCTGGCCGTCACCGAGGAAGCCATCGGCCAGATGCAGGCCCAGTACGACGCCGAGCTCGAGAAGCATAACGGCAGCGAGCAACTGATCAAGAGGCTCGAAAAGGCCTACTCGAGGGGCAGCAAGGAGTACGACGCACAAGACAAGGAGACGCAGAGCCTGATCAAGGAGATGTCAAAGTTTGATCAGGAACGCGTCAAGTTCGACGAGAAGCGCAAGTTTCTGGCTGACAAGCGCAAGAAGCTTGAGAAGGCCATCGCCAATGCGGAGAACTCGGCTGCGGAGGCTGACGAGACGATCGAGCAGTGTGGCGAGGAGATCGAGACGCGGGCCCAACAGATTGCCACGCTCGAGCAGATGGTCAAGGAGGAGGAGGCCGAGCTGGCTACCATCCGGGACAGTCTAAAGGGCAAGACACAGAAGTTTTCGGACCAAATCGCTGCAAAGCAAAAGTCGCTGGAGCCATGGAAGGACAGAATCAACCAGAAGCAGTCGGCCATTGCCGTCGCCGAAAGCGAGATGGCCATCCTCAGCGAAAAGGCCAATGCAGGCGCAGTCGCATTGGAAGAGCTGGAGGCCAAGATTACCGCCATCGAGGAGGGCAGGGAGGCAAAGGCCGAGGAGACACAGCAGTGCCTGGCTGAGAAAGCGAGCCTGGAGAAGGAGGACAGGAAAATCGAGGCCGAGCTCCAGAAGCTCTCAGAGGTCGAGCCCAAGTTCCGCTCCCAGATCTCCAATGCCAGACAGAAGGCCGACGAGGCCCGGTCGAGCTTGTCTGCCACCCAGACCCAGGGCAACGTCCTCACAGCCCTGATGCGCATGAAGGAGTCGGGTCGGATTGATGGCTTCCACGGCCGTCTCGGTAACCTCGGCACCATCGACCAGCAATACGACGTGGCCATATCGACGGCCTGCGGCGCGCTCGACAACTTCGTCACTGATACCGTCGAGGCTGGCCAGCAGTGTATTGAGTATCTCCGCAAGACAAACCTGGGCCGTGGAAACTTTATCTGCCTTGACAAGCTGCGGGTTCGGGACATGTCCCCTATCAACACACCCGAAAATGCGCCTCGTCTGTTCGATCTTGTCAATGCCAAGGATGACAAGTTTAGGCCTGCCTTTTACCACGCGCTCCAAGACACGCTCGTCGCCAAGGACCTCCCCCAGGCGAACCGTATTGCGTATGGTGCCAAGAGGTGGCGGGTTGTTACCCTCGACGGCGCGCTCATCGACAAGTCCGGCACCATGTCTGGCGGTGGAAGCACCGTCAAGAAGGGGCTGATGTCCTCCAAACTGGTTGCCGAGACTAGCAAGGAGCAAGTCTCCAAGCTGGAAACAGATCGGGACGCTTTGGAGCAGAGGTTCAACGAGTTCCAAGACCGCCAACGAGAGCTCGAGACTCGGCTCCGCTACATCAAAGATCAGCTACCGCAGCTTGAGACCAAGCTGCAGAAGATCAACCTCGAGGTTGAAAGTGCGGCAAAGAACCTGGCCGACGCCCAGCGCAGAATCAAGGAACTCACCAGGGAGCATCAGCCATCAAAGACCGACGACAACCGCGTCGTCGTCCTAGAGAAGGAGATCGCCAAGCTCAACCGGGAGGTCGAGAAGCTACACGACGAGACCTCGAGTGTCGAGGACGAGATCAAGACCCTCCAGAACAAGATCATGGAGGTTGGCGGCGAGAAGCTTCGAGCCCAGAGGGCCAAGGTGGACTCGCTCAAGGAGGAGATGGCGGCACATAACCAAGAGACGTCGAATGCCGAAGTCCGTAAGGCCAAGGCGGAGAAGCAAAAGAGCAAGCTCGAGAAGGACCACGCGAAAGCCGCCAAGGAGCTCGACGCCGCTATCCGCGACTCGGAGGCGCTCGAGGAAGAGATCCAGAACCAGGGCGACACAGCCGAGACTTACCGAGCTCGCGTCGAGGAGGCCAAGGAGGAGCTGGCCGCCAAGAAGCAGGCGCTGGCCGAGATGAAGGCAGAGCTCGACGAAAAGACCGCCGAGCTGAACGCCACACGCGCGGTCGAGATCGAGATGCGCAACAAGCTGGAGGAGAACCAAAAGGTCCTCGCTGAGAACCAGAAGCGTCTACACTACTGGGAGGACAAGCTCTCCAAGTTGGCGCTCCAGGACATCGAGGACCTGGAAAGAGGCGGCAGCGCACCCTCACAGGTCAAGGAAGCCGAGACTTCGGCCGAACCCGCCGCCGACGACGACAACATGGACCTCGACGCGCAGCTCCAGGCCGAGGCAGAGGCCGACGCCCAGGCTGAAGAGACAGCAAACGAAACCATCCGCGGGCCCGGCCGCTCCAGCCCCCTCGAGCTGCCGCACTACACCAAGGACGAGCTCGCCGACATGAGCAAGGAGACGCTCAAGGGCGAGATCGCGGCCCTGGAGGAGAAGACGCAGAACGTCAACGTCGACCTCGGCGTGCTGGCCGAGTACCGCCGCCGGGTCGAGGAGCACGCGGCACGGTCCTCGGACCTGAACAGCGCCGTGGCGCAGCGCGACGCGGCCAAGAAGCGCTGCGACGACCTGCGGCGCATGCGCCTCGAGGGCTTCATGGAGGGCTTCAGCATCATCTCGCTCCGGCTCAAGGAGATGTACCAGATGATCACCATGGGCGGCAACGCCGAGCTCGAGCTCGTCGACTCGCTCGACCCCTTCAGCGAGGGCATCCTGTTCAGCGTCATGCCGCCCAAGAAGTCGTGGAAGAACATTAGCAACCTGTCGGGCGGCGAGAAGACGCTCAGCTCGCTGGCCCTGGTGTTTGCGCTGCACCACTACAAGCCCACGCCGCTGTATGTCATGGACGAGATTGACGCCGCGCTGGACTTCCGCAACGTGAGTTACCCCGTCCCGTGTGCCTATTTACTGACTGGCAAACGGTCCATGGCTAATCGCAAACGAAAACTAGGTCTCGATTGTGGCAAACTACATCAAGGAGCGCACCAAGAACGCCCAGTTCATCGTCATCTCGCTGCGCAACAACATGTTTGAGCTCGCCGCCCGCCTCGTCGGCGTCTACAAGGTCAACCACATGACCAAGAGCGTCACCATCGAGAACAAGGACTACATCGTCAGGGGGCGGCAGGGGCAGTCGCAGTCGCAGCAGTCGTCGCAGCACCAGCCGCTGGTTATGAGGTAGATGAGAGAGAGAGAGAGAGAGAGAGAGAGAGAGAAAGGAAACAAGGTTCGAATGAGTGTCATGCGACGGTTTTGGGACCGTCTTGGGCTGGGCTGGGCGGGGCGGGGATTGTACGGTGTAACTATCGGGGGCACCTAATGTTGTGATGACATCTTGCACACACGCGCGGGGGGGTTCGGTGGAGGGGGGGTGGGGATGGTTGGTTGGTTGGCTGCATGGGTACTATATGGGTTGTTTTATTTTGCGGGACTTGTTGAGTTTTTTTGCTGCTTTGACGAGCGCTGCCAAGTACTGCTATTGCTTGTGTTTTGTCATTTGTGTAGGGAAAGTGGAATGTGACTTTTTTGGTTGGTTGATGTTCCTGCGTGGTTAATTCATCGGGCCAGGAGTGTGAGAGTTGGTTTGTCTACTTAGTGGCCAAGTGGCATTTTATCAGGTAGCTTTTCACTTGCTATTTCTCCTCCAGCTGTTCATTCTTCGTTTGTTTTGGTATTTATTATTATTTAAATGATCATTACCACCCTGCTGGTCGCTTCTTCGTGTCTCGTACATGCAGCTTAACACTGTCTACCGTCACGTCTTGCCACCGAAAGCAGGCCAACCCTTACTCTCTTCTTTCAAAATCAGAGTCTTCACAACCTATTCATTCATCACGCTGTCCCCCGGTCCATTCATTGTCCGTCGTTACACACCCCTCCATTTCTCCTTCCAGCCACCCTTCTCAAACAACCACAACGCCTCGGTCGCGTACGCCTTGCTACTCCTATGCCCCACGCCGTCCTCCAAGCTCGCCCACTCAGCCAAGCTGTCGAGCACCCGCCCCTCCTGGAAACACCGCCACAGCCCAAACGCCAAGTCGTCCTCGTCGCCGCTCCGGCCGCCCGCGCCGATGCCCCAGTCGCCCCGGCCCAGGCGGTAGAGCATGCGCCCGAGAGTCTGGAACGCGATGCACCGCTGCGCGGGCACGGCGGACCGCGCCAGCCGCGCCAGCTCGGGGATCGTGTAGCCCGCGGCCTCGGGGGCCTCGCCGTGGTGGTGCAGGCCCTTGGTTACGGGGATGGCGCGGCTGGCGCGCGGCGGGAGGAGCGCGCCCGTGAAGTCGAAGCGCAGGGCCGAGACGGGCAGCGAGGTCTGGCCTGGGTAGTAGGGCGATTCGCGGTCCGCGGTGGAGTTCGGGGTCGGGAGGGGCGCCATCCAGGCTAGCTTGGACGGGTCGGCGGGCAGGTTGGGGAAGAACTTCTTGTGCAGGGTCTCGAGGAAGTCTGGGTCGGACGGGTCGAGGTCCGGGACCGACGGCGCGTGCGGGAAGTGCGTTGTGTTGGTCGAGAGGGCGCCGTCGCTGGGTTTGGACGGCGGTGGTGCGGTGATGGGAAATGCGTTTGGTGGGGGCGCGGGGGGCGCTGTGTTGTCGTCGAAGGTGACGGTCTTTTTGGGCTTCTTTTGCGGTTTCTGGCGATGGGGAGGAGGAGGAGGAGGCGAGTCTTGGTCTGGTGTGTCTTCGACGGTCGGCTTGGGCGGGTTTGTGGGTGTTGAGGATGTCGCGGGTTCGGGGTCGCTCTGGGGGATGTCAAACGGAGAGGGCCCGGTCTGCGGCTGGTCGAGGTTCGCGCGCTTGAGCAGCATCTGGAGGAGGGTGGGATCGAGGCTCTCGTACAGATCGCGCTGGGCCTGGGCAATTTCCTCGGGCGACATGGACTGTATCGCGGCTGTGTTCTCCTCGGCCACCTTTTTCTTGTCGGCGGCGTCCATCTCTGCCCTGGATCGTAACCTGGGGTCGGAGGTCTCGGGTTTTGCGGTCGGGGCTGGGGCTGGAGTCGGGACAGAAGGCGTGGACTGTGCCTGTCGTTGCTGCTTGAAGGCCGAGACCCGTTTCTTGTGCTTGGGGAATCCGCCGGCGGTCGAGGGCGACGGCGTCGGGAAGCTGGGCGGCTTGACCTCGCTGACCGTCCGCTCCTTGACATCGAGTATCTGGAGAGTGCCGTCCATGATGAGCACGGATGTCTTGGGTGAGATGCCGTCGACGGCGGTGTTGAGAGATGCTTGGTGGTTTGAAGGTTGGGGTGACACTTCTAGGTTGCGGGAGTCTGGGAGGTCCAGTGGCCCAAGGGAAAGTCTTGTGCTGCCCCGCCTCCAGCCTCACGGAACCTGCCTGCCGGGTTGCGCCAAACTCGCCAGACAATTAGAGTTGTGGCGTCGAGCAGGGAGCCGGGGCCACACGAAACAGCAAGCGAAAGAAGCCACACCAGTGCTGCATTAGCGCCGATCTTGGGGCGAGATGGAGTAGTCCGTGCTTGGACACCGGTTTCGGATTGACCCAGCATTTCGTCTGGTTAAATCAAATGCCCGGCTGTCCCCAGCTCAAGTGGCTTGACGTGATATAAACGAATTTCGAAAGTTTGCACGCTATTAACTATTTCGCACAGACTTTTTATCGCCGTTTGGCTTTACTATATACTGTGTGGAAATTCAATTGGCACGTGTCTTCAAGATCGAGCGGAGACGACTGGCCCAGGTGGAACCTGGCCTGACGATGGAATTCCGGTCATGCATGTCTGGGTACTTGCTGCATCTGGTATCACTGCACAGTGCAACGCCTGTATTTTGTTTTGCCTGTTCGGATTGCGTTTCTCGTTGGCCCTGTGAAGCGTAATTCTGAGCGGCAATGCTCCCCCGAGGATCCTCCCAAGTACACATGTTCATCTCCACTGCGTCCTGTATCTTCCAGACAACGAGCCCGCACTTGCAGGGCGCCAGCGCTGCACTGTGCCACGAACTGTACGGGATATGCAGGGCGTGCAGCTGCGAATCTGGGTTGGTTCGCGGGCCTGAGCCTTGCATGCCTAATCCCTGCTTCCGCCGCGGCTGTTTTGCTCGCTTCGAGTGGATCCCATAAGCGCGGCTCAAAATGTCGCGCAGAATTGGAAACTCACCTCGAAAAGTCGAAACGGGCGGCGGCGGGGTGGCTTGTCCTTGTACCCTGTACCTGCCTTGCTGGCCTGGCAGGGGTGGTTTGTGCCGTGTCCTGCGTCCAATTGGTCTCCACCCGGCCCCGTCCGCCACTTTTCCATTTCTTCTTCGACCTCTTCCTTTTCGCCCTACCCCAACGAACCCGGTACCTCTCCGCGACTCTGGTGCGAATTTGTTCCTGTGCCGTCACCAGCACTCAACGCTCGGCCCACGCTTCGTCACCCCGCAGGCCGCAGACAAAGTTTCGGTATCCCGTACCCGTATCGACGTGCGTTTTTATTAGGGCCACACCCAGCGCAACCACCTACCAAGGGACCTGGGCCGCCAGTCTCCTTGTCCCAATCTGTCCAATATCATTGCGTCCATGCAGCCTGCAACACATTGGATTCCATTCCCATTGATTGCCTGGCCTGGCGCTGGCGGGCTGCTGCCCGTGATTGTCCCCTGCCTGGCCTCTGATGTTGCTGGTTCCTTGAACGTGATGCTCGTGCCGCGCCAGGTTGGCCCCCCCCTTCTGGTCAGCTCGGCTGCGGTTGAGTCAGGTTGGGTGTTGGGTCGCTCACACGGATCACTGGCACGACTGGGTGGTGGCATCTGGAAGTTGCTAATTGTGGTGTTTCCATCTTCCGTTTCCCAATTCGATCCCCATCCTGGCTCTGGCGTAGGCCTGTGGTCTTTTGTCTCTTGTGGTCTGTGTCTTTCGTCTCTGCTCAAGCCTCCATCCCTCTTTGGTCTCGCCTGAGCTTGGGCGTGCTTGGCTCGGTTGTCGCCATTGCCGTGTCCCCATCCCCATCCCATCCCATCCATTCCCTCCATTCCTAGCCCATGCGTTCCCGCGCTCTGGGTTTCTCACTCTGGTGTCCCCTCGCTCCCTCTCGTCTCCTTCGTTCGCCGGCTTTGCGACCTGCCTGCCTTGGCTCAGCCAGGCCGCCCGCCGTGGTGTTTAATTCGGGTTTACTCATAAATTTCGACGCGTGCATTCATCGTCTCTCTCCAGGCCTGGTCAGGGCCCCGGTTTTCCTGGCTCGCCGCCAGCTGCGAATTAACTAAAAAGTTCCAAAAACGTAGCCATCCCCATCGTTCCCTTCCCCCTCCGCACCTCCAAAATTCCTCTCCTTCTCTCTTCTTTTCTGCACCCAACGCCGACCGACTTTTCTGCACCGAATCCAAACCTCATCGCACCCATACTCCGTGCATTCGTCGTGCATCGTCGAAATATTATATTTCGATTCTGCAGACCGACGCTGATTGATTGCTTCCCTCAGACTCCCGTTTTTCCCCTGGACTCTGGCACGCATGCACGCCTTTGTTTTCGGCGCCTTCGTTTTGCAGCATCCGCGGCAGTGAGGATATTCACAACGTGCAACTCCACTTTGCTGCTCAACCCCCAGAAGTAGCAACGAACCAACGCACCCCCAACCCCAGGTCACGTTACCGCTTCCCCAAACCCGGCTAATTCGCCAACCGCAACGCCGACTACTGCAGACCTGTCGGAAGCCAATCATCTGTCTCGTTCGCTTTGCGGTCATTTGCAGCTCTCCCTGCTCCGTGTTTGACTCCGCGTTTACTCCGCGTTCTACTGCAAAACCATCATTATACTGTACAATACCACACCACCTCACTAGACGACCGCACAGGCTCCGCGCCGAGGAATGGCAACGAGTGGAGGACGGGCAGCCGGGATGCAGCACTATAGCTCGTCTCCCACGTCGCTGTCGTCACCGCCGTCGGCCCTGTCCGAGCCCGGCTCTCCCACCCGCTTCCTCAACGCCGGTCGCGCCAACATCGAGATGGACGAGATCATTGTCGACCCCGGTTCCGCACCCCGATTTGGCGTCATGCAGCGTCAGCAGCCGCCCCCGCCGCCCGACGTCCCTCTGACCGCCGCTGGCCTGCCCCGCAAGAAGCCCGGGCGGAAGCCAGGCAGCACCCTCAAGCCCAAGGTCGCGCCCGACAGCAGCGCCACGACCACCGACCAGCCCAAGCAGCGGCGCCCGCGGAAACCTAAGGACCCAAACGCCCCGCCTGTCCAGAGAAAGAGGAAGACGGCACCGACCGAGGCCGGCAATGGCCCCATGGACGTTGAGCCGCGGTCCTTTTCCGGGCCCCCCACCAACCGCCAGCCCAAGATCACAGAGCTCACGTCGATGCGACCTATCGAGACCCGACCCGCTCCCGTCGAGCCCATGTTTACACAAAAGATACCCAAACGCGAAGTCTCCATGCAAAGCATCCTCAACGACGATCCTCCTCCGAAACCGCAGCCCGCACCTCCGCGGCAGATGTTCGACCCTATTCGAGGCAACTACGATCCCATCCGTGAGACCATGGTGCCCCGCGACCCATACGGCACCGGTTCGCTCGGCTCGCCACGTGCGCCGACCCAGGCTGTCAACCGAGCTAGTGCCTCACCGTCAATCGCCAGCCTGGTCGACCCTACACCGTCTCATATGATCTCTCCTGTGCCATCCCACACATCATACAACAACACGTCCGCTACACGCTTCCAAGAACCGACGCCCCTCCCACCTTCGCCTTCACATCCCGCACGCAGCGCCCCTCATCAAATCGCCAGACCCACCATCATGGAGGTCAAACGCCCGCCCCCGCCTCCTCCCGTTGCCCCCAGCAGCAAGCCAGATGTGCCCCGGATCTCGTCGTTCACCAGCATGACGACTGTCCCCACCACATCAGGCGCCCCTGCCCAGAGCAAGAAGATCAACGCCGTCGTCCAGCAGGAGCGTGACAGCCACAAAAAGGCTAGCAGCAACTCGTCCTCCCCACGCATCTCGAGTCTGAAGGACGCCCTGCCCCCTATTCCGAACGGCTCCGAGCGCTCCATCCTCGACTTTGGCAAAGCTAGCCCTGGCGAGGAAATGAACGCCCCCAGCATCGTGCTGCACATCCCGCTCGTTTCGGGCGAGACCAACAAATACGTCAACTTTATGCGCATGGCCGAGGACCGCTACGGCTGGGACGCGCTACACCCGCGACAGGCGGCCAACCGCGAGCGCAAGGCTCGCATCGCGGCCGCCAGCGCTGCCCTCGAGAAGACAGATAGCGGACGAGACTCGACCAACGAGATGGACGAGGACCTGCAGTCGGACGCGGATAACAGCAACGTCGAGATGGGCGGCACAGCGAATGGCGTCGCCGGTGCCACAAGCGGTCCTGACGGCGCCCCGGTGAAGAAGGCGCGGAAGAAGCGGAACTTCAAGGAGGATGAGTACGACAAGGGCGACGACTTTGTCGACGACTCGGAGCTGCTGTGGGAGGAGCAGGCCGCGGCCAGTCGCGACGGCTTCTTTGTGTACAGCGGGCCGCTGATCCCCGAGGTCGAGAAACCGGTTGTGCCCGACGGCCCGCCAAGACGTGGACGCGGCGGCGGACGCGGAAGCCGCGGCGGTGGCAGGGGCGGCACGACGCGGGGCGAGGGCACCGGGCGCGGACGAGGTGGCGGACCCGGCTCCAGAGGAGGCTCGGTGACCAGGAAACCGAGAATCACCAAGCTCGAGAAGGAGCAGAGAGATCGCGAGAAGGCTGAGCGGGAGAAGCTGGCCATGATGGGGAGCAAGGGCACCGGCGTGCAGCCTGGCGGATACAATCTCCTGCAGCCGGCGCCCAGTGCCGGCATGGCGGGGGTTGCCTAGATGAATTTCGCTCGGAAGTTGCGCGCGGCTCGGCGTCACTGAGATTCACGACTTTGACTGAACTGTCGGTCGAACGGCTGGCATCACTTGAAGGTTTCACAATGAACGACACGCATGTTGGGCATGTACAGAACGGATTCCCGTTGGCGGATCTGGAGGTGGTAGGATTACGGCTTGTCAATACTTTGTATTATTCACGACGGATGGACGGCGGCGTCCCTGGCTGAGGCCGGGATCGGATATTTCTCTGTGGTTGTCTTGAGCGGCGTTTGGCCTGTCGGTTGGCTGGCTGGCAGCGTGATGGGTTTTTGCTTTTTTTCATAACGCGGTCGCCGTACGTATGGTTCGGCGTCGGGGTCTGGGTTTGACGTTGGCGCATGTATGGATTTGTCTGTTGCTTTGCAGGGCTGGGCGGTGATGCGCCCGGCTGTCGGTTATCTCTCCCTCGGCTGGAGCAGGATGGTATTGCTTATGATGCCTACCTATATATCTGCTGGACCCGGCCGGCTTTGAGGAGTGTTTGGTAGCAGTCACATACACGCGGGATAGCAAGCCATAGAACGGAATTAAATCGAGCATTTGTTAGATGTGGGGGATGTGCTTGGTTGATCGTCATGTCACGTACTCGTACTCGTGCCGTTGCTTTGTGGTGGTGATGCATGCTGGAGTTCAGGGACGAAAGACCGCATGGTGAATGTTGGTGACATGGTCGGTGTCGGCATCGTCACTGCCCGGTCGTGGTTGCTCGCAGTGGGTTTCTGGGTTTGTGGTTGAAGGACGCGTGGGCCCGTGCACTGGTGGTGCCTTCCCAACTACTTTGGACCTTATTGTCTGCAACAAGCTTTCACCGTTACCGTTTTTTTCTTCTTCTTTTCTTTTTCAATTTTACCTCGTACTTAGCCCTCGCAACATCCCTCGACTGATGTTAGTACTCTTTCTAGCTTGGTCCGTCCAGCCGAAAAACCAAGCATTTAACGTTACGTACTAATTATGTAGCTGCCCACTTACTTGGGCTTCCTATTTTTCCAACGCTTTCGTGATGGCCGATCTCGGCACTCGACCCGAGGTGAGTGTGAGATGATCCCATACTCTAGCTCAACGCCCTGTCAGACTCTTTCTTGCTCTGCCTCGTGGGCATACCGGACCAGTAGAGCACCAGCAGCACGCGTGGTTTGCCGATTAATCGTGTATCTGTAGTCGCCGAGTCACCCAATACTGTCGTGCGGTATTGGCATAAAGACGAGTGACAGCGACCTTGCCCTCGGTTTGCGGCTGTGGGTTGTTGTAATCACGTTGGGGTGAGGGTGAAGGGGTTCTGATAATCAAACGCACTCCAAGCGATGATTTCCGCCTGGCTCTTTCTGTTTCCGTCATATATTGGTCCCAGACGGCACCTAACCAGCACCGCGCACCTTCCGCTCTTCGCCCAACTACGTGCGGCGAAAATTTCACGCACCTGCCTTCCTCCCTTTCCTTTTTCTTTCTCGGAAGCTTTTCTTTCTTTCCCCAAAATATTTCTCTTGCCGACTTCCTTCACGCAAACACCGTATTTTCCGACTTCAGCACCACGACTTCCGCACCACGACTTCCGCGCTACAGTTTACGCAGCGGTGACAGCCTTGCGTTTTCGCCCACAATGGCGTCAATCGAACGGAAATTGTACAAGGTTCCCAGGGACCCTGAGAAATGGCGCGAGAGCCTCATCTTACTGCTGACCTCGTGGCCGGTCAGCGCTCCCGCGAACGAGGTCCCGTACACGGGCTCGGGCCTCGACTGCCTCATTGTCGTGCTTCGCCAGGTATACCAGTGGGTGGGGCCTGATCAGTGGGATGTCATGCTGCAGAGCCCTGACGCGGGGCATTTGCTCAAGTCGTATTCCTGGCTGGGGTATGGGCTGGACGACGTCTCGATGTTGCACCACAGCAAGGTCAAAGAAAGCTTGGCCAAGGAGCTGGGGATTCACTTTACCATAGACACGCACGCCCTCTATGGATCGGTGGCCGAGCTGCCATTCCGCACTCTGGTGGAGAGCGATCACCTCCACAAGTTTGTGTGGTCCCATCCACTTTGCAGCCTCTTCAAGCCGATTTATATGAAGAAGGCGGATATCTGGGAGCCGATGAGTAGCCCGCAACTGCCACCCGAGGCCCTATCACCGTTGACCAAGTACTCCGGCAAGGATCCGAGAAGTCTGGACGATTGGATTTGCGCTAGGTTTGGCCGCCGCCGCTACAAAGGTGTCGAGTATCTGCTCCCCCCCGCCGTATGCAAAGTCGTCCGAGTGCTGTATACCGACGGCGCCACCGTGCAGAGCCGTCTGCACGTCCCGGCCTTCAACGTGTACTGGCTCGACGCGGACAATGTTGAGTTGGCCCAGCCGGCAGGCACAACGGTCAGTTTCAGGGCTGCGACCTTGCCATCGCTCCCCTTCAACAAGGTCGCCGTCGTCCGGCTGCGGAAGACTCCCAAGGACAGAGACAGGGTACTTGTGCACCAGGCCGACTGCGTCGACGTCGCCCCGGGCTGTGGGCTGGAGGATCACGGGCTCGAGTACGTCCTGGGTCGCCTCGAGCCCGGCTAGGATTACATGGCGATCTATACTCTGTGCTGGGATCCACCCGTTCCCCAGACGAGGTGGGACACTCCCGAGGAGGTGGCCGAGAAGAATTGGAAGAGAAGAATGATCATGGAGGCCGAAGAAGCGGGACAGAAGGAGCTCGATGAATGGATTGCGCAGGATAAGGCAGAGGGGTTGACCACCGAGAACTCCTGGTTATTGGCAACCATGGCCGAAATCGACGCCGCTTCACGTGAGCCTCGCGGAGCAATCAGCTTGCCAAAATGGCCAAGATTGAGCATGCCCGGCGCAGGCATGCCAGGATCGAGCATGCCCGACGCAAGCACGTCAGAATCGAGCACGCCCAACACAACCATGCCTACTGGCCCAAGCATGTCTAATCCAAGTCCGGCGGGTCACGGCGTGATAGCTCCAAATATGGCAGGTTCGGGCGCGGCAGGCTCAAGCAAAGCGGGTAAAGAATAGGAGAATTACGATTGGACCAGGTATGAATGGGATAATTCTGGAAGGAGGACCGGTCAAAAATATGGTCCACTGTCTTTCCACCCGGAATATCGTCGCTTCCCGCTCGCGGGCGTGGGGTCATGGAAGGTCTGAATATACTGTCACTTGGTCTACGCAGATGATCAAAACATTCAACAGAATGTGGACAGGACTGTTGGAGTATAATCCATTTCTTTTTGTTTTTCGTTCTTTTCTTTGGTCTTCCCTGGTTTTCAAAAAGGGACATGGGAGCACAGCAAATGTCGGAGGCGGAGGCATTGCCGAGGGGGATGCGAGGATCTGTATGAAAGAGCTAGAAAGAAGTGACGGCAGGGAGAAAACCGGTGACCCGGCTCAAATAATTAGCACGACGCTCTCTTGAGACCGGACGACTGCGCGGGTAATTAGTTTGGAAATCACATCATCCTTGAGATTTGGTTCTTCTCGTGACATTGTGGCCTTGATGTGAATGCCTCTTTCATTGCAGACTGGCACCGGACGAGCCTCACTTGGGCGTAACATTGCGTCACTACGCCGTAATTAAAGCCCGGTTACCTAGGTCTGCTAATCCGGTTAACTTGCCGTGCTGTCACTTTTGGGCCCGCACCGCTGGCCACAGACCTGCCTCGCCCCAGCCTCCGAGAGAATGAGGGTGCGGTCACGGGGGGTATGCAGATTGAATTTTGGTCGGTCTTGGTTCCATCCAGGTTGAATTCTCTCTGGCTGTGGAGCTGGAGACAGGTCGTGTCGACTCCTGTTTGTGCACGCAACTGCCTGACGCCAACCACGAGGACATGAAATTATGGTGTGGTTATTGATAACTATCTGAGAGAAGGAAAATAATCAGCCCCAGTTCTAACCTACCTAATTACACACCTCATCCAAACCCTTATCTATCATGCAAGCTTTTAGGCTCTGATACATGCTTTTCTGTAGTTTCTGGGTTTGAGCCGACCTAACACTCTTGACCAAGCCGAATTTTAAACATTTCACTTTGACTGTGCGCATTAATATAACTCAGGCACCCACCGTGTTTTAACATGAAGACAGAAGGGGGCGAATGAATAATTACATGGGTGGACTCTCCACTTTTACTAGCGACCTATTCTGGCATCTACAACCAGTACGCAAGTATGTCCTCCTAGTGTCTATCCACTTTACTCTAACATGACATCCTCCCAACTGGCATAATACATGGCCATACTATTCCAACACGGTGCTCACATTTGTACCATTTTTTGTTGCTTCCTCTTTTGCCCCTGGCCGTGCCACCCTTACTGCTTCTGCTCCAAAACGGCCAAACGTTCCTCTAATGCTAACAGCCGTCTCTCTAATGCGCGCCGACCTTCTTCAGCAATTTCGTGCTCCTGCTTTTCGCGCGGTTCCCATAGTTGCGGTTGAGAAAACACCTGATCGATCATGGCAATGTGGCTATCTTGCCAGATGTATCCCTCCCTCTGGAGCACCTGCTTGCCGCCTGTGATCAGATTGATCGGGATGATGTCACGCCAGGCAACGAGGTTCTTGATTGCCTGGTGCCCTCCCTCAACCATTGGCGGGATGCAGGCAAACTCCCGCGTCAGTCTCTCCCAGTCCCGCCTCATGAGCCTGAGAAGCTCGCCGAGGTCGCGAGGGCAGTGCTGGGTCGCGAACCCGGCCCTCTCGCGACTCCCAGCGGCGATTAGGCAGCCAGTCAGCCAAGACTCTTTGTTTTGTGAGAGGCATGGCATTATGCATGCCGCTCGGATTTTGCATAGCGAAGGCATTGTACATAGGATCTCTCGGCATTTGCGTCAAAGAGAGGGACATGGGATTGATCATGGTCAGAATCGGGGGAAGATCTTTCCTCCTGAACACCAAAATATCGTATAGCCACCCAATGGAAGCAAAGGGCAGCCGCGAGCAGAAATCCAAGAGGTGATCATCGTCATTACACAAGACGCATCCTCTGATAAAACCGTCCTGACCGACCGGCCACCAGCAGTCGGCGAGCTCATGGCTCTCTGCTCGGCAGAGGCGGTTTCCGCAGTTCATGCCGGGGCCACCACGAGGACTGTTCCCATGAGCTACTTGGTGGTGACCGCCGCGACCGTCATAGCCACCACGGCCACCGCGACCACCGCGACCGCCGTGGCCAAATCCACCGCTGTTTTTGGGGAGTGGTGGTGCATTCTGATTTCTCTGGAAGTCACGGTCCGGAAAAGTCGGGTTGTCGTCACTGTCTTCTCGCTTTATAACACTGCCTTCCGGCAGTTGTTCGTGCACGTGCTCGTGCCGGCCAACTGGCACCGGGTTCTGGATGGATTGATTTGTCGCGGGGATGCTTTTGTCTGCTTGCTTGGACGAACCGGCTTGTCTTCGGTCTCCTGCGTCGAGTGACGCGTGCGTGCTGGGATTTGGTGGTGGTGGTGGTGGTGGGGGGGGGGCATTCCGATCGGCTTGGGTAATGGGGTTGGCATGTCCGTGGTCATCCACTTCGTCCACCGCTCGATTTACACGCAGCTCGGGCTGTGGCTGGTACTCGAATTGGCCCAAGTCTGGTGTCGTCGAAAAGGCACTGGTGATGATGGTATCGGGTGGCATTTCCCTGATTAACGCCCATTGCATGTCCATGGTGTGCATGTAATCTCTTGCTGTGAGTTGCGAAAAACCGCCGTTAAGTCCAACGACGGGGAAGCCTACGCCGTGTCCGGCGCCTCGCAGAGTTCCATGCGGCGTCGCAGAAAGCATGCGGTTCTTGATATCGAGCGAGGCCATAGTTCCCGGGACTACCGGGATCGGTACCATCAGCTTCCTTCTGCGATTGGACGCTTCCTTGGCCTCCTCATCGGACGAAGAATAACCGGCGTACCTGCTTCTCCAACGTCTCTTCCGGCCAGTCTTCTGACCAGTACCTCCAGCTTCGTTCTTATGGTCATTGTTTTGACCATTGTTTCCTCCATTTGGCGGGAGACCTCCGCCTCCGCCAGCTGCGGCCATCGACGTTCCTGCGTCCATTTTTGACGACCTTTTCTCGGCTTCCCTTGTATCAGGCTTGTGGCTGGTCTCTTGGCACTGGGTGAGGTTTCTTCGCTCGTGTCGGGGTCGGCGGGAATGAATAATTTGCGTGAGGGAAAAGCAGTGGAGCAGAGTCGAAAGTGAATCGTCTTCGGGCTTGATTTGGGGTTAGGGGGGGTATGGAGAAGCGCGGCGGGAAGATGTGGGAAAGAGACTGCCGTGGACTTGAAGGGGAAGAGGAAAAGGAATTGTCAAAAATGAACAGTCGGCGGAATTTATCGTTATTTGTGTGCTTGTGGTTTTGCCAGCTCTGGCCGTCCTCGATAGTTGACAGGAAGGCAAGGAAGGAGTAGAGATTGGATGGCAGCAGAATTCTCGTGGACTTAATGGAAATCGGGCGGAATCGGACCCGGAGGGAGTCACTACCTGACCCAGCCTGTTTCCTATCTCCAAGGACCGATTCTGTCCCACCTGACTCTGAAGTCCTCCTACCTACCTCTGCTTTCGCCACATGCAATCGCCGCCCGGCAGGTGCACGGGGGTGCTGGAGAGCTGGTTGATTCACATATGGCAGGAACGATGCCCGCGATCGGCGGTCGGGCACTCCTTCATGCCCTGATACATTTAATGCCCACCAACCTTACCTTATCTAAGGTGCACAGCACAACCCACTCATGCAAATTTCGATGACCTGATACGTAATGGGTGCCGCCTTCCCTTGGTAATTGTCTTTTGTTTTGACACTTGACGACAAAGCGGACATCCCGGAAAGACTTCCCTACGCAACTTGCCTCTCGGTCTCGATCCGCATGTAGCGGCGCCTTGTCACCTGTCCTCCCGGCACCGACACGAGGCCAAGATAATCAGCTCCATCCCTCCTACCCCTGACAGCATAGCCAACCGGATCAGAGCTCTTCAGCGCCTGCCTCAGCTCTTTATCGGTATACAGCGAGATATTGCCCTGCAGTTCCTCGCCGATGGCCTGGGACAGGTCCAGCATGTTCCGCACGGTGCCGATCGCAGTCCTGTCGTGCCGGGCAAGCTTGCTGTGCTGCGTGGCCGAGACCCAGAGACAGATGCACACCAGACACCAGGCGGCCTCGAGGATGATCCCGACCTGCGTGATGAAGCCGGCGAAGCCCCACACATACTCGCTCCCGTTGGTGCAGATGAAGTGTTCCCTGATCCGGAAATCCGCCGTCATGGGCTCGCCTTTGTAGCAGAGACACTCGCCCAGCGCGGAGGCAGACCAGCGGCAGCCCGTGCCAAAGTTGAGAAACGGGGCCTGCAACGCCGTGGCAGTCCCGTTGTACCACAGGGTCGAATTGTACGGGACCATCCCGGCTTGGGGCAGGGATTCGTCCAGGCGAAACACCGAGCGAACCAGCTCGTTCCGGAATATGTCGTCGGCGTCGACAGCGGAATCTTGGCCAACCCCGAGAAACTGCCAACCTTTGACGACAGTCGGCAACCCAATTTCTCCCCGGCCGTCTGTTTCGTAGAGATATTTGATACTGCTTGTCCCGGTAGCGCCAATGTCATAGTCGCCGGTCTCGTTCCAGTGAAGTGAGTCGTTGATATGCAAGTCTTTCTGAAACGAAACCCCGGCGTGGCTGAAAAAGATCTCGAGCGTGTGCTTTGATCTCGCATCTAGGTATGATTACCGCGTTAGCTATTTGATCTGGTATAATTCTCCTCTCAAATTCGCCAAAATCAGTCAGTTGCATCAGGCTCACAGTTGTAGATGTCCTGAAATGCGTCCGAGGAACTGCCCGGCGCGTATCGGTAGGCGTTTCACATGTCGTCAGCCCCTGAGGGCAGCTCCGCCAAAGATCTAAAGACCGTTCCAAACGTTGGCCCCAGAATGACGTCCTTCCGCCACGGGTTGTCTTCCATCCGGCGAGGATCAGGCAGCCAGCAAAGCGTGAGCTGCTCGCTGCTCTTGGTAATCCACGACTGGTCCGGCATAGCGTAGCCGGCCTCAGGGGTGCCTTGGTACCCCGTCGCAGCGCTCCATACGGTGGCAAAGAAGAGGACGTGGGAAATGGCGTAGACCATCAAGCCCATGATGATGAAGGTCCTGGCTCGTCGTCTTTCTGTAAGCGAACAGAGCAGGGACCACAACGACGACATGGAGTCCGGTTTGAAGAGCAGGTCAAATAAAACCGAGTATGGCAAAGCCGAGCACTCCAGCATCCAGGTGGTCGTCTTGGCCGAGACGTGATAGAGGATCCAACCGTGCACCAGCCGGCCTCCGTGGCCCACGCACACATCCCACGCGAGGTCAATCAGCTTGGCCCTGGCAAACGTGAGATTGTCAATGAGCTGGATGTTGACCTGGAAGCACCGCTCTGTCGCCGACATGGAATTGCTGTCACCGCAATCGGCTGTGGCGGGGAGCGCAGACTTGTGCGTCTTGAGCCACCAGGTGGTGCCATTCCGGCTGCGATGGAGAGAATCGTGTAGGCCATTGCGAGGAAGTTGACAAGAGAGAGGGACCGCCAGTTGCGCTCTTTCCATCTCTTTGATGGCAGTTGGAGAACATTGCCATGTTTGTAGTGCTCAGGCTGTTCCTCGACGTCGTTGATGACGGGTGGGATCTCGTTAACGCAAGCCGATGCGCCAAAGATTGAGGCTGTCGATGACTTGGGGGATGGTTTGATATCTGAAGACGATGAGATCGAGATGTAATCTTGTTTGCTTGCGATAATACCAGCAACGACCGGGTTGGTGGTCGTGAACAAAAGGTCTGTCGCCATGAGCGACGGCTGACAGAAAAAGATGGAGGCCAAGACGGCCTTCCAAGGATAAAAGTGAGCTCCCTGGTGTATTAATACATAAATAATGAGCGAGAAGAAGCAAACATTTCCTGCATGCTTTTGATCAGTCAAGAACAATATCGAACCGCGTACCACGCCACAGGGAGACTGAAAGAGTGAGGCTGTCCAGTGCTGTGGCAGCACCGAGCAGCAGCAAGCAATATAAGCTCCACCTATCAGCTAGATTAATTGTCAAATTGCATGCAATATCGGGAACGCAATGAGCCAAGGCATTCTGTTACACGAGAACCGTACCTAGGAACGTGGTGTATGGGGACGGCCAACTCAGCCCCTGAGGCTTTATAGCTGGCTGACTGGGTGATTAACTAGGTAGGTTAACGTTATTGACCGAGCAGATACTACCTGGTAGTCACCTAGGTGTAAACTGTTACACAATATCACAGCATTAAATTAATAGCTAGTGGCACTTGAGGCAGAGCTAAACCGGGTTAGCTTATATCACCATCAACTGAAGCAAAGAACAAGTAGCAAGTAAGTAAAGTTTGGAACAGCCACCGGGGGAGGATTGATTAGGGCCCGGTTAAAGTCCAAGCATCCGTTTTGGCCCCCAAGGTCTTGCCTTATTGTCACCCTTCACGGCTGGCATTGAACGATGATCAACCGTCACTCAAACATTCTGGAAGTTGATTCCAATCCGTCCCTCGGTCTTTGAGCAGATAATGGTTCGAAAAGAGCAAAAGTTGAGGTTTCTAATCGCCAAGCTGTTTGTTGTCATTCAAGCAAACCCGTTGCAGGAGAAATGTGGAAGGAATGGTGCCTGAGTGAAACTGAAAGGCCAGCCGTCTGGTATCTCATACCCAGTAGAAGCCCCTTTTACTAGATTTTGTGCTCAAGCCGCCGTGAGGGGAAATAGGGCTCCCCAAGAGACTCGGACTCAGAAACGCATTTATTTAGTAGGTCCACTGGGCGTCACCATCTGCAAAGGATGTCAGCCCGTCGCCATGTCTCTTCAGATAATGGATCGCCAGCCAGTCTCACCTGCCACGTATCGATCGTGAGGCTGTCCGGCGGCAAGGGACGGATGATGCCAATGGCCACCACCGCGTTGAGCCAGTAGTATTTCTCGCTAGACGCCTCATAGGTTAGGCGCACAAAGACGGTGCCGTCTGGCTGCGAGGCGCCGGTCTCGAAGATCTGGATGTAAGCGCCATCGTCGGTCAGGAAGGTCTGGCGGACGTCGGGAAACAAGGTCCCATTGACGGGGTGGTTGGCGTCGGTGAGAGCCCAGTCGGCCCCGACTGGGAGCACGGTGCCTGTTGTTTCTCCGTGTCAATGGGCTGTGCTAGGGAAGCTGGGACGGCACCGAGATAGGTTGCCTACCTTTGAGCTTTGGTCCGGCGAATGTGCCATTTGCGATGACGGTGATGGTGCGGAACCCCTTTGGGCCTGCTCCAAGCTTGTAGGCCGCGCCGGCAGTTATGTTGACCGTGTACAAGAAGGTGAGACTCGGCGCCTTTGGGTATTTTGGAGCTGCGGTGCAAGTGCATATGCCAGCCAGTAACATGAAGAGGAAGAAGAAGAACGTCGTAGGAAGTTTCGACCTCATCTTCCCGGGTATTCTTGGTAGTTCTTTCGTTTGATGAACAGTCGGAAATATCGTCGGACATGGAGCTAAAGTGGTTCTCGTCCTCGTCACGTCCACTTCCAACCCCGTTCTCTTATACATGGCTCGGTAGTTAGTGCATAGTAGCTCGGACAAAGTGTCGTCTCCTGTGGAGGAACCCGTGTGGGTTGCATTCCTCCCTTCCCGTCAAGACGGAACTGTACACCACTTCGCATGGACCTCCTGACTTCCGGGTCTTAGAGCATGCTTACGAATGTAATAGTATGCTGTGGCACACCAACTCGCAGGATGCAGCACAGCTGGACTCTGTTGGATTCCCCCCTCGGGTGACTGTCGTGCAGAAATATTGCATGAATTGAATGCGCGCATATTGGCGGCAGCTCAAGTTCCTTGCATGATGTACACCAACTCGGTGGCTATGGTTACCTATCAAGGGAAACAGAGGGGGAAAAATGACAAAATGCTGTTGTCAACGAAAGATCGGGTAGGAAAGGGGTTAACACTGACAGCAGGGTTGACCGCTCAGGGTGGGTGGGACAGTCAACCTACGCCCCATGCTTTGCAGTAATTCAGAAAGACAGAGCCGTTAGACTCTTGCATGATCGAGGCGAGAATTCAGTGAAACGAGGATGGATCGCAGGTGCGATTGTACCAGAGTATTTTTTGGATTTGCGCTTTGATGATCTCGGTCTCTTGCGTAGTGTTGGGAGCAGCACCGCCGGTGCAATTCCGGCCCATCACTCCGCCGTTGTAGTCGAACGTCAATCTCGTCGGGGTTGAGCCACTGATCGTTGGTCGGCCAATAACGAGCATTTTTCAAACTGTCGCTCTGAAAGACGGGAATTACCAGTCTGCAAGCAGCCAGGATGGGGACAGAATAATATAGTATCAGAGGGAACAACTGAAAAACATGGGATGGAGCTGTGCCTAATTGACGAAATTGGCCCTTGGAGATGGATAATTTATAGGAAATGCGTCTGGGAGAGATTTCGTTTGATCCGATTCCGCCCAGTTTCCATTCGTTTCTGGAGAAGTGTGCTGTCAGGTGATGTCTGCTCCTTCCTTGACCTTCGTTTAGGTTATCTGGGTACCCCGGACGGTGGACGTGAACCCGGACACCTTCAAAGTATTCCAGGACGTCCTCGCCGTGTATCAGAATGGATTGTGACGAGCTGTTGAAGTATCCGGCGTGAAGACGAAGCTGTAGCCCGGTCGGTCGGTGATAACCTCTGCGATGTGGTGGCTCAACGAGTTCCTGGCTGGGCGTCCGGCGGATTGTGTTGGCCGCCTTATTTGCTCATGATGACGTCATAGGCGACCAATGTCTTGCCGGCGCCCATGCCTAGAGTGACGATGTGGCCATTGTAGCCGTCCGCGTACGTCTTGGTGAGGAAGGCCCAGACTGCGTCTAGCTGGTAGCCCCGAATGTGCAATTTGGTGCCGGGAATGAGCTTGCCCTTGCCTTTGGGATTGAGGTCAGTAGGTTGGCACTGAAAGAATTCGCAGACTTTGCTGAGGCGGCTGGCATCGCCGTCTTTGAGCGTCGCGTTCCTGGAGAGCTTGGCCATGGCCTCTTCAAGCTCCTCGACTTCGTTCTCCGGGGTCGTCGCCTCCGTACGACCGTCCTCCTCCGAGCCACTGTCGGCAGGCTCGTCTTCTTCACTGCCCTCAGCGGCGGATGTGTCATCGGGGTCGTTGGGTTGCTCGCTCGGCTCTCCCCTCGCTCTGCCTTGCATGCCGCGCAGAAGTTTGCCGCATTGTATATCCTCCGGCATGATGACCTCGGGTGACTAGCCCCATTTCAACAGCCAGTCCGGCACGGCGCTGCGGAATATGTCGCGAGGCGGGCCGGGTTCGGGATGGGCTTGTCCAGAACGGCCAGGGCTGGCAAATTCACCAAGCATACCTGGTAATTAGGTAGGTACCTTACCTGGTACCTGACTAAAAATACAACTAATCTCTCTCGATTGTTCAGCATCTTTTGCTGACTGCTCAATATTTCTGCCGACTGTTCAACATTAGCCCAAAATCTTTCCTTTTCCTACTTGTCTTTACCATTTCATCCCACGGCAATCACCTTGTTCTCACACCACCCGCAGCGCACTTACCCACCCCCCTTCAGACCATCATCACCAGTGTCTTTTCGGCGGAGTCAGACTTGAGTCGATTCGAGTACCAGCAGAATCCAGTCCCGGGGGAAGTGGATGACCACGGACGTGTCAATCCCGTACTTAGCCCAGAACAGAACAACCAGAATGCCCCGCCGCCACCTACCAACAATCGCGGAGGAGCATTTGGCTTTGTCGGATTCGGCCGCGGCGGTTACGGATACGACCACGGCTATCGTGTTGGTCGTGGCGTTGGTCGTGGTAATGACTTCAACGAAATGATCATCTGCGGAAACCGCGGCTGTGGCGCGATTGATCATGAGCTGGCCGATTGCCGGGGACCAGTCAGCCCGCAAGGAGACTAGCGTGGATTGATGCGTCCTGTGCAGCAGCGACGACCACAACTTGGACTTTTGCTCGACGCTGAGCGTTATTATTCAAGGCCCGAAGCTGGTAGAATATTTGGTGGATAGGCGAGTAAAATCTGCCTCCGGTCAGGACCATGATGAATATCATGGATCTTGCTCTGGCCGGACGGCCTGCCCTTATGCCTCAGAGCATGCCACTCACGAAATCGAGAGTTGTGGCACAGATTGGATCCCCAACCGCCGATGGGAGTCACGGGAGGGTAGGGTTCGGGACCCAGCTCTGCTCAGCACCATGCCGGAGCTGCTGCGGACGATGCGGGTAAACTGGGAAGCCCTTTCAAGGGATTTCACGTCCCTGCCCCGGCAGATCACCGACCAGCACCAGGTGCTGAGAAATAACGAGATCCGGTCTGCTGTGCCGGCGAACTTCATCCCGACGGGTGTCGCCTCGATGCGATACCGCGATGGTGTCTGGGGGGACACCCATGAGGCAAGAATCCAGGCCCTCATGGTCGAACATGGACTTGTCCCTGCAGAGAATCAGGAGATGGCAGACGCCGAGACAGCCACCGCGCAACAGCACCTTCAGGCTGAGGCCGCCGAGCAGCTCCGGCAACGCCAACAGGCAGATGCTGCTGCTCAGGCGCAAATCTCATGGCGAATATCTATCGTACTGGAGTGTTAGTCAGATCTACAGATTTGCCGCGATCAAATATGTCTGATACCGAAAGCGAACCCGCTGACTAGGGATAGGATGAAAAGATAAATACAAATGACTTCAGTATCAATATTATTCTAGGTGTTGTTGGTGTAGGGGATTCTGCGTTCATCAACGAGTGAGTAGGTGATAGCTGCGGAGTGTGCTAGGCCAATATACGCGAGACTCGGATCGATCTACTAGGACAATTCATAAAGATCATGGATCTCGTGAGGAGGATACTGTTTTGTTTCATGTCGGTCAATCAACGCAACATCTGAGGCTGTATTAGGCGTCGTACTTGGGTATCTAATTAGAGAACTGAATGCTTTGGAACCTGAATTTTCTGACTGATGCGTGACACGGTGTATGCTTGCTTCTCGAACTAAATGCGATGTGTGTGTTCAAAAACAAAAAACTCCAATCAGAACCACGTCACGAGCAGTAGAAGACGTTGTGTTCCTGGGCCCGGAATTTTTATTTGTTACGTCGGTAAGGTAGCTATATACTAGGTAATGAAGGAGTGAAAATCCAAGCAAAGACTTGTCCAAAAAAAATGACATCCATCCACTCTTTGTCGCCAAAGTACCTATCCACACTGCTTCACCCCTTTTCAGCCGCCACCAATGAGCATCCGAGTCATCCACACCCACCCACACAACTTGAGCATTGTCCACCATGTGCTAGAAATTCCAGCGCGGAGAATGGAGGGCAATTTAGAAGTTGCGGAGATAGTCGCCAATGTAGGCCTTGACGGTGTCGGTGATGGTGGAGGCCGTGCCCTTGGGCAGGGCGAAGAAGGCGAGCACCTTGTCGGCCACGCCCTCGCCCTGGCGAGAAAGGGCGCTAGCGACGGCGGTCTCGATGAAGCGGTGCTGATGGGGGAAAAGCGATAATGTTAGCGCAGTGTCACAGCTGGGACGGAGGATGCCAGTGTAGTCCAGTCGTGCGGGGATACGTGGAATAGGGTAGTAAACAAACCTGGTAGGGGGTGCGGGTCTTGTCGTGCAGGACGAGGAAGCGGGCTTCGCCCTGCGCGTTCTTCTGGCCGAACTGGAAGCGCTCGTCCACGGTAATCTTGTAGCCCTCTGCTGTGTGTCAGTCATTGCTTCTTTTTCTCAGGCAGCACGGGGCATGGCTGGACTCACCACCAGGGACGAGGGTGGCGATCTTGCTGATGTGGTTGGCGTTGGCCGCGGTGGACGACTTGAACCACTCGGCGGCGATGAAGAGCTGCAAGACCTCGCCTGTTGATTTGAAGAATGGTGGTTAGAACACGTCTGTCTGGAGAAGAAAAGTCTGTTGGAGGGCGGCCTACCAGTGGTGATGTTGTCGGCCGTGACACGGTAGTAGGGCTCCGAGCGCTGGGAGAAGCTCTGCTGCCACTTCACGGTGAGGGCCGGGCCAAGGGCCTCGCCATCGAAGAGGGGGACGAGGATCTCATTGCCGCGCTGAACAGGAGAAGGCATGTTGATGGTGGTTGAAGGGGTGGGTTGGTTGGTTGGTTGGTTGTTGGTGTTGGTGGGATGGTTGAAACTGGTGGATGTTGGATTGTGAGGCTGCTGTGTGATGAGAAGTTCAAGTTCAGTTCCAACAGAGAGGGGGATTGGTCTCTTTATAGATGGAATGTCTTGTGGTCCTGGTGGAGAAGCTTGACTCTCACGCTCTCCCATATCCGATCCAACAGGCCGTACCTCTTGCGGAATCCGGTGTTGTCGGATGAGTTGAAGACGTCATGTTCGCAGCGCGACTGCATCTCAGCTGTGTCCTGGAGCGATGAAAACCTGGACTATACCGCATCTTGTCAACTCGTCTTGGCCATACCCAATCCGCAGTGAAGCTATCCCATTTTTCCTGTCTCAGCTCGCAGTCGAAAGCCATGGCAGCGTCTAGAACCACCAGATCATGCCATTCATACAGCCGTGAGAAGATCCGCGTGACAAGGAGTTACTGGGCGTATATTTTCTTTTGCCTGGTATGTACAAGATGTACCTCCTCCTCCCAGAGAGAAAACCATCTGCATCGCAAGTAAGCCAATGGCCTGAGCGGAATATCTAGAGGTGGAAACAGGGGGGCTCTCACTGTGCTAACCGCCACAAAGTACTGACAGGGGTAGGGAAGACGTAATACGGTGAAAGTTACTTACATACCCCCAATGTGACTCTAGCTGTGTAGCATAGCGTCGTTTAACAGAGAGTCCTGAGATCGAGATGGTCAAGCAATCAACAGTGCTGGCACTTCAACCTTGGAACAATGGTAACCACTATTACGTCAATCACGTTCCTCTTGAATTCAAGTACTTGGTTGGGTGTATGTACGCACCTAAGGTATGTACCAGTTACAGGAGAAAGAAATTGAACTAGCCCCACGATTTTCGTCAACATTCACCTTTATGCTAATACAACCTTCAAGCAGAAGGTTGGGGCGCTTAGCAGGTAGTTCCTAAGTCATTCTAACCCTGGCCAGCCCCGCTTATTCACACTCTTCAAACCTTAGAGATAGGTCGAACTGGTTTAATGTGGATTCAGTCTCATAAACTCCACCGTCTCAGCTGGCCGGAAGACGCCCCAGACCCAGACCTGCATCGATACACTGAACAGAAAATCGTGACTTTGCCTGCATCGTACGAGAGCCAATAAAACTCCAAGCAAAGCCAAAGAAAAGAACTAGTTATGTCTCCGCAACCGCATCGGAGCAGCACCATCGTCAACATGATCGTCATCATCATCATCACAATCACGCCGGTCTCACTTCAGGCGAGTTCTAGTATCGCGATGCTGGTTGGGCTTGGCCTAAAATGCCATGCGAGCTGCCACGACATCCAGGACAAGACTAGCCTATCGAACCCGAGCCCCCTAGTCTATGCACGGCAGCGGGCCGGGGAATTGAAACCGCTCGGGAGGCGTCGCGGAGACCAATAAAGCCGCCCTGCGCGCTGCACTAGTTCTAGCCCTGTTTTTCAGCAGCGAGTTCTTGCATGGACTAATCTGGAACCGGCGCATTGGGTTGCCAGTCGAAACGGGAGGATCCCCGTCTGGGGAGCCTTTCAGCTCCCAAAAGAAATTGCCACCGTCGTTGCGCAATGTGGGCCAGCACATTTGATATTCCCCCCAGCCAAGGCGTCATTATCCCGCCATTGACCCATTCATTATTGATTCCGGTTTTCAAGCGGCATGAACGGGGCACCTGGAACAGAACTTGGGCGCCATCAACTATTCATCCCCTCCCGCCCACCCAAGTCAAACATTTCTCGCCACTCCATACCCGCACTCGATGCGTTTTTTTTCTTTTCCAGTCCCATCACTCCCAAAACATCTCCCCCACATTCCCCACCAACACCTCAGGCCTCTCCCCACGTCGCAAAATGACCTCCCTCCGCATGCACCCTCTCAAACACGACCGGCCGGCCCCGGCGTCCTCCGCCAAACTTCAGGCCGAAAAGACCGTCACTCAAGTGACCAACCTCGTTATCGATCCAGACAGCTTTATAGAAGCCGTTAGCATAGTCGAGGTAACGTTTAGCTACAAAACTGTCCCCAAACCTTGGTATTGTTTTAGTCGCTTGGAGTTTGGAGGGGCACTTAAGTTATGGTGTTTGAGTACTAGTTCTAGGTACCAGACTAACCCTAACTGCCAGATTGACTCTAGGCTAACTGCCAAACTCACTCTAACTGCCAGACTGACTCTGACTACCAACCTAGGTCTGCCTGGCAGACTGGGTCTAGCTAGCTCCCACCCTGACTGCCAGACTGGGTCTGACTGCCAGACTGACTGTGACTGCCAGACTGACCCTGACTGATAGACTGAGCTTGACTGACAGATTGAGCTTGACTGCTGGATTGAGCCTGACTGCTAGATTGGGTCCGATTGACAGACTGAGCCTGACTGACAGACTGAGCCTAATTGATAGATTGGGTCTGACTGCCAGACTGACCCTGACTGCCAGACTGACCCTGACTGCCAGACTTAGACTGACCCTGACTGCCAGACTCAGACTGACCTTAGCCGCAAGATTGGGTCTGACTGGGTCTGACTGCCAGACTGACCCTGACTGACAGACTGAGCCTGACTGCCAGACTGGGTCCGACTGACAGACTGGGGCTCGGTCCAGATCCGGCGGAAAGCCCTGCGAATCTCCCGGTTCAAGATGTCTGGTTTGTTGCTGCCCCAGAACTCAGGGAGTAGTAATTTCGCCAGGCCCGCGCTTGACTTGCAGGCGTCGTACAGCAGGCCTCGATACATGCCCGCCATCGTCCTCTGGCTGTCAGACCTGTACTTCCAGAAAAGGAACTTGCACATGACGAGTTTCTTGTCTGCAGACGCGGCCCAGTCCTCCAGGTGCTTGGCTGCTCGAGGGTCGCCCACGAGGAACTTGAAGAGCGTTGACTTTCCGGACCCAGGCTTGCCCGCGATATGGAACACGCCAGATCCGTCCCGCAGCCAGCCGACAAAGTCAATGCCGCATGCCTTCATGTTCTGCGGCTCAGAGCCAGAAGCAGGAGGTTCCAGTATCCAGTCAAACGTCTCCCCGTAGCGCTCGGCGATCTCATCCTCCCTGGAATTTGCAGACTGCGGCTTGAGGGCGCGCAATATGGCGGCATGGTTGACGGAGCTGGCGGATTCCTGGGCTTCTTTCAGGGCAGCTTCGAGCCGGCTCATATCCTGAAAGATGTCTCGGACCAGAGCCTTGATGGCGGTGAGCTTCTCCATGCTCTGTGACTGGGCCTGTCCCATGTTGGAGAGGTCTTGCTTCAAGGCCACGATGTCAACCCGAGTGGCAACCGCGATTGCGTCCCGAAGCGCCTCGCTGCGGGCTTTCAGGTCTGACTGGAGTGTCTCGAGCTCAGACCTCTCTCTTCGCGATCTGGCCATTGCCTTGAGGACAGCAAGACTCCGCGGGCCTTTTCCTGCTGTCGTCCACCTTGCATTTGTCCAGGATCGACTGGATCTTGGCGGTTACTTGCAGACATTCTGCCGAAACCTTGGTGAGATGCCTGCGAGGACTTTGTTAGACTCTGCGCTCATTCGGATGATCCGCCCCTCTCGCAGGTCTCAAGCTTGATTAGAAGCCACGTGGCTCTATTTTGGTCCGCACTCACGGTGACTGCGATGGAAGTGACGACAGCTTTTGGTGGTCCAACGGAAGGGTCTGGATGCAGCCATCGAGACTCCGTATCTCGTCCTGGAGCCTCTGCGAACTTTTTGAGAAGCCGGTCGTCGAGTCGTACAGCTCCTTGATATTTTTCCCGATCTCGATGGCGCCATCCACGGTGGTGTAGATGTTGCAAAACAACGAGAATGCGCTGAGTGGGTCCATTGCCCTAGGCGTGGCTGTCAAGGTACTGAGGAACGGATTCTCCGGGATGACTTAGGGTGAGGCCCGAACCAACAACCTCCGCATCTGCCAGGCAGAGAGCGGTTGGGGCCGAGCATGCTTGAATGATTGGCAGAAACCACTTTTGAGGGAGTTCAAGCTGTAGTACCAAGTAACGCATTTTGTATGGCAGGCTAGCGCGGCGTCAAAGACTCAAGGTTGGCGGCTTCATAGAAGGTAGTCAAAATACGTACCTGTATTTTAATTAATGGGCAGAGCGGTCATGTATTTTCAGCCACCTAGGTACCCAAGGTACCAGGTTCCAGGCTGCCCTTGCAGCGAGAGCTAAATTACATGTTACTTGCTTGGTGCGGGCGACCGGAGTGCGCCTTCCCTCGGCACACGCGCATTACTGTGCAAGCCCACGATAGGCATCAAGATTCTGTTGAGAAAAAGGGCCTATTGTGCTAGCACCCCCTTTTGCAAGCCCTAGGGTTAGGGTTATGCCAGGTTGACTCTCGTTAACAGGGGGAGTCGTGAGAGAATTAGACTCGGAACTCCCATAGAATCAGTGCCCTGCAATCATCAGTCAAGGTCACAGATTGAACAATAAGCCAGCAACTTCAACAGCCCGTCATCCAGAATGTCATTCCACCCGGTCTTTCATTCTTGAACATGCTAACATAGACATTTCAGGTTGTCTTCCAAATGAACAGTAGTACAAACCAGGTGTCAATGCTTAGGTACAAAAAAAAGACCAATTACCTGTTTGTACAATGACAGCAACTGAGGTGAGATTTTCGTTCATGATAGTGCTCTTTTTGTTTGGCAATACGTCATTCATCGCAACAGACTGGGTGGAATGTGGGCCCCGATGAGGGTTGCGGTTATTTAATTAGTGCCCAAGGTTGACATACCCAAGTGCACTTAAATCGACCTACCTAGATCTAGAGTGCGGGCAGTTACGGAAACTGGGGCGTGCAGAATAACGGGTCTGTGGTCTGACCCACTATTTAGAGGCTGTAATTATTTGTCAAGGCTTGTACGGGCAGCATGAGCAAACTTTGACAACCTCTTCCTTGGCAGGCAGGATCGCTCGGGAATCAAAGCAGAAGGATAATAGAAGCATCAAATAAACTGCCGGGTGGTCTGACTTTTTGCTTGTGGCCTTGAGCCCTCAGCTCAGCTACTGGATTTCGGACATTGGCCCGCTTCTTGTGATTCGCCGCCTCCAGTGGCAATCAGATCACCACCATGAATGCCAAGAAGAGGCAAACGTGCTCTAACCCAAGAAACAGTGGCCAGCCGTGCCACCGGCGAGCTGGAGATAGTGTACTTTATTTCTCTCTCATTGCTCGCCGAGTAAAAGACCATTTGGTGATGAGTGGGCTCACTTTCCTACAACTGGAAAGTTATCATCACACGGAGCATTCGGTTCAGCCCAAGGCAGAGCCTCTCATCGACCAGCAAACTTGCAAATTTGCTGATCTGTCGAGGGTGCTGGAAGGTAGCTGGAATTCAGAAGACTGACCATGCCAAGAGCAGTCAGAAGACACCATCTGCTGATTGATACTCACAAAACATTCCGGTATCATGACAGGTGGTGTTGCCCCAGCCTCGAATACCGTCCCAGAAAACGACCGTCCTTTTTCTGGGAATTATTATATAGCGGAAGCCTGCCTCTTGTCTTCGTGGCAGCCATTTAAACCGTCTTTTCCCCAACTACCTACCTATCTAAGCTTGTACGCTTCACAAACATTGCCAACCCAACATTCTATCAACTATTACCACGTCTTCACTTGCACACGATAGGCTATACAATCTTGTTTATCAGCACAACGTCATGGGCGGCAGTCTTTCAACTCCGGTAAGTGCAGCTTACTCCTTCCACTCAGACAATGCTCGGGTTGTATTGGAGCTGATAATGCCGATTGCCAGACGTGTGACTTGGGATGCAGACCGGAGCAGCCCTCCTGCCCGAAGCATCAAACATGGCTTGATAGCTTGCCTGAGTGGGATACCCGCTCTCCAAAATACCGGAGCTGGGCCAGCAAAGGCTAAACTACCACACAAAAGGGCATTGGTCTTCTTCATGCACATTACCTGCTAGACGGTTGGGCTTGTTTGCTATGGCTGAGGAAGCTATTTACATGGCGAGATTGAAAGATACATACACTTGAAAACAAATTTACGACTTATGTCCATAGCAATCTCACAATCTTTCATTTACCTTTTCGGGATGGAAACAGGACTTTCAAGATGGATGGCACGAAATTGTTGGCAAGACCAATAACAGCAGCTACGATCCAGGTAGGACATGGAACATGGAAATCAACTGCCTTCATATCGGATTTGTTGAATTGTCCAGCTAACATTATCCCATCGTGAAACAGCAAGTCTGGCGATTATCAGCATATCTAACACCCTTGATTGATTGCCATCGACATCGCTATATGAATCACACCTCCTTTCTCGCTCTGATTTGATAATACAACCCTCAAACTACCATGGCGCATGATCACAGCCGACATGTTGACATGATTCCCCCTGACCCCCCGCGGAATCCCCAGCCCCCTCCCCAATCGCTCCATCAACGTCTCACCACCTCTGCCTCCTCGCCTATCAGCAACTCCAGCGCAGAGAAAAGCTCAAATTGTGGACGAGGCCTGCTTCAGCGCCGCTCCAAAGCTATCACCGCCTCTCCACCCTCCCCGACCCACTCTCAATCATCGAGGAATCCAGTATTCATGTACGACCAAATCCCTACTTCTGAAGCTGGCCCTCGACACGGATCGCGTTAAGCCGTCTAAAGAGTGCTTCGATTCGGGCCAGTCTTGCCTTCTCGCTCTCCTGCTGGTTGGCGTGCTCTTGACGCTCCGGATCGACCACAGCTTCATCGATCTCAGCCTCGGGAATGCGAGTATCAGATGGCATCTGTCTGATGGGATGGGGGACAGGTGTGGTGTTCGGGGCGACCGGGCCGTTCGGGACACCTGGGGCAGTGATGGTGTGGTAAGCATCGTCATTGTTGGGATCTATTTCGTAGCTTACAAGCAGCCAATAACGCTTCGCGATGCCATGTTCCACGCCGTTTCCGCCAGGTTGCGGGATGTTTGGGCCGTTTGGGGCGACACCATCGGTAGAGCTGCCGATCCAAACCTGCAACTTGGTTCGGATATTTAGTATACTGTCAGGGGGCAAAGCAGCAATGGCGCGGCTGATGGAATCGAGTTTGGATCCCTCCCCAGGTCGGATGGTTGCATGCAAGGGGAACACGGCAAACGGATCCTGAGGGGTCATCTCGTCCTCCTCCCACTTCCGGTTGTCCATTTTTCGTTCTTTCTCGACGGAGATAGACGCAGATGTGCTTGAATGTTGAAGAGTGGCGGTGATGATGTTCTTGATAGAAAAGGCAGCAAAAAATGGTCGAAAACCGGGTTGTGTTTGGGTTTGTTGCTTGCGTGTGCACGGGGAGAGAATGTGCGAGATTGGGTGTGAAGAAAGAAGACCAAGAATTGTACCGAAGGGAAAGGAAAATAAAATGTATGGTACCTTAGAGAAGCACTCGATGGACCCACCTGGCCCTGCACCTGGTGGCCGGACCGCAGTTGAGGAAGGTGCGACCTCTGCCTGAGTCACAGGTTGAAAGTGAACAGAACATGAGATGAGCTGGGCCACAGCATCCCACCTCGCGCCCGAATTTGTGGCGCCCTCCGAGCTGCTGTCAGATGCGCAGTCGGCTTGAGTTGGCCAGCTTGACCAATTATCTGTTTCCTGGCCAAGGCCGTCTGAATTCACCTGTACACTCACAAAAGTCAGGTAGGCAGATCTGAGGACGAGGTAATAATTTCGAATCCCATCACCGCTTGCTGCCACGCTCACTTCCTTCCGAGACCAGCGACCTCGCACCAAACGAGACAGGAGGAAAGCTCGTTCCCGTTCTCTCACGAGTCCCATTCTCTTCCCTACCTACCAAATAACCACTCTTCCTTCTGCATTCGCGCACGAAAACCACCACTTCGCCCCAATTCGTATAACCCTGCCGCCGACCGGGGCCGACTCCTTTGAATTCCTCCTTTCTGACACAGTATCTAGCCTCTTTCAACAATGTGCTAACCCATGACCGCCTCAATAGACTCCAAGACGGATACCAAGCAGCGCAGCGAGCACAAGGATCCTGGAAGTGGCCACGAGACGCTGACAGACCAAGGCCACTGCGCTGGAAGCTCGTCACCGGCGCTGATCCAAGAACAGGTAATTAAATCACTGAGAAATCCAACATCAAATACCTACCTAATTACCTGTCCACAAACTCGGCTAACACCTAGCCACAGAAGGCAAACCGCGAACAATCCCTCCTGTCCCGCCGTGTTCAACTTCTCAGCTTAGGTTCGCTGCCTTCGGACCACCACGCCAGTTGATTTCCGACAATTTTCAGCATATCCAAGGCTCCAGTACGGAGTCTAGTACCGGTATCGCCAATTCTGAGGCACGAGCCAGTACAATCGACGCCGAGACTCGCGACGTGGCGGTCGATCGACCAAGCGAAGATGAAGTCATCTCACTCCAAATGGAGATGGTGGACGAGCCCAAAGACGCATACCCACCGCATCATCGGCACGAGATCCAGCTTCGCTTTCAGCAGCCAACCATCTGGTACGACATTGGCTCTGACCAGGAGGCGGCACGAACGTTTTACCTGAGGTTGGCGATGGAGATGGTCAATAGCGTGTTCTAGTACTAACATCCGAGGTGAAGAGGGGATGGCAATGGGCAGTAGATGGACATATCGAGGGTAGACAAGTGGTGGGCTCAAAAAACGGCACTCGTGTGTGTATAGCTTCTGCTTCTCGCAATGTGATTGTCTCGACTGAAACCGCCATACTCATGTATTTATTCCCCGTGCCTATTGCTACCTGCCCTCTCTCTATGTAGAGTAGCTAACTGATATTTCCACCACCCATCCAACATGCAACCAACCAACCAACCAGCCACCCATGCCAGCACCCATCTCACACTTCCCCCCCACCACCACCCCCCAACAGACCTCCATCCACCACCCCACCCTTCTCCTCCCTCCTCGCAACGCGATCGGCCTGCCTCGCCCGCCGCCCATCGTCTTTCTCCTGCTCCTCCCGCATAAGCCTGATAACCCGGCTCTTGGCACGGATCCGCTCCCCGTACTTGTAAAACACAAACGGGATCGGCACCAAACACACCTCGAGCAGGCCCAGGAACGTGCCGGCCCACTGCGGGGTCATGGCCCTGTACATGGCGGGGCCGGCCAGCGGCAGGACGCCGCCGAACGCGGAGCGCATGACGGCGTTGCCGGCCAGCGCCGAGGCGGCGTAGCGCCCGTACGAGCCGGCCAGGTAGTTCTGGCTGTAGATGAAGCACATGGTGTTGCCCATGCCGAACGGGATGCCGAAGGCGATGGGGATGGCCCAGTGGATCGACACGGGGAGGCAGGTCCACGAGAAGACGAGCTGGCCGATCGGGGTGAGGATCGCGCCGATGATCATGACGGCCGCGGTGGCCTCGAGGGGCGCCCGTCCCGTGACTGGGTCCTTCTCGTGCGAGTTGATGATGTGCCGCCAGAGCGGCTCGAGCCCGATGGCGATCAAGGTGCCGATGCCAATGCCCGCGAACGAGAGGCCTGAGAGACCCGGGCTCCAGCCGCGGTTCTCCACGAAGACGATGGGGTAGGCGACGAAGCAGAGGTAGAGGATGCCGTAGATGATGGAGATCCTGGTTGGTGTTAGTGGGGAGCGTCCACGGAGACGGGCAAAAGGGGCCATGGCTAAGGGCTGGCGTCGGCACTCACCAAACATTGAAGAACCACAGAATCGGCTCCGTCAGGGCGAGCACAAAAGGTCGAGTTAGATTGATCTTGATCAGCTCGACCGTGGACGTTTTATCGTCGTAGCGGGACCAGTATCGGCCGTCGTCCATCTCCTTGCGCAGCCTAGCCGCCTTGCGCTGCAGAAGAACGGGTGCATACGTCTCCTTGACTGTCACGAGGATGACGAGCGACGCGCCGGCAAGGATCAACGCAAGCCAGGCCTCCCATCTCCAGCCGAGATACTGGTAGACGAAGCCACCGATTACGGGTCCAGTGACGGGCCCGTTCAGGGGCGCGATGGACCAGAGCGACAGGCACAGAGCCAGATACTCGGGATGGGCGATATCGACGACCGTTCCCGGGCTGTTAGAGATCATGGCGGCCCCAAACATGGCCCCAAAGAAGCGAACGACGATGATCTCGGCCAGCGACGTCGCCAGGGCGCACGGGATGACCAACAGCGTAAAGGCAGCCATGCACGCCAAGTACACGGCGTTCCGCCCATACAGCTCACTCATGGGCGCAACGATGAGGCTGCCCGCGGCCAGGCCAAACAGATAAGTGGTCACGCCCAGCGTCACGACGGTCGAGTTGTCGATGTCGAACTCGACCATCAGGCCGGGAATGGACGAGACATAGCTCGTGCTGTACAGAATCACGACCCAGGTCGAAAAGGACACGACGAAGGTGATCCACGAGCGATACCAAAACGGCCAGTTCCTGGGGTTTTCGGGGTCGTCAGGCGAGAAGACGACCTCAAAGTCGGGCGGCCTGGAGGCGGCGCTGCCGATGCTTGTTCTGGTATGGCTGTGGGAGAGGGAACCTTCTGTGGCGTGCTGGTTGGCGCCGACTTGGCTAGGTGACGAGAAGGCCTGCTCGAGGGGCTCGAGGGGATCTGAATCGTCTGTGCTGGTGGAGTGGGTTGAGTTGGCCTGGCTGTGCATGCTGCCGGGTCTTTTAGCTGGCGATTGTGAGAACAGCGTGCCTCTGCCGTGCCTTTCTTCCTCCGGGTGTTCCTCTTCCGTGGTCGAGGTCTCGACGTCTTTCGAGAAGTGCCCGTCTTTTTCTGCGCCTGGGTTGGCCATGGTATCTGGTCACACGCGTTGTTTGCGGGTGTAACTAAGCCAGTTGACAAAAGGGGTCGGCCAATCGTACAGCCAAAGTCAACAAGCAAAGAAAGCTAAAGCAAGTAAGCAGGAGCCCGCTCCAGCTGTTTCGTCTCAGGCTAGAGAGGACTAGTTGAGAAGAAAGAGGAAGATAATTTTTTTATTCAGAGCAGCAGTTGAGGTGACACTTGGACTACAAGCGCGCTCTGGTGACAGTTATGCTCATTCTGACGACTGGATCGACGGGAACGGGCTAGCAATGTCAGTGCAAAAAACGGCATTTGGACTATCGCCGATGGATTACAAAACAGGCGGGCCGACCCTCCTCTTCCATAGGAGAGTCACATCAGTAATAGATTGCGAACTTCCGAGCCGCGGCCAACGTCCTTCACACGGAATTTAGCTGGAGATGGTAATCGGTCGCGAGCGCCAACCCTGGCTGGGTTAGTCGACGGTTGGTAATCCGTCACGCCCCCGATTCACGCTCGGCGGAGTGGAGAGCGCTCCTTGTTCGACACTGCACTAGAACCAGGCTAAGGCAGGGTTCCGAAGTTCCGCAGTGCATTCTGTTGGCTATCCATTGCCAGCCGGGTATAGCATGGCATTGCCTGTCCACGGAAAGTGAGGAAGCCCCCCTGGGATGTGATTTCGATATCGTTCTCTTGTGTGAGCTCGTATCCTGTGGTTGACTGTTGTATCTCGGAGCGCACTGCATCATGAATAGGCGTTGCAACGGCCGGGCTGTCCGTCACTAGGCACGGATATGGCGTCAAACGGCGTCACTCCACACACGTGGATGGATAACGGCACGCGGGAGACGATCTGGGGGAAGGGGAGCCGGCATCCACTCTCGCTTTGATGGTTGGACTTTGAGAAGCGCCCAAAGACTCACGTCCGCTGGCGGCCACCCACGCAAGTCGCAAGAATGCCCTGGGGTTTCGTGCGATCTGGAGCGCAGGGCGGTGAGAATGCCATGTGCTCAAATACAGTCCTGCCCTGGGCCATTGCCGGTCCCGAACCCCGATCCCGGCTCGCGCTCGCGCCTTCAAAGATCCGTGATCACGGCGTGCAATGCCATTGGCTCGTGCTGTCGTGGTTGTTTCGCATGCGGCTGTTGCTGGTCAAGTGCCTGCCTTGGCTGACATCATCATCATCTTGAAGCTTTGTCAACTGAGCTCATTGGAAGACCCGTGCAGCGGAGTATAAGCGGTTTTATCGGTTTTGTGGTATTTGTTTTTAAAAAGTAGAAATAGAGTCGACGCAAGCCGATCTCGGAATTATGACTGGAGCTGGGGCAGTTCCCACGGGTCGTTGCCTGCTGGCTGGGAGCATTGTTCAAGGACTGCGACTGGGAAATCAACGCGCGATGCAAGAGGGCAGATTGATGGTGAAGTGTACAGGCGGAGAATTGGAGTGGAGGAGGGTTAAAGGTTGAATCGAAGATTGCCCAAAGTTTGAGGGCGAGGGTTGAGAGGAAGATCAAGGGTTCGAAAGGCAAGAGTTAAATAACGTCTTGGGGGTTGAGGGTTAAAGCAGGAGCGAGCAAACACGATGATCAAAAGAGTTGTAAAACACGTATATCATCACACGGAAGGATCGCATACTCGATAAAAAAGCAGGTAAAATTGATTAAGAATAAATTTTTAAATTCCCCTTGACCAGTTGTCTTGTGTCTTCAACGACAGACAATTGTTGTTTTTGCCTTTTCTCTCGTGTACCATGACCAAATCCCATGTTGACAGCTCAGGGGCAACAGATCCGATCAAGTTCACCACCCAGCCATGCACTTAAACAACAACCTCTTATTACCCAACAAACATACACTACAAACAAACCACAAACCAGGTACAGACCACGACATGAAACACGCGAAGGAGGACCTGCACCGCAATCTCAACTCCGGCACAATTAAATTCACGGGTAATATACCTCTACGCCGGGGAAGCAATCTAGTCCAATCGAGCGCCAAGTGCCGGATCCAATATATCACGGCAAAAATGGCGATCTGCCCACGTACCCAACTGCAACCACGGGCAGAAAAGTACCATCACCACATACGGTGTGATAAACCCTTAGCAGCCCCGGGCCCATCACCATGTAGCTAACTCCCCAGACAGCGCCCGACGCCATCATTCCCCTCCGACGACAACGGCCATCCCCAAGCCCAGCATGCGTCGCGTCCTGTCCTCCCTCCTGGGAGCAGTCATGCTCTCGTCCTCTGCGCTCGCCTCTCTACAAATCGTCCCAGGCGGGACATGGACAGCCGTAGGGCCCTCTCCCTCTCCCTCCCTGCCCACTAACTAATTAACTAACACCACCGCGCACGGGCAGTCCAACGGCGAGCACCTCAACGCGCACGGCGCAGGCGTCATCGCCGTCAATGGGACCTACTACCTGATCGGCGAGGACAAGACGGGCGGCTCGGCGTTCGCCAACGTCAACTGCTTCTCGTCGACGAACCTGGTGCAGTGGCGGTACGAGGGCGCGCTGCTGTCGCGCGCCGCCGCCGCCGGCGACCTGGGCAGCGGGCGCATCATCGAGCGCCCCAAGGTCATCTACAACGACAAGACGAGGAAGTACGTGCTGTGGATGCACGTGGACAGCAGCAGCTATGGCGATGCCAAGGTCGGTGTCGCGACGGGGGATTCGGTCTGCGGGAAGTACAGTGAGTTTGGTTGGTTCTTGGTTCTTGCGTGATTCCGTGAGGCGTTTGCGGGGGGGCAGTTGGGATCAAGGGTTTAGAAGGTTGGATGTCATGTTGGACGGGGCGATAGTTACTCACCGGTGGGAGAAAGAGTTGCCCTCAACCGCATGCTAACCTCGCAACCACTAGACTACATCCGCAGCTTCAGGCCACTGGGCTTCGAGAGCCGCGACATGGGGCTGTTCAAAGACGACGACGGAACAGCCTACCTGCTCACCGAAGACGTCCGTTGCCCCTCAGATTCCTGGATAATGCCCACAAGCTCACCATCTAATTACAGCGTAAGAACGGAGTGCGCATCGACAAGCTGAAGGACGACTACCTCGACCTCGAGGGGACTACTTCGACCTACCTCTGGAAAGACCACATCGAAGCGCCAGCGATGGTCAAGGTAAAGGGGCGATATTACTTCTTCGGCAGCAAACTGACCGGCTGGGACCCCAACGACAATGTTTGTCCTCTCCCCAACCTTGCCCTGCCACTTCTAACACAGCCAGGTATACTCAACCTCGACCTCCCTCAGCTCAGGCTGGTCGTCGTGGGCGACCTTTGCCGACGCCAAGAGCAATACATACTCGTCGCAAACCAACTACATCCTCGACTACGGCAACGGCAACGTCATGTACATGGGCGACCGGTGGCAGTCCAAGAACCTACAGTCGTCAAGCTACGTGTGGCTGCCGCTGACCATCGCCGACGGCAAGGTCAGCATGAAGAACCGGGCCTCGTGGGTCCCCAACGCCGGGGCCGGTCCGTGGGCCGCGGCGCCCGAGCAGACCACCTACGACGACACCAAGGGCAAGTACTCGGGCGGCGCGAAGGAGGTCAGCTGCTCCAAGTGCAGCGGCGGCAAGGCGGTCGGGTATGTGGGCGGGAACAGCACCGTCGACGGCAAGGTGACCTTCTCGGGCATCCGCAGCGACAAGGACGGGCTGTCGACGGTGCAGGTCCGGTTTGCGAACGGGGACAGTAAGCCGAGATATGCGGCTGTGGTGGTGAACGGCGGCGCGCCGGTCAAGCTCGCGTTCGAGCCTACGGGGTCCGACACGGGAAGCAGCTCGCTGAATGTCAGGCTGAAGAGCGGGAGTGAGAATACAATTGTGATTGGGGGTGTGGACGGGGGCTGGGGGCCGGATGTTGACCAGTTGATGGTCCCGGTGCAGTGAGGCTCAAAAGGGGAATGTGGATTGTGTGCATGTCTGGGATGAGTGAGATACAGGCAATAACAGATATTGCTCATGCCTTTTGAATTACCATTGCGGTTCCTCGGGTTGTATCCCGCGGACACTGGCATATAGATGTATGGCCCGCATATGGAGTAGGTGTATTGATGGAGAAAGGGGCCTACTGTGTATGTATGTACATGCGTCGAAGCACAGCACGGCACGCACGTACGGGTATTGCCGAGGACTGGCATGGCACTGGGGCGTCTCTCAACGAGCGCATGTCTTGAACACTCGCAACAAGTTTCCCCATCGAGTACTGGCACGGACAGGTTGTGACACAAGTAGGCGGCTTGAGAGTGTTGTTGTTCGTATCTCCCTCTACCTCAGAGATACGTGTGGTGAAGGGCCTAAGACTGGGTGAGCCAACTGCCGTCAACCTACCCCGTCGCCCCTCCACACTTGTCAAAGCCTGTTGAGACATGCGAGTGTTGCTCTCAGCTCTCGCTAGACCGCTACTTTTGGATCGCAAAAGGTGGCTCAATGGTGTGACTGGACGCGACCACTCTTCCCAACTTCCCCCACATCCTTTCCCACCCGTGCCATCTGGTGGGTGGGAGTCCCGGGAGGAGATCGTCAAACAGGCCACTCGATCAGGACAAGACAGGATAGCAAACCAAACCTCACCGTCAATGGTGGTTGGTGGTGGCGGGCGGCGGAGGTGGTGGTGGTGCCACGAACGCCGCCGCCCCCCGCGTCGTACAGTAGATGCCACTAACACCACGACGCTCGAGCCATCGGACGTCAAGCTTGGCATTCATCCACCTCGTCCATCCCCACACGACACTAAATGGCAGGGCGCGCAGGGCTGCAGGGACCTGGGGCGCTGGGAGCTGGCCGATTGTCATGAATGAAGTGGTCTCACGAAAACGATAAGAGAAGCCGTGCGGAGGGGGAGATCAGCGGTGCGACACGCGGTGCGACCACACTCGGAAACCGACGAAGATGGGCTTTGCTGTCTTTCCTATTTGAGTATTCCTGAGACGAGACGGGCGGTGCCATGGTGCGCAACATGCTCTGACAGCTGCGGTGCATGAGTCTTTGCTTTCCCTTTTCTTTTCTCTTTTTTTTTCGGGCTGTCTGTTGAGACACCGGGATGGAGGACTGCTTATGGCGGACGGTAAGCCGTGCTATAGTGGGTGATGGTGTGCTGATGGTGTTGAAGCTCGACGGACGATGTGGAATGGCCCGGGTGAGTGAGTGAGTGCTGAGGTTGAAAAATTGCCCTGCTGGGCCGAGGTGAGGTGAGATGCCCCGGTGGTGATTTCAAATTCTGCACAGGCCACCCAACCCCATCAGTTGCCAATCCATGGATCCTCCTCGGCAGTAGTGCCCTGCGGCAGCTCTGCTAGGGCCTAGGAGTGGGGTGTTGGGCGCTGATCGCTCCCTCTGTCCTCCACTGGCATCCCGTTCCACGCAGTTGGGAGGCGGACCGCAATCGTGCAAGTGTTGGTAGGTGACGGGAGCACGTTGAAACTTGGGGATTTCTGGGCACCAGCCCCTCTCTCTGAAGCTCGGCGATCGCGCTTGCGTACGCATATTCCGTGCTACTGCAGCGTTATCGTCGCGATGCAATAATTACCTTATCCGCCAAATGAGAATGCTTCAGCTATTTTTCTCTCCACGAATGCCATGGGCGTCTACTGTCTGGCATGCAGTGTCTGCTGAGATATGTACATGTTTCAAGTCCCTTGACTTACTTTAGGCTCGTTGCGTGTCGATAGGTCCGCCCGGGCCATTTTTGGGTGGTACTGTGTATTACCTGGCGTGCGATAGTTTCGTCCCTGCAGGTCCATTTTGGAGAGATGCAGTTGAGAGACCTGCAGGTTCGGTGTCTGATCCTACACGCAGCGGAAATTGCTCGAGTGCTTTGGCCGAATCGATGATGTCTGAGATGGTACGTATCCGATCTGGTCGTCCACCGCGAGTCCAAATATCAATACCCGTCAGTCTGATATGAATGGCGCAACCGGCGGGATAAAACAGGCATCGCCTAGGCTGCACCCAAGCTCGAGCCAAGGTACCAGGTATGCTTAGCTGCGGCTGATTTTAATGTTAATTCAACCCACCCTCTGGGGACAAGGTTGCCCACAGTCATCCAGAACATGAGCCCTGAAACTCAAATGCCAGTTCCGTCAGCGAAGCTCGTGGTACCTGGTGGTGTAGCTAAGGCGCCTATCCTGGAGCTACACAGTAAACTCGGAAAGAACCTGGAGCTTCATATGAGAAACTCGTGGGGAGATGGCTCGTGCCATGCAGGTACCGCCGCGAAGACGTCAGCTCTCCACTTTGTTTCATCGGTTGTATCCTGTAGTGGACACTATACACATACTGCTTGCAGGAAATTGATGGCATCGCCTCATCCGGCCGCTGACCACCAGCTGCTGGCTGTCGCGGCAATATCGAGACATTGCGGCTCCTACACTATACCATCTGCTGGGCTTGGATGTGCAGCAATTGGTTGGCAGAGACCTCGACAGCCGTGATGACAGGGAGAACAGATGAAACGGCAGGCCATTCACCACCCGCACCCAGCAGCCATCGCCGCCTGGCTCTCGGTTGTCTATCTGTTAATGTTGTTGTTGCTCAGATATCAAATATCGCGCAGCAATACCGGTCGTCGGCCTCCAATGTTAACGGCGTGGCGGGGGTTTATCCTGTAGTGGGTGTGAGACTGGGGCCCAGGGGGTCCTGAAAAGTGGATTCCCGTCAGTGAAGGTGCCCGGCTTTGGTGTTTGTGCCTGGTGGTGGGTGGATGTTGGCCCTGGCGCGCCTGGCCGCCGGCGGGTTCCATGCTGTGGGCTGTCCCTGTCCCCACCCTGTACCTCCTCTCGCTCGTGTTACCCCTGGCCTTAGTGTTCAGAACGGAAAGGTGCGCTCGAGGCTGCAGCTTGACCAATCCGCTGGCCGCTTCCCCTGTCATCTCTGGGGTCCACCGATCACACCCACTCGTCCCCACCTCCACTCCTCCGCCTTCCATCTCAACTCAACTCGACTCAAATCGCTCTGCCCCCTCCCTGATGTTCCGAAACACCAATGATTCCCGCTTCTCTCCCAGCGCCGTGTCTCGCGTGTGTCCTGGTGGCCATGACCTGATCAGCTGGCCGTCGGCCGGTGACCGCCTTCGTTCCTTCTTCCTGTCAAACATCGAATGCAGATTAAAGGCAGAGCAGGCACCAGTGCAAGCAGCGAAGGCTTCGAGAAATTAAGGGTCGGAGAGGAGAAAGGGGGAAAGTCATCCGTTGCCCTGAGGATGTGAGGACATTCAGGAATACAGGCCTGGGCCGCTGAAGATGGCTAGCCGGGTAGTCCTAGGTGGCATAAGCGTGCTGTTGTTGGGGGGGTTGCTGGCCCTGCCGTGACTGCACTGCTGTCGAGGGTCGATGGATCGATCGTCGGGGTTAACCAACGGAAAAGGGGAGGGGGGTTTGGATTCCAATATCCAGTCGTGCCGGCGCATTGCATCGTTATGTTCTGTCGGTCTGTCCCTATCCATCGTCCATCCTGTCTGTCTTTCTGTCCTGTCCTGGCCGCCTCGTTCGGGTTGCATCCTCCACTGGGACCCCCGGTCCCCGCAGGTGCCGCACAACCGTCATCCGAGCTCCCTCGAGAGTCGACGGGTTGGATTGTCAGGTCTTGATCGAGCCGTGTGGTCTTGATCTTTTCCTATTCCACTGCGTCAACCCCGTCCATCCCCTGTCGACGGGCAGCCCAAACGGTGTGACTTGGCCCTCTTTGGACAAGGCCATGAGTGCCCTGATCTTGCCCAGGTGGTCCTGCGTGTGTCCTGGCTGGATGAAAGCTTGATTATACACGTACATACATACAGGCCTGCCGTCTGCAATTCCTAGCTTCTCTATATCCTATACCTGTGTCCTATATTGCCCGGAGCACTCCCGTGTCGGACATTTTGAACGGGGGATTGCCCAATAATTCTGTGTACAGGATAAAGCAGCGTGCGGTCAAATCTTCCCCGTCTGCCGTCTTGGGCTGTCTGCGCTCGTTGCCCATCGCACCTCCCCTCTCCCTTCCACGCCAACGGTTTTGACTCCACTGAAGCTTGCCGGCTGGGAAAACCTTGAAATCGTTTCCCATTCTTCCCCAGACCACAGGCACCAGGCACCAGGCCCCAAGCCCCCAAACAAGCCTGCCCCAGACTGCAACTGCATACCAAACCCGGGCCCCAGACTCCAAACGCAGACAGACGGGACCCCGCCGTCCCTCTCTTCGCGTTGCACTCAGGTACGGCTCCACATTGCTGCGGTCCACCGTGCCCACCGTGCCCACCGTTCCTGGCTTCCCAGGTCTGACTGGTCGCAGGCTGGAGCGGCTCAAACCCTCAATTTATCGCGTCCTATCAGCTCGACTGTTCTCTGCACTGGACCCCAACCGGAACTTTTGTCAAGGCCCGCTGCATCGACGCTCGACGCCGCGACGCATAACCTCCCGTTTCCAAATTCCGACCGTCCAGATCCAGACTTGCCGGGTACAAGACCGCATCAAATCAATCAATCCACGTCCGTCACGCGGCCGACAACGAAACCCATCTTCCGGTCCTGCCCTTGCGCCCTTGCCGACGCCAAACAGGCCAAATACCCAAATACCCAGACCTCCCGACGGCGCGTTTCGGTTTCTTTCAGACATCCTCTCTTTGTGGCGCTCGCTGGCCGACTCTCCTTCCGCCCACTCGCTCAACCTGGCCGAACCCCTCTCCTCGACGCACCGCCAACCTCGACTGCCACCGCCTGCCCAAGATCCCTCATTGTGCGACCGCCATCTGCGACCAGCTTTGTGCCTCCCCTCAATTCAGTGTCCAGGAGCCATCGTGATCAACTGCTATACAACACCCGTCGCATACGGACCGTCGCCACCAGACCCAGCGAGTTATTGAAGCGAATCATCGACTCCGTCCACCCCGACCCCGACGACTCTTGCGCGCTGCTTTCGACGACAACACAATACGCGCCCGGATCCGTCTCCGCGCCGGCGCAGACATCTGTCGCTCGTACCCAAGGGGCTTCAGGCCTGACAGCCTGACCACCCTCATTTTCGACGACGCCCGTACCAGCACCCGTTGACATGTCTACCATGTTGCAAACGCCTTCTCGAGCCTCGACTGCCTCCTCCTCGTCATTCCAACCCCTCTCGCGACAGAACACCATGTCTTCCTACGATGGCTCGCGGTCTGCGCGCCAATCGAAGCGCTACTCCATGTCGGCCCTATACATGTCCATGTCGGCGAACGAGTCTGATCTCATTATTGAAGATGAGCTTGCAAAAGGTACCATTCGCGCATGCGCCCTGCCATCTACCGGGTACTGACTGCCTGCAGCACAAAAGATCCTACGCGACCTCAAGTCCAAGATCTCGTCGCAGTCCAAGAAGAACTTTGTGCTTGAGAAGGACGTGCGGTATTTGGACTCGCGCATTGCCCTGCTGATTCAAAACCGCATGGCCTTGGAAGAGGTGCGTCGGCGAGCCCCTTCTCTGATAAACGTGACATTCTCAATTGCGCGCGGGACTAACAAGCCGCCAGCAAAACGAAGTCGCGAGCCATCTCGAGGATGCCACCGAGATGCAAGAAGGCGCCTTTCCCAATGACGACAAGACACAAAAGTACGGAAATCTGCTCTTCTTGCTGCAGTCGGAACCCAGACACATCGCCCACCTTTGCCGACTGGTGTCTATGTCTGAGATCGACTCGCTGTTGCAGACCGTCATGTTCACCATCTACGGAAACCAGTACGAGAGTCGCGAGGAGCATCTGCTGCTGACCATGTTCCAGGTATGTGATGGCATAAAGAACGCCAATGAACCCAACTAACCGTGTCGCAGTCGGTCCTCACGTACCAATTCGACAACACGCCCGAGTATTCATCGCTTCTTCGTGCCAACACACCAGTGTCGCGAATGATGACCACGTATACAAGGAGAGGACCCGGCCAGAGCTTCTTGAAGGCCGTGCTGGCCGATAGGATCAACAGCCTGATTGAGCTCAAGGACTTGGACCTCGAAATCAACCCGTTAAAAGTGTACGAGCGCATGTGCGAGCAAATCGAGCAAGACACGGGCAGCCTCCCGGCGTCGCTGCCCAGGGGCATCACGCAAGAGCAGGCGGCCGACAACCTGCAGGTTCAGAAGATTATCGAGCCACGCTTGACCATGTTGACGGAGATTGCTAACGGCTTTCTGACGACCATCATCGACGGGCTGGAGGAGGCCCCCTACGGTATCCGGTGGATCTGCAAGCAGATCCGGAGCCTGACCAAAAGAAAGTACCCTGACGCAAACGACCAGGCTATTTGCACGCTCATCGGCGGTTTCTTCTTCCTGCGATTCATCAACCCTGCGATCGTCACGCCCAAGTCATACATGCTGATCGACGGAACGCCAGCCGACAAGCCGCGGAGAACACTGACGCTCATCGCCAAGATGCTTCAGAACCTGGCAAACAAGCCGTCGTACGCCAAGGAGCCCTACATGTCGAAGCTGCAGCCGTTTATCCAGCAGAACAAGGACCGGGTCAACAAGTTTATGCTGGATCTGTGTGAGGTGCAGGACTTCTACGAAAGCCTGGAGATGGATAACTACGTGGCGCTTTCAAAGAAAGATCTCGAGCTCTCCATCACGCTGAATGAAATCTACTCGACGCATGCCCTGCTCGCCAAACACGCCAGCGAAATCTACAAGGACGAGGACTCTCACCTCGCCATTATCATGTCCGAGCTGGGGCCCTCGCCGCCGCAGGTTCCGCGCAAGGAAAATAGGGTCATCAACCTCCCGCTGTTCAGCCGGTGGGAAACCGCCATCGACGATTTGACGGCCGCCTTGGACATCACCCAGGAGGAGGTCTACTTTATGGAGGCCAAGTCCATTTTTGTGCAGATCCTGCGGACGATCCCCCAGACCTCGTCAGTGGCAAGACGGCCGCTGCGATTGGAGCGCATCGCCGACGCAGCTGCCACGTCCAAAAACGATGCGGTTATGGTCCGCAAAGGGATCCGGGCCATGGAACTGCTGAGCCAGCTGCAGGAACTCAAGGTCGTCGACAAGGGCGACCAGTTCAGCCTGCTGCGGGACGAAGTAGAGCAGGAGTTACAGCACCTTGGCTCCCTAAAGGAGGTGGTGATCGCCGAGACGCAAAAGCTTGGCGAGGTGTACAAGACGATTCGCGACCACAACTCATACCTAGTGAGCCAGCTGGACACGTACAAGAGCTACCTGCACAACGTGCGCAGCCAGAGTGAGGGCACGCGGCGGAAGCAGCAGAAGCAGCAGGTGCTGGGGCCGTACAAGTTCACGCACCAGCAGCTCGAGAAGGAGGGCGTCATCCAGAAGAGTAACGTGCCCGATAACCGCCGGGCTAACATTTACTTCAACTTCACGAGCCCGCTGCCGGGGACCTTTGTCATCTCGTTGCATTACAAAGGTAAGACTGACGCTTACGGACGCGGGTCTGTGGACTGAAAGGCTAACAGAAGGTGCACTAGGGCGGAACCGAGGCCTCCTTGAGCTGGACCTCAAGCTCGACGACTTGCTGGAGATGCAGAAGGACAATCAGGACGAGCTGGACTTGGAATACGTCCAGTTCAACGTCACGAAGGTACTTGCGCTGCTTAATAAACGATTCGCGAGGAAGAAGGGCTGGTAGGCGCGCCCACCTCAGTCCTCGATCACGAGCCATGACGAGTCAGTATGTGTCTCGCGTATACCCAACACCGCCACCACCGTCGCAAAGATCCAAGGGAGAAAGTTCGTTCTGGGGGGCGTTTCTGGCGTTTGTTATTTTGTGTGCGTTTTCCGATGTCTGCGTGCGCACCCGGTCCGACCTTGATACCACTGTCGCTTGCTTGCTCTTGGTCCCTGTCGGCTTGCTCCTTTTTGCCTTTTTTTCTCTCTCCCTCCCACGACTAGAGAGGTCTCTTGTCGACCTGGCGGCATATCTATACCGACTTTTTCTTTTCCACTTCACCCCGTCACCGTCGAACAGATTTCATTTTTTTTCTTCTTTTTTTCTTTTACGCACACGATACATACCCCAATTCTCTATTACTATCTTCCTGGACGTCGACGACGAGTTCACTTGTTTTACTACTATACCGGAGAGAACCCGCCACTTTTGGGTTTTCTGGAGCGCTCGGCTCGAACCAACGCCCGTGGTATGGACGGAGATGCACCCGCCACCCATATATATACTCCCGGGCCCCGTTTGAACGGGTCATTCATTTTTCGTTCGCGTGGCAATCTCTCCTACTCGAGCAAGAGCTGTGGGTGCGCGGGAGAAGGTAGGCGCGACACGATAGGATACCCACACGCAGCGTGTTGGGCACCGCACTGCAGCTAGGTATGGGTGCGAGGGGGGTGGAGGGGTGTCAAGAGATGGGCGCGATGAGATGGATGGGGTGTCTATGATGGGATGGTGTCGTTTCATGAGCGATGGGTGATGTTGCTGATCGGTTCGGTTCGGCTGGTTGTTTGGTTGGTTGTCTTTTGGTTTGCTTGCTGCTCTGCTGCTTGGCATGTTTGATCTAATACCCAGACGGGGGGGGGGACAACGTCATTAATATCTCGCTCATGTTTTTTCTTTTCTTTTTTCCTCTATTTTGTTTTGTTCTTGTCTGTGGCGAGCGAGGATTTCCTTTTGTAGGCTGTCCTTTTGTGTTGTCTTTTTTGTCTTGTGAGGTCTGTTGAATGCAGCAGGGAGAGAGAGAGAGAGAAAGAGAGAGAGCGCACCTTGGAGTTGGAGGGAGACTCCAACGACTGACCAGCCGATCCCTTGATGTTGACATGAACGGCGTGAAGGGAGGTATATGGCCCTGCTGCTGTGTGTGCAATATAGGGAAATGGCTTGCGATGGGGGACAGACGGAGAGGAAGATATAGTGGCTGATGGGAACCCGGCCCGACCTCCCGAACGCGGGAATGAGAGGAATGGTGGATGTGTTTTTTTTAGTGATGATACGATAGCGTCTAGTAACGGTAAAGGTGGTTGTGGTTATTTTTTGTGGGCCGGGTTCCACGTGTGGTTGCGGCCTACGGTTATCTGTTTGGCTAGGTATGTGGTGAACTGTGGCGTTTTGCTTGTCGTTGCTCCGTCCGTCGTTCCGTTACTGCTTTTTGTTTTGTCTTGTTTGGTTTGGTTTGTTCTGTACTCTGCTCAGCTGCCAGCCTGCCTGACTGCCTGCGTGTGTGCGTGGCCGTATATGTGTCTACCTGGGAGGGAGAAGCAGAAGCAGAGGTATACTACATGATGCTGCTCTGGCGCGAGACTCTTCGGGACGAACGTGTCGTATATTATCGTTTCCAGGGTGTGGGATGAGGACCTCGGATTATGGAGGTACCTTTGCGCACGGTAGAGTACGTAGAAAAGAGAGAAATGCGAATGAACCGAGATGCGTTGATATCAGCATAGTGAAGGCAGTTTCAGGAGCGACGTTCCATAGAATAAACAATCTCCTCAGTGAAGTAAGTACACATAGGACAGAGTACCCGATAACCTTATACCTTAGTGTTTGTATCACCAACGTCATTGCCGTTTGTGCTAGTACCAGGTAGTTCAGATAATGTACTACAGTACCAGGTAGGTAGTTAAGTTGTGGCTGGTTTAGTATCGTCGAGTTCACTTCAACCTCTAGATCTGTGTGAGTGTGAGTTGCCAGGCTGCCAGGTATCCACCCTAGGTTGTTAGTTTCCGGGTTGTTTCAATGTGTCTGAGAAGACTTGGTTGTCCTGATGCTTCGAACTTGACTTCTCTCATTCGTCCCACAAGTCGCTGGCGCAACGTGTTGCTTATTTGTCTTGGCTAGGTACCTTAAAGTGGCCTGAACACGCACTAGCACTTTTGGGACGAACTTCTTGTTTTTGGCTTGGTTGGGAGGCTCATGCAGGTTTATCAGAACATGGTGCAACCAACTGGCTCGGAGTGCTTGGCAACCTCCTCTACGGTTTCCTCAGAAACGGGTGGCGTCGTCTTGAAAAGGAGTTGCTGGCTATGCTTGATGGATGGACGACCATGTCTAACAGGAGTCAAGCAATTGTGCAGCCACCGGAGCATGAAGTGGCCTGATCGCGGAGCCGCAAAAAACAAGGAAGATAAAGAGAACAAGGCCGTAGAGGAACAAGGAAAGTGAACGAACGACAAGGCCCCAGAGCCAAACGGCAAAACAAACTCAAACGCCTCAGAAAGGAAGAGTGAAAAAAAAAATTTCTTCGCCTTCGGGACCTGAGGTAGCTCGGTAGGTCACCCGTAGTATGGATTTGCCCGAACAACGTGTCCCGCGCGAAGCGAGGCGCAGTCAGCCTGGCAGGCCATTTCGGTGCTTCTCTTCAGCAAGAAAAAGACACTCGTCAAAAACGACTAGCCGTCGCCTAGCGGCCCGCCGGTTCCCGGAAACCCAGCTACCTGGCCGTGCTGGCCTCTGAGCGTGCTAAAGCAGCAAAAAGGAGGTAGCGACGACATCTCAGATAAGGCTTTCACAACGGCTACGGTAGCAGCCGATGTTTCGATGGTCTAGGTCGCACATGGTGTGATGTCAGGCCGTTCGTCGATGGCCTCGTACGTAGGCCGAGACCCGCCAATGAGGGTGGGAGGGAAGTGCTTCGACGGGCAAAGAGGCTGCGCGATGGATGGTGGGGTGATGATAGCCAGCATGGCCGGTGTAGCCCCGAGGCGATGTTCCAGACCCTGGGAGGAGCGGTACCGTTAGTGTATTGTAAGGCCGCAAAAATCAGCTGCCTGCCCGTTGCGCGGTTGAATGCGATCGAAGAAGGTGCGACCTGAGAAGGAAGGAGAGGCCCACGTCGGCCGCAGCGGCGTCGGCTCCCATCCACCCACATCCCATCCCACCACGTCCACCCCAACCCACGCCCCGTACACTACCTTGTCGTCACCCACGTCGCTAGCCTGGTCCAGGGCAGAACCCGGAACATCGAACGAACCCCGCCATCAGCTCCACGACGACGTCCCAACAGTCGCCTTTCTCGGGCCTTGCCGATGGATACGATCGCCGCAAAAGCGCCATGGATGTGCGGTGAAGGTGGCCTGTAGTGTAGTGTAATGTATTGTCAAGGCTTCAACGCCACTTGCATCTTCAATTCACTCACTATCAGCGGATGGATGGTGGGTGTGCAGTGAAATGAGGGACGTGTATGGACTTCGTGTCCTGGCAGAGACATTTTCGTTTTTGGTGCAATGCTGGCTTGTTGATGGACACCCCGCTCTCCTTTGTTCTCTCGCCTCTCCCCTCCTTTTCCCCTCTCCTCCTCCCTGGAAATGACGGATGCGGTTGCCGTTGTTTAGCATCAACGCCGGAGTGCAATTCAGGGTCAGCTCTCGCCTGGGTCGTCTGGGCGCGTCAGGTTGAGTGCAACTTCCATGTTTCGAGCCCCATCCTCGCTGCACAGCAGTTGCAAGCGTCGTAAGGAAAGTGGGTCGCCAGACTGCAGGTGCAGGCAGGAATGGGGGTCCACACTGGAAATACGGGGGTGTGGTTGGCTGCAGGGCGAACGAGGGCTCCAGAACCCCTCGGCGCCCTTCGTCATCCTCAAACATCAGACCACCTTTTCTTGAATGCGAATGTTCATCCTGCAGCGCTGCAGCTAGGACAAAGCACCACAACCCCAAATCGGCGCCGAGCTATGAGCAGCAAGATGGGACGGAATGGCCTGCCGAGCGAGCCTTGGGCGATTCATCGCAGACGAGAGAGCACCGCCCACCCATCCACACTGACTGCGCTGACTGACTGCCTGCACTGAACTGCACTGCACGACGCACTACGGCAGTCTCCAGTCTCGACCTCGCCAACTGCCACTTCAGCTCCAAACCCGTGGTTGTGGTTGGCCAGCGATTGGATCATGGCCGGCTGAGTTACATGGCCCCGGACCCCTCCATAGGCCGACGCGCTCTCGCTCATCGCCATGCTCCCTTGGATGGGGGTGGGTTTCGATATGGCCGAACACCTGATTTATATGGAACGGTGCAGCGTGGACGACTTGGTAAACGAGCCGCCCAGCCTGCTGCTGTGCCTATAAAGTACATGCCCGGCCGTTTGCTTTCCTCTCACCTCTTGAACATCCCAAGCTACATGTGCCTTTGAGCATTGCAACACATTCTGAACTCATCTTCACATCCCCCCCTCCATTATACCCATCATGGGCGACAAACCAGAGGTTGAGAGCATTAGCCCGTACGGCATTGCTCGCTCAACCGTCAAAGGCTCCCCATTGTCCAAAAAGGACCTTGAGCAGTACGATGACTTTTTCAAGGCCAGTCTGTATCTCAGTCTGGGCATGATCTACCTGCGGGAGAACCCCCTCCTCAAGGAGCCTCTCTCCAAGGACCAGCTCAAGGCCCGCCTACTCGGACATTTCGGCTCCGCCCCCGGCCAGATCTTCACCTACATGCACTTCAACCGCCTGATCAAGAAGTACGACCTCGACTCCATCTTCATCTCGGGCCCCGGCCACGGCGCCCCCGCTGTGCTGTCGGCTGCCTACCTCGAGGGCACCTACTCCGAGGTCTACCCCGAGGTCTCCGAGGACGAGGAGGGTCTGCAGAAGTTCTTCAAGCAGTTCTCCTTCCCCGGCGGCATCGGTTCCCATGCCACCCCCGAGACCCCCGGCAGCATCCACGAGGGCGGTGAGCTCGGCTACTCCATCTCCCACGCCTTTGGCTCCGTCTTCGACCACCCCAACTTGATCGCCTTGACCATGGTGGGCGACGGTGAGGCTGAGACCGGCCCCCTGGCCGCCTCGTGGCACAGCACCAAGTTCCTCAACCCCATCACCGACGGCGCCGTCCTGCCCGTCCTGCATCTCAACGGCTACAAGATCAACAACCCCACCGTCCTCGCCCGCATCAGCCACAAGGAGCTCGAGTATCTCTTCAAGGGCTACGGCTACGAGCCCTACTTTGTAGAGGGCGACGATGTCGAGTCTATGCACCAGGCCATGGCCGCCACCCTCGAGCACTGCGTCTTGGAGATCCGCAAGTTCCAGAAGCAGGCAAGAGATTCGGGCGTGGCCTTCCGCCCCATGTGGCCCGTCATCATCCTCCGCAGCCCCAAGGGCTGGACCGGTCCCCGCAAGATCGACGGCAAGTTCCTCGAGGGCTTCTGGCGCGCCCATCAGGTCCCCATCACAGACGTGCACGAGAGCCCCGAGCATCTCGCCGTCTTGGAGAAGTGGATGCGCAGCTACGAGCCCGAGCGCCTGTTCGCTGGCGGCAAGATCAGCGACGAGCTCAAGTCGGCTCTCTGCCCCACGGGCACCCGCCGCATGAGCGCCAACCCCGTGGCCAATGGCGGCACCATCAAGAAGCCGCTCAAGATGCCCGACTTCCGCAAGTACGCCCTCAAGGTTGACAAGCCCGCCGTCAACATGGACGCAAGCATGTCCAACATGGCCTTGTTCATGCGCGACATCGTTGCCAATAACCCCACAAACTTCCGTCTCTTCGGCCCCGACGAGACCGAGTCCAACAAGCTCGGCGCCGTATACCAGGCCGGCAAGAAGGTGTGGATGGGCGAGTACTTTGAAGAGGACCAGGACGGTGGCAATCTGGCCCCCGCTGGCCGTGTCATGGAGATCCTGTCTGAGCACACCTGCGAGGGCTGGCTCGAGGGTTATATCCTCAGTGGCCGTCACGGTCTCCTGAACAGCTACGAGCCGTTCATCCACGTTATCGACTCGATGGTCAACCAGGTAAGTTCCTCCTTTGGTGTGGAAAATATGGATTCCTTTAAAACCGTGCTAATAATTACCAGCACTGCAAGTGGCTCGAAAAGTGCCTCGAGGTCGAGTGGCGCGTCAAGGTTGCCTCGCTCAACATCCTCTTGACCGCCGTGGTGTGGAGACAAGACCACAACGGCTTCACCCACCAGGACCCCGGCTTCCTCGACGTTGTCGCCAACAAGAGCCCCGAAGTCGTCCGCATCTACCTGCCGCCCGATGGAAACTGCCTGCTGTCGGTGATGGATCACTGCCTGCGGTCGTCCAACTACGTCAACGTAGTCGTGGCCGACAAGCAAGAGCATCTTCAGTACCTGACCATGGACGAGGCCATAATACATTGCACCAAGGGCATCGGTATCTGGCCCCAGTTCAGCACAGACCGCGACGAGGAGCCCGACGTTGTCATGGCATCCTGCGGTGACGTGCCCACGCACGAGTCGCTGGCGGCCATTGACCTGCTGCTGCAGCACTTCCCCGACCTCAAGATCCGCTGTGTCAACGTGGTCGATCTGTTCAAGCTCATCTCGCACGTCGACCACCCGCACGGTCTCGAGGACAGCGAGTGGACCTCCATCTTCACCGACAACAAGCCCATCATCTTCAACTTCCACAGCTACCCGTGGCTGGTGCACCGCCTGACGTACAAGCGCCCCGGCAACAAGAACATCCACGTTCGCGGCTACAAGGAGAAGGGCAATATCGACACCCCGCTCGAGTTGGCCATCCGCAACCAGACTGATCGCTTCAGCCTGGCCATGGACGCCATTGACCGCATGCCACACCTCGGCAACCGCGGGTCCGCGGCACGCGAGAAGCTGCACAACGACCAGCTCACGGCCCGCAACCAGGCCTTTGAGGTCGGCATCGACCCCCCCTTCCTCAAAAACTGGACCTGGCCCCACAACGGCCTGTGGAAGGCCATCATCCCGAAGCTGAACTAGGGATTGACGATAATGGAGGAGGAGAAGGATGCAAACAATCCAATGAGCATGACTGACGAGAGTATTTTGGCGGGCGGCGTCTGGCTTGGTTTTTTGTAGACTTTTGACGGGATATCGGTGGTTGGTTTATATATATCGTCTTGTGGTAGCGAAAATTACCAAAGAAAGAATAGATCACTTTATCTGACTTTTGCTTTACTCTGCCGAGATGTGTATGCAGTGCCTTTTTAGTGACAGCATGTAAAAAGAGCGTCTTAAAAAGGTTGCTGGTCGCGAAATGGCAAAATACCAAGGTCTGGTCTGGTCCAAAGGTGACGTCGTTGCCTCTTTCCTGTGAAGAAAAACATGGTCGGTCGCGTCTTCAGGAGCAAAGTGGGTTGAGAGTACTTGTGCATAGTTGCCGGGGCACACTTTAACAACTGCCTCCCAATTGAACAAGCCCGGCTAGCTCAATCGGTAGAGCGTGAGACTCTTAATCTCAAGGCTGTGGGTTCGACCCCCACGTCGGGCTCAATTCCCGGCGTCAGATGTTTCTGATTCCTCTCCTTTTTACTTTTGCCCCTGTGCTCACTCCAACCATACAGACATACTCAATTTTTACGGTTAAAAGAATGGTGCTCTCCTTTCACTTTTGCCACGCAAGGATTGTGTGCAGCAGCAAACATGTAATGCACGCATGCACGATGCATGCAGAGTTGACATCAAAGTATGGTTCACTTGGTCAGCCTGAGCCTGGGACGCTATCTCTGCTCCCCCACGACACACCCCCTCCGAAGGCTAGTCACGACAGTTGGACAAGTCTCTATATAACCTGATCTTTCTTCTTCTTGGCTTGGTTAAACATATCTCTGCCCACGTTACACTCACTGCAGTCTTGTGGATGCCCGCTCATACGTTTGGCTGCACATGGCTTGGTGATTTGAGCTTTTGTTCTCTTCCTTTCTTTTCTTTTCTCCATTTGCAGCTGGATATCAACGGCCATGTACGGATTTGGCTTTCATGCCGGCATACTCGTGCCCTGGTTCCACGTGGTGGGGTGAGATAGGCTGTTGAGAGATGGGATGAGATTTGCACGCCAAAGGCAGATCAGCCGGCATCAGAGTTTGGACAGTCAGGGTGGGCGCTCAAGAGATAGAGTTTTAACCCTGCCTGCGCCTGTGACTGACTTTGCCTTCCAGGCCAGCCAATCTAAAGAGGACAGACAATTCGGGGACTCGAGAGTTTGACGCCTCCGAACGCCCCGTGGGGTTCTTCGACCTCTGTGGGGGCTGGCACGACATCTTTTCGCGGCTCACCTCAGGTCACGTAACGGGCCAAGACCTACAGAAGCCGAAGACGCGTAGGGGCAAAGAAAAAAACCTACCCTGAACAGGGCAGCCCTCGTTGATGGATGTCCCCCACCTAGTAGTTGTCAGCAAGAAGCTTGGTAGAACCTCGGATCGGCTAGCACCCACCGCCCCGCCTGTCAACTATGTCTGCGCGTGTGCCCCTCATGCAGGGTCAAGCGTTGACATCTACAAGGTCATAGTGATGCAAGACCCTCTGGAGCCTGACCTGACTTGGCTGGCTGGGGGGCCTTTCTTCTCGAATCCTCGGACTTTACTCAAAGAGGAACCAACGGACGGACAGACAGACAGACGGAATCCGGCGGATATCGATGTTTTGCCAGCCACGTGCTTGCGTGCAACGTGTCAGCGGAATTCCGAGTTTAGGCAAACACGCTTTTGGTCTACGCCGCTGTGGTGAGCGAGATAGTATGTGATGGATGGTCGGGCAGTGAAGGCTTATCATGGAGGAGCCACGATGCTATAGAAGTCACCAGCCAGGAGCGGAAACGTCGCGAGTGGAGGCAGACAGGCTCACAACACTCACGGAGAACCAATCGTGCGTGGCATGTGGCCTTCCGAGCGAAACGGAGCAAGAACCGAGCAGCTCGGGTACAAGAGGGTCGGAGTCCATGTCCCATGTGAACTTTGGGGTACTGTGTAATTGGTGGTTGCCTGATGGTCTACCCGGACTTCTACCGTAAATGCCCTTCAGAGTTCAGAGAAGCCACCTAAGCCCGCAAGGTCCAGGTGTGGTAGTGTCTGTGCTTCGAGTCTTCTGTCGGCGCCGACTACGGAAAGTCTGAAGAAGCTGCAGCGATATCCAAGGGAATGCTTAGGCCAAAGGTTAATATGCGGGCGGGACCCTAACGACCACCCGTGCCAGCAAATGAGCGGTTGGTGCAGCTGACGGTGTACCACTGGCATTTATAGCGCGGACGGTAACCTCGATCGAACGGAATGCTTACTCGCCAGCCAAACATGGGACGAAAGCTGGTGGCAACGGAATCGATCTCGGAGTCGGGTGATAGTATGGGAATCTCTGGCAGCCATTGTGAGAAGCCAAAAAGCCAGGAGGACGCGCGGAGTGGGTATGATATGGCTGTCTGGTCCCAGATGCCGAGGTATTTATTTTGCTTTTGATGGGGCATCCTGGAAGGTTGGTCCCGGCAGTCAATTGCCCCCACTACCTGACCTCACGTACCGTTGTACAGAGCGTTCCTCCATTCGTACACCGTATACCGTACTGTCTCCGTTACTAGAGCAGTGATTACCAAGCGCCGCCGGAAAGCATCACTGGAAAGCAAGGAAACATCAACAGCAGGATCTCCATCACCCCACTGGTTGCGAATCCATGTCGGTGGTGGTTCAGCGACCCGTAAGGACAAAAGGAAAAAAGAAGAAGAAAAAAGAGAGAGTGAAACGATCTCAATGTGGTGAGGATCGTCTCATGACGAGGGGCGGAAGTGGAAGTGCAGTTCGATTTGTTAGTGGGTGGACTTGGTGAAGTGAGACATCACCAGTGCGGAGGGGTGGGAAATGGTGCTAAAGACGGGAAAAAAAGAGCAAGGGTTAAGCTGGGGTGGGTCAAAACCCCATGATAGAAAGATGGGATTTTGAGAATGCCATGCTTAGTTGGGGCTGGGATGTTGCCAGGTTCCCCTCTTTTGTCCTATCCATCCAATGTGAGTCAGCAGGGTCAGCACCAGATGATGGATCAGAGCTCTGCGCAACATGCGAAGGCAGCCCAAGCCACCACTTGCGAGCGTGGTTCGTAACAACTGGAAGCCTTTTCTACTCATGTGTGCTCATTTAGCCTGCTGTTCGTGTGTCTTGTGTGCATCATTGGCAACGGAGCCGATTTGTCGCGTGTGTGGTATTTCCAATGATTCCAAAGCTAACGAGCTTCACTAGCGCACCGGTCAGGACAAGGGGGGAGGCGTCCAACCAATTTTTGGGTAGGTTGGCTGCTTGGCACGACAAAAATCAAGGAAGATGTGGCACATGAGGTAGTCGTGTTCGGAATACGTGTGGCTGATGCAGCTTGCTTGCGTTCGATTGGATCTCGCAAATTAGTGGGCTCAAGGGGTGGAACGCCAAGACCTGGTAGCGGCTTGTTCTCGCCTTCGTACCGACAAGTCTTTTCCCCTCGCACATATTATATATAGTACTGTGTAGGCGGTTGAAATGCTCCGGATTGGTGAGCCTGCGTAACTGCTCCCCATCTGTCCTTCTGGGGTCTTTGGGCGAAACACGGGAATAGTGCAAGCCCCATCCTTTTTCCTTCTCTCACTCTTTGGCACCAGGCTCGGTGGCTCGCACCCAGTTTGTGTGGGCCAAAGCCACGAATTGTTCTCTCAATCCTACGTCATTTCCCTGACCTCTCCACTTGGGCACTGAGGTGAGGGTTGAGCGTAGAGGGAAAACGGGTTGCCGCATCCGCATGCGATACCGCAATGCGGAATACTCTGATGCCCGTGCTGCGTTGGGAGAGTCACAGAGTCCACGGGCTCACACCCAGGGCCGGGATGTGTCCTGGTGCTGTTGCGGGAAACCACACGGCAGCTTGTGCTAGCGACCGGGTGCGCAAGCTCCCGAGTGGTCAGACCTTTGATCAAATCGTCTATCCCCGTACGTACCTCACTCACACCGACACAACTGGTACTGTGGCGTGTGTGGGTGTGTGGTTCTCGTCGAGGATGGTTCCTCACACCAAGGCGGGTTAATGCCGCTCGGGCGCCCTTTTCGCGAAGTATTGCCGTGGGGTGGTGTGCAAAACAAAGGAGGAAGAATGACGATGTGGGTGCCGGCGAGGGTGCTAGACAGGAATGACAAGAATGACGTCCCGGCCAAGCCCAAAATCCCCAGGGATGAATGCACGGTTGGCGAACCCCTGAACTTGATTGACCTACCTATCTTGCAGTCGACAGATCTGCCGACAAAGAAACATTCTATCGACCAGATGTAGGTGTGTTTCTCCTCGGTCCTGCCGCTATTCGCCCGATGGTGACTGGCATGCGGCCTGCAAAGCATCGATGCCGGGGATTTTGATACGACCCGTTGCGGCGTGCTCTCCAGCACTGCGTTGGATTCGGGAAGCGGTTGCCGTTGGTTATCGGGGCAGGATTGGGTGGTATCGGTGGTGCGTGAGGCCACAGTGTGCTTTCCTCTGTGATTATCGTCCGCCCATTGACAAGCGAGGAAATGCGCTTGGCCGCCGCCTTCAACACGTGAAGGCGAGGGCAGGAGCGGAGGACGACAAAAGGTGGTCTGCCACGTAAATCAACAACCACCTCCTTCCCAAATATCGAAAAGGCTACCTGAACAAACAAAATGCCAGGAGCTTTCACGGTTCGATGCAATCCAATTCGATCTTGCCAGTTCCTTCGGCAGGTGACGTGCAGGCAAAATCACGGAAGTCAGGACTTGAAAGTGCGGCTGGTGTTGCTTGCGCACCCTTGTCCGCATCCAGAGTCTAGGCCCGGAGCGGCTAGCTGAGGAAGCGGTGGGCTGAAAATGTACTAGTGTTGACGACCCGAAGTGGGGTTGCCCGCGCCACAACTCTAAGAAACCGCGAAAGGCCACCCGCCAATCCCTGCAGGCCTTTTGCAAAGTGACTTTGGCAAACCAAGGAAGTACCTGCCTACTACCGACCCGCAGCGAGCGACCTAACAGACGCCAAGGGAGAGAGCTCTTGTGATCGGGATCGATCAGCGCCCGCACGTCCCAAGCTCTTGCACCTGTTCCGATCGGGTTCGATCGAAAACAGACGGAAAAGATGCCCTTGTTCCCTCCTCCCAGCTGCCCGGATTCCGAGGTGAGGGTTGAAAGAAGGACCTGGAAGACAGCTCAGCATGGTATCCTGTACTCCATCCCACATCGCGCAGCACACGTAACGCTGTACGGTGCAGCATGGAGTTGGAGCTCGACGGGAGCTTTGGAATCCTGGGATGGCCCTGTCGGTTTGCTCTTTCGTTAAAACCTATGGCATTTCCGCCCTCCACTTCTCTCGTCTCGACCTACAAGCTATCTTCCCTGCCACGCCTCGCCATACCTTCCAGGTTGTCTTGCCTTGTCTTGCCTTGTCTTGCCTTGTCTTGCCTTGTCTTGCCTTGTCTTGCCTTGCTTTGCCTTTCAACTCTTGCCATCGGTTTTGACTTCTGAAGGTTAATGTCGTTTAAGTAACCCTCGGCACTCTTGATCTGAGCTTGGCCTGCTTTCTACTTTGATCCTCCGGCGATACACTTGCACTACTTGCACTTGCGCCCGCACTTGCACCTGCACCACCACCACCACCTCTGCTGCTGCTGCTACGGCCGCCTCCACCTCACTACCGTCCAGATCACCTAACTTTTTAAGCTGCTGGCGTTGTGACTTACTTTCGCCTTGAGCCCCCTCTCCACGCCATCTGCCCCCCACATAAATCAGACGAGATCACCAGTTGACACCTCCGTCTATCTCCCACCTTACCCCACCCCGAGGTTACTGGGCAGTTATTACACTTTGGGCTTGCTCCCCAAGCAAGCCGCAAGCAAGCCGCAAGAGCTTGCCTCCTGTTCTCCGATATCTACCGCCTTGGCACTGCCAGCTGGCCTCGTCTCGCTAGCCCGCACCCGCAGGTATAGATAGCTCAACCACTCCCAGTCGAGTTGTCATTACCTCCCTCCATCCGTCCCGAGGAAGTCAGTGGCGTCCTTGCACCCGCCTACAAGTGACCAAGGCTCTCCCGACCGACCCGAGCATGGCTAAGCGATCCGTGGACACGACTGCCGCCGCATCCATTACGCCCACCACTCGTGTCGCATCGGAGAAGCCCCAACCACAGAAGAAGACTGAACGATCCCACGAGGAGAATCAAGAGCGCGCCTATATTGCCGCCTCGAGGCGAGCGGACCGAAGTATCGAGGCGCGCGTGCAGTCGGCCAGGAATGCCTCCGAAATACACAAAAAGCGGACGGGGAAGGGCTTCAAGATCTCGGAAGAGATTGTCCTGAAGGAGGAGATGTACGAGGAAGAGGAGGATGAATTCCCCAGACAGCTTCGCTCGCTGGGCTTCATGCACACCAACTCGCCCGAGATGAACAGTCGGGTGTCTGCCTACGTCTCCAACCATGTGGCCCTCACAAGCCTCAACCACCAGATGGAGGTCAACCGCATGTTTGCCGAGCAATTCCCCAACGCCGCCCAGTTGTCACAACAGCTCTCGCAGTCGGTCTACAATCAGCATCCGCCGCAAAATAGCCTGACCAATTCGGCGCCGACGTCTCAGCAATTCTCCCAACCTTACGGCTTCCCATTCATGCCGTACCAGCCCGACCGAAGACAGTCTATGCCGCAGAGTTCGCTGTCTCCTCACTGGACCCCGTCCGCCCTCCAGGCCTCGACTTCTTCACCGCCGTCACGGCATGCGTCCGTAGACGGCCAAGGTTCACCTCCTGCCCTGACGCCTGGCTCGGGCAGCACCGAGGCTTATTCATTTCCAACGCCCCTTTTCTACTCGGACAATGCCCACGCAGCGTCCACAAGGTCATCCTTGAGCATGCCAGCCGACCCGTCGCTGCGCATGTCAGCAATGCCAGCCTCCACGTCCTCCTTCACCTCGGAGCTGCCGTCCGAGACTAAGTATCTGGCCAGCTTCGACATGAATGACCCCATGACCCAATTCATGCTTGGCGGAGCCGGCGAGCTGATAGGTTCCAACAACTACTACCACTCGGTTCACGGGAATTCGGACGCCTACAACCCCCTCGTCGGTAGCGATGCGGTGCCTATCAAGAGCGAATCGACGGAACCGGACGTCGGCGGGATCGACTCGCCGGGCTACTTCGACACGCCGCAGGCCTCCAGTCAGCTACTTGCATCACAGTATCACGGGGGGACTATCGGCACACCCGGTGGAGGTCCAGGGGGCGATCTTTGGTCTGCGTTTATCAACCTGGACGACGAGTCAGGCCACTCCGAAACCTATGGCTAGTTCAGCGCGGTCACAGCTTCAACGAAAACAGCCAACAAAACCTGCCACTGAACGCGGCAACTCAAGTAGCCCATCGATTTGCCTTGCGCACTTCCAGATCCTCACCGGCACCCCGATCGCGCTCACTTACGCGTCTGATGACGAACTGCGCCCTTCATGAATAATGTCTGATTATTCATTCATCTAATATTATTCGCACAACCACGATTACGATCTGAACAGATACATCGCCCAAGGTTTTTGGCAATACCTGTATTGCCGAACCGGCGATTCGGGCGGGGTCGCTTGGTGCACTCATTCCTTTTTTGATGATGGGCTACTGTTTGTTGCATTCGCACGGCGTTCGAGCGTTTGATTTACAAATTCCTTTTGCCAGAGCACGTAACTATTACCCAATGTTTATAACCTCACTTTTTTTTGTGTTCTGGGGGCAACGGTGTTGGAATTATGAGGCCACATGGGCATATCGAGATAAGACGAGGTTCATACATGATGTATGGATGAAAAAAACATGGTTCGGGGGATGAGAATGGGGGCGCTTTGTTTGGAAGTAATGCATACCCAAGTCAGGTTGCTCTGGTAATGAACTTGTTGTTGTTTTCAAAGTCGACCAATTGTTTGATTCAGAGCGTTGTTTTTGATGTGTGGATGCAAAGCATGATTAGAAAAAAGGGTGAAAACAAAACATGAAATATCCTGCATATAACTGCTCGCTTCTCAGTCCACTTTGTGCTCATATAAGTTGTGAACAAGGGGATGGATGGTGGGAAATGGGTAAGGTTATTGTCGCCGGAGTCTCCTTTCTCGCAAAAAGATCTCGGAACGTGCTTGAACTGCTTGCTAGCTTGCCAGGCTAGAGAGTCGAGTTGGGTTATTCACCTGACAAAAGAAAACCAAACCAAACCAAACCAAACCGAGGCCAAGCCAAGCCAACCAGACCAGTCCACGAAGACGACGACGACGATAGTGAAAGGAAAAAAAGACGGCCGAACCAGCACACAAGCCCGACCCAAGCCCAAACCCAAACCCCCAAGTCCCCAAGCCCCGAGAAGAATCACTCCATCTTGTCTTGGGCCTGCTCCTGGTCGTTGCCAGTCGCCTGGCCGGAGCCAGAGCCAGAGCCACCAGCCTCCTTCTCCTTCTCCTCTTGCTGGGAAGGAGAGACCGCCGCGGCGCCGCCGTCTCCTCCCTTGCCCTTGGCCGCCCCCTTTTTGCGGGGGTTGCCGTCACCACCACCACCGCTTCCACCCGCACCGGAGACACCACCGCCAGCGAGGCGGGGCGAAGAGGAATTGCCGCTGCCGGAGGCAGGGGCGCGGCTGGTCTCGTAACCGGAGCGAGGCATCGTTGCGTCTTTTCTTTTTCTGCTTGTGAGTTGTTAGTACCTAAGTCTGGATGGAGCAGGGGATGGGATGGGATGGAGGGTGTGGGTAGGGGATGAAAGAGGGCATGGGGATGAAAATGAGGGCTTGAACGGAGTGCTAGAAGGGCATGGGGTTGAGATGGAGGACGTGAACAAAGGGTTAAATAGGGCGTGTGATAAGATGGAGGACGTGAAGAAAGCGGTTAATGAGGGCGTGGATATGAGATGGAGGATGTGGGCATAGGGAGGGGTGCTGGTGCGTAAAGATGAAGGAAGTTGTTGTAACTATTCGCGAGGGGAGGGGGGCAGAAGGAAGAAGCTGAACATGGAAATAAAAGGAGGATATACTGGTCTTGACCTCAAGGCACGCCTCTCATCGGGATCGAAACCCAAGAAAAGCGCACCCGGACTTTGCGTGCGTGCATGTTGATTTGGTTTCTCCCTCCCTGGTCGATATCTCGCGGTGGAAGGCATACGCATGGTGCGCAGCCCAGCAAGAGGGGGGGAGTTTGTCGTGGGAAGAAGAAAAACTCACTCGAGAGGCGCGCTCGTGTAAAATTTAAAAAGTTTCTTGTTGCTGGTCTGAAGAGGAGCGAGAGTTTTCTTTGTGTGTGTGTGAGAGAGAGAGAAAAAGAAAGAGAGAAGAAAGGAAGGAAAGGAAGGAAAGGAAGGGCGTTAAATAAACACCAGAAGCGGCACCAGTTTGGACGTGAGATCACTGCAGCTATTGTGGGAGGCGTGGACTATTGTGAAAAGAGGGTGAGAATCAGTGTAAGGCTATTGTCACCTTGCTCTCACCCCGGTCGACCAGGTCAATAGCCGTGGAAGGCACGCGATTGTGCGGGCCCCTCGAGGCGCGCTATTCTTTGGGGGGGTTATTCAAAACGGGAGATGTAGGGAGGAGGACGAGGGCATGCGTGCCTTCCTTATTGTCTACAATAGATGCGGCTGTTGCGATGGTGGACTGTATTCTCGACATGGGAGCTGCGAGTTGGCCAAGAGACACATAAGGGCCCAGTAACGGATGCGAATGAACCTTCAATAGGATAGACAGAAAACGCCGAGATGAAGCTTCCACCTCCCGGTTTACCCAAAAGACAGAAACAACAACGGGGCTATCAAGAATAACCGCGGACGAATTGTCGATACGATCGAAAGCGTCGACGTGAAAGTCCCAGTCCGCAGTTGATGAAAAAACCAGACGGGGCTGCAACAATGGCTGCTTATGAACTCTTCACTGGGATAGAAAGGGAGTGGGTGACAATACCACAACAACTACCTGGTACCACTCACAACGCATCGCCATTCAAAGACCAACACACACAGACACACATCTCAGGCCATCTCACCAGCAACAGCTTCACCCCACACCACCACAGCATCAGCAGCAGCACAGTAAAGCACACATTCATTCCCAAGGGTATCATTATGAGCCTCTAAAGCTCCGTTCTACGCGGCAACATCCGCAGCCGCAGCCACAGATCCAGCACCCGCCATCTCCACATCCACATCCCCATCCCCATCTCCCTCCACAGCAACAGCAGCAGCAGCAGCCTTCTTCTCCGCCACGGCAGGGCCCTTCCGGCTCTTGGGCGCAGCCGACATCCTCGACTCCTCGGGATTCACGTCCTTTGCCCAGCGGACCCACGCATGGCGCTTGTGGCTCCACAGATCGCCCTTCCAGGTCCTCCAGACGTTGCGGCCGATCCACGACTCGCGCAGGACCGCCTCCTGGGTCTCGAGCTGGCCCATGATGTTCTCCTTCAGGTGGAACGGCACGGCGACGTCGCCCTTGGACGGGGCATTGATGATGGCGTTGAGCACGACGTGGCCGTACTGCGACGACGTCAGGGCGACGACGTGCTGCTGCAGCGCCGCGACGAGCATCTTGTGGAAGTTCAGGTTCTGCGACGGCGTCGAGAAGGCCTTGACGAGGATACCCGCCGTCGCGGCGCTGTGGGTCGCCAGGCGCAGGAGCTGGGCGCGGTTCAGCGCCAGCAGCGAGGCCTGGATGGCCTTGGCCGGCACGCCGGGGATGCCCAGGAGGGCGGAGATGAGCTGGCTGCCGTGGGAGATGAGGGCCGACTTGTTGGTGTTTTTGCCGTCGGGCTGCGTGAACTTTTCCTTGGGGGCCTTGGCGTCGGCCTCGTCGTCGAGGAAGCAGATCTTGGGCACGAGGAACTTCCAGTCACCGCCGTTGGCGGCCACGAGGGCGTTCAGAAGGGGCTTCATCTGGTCAGTGGCGCCGCGAACGTGGCAGCGCTCGAAGAGCGTCTTGATCACATTGAAGCGGCCCTTCTCGACGAAGACGGGCATCGCGGGCAGGGCCTTCTCCACGGCGTCGGCGAGGTCTTCTTTGCTGAGGCGGTTGAGGACCTGGATGGCCGGGTAGGAGGCGATGTCGTTGCGGAGGAGGGTCGCGATGCGCGGGCCGAAGAAGACGGCTTGCAGGCCCTTGAAGATCTTGCCGGGGCAGTGCTTGACCAGCGTCTCGAGCAGGCGGGAGCCGATGGGGTCGTAGAGCATGCTGTTGACGAAGCCGGTGGCCTCGGAGGTCTCATCGCTAAACGTCGCGGGCGCGCCGGGGACGAGCTTCTCGAGGAGCGTTGTCACTTCTGGGATCTCGGGCTCGACTGGCGCGACCGGCTCTTCGCCCTTTTTTGCTTTTGGCCCCTTCTTCGCCTTGGGGAATAATGAGAGCTCGAGTTCTAGTAGTAATTGGAGGGTCGGGTTGCCGGTGGGGTGGGCGGCGAGCACGCGGAGAGCCGTAGCGTCCATATTTGCTGTTGAGTCTGTGATGATTTTCCGTACTGCCTCGGTGAAGGATGACGGGACGGCGCGCAGCTGGGTGTTGAGCTCGTGGTTCGCGATCGCCGACGCTCCCTCTACTGTGACGTACTCCTTGCCCTTGCCCTGCAGCAGTGACTTTGTCGATATTTGGTTGAGAGGGCGTCCGGCCAGGATGAAGAGTAGCGCTCTCAATGCGTGGGAGCCGTATCTGTCGGAGAGCAGATGTGTGAGGTGGCCCTCGAGCTCGTCGAGCGTGCCCAGGAACATGTCCTCCATCGAGGTGCGCTGGATGGCGGCCGTCTCCTCGTCGACCTCGGGCTCGGGTGCCGGCTCGACCAGACCGCCCAGCTCCTGTGTGACAACCGCGGCCGACTGCAAAAACAGCTTCTCGCAGCAGTGGCTGGCGAAGCGGTGGGTGACCAGGCTGATGAAGTGGGTGGCAAAGGCGCCAAAGATCTGCTTCTTCTGCCTCGTGTTGGACAGCAAGATCAGGCGCTCCATCAGGCGCGAGCACGACTGGCTGCTGGCCAGCTTCATCTCCTTGCCCTTGGCCTCGGTGTAGACGTTCTGGAGGAAGATGTCGCGCTCCTCGGGGGTGGGGAAGTCGTTGAGCTCGAGCAGCTCGTCGGCGCGGCGGAAGTACTCCTGCTCCTCGTCGGCCAGCATGCCAAAAAACTCGCGCTCGAAGCCGTGGCGGGGCAGCTTGCGGGGGGCGTCCTCGTCGTCGTCATCGAGGGGGATGTACTCGTTGCCGATGGCGCTGGCGTCCATGTCGGCGGCGGCATCGTCGTTGCGGCGCTGTCTTTTTGCATCACGCTCCTCCTCCTCCTCCACATCGTTCCCCCTCTTTTTTGCCCGCTTCTCGTCACGCACCAATTGGCGCTTGGATTTTCTGTTTTTGCCCATTTTTATTTGCGGTGCTGTCGTCAGTTGTTTGGGTGTTGGCGGTTTCAAGGTCTGCGGACCAGTTCGGCGGGGTGCCAATCCAATCGAGCTTCAACTGTCGCTGGCTGGCTGGCTGGCTGGCTCGAGAAAAAAATATTTTGTTATCTTATCGCATCTCGGCCGCCCATAACCCCAACCCTCGACCGAAAGTTTTACCTTAACCAGAACTCCACCCAGCATCGCTGGTATTGTATTCTTCTTATTGACTTTTGCACAACACGGACAATCATCCTCGTTCCATATTTCTTCCGCGCTCCTTTATTTTTCTTTCCTTACATGAACGCTTGTAGCAGATGCTATGTGACAGAGAACATGGAAAGGCATTTCAAACTATTTTAGCCACTCACGCATACAGTAATTATATCCCATATAAAATCCTACACTGCACTGGGTTCCAGACTCGACGCAGTGAACAGCCCTTTTTAAACAAAAGAGATCCTGCTCAGTCATATTTTATCCAAGACCGCTATCAAACCCAACGACCTCACATAGTCATCATCGTGCCACTCCCATCTGCACCATGACCCCTCTTGGCCCCCTCTGGACACCTCCCATTCCGATACTGCCACAGCCTACTCAGCTCCTTAACCTTCGCCTTCGTCAAAGGCGTAGCTGGCGGCCCATCCCTCCTCCTAGCCCTGCCCCTCCTCTCCACCGGGCTGTCGCCGTGTATCTCCACAGGTTCGTCGTCTGCATTCCCATGCCCGTTGCCCAGCCAGCTGCTCACCTCCCGCGCCTCCCGTGCATTCTCCATCTCGTCCCCCTCGACGCCGAGCACAATTTCGCTTTCCATGAACTCGTTCACGTCCGCGCAGCCGATGAACGCGCCCGTCTGCGCGTCGCGTGCCAGCGGGAACATGCCGTCGAGGTAGTGCTGGCAGAACTGATGGCCGCCGCGGGAGCTTGTCCGCGCAAATACGCGCCCGATGAAGCGCGGCAGGCTGCGCGTGAGGGGCACCGAGGTCGCGAAGTGGAGGACTCCCCATAGGGCCACGAAGTCGGTCGTGTGCGCGTAGTGCTCGATGTGTCCGATGGCGCGGCCCGACACCGCCGAGGGGGAGAGCGAGCTTGTTTCATGCGTGAGGGCGGGGACGAGCGAGAAGTCGGATGCTTGCGTGCCAGTTGGAGGGACGTGGGTGGTGTCTAGAGGCGGCGGAGAGGGCGGTGGGGTCCTGGTCCTGGGAACGTCGGTATTTCCATTTGTGAGGTCGCTCGAGTTAGCCAAGGTAGTGAGGGGGTTAACCATTGCTCTGTTTTCCGAGAGGCCCTGCTGGGTCACGGAGGCGCTGCTGTCAACAGTTGCTGCATTGGTCGTGTCGGTCTGGGCAGCGAGGGGGTTGTTCTCAGCCCGCTTCTGCGAGTGTATCCGCCGATGCGGGTTGTTGAAATGGTTCGCCGCGTTGCCAAATGTATAGACCTCGAGCTTCGACAGGAGGTCCTGTGGAAGCTCTTGGAGGAGCCAGTCCATGATCAGGCTCCCTTCGATGGCGCCTTGCGAGTGCAGGATGAAGATGACTTTGGTGTATTGCGGGTTGTAGAGCTTCTCTTTGATGATCCGGTAGCATACCCGTACATCTGTCGTCGCTACCCCGAGATTGCGTTGGATGAGACACTCGATGACATCGAAGATGATGCCGTTGGTTTTGTTGTGGATTCCGAGAATGGGTCTCTTGAACGTGAGGGCTAGCCTGTTGAGGTTGCTCTGCATCCAATGTTCTCTGTTGATGGCTCAGCACCAGATCAGGCTCAGCGAGTAGGAGAAACGAACTCACCCTGCTGCCACACCATTAATGAACACCCATTGTTCATGCGCGTGTTCGGGTGATGCCTCGGCATAGTGTGGCTCCGAATGATATTCAACGTCCTTGCCGTTCAACAGCTCGCACAGTCCGTAGTTGACCAGGAAGAAGAGCCCGATCAAAATGGCTGCCGTCCACACTGGGAGCAGCAGCATCACCGGCAACGAGACCAAGAAAGAAAGCTGCAAGATGCACAGGACAATGTGTATCACGATACAGAATATATTCTTGGCTGTGAAGGACAGCTCCGCCAGGGGGCCAGAGTCCGAAGGGGTCAAAGGGAGGACAATATGCGGCAGCGCCCACGAAAACGTGAGGAAATAGTAGATATCGTAGGCCATGAGCTTCCAGGGCAGGTCAGTGTAGCTGTAGTTGATGACTGACTTGCCCCCGACCTGCGAGCCAAAGAATATGGTCTGGCTCGAATCCGGAGTCTGAGCCTCAGCCCGGCGGCGCGACCTGGCCCTGAGGCCCGTGATAGATGCCAGTCCGACGGCCATGGTGATGATGGACACGACAATGAGAGACGGGCTCATCGCTCGCAGCTGCAGTCTGGAGAGGAGGTTGTCATTTAAAAGATGCGTCGTTGCGAGCACAAACACCAGCGCAGGCAGACATCGTTTTTCTTGCTCTGTTCACATGGATGCAACCAACGCAGCGCCAATGCCGATCGAGCAGGGCTGAGTGGACTTGGCGTTACAATGGCGCTATCAGGGTGTCAGCAACGTCCACCGTTTCCAGTCAATGGTCAGCCGCATCCTCGTCCAACCCGGTTTGGCCTCGAGTTCCCGCAGCGTCTGGCGGCGTGGTCGGTGACACCAAAGGTGGCTTTGACATGCACCGGCTGAAGGCTCTTGGCTAAATTCCAGCACAACGGCCAGTCAACCGAAAGTGACACCGTTGGGCTGCCGCGCCTGGTAAGGCTGAAGGCCGAACGTCAATGCGGTTGGCTGAGACTCGACGTTGGGGTAGGACAAGCAGTAGGACACGCCGAGGATGGGGTTGATAAAGTACGAAACGATTTTCCATCATTCGTTGCCGTTCCATCTACGTTACTCGGAGACAACTGAGGTGACAGCCAAGCGGGTTTGAAGTTGCAGATGGACGATGAACGAAAACAAGATGCATTGTGGTCATGATGGTGGGGTCGTGATCCAGCGCTAGAATTTATTTGCATGGGAAAAGTTTTCCACGGTAAGATTTAGCGTCTATACTACAGGGCAGGAGCGTCCAGTTTCGACCACGCGTACTTGACCAACCATTCACCGCCCGCACATCTACCACCAAGTAAGTTCTTCCTCGCGTCCCGAGCAAAAGCCCAAGAGCACAACGAAAAAAGAGGCCGGTCAGACTTCCATCGACACCCACCCCGCCAGAGCGCCCGAAGGCAAGACCTCAAGAGCAGGGTATAGATCATCGCCACTCTCTATACAGCCGCGGCGCTAGGCCAGCGACCGCCACCTTTGCAGGCAGGTCGAGAGTAAATGGTTCTCACTGTAGGGCGCCGAGGATATAGTTCATCAACCCGGGTGGGATCTGTGGCTCCTTTAGGGAACACAAAAGGGGACAACTACTATAGAAATGATTCTCCTGTAGAAGGGTAAGGCGGTTAGCGGCTGCGTTGGAGGCTGTGCGACCAAGTTGGGGGTAGGCTTACTGAAGTATTGTCGACATGAAGAAAAAAAGAAGAAGAGCAGGAAAGGGCCGCGGTGCGAGTTGATTATATACGTGGCTGAGTGGTCTGTGCACGGCTGCGTTTTTTTCTCGGGCAGAGCCTTTTTCCGTGCTAGGCCCACTCTGAAGGTGGGTCTCGATGAAGGTGGCCCACCCTTTTCTTTTTTGGGCTCGGCGACGGGGACCTCGACGAAACTCCACTATCCCGTAAAGCTCCCAGGAACAGATTGTTCTTAAGATTGAAACTGAGGACAAAGCGGATGAGATCATGACATTGCCTGCACCCACATCCCAACAGGAAACAGAGCCAAATGGCAAGCTGTTGTTGTTACAGCTCACCGCTAGGGGAATCTGCACACTTCTCGGCGATTGACTCACTCTCAGTGCCGGACCAGCCCTGGCCTACAGCTGGACCAAGCCTGCAGGCAGAGCACGAAATCGTGTGCGTTGCTCTTCGATGTGATCCTGAATGGTGGCCGGTTGAGTCACTGGAGCGTGTTTTCCTCGCTCGCCTGGGAGACCGTTGGGATTTTGCTTGCAGAAGCTCAATCGGCGTGGGCGTTGATGGTGATTGCAGCTTAGCTTACCCAGCTGGTCGACGCCATGGCGAATGCTAGAGCGACGCCAAAAGCCGAGTGACGATGCACCGTGATACGAGACCAGAGACCAAGTAAACATCAAGTCACCAAGAGACATACAACAGAAGGAGACACAAATATAATGCCATGAGTATCCAGAAAACTCACAACATCCGAGTCCTTCAACATCCTCCCTACCCTAATCTCAATAATTAATTTCACAAGCACCCAATCATGTCCCAATCCCAATCCCAAAAGCATGACGAAAACGCGGAACCAACTACGAGCACTTCCGCGACTGCCTCTCGTCCGTCCTCATCGAGCGGTTAACAAGCAAACCCCCATCACGCAAATTCAGACGACGAGCCGCAAAGCAAGCCTCGAAGAAGAACTCGTCCAGCTCCAAGCTTCCGCAAGTTCCCAACAACACAAGCACGAGCACCAGCCAAGACCTCGTTGACAGCACCACCACCACCAGCGCAGTAGAAACAGCAGAAGAACTATCCGAGTTCATCGACTACATCGCCCGCTCAATCTTCACCACCCTGCCCACCCAGCTCCAGCATCTCACCCACCGCAGCATAGCAGAGCAGCCCAACACCGCCTACCAGTCCCCCTTCACCTCGACCACCACTTCCACCCTGCTAACCACCCTGGACCCCTCCATCACCGACTCCCTCCACGCCTACTCCATCCTCTCCTCCATGACGACCATCCACTCCCTCCTCTCCCCGGTCCTGACAACCTACTTCGCTCTCTGCACCACGCCGCCGCCTCCGCCCTCCTCGACCAAAGCGACCACAACGGCGTGCGAGCTGTGCGACCGCGACTGGATCAACCTAACCTACCACCACCTGATCCCGCGCATGGTGCACGCCAAGGCCGTCAAGCGCGGCTGGCACCGGGCCGACGAGCTGCAGAACGTCGCCTGGCTGTGCGGCGCCTGTCACCGCTTCGTGCACCGCTTCGCGGTCCACGAGGACCTCGCGCGGAGGTACTACACCGTCGAGCTGCTGCTGGAGCAGCGCGAGGTCGCGGCGTTTGCGGAGTGGGTTGGGCGGCTGCGGTGGAAGGGCCGTTGATGGGGCAGGCGACTGACTGCTGGCAATGAGCACACACCATTGAATGGAAGGCACAACAGCAATGACCTGTAAACAAAAAGTAGTATTCCAAACCCGCGCCAGACCGAACCCACGCTGTAACCTAAAGTACCCAACTCCAGACACATCATACAAATTGCCGAGCCATTAAAATCATTACTGCATAACTTCAAACCTTGACCATCACTCATGACTATGCCTTGGGCGGCGGCCCATGCCCCGGGATGAGCGCCTGGGTATCGTCATGCCCCAAGACCATGACCGTCGGCACACTCGCATGACGAACCACCTCACGGCTGTCCCGCCCCCTCACGGTATCCGAATCGTCGTCATCGTCATCATCCCCGTCCATGGGGTCGTACGTCCCCGTCTCCGTTGCCCAGCTCTGCTTCCTCGGTAAATCGGAGGCCATCTTGACCTTGCCTGCATGCACGACGCCGGCGCCGACAACGACACTCCCGTCAGTCTCCGCCGCGCTGCTGCTCCAGCCAAACTCGGCGCCAATGCGCTTGTCGATCTCAGTCTTCAGAACCGCGGTCGTCGAGGGGTACTCGGTGCTCTGGTGGCGCAGGGCCGACGAGCGCTTGCCCATCTCGACGTCGTCGCCACGGCCGTATGGCTTGGTGTCGGTCGTCATGGCGTAGTCCTCGTATTTCAGCAGCCGGCGGAATGTCTTCAGGGAGTAGATAAATGTGGCGATTGTCACGGCCCTGAGGGGGGAGGGGGGGGACAATGTTAGCCGCCGAGACCCAAGACAAGCCTTTGGATCAGAGAACCCCTACAGTAAACCACAGTCCAGAGCCAGCGCGACGATCGAGTACTGCCCGTCCAAGCTCTTGAGATAGACGGTCACGTCGAGGCCAAGGATGGCAAACGCAAGCGTCAGCTTGATGACATGGCTGCAGAGCATCATGAACGGGGTCAGGCTCTCGGTCGCGGCCTTGGAGATCTCGATGATGGTGAGCATGAGCGAAATCAACGAGAAGCCCACATTGGTCGACTCCCAACTGCGCAACACATGTTCCAGGTTAGCGAAACGCTGCCTCCTTTTTATTTTCTCACAATACCACATACATGACCTCGACCATGGGATCCCCATTCTTCTTGCTCTCGTCGTAGTGCTCAAACGTCTCGACCAGGCGGTACGCAAAGATGCCCATCAGGCACAGGACCACGGCGAGCTGGAAAGTCCAGCACGGCACCAAGAACCGCAGACGCCATCCGGCGCGCGAGTACAGCACCTGGTCGACGTTGACCGTCGACATGGTCGCGGAGGTTGGGGGGTTTCGCCGCGTGCCCGCTCAAAAGAAACACGAGCTGCGAATTGGCGTTGATATGCTTTCCTTCTTTTCTCTCAGCGCGCGGTTGAACGACAGAAGAGCGCTTGTTCGTTTTTTGTTCACTCATGCATGCGTGCCGCGCTTTCTCGGCTGCATCGTCGTCGGCGACGTGTCTCGAGGCGCGTAGATGTAATCAAGCAAGTCTCAAAATACAACGAACTTTTGAGGTGAGCGATGAGGAGGCACCGGCTAGGAGGAGGGGAAAGAGACAAAAACAGCCGCAGGGAATGACAAGCGCAGCGCAAGTCCAGTCCAGGCCAGGCCGCCAACGGAAACCTGACCTGGGTTGGGAATCGAATCCTGCAGCCAGCCTCGCTCGCTCGCGCTAGTTTCCCCGTAGCTTCGTTCAGCCCATTCTCGCGATGGGCACTGCGCTGCAATTAGGTGGCGTGCGTGCGTGCGCCTACCTGTCTCCCGCACAAGCAAATCCAGCCCAACGACAAGTCATCCTAGCGGCCGATGACAGGTCCGCGAAGCACCCAGCTGCTGCGAAAAGCTCCCGGTTTGGGCAGGAGTCGCGCGGGATCCCAGGCAGTGTGTGCGTGGTCGTGAGTCCCTCGGTTCGGGGAAGGCGCGCTACGGCGGGATGGCGGGGCTGCGGCTGAGCACCCATGGATGTTTGGTTTCTGAGGTGCCTTTCTGTCCGCCCGCGCGGTTCTGGGCTCTCCGCTGGAATTTGGCGTGACGAGCATCAGGTGTGTGGTGTGAGTGTGGGAAGGTATGCAAGTGTGCTGTGCTGGAACAGCTTGCGATCTGGAATTCACAATCGATGAAATCTACACGTGTATACCCTCCCATGGACCAGACCTGTCGAGCCTTAATTCAACGTCAAGCACTGGAATTGCGTCGTAATCTGGCGGCTGTCAGCGAAGGGTGCAAACTCATGCGTGGTTTGGGTTTCCAAGCACCCTCGGGTTAATGTGTTCAATCCTGACCCCCATACGACGGAAGGATCGAGATAATCCGGCTTGGTCCCAACGCATGTGGTGAGAATGTCTCGACCCCCATCCTGCACGGCAATTTGTTTGGGGAACGAGAATGCCATCATCAAAGCAAACTGACGGCAGGCTACGGGGATATATATCTTACAAGCAGGCGTCATCTGAGATGGGGATGACCCGGAATGGTATGGTAGGTTTTTGGGTAGGTAGACGGGAGCTTTGAAGGAAAGAAACAACGGTACACACTGCATCCCATCGTTGTATGAGAAAGGTTAATGTAAGCAGGCAAGCACAATACTCGACAAGACAACCCGAGTAAGTAAACCCGGAAAGAAGTCATTTGCTTTCACCACACGCGACAAGCACTCTCAAAATCACAAAATCGTCCAAGCCAAAAAAGAGAAGCAACATGACAAGCCCCACGGTAAACAGTCTCTTCAGATGGCTACCTGGTTCTATTTTGGAGTCTATCCGTTCCACCAAGCCAGCCTCGTCAAAAATTCTTTCCAGTTTTTCCCGTCCGACTCAAGTCTCTTGCAAACCGCCATGCCGTGACAGGAAAGAAACAACACCGGACCGGCGCCGTCGTGATATACGATATGCCAAAATGTCCCAGAAATAAAAAAAAAAAAAAAATACCCGCCCAGAGGATGCAACAAATTCGGCAATCCTCCTTCAATCATGACCTCCAATCCCGAGCAACAAGGAGGCCGACCGAGCTGGGAGCTGTCGCCGTCCAAGTCGAACCCCCATATTAAGCGCGCCCGAGTCGTATGTATTCTCCAGACGCTGGTTCAGACACCGCAGCCCGAGTCCGAGTCAACACCCCGCCCGCCCCCTTGACGTCCACCCATCCGGGGTCGCTTCCATATCGGCTTAGATGCCCTTGGCGAGAGCATCCTGGTAGACATTGGCCGCGTCGAAGGGGACGACGTTACCGTTCTTGTCCGACATGGCGGGCACGCTGGCATCGACCTGGTTCTGGGCGGCAGCTTGACGGGACCTGAGGTATGCTGAGGATGAAGTTAGCATGTTATGTGGCCACCTACTCCCAACAGCGCAACGGGAACACACCATTCTGGTCCCCCTGGGAAAAGGCAGAGACCACAGCGACCAGGGCAAATATGGCGGAGATGGTGAACTTCATTTTGAATGTTGGTATCGGTTACGATCGAGGGATGATTAGTTGGCAGATATTATAATGTCGGCCGGCGACGAGTTAAGAAGTCGAAGTGAAGTAAAGTAGACTTGTAAATGAACGCTAGAAGAGAACGAAAAGGATGGAGACGAAAAAGAGAAGGACAGACGGGCTGGGCAGGAGGCGATTGTATTTGTATGTTTTCTAGGCAGCTGAGGATATTGACCGACAACGATTGATGACCGCCATGCGTTTCAGAATGCCAAGCCTTGACTTCTTGGTACACAGAACCATCGCCCCGAAAAGGATCTGCCGCCGAATCCCTTCGTAACTGTCCACTTGAGACGGCTTAGAGACTTGGGTTCATCCGCCTCGCAGACGCTCGAACTGGGGGCCCTGTCTGGCTGTGACCAACACGCCAGAGCCCGGACTGTCTACGCACCACATACAGACTTGACGGCGAGAAAGCAAGGAGCCCTGTGGTGTGTAGCCGACGCTTGTGCGGATTCGGGGCTTTGGCCGCTGGTAAACACGCCTCCCCCAGAGCCAAACACGCAAGCCTGCCTAGCAGACGACGGGTTAAGCTCATGTTCTGGGCCCAAACACACACAGTGAGGGTTGCTTTGGAGTCGGGACAACGGGCGCTAGGAAGGCGAAGCTTTTTTTGGAGGGGGGCAGACAAGCAAGGAACCATGCTCTGCAGGCAGGGGCATGAAACCGGCAGGGCGACCGGTTGAAGTGTCGCATTGGCGCAGGACGACGGCAGAGCCGCTCCGCGCTGTCGGAAGACGTTGGTGCCGCGTGCTTGGGGGTCTTGGGACTTCAGACTCGGCCTGACATCAGACAGGCAGGAGCGCCATTTCCGGCATCCGTGTTGCAGCGTTGCAAGGCCTCGTCAACCCGGCCGTTTGGGCCCCTGTTTATGCCAAGACCTCTGACGTGTATCCCAGCAGACAGCCAGACCCTCGAGAAAGACGGCGGGTTAAATCTAAGGTGGCCGTTTATCTGGTCTACACCATACTGTTTTTCTTCAGTAAGGACGGTTCTCAATCGCACGATGGGATCGCCAACCGCGATGGTGAAACCCGACAATGAGGCCGTGGCCGTGTTTTTGGCTTCAGCGGAGGTCAGCTACCCCGATATTCTGGCGTCAAGCACCTCGGCTCTGGCTCAGCCATCTGAACCCAATTCGACATCGCAGGTAGCAATTGGCATTGGAGGCAAGAAAAGAAAGGAGATGACCAATGGTTGTTTCATCCGAACGAGCCCTGGAAAGGATTGCGGCAGAGCTGGACGAGGAAACCGACTGTCAAGCTCCGATGTGAGGGAGGTTGGCAGAAACAGGATGGATCATGACCGTGGTGGCAGTCGAAACGTTTCAGACTGTCCTGACTACAGTGCAGGCTCCACTACCATGGTGTGCACGGGTCAGTGCGGTACAGTAACAGATATCTCCATGCTGCCAAGCTGCCCACCTAGCTCTCTGCCGGCTTCCATCTCGACAGCGAAGCTACCTAACTTCCAAGCTTAATGAAGCTTACTTATCACCACCATGTCCGTTACGGAATGTTTACTCCAGGTTGTGTTCGATTCCCGGGTTGTTTGCACCGTTGTCCATCCAGGTGGATCAGCCGTGCGAAATGCATCGACCTGAACATGAGATGCGTCCAGCGACCATCGGGTGGCAGGCTGATGCATCCGGCAACAAATCCCTCGAGTCAAGAGCGGGAGCATCCATTCCATCAAAGGTGACAGATACAGGTACGTAGGGTAGTCTTTGTTTCCCTGTGTATCCATGATCCTGTTGGAGGTCATGGCCTGGTCATGCAGCGGAGGTAAACAGTGCACTCCCCGTGCCAAGAGTGGAAGCTGACGCGGACCCTCATCCACGCAAACAACAGCCACCACTGCCTCGAGGATCGTTTAGGTTGGTAGATATTCTCGAGTCATGGCAGCCCATGCTGGAAATTTCTCGGCCTTCCTCCAAGCACATTTTCCATCATATTTGCAGCAACAATGAAGCTGAGCAGCAAGTCGAGGCAGCTGGAAACATCCAGCCCAGCCCACCTACGCCACAACTTGCCTCTCTGCACAGTGCAGTTATTCCACCGCCCGCACGGGGGCTAGCATCACCCGTAGCGCTGTTGCCTTATCCAGTGAGGTGGGACAAGGCTCAGCGGCTGATGATGCCGCACCCAGCCACAGGCCCGAGAAGCTTGGCGATAATGGACACCAGCACCTGCCAGCCCCACTCCGGTTGAACACGACACTGGCAGCATGACCCCTCCTCACAACTGCACCCCGCTTCAGCCAGCCCAGCTCCAGATCGACCCGTGGGACCTCTTTCCCCGCCCTCCACTCCGGCACTCCTTCCAAGGCGTCCACCAACACCCTCCTCCACTCCATTCCAGACCCCGACCGCGGCATCCCTGGGATTGGCTTGGGCTCCGCACCCTCTCTGCCTTATCACCCCTCCTCGTGCTTCTCGACAAGGCGCTGGAGGCTCCGGGCTCTCTCACTTCTATCCTCAACCACTGTTGTCGTCACGACCAGCTATCCGCAGCTCGCAACCAGAAAGAAACCCCCCTTTCCAAACATCTTCTCTTGCAAAAAAAAAAAAAAAATTGAAACACGCCCGCCATGGCCACCATCGAGCACTGCCTCTACTGCTTCGAGGCGCTCGCAGCCCACCTCGAGAACCGCAAGGCCATGACGCTCTCCGAGGTCGAGAAGTCCTTTGCCGAGTACACCAAAACCCTCGACGCCGCGGCCTCTTCCGACGACGACGAAACCACCATCCATGGCAGCCTCGCCAAGCGCCTGCCCGCGCTCCGCCGACTAGCCGCAACGTCCACGTCCACGTCCTCCTCCTCCTCCTCCTCCTCCAGCATCGGCGACAGCAGCAGCAGCCTCCCGCTCACCACGCCCTCCAGCACATCCAGCACCACCTCCCTCCAGCCACCATCTCTCCTCTCGTCGGACGCCGCGGACACCCCCGCAACCTCCATCTGCCCGACCCCGCCGCCGCCCATCACCGCGTCCCCGCTCTTCGTGACCTGGAACACCGTCACGCCGCGGCAGGGGACCAACCTGCGCGGCTGCATCGGCACCTTCGAGGCCCAGCCGCTCTCGACAGGACTCTCGTCGTACGCGCTGACCTCGGCCCTGCACGACACGCGCTTCAGCCCCGTCTCGGCCCGCGAGCTGCCCACGCTCGAGGTCGCCGTGACGCTGCTGACCGACTTTGAGGACGCCGCCGACGCCATGGACTGGGACCTCGGCACCCACGGCATCCGCATCAGCTTCACCTACCACGGCCGCCGCTACGGCGCCACCTACCTACCTGACGTGGCCGTCGAGCAGGGCTGGACCAAGGAGGAGACGCTCGTCAGCCTCATGCGCAAGGCCGGCTGGATGGGCCGCAAGGACAAGTGGGCCGAGGTCGAGCTCAAGGTCGTGCGCTACCAGGGCAAGAGGGAGAGTTTGGGGTATGGCGAGTACAAGAAGTGGAGGGACTGGGTTGAGAGGGGCAAGGGGAAGTAGATGGATAGATCTGCTCGGTTCTTCTTTTTTCTTATTTTTATTCTTCTTTTCTATTTCTTTCTCTTCTTTCTTTTTTTTTTTTTTTTTTTTTTTTTTTTTTTAGTTCTGTTACGCAACTAAAGCTGTTTAGTAGAAGTGAAAGTTGGTCTGGGCGGTTGCGGTTTCTTTTGGCTTTGGTATTCGGGGAATAAGATAGCGAGGGGTAACGGCGGTAATGGGTTGTCTCTCTGGGGAGGGAGGGGTATTTGGTATTTGGCGTTTCGGACAGCGGCGATATGGGGGCGAGGAGCGGCTAAGCGATCGAGATCTACGGTAGATATCTAGAGACTTAGAGATGATGCGGGGCTGGGTTAGAATATCTGCTTTTTTTCTTTTTCTTTTTTCTTTTATCTTTTGCCGTTGCGGGGGGGACTAATGATGGCGGACCGGCCTCCTGTTCGAGATTTCGAGAGAGAAAAAGCGAGAGAAGCAAAGCCAGCAGCCATCATAGCATTGGCATTCTCTGTCCCAAGTAACATTGCCGTCGCTGCTCGTACGTAAACTCAGCTTCAGAATAACTCATTTCTACCAAAAGGAAGAGCTCCGCCAAAGCACGCGGTACGGTACGTATGAGTTTCACCATCCAACACAACGCTCAGTGGAACGCAAGACAGCGCAAAGTTGCCCCGTCTATAGTGGCGTTATCGAACAATACAAGTTACATAAAATATATAAAACAGGTGGCAAGGGAGGCAAAAGGAGAAAGGACAAAGCCAGCCCAAGGAAACCAGCAAAGCAAGCAAAGCACCGACAGAAAACCACCACCCACACCCTCCCTCCCCCCGTGTCCCATCATCGTGTGAGCCAGCTGTTGCGTTCTTTCGTATCCAATAGACATTGCGATTTCCAGAAACCCCCCCCCCTTCAGTCTTTTTTTCCTCTTCCGTGAAGCAAAAAGAAAGAAAAAAAGAAAAGCAAAAAAACGAAGGAACCACTAAACGCCGAGGTATTATCCATGAAGAAAAAGCATCGCGAACCGCACCGTCGATCAAGCTCGAGACAGAATGAAACGAAAAAGAAAAAAAACGAACATGCAAAGCCGTGGAGAACAAGGGGAACGGAGCCGTGGAGACCGATTACCGATCGACACCACCAGAGGCCTGTCTCTCGCTCGCGCTCTCCCATCTCTTCCCCACCACCCCCATCAACTAGCAAGCCAGGCATGCAACCGCCAACTCCACAACTCCACCGCTCCGACTGAGGCCCCCAAACTAAGCTCAGATCAGCTCTTCCGGCTGCTCCTCCCCACGTGCGAAAGCCGCCGCTATTTTCCCCAGACCCGCCCACACACACATAGAACAATCACCAGCACCGAAACTTCTTCCAGAAGCCGCCGGCGCCCCTCCCGACGCGGTCGCCGTTGATATTCGGCCCTCTGTTCCCGGGCCCGCGAGCCGCCTTCTCGTCGTCGCTCGTGGGCAGGGGGCTGAGGGGCTTGGTCATGCCGCGGCTGTTCATGCCGGCCTCGGTGTCGGTGATGCCCATCTCGGCCAGGCGGCGGCTCTCGACCACGCGGCGGACGATGAGGGCAAACGTCTCCTCGATGTTGACCTCGAGGCGTGCGCTCGTCTCCATGAAGCCGCACCCGCGGCGGCGCGCCCACTCGAGCCCGACGGCCGCCGGCACCTCGCGGCTCTCCTGGAGGTCGCACTTGTTGCCGGCGACGATCTTGACGGGCGCGACGGTCTTGGCCCCGGACCCGGCACCGCCGCCCTCGTAGCCACCGCCGCTGTTGCCGCCGCTGCTCGGGTTGAGCCCCGCCTTGCGCGCGCGCGCCGCGTTGTCCAGCCGCGTCTCGGCTTCCATGTCGATCAGGTCGTTGAAGTACTGCAGCGCCTCGAGCGAGTCGCGCGCCGTGATGTCGTAGACGAGCAGGAAGGCGTCCGCGCCCAGGTTGGACGACGCCCACATGCCGCGGTACTCCTCCTGGCCCGCCGTGTCGGTCAGCGAGAGGTGGTAGGTTACGCCGTCGATGCGCCGCGTGATGCTGTAGCTGTCCTCGATGGTCGGGTCGTACTCGCTCGTCCACTGGCTGCGCACCAGCCGGAGCGTGATGGACGACTTTCCGCAGCCGCCGTCGCCGCAGATGGTGATGGAGATTGGCACCGGCGGCTGGGAGGGCGTCGCCGAGGACGTGTGTGGGGAGAGCATCTTGTCGTGTTGGTTCATTTTGACGAGTCGGTTTTTTCTTTCCCTTCTTTTTTTTTTTTTTTTTTTTTTTTTTTTTTGTAGTGAGGTTGCAGGCAGCTGCCCTGGCCGCGGTGTTGTTGGGATTTGTAGCCTTCTTTCGTTGAGCAGCGAGGAGCTAGCTAGCTAGCTACCTGGTAGGTACCTCGGGCTGTGATACTGGTCGAAGGGCGAGGAGAGACGTTCGGAGTGATTGAACAGGCCGCTGAAATTTATGGGACTAGGCCAGAAGCACTGGGGGTTGTTTCGCGGAGATATTGGATCGACTTCTATTTACGGCAGTGATGGCCGTCGCCGTGGTCGTCGCCGCGTGGTGCGCTGTGGTGTGGTGTGGTATAGTGTGCGTTGCAGCGAGCAGCGAGCAAGCAGCAGCAGTTCCAGGTTGTCTTGTTGACGACCTCGTCTGAAAAAGACCGGAGTGGGGCCGGACTCGTCAAAGTGCGTGCGGCGTCGCAAGAGCAAAACGGCTCGAGAAAGAGAGACAGGCGGGTAGCAATGGAGGGGCGCAGCAGAGATTCAACGGAGGGAGGTCTGGGAAGGAAAGAAGCAAAAAATTGGACGATCGTAGCCCAAAAGGTGAATGTGAGTTGCACGCTACACTACGGTCCTCGGTCCTGGCTGGCTGGCTGGCTGGGTTGTGCTGGCCCGTGGTTCAGCGAGCGATGTGACGAGCGAGGATGGCGGGTTCCGTCTGTGCCTGCAGGTGGTCTGGGCCTGTTGTGTCTTGGGTCGTCTTGGGTCTGTCAACGAGCCGTGCGTGAGGAATGGAACCGCAAGGACGGGTTTATGGGTTGTGGACGGCAGGGATGAAGCTGCGGTCGGGTAACCCGCGTCTGCCTTTTTTTTCTGCTCCTCGGTTTTTCTTCTTCGTTTCCCCCCTTTTCTCATGGGCCGGGGAGCTCATTTGGGGTGGGATGGAGACAGTGTGATTGAAGTGTGATTGAGCTTGTGCTTCGCTTACAGGCCACATGCTCCATCCATGGATGTTTTGTCCTTTATCGACCTTATCAGTGTGTGCTTCTGGCAAGGGCGGCACTGAAGTCGACCGTAGTGGACAGCCACGCAGTCTGCTGGGAATTCCCCAAAAATTTGACAGCCTGGAATGTCTGAAGACCGATTGAGTCGTGAGGGCATCCGAACTTTGGCCAAGTCAGGGACAATAAAGTCGGTCGATACTGCAGCTTGGATGGTCTATAGTATAAACTCTTGTGATATGGACTGGCGGGCTGGCCAAACTAGAAGGAGCTAAAGAGTCGAGTGCCCTGTCATCCAATGAAAGCTAGGCCTCTGTCACAATCATGTCGTCCCCGCCGTCCCCACCGCAACCTCCACCAGGCAACTTAATCAACGCATTGCTGTTTGCACGCAGGTTGCTTTTCTTATCAAATATTTACCGTGTACAGGTTACAGCCTGGATCTCTGTTTCTTTTTCTTTTGTTTCTTTTTTTTTTTCCTTCTGTTTCAATTGAAGGTGTTTGGTGACCGCAACATCGTTCCCTGGCCGGCTCGAGGCAGTTGATTGTTGTGACTGTGACAGACAAACACACCCCTCCTCCCGCCTTTGTGACCCGTGGGACCCTCCTCCTCCCCTTCCAATGATGCAACCACACCCGTCCACCCTTCCTGGACTTGGATGTTGTGGCGCGCTGGTAGCCGATCGACGCAACGGATTGGCAGGACCAGAAGACACATGCAGGAACAAATCTGTGGCTGTCGGGCATTTCTGTGTGTCGGACCAGACACCGTCGATCCTGTATTCTCCGCAGTCTACAGTCCGGATTCCCGCAGTCCGCACCCTCGTTCGAGACCGACTCGGCGCCGATGATTTGGACCGTGGGGTTTTTGTGCCGCCCGTTCTTACGGGTTGCCGCTTCGAACCGCAAGCACAAGATTTTTTTCACCCCCAGCGCCTTGACGGATGGCCACATTCCAGAACCTCGGAACCGCGCAAGGTCCTGGGATCATGGCGGTATCCAGCAGTTCCCCACGACGGGCGGACCGGGACTCGAACGCTGCGGCGGCGGTACGTGTTGCACCAGGCACTGCTTTGGGATTGACTGTCCATCGTCGCTGGCCCTTCACCCACACTTCTGGTTACGAACACCCCTCAGATCTTGTCTCCTTTGTCTTGTACCCCGAGATTCAGACGTCCAGATATCACAAACTGTGCTGTGCTGTGCTGTGTTCTTTAGTTTTTGTTTTTCTTTTACACCAGACGAATGGCAAAGCAACCCGCATCTCGCCAGTCCGCGACTCCACCCTATACGCACTTTTGCTAACTACTTCAAGCAAAGCCTGCTGCAAGAAAGGTCGAGAGTGTCGGCTTACGTTCAGAAGCGGACTGTTCCTGTCGTATTTGTCTAGTCAGTCACAGTTTGACGAGCGAAACTGCGTATAGGAAGGAGCACGGGATGGCTACGTAATGCGTATAGCCGGGACGTCAGCGCACATTGGCCCGCGATGTTGTCATTAAGCGACGGCTCGGCACTCGAGCCGATTGGCGCTCCACCGCGGCTTATGGGCTCCTCAACGTCCCCGTCCAAGACGCTATCCCAGCTTCCTCCGCCGTTGTGCGGCATTTGCGGCCTAGAACAAGGTCGGCCGTGGGGTAACGCCATCCCAGGGTGGCAATTTGAGACAGCACTCCGGTCGGCAGTCGGAGGTGTCGGCACGGCGATTGCTCGGCGTGAGTGGGTGCAGGTGCAAAATCTGCTGCTCCCCCCGTCCTACATTTTCGGACCCGGTGAATCTTTTCTTCTTCTGCTTCCGTGCAAAGTATTCTGCCCCATAACGTCACGTCATCATGAGTGGAATCAGTGGAATCCAGGGCCTCGAGCCCCTGAATCGCGCGGGCGAGGTCGAGCATGTAAGTGGGCCTGGCAGCCTTGTGAGTCGGACCACCAGGCTGACGGTGATGTGCCGGACAGCTCATTGATGCGGTAAAAGCATTGATCGTCCCTTTTGTTCGGGCGGCCGATGAAGCTGCGCCGTCCAAAGCAACTGGCCAGCTGGCTCTCAACGAGGAAGGGGTTGCTCGGAATGTGCTCGTCGAATCTCTCAAGCCAGAGGAGCTGGTGAAGCAGCTAGCCCTGTCGTTGCCCAAGGCAGAGGGTAGAGGCGAAGAAGGACTCCTCCAAACCATTCAGGATATTCTCCAACACTCTGTCAACACGTGGGATCAGGGCTTCCTGGACAAGCTGTACGCTAGCACCAATGCTGTAGGTCACTTTGGTCTAGCATGGCGCATCCGCTCGTCTCTAACGTTGGCGGACTAGGTGGGCGTCGTGACCGAACTGCTGCTTGCTGTGTTGAACACGAATGTGAGTAGCCTCTCTTGAAAAGGCTTCGAGGGGCCTGTGCTGGGCTGCTCCTTGATGCTGACCCCCGAGCAGCTTCATGTCTACCAGGTATCGCCCGCCCTCTCGGTCATAGAGAAGCATACTGCCAATGCCCTGGCGAACCTGTTTGGATTCACGGGCCCACGTGCGGGAGGCATATCATGCCCGGGCGGCAGCGGTTCTAACCTGAGCTCCATTGTCATTGCCCGCAACACTCTCTACCCCGAGACCAAGACCGCGGGCAATGTTTGCGCTTCCGGCCCATTCGTCCTCTTCACCAGCGCTCATGGACACTACTCTGTCGAGAAGGCAGCTGTCACCTGTGGGCTCGGTTCTACCTCTGTTTGGACAGTCCCCGTCGACGCATCCGGCTGCATGGACCCGTCCGAACTGCGCGCTCTCGTCGTCCGCGCCAAAGCCGAGGGCAGTACACCACTCTACGTCAACGCCACCGCCGGCACCACGGTCCTGGGCTCATACGACCCGTTCGAGGCCATCTCGGCCATCTGCCGCGAGCACAACCTGTGGATGCACATCGACGCCAGCTGGGGCGGCCCAGCCATCTTCTCTGCCCAACACCGCCACAAACTAGCCGGATCCCACCTCGCCAACTCGCTCACCGTGAACCCGCACAAGATGATGAACGTGCCTGTGACCTGCTCGTTCCTCCTCGGCCCCGACATGGCCGTCTTCCACCGCGCAAACACCCTGCCGGCCGGGTATCTGTTCCACGCGCCGACCGACGACGGCGAGATCTGGGACCTCGCGGACCTGACGCTGCAGTGCGGCCGCCGCGGCGACAGTCTCAAGCTCGCGCTCAGCTGGATCTACTACGGCGCCGCGGGCTTCGAGCGACAGATCGACGGCGGCTTTGCCACCGCCGCGTACATGGCCGACATTCTGTCAGAGCGGGACGACTTTGTGCTGGTGTCGGCAAATCCGCCCCCGTGTCTGCAGGTCTGCTTCTACTATGCGCCCTGCGGCAAGATCGCTGATGCGTCGGAGGAAAATACCAGGCGTACGCGGGAGATGGTCGCTAAGCTCGTCAGAAGGGGTTTTATGATCGACTATGCGCCGGGCGAGTCGGGGAGCTTCTTTCGGGTTGTCGTGAACTGCCAGACGCTAAGGGGAACGGTGGACGGGCTGGTCAAGGCGTTGGAGGCTGTCGGGAGGGAGGTTGTGCAATGATCAATTTTTGCTGTGCCGAATCAGACTGGGGTCGCTGTTCAGGTTTTGAGGTAAGCTCGGCTCTTTCCGTCATGTGTATCTCTTGCATCCCATAATACAAAGGTTAGCATATTCTGGGACCGGGCCACGTCATATTTATATTAGATCCAGCAGGCCCTCGTTTAACCAGCCCCTTAACTCCTACAAGCTGACGAGCTTGTAGGGGAGCCGGGGAGCTCTGTCCAGAGCTGGACCGCGGGGGACGCCCCGAGGTTGGCAGTTCGGGTCATGCCAAGGGCGCACCGCAAGTCACCGTGTCCTTGGCTTTGACTCTTGTCTTTTCTTTTTGGCGCTTTTCCTTTTCTTCTTTTTCTTTTCCCCTTTGTTCTTTTTTTGCACCTCATTAGCAGAATTCACAACACGAGGAGAAGAGATTCGTATGATTCCAGCTGGTGATATTTTTGGCGTATAGCTTGGGTGGTCTTGCTATTGGAAGCGTATGACGGTCAGCTCTTTCTCAGTGCTAGTTCGGTTTGGGAGCATCGTCATGGGGTCCTGCGGGTACTGTCCCCGGCTTTGACTCTTGTCCTTTTGGCCCTTGTTTTTTTTGGTGTCACTACAGCAGTGAAAGACACACATCGCTCCTTCCCTTCCGCAACTCGTGCAATTTGGTTTTGTTCCTTCCTTTTACCTTCCGTTCAGCCTACCGTCGTTCCTTCCTCGTCACCACAACAGCAATCAACAAGGCATATATGATCACAAAAGCAGCTCGTTGAATTTGTTATTTCTGGCAGGTGCTACGGACAATCTGAATCACACCAGCCAGAGAGGAGAGGAAACGACCAAGCACACCTCGCGAGCAGTCTGTTGCCTGAATGAAAGGTGATGAGAAATGGGGAAAGGACAGAGCAGCGCGGTTTTCGTTTTCTTTTTTCGACGCCGCGCATCGTTACAGGTCAAACATTCATTCCTTTCGTATGTTCTGCACCCCATCCTTCCATTCATCCATCTAGTCGGAATTGACTACCGTCACCTTAGTACTCGGCGTCATTCTGCTTCTTGCGCAGGTCAAAGACCTTGAGCGCCTCCTCGGCTGCCTTGACGCCGGACAGAGCCATGGCTCCAAAGGTCGGGCCTAAGGGGAAAATCCAATGTCAGTTTTATTGCATATTCAAGGTCAAAAGAATTAATTCCCTTGGAAGGACAGGACATACCCATGCGGTTGGCGCCGTCGACCTCGGACAGCTCCATGCCGCCGACGATCAGGCCCGGCACGATCTCGCGCGTGCCCTTGACGATGGCGTCCTCGGCCGACTGCATGTCGAGCCCGCGCATGCCGCCCAGGGTCTCGATCTGCTTCATGCTGACGAGGCGCTTGACGGAGAAGGCGCCAAAGGGGCCGTCGTGGCCGGTGGTGGAGATGACGAGCGGGGCATTGATGGTGTTGGGGTCCATGCACGACTGGTCGTCGTGGTGCATGGACACGAGCGTCCAGTTGGTCACGACGCCGGCGATGCGGATGGCCCCGTCGTCCATCTGACGCGTGATCAGGTCCTCGACGGCGGTGGCGTTGAACAGCTTGACGTTGGGCAGCGCCAGCACGCGCGAGAGCACAGTGCTCGTGAAGAGCGCGGCGTGCTTGACCACCACGTAGTCGCCCTCGTCGTCAAACGGCACGCCCACCTCGGTCAGGAACACGTCGGCCGGCTTGCGCATCACCATGGCGCTAAAAAGCTGCCCGCCCAGCCACGCGCCGCCGCCCGGCGCCACGCCCGCTTCCACCATGGCGATGCGCAGGTCCGGCCGCAGCTTGCCCAGCGTGTACGCGCAGCTCAGCCCGCACGAGCCCGCGCCCACGATGACGATGTCCGCCTCGGCGTACGAGTCCAGGTCGGCAAAGTAGCGCCGCGTCATGGCCCGCGAGACGGTGCTCTCGCGGATCGGGGCGAAGGTGAAGGTCGACCAGTTGCCCAGCAGGTCGGCCAGGGGCTTGCTCAGCGGCGCGGCGGGGACATGCTCGTCGGCGGTGGTGGCGGCGGGGTTTTTCTTGAGCACGGCGTTGTTGTTGGTGCCCACATAGGGGACCTGGTCGGGGATGGCGGAGGGAGCCATGATGAAAGTGGTGGTTGGTTAATCACTGCGAGTGTTAGGTGGGATTGTCCCCCTTTTTTGTGCGGGGGAGGAAGAAGAAGCATGATCCTTTCGCTGGTATTATCCAGATCAAGTTCACGGCCGTATGATCTCAGCCGCTCCCGGACCACGCAAGATACAGTACATTATACACTTTTTGTATATCCAGCTGTGGAAGCTGAATATACATGTGTGTGTATGCGTGTGTGTACTATGTTTATGCGTGGCGGGGATTGGCACCGGCTCATGCATTCAGATAGTTACCTGAAAGACGCGTGTGATGGTTTGATCATGGTCGGATGTACGACACCAATGAAAGGCCCCATGGCTTCTCCTCTCGTCCTCCGGCGCGCAATGGAGAGATGACGACATCGTCATCTCGGGCGGTGGAGGATGGTGTATACCAGATGGCTTGTCTTGGCTGCTGCTGCGTGTTAGGTGCACATGTCTTGAGGGGTGAGGGGAGATTGTATTGCGCACGATACTTATGGTTTGGGCCTGGTACCTAAGTTGGCGAGAGCTGAGGAGCTGTTCAGGGGGATGTAAATGTTTGTGAGAGAGTGATGACGATGAAGGTGGTGGTGGTAGGAAGAGACGGTGTCTATGTGAAGCGAGAGAGGGAGCAGCTTCTTATACTCCTTAATCGTCGAGTCACACACACACAGGACTGGCTAAGGTAGCTACTGGAGCTTGGGTCGAGAGCATGTATGCCCCCACGAACCCCTCTCGAGATTGACATCCATTGTATCATCTCGTCGTCACACATACTAGTGCCCTGCTGTGAGAGGATGATAACGACAGAACCCAAGCCAGCCAAGGCTTCCCTCTGCCCCCCCTTTTTCGCAACATCCGATGGTCTGTCTCACAGCATCAAGAAAAGTGAGGAGGAGAAGAAAAAAGAGGGCAAAAGCCGGTTAATTTCGGCATAGCTAGCTGCTGCTCCCCTCCCTGTTTGGCCTGACCTACCACCACGGGACGGGGGTAGAGGGAGGGATGCGGGTCGCTTACTTGGGTGATCCCGACACGCACACACACATATGGATAGCACCGTGACATTGAACCCCCGCGTTGCTCCCCGCTCTTCCTTACCTACACACACAGGCCACCAGTACCACCGGGATCGGAGCCGGAGGTGTTGAGCTGGCGGGTAGTTTGGGTAGGCGGGTGGTCGGTTATAGTTTCCATTGCTTCTCTTTGTTTTTGGTGAAGGTCGGTCAATTGATGCGGCCCTGAGGCTGCAATTGAGATTGTGTTTGTCGGGTTTATCTTGTGTATATGCATGTCCGCTAGATCGATAATAAAAAAGGGGGTGGAAGGGCACAGCTGCTGATGGCAACAGCAACCAAGGCCGCAATTCGCTCTGAATCCCCACCCTGCCTTGCTGTTATTCTCTTGCATGCTGCAGTATCCGGGCCTTTTCGGCTGTCACAGCCAAGAGAGAAGTACCCATTGGCAAGCGTCGGACGCAGGAATCGGGAGGCAGTTTCTTATGAAGATTCCGTGTGTCATGGAGTGTCCAATTGGTCAAACAGCAATCGCATTAACTGATCTTCACCGAACTAGCACGTACTCTATCGCTCTCTTCATCGTCAGTACCAGGTGCCCAGTGCCGTTGTCGTGTCAAGCCTGCTTCAGCTCGGGTACCTCCTCAACCTGTGCCTTGTTCTCCACACCCGACGTCTGGGCCTCGAGCTGGGCCGCCTTGTCCGGGACGGGCTCTAGACCGACCCTCGTTTCTCGGTGCGCGTCCATGGAGTCGCGCTTGAAGATGTTGACGTAGAGCGGATAGCTGTGAGTGCGTGCACATGTCAGCCAGCGGGAACCTTCCTTTCTTTACAGTTCCCAAACAGAGACAGACATAGACAGGGATAGGGGCAGGGGCAGTCAATATTTAGCTACGCACAGAAAGGCAAGGATGAAGCCCATCATGGGGATAGCCATGGCGGTGTGCGCGCCCTTGCGGTCCAGCACGGCGCCCGTCATGGGCGGGAACACCATGCCGCCCGAGATGGCGGCGACCAGCAGCCCGCCGCCCTGCTTGGTGTGCCGGCCCAGGCCGCGCAGGCCCAGGGTGAAGATGGTGGCGAAGCACAGCGACTCGAAGCACATGACGAGGATCAGCAGCGCGATGGACGCGGTGCCGCTCGTGTTCATGGCCGCGACCACGAACACGAAGCAGAGCCCCAGGTAGGCCAGCAGCATGAAGCGCGGCTTGAACAGCGGGAGGGTGAGCAGCCCGCTGGCGAGGAACCGGTTGAAGGCGTATAGCCCCTGGCCCACGGCGAGGAGGTCCGACGACGTCGCCTTGTCGCGGCCTGCCTCGATGCAGAAGTTGATGAAGTAGTTCTGCATCTCATCGTCAGCTCTTTTGCTCAGACCAACAATCCTCAGAAGAGAAAAGAGAAGGAATAAGGAGAAAAGAAAGCATACCGCAATCGCCACCTGCGCCCCGACATAGCAAAACTGCGACGCAATCGCAAAGAACAAGTTATACTGCCTCCGAAATGGACCGACATCCTCAGCCGCAATCTCGCCCTCCTGGACATGCATATCGGCGTCCGTGATCTCCGGCATCGGCGCGAAGAAGAACAAGACAATCAGCAGCGCATCGAAGCACGCGACGCCCAGATACACCCACTGCACGTTGGTCAACCCCTGATCGCCCTGCACATTGGCGAAGAAGACGCGGCTGGCCAGCAGGGGCGCGACAAACGACCCGACGCCCTGCACGGCCTGGGCCAGGTTGAGCCGGATCTCCGAGTACCGCGGCGGGCCGCAGATGGCCAGGAACGGGTCCGCGGCGGTCTCGAGCGTGGCCAGCCCGGCGCCGACGACGAACATGCTGCCGCAGAAGCCGCCGAAGGACCGCCGCAGCCCCGACGGCCAGAACAGCAGGCACCCGACCGCGAACACGGCCAGCCCCGTCATGAAGGTCGCGCGGAACCCGAGCCGCCGCAGGATGTACCCCGAGATGGTCGGCGGGCAGAGGAAGTAGGCGCCAAAGTAGGCGGCCGAGAGGCCCGAGGCCATGCTGGCGCTGATGGAGAGCTCGGACTGGAAGTGCGAGTTCAGGACTGTTTAAACAAGGGGTTTGTTGTTAATGATGAGATAGTTACCTAACTGATCAGGGATAGGGTAAGTAAGTAAGACACATACCATCAAGCAAGCCATACGCAAACCCCCATAGGAAAAACAGGATGGTGACTTTATTGAGTTTATCGTGTTAGCAGCGAGCATAGTAGCAGCCCCTGTTCGGTCTATCTGGGGACTAAACAAACATACCGAGCATGTTGGGGATCAGCGACTGCCGCAGCGTCAAGTGCGCCGCGCTGGTGACGGTGTCGTCGCTGACCGTGATTTTCCTCTTCCATATCGCCATCGTGCCGGGCGTAAGGTATGTTAGCTAATGTCGTATTTCACACGCAGGTAGTTATCCCGTCCTTATGATGATCCGACAGCACAAGATGCTGTCTGGAAATCCGTTTCGTTTCTTCTTCGCACATGCAAAGCGCAAAGACACGCAACGCAAGAAAAGAGAAAATGAATGCGAGGTACAATAATTATAAAAATGCGAAAATCCGTTAGAGGTGAAGGGCGGAGGGGGTGGTCAAGAGCAAACACCTTAACCCCCCGTCGTCTTCCCGGATGAATTGACCGGTACCGCGCAGCGCCCAAGATAGATGAAGCGGCACGCAACCGGCAGAAGGGCAGGCGGGTCGGCGGTCGCGTAGATTAAAAGAGAATCAATATATCAGTAGACACGGGCGGTTGTTAAGCTGGTAGTAACCCTCCCGTGCGACAGTTGCAACGGGTGCCGAACCGCGGTATCTGTCTGTCTTTCTTTCTGTCCGGCCACTGGATGAACGGAAGGTTAGCTAACAGATGGCTTCGAGGCGTCTGTATCACCAGCATTGACATGTCCAACCACTGACCTCTACACTAGGTAGTATTCCTCTCGAAGCCGGTCTGCAAACCTCCCCGGGAAACCGCATTTCCCAGGCACAATGCTCGCAGCTCATCAGTCTAATACTCAACGAGCCATCTACGTCCCCCAAGGAGCCGTTGGTCCATCCATCCATCCACAAAACACTATACGTGCATCCTTCCCAACACGCAAGACAGACGGACCCCACCAACCAACCCCCAGCCAGCATGTTGGACAAGATACCGGAAACCCGTCCACTTCTTGGCTTGTGAGGTTGCATCCGGCTGCTTTGTTTGTTAGCGACTCGAACACAGGGCAGCATCTTTGCAATTAGCTGTCTCTCACAGAGCAATGTCTCACCGAGTTCTCCTGACAAGCTGTAAAATAATCACCCGTCACAGTACAAGCTGGTAGATAGAAAGACTTTGTATTGGTTTGTTTTGTATATCCATTAGCATCCCGTCGTCACGACCTTCGTCAGGACGTCTTGTTCAACCACTCTCAGGTATTCATGACGAATAGCCTGCCGCACCAACCCGACCAGTCTTAGGTACAGACTCATGGAGCGCTCTGGTCGTCTCAATCCCAAACGCCTTGTCGACACAGAATGTCATGCACTTGTACAATGTTCAGGTGTAGATCCCCAGGCCGGGGAGTGTGGTCGAGAGTAACGCAGAGATCCGCGTAGGAGAGGCTTTCGCCGTGGCCTAGACTCTAGTCTGTTTCTGCTCGGTGCTGTCTCGATTCCCATCGCTCCGCTATCCACCTACTCCCGCTCCAGGCTCTCGAGCTCCTTGATCACAACAGACTTGGTGTTGATCTTCTTCATCTGCGTGTCTTCGAGCTTCTCGCCGCCCGCAAGACGCATCTCGAGATCCTCGATGGCGCGGATCTTCTTCTGCAGACTCCGCATCTTCTTAGCATTGGCGCTCTGGTTCGCTGCTTCCGCAGGATCAACCACGGCGACGGGCGCACCGCCCTGCGGGAGGGACTGCGAAGAGTCGTTCTGGTTCATGCCAGGACGGCTCTGGGACTGGCCTCGCTGGGTGTTGCTGCGGTTGCGGTTCGGGAGGTTGTTGCGAGACTGGCTGCGCGAGTGCTGGTGCGGGCCCCGTCGCTCAGGGCTGCGTCCGTCGTGGCTGAACCCGGTGGCCGACTCGCGAGGAGGCGCCAGCCCCCCTTCGGGGCCCCCAGCTGCCTTGGCCTCGCCTTCCTTGGGTGCCTTCTTGCCGCGCTTCTTCTTGTTCTTCAGAGCTGTCCTGGACAAGCTCTCATCGCCCTCGGCAGCTGTGCCTGCAGCCGCCGCTCCCGGGACGCCGGATCCCTCCGCAAACTCGGCACCCGGAATCTGGCGGCGAGGGCGGCCGAATCCATTGGGGCCGATTGAGGGCGTGCCGTTGCTGACCGAGTGGGCCGCGCCACCTTCATCCTCGCGCTTGAAGTGCAGCGGGGTCAGGGCGCCTCGAGCACCAGGCGGGCGGTAGGCACCGGCAGGCTTGGATGGCGTCTTGACCGTGCCCAGGTACGCCAAAGCAGAGGCGTGCGGGATCGGCACGGGGTGCAGGGGGTCACCGGCAGGCGGGCTGGAGCTCAAGGCCGGACGCCACAAAACATTGTACAGCTCCACCATTTCCTCGTTGTACATGATGCCGCCACCAACATGCCACAGCTTGATGCCATTGTCGACACGGAGTCGCGGGGACGTGGTAGCCGTCATGATATAGCGACTGTCGGGGCTCCACGAGCAGACACTGGGGTTGCCGCTCTCGATGGTGCACACCTTGGCGTAGTCCTTCTCGAGATCGTAGACGTCGATCTGACCAGCCAAGTTGCCAAAGCCCGCGACCAGGACAAATCTGCCGGTAGGCGAGAAGATGATGGTGTTGCGGGGCGCAATCGAGAACGAGTGCGTAGGAACGGCGCGGTGGTTGAAGATGGTGGTCTTGGCGGGCATGAAGCCGTAGATGACACCGAACTCCTTCGAGTTCGGAGACCAGGCAACATCGTGGATGGGTCCTTCCTTGTCGAGTGTCACGCGGGCGTCAAAGGAGCCGTTGGCGCTCAGCAGGTACATGTTGGTCTCGCCGTAGTAACTCTTGTTTGACTTGTCCACTTCTGTTTGTGCCAGCACAATCAGGCTGGTGCCCTGTCCGTTCCACTTCAGCTGCACCTTGTCGCCCTTGAAGAAGGTCTTCTGCGAGATGGGCGAGGTGAATTGCGGTACGTTGAACACCTTGACGGCAGCGGGTTGGCCCTAAATACAGGTCAGCACAGGCATGTGGACGTCGGGTCAAAAAAAAAAAAAAAAAAAAAAAAAAAAAAAGAACTACCTTGCGCTCAGGCACGAAGACGGCCACGTTGCGGTTCTGGCCGGGTGCGATAGCGAAGTCGGCCACGCCCTCGATGCAGAGCTTGTTCCAGACGGTTCGCAGGTCGTTGCTGTTGAAGAACTGGACCTCGTTGGTCACGATACGGGCGCAGAAGGCCTCGTCGGACGTGTACTGCAGGTTCCAGCCCGACTGCGTCTTCTGGACATACTGGCCGATGGGCTGCTTGTCGACGCCGTCGGCCAGGTCCTCGATGGTGCGCCAGACCTTGAGGTTCTTGGTGGCATCTCCGTTCTCGTCTTTGGCGGGGCGTTCGAGGGTGATGAGGAAGCTGCCGCGGGGAGAGAAGCCGAGGTCGTTGACGGTGGCGAGGGGCAGCGAGGACAGGATGTGGCCGACCGAGGCGTCCACGATAGTGACGCCGTCGTTAGTGGCGTAGGCGAAGTAACGGCCGCATGGTGAGTATACACAGCACCGGAGGTTCCCTTCGGGCTTGACAAAGCCAGGGAGGGCTTCGTAGACGGGCGCGGCGTCGAAGACACCGATGGTCTTCTGGGTTCGGAAGGCAAACTGCAAAGGATTGGCCATGACTAGTGAAAGTCACAGGTGATCGATGGCAGAAAGATGCTGTTCGTTCTTTTTGGGGAGGTCCGGGGAGGATCTCTTCCTGGGGAGGAGTCGCTGCGATGCGTCCGACGGGCGGGCGATGCAGGTCGGCGACGGCTTTGCTGGAGGAAGAGAGCTGGGCCAGCTGGCTGGTTGGCTGACTGGACGGGACCGGACTGGACTGGTGGCACAGCGCAGGTCGTTGTCGGGTGGTGCAAGGCAATGCGGGCACTGCAGTCTTGTCGAATTGCGGATGGATCGACTCGATGCGATGTGACTGACTGACTGGACTGGACTGGCTTCGGGCGGGGCGGGCGGTCTTGCTTTTACTTTGACCGTGACGTGACAAAGGGGGCCTCGCAGGGATCCAGAAATAAAAACCGACCAACAGGAACGGGACCGATAAAAGAAGAAGAGCACCCTCGGGGAGGAATTGGCAAAGGCGGTGCGTGAGGTGACGGGGGCGGGCGGGGAATAGGAATAGGAAGGGGGAGCGAAGGGAAAGGGACGAAGAAACAAAAAGAAGAAGAGAGGTGGAAGGGATTGCGCTGCGGTTCCACATTAAGGTATCGTGATTTTAACTCGGGGTCTGATTTTTTTGCCTTTCTGTTGCCTCAAGCTGAATCAGGCACGGCCCCCGCCCCCCTAACCACTACGCCCTACGTGCAGCGCCACGGTGACTGGCCAGGCCACGCCCCCGCTGCCACCGAGGCCTGGCCCGCTGGGGTTCTCCCTAACCTAGGCGTGTTTTGCGCCGGGCCGCACTGGCTCGGCAATGGAACATCAACGTCAAACACCGCCAAGAGTACCAGGTAAAACAATGCACATTGGCCGCCTGTCGGTCGTTAGGTGATCCACACCCTCCTTCTCTTTCTTCGACCGGCTTGCTACTGAATTTTCTTTGTGATGCGTTGTATGTATTTACTTATATCTTTATATCATGGATGTCTATCCTGTCTTTGTTGGTTGTGACGGACCCTCATGTGAGCTCGTTTCTTTGGCCAAGCACAAACTATACAAAAGTCGAGACATGCTGACACGTGCCCTTCGATATTTTTCATGCGCATTCCCGTCATGATCATGGTCATGATCATATTCGTGGGTTTAGGTGTCCATTTGCACTGCAACTGTCTATCGATGCGGACCAGAATTGTAACCGGTGCACATTGCATAGCAGCACGCACAACTGAGTGACGTTGTCGAAAAGGGCGGTGACCTGGCGGTTTCTTGTCTTGTCAAAGCGAGTGTGCAGGTTGAAGAAGCATGTCAGCCTGATGCGGGTGCGTCACGGTGCCCGAGTCTGACCAAGTTGGTGAACCGATATGTGCCCTCGTCGTCGGTGGATTTCTACATTCCAGCTTTCCAGCATCTTGCCCGCTCCTTTCACATCTCTTGCGGCGCATGGGCAGCCTAGAAGACCAGGCCATTGTTTCCAATACTATTTGGAGTCGCCAATGAAATATCTCCTTGTTCGGTGTGCAGTTATGTGTTCGTTTTCAACGTCTTTGCCTCATGCCACGATCTCATCCCATCACGATTCAAGCGGGGGCAGGGCGTGCTGTCCTGAGTCAGCAGCGGACGCAGTGCAGACAACCACCATTCCCAAGCTGCAGCCCGTCCAGCGTTCGCCGTTGCGCCTGAACTTAATGTCTTTACGTAGAACCGTTATCAACTTGCCGAACCTCCAGGTGGCTGCATCAAATTTTCTCAAAGTCAAAACGTCAACCGGTCAAAACAATTCTTCTTGCGAACTCCTTTCGCGCCTCCTTCTTTACCTCTGTCCACTTCCATCTTGCGCAGGCAAGGAGCAGACACGGCAGGTACGACGGGCACGGGCAGGCACAGTGACCCACATGGCACGGGCCATTGCGCCAAGGACCAGAGCAGGGATCCCCCAGAGTCCACAGAAGTCCAAACGCCTCCCGCCCAGCCTTCAGCCGCATCTTTTAACGTCCAACGTCTGCTTCACCTGGCAATCACCAGACGATAAATCAAGTACCAAAGGGAGAAAACTTGACAGTATCGCAGACAAGTCTATTTTTTGTTATTTCACCGTCAAGCTAGTGCTTAAAAGCTCTAGTTTTATTTCCCTATTGCTTGTTGGATTTTTACTTGTCTTGTATTCTCTTTGCAAACTTGAAATGACTTGCGCAAGCCGACCTCTCTATTGTGCTGTGATGATTGTGGGAAATCGTCAGCAGAGGGGAATGCCTTCGGGAATGCCGCATCCCCAGACTCGTTATTCATTTTCTAGGTGCTTGAATGGCGTCCCACCTGCCATCTGGTCTCTTCATTGAAGGTGGGGAGCTCTCCCTCGGTCTTGGATTTTGTGTTTGGGTGCGCAGTTTTCTTTCCGTCCCATCCTCACTTCTTTCTGACTTTCTCTTCGCCCTGTTTGTTCTCTCACTTTCGCCTTGATCTCAAGGTCTCACCCTATTCACTCAATTTCGTCCGGACTCGTTCTTCTTGCTGCGAACATTTGATAGGACGAGAGATGTTAGACGGCGAGTAATCCTCAATAGGCGGGGGTCTCCTGGAAGTCCAGGGCCTCAAGCCGGTTGGTTCTTTATTTCTTCTACTATTGACTTGGAGATATCTTAGTCTGTATGGTGAAGATCTGGCAATAATCTTGACGGATTATGGGGGTTAAGGTATTGTGGACTGGGCACAATGAAGTGCAAGGGCAAGTGCAAGCGCTCGGCTAGACTGGACAAGAATACCAGCAAGCAACGCGACGCCTCGAAGCGTTATTCACTGTCTAGGTTATTGTGGTCTGCAATAGAAGACGGGGGATGAAATGCCCGTTGCCAGGGGCGGCACGTCAACACAATAGGGAAGGGCGGCCACATACCAGGCATTATGGAGGCAGCCGTGCTTTTAAAAAAGAATCGACCCCTCCTTTTCTTCGCAAGAGCAGCACAACCCATCTTCTTTTCCTTCATCCAAACCAGGAAACGACGAGCAGCTGTTTTTTTTCCTTCCCTTCTTTTAATCATCTCCATTGCGTAGCCGCGCCCACGTCATAACCAGGCAGCGCCTCTCAGGCTTGACCTGCTTCACTCTCCCCTAAACACCGTGTCTGTGCCCGGCTTTTTCTTCTTTTTTTTTCTTCTTTTTTTCTGCAGCGTGCGCGTCTGCCGTTCGCGTCTGCCTATCTACCTACCGGACCACAGCACAGGTCTGCAATCTAGGCTCAATTTGCACACCTTTGTTTGGGTGTGTTCAACATCGACGAGCGCTCCATCAAACCCGGAGCCATGGCCGAAGAAGTCGACAAGGAGAACCAGCCCCCTGCTGAGCGCAGTGAGCTGCGACCCCCGCCAGGCTTCGAGCACCTGGCCTCAAGCCCTCGACTCAGCGCTGACGCCGCCTTTGGCGTGGATACTGAGGCGTTTTTCAACGACATCGACATTGATTTTGCAGGTATGCCCCCAAACAGCCGTCAGGGTCACCAGACGAAGCAAATGGCACTTGGACATCACAAACCAGTAAGCCAGACGCTCTCAGCTTCCATCGCTGCTATCGATGTGAAGAAGGGAACCGGTAAACACCCCAACAGCGACTGTCGCCGCAATCGACCCGAACAAGAGAAGAAAACCCGTCGTCGTCATGCGGTTCTACCCACAAACCACAAAATCGAGACCTTGATCTCGACCTCGAAACTGACATGGTCCAACCCCAGCCGTGGAGCTCTTTCCTTCAGGCCCTCCGTCTTCGCCGCGCCCGCAGCACGCAGCTCTAGATTTTAGTCAGGCAGCCCAGGAAGGCGACGATGACGCCCGCGTTGCTCCTCTTCGCATCGGCTTTGGTCCGCAGTCTATTCTGGCCGACGAGGACTCGCCCCGGACTCGGGTTATTGTGTCTTCGCTTCCCGAGCAGAGCTCGAGAGTTGGACTCTTCCCCCTTCCCGCTCCTGAATCTGAACGAGCATCTTCATTTACCAGCTTCCCCAGCCCGCGGAGCTCCGCCCTCGCATACAAGATGTCGTCGACCAACGCATACTTGGACCTCCACGACTACAGAGCGACCAAGGCCGTGCTGGCGAGAAAGACAAATGACATTGCCGAGTATGAGAGAACGCACAACTTGACAATCATGAATCTCGACTGGGCGGCCAGCAATCCCGAGGATCCCACCTCCAAGAGCGAGACATCTGGCGGCGGCCTTCGCGCCAGACTGGCCAATCTGATCGCTGGGCTGGCTGATATCACGAGCAGCAACGAGCCCGAGGCCAGTAGCGCTGTAAGCTTTGCTCTATCTGGCCCCCCTTCAATCGCATGCTTGACACACACTAACAGCTCTTCCGCAGTGGTCCAAGACCATGTTCTATGGTGACTGGCTCTACAAGAGCAGCCAGCGCTCGTACTACCTCGAGATTCAGATCAAGCGCATTCCGGGAGCCAACGGGGATCTGATGAAGGAATGCGGAGTTAACCCGCAATACGTCTGGCTCTCGCTGGTGGACAAGAAAACCCACGACTCCCAGACAGTCGGCAGACTGGCAGCGGATGCTGTGATGATGAAGAGCAGCTTTTTCGAATCGCCAAAAGGCACCCCCGTCTCATCGTCTGTTTTCGAATCGGATTCCGACGACGAGGTCATGCCCGAGGTCGGTAAGGCGCTGTCTCCTCTGCTTGAAGAGGGCGCCGCACCACGATCCCCCAAGGGCAAGGGCAAAATGACGCTCGAGGGGTCCCCCTTCGCGCCCCCTCCAAGCCCCTCGGTTGTCCCTGGCCGCCTGCGCCACGACTACCGCTCAATCGAAAGCGCCTCCTCCAATATTGTCTCACACGGTCTCCCTCGCAGCAGCCCGCTGCCCCAGACCACCCCGTTGCACACGTCCTTTATGAATCCTGCGCTCTTCTCGCCCGGCACGGCCGGCTCAACCGCATCCCCGTTCACCAGCATGGACCCGCCCACTCCCGCAAGCCGTCTTGCCATGCTCCAGCAGGCCCAGAAGCGCCGCCAGGAGAAACTTGACATGCAGGCCGCCGAGAAGGCGCGACTCGAGGCCCGCAAGGTCAAGTCTCTCATCTACACGGTACGCATGGTAGCTATCCCCGTCAGTCTCCACACCAAGAACCAGCTCCGCACCAAGGAACTCAACGTGTTCACCGGACCCATCCTCGAGGAGCGCCACGCCACCATACTCGGCCAGGGCGGCTGGGTTGCCCCGCCGCTCGACGAGCGTGTGAAGTGGCACAACGAGCAGCGCACCGGCCCGCATGAGGATGCCGGCAACGTCTTCGACGAGCACATCACGTTCGACGACCTCGATCTGCCCAAGCCGCAGGCGTGTCGCGCCATGTCGGCCAAGTGGGACTGGACCAACGAGGGCCAGGCTAAGTACTTCGGCGAGGCGGCGCCGCTGTGGCGCGAGCTCTCGGAACCTTCTCTGGAGGATGTCTACTGGATGGTCTGGCAGCTCATGGCCGGCAGGGAGTTCGCGGGCTTCCGGGGAGGCGCGGGCTTTGGCCGCCTCAAGACTGAGCTTCTAATCGACGAGACGATGCTCGAGAGTTGCGAGTTCCGGTCCCCGTCTCCGCAGGCGCTGCGTATCGCCCGTGGATTGAAGCCACGCAAGGCCGAGGAGGATGTCAAGATGGAGGAGGACGTCAAGATGAACGAAGATACCAAGATGGACGTGGAAGTCAAGATGGAGGTGGAGGAGGAGCTCTAAAGAAGGAGCTATCTGGCAACACTTTTCTTTTTCGATTCTCTTTATGTTTTTCGGTCTTTGTCACGCTATGGCGTTGACGATACTTTTACGACCGATAAGAGAACGATCTTATGATCATTGGGCCGCGATTTACGGTTCACGGTTACAGTTCACGATCACGGTTGCGGTTACGGTTCACCATTGCGGTTCACGGTTACGGCTCATGGTTACGGTTCATGGTTACGGTTCACGATCACGGTTGCGGCTCAATGATACCCCCGGGATCACTTACACTGGAGAAGGTTTGGAGGACGGACTTGGGCGGTTCGACGAGGCCTGCTTGGCCCTACCATTGACATATCTGTCCACGGAAGAGGCACCTATCGAGTGCATTCCAAAAGCCGCCGGCGGGTAGATTGACGGCCACTGTCTCATAGACGATCCCGAGGATTTGGCTATCCAGCACTGGGTGAAGCTATGATGTTGGCATCGTGAGTTGCTAGCCAAAGGGTCTGTTTCCCTTCAGTGCTACTCTATAGCATGACCAAAGCATTGCCGGGTGGAAAGGATTACGATCATCGTGGAAGAGCCCTGTCTGCTGCCGCTGGCTTTTGGCTTTACGGTAGGGTCAATGCTTGGTTTGGCACTCAGTTAATTACATTAGTTATGCGAATTAAATATTCCTTTACACAACATCGACATGCGATATTTCTTGCTGCCTCTTGCACACACCCACGCGGTTTCAGGGATGGATGATATCGATGCCGGGCAATCGGCACTTTCACAAGTGTCACGTTGAGTAAGAAATGACGTTGGAGGTTTCTGGTCTATGCAGTGCCGATCTTGATTCCGCCGATCGCCAGGCCGCGACCACATCGATATCTCGGAATGCCATGTTGCAAATTCCCACTCTGTGAGTTTTTAGCCCGCATGAATCCCTTGGACAAAACCCCCGGCCTTTACACCACAAACTACCTTGACCTGACCTGACCTGGCCTCGCTGACCTACCCTTGTCTCGAACTTTGGAACCCTCGAAATGTCTCGGACGACACGTGTGTGTATGCATGCAGTGGCACGGAATGAATGCATCTAGGGGACCGACAGGGACATATACACGCACGTACATTGCAAGTGAGTGATCCATCCAAATATGTCGACGAACCCGTCCGCCGATCGCTCCATCTCCCTTCTGTCAACGGTGATCGGAGGCCTTCAGGGCCTGTAGATGCCCGTCATCGAGGGTGCTCATGTCGATCCCTTCCTCCTTCCCCATCCCCACCGCCACCCCCATGTTTCGTTGTAAAGGCTCAACCACGCTTGTTGTGACAGACGAGTCCCAACTTAGATCAAGCCACAGGTGGCGAGCCTCCTAATTATGGATACGTCGGTGTTACCATTCCGAACTGGCAATCTATACTGCCGATCCTGTGGCTGGTGGATACGTAGCCAGTCGAAACCGCAAGACCCTTCTTATGGTAGCCAAGAGACTAACCAGCGAAAGAGAGGTACAATCTCTGTCGATCTGTGGCGAGTACCTACATGGTCGGGAGACGACCCGAAAGGCTCTGCTCTGCTCACTGGGACAGCGAGTCTCGAACTCTCGAGGCGCAGCAACGAGTTGCATCCTCCCGCACTTAGACGACGGATGCCCCTTTCCATTGGCCGTTTGCCATGTGCGACGGGAGCAAGCCTCCCTCCTCAAGATCTCTGTGCTGTCCACGCGCCACAGTCTGCACGTCTCAGCCAACCAGCCATGCGTCAGGTCAGGCGCTCAGGAAAGGGGAGAGGAGAGAAATCTAATCTGCGATGCTGCATCCGGTAGCAATGCGCCCGGCCCTCTCGCTCGCTGGACCCTGCTCGGCTGAACAGCCCAGTATCTCCTCTCACCATTGGTTCAGCCCGCAGGCGCAACCGTGACCTCGCAATGTGCGGAGGTACGTTATCGTCCGGGGCAGCTGGAGGCCCCTCGGCTAAGTGATCGGCGTCCGAATGTCCGCATCGGGACGACGCGGGCGGGCGGCAGGGACTAACTCGGGAAGGGCAAGGGCGAGGAACAAGCCCACGGCGCCGGGAGCCACAGCTGGCGAGACGGCCACGGAACAAGTTGAGGACAGCGAAGTTTACCAGCCGAGGGGACGGCTTGTAGTATGTATCTTAGGTGCGTACTCGGTTCACCACAGGCTAAAGATAAGCAAAGGATGTGGCGAGTGCGAGACAGCACAAAGTACCGGTACTTGTCTGCTCGGCAGTCCCATGCCACGCCGTGCCATGCCATGCCATCCCGCAGATGCACCTGTCTACCTGACGTGGCTGCATGATGCCCGAGCATCCTTTCATCCCTCGCTCTCCGGCCTGCACGCCCAGATTGATGGCGTCGCAATGCAGCAGCAGCAGCCAAGCTTCCTGTCCTGTGCATAGGGTCCAGACAGATGTGCATCATACATACGGTATACATATACCACACCAGTCGTATGGCCTTGAAAATCCCGTACCGGGACCCAGGGTGCGGCGACCAGCTGCTGCAGTGGCGATACTGAACGGCATACCGAACCGACAGGAAAGAAACCCTTTTGAGTTGCGTTCGCTCGATGAGTGGCAGGAGCACGTAGATCCCCAAATCCCCAATCATCCACGCAGTTGTAAACTCGCAATAGTTTCTAACCCTCTTCTCACCTACCCGGTCTATTCTCAGCAAGACGATCAAATCACACTTAACAAGACAAGACAAGACATGATCAGCACGCAAGACCCTTTCCCCAAGATCGGCGCCTTTGACTTCTCCTCCCCACCCCTTTTCCCCTCTTGATTTTGACGCCAACAAAAGATCCAAAGGAAAGAGAAAAAAAAAAAACAGAAAACACTTTCGAGCCCACAAAAGCGAAGCTCCGTCTGGTCAGTCGGGCATATTGCGCCTCCGCTCCGGGCCAATGTCTCGCACGAAAACGCGCCGCGACCAACCTCGTTCGTGTCACCTATGCAAATGGCTGTCTTCGATAGATTGGATCCACCGCGGGGCCCATCGATATCACAGCCATCGCTGCTTAGTAGGTAGCGGACGTCATGTATTTCCCAGTGCCCGCTTGAGCTGCTCGGCTGCACTTGCCGCGGTGGTGGGGGGTTAATCAAGCTGCATGAGTGAGTGAATGTTGCCTGCACGTCGCAACCCAGCCGCAACAAGTCTGTTTTTTTTCCCCAGTTATTGTTGACTTGGACGGATAAAACAACAGACTCACGCCCTGCTAATACCTAGAACCACATTTGCGTGCGTGCTCAGTCGAGATCAAGAGAGTGGATAACTGAAAGTCGGGTTTGTGGACTTTGCGCGGCCAAGGTGGGTGTTCAGGGGTGGGTTGGCCAAAAAGAAAAAAAAAGAGGGTTAGGTTAGGGGTTGTTTAGGTCGCTAGCTAGGTAACTAGCAAGCCCCTGAACGATTAAAGAAAGGGGGGGGGGTTCAATCGCATGGAAGCGACAAATGTCCACCACAACATCCCACCATCGTGACACATGACAAGAAAAAAACAAGAGAAGAGAAAATAAAAAAAAGAATTGGATCGGCCCTCCATTCGGTATTCTGTCCGAGGTACCGGAATGAACACACTGTGTTCAGGGTCCGTTACACCGACGACGCCGGTGGAACCGCAGGTCAGGGACCAGACCAGACCGCCCAGCATCGGGGAAGGGGGAGAGACAGTAAACACTGAATTGGCGATCAGGCCGACGTGGTCGAACATGGCGAAATCGACGAGGATTCTCCGTGAGGGGGAGGGATCCTATTTTGAGAGCGTGCAATGTTTTTCGAAGAAAAAAATACCGAATTACATGTAGTGTATGTATTCTTCACAGTCGACGGCTGGGAGGTATCAAGGGATCGTCGCGTAGATCTCTGCGGCTGTGGCTATGATGGCATCGTCTCCTGTGGCAACGTCAACGTCAACGCCGACGACAATCCTTTGACAGCTTCAGTTCCAGACCTCACATTGACAACGAGCTTGCGCGTCAAACTTGCCGTCCCTCAGCTGCTCATTAATTGGTAATTACGGAAGTTCCCATGACTGAATCGACAAATGCCGTGCGTGCAGCTCAGAAACAGCTACAATAAAACAACAACCGCATGGTAGTGTGATCCCATCATACATCAGCCCTGTCGTTTGTTTAGAGTCAAGCAAAGCAAAAGCAAGACCAATGTGATGTCAGGCAGTTGCACAGTGTACGACGGGTGCCCGGGCACACGCAACGACTCAGACCCTTACGCGCGATGCGATGCCATGTACCACGCCCGCTTGTGTACTGGATGACGTGCAGAAGACAAAGACGAAGAAGAAGAAGAGGTATAAAAAAAAGAAAAAAAAGAAGAAAAAAGGGAAGGCCAAATCCGTCAACATCCCGTGATTCCCATCAAACGACCCAGACCAGCAAGCTACTTACTACCAGGTACCTAGATTCCAAACACCCTCACCCCCGTAATAAGGCGCCTGTTTCTCGTTGCGCGCGCGCGTCTGCCATGTCCCAATCATCCATTGCTAGGGGTTGCCTTTCCCGCAATAGATCCCAGCAAGGGGGGGGAAGGTATGTACCTCAGGTACCTACCCGTCGAGCCAAGCAAAGCACACCGTTGTACGTGCCAGATAAATTCGGGACGAGAAAGCTAGTACTAAAGGAGAGAGAAAGAGAAAAACAAAAAGTGGCTGAGACCAACTGCAACTGGATGGGCATCCTAAAGCTCCGTGTCTGAAACGCGGCCCGTCCAGAACGAAGACCAACAACACAACAAAACGGCCTCCGTATTCTAAGTAACGCACCACAGTATCTCGTCACCCACACTAGATGGAGGACCACCTTAGTTTCCTTCCGTTTCCCCCTTCTCAATACGGTGAACCAGCCCCCCCCTGTGCCACATAAGGCGTGTACCCTACCAGACATCCATGTCTGCCCAACGAATTAAATATCCCGTCGTCACATCGGAAACATTTTATTTACCGTGTAAACTCCAAGCCTGACCATCACAGGATGTGATACAGCCGGACTCCATACGACGCTATCAACACTACACTATTACACATCAGGTAACTCCATCCTTTCACGGCCCTACCTAGGTCCTGTTCATTCACCAAGCATAACAGCGCCGTTTCAAGGGCGGAGAGCAGAGGGATTGTTTCCGCTCTCCGCGGACTCTTCCTTGACGCGCCGCGTATTAGCTGCATACCTAGTCAGGAAGGTCTGTAGTCTAGAACATGGAACGGAAATAGGACTCGGAACGGAACACAACGTAAACAGCCTAGAGCTACCCACGCACGCCAGCTAGCTAGCATCAGACTCCTCGAAACAAAAAGAAAAAAGAGAAAAAGCTAGTGATCAGAATAGCAGCCAGCATCACCCAGTAGTCACGGGGGGGAAGGGGGGGCACACTCTCCCCTCCCACCCTCCCGCGTACCGTACCGTACGTACGTCCGCATCGGGCTGGCAGACAAATCCAATCCGCAACACAACAACACAACAAACCCACAACAACACAACAAACCCACAATCCACTCACTCACTCAACCCGCCCATCTCGAACTCCCACCACGATCCATACACCTGCCATCCCAAGTCCATCCAGCATTCCAAGCCGAGGCGTCCTCCCTCCTTCCCCTTAAACCTCCATCCATACCTCAGACAAACACAAAACCGAACCAAACCAGCCCTTTCGGCGCCCAGAGGGGACCAAACCCGTCTCTTCTCTGCTTGGCATCTACTTGGCACTTCCCCCCTCTCGGGAGAAGCATAGATCGGTCCAGACCCCAATACATAAACATACCATACCAGGTACCTAATGTAGGGAAGTATCCACAACGACCCTACCTGCCTAGGTACCTTACACACGCGCACTGTGGTCCCAGTCCAGGCCAATAGCACCCGCGAGATCCTTTCCTCCTGTGCGTGCATGACAAGGCGAGATTACACGTCCACGTCCACGTCCACGTCCATGTATCCTGCACAGTACCGTACATGTACCGCAGTCGCATGCGCCTGAGCTCGGTGCGGAGCTCCCAATCGAGAGAGACTGTACGTTTTCGACTGTCTTTTCCAGAACATGGATGAGGGTTTCTTTGCCCGCCAGCACACACACTTCACTTCACTTCCCTACAATACGTGTACACGTATCAAGCGAGAGCGAGCACGCAATACATACCTTACCTAGTAGCCAGCCAGGTTTAGGATCCTTCAAGTCTACACAACAAACCCCGGATCCCGGATCCCGGCTGCTGACGGCCACCCGTCTGGTCTAGACAAAGTCAGAAATCCCTAACGCCGGGCGCCAATGGAAACAGATATGTGTGCGATATTTTCATGCGGGGCAGACAGACAGACAGACAGACAGGCTCTGCTCTAGGCCCGCTACCGTTGTCCCGTCCCGCTCATCACATGCAGACTTCCATGCTTGCTTGCTTGCTTGCTTGCCCCTAAGACAGCACAGAGGCCGGTCGGTCGTGGGTAGTCAGACATGAGGGTGAGAACCTGGTAGATATATCCAAGTTCCACAGATCGGAATAGTAGCTCCAAAAAAAATGAGAACAAACATGTCCAAATAATTAAGTTGACAGACAAGGTCGAAGAGAAATACAAGAAGATGAAGAAGAAAATGGCCAACGGGCCCCATAAAAAGGCCCTATTCATCTCCACGGGCTAAAAAGGCCGACTGGGACAGCCGAGACGACCAGTAGCATGTCAGAATGCCCCAGTTGATGAACAGTCAACCACCGGGATCCAGCCAAGAATCGGCGGAAAGCCCCCCCATCTCCCTCTCCCTCTCCCTGCCTGCTTGTAAGACGTCCGTCCTCCTGCCCAAAAGGTTCACTACACCGCCAGTACGACAAAAAAAAAGACAAACAAAATTGCCCACCGAGGGGCTTGGTATCTCGAAGAAATGGTCAACGCCGAAGTTCAGAACCCCAACATGCGTAGTTTGCTGCGCACGTGCTTCAGCCGATCCGGTTCCAAGATCGACCGCGTAGAACACCGCAAGTCCCCTTCTAACCCCTTTGGATGCGATGGACTGAAAAAAAAAAACACCGCCGCATCCTGTATTGTTGCCTAGTAAAACAAGAAAATAAAAAACCTAAAAGGTGAGTCGCAACTCGTATGCGCTCTGTCCGCCGCTGTGCGGCGACATGGGCTCTATCTCGCCAGGCGCATCGATCACCATTTCCCACTCACGCTTGAGTGAGGAGGCCGCCGCGCCCGCGGCTTCGACGAGCTCAAATGTCAAGTCTTGGCCTTCGGGGAGTTGCTGTATGGTGTCGTCGTCTATCTCGACTTCCAGGCCGCGCGGAAGAACGTGCACTGTCCGGACAATCTGGTTAATGTCAAAGTTCCATTTGGCCGCCATCCGCTGAATGAAGTCTCGAAGAGTTCGTTGCTGGAGATAGACGGCCCGGTGGAGCTCGCGGACAGAACGGTTTGAGGAGTCGCGCTGGGCAACGTAGAAGCAGGCAACAGGCTTTGCAGGCCGTTCGGGAGGAGGCCGATAGGTCGAGTCGACGCCCAGGGCCTCGATCCAGCCCGTGAGATTTCCGGCATCGTCGGTTTGCCTGACTTTCGTGGGCTGGTCGGATCCACTCTGAGATGCTGCCGGGTCGCCACGTTGGAGCTCGAGCCACCGAGATTTTGACCCGGATACCGAAGACTGAGAATGGAGCGAGAGTGAGCTAGGCGAAGGGGACACCAGAGACAACCCCCCACTCGGGCTGTGTTCGCTTCGCCATGCGTTGCTCTCCCTGGATTCGACCTTTGTCAGATCGAGGGATTCTCCCGAGAGCGCAACGGGATACAAGTCGGGATCGTCGGTCTCTTCGCCACAAAGGTACAAGACGCTGACAGGTCGAGTGCTGGTAAACATGTCCTGCAGAGTCTTCAGCTTGAAGTGGAGGTCCTCCTCTGGAGGTACCCTCGCACCTCCACCGGCAGAACTAGCCGACGACATGGACCAGGTACGCTTGTGCTTTTGGACCTTGCCAGGCCTCTGGCTGCTCTGCGCCTTGCTATGCGCTGCTCCCGCCGCCAGCGCCCCTGCCGCCGCCCTTTTCCTTTTGCTGAAGTCTTTCATTCCGCTTTCCGCTTGTGTGATCTGCTGCTTCAGTTTATCGATGCTCTTTCTGATGTGCGCAATATCATTCGACAGCTTGCGCTCAGCTCCGTGGTCTCGAAAGAGCTTGACCTTGCAATAGCAGACTTCGGCCGCGTTGTCCAAAGGCGGAGACCGAGGGTTGTCAGGGATCATCAGATGGGTCTTGGCGCAAAGTCGTACAGGAATTCCCTTCACGCCCTTGGAGTGGCTAAAGTCGGTGGAGAGGAAGTTGAATCGAACGGCAATGTTGCAGTCTACGGTTCCGCTGGTGCCCGGTGTCCAGATGACCGAAAACCCGTCAAAGGACGAGCTGTCCAACTCGATGCGCGTCCTCTTGTCGTCGCCTTCCGCTGGCTGTCCTGCCTCGACATACTCGACCGCTTGAAGTTTCCCCCCTCTCTGATGGGCCTCGTTTGAGCCGCGCCCCTCCTTCCACAATGTCCAACACACGCCGGGCTTCTGTCGCTGCTGCTCATCCTCGAACGAGACGCGTACAAAGGTTCGGAGCCGGGTGCCCGGAGCGATGGGCAGCGAAGGAGTGGTGTCGATGACTGACAGCGAATAGGCCTGACCCTTGTTCAGGTACGTAACCGGTATTTCCTCGGCGTGTCTAATCATCGCAGTCGGGGCGTTCAAGGTTGTGTGGAAACGGAACCTTGTCGCCGATGGCGGAAGCTGTGAAGCCATCGGAACGCCGAACTGTCTATGCTGGAAGGACATCATGGGAGACGGGCCCTGGAAATTCCCGTCAATGGAACCCATCTTGTCTTCCAAAGGGTCCGAATCGATGGGGGATCCGCCGTCCTGGTCCATCGTTTCATAGCCTGTATCCTGGTGGACAAACGACGAGGGCGCAAACGATGGCTGGGGCGGCGGGGGCTGGACAAAGGGGTTGAAAGGGTGGAACTGCTGCTGTTGAGGGTGAAAGGGGTGATGGAAGGCGGGAATATCCATCGACGCGTGGTGGTGCAGCGAGCCTTCTGCGGTCGGCATCGACAACGGGGTCCCGAGCCCCATGCCCAGACTCAGTGTCGGCGTGTGAAGGTCGCCGGCCTGTGGATGGTAGATGGTATTCGTACCGCCGGGGGTGGGCGTGTAGTAACCCGGGGTTTGGTTGGCGAAGCTAGCAAACGAGAACGAGTTCGGGTCCAGCAGAGACGGCGTGAACCTCCATTGCTCGTTTTGCGCCCGCGGTGTGGGGTCTTGGTCCCGGAAGGAATCATGGTGTAGACTCTGGCTTCTGTCGTTGACCGTTGTTAGTACTGGTCATTCCACTGGGGGATGCCGCCGATCCCAGCTCTAAAAAGATCGGCAACGGTTGGGACCCCAACTCGGCGGCACCTAACGGCTTCAAGAACTAAAATACAATTTTCTAGTCCAACGCTCACGGAGGCAACTGATACTAGCCAAAATAAAGACCCGATCATAACTAGAGGCCAAACCGCAAAGAGCGCCAAAGACAGAAGCTGCAGGGCAAGTCCAAAAAAGAAGAACTGAAAATTCGCAATATCGCACCTTTCTTGTTGAGTTGCCGTGACATCGGCCTGGTTCGCTGTCGCGGTGATGGCTGGGGGCCCGGCCACGGAGGATGAGGTGGCTGCGGCAACTTCAGGAAACTGTTGTCTGAAGTTGGCCAGCAGCTCATCCCCGGGCTTCTGCGAGCTTGTCCTGTAAAGACGTGGTGTTAGTAAGGGCGCGACGCAGGATGTCCATGAGGCGAGTGGTAGGTTGGGTGTGTGATTCCAGACACGGGCGTCAACTCCATGGCGTGGAGATGCCTGGCGCATGTGCGCTTCAGAGACCCCCCTCGTGGTGGGCTTATTGCGCTGCTAAGGTGACATGGGCGGCGCCGGTCATGCTTGGCCTTTCTTACCTTTGACGAAACATCGGTCCTGCGACAGATGAAGGGCTGTCCGGGGACAGCGATTCTCGTGAGAAAGTTCAGCTGCGGCGGCTGCGGCGGATACGTGGAACTGGTTTGTTCTTCTTGCTGTCTGCTGCCCTCACAGGGCGGACGGTGGGGGGAGAGAAGTGCGACGGAAGAGGCTGAAACTGGTCCGAGGACCTTGTCGGAGGGTTGTGGTGGGGAGGGTGGGGGGGGGAGCTAAAAGCAAGTAAAGCCCGGGCGTCGTATAATATTGGTAGGCGGGCGCGCGGACGATGGAGTGAGTGTTGCGGTCCCGTTCGCCGTTACCGTCGCGGTTGCAGGTGCAGGTGCGGGCGCGGGTGCTGGGTGTGGGTGCGGTCGTGTCGCGATCGTTGGTCGCTGGTCGTTGGTCGGTTCCCGTCGCTTTATTCTGTCTGCGAGGACGGTTCCTTGCTGTGTAGGTGCAGCAAAACGAGAGGCGTGGGTTGGCTACGTGCAGAAAAAGAGAGAAGTTGGCAAGGCGCCAATCAGGTACGGTAGGTCTGTGTCTGTGTTCTGCGTCTGCGTCTGTGGTAGGTCGTTTATAGCGAGTTTTGGATTCGCAGGCAGATAGCCCGTCCGTCAGGTGGTACGTGTAGGTGGGTGTGAAGGGCAAAGCAGCAACAGGGCATCTGGGCAAGGCAGAGCAGTGCAGGGCGGGCAGGGCGGTGGAGGAGGGAGATGCCCAGGGAGATGGAAAGGGGTGGTGGTCGGCCTGGTATATACCAACGAGCACCAACCGCTATTGCAATCCCGAGCGGTGGGATCAAAGACAGAAGTTCAACGTGTGGATGCAAGAACCTGGATGGTACCCGTCCATCAATGGAGCTTGGTGGGCTGGCTCGCCGAGCTACCTATATAATAATGGGAACGGGGAAATTGATTAAGGCAGAGCTGCCGGGGGTCGCTACCTGCCTGTACTTGCTGCATGTACCTTCCCTACACCTTGCGGCTGCTGCAGGGTATGGCTGGGGCTCAGGGCGGCATGGATGATGGCTGGCCTCGACCTGTGAAGGTGCGTGAAATGAAGTCCTCGCTAAACCAAAAGAAGAAGTAGACGGCCGGCAGGGGCACAGGGATCCGTTAGGGTGCCCTGTGCCTGCCGTGGCTGCTGTTCTCGGGTTGGTGGACGGACGGGCAGCGCGGACAGCACGGGGAGAAGCCGGCCAATGGCAGGTGCGCCAGGGCATGGAACGAGGCGTGCATAGAACGCACTGGCAGATGCCGCGAAAGTTGAAGTGGCCTGATGGAAAACATGACGATGCAGCAAGATATCTCCTGGCAAGTGGTAACACCTAGCACTGACACAGGCAAGACGCTGGAAGTGCGGCATCAACATTGCATGAATCCTATGAATTCGCAAAGCCCTTGGTGACAAACGTGCACCGGCAAAACAATAAAAAAACATCAGATGGGACGCTCAGAGGAGTCGAGCCCGGCATCTTTCTCTCGCATCTCGTGCTTGCTACGGGGTGAGTGGACTGATATGTGCATGGTCAATTTTCCGAGCTTCTTAGGTTGCTGATGCCGGCCCGCCGAGTCTGATGAGTTGGGACGAATTTTACGCTGTATTTCTATTTGGTGCGGGCAGTCGCCTCAGTTGTCTGTACGGGGAACGGGAACGGACGGAGCATGGAGATGGTGAGCTGCGTTAAGTTCACTGACACCAGCAAAGGACCAAGCCGGCTCCATCGGCAAGGTACTTGCATATTCCGCGGACAGTACTGCGGGGCTGCTCATGCTAACCACCACATTTCCGAGATCCCTTGGGTGTTTGTATTTGGATACCTTCCTGACAGGCCCTGGCTGACCTCCAACTCTTCTGGAGCTCTGGGCTTGCGGCGCAGAGACGTAAAGTACGGGGTTCCGTTCTATGTAGTGTGGAGATGCCGCCCGTTGGTTCGCAAAAGCCCCTTGGTGCAGCTGAGGTGTGGTCAAGTGAGGCTCGTGGTGCTTGCGTGAGGTGGTGCGAAACTGCCAAGACCGAGCAATTGTGACCTTGACATTGTTAAGGAGAGACGCGCACTCCCCTAGCCCGTAGCTCAGAGGGGATCCGATCCACTTTGGCGCGTCTGAGGTGAAGTGAGGTGGGGCGACGGGGGTTGTGGCGCTAGCGGGCGCCCAGGACGCCTGTCCCGTACAGTATGTACACAGTACATGCACGCCAACGCAAATTCGACTTCAACCACCCCCACCCCGCTGTGACACCTCACTCAGTCCAGGCGCTGACTTCAGGTGTTTGGAGGATGAGGTTTGTTAAGATAGTCATGTGGACCGGCAGTCCCAGCTGGGCAGCCTGCAAGCTATTACCCACAAGTTGATTGCATCGACAGAGTTATTCTAGAAATGTCTGACACAAAAGAGCAACAGCATATAGCCAGGGGAGATGCAGACACTAAATCTGACATTGGTATGTATCATTCGCTAGAATCCGTGGATGAGGGTTGCGGATAAAGTACCAATACTTTGGCCCTTTTACCCACGATCGGCGATGATAGAGCCCCCTCGTCGTCGCCACAAAGTGGCTGTGCAAGTATATCCCTTCCTCCAGGGGTACGGACCAGCCTGCCTTGTTACACGTGTCGCCGATGATATTCGCCTCTTCCCTCAACGCGGTGCTCTCTGTGATTGGGCCTTGTTTGTCAACCGTTAAAACTACCTCCGATCTCACGCCACAAATATCTTTTCTTTGTTCGCGACGCCACACTGTGGCGAGTCGTTACGTAGTCGGATGGGGCTGTTCCGTGTCGCTCAGGTCCGTTTAACATGCCTAGCGAGCACGTGTTGGGGTGTCTGCAAATAAGACGGCAGGTTCTGGAGGACGGGTTAACACGGTACTACACGTACCTTACGTAGAGGGCAATTTGAAGGACAAAGGTGTGGCTGTTTGGATGGTGTTCGCCACAGTTGTCGTTTTTCCTTCCTTTGGATTTCTTCGCTCATGGCCCCCAGAACTTAATAGTGTCAAAGTTCTTTTATCTGATGCGGGCCTTTTAGGGCAGGTGGGTCGTTGCATGTTTAGCCCCAGACCACTTCAGAGATGCGGCCTAAACTTGGGGGCCGCGCCATGACGTCACTGGCTGCCAGAACCTTTCCCACTTCGTCCCATTCCGACATGCAACTAACCCGTAGTTGACCCACAGATGAACAGCGGTCACTTAGCGGGCCATACATACAGTGTGTTTTCGCAATCCGTCTGAAAATGACTCTGCACAAACGGCGTCGCAACATGGAAGGACCACAATCATGCGCTGACCCGGACAACAAGGGAAAGCCGCAAAACAGAGCCGAGGAAAGATGGAGTTCGAAACCTATTATAAATATTAGTGGATCGGTATCCTCGAGGGGCCCCATCTCTCAGTGAGAAGCGTGTCGGTGTCGGGAACGACCGTGTCGCGACGATCTTGGCCGCATTGAGGTTCCCGAGTCCCCAAGTTTCGGTGTTCTGAGAGTGTTTTAAAGCCGCAGCCAGCAGCTGTTCGCAGGGTCCCTAGCGCACCTGCACCTCCGCAGCTTTCGCTTCCATCGACTAGCGGAAACGGAAGCGACCTTTGGGTAAAATGCAATAGTCTGCACCAAGACAAGAAATCTGGGCGGCGATCGTGGGTCCCCGAAAGAAAGCGTTGCATCGAGGGTCGGCAGAGGATGGGATTGCCCTGGCGGGAAGAAAATAAGAAATTTCAGAGGCCGTTGAACCGGCCCGTTCGCGTGCAACCCAAACCCACAGGCAAAACGGCCTCGGTCGGAGATACAGGCACACTTGGAGGGCATTACACCGTAGTTGCTGCTTGGCAGTTAAGGGACCTGGGGGTTCTGGGCATCGTATTCTGGCGCAAATGGCGATATACCTTGCACCTCGGATATATGTCCTTGTATACGAACTCAAGAGAATTGCCTCCAGTACCTTACCCAGGTGCGCATATACAGAGAGATAACTTCCGCATAATAAAACAGCTTGTAATCATCTCATATAGTTACCTTCTCTGGACAGGAACCTACCTTAGGTATACGCGTGGATAAGTTGTGGATGAGCGCCGTCCTACCTCTTCACCCTGCCACCTACCTACGTGTAGACTCTCATATCAGGTGCTCCGTCCGTGTCGCATAATAGAAACTACCTATACGGTATTTTATCGCAGACTGAAAAGCCATTGTCCAGAAGGGCGGCATTGGCACTGGTTCGATGGAGGTGACGCGGAACGATCACATCACTGTCTCAACTGCGAAGCTGGGCCGTATCTTACCACTCAAAGGAGACAAACGCCGTATGGTCCAAGTGGAATGAATACCCACGATACCGACTGCAGTGTAAATATCAGGAGACGCTCAACTACATGTGTAAAATAGCACAAGGCTGGGCGTGAGGTCTGATTTGGGTAAAGCCAGCGCCGCCAGGGATCGATCGCCAAGTCGATCTTACGTGTCATTCCTCAGGTCCGTTGGTCTGTCTGTTTTGACGATTACCATGTAATCGTGCTATGTACGTGTATGGAGGGGAGTGAGTTCAAGTTCCATTTGTTCTCCAACGCGGGCGTTTTGTGCTGTTTTGTGTTGCGGGAGCACTTTCGATTCGTCAACGGGGAGGTGCCGGGGTGAGGGCCTGTTAGCTGCGTCAACTACGTCATCCTCGACTGACGCGCAGCCACGGGCGCAGGAGAGAATGGGATGGGGATGGGATTTGCACGGCAGCCAATTCCCAACCCAGATTCGCGCAGAATCCCATGCCAGCAAGCATCGTGTGTCGCCTGTCGCTTGTGTTTGGCTCTTTTCTTCTTCCTCGCTCTTTTTAGTAAATTCTTTTGCTTTGGTCCCATCTGCAGCTGACATGGATCTCACTGCATGGAGGAAACCGTCCGTTGATGTCGTCCCAAATTTCAGCGTGCACTTTTTTCCTCGATTGTTTTCGCACTACTATACACACCTAGCGTACACAGTACAAATTATGTGCCCTCTTGTCTCTGCGCGCGGTGTCACGATCCCCTACTACCGTAGACTCGGGCAAATGATGTCAGCTGTTTCGTCCGGCCTTGAGGGCACAGGAAAAAGAATAGGGGACCATCTTCCAGGATCCTCGAGGTTCCTGAGATTCCGCACCCCTTCTTCTGTCCATACTGAGTACAGGCCGTGAGGTTTCGCGTGTCACTCTCGACACCCCCAGAGCCGGCATACGGCACGCAGCTGTACACCGTGTTGCAACGCAACTGCATCAAATATTGCATCTGCACCATATACTTGGGCGCTCAGTGGCCGCTGTCGTTGAGGATAGTTCCAATGCGCCGGATAATGTCGAATTCTTGGCATCTGTCGCGGCTTTGAATCCAGAAATTGAGAGGAATTTCTTGGCTGAGCAGCTGCCCTGTCTACCTACCTTCCATGATTGTTCATTCCGTATAGTGTGTACGGATATGTACCTTAACGGCGAATCGTCGCACGCACCAGACCGAGCTCAGGTTGGTATGGTGAAGCAGGTATCAAGGTACACAGGACAGTAGTTTAAGCAGTCCCAAGCTTCGCCGCTGGCAGATCCCACCATCCCCGTGACCCCGTATCCAGACCTAGAGTTGCGCTGAGATCGACGGCGGTAACAGGCGGTGATATCGAGCCGCTGGCTTTGGAGGGGTCTATCGCTGCCACGCTGCCATCGAGGATCACTTATTTTTGGGACGATCGTCGCCGCAGCGATCATTTGGATTGCGACGCGCTTGACACCAAGTCCCTGGGATTTGCGTACCAGCCCGTGTCGTCGGACGGCGCCGAGAGACGTTGCAGTATACCGGCACCACTGTTCTAGGTACGATGGATACATCGGTGATAATGACCGAGCACAGCCGCGCCGCAATGTAGGGTCTGGTTGATCCTGCTGTGTCGTGTAATTCGACGGGGAGTCTGGTTTGTGAGTTGGGACCTGGGAGGTTGCTCGTTAGGGATTCAGGGTCCAGATCCATAGTTGTAGTCGTCTTTGGTCGCCAAGCAGCTATGAGCAGCATGGAGTAGATGTTCCTTCTAGAAGCCGGCGATTGATTATATGGGCCTTCTACATCTTTGTGCACTCATGTTCGATGGGGCGCCACTAAAATAAACTCTGACACACTGCCTGGGCTTTCAAAGAAGGAGCGGCTTTCTGGAAGTGAGGCAAGCCAGGTACCCGGAAGGCAGGCACGGCAAGCCCTTTTGTTCGGTCTAAGACGGACGGCCTGTCCAATGGCAGCGTATGCGGGCGGCCGTGAGAGACTGGCTCAGACCTCAGACCGTTAATCAACCTCATGCTCAATTGACTCCCGTCCGACTGCTGACTGCCGGTCGCTTGTCGTGCTTGAACCTCGGTCACGGGCACAAGGCTAATAGCCGCCTCGTGACGACGGACCGGTGCATCTCGTCTCGTCTCGACTCCTCGACTCCATGCACGTGAAGGCCGACGAGAACCACAGAGATGATGCCCGTGGACAAATGATTGGCCTCTGATTCGCTGGCCGCCAGACTCACTATCACCAGGGAGCATTTGGCGACCTCCGTTCACGGGGGAAGGCGGCATCGTTCTTTCTTTTATAGCTCGCCGTTCATCCCACCGACGTCAAAGAACCTCTGCGTCATATTCGAGACGTCGTCTGTCAGTCTGAAACGCCTGCAAGTGGCCGTTGCAGACGATTTGCCGTGGTCGCTTGCAATGTACGGGTGGAAGCTTGGTTGCAACACCCTTTTTTTATACAATTGAGACTCTCCACTGCTCTATCCTTATCGCTGACGCACAGTGGCAAGTGCAAGTGGCACTCTCTCCCTCCCCCTCTGCCTAGCGCATTGGCCGCCCTATTTCCGCCCCGGCGAGGCCCAGACACGGCCGATCTCCATATCAACCAGTCTAGGTTTGAACACCCATGGAGCTTCGGCTTCTTAACTCGACCCTAACAGCACCGTCCCCATTTGTTTTGCGAGGTCAACCTTTGGACTGAAAAAATCAAACCGCCTCAGCATCAACGGGCTGCCGTGAACTGCAAAACCCTGAAACGCCCACCGCGCGGCTCCTGTTCTCGAGACCGCCATCCTATCGACCGAGCAAGAGCACAGCGAGTCACCCATAACTTCGCTAATCCACCCAAGGACCGAGGCGCCCCCGATTCTCCGAGCGCAGCGCTACACCACCGCCCACCTAACCTGAGGGCCACCGCTCGTCTATCTGTCTATCTGTCTATCTGTCTCGTCAGATCGCAACTCCACCACGCCATGTCTGCCACCTCCACTCCGCCGTCATCGACGACGCCTGCGAGCGCTGTCTCGGCCTCTCCCGCGCCGCCAGAAGAGCACCCGAGTGACGGGTCCAAGCTCAAGACATTTATCGGCATCTTGAGAAAGTGAGCTGCTCCCCAGAGAGTCGACCCCGCATCCGCCAGCCGTTGTGCTAACAGCCTGGCTCCCGCTCGCAGATTCATCGGTGTTGCCGATCTCGCTTCCGTGCGCTTCTCGCTCCCCTCCCAGCTGCTGGAACCCACACCAAATCTTGAATACTGGAACTATCTCGACTCCCCCAATGCATTCATCGCCATCGGCACCGCCGACGACCCGGTAGATCGCATGCTCGAGGTCTTGCGGTTCTGGTTCACCAAGGATCTGAAATACGCAAAGGGGAGACCCTGCAAACCATACAACTCCTGCCTAGGCGAGTTCTTCAGGGTAGGTTGACACCCATCTGGCGAGGGGCGGTCCAGGTGGCTAGGTCATGCTTCCAGACGAATCGCTGACGAGCATGTGATTTTTTTTGCAGTGCAACTATGAAACAGACGACGATGCGCCGAGGATCGACACCAAGGCCCCCAGGAGCAGCAGCGGCTCGACTGCGAGCGGTGCCTCCAGCATGAAGTCCGGCAAACTCGCAGTCCCCGGTGGGCTGAGTGCCAGCGACCCACGCGCGGCATCGAGTGTCTCGGTGGCGCAGATGGCTCCGAATCCGACGAAGCCAATCCGGGTTTCCTATCTGACCGAGCAGACATCACATCACCCGCCCGTCAGCGCATTCTACGTCAGCTGTCCCGAAAAGGGGCTCCATGCCAGGGGCTTCGATCAGATCACGGCCAAGTTTACCGGCACCTCGATCAAGGTGATGCCCGGCGAACACAACCTGGGCATTTTTATCACTGTGGATAAGCACAAGGAGACATATCAGCTCACACACCCCGCCGCACATCTCGGTGGGCTTTTCCGGGGAGCTCTCAGCGTGACTGTCGGGGATGTGGCCTTCATATCATGCCCCGAAACCAAGCTCAAGGCAATCCTTCAGTACTACGACGACGGCTGGCTAGGTCGGACTACGAACAAAGTGGACGGCATCATTTTCCGCTACGACCCCGAAAATGACGACAAGACGCGGATCAGGGACATCCCCGAAGAGGACATTCTGGTGCGACTAAACGGGCCTTGGAAGGAGAAGATTGTGTTTACGATGGGCCCGAAGCCTGTGGTGAGTGGATCCTCAGGTGCCCTTTCCCTCGCTAGAAATCTAACAGGTAGACAGAACACACACCCCGTCGAAAAACAAACGACAATCATCGACATTGCGCCGCTCAACGTGGCGCCCAAGGTTTTGCCGCCGGCAGAGAAGCAGCGTGCCAACGAGTCGCTGCAGATGTGGAGCGAGGTCACAAACGCGATCCACTCGAAACAATTCTCGCGTGCCACGACTCTCAAGCAGGAACTGGAGGAGGCGCAACGGGAGAAGGCCCGCGAGCGCGAAAGGAAGGGCGAGGTCTGGAAGCCGGTTTTCTTCGCCCAAGTAACGGACAAGGGCGGCAAGCCAGAGTTGACGGAAAAGGGCCGCGAGGTGCTCAAGCGGGCGCAGGAGGGCAAGTGGGACGTGGAAGATATTTCCCTATAATCGTGCTACGCTGGTTGCTTAGAAATATGGTGGAGAGAGATGGAGAAAGAGGACGGACGACGTCGTCTTTCGTTGCGCACATACAGCACGTCTGGTTCATTTAATCGGGCAGGGGGCTTGGTTGTCTTGGTATAGAGGAGGTCGCGGCGTTGTCGTTGCACGTTGCATGTCTGTCACTCGTTGGTTTGCATAGCACTTCTGTTGTTTTTGGACCGGAGACAGGGATGGGATGCTTTTTTGCGGGATCGTTGTCAATATTACAATGCTCTGGGGGTGTCTGGCTTGGGGAGAAGAAGCAGGAGGCCGGAGAGTGGATATACAAATCTACACATATACATGATCTGGGAGGGAGCCCGTAGGGATAATTTAATCAGGTAGAGAAGAGTTGGGTAGAGTTGAGAGAGAGGACGTTCACAGAACACAGCTTTCATGCTGGTATGCGACCAGCTAAAGCATCACGCTCGGTATTACCAGCCGGTATTATTGTCTATATCAAGGGCTAGACAGGAATCCATCGGGACAGTTCTTTTCAGACAGCGCCGTAGTCTCTTATCAGCAAAATGCACGCCGTTAATTATTCGCCATTGAAAAGTATTCCTGGTATGATGTGCAAGTTGCAATGTTTTCGAGGATGCCAGAGATAAGGTGGTGCACGCCAATCAGGCTCGGCATCTCAACATTCTAGTTTCCATTCCATGCTACGCAACCCGTCCTGAGAAATTCTCCAGGCAGGCACGAAACGGCGCACACGACACTGAGGATACGAGGCTCCCAGCATCAACACAACCTGCAGGATCATCAATTGACCAAGCAACAAACGAATCACGTCACCCAGTTGCAAGCTCCTAGGCAGCAGCAAGAGCAGCAGCAATCTCCATGGAATCAAGTTCCAATTGCCAAGTGCCAAGTGCCAGCTGCCAGGTACCCGCGGGCAGCGGCGCTACGCTATCCTGCCCGTATCGTTATCAGCTCAGCAGCCACTGTAGACTGTGCCCTTCCCACCATTCGGGGAGGTACTATTGCTTCTCTTTGGGCTGCGTGCAACCGACTACCAAAATTTAAAGGGGAAAAGACAAAGCTTTCAGACAGGTAGGCTGGCCTGAAGACAAAAAAAAACACCAGACGAAGAGCACATTCCTTAATCATCAGACATTGGCCGACTAGACGGGCTGCATCGCCAACGAGCCCCAGGGTCCAAAAGCGGTTACAGGCTACAGCAACCGCAGAGTGTCTTCTTTGATGCCATTGACACTCCACTGGATTGACCTGGGCCAGAACGACGGGAGACGACGGACGCTGAGATTGGCTCCACGCCCGACCTGACCACCGACTCCCTCCGTGCTGCGACCGTGCTTCCCGAGCCCATCCCCAGGGTGCCAGGCTCCCAGGTCAGTTTCTTTGACCGCCGCCGCCACAGCCAGTTAGCCAACCAACAAGCCAGCCAGCCAGCCAACCAGCCCAGACCTGGAACTGGAAACCCACCATCCATTCGCCGTCGGCTGAGCGCGAGAGCGACAAGCAAACCACGGACCAAACAATCCCCAAAGCAGCAGCCCAGCAGCCCAGCAGCCCAGCATTCGACATCCGACCCGACCCCAGGCAATCCAAGTCTTGCCGACCGACCTAGCCCACCGCGACCGACCGACATCGCCTCGCGAACCGACCCGAACCACGCCAACAACAAATCCGAACCCGAATCCCGCGCCCGAGTCCCCGCCCGCGCGGTATCGCACACACACACCTCTCAACAAACCATGGCGTCGACCACCACGTCGGGCCTGACACGGCGCAGGGGAGGAGGTGGTGCGCCCGGCGGCCCCGATGGCGACAGCAGCGCCAGCAACGGCATGGGCGGCCGCTCCAACTCGTCCAACAACATCAAGGACAACCAGCCCGAGACCAGCTACGAGAGCAGCGAAAATGGCCACAAGATCGCCTTTGACCCGCGAGACATCAGCGAGAGCGCCGAGAGGAGCAAACAGCCCAAGCTGACCCTGATGGAGGAGGTGCTGCTGCTCGGGCTCAAGGACAAGCAGGTTCGTCGCGTCGTTCCACACCCACTCTCTCAATTGTCTTTTTGCGCCCGGTAGTAGTAGCATTCCTACTGCGCGATTGCTTGTGCTGTGCTGGCCTGAGTTTCTGACGTGAATTGGTTTGGGCGTGTTAGGGCTACTTGTCATTCTGGAACGACAACATCTCATACGCCCTGCGCGGCTGCATCGTGCTCGAGCTCGCCTTCCGCGGTCGCATCAGCATGGAGAACGACGCGGCAAGGCGGCGCCTCCCGCTAGCCGACCGGACCATCGAGGTCATCGACGACACCCTGACCGGCGAGGTGCTGCTGGACGAGGCCCTCAAGATGATGAAGTCGAGCGAAAAGATGAGCGTCAGCTCGTGGATTGATCTGATGAGTGGTACGCCGTCTTTCCCCCAGCCCCCCTCCGCCCTCCCAACTAGTCCTGCTCCCCATAAAGAAAACCCAATTGCTAACTCCCTCCCTTCCAAAAACACAGGCGAAACCTGGAACCTCATGAAGATCGGCTACCAACTAAAGCAGGTGCGCGAGCGCCTGGCCAAGGGGCTGGTGGACAAGGGCATCCTGCGGACGGAGAAGCGCAACTTTCTGCTCTTCGACATGGCGACGCACCCGGTCGCCGACGGCGGGGCCAAGGAGGAGATCCGCCGGCGCGTGCGGACGGTGCTGACACAGCGCACCGTCGTCATCAACGGCTCGCAGTTCCTGCCCGAGGCGCTCGAGTTCCGCTACCTGCGCACCATCGCGCTCGTGTGCGCCGCCTACGCCGCCAACGTGCTAGAGAACGCGCTGTCGACGCTCGGCCACGAGGCCCGCGAGCGCGCCTTCAACCAGACCGAGGAGCTGCTCGTCGAGTACAGCCAGTGGCCGTTCCCCGGCAAGAAGGCCACGGCGGCGACGGGCAACGTGGGCGAGAACTTGCCGGGGGTTATTGCCGAGGTTTGTTCCCTCCCTCCCCTCTCTGTGTTTATATAATCCCTGCTTCGTTACCGTGGTGGAGTTATACTGACAAACCTGGATGCGCACAGGAGGTGAACAAGGCGAAGCCAAAGGAGCTCCAGCTGGAAGTGGTGGCGGCCTGTTTGAGTGTCTTTACGCGTCTTGATTCCATTCTCTGAAACAAACCAAAACCGAAAACCAAAACGGGGGTCTTAACTGCTGTTACTTTACTTACTTCCTGCCTGGGCGTTTTTTTATTATCATTATTATCACCAACACCGGTCGGTCGGTCGGCCGGTTGGTTGGTTCTCCCATAGCCGTTAGCCATTGTCACGTCTCACGCCCCCATCTACGTCTCTCTCTCTCTCTCTCTCTCTCTCCGTCTTTCCCCGGCCAGAAAGAAATAAAGAAGAAGAAAAGGAGATAAAAAGCTGGCTGGCTGGTGTTTTACTCCTACCAACCTACCTCTACTATTACAACTACTACTGCCAGGACTACTACCACTACGATCTTATTTTTCTAACCTATCTTACCTGCTTACTTACCTATTTACTAACGTACTTGCCTCCTTATACCTAACCTAACCTAACCTAACCTAACCTAACGAATCATGAACAGTCCCATCTATCTTGACGCAGGCTGTTGGCGAAGTTCGTATGATATGCTACTACATATTCTTCATTTGAACCCCCGGTCCGCTTTTTACAACCTTGTTGCATGCTCCTTCGGTCTAGTGTATCTATCTGCTTTTTAGGAAGAAAGAAAGATTTGATAAGAAGAAAATGCGCTGGTCAGCGACGGGGAAAGCCAGTTGCTCTATGAGATGAGAGTGGGAGAGAGAAGGTTGACAAACAAGGATCGTTGCTATTTCGTCGCAAGTCTTGGGCGAGGAAATAGGAATGGATGGATGGATGGAAAGTGAACACGACTTGTGCGAACTGGGGAGGGGGGAGATGAAGACGGAGTCTGAGGCTATAGAGGGTCAAGTTGGTGCCGGGGGTGGGGGGATTTCTTTACCGTGTTTATTGTTCTTCTTCTCCCCCTCTTCTTGTCGCGCGCGGTCTTGGCGATATATCAACGCAAGGGCGTTTTGTTGTTTTTCTTTTGCGCGCGGGTTTTAAATTTTTCTTGGCTTCCGTCATTTTTCTCCCTGCCTGCCTGCCGTGTGAAGCCTACAGGTATTATTGCCAAGTACGACGGAAGAAAGAAAGAAAGAAAGCTATGGTGGGAAAACAAAGTTGATGAAGGGGCAAGGCAAGGCAAGTACTATAAGGATAAGCGGAAATGGTACCTACCTAGTATGCGGTCAACAAAGCATCGCAAGGTAATTAGGCAGGCAGGCAGGCGGGGGCAAATGCATTGAATGATACTTGGGGGTGTGACGAGGCCTGGAATTGATGGACGGACGTTGGGATGAGATACTGGCAGGATTCCAATGACGCCGTTAGGAGTTTCTTCTTCTTTCTGTTTTCCTTCTCTCTTGCTCTTGCTCTTTATTTCTGGGTTCTTACCCCCTCTCGATTTTTGAAGCCTTCTTCGACTTGAGCTGCGTATTCCGTGTTTTGTCGGCCTTAGGTTTCTTCGGCATTTGCGTTATCGCTTCCCCCGTCGTTTTCTGTTCTAACCTGTCGTTATATAAGCAGACTGTGTTGTGTGAGCCAAAGACTTAATTTCTCTTTTTTCCTGTGATAGAACTTTGGCTCATATAATCTGCTCTCAACCAAGAATTACACGGCGACGGAAGAATCGCATGCAAGATATACAGAGAGTGAGCGGGCTGGCTTAATCCACAGTTCCATTTCCATTTCCATACCCTCCCAGCTTTTTTCCCTTCCATCCGACCACCAACCACCAACTAAAAGACAGCGGGACCACCACCATGCAACAAAAACAACATATGCCGCGTAAATTGTTATTATATAAAAAAAAGAGGAAAGACAGCGAAAACATCTCAAACTCCAGACACCCATACAAATGAGAGAGTGAGAACTCAGAATGACCAATCGCCCTCCATGCCCCTCGACACAAGTTGACACATGCCCGAGCATTGATTGCCCCCTTCTCTCCCTCCCAGTGTAGCCCACCCCGCCCCCTAATTTATTGTATATATTTTACTGCTTTGTTTTACTGTTTGGTTCTTCACTTCTTGCCCTTCCCGCCGCCGAATCCGCCGCCCTCAAACCCAGGCCGGCTCTTGGACTTGGTCGCGACGCCCGACTTCTTCTTCTTGCCCTTGCCGCCCTTCTCCTCTTTCCGTTTCCGGATGTTCTCCTCGCGCTTGTGTTGCCTGCCCTTGATGCCGTCCTCGACGGCCTTGGCGCGGTCCTTCCACTCGCGCTCGCTCTTCTTCTTGGACTTCTCCTTCCGCTTGACTGCCTTCTTGAGCAGGCTTTCATCGTCGAGGACCTTCTCGCCCTCGGCGCGCCGGCGGGCGGCGAGCCACGTCTCCTTCTCGAGCACCTCCTTGCGCTTGTCGTCGTCGAGGGCCTCGAGGCGCTTCTTCTGGTTCTCGAACTTGAGCAGCGCCGTCTTGGGGTCCGACGGGCCCTTCTTCTTGGCGGCTGTGGACTTCTCGTAGCTCAGGTCGTGCGACATCTGCACGCCATCGCCAAATGCCAGGCGGCCGAAGGAGAAGTTGTTGGGCGTGCTGTCCTCAGCAGCGGCCATGGGGGAGAGGATTTCGCGCGGCGAGTTGCGCACGCTGGAGAGCGCCTCCTCGCGCTTCTTGTCCTCCTGCTCCTTGGCGAGCTGGCGCATCTCGCGCTTGTGCGCCTTGCGCTGTGTTTGCTTGTAGCGCCGCTGCTCAAGCAGGTCCTCTCTTGTCCGGATCGGGGTGCCATCGACCAGCTCGACCTTGCGGGCCGCGCGCAAAGCATCGATCTTGGCGGACAGGCGCTCGCGGAGCTTAGTGGTGTCGGTGGGTATCTTGATATGTCTCGGCTTTTCTGAAGGGGGTATGGTAGAGGAGACGGAGGTTGTGGTGCTGGCGGCCTCGACCGAGGCATTCTTGGTGCCGGCCTCGCTGTCGAATACGGGCGAGTTCGGTGTGGAGTCTGCGGAGGCACTCTCGTCGTTCAGTCCCGACACATCGATGGGAGCCAAATCGGCATCGGCTTCAACCTCGGCTTCGACTTTGGCTGCTGGCTTGACGGGGGTTTCTTTCCTCGGCGTCTTGGGGTTCGGTGTTTTGCTGTTGGCCTCCTCGCCCTCGACGGCATCTGACTTAGTTGCAGTCTTCTCCACCTTTGCCTTCTTGGCTTCCCTGGCCTCGGCCTTTTGTAGCTTCTTTGCCAGCTTCTTCTCCTCCTTTGCCTGCTTCTTTTCGCTTGCGGGGGCCGCGGGAGTCGCGGGAGTCACAGGGACGGCCGCGTCTTCGGACAGCTTCAGCTTCTTGGGTGTCGACTCTGGCTCGGAGGCCTTCTTCTTCAGCCCCTCGCCGGGCTTCTCCTTCTCGATACCCTCGATTTCCTCCTCGTCGGCTTCCGAACTCGCGTCGCTCTCGTCGTCGGCCTCGAGCTCCTTGAGCTTGCGCTTGTTGCGCGCCCGCTCGTCCAGGACGTCTTTGGCAGTGCGGTTCAGCTCGCTGTCGGGGTCCAGCTTTCCTCTCTTGGCGGCCTTGGCTTCCTCCTTTGTCTGCTTCTTCTTCTTCCATTGGTCCTGTTGCAGAGCAGATTGCGAATTAGCAACTATTCCCCTCTCTCAGCGCACCCTGTCTGCTGCTGCTGCCGCCGCCGCTGCTGCTGCTGCTGGGCAAAGCATCGAGGGGCGGGGAAGAGACCCATCATTTGCGACGGAGGTGAGGCGGGAAGCGACGTACACTAACATCCTCGCCGTAGTACATCTTGGCCGGGATCAGCGACAGCAAGCCATCGAAGGCTTTCGCATGTCCACGCAGGCGTTCCTGTGGTGGTTCAACGGATCAGCGAGCGATCTCGGGCACGCGACGTGCTGGGGCCGCCTACCTGCAACGAGCTGTCCGCCATTTTGGCGCCTGTACTGGACTTTTCTGAACAGTCGATAATGCAAGTGAGGGTCGTCGTGCGAGGACTAGAGAAATACGAGCGCAACCGTGCAGACGATGGTCAATTACAGATTAGTCGGGAACGGAACGGCCCTCAAGAGAAAATTGAGCCAGGCTTGACCAGTGCATGAATTTTATCGCCAGGGAATTTTTGGCCAGTGTGGAGACCCCGAGCCTGAGCTCCCCACCAAAAATTTCTGCCTGGCCGGGGCGGTGAACTTTTCTGGGCCTTATCGATTGGTGCTCCACCGCATGCGCGCAATGCCTGGGGAAAGCTTGGCCTGTGGACATTAGTGTGATTGGACAAGCGAGGCGAGGTACCTCCAATTTAGGGCATCAGACTGCAGACCATCAGCTAAGGTAACTCAACCTCAACTAAACAATGAACTGGAGAAAACAATCACGACTCAAGCACACCACCCATCGAAACTACAGTAGACTTAGTTTCAAGCATCTATTTCTGCCGCCCTAAGACTATTCCTGATCTTTGCCTGTTGATAAACGCCTGCCGTACCAATAACCGTGGACCAGAACCCGAGCGAACCCCATAACCATAACGCCGGGTGACCTGAATACCTGTATAGGTCTATACCTGACCCGCAACCGACTCGACTGTGTACCTGAACTCCAGGCGCTATGCACAAACGACATAAGGTACTGCTCAAAGCTGAAATGCGCCCTCATTCACCATCGCCAATTTTAACTCTTTCTAGCAATACGGCCAAATCATGCATACAAATATTGTGAAAGATAAAGCCGCCGGCTTGTAGATGGTGGCGGCGCATCCGTCGAGGTCGAGCAGTCGAGCTCGTTCTCACCGTCGCTTTCGGGGATGATCTGGTCTTCGCTGCCACAGGGCTGATTGAGCGCCTCAACCTCTGCAACATCAACTCTCGGCAGCGGAACCAATGTTGGGTCCAGTGGAGGGGCGCCAGAAGATTTCCTCTCAGTGAAGGGCTTTGGGGCTCGGGGTGTGGACGTGGACGAAAAAGATCGAGAACTGCCCCCGCGCAGCGCCTGGGCTCCGATGCGTTGCAAGGGCGTCAGCATGGGAGTGGGCAACTTGGTTTTCGGCGAGGCCTTCGCCTTCTGTGACGAGTTCTGCGACGGCTTCTGTATGCTCGATGAAGGTGTTGGAAGTCCGTGTACCATTTGGACGCCCGGCCGAGCTGCGCTATAGCAGAACTTTTGCAGTCGACCTCCAAGAGGTGTCTTCTTGGATATGCCCTTGCTGGAGAAGACTTTCAAAGGTGCCTCCTCGAGGGGAGACGATGCGGGGACCTCAATGTCCTCATTAGAGCCCTGATCGTCGTCTTGGAGCACTGACTCGGCGGGGCGGGCATCCTCTCTTTGTCCCTCGCTTAGAATTGAGTTGAAGAACTGGGCCCGTTCGGAACGGGGAGTGGGCTCTGCAGAGTGCCACGAGTCGAAGTCGGGTAGGTTCTGCAATGCTTCCTCGAGGGAGCCATCAGACATCAAGATCGTCTCCTCGTTCCTTGCCGCGGGTTTCTTCGGCTTGCTCGACATGAAGTACTTGCTCTTCTCAAGTGGTTGTTCGGCGGGTTGTTCCGTGGAGAGTTCCTCGCATAGTCTCGGTTTCTTTGGCGGTCTTACGGAAGATTCGGAATCGTTGTACACCTGAATTGCTGGTCCAGCTGTCCGACGACGGGACTTTGAAGCAAAGTAAGGGTCGTCGAGGTCGAGGAGTTTGGAGATCGGCTCGCTTTTTCGCCGGGCCGGGGCACGAGTGCTGTATTGTCGGACCGGGGTTGCAATCGACTCTGCACTCTCAACGTACGGCCTCGGAAGCGGGAATACCAGGGGGCGAGGGACCTGGGCTGCCGTGGTTGAATTTTGGAGAGTTTGAACGTCGAAGCAGTTCGGATCCATCTCGCCCAACGGAATCCGACTTTTGCCGGCAAAGTACTCATCGATGGGCTTTCCAAATGGCTTCTTCACAACGTTGGAAGTCCCAAACACTTGACTGATCTTCCTCTTGCTTGGCGAGGGCGGAACCACGATTAGCTTTCGGGTGATTGGGTTCATGTCCCCGCGAGCGATCGCCCTGGCCACTTCCACCTCGACCGCTGCCCCGATGAATGGCATGGTCTCGATATCCACAGAGGGATCTGGCTCCGTCAAAAAGACGTTTTCTCGTCGAACCGGGCAGAAGACGCGCTGGTAGAGAAAGGTAAGCTCGGCTTGCTTGAAATCGGCCAGGTAGTTGTCGGGGATCCGGTGCTTGCCGTCGAACTGAAGCATTTTGACGACGCGTTCGGGGGTTTTGTGCTTTCGAATCATCCGATAGGCCGTCTTCAAGCCCATATTGCTGACCGAATCTAGGTAATCACACCCACTAAAGATGGCCATGTGCCGAAACTCCGTGTCGGTCCACCCAGTCAGAGAAATCTCGCGGACGCCGCAGAAGTCTTTTCGGTTGATCTCGATACAGTGGCCATATTGGTCCATCTTGGTCAGCAGACGCTTTGCCCCGAACACCAACAAATCAGAATCCTCCGAGACGATGCCGGTGATCAAGCCTTGTCGTTCCAAGTAGACAAGCTGGGCATCTGCTTCGTAGGGGGCAACCACATATGGGATATTAGCCTTCTTGAGCTCCTCGATCAGATGACGAGCCATCTCCGGGGTGACGTCAATGGCCTTTTGCAGCTCGAGGTATGCCTGTGACTGTTTGCCGGCCTTGAGAAGCTCTAGCCCGGCCTTTTTGCACGCCTCTCGCCGCGATTCACGGGAAGCCTCCGTTCCAGCTTTGCTGGGGAGGTAATCGCCATCGAACACGAGATAGGGCGTTACGCCGAAGTGCTTGAACATTCTGACGCGGTGCATGGCAAAGTCGACATACCTTCAGCAGCAGTTAGGACCGCGAACACACAGAAAACGTGGCTTGAGACTTACTTGCGGGTTGGCTTGCCTTGTGCCAGCTCAACGGCACAGGCAACGGCGCCTCGATGGAGCCAGCCATAACCGTCGATACCGAAGGTCTCGCCTGCGTATTTCTTGAGCTCAATTGGCCGGTGGATGGACTTGAGAAGCGGAAGAAGGCCTGCAGTGCATTGGGTCAGAATAGTTGTGCATTTCCCGAGGCAAGACCGAAGTACCTGAGATGCCCATCCTCACGGCTGTCGGACACGACGCGCAACAACAGCCAGAAGAAGGCTTCGTCACCGAGAGCGGGAGTCGATTTCTAGTCGGATGCCGTGGCCATAGGGTCGTGCTAGTCGTCCACTGCCAGGAGGTGCTCGAGATGGGTGCGGTTCGTAGGAGTTGCGAGAGTGAAGGCTTTGGGTTTTGGGGTGTTGAAGACGCGACGGGGGCTGATCCCTGTTAACACGGAATACGTAGGTACTCAAAAGGACCTTCAACCTAAATGGCGACGCGTTGGTATACCCGTCACTCTGCAGACGAAGCCAAAGCAGAAAATAAGAAACAGCAGTGCAATCGCGGACGGAATGCCGATTGAAGAAGCAGACAGGACGAAGTTGAGGGAGACCCAAACACTAGGCTGGCTTTTAGTCTGGTCGAAGTTGGGACCAAGGTGTGCAAGCAGTCAACACCTTCCAGGTCACTGCACGGGAACGTGAATTAAATTGGCAGGCATTTTTGACCGTGCTGGACGTTGGAAGCGCGACCGCGTCGTTCCCCCGCGACCGCCTAACCGCCATACCATACCGTGGCGCCTGGCCCGTTGAGGCTAGTGCGGGGTGGCTCGTTCAGGGGTCCAGACATGTTGCGTCACTGCCCAACCAGAAGCCTCCCAGTCCAGCGCAGTGCCGGGCCTCTCGATTTTGGGGATCCTTGCACAACGATCCTTCATCGTCGAATTTATTGTCAGACAAACCGTGAGATAAACGGCCTTGTCCTGCCCGCGGGCCTCTTTATTGAGGCTGTTGTTGTACATTGTAATTGAAGTCTATTCGTGAACTGTGCTCCATCCAGAGGTTCAACAGGCACCTTTCGGCTGCTGCATTCCAGGTTCACGCATCCGGGGGTACCACCCTCGACTCCATTTTTTTTTCTTTTCGACTTTCCCTTTGACCGCCTCCCCCGAGTTCTCCATAGCGTTTGGCGGCTGGGCCGCTGCAACCACTTAAACCTTATCGGAACAGCAGGCCTTGTCCACTGCAGCCCCACCATTTTGCTTCTCTGCAACGAAAATCTGTTCAGCCACTACGACAACGCCGACCTAAAAGAAAAGGCCGACACAGACTTTCCAGGATGGCAAAGACACTAGAAAAGACGCGGAAGAAGATCGCGAAGAAGAGAAATGGTGCCATTGAGGCCCTGCACCAGCACAGCCGCGACTCGAAGCGGCTGCACACAGCACAGGTCCGCGATGACCGCCTCGACAAGGTCGCCAGGCTGAGGCGGAGGACCGATAAGATTCTTCGTGAGTTTTTTGGAGTGATGTCGAATGAACAAAATATAGACGAAGAAAATCTTAAGAAAGAAAAAGAAAAAAACTAACCACCACAACAGTCCAGCGCGTGGCCTTTTTCCAGGAGGTTTGCCGTGAGAACGAGAACAAGCCGCTGGAGCTTCAGGGTGTGCATACCGCCATCAACGAGTGAGTTTTTGTCTGTTCAAGCTTGTGAAGAAACTGGTTGTGAGCAAGAGACCAGCCCTTCCGCTAGCTCATGAACTCCTGCCTGCAGACCAAAACTTGCTAATAAATCCCCTAGATTTGTCCATCAGTTCGACGAGGAGTATGACCAGGTCAGGAAGGAGCGCCGCCCGGGTCGTCCGGCGAGCATGAGAGAGGATCTTCTCAAGATGAGAATCGAGGCTCTCCTACGAGAGCAAAAGGATGGCTTTTGTGAGCAACACCCACCCGACTACTAGAAACCTACTTTACTAACGCACCTCACAGACATGCCCGACATCAGCAACGAGGCCAACGTGGTGATGCTGGACCGGTGGGAGGGGTCTTGGGCCTACCTGCCCAATCTTGTCTGGATCAAAATCTCGGCTGAGGGCACCATACGGCCTTCCAAGTTCCCCCTTGAAACCACAGGCAAGTAAACGGGACGGTGGGAAAGAAAAAAAAAAGAAGGGGGGGCCCGTTGTTGTTTTGTGAGGAAGCGGACAGATGGGCGGCTACACCTACTACGACGATACCCATTATCCGGTCTGCTAGCATATTAAAAAGAAGAAGAAAAAATAGTCGGCTGGACTTTCTCGGTTTATTTTCTCCCTCTCATGTTGCGTATATGGGTTGGAATGGGGTGGCGAAATGGCGAAAATGGGCGTCGTTTAAGACAATCTGGAAAAGAAACTTGGTGGTAGCTTACTGCCAGGGGGAGGGGGGAGGGAAAGAGCATTTCGCGCGGATATCCGGACCACGGACAATCAATTTCACACACACACACCTCAGCCTCCTGTCCCATTTTTTGCAGCCGCCCCCTTGTCTTGAGGCTTCTGTCGTGCCTCTCGGGACACGTTTTCTTCGCGTTTTTGTCGCTTGCTTGCTCGCTCCCCCTGGCTGCCGTTTTCCAGATTGATAAGCGAGCGTCTCATGCTCCCTCCCATATGTATGTCGGCGTCGGATTTTTCTTGCCCTAGGCGCCATGCTTGACTGTTTTGATAACTGCATACACTAAGGGGCGTTTGGCGCAAAAAGGAGCCACCTCTCCCCAGACCAGGCCAGCCATTGGTTATTACCCAGAGGGAAAAAGACTGTTCTACATATACATGTCAGAGGGTGCGAGTAGCAGACTAGTTCCTAGCCTTCCCCTCGTTGACCTCGAGCTCTGCCTGCCCCGGCGATCTACAGCAGACACCATTTTGCCCTGGACATCCAGCTAGGAACTGCCACTTGCTGCCGTGCCACGCGGCTAATGCCACTACACTCCTTGCCCGCAGGCCGGCCTGGGGCGTCCCAGCGCGGCAATTGGGCGTAGGGAAGGCTGTGACGGGAAGGCGGCAGGTAGCCGGTTTCTACGCATGGCCCCTACATGTTCGCTGCGATAGAAAATCACTGGACCCTTGTTCGATGCTGGGGAGGGGGGACGGGGGGACGGGGGAAGGGGACTTGTTTTTTTTCTTCTCTGTTGCGTCAAGGGTCCTGATGTACCTGGGTAGTGCGGTGCGGGTGCTGTCTCGCTTCGGCGTTTTGCCTCCCGCCCTGGTCGTGGCATATAACGTGGCAGGTGAAAGAGCCTTGCTTTGTTTGCCGATGCTGCTGCTGCTGCTGCTGCTGCTGCTGCTGGTCTTCTAAGTCTAGTAGCAAAGCCAGGTACACTGAGAGTAAGTCCGAGGCAGGCAAATGGAGCTTTGCGCTCGCCGAACACAGCATCTGCAGCATTGCACGACCGCAAGCTCTCTCCCGTCCACATTTGTTCTCTCGCCGCGCCGATCCATCCATCGCGACCAGCGGGGCGCTGGCTGTCCTCCATAGAATGGCACCATGTTGACAGAATCCCACATCACACATGCTGGACATGCTCGTTGCTGGCTCGTGGCATTTCTTGGTGCGATTCCCCCGGCCCTGCTGCGAGCGTCGCACGTAGCCATGTGGTCGGGGCCTGGGTCAGGGCCGTGGACCCGGACAAGTGACACTCTGCGCCAACACCGAGGGTGCTGGGCTGGACTCGGCCGAGTGATGGTTCTTGTGCCCTTGGTTCTATGGGCCATGGCCGCAGCGGCAATGGGCCTGGGGTGTCTCGAGTCAACATGTTTGTCGCTGTATGCTCCTGCTCCCGAGGTGCACCTACCCATCCATCTATCTACCCATGTCGGCTGTGGGTGGCTATCCGCCAGGCTTTCTTTCCTGTTTGGTTGCTTGATTCCTTGAGGTTTCGCTCGTGGGAAGTTGATTCGATGAAGATATAAGTATAGGGGGGGCGTCGTGGGGATTGTGGTGTATTTTTCTGCTATTTTTATCATCTCATATCACAGCAAGAAGAGGAAGACACCCTTTTGCCAGCCTCGGTAGCCCAACCAAACTAGAAGCTTGATACCCAAATACGGCAGAAATAAATATATATAAGAAGATTCGGCTCCTCCCAGTGCGTATCAGTCGACCTCCTAACGTCTTTCCGTTGTGAGCTGGGTGGAGGACTCTTGGCTAACATGGACAGAAGAAAAACGATGTGCATCTACACAGCTCACGTCCGCGTCTGCAGCATCTGTAGAAACGAAGAGACCGTGCTCATCTCGGAGAGGTTATGTCGATCGGCCCAGGCTAGCGGTCTCTTCGGGAGCTGCATCGAAGGCACCCTCAACCAGCGAGACCAGACCCTGACCCAGTGCTGGCAATGCAAGGACAGAGTCGGGGTGGCAGCCATGGCCCAGGCTTCCAAGAGGACACCAGGTCGCAGGCGGCGGGACAGTGGTGCTATGCGGTGGTAGACGAAGAGTCGACAACGGAGGCTGCCATCGGTCCAAGTATTGCGGAGTCCCTGGCGGATGCAAGCGGACTGGCGTGAAGTGACTCGACACAGGTCTCACAGATTTCACAACATGCTCTCCTTCCCATCTTCCATCACAGGACGGCTTCCTGCCAGGTCAGGCCGGACCAGAGGTGGAGAGTGCAACCCGTAAAAAGACGAGAAAAAACGAAAAAGAAAAGAAAGAAAAAAACCGTATATATAAAAAATTAGATATAGACATAGACATGATTTTATGATCACCTCAACAGACACTAGATTCTCTCGGTGCCTTGGGTAAAAACGACAAGGGAAGGGGAAAAACAAAGAGATGCGCAATGCCAAACGTCAGGCCTGTTGTTGTGTCAAGGTCGATCATTCTGATTTCCTGCTTGTCTGACCTGAAATGCCGCTAAGAAGTACCTACCTGGCTGCACCAACAGCATGATACACAGTACAGTACAGCACGCTTATCGTTATCGTTATCGGCTCTTGTCTTGCGTATCGATTGGGCAGAGCTCATATGGTCTGTGCATCAGTCCACTCTTCAACCAATAAATTTCGAGCCGGGGAGGAAGCTAAGGCGCGCTGTGGCCTCCTGTTACGTGGTTCCGGTGTACCGTACCAATAGAACCTAGTAGCTACAGTTCTCATCGTGTCCGAGCCTAAATTTTCTCTCCTGCTTCCATCACCATCACGCCCCAACAATAATACCCATTTCAACTTCGCATTTCGCCCGAGCCGCTCTTTCTCCCATCGTCTCCACCCTCCATCGTCCACAGACAAGATGATGTCCCTCCGGTCCATTGTGCGCTCCGCGCCCCGCGCCCTCACCCGCGCGTCCGCGTCCACAGTCGTCTGCCGGTCCCAGGCCGCGATCCGCACAAGCAGCCTCTCTGCCTTCCGCACACAGTCCGCCGCTCTCCGCCCCCAGCAGGCATCTGCCTTCTCCACCTCGATATTCCGCAGCGCTGCCGCCAATGCCAACGAGACCGACGAGGAGCTGTCCCTGAAGCTCGCGAGCGAGATTGAGTTCGAGCAGGACGTCAAGGAGAACGAACCCATCCCGACAAGCGTCAAGGACTACATGGAGAATGGCCCCTTCAAGATCCACGACACGCCCGGCAAGGAGGAGGTTGTGCTGACCCGCACATACGGCAACGAGACGTAGGTCCAAAATTCCATGCGCTCGAGCTCGTGTCTGATGACAGCGACCATGCCGCTGACATTCCACCTCCAGGATCACCGTCTCCTTCTCCATCGCGGACCTGCACAACTACGAGCAAAACGACATGTATGACGAGGACCCGGCCCTCTCGGACGAGGATGCCGAGGGCGAGGGCCGTTCCCAAGAGCGCGACGGTGAGCCGGCCGAGGGCGAGGAGGATCTTGAGGGCCTGACCAATGAGCCCGAGGTCCCGTGCCGGCTGAACATCGTGGTGGAGAAGCCCGGCCAGGGCGCGCTCACCATCGAGGCAGTCGCGCAGGAGGGCGCCATTGTCATGGAGAACATGTTCTACTACAAGGACGCCAAGCTGGCGCACGGTGCCAACGCCGAGACGTCGCACGCCGCCCAGGACGTCTACCCCGGACCTCCCTTCGGCAGCCTCGACGAGGACCTGCAGATCCTGATGGAGCGCTACCTCGAGGACCGTGGCATCACGCAGGCGCTGGCCGTCTTTGTGCCTGAGTACATGGACATGAAGGAGCAGAAGGAGTACCTCTCGTGGTTGACCAACGTCAAGAAGTTCATCGACGCCTAGATGCGATAGGAATTGGTCAGGCTGCTGGGGCCGTGGCGAAGGGGTCTGGCGGGAGATGTGCGCGTGTACGAGATGGTGTATGGTGTATTTGTTTCCGCTCCCATTGATATAACGAACTGTATAATAGATGAAATCGGCCTGGATGGAGGCGGTGCTTCTGGCACGGATATTAATCACGACGGGAGGATATCGATAAGAAGAATCCCCTGGGGGTGTCTGGACTGCGAAAGAGTTGGCTATCTCGGCTATTAGGTAATTCTTTTGGCCAGGTGCCTTGGATCGTAAAGAGATTTGTCGTGCTTCCGATATTTCCAACCCCTTTTCCAAACCTGGTAGTACATCGTCCCCTGAAGCCAAGCGGTACGTCCAACGCCACGGCTTAGTCATTTCCTGGTAGCTAGCACGCGCAATGACCTGATTCTCAGCCCAGCTGAACCTCGACAATCCCAGCTGCAGCCTGCGGTTCTCACTCGTTGACACGGCATGTAATTTTTTGCACTTCTTCACTGCTTCACTGTCTGGGGCGACAGCGATTCCGGGCGTTTCGTTTTTAATCGTTTTTAATTGCTTCATATCGTTCGTTATTTTATTATCTTATCTGAGTGTCAATTACTGCTCCTTTACCACTACATACTCTACTTTCTCACCTGGTTCACACGCTGCTGCATTCATGCCGCCCTGCACTGTATAAATCAGCCAAACCAGACAACCAAACATCCGACACCTTCGCATTGACCAGTGTTAGCGAGAAGGAGGGAGCGGCATCTCACTGCTGCCGGCCGCGCCCATGAGCGGGGATAAGGATGAACTTGCCCAGCATGCCAGGTATGGCGATCACGAGGGTGATAATGACTTTGAGTCGGCGCGCCATTCCGACGGCGGCGGCCATGATGAGGAGGAGGAGGACGACCGTGAGAGAGACGAGGAGGCCCAGCTCTTAGACGGCGAGGACTATGAGCAGTTCGAGCTGGAGGACGCCTCTCCGTCGGCACCGCTGCATCGACAGCGGCCAGACGAGCGGACCAGGGCCAGAGAGCGAGACGGGGACAGGAGAAGGAGGACGCCGAGGTCCTGGCTCACGCGCTTCCTCCACGGGCCGTCACCGCCCAAGACTAACACCATCCGTCCTCGCTTCCCATCCGTCCAGGAATATCCTGTTCGTCTCCTGGACCGGCTACTCCCACAGGCCTGGCAGAAGCTTGTCCTCCTCGCCCTCTCCGTCCTCCTCTGGACCGCTGCTCTGGCCATCCCCTTGGCCAAGAGCAAAGGCGCCCTCACCGACGCCGCGGGCAACGACGTGCGCCACCTCGACTGCGTCGACACGCTCTGGCGGCGCAACAACGAGTGCGGCCTCGACGGGCTCGACTGCCGCCCCTTCGCCAACGAGACCTTCTCGTTCCGCTGCCCCGCCAACTGCGCGGGCGTCCGCGTGCTCAACCCGCACCACGTCGGCCCCGTCGACGTCAACTACCGCCCGCTCGTCATCGGCGGGCCCGTCTACCGCGGCGACTCGTTTGTCTGCGGCGCCGCCATCCACGCCGGCGTCATCTCCGACGCCTCGGGCGGCTGCGGCACCGTCGCCCTCCGCGGCACGTACTACGGCTTCTTCGGCTCGTCCCACCACGGCATCGACTCCATCGGCTTCGACTCGTACTTCCCTCTCTCCTTCGCCGTCGGCGCCGACCCCGCTCTCGACTGTGGGCTCCCGGACCCACGCAAGCCACTCCTCCTCGTCTCCCTCCTCTTCACCGTAACCCTCTCCCTCCTCGCCACCTCCTCCCCGCTCCTCTTCTACCTAACCTTCACCTCCGTCTTCGCCCACGTGGCCCTCCTCTCCGACCCGCCCGCAGTCTCGGGCCCCTCCTCCACCATCTTCCCCACCCTCGTCTCCCTCTTCGCCGGCCGCCTCCTCCCGGCCCTCTTCTGCGCCTCGATCCTCTACCTCACCATCATCAAACACACCCTCTCCTCCCTCCCGCCCACCGCAAACGCAACCAGAACCCTCCTCTGGCTCCTCCCGCTGTGGCTCGGCACCCTCTCCAACGACACCCTGTCTTGGATCCCGCTCTCGCGCCTCAGCGCCCACGACCTAGCCCAACAGCCCGGCGCCCGCGCCGCGCTAGCCGTCATCCTCCTCGTCCTCGTCCTCGCCGTCGCCAACCAGACCTACCACTTCTGGCGCGAGGGCCGTCTGCTCCCCCACCTGGCGCTCTACCTCGTCCTCCTGCTGGCCATCGCCGCCGCCGCCGCGCTCCCGGGCCTCGAGCTACGCATTCACCACTACGTGCTCGCGCTGCTGCTCCTCCCGCTCACGGCCACGCAGACCCGCCCCTCGCTCCTCTTCCAGGGCTTCCTCCTCGGCTTGTTCGTCAACGGCATCGCCCGCTGGGGCTTCGACTCCCTCCTGCAGACCCCCGGCGCGCTCCGCGACGACGCCGCGCTCAACTCGCGCGTGCCCGTCGTCGTGCCGCCGCTCATCTACCTCAACCCGCCGGCGGAGTTTGGGGGCCACAAGGGCGGCGTGGACCGCATCCAGTTCAAGTGGGCGCCGCCTGAGGAGGATAAGGTGGAGGGGATCAGCGTGCTGGTCAACGACGTGGAGCGGTATCGGGGCTTCTTCAAGGACGGCGGCGGCGGCGGGCTGGATCAGCAGGTGTTTACCTGGACCCGCGACCGCGAGCGCATCCGCACGGCCGAGTATTTCCGGTTCGGGTTCGTGGGTGCCGCAGGTGCGGTGCTGGACTATGGAGAGGCTGGGACGTGGTTTGCTAATGGCAGCTGGAGCCAGGGAGAGGGGTACTATCGCGGGTGATTTTACTTATCTGGCGATGATGATTTGGGTAATTTCTCTTTTGCGGGCGGGGGACGGTTGTTCTTTGAACATGTAGGTTTATGGGGTTGGCTTTTTTCTGGGTTGCCCGTGGGGTTGTATAACTTGAACCCCTTTTTTTGCCGTGGGCAGCCGCGTACATGTGTATCGTGGGATTGATTAAGCTGGCTATTACTTGTTTACTCGCCTGTGTGTTTGTGTGTCTATCTGTTTGCTTGCCTGCGTGTCTACGGTAAAGTTTTTGTTTCAGTTTGCTTCTATGGAGTCCAGGTGCTTCTTGAAACTTTCGTTCTTCTGATCGGACCTCAACCGAGCTCTTGAGCCTACCTAGGTACCTACGTCATTCGTGTACTGATTATTTAAATGTTGGCCTAGGCGGATAATTGAACGAGGCAAGGCGGTTTGCAGGCTGAAGGAATGGCACTAATCAGCAACGGTTATAACGCTCACTACAGTTAGATGGTTCTAGACTCGGGTGTTGAACAATCCTCTAGCTCATCCCTTCCCCCGCGCATGGACTACCAGGTAGATCTATGTGGGACCTTACTCAGCGCCCTCTTCTTCTCCTCTAGCTACCTAGCTGCGTTCTGCCCTGTTGCTATGCATATTTCCACGTGCTTCTTTCTTTACCCCTGATGAGAGACAAAAATAGCAACCTTGAAAGATTACCGAAAGTCCGAGTTTTCTCCTTCAAGTCAGACTTTTTATCAAAGTACTAATGAAATCGGTTTGATTACTGGTTTCAGCATAGGTGATTTGGTACCAAACTAAGTAAGTCAGGTAGGTAGTCATCATGACAAATGCCCTGCTCCATGCAGCCACAGGGCTTACTTACACCTAGGTGATCGATTACTCCACGTGTAGTCTATTCCCTACCACTCCTACATAAAGCAATTTGCTTGTACTAGCGCTGACGCAGGTGGCAGGGTGTAAACCCAACGTTATTTACTTCGTCTTAGTCACGATTATATCGTCCGAGTGCTATAGATGGCTGGGTATGTTGATTAGTGAACTGAGTTTGTATACTCTTACTGATCTTGACAAACTACCTGGTACCTACCAGTAGTTCTACCAAGCCACGTCATGTTTGAAAAGTAACAGACTTATCAGTAAAGGTACCTTATATCGTATTGAGTCTTCATTCTATGCTGTTTTTAGTTGATTTTATAGTATCAGACTTCCATTCTGGTCCATGATTCTGTTTTTCTATTTGCACTATCTGCCTTAACTTCCAGTGTCTCTGTCTATTTTGGTGACGTCTCATACCAAAGTTGTCACATTCGAATCTCAAACTACCAGGTAGTAGGCCCCGGCTTTAAATAATTAACATAAGGAAACGATACAACTCTTCACCTAACAACACACCTCTCCAAAGCTTCCACCAGGGAATCCCAGTTGCTTGATCGTACACCCTGCTCACCCTCTAAAGAACAGACCTGCAGCCCCGATCAACAGAGCAGCCCCATCCACCCCTCTCTCGTTTCTAAATCCTAATATTCAGCGTCTCCTCTCCCTGCTCGCCCCTCCCCGTCCACTTCTCCCAGTGGTCAATCAGCTTCAACGCAGCCCGCAGATACAGCTCGCTGCTGGTCTGGAGATACAGCTCCATCTCGTTGCTCGTGCCCAGCCGTCCCCGCTCCGCCTCGGACAGTTCCCATAAGCTCCGCAGGGCTCGCAGAAAGTCCATATCCGCCCACCGCTCTCGCGCCCCGGCCAGCGCTTGCCTCACGGTTGCGAGCGTCGTCTCCATCTCGTCCACGGTGAGCATGCGGTGCGACAGCGCGGGGTCGATCACGGGCCGCAGCTGCGTGATGTAGGTCAGCAGCATGACGAGCCAGAACCCGCGGAGGAGGATCGTCTTGTGGGCTGGGTCTTCAAGGCCGGGGAGCAGGACCCGGACGCTGTTGATGAGCGTCGGGAGGCGGCCGAGGTGGTAGTCGAACGCGGGCTGGTTGGGCTTGTGCGTTGCGCTGAGCATGGTGGAGGAGAGCTCGGATAACTGCCGCACGAGACGGTTTGGGTCGCGGACGTCAAGCTGGTGGACATAATCGATGATTGCGTCCTTGGCCAAGCGGAGGGCAAAGATGTTGTCGACGTCGTGGAAGCCCGGGCCGGATCTCATCACGCCGCTAAAACGGCCGTCAAACGAGACACGGTCGATGATGAAGCCGGGGTCTTGGGGGTCGTTGTGCTGCTCCTCCAGCACGGGGTTTGTCAGGATCTCGTGGATCTCAGCGGAATAGTTCAGCGAGGCTAGGGTCAGCGACTGGGAAAGCATGATGGGATTCGCAAGCTCGATCGCATCACTGAGGTAGATCAGGGGTCGGCCGTGGCCACCGAAGAGCCCGTATATCAGAGGCTTAGGTCCTTCGAGTAGCAGGATGACGGCGCGGTCTTTCCAGGCTACAGGAAGGAGGTTGGCCTGCATCATGTAGTAAGTCATATATGCTGTCTCGTAACTGCGAGAGTGTCAGCATCGTGATGAACGTACTCGCTGGGGACTAGTCTGCTTACTTCTGGTGACCAAGAAGTCGGTCCTTGTTCGTCCTGTCAATAAGGCCTGGGGAGATGGTCTTTCCTCTGAGATCCCGTATCACCGACTCATAGGCGGATTCGAGCTGGCCAGGACTGGCGCGGAGATGTTCAAGTGTGGCGAGGGCCTGTGGTGACACAGAATTAGTTACGGAACGTGTATATGACTCGGGTGCTGCCAGTTAGTATGCATGACTGTACATGCCGTGTGGAGTTCGTTGTGGCCAGTTGGGAGATGTGGCTGAAGCAAGGCTTTTGAGATATGAGCTTTGAACAGAAGTCTATTAAAGTCGGACCGGGAGCGATACTCGCAGGCCATTGCGGTGTCGTGGCTGTACTATCGGAACCAGCTATATACCACACCTGACTGGAGGTGAAGAACGATGGCGATATGTATCAAGGGCCTGGCATGCCTCTTAAATATGGCATTTTCCTCTTTATCTATCGTCTAGCTGCTGCTCTTTCAGTTGCTGCGCTTCCTATTTGCGTGTGAACAAGCAGGGCCACAGCCTGAGAGCAACGTCGAGGGCAGACTGTCAGTCTGTATCAAGTGGCTAACAGCCAATAGGCTAGACGCAGAGGGCCCCAAGACAGGCATAGCCATGACGCCGGTAAGCTAGAGAGGTGCGGTTGTTCGTGATGCTTCCAGGTATTGTCACCTAGCCGGGGGAAATACGGTGGAGGCGGGGGGTAAAATTGCCGTATCGGATGGACCACGGCGCCAAGGGGAGACGGCGACCGAGTAGACGCGAAGGTAGCCTCGAAGACATCTTGTCGCTGCCAAGGCCACCATGACTGTGACTGCACGTTGCCAGCCGCAAGCACGAGATATGGCGCGCACTGCTGCTGATCGGCAATGATAGTCTAAGCAGCCCAAGCACCACCCTCAGGAAGAGCATGCAGGCCATGATGCTGGAATCGAGTATAAGCGGGCGACTTTCGGGAAGTACGGGAGGCATCTTGGTGGTATGTTGCTGAAGGTGTGGGGGAAGGGAAGAGGGAGGGACTAGGACAAATGAGGCCGTCACGGCTTTGAGGCGTCGGCAGAATCTCGCAACGCCGTGGAGCATCGCGTACCTTGCATCCTATCTTCCAAATCACTGGGTGGACTGTCAAATAAACATGCACAAAGCTGGTCAATCATTATTATTAATGGCAGCAACAGAATGTCGAGGAAGCCGAGTTGAAGCTGTTGGAGTCATTCTGCTTGCCGCATGGGAGTCATAAGGCAGCTGTGGGATGCAATCGATGGACAAAAGGACAAAAGGAAGGCGCGGTGGACGAGCAAGCACTCCAAGAGACTGACGTCGCTGCTCGAGGCAAGCTCGCAGCTTCCTCGCGAGGATTGGACGTTTCGTGTTGGATCCATGCAAGACTGCATGCCCGCCGCTGCTCCTGCTTACCTCATGTTTGATCAGGTGCCTAACTCTGGTAGGCCGGCTATAGGGCTCTAGGGCCGGGTACCTACCTGGTACCGTAGGATATACACTACCCGTGGACGTAGATATCGTGGTGGTATCGAACGGTGCGGGACAGTCAAGGTAAGGTATACTATTTAGTGCCATCCTGCCCGCTGTCTATCGTCGGTACAATACGAGCCCGTCCGGGATTATTCGGAATATTATCTAAACATGGAATGGCGGACGGAGCTATTGGCGTTTCGTGTATCGTTCCTTCCACCGCGCTTGGAAACACGGGCAGAACCAAAGGAACTGCAGTTGCCCTCTTCCAGGTTAGCACCTGTGGCAAAAAACGGAGTCCCGGTGCTCGCTTCCAGGTTCTTTGCCCTCCCGTTGGTCCCGACCGTCCTCCTCAACTCTTTCTCAACTGGCGCCGATAGAGCTACTCAGATCCTTCAACTTGTCGTCGACGACGTTGGAAGGTTCCACCACGACGTTTCGACAAATTCTACCCCCACATCCATTCACAATCAACGACCACAGCCACACCAAACGCCAATCATTGATCATAAATCCAAAATTCTCGACCACCGCAAGATTCTCGTCATGGATTGGTCCAGCGCTGGTGATCCTAGGCATTGAATGCAGTGTGCCCCCTTTGGTCCCTGTCGCAGCGGATGGACCGTGCTAACACACAAATCAGCGCTGCACTGTTACCAACCTACGGGATACCCACTGCAGATCACGACACGGCCGAGGTGGTCTAGCTGCTTGTGTTTAATATGCAGACGAGAATAGCTCGGGATCCTAGTCTCCAGTCCCCGTCTTTACCGATGCTTGCTCCCCCTCGTCCTCTCATCTGGGACCTTTTCAACGTCAACCGAGCAGAGCTGCATCTTGCCTTTTACATCTTGCATCTGCAGTATGTCACCGCGCAGCATGTCACCTCGCGTCTATCGGTAGCTCCGTGTCGCGTACCTGATCTCTCTTGCGACACCTCGGTTGCCTGTCTCTGAGTTGATTGCAGGTTTCGGCGCCTGTGCAGGGTAACACCGACCCAGCACGATAGAGCCGTCGCTTGTCCGAGCCTCCCCAGGGGCTCAGAGTGGCACAGCAACTATGAGACGAACCATCGACTGGATGTCTCGAACCGCAATTTCAGATTGTGGTTTCTGCGGAGAGCGTGGCCATCTCCTGTCTTATGGCCTCCACGTTCATCTTCAGCTCCCCAGCCGCCACCCGAGTGGGAGCGGCTGATACCGGCCGAGCCTTTGCTATCAAACCGGCTGCATCCGATATCGTGGATTGGAGCAATCGGCGAACATGCTCGCCGATTCGGGCTCACTGCATACCCAGCTTCGGGCCGCCCAGCATGGAACACCAAAACACGATTGTTTGGCGGCTGCTAGTCGGGGTGACCGAAACTGATATGGCGGTTGACGATGGAGGCGCTCATGGAGGTACTCATCTCTACGAGCGTCCGCCCACGACGCGTCACATTAATCAAAAAGGGGCTCTTGTTTGGAATACGGGGTAGACCAATAGATGTCTTGCCTCAGCCTGTAATACACAGACTTCATCTGGTCAAGCACTTATTGTAATCTGACAGCGCTAACCCGGCTTGCTGGCAATGGTAAATAAGACCGTTTCGGGAGTCGGGCTTGCTATGTCTATTAAACCCCCTATTTGGCCGTGGTGATATTTGCGAGCTGGGTTACCCTGACTCTTGTTCATCTCAAAGGTTCCGAGCGAAGCTAGCGAGTTGAAATAGCCCATCAGCCCCCTTTCGTCGATGGAGTTGCTCTACCCTTGTTTGCTGTTCCTTCAGTCTCCTGCGCCTGTCTCTCGTTTCCAGACGTGCAAATCTCTCCGATTAAACACGCCTCAGTCACTCGTTTTGATATATCTTCCGCTAACGTGGCCGCCATGATTGCTCGTCATCTATATCTGTCCCTCGCCGGCCTCGCCGGCCTCGCAAGCCTTGGTCTTGCCCAGGACGTGCTGTTTCCTCACATGCACGGCCTGAAGTACTCGGAGTTAGACCAGGCGGTCAAGCTGGGGTTGACAAGTATGTAAGCCAACTTACGGTCGACTAATCTGAAAAAGAAGAAAAAAGACACTGACGGTTGCTGTAGCCCACGTCTGTAAGGATGAAGAGGAATGGTACGGCATGACCACGGCCGACTTTGCCAAATACAAGGCCATCGTCATCCCCGACTGCATGTGCAACACCAGCCTAACCACTATCAAGTTCCTGGACGACACCAAGAAAACCTGGTCTCCTGCCGTCACTGGCAATATGGTCATCATCGGGACGGATCCGTCTTTCCACGCCAAATGGTACAATCTCCCAGGCGCCTATGCTATGATGCGGGATTCGATCAGCCTCGTCTCCACGGGCAAGAATGGCACTGGAATGTACTTCTCGCTCTCGTGCTACTATCAAAGGACCGCTGCGCCGATGACGATCCAGTCTCTCTCCGAAATAGGACACTTCCAGGTCCGGGGAAACCTCAGCCACCCCTGCTTGAACAATGCTCATCTCGTGGCCAAGTCTGGTGTCATGACCACGCTGAACGACACAATAGCAAGCAACTGGAACTGCAGCGTTCACGAGGCGTTTTCCGAGTACCCGAGGGCGGGTGCTGGAAGTTTTGAGGCGCTCGCAATCGCATTGAATGCCACCGGTCTTGGGCAGAGGTCGTTTGCCGACAACACCACGGGCATCCCATACATCATCGCCCGTGGAGCCACTCCGCTCGGCTGTGGTAACAACATCACCGAGCCGGCTTACAACGAGGAGTGTGATAATGGACCTGCTAACGGAACCCCGGGAGACCTCTGCTCGTCTTCATGCAAGTGTTTGCACGGGGTCATCGCGCCGGGAACCTGTCGTTCAAATGTCACCTCTAGTTCGCCAAGTTCAACCTATAGCTCAACGCAGTTCTCAAATTCTGGGTGAGTCAAAATATGCACGGCAGACGCACTCTCATCGCATCGACTGATACCAGACTAGCAATATGGCTCCGAGCACGACTTTACCAGCAAATACAACCTCGTCTAGTATTTTCGCCAACACAGCGGCATCGCGTGTTTTAACAAATTCCTCATCTACCAGTCTCTATCTGACAGGGACAGCACCCTCGCCATCGTATTCTGCCACCGGCGGACTTTCATCATCAAACTTCTCGGGTATCTGGCCTTCTTCCACCAGATCACTAAGGGGCCCGCCGACCGTCACGGTATTTCCTCCAGGGCCGCCCAGCCACTCAGCTGCAGTCAACGGGTCTTCGCGCGCTTTACCCAGCAGTCTCAGGCCTTCAAACCACTCAGGTTCTCCGTTTCCACCACCGGAAACTGTCACGGTTACGGCTGAGCCTCCTAGCCCTCCGTCGTCGCCGCCCGAAACCGTCACGGTCCTACCTCCATCATATAGTGAATCTCTGCCCGGGACTGCCAGCAGCACACCTTTAGAAGTGTCGAGTGTGTCCTTCACACCGTCGACCAATGCTGGCCCAGGAGTTGTTACTGTTACGGCTCCTGGCCCATCAGAAACGCCGTCCGAACCGGGCTCTGTATCTGTCAGGACTTCGAACCTCCCTGGCACACGCTCGCCATCCGGAAGTCTTTCTGTTGGATCATCGGCATCACCCGAAAGCTCGTCAGCTGCCGTCACAGCTCTATCTTCACAGTCACCCGAGCAATCATCTGCCTCAAGCCTAGAATCGATGCCAGGAGTTATCACGGTAACAGCTACTGTCCAGCCCGAAACTCCAACTTCGCCTGGGACGGTATCCGTGCTTCCTTCGCACTCTTTCGGGAACTACTCGGGTACGGTTGGATCCTTGCAGACATCGCCTACTCCCAAGACAGCTACAACTCCCGCGGTTGTCACTGTCACCGCGTCTGGTGAACCTGTCACAAATTCACCGCCAGGGACCGTTACCGTCGAGCCTTCAGGCTCTGAGACGTCTTCAGAAGTCCCAGCGACCCCTAAATCGCAATCTCGTGGGCTGCCCTCCGCATCGCAGCCAGGAGACATCACTGTCACTGTTCCTGGCCAGCCTGGAACACCATCCTCGCCAGGAACTGTCACTCTACAGCCATCAGACTCTTCTGGGTACCCCTCAGACACGACAGAGTCTCCCGCTCAGTCTGTATCATCTTCTACGCAAAAGCCCACCGCTCCACTTACAGTAACCGTGGGACCGCCAGGCGAGTCAACTGGGTCCTCCCAACCGCTCTCATCAATCAACTCGGGAGCTGCGAGTGGCCAGCCGTCCGTTGTTTCAGAAACAATATCCGAATCAATAACAGGACCTCCGCCCGGTCAAACTATTACTGTCCAACCCCCTAGTCAATCTCGTCTATCTTCAGAGCAGTCGGGAACGGCCTCTAACTCTATGAGTGCCCCAAGCTCCTCCCAGCATGCGTCGCCGCCTGGCTCGCAGTTGGGCGCGTCAACTGTCACGCTTGAAGCTTCATCATCCGGGGGACCGAGTCAACCAGGCTCATTAGGGTCATCACGCCAACCAGAAACAACACCTCCAGTATCAGGGGTAACCGCGTCATCATCTGGCCAGCCAGGAAAACCAGGGACTTCTGTAGCATCGCCTCTATCATCTTTAGCCAGCGAGTCCTCTGGCCTGTCCCACACTCCCTACCTGTCGAGCAGCCAACAAGGATTCACGACGAACGAGCCCACCGAACCCACCTCTGGTGCTGCTACTACAACTGTTATTGCATCAGGCTCAGTCACAAACACCGCGGAATTCAGCAATCAGCCGCTGGGTTCATCTGGCACATCCGGTGCATCAGATGCTTTGGGTACATTGTCTGGCCTACCAGTAACGGCCACACTTTCACCTCCTGGCGAGCCAAGCCATAGTCAGCCTCTTGGGTCTTCCACTGTCACCTCTGCTGCACTATCCGCGAGTGCAAGCAGTGGCACTCGGAGCCTCTCTCTAGGTATACAATCCAGCCAATCTTCCTGGACTCCTGGAGGGCCAATATCCGGTCTGTCTTCCGGGAGTGCTTCTGGCGTGACAACGGCCCCATCGCTCACATCTCTACCACCTGTGGGGCCTTCCGACTCTTTCACGCTGTCAGCTTCCGGGGAGCCTGGCTCAGTCACTGTTGGGTTCTCCAGTGGATCATACTCCTACGCACTATCAGAGTCGAGCAACAACCCGGAGGTCGACTCTACATCTGCAGCTGGAGCTGGATCTGGTGCTCTCTCCCATACCTTCCCAACCTCGGCTGTTGGGTCTGCTTCCAACAACCCTACCATGTTGACTGTTGTTTCTGGGCAGGTAAGCGTCACCGGCAGGGCCTCATCGACAAGCAATGCACCGGGAACGGCATTACCCTCATCCACCGGACAGTGCGACACATGGATTGGCATCGAAGTGATATACATGATGGAGATCACCGAGGTCTGCCCGGAGGGAGCGACAAGTAGGTTCTTCTCTGTCATCAGACACATGTGCATCCCGCTAACCACCAACAAAGTCACCGAGACCATCACGGAATGCGTTGCGACCATGACACGCTCCATCTGCCAAACGTCGGCAACAAACTACCCATGCTACCCATGCATCATGGGATCCCCAGCGTCGTCAGAGGACACAGCGACTGTCACGGTTGTACGTGTGCCCCTTCACAGGAGCCTTCTCATCTGTAATCCAATCTCTCGCTAACCCGCCCAACAGACATCATGCTCGGCCTCGACAGAGCCAACCGTGACAATCACCGTCCAGCTCTGCAGCACCTGCACGACCTCGACGTACATCGGTACCGTGCCCGGCTACACCCCCGGCGGCCCCTGCCACGACTGCACTTCCTACCAACCCAGCTCTTCATCACCACCCCTCCCGCCCTCACCAACGGTAGAAACCATCACCGCGACCGCGACCGCGACCGCAACAGTCATCGACTCAACAGGCTGCACGGAAAGCGAGACCCGGCCACCAACCAACTCCCCTCAAGCACCCAGTCCCCCACAAGAGTCAGTATCGCAACCACAGACGGCCTCGCCCGAACCCACCACCGACAACACCCCTAACTCGGTAGCCACTGCCACACCCCACCTCCCCAGCACCACAGAAAGCGCACCATCGCCTCCAGAGCCAACAGATACCATCCCCGGCCGCCCATCGCTCACGTCCGGCGCGCCAAGCTCGTCAGGATTGCCCGAGGCCCCGCAGCCAGAAGGCTATTCGTACCTGCCGCCGCCCGAAGGTCTGACGAGCAGCGAGACGGCGCCGGCGCCCAGCAATACCCCGCATCTGCCGACTGCGGTGCCGCCGCCGGCGGTTGTTACGGCCGGCGGTGCGAAGAATATGGCTGGGCTGGGTGTGGCGGTTGTTGGGGTTCTGATGGGGGCTCTTTTGGGGATTTGATCCTTGGGTATACATCTAGTTTAGGGGGCTGGTTTGTGCGTGCGTGGGTGGGACGGTGCTTGGTTTGTCGTGTACTTGTATCCAGCCTGGATTGAAGATGGGACGGGCTGTATGAACATGAAGGCCGAGTGGCATGGTTTGATGGTATGTAGTGTGTGTGCCGTATTAGTTGTTGACGTAATAACCTGGGAGACTGCCCGTAGAAAGAGTCCTCGGGTGGTGTTGGGACTCTCGATCCATAATGGTACTTATTACCCTGGTAGTCATTCCGAAAAGATGCTTCATGCGAGCGTAGTCACATCCCGAAACCTGAGAAGACATCCTGGACGTTCTGTCGCTTTTTCGGCCTCAGACCCGTCTGATGGCCACTCTGCTGCCTCTTGCGTCGTGACGGCCCTGCACTTGGCTCGCTGTCGTGAGACTTATAATCGCTTCCAGATTTAACGGAACCCGGGCCTTGCCCCCGTACCAACTCCCGAGAGAAGCAGCGTTTAGGCCAAGATGCATACGCGACTCGAGACCTCTCCGCTAGCTGCCCCGGCGCGGGCACGAGCTCCAAGCTCGCGGTTGGCACGACCGTAGTAGTAGCAGAACCACCCCCCTCCTCCGATGGCACCGAATCCGGCTCGCCATCCACCTCCTCCCATCCGAGCTTCCTCGTCACACCCGCCGCAAGCGCCCACTGCTGCTCTGGCCCACTGGCGCTGTAGACTACCAGCGTCGGAAAGACTGCCATGTACCGCAGCGACCGGTGCGAGAGCGCCTTGCACCCCCACAGTCGCAGGGTCTGCAACGCCGGGAACGCGTGCGGCTTCTCGCTCCACCCGCGCGCGAGGTTGTCGGTTACCCTGCCTGCGGACTCGTCGGGGGAGCTGGGATGGGCCTCGGTCAGGTCGAGGAGGGAGAGGTTTGGGAGGTCTGTGAGGGTCAGGAGGTCGTTGGGCTGGATGTGTGCGATGCGGTCGATTTTGAGACGGGCGAGGAAGTGGCTTGTGGGGGAGGTGAGCGGGGTGGTATAGATGTGCAGGTCGTGTTGCGGGTTGGTGAGCGTTGTGGTGAAGTGCAGGAGGGGGGTTGGCGGTGGGGTGTTGGAGTGGGGGACGACGAGGAGCTTGGAGAGGAGTTTCCAGGCGTGGAAGGTCAGACCTCGGGGTGCAAGGTCTTGGTAGATGCGCCAGATCACGGCGCGAGGGGTGGTCAGCGGGTCCAGCATCGCCTCGGAGATAGCCCCGATGTTGTCGGCTACGATGCGCGCCGACATGGCGGCGAGGGAGCGCGGCCCGGTGCCCCGCAGGTAGCGAGCCCGGGGCAGGGTGAGGGTCCCTTCCCGGGTCCAGTCTTGCGCGTGCTGGCCGGCCATGGTTTAAAGCGATTGACAAAAAACGAAGAGAGAAAAAAAAAGACGGGCGAGGTTCGCGTGCGTCCAATCGTATCATGAGAAAGGCAAGTTTTGGGAAAGAGCGATTTGCAAAATAACCGTGTAGTTGTTGTGTAAGTTGACATTCTGTGAGTGGCACTGAATTATACATCCCGGGGCCACTGCATCCATCCCTGGCCCTCAAGCTTGCCCCAGACAGCCCAGAAGGGCATCCACGCCAGGTAGATGGCAGCGCGCTCGTACTTTATCGCCAACTCCCTCTTTGCCTCCGCCTGGTGCAGCATCAACTGGTAGTCGGAACGAGCGAGCTTCAGGGCGTGATACATTTCCCTTAGCTCGCCCGTCCAGGCGTCGATGTTGGCCCCCGAAGACAGTCGAGCTTGCGCCTCCTGCTCCCACTGTCTCGCACGGGACTCGTCACAGTTCTTGCAGCGAGGGACGTCTCGATCGATGCTCGTGTCTGGGACCACGTCGGGCCAGTCGGTGACGATATCGTCCAGCTTGGGAGGAGTGATCAAGGTGCTGGCCTGGCAGCTGCACGAAATGGGAAGAGAACTCATGGCCAGATCTCGCGATAGTTGGTTGTGCTTGTGATGGCGTGACGTTTCCAGGTTGCTTGACCTCTATGCTTCGCCGCCATCATGGAGCGGGCAGCATGGCCGATCTTTATACGGCTTCAACAATGCAACCAGCAATCGCATTGCGGGACCACAAACGCTGCGTCGACAAAGAAAGCGGCATCATTTGACAAAGGTAAGGCCCGTGTCAACACTTCGGATCGAGATTTATCACCTCGATGCGGCATCGAGTCCGACCAATTGGACTTTGCCATAACGAAGGCGGCAACACAGAGCCGAGTTTTACAACAACGATGAGCAAACGGTGGGAATGTATCAGAGCCAACATCAGTCCGCTCCCTCAACGCAGCCGAAGCTGCCAGGGAACAGGGCGTGAAGGCATGACGAGAAATTGATCTATCCTCCCGTTTCCCGTCTAGAATGCCACTGCTAAAAAGGCTTAAACCAGACTGAATAGGAAGGAGAAGTGTTTTATGATGAAGAAGAAAAAAGAGAAAGAGGAACAGAAATGCAACGCGAAAATCCACGTAAAGTAGTAAAATTCGCCGGTGGGGCCTTTCGAGGTGGGTCTGGGCTCCAGCTGGGGATCCAATCAGGAGCGGGCCATTCCGAAGTGAAAGTCCCAACCTGTCCAGGGAAGGACAGGGACGCTCGGGCCTTTGCTGGCGGGGCACAACTGTTTTTTTGGTCCCCTCCTGGATTCATGCGTGGGGTGGGTGGTGGAGGCCGTGTTGCTGGTCCTTTCTCTGCCGTCGTCTCCAGTGCCCTTTCCAACCGTTGGCCAAAAGACCGACCAGACAGACAGACAAAACTTACTGTCCTCTTGCCTCTGTTGCACATCACCCCGAAACCGCCCTCGAGCCTTTCATCCTTTACCACCCCCGCCCGCCAAAACAGTCGAATTTAGAGAGCAGCTATATTCCAGCAGCTTGTTCCTTTCCCTATCGATTTGCCGGTTGTTTGTCCTCTGACCAGCCCCGCTATCGTCGACTTCGCGATAACCCCGCCTCAACCCCTCGATCAACATTCACTCACCCACGCATCACCCCACCCCACCCTTATTCAATATGTCAGGCCGCGGCGGTCCCGGTGCCAACTCGCGCGGACGAGGCGGAAAGTTTAGAAAGTTCACTCGTGGAGGTTAGTCTTGCCCAGCCCCCAATCCCGTTCACGTTCACCTGCCCTGCCTCGCCTCGTGACTGACACTCACCCTCCCCCAAAACAGGTGGAAAGCACTTCTCTCGCGACCTCAAGCCCCTCGATGCCGACGGAAACGAAATCTCCATGTGGGCCCCGGGCCAGAAGAAGAAGGACGGCTCCGACTCGGATGAGGACTCGGACGAGGAGTCTGAGGAGGATTCCGAGTCTGAGTCTGAGGACGCTGGCCCGTCCGCCGCCGCCGCCGAGCTGAACCGCGAGGAGCGCAAGAAGGAGAAGAAGGCCCGGAAGGACGCCGCCATCGCCAAGGCCAAGGCCCAGGAGGTCCAGGTCGGCGACCTACCCTCGGACTCGGAGGAGGACAGCGAGGACAACACGCCTGCGCCGGCCAACCCGAACCACTCGAAGGCGTCGCGCAACCAGACCAAGGCGCCCGTCGCGCCCGTCGACGAGGCCACCGAGGGCGTCAAGAAGCTGAGTGTCGGCGGCAACCCTAGCAGACGCGAGCGCGAGACACTCGAGGCGCAAGCGGCAAAGGAGCGATACATGAAGCTGCACGAGGCGGGCAAGACAGACGAGGCCAAGGCCGACCTGGCCCGCCTGAAGCTCATCCGGGAGAAGCGCGAGGCCGAGGCTGCCCGGAAACAAGTACGTTCCTCCCCCCCACCCCCCCTTTTGGTGCGCGGGCAGGTTTTCTTTTTTTTCTTTCCTGCAGACGGCTGACATGATATTTCACAGGCGGAGAAGGAGGAGCGCGAGGAGCAGGAGGCCATCAAGCGGAAGGAGATCGACGCACGGGAGGCCAAGAGACGCGAGGCGGCCATGGGCCCCAGCAAAAAGGGCAAGGGCAAGAAATGAGGCGCCTGTCTCGAGAGCGCGTTTCGTTGTTTGCATACAATTTCCGAGTCGGCGCCATGTGTTTTCATACTTGTTCCAGCTCTTTTCACGGGCGTATGCATTGCGTATCGTTTGCGCATCTTGTCCAATAGCAAGAATCCTTATTATACACATGCCGTGAAGCCGTAGTCGCCGCCGCCCAGTCTATTAACACTACTTCTAGTACACTGTATGGGTATTGATTATATATACCGTCTGGTTTACATACCCCCACCCCCCTCCAGGATTTATTTTATACGCCAGCCATGGGATCGGACCCCACGCTCTCCTTCCAGAACTCGTCAAAGTCGATGTCGCTTGCCTTGAACAGATCGCGCACCTTCTGGGCCACCTCGAGCTGCCTCTCGGCCGTGAAGCCCTGGGGCTGCGAGGTCTCGAACTGGATGATCTCGATCCAGCGGAAGAACAGGTCCTCCTTGCCGACGGCGGCCAGCGCGTCGCGGAAGGCAAACACGTGCTTGCGCCGCTCCTCCTCCTTGGCGTTGGCGCCGCCCGTGTCCAGGTCGACGCACAGCCAGCCAAAGTCATTGTGGTGCAGCAGCACCAGCACCTTGAAGGCCACCAGCGGCATGACCTTGGCGTCCACCAGCTGCGTCGCGTCCACCATGGCCGCCCAGTCCAGGTCCCAGTCCGCGTTCATGGTCAGGTACCCCGTCTTCTCCTGCAGCAGCAGCGGCGCCGTCGCGTCGCGCACCTTGCCCCAGAAGACATTCCGCCCGCTACCGCCGTTCGCTTCGCCGTTGTTGTTGGCAGACTTGACCACGTCCCCGATGGTCGCGTCCCACGACCGGCTGCGGCGCACGTAGATCTCGCGGTCGCGGAAGCCGATAGCCCACCGCCAGAACACGGGGCTGCCCCCGCCGATGCGGCTGCCGCCCAGCAGGAACTCGAGCGGCCATGGCCAGACAAACACCACGAGCAGGAAGTCGAGCACGAAGGTCGCCGTGCGCCGCAGGACCACGGCCGCGATGTCCGCCCGGCTGAGGTCCGCGGCCCGCAGCGTCGTCGCGTTCTCCGTCCCCAGCGTCGACTGCAGCAGCTGGATGTAGTAGGGCCCGATGTACCACACGCGCCAGAGGAAGAGCGCCGCCACGGCGAGGTTCATGGCGATGGGCACCATGAAGATCTTGCGCTTGAAGGCGGCCGGTTTGCCGTCTACGTGCGCGATGTAGACGTGCGCGGGTGACAGGCGGTCGGTGAAGGGCTTGAGCGAGTCGGGCGCCAGCTGGAGTGGTGGTGGTGGGTGCAGCGGCTTGGGTGCGGTTTTGCTGGTGGTGGCGCCTCCTCCTCCTCCTCCTCCTCGGGATTTGGCGGACTTTTTGGGCGCCATTGTTGGCGGATGGTCCTCCCGGGGGATTGCGTGTGCGTGCGTGTGTGGGTGTTTCGAACGTGGTTTGTGTTTGTTGTTTGTTTTTCTGTCAATCGGCTTGCGTGAGGATGTATTGGCTTTTGCGTCGATGTGGCCTGGACTGGATGCGCCGCCGGTGGTATGGATAAAAGTCAACCTAAATAACTTCGCCCCTATACTAATAACAAGAGATACGGGACAGACGGGGGCAGGTATGGAAGCTGCGGGCTGGGCGGGTGGAATCTTTCTAGAATCTAGATGGATCCTGGCAGGAGATGATATCCATGGCTTGCATGACTGGCCCAGTTCTGGACAACCCTAACCCTGCAAAGGCGCCACGCAGGTCAGGCACGTAATTCTAGTGTAGTTTCCAGGTCGGATGCACGTTAGCTGCCGGCCAGCGGGCTCGACTCGCCCGAGCGATAGCGATGGCCTGCCTGGCCTGAGAAATTTTGGGGCGACGCGACGGAAGCTCCCTAGACACCCTCCAATTCTCCACGAGAGAGCTATGCCCTCGGAACTCGAAGATGATCAGGGGTGGAACATGGCAGGTAAGCTGTGCCGGCATCATCTCTCTTGGTCTCTTGGTCTTTTGGCCGCTGTTCCAATGCTGATCGCTCGGCCGTCCAGAAGCAGAAAGTGTCTTCTGTGTGCTTTCTCTGTCGCCACAGACGGCACCTTGGTCCGACACACGCCTTCCGCGCCTACGCGAGCTCGTCTTCTGAGAGCCCTGCGAAGCCTGCATTGGGGGGCGCTTGGGGAGCTGGCGCGAAGAAATGGGGCGCCAGTCCCTCCTCCTCCTCCTCCGCCTTCGCCACGGCCGCCCAGCATGACGATGGCCTCCTCCCCCATGAGCGCGCCGCAAGAGAGAAGCTCATGAAGCGTGCGCCCCCGAAACCCGCCCCCGAGACGACCCCCGCAGCGGTCCCCAACCCAAAGACGGACCCGGCTCCTCGCCCGCCGGGACCCTCGACGACATTCAACATGGCGCCGCCCCAGCCACATCAACCACCAAAAACGAAGCTCCGAGGAAAGATGGCGGCCTTGCTGCTCGGCCCGGAACACGCCCGCCCCGGCGACGGCTTGCTGCCGCACGAGCGCGCCGCCCGGGACAAGCTCCTGCGCACCCACCCAAAAGCCGCCCAGGTCCCCGACCCTAATTTTGTCCCCGTCGACAAGTCCTTGGTCGATATTGCGAGGCAAAACTTTGGGTCCTTGTCTCAATTCAGAACACCCAGGCCTCGCCAAGACCAGGCCTCTTGGGGCGCAGGCTCCCAACTCGGCACCGCAGGCCCTAGGGAAACTCGAGACACCCTACCGACGCAGGGCTTTCGCACTACTCGCACCCCATCCACCGCCCATGGCAGACCTGAACGGCTGGAAGGCGATCGGTCGCAAAATTGGAACGGGCAGAGAGACGAGCCGTGGGGGCAGCTTGCTCGACGAACTCGCCCTCAGCAAGGGTTTGGAGCTGCGGGTCCATTTGGCTCGGACACAGCGTCATCTGGCTCCAACACCAACACCAACACGGCCAGGTCGGATTTCTGGGATCAGGCCCGGGACAGGTTCCCTCCCAGGGAGAACAGACCTCCTAGACCCCCAGACCGCCGGTTTGACGGGCGGGAAACGAGAACCAATGGCGCCGACCCGTGGGCAAGCATCGAGCAGGCGGCGGACCCGTCAAACTCGACGACTGGGAGACTGGGAACAATCAAAAACCGGAACAGGCCTGAAGAAAGGGCAAGGAACAACAGCGCAAACCCATGGGCAGACATCGAGCGGACTGCCACGGGCTCGGCTGCGAGAACCAAGCCCGCTTCGATCACCACGGACTGGAGCTGGGCTGACCAGCATGAGGAGGAGACTAGGCTGTCAAAGGTCAAACGGGAGCTGAGCGGCGAGATGATTGCCATCAAAGCTCCTGAAGAGGAGAAACCCGCGGATCGCTTCTCGAGCCGGCGAGACCGGGACCGTGGCGACCGCACAGAGAAGCCCAAGAAAGGACGACCCCGGCGCGGCCAAAGGGATGACGAGGTTGAGGAGGACTTTGACGCAGACGCCTTCCAAGAGCGCCGCCGCAGGAAGGCAGAGCGCAAGGCCGAGCGGGAGCGAGAGCAGAGAAGGGCGCTCGAAGAAGCTGGCCCCACCCCTATCTTCCTCCCCGAGTTTATTAGCGTCGCCAACCTCGGCGTTGCTCTCGGCGTAAAGGCGGACCTTTTCCTCCGCCAGCTCGAGGAGCTCGGCTTCGAGGAGGTCAGCAAAGACAGCATCCTAGCCGGCGAGACCGCGGCGCTCGTGGCGCAGGAATACGGCTTCGAGCCGACCGTGGACACGGGCGAGGGCGAAGACTTGAAGCCCCGCCCCGCCGGCGATTCATCCACCCTCCCCCTCCGGCCCCCGGTCGTCACCATCATGGGCCACGTCGACCACGGAAAGACGACGCTGCTGGACTACCTGCGCAAGTCCTCCATCGTGGCCGGGGAGCACGGCGGCATCACGCAGCACATCGGCGCCTTCTCGGTCAAGCTCTCGACCGGCAAGCAGATCACGTTCCTCGACACGCCGGGCCACGCCGCCTTCCTCAGCATGCGGCAGCGCGGCGCCAGCGTGACCGACATCGTCATCCTGGTGGTGGCGGCCGACGACAGCGTCAAGCCGCAGACCCTCGAGGCGCTCAAGCACGCGCGCGCGGCCAAGGTGCCCATCATCGTGGCCATCAGCAAGGCCGACAAGGACGACGCCAACGTCGACCGCGTCAAGTCGGACCTCGCCGCCCAGGGCGTCGAGATCGAGGACTACGGCGGCGACGTGCAGGTGGTGCCCGTCAGCGGCAAGACGGGGCTCGGCATGTCGGACCTGGAGGAGAACATCCTCCTGCTCGCCGAGATGCTCGACATCCGCGCCGAGACGGACGGCATGGCCGAGGGCTGGGTGCTCGAGTCCAGCATCAAGCCGATCGGGCGCGTCGCCACCATCCTGGTCAAGCGCGGCACCCTCCGCCAGGGCGACTTCATCGTCGCCGGCCGCGTGTGGACCAAGGTGCGCTCGCTCCGCGACGAGTCCGGCGCCGAGATCGCCGAGGCGCCCCCCGGCACGGCCGTCGAAGTCCTCGGCTGGAAGGACCCGCCCGACGCGGGCGACCAGGTCCTGCAGGCGCCCACCGAGGGCAAGGCCAAGGACGCGGCGCACTACCGGCGCGAGCTCAAGGAGCGCGAAGACGCCATCACGCAGATGGCGCTGCAAGAGCACGAGCGCCGCGAGAAGGAGGCCAAGAAGGCGGCCGCCGAGGCGGCGGAGAAGAAACTCACGGACCGCAAGCGGTCGGATGGAAACGAGCCGGCGCCAGACGCAGAGGACGCCGCCGCCGCCGCCGCCGCCGACGAGCCCGCGGGTACAAAGGTGGTCAACTTCATCGTCAAAGGCGACGTCCACGGGTCCGTCGAGGCCGTGTGCGCGTCCATCATGGAGATCGGCAGCAACGAGGTGCGCCCGCGCATCCTGCAGTCGGCGACGGGGCAGATCACCGAGTCGGACGTCGAGCTCGCCGCCACGTCCGGCAGCCACATGGTCAACTTCAATAACCCCGTCCCCGGGCACATGAAGCGCCTCGCCGCCGACGCCGGCGTGCGCATCATCGACCACAAGGTCATCTACCACCTCGCCGAGGAGGTGCGCGACGCCCTCTCGGACCTGCTCCCGCCCACCGTCACCACCAAGGTCGTCGGTGAGGCCGAGGTCCTCCAGGTCTTCCCTATCAATGTGAACGGGCGCGTCTTTGTCAATGTCGCCGGGTGCAGGGTGCGCAACGGGCAGGTTACGCGCAATGCCAAGTGCCGCGTGCTGCGGGGCGGGAAGGCGGTGTTTGAGGGTATGTCTACTTTTCTTTTTTCTATTTCTTCTACGCGGGGATTGAGTCCATCCAAACTCGCTTCTTCGTCTTCTTCTTCTTCTTCTTTTTCTTCTCTTGCTCACCTCTACTCTGCTACATAGGAACCATCGAGTCGCTGAAACACAGCAAGAAGTCGGTGCCCGAGATGAAGAAGGGCGGCGAGTGCGGCATCGCGTTCCCCGGCTGGGACCAGTTCCTCCAGGGCGACCACATCCAGGTCATCGAGGAGAAGCAGGAGAAGAGGAGGCTGTAGGATATGCATATGTCTATTAGTGCAGGTGTTTGTAAGATTTGTAGAGAGAGGAGGTTTAGGTTGGCATCGGCATGCGGCGGCGAGGCTGTTTGTTTGTTTGTTTGTGGAGAGGACACGCACGGATAGATAGACGGACAGATAGATGGGACGGGCGGGCGGGAGGTAGAGAGAAAAAGGGGGTGTGAGCGACGAACGCACGCACGGACACGGGCAAGGCTGGATGGGTGGTGGGTGGTGCATGTATGGGTCGGAACTGTTGTAGACACCCTCTCCCCCCTTTCCTCTTAACATATTCGCTTTTGGCTCGTCATGTAAATACTATGTACTATAATATCGTACACTCCCACTGGATTGTTGTTTAAAATCACACTACGTCTGTTATGTACGAGCGAGGGCTCGGCGTCTTGCGCCTTTTTTTTTTTCCTTTTTTCTTTTTACTTGATTTGTTTCGGTTATGATATCACACTACCGATCATCATCACGACCGTTTGGGCGCATCGAGCGTGGTGGTGGAGAAGGTCCTGGTCGTCGTCGTGGCCCGCGAGCGCTCCTTCTCGAGCCGGGCAAGGCCTACCCTGTCCGTGACTGGCGTCGCGTTGATGATATTGTCGAACTCGTCGTCGTCGTTGTCGTCGTCGGTGCCGTTGTCCGAGTCGGGCACCGCGTCGGGGTCTGGCTTGAGCTGCTGCGGCCGGACGATGACCTCTGGCGCGGGCTTTGCGGCGGCTACGGCTGGCTCGACCTTTTCGGCGAACGGCTTCGAGGCGAGAACCTTGCGCCGGAGCATCTCCATCACCGCGTCGTCGTCCTCTTCCTCCGAGTCGGACGAGATCGCGTACCGGTCGCGCTCTTCCTCCTCTTCCTGTGTGGGCTCGGCTGGGCCTTTTTGCGGCAGGGGCGGGAAGCGGCCTAGGTAGATGCCGTCTGCGGCCGCGGCCTTGCCTTTTGTTGTGTGTCCGTCCTCGTCTGTGTTGTCATCATCATCGTCATCGTCCTCCCCCTCCTCGTCATCGTCCGAATCTACCAGCGCACGTCGGTTTGTGTTTTCCCACAAGTCATTCGCGCCGCTGCCGCCGCCAGCGCCCTCCTCCCGGCTCTCAGCATACTCCCTATCCAGCCGCGCCATCCACTCCTCCTCGGCCTTCTTGATGCCCGGCGCGTCCTCGCACGCAGCGTACTTCTTCAGCAGTGTCGCATTGATGTCCATGAACGCCTCGCCGTACGAGAAGGGCGCGAGCACGGCGCGGGCCCAGTCCGAGTGGCCACAGATGGCGAACGCGGCAGCGAGGGCCTCGACGCAGTTGAGCCGCCACGGCTTACCGTAGTTGACCGAGTTGGCGGCCACCAGGTACGGCAGCAGGCGCTCGCACTTGCCGCCCACCTTGCCCCACTGGATCTCCTTGGTGCGCGCCCACGAGCACTCGACCACGGCCGCGCCGAAATCCTCTAGTAGCGGCCGGTCCGCGGGCGAGACCACCTGCTTGCCGTTGGGCGTGATGATGACCCCCGAGTGCCGCTGGCCCATGTGCAGCTCGCGCATCAACCCGAGCTTCATCAGCCGCTTGCCCGAGCACCGCTTCGGGTCGCAGTGGCCCAGGTCCCAGCAGGCAGCCTTGAAGGCGGGTCGCGCGAGAGACGCGGCTACGTCGTCGGCGTCGGGGATCACGCCGCCTGAGCTGTCGAGGCGGCGGGGGCCGCGGTGCGGGTTCTTGTTGCCGCGGGCGAAGTTGTCTTTTTTGTGGCGGACCATTTTTTCGGTGGTCTATGAGATGGAGTGGGGATTCGAGTTTGTTTCGGTAAGATTAGGATGATGGGGCTGGTGTGTTGGGTGGTCTGTCTGGTGTCGTCGTCTCTGTTTTCGTGATCGATGAAATTGGTTGTTTTTGCCTTCGCGGGGCAAGGTTTACATGGGCTAGGTAATCGTTGCGCTGCAGATGCAATGGGATGCTGCTGCAGTGGTGCTGGGGGGAAAGCTGACCGACCCCACCTCCCCGCTTGTGCCAAGGGCAGCAAACCCCCCGTTAATTGGATAGGTATTCGCGAAACGGGTCTTGATTACGACCCCTCTGGAGTGGGACCTCCCATGCTGCTTGCACCAAGGCCCACCTGCGCTGCACAGCTGCCCCCCAGCAGCAAAGCGACAAGGACACCTCGAGTATCGCAGAAGTGGGCTGCCTGATTGACGCCGCCGCTGCCGCTGCCGCTGTTGCTGCCGCCTCCGCCGCCGAGGCAGACGTTTAAACATTTCTGTCTAGGTTGCAGTCACAAAGTCAAGTCAACCTGGCCCAGACGACTCGACGGAAGCTGGCCGTCTCGATACGCAATCGAGGCTTTTCAGCGTTTCGACGCGCTCTTTTTCTGCTAGGCTGCCGCCCTATCTCCCAACAATCCAGCAGCGTACCGATCCTCCACTGTAATCCGTACTGGCATCTGGCATCCAAATCCAAATCCGTCTCGTCAACCACCTTACGCCAACCTACCAGCGCTACCTTGCCTCACCCTTAGCTTCGCCCTCTGCTGCAACAACCCCCCCTACACCCTCGAACAAAGCCGCGCATACGGAGCGAGAGCGAGAGCTGGGCCGACGACACACACACACGCACGCACGCTCTCGTCGGATTTCCAGGCCTACCTACCAGCTCACCACCGCCACCACCACCATGGAGGCCGCATCGGCGCGGTATGCCGCCCGGGACCGCTGGGGCGCCGACGCGGGTCACTCGGCGCCGTCGCAGCTCCAGCGCTTCATCCAGGCGGCCTGCAGCGCCGAGAACTATGAGCCCAACCTCGCGCTCAACCTCGAGATCGCCGACCTCATCAACTCCAAGAAGGGCTCGGCCCCGCGCGAGGCGGCCGTGGCCATCGTCAACAACATCAACCACCGCAGCCAGAACGTGGCCATCCTCGCCCTCGCCCTGCTCGACATCTGCGTCAAGAACTGCGGCTACCCCTTCCACCTGCAGATCAGCACCAAGGAGTTCCTCAACGAGCTCGTGCGCCGCTTCCCCGAGCGGCCCCCCATCCGCCCCTCGCGCGTCCAGCTCAAGATCCTCGAGGCCATCGAGGAGTGGCGCGGCACCATCTGCGAGACGAGCCGGTACAAGGAGGACCTGGGCTTCATCCGCGACATGCACCGCCTGCTCAGCTACAAGGGTTACGTCTTCCCCGAGGTCCGCCGCGAGGACGCCGCCGTGCTCAACCCCAGCGACAACCTCAAGTCGGCCGAGGAGATGGAGGAGGAGGAGCGCGAGGCCCAGTCGGCCAAGCTGCAGGAGCTCATCCGTCGCGGCACCCCCGAGGACCTCCAGGAAGCCAACCGCCTGATGAAGGTCATGGCCGGCTACGACACCCGCTCCAAGGTCGACTACCGCGCCAAGGCCGCCGAGGACGTCGGCAAGATCCAGCAGAAGGCGAGGCTGCTCGAGGAGAGGCTAGAGCAGTTCAAGCCCGGCGACAAGATGACCGACGGCGACGTCTTCTCCGAGCTCGCCTCGGCCCTGTCGAGCGCCCAGCCCAAGATCCAGAAGATGTGCGAGGAGGAGTCGGACGACCACGCCGCCGTCGCGAAACTGCTCGAGATCAACGACTCCATACACCGGACCGTCGAGCGGTACAAGCTACTGAAGAAGGGCGACATAAACGGGGCGTCACAGCTAGCGCGGGGCGCGCCAATCCCTTCACACAGCGGCAGCGGGAGTGGCAAGGGCGCGGTAAACGAGCTGTCGCTGATCGACCTCGACGTCGAAGCCGACACAAACGGCTCCGACCTCCTAGGCGGCCAAGCAGTCTCCCACGCAGCCGAGATCGAAAACGACCTCCTCGGCTTGTCAATAGGCAACACCAGCTATGGCCAGACCGGCGGCATCGCCCTCGGATTCGGTGCTAATACCAGTAGGCGACACACCCAAACCCACCCCCTGACCATCACCATACCTGTACTAACACTGGACAGACCTCCCCGGGCCAGCACTGCTATCATCCATAACACAAGGCAACAGCGCAAAGGGGCCCGTCTCCACGCCCACACCACCCCAGTCCTCTTCCTTTTCCAACTTCGCCTCCTTCACCTCCCCACCCGGCTCGCAGTCCACGACCCCGCAACCGCCCCAGTCCAGGCGCTCCGCCTTTGCCTCTCCGCCCCGACCAGCTGCCGCCTCCGACCCCTTCGCCGGGCTCGGGTCTTCTTTTTCCTCCTCCAAGCCCAGCACCCCCGTGCCGGCGGCGTCGGCACCCGGCCCCGCTCCCACGGCAAACGACGAGGACGAGTGGTCCTTCTCGTCTGCGCTGCCCCCAGAAGCGCCCCCGCAGCCTAAGGAGCACCGCGCCATAGTCAGCGACACCTTCCTCCGAATCGATCTGGTCGCCACCCGCCGCATGCCCGGCGCCCCGGCGATCGACCTCCTGTTTTTGTTTACGAATAAGACCACCCAGCCCGTGTCGGAGCTGCACTTTCAGCTTGCGGTGACAAAGGTATGACTACACACCCGACAAAAATAAAAAAATAAAAATGGTATGACTTTGCTAACAGCCGTCGGAAACAAAAAAGGGGTACGAGCTGCAGCTGCAACCGCAGTCGGGGCGGAGCCTGGAGCCCCGGCAGGCACAGGGCGTGACGCAGGCCATCAACGTCTGGCACGCGGGCGACCGCACGAGGAAAGTCGACGCCATCAAGTTCCGGTGGAGGGTCTCGTACAAGGTCGGCGGCGAGGCCAAGAATGAGATTGGCGAGATTCCCGAGTTTAGTCTAGCATGATGGAGGCTGGCGCGCGCCAATTGGGGGAGGGGAGGATGATGGAGAAGTAAGTGGATAGGAAAGAAATCCGATGATGGGTGGGTGCGCCGTGCGTATTGGTTTGAAAGCGTATGTATGTGAATTGATTACCCGGTGTCTTCCTACTGTGGCCTGACATGGGTAGGTAGGTAGGTAGGTGGTTAGCCTTGTTTATAGTTGGTGGGCGGATCATGCCATGTAGTTGGTGGTGGTTGTAGAGGAGGGAGCGAAGAAGTAGGGCGGGGTTGGGGATGTTGTTTTTTATTTAATTCTCCCTCGGCTCACGAATCGAGTAGCGAGATTTGGCGAACTATTGGTTTCGTTTGCCATCAATTGTTCTTGTTCTGCGGCTGGTCGGGCTCCCGTGTTGATGAGAAAGAAGGCGCCCTTGGTAACAGGGCAATAAACCATAGACAAATGGATCACAAATCGGCAAACTACTACAGACATGCTCCGACGTGATCGGAAAGAACAAGAGCAAGCAAGAGAAATAAATGGGTATCCAATTTCTAGTATGCTACCTACCTACTACCTACCTTGCTATAGTCGTATCCAGGACCAGCCCCTATCATACAGCCCCACTCATTCCTGCAGAGGCCAAGCCAATGCAGCTGCTCCCCTCATTGTTTACAGCCCCCTTTTAAGACCACCATTACCACAAAAATAACCACGATGCAAAAGAACAAGCGAAAACTCCAATATCCCAAACTTAACCAATCAAATGCCCGTACGCACGTCAGTCCAGAATTCCCAACCCATAATGACCCGCATTCCCAGCTCCCTGCCCACTCGTCCTCGCACCGTCACCACCACCCGATTTCGACCCTCCACCTCCGCCCCCACCCTCCTGCCCAGCAACAGGCAAGCTCACCCTCCTCACTGGATCACTCAGTTTCCTCACAGGATACACGGCGCTACCACTTGGCCCCGGGATCCCGCTCCCGCTTCCACTTTCCCTGATACCACCAAACTCCACCCTCCGCCCATCACCGACCCGGATCCCCGCCCCTCCGCTATGCACACTGCCGCCGCTCCCTCCGCTCGCAGACCTGGACATGGGTTCCCCCCCGCCGCCCCCGCCAGGCGGCACATGCCCATAGAACCCCCCGCCGAGCAATTCCGGACTGCCACCGGCTACCGGCGGGATGAAGGCGCCCCCCAGCGCTAGTATGTTCGGATGGTGTTGCTGCTGGCGGCCACCGCTGCTCCGCGAGGAAGGCGACGGTGAGGGCGAGGGTGACTGCGACTGGGATCGACCGCGACGTTCTCGTCCCCGTGCTACGCCGCCGCCGCCGCCGCGGGGGTTGATGTGATTCCACCGGACTGCGGGGATCGGTGCACTGCTGCTGTTGGCGCCGGGCAGGAGAGGATTTGATGAATAGTTTGGTCCTGCGGTGGGTGTTCCGGGCAGCATTTCGTGCTGTAGCAGCTGCTGGTGGCGCGGGAGCATAGTTGTGTTGGTTTGTTGGTTGTGCAGCTGTTCCCAGCGCTGGTAGCTTGTGTCGACGTCTGGGAAGGCGGCGTCGAGGCGGGGCGATGGCTCGGTCTCGGTGTACGAGGGCCGCCGGTGGCGCACGCCGAGAGGGATGAGACGCGTGCCGCTGCCGGTGTTGCCGACGGCAGTGGCGTGGATGTCGGGGCTGCCGGCGGCGAGCGGGGAGGAGTGGTGGGTTGCTGCCGTTCCTTGTCCGGAGGATTTGCGACGCGAGCCGTTAGAGTTGACGGACCCCGGGGAGACGGGCGGCTCGTGAGAGTTGTGGAGCAGGGAAGGGAGATGGACCTGGCTGTTGTTGTTTGACTGGTGGGATGGGTTGCGCGACATGGGCTGCGAGGTGTAGCCGGATGGCGCGGGCGTGTGGATCCATGCTTGTGGTTGGCTGCGGTGTCTCGTTCCGGTGTAGTGATTTCGGTCCGCGGCTTGCGGCAGTGACGGATAGGAGAGAGAAAGAGGGTCAACACCCCACGACTCATCAGAACGGCTCAAACCTATAGGGTGGGCGGTAGTGTCCCAGCGCCGGACGACGCGCGGCAAGCCGGGGCGGGCCAAGTCTTGTTGCAAAGGCGGGGGAGCAAACGGCGAAGAACTACCGGCAGGGCTTGAATTTGCTGTGCGGCTGCCGCGGAAGATCGGGCCTGGGGCCACCATGAGGTCGTCATCCTCGACCTGGGGAAGTTGGGACTGTCGTGTTGGAGACCCTGGATCGCACGGCAGAGCGCTTTGGGTTGGGATCAAGTTGTCCTTCAGCTTCTTGATTGCTGCCTTCCCCATCTTCTGCAACCCACTGGAGAAATCTGGAGACGGGAAGACGAAGTCGCCCTCGGATTGTAGAAGTCGGGCCAGGTTTCCGGAGCTGGGGTTTCTTCCGGGGCCATTTTCAGCTGGCAGGGGTAACGGATTCGCCGCCTGCTTGATCTTGTTCAGCTCCATTTCAGCATCGCTCTGGGCTGTCAGACGGTGCCGGCTCGGCGATCTTGAGCCAGCCGCCCTGCTGGACAGGGAGCCTGTAGCAACTTCCAGACTGACGCCAACTCGGGGATCGCTGACAGTTCGTACGTCTCGCCACGCGCCGGCACGATCATGGTAGCGCCGCAGCTCATTTCTCTTAATGACCCTGTGGTTGGGGATCACCTCTTGCCAGTCCTCATAAGCTTCCGACCGCAGATTGTCAATCTCCTCTGGGGATAAGACGATGGAGCTGGTAATATCGGCTGGTGTGAGCACATCTGCAGTGTCGGGCACGGCTAACGTGGCGGGTGGGACAATTGTTTGCCGGTCATCTTCGTCCTCGACATCGGGCGCTGGCGGCATCAAGAGGTTCGTGGGGTAGGGGGCTTTCCAGTCGGAAGGGGATGCCAGGGGCGCTTCGTACGTCGACGGGGACTGCAGCTGGTCCAGCATGTCCCCATCACGAAGATACGGCTCCCAGCCATTGCCGCTGTCGTTGCTAGGAAATGTCATGGCCGAGTCGGTCTCGGACAGCGAGTTGGCCCGCTCGAAGACGGAGGCCGGATGGGTCTCACCCTTCCCGTCGATAATGCTCGCCTGTATGGCTTGTGAGAGATGATCGATCTCTCCCTGTATCGACCTTAGGCGGCTCTCGACTTGCGCCCGCGCCGCGCCCAGCAGCTCAGGGGCCTTCTTCTCGAATCGATTCAGGCTCTGCAGAAGTCTCTGTCCGTGGATGGAGAATCGTCGATAGTCATCCGGCAGGCCGACCCCTGGGTTTTCTATGATGCGTTTGTGCGCCTCGTCGTAGGACCTGCACCAGATGGAGATCGCCCGCTCCAGCCAAAAGTGCACCTCCCGTTGCTCGTTCAGTGTGTCAATGAAGAAGGCCTGAACCACGCTATGAATCCGAAGGAGATCGAGATAGTCGACATGCTTGTCGAAGCTCCTTTTTGAACTGCGAGAGCTTGCCGGGGAGATGTCGTCGCTTTCTGTTCGCTCAATCAAGGCAAATGCAATGAGAATCTTCAAAGTATTGTTCAGATTCGTAGTTTTGTGAGAAGCATCGCATGTCTTGATGGGAGTAACTTTATCGAGAGCAGAGAGACCTGTAGTTGTTAGCAATGGCTTCGTAGCATCCTTCGTAACACATAGCACCCAGAGACGTACCGAGAATAAGCATCTCCACAGGGATGTGCTGGTCGAAGAAGACCAGGATTGAAATCAGGTTCAGGGCCGCATTTGCGCCTCGATTCTCAAGCTGATCGCGCACAGCCTTGTACGCAGGCAGTCCCCCAGCCTTCGGTCGGCTCTTGTACGACTTCAGATACTTGGCCAAAGGTTCCCTCGTCGCCTTCAGATGCTGCGCCGCAACATGGATCATGAGAGGGAGTCGACCCATGAGTTGCACCAGCTCGAGTGCCCTCGCTTGGTCTTCGGCAGTCGGCTGCTTTCTGTCCATCTCGAGAAGAAGAAGATCCTGAGCCTGCTGAGCAGTAAGAAGCCCCAATTCCATTACCTGCGGGTTATCAAAACGCGGATCCCCAGTCACGGCCCGTTCGGTCGACGTGTAAATCATGCTGGTATTCCTAGCGTCTGGGATGAACTCCAGGAGGCCCGGTGTGTCGAACTGCACCCCGTCAAAGACCACCAACCAATCTGACTGCGAGTTCAGCCACTTGCGGACAATCTGGACAATCTTCTTGGGATCGCGTAGCTCCTTGACGTCTTTCCGGTCAACCAAGCCCTTGAGTGCCTCGTTCTTGGCGATTCGCCAGAACCAGGACTCCATTTCGTGGCGCGATTTGGCGCGGACCCAGTACACGCCACCAGGGTAGTCGTCCCTGTGCTGAAAGACGTATTGCCGTGCCAGATGAGTTTTGCCCCCTCCAGGGAGACACTGTATCAGCACGGCCGATGTCCCCTCGGATCTGCGCTTGCGATCCATGAGCATCTCGTGGAGGCCTCGCAATTCATCCTCGCGGCCCACAAACAGGGAGTTGGGACGGAAGGGTTCTGGGTGGATGAAGAGAGGCGCATCCATTGCCTGTGATGACTCGAGAATCCGAATGTGCTCCATGTCCAACGGACTGGGCGCAGGAAGCGAAGGAACCGCTTGAGCTGCCGCCGCAATTTCGGGCGGCGCTTGAAGCAAAGTTATTTCATTACTGCCCTCAGCTACAGAAGAAAATGCAAATCAGCCCCAGCTTCTCGAGTATCGGTCACGTTCAGCGACATGCACCAAGTCGTTCGCGTCGTCCACTTCCTCAACCTCCATCGCAAGCAGTGCCTGTCTCGGGGGAGGGCGTGACAGGTAGTGACCATGGCCTGTTGGCGTATGGGACCTACCAAATTCGTGATGTTGTGCGGGGGACAACGCCCTGTCCTAGTAATAAAGTTAGCGAACATCACACTTTTGAGTAGGAAGCCGGCAACCACTTACATATGGCCGCGAGCGCTCGAAGTTTTCCAGGTTCGCTCTCAAGCGACGGTCGTCTTCCTCCACATCCCATCGGACTTCAATAACCTCTGGGGAGTTGGCAACCCACTCGCGTATCGCCGTAGACACATTCCGGTAACCCGGCGCATTGGCACTCTCGAACTTGCACATGCCCGAATGGGTCGCCTCAATTCCGTAATACGTGACACCAGGCAGCTGGGGGCTTGCAGAGGAAGCGTCGACGACTAGGACTCTGAAAACAGGTCAGCACTCACTGCTTATATCAGGGTACTTCTTCTCCTTCTCGTTCTTGCATGCTCAGGGTGTGCAACAGTCAGCTTACTTTGTGCCCTTCATGTCAGTCGTTTGGCCCTCATGGACCATGTGTATCCTGAAGCGCTGGTAGATGTCGAGGAAATGACTGTTGATAGACTGCAGCGTCTCGTTGTCCTTCTTGAGCGTCTTGAGGAGTACGGACTCGGTCTCGAAAAACTTTCTGGGTACCACGACATCTGACATGTGTTGCAGGACTCGTCCCCATGTGGCCAGGTCAGATCCGGTATGCGGTGTGCCCAGGAACACGATCCCGTACGTCGACACAAATATAGACCGGAAGTCTTCCTGGTGATGGGCGCGGACGTCATTGGAGTAGAGCAAGGCCCTTTTAGTAACGATGCCACCCAGGCTATGGGCAACCCAGATGATCGGGTTTCGTTCGGTGCCCTCGCTTTTGCGGTATTGGGTGAGCGATGTGACCAGACTCTGGGCATGCTGATGGACAAAGTTGTCGCTGGGACTTCGGTCCTTTCTTGTCGAGTAGACATCGGCGTTGTAGCCGTAGACCAGAATATTAGCATGCTCTTTTTTGAGCGACGCGGGGAGCAGGTCGGCTGGCCAGAACACATTGTTCTTGGCCGTCCATGTCTTTTGTGGGTCTCCGTTCAGACCGTGGACGAGAACGATGTCCGCCTTGGCTTGTGGGTGGTGGTAGACGGTAGTGAGCTCATATCGAGAGATCTGCATATTGATGGACCCCTGTCATTAAAGACGGGCATGTCAGCAAACAAGTGATGTTGTATTATTTGTCCGATATGCGAGTCTCACGGCCCGGACACTGCACGGAGACGGGATGGACGAGAGGAGGAATGGAATGGGTGGCGGCCCGATCCGCGCTTGCGGTTGGCCTGGGCCATCTGCGGGCGCGGGAAGCACAGCATCTTGAGTCCCAACTGGGAGTACTGACCGGCCGAGGACGAAGAGTGGTCGTAAAAGGGGGGCAGACTAGCTTACCATGTTTGCTGACGGACAAGGAACGGAGAGGATGTTGGGATATCGCTGCCAATCATGGGCAGCAGGGCGACGGAGCGGAACAAGGTGCAAGTGCTCTTATATAACGATGACTGCTGGAGGGATCCTCGAGCACTGAGACGACGGACGGCATCGGCGAGAACGAAACTCGGCTGTGGACTATGATATCGCTTCTCAGGTTTCTGCGCAAGGAGGAAGAGAGGGCGGTATAAGGAATATGTGGATACAAGTGCGACGTGATCGGCATTCTATGCTGTCGCGTCTGGTCGGCCATTTGTCTTTTTGTCTGTCTGCCTGTTCGTGTCTGTTTACCCAGCGAGACTGGAATCGAGGGGACAAGCTCCACTAATAGGCCATCATCGGACCTCGCGGCGGCGCATATGAGCCTGTCCTATGGGCGTTTTCCCTACTGCTGCGATCCCCATGGCTGACAGAACGGAGAGGACGCCGGGGAGAGGCCTTGTCACGCGGCCGCCATTTTGGCGCCATGGGGTGGTGTGCGGCGGGTGGCAGCTGAGCCCCCTTGGTAAGGTTTTCCGAATTAAGCAGCCCTTTGGGGGGACTGTCATCCAGCGTGTTTCATGTGGCACAAGGCCTCGACATCTCGGGACATGGGAGACAGTCCCAGGGGAGGCAGGAAGGCGAGGTAGTGCACAAGTGCCGGCTGCACACCCACCAGGAGCCGGACCGTCCTCTTGGTCGAATCGTGGGCAAATCGTGGTCAAATCACCAACGTCATCGTGTCTTAGATGGCAGGCGCTGCAGTCTGTTTGCTTGGCTGCCGGTGGTCTTTGGTCTTTGGACTTTTCATTCTCCTCGAAAGTTCTGGCTGTCTACACAGTACCTGACTTTGCGGTGAGTTTGGTCATGGCTGGATTGGGTGTCGGTGACTTCCAGTTTCTACACTTTGGTTCTCACTTCCAGGCTGGTTCGGTGTGTGTCAATTGTCTGGTCGGGAAGGCACGCCCCCAGCATTGGATGACTGCTACTGGCGGATTCCAACGGTCGGTCCATGGCAATTGCGCCCGGTGGCTTTGCTTCGATGCGGTGCGTCCATGAAATGCACACATCCTGTATCCTGTACCTTCCCGACCACGCCTCCCGTGTGCTTACAGGCGGGGCGGGCTAGGTCCATACGTACCTACCCAGGAAGGTACCCATGACTGTGGGGAGTGCAGCGCTAGTGCCGGCTGGTCTTGCACGGTTACGCGGCAGCCATGGCCTCCTTGAAAGTCGAAACTGTCCCAGTTTGGATGCCTAGAGTACGGGATGGATATCCGACAACTGACGTTAAAGTTTGCTGCCGACGCTGGACTTTGATTCTAATCGAGACCGGCAGCAGACTTAGATTCTGCTAGCTAAACTCGGGTCTCGGGCTGTCTTGCCAAGATGGAAACCAACCTCAGCGATGGACAAAGCCCAGCCCGTTGACTCTGTCCAGTCCGTCCAGGGCCAGAGACGTGGACAACAGGTGGAGAGCCTAGTCCATGACCCCAGAAACACTCACCACCACCGCCAGGCCGCCATCCGTCACTATCCCGCAAAGCCAAGATCTCTGGTCAGGCCGTTCAGGATATCAAATATCATCAACCCGTCCGGCTGGTCCTAGCCGCCCTCCTCAACAATTTGTGTCCGAATACCCGCACCAAGCCTCACTCTGAATCAAAGGCTCAGTCAACCGCACGCCAAGTAAAAGCTCATCGTGCTTTGTCTTGGCGCAGACCAGCGACTTCGGCCGTGTCTTGCTTGATCGCGCCCCATCTCATTGGAAATCAAGGCAAAAGGCAGAAGGCAACTAACTGTCATCGCCTTCACCGTCCCGAGGCAGGTACAACACGGCCGTAACCGGGACCGACCAACTGTGAGTTCAAATAAACATATCATTTTGGAATTTATGACAGGCTCGGCCGCTTTGCCCGGTCTACTGTGACTATGACTGTCACTTGTGAGACCTCTCCCTCCGCCAGGCTCCACCAGCCGACGGGCTTGCTTGCGGTTGACAACAGCCGGGGACCTGCATCCATATCTCCAAGTCAGATCACCGCCGTCAACCCCGATGTCGCGCAAACCGCCAAGTCCGGGCAGTGATAGGTCGCGTGGGTTGCACCGTTAGAAGTCTAAATCCGATTGCGTCGCCCATGACAGATAAACGCAAATCCAACTCTGGCACTGGCCCTATGATGTTGCGCCAACACACACACACACCGCGCAAAAGCTACCTCGGTAGGAGGGCGAGGATGTCGCTGGTCATAGTCTCCTGGGAATAGACCTCGCCGGCCAACGCGACAGCTCCGTCAGTCACGTCCCACCGTGGAAACCCACGCGGCCTCCCTCGGCACAATGGCAGCCGAAGGGCCACAAAGTTAGTCCTGTGTCATAAATAAAAAACACAGTCTGAATAACACTCGGAAGAGAGTCTACGGGATGAATGCCGACATCATACGGTGAACGGATTTTGCCCCAGGTTTCCCGGGTGCGTCAAAACAGTCTTTCCTGGACTGGATAAGTATGGTGCTGGTTTATGGCGACGTAACGGCTGCGTGCTGCCTGCCCAGATCAGAAGCCACTCGAGCCATCACACCGAGCAAGTTTCCGACGGTTGCCACAGATCAAATGCCTATCCAAAGAAAACGTGTCGTTGTGTGATGCGCTTCGAAGACCGCCCAGGCTAAAATCACCTCGGTGTGGCTGAGCGACACAAGGCAGCAGGATAGGTATACACCGACGACATCAATCCCTCGGCGCAAGCATGAGCACGTATTCCCTCGTGCTCGACCCGAACTGAATCATGTCCTTATCCCGCAACTCCAGATACCTGCTCTCGGGCACCTTCTCCCCGTTAAGCGCCGTCCCGTTGGCGCTCTCCAGATCGATCAAGTACGGTTTCACGCGGCCAATCTTGTCGCCAAACTCGTTCCGCTTCTCCGTGTACCTGAACTGAATCACGGCGTGCTGCTTGCTGATGCTCGGGTGCTCGGCCTGGAGGTCAACCACGGCCGTCTCCCTGCCCACGAGCCAGCAGCTGCGTGCGCTAAGCTCGACCGTGTCGACAATGTCTGGGCCTTTGAACACAAACAGCTTCCAAACGTCGCGCGGGGCCGGCTTGCGCGCCTCCGGGGGCTCGTGATATTTCAGCGTGATTGTGGTCCCGTCCGCCTGGGCAACCGCGTTGGACACGGCTGCGAGTGTGCCGCTGTTGCCGAAATTCGGCTTTTCGACTGGCTTTTCGGGCTCCTCGCCTGTGGTGACGGCAAACTGGTCGCCTTGCGACGGCAGAGGCCCGCTGCGCTTGACGAGACTTCGTTTGCTGTCGGCCTTGGACCCTGAGACCGCCGCGTCTCCTTCTAGTCGTTTCGAGTCCCCTCGGCGTGCATTTCTGCTACCCGGACTGCGGCTGCGCTGCCTTCGACTGTCTCTGCGGTCGCTCTCGGGATTGCCGTCTTGATCTTGATCTCGATCTCGATCCCGACGTCGCCTCTCGTCCGGATATCTGTCTTGGCGTTTCTCGTTGTCCCTTTCCGCTTCCTTGTCCCTGCCCTTGTCCGTGGACCTGCCGCTTTCTCTGGCGCCCTCGCTCTTCCTCTCCTTGTCTCTCGAGCGTGATCGTCGATCTCTAGTAGGGCCTGGCGACCTCGAACGTCTTCGGTGTTCCCTTTCCCTTTCCCGGGACCGATACCGACGACTGTGCCTGTCGGGTTCTTTCTCGTCGCGCCTTCGCTTCCGCTCGCTCTCGGAGCCCTGAACGTCGTCGTCGTACTTCCTCCGACGAGATCTGGAATCGCTCTCTACGCGGTCGGAGCCCATGACGAGTGATCAGCTGTCCGAGGGGTGGGGGTGGGTGTGTGCGGTTTTTGACGTCCCCAAGTCTGAGCAGGTTGGAGCGGTCCAAGCCCAATCAAAGCCCGGTGTTTGGGATGTTTGGGGTGTTTGTTTGTCACGTTTGCGACCTTTCGGCATGCTGTGCAAATGCGCGTGCTTCGACCAGATATTTGCTGGATGCTGCACAGTCAGGCACTAACAAGGGTAAAGCTTGTTAAATGGCTTAGTTGAATACATCTACGGGTTAGGCGGTTACTGATTGGATGAGTGGGGCCTACGGGATACGTACTGCGTACTACTTGCTCCTGCACTGGCAGCGAGTGGCCCCATTGCTTAGCTAACGCCAGGCAGTCCTCGAAGGCTCCACCAGTGATTCGGTCATTCGGCGCAGGGATCATGCACTTTCCCAGGCGTGGCAGGCCAATCCCAGGCTAGGCTCACTTGTCCAGGCAGGAAGTCCAGGCCCCTTCGCCATGCTGCATCGTTCGCCTGACCATCCATTCCCAACTCCACCTTCAGTCATCATTCGCTCTGCCACCCTGACGACACAAACATACACCGTTCGCATCTTGCCAGGCGGAACCACTCGCGTGTTTTGTCCTTGACCTTTTTCTTGCTCGATCTCTCTTAATTATTGCTGTGGCGAAACAACCGCGGATATACCCTCAGCAAGCGCTTCGGATCTCGGACCGGCCGCCAGCAGGGAGACACGCACAGACAGACTCCAACCCAGGCCCTCTCAGGCTCTAATCGCCCGTGACACTGACGGAGCCGACCAGTGAATCGCCGGCGCCATCTTCCGCCCCTCGCATTACCCCTCGTCTCGCCGTGCACCCTTGCGTCAGCTCGACATCTCCTTGAGTATTGAGTCATTTTTACCTGGCCTGTCCTGTCCTGTTGGACGTTGCCTATCCGACGAGCTGCCTATAAGCCGGCACCATTCCGCCTATCACTAGAAAGCGGAAAGCCGCTGAGGCGACGATGTCCTCCACTGCCGCCACATCAAACAAGAGGATCATCGCCTCAGCAGGCCCCGAAGCTGCCCCCCCGACCCCCGTCACCACGGCTTCCAACGGAATGGATTCAGAAGACGACTTCATGTCCGCGGTCTCCAGCGGGGATGACATCCAAGATGATAGCGACAACGACGATATGTCCGGTGGCGATGATGGTATGCTGCCCTCACTCCCACCTCCGGTCGTTTTGCTTTGCACCGTTTACTGACGTCCGTTCAGACTTTGATTTCGATGACGAACCAGATCCGGATCTCGGGATTCACAAGGATATCATGCAAAGGAAGAAGGTCGCGTACGACATCAGCTTCAAGGTGTACGAACCGGCAGACATTCAGAAACAACAGGACGTCCTAATAGACGAAGTCAATATGATTCTCGACATTTCGAAAGAAGAAGCGGCCATTCTTCTGCGGTATTTCCGTTGGAATAAAGAGCGACTGATCGAAGACTACATGGACAAGCCACGGCAGGTCCTGGAGGCGGCCGGTCTCGCCCAAGTGTCGGCTAGCCCGCCAAAATTAGAGGTTATTCCTGGCTTTGTCTGTGACATCTGCTGCGAGGACGAAGAGGGGCTGCAGTCCTTTGCGATAAAATGCGGGCACCGCTACTGTGCCGACTGCTACCGCCATTATCTGTCGCAGAAGATCAAGGAGGAGGGCGAGGCAGCACGCATCCAGTGTCCCGCTGACGGCTGCAACCTCATAATCGACGCTCGATCTTTAGACCTCTTAGTCACCCCGGAGCTCAGGACCAGGTACCACGAGCTGCTCAATCGGACCTACGTGGAAGACAAGGACCAGCTGAAGTGGTGCCCGGCTCCAGACTGCCAGAACGCCATCGAATGCCAGGTGAAGAAGAAGGACCTCGACAAGGTGGTTCCGACGGTTGCCTGTCTCTGCAGCCACCGGTTCTGCTTCGGCTGCATCTTGAACGATCACCAGCCTGCACCTTGTGAGCTGGTGAAAAGGTGGCTCAAGAAGTGTGCCGACGACTCGGAGACAGCCAACTGGATATCCGCCAACACCAAGGAATGCCCCAAGTGCAACAGCACCATCGAGAAGAATGGCGGCTGCAACCATATGACGTGTCGTAAGTGCAAGCACGAATTTTGCTGGATGTGCATGGGGCTCTGGTCTGAGCACGGCACCAGCTGGTACAACTGCAATCGCTTCGAGGAGAGAAGCGGCACAGAAGCTAGGGACGCTCAAGCCAAGTCCCGCGTGTCGTTGGAGCGATATCTTCACTACTACAACCGCTATGCCAACCACGAGCAGTCAGCACGCCTTGATAAAGACATCTACCACAAGACAGAGAAGAAGATGGTGCAACTGCAGAGGGACTCCAAGATGTCGTGGATCGAGGTGCAATACCTCAACTCTGCCTCGCAGGCACTGCAGACATGCCGTCAGACGCTGATGTGGACGTATGCGTTTGCCTTTTACCTCGCGCGCAACAACCAGACGGAGATGTTTGAAGACAACCAGAAGGACTTGGAGATGGCGGTAGAAAGTCTTTCCGAGATGTTTGAAAAGCCGGTGGCTGAGCTCCAGGACCCGAAGCTCAAGGTGGAAATCATGGACAAGACATCGTACTGCAACAAGCGACGGGTGATCCTTCTGGACGATACAGCACAAAATCTTGCGGAAGGTAAGGGCGACAGGAATCTCCTTGTTCTGGCGCTGTGAAACTCACATAGAACAGGGCGGTGGACTTTCAACATCGAGCTTACCGGGCCTCCTGCGGCTGCAGCTAGGTCCAACGGCGGACCCAGTTCTCGGCGGTAGTACCCCTCCCCGCAAGACCGGCCGGACATGCCAATGATAGAGGAGATTGCGTCGTTACCCTTGGACGACTGAGCAGTCGAAGGGGGGCTATTTCGTCCCGACATACATTGCGAGCACATACATGAGGCAAACATATCAGAGCGAAACAGACACGAAGCGAGCGATTACAGGGGTTATGGCTACCGGGGTAGCTAGTTAGACCGGGCATTTACGGCAGTCTCTCAGAAACGAGCTGGCTTACGAGTTTGATTTGGGCGGCCCCATGCCGCACTTAGACTGGTAATGGGAGAAGCTGCGCACGATTGGTTGGAGTGATGGATGGGGCAGGATGGATAGGATGGGATGGGGTGGATGGATGGATGGCTTGCATGGACCGGGACGCGCAGCTCACACAGCACATAAACATTGACGGAGTTAGACATGGCGTGGCGCCGGACGCGTGTGTTGTTACTGTTTGGAACTCGGGATAGGGCGGAGCAAGGAATTGAACGGCTCTCCTCGCCCAGTCCTTTTTTTTGGTGGTCGTTTTTCTAGTATCTGTCTTCTTTTTATTTAAACGCAGCACAGGCTCGAGCACCGCAAATTTGATGAATGGGCGATAGGGCGGGCTTCTACCATGCAGAACTTTGCGCTGTTTCTGTGAATGCCGTGCGCAGCAACCTGAAGGCATGAATTTGATCATGCTGGCCTGTTTGGTGACCATGCAGGTTTGGCTTGCTCTCTGCAGGCACGCACAGAGCAGAGGCGGTCCTGTGCCGGTGGCCGGAAGTGTTTACCGGTATTCGGATTAGTGCGTTCGTGGGGTTATGGGGTACGCTTGGATGTGGTGTCGCATCGCCCGGCGGGGGCCGGTCCAAGACTTGGGGTTCTTGGGGTCTTGGGGAAACGCCCGATCTACTGTAAGCTCCACGCCAGGCGCCGCGGCGGCATGGGAAGGGGCAGTTGATTTTCAAACTTTGGCCATGGCCTGGTGGATGCTGAGGGGCTGGCTGCTTTCCCACGTGTGCTTCATGTTCCCCGTTCGTGCGTGCCTGAGGAAAGGTTGAGTACCGGCTAGGGGGAGAATAGAAGCGTACGTTTGCTTTGAAGGCCGCTCAATCGTAAAAAACAAAAACATGATAAATGTATATCCGTTGTGGTGCTTTCAGTTACCTGTATACAAACTAAATCCTGCGCATCATCCCCCGCAACGATTATTCGCTGCCCCATACCGTCCGTACCTTGCCTGCCCACAGCGAGCGGGCGGGCTCCAAAACAATTACCCGCAGCCACAGGCCGCAGGCTCCTCCTCGAACCGCTTTCCCCGCCGTTTTCCGTAGCTCCCCAGGCTACGGGCTTGTGCGGCCTAGCGGGATGGGGTCAATCCTCGACCCCCTCTGCCGAACAGCCTTTCCGACGGGCACTCGCCTGGCGCAAGGGTGGGCAGCTCCCAAGCCCGCGGCATTGCGCCTCGGCCATTGACGGAGTCATGGTGCCGGTAATGGAGGTCGGCGGGGATGGAGGAGGGACGAGAATGAACGTGAATTGGTTTCTGGGGTTGTTGCCTTTTTTATTAGCGTGGTCGCTGCTGCTCCTGCTCTCGCTGTGTTCTCTTTGGGGTGGTGAAATCTTTTGAAGCTGCTTTTAACTCTTGCTCTTAGTTTTTCTCTCCCTTTTTCTTCATTTACTGATTGCTGATTGCTGCTGTTGTTGTTTGTTATTCTGCTGCTTGTTGGTTGTTGGTTTTTCCCTGGACTAGAAGTGAAGACGACACCCCCAACACTCCGAATTGCCGAGCTTCCCACGACGACTGACTTGGACCTTTTCCTCGTCCCGTTCACTACCAACACATCCACACACCCGACATTCACGATGCCGTCAGCAGCCATGTGCATGCGGACCCTCCGGGCATACTCCAAGTACGGCCCCAACGTGCGTCCCCCCTTCTTCATCTTTCTTTACTCCAACACAAGAAGAAAAGAAAGAAGAAAACTTCTCCCAGGCAATCTAACCCCGCTGATTGCGCATCGCCATAGCATGCGGCCCTCTTCGCCCGGGCCTTCTCGGCCACCGCGCGCCGCGCCGAGATCAACAAGGTGTACCCGTCCGCGGCCAAGGCGCTCGAGGATATGAAGCCCAATAGCACGCTGCTCTGCGGCGGGTTCGGACTCTGCGGCGTGCCCGACACGCTGATCGACGAGGTGCTCAACCGGCCGGACCTGATCGGGCTCACGGCCGTGTCCAACAACGCAGGCACGGACGACAGCGGGCTGGGCAAGCTGCTGCGCACCAAGCAGATCAGCAAGATGATCGCGTCCTACATCGGCGAGAACAAGACGTTTGAACGCATGTACCTCACGGGCGAGGTCGAGCTGGAGCTGACGCCGCAGGGCACGCTGGCGGAGCGGTGCGCCGCCGGCGGCAAGGGCATCCCTGCCTTCTACACGCCGGCCGCCTTCGGCACGGTGGTGCAGACGGGCGAGCTGCCGCTGCGCAACAAGCCCGACGGCACGCCCGCCCAGTTCTCGTACCCCAAGGACGTCAAGGTGTTCAAGGGCAAGAGCTACCTGCTCGAGCACAGCATCGACGGCGACTACGCCTTCGTCAAGGCCTGGAAGGCCGACAAGCTGGGCAACTGCCAGTTCCGCCTGGCCGCCAACAACTTCAACGGCGCCATGGGCCGCAACGCCAAGGTGACCATCGTCGAGGCCGAGCACATTGTCGAGCCCGGCGAGATCGCCCCCGAGGCCGTGCACCTGCCGGGCATCTACGTCAAGCGCGTCATCCAGAGCACCACGGACAAGAAGATCGAGAAGTACACGTGGGCCAAGGACGAGGCCGACCTGGCGACCGACGCCAAGGCCGCGCTGGGCACAGGCGCCACCGCCGCCAAGCGCGAGCTGATCGTGCGTCGCGCGGCCAAGGAGTTCAAGAACGGCATGTACGCCAACCTGGGCATCGGCATGCCCATGCTGGCGCCGGGCTTCGTCGGGCCCGAGGTCGAGGTGCAGCTGCAGAGCGAGAACGGCATCTTGGGTCTCGGCCCGTACCCGCGCAAGGGCCTCGAGGACGCCGACCTGATCAACGCCGGCAAGGAGACGGTCACGCTCAAGCCCGGCGCCAGCGTCTTCGGCAGCGAGGAGAGCTTCGGCATGATCCGCAGCGGCCGCATCAACCTGACCATCCTCGGCGCCATGCAGGTCAGCGCCAACGGCGACCTAGCCAACTGGATGCTGCCCGGCAAGGTCAAGGGCTTCGGCGGCGCCATGGACCTGGTCAGCAACCCCAGCGAGACCAAGGTCGTCGTCACCATGGAGCACACCGACAAGAAGGGCAACGCCAAAATCGTCAAGCAGTGCGCCTTTCCCCTGACCGGCAAGGCGTGCGTGTCGAGGATCATCACCGAGCTGGTAAGTAGTTTGCTTCTGGTGTCTATTTTTTTTCCCGGGCTGGAGAATAGAGAGGTTTCGGTAGCTAACGAAACGGGGTGTGAAAACAACAGGGTGTATTTGACGTCGACTTCAGCACCGGGCTGAAGCTGATTGAGATTGCGGACGGCGTGACCGTGGAGGAGATTAAGGCCAAGACCGAGGCGCCCTTCACCGTCGCCGAGGACCTCAAGCCTATGCTCTGAGGCTAGGTGGGTGGGTAGCTGTTGGGGAGTAGCGTGGGCTTGCTTCTAGGGGGCTAAGGAGGGCAGTCGATTGCTTTGGCAGGCTTTGGTCAAGAGGAAACCTCTCTCGAACATCAATCGGCGGGCCATGTATATTTGTAATTCATTCGGTTTTTTCTTTTTGGTTGCTCACTTTGTCCCGGCCGGCTTTTTGAATACCTAGGTACAACAAAATGGTGCTGTCTTCTTTTTTCTCCCTTATGACAGACGACATGTGAGAGATGCGTGCTTAGCTGGTTTGTGGTTTGTTCATTCAGTTGGGTTTGCATTATATATAAATAAAAGACCAGGGCCAGTTATCTATTGCAAACATTCCAGCTCGGCTGGTTTTATTATGCTCCAGCAATTTTTTTTTGGTTAGGTCTATTAACATGCTATCTAACACCGGAAAAATTCCTCCGTTCACCTCTTCATCCCAGGACCTTGTCGGCCATGGACACGCTAGTGCCCGTGTTATCGGGCTCGACGTTGATCGACGTGACCTTGCCGTCCTCCACGATGATGGCGTACCGCTTGGACCGGTCGCCGCCGAACACGGCGGAGCCGTCAAAAGCCAGGTCGAGCGCCTTGGTGAAGGCTCCCGAGGGGTCGGCGAGGAAGCGCACCTGTGGTCGGGGGGTTAGTGGGTAGCTCCTCAGCGTATCTGAGTGTCGTGGACTTACGTTGTGGTCACCTGCCGGGTCGAGGGTCTGGCCCCACGCCTTCATTCTGCGGGAAAAAGATGCATGTCAGTTTTTCTACCGTGGTCGCCGTCGCCGTCTCTCACCCCCAACTCATCTCATAATTCACCAACCGCAAGACCCAATGCCCCCCTCCTGACAGAACGACTTACACAAAGACATCATTGACCGAAACGACCGCCACCGTGTCGTAGTCCTTGGTCTTGGGATGCTGGATGTACCCAGGGATGTGTGACGACGAGCACGCCGGCGAGAAGGCCGCGGGCACGCCGATCAGGATCATGTTGTTGACCTTCTTGGCCTCCTCGGCCAGGTTGACTTTGTCGCCGGGCGAGTTCTCGTGCAGCACGTTCAGGTTCGGCAGCGGGTCGCCGACCTTGATGAAGGCCGGGCGCGTCGAGTGGAAGCTGCGGACGGCGGGGGCGCGGGCTGCGCTGCGGGCGGCCAGGCCCAGACGGGCGGATGCGGTTTTGAAGGACATTGTGGGTTGGATTTGGGTACCTGATTAATTAGAGGCGAGGGGCTGGGATGCAACTGACTGGGTGCGGGGGAAATGCAAGTGATGTGGAGTAGTCACTGAACAAGATGATGATGATGAAGGTGAAGGTGACGATGTCCGGTCGTGATGCTGTGATGGAAGCTCTCGAGTTTCCCCCCGTTGCAAAGATATCTTACCCACCGCGCTTGCAGTGTCCGAAAGCTGTAATTAATTGTTATGCATCTTAGCGAGCTTGTTGTGGATGACATCACAGGCTAGCTGTCCCACAGCAGCTCTCCCGTCTTCACCCCTGCATGCAACCTCACCTTAGCGTCGCAAGCCTCCAATCGGGGTATCTTCTTTGGCACATCAAATCAACAGCCTCAGACGCATCGAAACAGCATCCATTCATTGCGGGACTGTAAAACCGCAGGTACCTGACTTGCATTGTCGGTCAAAAACATCTTCCAGGATCTTTTTGTCTTAACCCCCCATGGCACCATGGCCTCAAACAGAGCCCTGTGGTACGTTGCCGCGACCAAAAAGTCACCCCACGGCACACTTTACGTCCGCTGCCACGTCAAGCCCGGGGCCAGTAAGTGCCGCGAGGGCGTGACTGCCGTCAACGAGGACGCCGTCGAGGTGTGCGTGTCGGCGCAGGCTCGCGAAGGCGAGGCAAACAAGGCTCTTGTCAAGATCCTCAGCGAGGTAGGCAGTTCTTATTCCCTCTACCTGCCTCCTCCCATTATAATTACCAAGCTCGTTGCTACCACTGCCACTTCCTCCTCTATCTAGGTGTTGGATCTTCCCAAGTCCGACCTGCAGATTATCCAGGGGCCCAAGTCGCGGCAGAAGACCATCGCGGTGGTCGCGCCCTGGGTCAATGCCGGCGAGCAGGAGTGCCTGACGCAGGTAAAGGCTTATCTAGACAAGGCCTCGAGCGATGCTTGAGTCGGTCTCTCTCGCGCCATATAGGTCTGTAATCGGCAAGCCAAGAAGCTTGTGCAGGCCATGCCCACACCTTCTCGCCTTATTCTTGGCCCCAAGCACGTTTCTTTAGAGGTCCACGCTATGCAAACGGGTACCTGGGACTGTATGGTGAAGACAGTGGGACAACCGAAGAGTACCGACCCTCCAACAATCCAGTGGCCTCAGCAGTCCAGCAACACCACAAAAAAAGGGGGCTGGGTGTCGGTTATCAGATCACCACCCCAGCCACACGCCTATTATATCAACATCTGCTCTCCCAGCCTCGGCATTATCTCACGCCTCGCCCCCTAGGCAAGCTGCTCTGACGCGCCCCTCGTGTGCCTCCTCGGCCGCCTCTCGCAGCTCCTCTCGTCGACGGCGCGGGCGCGGGAACCCGTGACTGGCGTGTAGCAGGTGTTGGTGTCTGGAACTTGGGCGTCGGTTTCGCGGAGGGCGCAGGGTTGTCTATGAACGACGTGTCGGTTGTCCTGGGCTCGGTCAGAGATTTGCAGCAGTGTTAAACCCCCTGGGTGTGGCCTGCGCACATGAATGTAGCCTCGCTATCAACCTCGCCAACGGTCCTGTCCGCGTATCGTGAGGGAGCTAAATGCGTATTAGCCGGTGATAGACCATGGCGGGCCACTGGATGCGACTTGCCGCTGCTGCCTCCTTGTTCCTCCTGCTGCTTCATCCGCCGAAACGATTCGGACATCGGGCCCTGCACATTCGGTCACCGGTCAGCCAGCCATCATCCACCTCACCATTCCATCTCCACACGTCCTGCCTGTGTGGAGACCCTGCCATACCTCAGGGAAGTCGACGCAAAATGCGTTCATGTTCAGGCCGTACATGAAGCTGGCAAAGCTCTCGCTGAAGCGTGCCAGGCTCTCGTGCATCAGCTGGAAGTGCATCATGTTGGCCTCGAGATCGGCCATGGCGTCCGAGAGCTCGGCAAACGCGGGCTCGAAGGCGTTGAGAGGGAACGGCGCGACGCCCGAGACGCTCTCCCTGGCCGATTCACGGAACGAGGATCGCGACGACGGCCGCAGCGGCGTAGTTGGCCGCGAGGTGCGGGTTCGCGACGTCGATCGGTTGCGCTTGGCGTCTTCCCCGCCGCCGGCCATGATGAGGTGAGGCGTGCTTCGAGGATGCGGTTTGTCGCCGGTATCTGCGTTGCAAGGCAAGTCGTATTGTTGGTTAGTTGCGTGTGTCTGTTGTTGACTTCGTCAACGCCCTGTGAGACGCGATCCAAGTTGCCCCGCGGGTGCTCTGCCCCTCTATTCAAGCGGAATACCTTGCGCCAACCGCAAGCTACGATACCTGGTAGGTACGCTGGGCTTAAGCGAGACCAGGCGCTAGCCGCCCGCCAAGCCATGCTAACCATGATATTGGTGGGTCGCTCCAAACATCGTCATTTGCATCACCGATACGATTCAGTCAGTTTCGGCCTGCGGACGAACCGGAAGCACGAAACGTCAGATGCACAATTTGAAAAGAGGGCAGAATTTGCCCATAACCTAACCCCGGCGGAGATTTCAAGCACTTCAAACTCGAAAGAGGGCAGTTCCTAGTACAGTAGTTAGGTAGCGCAGCCAAGTCGTGCCGGGCTTCTCTACAGTCCGATTTCCGTCCCGCACGTCAGGTTGGTACTTCAGCGACCCCACGGGTATTTTCCCAGAACCCCCCACCACGGTAGTGTCCTGCTTGGATGGCTTGGAGCTCTCGCTCTCTCATCCGTCATAGCCTCGCGTGCCAACTCGATCTGAAGCATGCCACGCCGATGTGAGATGACAGCGGAACCAGAGACCCAGTCCGACCATCCGACGACTATCGAGATCAGAGTAAAGTGCCAAGCCACAAAGAACCGCCAATTGCGCACCTCGACCATAAGCAGAAGCAGAGGTAGAAGCAGAAGAAGCGCAGGAGCTGACCGAGCGGCTCTGACCTGACTGACACGGCAAACCCGGGACAGCCCTGTCTCTGAGAGTCCGGCTGCCATTGGATCACACATTTGAACGGGGCTGCACCGACAGGATTCTGATTAGGACGGGGTACGGACCTGTACTCGTCCATACCCCAATTCAAAGCCAACCGACCGATGCGCGCGTGCCGGCCTGTTACTGCTATCTGATCTTTTTGTCTGCCAATACCAACTCAGCTCGCACATTTTGGAGACATCTCTATGCCCTTCGCCTCGCCGTCCCTTCCGTCCCGTCCGTGCCGGCTGCTTTCTTCACTTCGCGTCTCGACCTCGACCTCGACGTCGCCTTTTGTATGTCGCACTCGCTACCAGCCCGGTGACCACGTCTTCTCCATCTCGACCGCCGTGACCCCACGTTGCCCAAGAGCCTCTGGTCTTCAGCTTACCGGACAGCCCTTGCGAACAAGAGCCCGACCTCAGAGACCTTTCCCCTACCAGGCGAGATCTCCATACAGCACCAGAGCCTCGAGTGCCCTGTCAAGGCACTATCTCAGCCTCTTCACCACCTTCGGTCTAGGGCTTGGCCTTGGGTTTTCTCTCTTGTACAGTCTCCAACCCAAAAAGCAGGCCAAACCCCCAAAGGCCGTTGACGAGCCGCTCGAACAAGCCCACGACATCATGGCCGCAGCGATAGCACCGGGTCGGCCCGGAAACCTTACCCCCGAGCAGGAGGCCAAGCTCAGGCAGATATGGCAGCTCATCTTTCAAGTCTGCGGCGTCAGCCCCGACGGCGGAAGTGTCAGCGCGGATAGTCGGCCCGTTGCGGCAGCTGAGGCGAGCCCAGAAGCGAAAGGCAAGAAGAGTCGCATGTCCTTCTTCTCTCGGAGCAAGGGCAAGAAGGATTCCGACGCGGATTCGGTCGCCGAGAGCACCACCAGCGCCACCCCCAGCGCCGCCCCGTCGACCATTTCGCTCGCCCCGGCCAAGGACGGCGATGATGACAAGTACGGGCAGACGAAGCATTTTTACGACACGCTGGCCAGCCAGAGCCCCGAATCCATACGGCACACTATCTGGAGCATGGTCAAGCACGACCACCCCGATGCGCTCGTGCTCCGCTTCCTGCGGGCCCGGAAGTGGGACGTCGAAAAGGCGCTTGTCATGCTGATCTCGACCATGAACTGGCGCGCCCAGGGGATGAAGGTCGACGACGACATAATGAAGAATGGCGAGGGCGCCGCGCTGGAGGCGGAGGACAGCAGCGACCCGGCTGCCAAGAAGCTCGGGCATGACTTCCTTGCCCAGATAAGGATGGGCAAGAGCTATATCCACGGAGCTGACAAGGAGGGCCGGCCCATCTGCTTTGTCAATGTCAGGCTGCACAAGCAGGGCGAGCAGGCGGAAGAGAGCCTCGAGAGGTATACCGTCTACATCATCGAGACGTGTCGCATGCTGCTCCAGACCCCGGTTGACACGGCGGTACGTTGTCAGACCACACCGGACAATATCCTGGCATCCCCGCTGACTTCTCCCCTACACAGACGATCGTATTTGACATGACAGGCTTCTCCATGGCCAACATGGACTACGCGCCCGTCAAGTTCATGATCAAGTGCTTCGAGGCCAACTACCCAGAATGTCTCGGCGCGGTGCTCGTGCACAAGTCCCCATGGCTTTTCCAAGGTACTTGCTTACCTCGTCCCCTCCTCCACGCCCGGGCCCCCTTAACTAACCCCTTTTCTCCCCCAAACCAGGAATCTGGAAGGTCATCCGCGGCTGGCTGGATCCCGTCGTCGCCAACAAGGTGCACTTCACCAATAACGCCAAGGAGATGGAAGCCTTCATCGCGCGCTCGCAGATCCCCAAGGGCCTGGACGGCGACGAGGACTGGGAGTACGCGTACGTGGAGGCCGTGCCGGGCGAGAACGACCACATGCACGACACGGCCACGCGCGACCGCCTGCTGGCCGCCCGCGAGGAGCTAGTCAAGCAGTACGAGAACGCCACCATGCACTGGATCCTCAACCCCGACAGCGCCGAGGCGAAGGCCGTGCGCAACGCCATCGCGGCCAAGCTGAGGGACGACTACTGGGTCGTCGACCCGTACCTGCGGGCCAGGTCGTTCTACGACCGCACGGGCGTGCTGGGCGCGGGCGGGAAGGTGGAATTTTATCCGTCGGCGAAGAAGGTGGTGCCTGTGGTTAATGGGGTTGCGGCTGCGGCTGCGCCGGTGGTTGCGGCGGCGGTGGTTGCACCTGCGGCGGCGGTCCATGTTGAGACGTTTGACGACGATGTTGATTAGATGGGTGTTGCTTATGCATCGTATTTGGCGGAGCATCTGGGGGGGTGTGGGGAGGGGTGTGGGAAGGGCCGTATATAAAAAACCAGATTTAGAAAGAAGGGGTAGGAGGACTACCTTTGTGAATCTTGTCTCTTAATTGGAATACAAAACTGGCAAAGATTTGTCGTTTAAATTATATGAAATGAGATTCCTTTGGGGGTTTGGGGGTTGGGGTCTTTGTGGTTTGAGAGTCATGGTTCTTCTTTTGGGAGAACGGATCTCAAGAGACAGACAATGGGTGAGTTTATTTACTTGGCAGAAAGAGAGCATTTCTTTGCATACGGGCAGGTAGATGGGAGTACCTCGGTAGTGAGAAGTTCATCGTAAAAAGAGGTCTCGGGGCTTGTCTCGGGGAAATCTCAGGTTCGTGTTTTACAGATTTACATGCTTTATTTTATTTCCCCCCTAACTTTTCCGCTGGTTTAGCTGCGTGTCGAGCTAGGTATGGAGAAGCGAGACCTGAACACAGCCGAACCAGACTCAGGCGAGTGAGTGAGTGCAGCTAAAAATATTTACATGCGAGCCTTGATCTCCTCGTAGAGCGCCTTGATCTTGTCCATGTCGGTCTTCTGCTGCGGCCAGCGGATTCCGAGGCCCTCCTCGGCGTTGGGCTTGGGGATCTGGTTGAGCACGGGTGAGTGAGTGAGTGTGAGTTACACTTAGCTGAACTGATGAGGGGCTGGAGACGGGACAGGGTATGTTGGTGTTTTGCTTGGAGAGGTGATCAACGTACCATGTGGAAGTGGACCTAGACACACAAAGGTGAGGCGGTTAGCATTTTTTTACAGTGCGTGTTGGTATCGTCGACTTACATGGTCAACCTCCTGGTGGGCGCCGCGGCCGTTGTTCTGGAGGATGTTGTACTCGGTTGCGCCGGTGGCGGCTACGAGCTTCTTGACCACGGGCTAGGAGGGAGGGGAGAGTTTGTTGTTAGTATTGAGACTCGACGTATATGAATGAGATTCGATGGTGGTGTGGTGGTTGTGGTGGTTAAGAACAGGGAGGGGGAAAACATTACCAGAATCTCGGACAGGTTGTCATCGGGGATGTCGGCGAGCTTCTCGCCGTGGAACTTGGGGATGACGAGCTGTTGAAGGCGCAGGGGTGTTAGGATCTCGGTTAACTAGGAATTTACAAGCTCGTGGAATTGAAAGTGAACAGGGACGCACTGCGTGGCCGCGGCTGAGAGGGTTGATGTCGAGGAACGCCAGGGTCTTGTCGCTCTCGTAGAGCTTGAAGCATGGGATGTCTCCTGAGGGTGTGGAGCGAAGCTCCGTGTTAGCTTCGTCATGATGAAACGGACAGTAGATGAGAAGTGCTTGCCCTTGATGATTTTGCAAAAGATACAAGAGGCCATTTTGCTCGCCATCGATGCCTCTGCAAATGGGTTGAGTGAGTGAGTGTTTGCGGGACTGGATCGGATGTGCAGCTGGAATTCCCGGGCGGGTAGTTCACATAGGTTCTGTCTCCTTTCAACGCGGATCGCGACTTTCGTCCGAGCTGCGTCCGGATGGACACTGGCTTCGCGCGCAGCTAATAAGGCGGGGTAGTTTACCGATTGATTACAGCGATCAAGTATCGTACCTCAGGTTGGCCATCCTTTCTACCGGTGCCGAGAGAGCTCGTTGCTCTAACCCGAACCCTGGGAGCTATCAAATGAGATAGGTACCGAACCGGCCTTCTTTCTGGTCGCATCCAGCTTCGTGCCAACCCGAAGGACAAACAAACTCAAGCTTTATTGGGCGCACTTCGGAAACCGCAATGTATACAGGTCTGGTGACTGTGTGGTTTCGTCCCGAGTTATCTGGAGATTCCAACCAAGGCCGTGGCTGCCGTATGATCATGCCATAAGGTACCTGGTCTGTACGGATTAGAACCTGCTTGGACGTGCTGCAGCCTGCCCGCCTGCATGCCCGCGAAAAGCGCATGCCCCGCCCCCGCCATTCTGCCCGTCCTGTGCCAAACGACATCATAATGCCCAGATCGCCAATCCATCAACTCTCGTTGTGGCACATATCATCACGAACAAACACATGATCTCGACTGTTGGCTGTTTCTCGATTTTCTGCGCCAAAACTACTGCACCACTCATCATATAGCCAAGCAACATCACCATCAGAAATACCATACAGACCACAACACGCCTGCACCATGTCCTCCAAAACGGCTTACAGAAGCACCCCTCTGTTCGACGGGGCGCTGGTTTGCGACCTGCCCGACAAGTTCGCCGACGTCAGGTATGATATGCATCTCCCTTGCGCTACAGGTGGACGGGCAAGCATCGCGCAGCTCGCCATCCAGGCCCTCTCTCCGACCGCACAACCAAGATCACTACCCCCCACCCCCAACAAACAAGTCCCACTGCTAACCCGCCCCGGTGACAGCAAGCTGCGCCAGGTCCCCGACAACCAGGAAGTCTACATCGACAAAGATGGCTTCACCAGCATCATCTTCGACATCACGGAGCGCGTCGGCCCCGCGGGCAGCGATCTCGAGGGCGACGGCCGCGCCCTGACCACGCACCTGGAGGAGCTGGTCGGCGACGACGTCGACACCGTCAAGGTGTGGAACACGACCGAGACGCAGTTCACACGGCTCAGGTATACCCTCACCCAAACCCCAACAAAAACCCAAGAAGGAAAAAGAAACTGACAATCCCCCCTATAGCGGCAACATCCCAGCCTACACACTGATCGCAACACAGACCCCGCGGTCCGAGACGCGCGAGTCGCAGCGCGCCGCGGCCCCGGACTTCACGGCGCTGATCCTGACGCTGGTGCGCCTCGAGAAGGAGTCGACCGACATCCTCATCACCATCAACGTGCCGCACATCAAGGGCGAGTACGACGAGGACGAGATCGACCTGGCGCTGGGCAAGCAGGGCGAGCTGATTGGCGACGCGGTCGAGTACGCAGCCAAGATATGGGAGTCGTTTGAGGTGCGGGACTGGAATCTGTTTTCCCAGGTTTAGTTGCTTTCGTTGGTTTGCTTGCTTGTGGGTTAGGTTTGGGTTGGTTGGTTGGTTGGTTTGATTTCTTTTCCAGCTTTTTCTTTTTCTTTTTAGTTAGTTGGTGATCATGATGCGCTGCGCTTGCGTGTGAATATTCCTGGATGGCTGTTCTTGACGAGGATAGGATCCCTAGGCGTTGTGTTTGGAAATGAGGAATTTATGTCGGCTGCGTTGGTTTACAGATGACGTGAAATGATATGATATCTACAATGAAAAAGAAACCTGGCTGTCGCCTTGCTTTGTCCGTGGCTTTCTGTCTGACGAGCTTGGCGACCAGTCAACGTTGCCCCGTTACGTCTAAAAACCGTAAACAGTTCAATCTACTCTCCCGGGGTATTATCCGCAGCTTATTCACTCAGCTCAACAATCTCCAAAGCCCCTACGCCGTCCGTAACCACCTCAACCCCCTCCTCCGGCGTCCCCAGCCTCGACGACGACGCCGACGACTTCCCCCCCTTGAGCGCCCAACGGCTCGCCACAAGCTTCATGATATCCTTCTGCGGACTGCCGGGGTTCTCCTCCTTGACCACGTGCATCTGCTCCTTCATGAAGTCCTGGTACTCGCTCCGCTTGCCGCCGTTCGCCCGCGGCACCGGCTTGGTCTGCTTCAGCTCGCCCTTGCAGCTGCCGCACCGGTGGCGCTCCGGGTGGATGCTCTTGGAGTGGCGCTTGAACTCCATGGCACAGGCGTCGCACGTCCACACGTACTTGAAGTCGATGTCGTAGCTGTGCTTGGTCGTCACGTCGATGCCGCGCGACCGGCCGAACGCGGCCGAGCACTTGGCCGCCCACGCCTTGAACTCCCTGCCGTGCGGGTTGGTCGTGATGCCGCTGACCATGAAGTTGGCCAGGTGGCAAAACTCGTGCGCCATGACGTTCAGCAGGCGATGCTCGTCGTCGATGACCTTTTCGGCGAGCTCGATGGACGCGTGGTGTTTGTGCGTCACCACCGTGCTGGGGGGCACCATCCCGGACGTGCCCGCGGGGGGTTTGCTGACCGTGCGGACCGTTTCGCGCTTCCAGTTTGCGCGCCCGGCGGTCGTGTTGAGCTTGTTGGTCCAGTTCAGCTTGATGCCGCCCGTCGAGGCCGAGAGCGTGGCGAGCTGGCCGTTGGTGATGACTGTGTCGAGCTCGCGGAGGAAGGCCTCGGCTATGTCGTGCTTGGCTTCCTGGAAGGCTCTCTTTGCTTCCTTTGCTGCCGCGGCGGGCAGTTTTGACGGGCCGGCCTTTTTTGCTGTCGGTGGTTTGGCCGGGCTCTTGGCGTCGGGGAAGAGCTGCTTTCGAGGCGAGTGCTCGTCGTTCCATTCGTCGACAAAGTCTCTGCTCCAGAATATATCGGTGCTGGGCCGATGGGGCGTGTTTGGGATTCGCGGAAGCTTCTTGGGCGATACGAGGCCTGGCGGGGGTTTAGGGGGGGTTGTTGATGCTGGGGGCGTTACTTTTCGACGTGGTGGGAGCACGGTTGCGGTTCCTAGCCACTGGACATCGTCAAGCTTGAGACGGGAAAAGGTATCTGTCAGGTCCTTGTTTGCGGCTAGTTTCGTTTCCATCGGCGCCTTCTCCTCTGGTTGTGGTTGACATTGGTTCGAGACTTTGCGAGTGGTCCGTCCAGCCGCACCCCCGGTTCTCTTCTCGGGCGTGATCTCCTGCTTGGGCACCAATTCTCGACTAGCGGACCTGGATGGCCTTGTCTCTCTGGGTTGGATCCTGGGCTTGGCCGGTGGTCGTCTCGCAAAAAACGCCGCAAGGTCATCGTCGCTGTCGCTGTCGGAGTCGTGCTTTATATGTTCCACCGCGTCCTCGAAAATCGACCCCCCGGAGTCTGACGAATCGCATGACCCATCCGCTATGACCGACACCTCTTCAGTGATTGTAACTTCCTCCTCCTGCTCCGAGACCGGGTCGTCCTGTACTGGCTGGACCTTTGCCGCTGGCCGTGCGGCGGAGACGGCTGTTCTTGTTTTCCTCGTCCTCAACTCGGCGCTTGGCCGCCGTGGTTCTATAGTAGCATCGTTTGGTCTCCTCTGGCTCGCAATATCGTCCTTGAATGTGATGCCGCTGTCTGGCGTCCATGATCGCAGTAACGCATTATTATCCGGTATTTGACCCAACTTGCGCCGCCTCACCGCAATCGGTGGTTTCGAACTCGTTTTCACCTCTTTGGATCCGTGGGCTACCGGCTGACTTTTGGCGACACTATCTCCACTGGATTGCCCCCTCTTCTGCCGGACAAGAGCTTCGATATCGGGGAACTCGTCGTCGTCGTCGTCGCTGCTCACGGTCCTCGCGGGTGCGGACCTCGACGGCCTGGCCATGTTGGTGTGGTTGTTTTCCAAGGTACCCTAGCTTTGCGAGCCTCATTTACAGACAATGACAAAGCGTGGGCGTTAGATTCGTGACATCATATTAACCTCGTTTGGGCGGTGCGAGGGCGGCGCATTGGTTGAATTTGGCTTTGCGCGGGACAGGTTCGAGGTTCTGGGAAGGCAAGTGTAAATGTCAATGCGCGGCGGTTGCCAGGGGCGACCGGTGACCTCCACACCTCGTCCCTTCCTGAAAAGGTTCAAGCCACTCCACTGAGCAACGCCGCTCATCCTGAAACCTTCTGAGAGACCCCGCCGGCTGATGCAGACGGGTCTGGCAGGAACGAAGAGGGACATCATATTCTTGTGCCTCAATGCGCCAGGCCGTATGTACATCAAGGTCGTCTCAAAGACACCTAATCAACCAGTACTGCATCCCAATTCCGGTCATTTTTGAGCTTTGCTGCTGATCATGAGTTCCCAATCGCCTCCTCGGACTTCTGCCCACTGTGTGTCGTCTGATGAACCTCATGTGCTGTTAATTGGCCGTCGTGCTTCGCGAGACAGGATGACGATCAACTGGACAAATGCAGGGAATTTGCCGCCTCTGCTGCGCTTGGTTGTCCCACAGACTGCCCGACCGATAGCCCTATCAAGACGACTGCAATGGCTGTTTGCTGCTTAAACAACTGCAGCGTCCTACGGGATCCGGCCTCGTTATACGCAATCGAACCCTCTTAGGTAACTAAGGTAGGCAAGATGCGTCGTCACAGCGCGGTTGCCGCACACAAATACTGGTTGGTAGCTACGGATATCTGTAGGTATCCTCCATCGCCGGGTTTGCAGGTCTTGTGGGGTGAGGCAAGACCCTACGGGATACGATGGATGGATGTTTTCCTGACATTCGTCTCGTTTCCCTGTCCAAGGTTTTCATGCCTCAAGGAGGAGGTCATACCTGGCGCGAATCATGCGTCTCGCGCCGCACCCGCTTGTCTCCCCACGCAATCTCGATCACGCAATCAATCCATCGCCCACGCTGCACGCTCCCCACGCTGCGCTCCAGACTTCATCCAGATTCCCAGAATGAGTTTCGACCAGGCTCGGGCAGTGCGGCACGCATGCATGTTTCTTGATAGGAACTAGGAGCTGTCTTCATTGGCCAAAGTCAAAAACACAGACAGGCGGAAGCTGAAGGGAGAGGCAGGGCCGGAGGCAATGAGCTGGCACAATGTCTCAGAACAGTGGAGGCTCGGGCTCGGGTGTGGTGATTTGCTTTGCATTGCATTCTGGGCGTGGGAGGATTGAGGGACGACGCACTCGTTCTGGCGGCGGGTTGCCAGCTTGCATTCCAACCACCGACCGGCACACGTCCACGTTCACACCCGACTCCGCGAGACCTGAGAACGCCCGTCCGCCCATCACCCGTATCCAAGGTTGAGCTCGACACACTGGAAGTCAAGTGTGGGAAGTGCTTGAGCACAAGATGCGACGACGGGAACTGCGTACCTGGTATAGCTCGCCGCCTAGTACGGTACACTACTGCACTACATGTGCGCTGCCACTGTCCGCTGTGCTGTTTCGTGATTCAGCCTAAGTAAGGCAAGATAGGGTTGGGAAAGTTCGTGACAAGCAGGATTGTTGAGCTCTCATCTCATCAATCAAGCCGCAAGTTCGTCTTCATCGGACCCGGCTCTCAAAAGGCATTTCCTGGGTAATATCCAGTGATAAGGGCAATCCGCTTGCCAGTCTGCTTGCACAATCTCGATGTCCGGAGCTGCCACGGCTTGATCTAATGTAGGTACCGGCATACCGGCGGCATCTGGCCGGCGCTTGGAAGGTGGGAAGTCCGTGAAAGTGGTCTGAGGGTTGGAGGCTTTGGATCGCCATTGGGATCGCCCGGTTGCACTACACCACGTCGTGTCACTGGTCCGATATCAAACTGCCTCCCCTACCGACACGAACAGGGCAGTCCCGATAGAGTCAAACGAGGACCGCGTAACCCGTAACGACGACAGGTTCAGTGCGGAGGGTACGGTAGTGGAGGCTATCGGCCGCCTCTTTCGCGTTCGTTGATGAGGCTCTCGAGCGAGTCAACAACGCCCTGTCGGTCTCCCACCCCATTTCCCATTTCCCGCCGGCCAACCGACCTGTCAATACCGCGAGACGATGATTAAGCGGCGGCCCGCTCTCGTACTGGTCAATCAACCCGTAAATGCTCTTCTAATAAACACTCAAACTCCCCTCGCAGGATATTGAGCAAGGGCATGGCGCAACAGATTGCAACTTCGTCATCGGTCTCCGCCTAGTCCTAGGAGCCTTGCCCAAAGCGGCCTTGCCTGATCTCGAATCGCGATGCTGGACCGGCAGACGTCCATGGGGGTCCCGCCCGGCTCCCGAGCGTCAGACTCCGTGACCCATTTTTTACCTTTTTTTTTCCACCTTTTTTTTTTTTTCCTTGCAGCGAGATTGATTGATTCTGTCTCGGTTCCTTGCAGAAATCCGCACAGGGATGGGGACGAGGCTGGGTAGGGGCGAGTGGGCCGGCCCCACCCGTGGAAGGGAGTGGAGAGCGAGCATTTGCCGTTAGCACGTAAAATTTATTAGCCTCCTTTCTCATGCGCTGGAAATAGATTGTTGGACCACCACAGGGCAACTGTCGTCTCCAGTCAGGGCAGGGCCCAGCGAGGCGTTGTCCAAAGGTGTGGACTTTCGTCCGCCCGCACGCCTGAAGACTCGACAATCCCATCCGGACAGGGGCTTAATTCGGCGGCACTGTGTTCGGAACACTCGGTTTCAGGGAACAAGCCAGTCCCTGCCAAACGCCTGGGTATCCCAGACGCCCTCCCTACCAGCCCAGATTTAGTGTGTGGAGTGCAAAAGAATTACCATTGCAGCCGCCCAGATGCAACTTCGATGACCTGGGGAACAGCAGTTGATCAACATGGGAAGTCGACTCCAGGTTTTGGTCCATGGATAGACCGTGGGCTTGAGGGCAACCGCGAGCCCTAACCAAAGCAGTTTTCGACGCGTTGCTGCTCTGTTAGCCAGTCGTGAGACGGCCATCCGTCGTGCTGGTGCCATGAAAGGATTTAAGCACCTGAGCAAGCTCGTGTTCTGCTTCGTGTTCTCGCGCTTGAGAGTGGTATCACTGTTTCTAAAAATCGGGGTACCCTTTAACGGGATACGGGACCAATCCAGGTACGTACGACTCTATCTGGCGCATCTTACCTTACCTACACTACCACCTTATGAGGTGCTTCGCTTCTTGCGTGGAGAGAGGTGTGAATGAAGTGATGGGTTGGATGCATCAGTGGTGGGTAGGTAGGTAAGGTGAGGTGAGGTGCATACACGGACGAGATACCCGTTCGTAGGACACGCATTCAGACCCCGGAAAACGAACTTCCCATACTGAGCCTCCATCGTTGGCTGTCTGCCCAGAACCAACCGCCTCAGTTCGTCCTGGTGATGCCCGATATGGGACAATTATCGCCTCAAGATAGTATTCTCGGAAGGTTGATCAAGGCTATACCGTACAAGAAAACATCTTGCCGTGATGCGCGGTCAAGTTGCGTGTCCTGCTGTGCATGCAGCGCGATACCTAGACAGATTCCCTGTTTTCTTGCCCTGTATCCTGTATCGTCGTCATCACCAACACCCAGCGACATCGACCAGGGTTTGGCCTCCGAATCCTGAACCCTGTACTTGCTCGGTACATGGCCGAAACCTTGGCTGCATCGTGCTCAGGGGGAAATGGGTGCCAGAGAGTCGAACGTGGCGGAGCATCTGAAAGTTGATGCACTGTAATTTCAGATTGGCCCTCCGGATTGGACCGCCGTAGAGTGGGCGGATCCGCCGGTTGTCCAACAGCAGCGCATCTTCTCTCCGCTGATTCGAAATCACGATTCGGTAAATCAAGATGGTGGCGAGACAGGGGACAGAAGGGAACCAAGTCTCCCATGGTACCCGGCCCGCTAGGAACACGTATCGGCGACTTGTCAGCGCGAGCCTGCCCTGCTGTGGGTGGTGTACCGACAGCTGCCAAGGTTGACACACGGGGAAGACGCCAGCAAGCCAGTTCCGCCGCCCGCCCGCGAGGTCGTGTGGTTGGAACGAATGGGAGGATCTCAAAATGCGACCTTCCCAAAGGTAGCGATTTCAACACGAGCCTGGCCAGCAGCAACAAGAGCTGGAGATAAGGCAGAGAGACATGTGCCAGGTAACCCGTAGCTACCAGATAGATAGGGCGTTTAGTTCGAATGGGGAAGATGCACGAGCAATCGTTCAGACGTGCTCTCCTTCCACGGCATTGGGCGAAATGGTCAAGAGATAATGACTGTGGAAAAACGAAAAGCATTTGACAAGATATGCAACGCAGCAGCAGAGAGAAAGAGCAGATCTTTCCTCATCCCGTCGCGGCACGGACTGCCTGGTAGTAGGCTGCTGCACCCTGACTGGCTGGCTGTTGGTGTTCCAAAACCCAGAGGCTCCATGTTCCAGCTGCCCTCCCTAGCGCAGACAGTGCGGGACGTGCAGAATTCTGCACGGTGCACAGTACGTGCCGTCCGTCCTATTTCGAAAAGCCCCTGGCCAACGCTTCTTACCCCTGGCCGCCCTGACCAAGCACAGCACCGCGACCAGGCCTGCCAGGGCAAGCAGCACCAACCAGAGCAGCCCAAGCCATTCTGGCGACTGGGGCCTGTCTCCTTCCGTGACGGCGAAACGCAATCCATCCATCCCATCCTTGAATTGTCTCCTTTTCTCTTGCCCGGTTCCTTGTTCCTTCCCCTCATCATCACCTCGCCCTCTCTGCCTCTTCTTTTTTCCCTTCTCCTCTCCCCTACACGCTCACTCTTCTTTCCCGTCCGCCATCTTTCGTTGAATTGCTCGACCGTGAAGAAGCTACGGTCTTGCATTGGCGCCAACTCGGGAGGCTTTTTGTGCACCACCTTCCACAGGGTACCGCGCGAGGATTTCGACAACCGACCCACGCCGCCTGCCTGCACTTCCAGCGCTTGTCGACTGCCACACTGCTGTGACTGGTCTGAAGTTTCTACGACACGCCCGCCACATTCGACAAGACACGGTCCCGTCAATCGTTCAGGGAAGCAAAGGGGACCTTTCGAAGCTGGTTATTGAGGCATCGATCAAGGCGGATTTTATTTTTGTAGCGGAAATCAACTCGACAGTTCCTGCTGTCGCCGTCACTATCGCTGCACGGCTATCCAAGTTTTCTGGCATTCGCGCACGGCGGATCCTCGACTCTCGCTCCCGGCTAGCCCGCACCAGGTCTCCAAGCCAACCTCCTGTCAGCGCCCCACCGCGCCGCCAATCGCTCATCCTCAGTGTTGTCCATCAACAACAGAGGCACCCAAAACAACACACTGCTCTTCAGCACCCGGCTCTGCCACCAGTATTTCCTCTCCTTGCTGTGGCCGGCCACGTTGGATTTTTACGCAAAACTTGTATTTTCAATCGAGTCTCGCCAATCGTCGTGTCTAGTTTTTCTGGCCCACGCCAAATAATCCACTCCACGGCTATCTCCATGCGCCTCTGATCTGGTAAGTTGCCTGCAAACGACTCGGTCACAATTCTCTAGGCTCGGTCAACCCGCGAGCCGTCCCCATGATGACCACCCTCCCTCCACCTTGGCTTGGAGATCTCGCTTTCTAACTCTTTTACCTTTCTAGATTCGTCGCCCAAGATGTCGGGATACCAACCGCAGCCCCAGCCGGGCAACGGTCGCAACGACCCCGACGATGGTTACGGTCACCATGGTGCGAATACAGACTCCTACTACCAGGACGACCAGCAGTATTATGACAACAATGGATACGACGTCCCCCCTGGTGCACACAACGGCGCTGGGGTCCCGCACCCTGACGCTCACCCCAATGATGTCCACGGCCAGCAACAGGGTGACGGCTACTATGACGAGTCGTACGTGACCGACGCGTGTGCCTATTGATTCTCTGTCCCGTTTTACTGACGTGAATTTTTTACCCAGTGGCTACTACAATGCGGATGCGAACAATCCCTACCAACAAGACGGCGGCTACTATGAAGGGCAAGACCAGTACCATGATGACTACTACAACAACAACGGCCAGAACCAAGATGGCTACTACGATCAGAATTACGACCAGGCTGGGTATGCCGCGCCTCGCGGCCCCCGTGGTGGCTCAGAAGAAGATTCGGAGACTTTCAGCGACTTCACCATGAGATCCGACATGGCTCGGGCGACCGACATGGATTATTACGGACGTGGCGACGAGCGTTACAACAGCTACGCTGATGGGCAAGGCGACGGCCAAACGGGCAACAGAGGCTACCGCCCCCCGTCTTCACAGATCTCCTATGGCGGCAACCGATCATCTGGTGCCTCCACACCAAATTACGGCATGGACTATGGCAATGTACTCCCTGCAGGACAGCGATCGCGCGAGCCGTATCCGGCATGGACTTCTGATGCACAGATTCCCCTCTCGAAGGAGGAGGTGGAGGATATTTTCCTCGATTTGACGGCCAAGTTCGGTTTCCAGCGAGACAGCATGCGGAACATGTACGATCACTTCATGATTCTGCTTGACTCCCGAGCATCTCGTATGACGCCCAACCAGGCGCTGCTTTCTCTCCACGCCGACTACATTGGTGGCGACAACGCCAACTACCGGAAGTGGTACTTTGCGGCTCATTTGGACCTCGACGATGCTGTCGGCTTTGCCAATATGAAGGGCATGAAGCGGAGTCGCAAGGCGGCCAAGGCGGCCAAGGCCGCAGCGGCCGCCAACACTCCGGACCAGAACCAAGCTCTGGAAGACCTTGAGGGCGACAACTCGCTAGAAGCTGCCGAATACCGCTGGAAGACACGGATGAACCGTATGTCACAGCACGACCGTGTGCGGCAGGTCGCTCTTTATCTCCTCTGCTGGGGAGAGGCCAACCAGGTCCGGTTCATGCCCGAGTGCCTGTGCTTCATCTTCAAGTGCGCGGACGACTACTTGAACTCGCCTGCTTGCCAAGCGATGGTCGAGCCCGTCGAGGAGTTTACGTTCCTCAACAACATTATCACACCGCTGTACCAGTACTGCCGCGACCAGGGCTACGAGATTCTCGATGGTGTCTATGTTCGCCGTGAGAGGGATCACAACCGCATCATTGGTTATGATGACTGCAATCAGCTCTTCTGGTATCCTGAAGGCATCGAGAGGATCGTTCTCGAGGACAAGAGCAAGCTGGTTGATCTCCCTCCAGCGGAGCGTTACTTGAAGCTCAAGGATGTCCACTGGAAGAAGGTCTTCTTCAAGACCTACAAGGAAACACGCTCCTGGTTCCATCTCCTGGTCAACTTCAACCGTATTTGGGTCATCCATCTGACCATGTACTGGTTCTACACCTCCTACAATTGCCCCACGCTCATCACGCCAAATTACGAACAGCAGGTGAACCAATCTCCCCCCGATGCGGCGGTTTGGTCCATCGTTGGATTCGGTGGTGCTATTGCGTCTTTGGTCCAGATTCTGGCGACTCTCGCCGAATGGTCTTACGTTCCTCGCAGGTGGGCAGGCGCGCAGCATCTTACAAAACGGCTGCTCTTCCTGATCCTCGTCTTTGTCATCAATCTCGGCCCTGGTGTCTACGTCTTCATGCCGGCAGCGAACACCGCCAAATATCTCGAGAAGCAAAATGGTCAGATCGCCAAGATCCTCGGCATTGTCCAGTTCTTCATCGCCATCATAACCTTCCTCTTCTTCTCCGTCATGCCCCTTGGTGGCCTGTTTGGAAGTTATTTGACGAAGAACTCACGACAATACGTCGCAAGTCAGACCTTCACGGCTAGTTACCCCCGTCTCAAGGGTAATGACATGGCCTTGTCCTTCTTCCTATGGCTCGTTGTCTTCGGCGCCAAGTTTGGAGAGTCATGGGTATACCTTGCCTTGGCCATGCGTGATCCCATTCGGTACCTCCAGATTATGGACGTGTCCAGCTGCCTCGGCGACAAGATTATCGGCAACACTCTGTGCGCGCTCCAACCGAAAATCACCTTGGGTCTGATCCTCTTCACCAACATGATCTTCTTCTTCCTCGACACCTACCTGTGGTACGTGTTGATCAACGCGGTCTTTTCGATCGCTAGATCTTTCTATCTCGGTTCATCCATCTGGACGCCATGGAGAAATATCTTTTCGCGCCTTCCCAAGCGTATTTACTCCAAGATCCTGGCCACCACCGACATGGAGATCAAGTACAAGCCCAAGGTGCTCATCTCGCAGATTTGGAACGCTATTGTCATTTCCATGTACCGAGAGCATCTCCTTGCCATCGACCATGTGCAGAAGCTTCTCTATCACCAGGTTCCTTCTGAGCAGGAGGGTAAGCGTACTTTGCGCGCGCCCACGTTCTTCGTTTCGCAGGAAGACCACTCGTTCAAGACCGAGTTCTTCCCCACCTATAGCGAGGCCGAGCGCAGAATCTCGTTTTTTGCTCAGTCGCTTTCGACCCCGATTCCGGAGCCGTTGCCCGTTGACAACATGCCGACCTTCACCGTCCTGATTCCCCATTACAGCGAGAAGATCCTCCTGTCACTGAGGGAGATCATTCGTGAGGACGAGCCGTATTCCCGTGTCACTCTTCTCGAGTACCTCAAGCAGCTTCACCCTCACGAGTGGGACTGCTTCGTCAAGGACACCAAGATTCTGGCAGATGAGACGTCTCAGTTCAACGGCGAATTCGATAAGAACGAGAAGGAGACTGCCAAGAGCAAGATCGACGACCTCCCGTTCTACTGCATTGGTTTCAAGTCATCGGCACCCGAATACACTCTGCGAACACGCATCTGGGCCTCGCTCCGCTTCCAGACTCTGTACCGTACTGTGTCTGGCTTTATGAACTACAGCCGTGCGATCAAGCTCCTCTACCGTGTCGAGAACCCCGAGGTCGTTCAGATGTTCGGAGGCAACTCTGACAAGCTCGAACGCGAGCTTGAGCGAATGGCCCGCCGCAAGTTCAAGCTGTGTGTTTCTATGCAGCGCTATGCCAAGTTCAAGAAGGAAGAAATGGAGAACGCCGAGTTCCTGCTCCGCGCCTATCCCGATCTCCAAATCGCTTATCTGGATGAGGAGCCTCCCCTGGTCGAGGGCGAGGAGCCCCGTCTCTACTCCGCCCTTATCGATGGACATTCCGAGATCATGGAGAACGGCATGCGCAGGCCCAAGTTCCGCATTCAGCTCTCTGGAAATCCCATTCTCGGCGACGGCAAGTCCGACAACCAGAACCACTCCATCATCTTCTACCGCGGCGAGTACATTCAGCTCATCGATGCCAACCAAGACAACTACCTGGAAGAGTGCCTCAAGATCCGCAGCGTTCTTGCCGAGTTTGAGGAGATGAAGACTGACAACGTTTCGCCCTATACCCCCGGTGTCAAGAACGACGTTCGTGCCCCGGTCGCCATTCTCGGAGCTCGTGAATACATTTTCTCTGAGAACATCGGTATTCTCGGTGACATTGCTGCTGGAAAGGAACAGACGTTCGGTACTCTTTTCGCCAGAACTCTGGCTCAGATTGGCGGCAAGCTTCATTACGGCCATCCAGATTTCCTCAACGGTATCTTCATGACAACACGCGGTGGTGTCTCCAAGGCGCAAAAGGGTCTCCATCTCAACGAGGATATTTATGCTGGCATGAATGCGCTCCTCCGTGGCGGTCGTATCAAGCACTGCGAGTACTACCAATGTGGTAAGGGTCGTGATTTGGGCTTCGGATCGATTCTCAACTTTACCACCAAGATCGGAACCGGTATGGGCGAGCAGATGCTCTCACGTGAATACTACTATCTCGGAACCCAGCTGCCTCTCGACCGCTTCCTGTCGTTCTACTACGCACACGCCGGTTTCCATCTCAACAACATGTTCATCATGCTTTCGGTGCAGCTGTTCATGATCTGTCTCCTCCAGATCGGTGCTCTCCGACGCGAGACGATTCCCTGCGACTACAACCGTGACGTACCTATCACCGATGCCATGTTCCCTACCGGCTGCCAGAACACCGACGCTCTCACGGACTGGGTCTACCGCGCAATTCTGTCCATTTTCTTCGTCTTCTTCCTCTCCTTCGTCCCGCTGATTGTGCAGGAGTTGACGGAGCGTGGATTCCTGCGTGCCTCGACTCGTTTTGGCAAGCAGCTTCTGTCGCTCTCGCCCTTCTTCGAGGTCTTCGTCTGCCAGATCTACGCAAACTCGGTCGCGGCCGATCTCTCGTTCGGCGGTGCCAGATACATTGGTACCGGTCGTGGTTTCGCCACCGCACGCATCCCCTTCGGTGTCCTTTACTCGCGCTTCGCCGGCCCGTCGATCTACTTTGGCGCTCGGATGGTCATGATGTTGCTCTTTGCCTCATGCACCATTTGGCAGGCGGCCCTGGTCTACTTCTGGATCTCGATTATGGCTCTGGTCATCTCGCCCTTCCTGTACAACCCCCATCAGTTTGCTTGGCACGATTTCTTCATCGACTACCGCGATTTCCTGCGCTGGTTGTCCCGCGGCAACTCGCGCTCGCACGCCTCATCCTGGATCTCCTTCAGCCGTCTCTCCCGAACCAGAATCACGGGCTACAAGCGCAAGGCCCTTGGAGATCCCTCTGCCAAGGGCTCGGCTGATGTTCCTCGCGGTGCTCTCAGCAACATGTTCTGGGGAGAGATTATGGCTCCGATCCTTCTTGTTGCCGTGACGCTCATCCCGTACCTCTTCATCAACGCGCAGACCGGTGTCGACGGGCCGAACCATCATCGCAACAAGGGTCAGAAGCCAACTGGCGCTCTCATCAGAGTCGGCATTGTTGCTTTCGCCCCCATTGTTGTCAACATGGGCATCCTGGCTGCATTTTTCGGCATGGCCTGCTGCATGGGCCCGCTTCTCAGCATGTGCTGTAAGAAGTTTGGCAGTGTTCTTGCTGCCATTGCTCACGCCATCGCCGTCATCATGTTGCTGGTCGCGTTTGAGATCATGTTCTTCCTGGAGGGACTTGATTTCGCCAAGACCCTTTTGGGCCTGATCACGGTGGTTGCGCTCCAGAGATTCATCCTGAAGCTCATCATTTCCCTGGCGCTCACACGTGAGTTCAAGGGCGACCAGTCCAATATTGCCTTCTGGACCGGCAAATGGTACTCGATGGGTTGGCACTCGGTGTCCCAGCCGGCTCGAGAGTTTCTCTGCAAAATCACAGAGCTTAGCTTGTTCGCTGCAGATTTCGTTCTCGGGCACATCATCCTGTTCCTCATGCTTCCGATCATCATCATCCCTCAGATCGACAAGCTGCACTCGATGATGCTCTTCTGGCTCCGTCCCAGGTATGTTTTGCACGTGGTTTCTTGTCGTTCGTGCGGCACTAACTGTTATCTAGTCGGCAAATCCGTCCTCCTATCTACTCCATGAAGCAATCCAAGCTTCGCAAGAGACGCGTTATCCGCTACGCCGTCCTCTACTTTGTCCTGCTTGTCGTGTTTGTCGCCTTGCTCGCAGGGCCCCTCGCCGCCAAGAGCGTCATTCCTCCGAACCTTCTCAAGAGCCTGGGTGATATTGGCGGCTTCGGCTTGCTCCAACCCACAGGTCTCAACAATGACGATACGGCTGGCAAGAAGGAGACCGGCACCGCCGCAGCCAGCTACAGCGGAGTATTTACGAAGCCGACGGCCACACCCACGTCGGTTGCGGCCAAGATGCTGCTCTTCTAAGGGAGTCGCAGTTTTGGCTGGCGTTGTACCATATCATAATCGACTCTGATCTGAAGAGGATACATTACACAGTGTCATACGGGTTTGCTTTATTGGCGGTTACGGGCTGACTCATGTATGCTGTACTGTCTGGGTGCTCTGTCTTGGTTTCTTTGGCACGCGCGTATGTTATGGGGCGGGAGGCATGGTAAACGGATTCTTAGACTCGTCTCTATATTTTTTCTTGCAAAACACAAGCCCCTGGCCATGTACCGGAGCATGGTTTGGGGCGAACATAATCTATTTTAGTGTCTTTCAATGGCATAAAACAGTTTGACTACCTACCTGACCTATTGCGCAAAGCGAGTTGCGTGTGTTGAGACGAGGATACGCCGTGGACCCCGTGATAAGGACGTCAAACTTTGTGTTCGACTAGGTGACCGTTGAATTTGTTGCATACGCAGTAAGCTCTCTGATGGAATCATGGGATCCGTCGTCATGATGTTTGGGGTTTTCGTTCAAACTCCCCTCGGCCCCTGTCTGTGCGAGAGTGGTGGGGACAGCGATGCAGCACTGGGTTGGTCCGCGGCGGGATAAGGCCTGTATCCTCGTAATCTCCCCCTGAAAGACCACTACGTGAATCCCGGTCCAACTCTGCTGCGGGTAAAGACCCACTCCTGACTCTGGACGGTTCAAATGTCCAGTCCAAGAAGCACCAAAAAGCCTAACAAAGCCGCCGCCGACGTGACAAACAGCGGCACCTTCCGAACCTCCCGTTTCGGTACCTTTTTCTTGTCCGCTCGTTCAATCGTGTGCTGATTGCAACGCCTCGAAATTGCACTTTGCACTTCCGTGTGTTTTTCACAATCCATCCCTACGCTCCGCATCGCGCATCTCACCTACCACACCCTCGCTCGCACCTTCAGTTTACCTGTATCGTACTATTATTGCAGCGGATGAAGACAACCTAAGCCGCCCATTCGCCAATCCGAGAAGAGAAGCCCAGATCGCCATCACCGTCGCCATTGCCATCACCATCGACATGGAGCTGCACGAGGTCCAGACGCACCTGACGGAATGGCTGAGCGAGGCGGCGTCAGCCTTCCAGAAAGTGCCTGGCTCTGCCGTCCTCATCCGCTACGTCCGCTCCAGCTACCAGAACGACCCGGTGCGGTCGGCCATCGAGCTGATCCTCGTCATCTTCTTCATCCGCTACCTGCTCGCGCCTTCGTACTCGACCTCGAAGCAGAACTTTATCAAGCTCACCGAGGCTGTAGGCCACCCACCTCCCTTTCTTCTTTGAAGATGCCATTGGCGCTTCGCTGGACGCATGGACGAGAAGCTGACCGCGATGCGCTGGCAGGAGATTGACGAGCTGGTCGACGAGTGGGTGCCCGAGCCCCTGGTGGCGCCTCTGACGACCCTCGAGGAAATCGAGCTGGAGAGATCGCCCGTGATTGTTGGGTAAGAAGACATCTACAGTAGCTTCGGCGAGCGCATCCATCATGCGTGTCTATGCGGATTGCTAACTCCGCGTTGCGCTCCAGTCCGACGGGACCCAAAGTCAAGCTCGCCAACGGACGGACTGTGACGAACCTGGCGACCTACAACTTCTACAACCTCAACGCGAATGAGCAGATCAAGGAAAAGGCCATCCAGACAGTGCGCACATACGGCGTCGGGCCTTGCGGGCCGCCCCAGTTCTACGCCACCCAGGATGTGCACATGCGCACCGAGGCAGACATCGCCGCCTTTATCGGCACCGAGGGCTGCATCACCTACGCCCAGTCCTTCGTCACCATCTCGAGTCTGATCCCGGCCTTCTGCAAGCGCGGCGACATTATCGTGGCCGACCGCGCCGTCAACCTCCCCATCCGCCGCGGCCTCGAGGCGTCGCGCAGCACAGTCAAGTGGTTCAACCACGGCGACCTGAACGATCTGGAGCTGGTGATGCAGAAGATTGTGCGCGCCGAGGCCAAGAAGAAGCTCACCCGCCGCTTCATCGTGACTGAGGGACTCTTTGAGACTACGGGCGAGATCAATGACCTACCTAAACTTGTACGTGTTCCCTGCTTCCTTTGGTATTGAAGCTCTGGTGGGAGCTAACGCGGCGGCAGATCGAACTCAAGCAAAAGTACAAGTTCCGCCTCATCCTCGACGAAAGCAGCTCCTTTGGCGTGTTGGGCCGCACGGGTCGTGGCCTGACCGAGGCGCAGAACGTCGACCCGTCCCAAGTCGATATGATCGTGGGCTCCATGGCCGGACCGCTCTGCGCCGGCGGCGGTTTCTGCGCCGGCGAAAAGGACATGGTGGAGCACCAGCGCATCATGGCGGCAGGATACACCTTCTCGGCAGCCCTGCCAGCGACGGTGGCCATGACGGCCAGCGAGAGCTTGAACATCCTGCAGAGCAACCCCGAGATCCTGGTGGCGTGCCGCGAGAACATCCGGCTCATGCGGGCTCAGCTCGACCCCCGGAGCGACTGGGTGATGTGCACCAGCGCGCCCGAGAACCCCGTCGTCTTCCTGGTGTTCAAGCCCGACGTGGTCAAGGCGCGCATGCTGACGGTCGACGACCAGCAGAGGCTGCTCCAGGAGTGCGTGGACGAGAGTCTGGCGAACGGGGTCCTGATCACCAAGCTCAAGGGCACCCCCATCTCGTCGCACACGGGGCTCAAGGGCGGAGAGTGGACCGTGCAGCCGGCGCTCAAGGTGTGCGTCACTTCGGGGCTGTCCAAGAAGGAGATCGAGAAGGCCGGCACGGTGATCCGCCATGCCATCACCAAGGTCATGACGAGGAAGACAAACAACAAGCTGGGCTTGCCGGCTGCCTGAGCTCAGCAGGGCAGGGCGGGGCGGCGCTTTGTTGTTGTTGTTGTTGTTGTTGTTGTTGTTGTTGTTGTTGTTGTTGTTGTTGTTGTTGTTGTTGTTGTTGTTGTTGTTGTTGTTGTTGTTGTTGTTGTTGTTGTTGTTGTTGTTGTTGTTGTTGTTGTTGCTGTTTTGGGGCCTTGGTGATGTAGATATAGACACGGGCGTTGCGTGGTGGGCGGGACTTGCTTTTGCTGGGCTGGGGGACATTAATTACTACTGTTGCTACTACTCGGTACGGATAGATGGTTGCATCGACGCTGTCGATGGTAATATGATGCGATGCTCTATATGTAATACGGTTGGGTGCGCAGATGCATCCACTAGGAGGATAGGATGTTGGGGTGTAAATACAATATTTACTACCTACTGTACTCTTTCGACGCGGGTCTCGCGGCTACGGTTGCGAGGGATAGATACCTGGTAGGTAGGGCGCAAGAGGTGAGTCAAACGCAGGGCAGGGCAGGGCAGGGCAGGAAGGTGGCATTGCGCTTTCCTCCGTCTCTCCTCCCTTCCTCCTTTCCTTCCGTCTCGACTTCCAAAACAAACACGGCAATGTTTCCCATTCCGTGCACAACTCCCCTCGTGTCCCGGCACTCGGCGGCATTCCAATTCATTCCTCTTGCCTACCTGGTACCTACCTACTTGACCTGGTGCCCACTCTCCCCTTCCCAAGGGCGACTGAAGTTGATTCCGCGGACCAGCACCCAGCACCCAGCGCGTTTCACTCAGGTACCTACCATGTAGGTATATATCACCTCTGCCTGCCTGCTCTTGCTGTTTCCCTTGCTGGACTGGGGTCGTTTCGCTCTCACTGCGCGTATTATCCGGGTTGTAGGTTCCCGATCCTGTCGCTCCTTTAGGCTTCTTCTGTCCGTCGACGAGCAGTCGTCGTCGTTTCGTTTGTTTGGTTTTTTTTTTGCACTCTTGCCTTCCAGTGTTGGTCCTCTTACCCGACTGTAGTGCTCTCGTCGCATGGGTTATTTGACTGAGACTTGTCAAGGTCTTATTTGCTACACTCGCTCTTTGTTTTCTTCCCCCTTGTTGTTTGTTGTGGCCCAAGGATGAAAACCCACGCGCTGGCTCTCCTCCTCCTGGGCATTGCGGCCGCCCAGCCGTCGCTACTGGGTATGGAAACCCCTCTCTGTTTTCTCTCGACCGTATAGCGGTTCTAACGCCATGAAGGAAAGGGACACAGTCACCTGCACCGACTGGGCACGGGACTCCCCGGCGGCCATGCTGGTGATGAGAGGAGGGTCAGTGTTGTGGACAACTCTGCAGATGCAGAGCGCAACATCCCCGAGGTGGTGGTGTTTGTCGACGAGCAAGGCAACCCGCTCGAAACGACATCACAGGTGTTGAGAATCGTGCCCGGACAAGGGGGCGGAGGACGGAGTGGCGGGTTCGGCGGCGATCACGGCTCGGGACACAGCCATGGCCACGGTCCTGGGCAAGGGCGAGGGCAAGGGCAACAAGGGCAGCAGCATCCGGCCATTGCTCCTCCTCACCGAGAGCTACAACCCCAGCCAGAAAAAGAGGGAGGCAAGATGGACCCTCCCTCCAACCCGATCCCCGACAATAACAACAACAACCCAAGCCTAAATCCACCCCCTCCCATCCTCCCGGCTCCCAACACACCTCTCCCCCTCGTCCTCCCGCAATCCGTCAACTCCTCCCTCCCAGGCGTGACCTACTCCCCATACAACGCCGACGGGACCTGCCGCGCCGCCGCCGACATCTACTCGGACTTCCAATTGCTCACCTCGCTCTACTCCCTAGTCCGCATCTACGGCGTAGACTGCAACCAAGTCGCGTCCATCCTGCCCGCCGCGTCGTCCATCTCAGCCCGTCTCTTCCTAGGCATCTTCAACCTCGACGACCTAGACACGCAGATCGTGACCCTCGTGTCCGCGGTGTTGACCTATGGCTCCTGGTCGCAGATCGACACCATCTCGGTCGGCAACGAACTCGTCAACAACGGCCAAGCAACCGCGGACCAGGTCATCGCCGCCGTCTCCGCCGCGCGCACGTCCCTCCGCAACGCGGGCTACACGGGCCCCGTGGTCACGGTCGACACCTTCACGGCCGTGATCGCCAACCCACTCCTGTGCGACGCGAGCGACTACTGCGCCATGAACATCCACGCATTCTTCGACCCCAACACGCCTGCGCCGCAGGCGGGCAACTTTGTCCTCCGCCAGGTCGCCAACGTGCGCGAGGTGCTCGCCGACCCAGCCCAGCGCGTCGTCGTCACCGAGAGCGGGTGGCCCTGGCAGGGGAATGCGAACGGGCTGGCCGTGCCGGGGAGGGAGAATCAGCTTATTGCTGTGCAGTCGATTGTTGACGCGTATGGCGTGGTGAACTGGGGGGATTTGGTTCTGTTCACGGCGTTTAACGATTACTGGAAGAGGGCGGAGGCGGATACGTTTTATGCGGAGCAGTTTTGGGGGATGCATTGATTGGGCTCAGGGTTGTTCTAAAACGGATGTGTTTTGTTGCCTTCTTTTGGGTGTGTGTGTGTGTGTGTTTGTTACGTGGGATCTTGAACGGTATGTGGTAGGGGTATCTTTGGGGGTTGCATCTTCTTGGTCGCTTGGGTCTGGGTCGCGTATCGCTTGTGCTTCCTTGGAGTGTGTTTACTGTTATCTCGAGATCGAGAGAGGGGAGAGCAAGGCAATTCGATATCAAGCTCAGGGGTTCAGGGGCTGCAAAGACTGTGGAGTGGATCACATCCAGCAATTCAATGACACGTCGTGGAGATAAGCCTTTTGGGCTTGCTATGTATAAATTGTCCTGCTCAGTCTACCTTAAGTATATGACATGGGATCCCACACGTCCAACGAGAATCCTGGCAAACAAACAAACACACATCCGACTGGCGCCGCTCTAGTTCAGAGCATTGGGCGGCAAATCAATGGGCGGGAAGCAGCGGTCGATGAAGCCGGAGGCCTAAACAAAGGATGCGTGTTAGCAAGCAGAACCCTTCATTTCTGACCTCACGAGAAAAGAAAAGTGAACAAAAAAAGGGGGACCACTCACATCGTTGCCCCACCAGAAGGGCATGACCGCGTTGGGCAGGTTGATGGCAAACATGATGATGGTGGTGGTGATCTGCGACCCGCAGTCCAGCCCGACACCCAGCAGGTAGTTGTACTTTCTGAACCAGGCGGCATGGTAGCGGTACATGTAGCCCATGAAGAAGATGGACAGCGCGCCCGAGGTCATGAGGTTGGTGGTCTGGTAGACGGGGAACCAGGTGGCGCCCCACATGATGACGACGGGGTTGACGCGCGTCTCGAGCTCCCAGTGCGGCTTCCAAAGGTGCACCAGGTAGACGATCAGGACCAGGGCCGGGCCGATGAGGAACGCCCACAGGATCCAGTTGTAGTCGGACCCGGGGGCGAAGAAGACCTTGGGGCCGAGGACGCCCCACAGGATCGAGATGGAGTAGTAGTTGCGCGTCTTGAGCGCGAGCCAGGCGTTGGACTCGACGGCGCCCGTCAGGATGTCGGCGCCGATGTTGTCGATGATCAGCCGCATGATGCCGTAGTTGACAAAGGGCCCGAGCAGGGTGCCGTAAACCTGGGCCCAGAACATCTCGCGCTCGGGGATCTTCATGTAGAAGCCGAACTTGTAGTCCGAGATCAGGTTCAGGTTCTGTTCCAGGATCTGGCGGCCAAAGGTCATGCAGGCCAGCACGGCCGACGGGTTGCCGGGGAACATGGCGCCGGCCATGAGCTCCGACAAGAAGGCCATGCCGACCTGCATGTTGGCGATGCCCCAGAGGATCCCGTTGGGGAACGTGCAGATGACCGAGGTGACGATGATGACCAGGAACCCCCACCACGGCAGGCCAATGTCGGCGCCGTACAGGCAGCCCAGCGACAGCGCCACGCACACGGCCAGCAAGGTCAGGTACCACCAATGCGGCACGCGCGGGGTGCGGCTCATGAGCTTGAGGTACGGGTCGTCGTAGTCGCTGCGGCGGCCCTTCCAGGCCTCGACGATGGCCACGTACGAGTCCCTGCCGTACCACAGCGCGCTGTACACCAGCGCGCCCGTCGAGCACGCGAAGCCCCAGAAGAAGTACATGGCGTACGAGATGGACCAGTACGGCTGCGAGTACGCGTCCATGGCCGTCTGGTTGAGCGTGTACTGCGGCGTCAGGATGCGCGACGTGTTGTAGCGCGCGCCCGTGTCGTCGAACGTGCCCGACGACATGGGCGGCAGGTTGAGCGCGTTGAGCGTGTTGGTGAAGTACATGACGGGGTAGATGAGCCAGCAGGCGAGCACGGCGCCGCCGATCTGCGACGCGTTGGACCAGAGCGGGGTGTACATGGGCTGGAAGAAGGTGTTGTAGTTCCAGTCGAGCGACAGGTCCAGCATGCCGAAGCCGTAGTAGCCCGACCCCAGCACGAAGCCCTTCCAGTTGCCGTGCGTGAAGTAGCACAGCAGCGGGATCGACGACAGCAGCGGGAACATGAAGCCCGGGATCCACTGCCAGATGAAGGTGGCCACGGCCACGTAGGCGAAGAACCTGAGCGAGTTCTTGGTCACGGACGGGTTCTTGTGCATGGCGTTGAAGAGCGCCACGTTGGGCAGCACGCCCGGGTAGTAGATCTTGGGCGGCCGCACCAGGATGTCGCGGAAGATGCCCGCGAAGCCGTACCCGATCATCTGCGTCGTCAGCAGGAACAGGATGCCCCAGCCGGCGTTGATTTTCCGGCCGTAGTACAGTTCCAGCGCCGAGAGCGGGCCCAGTCCGTACGCCGTGTAGCACTAGGGGAGAAGGGAGAAACAGTGTCAGTTTCGCTAATTGGGGGGGAGGGGGGGGGGGGGGGTGTCTGTCTATCTGGGGCTTGGTCGTCACTTACGCTGCCCCAGTACGCCACGACAATCAAGGCGTGCTCCTTCTGGTTCCACGGGCCCGGGTTGAGACTGAACGACCAGCCAAAGATGGAGAACTGGCGCTTTGGCAGCCACTTGGCCAGGGCGTCGCCCATGCCCCACGAGAGCAGCTGCACGGCATAGCTCGTCAGGGTGTTGGTGTACGGCTTGAAGTAGTACATGGACGACACGCCGCAGCCGACGATGATCCAAAAGGTGGTCAGGAAGTAGAAGCGGAACGTGAGGATCGGCTCGCTGGGGGAAGTGGTTAGCAAGGGTGGGGGTGTACCACGATGAGTGATCAGCGAGGGGGATGGTGCAACTCACTTGAAGTCGTTGTGCAAGTCGACCGTCTTTGCGACAAGAGGGACGGGGTAGTCCTTCAGACGAGGGTCGATGAACTCCTCGTTTTCGGCCGGCACGTAGATCTTGGCGGCGTCGTCGAAGTCGGACTCAACCACTCGCTCGGAGGCGACCTCGATATCGTCGATATCCTTCTTTTCGTCGAGGGGCCCCTTGTCGGAGCGAGGATGTCGCTCATGGGCAACCTGGACGCCGTGTTCCGCACCAGTCGTGGCCACTTCGGCCACGATGCCCTTGGGCCCACCGTCTGGGACGACAGCCATCTCCAACTGACAGATTCTTCTTGGCGGCGAAAGAAGAAGACGAAGAAGAATGGGGCGCAGAGACGAGAGATAGACCAAACCCGCGAGCGTGGTCGTCTACAGACAAGCACAAGCCGCCAAGATCGTGGCTACCTTATATATATCTGGACGAGGAGCTGGTTAGGTAGGTCAGGTTCACAAGCCCAGTCCCGATCCCCACGCCCATGCCCATCCGCCTCCCCCAAGGCAAGAAGACAACGGCCGATGCAAGGTCGTACGCCGAGCAGCTTCCCCATCTCGACTAGACCCCGAAGCTCGACGGCTGGTATCACGGCCCCATCTAATTCCCATGGGAAACCAGTCGCACTCGCGGGGACCGTGATTGGGCCAACGAGCAAGAGGTGTGCAACTGTGGCTAATGATACGACGTGCAGATAACACACGGCTTCTGCGACAGTCTCGTCTGTCTCGGGAGCTGAACTGGGCAAAAAGCAACTGCCTCTTTTGGGGGGCTGGGATACGGAATCGCATCGCACACGGCGCGATGGCACGGCATGGCATGGCATGGACATGGCATGGACATGGCATGGAAATGGGCGGGGTGCGGGAGTTGCATGTTCGGGCGGCAGCTTAATCCAGAGATTAAGAATGCAAAGCGCCAGTGTGGTGGTAATCTCGATGCATGCCCGACGCTGTCGGCGCCATGATTGCGGGTAAAAGCGCTGGAGTATTGCCACGCAATCTGGAGAATATGAACCCCCTTTGGCAATCGAGATAGGAGATAGGGCCGAGCTCGCCCTCGACGTACGTGGTAGCATGGAAACGAGCGGGCCGGGCAGCTCTCGTCGTGGTGGTGGTGGGGGGGGAGGCTGAAGCTGTGCAGTCCATCTCATGTGACGCCCGTCCCTGTCCCCGCCATCGATCTTGATTCTTGGCCTCCATGCCATCTCCCGTTATCCCGGGCTGTGAGATTCGAGTTCGAGGACGGGTGTGGTTTTGTCGGGGATTCAACAGCCAAAGCAAAAGCATCAAGGTTTTTCCATCGGCCACTGCAAGAGGGAAGGGGAAGGAGCGACGATGTGCTCTGCAGAGTGATTAGCGCATATGCGCGACGTGGTATGGTCTGGGGGACCTTATGTTCGGGCGCATATTGACCTCTCGTTCTCAACAAGGGAGGTCGCAGTCCCCTTTCACGAAGGGTTTTTTTGTGGTGTCCCACAGCATACGCAGTAAGGCATCTCGAAAAAGGTTGGCTCGGCGAGGAAGTCGTCCAGAGCCCAGCGCCCAGCTGCTGCAGCAAAGACGGAAGGCGCGCACCCCCGGAATGCTTGTTTCGCACCATGGCGGTCCTAGACCTGAATCGGAAGGCGGCGTGTGCGTAACGACGAGCCGGCACGGTCTAACCCGTAGCAAGGAAACCGTCAAGCCATCGTCGTCGTGGGCATGCCGCACAGTGCAGCTGTCGGGTAACGTTCGACGCCTCCTCTCACTTCGTTTTTTCAGTTTTCCTGATCGAACACCAACAGGCGCATCTGCATCTGGTGTCATGACAAAATCATACCGAGATCCCGCCTAGCTCGTCCCACATACGAACCCAGACGCCTCCTTTCGAGTTGCAAAACCACAAGAAACGACGTGGTTGCCCTCGTTCTGGTACACGCACTGTTTGCCTGATCTCGTGGTCTTTCTGGGCGAGTGTTGATAAACTGATCGGTAAATGATGATGCAATGTCCGCCCCGTCGTTGCCAAGAGTAATCAAGATCTATCACTCAAAACTCGAAGCGACTTGGTCGATTTTCAAACCAATGATATCATCTCCAGGATCCAGCTGGGACAGATTTCCTTCGATATCATCACATCAGGCTGTTGTCGCGGTCCGAGTTTTGTTGAGCCAAAGAGGAAGGACACACAGATCAATGAGGTCTGTATGCACGTTCCTATCTGCCCGGCGAATGATAGCTCAAGGACGTCTCATCGTTCGTATCCGACAGAGCGGATGGATGTGGACAAACAAACTTGAACAGACACCGCATTAGAAGCAGGCTGGGAAACGCATGCATGGGGCCACACTTCTCAACTCGGAGTTTTTGATCACAAATCCGTTACTCATGCACCAACAGGATCACTGCCCTGTTGTCCGAAGGGCTTGCTCGGGAAATAATCAATCGTTCCGGGATCTCAGCGAGTCTGGAGATATTTCATCAGTAAGTCACCTTGGGTGAGCAGAAGTCTCGATGAGGAAGGTGGAAGGATATGTCAGCCGATGCATAACACGAGCAGACAATTCAGACCAAGGAGCAGCTGCTTGTCTCAACTGGGGGCACAACCTGAATATCCCCAACTACTTGATACAGACCAAGGGCAAGAAGCTAACCTCCGATGGTGAGTATAAAATTCAGTTCCAAGACGCGATCAAAAGTGAAAAGAAGCTCGCGGGATACCACTCGGGCCCAACGGGTGGAGACAAGAGTTATGTCCAAGACTAGGATGGCTTTCTAAGTGCCAAGCTGGTAGTATTACTGAAAGTTGAAAAGACTGGGGTATATGTCAAAGACATAGAAACACTGGAAGAAGCTCTCTCAGATGCTGTCTCTGAAATTGACCGACGAGAAAGGTCGAATTTCACAACGGTATCGTGCGAGAAACCAACGACACAACCCCGGACCCTCAACTCCCAGCGATTCTCACAAAACCGGATAGTCTCCAAAAGAAACAGGCCGAGCAGAGACAACAAAACAGCGTCCCAGGCATTAATATATAAATATCGCCCCTACATCAATCCACCGAGCAGTTAACACCGCCCCGCCGTATATACAAAAACAAACCCAACCACGCGCCTTGTTACACCAAAACGCGATTCAAGACAACATCAGGGTATTCGATTTTCTATCTTAAAAACATCAAAGACCAAAACAAGCAACCAAGCCAAAAAAAACACAGAGATTTCTCTTCTCACATGTTGGGACAACTCTATTATGAAACCTTCTCCCCGCTCTTGCCCGCGGCGGCGTCCTCGCTATCAGCGCGGTCCAAGCCCTTGGCGGCGGCGGCCGTCATCTCGGCGCCGGACGCGGTGCGCACGCTGGCCGCGTCGAAGGCGGTGTCCTCGATCTCGAGCGGCAGCGACACGTTGAGGATCATGGCCACGAAGGCCGTGACGGCGAAGCCCGTCTCCATGATGAGGCTGATGGCGTCGAGGAAGCCCTGTAGGGCTTTGTTGTCGCCCGAGTACGTGAAGATGTGGGCAAAGTACGTGGGCACCAGGGTGGCGCCGTAGCCGAGAGCCAGCGCGCCCGTCAGGATGAAGCGGTTGCGCCGGTTGAAGGGCACGCCGCGCGCGATGATGGCGATGCCCGACACGGCGACGGAGCAGAAGAGGAAGGTCGTCATGCCGCCCAGCACCGACGACGGGATGGCCACGAGCGCTGCGGCGAACTTGGCGAAGATGCCCATGATGATGAGGAAGAAGCTAGGTAGGTTACGTTAGGCTTTGTGGTTTCCTTTTGCTGATATAATGGGGGGTTGTCATGGGGGGGCCTTACCAGCAGCAGTATCCGGCACTCCGGTTGGCGCAGCGGGTGAGCGCAATGACGCCGTTGTTCTGCGCAAACGTGGTCATGGGGGTGATGGTGCACAGCGCGGCGAGCACGCCGTTGATGCCGTCGGCCAACACGCCGCCCTGGATGCGGGTCTCGTAGATCTTGCCCTCCACCTCGAGGCGCGACACGTCGCACGTGGCCGTGATGTCGCCAATGGCCTCGCAGGCGCAGATGATGAAGACGGCCAGCAGAGGTAACACGAGCGGCCCGTAGACGGACAGCTTGAAGGTGTGCACCCAGACGAAGGACACGGCCGGCGCCGAGTCGATGCCCGACCGGTCAAAGTAGCCGCAGGCGGCCGCGATGATGCATCCGACGAGCAGGCCGACGATGACGCTGGTGGACTTCATGATCGGGGACCCGAAGCGCTCGCAGAGGATGATGGTGAGGAAGACGGAGAATCCAAGACCTGGCACAGAGGGGGGGACAAGGTTAGCTGTTTGGGGTTGTTTTGCTGGGATAGGGGTGAGGGGGAGGGGGGGCTTACCAAGGTACTCGGCCGAGCCCCATCGCAGCGCATGCGGCGCCAGGATGTTGGGGCACAGGGCGAAGAACTCGAGCGGCTCGGCGGCAGCACACAGACCGGCGCCGCCGGCCCAGTTCTGCATGCCCGACTCGATCAGGCTGATGCCGATGAGCATGACGGTGGGGCCGGTGACGATGGGCGGGAAGATGCGCAGCATGAGCTTGGGCGGGAGGAACGAGATGAGGATCTCAAACAGGGCGCAGCAGGCGGCGGTGCCGAGGATGGCGCCGTAGCCGTCGGGGCATGGCAGGCGTTCGTTGTCGGGGCCCACGGGGCAGAAGCCGTTGGCGTACATCTGGTTGAAGGCGCCGCTGGCCACGGGAATGATGGCGAAGGAGATGCCGACGACGCTGATCAGGCCGGTGCCGATGTAGTAGCTGGGGAGGGCGTGTTAGTCAGGCACAAAGCCCCCCTGGGATCGGGGCTGGGGGCTCGGGGCTTACGGGGTCTTGTAGATGTGGAAGCGGGTGATCTGGATCATGGAGAGGAAGCCGGACACGATTAGGGCGGTGGAGACGAGGTACTGGGTCTGGGCGGTGGTGAGGTTGGCGCCGCCGGCTCCGGCCATGATGATGGGCGGGGTGATGATGCCGGCCAACATGGCGAGCGAGTGCTGGAAGCCGAGCAGCAGGGCCAGGATGGTGGGCATGCGGTCGTGCAGGCCGAAGAAGGGCGAGGCCTGTTCGGGCTTCTTCATGAAGGGCAGGTTGGGCCGGAAGAGGAAGCCATAGTCGTAGCTGCCGATGAGGCCGTCCTTGGTGAAGAAGGCCTTGCGGGCGCTCTGGACCCGCTGGGCAAACGACCGCTTCGGAGCCAGCTCCGGGTTGATCTGCGACGGCACCTGGTCTTCGTCCATGGTGGGCGGCGGTTTGGAGGGGGCGTGGCCGGGACGGGGGCGGAGGGCGGAGGGCGGAGGGTGGAGACCGAGGCCGGGGCCGATATGTTGGGACGAACGAAGACCCTCGGGATGGAAAGAGTCAACCTGGAACCGAAGCAACCTGGAGGACTGGCCGAGTGAGCTGAGGTGCCAGTCAAACTCCAGGTCCCAGACTCGGTTCAGACGCGGTCGACGCCCTGAACTTAAATGCGAAGAGACTTCAGCTCTGACTCTGGCCATCCTTGCGCATCCGCTGCCTTATCTGCACAGGGGCCCACTCCTTGCCCATGCGCTGCCCACAGATCCGGAGACGGCTGTGGAGCGCAGGGTAGGCGCGCAGTCTCAATCAGTCTGGGCGCCCCATGGCAGAGGCAATCGCCCATCCAAGGCGAAAGCGGTTAGGGCGCCGATAGCGAACCGACTGCAGGGCCAACAGGGCCCGTGGAGTTTCTCTTTGCGGGGATCGCCTTTGCCGCTGCCCGGACAGACTTTTTTCTTCCTTTGCTTCCGGGTTGTGAGGAAGGAACACTCCGAGTTGCGTCGTGGGTGCTGTCCCTTGATTGGCGCGAGGGAAAGCTTACACGAAGGACGGGAACCTCCAGTGGAAAGGAAGGCACCACCCTCAGGGCACTTGGCAGCAGGCGGACTCAACCGACAACCTGGAACATCTCGCCCGGAGCCGATTGAGTCTGCACTGAAAATCCTCAGCCATTGATTGCACTTCCAATGCCATGCATCCTTCTACGATCTTCATCTTCCACGCCCGGGCTTCGAGATGGTTGATGGATGTCAAGACTGCCTGTCACACGCGCAGACAGACATTGCCCCCCTGTCCGCTGGCCCGCTGCGGGGGGCTTTCGGCGGGCCCCTCCTCCACATCTTGTCGCGTCAACCGGAACCAAGCGGGTCAGCCAGACAGCTGGAGCCCACTTCACCAATCAGCCAGATGGACAACATGAAATACGTTTTCTTCTTCTTTTTCCTCCTGTCTTCGATGATTGATCCTTTAGGTTACCATCCGCTAAGTTCTGCCGCCGTGGCGAAGAAGTTGTTGTCTGGAAGCTGACCAGCCAGAGATGCTGCCTGCACGGAATGTGGGATGAGAGCTGGGGCCAGACGCGGGCAGACACCCCACCGAGGTCACAGTGCATTGCTTCTTCTACAGAAATCACAGATCGTCATCTGAGCTGTGTCAGTTGTGTGGTTGTACGGGAGCCGCCATCACTCTTATCTCTCGCAATGGACCGATACTGAGGCAATAATATCATTTCTTCCCGTTCCTTCAACAAGCCGGGGAATTGATGATCGAGCCTTCGGCGCTATCAGATACGCTAGACCCGGAGTCGATCAGTGCAGCAGACCCTTGGCGGCCCCCCGTCCTCGGTCCCGGCTTGCTCGCAGCGACGTCAACCGACAGCGAGACTGCGAAAGAGGACGGGCTCTGGCGAATTGATTTCGGGACTACTGTGTATGGCATCGGCAACAATGACAGGCGATATGAGGTTGAAAATCATTCAATCGACGGCGCAGGGTTGGACAGAGATAAGCAAGTGGCGCGATACGGGACGATGCTGGGTTACCAAACGCCCGTTCGTCACTATCCTGGGCTCCCGATAGCGTCCGCCGCTCATCATTGGCCCAAGCCCCCTTCCCGAAGGTCGATTGCAGCAGCCTGCAGTAACGCGTCTTGGCCTGCGTCGCCTCAAAGGCCCCCCGCCAAGCCCCCCGGCCTCCTCCGCCGTGTCTTCCTGTCGCGTGTCCAGTGTGTGGGGGGCCATGCTCGGGAATTAGTTCGGATTTCAGCGTGTTGGGGGGTCGGAGGTGAGGACACCAAACTGGGGACTGCCCATTCACACCGAGGTTATCAGATCGTGAACCACACAACCCAGGAGGACAACCCAGGAGGCTGGATGTCAGGGACGGCACAACGAGTGCCGACCAAGGGTCCAAGGTCTGTGCGGAATCGGACTGGCCGATCGATATCAATCTTTTCTCATAATGTGACCCTGAATCCCAATTCTGCAGAGTGAGTCTCTGTGATTCAACGCATGTTGACTGGTGACTTTCGCGGCTAATAACAGACAAAAGCAGACTGCTGGGATAGCCCCCATCTTTCTGTACGACCTGTAGAGATGGATCTCTTCAATACCGAACCGCATTGAGTGGCACTCGGCACTTTCTTTCACGGCCGGAACCGCAAACAGCCATGAATCGAGAAAGTCGAGGTGATTAACAACGGATATAAAAAAGCGATTCAAACTTGCCCGGTCTTCTTTTTTCATGGTATCAATTGGTTGTTGTGTCCATGGCAAAACGCAATTGGCTACTCTCTCATTAAAACTGAACCGAGCACGGACAATTTCTCTCTTGCCCCGAATGCTTTCACATGCCATCGCATATTACGCTAGCGTGACCTCACTCACCCCCTATCCACCATGCACAAATCATCAGGGCCGTCGTTTAGGTATGTTACCTACCAGTGCCTACCTGACTTACCCTTGCAGTAGTTCGACTCGTCTAATACGGGGTGCAACACAACATTCCGCCTGCCTACACCCCTTCAGGTAGTTATTTTAGGCTCTTTTGGGGAATGAGGGTGTCGTCTGACTTAGTTTAGTTGTGAGACACCTCTTCACTTCATACCGCAGGCTACCAGCTAGTTCTTGACACAATCCCCGCATTTTGCCACTCGCGGACAAGCAATTCCAGACCCGACACAACTGCCAAAATGGCGTACAGCATCATTCTGCAGCTGTGCGCTCTTGGCGGCACTGCCATGTTCACCCTTGGCATCTATCGGCTCTACTTCAGCCCCCTCGCCAAGTTTCCCGGCCCGAAGCTCGCGGCTCTCACGAGTGCTTACTAGGGGTTTTACGACTGCTTCAAAGACGGCGGAGGGCGGTATTATGTCGAGATCAACCGCATGCACGACAAATATGGCAAGTCACTAGTTGCCAGCCGGCCTCAAGTCAACGGACCGTGACCATCTAACCGCATCCGCAGGTCCCATTGTCCGAATCAACCCCTGGGAGCTGCACATCCGCGACCCCGACTGGAACGAAGTCTACATGATCACGCGCCGCGCTTATAAGCCTGTATGGTACTACCAGTTCCTCGGTACCAGCGGCAACTCGTTCACGTCCATCGAAGCCGACGTCCACCGCATGCGGCGCGATGCCATCCAGCCGCATTTCTCGCCGGCCGCTATAGCGCGCCACCAGCCCGAGGTGGAGCAGCTGATTGGGAAGTTGATGGGTAGACTTGCTGCGTTCAAGGACCGGAATGAGGTTGTCAACCTGGGGGATGTCTTTCGCTGCCTTGCGACGGATGTGGCAACTGCGTTTGCGTTCCGCACCCCGTTTGGACACCTTGATTCAATCGACTTTGAGCATGCGGGGAATATGGCGGTCAGACAGTTTGGCGTGTTGGGGCTGCTGAATCGGCATGCGGGGGGCCGGCTGTTGAAGACGATGGCGCTCGTACCCCTGGCCCGGCGAGAAGGCTGAGTCCGGCGTCGCTGGGAGTTGCTGGTTTCTTCAAGGTGCGTCACGGTTCCGCTTGCGCAGTTGATGGTGTTGTATGACAGTACGGCCCGCTAACCAACTTACAGCAACTAGCGGTTGTGATCAAGAACGAGTTAGAGTCGACACCAAATTCCGAGGAAGGGGAAGAGTCCAAGACGAATATCATTCAACAGATCCTGACGTCGAACCTGCCCCCGCTGGAAAAGTCACCTGGAGAGTGACACGAGAGTGTGCCTCTGTCACGCTGGCAGGTACCGAGACAACCGGGAGCTCGTTGACGGCTATTACCTTCTTTCTGTTGTCACAGCCTGAAAAGGCCATCCGGCTTAGGGAGGAAATCCAGCAGCTCCAAAAGACCCTTGGCAGACCTCCAATCTATCGGGAGTTGAAGGAGTTGCCGTATCTGGTATGTTGCTAATACTCCATTTTGCGATTGACAACTAACATGGGATAATCAGACCAGTGTTGTCAATGAAGGTCTTCGGTAAGCAAAGCAGTAAACTGCCACTGGATCGCCCACATACTAACATACTAACATCAAATAAGTTTGGACGGCGTCTCCGGACGCCTGCCACGGTACGACCTAAAGCAAGACATGACATACAAAGGCTTTGTGATTCCAAATGGAGTGAGTGTCTCCTCTAACTCTTTTTGAGGAGCCATGAATACCCGCCATCCCTTGCCGCCTGTTCCGATAGCAACTAACCGGCATTGGGACCAGACTGTCGTATCCACCACGCAAAACGACACAAACTTCTCGCCCGACATCTTTCCAGACCCGCATGCGTTTCTCCCAGAGCGTTGGGCAAACGAGACTGACCGCAAGCGGCTCTCAAAGTATCTGCTCCCGTTCGGACGCGGTGCGCGCAACTGTCTGGGCATGGAGATTGCCCTGATGGAAATCATCTCACGCTTGGGCGGCTGTTCTCCCCTGATGCTGGCTACGAGCTGGAGCTGCACGACACGAACCACGACCGCGATGTGGCACTGTTCCATGACTACTTTTCGCCATTTCCAAAGAGCAAGAGGGGTGTGAGGGCCTTTGTCAGATAGGTAATTACCAGGTAGGCAGCTGCATGAGGCTTGGAGATTGTTGCAAGCGTGAAATTGTTGTGGACGGGCAATTGACTTATCGTGCTGACGGGTCAAGCAACTTTGGTGGTGGGGTTATTTCCAAGGCATGTTTCAAGGAAGACACTGAAAGTGCTCAGCCTCGCCCACCCTCCACCTCATCTGCCGACGTCCTTTTGCGGTGAAGATGTGCATTCACAGCCCCTCTGCCCAAGGTATTGGAAGTCTGCAGAACTCCAAAGCAACCTGCAGCAAAGCCTTGTTTTCAAGGTCACCGCCCGTTCATCGGTTACCGCCCGGTTTCTTGACTGCAACTTAGGCAGCCTGATTCCAGCGGCCGGTTTTGCTTGTTCAATGTCTCGTTGACAATGCTGCCTGGCAGCCTTTAAATTCCGACACGATCCAGCCAACTCGAGGCCTGAATCAAAGCTCCGCAGTCTCCATCTTTCCTCCACCTTTCCCCCTATTGTCTGCTCTCCAATCCCCGCTCACAAACACCGAACGCCAAGCCTTTACCCACCTACCACACCCCCTGTCGACCTGTCGTGTCATTGATACCTCCTTGGTACTTACAATGACGACCAACAACAACGACGTCCTCGACATTTGCATGGACACCGAGGACGACGAAGGCTACGTCCAGATCCTAAGTCTCCCCGACACCGCCGCCGCCAGCACCGCCCCGATGACGCGGGACGTGATGTGTCTCTGCGCCGACAAGGACCGGCTCTGGGGCCAGCCCGAAGTGACGGTGGCCTTCCTGGACGAGTTCCCCAATGATATTGTGGAGGAAGACGTCAAGCAGATGATCGAGGCCATCGCGCACGAGTGGACCGACGGCACCCGGATCCGGTTCCGCTTCATCGCCGACCCGGCCGTCGCCGACATCCGCATCTCCAACAAGCCCGGCGGCAGCTACTCGCGCGTGGGCAACGCGGCGCGCCTCGCCCGCGCCGGCGCCGAGACCATGAACCTGGACCTGCCGCGCGACGCGTCGGCGCGCAAGATCCAGCGCAAGGCCGGCCACGAGTTCGGCCACGCGCTCGGCTTCATCCACGAGCAGTCGTCGGCCGCGTACCCGTTCCGGTTCGACGAGCAGAAGACGCTCGCGCACTACGCCGCCATGGGCTACGCCGAGGGCTGGGTGCGCAACAACATCCTCAAGCGCATCAAGGCGCAGTACGCCGACGCGTCGCCGTACGATTGTCTGTCCATCATGCACTACCCCATCCCCAAGGAGATCCACGACGGCGCCGAGGACGTGCATGCGCGCGCCCAGCTGTCGGTCGTGGACAAGCTGTGGGTCAAGGCCGTGTACGGCGAGGTCTCGCCCGTGGCCTCCGTGACGGACGAGGCGAATCGGGCTGCGAGGCGCGTGCGGCTTATGATCAAGCAGAGGAGCGCGCCGCAGCGGAAGCAGCATTGGGAGATTGACTGAGTTCAAGTTCTCGACATGGCATGCTGAAGGGTTTGAGTTGTTGTTGTCGTTGTTGAAAGGAGATGGGTTTGAATTTGACAGGGGGAGGAGGAAGAGGAGGAGGATTGGGAGACTTTTCTATGGAACTTTTAGATTGGATGTGCGTTTTTGCTTGAATGTTTGCTGCTACATAGCTGCTATATTAGATCTCTTTATGCTATACAGTGAGTCTTGGAACTTGACGGTCTACGGCTCTTTCCGATTTCCTCATCAACTACCTGAATTGGGTAGTAACTGGACTAGGAATTTTATGTCCTTCTTGCTGGGCCAGGAGTGTATGCGTACCTCCTACCTATGCAGGTGTGCACTGGTTAGTTACCTGGTACGTACCGAGTACCTGTCTTTGTGAGAATGGATGGAGTATTCACAGAAACAGTTCAAGAGGAAAATCATGCTTATGTTTGTACTCTTTTCATCGCGTTTTTTGAGACGAGTGTCCAAACTCTGTGGAGTCGTTGGCTTTATGACTACCTGGGTCTGAGACACTGCCATTTTACGTGTTTCTTTCTCCGTCTTCTAATTACATGTGACCTCTAGCCTAACCAGATGCTGAAACCGCACGTCTGACAATGACTTTCATGATAAATTAATACTGGTCAGGACCCATCACAATGCGAACATATTGTCATGTTTAAGACTACACTTCTATCCCTCATAAACGCCTCAACCTCTGATCTAAAACATAACCTAATACAACTCTGTTCTGATGAACTTATCTTTCTACTACTAGTCATTAATATCTCCCCCCTGGGTTTCCGTAAAACGGAGCCTCTGCCTGTCCATTGCCATACGATGCCCCGGAGGTGTCTTGACGACTCCCAGACACAGAAAGGGAGTAGTAACCGCTGGAGGTTGAAACCGAAGCCTGGTTAGACGCTGGGTAATATTGAGCTGACTGTCCGCTGTCGGTATAAGCCGGGGGGGTGGCACAGAGTGCGGCTGGGAAGCCGGAGCCGGAGCTCGAGATGCGACATGGGGACTTGCGCCGTAATGATACCCTTGGCGCTCACGCATCTGGTCGAGCTGGGCCCGGGCGTTCTCGTAGCCCGCGGGGTCGTATGTCTTGTGGCCATATGCGCGCATGAACCCATGATGGCCGCCCCATGGCTCGAGGAACTCGTAGTTGGACATGACTTGCTGCTGCTGCGTGCTGGGTCCGGCCGACTGATGTGTGCTTGTGTCGTTTCTGTGGCTCGGAGATACTACCGGGGAGGATCTGCCGCTGCTGGTAGGACTGGCTGGGGCTTCTCGGCTGTTGCTGCTGTAGTACTCTCGCGAGTCTTGGGCGGGAGACATCGAGGATGATGGAGCATGTAGTCGGTGCTTTGGTGTGCATCATGGTTGCCGTATGAAGTGTAAGTGTTGGCTGGGGGTGCAGTGTTGGTGGAGCTTTGGGTGTCTTGTTGGGGGTAGTAGTCCTCGACGGACTGATGGCCGTCGTCGGTGTCGCTGTCGGAGTCTTGGTCAATGTAGTGATCGTCGTGGTCGACATCCGAGCTGCCTTGTGGGTCGTCACCATTGTCGTAGCTGGGGTAGTCGTCATAATCGCCATCATCATAGGCGTCGTAGGACCCGTAGTCAGACATCTTGATCCGCGGGTTGTGTGCTCTCTGCCAGCCTCCACAAAAAACACTCGGATGAATGTGAAGAGGGGAAAGAACGGGGAGGTCAACAGCAGAAGGGGGGAAATTGGTGTTCTTACAAGTCGTTCAGGAGCGTGGTCCCGTGACGTTGCCCAGATGCTGGGGCGGCGTCTTCCTGGGATTTTCCCTGGGGTCTAGACGGGGACTGAGTGGATCGCGGCGGAAATTAAGTGAAGCTGATAATTAGTCATTACTCTGCGGTAGGGATCACTTTTTCGGCTACCCCTAGCCTAGTAAAATAGGGATAACGAGGCCAAATATCCACATCCCCAAACCCCGTAGGGGTTTTTAGGAACCGACCTTTGTAAATAGTTAAAGAATGCTAGACCAGGTTCAGTGAGAAATGTGAAAAGTATAAGCCGGCTTATGGGTTGTTATTAAAACTGACACAACTCTAGACCAGAACAGGGAAGGCGACGGCCAGGTTGCGAGGGTAGGTGATCAAAAGACGCAGAGGGCGTGGTTTGGTTTGGTTTGGTTTAGATAAATTCCTCAGGATAAATTGGCTTTGGCGATTGCATGCCGAAGGTAAGAGAAATTGAATGCCGAAAGCCATCATCATGGTGCAGTCGCGGAAATGTTAGACAGTTATTTGGTGAAGTGATAGCCGTCTACCTGGTTGCGTGATCATAGCCAGTCTGTCCCTCTCTTCCATGAACAGCCTTGGACTCACTCTTTCAGAGTATTGACGCCATCGATCTTCTTTATCTAAAGCCCAGCCCAGCCCCCTGTTTCTCGATCGCCTCCGTACACAGCTTTCATACAACGGTGCAGCATTGAACTGAGCGATATGAGTGGCCGTGGAGCCAAAGAACTATTATCATGACCTCTAGCCAATCAAGCTCATCACCCCATCCATTCCAATCACCGCAGCCTTTTCTCAGGCATGCGAGTGCTTCTCGCGCGATTAATATATCCATCTCTCCCACCGGTCGTCGCTGCAGTAGGATTTGACGGCTCGTTGGCGGAATCAGGACGAGTGTCGGCTGCTGCAAGGGGTTGGGAAGTTTGTCCGCGTATAGTTGTACGAGGGTGCCGCGATGTGTGACGAGAAGAATCGGCATAGCCCTGAGCCGTAGCTCCATAGAAGTATACAGATGACTGTCCGGCGCGGGCAGTTTGGGCTGCCAAGCCATATCCAGATAGCTGTCCTGCGGTGGGTGTTGCAGACGTAGAAGGTGTACGACGAGAAGCATCGTTGTAACCTTGAGGTGCAGTGCCACGGGATTAGGGAGATGACTGTCCGCCAAAAGAAGTCTGGGCCGCCGTGACATATCCAGAAGAGTGCAGCGGGGTGGATGCTGTGGACTCGGAGGAGTACCGGGAACCCTGTGCGTAACTGAAGGAGGGAGTTGCAGAGGAATTCTGAAAGGACTGCATTTGGTAGGACGGGGCAGCAGGGGCCAGAGATGCATCGACTGGACGTGTGTAGTATCCATGGAGCTCGCGCATTTTGGCCATCTGGCTTTTGGCGTCCTCGTAGCCTTCAATGTCGTAGGTCTTGTAGCCGTACGAGTGCATGAATCCATGAATTCCTCCCCAAGGCTCGAAAAATTCTCTGTCAGACATTTCGTCTCCTTTAACGGAGTCGGACGATGCATCGGTTCGTCCATCTGAGCCGTGTCGATGGGTCGGGGCTCCTGTCGGTGAAGCACTGAAATTACTGCGACTTGAAATTGAGTTTCTGTCTCTGTAATCTCGTGAGTATTTCATGGGGGATGACGGATACTTACCCATCGTATCGATTTGTGAATGTGTCGTAACCACGGGCGTTCGAGGATGAACTTGCTTGATAAGAGTCATTTTGGCGCTGGTAATCGTACCGGCCAAGTTGGCTTCCACTGGCATGACGCTGAGAATAGCTGTCGAGGTAGGAGCCGCTACTGCCGGTGCTATGTACCTCGTCATTTACTCGAGCTTGCCGGTCATAATAGCCATTCGTGGGGTCGCGGCTGGCTTGACTGGCGATGCTGGAGCCAGTCATCTCGTGATGTGTGTGCAAATGGTCGGGATAATGGCCGTCGTCATCAGAATCGCTTCCGGGCCGATCGATGCTTCGTCCGCCAGCGGTCAAGCCATCACTACGGTCGCTTCCTCCATCGCTGGAAGAGGAGGTGTAGGAGTCGGAATCATTGTCGCCACGATGGTCGCTGCCGCCGTGGTCGCTATCATAGCGATCGCTCTCGTAGCAGTCGCTGCCATAGGAGGCGCTGGAAGCATAGGAAGCGCTGGACCCATACGAAGACATTTTGCCTTGCGTGCCGCCAGGCGCTCTCGACCGCGAGATGGACAGTTGATGTGGAGTTGAAAGAAAAGAAAACGAGCAGAAAACAATGCGCTGAGTCACAAAGGAAGGTGCTGCTCAAGAGGAGGCACCTGCCCGGTACCTGCCAGTTTACCAAGGCAGTTAAAATGGAAGACCTGGAAACAGGGCAGCTAGCGGGTACACATTTCATCCGATCAAATTTGCTCAGCCCACGCCAAGACCAACTCGGGTCTGAAGCAGAGAGCGACTGCAGGCAAGCGAGGAAAGAACGAGCGAAGCCTCGTGTGGTGACGCTCAGGTCGCAGCTAGAATCGTTAACCTTCGATTACTCAGGTACTACATAGAACCACGTTATTCAAGCAACCGAACTAGCAAGCTCGTTATGCAGCTACGTTTCCGCATCAAGGCCCCCCGCGCTGCCAACGTCTCTCCGAATTTTCCTATAAATCTATAACATTCACCAGCTCGGTTCATTTTTGGATACCGCAGCACTACAAGCCTCTTGAACATCTCCGACAAACAGAAACACTTGACACTCTCCAGATTAACCGCACCCACAAGGATTGACTCCCAAACAACCTCCGACCCGTCCATTTGTCTGAACATTGGCACCATGCTCAGCAGCAAAGAAATTCCTTGGTCCTGGACGTTCAAGATCGACCGCTGGGCTAATGGACTTGGGAAACATTGGGAGGTGGAGATGACCAGAAGCCTTGCCACGCTAGCCGACCCCAAGTGGGTCGCAAACACGAAAGAGATTGAGGAGGCGTATAAGAAGAGCAAAAAGGAGCTGAAAGAGTCGATCGAAAGTGCCATCGACATGAATGCAGTCCAGAAGTCAAAGGCTCTCGAGGCTATGGTCGATGCCGAGGACGAGTCTTTCAAGACCTGGTGGAAAAACCAGAAGGACTCGGGGGCATGATCTCGCATGTGCAGTCTAAGATGGTCTTGCTCCTGGTATGTTGAGATGGGCCGTTAGCTTGTGTCGATATATTCTCGAGAGGAGATCCCGGACGTGGCTTGTCAACTGTGGTTGGGCGACTATGCGCACAAATTGGTCAGAGTTCTATGAGTGAATCGCACAGTCGAGACCTTATTTGTCGGGTTGACTACCCGTCGAGTGGCGGCAAAAAACCCGGCCTTTAATCAGGGGCGGCTTGGAAACGGATTGCATTTTTGATTGCTGGTAAGCGATTGCAGATAATTGTTTCCAGCGCGATGAATTGAATACCCAGGTAGCAATATCATTGGATCCATTACATACATGAGTGAGGTATCACAGCGGGCAATGCCTTCATCGCGATATACTATTCCCCTCTCTGTTTTCCTTTTCGACAGTAACATTGTCCTGGCATGGAACCACTAACATATCTTGACATGATCGTCAAGGCGTCACCTTCGTCCTCAATCTGAATGCATTCTGTAAATAGTGCATGTAGAATTACTTGAAGCATGCAACTCGTCCAGCAGCATCGAGGGGTGGAAATTATCTGCAACTCCCTGGGCAACGGAACGAGCCCGTCATTAACTCTTTACCCAAGGCAATCTTCCACATACGACCATAGGCACTTGAGAACTCGGCATCCCGTCCGCTCTGCCCTAGACGCATGGACCCCACAACCGGCCACCCCCAACAACCGGCTACGTATCCCCACACCGCTTTTCCATCCACCATGAACTTCAACACTACACAACTTCTTCAATCCTAGGCCAAAATAGCCCATCTTTTGAGTCATGACTGTCAGGGAAGAGGTTATTCAGAGTGCAGTCGCTGACATGCGCAGTGGTCTTTCTTGCAGAGCGGCGGCGAAAAAATGGGGCGTATCCCGATCTACCCTCGGCGACCGGCTCCACGGCGCGCAACCACAACAACAGTCCAAAGAAGCCGTGCAAAGGCTCTCCCCTACGCAGGAGAGCTTCCTAGCCGACTGGTGCCTCAACGAAGAGGCTGCAGGGCGCGCGCCTACGCGTAAGCAGGTCATGGCCTTCGGCGAAGCCATACTGTACGAAGGCAGCGATACTCTTCCATTGGGAGCCCGTTGGCTCGACCGCTTCCTACGCCGCAACCCACGCGTTATGACGAAGAATTCGAGTCTCCCGGAATCAGCCCGAGCCCGCGGTTCTAACCGTGAGGCTTACAATGATTTCTTTGACCGTTTGGAGGCTCAAATTGCGTCAAAGAACATCCTCCCTGCCAACATCGCGAAACATGGACGAGCACGGCATGCAAGAGCTGGAAACAATAAGTGGAAAGATCATTGGAAGCTCCCTGACGAAGAGGGCCTACGTAATAAGCTCTGATTGCCACTACCTGGGTCTCTGTGATCGAATGCGGCACTGCAGAGGGTCGCCGCCTCCCTCCGTGTGTTGTTTTTACGGGGGCTTCTTTGCAGGGGCAGTGGTTCCCCGAAGGCTTCGCTTTTGACGATGAATTCCCCGATTGGAAGTACGATTACTCGCTCACGGGGTGGAGAAACGCCGAAATTGCCATGCGGTGGCTCAAAGGAATCTATCTCCCCGGAACCAGGCTGGAAAACAATCGGGAATGGCGCCTTCTTATTCTTGACGAGCACTCTAGCCACACGCCGGCTTCTTTTATGTACGAGTGCTTCAAAAACAAGGTCCAAACTTGTCACGAAGGTCGGTAAAACACAACACAAAGGCTGTTATTTACAGCGAATCTAGTGGAATCTAAAGCTAAGGAAAAAAAGAAAGAAAGAAAGATTTGTGCACGAGCTGTCGCCTTTGTTGGGCACGTCCTGTGCACGAAATCACATGGGCAATAGTCCCAGTCTGGCCTAGTGCGGGTCGTGCGTCATGGTGCGGAGCTAGGGTGTGCCGCCAGCCCTGGGCGTGGTGGGTCACATGCGCCCTAGCGGGCGCCGCCGTGACATTACCCCCCCCTTCCGGAAAAAGGCGCGCCCCGAGCCTTTTGTACAAAACGCCAAAAAGTAGGTATGGTCGGGAATTGAATGCGCTTGTCTTGTCGCACTGGCCCGTCAACGTCGCTCAAATAGCGGTTCCAGCCTATTTTTCACTTCCTCAACCGCGTAGACGTTCTCCTGGTCTTGGGCTCTTTTCTCGTTGCGGGCTTATCGTCGTCTGGGTGGTCGGGGTCCTCAATCTCCTCCGAATGGGCCTTTTTCCATTCTGCCAACCTTTTCGGCGGTCCCTCGGCCTCTGGGTACTCGTGGAATTCGGCAATCTTGTCGGGGGGGTTCTTTGCCATCGAGGCCAGGTACCACTCCGGATCCGGGTCCCAGCCCTTCCATTGGATCTGGTATTGCAGCTTGCCGTAGTACGTCCTGGAGGTGACGATTCTCTCCACCTCCCACTCCTCTTCTCCGTCGATAATCTCACCCGATGGATTCTCCGATTCCTGGCCGGGTAGCGGCTTGTTGGGATACTTCACCAGCCTGTCCGCGTGGAACACCTCCGAGCCTCTCCAACCCTCTGGGACCTCCAGCAGGTAGGAGTGGCCGACCATCTTTTTGATCTTGTAGTGTTGCCTCGTCAGTGGGAAGTCCAGCTTGTCCGCTGACCTGTCTGTCGACCAAGTCTTCTTGATGATGAATACTCTGTCGCCCGGGCCGAAGTCTGGCTCCTTTCGGTGGCGGTTGGCCGCCTTGACCTGCTTCGCTTGCGCCTTCTGGATCCCGGTGCGCGCGAACTCAGTATATTCCATCAAGGTTTTCGCCATTTGTTGAGCCTCGGCCCGGTTGAGTTTCTCTCGCGGGGACAGGGCCTCGGAAGTCACATCCGTCCTTGCCTCCCAGTCGAAGTGCATCCGCATCGGGAACCCGAACATCACCTCATGCGGTTGGAGGCCGTCGAGGCTCTCGTGCGGTAGTGCCGCCTGCGCCGCGTCCATCGCTGGGATCGCGTTAGGCCAGTCATCCTGGAAATGGTTCACGAAAGGCCGGAGTCGCTGGTCGAGATAGGCGTTCATTATCTCCGCCTGGCCGGCCGTCTGGGAGTGCCCTGCCGAGACAGCTTCCAACTGATCTTCAGTATCTTTGCCAATTCGTTCATAAAGTCCGCCCTGAACTGTGGCCCCCGGTCGCTGATGATCTCGTCCGGCAGCCCGTGGACCCTGAACGGGCCAAGGTAGTACATCCAGGCCGCGTCTCTCGCGGTCGCTCGTTCTGTGCAAGGCACGACCCACGACGCCTTTGTCAGCCGGTCGATGATTACCAGCGCGTTGTCGAATTCCTCGCCGTTGCGGCCTTTGCCTTTCGGCATCTTCTTGAAGTCGATCACCAGCGACATCCATTTCCTGAGCGGCGGGGGTATTGGGTGTAGCAAGCCTGGCGTCTTTCCCCTTGGCTTCTTCGCTGACTTGCACGGGCAGTGGTTGATGTAGACGTCCACCTCACCGCTCGCCCCGGGCCACCAGTAACAATCCAGCAAGAGGTGTCGGGTCTTTGTTCGTCCTGGGTGGGCCGTGGTGATGCGTGCGTGCACTTCTTTGATGATCTTGGTTCGGAGGTATTTGTCCCCACCCGTAGGCACCACGAGGCGGCCGTCATGCAGCAGAATGCCGTTTTCCAAGAGCTTGAAGGGAGTGTGGGAGCCGGCCCTGGCCTGTGCTCTCCACTCCGCGAGCTCTTCGTCCGTTTTATTCGCCTCGATCATGGCGTCGAGCAGGTCGAAATCGGGCGTCTGAGCCTTCGCGTCGTCCACCTTCCCCTGGGCGTTATTCAGGTCGTCGAAGACGGTTTGCTCCCCGAGTGGCTGCTCGAGATCGATGGCCATTACGTTTCCACCGTCGAGGGGACAGTTCCCCGAGGTCTCGAGCCGGAACAGCCTCATCGTGCGTGCGGTCTCCTTTCGGGCCTTCTGGCTCTTCACGTCCTCGGACTTCCTGGAGAGGGCGTCGGCCGCCGCGTTCTCTTTCCCGGGCCGGTAGGTGATCGTGAAGTCGAACTGCGACATGAATTCGGCCCATGACGCCTGTCTCTGGTTCAGCAGGCGCTTTGTTCCAAAGAACTCCAAGGCCTCGTGGTCGGTGATCATGACCAGCTTATCCCGGATCGCCGTAAGCTCGGCTCTCCAGAATTTGAGAGACTTCACCACGGCGAGCAATTCCTTATCGTGGATAGGGTAGTTGTGCTCTGCTCCATGCATCACTTCCGAGAAGTAGCCCACTGGGTGCCATTCTCCATCGCTTAGCTGTGATAATACGCCCGCGATCACCCCGTCAGACGAGTCCGTCTCCAGGCGTGACTCGCGGTGTGGGGAGAAGTGGTGCAGGACCGGGGCCGTGAGCAAACGCTGTTTCAGGTCCTCGAACGCCCGTTGGCATTCCTCGGACCAGTTCCACTTCAGGTCCTTCCTCGTTAGTCTCGTCAGTGGGCTAGCCACTCGGTTGTAAGCCTGGACAAATCGTCGATAGAAGTTGCAGAACCCCAGGAAGGACTGAACACCTTTTACCGTTGTAGGGGGTTCCCAGTCCTTGACCACCCGGATTTTCTCGGGGTCCACGGATACACCGTCCACTCCGACGATGAACCCCAAGAACTTGGTCTGAGTAACATGGAACTCGCATTTGTCGAGGGCGGTCAGCTGTGACGAGTCTAGGTGCATGCGAATCCTGTGGAACGCCTGTCGGATATCGATCTTGGTAAATATCCGAGCTTGGGAGAGCTGGGCCAAGGTGTCGTCGATCAAGGGCAATGGATATTGGTCTCGGATCGTGTGGGCATTTAGTTTACGGTAGTCTACGCAAAAGCGCAGTTTCCCGTTAGCATTGCGGGCAAAGAGCACCGGGGCGGCCCAGGGTGCGCTGCTTGGCACGATAAAACCTTTACGGAGGTTGTCCACGATGTACTCCCGGCAGGCTTCCATCTCCTCCAGGTTCAACTTGTACAAGGGCGAGAATCCAAGCGACTCGGGTTTGAACCCGTCTTCCAGATTAATCTGGTGGTCACCGGGTTTTGGATCAGGTAAGGAGTCGGATTCGACCTTGCTGAAGACATCGAGGTAGTCGCCTCAACCGATATTATTTCCCCCCTCTTCTGGTCGGTCGATGTCCACCGCTTCTGTCCGTCTCTACAGACAGCTCGCCGTCCTCCGTTGCTCATCCTAGCCCATCCTGGCCCTCCCAAGTCCACCTCCGTTCGTCTCGCGCAATGTCCGACGTTCTCGATCCAGCGCGCTACACCGTGGCCTGGATCGCCCCTCTCGAAATCGAAGCCTGCGCCACCCTGCACCTGCTCGACCATCGACACCGCGATCGCTTTCCTCTCGCACGCGGTGACGATTATATTTTCCATGCCGGCGACATGTGCGGACACAATATCGTCATTGGCACCCTGCCTGCTGGACAGGAGTACGGGACTGGCTCGGCCGCCGCCCTCGCCAGCCAGGTTAAGAAGTTCTTCCCCAACCTCTGGTTCGGCCAGCTGGTCGGCGTCGCAGCGGGCCTCTCCCGCCCTAACGGCGACCCCCCCCCGCGATATTCGTCTCGGCGACGTTCTCGTGGCCCTCCCGGAGGGCGACAGCGCCGGCCTGGTCGCCTACGACCTGGGCAAGGAAACCGCCCGGGACAGCTTCCAGCTCCTCCGCTTCGGACACGTGCTGGCCATAACCGAAGTTATGGTGCGACCCGCCATCGGCAGCATCAAGCTCGAAGCCCCGAACAATGTCGACATCTTCCTCCCGTACTACGACGCCATCAAGGACAAGGAGCATGCCACTGGCACCTTTGCCGATCCTGGCCAAGACTGCGACATGCTCTACGAGTTCGACGACGACGGCGGAGCTAGAGAAGTCGGCCGCCCGCGACGGCCGGACGCGCGGCGGACGCGCGTGTGGTATGGGCCGATTGGCTCGGGCGAGAAGCTGATGAAAAATACGCGCGGAAGAGAAATGAGCTGAGGGACCGCTACAACGTCATCGAGCTCGAGATGGAGGCGGCCGGGACGATGAACCGCATTCCCGTGGGCGTCATTCGCGGGGTATGTGACTACGGGGACCCGCACAAGAACAAAGAGTGGCAGCCGTACGCGGCGGCCATGGCTGCGGCATATGCTAAGGCTGTTCTGATGGAGATCCATCCGAGAGCCACTACATCTCCCGACTCGCAGCCAGCGGCCACAGCGGCACGAGGAGGCCCTGTGTTCAATGGACCTATTTCGGGATGAAATGTGGTCGCGGGGGCGTCTGCTTCGGGAGGCACCATGAATTTAAATTTTTCATAGTTCAATATAGAGAGAACCTGCTATTATGCTGTTGTAGCGGAAATTCGTCGTGTAGACGCTTTATGTGTGCCTGGCAGTATCAATGCAACCGTCCAAGCCCGCCCCGTCATGGTCACATCCCCGCCGGCGGATCTGATTGGAGGCCTCCCACCCACAACCTCGTCAGGCATCAGGCGCTCTTGGATCGGCCAACCTGACCTCCGCTGCCACCGCAACCACCCCTCTGACGCACCATATTCGAATCATCCTGGCAGAGCGGGCCACCTCGGGACCGCTGCACGACGCGACCATGAATGGGCCTACCTTCCAGGCGGGGCTCGCTGGCCAGAACGTCATCGCCGCCCCGCATGCCGCCGACGGCGGCACCATCAACCTCCACTTCAACAACCAACCCCCGGGCCCATCAGCCACCCCTAGGCCATTCTCCACCGTCCCCTTCCGGCGGGACCCGGACTTTGTCGAGCGGCCCGACATCACGGCCTGGTTGCGGAAGCATTGCAGTCAGCCGCCGAGCCGCGTCGCCCTCGTTGGCCTGGGCGGCATTGGGTAAGTGTACTGCTATAGCTGGGACGACCGGCCACCCGCTAATAAAGGTAGAAAATCCCAGCTGGCGATCCAGTACGCTTACGAAGAAAGACGGTCCTCGCCGAGCACGTTCGTATTTTGGGTGCATGCAAGCACCAAAGATCGATTCCGAGAGGCATATCGGGAGATTGCCCACCGCCTGCAACTGCCCGGGCATAACGATCCCAAGACTGATGCACTTTGGCTGGTGTTCAATTGGCTGTGCGATGAGAACAATGGACAGTGGCTAATGGTCCTCGACAATGCCGACGATATCGACGTCTTTTATCCAAAGCGGGGCACCGATCAGAGTACGGGAGCGCAGAAGCCGCTCGCATCCTTCTTGCCACAGACCGATAATGGGAGGATACTGGTGACGTCACGAAGCCGGGACGCAGCCGCGAGGCTAACGGGCAGCACGCAGAACGTCTTGGCCATACAGGTGATGAACGATAGCCAAGCACAGCAGTTGCTTCGGAAGAAACTTGGGGACAAATACGAAGAAGGCGCAGCAGCTGATCTGCTTCGCGCTCTCGAGTGTTTACCTCTTGCCATCACGCAGGCGGGCGCATATATTCTCCAGCGCTGGCCGGAAGAGTCCCTATCGACGTACTTGGCCAAATTCCGACGGGGCGAAAAGTATAAAGCCGGCCTCCTTGGAAGGGACCTTGGCGATCTACGACGTGACCCAAGCGCGTCAAATTCGGTTGCTCAAACATGGCAGATCACCTTTGATCAAATTCGACAAGAGAAGCAATCAGCAGCCGACTTGCTGATGTTCATGAGCCAGTTCAACCCGCAGGGCATTCCACGGTGGGTACTCAAGAGCGACCGACGTCATTGGAGAGGAATCGATGGTAGTTGGGCGGGAAACTCCTGGGATGACGGCGACGACAGGAACGACGATTTCGAGGACGATCTACATATCCTCCGTCAATACTCGCTAGTGGCGGTAACCATGCAAAAGGGCGAATACGAAATGCACGCCCTGGTGCAGTTCTGTACCCGTGCCTGGCTCTTGTTGTCTGATGATGAGCAGAAATGGAAACGTCGGTTCCTGCAGGTCATGGCAAGAGAGTACCCAGCCGGGACGTACGAAAATTGGACAAAATGCCAGCAATTAGACCCGCACATCGAGCACGTTGTAAAAGAGAACCCTACGGATAAGGAAGATACGAAGAAGTGGGTGCAACTACTTACGAATATAGGACGCTATAGGGCCACGGCCGGGAAGTACGAAGAGGCGGAGCAGATGACTCGACGGGCTCTGGGTGGCAGGGAGAAGGTGCTTGGACTGGAGCATCCTGACACGCTCGGGAGTTTCAATAATCTTGCTTCGGTGCTGCAAGCCCAGGGCAAGTACGAAGAGGCGGAGCAGATGAATCGACGGGCTCTGGGTGGCAGGGAGAAGGTGCTTGGACTGGAGCATCCTGACACGCTCGGGAGTTTCAATAATCTTGCTTCGGTGCTGCAAGCCCAGGGCAAGTACGAAGAGGCGGAGCAGATGAATCGACGGGCTCTGGGTGGCATGGAGAAGGTGCTTGGACCGGAGCATCCCGACACGCTCACGAGTGTCAGTAATCTTGCTTCGGTGCTGCAAGGCCAAGGGAAGTACGAAGAGGCGGAGCAGATGAATCGACGGGCTCTGGGTGGCAGGGAGAAGGTGCTTGGACTGGAGCATCCCTCGACGCTCTGGAGTGTCAGTAATCTTGCTTCGGTGCTGCAAGCCCAGGGGAAATACGAAGACGCGGAGCAGATGAATCGACGGGCTCTGGGTGGCAGCGAGAAGGTGCTTGGACTGGAGCATCCCGACACGCTCACGAGTGTCAGTAATCTTGCTTCGGTGCTGCAAGCCCAGGGCAAGTACAAAGAGGCGGAGCAGATGAATCGACGGGCTCTGGGTGGCTACGAGAAGGTGCTTGGACTGGAGCATCCCTCGACGCTCATGAGTGTCAGTAATGTTGCTTTGGTGCTGCAAGCCCAGGGGAAGTACGAAGAGGCGGAGCAGATGAATCGACGGGCTCTGGGTGGCAAGGAGAAGGTGCTTGGACTGGAGCATCCCGACACGCTCACTAGTATGAACAACCTTGCCTTCGTGTGGAAGGACCAGGGTCGCGATGGCGATGCGGAATCATTGATGGAGGAATGCGTTCAGCTTCGGCAGCGAGTTCTCGGGCCGCATCATCCGCATACTGTATCTAGTCGTTCTATTTTAGCTAGATGGACTGAGGTGACAGAACGGTTTTGAAGATATTTACACAGAGGATTCTCTTATCAGTATTTTCCCACCGGTTCAGATCTGCCTTCGGCGTCTCTGGTGCCTCCTTAATATGCAGTTGGTTCTTCTATATAGGGCATTCAAGTTGAGGATCTGGCCGCATACTCCTGCCTCCTGTCACGGCCTGGCCGGACGGCACTGCACAAGCCACGTACGCCACGCACAGCCACAGCGGGACTTGAGTGGGGCTGATGAGTCATCGCTGTGTTAGCTCGCAAAAAGGCAATTGCAGGCAGAACGTTTCCTTCTTGCCTTTTTTTCTTCTTTTTCCTTAGCTTTAGATTACGGTAATAGAATTAAGCCTATTGCAGCATTGAATCTCTGCTTATTTCAGCCAGCCGTGACACCTCCTGCCTCCTGCCTCCTTCCTCTTCCATATACCCCCATAATCTGCCTCTGGCGTCTCCGGTTAGTTACTATACGAGGCAGAAAGGTTAAGAGCTTGGTCGTATTGCCTTCTACCTCTTCTCTTACCGACCCCTGGCTCCTGTCCCTGGCGCCTTCTCAAGATGCAGTTGGTCTTTCTATACGAGGTATACGGGTTGAGAATCCGGCCGCGTACCCCTTCTAGCTCCTTGCATTCCCATACCTCTCTGAACTTGCCTCTATGACCCAGCCTCTGGTACTTCTCGTGCCACAATATCCCTGCCTCTACCTCTGCTTCTGCCTCTACCTCTGCTTCTACCTCTACCTCTGATTCTGCCTCTTCTCTTACCCCCAGGAGCTGCCTTAGGCGTTTTCGGCCACTTACACTGCCTCTTGTTTCCGGTTTCCTACCAGGACCTACGTCACAATCTAATACCAGTAGCAAAGGCAAAATCCTCTCTTATCACAGTCAATAGTGTGACAGTAACGAGTAATTGGTCCAATGATCGCCTCTGAATCTCAGCTCGTTTAAGCAGGAGGGAGTTAGACAGTCGATATTAGGCCTCGGCCAAGGTTTGACGTTCCCTGCATCTCGCATGGCTGATGAGAAGGGGGCAAATCAATATGTATTCCTTAGACGATACATATACGTATCACATCTGGCCGCGACCCAATACCGTAATCCTTCTCGGTCCTTTGTCCAAGTTGGTAAAGATATTTCGTAATTGTCACAGGCACAACGTGCCCTGTGCCATGGAGTGGCCATGCCTGCATGGTGCTCGAGTGGTGGCATGTGCGTGGTGGCACGTGACCCCACATCGCCACCTACCTCGCTATATGTGCAGGCCTTAGCTGCATGGTTGTTAGCTTCTTTGTAGATCCACGACTCTTGCACCCTAGACCCAAGGTTGACCCGTGATAGTAATGTCGAGACTTGAGTGGAATATTTGACTCATTGTCCAGATAAGCAAGGATCAAAGGCAAAGAGCCCCGGCCACATGCCACTACTGATCTTCGTCCAAGAACTTGGCCGTGGGATTGTATCGGTCCCTCCCAACTGATCTTATGCGCGGTGCTCCCTAGTAGGCAAAGGAACGGTACGGATCCCCGTGGCGAGATTAACGAGACCGGCCGAACTGGCGACACTGGCGTATAATCTCATATTGGGTGAATAGTATGGCCCGTCAACGTCCACTAATTGGGTGAGACCGACCTGAGAAATAGAGAATCAAAATCGGAAAGGAGTAAAATGGTATAAGACTAAAGAAAACTCCAAAAGGGGTAACATTATGGGCAGGTTGTCTGTTGTGGGTTACATGCTGACTAATAATACGGAGCAGATCCTATCTAAAACGGAGCATAAACTGACGTACGAGTGGAAACGGACGGTTGCATCGTGTTATTAGTCTGGCTGAGGTCCAAGTGCCAAGGGTGGCTGTGTAAATTTCGAGGCACCATTTTTGGCGTCTCAAAACCTACTGTTCTTGTACCTCATTATGCCACTTATTCAGAGTCCGACCGCCAGACTAGTAGTTGGGTGGGTGACCACCAGCGAATCCCTGGTGTTGTATGTTATTTTTGCCACTTTCTGATTCCATCATCCGGGATCGGCAGTCGATATACCAGGAACCACGCTGATGCCTCCCTAGCCAACTGTGGATGGTAGACAGCCTCGTAAATATTACCCTCGGACAGACACGGCACGATGCATGGTCTATTGTTGGGTGAAAGAACTTAACCCAACATAGGCGCAACTGTCCAACCCATGGTGTCACGTTGGACTGCAGCGTTGATCCAATGCGTCTCGTTGCATGATGTCGGTTTGCCGGTTTGGATTTAGGATGGGGCGCGATGAAGGAGGACAAGGACATCTGGCTTAATGTCACCCTACCCCTCCCCCCAACTTGCGTGACGGGCAACATGAAGGCGCGGATAAAGGTACCTTAGGTACCTGGACAGCAAAGCTTGGAGGAGCAGGAGGGGTCTGGGGATGGATTTAACGGTCTCGAGAGAACATCCGACCTTGAGGTGCAGGTCAGAACAGACTGGAGTCAAGGTCTAGACAGGGGGATGCGTGGTCATCATTCATTAATCCAGATACATGGCTAAGAACCTTCAGTGCTACTTAGGTCGAGTGCCCCCTTACATATAGAAGCCGGCGTTGGTCGTTGCATGATTCAGCTTCCACATCCGTGACGGCAAGTTTACTAGGCTTCCTTGTTTGCAATGGAAGTGTTGAGCCCTAAATTTCCTGTACCTACCTGGTACCTACCTGAAGTACCACTAGTATGTACTTGTGTCTGGCAAGATTTATATCCTGAAAGTACCGTAACGTTACAGGTTCTACGGGGCATGTTTGAAGCTTACCGCAGGAGATAAATAACTGGTACGCAGCCGTTATATTCTATAATTAGCTACATTTACTCACAGGGCGCGCCAAATGTATGTCCAGTTCGTGTGCATGCGTGATGGTGTGCAGCTGCAAAGTTCAGGGACTCCTCGGAAACATGAAATGATCCTGTTGGTGGCTGCTGAGTATTTAATTAATTTTCTCGGTGTGGGATACCACAACATCCCTATTCTAGGATGGTGAATGAATGTCTCGAATGGATGCGAGGAATCTCGAGGCATCGTCGGTGTAACATTTGTGGCGCTCGGAAAGACATGGATCCATGCAGATCAATGGAAACCTTTCTTATTGAGTTCCTTGGTTCTCCCCGTGGTCCGGTCTCAAGTATCCAGTCTTGCAAATCTGTGCGTTGTTGATAAAACCCATCGAGGTTCCCTCCGAGTGACTCTTTAGATGTTGACAGAGGTAAAGCATGCCCTCAAATTCTCGTTTCACATAATTACACCGAACCACAGCAGGTTTATTTAATCACATGTCCCAGCCTGAAATACGCGGTTCCTCGTTCCCCTCTCCCCCATGGTCGCTAAAATATAGTGGCACTTGAAATGGTACCGGCAAAGGGATGCATGTTGCCACTTCGCGACGTGGTGCTCACTGACCTCTACTTCCAACCCGAATTCTGCGGCTCCATCCTCGCATGGTGTTTTGATCGCGGTCAGAAGGAAACCGAAAAGATTGTGAGCTATGAACCGAAAGAACCTTTTTAGATTTCTAGCTTATACCAAGCGCTGAGACTAACAATGGGAAAGCGTCGAGATATCAAGCAGATTCATACCGAGGATGAGCTGGAAGCATACTTGGGGTTAGTACCTTGTTAGCTCTCCATTCGTTTCAGTTCTTGATCCTCCTCTCCCACGTAGCTATTCATTTCTTCTTGCACAAACTGGACTCCCGTTTTGACTAACAACCCCGTTTCACGTCCCCAGGGAGAAAAGAGTGTGGAAGTGCGATAGTACTGTGAGTTCAATTTTTCTGCAACTGCTACCTGGTACTTATCATGGTTACTTGCTCAAAGAGATGGCGTGACGCATCTCCATGCCCCTCGTGCGTATTATACGGGGCGCCGACTGGACTGACTGCGTCTTGCCTACCTAGAATATCGAGACAAGTTCCGGGCCAGAACATGGACCATCTCCCCTATTCAAAACGAGCGTTCAAGCTCATTTTGGCGTCCCTTGCCTCGGATTCAAGATTCCTCAACATGCGGCTTATACCAATGCTTCAGAACAGGAAGGCCTCATTTGAGAGTGCAACATTTGCCAATTCCAGGTTTCTATGTCGGTCTTCGAGCTCGTATGAACGCTGAAGTCTTTCATTTTCGCTAATCCGTTGCATTTAGCGATGTGCCTCCACTCCATCCCGTCCCTCTTAGGGGGATGTCTTCTCTCGGTTACCCACGACAAAAGTGCAGATATACAAACTTCGGTCCACTTTGGTCTCAGGCCAGACCATATCACTGAGATGAAGAGTATGCTTGAAAAGACAGATCTGCAGCCTTGCCAATTCAATCCAATGCAGCAAATAAGGTACTTCGCCACTATAGACTTGCGTTGGCGTGGGAATATTTCCCGAAAGTTTCAGGAGTTTAATCTTCGCGGCGTGACGGAATCCACCCGAGCTACCGGAGAGAGTGATGCAGACACTAAAAAGAACACCGAAGACAAGCTATGGACAGAGTTGTTCGGACTTCGATCCAGAGCGAAGGATTGGAGAGGGGCACTTGAAAAGCTGCAACAATTCATCGAGAGCAACCCAGAATATGATAACCCCACGGATGACTATACCTCCACCATCATGGAACTAATTCCTCAATACGACTCATTGGTATCAGAAGCCGAAACACTGCAAACGTAGTCAACGTGGGCCGTACAAAGGGTCAGTTTGTTCCCATCACCCGGCCTTGCTTCTATTTGTGTCTCTGTGATAGACCTACCTGACTTGGTCAAGGACCAGGAAATTAACCTGCTTTTCCACTAACATCACACAATAACGATGCCGATATAAGCTTGAGGGTCTCAGAGCAAATGGTTAGGGGTTCAAAGCAAATGAAATCCATCGCGCTATTGACGATGATCTTTCTTCCTGCAACATTCCTAGCGGTATGACTTAACCTCTTTTATTCAACTCATACAGAGTGACGTCGTCAGGTGGAGCTGCTTCTAACAACATACAAACTACCTACTTAGACTGTTTTTTCCATGTCAATGTTCAGCTGGCAGCCGCAAGGAGGCGGGAAGATTGTGTCGGACTTTCTATGGATCTATGTGCTTTTGGCAGTGTTCCTAACAGCGGTGACCGTGGGAATCTGGTATTGGGTAACGATTCGCAGAAGGCACCGGAGACCCAGTTTGTGCACTGGGATGTGAAGGGACTAGCAGTGCTTCAATGTATTGAATATTTCACGTTTTTGAGCCGCTCCTAGCCATGATGCTAAAAGAAACCATCGTGGACAAGTTTCCAGGCTTCTTTCCTCAGATGGAGTTTAGCCGTTTGACTTCTTAAATGCAGAACTGATATCACACTAGACCTACTCACTAACGTGATTCAGTTGTGCGGCAACGGGTTAACTACCTAATGGACTCACTAACAGTCTGATCATTGACGATTGCACAAGGAATTTCTTCGTGTATCATAGACTGCCAACCTTACCTAGTACTATTCACAGCATCAAGATTTAATATTTCCCATCGTGACTGGTCTAATTGATGTCAACGATACGCTAATGCTTACAAGATGCTATTCATTCTCGGTTCGGAAACCAAGCTGGGACATTTATTCCGATAAGTCGTACCTAATTGGCATGTTACCTTCTGAAGATACCCGCTTGCCGATGTGCTTGCAAAAAGTAATGCTTAGTGATTTTCTGTTGCCGACCAGACAAATACCCACCCGTCATTACTGGCTCATGAGACACGCAATAAGCAAACACTGCACGAAGGGTACATGTACAGGGCGGGGGTTTCCACGAAACCAATGCATGTGAAGAAGACTGCCCCAAAGCAAATAAATCAGTCCCATGATTATGTAGGATATAATAGTCATGGCGACTCTAGTAATATTATAGCAAGAAGGAACTTGGCAAAGTCTTGCGCATGGCTACCTCTGTCTTAGTCGTGATGCAAATATTATCACACCGCACGCCTCATGGAGTCATGTGGTGACGAACAAACAGGGATACCACAAACGAAGCGATAACAAAGCCCAAGATTGACGCCAGAAGTGAATCACATACAAAGGAATGAAGATGTATATAATGCAAGAAGTTGGTATGCTGCGTATTTTGCGCTTTAATGGAATTCCATCTGCTTCTGAACTTACACATCCCAAGTCTAAAGTGACAAAAGGAAACCATTCTAGGAATCTTCGCACATTAACCTCAACCCATCATGTGCAAAGTCGCAAGAGTGCTGTGGTATTGCCGCACAGAGGTCACTCAGGCCCATAACGCCGAGACGACCAACGTTGCTTCGAATTCACAAGCTGGGACTTCGGCCACTGTAACAACAACTCACACTGGCACGAAGTCAACCACACCAACTGGAAACACTGTCAGCTCCACCGGCACCCAGCAGAGCCAGAAGTGCGACAGTCGCCCACACGGAAAATCTAAAGCCAGAAGTGCAATTGGTGAGACATTCATTGTGCCCCCCGTGGGAAAGAGATGTTCGCAGCTTTTGGATCAATCCAAGCCAGAGAAGTGCCCGAGTGTCATCAAGAATGGGTACGATGAAGAGCTGGAATTCTATGACCTCTACTGCGAGGAATACGCTCGTCGACGGAACGAGCAATACACTAAGCCCAAAGATAGTGAGCGGCAGCGAAAGGAGAATGAGAGGAGGTGGCCCGCAGCCAAGTGAAGGGGGAGATGAATAAGGGGATCGTATGGTCTCATTACCTAGGTGGCCGTGAGAGCGAAATGGTGGCCGTGAGAGCAAAATAGGTTGTCTGCAGTTGTTGTTGCTAATATCAAGGCATGGTTTTGGAAACTCCTTTCTAGTGACCAGGCATTGAGGCGTGTCGCTGCTGTCAGGTCTTGATTGTATACCTCAACTGGTACATGTAATAAGGGACCTGATTATGTGAATTGGATTACCTAGTTTTCAGACCCAGGACTTCTAGCAGGAATTATTACTTGCGTCGGGGAAATGAGTTAGGGATCACAGAGAATTCATGAGCATGAAAATAAGTTTATCATCATCATTTGTGCCTATGTGAATATAACTTGAGCCTGCACACTTCAAGTTGATTCTTTTCTCTTTTGAAATGGGGGTTGACGATATTCGGGAGCTTCAATTGGTGCATCGCCTCCGGACCCTGGCTGGGATCATACTAGTACTGCACATTTATTACCAAGGTACCTTACCTGCCTCAGGTACACCTAGGTACCTACCTAGGTAGTAGGTATGTACCATACTTGAGCTATCTCGCTGCAGCAGCATTTTGCAGTCTCAGCCGCACCTCAATCATGACCATGCCAACATGTACCTAGCTAGCTCAGAGAGTCGCAGGCAGATTGAAGAGGCAGACTCGATCATCACTCAAGGCTATGTGATCAGCTGATTACCTGGTAGCCTTGGCTGGGCGCTTGGTATTCTTCAATGGTCACGGTAGGCCCACACGTATGCACATCAGCTCAGCTTCTTCCCCGCATGTGCTCAGTATTCCATCCATCGCCTACGGCACTTTTCGTAGCCCAAGCGTCATTTTCATCGTCTGCGACAACGAGTCGTGGAATCTTGAGAGGCTTGCCATAGGGTCAATCAGCAGGGCATGCAACCCCTTAACTCGGGTACCTTTTAGCGATGGCCTCAGGTCAAGCAGGACACGAGACGCATGGCCTCTTTCGCCTGCATCCCCCGCTCCTCTACGATGCCAAGAAGCACAGCACAGAGTACGTCGACATCGGCCTGAGTGCTAATCAAAAACTTGAGCGCATTCACCCCCTAACGTTAACTGACCTCCCTCAAAGTATAGTAGCAATCCACGGCCTAGGCGGCCACTGCCATCACACATGGACTGACACCAGCGACGGCCACCTATGGCTGCGCGATTCCCTCCCGACTCACATCCCAGGGGCGCGGGTGATGACCTATGGATACGACTCCTCGTTCGTCTTCGCAGCCTCCAAGATGGGGGTCACTGACTTTGCTGTCGACCTCCTCAACCGCCTCCGACTTGCCCGACAGCTGGACGAAGAAAAGTCGCGCCCGCTCGTCTTCATCTGCCACAGTCTGGGCGGTGTCGTGTTCAAGGAGATGCTGATCCAAGCTGCGCTCGATCCGGGGCAGCATGGGGAGACTACCAAGCACATCACTGGAGTCATTTTCCTTGGAACTCCGCACCGGGGGTCCAGGTCTGCGTCTCAGGCGCGGCTGCTTTCCAAAATCATCAACTCGGTCACGTTTGGCACCGCTATTCGAGCTGAGCTGCTCAAGAACCTCGAGGTCTCGTCTGTGGAGCTGGAAACTATCTCGCGGCATTCCACGCAGCTGCTAAAGAACTTTTCCATTGTCTCCTTCTACGAGCAAAAGCGCCTTGGCTTGAGCATGGTGAGTTTTATTGAGAGAATTCCTTTAACCTTGAATCATGAGGGCTTCCAGACCTGGAGTGTTGATCATGCTTTTTTTTTGCTTTCTTCTAGATTGTGGAGCCCTTCTCCGCCATCCTCGGTCTTCCAAACGAGCGCGCAGTTCCAATCAACGCAAATCACCGCGAGATTGCGCGAGTTTCTCCGCGCAAGGAGCAACGGTATCTTCCCGTCTGGGCGGCCGTGAAGGAGATGGCCGAAGGTTCGTTATCCAGACATACATGTAGCAATCTCCTTCTCTCAAATGGCCCTGCTGACACAAACCTAGCCTCCCCGCTGGAATCACAATCAAAGTCCGAGAGCCATCTGAAGCTCCTAGATGCTCTGTTCTGTGTCGCCAACAAGAGCTCTCAGCTCCGCCCCCGCCTAGCCCATCCCGGAACGTGCGACTGGATCTTCAGCCACCACGATTACATCTCGTGGGCTCACTCCCAGTCCTCCAACATGCTGTTGCTGTCCGGGGGGCCTGGCACCGGGAAAAGCGTCATGACGAGGTTCCTTACCGAGTCCGTGCAGTCTGGCAGCGACCAAACCCAGCTTGCTCCAGGGTATATCGGCGTGAGCTTCTTCTGCTCGTACTTTGAGCAGACGTTCAGCACGGAAGACGTTGTGCTTCGCTCAATCCTCCACCAGTTTGTTCAGCTGAGCCCACGCTGCGAGGCGCTTGTCTTGAACCGACTCGAGGTTCGTAATCAATTCGGGGTCTCGCTGAATCTGGAGAAGGATCTGTTGTGGGAGGCCATCGGTGAAGTTCTCGCCATGGATACCATGCGGCATACGTATATCGCCATCGATGCCTTGGAGGAGCTAGGCACGAACATCGCCGTCGCAATCCTGTCCGGGTTTTGGAAAGTCATCAATCACCTGAACATGACCAAACCAGGACATCGGATCCGGATACTCGTGTCGAGTCGCCACAACTCCGCATATATCTCGAATCTGCCCTCGCTCAGCATATTGAGGATCACGCGGCAGGATATCAAGAGAAGCATCGGGGTGTTCTTGGCGGACAGTGTCGAAGAGCTTGCAGCCACCAACGGCAGCTTCAACGCAAGCGCGGATAGTAGCACCCGCAATCGGATTGTATCCGTCATCTCGGACAAGTCGGAGGGCATGTTCCTCTGGGCGAGCATGGTTTGGGACGATTTTCGACGAGGCCTTCTCTGGAACCAGGGAATTGTCCAGCAGAAGCTGGCTAGCTTGGGCAAATCACTCCCCGGCATCAACGCGCTCTACGACAAGCTGATGGACTCGATCAATCCATCGGTGGCAGAAGACATGCGGGAGATATTCTCCATCATCTCCGCTGCGGCACGGCCGATGAAGGCAGACGAGATTGCCACCGTCCTCAGCGTCTCTCGAGCGAATCGCCAGCTTAGTACCTCGGCGGATCTTGATCTCATCCCTGGCCTGGGTTCAGTCCTTGAAACCCACCTGCCTGACCTCGTCAAGATCCACGACGACGACGCAATCACATTTACTCACCTCTCCTTTGAAGAATACCTCCGCGAGAAGAACAGACAGGGAAGTGCTTTCGCATCCATGAGGGCTGAGCGCATGGTGACTCGCGCCTGTTTGAAGTACTTGAAGCTCGGGGACATTATCGAAAAGGCATCGACTGCAATGAGTGACTGCAAGTCAATTCACCCGAGACCTAAGAACTAGATCTCAATGATTTGACAATGGGAAAAGCTAATATCTTGGCAGATATCCAACCGGGATGGTCTCTACAGGAAAAAGTCACCTATTCCTACATACTCATAAGTCGTGAACGCAAAGAGATCATCCTCAACCTTAGTCCCAAATACCCCTTCCTAGGATACGCGACATCCTTTGTCTTTCGCCACCTCAGCAAGCTGCCCCCTAGCGACTCGCTGTGGCTTCTATTTGCCGATCTCGCCGGGAACCGCGGCCCTTACCATCTGCGCTGTCTGCTGAGCGGCAATTCGCCCTTGCAGACAATTATCAGACAGATGCCAGTCCCGTCTGCCAAGATCCTGATCCGCGAATTTGCCGAGCACGGCTACGACCTGAACGAGATGTGGCAGCGGCGGCCCGACAGAGGTGGTCCCTTTCTCACTTGCTGTGGCAGGCTACGCCAGTGCAGGGAGTTGCTCTTTCTGCTGTTGAAGCTGGGCATAGATCCATGTCTCCCCAAGGGGGCTGATGGATCCACCGCCAAGGCCGTGGCCCAATACGACGCCTGGGATGTTCTCGACGCGATAATCAGGCACGGCCTCGATCTGAGCCAGCAGGACGCCGATGGACAATACGTTCTGCACTACATTATTCAGCGTAATGCGCCGGACGTGCTCTGCAATCTTCTCGACAACCACGATGTCGATGTCAACCTTCAGGACCGCTCCGGGTTTACCCCGTTACACCTGGCCGCATCTATGGGGAGCAAAGCAATGGTCAGGAAGCTGCTCAATGTATATGGCATCCGAGCTGATCTCATAGACAATCGCGGACGCTCGCCACTGGCTGTCGCGACATACTGGAGCCTGCAGGATGTGGCCTTGACCTTTCTCGAGCACTCGCAAGCATTCCCGATCCCCGAGCAGGAGCACCTCAGCCCGGCCGTCTTTGCCGCCAAGCACGGCCAGCTCGGACTGTGCACACAGCTTCTCGAGGCGTGCAAATACAAAAACCTGCAATTCCACATCGACTACGCGGGCAAGGGGGTGCTGCACCACGCCGCAGCCAACGACTGGAGCCACGTCCTGCAACTCTGCCTCACCCACGGCAAGGAGACCAACGTCAACCAGATCGACCACTCCGGCGGCAGCGCTCTGCACGTGGCGGCCAAGCTGGGAAACTCCGGGAGCTGCCAGGTGCTCGTCGACCACGGAGCCAGCCTCCAGCTTCAAGACAGAAACGGGAGCACAGCGGCACAGCTCGCGGCCGACGCCGGGTTCAAGGATACCCTGATGGTCCTGCTGCGGTCGGGGCGGGTGGATCCCAACCAGCGCGACCACCAGGGGAGGAATCTCGTCCACTGGGCCGCGACGCTAGACTGCGTGGACGCGATGCAGCTCATTCTCGCCATGCCCGGGGTCGAGATTGCGCGACGAGACAGCAACGCGGCAACCCCCATCCACATCGCGTATCAATGCCAGTGCGCGCGGGTGGGGCGGTACCTGGCGGACGAGATGAAGAAAAGAGGGCTTCCCACTGGCTTGACCCGCGTCAACTGGGAGGGCATGTACTGCAGTCCCGAAGTGGGCGATCCCCAGGACGAGACGCAGCGGCTGCATGGGCTCACGGCTGAGGAGTACCGGTACTGGAGTCACCAGAAGAGGAATAATGAGGAGTGGTACAGGATTCGTGAGATGTACCCGCCGGAGCGGTGGAGCTTGGTATGTCTGCTGCCGAGTAGTACGGCTCCCGCCGCTTCAACTCAAGGCGGCGGCGTTCCCCCGGCAAGGTAGGTTGCCAGTCTGGGGTATGATCAGTCTAGCTCTTCCGGACAAGTTGCAGACGCATCGAAGTAAGGTACTCCCTGGTGATAATCACTGGGTTTGATCTGTGAGAAAACATCGTACATGACATAAGTTTTATGAGTACCAGGTAGGTAGCTGCCCCGTAGTTCCAACGTGTAATAAGAACCTAACTAATCGCGTTTGAAGAGTGAGGAAAAATAATAAACACACAACTGTAAATGAACTCCTTATTTATAATATCGTAGAATTGGAGTGAAGTCGAAATGAAGCCGGCTGCAACGGGGTTCGCACTCAAGTGAGCCTACATACGTACCTGAGGTAGGTACCTACCTTGCCTTACCTTACCTCTAGGGTGGGTGCGTATAGAAATTCTCGTTTTCATTGACAAATACGAGGACCAATCAGACCACCTCGTAACTTCATACTATCTAGTATATGTACTGTTCTGTTAGCGATTATCGCTGGGGACTCATTGCGACTGCTGGGAGAACCCGAGGACTCTCAGTGGCGAAGTATAGTTTCAAGTTTCACGGGGTGCATGCCTGTACTGTCTAGCGTCAGGCCAAGCGCCTTCAAGTTCCCAAAAGAACCCCTGCAGATAGCCCACGTGGTCCTAGTTACTTCCAGGGGCTTCTGTTCAGGAAGAAAATGGTAGCTGGGATGGGAAAAGATCATCAGCACTAAAGCCTCAGTCACCAGAGACGAACAAAGTTTGGTTCAAGTCGTCAAGGTAGAGCCTCGGTTTTCCGAGCTCGCATTCTGCGTGACACTGGGTGGAAATTGTGACCCGATTGGCGTCTGGGTGTGACGCTGACATATATTGACCCCAGCGGAAGGCGAAATCAACAACGGTCTGGCACGCAGACTTATAAAACCCTGTAAAGGTACACATGTGGGATGATTGATTGTGAGCGTGACATGCCTGTGGCGAGGCTTGTCGGATACCTAGTGCTCACCAGTGCCCAACAGATGTTGTCTGTTTACGTCATGTTTGTTTGGTTCGGCGTAGAAAGGGGTGCGTGAGTGATTCCATGCACTGAATGAAGCCTTGATTGCACCGTTTTAACTTTGCAAATACCGTCTAGCCATAGCTTGCTTCCATGTTCACGGAATCACGCGCATGGCCATCGTATTGGATCCCTCTCTCCAATGGGAGGCAGTGTCGTCGTCATGGCAGTAGAACGACCTTGTCCAACCCTGACGGATGCTGTTCCCTCGTGCCGCAGAGTCAACCACCTGGAAGCCATCCGGGGTCCCATTGAACTGCGCCGCAAGTGTCCGATGCACCCTCGGGCCTGATGACTGGGCTACATGGAACGAAACCCCACCGCGGCTAACCACACCAGGACATCTTCACATAGAAGGAGTAGATATACGCCAAGGGTTCGGCGCGACTCGTGAGAGCGTGGTGTCAGAAGTCGTGAAACGCCTAACGGCATTGATCAATGAAAAGCGGCAAACAGGAACATGGAGAGCATAATACAAGGCTAGCAGAGGCACAGGCTTATAAGCCAGATCAGTTTTGGTGATGTGAGTCGTAATCGCAACTCACCCCCTGAACAGCGGAATCATTCAGGAGGCTGTGGTGGCTCAAGCTGACGAAGGCTTCATCCTACAATGCGTTATCCACGTGCAGAAGCCATGGCTGGCGGGACATGATGTAGTGGGGATAGGGGCAAGGAGGTCAAATAGTAGACTTTTGGGTCATGTTTTGTTCGTATAAAGTCTGTGTTAATCCACACCATTAGGCTCTCATCTTTCTTCCATCTCATCCCGCAAGACAAGCAATCCAGTTACTCTGCCATACAATTTGATCTCACCAGTCATCTCCAAGTTTCCAACATCACATCTCCTTACCAAACTATTATTCTTCTTCACAATGAGAGGCTTCTTCCCCCTCGTCTTTTCGGCCTTGGCTTCCGCCGCTGCCATTGCTGAACCCCGCCAAGCGCCCGTCGTGACGGTCGTATCTGCCACGAGCCTCGGGGGCAACGGCTGCCCGACGGGCAAGTTCAGCTACACTCTCAGCATCGACAAGACGGTCGGGACCCTCATCTTCGACGTCTACAGAGGATACGTGGGGCCCACCGCCCCTCCCGACAGCCGCGAGCAGTTCTGCGACTTTGCCGTGGTCTTCCGATTCCCCCTGGGCTGCACGTCGGGCACCATCACCGCCATTCCCGGCGGGTACATCCAGCTCGGCGCCGGTATCAACGGCACGTTCTCGTCTCAGTACACCATCTCGCCCGGCACGCTGGGACCCAACCCGGCCAATCTCGTCTTCACCAGCGCGCAGTGGGCCGCCGGCGGCGACTACACGGAAGTCCAGGCCATTCCGGTCAAGGAGACCATTCGCAACGAGAACGAGCGCAACGTCACCTTCACCGCTCGCTCGCGTCTCTTCCTCACTGCCCCGGGCCCCGACGTCACCGGCCAGTTTGGCGTCGACCACATGGATATCTCCATCTCCCAGCCCACCGTCTGCTAAGGGGCCGTCGTCTTGGTTCTTGGACCAACGATTGGTGAGTGGTTGGGATATTCTTCTAATCGATGCCCGGGCACTGGCACCATGCTGACCGAGCCATTTACTAGAGACGGTCTTCAAGAGCAGCGGATGCATGACAGACAGCATGGGTTTGTAATTGACGACTAGAAGTCTTGGAATTGAATCGAGATAAGCAGATATTAGTATTGAAACAGCCATACCCTTAAATCCGTGCATTTCTCTGCTGCAAGGCACTGTTACTCCCTTGATTGTGCAAGCAAGTAGACGCACTTGGGGGTTTGGCCGGCTACTACATGACCTGCGGTGTAATGAACAATGATATTCTTTTCCTCCGCCTGATATGCAACCGTATAAGGTCCTGAAAATAGGACGTACGAAACCCACACAGGTAATTACCTAGGTACCTTACCTAACTCGCACTTTATCCTCCAGACCGTTATCGTCTCCCTCCCATCTCATGTTACAGGCCAGATCAGCTTCAGCACGTGAGCCTCTCTCTCCTTCCTTTTCCGCTATAAAACACTTGTGTACAGAGAGGCCCGGAGTGCCTTCCTCTGCAACCCTACCCCGCCACACAGGACCTATGCCAAACCGATATGTTTCCCCATACGCACCCACGTACTACCTTATCTAGGCGCTGGTGACTGTCCCCTGGTGCCTTGTGCTTGTGAGGGAGCGCCGCAGGGCGGCGTACCTGAGAAAATGTAATCGCCCCCCCCGGCGAGATGAACCGGGTTATTGGCGCCTTCTTGACGGGGTTCTTCTTCTCGACAGAAGGAGCAGGTCCCGTCTCGGGAACAGGCTTCGTCTGCATTTTTTCCTCTTGGACTTTGACGAGACTGGGCATTGTCTCAATCATCTTGATGAAGCTCGTGTCACGCCAGTGGCTGCTGAAGCGGGATACCGAGATGGGTTTTGGGTCGTGGACGTCGAAATAGATCTCCTCCGGGTCGATTGGGAGGCGCAGCTCCGGGTCGATGAATCTGCTGGTGATGGCTTTGATCTCCATGCTCAGTTCCTCGATTCTCTCCATGTCATTCTCCGTGATCATGTCTTCGGAGGAGCTAGTAGTGGCGTTGAGGTTGTCTAGAATTGTCAGCCTAGGCTTTTACAAGCATGCTTGGATACGAAATCCACGGTCTAGCCTCTCTTGTAATTGGGACCTACCTCTGTCAGCATGGATGCCAAAGATCTCGTGCCATCCCTGGCGGTAGACCCTGAGCGTCTCTTCCGGGACCCAGCTGGAAATGTTGGTGCCGTTCAGGATGTCCAGGCGAGCCATGATAGCCACCCAGAGGGCATTCTCAAACTCCCCGAACCAAAAATTCTCCACAAAACTCGACAGATTGGGTCGCACCATTGTCGGCCTTGATGTTCAAGGTCTTGTAGACCCGCTTTCGGCCAAGCCTCGAGGCAGTCCACAAGAACCATCCATTCTCTCCGTAGAACCACGCCGGGTTGTTCACAAGTCGGGCAACGACCTTAGACAACGCCGCAGAAACATGGGCGATAGGAAGGATTTGGCTGGGGCCGAGTGCGCTCAGGCCATTGACGGTTGGCTGCCAAGTCTCGGCGTTGATGTCGTTGATGTGCGGAAAATGCTTGGTGAGCTGTTCACGGTTGGGCTTGCTGAGTGATCGGATGTATTTGGCCAGGGAAGTCCGAATATCCAGGATGGGCAGCCCGGCGCGGCTCATCATCCACGTCAAGAGGGGCGAATCGAAGGACTTGCTCATTGTTTGGAGCCGAGCCCGGGCCATAGATCGTTGGCGCACGTTTGTCCGAAACTAGACGGCGACCGGCTATGGTGCCAGATCCAATGACGGTTGTGCGTGTCCCGGAGGTGTCCATGATGTGGAAGGCTACCAGATACGTAATTATGTGTTGGTTTGTGTGGAAAGGATATGGGCGAGTTTTTGGTTGGTCACTGGAAGGGAAGAACGCTCGCCAGAAATAAGTGAAACAACAGAATATTTACAGGTTGGAGTTCTCGGTTGGACAAGTCTGGGCACGCATGCAAATGCGGCAAAAATAAAGGCGAGTGTTAAAAGCAATGTGAATCTGGTCGACGTCACTGCCTCTTATTGACGTGGGTCTTGGCAATGTGAATAGGGGCAAAAAGGGGGTGAATGTGGACGATGACCCACTACGTGCAACTTCATGTTATAAAATCGGACGGCATAACTCCAATCTTTTCTTCACCACTCCGTTTCACCACGAGACTAAAGGCATTCACAGGTTGCCACCCTAGACAGATTGTCTTGTATTAACACCTTGATCGGATTCAAAGAAAGACGAGACGAGGGAAAAGAACAGTGCGAATTGTCCATGTCAGGTATGTTGCGAGAATGCATCCGTTTGAAGCTACAGCGAGATGCCTCCCCGCGCGAGATGGCTTGCCGTCAATAGGAGCCGCGCGTGTTGCATAGGTACCTTACCTAGGAGAGGCAAGTATAGTAGGTATTTATAGTGGTACGAAGTACATGAGGAAGTCCCGTTCTGTTCATTTGTAGCATCGTTAAATCGGCAACATTTGACCTATCAGCGCACTGGATGGCACCGCCCGAAGCAACCGGTATGACAGAATGAGCATGTGGTGACGGTTTATAACAGACCCTTTTATAAATACAGTAAACTGAAGCTCATTGAATTCTGTACGTATCGCGAAAGCATCGTCATTGATTGCATGACCTGAAAAATAATATCTGTTACTTCTAGTCCCTAGGAAACAGATACGAGTTGCAATTAACTGGTACATACCAGGTATACACACCAAGTCATCGACTACATGTGGCTGGATTGCTGTTGAACCACTCGCCCAGCACCGTTTGATGTCGGGCATCAAGCTACTGATATCAAGGGAGGTATTTGAGGGACATGGAGTCATTGAGGTTGTTTGGCGTTTAGTGTTACCACAGTCGCTTCTGCAGGTGTAATCAACTGATGCTGGAGTTAGATATCTGGCAGGGAAAACGGGTCCACGCAATTGATGGGAGTAATTAACTGAGGGTTTGTATATCGTGTTCACAGACTGTTGAAGATATCCCGGGTACAGAGGTCCCTGAACAGCTAATTATATGGAAGTGAAGGCGCAGTGGACTGTGCATTACTTGTTCCACAATGAAGGTAAGGCACCTAGAAGATCGCTATCTCTGTATAAGTGGCCCGAGATTCAAGTGTAGGTGGTATCCTTTTGCCCCACTACTATTTCCATACTCCCAGTCCCGTTTTGTCACCATCACCAGATTTCCCAGTCGCCCAAAACCATCTCGCCCACCAATCCCAAACCGTCGCCCATCCCACTCCCATCTCGACGTCGCCTACTTCTGCCGTGGAGCAGGGCGGCGCACCTGGGGAAATGTAATCTTTCCACCGGGAGAGATGAACTTGAACTTTTCTTCAGGCTTCTTCACCGGCACAGGCGCCTCGACGGGGCGGTTTGCGGGGGCGTGCGCAGGCTTCGGCTTCTTCTTGCTCTTAGCCATCTCGCTCATCTTTGCCACCAGAGCAAGAAAGTCGGGATCCATCCAGCGGCTCGTGAAGGCCGCCTCGGAGACCGGCTTCGCGTCCGCGACGTCGAAATAGATCTCGGGAGGCCGGATGGGAGCCTCCGAGTCGAGCTCCTGGTCCACAAACTTGCTCGTTACGGCTGTGATAGCGGTCTCCAGTTTCGCTACGGCCTCTTTGTCGTCGGGAGTGGCGTGGTCTAGAATTGGCGGCCCAGCCTCGTCGGGGTTGTCCGAGTCTTCTACGTTCCCGTTTCATTAGTCTCGGTTAAGAAAGAAGAGTAGAATGGAATGTAATTCCGAGCCCTCAACTCACCTTGGTCCATGCAAAACATGGTATACCAAGCGCCGCGGTATTTCTCCAACGTTCCTTGCGAGACCCAACCTTGCTGAGGGCTGAGCGTGTGCAAGCGAGCCATGATGGCCAACCACATAGCATTCTCGAACTCGCCAAGCCAGAAAGTATGGACAAACTGACTGGACCTTGTGACGCGCTTGCCGGCCTTGGAGGTTGTGTACACCCGCTTGCAGCACAGGTTGGCGGCGGTCCACAAGAACCAGCCGTTCTCTCCGTAGAACCATTTAGGTCGTTGGACGAGACGGGCTCTCGCCCTGCCGAGGGCAGCCGAGACTTGGTCGGCCGGGATGTTGCCGTCCGGGCCGAGCTTGCTGAGCCAAGGGATGATGGGCTCCGAGTCGTCGATTTCTTCCGAGGCCAAGTCGTTGATGCCGGGGAAGTGCTTCGTGAGCATTTCCCGGCTGGTCTTGCTCAGTGAGCGCACGTACTTGGTCAGGCCGGCCTTGATTTCTGAGCCGGTCATGCCGGCGCCAGACATCAGGGAGGCGAGGAGGACAAACCGCAGTGCTTGCTCGTTGCTTGGAGCATCGTCGGGGCCGTAGACAATGGGCGATGGCCTGGGATGGGCGAGACCGCGGTTGCGGGGCTTGAAGTTGACGGCAGAGCCGATAACAGTCTTGACCTCGTAATCCATGGCGGTAGTGTTGCTGGCTGTTCTCAGAAGATAGTTCTGGAGATGGATGTTGGTGGTTTGGTTGGTGCTGTGCGAGGGAGAAGAGAGATGGTCGTGGAAAAGTAAAAGTGACAGAGATTGGGCAAGAGGGTTCGTTTATATAGACGACCGTTGATGCGAAATTCACAGCTCCTATTGTGTGAATCTTCTATTATGGGTTGAAGACTTCGGATGAGTGGGTTGAAGACTTCGGATGAGAGGGTTGGCGGCGTGGCCTATTGTGATTCTGGCGGACCCCGCCGACAATAGCTGCTGGTGGGTCACCGTGAGTAGAAACAGGCGAAAAAGAAAAGGTGAATGCGCAAGATTTCCACTCTACGGTCCAGATCGTCCGATATATCTGTATTCTTTTAGGGTTGGTCAGCCTCACAATACACGCCAATACAAACATAATAACAGGGCACGGCGACTTTTGCTGGACTGATTCATCCCATCATTTGACCGTCCTGCTGAGTTGTGGTTAGTAGCCACCAGGGCGCGCACATGAACGACGACCATGGCTGCAAGGAAGCCATACTATTGACCCCCATGACAGTTGCGTTGGAAGTCAATGGGAACTCGAAAATAGCTGGAGCGGCCGGAAGTTCCATCAGGCAGCTGCATCGGATAACGTGACATGTAAACTACTGCATGCAGCATTGAAGCTGGGAAACGCGGGCTTGAATGTCATAATACAAGAGACCCGACAGAGGGAGGAACCTGAAATCTAACATGACGGCACAGGCCCTGACGGGGCACGTATAATATCAATGATGCAGCACGCCTCCAGTCCCGCACCAGAAGCCATTAACTCGACAAAGTCACCTTCTTCCTTGAAGATCTTTGCCTGATTGCAAATAACTTGAACACAAATCCAAGCTAGTTTGTGTTCAATAGAGCTAGCGCAGAATGCTATGAGCGTACCATTGAAGGTATTGTTGGCCGTAATGAGTCACCCCGACATTCGATCCCATCAATACCAACATAAGTACGCTAACCTCCAGCAACACAGGGTCCTGAGACAGACAGAGAGCAAGTGTTGTTGGCGGGGATCACATCTCAGGCTTAAAACCATCAGGTCTTGGCAACGAATTCGATTCACAATTCTGAAAAATATGTACACGTAAGCAGAGGGTAGTGAGGACATCATGGCTCCTGGGTGGAATAGTCTTGGAATGCTGTGACCGCTGCCAGGCTTCTAATGGCATAACAGCACAACAACCTGGAATTCTGACACTCACTGATAGTTTGCACACGACATCATCAACCAGGTGGTAATTAATCCGGGGCATACAAGCAGGCCTGCAAACTGGAAAGTATGTCGCCAAAACTGTTAAATCGTCTGGTTTTACCACTCAAATTTCATGATTGGTGGCACAAATGCTTTTTTGAGAGCAAGGGAGTCAACCCCAGTAGAAGTCACTGGCAGTCCATCATGATACAGACTGGAGTTTGATAATCCGGCCCATCTGCCATTGTCAGATTGGTTCTCTATAGTAGGTATTCCTTTAGACCTAGCGACTCTTCCAAGCCAAACACACATCGTTCATTTGGGCCAACAAGGCAAGCAACTGCCACCATCCAGACCACTGAAATTATCCAGACACCAGACCAGACAGTTACATGCTCACACCCGGAATGGTCTGAAGCCACCCGTCCACGTCCTCGGGCACGTTCTGCGGGAGGGTGCACCGCATGGCCTCCTCGGACGACTGCGTCTTGAGCTGGCTGCACACGGCGTTGGCGCATCGGGCGTCGAGCGCGCGCTGCAGCGAGTCGCCCTTCCAGCCGAAGACGTAGTCGCCGTGCTGCGAGTACCCGTTGGCGTCGCCCGTGCTCCAGACAAAGGGCTGCGAGCCGTCGGCGCCCCACAGCTCCTTGTCGTTGAACGGCGTCGTGTCCCACATGACTTCGTACATCAGCTGCGGGAGCCGGACGGGGTGCGTCTTGGGGCAGGGGCCTGTCGATTCGAAGCTGCCCGTGGTCGGGTAGGCGACGTGGGATTTGTGGTCTGCGTGGTGGTGAAAGGTGAATGAGTTAGCAGCTGGCTTGACAAGAAGCCGGAAGTTGTTGGCTTACCTGGGCTGTCGAGGTTCTTTCCGTCCCAGCACTGGAAATTGGTTAGCATCCAGCCAGTGGTTTCCGTTTGAAGCACATACAGTAGGGAAGGTTATGGTAGTCCTGATGCCCCCGGGGCAGAAGGTGTTGGGAAACGTCGTAGAGTCGGTTCCCGTGCAAGGAGCCCCGGGCAGCTCGCCCTCGGCGCCCAAGCAGCGATGGCACAGCTGCTTCTGCATGCCCTTCTTCGTGCGCAGGCCGGCATCTCCAACAAGCATGCGGAAGCCCGTCTTGAAGGCCGTCACCGTTGTCTTGCCATCATAAGGGGGGATGTAGTACACGGTGACGCCGCCGTCGGTGCGAAGCCCGCCGTTGGGAAACTGGCGCACCCGCTTGTAGGTCCCGTTCCGTGCCTTGTAGTACATGACTGCCGTCCAGTAATTCGAAAAGTCTTCCGAGAAGGTGCAGCTCGTGCAGGTCGAGTCTCTGACGAGGTCATGCGAGGTGGGGTCCATGCTGACGTTGAACGAGTTGCCTCCCACGATCTGATGGACGTGCGGTGACTGGTCCAATCCGGGGTTGACCAGGCTGACCGTCTCGTGTTAGCGGTTGTTGTCTTGTCTGAGGCTGAGACCGGACTGGACTTACGGGTCAACCCGCGCAATGACAAGCTGAGAGCAGCCGAATCGGATCATCTGCGCTGCGGCAGCCTGCGCAAGCAGCGCCAGTGCTAGCCCCTTGTACTGCATCTTGGACCAAGTGACCGCTGAGTCTGATCAAGCTGTCGTAGGGAATCAGCGTGTTGCAGAGCAAAACCTGGGAAGAAGCTGACGGGATATCAGGGGAGCGGAGGCTCAGGAACACCCCCTACCTATCATGCCATGGACTCCTAAATAGACCGGTACCCCATCCGGGTCGAGTGGCAGGGTAAACACATCTTCCAATGCCGCTGCACACCACTTGGCAGCGCAATTCTAACGCAAATTGAATCGTGCTTGGAGGACGGCAGATGGCCTAGTACAGAGCCCGACGAGGCCACCAACTGACCACTGCTATACTGATGCCTTAATATCCAGACCGAGCCGCACCGCCGCGCTAGACGCGGGAACGTGTTTGCGCAATCTGGTAGAATCGGGGCTAAATGGCGAGATAGTTGTCCTCGCACCCACATTGGCCCGTTGGACTGCAGATCTTGGTCATGTTCAATATGGCGCGATAGGCTGTACTAGAGCTGTTCTAGAAGACGAGAGTGGCGCCCTGCATAGTGGCCAGGGCCATTGAGAGGGGGTGGTTTGGAGATGGATGAGGGGATCTACTGGGCGCTACTATCCTTCTCACTGCCAGTGACCGGGCACTCATCCACGGTAGATAGGGGCTGAATTCACGATTGGTATTATTACCGCGTAAATCGTCAAGGGGTATTGCTCTGAGTGGTTTCAAATAGGCAATTGTCGCGCCTCCTGGCCAGTGCTCTAGTAACACCATCAGCCCATGTAACCTTAGCCAGAGCGAGGATATAACTCGCGGTTGTTCCTCAATCCGCACCGTCCCATCACCATGGACCGTCTCCAACAGCCGTCGAAATGCGTCACAACGTCCTAGCACCCGTCGCCCTGGCCGCGGCCTCCTTGCTCTCGGGAACAGCCTACGCCGCTCGCGTATGCGGAACCGGGACAGGGACATTCCAGTATCGCCTGCTGGACTTGCGGTACGATAGCCCCGACCCGAGCAAGAACAATGGTCTCTCCACCGTGGCAGCCAGCCTGGGCAGCAGCACGACCCCTCTTTATGAGTGTGTCGTGCAGTGGCCTGAGGCGTGGGCCGGGTGGTACAAGGGCGGTAACGGAACAGACATCATCTGGAGCGACTGCATCTGGACCGGCGCGGGGGCGGGCTCCGACACCACCGTCTCGTTCGCGGTCGACTGGAGGAAGAAGATCGCATACGTCGCGCACACGTTTGCCTGCTCAGACAAGCAGGGGTAAGCCCCTTCCCGCCTCAGCCCTGACACTCTTTAACCCCTAATTATCTGTCCAAAAGGCATATTAATCCCCAACACCAAAAAAAAAAAAACACCGTCAACTAACCTCCCGTCTCCCACCGCGTGTAACTAGAACCGACGGCCTAGCAACCGGCTCAGTAGCCCTCGAGATAAGCTGCAGCACAGCCGACGACAACAGCTTCTGCGCGCCCAAGATCACCAGCACGGGCGCGCGGCCCGACATCCGCATCAGCACGACGCAGCAGGTGTTGAAGCCCCAGGGCAACGCCAAGTGCGACGACAACGCCAAGCAGTATCAGTCGTGGCGCGTCGACAAGTGGACCCGCCTGATCGAGATGGCGCCCGGCTCGACCTCGGCGCACCCGCTGCCGCTCAAGTCCGACAGCGGGCCGGCGTTTGTGCTGCGCAACCTCGCCGGCGGCGGGGCGGTGTTCAGTTGTACTTCGGACTCCTCTGGGCAGATGAATAGTACGTTCCTTGGAGTGTGTAAGTCGACGACGAGTGTCTTGGGGAATGAGACGACGGCGGCGAGGTTCAGTTTTGATCCGAAGCTGGATCTGGTTACGCTGGAGCAGGACTGGGATTGTGGTAGCGGGTAAGCGTGTTCTGAGATTGTTGGGGAAGGGGAGTTGTTGCTGGTATTGGAGAGCTAACGTTATGATAATCAACAGGTCGGTGTTTGAGGCCGTGGGCGTTGCGTACATGCAAGCCGCGTGCGACCGCCGCTTCAACAGCGACGTCTTTGTCTGCACGTCGGAGCCGGTGTGGGTTGGCACTGCCACTTTTTGATCGGCGGTGCAGGTTCAATGCTGGACGTTCAGGGGCAACTTGTTTGCATGTAAACAAAGAAAAATACGGGTAGACGGATGGTTTTGAAAGCTTCTTCTCAGGGCCCTCCCTTTGGTTTCTCCCGCGCAGTGGATAATCGCCGACAGTGCAAGTGCATTCCGAGCGCAAAGTCCAGCGTTAAAAGGCAGGGTACCTGAGCTTGTGTTTCTAAGCACGACCCAAATGATTGAGGCTACCAGCACTGTCAGACCAACCATAAGAGTCCCAGATGACTACGTGTATGTATTCAAGCTTCGGCTCCGGGGTTATCAGTATCGTGACTACACCCTCCCGACGTCGGAACTAACACTGCGGACCTCCGTCCAGGTAAAGGGGTTATTACCCCCAGAGGGTGTATATTTCAAGGTAAGCCCGCCCTCAATTGTATAAAACCGCAGGCCATCAAACGTCACGGCCGAGGCGTTCTTGATCTCGTTTTTGCCGACCGAGTTTAGGACCGCTCCCTCTTCCGTGATCCACGACCCCGGCCCGGCAAACCGCGATGTCGAGATCGTGCCGCTGGGGTACAGTATGGCGACCGCGACGTCTTCCGGCGCGCTGGAGACTGTAGGCACAAAGTCCCACGAGTAAGAGGCCACCGACGGAGACTTGTAGGCACTTCCGGGTGCTGTGTCCAGGTCCGTGGTGTTGAGCAACGTTCCTGCCAGGCCAGCTGTTAGCGACGACGAATAGTATTTAAGTATACTGAGAATCATAAACCGTGCTTGGAGACACGGGCAGGGTTTTTTTGGATGCCATGTGGTACCAACCTCCCTTTTGCCACCTCTTCTCCATGCTCCTGTCCCATACGTACTCGGCGAGTTGGTGGGGGTCGGGCATCTCGACAAATAGACGCAAGTCCGTCCTCGGCGTGGGATTATCGCCTCCCAGCAAGAATGGTGAGAAGTTGGAAAAGGACAAGGCCGCGCCCGCCGCTAGATCAGAGATCTGCGACGTCATCTGACGTAGAAAGACTCTATCGCGGGTCCAGGCACCTGGTTGGTTGTGCTTATTCCCCAGCACCACGAGCTTGTTCGTCGTGTCCTGGTAGAGCAGAATCGAGGACTCGGTGCAGATAGGCGACTCGCAGCTGTCAAAGTGGGCGGCTAGCTGCCCGCCCGGTATGGAGGGCTGGAGCTTGAGGTGTGCTGCGAAGCTCTGGCGCGTCCACGGCTCGGGATCCGTGATGCACTCAAACTGGCCGGACTCGTTGAAGATATTGCTTCGACATTTTGTCTTTGAGAAGCATGAGCGCGACTGTGTTTCGTTTTTTGCTGGCTGGCCGCCTGCCAGGCCACCGTCGTTGACGCCCTCCGAGTCCTCTCGCGGCGCCCCCGGCGTTTCGGGCACTCGAACATATGGCGGCGGGTCGTCGTGCTCCAAAGCCTCGTGGGCGGGCGTGGGCTAGTCGGGGAGAGGCATTGCTGGTCCGCGCCGTTGGATCCGGAAACGCCAGCAGATGTAGCAGGGTTCAGTAAACCACCTTGGCGTGCTGGATGATCACCCATCGTGGTGCATTCTGAAGTGTTTAAAGTGTGTTGAGACTTTCACAGTTTCGCGGACGCACTGTAGGCCCGAGGGAGACAAGAAACATAAGTAAGAAACACCGAAATGCTCATTGTAATTACCAGATCTAGAGGAGGGAGGCCGTGCTAGCCGTGACCCCCATTTAGGGATCCTCAATGGGTCGCATTGTAGCATCCGGCAGCGTGAGTGCCTGGTTGCCAAGCGCAGCCAAGATAATAATCGGCCGAGGCAGGTCTCTGCACCCGTAACTGTGCTCAGGCTAGTCCTACAGCTAAGCAGTCATAACCGCCAGTCGTTGGTGATCTCTCTGCGGTTCCATTCCTGTTCCGGGGAACATTGATGCTCCAGCTAGGTGACGAAGGGATGCTCGTGATTAAGTCCGTCATAATCCCAGTAATTGCTGATTCTGGTGAGTACCTGGGAAGGTAGGCGTCTGATAAAATATATTAACTAATCCTACTAACTATTTTTAGTTATTCACTACAAGGCTAATTTCTTGCGTCGTATTTACAAACTTCTAATAAAAGTGATGTACATTCGGAATAAGATTTGGACGTCGTCCACTGTCACGGCCTGGCCGGACGGCACTGCACAAGCCACGTACGCCACGCACAGCCACAGCGGGACTTGAGTGGGGCTGATGAGTCATCGCTGTGTTAAGCTCGCAAAAAGGCAATTGCAGGCAGAACCTTTCCTTCTTTCCTTTTTTTTCTTCTTTTTTCCTTAGCTTTAGATTACGGTAATAGAATTAAGCCTATTGCAGCATTGTCTCTCTGCTTATTTTAGCCAGCCGTGACATCCACCACAAATACAAGTAGCCTTGCCTACCAGCTATATACAACAATACCAGGCACACAGATGACCTTATCAAACATCCAATTTCCTCGTCCACTCTGATTGGTCAGGGATGCGACAGACACGATGCTAAACTTCTTGCGCAAACGCATGCATGACGTCATTCAGGGGTTTCAAAACAAACCCCTCGACTCCAGTCCTGGGCCGTCTGATTCAATAACCTGCTCAAGTAGTAGTACACTCCAGACCTGTATATATGCTCATGTAGAATGACTAGAAGAATGCTCAATGAACGGATTAATAGTAGCGAATAACAATGTTCTGCTCGGTTTCCACAGTTACCATCACTTGAACGCTCGTCAGCCTCAATCCGTAGAAAGAGTTTTACCAAGTTCAACATCTTCAATGACTTCCCGTTTCCCAAGAACAAGGTAGCTTGGAGTTTTCAGTCTCCACTACACACTGTCCGGTCTCACAAACCTTGTCAAGCGCGTTAAATAGACTCAGAGTTTCAAAAGCAACGACTTTGGATTTCATAACAAATACTGAGCTTCAAACTTTAGACTAAAGAACCTCCAGTTGCCGAGGTAACGGTCCGCTCAAAGCTTAGATATACTAAACGATAGTGATTGCTCCTCCAGAGACAGAGAAAGCAGTAAGGAATAAGCCACAAACATAATCAGCTTCCCTATGGCCCCGGGTGCCATGAAACCATCTAGCAGATGCCCCACTTCTCCAGGAAGTTGCCCAGCTTCTTGTAGCATCCGGCGCAGCTGCACAGCTGAAAGAAGGTCAGTTCTGGAATACCGAGCAGGGGAAAGTTTGGGACGGGTTATGAGAGTAGTAATTACCTGCTTCTTGTTGGCACACTTCAGGATGCCAGAGTAGTCGCTGGCCTCGATGGCCTCGGTGATGCAGACGGCCTCGCTGATGACCGTGATGCAGCTCAGGATGCTGCACGAGGCAGGGGTCTCGAAGGCGAAGACTGGAGATTATCGATAGTTAGTTTATCTGGGTAGGGTGCTGTGTCTGATGGACTGCCCCTGGGTAAGTCTTACCCTCAGATTCATTGATGGAGGTCACAGCACGGGGGCTCATGTCATCGGCGATGGGGGTGGCCATGACGGTCGCAACCAAGGCGAGAGCGGGGATGAGGGAGAACTGCATGTTGGATGGTTGGAAGGGGGTTGAGGCTTGTTGAGTCCTGTGAGTGTGGTTGTCTGTTGGATGTGGAGGAGATGTCTGGAAAAGAATATGGATGAGGAGACTTGAACCTCATCTACTTATACTATTTGCAGCCATTATGAATCCATACCTACTTGCACACTTGCTTTCAGTCTTCACCATCAACGACAGTCAATGATTGTCAGTCTTTCACCCCACGATGCCGAAACCCGATGTTGCAATCACACGTCAGCCAATAACAGACAAGAATCCTCCTGCTGCGACCAATCACGACTGAAAGAAGCGTGTTATCCAAATTGAGGCTGACATGTTTTCGACACCGAGGGTTAAAGTCGCAAAGTCTTGGCAGCATGTTGGGCTGACTGCAGTGCCTTGAAATGGACCCGCCAACTCCCGACTGGCGGGGGGTTTTGACATCAACCATGCGGCTCTCATATTGCTTTTGGGGGTATGTCCGCCTTTCGTATTCAATCATATGTCGCCGTAGACTTGCAGTTGGTGAACGGGTAAGCTAGGAGCTGTGCGTTGTGCATATGCTTACTTCTCCTCGAGTTCGTCTTCGGGTTTCGATTCCTCCATCGTCACAGCTCGATGCAAAGAGGGCATCTCTATCAATCACAAAGTCCAAGTAAACATGCGTGTTGGGTGTGCTAGAGTTGCAAGCCGGCGACCGAGAGGATATGACACCCATCCAACGCAGCAAGTGTTGGCGACACGATGGGCTGAATTTGCTGTGTCGGTGGCCAAATCATGTGCCGAGGTAGGTTCGGTCGAAAGATCTTAGTCCCAAGAGCTTGTAAAGAGACGGAACCACCTTACTCTCATAGGGTCGCTGTCACCATTCTCGTTATTGAGACTCGGTGAGCAGATGGGGATGTTGCACCGAGATGGAGATGGAGATGGCGCTCGAGGAGCGATGCATTTCCTGTGACGACATGTAGGTAGGCTGCCAGACGGTAAGGACCCTGACAACGACCATGAGGTTTCCTATCTCAATGCATAAATTAACTATGAGGGCTGAGCCATAGTTATTTTACATTCAGCTCAGATGCCCAGCCAACATCCGTATTCCATACCTGAATTATACGCTCGGATGAGGGCGTTTTCACTGAATCTTCACCGCTGTACAGGATATATAAAGTGCGCATATTTTTGTTCGGGTGAAGTTGGGCAAGGCATAACCTAATTAAGATCCTGTTAATCTACCTCCATTCAGCGCTGTGACTGACATCAAGGAGCACATATCTTGAACATTCAGCTCAGAGGTGAAATGATCTAAACAGCTCCAGGGCAGCAAACAAAGTGGTTTGGCTTGTGTCTCAGCGTTGGATTTTCAGTTGCAACGCCCAATCAATACGCCTTTAACAGAATTGGAGCATCGTAACTACGAATATGAGTAGCTGAGGCCTAGAAGACAGCTTAATACCAGTCAATCAAGCACATGTGTGTGCATGTAGCCGATTAAAGTTGCCGATAATCAAAGCCGGGTCTTCAACTCTACCTTAATATTTCTACCGACGTCACGGTGTCTGAACTGAGCCATCTTTGCGACGCGCGTTGTCCGACTCCTTCTGGGGTGGAGTTCAGCATGTTTAAAATGTTGCAATCCTCGCCAAGATGGTTGCATTATTGGCCAGTAAACATTGTGCATGGCAGATATATGAAAAAAAGGGGGTCAACCCACAGACGCAAAGAGCAGATGGATGCAGATTTAGCCAGAACATAGCTCGATGTATGGGAGCACTCTAAATATGTGGTCCTTGGGGGCGGGTGCGGACACAAGTTGAACCGGCTTACTCCACGGGTTGCATCGACATCTCCAGTCCCAGCGCCTATGTCGTTTAGACCACTGTATCAGGAGACTGGACCCAATTGTCAGCCCCTATTCCAGGTCCCGTTTAAATCACAACGTGAGATGATTATTTTTGTGCCCCCGGCCCGCGATCTTCGCGGCTAAACATGACGTGCTAGTTTAACGTCAAAGCTACCAGGTAGCTGACGTACGACTCGTACATTCAGATTCCCATTATCAAGACCACACTACGCCAACCGGATTCGCTGTCGTGTAAATGGCAAATTTCTCAGCTCGTCAAACTTGTCCCTTAGTTGCAGGGTCCCAACCAGATGCGCGACGTCTCCATCCCGTTCGATGACGACCATATTGAGACGCCTCTTCGTGCTCTCGAACAGCAACACACACTCCCAGGTGGTGTCGCGTATTCTCCGTTCGTGCACTTCATCCTCCAACGAATGGCGCTCAAAAAGGTCTACGTCGCCCCATGATTGCGCCTCTCTGTCCACATCGCCTGTGTGCTTCGAATCGTAATGACACAAACACACGGCATCGCGCAGTCTGGCACCCGGGCCGCCAAACTGGAATCGGAACCGAAACACCTTTGCCTCGACAACCAGCAGATGAGAGACCTCCGGGAGCAGCTTGGCGTTGGACACGGAGCGCGCCAGCTCCTGCAAGTCGAGAAGCCGACCCTGGGAGTCCTCGGCCCAGAACTTGGTGTCGAACCGGTCCCTGTCAACATTCATGAGGTTCCCGCGCTTATCTCCGTGCGTGCGCGTGCCCCATAATGTACTGTGCCCGGACTCGCCCAGGTACTCGACTTTTGCTTTCCAGCCGGCCCACGACCAGCTGGGGAAGCCAGGCCGACGAGACGGCCGTGTGTTGAGCTGGGGCGTCCAGGCCAGCCCTCGCGCGAATCCAATGTTGAACAGCTCAGGGCTGTCCAAGGCACAGGGCTGGTCCACGGGCGCTATCGGGATGGCGAAGTAGGTGCAGAAGGGCGAGTAGGCCAGCAGCCCGCGGAACGCGTCCATGATGTCGTCCTGGTACGACAGCGTGCGGCTGGTATAGGCGGCGACGTGGTCTGCAAACTTCCGTAGCGGCGGTCCGTCCACGGTTCTGTGCTCCCCTCGGATGAGCTCTGCGCTGAAGATGTTGTTGTTCATACTCGCCTGCTTTTCTCTCGCCGCCGCTGGTGGTCCGAGTCCTGAGGTGGAGTCGTGGTTGATGGTTACGGCTTCGCAGCGGTCCATGGCGCGGCAGGCAAAGTAGACCTGGTACTCGGTGAAGAAGACACATCGGCGAGAGAGCATCACCTCCTGGTACGTCCACCCGCGAGTAACCCAGGCCGTTTCACGGAGAGCAACCGACAGCGGGGGCAGCGAGCTGAACAGCTCGTGCGTGATTCCGATGGTGGAGGGCTGCCGCTTTCTCCTCGCCTGGCCAACGCCGGGAAGCCCAAAGTCGGCGTCGGAGCCGGCAGCCGCGATGAGGGTGGCATATGCCCCCGCGTAGACTCGGTCCATCTCCTTGATCTGGATGTTTTTGATGTCGTGGTTGCGTTGGTCGACGCAGTACCTGTCCACCCAAAGGTACCGCTTCCCCAGCGCAAGCACAGCCAGGATGGCATCCTCAATGACGCGAGCGACGCCGTGCGATGGAAGCCGGTCTGGGTCCGGTGGGTCCCCGATGGGTGTAGTCCCCCATACGTAGCTGAGAGCAAAGTACTCATCGGCTGCGGATATCTGGCCGATCCTTCTGGTGAGGCAGTCAATGCACCTTATGGGCACCGATGTCCCGACTCCTGCTGGACCGGCTATGCAAAGGCCGGAATGAGACGCGTCGCACTCTTCCAGCCATCCTCTGACACAAGCATAGTCGACCTGGCGTGGCTTCACAGACGAGCCTTCGTATGCCGCTGTTGCCGATCCTTGATAGCGCTCGCCGTGTCTCGGACGAGCGAGGATGAAGCCCTTCTCGCGAACGTCGGTATTGATCCGCCAGCTGACTTGGTCCTCCCCGATACTTTTACCCGGGAAGACGGCGAGTGCGACGCCTGGCCGTTGGCCGTCGACCGCACTCATGCTTTCAAAGATGTCAGAGGCAGAGAAGAGACGGAGATGGTAGCCCCTCCCGCTTTCAGGATGGACCGCCGCCACAAATAAGGAGCATAGAGAGCAAGGTCTCTTCGACCGAAGTTTTCCCTCCAGACCAGGAATAGGAATGCCGGTTTTGGGAGGAAGAGGCTGCGCTGGGTCGAATATTGCGGCGATGTCGATTGCCTGGCAGCGGTAACAAAGCCGAGCGGCAAGCTGGGGAGAGTTTGACTTTGTGCGTGAGTTTGTCCGCCTCTGTTCATTTCGTTTAATTCTAGACACGGCGGTGCTGGGCTCCGTCGGTGTGGACGGCGAGTGAGAAGGGTGAATGGACAAGGAGCGCGATCTCCTTTGAGCGGAGGCCCGTCTGGTGGTTGGCGGCATGTTAAATGTGTAATTTATTCGCGCTTAGTTGGTGGTCGCCGAAAGATGTTGATAGTAGAGAAGTAATTAGGTAGTATATACACCCGTAGGTCTCGGATGGTTTATATATAAGATGAGAAGCTACGATGCATGGGGTATAGGGAGGTTCTAAGAGGAGGCAACCTGACAGGTAGAAGTGGCGGTGCAGGTGTGCCACTGTCAGCGTCGCCTCCAAAAATCCCGGCTCAATGGTGACATTGCCCGTTCGATACTTGTGTGACCACAATCAAGGATTGTCTTCCAGGCAGGGCGTTATGTAGGGGGACCTTTTCAAATAAACTGGAAGAAGAAGAAGAAGGAGAAGGAGAAGAAAACAGCCCAACCACATGACGGCGCAGCAAGAAAAAGATCAGGATTATTTCATTTCCCTATTTTGACGACGAGCCGTTTGTAACTTTTTTGTCAAGGAACTTGACGAAGAAGACGTCAATCAATCAAGTACCCGGTATTTGCGAGCGAGAGAGCCCCGTGCACCACACCTGGAGCCTTTTTCGTCGTTATCAAACGGATATCGTTTCATCGGGCTTCGTGATCTGGCCACCATGAGCCAACCTATCGGGCGCGTGCATTGTGAGGACTATTCGCTGCCTAACACAGCCACCGTACCTTAAATTGGGTACCTTACGTATTTTGCATAACACCTCGAGGCAGTGTGTAATGCGCCTCGCATTAAGCCTTCCCATGGAAACAAAACCGATTCAAGAGAATGAGAGGAGCTTGAACATTCTGTTAAACTGCACAAACTGATCTAGTTACGCTTAACGGAGCTCGTCGGGCTAGGATATACCCTTTCAACACATTCATAGGAGTCAGGTAATTACATGTCGCGAAAGTGATGAGGCGCAACTCAATATTATGTCTAAGACTGAGAGTTTGAAGCGAGATAAGTACCAGGTAGACGGCGGGTCTCGAGGCACAGTGTATTGTGTATGCGCCCTCAAAATATAACGGCGTGCACTTATGGTCTACATGTGATCGGGAATGGAATGTCGCTAGAATTTACGTGAAATCGGGAATAATCGACAACCGCGATATCTCCCGGTGGGCCCGAGCAACAAATATTACCCTGCTCTCGTGGTTGCTATCATTACCTACTAAGTTGCCAGACATCCACGCTCAAGACCCAGCGGGTCACGTTCGACCGGAAACGTTGGTTGAAGGCATTCTGTCACTCCCACGTCGTCAACGTGACCGGTTGCCTGGAGAGGCTGCGCCGTGGAGAGGCGGGGGGGGGGGGGGGGAAGGCTAGATGCCGAGAATCAGAAGAACTTGATAGAAAAATACTGTGCTTGACGAGACGAGAAAGAGTCAGGTAGTGAACCCCGATGAACAACACAGAAGAACATAGCCTTGTTAAAACTTTGCTCTGAGTAAGCCTCGACGTACTGTGGTAATTTGACTGCGTATCCGAACTGCCTCCCCGCAGCCTTTGCTTTCCTCCCGCTCGCTCAGGGCCCCTGTCAATATCAAGCGCGAACTGATTACGGTCGTCCGTGTCGAAGAACTGTGGACCCAGACAGGCCCCAACATCATCAAGCAGGCATGGCGACAGGGAAACTATAGCCTCTCCTTGGAGCCTTACGATAGCGAAACTGCCAGCGAGGAACAATCACTCACCCAAAGAGCACAACATCAACACCCTGGAAACCAAGTAGACCAATATGTTCATTCCCACTGTCATATATACACAATCCCCCACCAACCACACAAGCACACGATACCTTCCAGCTGTCGTGTGCAAGAAAAGCAGGCCGTCACCCACGCGTTTGTCCCTCCATGTCCGTTCTCTTTTCATTACAAAATCCAATACTACACAGCGGGCAACGATAACCGCCCCAGCTCAACAACACCGGCGTTATCCAAAACCACGCAGTCATTTCTGCTCGGTCGGCAGGCAGCCATGCATATCGCCACTTGCCGACCGGCACCAAAAAAATGTCCTCCAAACCCAGCCTCCAAAGTCAACCATGATCATCACGCATGACAATGATAGCCTCGACACCCCCCTCCCCCAAAAAGAATAACAAGAGACGCAATCGCCCACGAATGATACATATATATATATAAAAAAATAGGTTTGCCAACAAATCCCTCGGGACGTGATGGATGCTGTCATGAAATGCCCCTCTATGCCATGAAAAGCAGCAGATGGTCAGAAAAAGAAAGATTCGTTAAACAATAACAAGAGCCGGGAGAGATTGAACCGAGCCGAGCCGTTGCGGCATGAGCAAGGCGTGGTAAACGGTAACGATCTCCCGGATCATCAGCGGCGCCGCCCTGGCCGCACACATCAAATCGCCTGCGGCTGGTCTATCCGACCGCGCCGCAGCCGTGCCGGTTGAGCATCGACACTGTTGCCAACGTCGACGTCTCAGCTCAGCGGTGTGTTCCTCTCGCCGGGCATTTTCAGCCCGGCTCGCTCCTTCTCCGGCACGGGAGGGAGAGGCTCTACCGCTCGTAGCTCGCCCGCGCCGTCCTCCAGTCGTGTGATACGACAGGCGGCTGTGGGCTCGACGACTTGCTCATGGAGCCGAAGCCTGGCATGCTGGACCAGCGGTTCAGGCGCTTCTGAGCCTTGACTGGGTCAAGTACGGGCGGCGGCGAGGATGAGGATGGCGAGGATGAGGATGGCGAGGACACGGTGCTGCTGTGGTTGTCGGTGGTCTGGCTGTTGTTGGTCCGGCTCGTGTTGGCCGAGGACCCGGTCGTGTTGGGCGAGTTGTAGATGTACTCGCCGTCAACGTAGGTGGCGTTGGACACAAAGGTGGACCGGCGATGACGCCTGCGGGTGTAGCGCTGCTCGAGGCGGAACAGCTCGAGCTTGGCCTGGAGGCGGTCGAGGAGGTTGAGGCCCATTTTGAGCGGCGGTGGCTAGGTTCAAGTTGGGATCGAAGCTTGATGACGCTGGATGAGGGCGTCGTGGAGTGACGCGAGGTTTGGTGATAGTATCTGCAGGTTTCGTTGATGTGGTTTGAGTTTAGGCGAAGCGACGGTTATGTTTCTTTGCAGCAAAGATTGGCAGCAGCAGAGCAAGAGTTGGCAATGGCGATCTATTTACGTCGAAGGCGTTTGTTTTGTGGGGTTTGGGGGGGGGGGGGGGGGGTGGTCAATGGGCTGTTGTTTCAAATTGCGGCAGCGAGATCAGGCTCGATTGGCTGTGTGTGGGCTGCTTGCTCGGTCGCAGGTAGGCCGTGTTGTTGAGAGAAGGATGCTCTGGTTGGGATGGGTGGATAGAAATGCAATGACGGACTGAGGTGAGGATGAATGAATGAATGGCAGAAATGCAGCTTTAACACTTCTTGTATGGATATCCCGTGCGTGTTATTGCGTAGGGGTTCTGGGGGTGGTTTAAAGAGGGACGGGAGGAGGAGGTTGGTTGATGAACCAGGCGGGAGAAAAGGAGGGTGGGCGAGAGTGATGTGTGCGGGAGGAGTTGCTGGTGATTTTGAACCTGCAAGAAACGAAGAAATGGAACGTCGGGTCGGGTGCGCCCAGTCAGTGCCCAGCCAGCGCCAGGCCCAGGCCCACTCACCACTGCCCACTGCTCCGGGGCATGAGGGAAGACGGATCCACATTGGCCTGGAAGTGGACCCCGACTCGCCAGGCCCGCCCAAGCTTCTTTTGCATTCTCGTTGCTCTTCACTCCAGTCTTTCACTCTTTCGTCTTTCTGGTTCACGACTTCTTCGCAGCCTCCCTGCTGGGCCCCCACATCAAGGATTTCCATGCAGCTTACCAAGGAGTGCACTGGAGAGAGATGCTGCTTTGGGAGAAGCTCTTGCTCCAAACCCTGTCGCCGCATTGATGCCATCGCAGAAAACTGGAGGGAAAAAGCCAGGATGGAGGGTCATGGCGTCTCAGACCAGCACGCTAGCGCCGCTCTCCTCGGCGCTGCACCGCTCTGGGCAAGTCAAGACGACCGATGGACGAGCTAGCGACGCAGGGGAAGAAGTTGGGGAGGCAAGAATGCGACGGTGGATGAATTAGAGGACCATGGAAGATTCTTTATCTCTCACTGTCAGCCTGTGTTCTTTGCATGCAGCATGTGCGCGGCGTTGGGCTCTGTGCAGTGCGAGATGCGGTGTGATTGTGTGATAGCATCCCATCTCGAGAAGAGAAAAGAATAGCGAGAGAAAAGAGGGGTTGGAGATGAAGCGATTGACTTCAGCCCAGCTTCCAGGTTCGCTCCAAGACAGTGAAATGAATTCTGGTAATATTGGTGGGTCCAATCAATTGCCCGTGACAGGCGCCCCAGTTGCACCACTCGGCACCTTCCCGCTGGCCGAGACATGCGTCCCACCGATCGTTGGTATCGTTCAAGCTTCAACGCCAGCAAATCCAGCAACCGCATTGGTGGATTGCAGAGAGGCGCAAAACGTGGCCCACAATGAGATTCGATCGTGGTCTGAACCTTTTCTTTTATCTGCAAGTCAACGTCAATTGGCGTCCACGACCAGAGCGGAATTGCCTCCCGACGTTTGGGTTTCGTGTTCGTCGCATGGGGAGGGTTGTGGATCGCAGTGGCTCATAGTGGTTTTGCTTATCGATTGGAAGCGGGTCCGCATCAGTCACCCAGAGCTTCATCCCTGCTGTCCACGTGCCGCGCAACCCACCCATCTTTTGGCGGCTGTTTGGGAGGCGCTTCAAAGTTCACTGTCAATCCAAAATGTGGTTTCTGGACTGGCAATTCCTAGCCGTGTTTTGAGAGCCAACTGTCAATGCAAACCGACGGCACGACCCATCCTTCCATCCTAGGATGAGGCTCAAAGATTCTGGCATCCTCCGGGTCAAGGGTCCGATAGGAGACCTCGTCATCATTGCCATCACCATCACCATCGACATGAACCAAAGTCACGACCCCCAGGACACCTCAAAGTGACTGACTCGACTGCATTAATCACGCCTCCGCCCGCTGCCGTGAAACATCACAATCCGTGCAGAAACAAAGTTCGCCGTTCCGGGCCTTCCGGGCTCCGTCAGAATGCTCCGGCCGCGTACCCGCTTGCAACGTCACCAGCCGACGGAACCCCACACACACTACATCTGGCACAGCACGCAGCAGCTCCGCCGCGTCACCCAGGTGCCATACAGCCCATGACGGAAGTCACACCGACCGAACCGATAGAACACGGACGCCATCACTCATCGTTCACAATGGGAACAGACAGAGACCAACACCAGCCCGCCCTCTCCCGCACGGCGCGGGCAAAACACTCGCACACGCTCATCAACAAGACCATCCCGTCCATCCTCCGCGGCAACGCTCGCGCCCGTCGCGGCGTCGAAGCCGTGGAGCTCATCGTCGACCCAACCCGCCACGATGAACACCCAACCCTCACCCTCACCAGCTCCTTCCATCCCCAAAATACATCCAACACCGCACCACAACCAGCGCCCACCGTCACCCCTCCCACCCGCTCAATAACCCTGACCATATCCCCAACCCTCTTCGCAGCCTCCACGCTCTCCAAAACCCCCTCCCCCTCGCCCATCCCGCACCGCACCCCGCCCCCGCGCCTTGCGATCCTAAACATGGCGTCCCCCCTCCGGCCAGGCGGCGGTCTCCTCACGGGCGCTACCTCGCAAGAGGAATCCCTCTGCCGGCGCACGACGCTCTACCCGTCGCTGCACGAGCACTTCTACCGCCTGCCGGAGGTGGGCGCAATCTACACACCCGATGTGCTCGTCTTCCACTCTTCCTCCTCCTCCCCATCCGAAGAACAAGACCAAACCATCGACGACAAAAAGGACTGGTTCTTCATCGACGTCATCACAGCCAGTATGCTGCGCTTTCCGGATCTAGAAGGCGACGAGGCCGACATAGAGGGGAGGCGGTACGCGGAGCAAAAGGATCGGGAGATGGTCGTGCGCAAGATGACGGCCGTCATGAGGATTCTCCGGGCCAAGGGAGTGGGCAAGGTTGTTCTTGGCGCGTGGGGGTGCGGTGCCTATGGCAATCCCGTTGGCGAGATCGCGAGGGCGTGGAAGAGGGTGTTGCTTGGCGGGCCGGTTCACGGGAAGCAAAAGGGGAAGGCGAAAGCCAAGGGGAGCGAGCAAGACACTGTGGGCAGTTTCGGGGAGATGTGGGATGGGCTTGAGGTCGTCTTTGCGATCAAAGATGCAAAGATGGCGGGGGCGTTTGCTCGTGCGTTTGGGCCTGAGCTGGTGGTTGTGGATCAACCCGTTACCTCCGTACCGAGTGAGGAAGGAGCAGAGGATGAGAGATGAGCTGGCGCAGTGGCCCATGTTTTACAAGGACAAAAGCGCAGATGCTGTTCGCGGTGCTTTGGGCTGGGCTGTGACTGATACTTGGCTATATGTTCCAATATCCCAATTGTCCCTACAACATCCTCCTCCCGCCGATCCAATCCTGCTCAATCTCCTATTACTACCATATCACCACCGCCATCACCATGACCTTGGTAACAAAGGAGAGGGCAAAGCAGGGGCCACAGCACCTGATCGGCATTGTTCGAGTACGGGCGGATATCTCGCGGCTCGGAACCAGTCATGTCGCCAGGTCACTGCCCGTGCGGGTGAGCCGTCAAGTCCAGTATCATTGCCGGGCACGAACATGGAGTCCCCCACCCAAGGCCACGAAATAAGCCGAGGGCCGAAGTTATGATTGCGAATGTGGGCGGCAGCGCGGGGAGCCACGACTCTTTCTCGCGCCTCGTGCTCGGCTCGTGCGTCGCTGGGCCCGAGATGGTCCTTGTATGGCTGATCGGCGCGGGTTACACATCAGGGGTATGGACATGGATACCTCCATGACATGCTGCTGCACGTCGACGATGCACTGGCCAACCGTTGGTCAACAGAACATGCATGACCTTGCAGAACGGAGATCTCTCAGGCCTGACAATAGGGTCTCCCGCCTGGATCTGGTCCATCGTTAGCACGATAGGTTCATCACCTCTCTCGGCGAACCAGGCCAGCACGACAGCTGTGAGCTGCTCAATGCAGTTACGGTCGACAGTATCCGCACTTGTATCGCAAGCGATTTCCGGTTGCCATTTCGTAGTGGCTAGAATCGATATCACGACGGAGAGAGGCAATCATCCCATGTCGTTGTCGTTGTCCGGCGCGATGCTAGCAATGAACAGTTTGCAGATGTTGCCAGTGATCAGGCCTGTGTCCACAATATCGCTAGACACAAGTCGCGTTAGCCGTGTATCCATGCACACCATCGCGCCAGACGAACTCACCATGCATGCTTGGCACCGCTTCGATCTGGGAACTGGCGCTCCCTCCCGCAATCATCCAAGTACTCGAGGCGTTCCTTGCCGAGCGGATCGTCCCCAAACTGAACAAAGGACAGCGTGACGCGCGTAGGCCCAATGTCTTTCTCGACGAGCTGCCGCATCAGGGTCTTGACTGGCACCTCGACGCCGGCAGCCCCCTCGGGGCTTGTCCCCCACCGTCCATCGGTGAAGATCAGCACGGTGATATCCTTCTTTGGGGAGGTCGGGGAGGGTAGGCGAAGGAGAGACCTCCAGGTAGATGTTACACGGGGAAGGATGACATTGGTAATGAAAAGCCCAAACCGATGCGGCATCATCCTGCACGGATTGGAGAATTCTTGAGCGCGCAGTTTCTTGGCAAGCCGTCTCGTGCCTGTCCTCCTGAACAGCGGCTTGCCACGAAACACGTTAGTTGGGTCGGAGCTGAACACCATCTCGATGCCGTCCTTGTCTGCCTCATTCGCAACGTACGCCAGCGCTGAAAACGCCTTGATAACGCTCTCCTTATGCTCGCTCATACTGTCAGAATCATCGATGTAGAAGATGTGATCCCGTCCCCCGATGTAGCCTTGCAAGTTTGCTATGCTATCCCGGAGCGGTTTCGGGACGTCTTTCTTCTCTTCCTTCAGCTTTCGGTACTTGGACAAGGACTCGAGATTCAGGGAAGGCAAGGGCGGGGCTGAGGATGTGGAGGTCTTGGGGCCATGAGCGGGTAGACTAGGGGCGAGCGCGCCGCTAGATACCGTTGCATCTGGACCAGACGAGCTCGAACCCGAAGCAGTCGCGAGCGCATTAGCTGTTAGGCGGGTAGCCGAAGGTTTGGCGGCAGGCAGGCAGGACCCTGGCTGCTTATCGAGGGCGTCCGATGAGCATAAAACCTTGCCGTGGTGATCAAATATACCATCCAAAGTGGCCGTAGTGTCCTGTGACGTTGTCCGGTGACCGGCACCGACTGGGCTCCATGGCGGTGAGTTCGGCGTTGAGTTGTGCAGCGATGCCATGGTCGCAGTGGTTTCAGTTGACCATGGCCGCATGCCGGCGCTTGTCGGGGCTTCCAGTGGCAGAGAGACAGCTGGGACAGTTGTCAAAGTTGGGCGTTGGGGTATTATCCCCTTCGAGGCTATTTCGTAGTACAAGTCAAAGGTTCTCTGAAGCTTATCGGCGGGCGATCTCTTCTCAGTAGGCCCGAGGAGCATCTCCTCTTCTACCAGCGTAATCATCAGTCCCGTGAGGATGTCGTATTCGGGCAGGCTTGCGGCGATCTCTTCGTGCATGGCTTTAACCTCGGGCAATGGATCCACCCCGTTATGGAAGCAATCGCTGTAGCCACTGCCATGGAAGTACTGGAATCGCTGGATAGCTTGCTTGCGAATATTGTAGTATCGATTGATGCCCTCGAGGCCCTGTCCCATCCAGACAATCACGTCGGATGTGACAGCGCCCAGGGCGAAGATGTCGGCGGTGAAGTCTATCCAATTCGGACCTTTCTCGAGGTCAGGGGTGTGGTGACTAGCTTCGGGTGCACCTGGAGAACGTTAGCTTTGCTGGGGTCGACGAAATGACTGCCAGTCAAATTGCATACTGTATTGCTGGTTGCCATGCCGATCTATTCCTTTGCGGTTCCTGCTGCCAGCTTGCACGGGACGAATATCGCTGTGGCCGAAATCGGTGATCTTGGCGGTAAAGTCGTAGGGAGAGCCCGACTTGCCCAGCATCAAGAGCATGTTGTCGGGTTTGATGTCACCGTGGAGTCTAAGCGCAGTGTGTCAGTCACGCGACCAGCGGGATGATAACGGCATGGAAGCCAAACCGACCCTCGAAAATCATCGTCATCTATCGATTGGATGGCTTGGTGAACCCCCCTGATACCCTTGAAGTACCCAGAATAGCTCTTCCAGAACATCAGTCGGTCCTGCGGGTCGCGGGGTGGAGGTGTCTTGGTCAGGTAGTCCAGAAAGTTCCCACCATCGGCGTGTTCCAAGATCAGACAATGGGCCTCGCCCTGTATAAATGAGCCGTAGTACTTGACGATGTATTCGGGCGGGTTGCTCAGATTTCTGAAAAACGTGTAGGCCTTGACCTCGTTCCTGTGGGAGTTGCTGTCGAGCTGGACCTTGAGTGCGAAGGTATCTTGAGTCGGCTCGCCATTGGCGTCCTGCAGGAACACAACGTCAGACCCCACCAAAGACAACAAAAGAAGAACCGAGAATGAGCTGCCGGTGCGACTTACCACCTCCAGCTTATTGTAGGCCGGGTCTATCTTGATCTTGTAGACATTTGTTTCGTGATCTTCCCCTCCCTGGAGAAGTGTTCGTTCAAGAACAGGAAGGGCGACATCGGGGGCGACGGTGCGGTGGACGAGATTCCGGTCGAAGACGAGGGGGAAAAACTGCCACTGGTACTTTTGAATGGTGGCGAACAGGTCGTCGGTCAGCGGGCTCTCGGGCCAAGCCAGCGGTGGCTTGTCGCTGTCCAGCGGAAAGAAGTCGTCGTGCAATCGCGATTTGAAGAAGTAGGGCTCCAGGTAAGAAATCTTCTGGCAAAATACGAGAGTCGAAAAGACGCTGGGATACTTGTCGCGGATGGTGTCGATCGAGGCCGAGGAATGGGGGAGCTGGGCTTTGAGAGCGGCCAGCACGTTGCGGCGCTCAAAGTACCCGAGCTGGTCATGGCGGGACAGGTAGAGGCGCGTTTGTCCAAAGGCATCGCAGCCGGCCGTGAGGTTCTTCTGGACAAAGGAAGCAAAGTCATGGAAGACCCCGGCGTCCAGATGGTCTGTCTGCTCCATGGCAGATTGGCTGGGCAGCCAGCTGCGATGATGCCCAACCGCCAGCTGGAGAGGTGGGGCGACCGATGAAGAAGCCAGTGCGGGCGACGGTTCGGGTCGTGCGGCAGGCGGGAGGTGGAGATTGTCGCGGTCGAGCGATTAACGTGAGCGGTCGCGGGTCGAGTGAGCGGGAGCGGGAGCAGGGAGAAGCGACCGGCATAGCAGCTGCCTTTATGTGGATTGGTTCGACGGTTGATCGATCGCAAGATCAATCGCGACGAGAGCCAGCTGGGGTTGGAGAGTTGAAGTGCAATGTTCCAGGTTGCAGGCCGAAAGGCATATTCTCCATGACGGCACACAGGGCTGAAAAACCACGGGGGGATGGGATGGGAATTGAGAGGAAGTGGTGAAAATTGTGGGCCCTTCAACGCTGTGTTTAATCCTAGATCGGGGCTCTTCTTCTTGCACCCAAACCAAGCTTCTTTACAATACAATTCTGCCACCCACCCACTTCTCTTTCAGAATGGGGTGATGGAGACTTTCAAGGCCGGGGTTGGTCAGGTAGGCGATGGAAAGACCCACAGTGCGTGGCTCCCGTCCTACCTGGTGGTTCTTCTGGGGTATTATTGGGGACGCCCACCTAGGCAGGTACGAGAGACATTGGAACCTAGAAGAATTATGGCCCAGAACTCGCTGTCCAGTGACTGATAGACTCAGATTTGTGGTAATGCTTTCAGGTAGCCCGCCACAGAAAAGAGTGAGGAGGGAGGGAGTGAGTAAAAATGCGAGGGAGGACGGACGGTGGTCTCCCGGCTGGCGGTGGACCTGCCCTGCCCGGCTTGGTGCAAGGGCGCAGCAGCGATGGAAAACCACGTGCGCAGATGGCGGCACGGGAAGCGTGGGCCATAGATAGTGCGCTATCTTCTCCTGCTAGCGGATCTAAGGTTATCTGTTACTGTACAATACAATCAAGTAATCCATCTTCGCCTTCGGCCCGGGTTTCAAAGCCTTATTCATTGAGACGGGGTGGGCGATGGGGAGGCGGACAGTCACCAGTCACGAACCAATCTGGAAACTACCTGAAGAACCAATGGATGATTGGTAGGAGCGGTCTTAGCGTGGACTACCCAGAGCAGAGGACCGTTGATCTCACCAGAATTTCCAGGTTGCTGCCCAGGCTAAATCGACTGGGCTCTCCTTGCAAGGTTGACATGCAAAACCTCTCGACACTCCCATCAACACGCCTTGTAGCCTAGGCGCCTTGATCACGGGCGTGTTCCAGATCTGATATGGCTGCACAACATCTACTGTCACCGTTGAGGAGTTGCTGTCTGGGGCCTGCGTAATCTTGCACCAGGCTTGTGAGCGGGGAACCAGTCGGTCGGAGAAGCGGGGGAGGTAGCCTGGTCTGGTCTGGTTGGGTGGTGAAAGATCGCTCCTTCCGCGATGATACGGTGCGGATGACAAATGGAGAAATGCTGCTGAACTAAGCCCAAGGCAGGTTGGCAGGCGAAGAACTGGCAGGCGGCTGAGGGTGGATACGAGATAAGCCCGGTATGTCGCACGACTTTGTCTGTGCTCCGACCTGGGGGTTTCCAGACTTCCTTTATAGGGCTGCTTCCCAATGCCACGCGGGTGGGTGCCGCTGTCTTCACCGCGGCGGATGTCAAGACACACAAGACCACTGGAGCCTACCTTGTATAAGAAGCACGTCAGTTGCACGACTTCCATGTGTTGTTGTTGAATGGCAGTTCCTCGACCACGGTTTGACTGCCCTACGAACATGCCAGATGATCGAACCTCAACTCGACAGGCCCGCAAGCCGTCTGAGCCCTCCAGCTCATGTCACGATTTGTTCTCGATGATGCGATCACGGAACTTTTTTCCCTGGCTACCTATCGAAGATTGGACGTCCACGACACGGGAATCCAGTTCAGGACACACAGCTAGATAGGTTGTGCGATTGCAGCTAGGTACACCACTGATCTGGCTTGCGCATGGCCTAGCATGGCGTCCATGCACGACCGACACAAAGTAGCATCCACAATATCACATGCTGCTTGAGCACACTGAATTTCTCATGGCCCTGGAAACACAAACAAATTCTCTTTCTGCAATTTATTTCCTTAGCACAGCCTCGACCGAATACGCCTTGTTAAGTTATATCCAAGTTTGGCATTCCTTGTATCAAATGTGTTGATTTCCATCGCCATCTCGTTTTCTGCCGTCCTGCCGGCTCTCGCACAGCACATGGACGAAGCTTGATATATTACGTTGCATAAGGTGTGTAGTAGGCAAAGGGAAGTCTACTAAATGCATGCCTGAACTCGCTAATTAGCTAACATGATCATATAAACGCCCTAAGATGCCGATGTACATAGGGTGGACTTGGCAACCCCTGAGCCACAAAGCTAATCGCGGCAGAAATCAATCCCCTATTCTCTCCCGTTACTGTCAACACTTTAATTTCTAACCTCCATACTAGACGAAGCATATTCCCTTTCTCAAGTACCCAAATTATCTCGCTTAGTCTGTTGATAAAACGTTGAGTTTAAAGTGTGAGTGTGGAGCGCACGATGCAGCGGCCCGCTCACACGCTCCGAGTCCACCCCTTTTATATCGGGTACCTCTAGCCCTGTCCACCTCGGTACGATATCCGCCGAAATTTGATATAACGGCTTTGAATATTAAAAACCTAAGATTGAAGATGAGTTCGAGTTAACGTTATATCAAAAACAATACATACTATTCAGCGAGTCCGCATGCTCAACAGTTATCTGATCAATAGGTAGCCATCATCTTATTGGAGAAGCTCGCACTGCGGTTTATGTCATCCAAACAATCAGTCATTATTTATAATACATGTCAATACCAACCCATCCAGCCGATCATATAGCTAATTACAACCAGTCCCCACGTTCAACGCAAGAACACAGACGCCATAAAACATACCCCCTGAGGTCGCCCTCACCCATTATATTCAGCACCAGGTAGGTACGTTCTAAACCTTCTCATCCCCCACAGACACAACAGCCTCCAACGACTCGCGATCCCGCTGCCGCCGCTGCTGCCGCGAGTTCAGAAACAACCAGACCCCGATGGTGAACGTCGTCATGGGCAGGCAGATGGCCAGGAACAGCTGCAGCCCGGCCGGGCGCGCGTTCCAGCCGCCGCCGTCGTCGTCCCACCGCATGAGGCCGCTGCCGAAGACGGTCTGTAGTACGCGCGAGTGTGTGAGTGGTGACGGATGACTCGCATTTGCGGCGCAGAGGACGAGCCAGAAGAGGAGAGAGGACAGGATCTGCGAGAACGGCGCGGGATGAGTGGCCTGCGTGGGTGTGGTGGGGGAGAAGAATTGAATGATGGCACGAAGAAAGAGGAAAGGAAGAGAAAACGTACTGCGAGGAATGTCCCTGGGAGGAAGACGAGCGTGAGGATGGTGATGGAGTGCATGGATACGGTCTCCTGCTTCGTCTTGACCGCCATCTGCTCCATGACCTTGGCGGAATCGTGCGCGCTCTGGGCAAAGTACTCGCCCGTGCGGATGTTTTTGTACTGGAGGATGCCTTGGAACTGGTTGGTTATGCTCTGTTAGTAGCTGTGAAGCAGAGCGATTGTGCAGTGCGGTCGGAACTAACCTGCTCCTTTGCGCTCTCCAGACTGCTGATGATTGTCCTCAGACGAAGCCCATTGTTCTCGAGATCCTGCACCATCCGCCGCCCCCTGGATAAGAACCTGGCCACGTCGGCTCTGCACACGCCCACGTCGACAAGCGCCCGGAACTCCTCACTCGCCACCAGCTCGCTGTACCGCGCCATGACCTCGTTCATCACCCGCACGTTCTGCCCAATCACCATGAGCGAAGTCTGCATATCGTCCCCGAGCTGGCCCAGCTTCTGGAGATCGGCAAAGTCAAACAACTTGTCAAAGTCGAGCCGGCCCATCTCCTTCCTCCGCCGCTCCTCCTCTTCGGCGGCCTGCTGCGCGAGCGTCTTCTTATCCGCGGGGAAGATCTTCTCGGACAGCTTGCGCACGACCTTGGGGGCGTAGAATGAGCCCGCGCGCTGCAGGGTGCCCTGCCTCGAGGGCGGGCTCTTGGAGCTGTTCATGGTGCTCCGCCGCAGCGCGGCGCGCTCGATCTCGTCGGGCGCCGCCAGCGCGCTGACGGGGCCGTACTGCACCTTGGTCAGGTGGTCGCCCTTGACCAGCGACTCGAGGTAGTCGATGTAGCGCGGCCAGTTCTCGACGCACCACTGGAAGTGGATCAGGTGGGTGAGCAGGGTTGCCGCGAAGCGGCTTTCTGTTTTGGTCAGCGCCGCGGGCTGCAGCTGCGGGTGCGCGGGGATGGACTTCTTCAGCCGGTTGCTGATCTCGTCATTGCCTTTGAGGTTGAGCCAGAAGGCGCGGCCCGTGACGGGGTCGAAGGAGTGGTAGGTGGCGTTCTGGCGAAGGGGCCACGGGAGCTCGGGCTGGTTCAGGTCTTGTTCGGGGGTGATCAGGTTGAAGGCGTGCTGGATGCGGAGGCCCGATCTCGCTAGGTTCTGGTTCGCGAGGGCGGTGCTGGCCGCCGGGTCGAGGTAGTCCTCTTGCCGGAAGGTGGCCATCGTCTCGGGCTCTTCCCGGGCGCGGAATGTGAACACAAAGTCCAGGAACGGGGCCATGACTTGGCGGTGCGTCAGGAGGCGCGTCATGTGCTCCATGGAGCAGTTGAGCGGTTTCCTGTTTGATGCTGCCTTGATGAAACTGGACAGACAGTTGGGTGTTAGGACTCATCCAGTGCAGCACGCCGCCGTTTAGTATGCGTGAAGGTAGGCCTGTAAGGTATGGTAGTGTGCTTAGTTTGATTGCTTACACAAACTCTGACAGTGCATCCGGTGAGGAGTCGGACATTAGCTGTTGCATGTCTAGGTCATTTATTCTCTCTTTGAGCTGGTATTCTGGAAGGGGAGCAAATCCGTCAGTTGAAGAAACCAAGCCTGAGCCGTGAGCTCAAAGCTGGAAGCAGAGCCAATTCCACTGCTAATTACTAACCCTGGTCCCCGTCCTGCAGAGCCCAGAAAGACACGTTCCTCTTCCTTGTGGGTTCAAAGTAGTAGTAGTCGCCGTCCTCGTCCTGAAGACTGAGTTTCCTCTTGTACTCGTCTAGGTCATACTGAAAGCTTTCGGTTTGCATCAGATTGCAAGGGTACTCAAGGAAGTTGTCCTGAGACTCTTTGAATCGCCGTGAGGCGTCCGTACTTGCTTGCTGTCCCGACATTGTTGATGTGTGTGGTGAAGTTGTGTTTGGCAGAACTGCCGGGGGCGTTGAGGGGTGAGGTGAGGATGTGAAGCCGTTGCCAAAACCATGTGTGATCGTGATGATATATCGGACCCAAACTTGCTTGATGCTGATAGAATGGTGTGGAGAGCGGCTGTCTCCCGAGTATTGACAAGGCTGTGGCTTGCCTCGGTGAGGTTGAATGTTGTGTCGGGCCCAGGGCTCTTCAGGAGGCTCTCGACCCGGCAGCGTGCAGATGCGGTGATATGGGAAATGGGAATTTGGGGACGGCAGCCATTTTGGGCGTGCGGTTTGGGGGCTGGCGCCGTCAGCGAGGGCGCCACCCCAGCGCCATGTCACCCCAGGCAGTGCGCCCAAGATTGGTTCATTTACGGGGCCGGGCCCAGGGGGGCGGTGCCCAGCTCCGCCACACTACCTGGGCGTTCCTCAAGGCAGACCACCACAGATCGCGTTTGAGCAGCGCTGGGAACTTTTTCATTCACGCTGAATTGCGACATCGTGTTCTTTTGAATATGGATATCTCAATGCTTGTTCGCGCGCGCGTCTGGCTAGGGGACATCCGCTGCCCATCATCTTACTTTACGCTGGCATCCTCACACGCCACCGCCCGCGCCCCTTTCGCCCCCCTGAAGCCCAAATAATTAGCACCTGACTCCCGACGCGCACACTGCATCCATCCAGCATCCCTCTTCCACAGGCCGGGACTCGCCTCGTATGCGTTGCTTCTTTGAGCCACCATGACGGGACCTTGCTTGAGGCCCATCCCCGTCAATCGTCTGGCTGGCTTCGGATTTTCTTGTCGATATAACGGCGCTCCGGCTGTGGCAGATGGTCAGTGGGAGGCAGGACATGGACATACAGGTGCGTCACAGCGCCTTGAATAGTGGCACATGGCAAAAGCAGAAGCGATAAGTAGGTAAGATTCATCCTTACGGCTGTCAGCTTGCGGGGGATCGTGAGTGAGTACGAGATCCCCTGCACCTATTCGGACTCATGTTGTTAGCTTCGTGTTCATGTTCGTGAGTCAAACTTGCAACGTCGTCGCCCAACTGCCGCGCTCGTGACATGGTCCGGTCTGACGAACATTGACCTGAATGTCCTGGCCGGGGAACAGCTGGCGCAGATAGCTCTCAAGCGCGTCTTCCCTGAGCCGGTATCTCTTGACGGCGTCAATATCCATGGCGGATCGATTACTGTGATGATCTGACTGTGTGTGCACGCGCGCAGCACCAGATCTGGAGCCCAACAATCTGGCTCGTAGCGGACGGGTTGGTTTCAACGGCAAGGCGGGGAGCGGGGCAGGATCCAGGTCGGTCTTGGTCGTGTGTGTCTGGGTTTGGTGTGCCCAGAGGTAGCGGCAGTGGCGGAGGCAGCCCAAGCAGGCAGCCTACAAGTACTCCTCAGACTGGCGGGACTGGGGGCCTCTGGCTTCCCCCGACTTTTGAGCCTCAACCCTCCTGTCGGGGTCCTCCCACGGGCTCTCCCCACCTCTGTTCTGCCTAACTGCATGCTTGATTGGAGAGTCAGGCCAGCCGAGGAGGAGTTGTTGCAGGAGTGAGCCCTCTGGGCCAATCCTTTTTGTGGATTTGGCAACCCCTCACATGAGAACCTGGAACCACGCAGCATGGCCAATGATTCGCGATGTTTCTTACCCCTGTCTCGGGCGTAAGACCCAGCCGGGATCGCGGCACATGGATGCTCATCATCAATCCCGACGTTGTGCCACGCCTGTACCAGGAGGTCTGGCATTGTGCAACGGTTGGTAAATTGTCACAGCGCCATAAGGCGTTCTTCACTCTTCTCGCCGTGGGTGCCTGCTTTGGTACGAGGTGTTTGGGCGAATGATTCATTATTATCGGCATTCATTCATACATTGACCTGCACTGAGGCTAGGTCCGGCGGTAAAATGCCCATTTATGTATTCTATTCTTATCTGTAACAAGTCCGGGTCGTTGTCATACAATTCGATCATGTGTGCACGTCCTCGGGTCCATGACTTACACATGGTTGATTTCAAGTTTCCGAATATCATGACCACCAGAGTATTCCACATTCAAGAAACTCTCAATTAACTTGACACCAGCATCTGACATGGAGGAGACCTGGGCAGGATTTGAGACCACGAGCATCGGCGACCTCCCTTCCAAGCCCAAGTTGTAGTTCGGCGGTTTAGAGCTGGCTCAACTTGAAATACCAGTCACTATCACTGTCACAGCCAATCCCACATGATTCCTCTACATGTACCACAAAGCTCCCGGGAGGCGATTTCCTTTTGCCCAAGCACGGTGGAAAGACATGCTCCCTCCCGAATCAGCTCTTCGTCCTTCGAACAAATTCATGCGCAGTATTTTATCCCAAGTTCGTTGGTACTTGGACGTGTTATTTGGCAGCACTTAGACTACCTACCTAATCATCCTTTCACCGCCCCCCAACCTGTTTCAGAGTCCCCCCCCCCCCCAATATCTCGGGTCACTGAACAACAACACTTGCGGTGCGGGTATGGCAGACTCATAACTTTCCAATAACCGCACGTTTCACACCACCCCTGGCCCTAGAATCTCCACCTCGTCCCTTTGCGGCACACATAGCCACTGCCTTTGAAATTATCACCAAAGTCGGAGGGAGCGCTCAAGGCCTTCCAGTCGTTTGCAAAAGCAAAAGCTCGCAGCCCGAGAGAGCATGAAGTGTCTTGTATGCCCGGTCTACTGTTAAAACGGCTTGTGTAAGATTGCATGTGATGAAGAGAGAGACGTGGTTTAGCAGGGTACCGTGCAAAGCAATAGGGGCTGGCTGCTAGTGGAAGCGACGGCCCTGGTGTTAATCGCGGGTGTAGGGTTTGCTTCCGGATCTATTTGGGCTACCGTACCCGAGACAACGTCGAGATTGCCATGGTGTACTTTTCAAACACCATCCGACACGACCCGTTGGACAAACAGAATCACTTTGGCTTTATCAATATATCCGCGCCCTCATTTGCACTAAAAAGCAGGGTGCAAATCTGGAGTCCACGGGCCAGACTCTACTGCTCTAATTCAGGTGCCCTTTGGCTCGTGCGTCTGTTGTGCCGTTTATCTTTCCAGTGTAGAAGACGGATTTTGACTGCCCGCTATGCAAGCCCATCACAGTATTTGATGGGGCTTTAGCGTCTCCTGGTGCCGAACCACGGGTGGATCTTCGCCTGGTGCCCGTTTGAAGCTTGACCGTTCGATGCGGGCCGCTTCACAATTAGCGCGGCCAACGGGACACTACTGACGGGAGTGACGGCTGTGATTGAACTAGAACCTGGAAGCATGGAGCTCTGATCATGATAATACTTTGGCACGAACTAAAAATCTTGTTTCACCCACCTCACGTTGCCTCCACACCCCGCGCCCCTCGTCATATCACGGCAGATATCGAGCCTTGACCCAGGTTGATTGCCTGTACCATCATCGGTTCCGCTGCCCGCAACGCCCACACAAAATGTTACTAAGTGGCCCGTATGAGATGGCGGCCTCGGAACTGTCACAGGCACAACGTGCCCTGTGCCATGGAGTGGCCATGCCTGCATGGTGCTCGAGTGGTGGCATGTGCGTGGTGGCACGTGACCCCACATCGCCACCTACCTCGCTATATATGCAGGCCTTGGCTGCATGGTAGTTAGCTTCTTTGTAGATCCACGACTCTTGCACCCTAGACCCAAGGTTGACCCGTGATAGGAACGTTGCTCCAGCCCGATCGCTCTAATCCATTTCGACGAAACTCAGCCGCCAATTGCGCACGTTGGGAGCCAATTAGCAATCACATCAACCCTGAGACTAACTCTCCCCCGACTTCGTACCCAAGGTGGTAATTATAGGAGATGCCAAGTAGCAAACACAATTACCTGCATCACCCCGAGGCCGAAGAGGTTCCAGGTTTGCAGTCAGTTTGCATCATGACGTGCACGAGGTACTAGAGGTATATATAAGGTACCTGTAGGTAGGTAGGCGGCCAAGAAGGTGTCTTATTGACAACTTGAACGGCTCCTACTCGACTCAGAGCAAACAGCAACCCATACGTTGCTATACTTACCTGCCCCCAAATAGCCTAGGACATCGCCATGCCGCTCCTCCTCCAGGGCCTGATGGACGGCCTCATTGGCGAAGGCTTGGCATTCGAGACATCTTACCATTTTGTCCTGGCTGTTGCAGTTAGCTTGGTACGAATCACTCCTTCTCTGACTCGTCTCGTTGCATTCAGCATGAACTCTCCCACTAACGTTAACGGCAAGCTTGAAACTCACAGGCGGTCGTTTTGCCAATCACGCGCATCATCTACAACCGCTTCTTCCACCCCCGACGCGACGTCCCAGGCCCACTGATCCAGCGAGCCTCGGTCCTCCCCTTCGCCGCATACTGGTGCATGGGCAAGCAGCCGTCCCGCACCCAGAAGCTTCACGACCAGTATGGACCCGTGGTCCGGGTCTCACCCAACCACCTGTCCTTCTGCGACACCCGCGCATAGAAGGACATCTACGGCCACCTCCCCACGACCCAGCCGGGCAGCAAGCAGGCGCTGGAGATGGACAAGACGACGCCCTTCCACCGCATGTTCGACGACCTGCCGCCGACCATCCTCAACGCCCGCCGCGAGGAGCACAAGCACGTCCAGCGCGCCCTGACCCACGGCTTCTCCGAGACGTCCTTGCGCGGGCAGGAGCCACTCATCGTTAAGAGCGTCAACCTCCTGCTGCAGAAGCTGCACGAGATGTGCGACGCGAACCCCAGCACCACCGCGAAGCCCATCAACGCCGAGGCCTGGTACAACTACACGACCTTCGACACCACGGGCGACCTCATTTTTGGCACCACGTTTGGCTGCCTCGACGACTCGACCTACCACCCCTGGATCACCGGCCCTCTCAAGCAACGCCTTCATCCTCGTCCTGGCCGGGTCCGAGACGACGGCGACGGCGCTTTCAGGGGCCACCTACCTCCTCACACACGCACCCCGACATCCTCGCAAAGCTGAACCACGAAGTGCGCTCGGCGTTCAGGAGCGCCGACGAGATCACCATGTCCTCCGCCAACAGACTCCCCTACCTCCTCGCCGTGATCAACGAGTCTCTGCGCATGTACCCGCCGGTCACCTCGGGGCTAGTACGTGAGGTGCCCGTCGGCGGAGGCACGATTGCATGGCAGTACATTCCCGCCGGTGTAAGCTCTCATCATCGATCCCATCGCTCCGTTGATGGCATGGGAGGCACTGCAGCTGCTAACTACCAGTGAACTAACGTACCTACCTGACTTGATAGACCTTCGTCGAGGTCCAATCCTGGGCCATGAACAACAGCGCGACGTATTAGAAAGACCCGTGGAGCTTCAACCCGGACCGGTTCCTGGCCGGCAGCACAGACCGTGAAGCCCGCGTGGCCGGAAACACGCTGGAGGCGCTTCAGCCGTTCAGTCTGGGGCCGCGGAACTGCACTGGGCGCAAGTATGTATACTCCATCCTGTCCCATCTCATCACTCACGTCGATTTGGACAGGGGGACTGTTCGCTGACAAATTCTGTTCTTGAAAAAAAAAAAAAAACCAACAGCCTGGCCTACGCCGAGATGCGACTGATCCTTTGCCCGGATCATATTCGATTTCGACTTGAAGCTTGCTGATGACAGCTAGCAATGGATCGAGCGCCAAAAGATGCACATTCTCTGGGACCGCATCTCGCTCAACGTGCTTTTCACGCCCGTGAAGGGGTAGTCGGGGCCCGGGGGATAATGGAATATGGACAGACGACTGTCGAAGGTACAGTAGGTACTTTTGCCTGAGGGGAGAGGATAAGTGGCGGATCCTCAAGACGGGACGGCATGTGGAAAGGGGTAATAAGAAAATGAGCTTTTTACTATAGATTTGGTTGATAGATTTGAGATAATCAAGGATGTGGATACGATGGAAATTAGCAGTCATATAATATGTCACGTACCTACCTACCTACCTACTTAGGTAAGTACTAGTCTCTGACATACCAAGATCTCTCCTTCATTCGCGATAATGATTCCAGGTAATGACTCGTTTGAAGCAGTGATCAACGCTCCAAATGATCCAGCCTAGAAGGCAGGTAATGTAGGATACTAGACTCAAACAAGACACACTCAACCTAGGTAGCAACCCGTATCTCCACGTGCTCCCCTTGAAGCGGGTCATCCTGGCAACTACGACCTACAATAGAACCCGCAACATGACACATGGAAACAACGCCAGGATAGGTAAGGTCCCTTCCTAACTTAGTGGTCACCTTCTACTTCAATCTTCAACCTCTCCAACCCGAAAAACCAAAAAACCCCCCCAAAAAAACCGACATCATCCCGTAAACCAACCCCGCTCCCGTTCACCCCTCGCCCATCAATCCTCCATCGCAGGATCCGGCCGGACCTCCACCTCAGTCCAATCATTCCACCCAGGCTCCCCATACCCATCCGCGTATTTATACTTCAAATTCACCACCGGCCTCCTAGCCTCAGCCCCGCTATACCCCACGACTTTCACTCCAGGCAGCAAAAAACTCGCCTCCCTCGCCATGCGCACGTACACACCCTCCTTGGCCCTCGGGACGACTTCCAGAATCAAATAATCCCCCACCCGATCCTTGGTATCCTTCCCCCCGCGGTCCCACCGCTTGAGGACGTTGAACCGCAGGTTGGAGAGCATGCTCGGCATGGGGGGATCCGCGTCCGCGGCCAGGAGGGTGAGGGGCGGATCAGCTGGGCTGGCTGGCGGGGCGCTCGGCATGGCGCCGTAGGGGACTTCGACTATGAAGCGGAGGAGTTTGCGGGTCAGTGGCGGCGCGCCGTCGCGTTGCCGGATGCTGAAGATTAGGTCTTGGGGAAGGGGGGAGTTGCTTGGAATGAAGCCCTTGTTGAGGAACGGGTAGATTTTGAGGGTGTAGTAGGGCCTGTCGGCTGTTGTGGATGGTGGGGTCAGGGAGAGGGGGAGGGGGGATGTTTGGAGGCGGTTTCGGGTGGAGGGTGGGGTTGGACGGAGGAAGGGGGTGGGGATGGGGTGGGAGGGGGGGGGTATGGGGGAGAGCGGCGGTGGGAGGGTTTGGGATCGTGGTGGGATGGAGAGTTGGAAGCGCGGTGGCGGGGAGGGGTTTTGGAAAGCGGCAGTGGGATCGCCGATGTCGAGCTGCAGGATCGAGTCGTTGAGCTGCATGGCCAGCAGTGCCGAGGTCGGGTGCGAGTCGTCGAACTCGCCGTCGCCCATCCCCTGCTGCAGCTTCTCCCGCTGGAACTTGGCAAACGCAGTCACGTTGAGCGTGCGGGCTGGCCAGTCGAACAGGTCGGTGGCGCCGGGCTGGAGCTTGAGCGTCTCGCCGAGGGGGATGCGGCGGTCGTTGGGTTTCTTCACGTCCGTGGTCGTGTACACGCGCCGGATGTTGATGGCTAGCTCGGTGCTGGACAGCGACCGGCCGACGGTGAAGCACTGCTGGTGCGGCGGGAGGGTGAATGTGATGCCGAGGATCTCTGGGGGCAGGCGGTCGAACAAGCAGTACATGGTGTCGTTGCTGAGGCGCTTCTGCACGAGGATCGGGGCTTGTGCTGGTTGGTTTTGGTCAGGTCGCTTGGCGAACCGGGCGGATACCGAGATGTCGGGGAACTGGACCAGCAGCTGGGAGCGCAGCAGGAAGCCGTACTTGGGCATCTGGATGTGGCCCAGCTTGGCGTCGGGCTCATACAGCGCCTTGTTGATGGCGTGCTTGATGGCGGTGCGGCAGTCGTCTTTGGCGGGCTGCGCGGCCCAGTGGTTGGCCAGGCTGAGGGCGCCGTCGACGAGCGCGTCGGTCCAGTTCTCGTCGACGTGGAAGAAGCGCAGCGTCTCCTCGGGGAGGCACGACGGGTCCGGGAGCAGGTAGTGCGCGGGGATGTTGGCGAGATGCAGCTTGTCGATGACCCATGACAGGATGTAGGCGCTGTCGGTGTTGGTCGGCACGTTGTGCTCGTTGTACGGCGTGCCGTCTGCCGCTAGGGCGAACGAGAGCGCGGCTGCTTCGGCGTGGCCGGCCATCCGTGTTGAGATGTGCGGCGAGTGGTGCGACATGTCGACGACTTCGTGGGCTTGGACCTCGCCTGTGTGATGGCTGGGCAGCCAGCGGTTGGCGTCGAAAGCCGTGGCACGCTGTCCGTTCTCGTGCAGATCCCGGTTGAGCGCGTTCAGCCCCTCGACGAGACCCAGCATGCCTCTGGTGGTGTCTCTGCGCGAGATATGTGCAGCCCCAATGGCGGCGTGGACTTCCTTCTTGGCGCCATCCAGGGCCGCCGAGTGAATGGCGTTGCGCAGCCGGGCGAGGGCTGTGGAAAAGGCCTCGTCTCCCATGGCGAGCGTCTTGCCCAGGCTCCAGGCACTCGAGTACGTGATGTCCATGAGGGACAGGTCCGGGTCGAGGATCTGCAGGTCGCTGCCAAAATTGGACTGCATCATGAAACCCGCGCGCAGCGGGTGGGGGACAAAGGTCGGCGTCAGGGGCCCGCGGATGATGGCCGCCGTGACCTCGCCGGTGACGGTGCGGTGGCGGACGAGGGTGTACCCATCGGCCTGCCGTTTGGTAATCAGCTTGGCGATACCCTCGTCGTCATCTTTCGGACTGCCCTCTTGCTTTGCGTCCTGGTCTTTTTCTGTTGGCATCTGTGGCTGCACGTGCAACACGTTGAGCTTCTCGCCGAGGTGTGTCAGACGCGAGAAGCTGTTGGCGAAGTCGTTGGACGGGAGGCAGTTGTACGTCCAGCTGTGCAGGCTGGTCATGGCCACGTGCGTCGTCTTGTCGTTCAACGGCAGGGACAGGTTGCCCGGCATGTCGAGCGACACGAGGTGGACGACGGTGGATGTGGGGACCGAGGCGCCGATGGGCCCGGTTCGGTGCGAGAGAACGATGCTGAACATGGCCTGGTCGGCTTCCGCGCCCGCAGCCGCCATGCCGTCCGTGGCAACCTCTCTGACGTGAGCGAGGTACTTGTACTTGGCCACGTTGAGGACTTGCGTCTTGCCGGGCTCGGTGAAGAGCGCAGCGAAGAGGTCTTTGGGCACGAGGACGGCGTCCATGGCTAGGGAGGCATCTCTCTCGTCCAGCTCGGCGTTGAACGAGATGGCGTTTGCGACGCTCTCGACGCCGCTCAGCAACGGCGTGTCGCGGGCGCGCATACGCACTGCAAGAGTCTCGCTCTGCTCCCGCTTCACCTCCAGGGGCAACTTGGTGAGCATGGCGTCGAGGGCTGGCTTCTCCAGCCTGAGCTCCTCGGCCGTGAAGACCAGCAAGGCCACCCACGGCGTTCGATTCCGCGGGTTGCCATCCTTGTCCTTGTCCGGCACGGTCTCGTCCGGGATGTTGTACGATGCTTTGCGCTCCCAGGGCAAATGCGGGTCCTTCAGGACGATATGGGGCAGGACAGTGACCTCGGCGGTGCCGCCGGGCGCAGGATAGACCGAGTCGACGATGCCGGCGGGGAGGCCAAACTTGGGGGCGACGACGTAGAAGGACTGCTTCTGCAGGGGGATGGCATCGTCGCGACGGTTCTTGTTGGGGCTGCGCGAGTCTGCCGGGGCCGAGATAGTCTGCTCGACCGCGACGGTGTGGGTGCCGCCCTCGAGCGAGGGGGCGTAGAAGGAGAAGAAGCGGACCTCGCCCGGCTGGAGGTCTCGGGGCTCGCCCGACAGGATGCGGCGGGCGTGCCGGTGGGTCAGGTGCCGGTGCAAAGTCACCATGGCAGTGCCGTGTGGTTGGTCTCGGTCTCTGGGAGCTGTCTTTGCAGGGGCCAGCTAGCCTCTTGATCAGAAGCCAGTCTGTGAGTGAGCTATATCAGCACGCTTTATCTGAAGAACCATTACTATAGTACTTCCATAGGCAAAAATTGAATGGAGAAAACGGCGTCAGTACAAAAATTCCGCGTCTTGTTCGCTCGGGTGACATCCAGTTCCTAAAACCGTCAAGACAGGCCGAGGCAAACCGACCTCGAATCTAGACTTTTCACTGCATCCTAGCTCCGCTTGTTCAGTGGTTGATCAGCCCGAGATAAGTCGCCGCCCCAGCGAGCCCAGTTAATCCCCCCTTCTCCACTCCATGCAGCGCTAAAAGCTCAGCTCCTGCGCAGCCCCTGTCCCCGTCGGAGCACTAACCGCATCCAATCCATCCGTCCCAGTGGCTTTCTGCACCCCAGACCAGACGGTTGACACCATCCAAAAGTTCCCACCGTGCGACCGCCTCTCACCCGCGACTGTGTGGATCTCAACCATCATCCCTGTCCGTGCAGCGCAGCGCCCAAATTGAAGAAAAAGGGGCAATTGTTTTTACTTTTTGGCTTAACGTTACCAGTAGTAACCACACTTCAACAACTGACATGCGATCTCCAACCCCACCCCATCACATACACGCTACGCTATTGCTGCTTCCCCTCCTTGGACGCCACCATCATCACGTAGCCCTCAATCGCGGTATACGGCCCCTCCTCAAACCTGGCGCGCTCATCGACCGAAGCAAGCGGCAGCACCGCATACCTCTCCTCCTCCCCACCCTTGCCACCAGCTTCACCACTGGCAGGGTAATAAGGCTGCAACCACGCCCAGTCCCCGCCCGCAACAGCCGGCAGCCCCACCGCACCCTCGCCCTTTCTAACCTCAGGCAAAACAACCTCCTTCCCAGGCCGCAGACGCTGCTCGGGGTTCAGCACCGCGGGCACATCCATCGTAACAACCAGCGGGCCGGCGTGGAAAAACGCCTTCATCTCCACCAGCGCGGCCTGCCACGTCCACGGGGGCAGCGGCAGCGCGCGCACGGGGAGGACCCCGCTGTAGGCGTGCACGGGCGCGAACGGGTCGACCAGCATGCCGACGACGGTCAGATGCGCGTTGCGGCGCTGCGCGTAGCCGTCTGCGTCGTGGAGGTGCGTCTCGGGTGATTCGTAGAATGCCGGGATGGTAATCTGTTTCGCTGGCACGGGGGGGCCTGGTGCCCCTTCGGGTGTCGCAAAGTCCGATATTACGGTATCCAGCACGAGGCCGAGATCCCCCGTCTTTTTCTCGTTCGCCAACCCCTCCCGCGTGTTAAAATAGCCGACTAACCCATCAAACCCGCGATCACTATCCCCCAGCTTCACCCCCCACATATAGCACTGCCCCTTATCATCCTCCCCCTCGGTAGGAAGCAACGTCAGCGGCAGCTCATGATCCCTCACAACCTGGCTCCCCAGCGCATCCGTGGCAAGCTCAAGCGACCACCCGGCATTAACAAGCGCAAGCGGCCGTCCGATCAACGCATTCGAAAAACTCGCATACGCGTCCGGCGCAGGCTCCATTCTCCCCGTGGCGCGGACGATCATCTCCCAGAACGCGCGGAGGAAGGAGTCGTCTCCGAGGCGCTGCACGAGCAGCTGGAGCTGCCGCATCTCGGGGTCGGCGAAGCGCGCGTCGGTGGCGGCTGGCGGGTCGAACGGCAGCCACTCGGGCGTGGGCTGCGCGCCGCCGGTTTTCCCGGCCCCGAGGCGCACCTCGCGGTAGAAGGTCCCCGAGGGGAGGAAGAGCTGGATCCCCATGTTGGCGAGGTTGATTACCGCCCAGCCCCAGATTGGGTTCTCCCACTCGTCTGCTGGGCGCCAGAACGGCAGCGGGGGTTCAGGTTTGGGGTTATCGGGGGTGGAAGTAGGAATGGGAGCTGAGTCGGGGTAGACCTTGTCGGCGCGCACGACAAACGTGGCGTTGAGGCGCGCTTCCTGGTTCAGCTGCGGCGGGATCTGGACAAACTCGCAGGGCGTCGGGTGGGCGTCGTAGTCGTCGGACGCCGGGGAGAAAGAAAGCGACACGGGTTTTGGTGTTGGCTTTGGGTCGACGACGACGACGTTGGGCTGGCGCAGGACAGTGTCGTCGCGGAGGAGCTGCGGCGCGTACCATTCGCTGATGCACGGCCACACGCGCTGGGGCGTGCGCATGGGCGTCGGGTCGATGGCGTGGATGGCCTGGCCGAACTTGTCGATGATGTTCAGCCGCGTGAAGCGGAACTGCCCGTGCGTGGCGGGCTTGAACAGCGGGTGCGCGGTGCTGGGGGGCTTCACGGCCGGATCAAAGGGTGTGCTGTCGGTCTCGATGCCCATGAGCTGGAGCTGTTCCTTGCCGAACCCGTGGCTTTTGCGCTCCGCGTCCTTGATGGAGATGATTGCGCCTGTCCGCCCGTCGCGCAGGTTCGGCTTGATGTGGCTGCCCTGCAGCACGGTCGTCAGATGCGCGGTTAGTCCGGCCAGCGGCGCCGAGAGAAAGGCAAGTCGGTGCAGCTCGTTGGTCAGCAGCTCGCGCGCCGCGTGGTCGAGGAACCCGCCGTCTTTCTCGTCGAGCCGCATCGACGGCGTGTCGGCGAAGAGCTGCTTGATCTTGGCCTCGAGCGAGAAGCTGGGCTGCGGGAGGATCAGCACGCGGCCCTGGATTGTGTGCTTGTCGGGTGTGTTGACGGCGGGGTCCGTTGAGAGGTTTGTGTCTTTTCCGATGCCGTAGCGCAGCTTGGCCGCTTTCAGGGTGCGGCTGCGGCGCGGCTCGAGGTGCCACAGCTCGAACGGGATGTGGTGGTACTCGATCTCCCACTCGAGGAAGAGCGGGAACCACGGCTGCGTCTCCTCCCACCGGTCGCGCCACGGGCCGTCGGCTACGATCTTGTCGCCGCGGCGGTGGGACAGCCGGTCGTGGAATAGGGGGGTTTGCATGTTGTCGGATAGGACTGGCTCTGACGTTGTCTCGGGGCGGAGGGCGATGAACTCGGTCACGAGGCTTTGTATCGTCGGCCCTAGGTTAGGTGGTAGTTTTGGCAGCACCTCGGTGTCAAAGTTGGTCCAGACTGGGTCTCCGGCGCCTGCCGCGACGACTTGCGACTCAAGCCGGATCTGCAGCTCGTCGAGATAGTCCAGCGGCCAACCTGAACGGACGCCACCGACGAGCAACGTCGGATCCCGCTGCTGGTAAAACGGCGGCCGGGCGCCGGGCTGCACCTTTCGCTTGGTCTCGTCCGGCCCAGCCAGGTCCGTGATCTCCTTCTCTAACTCGCCGCGGCGCGTGACGAGCGCTTCGATCCTGTCCTGCAGGCCCTCGACCAGCGTCTTGGAGCTGTCCGGGTCGTGGTCCTTCTTGGGGCTGGTGACGACCTTCCACCAGGCGGCAAACAGCTCCCAGCGCAGGCGGGCCGTGGTGCGCACCACGGCGTCGAGCAGCTGCTGCCGCTTGTTGATGTCGCGCAGCGTGCCCAGGACGTCGGGCGTGCCCACCGGCCGCTCGTTGTCGTTCTTGCCCGCCACGTTCCAGACCTGCCCGCCGTCGACGCGCAGGTAGTTCCAGTTGTACAGTAGATCCGTGGCCTGCTGCTGCGCCTCGACGCCGTCGTCGCGTGCCAGCAGGTGCCGCTCGAGCTGGGAGATGTACTCCTCCAGCTGCCGCGGCGTGCCCGCGGGGTCGATGAGCTTGTGCGCGCGGGCGTATGTTGTCAAGGCGTCCATGGGCGTGGTCCCGACGGCCAGGGGCAGCGTGTTGTTGAGCTGCGTGGCAAAGTCGTCGGCGGGGACTGACTTGGGCTTGGCGTCCCGGTCCCACTGCACGTTGTACATGGCGCCGTGGCAGACGATGCGCGTCTCGTCGCTCGCCTCCAGCCAGTCCTTGAACACGACGGCCGGGTCGGCGTCTTTCTTGTCCAGCTTGATCTTGAGCCTCAGGGCGTCCAGCCTGGCTTGGTGCGCCAGCTCGATCTTGAACAGGTCGTCCTTCTCCCGCGAGTGCCAGCCCACGACGTAGTAGCTGGCGTGCGCGCTGCTGAGGTACGCGTCTTTGCCGTACTCAAAGTTGTCCACCATGGAGAAGACGTTGGAGTTGTGCGGCTGGTAGTCGGCAAAGAGCTGGTTGGACGACGCGAACAGGCTAAAGTTCTTGATGAACTTGATGTTGCCTGTACCGTCGTTTGGTAGTTCTTCGTTCCACTGATCAATCTCGGTCTTGTTCCCGATAAACACCTCGGCCTGGTCGGCGACCGACACGTCGCGCCCCTCGTTCGCACTGATAAAGGGCGACACGTCGACCTGCAGGTCGCAGTCCTCGGCGAGGTCCTTGAGCTCCCACAGACGGTCGCTCTCGACGACCCAGGCTGTAAAGTCCTTGACCTTGTCCTGTGCTGCTTCCGGCTTGATGGACATCTTGTCGGCGATGTGCCTGATGACGAGCCAGCGTGTCGGCACGTTTGGGAAAGCGGGTGCTGAGGGGTCGATCTTTTTGTCCCCATCTTTGTCTTTTCCCTTGTCGCCATCTGAACGGTCCTCCACCGGGGTGTTCTCGTATCCCCTTGCTGCGCGGGCTTGGGCAAAAGCTGCACTGGCGGCTGTGTCCTTCCCGGCGGCTGCAACGGCGCTGCGGTACATGCGGGGGATGGTCCAGTGCAAGTAGACCCCCTGGCGGCGTTCCCGGGTCGAAAATTCGCCCAGGTCCGTGAAGCGCGAGTTGAAGGTCGACGGCCAGGAATGATGTAGGTCGACGTGATTGAGGATGTCGGCCTGGATGTAGTCGTCGTCGAGGCGGAGGAAGGTGTAGTTTGGCTGGACAATGGGCGCGATCTTGGCCGCCGTGGTCTTGTTTACGTCTGGCTCATCGTTATTGCCGGCCCCGGACTCAGGGGCTGGCGGTGGGGTCGTCTTGGGCTTCGGGCGGATGCCGTCGCACACGGCTGCGTTGAAGACAAATGCGTCGAGCTTGAGCGGGACGAGCACGGCTTGCTTGGTGTTGGAGGCCATTGTGCTTACGACGCCTTGATTTCCCCTTGTCGTATGACTATGTCCTCACGCCGAGGTGCTGCAAGTCCAAGTTTCATACGCGGTTTAGATTTGCAGTCCTAGTTCGAGGCCTTCATGTTTGGGACCAGACGGGAATATCACCCGCAGCGGGCACTCAGTAACCGACCAAATCATATGAATAATAAGCTTGAACAAATCCAGCAAGAGTGTGACAAGAGCCTTTGAGTAAGGCAGGTACATATAGGTACTTGCGATGCTTGTCAAATTTGATTTCTAAAGGACTCGGATTCAAAACTGTCCAACTTCAAGGTGGAGACACCCGTAACCTGTGCTGTGCCCCCTGTCACAAATCGTTCTAGACCAGCCCCGACAGCGCCTAGCCGAGACAGTGCTACTGTACGTGATAGTGCAACGACTTTCAAGGGGCTAAGCAGGGCCGCATCGTCTGGAGCTTACTGACCATCCCCGCCAGCTGAACACGCCGTGCATCTCTAGTGCCCCCGACTATGTCTTGCGTGCATTCGACGATTGCATTAGTGGTGCACCAATTGGCCCTTGGTATTCGTACGTGGGACTTTCAAACTCGGAGCATCGCGGTCCAGAATTGAATTACCCGCCAGAATGGGACGTGAATGTGATGAATCTCATTCATATGAAAGGGGCCTCTTTGTTCCTATCTGCTCTCGATTGCCTTCCCACTATGTCGACGTCTCTTGACATTTGTGTTCTCACTTGAACTTCTAATTGGCTCCCACGCAGCTTCGTGCTTCTCCTTTACCGCTCCTTGACATTGACCATGCCTTCGACCTCCAAGATCATGTCGGCCATCACCACGATCGCAAACCCGCTGTCGGTCAACCACGACAAGGTCATGATCTTTTGGAGCAACAAGTTTGCCAACCTCGGTCTGGAGAACCGCCAGATTGGCGGCGACATCAACCCGTATGCCTTGAACTACGAGGAGAAGGACAACAAGTCCCCCACCATCAACTTCCCCTCCCAGATGGCCTCCATGGTCTACAAGGACGCCGTATGTCTAACCGACCCGAGGCCACATTGCATTTCCCCCTCTTTTCGGCGTTATAGAGTGACTGACCCGGGCGGCTTCATGCTATTAGGTCTGCGTCTTTGGAATCACGGGCGACAAGATCGAGAACTTGGAGCTGGCTCTCCTGAGCCCTGTCTACAAGCCCGAGAAGGGAATCAAGCCCGTCTACGGCTCACTTGCCGGCTGCGTCGATTCAAAGGGCACTGGATATCTCTATTTGTTTGCGTACGTGCAGTGTTCTTTAGTAGCGGCAGCGATGCTTGCCATACATGCCTGACCTGACCTGACCTGACCTGACCTGATTCTGACTTCAACGCTTTGACACACAGTACCGACCCGACACCCAAGAGGGCCCTATTTGAGTTGACCTTGTCCAACGAGGAGCCAGACCAGAAGCCGATCCCGGGCAACCCCAAGTTCCACGACTTCACCAACCTGTTTGCCTTTTACGACGCCCCGCTCAAGCAGCGGTTTCTCGTCTACCAGATGGATGACAAGACCATCTCGATCTGGAGCTTCAAGCACAAGAGAGGTACTGTACCTTACCTTTGCTATTTTCACAACGCCCCGGCCTCTCCCGTCGACTGTCCAGCCACTTCACTAACCACAACTCCTCAACTTGATCGCACGTGCAGACAACGTCATCACCGACTCCATCTACCGTGCCAAGGCCGAGACGCCCCTGACGGCGTGCGTGGTGCCGGCGGACGCGGCCACCAACCGGCCGGCGCGCGTCTACGTCTACTTTTACGACGACGACAACCTGCTGCAGAGCGCCAACTGCGTCCTCGCCGACACGCTGTACTTCACCACCAACGACGAGAAGCCGTCGACGGTCGGCGACGGCCACAAGATCAGCACCGCCTCGCAGCTGTCCGTCTTCCCGGACCCCATCGGCAAGCGCAACATCATCTACGGCATGAAGACGGCCAATGCGATCGTTGCCATGTACGACGAGTGGCGGCCTACATGACTCGACGGCGGTCAGTCTCATCAGAACCAGGGCCAGGCGGGACAGGTGCATAGTGTGGGACAGGTAGGTGGTACGCAGCCGTCCCAAGCTGGCATGGCTGATGGGCTCGAGATTGAGCTCACGGGGACGTATACGATCAAGCTCAAGTCGAGGCTTTAGCAGTAGCGCGGCAGTGGTAATTTGATTGCAAGCAATTGGCGTATTTCACCTCTTCTCGTCTCATCTCATCTCATCCTCGATGCTATCATTCACTTGGGCAACCAGACCCTTCATTCCATCAGTGATATAGTCATTCGTAACCGCAGCGCAATACCCCCAAAACTCCCTCGCCCTCCCGGAGCCCCCATCTTCTTCCACCCTCGTCGCAGCAAGCAAATCCGCCCTCAGCCCGGTCGAGACCCGCCCCCACGGAACCACATAGCAGAAACCCCTCTCTTCATCTTCCGCCGCGACGTCCCCCGACAGCCCAGCATATAGCTGCGTGTACGCGGCCAGCACGGGGCTGTGCATGAGCGGCCAGGCGACGTACCAAAGCAGCGGCGTGTGGCGGAAGAGATGCGTCGAAGCCGCGCCCGGGTTCAGCGCGACGCTGACAATCTTCTTCCCGCCGGGTGCAGATTGGCGGCGCGCGAGCTCGGCAGCGAGGAACAGGTTGCCCGTCTTGGAGTTGACGTAGCTGCGCGTCTTGTCCCTCGGCGGTGCGTGGATCTCGGCCATGACCAGCCCCTGCGGCGGCGCAGACAGCTCGACGATCTGGCTGCTGGTCCAGACGACACGCACCGCACCAGGCGCGGTAGTACTCTCCGCCGCCGCGGCCTCCAGAAGCGGGAGGAGCAGCTGGGTGAGCAGGAACGGTCCCAGGCAGTTGGTCGCCAGCTGCAGCTCGATGCCCTGCTTGGACACGCTGCCGAGCGGCGGCTGCGACACGCCGGCGTTGTTCCAGAGGACGTCGAGCTTGGATTCCCTGCGCTTGAACTCGTCCACCGAGTCCTTGATGCTGCGCAGGTCGTCGAGCTCGAGGTGGAGGAAGTCGAGGCTGCCGCTGGACTCCGAGCCGGCGGCGGGTGCATCGGCTTGGATTTCGGCCATGGCGAGCCGCGCTTTGGCCTCGGATCGCCCGGCGAGGTAGACGCGGGCGCCCTTGCGGTAGAGGAGCTTCACCAGCTCGAGGCCGATGCCGGACGCGCCGCCCGTGACGAGGAAGACCTTGCCGCTCTGCGAGCCGACATTTGCTTCGGTGAAGGTCGGATGCGGCGGGAAGAACTGCGACCACTGGGCGCCCATGTTGCGCCTGTCGATGTTTGTGAAGGTTTAGTTGGGATTTCAAGTCGGGGGATATGAATGTGGGATCGGACAAGGGTCAGTTGAAAGAGGTGTCGTTGAAAGAGAAGCAACAGGCTGTCTGCTGGGACCAACAGATACCGTCCTGCATAAGCACGACAATTCTCCGGCCCGTTTGTGGCGCATGCGTGCCGGACGCCACGCATGGAGCCAACAGAACGGGGCCGTCCAGTCTTATTTGCAGTCGCGATAAGTGCTGGGTTAGGTTATATGTGCGACGTGCGGTTATGCAAGTCTCAGGTTTGGAGAACTTGGTTTGTTAGGTCTAGTGCACTGGAACTCACTCTTGGCAGCGGATAGAATGTTTATTCGCATGACATGGATGAAGTTGACTACCAATTTGGTCCACTTTTAAACATGGTATTGAGTTGGCTTGAGTTAAGATACTGAATATTTTAACTTTGAGCAATTTGAAGCCTCTTGAAAGTCAAGTGATAGCGTAAAGATTTTGCCTATACTTTCGAGTTTGCCTGCCTCATGTCTCTGGTGCTACCAAGTATTATTCAATCTCCATTTCCATTTCTTTCTATGAAGAATGGAAACGGTCAATAAGTAGGAAGGTAGTGGAGAAATCCGGAAGATCCAAAGTTTATCTTGCAAACTTATGGAGTCAATGAACGCAACTGTAAAGGAAAGTTCGTCAACGTTATGACTGAGGTGGTTTTGATGCAAAAAATAAACGAGACCAAGAGTTGGCAATCGTCCCGGAGTCATTTGCGTTTGCGCTCCAACCATGTTGGCAGATCTTGACTCTCTCCCTTCCGCGGGCTTTGTGCACTGGCATGCAGTGATGTCGTCGCTTTGATATACTGAAGTACTTAGTGCGTATATCACTCAACATCACCGCGGGAATAATTGTTAACAGCGACATAGCCGCCTAAAAACCATGCACACCTCCTCCACTTCGGCGGCAGTGATATCCGGGCTCGGAGCTTCTCAAATTCGATGCAGCAACCGTGATTACTCTTACTATTCCAGATTGAACCTACTTGTGTTCACGGGAGATGGAAACAAGCGACAGACAAAAGACTCTATCCATTCAAGAGCCCCACTTGCTCCCTCGGCAACATGAGACCTCGCTCGGAAGCTGCGGGACGATGCCCCCAAAGAGAAACCAACCAAACGCATGCCAGAGGCGCAGGGAAGCGCGTTCTGAAGACCACATGTGCACCTTCTCCACATCGCTCTGCAGACTCGCAATCGCTGGCGAACAGATCCTGGCCCTCGAATCGCACCCATGTCGAACACGCTCCCCTGCACCTGCATATTGCCATCTAGAACACGGTGCGCGCGTTTCAATGGGCTAGACGCGAATAGTGCGCCGGTTCGGGGAAGACTAGTGGTGATAGCGTCCCCGGCCAGTAGCTGAGAATGCGAGCTAGCACTGATAGTCTCAAAGCAGACGACCTGCAACGGCAATGATAACGGTCGATCGACGCTCCAGAGGGTTGCGTGCGCGGTGCTGGTGGGCTGTCCCGCGGATATGCGGCAATCAGTGTGACGGCAGACGGCCAAGAGATCAACTACATCTGCGGTACTTGACTTGCAGGTACCAGCGAGACGACCAGGGCATCATGCTTGCTCTACACCTCCAGGACGAGGGCAATCGGGATGGGGACACAGATGGTGGGCGCGGAGTTCCAAGCCAGCTCTCAATCAGCCCTGCTCTCAATTGCAGACGCGCCAATTCAGGGGCTCCCACTTGACCTACGCGTTACACTTGGGATAGGCGTCTTTCAAGATCTGCACTCACCGTGGACGTCGACGTCAATCTATGAAGCTGCTGTAACCGCTGTGTTGACGCTGCAGTGTCACCAAGAGCTGTAGTTCCCAGGCGCTGTTTTTGTCTTTCCGATAGTAAACAAACGCCAAGTCATGATACATGTAGACGCCACTGCGTGCGCGCGTCAACCCGAAACACCATGGCGGCAGCCCACAGGTATGGCGTGGCTTCCTTCCACATCAACATCAACATCGGCGACGGCGCCATCCACATCCTCTTCTCCTTTACGGATGCCGCGCCCGCGACAAAGACCGTCGAGAGGGCCGTGTTCCTCGACGGCGGGCATGGCATTCCCAACTTCTACGACTCGGACAAGCGCGGCATCTCCAACATGAACATCTACCGCACCATCCGCCAGATCGAGGAGGACTTTGAGTGCCAGGGACCCCTCCGGGGCGGCAGCAACGGGACGCGGAAGATGCTCCAGTTCGACGCCTTTGTCGTCTCGCACTGGGACAAGGACCACAGCCAGGGCCTGATGTGGTTCCTCGTCGACGACATCGAGGACGCGCACAGCAGGCGGCAGCCGGGCGAGGCGATCAAGCTCTCCCGGGCCGTGTACGACCACAACAACGCCCTGGCCTCGACCCTGTTTGCGCCGACGTGGAACAAGAAGCACAAGCCGGCCTGGCGCGCCAAGACTTTCAGCTGGGAGTGGGACAAGTACTTCAAAGCCGGCGACCACGACAACACGGCCACCAAGCTCAAGCTCGACGCGACCGTGTCGATCCGGTATGCGCCCGGCGTGGGCCAGTGGGCGGACGGTGTGCTGCGGATCCGCATAGGCACCGAGAACCTGCTGGGCTGCAACTTTTTCGCCCGCGAACTGGTCGACGCGCTCGATGCCACGCATGGGAGCATCACGGCGTTGCTGACAGCCAACAAGCCCGAGGTCCCGCACGCCGTGCCGGCAGGAGACCCGGTCCCGCTGGTGCCGGGCATGTACTGCGTGGCGGCCAACGCGCGTGTGCTCGGGGGCACCGAGGACTTTGACAAGCGCATCACGACGGAGAAGAACGCCAGCTCCATCATCACGCTCGTCATCTGGAACCAGAACAGCTACGTGTCGCACTACTCGGCCGGCGACGCGCACATCCTGCTGGAGGAGGCCGTCATGGACTGGATGGGCTACCAGGCCAACGACAACAACGGCGTCCGGGTCGTCAAGATGAGCCATCACGGGTCCGCCACGTCGAACCCGCACACGCTCTGGACCCGGCTCAAGCCGTTCAACGTGGTCTGCTCGGCCGGCGACAAAAAGACGTTTGGGCATCCGCGTAGGTGACAGTGACCAACCCCCCCACCCCCCCCTACCTGGTACTTTGTAGCAAAGTCACGTAACCGCACACTCGCTAACACGACTCACCCAGGCTGGGAGGTGCTCCACGACCTCGAGAGCTGGCTGACGTACAACCTCTCGAGCGTGGCCGCCTCGCCGCACCCCCTCTTCCTGACCATGTACCCGTACTACCTGGGCATCGCGCCCGAGGCAGGCGAGTACCAGAAGCTCAGCTTCAAGGAGTCCGAGGACGTGTTCGAGCGCATGGTCAACGACCGGCAGGCCTTCATCACGGCGCGGGCCAACGCCGTGCCGCCCAACCTGGCCGCGGTCCCGTACAACATCGGCGACGGCTACTTCCACGAGAAGACCAACGGCACGCTGACGGCCGAGAAGCTGCTCAGGGGCATCTACAAGAACATCCGGTGGCAGATTTTGTTGAGTGTGAAGGAGCTGCACCAGCTGCGGTATGACCGGATGGAGTACATCCGGTTCGAGAACTTTGGGTCCGACGGTGCCGCGCGGAATAACACCGAGGTCAGGGGGTCGTATAGTGGCGTGAGGGTGATTCAGGAGGGGAATATCATCCGCCACCGCCAGGCGCTTCAGCTACTGTCTGGTCATGACACGCGCCGGCTCAGCTGCGAGAGCTACTGTTCTGACTTTATGTCGGTGGGCTCCGAACCTGCCCTCCAATTCGTCCGACAACAGCCCTTGCACGCGAGACACAACAGCTCTACCTCGTCATGGGGCTGTCTCTCTGACGGCGAAGACGAGTGGGCCGCTGCAGTCAATCCAGCCCCCCACATGCACCACAAGCAAGACAGCGTCTACCTCGTCGTTCCCGAAGATTCGATCCCGCTCGGCATCGACGACGGCACGACAGTGGAAAAGGGCATCCTCCCCAAGACCAACTTACTGCACCCCTTCGTGCAGGACCTCGCCACCGGCCTCCTCCGGCTCCAGCACTGCCCCAAGCCAGGCGAGCGCACGCCTTTTGCCGACACCGACGAGTGGCAGACCTGGTTCCGACATGCCCTCAACACACCGCTCGCCCAGCTCAACTTCACCGCCGCGAAATGGCCGCTCGACGACAGCGACACAGGGCAATTCGACATCTCCATCACCCTGGCCGACAACCGCGTGCTGGTCCTCGACACCCAAGGCGCACCGACGGCCCTGGGTGTTTCATCCGCCGCGATTGCAAACATGGTATCAGCGCGGAGCATCCTCCCCCTCGCCGTGACGCTCTCCAGCCCGTCCGGCGCGTGGAGTCTCCGCGAGGTAGCCGCCCTCGTGGGGTTTAAATACAACGCCGCCCTCGCGATCCTAGGACCCATCCCGCTCGAGCCCGTCACCGACCCATCGGCGCGCAACGCGCTCTGGTTCACCGCGGGTGCGCAGCACGCGACCGACCTGCGGCTCGCGTTCACCGTGCCCAAGGACGAGTACAAGCCGTTCACCGACTGGCTCGACAAGGACGAGACCATGTTCAAGATCCAGGGGGTGTCGGTGCTCGCCAAGCGCAGCCTGAGCTACACGTACGGCATCGACAGAGACGGCACGGCCGCGGAGGGCGAGCTGCTGTTTAAACTCGACCTCGTCGTCGCCGGCATCGACTTCACCGCGTACCTGGTCTTCACCACGACCAGCATAACCCTGCGCATGCAAAAGGACGAGTCCAAAGCAGGCGACCTGACGCTCGCGACGCTTGTCTCGTGGGCTGTCAACGCGCTGCGGCTGTCGGAGTTCGCCATGTGTAAGACGTGGGTGGAGAAGGCCGAGGCGTCGTCGTTCCTGCGCGCCATCAAGCCGCGCGTGGTCGAGCTGACCATCGGGCATGTGGATGGCAGGGTGGGGGGCATTGTGGGCATGAACCTGACGCTGCAGGTCGAGCTCGCGGTGGGGAGGAAGCCGGGCGATACGGGGGAGAAGGAGAAGTTGGTGTTTTTCCTGACGTTTGCGTGGTCGAGGACTATGTCGGCCGAGATGCACGCTGCGCTTTGGTGTAGTATGTTTACTTTCTAACTCCTCACTTCACCCCTTACCCCTTTTATTGTTGACTCCACGTGCCCCTTTTATCTCATTGCCCCTTACCCCCTTACCCCTTACCCCTTTTGTTATGTCAACAAAAACCCAACCACCGCTAACCAACACCCACACGGGCCCACAGAAGCGCGCCCAGAAGAAGACGACCAGTTCCAACAAGCCCTGCCCGAATGGGAACCCTTCCGCGACCTAACCCCAAACATCGACGGCACAGCCCTCGAGCACGTGGACCTCAAGACCCTGCTCAACATCGCCTCCCTCCCAAAGGGCATCCCAACCGAGATCTCCCGCGCCGAGTTCCAGCTCGACAAGGACGGAGTCACCTTCTCCGGCGCACTGATCTGCAACAACGACGACGCAACCAACGACCCCCCGGACTCCGTCCCGCGACTAGCCCTCGACCAACTAACCCTCACCTCGCGCCTCCTCTGGTCCACCACCACCACCACCGCAATGATCTGGCAATTCAGTCTCAGCATATACATGTACATCCCCCCATACACCCCCAACAAGCCCACCGCCAAACCGCCCACAGAAGGCACCGGCCCCGCCCGCCTCACCGGCGCGATAGCCTACAGCACAGCAGGCGCCTTCTCCCTCGCCGCGCATCTAGACAGCATGACGGCCGGCCACCTCGCGCAGTTCTTCGCCCCCGACATCCGCGCCGACGCCATGTCTCTCCTGCAGCATCTGAGCATCGACTACCTGGACCTGCAGTACGAGTACGCACCCGGCGACGGGGCGGGCGGGTCGCGGTTCCTGTTTGAGGGGGTGGTATCGCTGGATGTGGTCGGTTTGGGGCTGCGGTTCGAGCATACCGGGGCCGGCGGGTGGAGTTTTGAAGCCAAGCTGGGGGCGAGCAGTGCGGTTACCGCGAACGTGACTGTTGGGGCGCTGCTTAAGAGTTTGTTTCAGGACGGGTTGCCGGATATGCCGGGTGCGGTGGGGGATGTTGTGCTCACGAAGCCGGGGGATGACGAGGTCGTTGGGTTCAAGGCGTGCGTGGTGCCCTCGCCGGCCCCGGGGGGGAAGGCGAAGATGGTGGTGTTGACCGCGACGGTGCATATCGCGAGCGTGAGCCTGACCTTTGTGCAGTGGCGCGACACGGCGTGGCCTGCCGCCGCACCGGCGAAGCGCGTCATCAAGGTCGCGGTGAATGAGATCGGACCGGTGCAGGCGCCGCTGGTGGGCGAGCTCAAGCAGCCGTTTGAGCAGCTGGTGTATATATGGGTTGTGGACAAGGCCACGGCGATGCTGGGCGGGGAGGAGGAGAAGAAGAAGAAGAAGAAGAAGCCGGGGGTGACAAAGGGGGAGCTGGACGCGCTGCATCGCGAGCTCAAGCACGAGCGCCAGAGGCTGTTTTACAAGCCGGATAAGGAGGATCTGGCGGACGAGGACGTGGTGATTCAGCCCGGGTCGCATTTTATGATTGTCGCCAAGGACGCCGGGACGGGGGCGCAGAACGCGGTGGTGGATTACGTGTTTGGCAGGCCCAAGGATAAACCCCCGCGGCCCAAGGGGGTGCCAGTGGCGGAGGACGGCGACTCGGACGAGATGGAGGAGAACAAAGACGTCGACAAGTCGGCGTTTAAGCTGTCGGTTGGCCCGCTGACGTTTGAGAACATTGGGCTGCAGTGGATCCAGAAGGAGAAGCGGCTGGGCGTCGTGCTGGACGCGACGTTCCTCATGGGCCCCATTGGGCTCGCGCTGCTGGGGTTCTGTCTGAGTGTGCAGATTGGCGAGCCGGCGGCTGCGACTGGCCAGGGGTTTTCTGTCTCCAAGCCCAAGGTCGACCTCGCCGGCCTGATCGTGTCGTTCGACAAGGACCCGCTGACCGTCGCGGGCGGGCTCATGCACACCAGGATGGAGGGCGGGGATTACTACGCCGGCGGGCTGATCATTGCCTTCAAGCCGTGGATGATCCAGGCCGTTGGTGTGTACGGCAACGCGCCGAGCAAGGTGCCACCGCCACCGCTTGTTAGTGCATCTCAGGGGTTTGTTGTCATTGCGGATGAAAACCATGCTTATGACGACGTGGAGGAGATCCCCCGCGACTGGGACGCCACAGACCCAGCCCCGTCAACCTTCACCATGGTCTTCGTCATCTTCAAGCTCGAAGGCCCGCTCTTCTCGGTCGGGTTCGCCGATATATCAGGCCTGACGGGCGGCGTGGGCGTCAACTCCAACATCCGCCTGCCCACCGCGGCCTCAGTCCTCGACTTCCCCTTCGTGAAGCCCAAAGGCACCGAAACCACCGACGGGCCCCTCGCCGCCCTCCGCGGGCTCCTCTACCCGCCCACGCCCAACACCGAGCCGTGGTTCAGCGCCCGCGAAGGCTCCTTCTGGATCGCCGCGGGCCTCAAAGCCACCGCCTTCCAGATGCTGACCGTCGACGCGGTCGTGGTCGTGCAACTCGACCCGGACGTCCAACTCGGCATCTTCGGCGTGGCCGTCTGCTCCGTGCCCTCGCTGCACTCCCCCGTCAAGTTCGCGCACGCGGAGCTCGGGCTGGCATGCACGCTGGACCTCCGCTCGGGGGTCTTCAAGCTCGAGGCGCAGCTGTCCCCGCGGTCCTTCATCCTGCACCCCAGCTGCCACCTGACAGGCGGCATGGCGCTGTACGCGTGGTTCGGCAGCGCCGCCAACGAGCTGGCCGGCGACTGGGTGCTGACCATCGGCGGCTTCCACCAGGCCTTCAACAAGCCGCCGCAGTACCCGTGCCCGCCGCGCCTGGGCATCAGCTGGGCCCTGGGCCCCGCGCTGCGCATCCGCGGCGAGGCCTACTTCGCCATCACCCCGCGCGTGTGCATGGGCGGCGGGCGATTATACGCCGCGCTGGCCATCGGCGCGCTGTCGGCCTGGTTCGACGCCTTCATCGACTTTCTGATCAACTACCGGCCGTTTTACTTCAGCGCGGTGGGGAGCATCTCGGTCGGCGTGCGCTTCTCGATGGACCTGTGGCTGGTCACGGTGCGCATTTCGGCCGAGATCGGGGCCACGCTGACGGTGGCGGGCCCGCCCATGGCCGGGACGGTGCATGTTGACTTTTGGGTGTTTGGGTTCGATATCGAGTTCGGGGATAAGAGCGGCATGGCGCGGCCGGATCGGATGGAGCTTGGCGCGTTCAAAGACCTCGCGCTCAAGTCAGCTTCGGCGGGTGGGACGGGGCTGCCGCTGGACTGGGTTGATGTTGATGTTCAGGAGGAAGAAGACGAAGACGAGGAATCCGCAGCAAAGGAGACGACAAAGCCGTTTCTGTTCAACTGCGTCCAGGGGCTGGTGCCCGAAAGCGAAGTCGCGCATGGACCCGGCGGGGCCGCGAGTCTCTGGCGAGCCGGCAAGGATAAAGACATGTGGGTTGTGCGCGGCGGCGGGCTGTCGTTTACCATCACGCTGGGCTTTGCGGCAAGCGAGGGCGAGTTTAAAGACGATCGCGAGAGCGCGGTGGTCAAGAAGAAGGAGATCCCCATCGCTGATGTCAACAAGGCCATCTACGCGCAGCCCATGTGTCTGACGGAGCCCATCACTTCCAAGGTCACGGTCACGGTCAGCCAGAGCGAGACTGACGTGGTCATGCTGCGGAACGTGCCGGAGAAGAGGAAGGATGATCAGTGGAGTGTCGAGCCTATCATCAAGAGCATTCCGCGGTCTGTGTGGGGAAAGTGTAAGTCTACAAACTCTGAGTCACAACCCCTTTTTCTCATCTCCTTTGTCTTCTTCTTCTTCTTCTTCTTCTTCTTCTTCTTCTTCTTCTTCTTCTTCTTCTTCTTCTTCTTCTTCTTCTTCTTCTTCTTCTTCTTGATACGTCAAAACTGACAGCAAACACAGACGACCCCGAACAAGACCCCATGCTCAAAGGCAACAACGTAGGCGGCCTCCTCAGCGGCGCGACATCAGGCACGGAAAGCGGCACCATCCCCCTCGTCATGGGCCTAACCATCACCCCGCCGGCACCCTACAAATCCAAGGACCGCATCCCCAAGTTCAACCTGGTCGAGGATATCAAACTCACCGTCAACGCGAAAGGCTACCCGTTCCCGGACCCGACGAAAACGGCCAGCGACATGTGGGCGCCGCGCGTCCCGGTGGTGGATACGGACCCGTGGGAGGACGTCAAAAGCAGGTGGGCTGACGAGCGGAATCGCCCTGAGGACGTCGTGCGCATGTGGGCGAAGCGGTTGCGGTTTGGAGAGGGGAGTTTGACGGGCAAGAGGCCGGCGGCGCTGTTGAAGCGCTTCGATACCATGGTGCCCGCGCTGCCGATGGTCGCAACGGGGACGGGGAGGGTGTGAAGGATGCGTTGCCGTGGTAAGTTGTCTACTTGAAGTGCGAAATCTACCTTTGTAGCATGATATGGGTTATTGGCTGGCGAGGAAAGGGGACCGGCAACATTTCTTTTCTCTGTGAAAAGGACGTTCTTGAGTTCGAGACCATAATTCAATTGTCGAATTCACGCGGGTCCTAGTGTTAGTAGCAGCATGTGGAAAGTCTGTCCGACTGTTCTCTTCCGTTGTTTTAATTCCCGAGATAATTTCATGTGGGCGGTTACTTTAGTTGGCTCGCTGATGTACATGTATTGACGTGTAGTAAACCCCCTTCCTGCTCGTCTGTGACTGTGACTATTACCTGGTACTGTCCCCTCCTTGCCCAATGTGTACCTCAGGCACTGAGGTAAACCTGGACAACACCAAGCTTCCGTCAAAGGTTCAGTTTGTGGACCCCCAATTCTATCCTCCTTCAGTCGAATCCTTGACACAAACAGCTTGGGCAAGCAACAGTAGAGCGAGCCTTCGTGCAGTGAGCGGATATGGTGCCACCGTCCAACACGCCCCGCGCTAGGGCTGTGCCGCGCAACTGAAAGGCCTGAAGACCTGGAACCACGGAACAGGGAGGCACTGCCAGCGGTCATGGCCTCATGCGAGGACAGGGCGATCAACCCATTGGACGAGAAAACACCACCAAAAGCCCCAACCGAGAGAAATCAGGACACAAAGGTGCAAAAGTGGGCCCCGATGACAACGATAGGCGTCGGAAGGTCGCCGTGCGCGTGAGCCCAGCCCTCTTTCTCCAACCGCCTTGGCCCTCAGAAGATTGTGGTCCAATCCAGCACGGCGAAACAAAGGCCGTCGACTCGTGCGTTCTTTCGCAACAGCCTGGGAAGTTTTAGAGGTTGAAAGTTTGCACCAAAATGTCCCACTTTCTTGAAAACATGCTTGTATGCCTTTCAGCTCTGGCCCTAAACACACATCCACTAGCCAGCGCAAGCACCACGTCAATGACATGAAGGTATTTCTCTGTTTTAGGGGGAAATGAGGCAAAGGCATTCAGAGCCTATCATTTCGCGGTTCGCATTAATACAAGTGAAGAATGCACCGCCATGGAAGCCGTTGGAACTGGAGGTGGTCGTTGGCGTTACTGGGAACATCACCACTTGCATCCCAGCCGCTAATCATCGCACCGAGTGCTCATGCTCGCTGGTACCTCACTCACACGCTCTCACCATTATATTAGGTTACATCCTTTCCCACCACAGCCCATTCCTTTGACAGTCAGTGCCATGACACAAACTCCATTTGGAGCCTCTGCCTCATGCTTGATCTGCATCGTTTGCACTCCCCCCCTTCCCCACCCCCTGCTCGAACAATTCGCCCTTTCAGCTGCTATACAAGAGACTTCAACTTTGAGTCCTGCCAGTCATCATGAGTGATTCGCACAACAGCTTCGTCTGGGGCACTGACGGAAGAGTGCCCTTGGATTCAGACGACAGCACAAACCCGACACTTCAAGTTTGCAACCACGGATTCGACGATACCCGCCCATTGGACAACTTGAACACAACGGATCTGCGCATGCATGATTGCTTGTTCCCTGGAATGGCAAAGGACGTGGACTTCGGATCGCCTCTCATGCCAGTGGATTCAGTGCGCCGGCTCTCTGAGTTTGCAAACAGTCACGTCCCCCCGCTGGCCCAGGAACTGTCTTCGCTGAGGACAAGGGCCCGGGGGGAGTTCGTCTACTATCGCCCGCCCGGACCGGTGTCAGATGAGAGCCAGGCTCATTCGTCATTCATCCCGGGCCATGCGGTTGACATGGCCCCAGTGGCGGGTCTCTTGACACCAAGTTACTACGAGCCACACATCACGGTTAGTCAAACATGTTGAATCAGTTAGTCCTCTGACGAGTGTCTCAATTGGTCGTTGGTTGCCCTTGCTGAGGCTCAAGGTGAAGTTTCATCTTGGAGTCCAGTCATCAATGATCTTGAAGCGAGCGCCGGCCGAGTGGCCATCATGCCAGCCAGGTTGAATCTTCGGGTGCGCTCCATCCCGGAGCATGAGGAGTTCATAGTACTGAGGAGCCAGATTTGCCAGTCTTCGTTCGGCGCGTACGCCTCGCCTCCCTACTCGCAGAGCACCACCACCCATTACGGGACGCTGGCTCTCGACACCTCCACTTCCCCGACTGATCGGTCGGCGTGGAGTGAGGCAAGTCAAAATTGCAGAGACGTTCGTTTCGAATGTCGACAGGTCCACCATTGGTCACTAACATCCATACAGGCAGATAATACCATGGATCTTTTCGGAAGTGTTGGGCATAACAACGGCTTCGACCAGCTGCAACCGAGTCCGCCAATGACTCCTGCGTCGTCGTTCAACGCGACTGGCAACAGTCCACTTAATACGTTTCAACAGGGTAGCATTACACAGCCATACCCAACCACGCGCCAGTTCGAGAATGAACTTGTCGCGACACACGACGATGCCGCGCCCCTATCCGCTCACAGCTCCGGGGCCGTCACTACTGGCAATGACAAAAGAAACCTCAAGTAAGAGCCGATGTCCATCCAAGATCTTACCAAATCCCTCTAACCACCACCTCTCAGACGCCACATCCACAGCCCCGTCAGCGCCTTCCGGTGCCAGCACAAGGGGTGCAGCTACTCGGCCGCCTCCAACAAGGACCTCAAACGCCACCTGCAAAGCCGCAAGCACCGCAACGCTGAGAACACGACCGAGGAAAGCGCGACTGAAACCTACCGGTGCCTCGCGCCGGGATGCAAGTTTGCCGAGGAGGGCTGCTACCGGCTGGACAACCTGATGCGGCACATCAAGACGGTCCACTACCGTCGGGGCTCGCCTGCTGAGGAGGGTAAGTCGGTGATTGTCACATACTCTGTCACGGGTGACTGAGGGGTGCACGGGTGGCGATGAAGGGATGATTATACCACTCGTAGCACAGCTGGGTGGTGGATGAGTTGGAATGGGGCTGCTTTTCTTATGAGCAGGGGGGAAAGGGGGCGCTGAACCCTTGACCAGACACCTTCTTTCTTTATTACTCATTGCTAGTGGTTTCACTTCTCATTTCATGTTCCCGACAGTCGAGTCGGCTCCTTGTGCCTTTCTCTCTTTCCACCGTCATTTCAAGTCAAATGGGCTCGGGTTTTGCGGGGTAAAAGTCCAATACCCACCTCGACTCAGGGGCTTTGTTTACTTTTCACAGTGAACTTGAACTATTCACGCGCAGACTTAATCTTCTGTTCAATTCTGTCATATATCAACCGCCAGTAGCATACCTGCGCGATCCAACCCACGCAGGCATCACACACACACGTCCAAGTCCAATCCATGCCAAGCCAAGCACTGCATGTCCCTCTCAACTCCTGACTCCCACCTTCCCTCCCTCATCTAAACCAACCGCAGCTGGCCGCACTACTCTGGCTTCCGCCCGTACACGCTCATCCTACACAACAGTTAGCTTCTCCTCCACGCAAACAACCAACCGTAACCCCCCCCCCCCCCCCCCCCTTCCCCAAAAGAGAAAACTCACATGATGTAGTAAAAGTGGATATTCCGATCCTTCAAATCCTTTCGCACATCGACCAAAAAGACCTCAACCTCCTCCACGCTCCAGCCATGCATTTTGACGAACAACTGCACGGTCATGCCATGCAACCCATCCAGAATATTCGTCATCTGCATCGTCCCCAGCACCTTCTCCTCCCGCCCTTTCGCCCACGGATTCCCAGGCAGCGCAAACTTGGTCTCAACCACGTCGACGAACCCGGCCTCGACCATCTGGCGCTTGAACTTGGCCACGGCGCGCCCATTCTTGCCCATCTTGGCCATGCCATCGACCAGCAGGTTGTTCCAGCGCTCGAGCGCGGTGCCACGCATGCTGTCGTCCACGCACTGGAACTCGGCGTAGTAGTCCTGGAACTCGATCCAGCCGCCGGGGACCAGGTTGGCGTAGCACGACGCGAACGTCTTGGAGAAGTCCCGGATCGCGCCGATCATGTACCGGGAGTGGATGAAGTCGAACGGGGTCGAGAAGACCCACTCGTCTTCTACGTCGTCGATCTCAAAGTGGCAGTTTGGGGGCACGCTATTTTTAAGGGGGGGAGAAAGGTGAGTTTTGCTGTCCGCTTGTGGTTGGAAAGGAGGAGGGGGAGGGGGGAGGAAACGTACTAGTCGGGCTGGATGGGGCTGAGGTCTGTCCCGAGGACTTCGCTTTCGGGGTGTTCGGTTGCGAACTCGATTGCCCAGATCCCGGTGCCTGTGATTTGTGTCAGCTTGCTGGGTTATGAAGTAAGAAAAGAAAGGGGTGGCCTTGCCTGTGCCAATGTCGAGGACGCGCTTGGGGTCTTTGATGGGTGCAAGAGCCAGACTTCCAAAGAGTCTTAATGCTATGGAGTGCTGGAGATCTAAACAGGGTGAGCATCTCCTTCACGCTCGAAAGATTTGACAGAGCGACATACCGAGCCGTTCTTGTTCGGGCTGGGGGTCTTGTTAGCATCGAGCAAAAGACATGGACGTTTAAATCGAGGTCGAAACTCACAATATCATTCGGCATAAAGTATTCTTTGTAACCGTTAGTAACAGACACTTGGAATGTGCGGTTGCAAGAGACTCACTTCCCTCGCCCTCCTTGTAGGCGTGGTACGTCCTCCCGAACTCTTCGACAAAGGCAAACACGCTGGACGTGGCCGAGACGCTGGACGACCTGCAGCGCTTCCGCTCTTAGTACGGATGGACAAGAAATGCAATTAGGGGCAGTAAACATACGCTCTGTCCATGTCGCCCAGTGATGAGTCGCCGTCGCTGCTATCATTGTCAATCTGTTTGCGCAGGTAGGTCAGAACCACGGCTGAGATGCCTCAACAAGGGGACGAAATCATCCTCACACTCAGGCCCGTCGAAAAGGTACTCGGCGGGCGATGGACTGAAGAGGCAGTGCCAGGCGGCGCGTTGGTCTCCTCGTGATCGACCTGCGGTTCTGTCTCCAATGTCGTATTATTTGACATAGACTCATCCGCCAACACTTGCTGCGCTGCTTTTTGTAATACCAGCGCACCATCTGGCCTTGCCGTCGTCTCTGGTAATCCTGCCACGGCTCCTGTCCCGGGTAATGCCTCCGCCGGCAGCGTGGCAGGCCCAACTCCAGCGGCGTCGGCGTCATGACCGCTACCGAGAACGGGGGCAAGCGGTTCCGAGTGGTCTGCTTTCACCGTATCCTGCTGAGAGAATCCCACCGTCGCCTGCTGCTGCTCAGGCTGGCCTGCGGCGGCGGCGGCGGGCCCTTCATGGTCCGCCATTTCAAAGTTTGCTGTGATTGCCGATCTGGGGCTTCTTGGCGCCGTCAATCAGCGGGGAAGCCCAACGCCACGGGGGTCCCAGCTGCGCGATTTTCGGCTGCGCGAGAGGACAGGGATCCTCACGGTGGTACAGACAACAAACAGTGGGCGTTTGCGCGGTGTTTATTATCGCGATGCGACGGATGGCCAGCTGCCGCGTAGTAAAAAAAATAAAAAAAAAACAGTTCAGGGAAAAAGCGACCAAAGTTCAAGACTGGTCGCAAAAATGCTCAGGTGACAATCGGGTAGTGGGAAAGGTGAAAAACGATCAGCCACTTGGCGACCAGGGGACCCCGTCGCTGCCAGGCTGGCTGGCGTTGTATTTAATTACGGCAACGTGGTCCCGGCCGCGGAACTCCCTCCACGCTAGCTGCTTTGACTGGGCATCTGTTCCCACGGCCAGGGTCTTGGGTCCTTACCGGTTCGGCGGTAGCGTCCCAGCCGGCTGAATCAAAACGTGGTTCGATGCTCGGGTACTAACATTTGCCAGTAGCCGGGGTAGCGATAGCTGAAACTCGATTCCTATTATGGGGTGCCCAGCTTTCTTTTTGTTCAACTTCGATGTCGATCTGGCGAAGGTATCACCATTTCTCCCCTTATACTGGATGCGAAGGGACCAAAAATAAACAAGCAAAACTCACCACCACCACCCCCACTGCAACCGTGACCATCAGACCAAATTCACCCACCGCATCCCAATCGTGGCCAACACCCTCGTATAATCCCCAAACCCCAACGTCTCCCACGCCTTCCCATCATGACCCTCGCGCGCAGCCCGCCTGGTCCTCTCCAGCTGGGCCGGCGTGGGATCCGCCTTGCATCCAAACTCGTCCCCGACGCAAATCACCTCGTTGTTCATCACCCCGTGCACGTACGCATCGCCCACCAGTTCGAAATACTCCGCCGTAGGCCCGGGTTTTAAAACCGCCTTACCAACACTTGCAGCAGCATGTAGACCCGGCGCTGGGATCCAAGGGCGAAGCAAAACCGGTGTTTTGTACCCCTTGATAATGGCAACAGCGTCGCGAACCTGCGCCATGCCCGGAACGAGACACAGATACCCGTGCTTGGTGACTGCGAACCGGAAGTCTCGATACACCCCCGAGGTCTGGACGGCTTTATTCAGAGGCGGGGTGCTGGATGTGGTGATGTCGTTCACATCGCTGTCGCGTTTCGCAAGCCACTGTGTCCACGTATCCCACGCTCCGTCGGTGTATGCAGACGTGATAAGTTGGTCGTTGTGGTCCGTGGCAGCGATCAGAGTCAGTTTATACGCATCCAGCAGCTTCTCCCCGGTCATGTAGGTCTGTGATGGCTGCGATGCGAGCTGGTCGAGATCAGCCTTGATGAACCCCAGATACATCTCACCGATCGTGTCGTCGTCGTACTTTCTGTCCCCCCAAGTGTCAGACATGGTCCACCCGGTGTACACGATCTCATCCATCATCAAGCACTGGAAGCTGAGGTACGTCTGAAGCAGCTGCCTCGCCGGGCCTTTGAATCTCTGCAGATCCGGCGACATGTGCTGGGGGTCGATCTTCCGACGGTGATGCTTGGGCAGCGTACCCGACCGCGCGGCGATGGTCAGGTTGGGCACAGCCCCTGATTGGTAGCCGTCTGGCCCTCCCCCGGCCAGCCATTCATCGTGCACGACCAGCTCGGACGCCGGCTCCGCGACCGATGTATCTCGCTGTCGGAAATCACACACCCAAGACGGCAGCACGCCGGCACAGTCCTTGCGATGCATAGCTCTCCCACTTCTCGACAGCAACTTGAGCCATCCGTTCTTCAGAATCCGCAGAGCAACATCCGTGTACAAAATCTCCCACGGGACGCTGTAGCTCACCGCCGGCGCCCAGGTCGACCAATCCCTGATAGTAATATTCTGGAGCGCATAGACCTTGTCCCGCGGATCAGTCGCTCCATAGCGATGTGCTTCAAACAGCAAGAGCGTCAGGGTGCGCACCCGGTTCCGCGTGGACGCCGTGGTCGATGTAAAGCGCGCGATCTTATCCGCCTGGATGGCCGTCGCGGCATACAGGTTGGACTGGGACGCACGGAACGTGTGCGGGAAGTAGTCTGGCCAGATGGTCGTGTACGGGGGACACAGGACCCAGGCCAGGGCAAAGATCTGGTCCCAGTGGACGACGTCCGGGCCGCAGATCACGTCCGTGTCGAGGCAGGCCGAGGCTTCCTGCTGCACCCATACCCGGTTGAACCACGGCCGGTTGATGAACTTGACCAGCGCGATTGCTAGCTTCCTGTCGTTGTCCGTCTCCTGGGTCAGCTCGTTGCGCAACAGATATGTCTTCTCCCGGTATTTGCTGTCTCCATAGTCCAGAAAGTCAACCATCTCCCCCGTGTACTCCTTAGCGTCCAAACCGGCCGCAAACTGCATGGCCACGCGGCTCTCGTCGTCCGGCTTCCCGAGCCACACGACAACCCGCCGGGCACAGGCGTAGACCTTGTGCATCATGCTGACTTGCTGTCCGCGCTCGACGACATCGCACTGGTTGATGCAAATGGCGTCAATCCAGACCGTCCGCGGCCGGTCTGGGTGCCGCAGATCGGTTAGCATGTCGAACGCATTCTGCTGAATTTTCAAATCGAACCCGTTGCAGTTGATGGTCTTTGGGTTGGCTGGAGAGCCCCAGGTGTACGAAGTCGCGTCGTAGTCGTTTGGGATGCCGTCGGCGATCTTGGTCGGGATGAGCTCGCACTTGAGCGGTGCGGGGGAAGCCCCTGGATGGATCTGAAGAACTCGCAGGGGGAGCGTGCCCTGAAGCGGCTTGTAGATTTTATCGACTAGGTGGATGTTCCATTGTTCCATGATTGTCTAGTAGTAGTGTTTCCAGTGTCTTTCGCTTTGGCGAGGATAGAATATCAAAGAACTTACAGTAGAGAGGTTACAAAAGGGGTGAGGAACCTCGCTGACGCTGCCTAACCGCTCCGCCACGGCGGCTAGTACCCAATCAGTACCGGAGTTGGCCCCCAGCCAGCTGAATAATAAGACTCGGAAAGGTCAGTTTCAAATGCCTGAAGCTCACTTGGTTTTGCTCCTGCTCACTTGGTTTTGCTCCTGCTCACTTGGTTTTGCTCTTGCTCACTTCGTTTTCTTCTTACTCACTTGGTTTTCCTCTTGCTCGCGCCATGTTTGTTTACCGCTGCCTCACATATATGCACCATCTTCAAGTTAGCACAATGAACGCGAGCAATGCAGTAACCAAACAACAACAAACTTCAACAAACTCTGCCCAACTCCATTCTCGTGACCAACATAACCGAGTCCCGATAATGCAATTTACAGCTTCGCCTCAGTCTCCTCAATCCCCGCCAAAAACAACCCCCTCGCCTTCTCCCACACCTCATCCGTCAACGTCCCGCGAATCGGCAACCGCCCGCCCTCCTGCGTGCCCAGCCCCGTCAGCCGGAACACCCCCTCCTTGATGCCAATCATGCCATAGCGCACGACAAACTCCTCCGCGCGGCTGACGACAAACTGCAGATGATGAATCTCGGCCCTCGTCTCGGCGTTGATCTCGCCCTTCTCCGCCAGCGCCATCAGCCGCACCACCGTCTTGGGATAGAACGCCGCCATGCCGTCGATGACCCCCGCCGCGCCGAACAAGACGATGGGCCCCAGCTGCTGGCCGAAGCCGCTGTAGACGCGGAACTCGTCGTGGTCGATCTTGGGGTCCAGCGAGACTTGCACGTGGTGGGAGACGTTGCCGTGGGACCTTTTCCGACCAAAGAAAAGGGGTTAATCTTTGTCAAAGAAATGTGCATCGTGCTGTCAAGAACATGGAGGGTGACGGCCGCTTACATCTTGCATCCCACAATATTAGGATGCGCCGCCAAGTCCATATACGTCTCCGGCTGCACGAGCACATTGTTCGTCACCCCGGGGTAATTATACACCAGCACCGGCACCGGACTGCGATCCGCGACAATCCAGAAATAATCCACGAGATGGTCTTGGCTCGCGCTGGCGCCAAAGTATCCGGGAACAAGTACCAGCGCCCACTGCGCGCCTGCTTTCGCATAGTCGGTGACCCACTCGAGCGTGTCCTCGATGCCGCCGCTGGTCAGCACGCCCGCCATAATGGGGTAGTCGGGGAAGCCGGCGGCGTCGAGCCCCGTCCGCACCCCCGCGACCAGGTCGAAGCGCTCCTGCCGCGTTAGGTGGATTGCCTCGCCCGTGGACCCGAGGAGGACGAGCCCTGTGATGCCGGATTTGGCGAGGAAAACGCTGTGCTGCACTTGGGTTGGAATGTCGACTCGCGGCTCGTTGTGGGGTGTGGGTGTGTCGGCGATAGGGTGGAAGAAGGTCGGCACGGGGACAAAGACGCCCTTGGGCGGGATCCGCGGGTGCTGGGTTGTGGACATGGTGGCGGATGCGTTTTCCTCTGTGTGTGTGTTGTTGTTGCTGTATGAGATACCTTATTTAGGGGTACTGGTGTTTTAAGGTTCCTGGGAATCAATATCAGGGGCTGCGATTGACTTGACGTCGGCGGGAACCTCCTCCCCCCGATGTCGCATGGCGCAACTTTGGATCAATCATGTGCGGCGTGGGACGCGGGGGTGCAACTCGGCACTTCAGCGCCCGAACGGTCTTGAAATGAGGAACCCCTTTCCCCGCGACGAGATCCACGCCGAGACGCTGCTCGCTGCATTCTTCGCCGAGGATCGGCTCCACTCCATCAACCACAGAGCCAAGTCGGCTATGAACTAAAGTTTGCGTTCTGAATGACATCCACAGTTCAGCTTAGGACTAAGCATCAGTTGCCAAGACTGGCCGAAGTGTCACGCTTAGCCAGATGATCCACCCCCGCCGATTTCCCCATATCCCTCGACCCCTATAGGTTAGCATTAGTCGATGTTGCATGAGACTCACCATGGCCCCGCATCACACAGCACGCTACACCCGCACAGCTTGCGGAGACAACCTCAGAACCCCTAGTTAAAGTACCAGGTAGGAAATCACAATGACAAACCCACACCACGAGTACGCCCGGATGAAAACCTCGACCGCATTATCCGCGATAGGCCAGGTCCTAAACACCCTCTCCGAGTCCAACTCCAAGGCTCTACTCTCGGAGCACAACAACCTGACGCACAGCCGTCGCGATGAAGCCGCCGCCATCCTGTCCCGGCTTCAGGAGCTCAACCCGACCATCGCAAGCCAGTTTGGCGCAAAGCAAGATGCAATTTCCGGTCTCGTGCTACGCATGCTCTCCACCCAAGAACCCGCGTCTGGGCCCTTCTCGTCGTTCATCGCCGTCAGCTACTGCTGGCACTACCCGCAGCAGTGGCCGCTCGCCCCGGCCGCGACGCCCATCGCCCCGGGCTGGGAGATCTCGCAGCCGATGGTGGACGCCGTGATGGGTCTTCGCGCCCACGCCGACGAGGGTGTCTGGTTGGACAAGCTGTGCATCAACCAGAGCGACGAGAAGGACAAGATCCTGCACATCGGCGCCATGGACGTCGTCTACCGCTCCGCGCGGCGCATCGTCATCCTGCTCGAGGACATCCAGCTGGACCGGGAAGAAGAGACCGCGGCGCTGGCCTATTCTGCCTTGTACGCAGACATGGTCCGCCAGGTCAAGGAGCAGAAGCTCGAGGGCCAAGCAAAGGCTGACTTTATCTTTGCGTTCCTCCCGAGCGAGGAGGCGAAGTGTCGCGAAGCAGGGACCGATGGCGTTCTTTCTGGCGGAAAGTCGTTTGCCAAGAAGCTGCTTGCGGCGCGATGGTTCTCGAGAGCATGGTGTGCGCACGAGAGTCGAGTAGCGCACCATCATCGGATCAAGGACTCGAACAGGGTCCCGCTGTTTTTCTGCTACGGCCACGACGGCGCGGTTCTGTCCTTCGAGTTCCGCTTCATGTTCTTTCTTGCCATGCATCTCAGCAATTCGGAGCCAGAGGTCAACCTCGTCGGCACCGCGTACATGAACGCGCTGAACGACCCAAACCCCACGAGCCTGCGGCAACTGTGGTGGCGCATCCAGCGACTGCTGCCCGACAACCAGCAGGTCTCGGCTATGCAGCACCTGGTCAGCATTTTGTCGTTCGGTTGCTTCAACAAGGGCGACTTGATCTCCATTGCGCTGAACACGGCGCAGATCCCGCTCTTCTTCCACGGTAATATTGAGTTTGAGGATGATGTCCTGTGGATCTTCTCTGTCTTGATGCTTGCGGCGGGGGACGTCGTTCCGTTGGTGCTGCATGGTGTTAAGCTGAGAATCGTGGATGCCGACGGTAAGAAGACCATCTCGTGGATGAGCCGTCCGTTCCAGGGCGCGCTTGACGACTCGTTGCCGATTGCAGCGCAGGAGTCCATCACGTCAGTGACGCGCGAGTACATTGAGCTTGACTTGCTGCTGTTCACCTCGTTACCCGCCACCGCCTCAGCCGAGTCACTCGAAGTCGCAGCCACGCTCATAGCTGAACACCAGCTAGAAACTTTGGCGGAGATGATCGTATCCGGCTCGACGGGCGCCGTCCAAAACAACATCCAGCTGATGACGGGTGAAGTCAACCGGGTCAGGGGCGCGCGCCAAGGCGGACCGATGACCATCTTTCTCCAGCTATGGATCGCCCTAGCCATCGACTGCGGTGTCGACTGGCTCATGCGCTTCCCCGACAACATGAAAGAAGGAACCGAAGGCACCTGGCAGCATGAGACCCTCGGCGACACAGCCGATCCGCGACTGACCGACGCAGCGCGGGCTCTCCTTACCCATTTCAACACCACGCCCGCCGCAGAGTCTCTCGACAAAGCCACCAAGTTCCTCACCTGCGTGCTCGACCCCCGCCTCAAATTCTACACCATCACCCCGCGCGCCATACCCGCCGGCCCAGGTGACTTCGCCATCACGACCTCGCAAAGCAACCGAACTTGGATGGCCGTCCCCGCCGCCATTGCCCATCTTCCGTCATGGTACAAGCGGGCATGGGCCATCGAGCCGTTCGACCCTGCCGCCGCGCCCGAGGACCCCAGCGACCACCTCCCCGACCCGGCCAGGGTCTTGGCAGCGGACGACGACACCAGAGCCGAGGATGTATACCCGCTTCTTTCATCTGACTACCCTGACCGGCGGGCGGAGAGAGACGACGAGCGCGGGACGTGGCGGCTGCGCAACAGGCAGGAGATCTTCGGCGGGCTATCGTGGGGAGACCCGGGAGTTGTGAGCGAGGGGCCGGGTGGCGAGGTGGTGCTGTTGAAGAGGCAGAGGGTGTATGGTGCTGAGGACTATGATTGGAGGGCGATTATGGACGTCGTTCGTCGGGCTCAGGAGGAGGCGGATGCTGCTAAGGCTTCTGCCGAGGCTGCAGCAGCTGAGGTTGTAGTTGCTGAGGGTGCAGCTACGGAGCTGGAAGTTACTACCGCCCCTGCGGTATGATGGGTGGGAGGCGCTGGGAAGCAGGTGGTGGATTGGCGATGAAGATGCTTGCTCGGGAGGAGAATCTGAGCAAAAAGGCCGCCTAAAATGCAGGTGGAAGGGAAATACAGGTTGGAGTGAACTCTGGCTAGTGGACCTTCCTTCCTGCCCTCGATCCGCTCTTTCCTCGAGTACCCAGATTAGTTCGCAGCTGGCGCGGTGTGGGTCACCTGGTGCGCAGTTCTGTGAACCTGAAATTTTAATCTCATTAGGACAGCTTCACAAAGTTGGAGCTTGAGAAGGTAGGAGCAGCCATGACCAGGCAGCTGATGGCTACTGTGGGTCCACCAGCCTCTATTTAGGCAGCCTTCCAGTTCAGACTCATTCTGCCAGTGACACATCAAGCATCCACTTTACGCCCGCTTCCTCAAGCTCCGGCAGCTCCCTGCTTCTGGGCGCGGAACGGATTACGCCGAATCGCAGCCTTCTGTAGCCAGTCCTCGCGCTCCTGCGCTCTCTTCTTACGAGCTTCACTCTTTTTCTCGGTGCTGGTTTGACCCCAAGGGGCACCGCGAACGTCATGGTAACATTCCACCGTATTGGCCCAGATGTTGGTCATGAAGAACAAGGCCAGGAGGATGGCGAGGGAGACGCTGACGGCCCAAAGATCCTAATAAAGTGGTGAGCGACTGGCGATGGAAGCTCTGAGGAGAGCGTATGCAGGGTGGTTATGAGAGCTTGCAGGGTATGTGGTCGGGTAAATGATGGCTCACCAAAACTTCACCACGTCCCCAGCTCCGGAAAATGAGGGTATGGCGCTAAATTCTTGTTGGCACTGGTTCTTCGGTGGGTTCATGGTGCCTCGGGCTGGACGAAGAATGACTCACAGCACAGCTGCACAGAGACTAGCAGGGACGAAAATAGTGGCAAGCCTATTCGACTATTAGATGTTCTGTACCAGGCACTTTTTAATTGAAAGTCATTGGTAGTCTTTTGCGAGCGCAGGGATCATTACCCGGTAATCTTTCTCGAACTAAACCGCGATAATGTTGTCAGCGGCCACGGCCTCGGTTTGAATGCGCAGCCTTGTTTTGAGACCACTGCAGATCGATCCTCACTCACCTAACTGCCTGGATGTTGGCATACAGGGCGCCACTGGCATTCGCTGCCTCAAAGTAGGAGTTTGTGGTCCGAGTCAGAAGATCGCGCGCATATCTCTGGGACTCCTGAATCTCGACCAAGATATCACTGTTTGCCGAATCGCCAAGCCTCTCGATGACGCGGCGGTTCTTGGCGAGTTCAAACTTCAGGTACTCGAGCTCCTCCTGCAGACTCCAGAGATCGAAGAAATTGTTCCTCCATTGCTCCGTCCATGGCTTCTCCTCGAGCTTCTTAAAGTCAAAGTCGGTGAACTGTTCAAGCCCTAGCGATGCCGCCACCGTAAGCCCCAAGACCTCCTTGACAAAGTGCTGGACTATGACGGAGCTTCTGGCGAGGACTAGAGTGCGTGCGATCTCGCAACTCTTGACTGGGTCGTTGCCTTCGAGCAGATATACACTCTGGGGCAGTTCGTCAGATAGGGAGCTGTCGCCGGGCGCGGGGGGGAAGATGCTTCGGATGGCATGACAGCGGTCTTTGAAGTGAGTGGTGGACGGTTCCTCGCTTTCCGATTCAGGTTCCGATTGTTCCGGCTGGCCCGGGTTTAGGGGTTTAGCCGGTATCTTGGTGGGATCTCTGAATTCCTTTGGGGCCCAGAAGTCGTTCTCATTGTTTGTCCGTTTCTCAACAATGATGGGAGACAGCCACTGGTCAAAGTCTGGTACATTAGTGGCAATGGCTTCCTTGTGGTGCAGCTTGCGGCGAATTGCCCGGGGTACGCTAAGCCTGGGTCTTGGAGGAAGATCAGTTTAGTCGTAGTGGGTATTGCCGACTTTCACCTGTCCGCCTCGTTCGCCACTGTTTTCCCCACGGACTAGAACCATCTTCGCTGTGGGCGGTGGGTCGACGAGGAGAAGCGCAGGATTAGTAGCAAAGGTTGTTGGCAAACATCCATGTGAACCTCGACACAGCGAGTTGGGTAAGATAGGTTCGTGGTACTCACTTGTCCACCTGCTACTTGTAGCCTCCTCGTCCCCGAATACATGTACAACCCAGGAGGTCAGAAGGCCAGAACACATCTCGTTGTTCTTGACACTGGCTGTAAATGGATCCCAGGTGCTGATATAGCGCGTTTGTGGGCTTGACTGATGTGCTCGCTGCACTTCCGACGTTGCCTTGGTTTGCAGCGACAAGACCCATGATGGACTTTGGTGGTGTTATGCTCTTTGAAGCCATTTGCTAAAAGGTGCATCAGTCATGCAATGTGCCGTGCGTTTCCTCAGCTTTCGCGCCCTGGAGGCAGACCATGGCCATTAATGGCCAATCGAACGGAAAGGGGGGCTGACATGGCTAAAACTTGTCCTACCGAAAGGAACCTCGCCCTGGGTTTGAGGAACTGAGATAAGACTTTGGTGCTGTTGTGCTCTTTGAAGCCATTTGCTGGAAGGTGCATCAGTCATGCAATGTGCCGTGCGTTTCTTCAGCTTTCGTGCCCTCGAGACAGACCGTGGCCGTTAATGGCCAATTGAATGGAAAGGAGGGCTGACGTGGCCAAAACTTGTAAATTGGGCACTGTCTCTGAAGTGATTGTGCATGCGTGGTGTGGCACCGAGCGGCTGATGAGTTGGGCTGGCCCAATTGATGCATTATTAGGGAAAAGGTTTGAACCAGATCTTTCCCCAGGAGAGTGCGGGGTCGGGACGACTGGGTGGCTTAGCAGTGCGCAAATGATGGATTTTCCGAGACAACCCCACCACACCATGGGCTGTAATCCCGCGGCGCTCATAGGAGCGAGTACAGGATAATTTTATTGCTCCCAGTGCACCAACATTAGCAGCAGCTTCCAACCTGACCCAATCTTCACCCGATCGCGGTATTCCTATTCCGCTCTTCACATACACTCAACAGGAATTCGGTCATAAAATAATCCACAATACACAGAATCAGCATTTACGATAGCAGGCCAACACGGCATCTTCCAGTCCTTCGCCAAGATGAAACGGCTCCTGCCATTACAGAAGGCTGCGGATATTGACGCAGCCGAGAACCCCCGCAAGAAACTACTGCTCTCCAACGACCGAGATCGCGACGAGCAGCCCGGCACTGCCAGCCAGCATGGAGATGGAAATCGGCAATTCAATAATTTCGGGACAGGCCCGCAGAAGAATGTTGATGGCAACTACTTTGAGGCAAAGGGCAATCAGAATTTTGGTATGGTTCCCTCCAAGGAGTCGATGGGGAGAAAGGGGTTGTAGACGTCGTCCGGCGCTCCTAACGATGCTGACTCAAGAGAGCATATCTCGAAACCGTTTTGCGTATAAAGCTGACCCAAGGGTTCATAGTCACGAATAACAAGCATATTTATGCAGAAAGTCAGTTTCCATTTCTACCAGAATATCGTCGTCGTCTAACACACGTCTCACCGAACCAGGACCCAGAGCCTGTCGCGTAATTCCTTTCCCTCGTAATGAGGATGTTATCAATCGTGCCCACATCTTCAACCAACTCGACGGCCTCTTGCCACCGACGTCCGAATACCAGAGTGGTGCCCTGTGGGGACTCGGCGGTTCTGGGTAAGCTGTTTATGGCCAAGCAATAACGTGCGCGCGGACTGACAGCTGAAAGGAAAACCCAGGTGGCGCTCGAATACGCTTACCGCCGGAGCCGTGACCCGGCCTGCTCGGTGTTCTGGGTCCACGCCGACAACGAGACGACATTCACGCAGGACTACAAGGCAATTGCGAAGAGGCTGGGCCTGGCGGGTGGCCTGGATGGACCGGAGCTGTTAATGGCCGTCCGTGAGCGGATCGAGGCGGGCTCGTGCTAGCTGCTCATTCTCGACAACGCGGACAACCTCACAGCGTTTGGGGTGGGCCAGACACAACCAGGCAAGGATCAGGGTCGGGGTGTAGAAGAGAAGCACAGTCTGTTCGATTTCGTGCCGCGGGGTTCCGCAGGGACGGTGCTATGGACGAGCCGTGACAAGCGGATCGGCGGCAGTCTTGTCGGTGCCAAACGAGCGATCAACGTCGCCCGCATGACGGACGCCGAGGCCATGGCGCTTCTCGAGACGGTCGGGAACAAGAAGATCAGCGAGGGCGAGCGAGACGGTGCCGCACAGCTGCTTGCAGAGCTCGACTGGTTTCCGCTCGCCGTGTCACAGGCTGCCGCATACATGCAGAGGACATCGACGACGCCGAATACATACCTGTTGAAGCTGGCGAGAGGTAAGAAGAGATGGAAGACCTTGCAACAATCCGAATTTGACCGACATCGAAGGGCGGGGCTGTCGAACAGCATTTTAGAGACTTGGGATATATCGATGGAACAAATCCGGGCAGGAGAACGAGATGGCATACGATATCCTCCACGTTCTGGCATTTTTGGACAGCCAGAACATTCCACTCGAGATAATGATCCAGGCGGCGGCTCTTCGTGACGAGAAGCCGACGGGCTATAGACGAGGCGACGGAAGCACTAGAAGCATCAGCTCTGGAAGCGACAGCGAGGATGACGACGACGAGGTCCTTCATGCGGCTATCCAGGTTCTTCAGGAGTTCTCCTTCCTACATCTTCGCGCATCCGAGGGTACAAGCCGGGCTTACGAGATGCACAAGCTGGTGCAGGACGCCACCCAATACGCCTTAAGCAGGAGAGACAGGAGAGAGGATGAAGTGCACTTCTCAAAGTTGGCGCTTCGGGTTGTTACGGACCTGTTTCCGGAACGTCGACGGGAACTCTGGGGGGAGTGTGAAAAATACGTGGTTCACGCACAGCGAGCGGGAGAATGGGCGGAACTATGTGAAGGGGAGATCGAAGCGTCGGGCCTTTTGAGTCGAGTATCGAACTATATGTACGATCGTGGGAGGTGGAGAGAGAAGGAGCCGGAGACAAGAGGGCCTATGAATTTGGACGAAAAAGGCTTGGCGAGAAGCATCCCAACACGATCTGGAGCATGGCAGACCTGGCCGCGACATACCATGTCCAGGGAGGTATGAGGAGACGGAGAAGATCAAGGTGGAAGTGCTGGCACTGTGGCGCGACGTTCTTGGCGAGAAGCACCCCGACACGATCAGGAGCATGGCGGAACTGGCCGCGACATACCATAATCAAGGGAAATATAAGGAGGCGGAGAAGATATTTGTGGAAGTGCTGGCACTGCGGCGCGATGTTCTTGGCGAGAAGCACCCCGACATGATCAGGAGCATGGCGGAACTGGCCGCGACATACCATAATCAAGGGAAATATAAGGAGGCGGAGAAGATATTTGTGGAAGTACTGGTACTGCAACGCGACGTTCTCGGCGAGAAGCACCCCAACACGATCTGGAGCATGGCAGACCTGGCCGCGACATACCATGTCCAGGGGAGGTTTGAGGAGGCGGAGAAGATCAAGGTGGAAGTGCTGGCACTGCGGCGCGACATTCTCGGCGACAAGCACCCTGACACGATCGGGAGCATGGCGGACCTGGCCACGACATATCATAATCAGGGAGGTACGAGGAGGCGGGGAAGATATTCGTGGAAGTGCTGACACTGCGGCGCGACGTTATCGGCGCAACGTTATCGGCGAGAGCATCCCGACATGATCTGGAGCATGGCGAACCTGGCCACGACATACCATAATCAGGGGAGGTATGAGGAGGCGGAGAAGATATCAGTGGAAGTGATGGCACTGTGGCGCGACGTTCTCGGCGAGAAGCACCCCGACACTCTTCAAGCCATGCACGGCCTCGCCGTTACCTGGAATAGCCGACAGCGATATCCTGAAGCGTTGGATATGATGCAGGAGTGTTTGCAATTGGAGTATAAGGTATTAGGCCAATCTCATCCCTCTACTCAGAGATCCTCATACGTCTTGAACTCATGGGAGGCGGATAGGAAAAACAGCTCTGGGATGAGCCGAATGTTTGGGAAAATAACTCATCGTATGAAGGCCGCAATTTCACAGTAATGCAAGCTAAATGTAGGCGAACTGGAGGGATACTGTCATTTTTGATTATGAAGCTAGATGATTTATTATAACAAATTCTGGGTGAGCTTCCTATGTAGTCATGAATAGCTGTGACTTCTTAGCTCAACATTCCCTGCAGCTGGACGCATGCGTCATAGATGGGGTGGGCGAGGACTAAAAATTCCCAAATGTCATCGCCGAAAGCTTTCAACACAAGCTGCAATGGGTGTCGAACTCAACCGATCCGGATGTTCTCCCCTGCCTTATCTCTGCAGGCACAGACTCTTATCCCAAACTGGGCATTGTGGGGCGGGCGCCAACGGTACGTTGGGTACATCGCCTACGGTCTGAGTCTGTCGAAATCAGGCAAGCAGTAAGTTCTGTTCTTATTTCAAAACGGTGTTTAAATTAGGTAGAAAGTCGAAATCAGGCAGGTGATAAGAGCGGTGATGAGGAAGGCGGATGGGAATTCGTCTTTGTCACACATGTCTACATTTATCCGGGTGAATAGCTGGCTGACGTCGAATCATGAAAGCTCAATGTCCCGACACACCGTGTGAAAATGGTGGCGCGCTGTCACGGCAGGCCAGGATTTGGAAGACGTCAACAGGCGCTACAGTTGAGCCGATATTGCTGGCGATACTGGTATACAAAGAAGACGATGGTTTCAGACTAATCGGGTTTCATACGGGCTGAGCGGAGGTTGGATGTAAGCCAAGATCTCGGCCCCGCTCGTTGGATCGCCATTTCCGGAGCTTGTTGGCGCGCCGTTTCTAGATACTTAAATCAGGCAGGCGGTGAGTTCAGTCAAGACTGGTCGGTGCCTTGTGACGCTCTCTTTACCACTGCCTATCCTGGGACCACTGCCTATTTAGTCTGGGACCAATGCCTATCCTGTCCTGGGACCTTCCTGTCTTGGGACCACCACCCTTCCTATTTGGTCCCAGGACAGGATAGGCAGTGGTCTCAGGACAGGAAGGGTAGTGGTCAGTGGTCCCAGGAAGGGTAGTGATCCCAGGACAAGACCCAAGATAGAAAGTCCTAGGATGGCAGTGCTCTCAGACAGGAAGTGTGGTGGTCCCAGGACAGGATAAGCAATGTTCCCAGGACAGGATGGGTGGTGCTGGTCCCAGGACAGAATAGATAGGTCCCAGGACAAGATAGGTGGTCCCGAGAGAGCTGTACTGGGAAAGACGGTAAGAAGTTGATGCCTCAGGAGATTTAATGCGGGGTATACGAAAAGAGGGACCGTGCGCCTGCCAAAAACAGCTGCATTCCAGATAGTTGTAGAAATGTGAGAAGAGCTGTCGTTGCACCTCGGATCATCGTCAACCGTAGGTGGTTGGGATAATTGAAATTCCATGTCATATTTGTCAAAACATTTCCCGAGAACTTGAAGCACTAGCAGACACAAGCATGCCATCTTGAACAAACAGCGGGTTGCCAAATTGGCGCTCTAAGCTTTGGCCGTTATCATCGCTCTTTACGTACCTACTGACGCGATTCGGGGCTTTCCCCCCCGAAAATTCTGGAATGCTCTTTGTCGTACGGAAAAGACTGGGAGCTGTTCAGGAATATGGGTAATCCGGATTACTAAAGACAAAGAACCTCCCACCGAATGCCAAGCAAAACAAGTCTCATCTCCAAGGCCTTCAGTTGGAGGCACCTGAGAACAATGCCCTTATCACAGATACCTAAATTGTGTGCTATATAAACGAGGTGTAAATCTCCAATGCTGTCTATCACTTTCTGCGTACAGAATTCTCCCCAAGTTAAACACCGAATACCTTGCCTAAAGTAAGCTAGAAATAACTGGATTATTTCAAGCTGCAAACACCATAAACTGTCGTGATGAACCGGAACCTTGGAGGGCGCGCAACAGTCCAGAACCTCCTCAGGGAAGCATTCCCGTATTCATACCGACGTATCCACACATCTCGGGCAGGCCTTCTCTGTGGACCGCGCGCGATCGTGGCGAGCATGAAAGTGCAGGGCTTTAAACTAGACCAGTACCCCACGGTCAAGCAGCTCACTGCCATGTGCCGACATCCGAAGATCAGGGCATTCAAAGAGGAGCTCGGCGAGCTTGGCCGGGACAACCAGAACAACTTCTTCGTCGACCAGTTGGCAAGCATGCTTGTGCACTGGGGCAGCGAGAACGGCCTGGACCTGCTGCTCGGCTACGTGATCCCCAACGGCAAGGCCTTCTTGGTTTCGTGCAACGTCACCCCGGCCACCCGCGTGGTCTGGATCCATTCCGACAGCCCGAACGGCGTAGACGACGACCCGGAGGTAGTCCGGCACTACGAGGGGCTTCGACCGCGGACTGCCGAGGAGTACCTGCAGGAGGCTAATGATGAAGCCAAGCAGGAGAGCTGGGCCAAGCTCGGCAAGCTGCATGAGATTGCCTTGCTCAAGGTCCTGACGGATGAGCGGCCGGACTTGTTGAACGGGGGCATGCTGGCGGATGATAGAGTCTTGGATGGCGTGATCGAGGCGCTGACCGAGGATCCCGGCTTCTTCTACGCCGTGGAGGAGGAGTTTGCCGGCCTGCTGATCGAACGTCTGGAAACGGGCGATATCAGCCAGGAGAGGGAGATTGCGTACATGGGTGACATTACCACCTGGCTCCGGGAGCTGTACAGTGATCTAGCTGGAGCCCGGACTTGACCCGTTCTCCCTGATGTCCTTGACGATGTAAAATATCCATCCGCTCTAATAACATAACGTTACCCTCGAGAGTTTAAAACAATCTCTCGGGCCGGAATTGCAAGATTCAATGTAAAGGTAAATTTAATCGAGTTCCCTCTGCCCTCATCATCCACGAAATAAAAAAAACATTGACATTCCCCATCTAAAGACACGCATTACCAGTGACCCACCCATTAACAGACCTCGCCCTTAAAATTCAGGTAAACAAACCCCCTTTCCCCACCCACGGGCCTACCCCTCCACCCTCCCCTCAACCCCTTTGATATCATACATTGCCCTAATCCGCCTCGCGGTCCACTCATGGCACGCAACCGGCTCATACCTCTTGACCTCGCCCTCGCCCACACAGCTGTCAAGCACATCGCACGTCTCGTCCAGATTAAACCCGAAGAAAAACGCCATACTCAACCTCTCCGTTCCGCTAACATTCCGCACGCGATGCACCGTGCTCGCGAACCGGTCATTCGTGATCCGCTGCATGTAATCCCCAAAGTTGACCACGAAGGCGCCCTCCACGGGCTTGGCGTGCAGCCACTGGCCCTCGCGGCTCAGCACCTGCAGCCCGGCGACTTCATCCTGCCAGAGCAGCGTGAACAGTTGAAAATCCGTATGCGACCCGATTGAGACGTCCGTGGGTTCCGAGGAGGCAGGTAAGGGGGCGTAGTAGTTGATCGCCATGCCGAGGTCGGGGTGCGTGAACTTTGCGTCGAGCGCGGTTTCTTCCAGGCCTAGGGCGAGCGCGAAGCTGCGCAGCAGGGCGCGGCCGAGAGCGAGCACGGCTTGCCAGCAGGGGATGACGGCGGCCTTGAAGGGCGGGGGTACCGCGCTGAAGGGGAAGCCGTTGGCGTCGTGCCGGATGTGTTCGCGGATGTGAAGGGGGATGGAGGATGGGGAGGGCACGGAGGGGTCGTAGGCTGGGTCGTAGCGCCAGGAGAAAGTCTCGCGGTGGTCGATGCTCTCGAACGGGTTGACGCGCTGGATCTGGGGCGGTTTCCAGCCGTATTTGTAGGTCGAGTGGGTGATGTTGACCGGTTCTTTCTCGGCGGCGGGCTGGCGGAAGAAGGCCAGAGCGGCGGCGTGCGCGGCGGCGGTGGTGGTAGGGGGGATTTTGTGGTTGGTGATGTAGAAGAAGCCGTTGTTGGTGGCCACGGCGCGGATCTGGTCAGCCACGGCTTGGCGCGCTGCCAAGGAGGGGCTGAAGATGGGCGAGATGTCGATGATGGGGATTTCCTCGGGCTTGGCTTCCCGGACCGGGGTGGTGAGCACGGTGCGGGTCACCGGGCCGTTGCCGGAGGAGAGGCGGAGCTGGGTCGTTTGCGGGGACGCGGTGGTGGTTGTTGTTGTGGACATTGTGAATGCCGGTGACGGATTTGAAGTCGCCCGTGATGAGTGGAGCGCTTCTCTCATCGATGTTCCGCATGAGAAAACAGTACATGCTTATAAGTCTTGCCCAGATGCCGCGTGGGAGGCTGCAACCGCTTCCCCGCAAAAGCAACGGCGTCTTATCGCGCTATCTCGCTATCATGCAATTGCGCCCGGGTCTGACACCCTATCAGATCACGAATCTTGTCGGGGAGCTCCGCGCTGTCACGTCGGTTGTCTCCACCTCCTCTGCTTCTAATGTGAATTGATCTATTTTTTTCCTCTCGCGAAATGCGTAGTATCTAGATCCGACACGTTCGAACTTCAACTACACAGCGTAAAGGTCAATAGGTAGATAATATGGTGCGGAGCCCGCAGTCATCAGTTTCCTGAATAAAATGAAAGTGGTATCCCAGCGTCCATACTCCGTTGTTGGTGTGAAACTTGAACAATGAAGCCCTGCAGAATAACTACCAGTGTCAGAGTTGAGGAGGCTGGTTCGAGTTGCCTTTCTGGTGCCTTCCGGCTCCCTGACGAGTCTCTTGGAGTCCCATGTTTCGCTCTTCATGACTCCATGCTCGGCAATCAACTCCGTTCTCGTGGTTTTGCGGTTTTGCGTTGCGGCTCCGATGAAATCAGGAAGATGCAGTGCTCCGTCGAGCCAGGACTAGAGAAGGCGATGGGTAGGCTGCGTCTTGGATTCGTCATAGTCCGTATCACTAGCCTTGCAGCTCTGATATATTGATCCATGAAAAAGTGACTTGGCGAGACCAAATGAGGAGAATGGTTGTGGTGGTGTTGACGGCTGATGACAGCAATCAAGAAAACCTGCGCGTCAAACATGGTGCGCAAGGTACCAGGCACCTTCCTAGGTACCTACAGGTAGCTAATTCGAGAATGTGTGCCCTTCGGGTTTGCTAAAGCGCTGCGGTTTGTGGTACCTGAATCTGGCGTCCAGTCAGAAGCCCAGTGACTTCCGTTTGTTCCTGAATGGCTGCCCGGCCGTTTGCCTCACTTTTGACCCACCCGCAGTACGGGGACGTGGCAAGGATACCGCGGGGAGTTCACGAATTGGCAGGCGCGCTTTCACCGGAATTCTTTCTTTGTCGGCTGCATCGTTTTGTTTGTCCCACCTCCCTTCAGAACAATTCTGGCGGGCAGGCACCAAACAAAGTCAAACGGAGGCCGCAGTCGACCAATCCAGAAGTAACGATGAACAATTCTCCACCTGTCCACGCGCTGCCCTCCAATTCCCAGAATTTCCTCGAGCCCTTGATTCCAAAGAAAGCCCCACAGTCTAGAGGCCAGATGAAGGCCCGCGGACTTTCGTCCCTTCTCTCCTCCATTCGTGTGCGTCAGCCACCCAATGATAAGTACCCATGTGCACGCACATGGCTTGTCGGTCTGTTGGGACAGAAAATAACCATACTTTTCTTCTTTTCTTTCTACATACTTTCGCTCTAGGCTGGCTTGACATCTTCCTTAACGAACTTGAGCAGGCGACACTCACGATGGCGTCCTTCGGGCTGTCCGGTTCCCAGCGGACGGGAAAAGCACCAGCAGCAGTGCCCATTACGCCGACGGCAGAGTATTTGGAGCATCTCCACGGCCTCGTCCTCTCGCGCGACCAGCAGAAATCCGCCGGCTACGTCATGGAGCAGATGACGCAACAGGAGCTCGAGAAGAAGCGAAGATGCGGAAGATGCGGTTTGCGCTGTAAGTCCATTCCATCCAAGTCGACCACAGCAATATCCTTCATCTCACTGGCTCTAATATTACGTGGAATAGACAAAAGTTCGCACCAAATCTGGGCAGCAAGGTCATGGCGGCACAACAGGGCGCAGCACACCGGCGAGCAGGCCAAGAGCATGGAGGCCGACGCCGTCGAGAACGTGAACCCAGCCGGCGAAACCAATCAGGCACAACCGCGAGATCTGCCCTGTAAATTCCACCCCGGAGCACTGGATTATCGCAAGGTTGGTCCCATTGGCAACTTTATCATTCACATCACCTCCCCATCCACTCACTTAGACCTGGAAGCAAACAACATGGCACGCACACTAACTGTCAAACAAATCCAGTTCTGGAGCTGCTGCGGCACCCCCGCCTACAGACCCGGCTGCAAAGGTGAGGAAGAGCACGAAGTCCAAACCTACGCGCGCGGCGAGCTAGAGCGAAGATGGCATTTCGAGCCGACGCCGCTGCCCTGTCTCATCTCGGACCCGCGCTGCGCCGTCGCCATCGACTGCGAGATGGGCACGGCGTACGACGGCGAGTCGGAGCTGATCCGCGTCACCATGGTCGACTACTTCAGCGGCGCCGTGCTGGTTGACAAGCTGGTCTGCCCGGACGTCAAGATGGCGCACTACAACACCCGCTACTCGGGCGTGACCACGGGACAGATGGAAGCGGCCAAGCGGGCAAGAGCGTGCATCTTTGGCACGCGGAACGCCAAGGTGGAGCTGTGGCGGTTCGTGGGACCGGAGACTATTGTCGTTGGGCACAGTGCGCAGAATGATCTTGCGGCGCTGCGGTGGATCCATTCGCGCGTTGTGGACACTTATCTGATCGAGTCGGCCTTGAGGATGGAGTTGGATAAGCTGAGAGAGGGAAAGGAGGCTGAGAATTCTTCTGTGGTGGATGGGGTTGTGCCAGACACGAAGGAGAAAGAGAGACGGCCGGTCAAAAGACGACCGGAGGATGGGCTTTCGCTCAAGGCGTTGACGAAGAGAAAGCTCGGCAGAGCTATTCAGGTTGGAAAGATGGGCCATGATAGCCTGGAGGATGCCGTTGCAGCGAGGGATTTGATTCATTTCCACGTCTCTAAGCTGATGGCGCTTACGGACTCGGACTAAAGCCTGGAGGACGGCTACACGGGAATAATGGAATCTGCCAGAGGGTTAATGAAGGACGGGCCCCTGAGTCTATGAGATAGTGGCCAGTACGGCAGCGGTGCCGCTGTCGAGCGAGAGTTATTAGCGAAGCGCTCGGGAGATCCTGAGAACATCTGCACATGAATGGAATCGTGTATTTTCTGCATCTCCTCTTGACACTCACACCAGGTCACTACCTGCCCTGGCGGCTTCATGGGACGTCGTGCTGCCGACTGCCCCACATTCTGTTCGGGCCCCGCATCGAATGGCACCTGAGTCACCATCCCGCTGACCTTCAGGCAGCAGGTGAGTGTGCCTTCTCGTCCCCATCAATCCCAGTCTTTTTCAGCAACTCCGAAGTCTTAACCTATCCAACAACAGCTCACCACAGCCTCCACCAAAATGACATCCGGGGTAGCTCTCTTCGTCATCGACATCCAGAACTACCTCGCCGCGGACGCCGCGACCCAGATCCCCCACGCCGACAGAATCAGAGCCACAGGCACCAAGATCCTGCTCACCGCGCGCGGCATCGTCGACCGCAACTGCACGCAGAGCCCGTTCCGCATAGTCTTTGTCCAGCACGAGCAGCTGCCCGGCGACGGCCCGCTGATCAAGGGCACCCAGCCATGGAAGCTGGTGTTTGAGCCGCGCGAGGGCGTCCGCGAGGAGACGCTGGTGGCTAAATCGACTCGTTAGTAGTTCACGCACACAAATCCCCGCTTGGCTAGGCCCCGAGTTGGGTTCATGTTTACAAATCTACGTTTTGCATAGGCGACGCATTCGAATCGAATCCCGACTTCGCTTCGCAGCTAAAATCCATGGACATCACGGATATCATCGCCTTTGGCATCCAGAGCGAGTGCTGCGTCGAGAGCACCTGCGGCGGCGCGCTGGCTGCTGGCTTTGGTGTCACCGTGCTCGGCGGGGCGCATTCGACGTACGATGATGGGGGGATGTCGGCGGTTGACATCGAGCGTGAAGTAGAGGGGCGGCTGGCGGAGAAGGGGGCGAGGGTCGTGCCGTGGGAAGAGGCGGTTGGTCTGTGGGAGAGGATGGAGAGGTTGGACTTTTGGACTTGAGCTTGCGGGCTGAGTAGCTGGATTTTGGTCTGCTATATTTGAGGGTGTTGGTAGTTCCTTTTTGGCATGTGTGAAATTGGATCTCGCAGCTCGGTGAGGTTCTGTAGCGTTTGGAAAGTGGTAGACGTTGAAGTGATTATGTACTTGTTTCAACTACTCTTTTTCGACACCTTGGTTTAGTGGTTATCCGAAATCTCTGCGTCCTTGATATATACTATTCCCACGATATCTCATCCGTCTTTGAAATTGCGCTTCCACGGTCCACTCTGTCATACCAACAGTCTCACGCGAGGCGAATTGAACGACGCTCGTCGGGGTGGAGAGGTTTTGGGGTCGCGATGGGAACTCCCCTATCATAATGTGAGCTCGGGCCAAAACAAAGATTTCTTCTCGATCAAGCACAGCACACCAATAGGTGGATGGGTGACTTACGCGCAGGCAGTCGAATTCGCAATGAGCTGGGTGACTGGCAGGTAGCCAAGGCAACCGTAGCAGGCGCAGACCTGTCCACCCGTTCAGTTAGACGCCAATCCGTGAACAATTGGAAGACCATGCGTCGGCATACTCCTTCCCGCCCTCCTGATATGCAGCTGAAGATGCTCTCGACGCTCGTGGGGTTCAGGAAACAGGCCGTGTTGTCCATGATCTCGGGGCAGTTCGCATTGCCGTTGTAGTCGCAGGGGCCGTAGTCGACCGTGGGGAGGGCGAGCGCGAACGCAGCTAGAGAGGAGAGGAGGGCGACGGAGGCGTGCATCTTGACGGAGAAGTAATTAGACCGACCGGCACTTGTGCAAATGTCCAACACCGAACAGGGCTCATTGGGGGTCGACGTCCAGGCCGGCGTCGAGTATATATATACCCACGTCACGTCGCAGAACTGCGCCCACATATTCGTATCTCGTTGGTTGATCAGCTTATCGTCCTGTTATTGCTCCCTCAGACACAAATTAACAGTCGAGATGCGTCGCTGGCACCCAAGCCTCGGATTGGGGCTTTAGGCTAGGAAGACGGATTTGAGGCAAAGAGGGATTGATTTGAGCGCCTCCGCCCGGCCCCCTCTGGATTCGTCCCGGTTGATATTCCCGATCGACATCACCCGAATCACACACTGCCTCTTCATTTATCGGCTCATCCCGTGCCTTTGCATGCGGTCAGGCTTCTGGAATTCACCGATGGGATGAGGATCAAGTCTTTGACCTAAAGGGCAGGGTTAGGGTCGGCCCCCGCAACAGGGATGAGGGTGGCTGGCCGATCGCCGCTTGGAACGCGTCGCGGAGAAATCGATTGAAACGGAAAGTGCACCAGCGCTTTTGAATTTCAAGCGCGTCTCGGCGCGTCTCCCCGACGTCCAAAATTCGCAATGAATTGCAGGTCCCACCACCACTTCTGCAGAGCGATCGAGGAAACTGGCCAAGGATGACAACCCGTCGGCAGAGCTCGCGCATCGCAGCGAAAGTAGTACCGCCAATTGCAAAACCATCGACAAAGCGAGACGCTTCTCAGCTGCAGAAGACCACCGGCAGCGACGATGACTCGTTCAACGACGACGGAGATGTCCCAGAGCCGTCCGATCCAGAGCTAGACGACGAGGATGACGAGAGCGAAGACGCGGCACCACCACCGCCATCAAAACGGCGCAAAACAGCCACGTCCTCCAAATCCTCCGCCGCCAACAAAACCAACATGACCCGCCAAATCTGCTCCCGCCTCTTCCCATCCCCATCCCCATCCCCATCCCCAACCCTCCCCCTTGCCTTGCCGGCCCTCCGCCAGCCCTCCCACGCCCTAACCTACCACTGCCCCCTCCTCCTCCAAAGCCTCCCCTCCCGCCACGCGCTGCTATCCTGGTTCGACAGTGTGAGCACCGCCCGCTCGATGCCGTGGCGCAAAGCCTGGATCGACCCCTCGTCCTTCCCATCCCCACCCGCTCTCCGGGCCACGCTCGCCCGCCGCGCGTACGAGGTCTGGATCTCCGAGATCATGCTGCAGCAGACGCGCGTGGCCGTCGTCATCGACTACTGGAACCGCTGGGTGGCCAAGTGGCCGACCGTCGAGGCCCTCGCCGCCGCGTCGGCCGACGACGTCCTGGCCGCCTGGCGCGGGCTGGGGTACTACAGCCGGGCGTCGCGGATCCACGCCGGCGCGAAGCTGGTCTGTGCCGATCCGGACATGCTGGGGCTGTTGCCTGCTGGCGTGGCGGAGCTGGTCGATAAGGTCCCTGGCGTGGGGCGGTACACGGCCGGGGCGATCAGCGCGATCGTGTTTGGTCGGGCGGCGCCCATGGTGGATGGGAATGTGCTTAGGGTGTTGAGCCGGCAGATGGGGGTCATGGGGGATGTCAAGGCGGATAAGAGGGTTGTGGACGTGCTGTGGGAGGCGGCGGGGGCGCTGGTTGAGACGGTCGCGAGGGACGGCGGGGAGGGGGTAAGTGACCGGCCTGGGCGGTGGGGACAGGCGTTGATGGAGCTGGGTAGCACGGTCTGCACGCCCAAGCCGAGCTGTGGGCTGTGTCCGGTTACGAGTACCTGTCGCGCGTATGGAGAGGGGTATGCGCGGGCTGTGGAAAAGGGGTTTTCTGATGGGGTTGTTGGGACTCCGGCAAAGCTACTCGATATCGAAGACCTCTGCACGCTCTGTGAGCCGATGGAAGAAGCCGACGACGCAGACCCAGCGGAGAGCAAACCGGTATCCAAACGCCAGCAGAAAACAATCTCCTCCTTCTTCGCACCGCCAGCACGCAAGAAATCCGGGGACCCCACGCCGCTCACCCCGCGCGCGCTCGACATCATCGCAAACCACGCAAAGCAGTTCCCGCTCAAGAAGCCCAAGAAGAAGGTCCGTGAGGAAGAGTGCATTGTCTGTGCGGTTCGCCGCTCCTCAGACGGCAAGTACCTGATCACCCGGCGCCCCGACAAGGGCCTGCTGGCTGGGATGTGGGAGTTCCCGAGTCACACGCTGCCGGAGCAGCTGAACAGCAAGACGTCGGCACTTGCCAGGAAGAGCAAGGCGGTTGCGTTTGTGTCGGGGTTGTTCTCTCCTGAGGCGGGTAGGACGACTAAAAAGGGGGGGAATACGCCGTCATCATCGTCGGTGGTGGTTAAGCACTCGGGCGAGCTGGGGAGCGTGCCGTGGCTGTTTTCGCACCTTAAGCTTACTATGCACGTGCATCTGTTTACGCTCCACGACGATGGGGAGGTGGATGTGGAGTTTGCTTTGGCCGACGCCCGGGCGGGTATTGCAACCACAGGCCAGCGGTGGTCGTCGAGCGAGGATGTCGAAAGGGAATCTATGGGTACTGGTATGAGGAAGTGCTGGGCGTTGGTTAATGATGTTTGACGGGTGAATATCTGGACAAACACAGGGCTGGAGTTATTGTTCGAGGTACATTTGAGATCTGGATAACGGTATGGAATTTGGGCAGTGGCATTTAGTGGTTTGAAAATAACAAGCACAGAATAGAATTCAGCTTATAATGAAGTGAATCAAGTCTTCAAACCCCTTTACTTTTACCTCTAAGCACTGATCCATCTATCCGGAAGATCGAAAAAGAAACTCCAGCAGGACTTGAGTGTTCTACTCCACTCCTGTCTTTGGGTTCTTATCTACGTCTCGAATTCGACAAAAGAAAAACTTGGTTCTTCTCCAATGGGTTTAACCAACTGCTTAGCGCGGGAGTAAAAGGAATGTAAAGAGAAGAATTAGAAATCAACCAAGGGAAAAAAGAGCGTCGAAGGGATTGTTATAAAGCACAAGATAAAACATATCCGCGGAGACCCATGAAATAATAGCTGCTCATACGGAAATGGAAACTCAACGTAAGAGCAAGTGCATATAGTATAACCACACCGTCTTTTACAGCCTCTATAATAAGTGTAGAACAGCTCTCCCAACTCGAGCCCAAAGAAAGTTCATAACTCTATAATCGTCACAAAGTAAACACACGCAGGCCCTTTTCGAGCCGCGGCTAACAGCACAGCCACCGCGCCCTATCTCACAAACTCGTTCAGGTCCTTCGCATCCTCGAAGCTGACCTTGCCGTCCTTGCCCACCTTGGCAATGTGGATCGCCACAGGGGCATGGTCGACCTTCTTCTCGCCTCCGTCCACCGCCTTCGGCTTCGTCGCCAACTCGACCGCAGCTGGGACCACGCCCGCCTCGGTGTCGGCAATCTCGTTCACGTCGTCCCGCGTCAGCACGTCGCGCACTCGCACGCCGCGGCTCGACATGAGAACAGTCGTCGGGCCACGGAACTGCAGGAACAGCCTGTCGCCCCAGATTGACCTCCTGGCTGTTGTGCGTAGCCCAAAGAGGATGCGCGCAAGCGACTTGTAGGTGTCTGTGTCTCTCATTACCCGCCAGAACCGAGTCAGCCGTGCGGGGACGAGGCTCCCTGCCGCAGAGGTGATCGAGCTGGGGAGCGAGGGGAGCTGGAGGCTCAGTCTGGTGCTCCGAAGGCGGAACGGGAGAGGCGGGTTCTTAGTGACAGAGTATGCCACCACGTGCGACGGGTGAAGGACAATCTCCTCGCCTTCTGCAAGGGTGAGTTCGTAGATTTGTCCCGGCGCGGAGAGGGCGGCGAGGCCGCGGCCCGTGAGGTGCGAGCTGCCCCAGTGGGCGATTGAGAGCCCCCGCTGGATGCGCGGCGAGACGGCAAGGGTGTGGCCGGTCCATGCGAGCAGGGCGTTGCGCTGGGCGACCATCCAGTCGGTGGTGCCGTCGAGGTGGAGGACAGAGAAGGTGGTGGTGGGGGATTTGGTGCCGATGAGGGCGGTGATGGGTGTCGTCGAGGTGAGGCGCTGGTAGAGGAAGGGCACGCCGAGGAATGCGCGGCTGAGCGGGGAGAGGATCGAGAGCGTCGATTGGGCCTGGCAGGGAGTCGGTCGTTAGGAGATTGTCAGGAGAGGGTGGGGATTGAGGAGCTTGCATTTTCAACCTTGCCCGCTACCGAGACGAGCGTGCCTCTTCTGGTGTAGAGCTTCTGGGAGGCCGAGAGCGTGACGGAGAGGAGGGAGTACGGTGAACCCAGAACCTCGAAGCGGGCATCTGTGCGGTCAATGTCAGGTGTGGACGTCGCTGAGGTCTTGTCTTGCTCTCAATGCCTACCTGCCGAGTCCCTGGCTGCTCCCGAGGAGGCCCCGAAGGCGTCGGTTGCAGGGCGCGACGAGGTGGTGGGGTGTGCGCTGATCTGGATTGCTCTGCATTGCCAGCACACAAAGGTCGGTCGTTTCGTCGTGGGTATTCTCGCCGTTCGTGCTGCCCGCACCAGCGGTGAGTGACCGCGCATCGTGGCGTGCGTGTGGTGGGTGCCGGGGGACGCTGGGGCAGTGTTGTCGACGACGATGACGTTGGAAGCAGCTCCGTTCCAGGCCGCCGCGGCTTGACCAAGAAATTCAATTCAATTCGGCCCACGAAAGCTCGGACGATTTTAGCTCTGGTGCTGGACCGAACGCTGAGCTGGAGTTTGTCAGTGTGTTGGGTGCAGCGCGCACGAGCCAGTTCAGCAGCCAAGCTCCACCGACGGCTTCAAGCTTCAAGCTCCGCCCCACGTTCTTCAGTTGCCCCAGGTGATTTAGCGCCTAAACTGGCGTTTCTGCAGCGTCCCTTCCAAACACAACTGCGGAAGGATCCATACTTCATTTCGTATTTGCTCTAATATTGCCCGACAGCTACCTTAGCACAACCTACCCATCCCACGGACTGGCAGTTTACCGGCGCGGACACATCGACGACAGACTCCGGCTTGTGTTTTAGCATTGTTGCGCTTTCCTTTTTCTTTTTTTGTGTTGCTTTTTGGCCTCTAGTTTCTCCATTGGCGTGCAATTGCTCGATTCGATTCCTCGCTGCCCTCGAACATGTCGGTCCGCGTCGTCGCCAGGATACGTCCGCTTCTTGAAAAAGAGCTTGACCGCGACATCATCGTCCGCGCTGACCGGGCTGAGGAGGGCAAGCCATTGACCATCGTCAAGATCCCTAGCCCCAAGAACGGGGCCGAGGAGTTCTCGTTCGCCTTCAATGGCGTCTACGACCAGCCGACGTCGCAGGAGGAGCTGTTTTCGGCAGAAGGCAAGCTCTCCCTGCCTGTCCCAGCCCCGTCACCCCCGTCCCCAATCGCGTGTTTCTGACTGGAGCAGTGGCCCCGCACATCAAGGCGCTCTTCCAAGGCCTCGACCTGACGATATTCGCCTACGGCGTCACGGGCACCGGCAAGACACACACGATGCGAGGAGGCCTCAAGCTGGCGGAGCGCGGCGTCATCCCGAGACTGTTGAGCAATGTCTTCCGTAGGGGGAAGAAGATTGCCAAAGACACGAACGGGGAGACGACGGTGACCGTGGCCCTGTCCTACTACGAGATCTACAACGACAAGGTGTTTGACCTGCTCGAGCCCCCCGAGAACCGCACACCGTCGGGCCTGCCGCTGCGCGAGAAGGACGGCAAGACGTTTGTTGTTGGGCTGTCGGAGCGGTCATGCGAGGACCTGAAGGACTTTGAGAGGATATACATCGAGTCCAACACCAACCGCATCACTGCCGCCACCAAGCTCAACGCCCACAGCAGCCGAAGCCACGCCATCCTGAGGGTCAAGGTCACACAGACAACCGGCGACACCGTCCGCGAGAGCACCGCTTCGGCCATTGACTTGGCTGGATCCGAAGACAACCGTCGGACCGACAACGGCAAGGAGAGACTGGTCGAGTCGGCGGCCATCAACAAGAGCCTGTTCGTGCTCAGCCAGTGCATTGACGCTATCTCGCGCGGTGACAAGCGCATCCCGTATCGCGAGTCTAAGATGACGCGCATTCTCTCGCTCGGGCAGAACAACGGCATCACCATCATGATCCTCAACCTTGCGCCGATGCGCAGCTACCACCTCGACACGCTCAGCAGTCTCAACGTTAGCTCCCGCGCCAAGCGCATCGAGGTCCGCGAGATCGAGAACGAGCTCGTTTATAAGCAGGTGCCCAGAACCAGCTCGAACATTGGCGGAGCTGCCCGCCAGCCTCTCCGCCCGCTGGCCAACGCGCATAACATCCACACCGGCGCGGCGCTTGCAGCCAAGGCGGTGGAGAAAGCTGAGAAGCCCGACAAACCAGTCAAGATGTTTAGCGTCTACACCGACAAGGCCAAGCCCGTTGCAGCGTCTCTCCGGTCTGCAATCCCAGCAGCCAACACCGCCCAGACCAGGCAACCAATGACGCAAAAGAGGCCATCCGATCTGCCCGAGATCCTCTCCTCCCGCCCGTCGAAGCTCGCCCGACCAACACAACAATCCCTCCGTCCACCACAGCCATCAACGCAGATCTCCATCTCCGCGGAGCAGATAGAAGCAATGGTGGAGAAGAAGGTGGCCGAGATCCTCGCCTCCCGCGCCGTCGCTGCGTCGCTCGAATCTGCCCCTGTCGAGCCCCAACCCGCGGCCGTCCCTCTCCAAGCACACGTCAGCGAAGAAGTCCAGCGCCGCCTCGAAGCTCTCGAGAGACGAATCGACACCGAAGACCGCAGCGACGATTCACGTTCCGAAGGCCTCCGGCATCTGCTGCAGGCGCGTCAGGCAAAGGAGCGAGGCGACGACGAAGCTGCGTTGCGCTTCTACGAGCAGGCCCTTCCTTACTTCCCCGGCCAGGCTAAGCTGCTCGGCAAGATCGACAGACTGAGGGCGAAGCTGGCGTGCGGCGGCGGCAGCGCGGGGGACAGCGGCTACGCGAGCGGGATAGTCGATGCCGAAGACGGCGGGCGCGAACGCAGGCGAGCGCGGGCCGCTCGACGCGGAGACGAGGCTGAGGAAGCGGAGTACCACGAGGGCACGGAGGCCGACGTCGAGGACGACGCGTGCGAGCACAAGGTGAGGGCCAAGGCAAAGAAGCAGAAGAGTGCGGCGAGCAAGGCCAAGATGCCCGAGGACAATGGGCCTGCGACACCGCACACGCAGCAGTTACTAGATATCGTCAACTCCCGTAATCTGGCACTCATAAGGGGGTTGCATGGCTTTGGCGCGAAAAAGGCGCAGGATCTGATCAACCACCTCAACCTCATGGGGGGCGAGAGTGAGGGTGTGGTTGTGTCGCTTGGGCAGCTGAGAATGCTGCCGGGTATGGGGAGCAGGACGGTGGAGAGGGCGTATGAGGGCCTTGCTTGAGGGGGGACGTGGGGCAGTGAGGAGGGGATTGAAGGGGTTGTTTTCTTTTTGGGTTATGTCATTTTTTGTTTTGGGCGTGTTCAGCATGTGCATTGCATGGCGTTTGGGCGGCGTTGGCTGCATAGGACAGCTCTGGTTTGGGTCTTTGTTTCCTACCTTGCCCTGATTTACCATGGTTGACATGGAGAAATTTGGTTGTTCTGGTGTGTTTGGCACGGCATTGGCGGTGTCTGGTTGACTGTATGTATATAGCAAAAGTCAAACTCAGGTATCTGACCTTCTCGAGACCCCTTTTTCCCAAAAAAAAATAAAAAAATTCCCTTGACAGATGGTGCCTCGTCGGTTTCTTCCTTCGTTGGCCTCCCGACCTCGTCGCGTCTAGTGCAATAGGCATTTCCGCCACCTGCCTGTGCGCGTCTTAAGGGTGCCCCAGGGTGGGAATTACACTAGTGGAGTTGCAGTGGAGACAATGGAAAGGATGTCGACGGGTTGTGTGTGCGCCCCACTGCACCCCACCGTGCATGGCGTAGCGGCAGCTCCTCATTGCATCATTGGGGGCACGTCTTCAGCGCCTCGGAGCATTCGGAGCTAGGAGCTGGGAGCTGTTTGGGCATTCCATCCTTGCATCCGATGCCCACGACGACAACCGACGGCACATATCTCTCAATGGACCTAATATGAGGGCTGGGGCGTGTCTTTAAGCCATTCTGATCTTTATTCTTTTCTTTTCTTTTTCTTCACTGGTGTGAATAACCCTTCGCAATCCAATCGCGCTGTCGTCCTCGTGACCGCCCCTCGTCCCTCCTGCTCGTCTTCCTCCCTTGGACCGACCCGACTGGACCTCGATCTCTCGCACTCGACTCGCGGCGACGCGGAGACAATGCCACGGGCATCTCCCTAACAATGGCTCCATCATCTAGACTTGTGATGGCAGCAACTGTCTACCGAACGGGGGGCGCATCCTCGATGCTCCGAGCCCCCGGCCGAGGCTTCTGCGCACAGCATCGCCAACCCTGGCTGCCCCGACTCGCCTCCCTCGACGTGCGCGCGACTTCTTCTTCTACCCTCCGCGCCCTCTCCACATCTGCCGCGCTCCGTCGAGACCCCAATGCTTCAACCAACCTCTCCAGTCTCTCCGACAATGCGCCCAAGACAGCTACTGCACCCAAGGGAGCTCGACCGCCGGCCCCCGACCCCCTCCTCCTCGTCGACAAGAGTGCGCCCGAGCAGCGCAAGGCCGACTGGGCGATTATGAAGGAGATGTCGCGGTACCTCTGGCCCAAGGACAGCCTGGGCGACAAGTTCCGCGTCGTCCTGTCGGTCGGGCTCCTGGTGGGTGCCAAGGTGCTCAACGTGCAGGTGCCCTTCTACTTCCGCGAGATTGTCGACTCGCTCAACATCGACTACGCCACCACGGGCGGCACCGTCACCACCGTGGCCGGCGCCATGATTCTCGCCTATGGAGCAACCCGGGTCAGCGCCGCCGTGTTTGGCGAGCTGCGCAACGCCGTCTTCTCGTCCGTCGCGCAGAAGGCTATCCGCCGCGTCGCCGGCAACACGTTCGGGCACCTGCTCAACCTGGACCTCAGCTTCCATCTGTCCAAGCAGACGGGTGGGCTGACGCGGGCCATCGACCGCGGAACCAAGGGCATCAGCTTCCTGCTCACGAGCATGGTGTTCCACGTCGTGCCCACGGCGCTCGAGATCACCATGGTGTGCGGCATCCTGACCTACAACTTCGGCTGGGAGTTCGCCGCCATCACGGCGCTCACCATGACCGCGTACACGGCCTTTACCATCTGGACCACGGCGTGGCGCACCAAGTTCCGCCGACAGGCCAACGCGGCCGATAACAAGGCCTCGACCGTCGCGGTGGACTCGCTCATCAACTACGAAGCCGTCAAGTACTTCAACAACGAGAAGTACGAGATCGGCCGCTACGACCAGGCCCTGCACCAGTACGAGAAGAGCTCCATCAAGGTGGCCACCTCGCTAGCCTTCCTCAACAGCGGGCAGAACATCATCTTCTCGTCGGCGCTGACCGTCATGATGTGGCTGGGCGCGCGCGGCATCGTTGACGGCTCGCTCTCGGTCGGCGACCTGGTGCTCATCAACCAGCTGGTCTTCCAGCTGTCGCTCCCGCTCAACTTCCTCGGGTCCGTCTACCGCGAGCTGCGCCAGTCGCTACTCGACATGGAGACGCTTTTCAACCTGCAAAAGGTCAACGTGTCTATCGTCGAGAAGCCCAATGCGCCACCACTGGCGCTGACCAAGGGCGGCGAGATCAAGTTCGACAACGTCACCTTCGGCTACTACGCCGACTCGCCCATCCTGCGCAACCTGACCGTGACCATCCCGGCGGGCAAGAAGGTGGCCATCGTGGGGCCGTCGGGCTGCGGCAAGTCGACGCTGCTCCGGCTGCTCTTCCGGTCGTACGACGTGCAGGCGGGCCACATCCTGATCGACGACCAGGACATCCGCGACGTGAACCTCGAGTCGCTGCGGCGCGCCATCGGCGTGGTGCCGCAGGACACGCCGCTGTTCAACGACACGGTCGAGCACAACATCCGCTACGGCAACCTGGCGGCGCCGCACGCCGCCGTCATCGCCGCCGCCAAGCGCGCCCACATCCACGACAAGATCGAGACCTTCCGCGACGGCTACCAGACCAAGGTCGGCGAGCGCGGGCTCATGATCTCGGGCGGCGAGAAGCAGCGCCTGGCCGTCTCGCGCCTGATCCTCAAGGACCCGCCGCTGCTCTTCTTCGACGAGGCCACCAGCGCGCTCGACACACACACGGAGCAGGCGCTCATGGCCAACATCAACTCCATCCTCCGGGAGAAACAGCGCACCAGCGTGTTTGTCGCGCACAGGCTAAGGACGGTGTATGATGCGGATCTGATCATTGTGCTCAAGGAGGGCCGCGTGGTGGAGCAGGGCAGCCATCGCGAGCTCATGGACCATGCGGGGCTGTATGCTGAGCTGTGGACCGCGCAGGAGATGTTGATGGATGCGGATGGGAATGAGCGGGTGGAGGGGGAGAAGGAGAAGGAGAAGGAGAAGGAGTGATTTTTTTTGTGTAGGGGCGGTTTAGGATAAATACCTGGTATATATGTGTGCATGCATGGTTTGAAGGGGTGGGAGTCTTGTGTAGATTAGGGGGATTGACGATTGAAGACTGGCTCGGTGCGTGGATTTGGGCCATGAGTTTACCTAGGTATATACCCTGTGTGTGATGTGAGGAAGAGAAAAATCTCGATTCTAATCATGAAACCGATGATTGATCGTCGTGAGCTTGCATGAGGTACCTGGTAGTCAAAGGGTTCAGTCGCGGAATGCCGGCGATCGTTGTCTTGCTTCCTTGCTGGGTTGAGGGACTGGACACCTACGTTCCACCTGCTTGGAAGCGAGCATGTTCATGTGTCTTTAGTCTTGACCCGTGTGTGTCGCGATACGCGAGTCATGTTCATAGTTTTTGTGCAAATTCCCGTTGAACTTTGCTTGAGTATCAGGTAGTAAACTACCAGGTGCCTACCTAGGTAAACGACGGGCGGCCTCTGGTCGTCCCATCTGAAATTCCTATGCAGGAACCATGGCTAGATACATGGTAGGATAATAACTTTCATTATCTGCTCCATGAGCGGGAACCTTTCTTCAAATTGTGCTCGCATTTTGATTTTTGTGGCACGATGGCGACTCAACGTTCTTACTCCACAGTAGTAGTCCTCCTCGTCAGAGATACTATAACTGGTGTGTTTGGCAATTTCGTCTGGCCTTCGCTATAATTTTTGTCATAAATATCAATTTTTTGTTTTTGTGATTCTTTGGCATGTATGATGTGAGTGATCGCGCTCTTTGTCTGTGAGAAGTTCGGTGAAGGCCTAGGTCAGGCAGACCGTGACGAAAAGGAAATATCTTGCTATTACCTTATCTGAGTGATGACTTAAGCCCACTTTCGCGTAAGTTTTGAGTTGAGTCGCTCGGAAGATTTATGTTGTTCATTACCGCTATTTTAATGGTTGGAATGCAAATCGGACCCAGGCCGTCGGTTTTTCGGGTGTCTCCGTGAGTTTAGCCCCTGAATACCAGACACAGGCTCCCTGGCGAGACCTCGAAGTCGCGGCAAATTCTAAAGATTTAACATGAGTTGGTATCAGAATGCTTGCATTCCCTCCCAACTGCGACAGACAAATCACGCTATCTTGGCGCATCAGATCATTATGTCTAGCATTCTAAGTCCAACTCCAGAACACAATCACCCCATGTCGTATATAACGCCTCCATTCTTTTCTCCTCTCCTGATTATGTCGATCGTCTACAGTCCCTCATCCAGCTCAGCAGCAGCAACTCACTCACTACCTGCCAAGTAGCAACACCACACTCGCTTTTCTACACGCTCTTTTCACCATGCGGAACAACTACGTTCTGTTGTCGCTGCTAGCAGCAGTGGCAACACCCGTTTTCTCCCACTCGACCGACGTTGCCAAGGCTGGGGCCAGCCAGCCCGAGGCCAAGCGATGGTTCGGTGGCTGGGGGTTCTCTGGCGGCCGCGACCGTGGCGGTCATCATGATGGCGGCAGCGGCGGGGGGTTTGGAAGTGGCTTTGGAAACCACCCCGGATATGGAAATGGCCGAGGGAACCGCGGCGGATATGCCGCAGGCTTTGGCGGCCACCCTGGCGATGGCTACTCCGGCGCCGGCCGGGGCAGCAACTACAACGGCAACAACAACACAACAACAACAATAACTACAACAACAACGGCGATTACTACAATGACGATGGAAACTACCGCGGCAACGACCCCAGCAACAACTATGACAACTATGACAATTCCGGAGATTACAACAACTACAACGACGGCAATTACGATGACAACTCCCAACCACCACCACCACAACGACGACGGCGAATACAACGACACCAGCCCCGTCTTCACCTCAGACGACCCAACAGCCTTCACCTGCAACAGCGCAGGCTACCTGGTGCTATCCACCACACTCTACACCGTCGACCTGTCCTCGGGCAGCTACACCGCCGTGACAAACACTCTCACCGACCAAACCAACGCGATCGGCTACAACGTGCGCGACAACTTCCTCTACGGCCGGCAGGGCCCCACCGGCGGGCCCTACAACCTAGTCCGCATCCGCTCCGACGGCACAGACGAAGTCGTCAGCGCCCTGTCCTCCATCTCGCCTCCGCCGGCGACCCCAACACAGGCGACATCGACTTCCGCGGGTACTACTGGCTGTCCTCCAGCGGCGGCGCCTGGTGGAAGATCGACCTGCGCCATCCGGGCGACGACACGTACGGCACCGTCGTCGACAGCGGCACGGCGGATCCCCTGGGTTACACCATCGCCGACTGGGTGTACATCCCCTCCGCGGGGCGGTACCTCTACGCGGTCGGGACCAAGGGCGGCGTGCAGAACACCTCCACGCTGCTGCGGTTCCATCTCCGCGGGACGGCCGCGTACACCTGGACGGTCGTCCGGGACTTTCAAGTCGATGGGCTGCTGTCTGGCACCTGGGGCGCGCAGTATGGGGCTAATACCGGGTATGTGTACGCTTCGGACAACGAGAGCGGGGAGATCTGGCGGTTTGCTGTGCACGGGTCGGGTGCGGATGCGGTTAAGGAGGCGGACGGGCCGACTTCGGGGCTGAATGATGGCGCGCGCTGGGTGTGGAACTTGGATATGGGTGGCAGCGGGCGTATGGTTAATAATGCGGATGTGGTTCGTGGGGGGCGGAATGGCACGGATGTCGGGCTGGATGTTTGACGGGGCGGATGTTGGCGGGGAGAATTTGTCGTGAGGGGAGAACATGGGATTGTCGGTAGCCTCTTCTCGGGAAGAGGAGGAGAGAAGGTTTTGCTTTTGTTTCCAGAGACGGGATGGAGTTCCAAGTTGTTCGTTGCGGATCTGGCTTAGATTTAAGTGAGAATGTGCGAACTGTCTACGTAGTATCTATCATGAAATTCATATCTCTATTATCGAACTGCTTGTGTTTAGTTTTTACGTTTGTGTTAGCTTTTCATTGAAGGATTTATCAACAACAAAACATTGCAGATTTTTACTATCTGTGCTCTTATAGAGTGATCAAACTTGCAATCTTGCATCACCCCTTGGAGTCAGGGATCATGATGTCATTGCCCGGAGTTAGCAATGTGATATTGACACTTGAGAAACGGGCGTAAAGATGCTTTGTTCAGGAGAAGATCTCAGCTTGGAAGATCCCTGAATACGGCTCTAGAGAAGGCAAAGTCGTCACCTGCGCAGTTCCAACCTTTCCTTTTCTCACACCTCGATGACTTACAACTCGTCACAGGCGAGAAACCTTGAATCTCACGTAATGCCTTCAAGTTCTCGGCGAAAAGATAGGTAAGGTAGCCAAAGACTGTCCAAATGAACGCGAGTCAACGCCAAAGCCCAGAACCCCCCTTTTCCCGAGGCCGGGCGGGTCGAGTTTACGGAACCCCCACAAAAGGGGTGGGTCGCACCTGCGGTCCCCTTATCTCTACCCACTTTGCACCACCCTCGTCAACAACAAACGAGTCTTCACAGACTAGTTTATCCGGTGTGGTGTAGTGGTAACATCGCTGACTCTCACTCAGCAGCCCGGGGTTCAATTCCCCGCATCGGAATCATCAACTGTCTGACAACTGTCAGTGGAATCCTTATGTTTTGTGCTTCCCGTTGGCGGAAGTCGGGAGCTTGCTTTTTGCCGTTTCCGACCTTGAAACCCGTTTGTTTGACTTCTAGTTCGTTCGATTTTACATGGAACTCGGACGACATAGTCAATGAGTTCAATAGAAGTGAAAGACTCAATCGTTTGACTGTGCTGCTTGTTCGTTGTTTGGCTCGCCCACTCAAGGCTAAAATAATTTCCACTGCATACATCATTTGTTTCCATCATTCTTTGTGTAACATCGCTTACTTGTTTGTGCACCTGATAGATAGTGTGAGGTGTGAGTTGTGACGTACAAAAACATCTGCCGACGCATAACTGCCTGGCACGATGCCAGTCAGTGCCTTTTACATGTTCACTTCAATTCAACATAAAGTAATAAAAGTGATTGATAATTTTTTTCTTCTTTTTCCTCTTCTTTTTATGTCGGTGGGGTTGCCAGTTGATTACCGTAGTGGCACCACATACATAATCATTCCCTTCTATGAATGAAACGCTTCCACGATGCCTGCCCTCGCAATTCCCATCCATGGATGCTTATCGCATTTGCAGGACGTCTTCTCGCACCTGCGGTACATACCGAAACTCATTTTCCTTCGTCGTCGCGCGGAACCTCATCGTCCTTGAGGATCGAGGTCTGCATGCATGCAGAGAAGCAGATATAATCTAGTAATGAAAAGGGTATAGTTACAGAGCCAACACCACGCGGCTTCGCTGGACGTCCTTGAGTGTCATAGAAGAAATCCACAGCGCTGGTCATAACGCCGAATGAAAATCCCGAAACCCTCTTCTCAAACGTCGTACATGTTATCCGCGGCTGTCAGCGGACAGGTCGTTCTGTCCGAGTTCATCAGGTACCCGTGGACCTTGTACGCGAGCTCCTTGCGGTCGGGGCGCTCCTCGAACTCCGGACCGTCGCCGAACTCCCACTCCTCCGGTCCCGTGTCGAACTCGTCCTCACACTGGCCGTACGCAACGCCCGTGACCCACACGTCCTCCATCAGCTCGGGCTCCAGTTCCGCCTTGAGCTGCGGCAGCAGCTTCAGCCATGATGTCTCGATCAGGCGTATGTCCTGCAGGGACAGCGACATCAGCGACTCCTTGTGGCGGACGAGAAAGGCGACGAGCTCCTCCCGGTCGGTCTCGATGCTGCCGAGCTTGAGCGTCTCGAGATTCGGCCATACTTGGTCTGCGGGGATGATCTCGGAGAGCGAGGCCGGGAAGATGGCCTCGTCGTCGTCATAGTCGTGCTCGGAGAAGAGGATGGAGAGGACCTCGAGATTGGGCATCTTGCGCAGCAACTTGCGGATGACGCCGGTGCGCATGACTCTCCTGCATTCCTCGACGTGGTCGAAGTCGTCGTCGTCGTCGAGCGAGCCATTCTCATCGCCGAACTCGTCAGCAAACTCCGAGTGGCAGTGGATGCTCAGCTCGAAGCGGGTCAGGTTGTGGAACATGTCGACGCCGCCGTCTATCCTGATGGGCGACCCAGCACTGAGGCCGTGGTCAAAGAAGCTGTAGTGGAGCGAGCCGGCGCGGATAGACTTTAGGGCCTTCATCCTTCCCGCGGCCTGGACGGCGGCGAGCAGTGCGCTCAGGTGGCGCACACCCTCGGCCTTGGGGAAGCCGGGGATGGTGGCGCACCCCAGCTTGTCGAACGGGCCGCGCAGCTCGAGGTCGGGGTTGTGGTCCTCCTCGGGCTTGCGGAACTCAAAGTCGACCGACATGAGGATGTCGTCGAGGTTAGGGAACTTGGCGATGACCTCGCGGAGCACCTGGAAGTCCTCAGAGGTGGCGACGATCTGCTTCTGGGCGGCGTGGGCGATCTTGTAGGCTTTGAATTTGGCCCTGAGCTCGGCGTCCGGGACGGTGGGGGTGGCGGCGCGGCGGGCTCGCAGGGCGTTGGACCGCATGCTGGCGAACTCGCGCGTGTCGTCGACATAGTTCCGGTAGGTCATGCGGGCGTCCTCGAGCACCTCGGCGTCGTAGATCAGCGTCTTGACATACTTGGGGTAGACTGGGTGGTTGGCGATGGCGCGGAGGGCGCCGAAGTCGTCGCGGTGGAAGAAGAAGGTGACGATGGGCAGGGCGTGGCAGGCCCCGATGGCCGCGAGCTGCCTGCACGTCAGCCGGAACCGTCGTACATCCCTAAGGTCAAGCGCCTCGCAGATCTGGTGGATGAGCTCGCGGGGCAGGTTTAATAGGTGCGGCTGCGGCTGCGTCGACTCCATTTTTGTGGGTGACGGGATCCTGGGGGGGGGGGGGGGGGGGGGGTGGTCTTCACGGTCTGATGAGGAAAATGATTTGAAGGATGGAAAGCTGGTGTGGTGGAGGGGCAGACCGCTTTAGTTCCAGGTTGGTGCAGCGGCAGTGCGGACCCACCATGGTGGGGGAACTGGGTGGTCCGGGCGTCGGCCACGAACCTAGCTTGGCAAACTTTGAGGCTGTTCAGGCATCTGACTTTGAGAACGTAGAAAATTCTAGTATCTGCTAGATGGTGTAAACGTGGTGATGTGGAGGGGCTTCATCACGCATTGAGCCACAGTACTGTTTCAAATGAGATGCAGACTTTGGCAATTCACTCGGTGAAGATGGATGATCTAGTTGAACATCATGATCCAAAGAAGAGTTCAAATATTTTCGTACTTGCAGGTGCTCTCCTGCCCTCCCGGCTGATCTTGCATGCGGTTGCCAATACGCCTGGCCTACACCCCCAAAAAAGGGGACACGATAGCAAAACCGACGACAATATCCGGAGGAAAGTGGTGGGCCCCGTGCGGCTGAGATGGACAGCGACCGTTTTCTTTATTCAGGTTAACGTGTTTGATAAGCGAGTCGCGCAGACAAGCGAGTCGCGCACTCTCCACCGCGACGCGTCCTCCCCACACTTAACATGGAATTTTTCTACAACTCAACATGCCTCCTACTTCAAATGAAGCGAGGCTAATCTTGGCTATTGAAGCTCTCCAAAACGATGAAGAGTTAGCCTTCGAACCGTAGCTAAGCTCTACAACGTGCCAGAACTAACCCTCCGTGACTGACGTGCTAGCAAGCCTGCACGACGCGATACTACGCCTAACTCACGCCGGCTTACGGATTTGGAAGAAAAGGCTCTTATTCAATATATCCTTGAGCTAGATACGCGATCTTTTCCACCAAGACTAGGTGGTGTGGAAGATATGGCCAACCAACTGCTACGCGTACGCGACGCGCCCCCCGTCGGCGTCCGCTGTGTGACGGTCCTGGCACTATAGCATAGGGGCCAGGGGTAGGTTGAATAACTGAGGTTCTACGTAGGAGGAAATCTCTACTTGACAGGGGTCTTCCTAGAGAGGAGTTTTATCCTCCGCTTCGGACACGGGCTCCGCACCTCTAGGTGCGGATCCACCAGCCACCTGGCACAGCCACAGCCGGTGCACCTAGCCGCATGCACCGGATCCACTAGCAGGCGTCAGCCCTGTGACACGCTGGGCCCATAACTTCGTCAAACGCCAGCCAGAGCTCTGTACGCGTTATACGCGGAAATACGATTACCAGAGGGCTAAGTGCGAAGATCCAAAGGTCATTGGCGAGTGGTTTGCCCTCGTACAGAACGTTAAAGCCAAATACGGTATCGGAAATGACGATATCTACAACTTCGATGAAACTGGGTTTATGATGGGCATTATCTTCGCGGTTATGGTGGTTACAGCCTCGGATGGCCGTAGCAAGGCAAAACTGGTCCAGCCTGGCAACCGCGAATGGGCAACGGTAATCCAAGGAGTCAATTCCCTCGGCTGGGCCCTCCTGCAATCAGAGGTCTCTTCGCTCCGCTGTGGTTTGAACCCTGATAAGATAAGGAAGCCTAGCCAGGGAGCTGTGGAGCCCCCAGAACATGCCAACGCTGATCATTGGCGTGGAGCGCACCAATGAGGAGGTGCTCAGTCTGCTCAGTTGTTCTGAAGACTGAGCACCCTGAGCACTCGGCATATCATGCACCTCGCTCAGTCTGCTCAGTTGTTCTGAAGACTGAGCACCCTGAGCACTTTGCATGCTTCACTTCTATATAACGAGTAGGACCTGGCGACATTAGGTCCCAGGTCAGTAATCAATACAAGTTCTTAGGCACTCATTGCACAGTCTAAGAGAACACCTTTGTTCAGTGATTATCTACACCCCCTTGCACTTACCTTCTTGACCCTTACCGTCTTAAGGACCCTTGGTTCTCTGGATCGTAACATCCGCAAGGCCAACGAGGCATTAAGTAAGCGCTGGAGAGCCAAAAAACGCGTGTACGGCTTGGAGGGTCACTTACTGTACAGGATGCATAGGAGGTACTGGACCAGAGGGCTATGGGTGGGGAGGGAGTGCAAGAAACGCAGCCGGATGGTAGTGGCGCAGGGGGGGGGCGTACGAAGGTTCGGTGCTGTGGTGTGTGCGGCAAGCCTGGCCATAATGCGCGCACTTGCCAGGAGGCTGCGGAATCATCTGATTCAGCAATTTCTGATGTAATTGTAGTTAATTCCTAGTGTTAATGTGTTGAAATTGAAGATAGTGTTTGTAGATTAGTGGAGAGTGCGCGACTCGCTTGTCTGCGCGACTCGCTTATCAAACACGTTATTGCTTTGTTAAGCATTTCTTTGACCTGGACTCCACTGAAACTCGACATTGCATATCAACGCCCAGATTATTACACTCCCTCACTTCAACCCCGCCTCACATATGAGCTACGATTACAAGATTGATTGGGTTTGAAAGCTTCACTCACCTCTCTGATATGAGAGGATGCGGCACGGACCAAAACAGCAAGCCATGAAATCCGGCAAATTGACTGCATATCAACGAGCCATTGGTAGAACGCTGATCCGGCTGCAAAACCAACGAGCTCGAGGAGGCCAGAAAGATCCAAAGCCAAAGGCGAACCAACGCGCGGAAAACTCAAAGTCCAGTACCAAGTGTCGGCGATATGTGCGACATCACGGCAAGCCGAGAAGAAAGGATCTCGAACAGGAGGGCCCAATCACTCGATCACTAAGTCAGATACAAAGACCGGATGAAAAACCAAGACATCATCAGTACAGAAGATGGGCCGCCCGATCCAACCGCAAAGTGTCGACACGGTATTGACGGCTGCTAGTCGTGCAACGTGAGTAATCGCCACCTTTAGTGATGACCTCGAATGAAGAAACAAGCATTGACAGCGTAAGCAGACATGTATACCCCCAAAGCCTCAAAGATGATATGCAGGTCATAAGTGCGATGGACGCGGAGCTGCAGGAATCCATCCGCCGGAGCTGCGCGGGCGGGAGTCAAGATCGAGAGACATGAACGAAGGGAACCCAAGAACGCAAGATATAAGAATAGAAGCACTAACGTTATCCAGTTCGTGATGAATTTCGAATAGAGCGAGTATTTGAATTCAGGGGTGCGGTGAATGACAAGTAATCCGGCTGAGAGGTGCCGGGAAAACAATAAGGGGTCGGTGGCCAGCTGAGCCCGCATACACGAGAAAACACAGGAAGTCTTGCATCATGCCTCAGCTCAGAATTAAAGGGACGCACGCACTTAGTCATTCCCTCGAAGAAATGCTATGAAAGCGGTGGCTGATTTTCGAGGTTAACCACGCAATTTCCCCTTTCAACGGTACCTCTTGGTCATGCGAGGAGTAAGCGAGTTAAAAGAAGGAAAAGGAAACGAAAAAGAATAATAAAAAGAAAACCAAAAAAAATAAAGAAGAAAATGAACGATAAGCGACATGGTTAATGAGAGCTGCGCACGTGATCATATAATCATAGTAAATGAACGATAAAGTTAGCTGATGGCGTACTGTCACGGTTCAAACCTCGACTGTGGAGGAGGGGCCAGACAGGCAGGTGGGACATGCAGGGAGGCGGGGCCTCCCGGATGCCGCTAAACCAATGAGGGAGCATCCTGTCGTCCCGAGTTTGGTTAACTCGGGACGTCCCGATCCTGGGGATTTCGGGACGGTCAAACCTGTGAAGATGCACCCGAGTTCGCTGAACTCGGGACGTCCCGATCTCGAGGATCTCGGGACAGGTCTCTTTGACTTCTATATAACGAGTAGGACCTGGCGACATTAGGTCCCAGGTCAGTAATCAATACAAGTTCTTAGGCACTCATTGCACAGTCGAGAGAACTATCCTTTGTTCAGTGATTACATACACCCCCTTGCACTTACCCTTTTGACCCTTACCGTCTCTAGGACCCCTTGGTTCTCCTGATCGTAACACGTACTAGTAGGGTGTGAGTTAAAAGTAGAAAGAAGGATGGCCTTGATTGAGCTATGTGACTGGCAGGGGATTTATGATCCCCTTCCAGAATGCGCGTGATCACTTGACTAGGCTAGACCCGATTGGGAGTAGCCCCAGAGCTAGGCGACCCCGCACCTTATCTATCTCATCAAGGTGGGGTGGCGACCCTGCACCTTAGGGATGCAGCGACCCTATGGCTCCCCATGGGATTCCTGCATCATTAGCGCTGAGTCAGTCCCGCGCTTTAATAAAACTCTAAGTCAATTAATAAGATTCTTTTTAATAACAAGAAGATAAATGCTAGTCGGTTAAAAAAGAAAAAAAAAAGGAAGAAAAAGATTTGAATCTTGCGGCTTATGTGGATCGAACACATGACCTTCAGATAGATGATGAAGTTTAACTTCAGTCTGACGCTCTCCCAGCTGAGCTAAACCCGCTTTTACTCTAATTGATAGATTATTAAAATATTACTAATGCCTATATAGTGCGCTAAAGAGAACTCGATATGCTGATTACTCCGCTACATATCTAAACGCTGTTAACTTATTGTCACGAGCCAAGGAGGGATCTGCCTGAGGCAGGGAGGCGGAGAGCCCACGCCCGGGAGGCCAATCACAGACACGTGGGATCGGACGAATCAGAAGGGGCCCGAGGGACCCGGGAGTCGGGTCCAACGGGTCCGGGCGAGGGACCCGAGGTTCGGGTCCTCTGGGTCTCGAGATGGACCCGAGGAGGGAAGCCTTCGGGTCCTCATTCTTCATTTCTATATAATGAGTAGGGTCTGGCGGTATTAGGCCTCAGACCAGTAATCAATACAAGTTCTTAAGCACTCATTGCACAGTCGAGAGAACTGCCCTTTGTTCAGTGATTACATACACCCCCTTGCACTTATGTTACGATCAGGAGAACCAGAGGGTCCTAGAGACGGTAGGGGTCAAAAGGTAAGTGCAAGGGGGTGTATGTAACCACGGAGCAAAGGGGTAGTTCTCTCGACTGTGCAATGAATGCCTAAGAACTTATATTGATTACTGTCGTAATAACTATCTGGATCGTGGTCACGATCATTGTATATATAGAAAATGAAGATTACCTTGCTCAGTCTGCTCAGTCTTGTCTTCTACTGAGCACACTGATGTCACGGTTCCGCGTCTGCACCACAAAGTGGGGCAAGCAGGGGCAGGCGGGAGCCAATAGCTCGGGATTGGCGGGTCCCTGAGGAGGACCCAATCACAGGTTGCTCTGTGTGCTCTGTCGATTCATTGGTCAAAGGCACAGAGCAGACAGAGCTGCTCTGTGTTGCTCTGCACGCATTTGAGGATTGGGTGCAGAGCAGGACAGAGCAGCCCAGATCTTCATTTCTATATAACGAGTAGGGTCTGACGGCATTAGGTCTCAGACCAGTAATCAATATAAGTTCTTAGGCATTCATTGCACAGTCGAGAGAACTATTCCTTTGCTCCGTGGTTACATAAACCCCCTTGCACTCACCTTTTGACCCTACCGTCTCTAGGACCCTTTGGTTCTCCTGATCGTAACAACTGAGCGCCCTGCTCAGTCTGCTCAGTCCTTATCTCCGCTGAGCACACTGAGCACCTCTCCCATAGGTCCGATTCTTCGGGGTCTGAGGTGTGACCCCGCTTTCTTGCATGCTGCACGACCTCCGACCCCTCGTTCGTGACAACTTACCCCTTTTGACCCTTACCGTCTCAAGGACCCCTTTGGTTCTCAAGATCGTAACACTTATCCAATAAGTACTATAGGATTTGTCAGTATTATACCTAGTATTCCTCTATACTATAGGTAATCCAATGAGACACCCGTCGCTCAGATAGGCCCTTCTTACCGCTATGGGGTTCTATGGGGTGCGAGACGCCTTCTGTGGGCGTGTCACAGGCACAACGTGCCCTGTGCCATGGATTAGCCAGGCCTGCATGGTGCTCGAGTGGTGGCATGTGCGTGGTGGCACGTGACCCCACATCGCCACCTACCTCGCTATATATGCAGGCCTTGGCAGCATGGTGTTAGCTTCTTTGTAGATCCACGACTCTTGCACCCTAGACCCAAGGTTGACCCGTGATAGGGCGAGATGGTGGTCTGTTACGATCAGGAGAACCAAAGGGTCCTAGAGACGGTAGGGGTCAAAAGGTAAAGTGCAAGGGGGTGTATGTAACCACGGAGCAAAGGAGTAGTTCTCTCGACTGTGCAATGAGTGCCTAAGAACTTGTATTGATTACTGGTCTGGGACTTAATGTCGCCAGACCCTACTCGTTATATAGAAGCGAAGAATGTCCTTGCTCTGCCTGCTCTGTCTGTTGGACACAGAGCACGCAGAGCACCCTGCTCTGTCTGCTCTGCGCCTGCGCCACAGAGCACACAGAGCGCCTACTCACTAGTTCCGAAGATGACCCACATGCCTCCTGCTTACTGGCTCCCTTCAGGTCTTCTTTCGGGCCACCCCTCTCGGTTCGTGACATGGTCGTAGATAATATTGCGGTCCTGTGCAAGATGCCTTGCTGTAAAAACTAGGCATCTTGCACTGGGAAGGTATCTTGCAGAAGGGGTCAAAATGGAGCGTTTTGATTGGCCGGTTCTTTTGGCCTAGGCCAAAAAAGAATGGGGGAGTGATGGCGCAATAGTAGGTATAAAGAGTATGTAAGAAGGAAAGATGGCTTGATTGCTGGCGCGCACGGCGATGGAGCATTTGAGCTACCAACACCTTAGCGCGCTAGTCCCTAAGCGGGCTAGTCCTGTCTGGATGACCCCGCACATACTATCTAGTCTATAGGGGGTAGCCCTGCACCTCGAGAATCTGGTAACAAGGCCTGATTTCCCGCATCAGGGAGCCAGATGCCTAGTTTCTATAGCAAGCCGTCTTGCAAGCTAGGTTTTCCCACTACGGTACAGTGCAACCTCTCTACCCTCTAAGTCCAACATCTCACCGTGCTTATTATCTACCTAGTTCTCTATGGCTGCATTGGCTCTTGATTCTCGAACACCGTCAGATCAGGCTTCTTCACAATCTTGTCTGTAAAAATGATAACGTTATTCTCATTCTTCCAATTTGATTCAGAACAGAAGACTAGATGGACCTAGGGAGAAAAATCCTGTTTGCCGTCAGAATGGAAAGAGCGATGACAGCCGCCAAATTCTCAGGTAGGTTGCCAATCTAGCAGTTAACCCGCGGGCTGTCAGCATTCTTGCGCCTGTCAGCACTTTTTCGATTCTGACCAGACGATAAATGGGTTTTACCCCCTAGGTATCAGCTGAAGGACAGTGAGTCTTATTAGTGGCTGGCGGTGGAGCAACATGGGTACCCGTACTATCATGGCACTTGGAGACGGTGTAACTGGTCAGGACGCAATTTCGACATAGAAGTGATTGCCAGAACTGCTTTATCTTGTGTGGGCTAATCCGTCCATGTACAAAGTCCGAACCAAGCCCTCATTTGAAAGATAATGTATCATTGACAGGATTGAGCCCAAAGAAAGCCCGTCCTATTCCCTTCTCGATATTGCGGTACTGTACTGCTTGCTATAAGTACCGTGGAAACAACATGTGCCGCCGCTGACTGATACACTACCTGATCTTTCTGAGACCGGAGAAGGACCTGTTCAAAGAGTCAACACGGCTCAACAGATCGGAGGTGTTTGGGCATGCTAGTACACACATTTTGACCAAACCGGCACCCGCGTGCCTTCCGCGTGATGGCGACAGGATATTAATCACTCGCGTGACGAGGTTTCTTGGGGTTGGGCGACTGCTCAGATGACCACACGTCAGAACGACAACAGAACAACAAAGCCCCAGCCCATGCTCAACAGGCGGGAGATGGATCAGGACAGATATTTACCGTGATGGTATTCTTCTTAGCTAATTAGATACACAAATGCGTCAGCAGTGCAAGATACATGGGCAGGAAGGAACCTGCGGAGGTGGGGGGCCGTCGGATGCCGATTGCCAGTGCCGTGACTACTCGTGCTCGCCAGGGCCTCGGGCGCGGAGTGGCAGGGAGAACCTTGTTGCTGCCACCTCGGGGGTTAGAGCAGCTCTTCAAGTCGTTCCGGCAGCCGTGAGAGTAGGTAGTCATCGGGGCAATCACCATCGGATGGCTGCGCAGGTTCCTTGACGGTGGCGGGTCCAGGCACGGACTTACATTTCAGGGAGCTGTCGACGGCGCACTTCTTGTTGGTGCAGATGTAGGCGTCGGAGCAGTCGTCGTTGGTCGCGCAGGTTGCGCCCAGGCAGTGGCCCGCCCATGAGCAGGTCGCGGTGGCGGCGGCAGAGGTGGTCTTGGTCGTCGACGTCTTGAGCGTGGTCGTGGTTACTACCTTGGTCGAGGCGCACTTGGAGCTCGTGCAGACCAGGTCATCGGAGCAGTCGTCGTTGGTGGAGCACGCCGCGCCCAGGCAGTGGCCGGCCCAGGAGCAGGTTGCGGTAGGTGTGGCGGCCGTGGTGGTCTTGGACGTGGTGGTCGGGCTGGTGGAGCCGGCGATGCGGGCGATGAGAGCATTGCCCTTGGCCTCGATGCTGCTCTCGAATGCGGCGTAGTTGGACGCGGCCCAGTTGGCGCCGCTGGCACCCGGGACGGCGTCGGTGCCGGGGAAGGCAATGTACAGCACGTCGTCCTCGTCGTGGCCCGAGTTGCCGTTCACGCTGGTGCCGTAGCAGGCCGTAGCGAGGGAGATGGACGCCTCGCCGACAACAGGCTTGGAGCCATCGTCACCGTTCTCATCGGCCCAGACTCCGTAGATCTGGTGTCATGTTTAGCAGTCGCGTTCAATTCAAGGGCAGTGGGGAAGGGGAGACAGACCAGCTTGTCGCCGCAGACCACAGCCATGATGCTGAGCGGCTTGATGCCATAGTTCTGGGGGTTGAACGTCTTCCAGCCCGACTTGGTGCCCTCGTTGCCAAAGACGACATAGGGGTGCACGTTGGCGTTGAGGTCGTTGATGCCCTTGTTGTACCCGGCGACGGTGTCCTGGAACGACGTGATGGACTGGGTATCTCCACTGCTTCCGCATCGTCCGTCGTCGGCTGGTCCTCCCTGCGTGCCATCGCAGTCAATGTCCATGTTGGCGAAGGCGGTGCCCGCGCCCTTAATGTAGATGATGTTGTAGTCGTTCAGGTGGTCGCCACAGTATGAGAACGCTTTAGACGAGCAAGTTCTTTAGTATTGGATCATTGACAGACGTTGAGCACCCAACTCGGCCTTATTATTCAAGATCGGACTCACTGTTGGCACTGTCATCTCTGCTGTAGAAGCCCGTGGCGAGCTTGTTGGAACACGCGCCCTGAGCCTTGATCGAGTTGTACAGCGTGCGAACATTGGCGGGGACATCACGGGCCGTCACGCCCAGGGCACCGAGACACGACAAGAGAAGAAGGCGGCTAGATGAATGCATCTTGTTGGATTGGCGTCTTGGAAGATGGATGTGGTGAGCACAGAGGGACAATCTATCATGGGATTCAGGGGTTCTTATGTCTCTCTTATCCCGAGCCCCTGTCGCCTTGGCAGCCGACCCCAGCTTGTTGACAAAGCGGGAGGCCTGCCAGTGTGTAAGCATCTTTACGTAGTAGAGCCAGACTTGGCATTGGATCCGTCGCTTGTATGTGAGCCCTAGACCGGGTTTGCAATGGTAAAGATGGGGCCGCGCTGGATCGGCATGGTTCTCAGTAATGCATGTTCTATTTCCCGCGTGTGTAACCATCAGCACCCTAGCTGTGCCGCCAAGCTGGACTCTGGCTGAATGCATGTTATTGGCGCCAGGGTGTTTGTGAGACATCCCATCTGGCTGCCTAGCGCTAGTGTTCGTGTAGAAGGAAGAAATATCAGGGCTGAGAAACTCGAGAAGGACCGACCTGGCATTGTGGACAGCACACCTCAGGATGTAACATTACAAGGAAAGTGGCACTCGTGAGTTTCTCTTGGACATTGCCCAGCTTCTGGTGGAGGCAACATGCAACTCAACTGCCCACTCAACTGCCCAATGTAAAAATGCTACTAGTGTACTAATACACGTAGAGACCTCGAATTGGACATCATGCAGATCCATTGACGGCATGTTCTAAGGGAATCCTGACGTCAGGGGTTGCTAACGGGTAGGTTGCACGTTTGACGCACAGGGGTTGTGATAAACGGAACCGCGGCTGGTCCTAGTCCCACGAAAGTCCTAGATTAGATTGTTTGTTAGGATGATGATCCACGGCCGGGGCAAGTCACCTTCCCTGTCGTCAACCCACAATGCCACGCGCGACACATGATTGCACAAGACAGTGTGGGCAGTTACAGTTGCAAAATGGACGTGCAGTATCCTGTATCGCCCCTCTTCTCTGATATCCCACGCTCGGTGTCTCAACTGCGACTAGGCTGTCTGGCCGGGAAAACAATTCGGTCGCGAACGAAGAGTTCAATGCCACCAAAAGAGATGCAGACAAAAAGATGCGATGTTTTAGTTAAAGCCGCCGCAAATCCATGCAGGGTATGACAAGAAAGACTCTCGCTTATTTAGTGCTGGACTATAATCATGAGGCAAGTGGTGGGTCCAGATGCGGGACGGGCGGGAGCATTAGGCAGCCATCAATGAAGCTGGGCGGCGCTTACTCCAACTGTCATCCCTTCATCTCCGGGCACCAATCAGCGCCATCAAGCCCGAAAACGAGAAACTCTGGGCAAGGTTCAAGTATACTGGCTGGCAGCTGCATTGAGATAACGAATTCTGTACGGTAATTGAAAGTGGTTACTACGATGGCGGTTGCCAGAGGCCGTGCACGTGCCAAAATGGTGCGTGCAGTAGTAACGTGGGCGCATACAGTAATACCTTGAGTGCGCATATAAATTCTCATGAAGATGGTGAAGATGGAAAAGACGAAAAATGATGAAAATGATGAGGGCATCATGTTAGTTTGACGTCTCCGGCTACCACGAGCGGGGAAGCTTCCGACTATGAATGAAATCAACTCGTTTTCTCGTAAGACCCGAGCCACAAAGGGGCCGGGTTATGAACGAGCAGCAGATATGGAGGTACCAGGTAGTGCTTATCTTGTAGGTACCTGGTAATTACCAGGTAGGTAAATGATCCTACAGATTTCCATCACATTGAACGGTGAACCTGCATGTTCTCGACGACTTCGACGGCTTTACATCGAACTTTTCGGCCCCCGCCTCGGCGACACCGGCTCTGGTGTCCGTCGGCGCGGTCAACCGTCGAACTCAGCTCGCAACATCACATCTCGCCATCACGGATACCGTGATTAAAACCCCACAGACCTCGTATTCAGAGATCGTTTCCAGCGGGGGATCACCGGCTTCATGTACTTAATCAGCTGCAGAGCCGACATGGATCCAAGTAAAACATATGACAGGCCAGACCACCCCGCCGACCGAGCGAGGCGGCACATCGTGCATATATGCAAGTATTCAAGCATAATTCAGGTAGGCAGTTCGGACAGATTTCTGGACCGGGGGTGATGGTCGTGCGGACCCTAGTGTGAGTTGTTTACCGGACCTAAAAGCTTTATGACAAGCGCTGCCTACGCGAACCCAAGCCAGCTCCTACTTGCTATACGCAGGCATCTTGGAAGTTCTTTGCTCGGCCATCGACGTCGGATTTACCTTCGAATTTCAGACACGGTCATGCCGAACATGAAATTCTTGGTCTCCTCCCGCCACGCGCGAAATTTCTTCTCTTGGGCGGTGAAGCCGGCGAGGAGCTCCCCGTGCAATGCACGGGGGCAGCCGACGTTGTTAAGAGGGGTCCAGATTGAGGGAGAAGACGGAACACAACTGCTGCGGAGCAGCAAAATGGGCACCGAAGAGGGTGAAGGTTTGTGAGCAGGAAAGGAAGGCGAACTTGAAATTAGTAGAGGGAGGGAAAAGTTTTAAGTAGCGGGGGGCGGGTTGATTTGTGGGTTCTGGAAGTATTTGAAGAAGAGCCTGGAACCTTTGGTGCCAAAACTCATACCTTCCTCGTAAACTTAAATGGGCACCTTATATCTCCCAATAAGCAATTGATAAGAGAAGGGGGAGGGCGTTTGGATCGTTTGAAACATGGATAACTGCCTGAAAAACTGAGTTGATCCCATTTGAAAGAACGCTCTTCCGGGTAGCTATTCCTTGTCCATGATCAAATATCCACAGACACTATCAACAGGAGCTGCTGCTAGACTTGATCCCCATATGCATTTCCGTGTTTTAAAGGTGAAAAAACTGCTACATGTAGTGCATGCTGGTAGCATCGCAACAAAGCATGCAGTTAAGCTAACCCCCTACTCGGGCCCATGGGCAACAACCTCGATGTTGTTCCCGACCGGATCATACACAAACGCCGCGTAGTAGTTCGGTCCATAATGCGGCCTCAAGCCCGGCTTGCCGTTGTCCTTCCCGCCGGCCTTCACCCCGGCCGCGTAGAATGCATCGACGTGCGATCTCTCTGTGCAAATATTTGCTGTCAATTTTTGTATCTGCACCAAAACATAGCCAAGCAGACGTACCCTTTGCGACAAACGCGGGGTGGAACTTGATGTTGACCTCGGCCACATCGGTCGACGAGACGTACCAGTCGACGTGGCCGGGGGTGTCGCTGAAGCCCGCGACTTTGCCGCCGTTGTACGACACCGTCTGCTTGTAGCCCAGGGGCGCGAGAGCGGCTTTGTACCACGCCAGGACGGCGTCGTACTTGTCTGCGGGGATGAGGATGCCTGTGTGGTCGATGGTCATTTTGTTTGTCTAGGGTGGTCTTATGTTTTGTGTCGTGAAAAGGGGGTTTGTTCTTGTGCGTCAGCTGTCACAGGGAACTTGAAGTAGAACTCCAGTCATGATAGAAATTCCGTTGTGCAGCGTGACAGCCTTTTGAGCGTGAGGTGTGTTGACAAATCCAATGATGACAAAGCGTCGTATCCCCGCACCCGTTCGGACTCTTCGCGATTCGCCCTGAAAATCACGCGTTTTTGTGTGCCTGAGTGAGGCGGCGGTAGGCCCAAGCGCACTTACATTCCCGAGCGATGTCGGGCTACATAACATAACGGTTACAGCTGGCGGCGCTGCTTGGAGGCAAAGTCTGTACCTATTTACAACCATCATGGTAATGTGTGGCTGAAGATACGTGAGTGTACTAGGAGTGGGGGATTGAAGTTTTCGGGTCAGGGGCTCTGCCACGCATCCCGAAGAATGACTCGGTTAAACGTTCTTGGCTATCAAGAGAGTCAAATGACAGGAAAAAGTCATATCGAGGACTCCTCCTGGCCCTTTGGCGGCGACGTAGGGCATTCCCCCAGCATGCAAGGTTGATGCATCTCGTTATCTCAAGTACATAACCTCGATCGATGCAGCTTTCTCAAAGGATACTGTTCTCAAATTCCCCATAAGATTGATCCTCTCGGCTATAATTAACGTATTTGATAAGCGAGCGGCGCAGACAAGCGAGTGGCGCACTTCTACCCACCCTACGAAAGTTATCCATGAATACAACAACACAACCCTAAGAACCAACTATAATTACATTAGAAACAGCTGAATCAGATGATTCTGCGGCCTCCTGACAAGTGCGGGCATTATGGCCAGGCTTGCCGCACACACCACAGCACCGAACCTTCGTACGACCCCCCCCTGTACCACTACCATCGGGCTGTATTTCTTGCACTCCCTCCCCAACTACAGCCCCCTGACCCAGTGCCTCCTGTGCACCCTGTATAGTAAATGATCCTCCAAGCTGCATACGTGTTCTTTTAGCTCTCCGGCGCTTGCTTAGTGCCTCGTTGGCCTTGCGAAGCGAAGAGACCTCTGACTGAAGGAGAGTCACCTGGTGCATTACAGCCATCGTACCCTTAGCAAGCTGGTCCACAGCAGCTAACATCGAAGTTGGGGAGCTGTTTTGATGGTTGGCAATGCGAGTCTTGATGAGCGTGGACTGCGAGTCGGCTTCTTGGGGGTTGTGTGGTGTCTGGAAGACCCAAGGCTGTGGAGTACCGGCGCGTGAGTTCAGGGGTGTTGGCGTACGAAGCTTGACATCCAGCTTGGAAAGCACCCTCTCTGGATCGTAAGGAACAAGGCAGTCGTACCGACGTGTCCAACGTGTCCGGAGCTCTGGCTGACGTTTGACGAAGTTATGGGCCCAGCGGACGCCAACAGGGGGCGCGTCGCGTATGTGTAGCAGATGGTTGGCCATATCTTCCACACCACCCAGTCTTGGTGGAAAAGCTCGTGCATCTAGCTCAAGGATATATTGAACTATTGCCTCCTCTTCTAAATCCGTGAGTTTGCGTGAGTTGGGCGTAGTGTCGCGTCGTGCGGGTTGGCCAGCAAGTCGACGGCGGAGGGTAGTTGCTGGAACATGATAGATCTTGGCTGCAGATCGGATGCTAAGATCTTCGTTGTTTTTAATAGCCTCAAGGGCCAAGATTACCCTGGCCTCGTTTGAAATGGAAGCCATGTTAAGTGATGGAGAAAATGGGTGTTGAGGATAGAAGTGGCGCGTCGCGTGAGAAGTGCGCCACTCGCTTGTCTGCGCCGCTCGCTTATCAAATACGTTAGACGTTTAAGGCGTCGTATTGTTAAGCGTCTTTGCTGATCGTGGAGGTAGTCAGGTTTTGAGGGTTCAAGGATTCAGGGGTTCAGGGGCTGAGGTAAACGATGACAAAATAGGGGAACCCACTGGCCCCCGCGTTTTGCTTCAGATCTTTACAAGCAATGTTACATCTCATTCACCGACAGATATAGGTGATGTGAAGCCTAACATCAAGACCCCCAATACCTGACGAGTCGTAAACCACCTACTCCTCCACGTCCTCCCCTCCCCGCCTCCTCTTCCCAAACTCCAGCGCCTCCCACCGCATGCCCAACCCGGCCGCAAAACACCCACCCCCAACCGCAACAACAATCCAAAACAACCCCGTAATAACCCCCGTCAACCCCTCCACCACCCTCGTCACAACCTCCCCACCCCTCCCCGCCTCAAAAACCGCACTCGCCAGCCCGGCCAGCGCCTCCCGTATCTCCTCCTCCGTCGCGAACCCCTCCCGCCCGGCGACCGCCGCCCGCACGACGCTCAGCCCTCGATTCTGATACACGCACCCGGCGACGCCGAGCGCGACGACGACAGGCACAAGCTGCGCCATGCTCTGCAGCGCCGCGGCGTCGAGTTTCTGGCCGCCCTCGTCCGGGAGCACGGCGCCTGTGATCCCGAGCGCGGTCTGCCAGGTCAGGCCGGTCGCGAAGCCCAGCACGGCGAGGTAGCCCATGATGGCGGCGTCGGGCGTGGCGGGCGTAACTGTGGCTAGGAGCGCGCCGCCGGCGATGTACAGCACGCCTGCGGCGAGGTAGTACGCTTTGTAGTAGCGCACGGCGGGGAGGAGGGCGCCGGCGAGTAGCACGGCTACGATGAGGGTTGCGATGAAGGGGAGGAGGTGGGTGGCTGTCGCGAGCGGGGCGGCGCCGCGCGCGAAGCTGAAGAACAGGGGGGTGTAGTACATTGTTAGCGCGTAGGTGGTGCTCGAGGTGCAGGTGCCGAGGGCGGTGAGGATGGTGGTGCGGTTGCGGAGGAGCGGGAGGGGGAGGAGGCGGGCGGGAGCGGTGGTGAGGAGTGGGAGGGTTTGTTGCGTTGCGTAGAGGAGGAGGGTGACCAGGGTCGTGGTCCAGAGGGCAATGGTTGCGGCCGAGAGCCAGGGGAAGTGGGTGCCGGAGAGGAGGAGGGAGAGGGAGAGGAGGGTCAGGGAGAGGGAGTGTAGAAGGAAGCCGGCCCAGTCGAGGGCGAGAAGGGAGGTTAGGCGTGGGGTAGAGGGGGCGAGTGAGAGAGGGGGGATGAGCAGGAGGAGGGGGAAAAGGGGGAGGCAGAGCGGAAGGTTGATGTAGAATGCCTGGTGAGGGTAGAGTTAGCACTGCGGGGTAGGTTGATGGTGAGATAGGAGGAGGGGGCTGGTTTGGTTTCTTACCCAGCGCCAGGTTGCGTGAGGGTTTGCGGCAAAGGCGCCGCCTATCGCCGGGCCGGAGAGAATGCCCAGGGCCCAGCAAAGGCCGACGAGGGACTGCATGCGGGGGAGGTCGGCCGGGCGGCAGAAGGTGACGTTGTAGTATTGGTTTCTACAGGTACCGTTTGCGATCAGTGAGTGAGTGGATTGTTCATAGTTAAGTGATTTAGGAGAAGGTAACAAAACAAACACTTGGTAGACCCCGGCTGCGCCAACACCATTGAGAGCCCGCCCGACGATAAGCACGACGATGCTAGGCGCCGCACCGCAGATCGCCGCCCCGACGATGAAGGCAAGCAATGAAAAACAAGCCAGCGGCCGTAGTGGGCAGAAGCCGGCAATTTTGCGGAAGAAGGGAATGGTGGCCGCGTTGGCGAGCGCGTATGCTACCGACACCCACGAGAGCAGCTCAATGTGCCCAAAGGCTTGGTAGACTGGGGCTTGGATGTTGGCGAGGTTGCTGACGTCGTAGCCTGGGGTTTCATGGAGTGAGTTTTGGGGACCTGGCCAGGAAATACCAGGAATAAAATCGCACTTACCAGAAACATACGAGCCGATCACATTCATAATGACCAGGCCGACGAGCTGGGGAGATGATAGGGAAGGCTTTGGCGGTGCATTGCCATCACTGATGTCTCCAAGGTCTCTCCTCACTTCTTGAGTCTGAACCGTTACCTCTGTCTTTGGTGACGAGGCGTCACCGGATAGAGACACAGGCTCGGATTTCTCGCTGAGGCTCTCCATGACAGGCGTGCTTCTTGTTGCTTGCGTCTAAACCACAAAGAAGACATAGTTGCGAGGATAGTTCGGTGTGCGTGAGTTATGTTCTAATCATATCAGTTAGTTGTAAAGATTCTTCGGTCGGAAGACAGGTCGTTTCCGAGCTGAGTATTGGGACCGAGACGATATGCAAGCGAGCATACTAGGTAAGGTCAGGTAGTCACCCCCTCGGTTCGACTTACACTGTTTTCGATAAGATCTGTAGCCCCACGGCACAAACTTCTCTCTGCATGATCCTAACCGGCCCTCTCCGTGGTTGTGTGCCTGTGCCGCCTGATCCTGGCGGCTCGGACCTACAGATTGGGAATTTTGGGGCGGCACGAGTCCGACCCGGCAAGTGGCCGTCAGCCAAACCACGACCCGGACCCCATAGAACAATTGCCGCATCTCATCGTGCGCGAGGCTAGACTGTTCTGAATGCTACTAGTGCTGTGTCAGCACTTATAGCCTCATGCAGCCACCGTTCGTCAGTTCCGCCGGGTTAAGACAGAGCATTGGCACCTTCTCTAAGTGGCTCATGTCTCCGAGGACTTGCCGACGACTGCATGTTTGGTGCGTGATTTTGGCATATAGTCTTATCGCGAAGGATCGAATACGCCCTCTCGGTCACGGCGGCGGCAAGAAGATCCAATGGTGGAAAAGTGTCGATACGGCAGGCTATCGCGGCTGAGCTTCATTGGTTTTGGATACGCATGCGCCGCAGGCTGGACATGCCGCTCGGAGAATGCAGCGGGCTGCGGCGCGCGAGTCTGAAGTGGCTTTTTATCAGGAGGTTAATATTGAAGAATAACTACCTCTTGGCAAAGATGCGGAGTATGGCACCTTCTAAAGGAGAAGAGCGTCGTTGAGACTGCAAAATGGTGTTGGGAACTTTATAAATGCTTGCTATGCTTGCCCTTGGTGAGTTGGTGAAGTCACTTCAGGGAGCCCTTCACTGTTAGTCGCGGTACTCCTTCCTCATCGCCCACCGGGGAAGTTGACCCTCTCAAACAAAGAAGGAAATCCACACAAACCGAGAGATTTGTCCACATTGGTGACCTGTACCGAGAGATCTCTGACTGGAACATCCGAGCCGATTTTCAAGGACCAACATCCCATCCCTCAATCCCAAACCCACACTCTTGTTGTTTTCAGCGAAAAGAAAAAGCGAAAATGGGTCTCCCCCTTTCAAAGTCCGTCGTAGCCCAAGCCGCCCTCATCCTAACCATCCTCCTCTTTCTCACTCGCCATGTCCTCCGCCAACTCGCCATCCGCCGATTCATGGCGCGCACCGGCAGCAAGCTCCCGCGCACCATCCGCGGCAGCGGCTTCCTCGGGCTGCGCATGGCCAGGGAGTCGGATAAGGCCCTGCAGCGAGGCGACTACCTTGCGCTCCTGCGTTCTCGGTTTGCCGCCAATGGACACACGTACCAGGGCTCGATCCTCGGGATACCCTTCACCGCCACCATCGAGCCTGAGAACCTCCGGGCCGTCTTCACGCACATCGACGACTTTACAAAGTCGGGCCGCATGACGGACTGGTGGCCGATGCTGCAGGGCGGGGTGCTCGTGGCGGACGGCAGTGACTGGAAGATGTCACGGGCAAGTGCCTCGAATACGCACAACCCTCCCCATGATAGCCTGACTAACAAACAGAACAGAACCTCCTGAAACCCGCCTTCGCCCACCAAAAGCGCGCCAGCCACAAAAGCCTCGCCGCGCTCGAAGACCACATCGCCACGCGCGTGCTCTCGCGCATCCCGCAGGACGGCGCGACCGTGGATCTGCAGGCGCTCTTCCTCGACTACACCTTCCACGCGGGGCTGTCGATCCTGATCAACCAAGACAGCAGCAGCAGCACGGCGGCGCACGAGCAGAGCCAGCAGCGCGACATGTTGGAGAACATGCAGCTCGCGCTCTTCGAGGCGGGCCGCCGCGCAAAGATCGGCACTCTGCGCCTGCTGGACCCGGTTGTGCGCCCGCGAAAGTATTGGCGGTATCTAAAGGCGTGCTGGGGGATCCATGCGTATTTCGACCATGTGATTGATCTGAGACTCGCGGAGCTGGATTCCAGGATGGCGCGTGATAAAGTCCTGGGTAAGAGCGAGGAGGATGGGGGCTTCTTCGATGGGCTTGCGGATGCGACCAGAGACAGGGTCCAGCTGAGGTGGGAGCTGTCGACGGCCGTGGCCGGGTCGAAGGACACCATGGCCGGGCTTCTGGCGCACATCTTCTGGGAGCTGGCGAGGCGGCCAGAGGTTTGGTCAAGGTTGCAGGCTGAGGTAGATGGGCTGGGTGGAAGGATGCCGGATGATGAGGATCTGCGAGGCGGGCTGACGTATCTGAAGGCGGTGATAAATGAAGGTGAGTCTTGGTGTGATCTGTTTGAAGCCTCTTCCCATTCCAGATTGTGGTAGGGAACTGACCAAGTTGCGATAGCTCTCCGGATGTACCCAACCATCGGGATCACCTTCCGTTGGGCAGCGCGGGACCTCACCCTCCCCGTCGGCGGCGGACCAGACGGGAAATCACCCTGCTTCGTCCCGCGAGGACGACGCGTCATCACGTCGTTCAACGCGCTACACCGCCGGCCTGATCTCTGGGGTGCAGACACCGACGAGTTCAAACCAGAGCGCTTCCTCGAGACCGTATCCGTCACAACTCCCGAGGGGGTTGACAAACTCGTCGAACAGATCAAGATCATACCCAAGTGGAACTACCTTCCCTTCGGCGCGGGGCAGCGCATATGCCCTGGCCAGCACTTTGCCATGATCGCGACACATTACAGCGTAGTACGCATGATGCAGACGTTCCGACGCATCGAGGCTCGCGATCCCAGGCCATATGCGGAGGAAGCGGGAATCCCCATCACCATCAAGCATGGTGCGCTGATCGGGTTGTACACGTCTTGAGCTTGACGATAGATGACATTCAATCGTATCATGTTCCGGTCTTTGCGCCGACTGGCTGAGTCTCATCTGACTTCCAATTGGGCTGATATCACAAACCCTCCGTCTCCCTCTCAATTTCCCTCTCGAGCTCCCTCACCCTCTCCATCCCAACACCGCCAACCCTCACGCTTGCAACGTCGAGGCCTACACCTCCGTCCTCACCCTCGACATCCGGCCACGGGCCCATGGGCGTGATTCCCCTTGGATTAATATCCCCGTGGCTCTTTGTATAGTTCTCCTTTATATGCTTGAAGTCCGTGGTCTCTCTGAATCCCTTGACGTTCCAATACAAATGCCCCAGCCAGTTGCGAATCTGCGGGTAGTCGTGTCTGATCGTCCCCAGGTTACACTTGAAATGCTGTACGTAGACGGCATCGAACCGAACCACGGTGGCGTACGCGCGCACGTCGAGCTCCGTCAGCGTCGTGCCGAGGATATACGGCCCGCCATTGGCACGGATCAGCTTCTCCAGCACGTTCAGCGCGGCAAACACGTGTGGAACCGCAGCGTCGTAGGCCTCTTGCGAGGTGGCGAAGCCCGCCTTATACACGCCGGTGTTGAGGTCGCGCTGCATCCAGGTCGTGATGCGGTCGATCTGCGGGCGGAGAGGCTCCGGGTAGAGGAGGGCGCCCTGCTGAGAGGCAGGCAGGAGCGCGTCGAAGCCGGTCTGCAGGTCGCGGAGGAGCTCGGCGGACTCATTGTTGACTATAGTGTTAGTGTGCGTGTCCCAGAGCATGGGCACTGAGTAGCGGCCCTTGTAGCCCGGGTCGGCTTTGAAGTACAGCTCGTGCAGGTACTTGGCATGGAAAAGTGGATCAGGATCGGCGCCGGGGTATTCCGTGGCGGAAGAGGGGAAGGGCCAGCCGGGCCAGCCGTTGGCGTCGCCCTTGGGGTAGGGCTTTACGACAGTTATGGGGATGATTGAGTCCAGGCCCTTGAGGTGGCGGACGAGGTTCGCGCGGTGGGCAAAGGGGCAGAAGAGACCTAGGCAGTGTGAGCTGGAGGCGTGACACGGGGCCAGAGGTAGCGTTGCTAGAATAGGGGGAAAGGTCACGGACCGATGTAAAGACGGTAGCGGGCTTTCTCGGGAGGGAAAGGGTCGTCAGGAGAGATCTTGCCGTGCCAGGACTGGTTTGTGCCCGCGAGGTGCTGTTCGACTGTTGTCGGGGCTGGTCTCTGAGCGGCGGTCATAGTGGGCTGGTTGAGGTTGTTTCCTTCTTTGATATCGAACCTCTGTTCTGAACTTTCTGAATGAGTTCCCTTCAGTGCCAGTGTTGATAAGTGTCTTGGAGTTGCCCGCGCTTTGCCTCACCTAATCGATGAACCGTGGTGAGTGAGGATGAGAGGTCGTGGAGGTTGCGAGGAGGAGAAGATTACCCCACCCCCGGAAGACCGTTTGCGGCCCACAATATAGCTCCATTACCACGGTAATGGTCTTGACATGTCGTCAGCAGTTGACGAGACCCGCAGCTGGTGAAGTGTAGAGAAGCAATTTTAGCTCATGTAAAGCTATCAACGAGATTGGGATGGCGGTGTTTCAAGCTTAAAATGGTGAAGATGTTGAATCTGGATTAATTATGAAATATCGACATCCCTCTTTATGCTCTAATAATGATGTTCCCGGTTCATGACGTTAATCATCTTCCCATTCCCGAGCAGCCCCTCCAAATTGCGCTCAATGATCGCCTGCACTCGCTGAAAGTAGTGCGGTGTCTGCCAAGCCACATGCGGGGAAATGAAGACGTTCGGCGCCGTGAAGAGCGGATGTCCATCCGGCAGCGGCTCAGGGTCGGTGACATCCAATGCCGCGCCCCTGATTTTACCGGTGACGAGCGCGTCGAGAAGGGCGTCGGTATCGATGTGTGCGCCCCGCGCAATGTTGGACACAAACGTCTTGTTCCGTGCCAGTATTTCAAACTGGTCCGGCCCGATAATGCGTCGCGATGACTCCGTGAGGGGGAGACTGAGGACCAGTATGTCCAGATCCTGGGCGAGGAACGTGTCGACTGCTTCGCTGGACGCACCGTGGAACCATTTCGTAGGAATCAAACCTTCCGGGTCGCCGGTTCCGGGCACGACATAGCTGTCGTCGCGACGGGATTCCGGTGTGGACCTTTCACTCCGCGTGTAGGCGAAAACTTCCATGCCGAGTGCTTGGGCGAGCTTGGCGCACTGGCGGCCGATGGCGCCGTAGCCGAGGATGCCCATGCGCTTGCCAGGCGCGTCTTCCACATTGAGGTGCAGAAGACGGTTGAACTTGGCTTCTTGTTGCTGAGCGTGGTATGCCAGAAAGTGGTGTCCCATCATCAGCCATGTGCCAATGACCCATTCTGCAATCTGGGGCCTGCGTAGCGTATTGGCGAATGATTAATTAGGGCGAGTGGCTGGTTAAATGGGGGCCGGGAAGAAGCGGGAGCTTACGGAGTTGTCCCGTTTGCGGTGCAGAATATGACGTTCGGGTTCTGATATAGCGGATGATTCAACCACAGATCTGCACCAGAACTGGCGACCTGAACGTAGCGCACTTTGGGCAGCATCTCAGCGGGGTGAGGAGTCAGGCTACAGATCATCGTCACGCCCTCAAAGACCTCTTCAGGGAGCACGATTGGCGTGAAGTCGGGGTTTGGTCGCATCACCCATCGAACTTTAAGGCCTGGGAACTTGGTTTCAACATGGGTAATCCACTTCTCATCTGGAGGGAGCGGGAGGTGAAGAAGCAGGATGTCGTTGCTCAGATCGCTGACAGGGTCGGATGCAGCATTGGAGCCCATTTTGTCGTTTTACTCAATGTGATTGTGAAGTAGCGTAGCGTAGGTATCCAACTAGATGCGCGTCTTGGTGTTTGCTAGAAAAAATGGGCAATGTTGGACAAAGGGCGTGGATGACATGGAACTCCATTGACCATTATGTGCCTGCTGTCGAGAGGATAGGAAGGCGCCAAGCCCTTTCGCGCAAACTGCAAGTTCTTCCTTGGTCTGTGCACGGCGAGTGGGCTTACTCAATGTGGGGTACCTTGAGCGCTGAAGAAGCCCATCATGCGCGGTCGGCAACTCCTTGGTTGTGAATAAGCGCTCCCCCGCAGCTTGCGACGGGCCCGGCTCACGGTGATAGCAAGCCCCACGCCCAGCAGCATCAAACCCGAGTGCCCAATCTCAAACCAAGCCCAAAGCACGCCTTAACTGATTAACGTCTAGAGGTGATGACGAAAGGGACGACGTTCTCCGTGGTGAACAAGGCATGGACCCGACGCATGATGTGGCTGCTGATTGAGATCGGGTTGCGATTATTCATCGTGCTGTATGCGTGTCTGTATTTTTTGTGCTGTCCAAGATGTCCGAGATGCCGAGTTCCGTAACACAACAAAAACCACCGACCGACGGGGTCACCGGCCTTGATTTCGAGTTGCGAATCGCATCACGCTCGCTGCCCCTCTTCCTCCTCGGTAGACCGCCCCACATCCTCGGCAGACCGCCCCTCCATGACCGGCGGCGCCGCCTCAAACTTCTCAACACCATCAGGGATCGGAACGACAGCACTACGCACAAAAATGTGCTTGGCACCCTCATATCTCAATCCCTCAACCAGCCCGCCCTTGATGCTAACCGTTGACCGCTCCTTTCCGTCGGCATTGCGGATGCGATGCATGACGCGCACGCCACAGACCTTGCAGAAATAACAGTCCAGCGTCCGGCCCTCCTGTGCGGGCCGCGTCCAGCAGCCGAGTTTGGCCTGCAGATCGGGTGCAAGGGGGAAGAGGCCGGCGGCGGGGAAGACGGCGCTGGTGCCGAACGCGGACGCCGATTGCAGCTGGCATTCGGTGCAGTGGCAGTGGTAGACCGATAGCGGTGCCGGTGTTGGTGTTTCGAACGATACGGCTTTACATTGGCATCTGACCTTCATTGTGCTGGTGGTGAGCTGTTTTGGGTATGCGGAAGGAGTTGGAGATGCTGAGCATCCGGCAATTGCAGGTTGCAAAGGCGGCGAGGTTGAGGTGAGATGTTTGCCTGATGATAGCTGTCGGCAGTTGCGGTCCGGGGGGGCAGAGCTGAGGAAGGGACGAGGGCGAGCCAGAGCTGGCGCCAGAATTTTCCAGGTCGCTGAAGCCGACACGGCACGCCCTCTAGTTCGCATCATTTGTGACAAAAACACTGAAAATTTGGAGTTATGGCACGTTGAAAATGACGGTTGCCAAGAAAAGAATAGAGTCTCGACACCTGGCCGACAAGAGATCAGAACGATAGGTGCATGCTGCATGGGATATGTGTTTGGTGAGTGGATCGATGACGGTCGCACATGCCTTGAAGGTTGGGTTGTCCAACTGTACGTAGGTACTGTATCTACCAACCTGGAAGGTAAGGTACCTGCCGTTGGATGGATGCACGTTGCATCTGATGAAAACGAGACCCGACCTAGGGCAGCCGCTTCCCGCTTATTGACACTGGAAGCCACCGATAGCATCGAAAACCTTCTCGCCAAAACATGGCAACCGTTGGGGCTAACAATCCAGCCCGGGCTGTGTCTCGTGTTAATCGTATACCCAAATCCCACCCAAAATTCACAATCCTCGTCACTAAACCAAAGGTAAAGTAACGCACATGCGTAAAACTACGCCGTCAACCCAGCCAAGCCCCACGCCGAAACCAACCACGAAAACACTAGCCGGAACGCCGCCCACCGCTTATTCCCACCGTTCCACACGAGAAAACTGTCCACCACGCCGCCATAAGCACCGAGCACAGCCAGGATGGTGTCGACTTCTGCGAACTTGCCCCGGTAGTAGAATATGAAGAGGAGCAGACCCAGAATTGTCGTGCGGGTCTGCCCCTGGATCATGACGGGGTAGGTTGCGGGTGTGTTGGCGATATGCAGGGGAAAGCCGAGCTCGAGCATGGCGCCCTTGGCGTCGAACATGGGCCACAGCCCGCCAAAGGTCGTGGTGGACGCGATGGTCAGCGCTGGGACGTGACGCAGGGAGAAGGCCTGGGACATGGTGAGGTACGGTTGTGTTATGCGCGGATTATTGAATGAGGGGATGATGCGTTTTGTTGCTGGGGATTGTTGATAGGCGAGAGGTTCCTTTAGAGGGGCCAATTTATGGAACAATCTCTTTTCTACTGGTGTTCTGCTTTTGGTTTCCTCGATCATGTGACGTAAGCTGCGCGTTGGTTGAGGCATCGAGAGTGGCAGAGCAGTTTCGTGCCGCGGTTGCATGTCTGTTGGTAGTTATAAGCTAGGTATGGAAGGATTCGGTCCACGTCGTCCCAGGGATTCGACCAGAATGGCAACGTAATTGGACACTATCGCATGCAAAAAGGCTTCAGCCCCTTTAGACCCTAGCTCTATGGTGGAACCACAAGCAACGGCAAGATATAAATATCAACACTAACTCGGGCAGTTTGTTATCCAATCATGGTGTACTGCCTTGGACCAGCACAACCATAAATACTTGATTACCTGGTATCTAATCGTTCCGTCTGAAATTCGAGTTCAACAAACTGTTCTGTTCCTTCACTATGTCCACTCAATCCACTTCATCCTGGCCGGGATCACAGCCCGGCACATCGCAGTCCTCACAAATTCCAGCTTCACCCGGGTCCGATGAGGAGATAGGGACACCCTTTCAAGTCTCCGACGACGGAGATGACGAGGACATGGAGGGGAGCGAGGAGGAGGACGACGATGATGGAGAGGAGGGGGGGGAGAGCGAGGAGGGGGAAGACGATGATGACGATGAGGACAATCAATCATCCTCTTCAACCGACTCCAACACCGAGCCCCGCTACACCCCAGAACAGCTCGCAGCCATCATCCTCGACTTCTACACCTTCTTCACCAAGCTGCACTTCAAGCCATCCGATCTCAAGCTGCCTCCGCCCGGCGGCTGGCCAAACCTGACGCGCGAGAACGTCGGTCCCAACTTCAAGTCCGACTACACGCTCTCCGTCCTCCGCCAGCTGCCGTACCTCAACAAAGAGGGCCTGGTCGAGTACAACTGCAGCGTGCAGGACTACAGCACGCGCACGCGCGAGAGCTTCGAGCTCGACGAGTATGGCCACCTCCATGGCGAGGACATCTACACTCATGACTACGACGACCGGGACGCGCCGATCCCCGACCACATTGTCAGTTTTGCGCCCGGGTACTCGTCTGGTGGTATCGAGCTCATGCTCAACGTCCATGATGGCACCATCATCGCCGAGATGATCCGGTACTCGCATATCGGGGAGGAGGATATACAAAGATATTTTGACAGTATCAAAAAGAAGTTCCGGAAGCTAAGGTTGATCCCGCGCATGGGGAGGAAGACGCTTGATGCGGAGAAGGTGCCAGAGAGGTCGAGGGGCATTAGGCTTGAGGCGGTGAGGAACCAGATCAGGGACAATACGTGGGACAGCTCGAATCTGGATCTTCAGTACCTCAGGCAGGTTTATCGGGACTATGGCTGGCCGCGTGCGTTTAGGAGGGAAGAGTTCGAAGCAAATCTCGACAGGGTACTTGTGGAAATGGGTCTGAGCCCAGACTGGTGGGAACGGTCGGGGTTGTAGATCGTCAGTCCTGTGTAGGTCCATGTAGATGTGTGCGGGACTGGGATCTGGTGTTTATCAGCTATAGATGGCAAGTAGGTACTTTAGGTAGCATTGGTATTAAAATCGCACGGTCGATAGCTGACCGAATTGAAGTTTTCAGCCTTTGGTTATTGACAAAAAGGAGATCGAGTCAAAAGACTACTCTTTTCAGAAAACGCCGTAATTTGACCCGGCCCCCACCACCACTCTCTGACTAGAAGCTTATGAACCCTGGAAAATGGAATTGGTCTGAAAGAAGGAATCCCACGGTATCTGCATCATCTCGGCGCTCGAATTTTGGACCTGGTTATCCCAGAGTGTCTGCATAGGCAATTAGCTTTGTGAGTATCTACACTACTCCTTCACATTCCTCGTCGAAGGTGTAGGCTTACCCAATCGCAGAATATAGGATTTATCACATCATCCACGACGCTCAAGGATGTAATCTCGGTTGAGCCGAGGCCAGAGAAGTCGCCGTCCCATGATGTCGGAAAGTGTGCACTGTCTTGACGTGTGCTGTTTGACAAAGACCCGGCAGGGGTGTTGTTGAAGGGTGCTTGTGGACTGATCCCCGTCCAGCTTCCAGCCAAGCTAGGCGCAAGTGATGGGATGTTTGAACCTAGGGTAGTTAGCTTGGTAGCTTACATGGCAGACGTTAGCTGCCTCCTACCTTTGTCCAGACCAAAGTGAGATGGTGCGGGCTGAGAGAAATCAACCGTATCTTGCGCACCGCTGCTGTCGTTTGATTCAGGACCGATGTCAAAATCATCTCCTGTCGTGACGGAAAGCATCTTTGAAAGGATGAGGAATGCCCTATTAGCCTCTGCCGAAACATTTCGCGTTGTCTGCCATATCGATCTCGATGTTCTGAGGATCGTCATAAGCTGCTCCTTCGACATAATTTCGGAGCTGTTGTCGGTTGAAAAGGCCTCCAAGGCCTTGGCTGAGGCATCCGGGCTCTTCATCTGGGCATTGAGGTACGTAATCTCCAGGCAGAGAATCATATCGGCGAGGAGGAAGTCGTGTACGCTCAAACTGGTCAGAAACCACGCATCCTTTGGCAGCCGACCTCCAGGTTGGATCTCGCAGTGGATGTCATATTGGTGTTTCAATGTTTTTGTCGCTGCATCGAGGCAGGTCCGTCGGGAGTGGACGTATCTTTCTTCCACTCGCCCCGCCCCCATATACTTTCGGTGCAGCACCGTCCGAGACTTTTGGTAGAGGAGTTCCAAGCAATATCGCTCCATAGTGATATCGGTTGGATCTGCCAAGGACAGGCTAAATGAGCGATAACGAAGGTCTGGAGGAAAGGAATCATGGGCAGCCTCGAGCCGTTTGTCCAGTCGAACAAGCTCAGAATGAAGTATCGGTTTTCGCTGGCTGATGGCTGATGTGATCTCGCCAAATGCATCCATAAGGCGGCTCTTGACGATGGTGAACAGCACAACAGTCCGCTCTGTCTCTGGACGGGATTGCGGGAGCTCCTTGGTATCAGGACCCATCTCGTGGTCATGGATGTTGCGAGGCAGCTCTGTGTCATAAAAGACGGGATTTATGTTGCTTGGCAGGCCGAATTGGAAAGATACCAGACGGTCAACCTCGACTAGCAGTGTCCAGACTCGTCGACGCGTCTCGCCGGTCAATGGTGATATATCGGGGTAGTGTTGTGGATCACGGTGAAATCCAGAGTGCATTGCCAACCTGATGATGACCGACAACAGAATGGAGGTGCCAAGAAAGGCCTCATTTTGACGCAGATACTCAACACCGAAATAAAGCAACATGGTTTCAACCTTATACCGGCCAGGTTTTGTATAGTCGTCAAGCGCCAGGCACTGGGCGCCAAGAACCTTGTATGCCTCCATGACTTCAAGGGGAGTGCCGAGATTGCCAGGCACGTCCTCGTCACCCCTGAGGCAGAACATGGCAGCGTGGGAAAACATGAGGAAAACAAGGCCAATCCACGTGTAGGAAACGGCGGCGGGGTTGTCCCAGTACCTGTCGTAATCTCCTATGAAGGAGGGAATGTGGAACATCATCCATGCAGGGTCCTTGGTTTGAAAGAATCGGGCGATCAAGCGGTCGGCAACGTGGCGAGATGGCATACGCGCGACCATCTCCGCCAGAGTGGCGTTCGGAAAGTTGCCGACAAGGAGGACAGGACCTGCATTCTTGTTGTGGTAGAGCGCGGGATCGACGGGCTGGAATTGATCAGGTTCGCCGTATGAATCCTCGGCGGCTTTCAGGTCCTTGGTGAGGTTTGTGATTTCCTCGAGAATAGCCTCCCAGTTTGCGGCATGAACATATCTATAGTCGCCCACAAGGACCCCGTGCGTTTTCTTGAGTTCTGTGCACCTAGGCTCGTAGTCTGTGACCTTGAGTTCCACAACGTTCTGGCCCTGGCTGTCTGGAGTTGGGAGCGAAGACGCGGGTTCGGCGGACGGTATATCGTGGATCTCTCGCCGTTGGGATTTGAGGACCTGAACAAGACGCTCGAGGTGTTTGAGGCGAGCCTGCATGGTACTGTCGCTCGGCGGCGGTTTCGTCCGAAGACCAGGCAAGGTTGCTACCGCCGACGGCCCCGAGTGCGAGAGGCAAGTCAAGGTCATGTGGACTGCGCTGCGGGTCTCGTTGCCATTGCCGAGGTTTGGCTGTCCTGGCACAGGCCCAGGGCGCGCATTGACATATGGAACAAAGTGGCAAGTCGCGGTGATGTATCTCTTCTCACACTGGTCGCATGGGGACATACGATTGCACTTGAGCCTGCGGTGGGACGTATTAGCCTTCTTGCCAATCATGCCTGGTGCTGAGCCCGCGTGCCTGTTTCGCGTGTACAGGAGACCGGGCAGCACAAAAACACCTCTCGTCGCTCACTTCTTATCTCGACAGGTCGTGCACGAGAATCGGATCCTGTTTCTCTTCTTGTGCTCTGATGTCGAAGAGTCTAGGCCACTCGGCTCGCGGTCCTCGGGTCTCCCTGCCTCCAAATTCATATTCTTGGATTCGCACGGAGTCCGGGCTCGTCAAGGTGTTGTGGTGTGATGATCGCCTGCTCTCGACTGCTTGCAATAGCGCGTGACACCCCGCGAAAGAAAGAAAAGAGAATGGGCCCAGCGACAGTCGGCGGTGCGCCTGGCGGTAAGTTCAGTTGTCTTGATCTGGGACCAAAAAGTACATCTGCTTGATGTTGACATTCGAGGTGCCTTTTCTTCTAGATTGTTCAAAGGAAGCACAAAAAAAGGCAAGGTCCAGTGCCAATGTCAAATTCTGGAGGTATTGTCGGATCTCGAAATGCTAGCCTTTTCGGGGGTGACACCCGTGCAAAGGGGCCGTCGTGGTTGCGAACATAATGTGAATTAGTAATGAACAATGGGACAAGATGGCAGAACCGGGCGCCCACCCACCTTTTTCCAGGTTACTAACCACGGGCGGTGTGCAGCCCAGCGTGCTCACGTCAATCATCCGCACCGCAACACGCACGGCAGGCGCCAGATACGGCCGGGGGTGCTGGAACTATAGCAAGCAGGAAACTGCGGCCTGGAACTTCATGACAGTGGAGTCAAATATGAACTGGAAACCTAGGCCGGCACAGGACGTGCCTTCCTCTTCTACTGCACATCATCTTACCGATCTTTTGCTCTGTCTTCCGGACAAAGTTTCGTTGATTCTTCCACATTTGCTTGCGGCGGGACACCTGCCTCTCGTGATTGCTTGAAAAATGCGAAGCGTCCCAAAACAGCTAGCTGTGTCCTTATACACGACGATCAAGCGAGCCGGCAAGCCGGCAAGAACGAAAAGCTCACTTGTGTCCTTATACACGACGATCAAGCGAGCCGGCAAGCCGGCAAGAACGAAAGCTCACTTGTATCGTCGCGCAGTCACTGTACCGCAGCCGGCGAGCGTTTATCCGTGGTATCCAGGTTTTTGCATGCTCACGTGGTTTCTTCCAAATAATATTTGATCTGTATCTAATTCGCGCTGTTTGTTATGCCTCTTTCGAATTTATAGATGATTCTTCAGACATCATTCTCCCCTCAATTTCTTCGAAGAAATCATTGGTTCGTCCAGTCGTAGGATCTCGTTGGTGGAGGATTTACTAGTCCAGAATAGGCTTGGCTTGATAGCAATGGTCGCGGGGGTGGAGCCGCTGGGGTTGATGATTTGGAGCTCTGCCGCGTCACTCGAGAACGCTCATCCTGGGCGCATTTCTGGATATCTTCCGGCATCTCGTCACCTACCAGCACATTGCTGTCGCTCTGCATTCCCGAACCCGTTCCTTGAAGATAGCCAGACTCCTTTCGCCGCTCCACGATGCCTTCATCAATGCCGGCCGATGCCGTCGGTCGGCACAGAGCATCGCGCCTCGCCTTCCTGGCCCGCCCGTTCCATCGGCCGTGGCAGTACGTCACTCGCGCCTTGAAGGCTGGCGGCTATCCTCTCCAAGGCATCTGGTATTTCCTCCGCCACCCATCCTTCTACCCTCTCTTTGCTGGACGCCTTCTTCCTCTGTCGATTATCTCGTTCCTGGTCTACGTACTTCTCTTCACCTTTGTCTTCTTCCCGCAGCTTGCTTTCCTTGCTATTTTCCACGGGTGGGCTGGCGCCTGGTTCAACGCGACGGTGCTTGTGCTGGGAGAAGGCTTGGTGATTATTCAGGGTCTCTTTGAAGGCTTTTTCGTTGATGAATCCCGCGTTGATGTTTTCGACGTAGGTTTAACCAGCTGGCTTGCTCCTGTTGTCCCTTGCCTGATAGTCAGCTAACCTTATCGTTCTCCCAGGCAACGCTGATCAACTATGGCTTCGTCGACCTCATCTCGCCCCAACGCGTCCTCTTTGTCGATGCTCCGAATTCTATCAAAATGCTGGGCAAACCGACCAGTCGAGCCGAATACCAACCCTGGAGCTTGATCCAGATTGTCGAGCTGATCTTCTTCCTCCCGCTCAACCTGGTGCCGTACGTCGGCACGCCTGCCTTCATCATGATCACCGGAGCCCGCGTTGGCAAGTTGTCGCATCACAGGTGGTACCAGCTGCGTGGTCTGAACAAGAAGGAGATCAAGAAAGAGCTCAGTCTCAGGTCGTGGGAATACGTGTGGTTTGGGACCGTTGCCATGATCCTTGAGCTTATTCCCATCCTGAGCTTCTTTTTCCTCCTGACCACATCCGCGGGCTCGGCTCTGTGGGCGGCCAAGATGGAGGAGCGAGCACGCGTCAGGGTTGGGCAACCCGTTACCGCCAACGACCAAGTGGACGCGCAGATCGCGGAAGAACCAGTTTATCGAGACGATCCTGAGGCATAATGGTAACCGGGGCTGCTCCCGTATCTGCGCAACTTTGGTGCTGTACAGGGCCACCACCAATCCCTGCGACGCGACGTCTGTCGATGCCAAACATGTCTTCTTTGTCATGAGTCTGACAAATATCACCTAACTTCAGCCATGCTCTCCGCGAACTGCTTCTTGCTTTTCTGTCCCAATTAGCCTGGTGAGCCTTTGATGCAGGAATGACTGTTTGGGCGATGAGCGAGTGACGCCTACAAGCTCGAAGGGAAGCAGGGTATGCACACCGCTCAGGCGGCAGGATCGTACCAGCCACTCTAAAGCCATCTGCAGTCTGGATGTCCAAAGGAGAAGGAAGGCAGGCACTTAGCTGGGTGGATCTCTGCCGAGCGTCGAGCGCAGGAACACTGGCACTATTCTCACTTCGTACTGCCCATGCAGGAGCTCTGCTCTCATCAGGCAGCCTGCCTTTCCCCCGGTTATATCGCGGTTTCTGGACGCCGGTTGTTGCAATGCGGAACCCTTGTCGACATTTCCAATGTTAAACGAGGAAAAAGAGGTGGTCGTCCGCTTGGAAGCACTCATGCATCTGCACTCATTAGGAATTTTGGCGCTGGCAGAGAGGATTGACGACGGCAGGGCCAGGCACCTGTCGTCTTAGCGGGCTCTAGCGTCCATCCCGCAGCAGTGGAAGAGCTGGTGGTGTTGATAGAAAGGGAAGGAGCGAGGAAGGTCATGGTTTCGGTTTACTGCCCGCTTGTGACTGTCCCTGGACGTTACGGCAGGAGCATACCTTCCAGATCAACACACGCTGCGGTTTCTAATGGTCGAGATGACGTGCCTGGACCTCACTCCTTCCCCGAATCGTGTCACCTTCTCCATGCAAATACATTGGCATCCTAACCAAGCAGGATGATGTGCAGCCCGTTCCTGGCCTCCTTCCTTCAGAAGCTTGTCCCCAGAACTACTCGCGAAGACAATAAAATTCTTCGATTCCCCTCTGTTCTCTTCCCCATTCTCTCCTCTCAACCACCCTCTTCGACTCTCCCCACCCTCCGGCTCCTCGACATTGACACGTCCCTCGCTCATATTTTTGTCTCCTGTCGTCACTCATTAGTGTTCTATCTTCGAGGTGTTTCCTCTCGTTTCTGTCCCTGGCCGCACGTCGTCTTGTCCGTTCCAGTTGCTGCCCATCTTTCCACGTTACCCACGACAAGCAGATTGAATCGAGACTCACTGGGCCCGGTCTCGATCAAACGTCGGCGCCAAGATGCGTCTCCACGCGTCTCTTGGGGTCCTCACGGGCATAGCCTGGCTGACCTCGGCCGCGGCTGTGCCGCGCAAGTGAGTATTTTCCCCTTCATGTTTTAATCCTCTCGCTCTTCTTTCTCTCCATAAAACATGTCGCTGACGAATTTGTGTTCCAGCGACCTGCTCAACCCGGACACCACTTGCACGAGCACTACTACCGAGCAAGCCACAATCTACGTTACGGTTCCTCCGTCCGCCGCAACGGGCAACTTGGGATCAATCCTTAGCACCGTTATAATCGTCGCTGGCACTCCTGGCACTTCTGGCTTATCGTCTGGTTCCAATGTCGACCCTGGCTCTGATACTTCGACCTGCACATCATCGGAAACGGTTCTCACCCTCACTGTCGGCCAGGGTTCTGGCACTCCTGCCCCCTTCACTGTCACGGTCACCGAGCTCCCCACTGCTCCTCGCAGCACAGTCACTGTCCCAGTGCTCACAGTCACGCTTCCCGCTCCTTCAGGAAGCACAGAAGGTTCTGCTGGCACGGTCATCGTTCCTGCACCAGGTTTAAACTCAGCTGCCTCGGCCGTCACCCTCACCATTCCAGAGGGACCTGGTGGCCCCGGGTCTGATGTCACTGTCACCGTTCCGCTCGTCTCGGGGACACCAACATCCGGGGTCACCGTAACGCTTCCACCGGGCGTTTCCGGCAGCAATGCTGGTTCACTCGTGACGGTCACCATCCCTGAAGGCCCTAGCGACACAGCTACTGTAGTTCTCACTGTCACTCCTCCCGACTCTGGGAGTTCAGGAGCATGGACCACTGTCATCACGGCTCCAGGTACTGCTGGTGCGTCCGCTGGCCAGATCGTCACCGTCACCATCTTCACCGTGGCCCCATCAAGTCTCACGACTCGCATGCCAGTTCCCGTCAGCGTTGTAACCGACGTCTCTGTCTCCGGCTCTTCGTCGTCTTGCAGCACTCTTACGCTCGTGGGATCATCTGCCGGCAGCGATTCCAGTTGGTTTCCAATCACAATTGAGACCCTCACGATCCCTCTCTCCCCGGCCTCTCCCACATTTGTCCCCGCTGCCTCGTCTGCTAGCCCAGTCACGGTCACGTACACCATTCCTCCTGAGGCAGGACTGTCGACGCCATACGTCGAAACGATCACCATCACTCCCCAGTCTCCGCTTCCTGCATCAAGCGGGCCAGGCGAATCGTGGACGCCAGCTGGTGCATCAAGCTCTGGTAGCTCCGGGCAGCCTGGTACGGTCACTGTAACCGAATTGGTTTCACCTCCAGCTGCAACTGTGTCGCCCATCGGTCCGCCTTCGCCCTTTGGTGTGTCGACCTCGCTAGCGTCTATTGAGCTCATTACATACACTGTCCCTGCTATGGGAACCACTCCTGGCTATACAGGGGTGTTCACTTCCACGCCTGCAGCTTTTGGAAGCGGTGAAGGATCGTCGACTGCGCTTGGCCAGTCTGGTGTTTTGACCATCACCCAACCCATCACCACGATTTCCCTGTTCCCCAGCGCTATCTCAGGCCCGACATCTCCCGGTCAGGGACCATCTGCGGCCACCCCAGCTACTGTCACCGTCACAGGGATCCCACCATATGAGAGTCAGCCGGGCTCTGAAAGCACTGGGCAAGCAAGCATCGTCACCATCACGCTTCCAGGCTCATCTGGTCCAAGCTTCACCGACCAGCCTGAGACGATCACGGTCACTATCCCTGAGACGACGGCTCCTGCAGGACAGCCTTCGTCAGGTCAGGCTAGCTCGCCTGCAGCAAGTAACGCACAGCCTGGTGTCGTGACAGTCACCATCCCGGTTGGGCCTGTTCCATCTTCATCCGGCGAAGGCACTGCTTCTGGCCCCGCTAGCATGGGTCAGCCTGGCGTTGTCACCGTCACCGTTCCGGACGTCACTATTTCTGTCACCAGTCCAACAGGTCAGGGAACGGCAACAACAGAAGCCTCCAGCAATGGCCCGAGCCAACCCGCAGTCTTTACCGTCACTATTCCAGCCGGACCGGGCAACGGTGGCCAGCCCAGCGTCGTCACCATTACCGTTCCAGCTGGCACCGCTTCAGTGACATCTCCATCGGGAGTCTCCTCGTCTGAGCTGAGCACCATCCAGCCCGGAGTCGTTACCGTCACTGAATCTACCGTCACGCTTCCAACCCCTTCCTCTGCTGCCAGCATTCCAGGCTCTGAAGCCTCTGGAAGTCAGCAACCATCCGTTGTCCTCGTTACTTACACTGTCCCGGCCGGATCAGGTGCCAGCCAATCACTTTACACTGTCACGTACACCGAGTCGCCGTCTGCAACTGAATCCGGCTTGTCGACGACAGAGCTTCCAGCGCCCTCAGCCTCCCCTGAGACACCTGAAGGCTATGGAGGGGGCGCTAGTGTGCCTGGGTCGAATGCAACTCCAGGGCAGCTCTCACAGTTACCATCTGTGCAGACCGTCACCATTGGTGCGACTGGTTCTGCTGGCTCCTCGCCTGCAAATGGACCTGCTCCCTTCACGTTTACCATCCTTCCTAGCGGTGCGTCTGGCGCTCCGGTTATCGTCACCTACACCCCCAGCGAGAGTGCATCATTTACGGGTCCTACCATTGTGGCTACAGGCACTGTATCGTCTGAATCTGCGAGCGTTTCCACCGTCACCGTTGGCGAGTCATCGCCCACACCGTCCAGTGTTGCTCCGGGCTACGGCAGCGGTGGTGAGACACCAACGGTCATCACAGTGACACCAACCTCTGGCTCCCCGGTTGTGGTCACAATCCCGCAAGGCAGTCCTGAGGCGAGCCCTACTGTTGTCACATTCACCCCATCTTCAGGTTCACCGGTTGTTGTCACGATCCCTCAAGCGAGCAGCGCAGCCGCGACGCCGTCTGTTTTCACCATCACGCCGCTTTCAGGCTCGCCGATTGTCGTCACAATCCCTCAAGCTAGCAGCGCAACGGCGACACCTTCTGTTCTCACCGTCACCCCGCTTTCTGGGTCGCCCATTGTTGTGACCATCCCGGAAGCCAGCAGCGCAGGTCCCACAGCATCTCCAGCGGTCTACACCGTGACACCAGGCTCAGGCTCCCCAGTGGTGGTGACGATTCCTCAGGCCACTCGCTCCCAAGCGACCCCGGCTGTCTTCACGTTCACGCCGCTCTCGGGCTCGCCAGTGACAGTGACAATTCCAGAGGCCAGCAGCTCAGCGGCAGCTCCGAGCGTCTTCACCGTGACGCCGCCTTTGGGTTCCCCCGTAGTGGTTACTATCCCTCAAGGCAGCGCTTCCGTGGAAACTCCTGCTGGGTATGGACCTTCAACGATCACAGCCTCGAATGAGTTATCATCGACTCTGACAGCCAGCACCGGGCCTACTCCCAGTGTCCTCACTGTTTTCACTGTCGTATTGTCTGGGTCACCGGTTGTTATTACTGTTCCCGCGGCTACTCCATCGGGGACAGCAACAATCACAGAAGGTTTGCCATCCACCGTGACAGGAAGCGCTGGACCCAGCCCAAGCCTGTTCACCATCACCTTGTCCGGCTCGCCTGTCGTTGTCACTATTCCCGAAGCGACCCCTCCAAGCACTGGTCCAATTACTGAGGGCTTGCAGTCGAGTGTGACGGGCAGCGTCGCACCCAGTCCAACCGTCTTCACCATGACCTTGTCCGGTTCCCCCGTGGTTGTTACGATTCCTCAAGCTACTGCCTCCGGTCTTGCCACGACCACTGGAGAACAGCCATACACTGTTCCGGGCGGCGTCGGCTCTAGCCCAAGCGTCTTCACCATCTCGTTGCCCTCGGGCTCGCCCGTTGTTGTCACCATTCCCCAAGGTAGTCAGTCCGGTGTTTTGCCGACCACAGGAGGATCGCCATCTGCATCGGCTGGGGAGAGCACTCCCCCTGGCAGCGCCATCACGGTCACCTTGCCGTCAGGCTCGCCTGTTGTTATCACTATCCCTCCCGGCGGCAGTCCGTCATCGTCCGGGGCTCCATCAGTCTTCACCGTTACGGAGTCTGGAAGCTCGCCCGCCGGAGGCGTAAGCCCCCAGCCGATCACCGTCTCTGAAGTCACCCTCACTGAGACTGTACCTATTGGATCTGGACAATCATACACGGTCGTAGAGTTTACCACCGAAGTCACCATCTCCGCCAGCTCCAGCCCATCTTGGCTCATCGACTCGAGCGTCTTATTCACCCCTGCTGTCGTCACTTACACGCTTTCCAGCGTCTACGGCCACGATTCCACGGTGTTGACCTACACTACCGAGCTTCCTGTCACTTCGACTTCTCCATTTACATCGAACTTGTCGCCGCCATCTGCTTCACAGTATGGCAATCCTGCGACCGCAACGGAGACAACGCAAACCCCCGAGGTGGTCACCATCTTTCCATCTAGCTCATCCGGAGCCACTGCACAGTCGCCCATCGTCATTACCATTCCAGCGGGCTCAGGTCCAGGTTCCGTTTCCAGTGTCGTGACAATATGGCCTGCATCTTCAACTCTTGCGTCGCCCTCGAGCACATGCACCCTGGAGGGCGAGGGCTCAACTTCTGAGCCCAATGATGGGTCAAGCACAGCCCAGCCAAGCAGCGCCTCCCCTTCTTTGATCACCATCTGGCCTACTGAGTCTTCTGGATCCATGGCACAGTCACCCATTGTTGTGACCATCCCAGCAGGCTCTCCTCGGCCTTCTGTTCTGACGATATGGCCCCCGGCATCGACACTCACGACCTCATTCGTCTCACAGTCGAGTTCATGCACATCTACAGGAGGAGGCTCAGCTGCTGAGCCAAACAGCGGGTCGAGCACGGCGCAGCCAGGAAGTGATGGCCCGTCCGAGATCACAATCTGGCCTCTGACCTCCGCTCCCGACACTACTTGCACGACTCTTTCAACCAGCTACCGCTTGCCTGGAAGCTCCGGAGATGGAAATCCCACCCTTTCTCCGTTGTACTCCGTCATTACCATATTCCCGTCCTCAGCCAACACTGCACAAGCCGAATCTGTAACATCCACTTCTTGCGATGAGTCATTCACAGGCCTCCCTGTTAGCAGCCTGTCTCTTATCGGGGCTTCCGTGCTGCCCAGCACCCCTGCGGTCCTGAGCTCAAGTGTCATCATGGCCAGTTCTGCGCCGGTTGGCATCTCGGTGATTCCGAGCTCCTCGACGTTAGAACCCACCTCTGCAATTATGCCCGAGCCGGTTGCTTCTTCCACTAGCAGTTCTGGAGCTGCTGCGACATCTGATAATTTCCCTCCACCTCAGACGGAAATTGACCAGCACGGCCAGGTCGTGACGATTGCTCTGTCAAACCCAGTTCCGCGAGCTTCTGATCCATCACCGTCGGTCACCTCCTTCAACGGCTATGTCTTCACATCCGCCCAGGGTTATGGGAATCCGGTGCCTGGCTATGGTAACCCGGTTCCACTGAGCATTGCTTCTTCCGCCAGCAGTGTGTCAATATTCACAGCTACCGACATGCCAATCTCGCAACCAGCTCCTTCTGCAAACCCAATTACCAACGTGACCACAATCGCCCTCGGGAACGCTACCTCAGCTCCATTATCGACATTGGTGCTCACAAGCATTCTGTCAACCAACAGCCGACCAGTAGCTACCCTTTCGGCAACATTGACGACGGCTATCACGGCCATCAGCAGCACAGCAGCGGCGAATCTCACATCCTTGCCGACCTTCTCGACGTCCACCCTCCTCCCATCGTCAGTCAGCTTCACGAGCCCCGCGGTACCGACAGGTGTAAACTCAACCACGCCTGCTGCCAATGCTACCTGTGGTGCTGAAGGTGATCGCTTTGGATTTGACTTCAACGTACGTCTTGTTTTCCCACACTGTTTCCATTCCAGTAGCTGACCCTCACAGTTCGATGATATCCCAACCTTGTCCGCCGGCAACTTGACAAATCCCAGCACTTTCCCCATGCAGCCTGTTCCTTTCCCATACCACCGCTTCTTCTTCTCCAACGGCTTCTATGTCTCTTCATCGCCCGCGGCTCGGTACCAGCCCGCTTCCGGCAGCCAGTTGGTGCAGTATAATGCCTCCTTGGAACCCATTGCCCAGATCGGTCTAGCAGAGCTTCGTACAAACCCGTGCTTCCGATTTGCGTTCCTGGGGATCAGCCTGGGATGCAACTCCACCACTGAGCCTTGTGTTTTCAATATTGCTGGCTTGCAGTGGGACGGTGTGGATGAGGTTGCTCAAGGCTTGAGAACCTTTGAGATCGCAGCCTGCTCGACGCCTGCCAACTGCACCCTCAGTCATCAAATCCTCGATTCTGCTGCCCAGTTGCAGTTCACCAATCTTACAGCCATCAACATCACCTTGACGGTCGCTGGTCAACCACAGACCTGGTGGGGTGATGATCTACAACTTGCCTGGGCGGACAACGATTGCATCGCTGCCTCATGCCGCGCCCGCGTGCCGAACACCATCATGTTTCCGCACAGCTCCCGGACATTTGCCAAGACGGCAAAGAGTCTCCTTCGGTGGGCTGTCCGCCGTCAAAATGCTGATGGCATTTGACTGCTTCCCATGCGCCCTTAACCCGATGGCCTTCGCAGGCACAGTTTTGTTTCATTTCTCATGCACTCAGTGCTAATATGTCAAATACCATTTGCATGTTTTCCCGGCTTTCTTTTCGCCTACGAGGCTGCCTTGCAGGAGTGGTCGAATTTGGTCATCAAGAGTTGGAGCCCAGATAGGGAGCGAGGTCATGTCCCTGATCTGCGCACATAATCATGTATTGGGACGTGTCGAGGAGTCGAGTCGATGAGGAGTCGGGATCTTTTTTGAGAAGAAACGTAATAGGGGAGCATCTCTGAACTCTCTGTACATTTGTTGCAACCACTAAAAATGAGAACTCCAGCAAGTTTGAGCCCTCATGTCGTGGTGTTTGTGTCGTGGTGTTTGTGTCGTGGTTTTCCTGCCGTGCACGTCGAGCCATCAACACGAGCCTGCAATATCGGACTCACCAAACTTACACCGATTGTCATTCGCGCCCTTTCGCTTTTTTGGGCGTCTCGTGGCCGATGCTCCAAGCTCAGACTAAACCCTTTACGCTCAAGTTTGGAATCCTGGCCTTCCCTACGTCCGCGTTACGGATTTTTCGACCGGGAATAACACTGCAGTTGCAAATCAAGGGTGAGGCGTCGGCTGCTGACATACCTGGAACCTATTTAGGGCGAGACCTTGCAGGGCCACTTTGAAAAGCGACGTCACCGGATCTTCTCTTTGATCTCCGCGGAAGACGACTCCTTCGGTGTTCGGGATGAGAAATGCAAGTTCAAATTCAATGAGGCCAGAGAATAGACAGGATGCTGCGGGAAAATGTGCGCCCTGCAAATCCGAAGTATTATGAGATGGAACCATGCCTGGATGATATTCTGTATCATTCTTTTGGTGCTTCACATGCGGGCCAGCTGCATAATCATGCCTATCAACAAGGATTGTGGATACCGACAGTCGACCCGGCCGAGATATTGTGCTCCGTAATAGCGCCAGCTAGGGTTGACTTGACGTGGTAAATAAATACAAAAGGATCGGAGCCCCAGTTCTTGACTCCATACCTTGCCCGGCACTAGCCAACCACCCCCCGGACAGGCTTTTGTCGCCGTTGAAAACCCGAACTGTATCTGCTCTGTGACACATCAAAGAGTTGAGTCACCGACTCTCTTGGTGGTTTTTTCTTCTTTTTTTCACGGGGTTTCCCCCGTTTTTAACAGCATACAAGCAATACTCCTCCCTTCATTATTCTTCTGTGTCGATTTTCTCGGAGACTGTCAAGTCCCTCTGACCTTCACCCGCATAACGTTTGACTCTCCAATATACCTTCGATATCGATCTCGAGGCTTGGCCAGAGAACTCGCATCTTGTTGACCGACGGCGACCCAGCCTAAGATCGAGTCATGATGGGTTCCCTTTCCACATCAACCCACGGTGCCCATCAGGTGATGGACCCCGAGAAGGACGCCCAGTCGACCAGGTCCACACAACAAGGTCCAAGTAGATCTACATCGGACATCGAAAAGCACCAGGGGCAGGATGGCGATAGCGAAACAGACGCCGTATCCGAAGCTGCACTTGATGACGATGAGATATCTCCATACCAACCACAACACCAACAACAACGGCAGAGCGATGGCGCGGCGGGAGAAAGTGGTGGCCTGTCAAAAATCATCAGCCGCGTGTTAACTAAGACGAGCACAAAGTCAAACTGGAACCCCGGACCACCTCCCGACGGCGGATTGAAGGCGTGGACACAAGGTAAGTCGCGGCAGTCAACTCCCTTCTCGGCTCTGCCTCCCCCAAGAACACCCTTTCTCACTCACTGACCCCCGTGGACAGTCGCGTGCGGCCACCTCGTGGTCATGATCACATGGGGCTTCATCAACTCGTTCGGCGTCTTCCAGACCTATTACGTATCAGCCCTCAGCCGCCCGCCCTCAGACATCTCCTGGATCGGGTCCGTGCAGATCTTCCTCCTCTTCTTCATCGGCACCGTGACCGGCCGGCTGACCGACGCTGGCTACTTCCGGCACATCTTCCTCGCGGGCGCGGCCTTCCAGATCCTCGGCATCTTCACCACCGCCGTCGCCAGCACCAGCTACTGGCAGCTGTTCCTCGCGCAGGGCGTCTGCATTGGCCTTGGCAACGGCTGTCTGTTCTGCCCCACCATGGCCATCGTCTCGACCTACTTTAGCAAGAAGCGCGCGCTGGCGATTGGGATCACGGCCGCCGGCAGCGCCACCGGCGGGCTGGTCTTCCCCAGCATGATGCGCGAGCTGCTGCCTCGCGTCGGCTTTGCGTGGACCCTGCGGACCATTGGGTTCATTGCCGTGCTGTGTCTCGGCCTTGCGTTTTTCGGGCTCGAGCAGAGGATCAAGCCGAGAAAGGCGGGCCCGGTTGTAGAATGGAGCGCGTTTCTGGAGCTGGAGTACACGTTCTATGCCTGCGGGAGCTTCTTTGTGAGTTTACATGGACGTGGATGTCTTTGGCGCACGGGCTGGGGATAACTAAAGGGGCTTGATGCTAACACATACGCTCGATGCACAGTGCTTCCTGGGCGTCTACTTTGCCTTCTACTACGTCTCGTCCTTCAGCAGGGACGTGACTGGCCTCAGCTACACCGACAGCTTGAACTTGCTACTCGTCCTCAACGGCGTAGGCCTGCCGGCGCGCATCATCCCCAACCACTTTGCAGACCGCGTCGGCCCCATCAACGTCTTCATCCCCACCGCCGCCGCAGCGGGCGTGCTGGTCCTGTGCTGGACCGCGGTGCGCACCACGTTAGGCCTCTACATCTGGGTGGTATGCTATGGCATCGCCGCAGGCGCTATTCAAAGCCTCTTCCCCGCGGGTCTGACGAGCCTCACCACGGACCTGCGCAAAGCAGGCGTCAGGATGGGCATGGTGTTTACCATCAACAGCTTCGCGACGCTGACCGGCCCGCCCATTGCCGGCGCCATCATCTCGGCTGCCGGGGGCAGGTATTATGGTGCGCAGGTGTTTGCGGGGTCGACGCTGATTATCGGGTCCGGGTTCATGGTCGCTGCGCGGGTTGTCAAGGGGCGGAAGTCTGAGGATGCCACGGGGTGGCGGGTGAGAGTTTGAGTGACTGAGTTACACAATGCTGTGATTGGGCCTGCTGAGGGTTTGTTCGTTTTGGTAGGTGGTTCAGATGCATTCGTGGAGTGGCATAGAAAGGGGGTTGGGACTTGTCATGGACAGGGACTTTGCGGGATGGGGTAGGAAGGAGTAGAAAGGTTGGTAGAAACGCATTTGTTGATGAGGGATGGCAATTATTATTGATGAAACGGTAGATCGTACCTGGTATCCGTAGACCCTGGTATATTATGCGGTGATCTATGTGTCTCAAGGCTTGTGCTGATGCCTGCGTGGTTGGTGAAAAGGGGTAAATAAATAACTCACTATAAATCCATCACCAATTGGTCTGAGGTAATGTCAACAGGCGGGTTGAACTTGTTTTGCAGGCCAGTCTTTAGCAAGATTTGTTATTGCTGTGCGATATACAATGAACGCTCTCCGGGCAGTTCCAAAAAGGAGATGGACTCAGCTCCAAGACGAGAAACTCGGTCGCCCAGAGACGGACGTCCCAGTGCCGCAAACATCAAATCCCAACGCTCAAGTACTCACATTGACAGGGTCGTTCAGTCTCGGTCCATGCATCTGGTCCACGAAATGATCGTGGCATGCAGTTATCATATACATCGAGAAAGTCTCTCATCCCAACACGAATGGTTTTCGGGCTGTGAGAAGTCCGTCAGCGCTTGCAGCATCACCCGTCCTAAACCACAAACAAGACACCGTCTAACCAATCGCCGCTCTTCTGTAGCATCGGGATGCGGGGAGAGGAATGAGAATCATTGGAGTTATTGGCACAAAGAGAGGGAGAGTTGCCGCTATGTGGCGCTTTTCCGTCACCCTCAGCCAGCCACCTGCACCATCCGTCCGCAATGGTCGTGGACCCCCCTCTTCCATCGCATTGCTATCGCAAAAGAATGTTATTTATAAACGAAGGAGTCCGACGACACCTCTGTAGTCAGTGACTACAAATCCTCCTCGCCCCCAGCGACAACACCTTTGCTAGCATCACACATTCTGCTTTCCCCCTACAATCGACACTCTACATCTTCTTCACAATGGCACCCGCAACAGCACCCGAAAAGAAAAGAACCGTCACCATCCCACAGCCGCCCCGCCAAAGCAAACTGCCCCTGTATCTCCTCCGCCACGGCAGCGCCCTGATCGGATTTGGTTTACTTTTCGGCTTTGTCATACCAATGACACCATACCCGCGCCTGGGCTTGACTGCGCACATCCAGTTCGCCGTCGAAGGAACCATGGTCACAGCCGCCGGTCTGCTCCTCAACTCGAGCCCGTATCCCGTAGAGGGAACGACCGGCCCAGGACCAAAGGTTGTCGACAAGCTCCCCTCCTGGCAGCGCAAGCTGGTCTACTGGAGCTGCGCCGGCATTTGGGTGACGCTGCTGTCTGAGGCTGTGAATGCCTGGTGGGGGACCCAGTGGGTTCTGCCGATTGCGCATCATGCGGCCGGGTTGGTGGGAGACGGGCCTGCGAAGGTTTGGATGGAGCAGGTGATTCAGTTTACGCATATGCCGTTTGCTGTGGCGTTGGCGACTGTTGTTAGTGCTGCTGTCTGCTTGGCTGTCTGATTGTACCGGAATTGTGAAGATGGGATGGGGATCATGTGGTTTGATTTGCTTTGGAGATCATGAATATTTGCTAACTTGATGATCATTTAGTGGCCCGTTGTCACCATTGCTCTGTTTTCGTAGTGGGACTCAGTTGTGACGGCGAGTCTTCTGTTGGGGAGGAAAAGTGGGAGGGAAGAACGGAAGAAGAAGGAACAAGAAAGACAATGTTCCTCGTACTCAGTAATAGTTGGGTAATTACCTGGTAACCCAGTGCAGGATCTTGAATATGAACCAAGTACTACCAGGTATTTGACTCTGGGATTCATACGTCGGCAAGTTCAACACCATATTATCGAAGAGCCATCTCCAGTGCTGGCAGCCAATGTAACAATCGTGATATCAACAAAGCGCGATTGTCATTCCAATTGTCTGACAGCATTCGTAAATCCTAAACCGAAGGAAATTAAACCTAAATAATTATAAAAGGAAGAGACATTGGCGATTTTAACGTTTTCTGTGATGGTGCTGCTGTGGATCACTACATCCACGAACATCTGTTGCATAATGCTGGCAAGTTCTTCCACAACGTAAGAAAAGAAGAACGAAACGGAAAAAAAAGAAAAAAGAAAGAGACGAACATTTCAACACGTTTAGTGAATCGATAAGCAACATCCAAAATTCAAGATCCATGAGCAGAAGCATTCATGATCCACAACTGCTAGCACATAGCTAAGTTCATGTCTTGCTAGTGTGGGTGGAGCTCAGGCACCCGCAAACCCACCCCCCCTCTTGAGATTATCCACCAACCACACCATCCACCAAGCAATCAAGCCCGATTAGCTCAGCTGGTTAGAGCGTCGTACTAATAAATATCCTCGGACATTTATCAAGTCATGCGAAGGTCAACAGTTCAATCCTGTTATTGGGCATAATCAGCAACAACCTCCTGAGTTGGAGTTGTGTTTACTTTTACATTTTTTACTGCAACTATTATCGTTTGTTTTCTTACTTTGTACAGCTGAGCATCTCCTTTGTTCTTCTGAGACCGTCTGCTACTGGTAGTTAGTCCATTATTGTTGTTCTGCCCAAAGTCCTTGCAGTCTTCCCATCTCGGTCGACGCGGTCCTTTTGTCACAGGTCGCCGCAGTGAGGACCTGGAAAGCTAGGTACTCGGGACTCTTGCTCAACAAGGCCATTGTCCCCTCGTGCTCGCAATGTTCACTGGACAGTGAAATTGTCCTGGATCAAGAACGCTGTATCTGAAACCATGTTTCCATCCGGAAGCGACCGAGGTGGCCAGCAACAAGCGTGGTGCCTCTATAAATACCCACATCACGGCAGTGTCTTTCCCTCGTTCACCGAGATTTCTCGCATCATACTCTCTAAAGAGAAACAGAAAACCCCCTACTAGTTTCTATATCAATCTCCGGATTTCATTTCATATTTTACATTTCCCCCATAATTACCACTTACTGCACATCCACATCTATCGTAATCATGTCATTCTCGTCTAGGTTCAAGCGCCAAAAGGAGCGACGAACCTCCCATTATGTAGCAAGCCAGCAATGGGGCTCAACTGGAAGCGGAGACATCCTCCCAGAGCACCACACACCAGCGATGCTGGCGAGGGCGATGGAGGCCGACTCTGAGTCTCCCACTCCCAGCACGGTTCGTTCCCAGAGTCCAATGAACCCCGTCGAGACTGACCACACCGAAACAAGCCACGCAACGTGCTTCATCCCACGCGGGAACGGCGGCGCAGGAGGTCTAGCTCAGCAGAGCCATGCTAACGAGACCAGACTCGAATCCTCTGGCGTTGGGTCGGACCTTTCACCGCAGGAGCCGCATACTACTGCGGAGGACATTGAAGAACTCGAAAAAGACCAGGTAGGTGAAATCGTAGCTCAGCAGCAAGAGCCGAACACACGGAATGCTGCGTCTCATCCCCAACTGGTTCCCAACCGGCGGCGGAGAGAGAACTGGGTGTATAGCACTCCTGACCCGGCCTCCGCCATCGAGACGCGCGAGCCCGTTCAAAAGTAGGCTGTCGGAGAAGTCCAGTGCTAGTGTGTAGACCGTCAGTTCACTGCAAGGTAAGACACAGCAACCCAAGACGCATCTTGAGCTAGGTCGTTCGGGCTTTGTTTCCTTTCACAGCGTCCAAACTGAAGCCACATTAGGACAACCGACCTGAGCTGATGTCTCGGGTTGAAACATGCCGTCCCCTTTTCGAACCATGGCTTTCTTTCATGGTTGTACGGGCCAGACATGTTTTCCATCCTCTGCGGTACTACTTTGAGACGCCATCCTTTGGTTAATATGGAACGGTAATTGGAGATGCGATATATCGATCTTTTAGGTCGATATATCGCTCAGTCCTTCATGGAAGTCCTCACTGCTCGTAGTGAGTTCTCACCTCATCTGTTCTTTGCTTTCACTGCTTCATATTTCAGTTTCGACCTTGTTTACCTGAATACCTCAAAAATATTAGTACTCACATCAATCCCAGTATCATCAACCCGTACTTCACTGTTCATCTTTTTCCCCAGCATCATTCCAGGTTAGATGGTGAATTCTTCAAGGTGATTAACATGCCATTCTCTTCTCTATTAACATCGAATTCCTTGTGACTCGCTGCTCAAAATCGTCGAGTGCACCGCAATTATCGACAAAGTCATCATGCTTGTGGGCAATTCGCCCCGTCATGTCGGCGGTCCCCGTTTAGGCCGGGAAAGACGTCTTGGCTCTTTACTTGGCAGTTCTTGTGGTTCCATTCGGCGATCTGTCCTCCAGCATCAGCGCTCGGCTCCAGTCTTGGCTGTCTTGGATATGCTGCCGACTTTTGGTACGGGTTGGCTTCTTGTGGCTCAGCCTTTCTGTCGAGACAGGATTTGTACGGTTTATTACCTATTGTAGTGAACTGCGCAATGTCAAACCCAAGAGAGATTGAAAGTGATGAAATAGGTAACTGATACTAGGGCAACTGGGATGTCCAGAGGGATACACCACTGTCAAATGTCAACACATGCCACCAGCGCCAAGTCAGTGGCGCTCGTACCCCCTTTTTAGAGTTCAGTGTTGCCAGACCGTTGATGCCGAGATGCCGAGACAATGTGCCCAGACCTCTGCCCGAGGTCCACTCGAGATGACGACATGGCCCTCCTCCGACAGTGCTTTTAACGGAACTCTCAATCGTTATCTCGCCCTCTATCTCGTCAATGGGGACACGTCCCACGACGTGGTGAGTGTTAGCCTGGACATCTCGCGCGTGGGTGCATCGCCGGCCTGGTACGGCTGTCAACATTCCCGGCGACAAAAAGCGTGGGCCAAAAGATTGAACTTAAAGGCAATCTGTCTGTCCAAGCATCCAGATGCCAAGACACCGAGATGCCAAGTGATAAACAGGTCGTTTTGGGTGGAGGATCCAGCCAGAGAATTCGCCATGGTCCCTTGCGGGTGGCGGTTTGAGGCTTTGGACTTGTGTGGACTGGACCTTGGCTGTCTGTCCTTGGAAGCCGTCAAGGCTCCTTATATAGCGTCATGGACGGCCATGATTGCAAAGCGTCCTCTGAACTTAGGTAGGTATTTCCGGGACACGTCTCCAACCCGTGACTGTTACAAACAGCTACGATCACCTACCTACCTCCCAGTCTTTGTCGTTAGGAGCTGGGTAGCTCGAGGCCACGTTACTTCGACATCATCCAATTACGTCTTACATTAATCAAAGCCTTCTTCCACCAAGCATCGCAATGGCCAAGAGGAGTGGAGATCCGGGCGCAGCGTCCGGGAGCCTCCATGTCTCGGGCCAGAGCAACACCCCTCTGACGCGCCCGGCCCATGCGCTGACGCACCAGCAGGTGGCCGACGAGCTCGGGGCCGACATCCTCGCCGGGCTCTCTCGAGACGAAGCGGCGCGGCGCGTGGTGCGCTATGGCAAGAACGAGCTGGGCGAGGCCGAGGGCGTCAGGCCGCTGAAGATCGTGGTCGCGCAGATCACCAACGCCATGACGCTGGTGCTGATCCTGGCCATGGGGGTTAGTTTTGGTATCCGGTCGTGGATCGAGGGTGGCGTGGTCGCCGCCGTGATTCTGCTCAACGTCGTCGTCGGCTTCTTCCAGGAGTACTCGGCCGAGAAGACGATGGACTCGCTGCGGTCGCTCAGCTCACCCACCGCCAGCGTGGTCCGCGGCAGCGAGGCCATGGTCATACCCTCGGGCGAGATTGTCCCCGGCGACCTGGTCGAGGTCAAGATGGGCGACACCGTCCCCGCGGATATCAGGCTGATCGAGGCCAAGAACTTTGAGACGGACGAGGCACTCCTGACAGGCGAGTCACTGCCGGTCCGCAAGGCACACCATGCCACGTTCGACGACGCCACGGGACCGGGCGACCGGCTCAACGTGGCCTACAGCAGCTCGACGGTGACCAAGGGCCGGGCCAAAGGCATCGTGTTCGCCACGGGGGCGTACACGGAGATCGGCGCCATCGCCAAGAGCCTGCAGCACCAGGACGCCAAGATGCGGCCCGTCAGGCGCAACGCCCACGGCCGCGCGGGCCCGCACCGCTACCTCGAGGCGTACACGCTCACGATGGGCGACGCGGTGGGGCGGTTCCTGCGGGTCAACGTGGGCACGCCGCTGCAGCGCAAGCTCAGCCAGCTGGCCATCCACCTCTTCTTCATCGCCATCGTGTTCGCGCTGGTGGTGCTGGGCGCCAACGGGTTCGACGCGCGGCAGGAGGTGGTCATCTACGCCGTGGCGACGGGCCTGTCCATGATCCCGGCCTCGCTGGTCGTGGTGCTGACCATCACCATGTCGGCCGGCACGCGGCGCATGGTCGAGCGCAACGTCATCGTGCGCAACCTGCGCAGCCTCGAGGCCCTGGGCGCCGTGACCGACATCTGCAGCGACAAGACCGGCACCCTGACCCAGGGCAAGATGGTTGCGCGCGGCGCCTGGGTGCCCGGTCTCGGCACCTACACCGTCGACCTCGCCCGCGAGCCCTTCAACCCAACCCTCGGCGCCATCCGGTTCGCGCCCAAGATGCCCAGGGAGATCGACTTTGACGCAGTAAACACCACTACTAGTAGCACTGAGAAAGACAACCCTCAGGCTTCCCCGTCAGGGGCTGTTGTCCCACCAGCCGACCTCCTGGCCAACAGCACCTCGGGGCTGCAGAGCTTCCTCACCGTCGCCTCGCTCGCCAACCTCGCGACCGTGTTCCAGAAGGACGACAAATGGCACGCGCGGGGCGACCCGACGGAGATCGCCATGCAGGTGTTTGCCAGCCGGTTCGACTGGAACCGGCTGCGCTTCACCACGGGCGCGGCGGCCGAGTGGCGCGAGGTGGCCGAGTTCCCCTTTGACAGCGACGTCAAGCGCATGAGCGTGGTCATGGCGCGCACCATCACCACGACCGCCACCCCGGGCGAGCAGCAGTTTATCTTTACTAAGGGCGCCGTCGAGCGCGTCCTCAGCGTCTGCACCCGCTATTCCGCCGCCGACGACCCCGACGCCGAAGTCGACATGACGCCCGCGTTCCACGACACCGTCCTCGCAAACATGAAAACCTTTGCCGCGCTGGGCCTGCGCGTGCTCGCGCTCGCCAGCCGCGTTATCGACCCCGAGACGACGGTCAGCGAGGACACGAACCGCGACACGGTCGAGCACGACCTGACCTTCCGCGGACTGATCGGGCTGTACGACCCGCCGCGGCCCGAGTCGGCAGCCGCGGTGCGCGAGTGCCACGAGGCCGGCATCGTGGTGCACATGCTGACGGGCGACCACCCGGAGACGGCCAAGGCGATTGCCATGGACGTGGGCATCCTGCCGGCCGGGATGCACATGGTGCGGGCCGAGCTGGCGCGCGCCATGGTCATGACGGCGGGGCAGTTTGACGCGCTGACCGACGACGAGGTCGATGCGCTGCCTGTGCTGCCGCTGGTGATTGCCCGGTGCGCGCCCAGCACCAAAGTCCGCATGATCGAAGCCCTGCATCGCCGCGGCCGGTTTTGCGCCATGGTACGTATAGTATAACCAACCCCTGAACCCCCTTTCCCCAAAATAAAACAAACACCCACTAACTAACCCCCCCACCACTCCACAGACCGGCGACGGGGTAAACGACTCGCCCTCCCTCCGCCGCGCAGACGTAGGCATCGCAATGGGCCTCTCCGGCTCCGACGTCGCCAAAGACGCATCCGACATCGTGCTCACCGACGACAACTTCGCGTCCATCGTGTCCGCGATCGAAGAAGGCCGGCGCATCTTCGACAACATCCAGAAATTCGTCCTGCACGTGCTGGCCGAGAACCTCGCGCAGGCATGCACCCTCCTCATCGGCCTCGCCTTCAAAGACGCCTCCTCGCTGTCCGTCTTCCCGCTCGCGCCCGTCGAGATCGTCTGGATCATCATGGCCACCTCGGGCCCGCCGGACATGGGCCTGGGCTTCGAGCGCGCCGTCCCGGACATCATGCGGCGCGCGCCACGATCCCTCCGCACAGGCATCTTCACGCCCGAGTTCTGCATCGACGGCGTCGTGTACGGGCTGTGGATCGCGCTGCTCTGCCTCGCCAGCTTTGTGCTGCGCGTGTACGCCTTCGGCGGCAACGGCAACCTCGGCGAGAACTGCAACGACGCCTACTCGCCCGCCTGCGACACCGTCTTCCGCGCCCGCGCGACCACCTTTGCCTGTCTGACGTGGTTCGCCCTGTTCCTTGCCTGGGAGCTGATCGACATGCGCCGCTCCTTCTTCGCCATGCACACGGGCCCCTCCACGCGGCCACTAACGCAATGGATGCGCGACGTCTGGCGGAACCAGTTCCTCTTCTGGGCTGTGGTCGGCGGGTTCGTCACGCTCTTCCCCACGCTGTACATCCCCGTGATCAACCACGCCGTGTTCAAGCACACGGGGATTAGCTGGGAGTGGGGCATCGTGTTTGTGGCTGCCGCGCTGTTCTTTGGCGGCGTCGAGGGTTGGAAGTGGGCCAAGCGGGTGTATTTCCGGCGCCGGGCGCGGAGGGAGGTTGGCGGCGGACGGGCGTGGGAGGAGATGGATGTGCAGGAGAAGGTGTTTGCCACGTATTTTAGTGCCGGGGAGGGGGAGAGTGTGGATGGCAATCGGCGGGATTGACTACAATGGGGCGGGAAGCCCCTGCGTGGTGGGTTTCTGGGGGGTGGAGGGGTATGTGGGGAAGATGTGGTGAATAACGGGTGGGAGTATGTGAGGATGTTTGGGGGGTGATGGTGAGGGTTTGATGTTGTTTGGGGGAGGGGGTTTGACATGCGGCCTCCCAAAGGTCACTTGCAACAGAAGGGGGTTTTGTTATCAGAGAGTTTGTGTTGTGGAGGATGAAAGGGGTATCTGTTGATTTGGCTTTGTACGTATATTTTGTTCCCATGTCTTGCGCAATGACGGGTTTAGGGTTATTAGAACGTCATGAACGGGTTGATAGAAAATGCAAACGGAATTCCACAATTTTGACATTGCTACAAGAAGATTCAAGGGTTTTGCATTCAATGGTTTGTCGCCGTTCAAAGAGTGACTTAACCACAAGAATGATGCTGCCACAAACAACACAGCTAGAGTGAAGTCAAAAAGACATTCAAGTGTCCGCCCGTTTGGAGAAATGTAACATCGAAGTGATGCAAGAATGCAGTATATCCAAAGCTCAAAGTATGTACAAGGAAAGCATGTAGTTGTCGTCATGAATGTACAGAAATGGTCCCAATCACCGCCAACATCCTCAAATCATTCCCTCCTTCGCACATTCTGTCCTTCTCACAACGTGAACCTCAAACAGCCCTCTCGCAGTCCATATCCTCCTCACTCTCACTCCCTGAGTTCTGATACCTGCTTATCGGATCGCGCGCAGGCTCTTCTTGCACTTGACGGCGGTGTGGTAGGTGCTGCCAATCTCGCCCCAGCGGATATTCGAAAACGTCACAGCCGCCTCGGGGTGCTCCTTGACGATCAGGGCCGGGTCGCCCTCGGTGGCGTTGCAGGGGCCCGAGTTGCCCGAGTCGAGCCAGTTCATAAAGCCGCCGTCGTCGGCCCAGATGCTAAAGATCAGCACCATGCCGCGGCCGATGGCCTCGCCCATGCGCTTGAGCCCGCCGCGCTGCTCGCTGAAGGAGGCGGTAGCCTGGCAGTAGCCGTTGGTGATGCTGTCGACGGTCAGGCCGGCGGCGGGCGTGATGGCCACGTTCTTGATCAGCTTGCCGTCCTGGATGTACAGCCGGCGGATCTCGTTGAGCGAGCCCGCGGCCGTGCCCGTGTCGGTCAGGAACTGCGTCACCACGGTGAATTTGCGGTTCGTGTCCACCGTCAGGTTGCGCCCGTAGTACTCGGTCGCCCCGTGCTGGTACGGGTTGTAGCTGCACCCCCACTTGTCGCACACGCCCGTCGGTTGCCCGCACTCGTCCGCCCCGGAGCACTTGTACACGCGCGTGGCGTTGCACGGGTGCGGCGTCAGCGACTGCGCCAGCGCGTTGGCCTCGAAGATGTCCATCTCGTTGCAGCACGCCCCGTACTTGTTGCCGATGTTGGCCTGCCCGTTGATGAAGTCCAGCGTCGGGCACTGCGCGTCGCAGTACCCCGTGCCGTACTCGGCCCCCGCCGGGTTCAGCGACGAGTTGCGCCCGCCGTCCATCTCCATCTCGGAGAAGTACAGCGCGCCGTTCATGCCGCAGACCATGGTGGACACGTCGACGTCGAAGGTGAGCTCGGCGTTGAGCAGCTGCAGGCTCTCGTAGTTCTTGCCGCTCTCGTCCAGCAGGTAGGTGCGCGGCGTGACCGTCTTGTACTTGCCGTCGGTGCCCAGCAGCCACTGGTTGAGGGTCAGGGAGCCGCCCTGGGTGACGACGCCCTTGTTGGCGTAGTCCATGCCCTCGAGCGCGCAGTTCTTGCCGCACGAGGCCGCGTCCTTGCACAGCGCGTCGCCGATGGTGCACGACGTGTTGACGTCGCCCACCTTGTGCAGCGACCGCGAGAAGGCGTCCACCACGATCGAGTTGCGCGCCGGCCGGCACCCGTTGGCGAGCGTGCACCGCGCCGTCATCAGCCGGGGGTGCACCTCGGGCACCGCCGTGCCGATCTGCTGGGCCACGGCGAGGGACGACAGCAGCGAGGCCGCGAGGAGAGCCGACTTGAAGGCCATCGTGGCCGGCGTAACCGGATACAGTAAATATATAATAATGTACAAGATAAAAGGGGGCCGCCGGTTCAACACACTCAACTCCAATGCTGAGGATGAGGATGAGGATGAGGGATGTGAAGAACTGAACTGAACTGACTGCCTGGCACTCCACTCTCCCTCCACTCCTCAGGGCAGCGGGACGGCAGCCATTTATCGTCCACCGTCGTATATCATGGATTCGTGGAATTAGTTCACTTCAACCATGCCGCCACATTCGGCCTGGGCTGAGCGTCGCCAGGGCAGGAGGGCTGCATATCCGGGCTGATGACCCAGAGAAGGGCCGCATATCTATCATCCGCCTATTCTGTGCAACGCACCTCGGATCCTTGGAACCTGAAGCGACATACAGCTCGTCGAACCCACGTCATGGAGACGCTGGGCTCTGGGACGGGACGCGGGCAGGGGAGGAAGGGGGGGGGGGGGTGGACGGGGGAAGGGGGGTTTGACCGTTGGAGCCGACGCGGGTCAGTTATTAGTCGACAGTTCAGGGGTAAATGGGCAAGAGAACTCCATTTTCCCCAGGACACCATAATGTGGCATGTTTACCCCAGATGACTTGACCAGGGCAAAACTCAATTTGTCAATCTGGCTGCTGGGAACTGGGGGCTGGGGCCTGCCAGTCGTGGGCCCTGGCACGGAACGGCGGGCCTCGCGTCCATCTCAGACCGTGCTCGTAGTGCGGGTGTGGACTCGTCGACGGCGCAGTCCTTCCGGCGCCCTTGATTTGGGGCAAGCTCCGCATGCGGCACACATGCATTGCTATGGAGCCGAGGGCGAACCCCCCTTGGCATTGCACCCTTCTCCGCATTCCAGAACGCCTCCTTTGGGCTCCACACCACCCTCTCGGAAATCACCAGTCATGGTAATGGCCACACTCCACTGCCCGTGCCAGACTCGACAGCCACCCCTATGCAGGGTGAGTCCGCATGAGCAGAAATAGCGGCCCTTTCATTCATCAAACTGCAATAACACGGAATGGTAGCTCAGTGGTAGAGCAACCGGCTGCAGTGATGCCTCCGGTAGGTCACGAGTTCAATTCTCGTTCGTTCCTCGCTTTTTTGCCACCCAGTCGTCCGTAACTCTGACTTCCACAGTCAACCCCCTTTTTGCGTCTGTTTACATTTTCTTCTCTCAAGGGTGAAGATGTCGCAATTCAACAAACATTTCTTTGCATCCACCACATGCAACATGTCATCCCACGATCCCCTTTGTCGACCAGCTTTTATCAAAGATTCGGTTTTGTTTTTCTCTTTGCATTTGTAAACCGCAGGACTCATCTCCCTCACAGCCTCGTCGCTCCTCGCTCTTATGCTTCCCAGTATTCGATATATCACCTGCTCCAAGGGGTTGCACGGACGGAGATCAAGCGAGTAGAATGCTGCTTGAATATTCTTTCATTGGCGGGTTTTCGCTGCGACGAGACGTTCTTGCAAACACCACCAGATCACGTCTATGTCCAGGGATGATCCCAGCTTCTACCCCAGATTTTTCAACCCTGACATCTGTGCCGTTGCATCCCAAAAGCTGGGGACGATCCTTCCTCTGCGTCCGTTCTGTCATGTTTCTTTGCACTCGAAGTCTGCATACGCCACCCCCTTTTCTCTCCTGTCCCTGGGTGTTTATTTCATGTTCTCTTTCCAGTTCTGTCATGTTTCATATTGTTTGTTGAGTCCAACTTGTCGTGTATTTCCTTCTTTCGAGTCTATTTCCTCAATCTCTACTGCCCAACGATGTTTTCCTTCACCGCGCATTCGCTCTCCGAAACGTTTGGTAATTATGCCGGATCTGACATTGGTTGTTTGTGCCTTTCAAGTTTCGAACAGAGTGCAGGACCGTTCTGCCATTTGGTGGAAAATTGCCAACACACTCCTCCTCTCGAAACCCCTTCCTTCGCCAAGCAAGAGTCAGCAATAATCATCATGTCGCGTCTACAGTCACATCGCTACATCAGGCATCCCATTCACATGAAGAGCCCACAACCTCAGTCACGTATGCGGTCACCCTTCGCGATGTTCTAGCCTCCTTTGACAGCTCTCCGCGACGGCAGTCATCAATGCAACCCACCCAATCCACCTCTTTACCATTGACGCCGCTCATCCGTCACTCACGGATCTATGACGGTCGAAATGATCACACGACGCATGAACCTGATCGCTGTGTGCGACCACACCCGCCAGGCTAGCAAGATCGAGGTGCACCATGCAAGACCACCTGTCAACCAACCATGCGGGTCGAGAGGGACAAACAGACCGTGCAGACCAAGAAAACAAACAGAAAACAAAGCATGCGTTCATGCACGTCGACCTCATCTCCGGTCTAAACCCGGCATTCCTTCCCCTTCGTCGGTTCCTCCTCTGACAATACGTACCTCTCCAATTATCACAAGCTTTTCATCTCCCTTGCCTCCCAATCGTGGGAGAGAGCTGACTGACTTGTTTCCCCTCGAAGTGGTTTTGCTTATAGGTGGAATTACACAGGCGGTGACGGGCGATTCGCGCCCTCGGCGCGTCTTTCGTCATCATTGCGGAATCCTTTGGATGCTACCCTCGAGTGGTGATATATCTCTCTGCAGCTGCGCTCCTGACAGGTGGGGCTTCGTGTTTCACGGCGTGATCCCTGCTAACTCATTCGTTGCACGGTGAGAATCGACTCGGCGGGATTCTTGGCATGGTTCTTTGGGTTCGTTTGACGTGGAGCATCATCTGGTGAATACGTGAAGCTACTGCTATCATGAGAACTCATTTCCCGTCTTTCATCTGCCAGAGCTGTGTTTATCTCTCTGTCACCGCGACGTGGTCTCGGAGTTGTTATGATAGAAGCCGAGATTCATCTTGAGCCCCTTGTCAATTCCAGTTTGACGCTTGGAGATGCCTTGCCCGTCACCAAAATCGAAACAGCAGGCTGGAGTGCATTTCAGGCAGAACAATAGCAGCTTGATATCACTCAGAAACCTACCTAGGTACCTATCTGCCTTGGTAACTCAAGTAGCATTAATAAGTTCTCTGAACAGTATAGAGCTCTGACGTGTTCTCGCTCGAAAGTAGCACTCGGCGGGCAGTTGATGAGCGCGTGGTAGAAATGGTGCATCGGCCATGTTCGAAAACGTACAATGTTCCGAGGGATTCAAAATGCCCTCCACCATCTTTACTCCTGCAGAGCGCGACTTGGGCTGCGTCCTTGGACGCGAAGCAGTCTGGGATACGTGGAAATTATTCCGTCACCGCGACAGCCATCCACTGCCTGTTTTGGTGTCAATATGGAAAGGGGACGCCAGCGCATTGTCAAGAGGGACATGACTTTCACCGCCCGCCTGGATCGCCGGCATGTTAAGAGTCGGAGACACCGATATATCCCCGGTCCGTGAGAAACTTCACACGGCATTGTACTCTACCCGCAAGATCACGTCTCCAATGACCTTGGGTGTTCATGTTGGGGTAGCAGATGTGAGGCTGAGCGTCGCCTGTTTTGCAGTTAAGTTTCCAAAGCTCACGCCATCATCGACTGCTCGAGTCCACCGTACACATATTCCCGACATACCATGGCAGGCAGCGCACTGACAAGTACTTGAGAATATCCGTCTCTCTTTGCATTGACTCTAGGGAATTCCTTCTGTTCTCATTTGATGCAGTGATAAACACGTCCCTTCCATAGTGTGCTTTAATTTGCAACAAGACGTTCTGCAACCTTGACTTGCCCATGTCCGTGCTGTCAAGGCACGGGTCCAACAGAGGCCCAAAAGCCAGCCTGCAGTGCCGCTTCAGCTATTAAGAACCCGCGCAAGAGTTCTCGGCACACCACGTCTAACGAATCGGTAGTCATATCAGAGGCAAGTTATCAAGTCGGAAACGTTGCACTGGGCAATACCGGCCTAGCCAGTATCAGGCCAACACGCTGAGTATCCGCGAGAACCGTCGATTCATCAAGCCTCCGAAAATGTCTGCATATAAACGCGAGCACATGTTGGAGGCCGTAAACCTAAGGTAGGTAGGCAATCATCACATACACACCACTACCGTGACGCGCATTATCAATACCCGGGACAACGTGCAGAATCTCGGAAACACACCAACGCCGCAGCCGTATGATAGGGTCTGGGACCCGGCGCGGCTGAGATGCATCTTCGGGTACTTCCCGTTGAGGCTGCTGTTTCCCCATTGGGATTTGCATCATCGAGTGGGCGGGGTGAGGCTCAATATTATGCATGAAATCCAACGCGTTGCCGTCTACTTCTGATATCGCGGGAACGGTATGCAGATACCTTGGTTTGGAGGCATTGGCGATGCGGTATTACTATTATTGACGGATTTAGTATCACCCAGTTCCAACATGCTGACGTGGGGAAGAAACTGAACTCAAATGCAGCCTGCGATCAGACAGCACCAAGGAGATAATACTGGTAATCCAGGTAGATCTGGATGTTGGTTATGTGTCCACGAGATACGCTTCTCGTGTCTAAATCTAAGATTCCACAGTTCAAAGAATACCTACCTTACCCATGCAAAGTGACTTTTCCTCACAGCTTCTTTGCTGCCCATTCAACTGTTAAACGCCATTCATCCCAAAATACTCCATTGTAAACATTTTAACCCGCAAGTATTACTTTGTATATACAACCTTGCCCCAATGCCAACTCGAGAAACAGTAACACGACCTGTGTCGTCTCACACCGTAAGTACGTGTCAAGTTGCGCACGACGGTGAACGGGCCCAGTGTGCAGCTTTAGGACTTATATCCAGAAACACCCTTTAAGCTCCTATCTGGCCGTTCTTGCCACCACGGCGAACGCTCAAGGTGACGCCGCTCTCCCTTTTCCCTTCGGGTCCCCCGGCAGCCCTAGTATCTCGCGAATATTCCAACGCTTCTTATCCGGTGTTGTAGGTGATGTCGGCGAGGTCGGCTCGGAGGGCATGACGCTCGAGAAGAGCATCATCGAAGCGCCGGTACGTCTCGCAGGGAAGTGAATGACCTCTGTCGGTCGACCTGTAATCGAAACCAATACCCGCTGTCAGTAACAACACCGATTGATATATGTACAGCACCCCACATGGACAAAGAAGAAAGAAGACTCACGGATATTCCCCGCTCCACCAATGCCGTATCCCCGCAGCTGTCTGTCGCGGATGCCCGTCTCGCGCACCTCCTCTTCCGTCTCCGTCTCACTTTCCCCGTCGTCCCTCGCCGAGCCGTCCAAGCTGCGCCGTCTTCCCCGCGGGCGACGGGCCGCGACACCGCTCCCAACCGCGGTCTCGTATCGCGACGGCCGGTCCGCCGACGCAGTCACGGTGCGGTCGCCGAGCGGCGACAGGGCGGACGAGGTCGGCCTCGTCGTTATGGGCGGGCGGAGGTTGGCCGTCGAGATGCTGCGCACGAGCACCAGCTTGCCCTGGACGCGCACATGGTGCCGCTTCTGCCGGACGGGAAGCAGCTGGCTCGTCTCGGGGTCGAGGTCGCCGAGCTCGAACTCGGTGTCGCTTGCGGGCCGGCGGGGGTCGTGGCCGGGCAGGATGGACGACAGCTCGTCGGCGATCTCGTCGAGGATCGGAGGGAGGGGCGGCGGGGCGGCGTACGGGTGGGAGCGCATCGTGGGCTCTTTTCTTATCTCGGGGCGCGGACTCGCAAGTATCTAGCGAGTGTTTGTGATACGATAGGCGTTTGGGAGGACGGAGGGGAAAAGCCGGGAGTCGCCAGCTGGGACTGTGACCACAAACACCGAACAAAGGAAAATGCCACACCGCGCGGGCCGATGACCATGCAGCACGGAGCGGCTGGCTAGGATCTGCTTTAGAAAGATACGCAGGTGGGGATTGCAGGACAGTCAGTGTCGCATTGGGCGGCGGGTGGGCAGGCTTTCTCGATATTGACTCCCGGATCGGATCATGGTATCGTGAGCAGCAGCGTGCCAAAATAAAAGTCGAATGGGATCACATTGTGTGTGTGTGTGTGTGTGTGTGTGTGTGTGTGTGTGTGTGGCGCCAGTTCCGTCCGTCTCTGCCCAGCTCGCTGCTGACGGACGGCCCTGAATGCTGACTGCAGCGACAAAGAGCGGCACGGAGAAAGAGCGAGTTCACGGCTTGGGGCTCGCACGGGGGTGCTTGGGGGGGAACAGACCACCAATTTCACGCCCGCAGGACTTGGGCGCCGGAAAGAGCAAGGGGTGATGCAGAGCACCCGATGTAGATCTGCGCTTGCCCTGTTGCGGTCTGGCTGCACTGGCGTCACCAAGGCCCCTGCATATCCGTCGTCCCCTTTTGATCTGATTATCGTCTGGTGTCGCCAGCCCCACGGACCAGGTCCGGGGAATTTGTGACAGGTTGATTTTACTCACAATCCAGCACTGTGCCGCGTTCCCTCGCGACTGCATTTGCATCGAGGCGCGTGTACGTAGTACCTGGCTTTGATGGGGTGGCGCTCTCGGACCGCGGTTTTGGATGGTGCGATTTGGAGAAATAATAGGGGCTAACGTTACTACTTGCAAGTAAATAAACATGTGCGAAGGGAAACGGGCGCTGGACGTGGTGAGCAACGAAATCAACGCGGCCTAAATAATTGACGCCGGCATCAAATGCTCTGGGTATCTCTGTGCGCACCTATCTATGTAACAATTCCTTGACCTCGACCGGCAGCACGAGGGCTGCTAGTAGGGAGCAAAATGCTGTACCATCCGGCCAACAATCCCCCCCTGACCCCCGACAACTCCAAGATCCCATTCCCCTTCTCAAGATTACGGCTGAAGTACCAATGATACACGTACGTGAACCGTCGACCAAAGAAACTCAATAGCTCAGCCGATCATAGTCCCGCACATGCCTCAGCGCCACAATCCCATTCTGCTTGAGCCATCGCAAGAGATCAAGCTCCTCTCGATCTAACAACAGCGAATGCAGATGTTAGCAACCACCCCCAGAACAACAGATAACATCACTCATGGGCGGGCAAGCAGGCAACCAACCAATAAACACCCTCGGCACACTCGACCACGGATTCTTACGATGGACCCAAACAACCGGGCTAACCACCGAGCAAATCCGGTCATACCCCTCGAGCCCCGGCAGGGTACACTCCCACTCGACGTCGAACCTGACGACGAACCGGCCGGGCTTGGTGAAGCGCAGGTCAAAGACAAAATAGTAGACGTTGGTCCCGCGCGGGTCGCCGCCGCCGCCGCGGGCCACCATCCGCTCGCCGGCCGCGTAGGACCCCCGGCTGGCGAGCGCGTTTCGGTCGCGGCTGGTCACGGCGTCCAGCGCCGCGGCCGTGCACGCGAAGAAGCCGCTGCTGCGGCTGCGGGGGCTGGACGAGATGCTGACCACCGCGTGGGGCCTGGTTCGGTGGTGGACTAGGGCTTCCCGCGGTGGCCGGACGAGGATCCGCGCTGACTCGCGGGTCATTTTGGTGGATGTGTAAGTAGTGGATGTGTGTCTGGTATTACTGTGTAGTGGCTTTTGTTTTTGGTTGTTTTGCGTGGTTGCCTGAGTTGCTGTGAATGCTAGTAGTCCGTCTAAGTGCAGTGATGTAAGCGAAACTACGAGAATTTTGGAAGAATAGAAGGGAAATGAGGCATGGTATATATATCTCTTTGTCTGCAGAGAATGTTCCAACAGGACATGAATGCAAACAAGCTAGAAGGCAAGCCATTGCTGCAAGCCCAGCCATGTCGTACAGGTTGCAAACCAGAGCATGTCTACTGTTTGGTCTTTACAACGCCATGTGGAACGGCGAATCTGGTTCGTGACCTGGTCCAGCCGACCTATCGGGAGTGCTGTCCATCAGCGGGTGAATATGATGATGTTTTCCTCCATGTGCGGATCCCTCGTGGACAGACCTTGTTGACTCATAGGGAGCTGGGGGCATCATCATTGCAGGAAACAGAAAGAATTCTTGTTGTTTCAGCAAAGTGGACAGTGGATAACGGACAATTTGATACCGACGTGATGTTGGCTTTTTTTCTGCTGGAAGCACACGAAGTGAAGTTTTGTCATTGCACCTATGATATGGTCACTCGGGCCACTTGCAGGTGAATGTGTGCATGGCATAGATGCCAAGATACGGAATAGTAAGGCAACCCCTTCACCCTGGAGCTCGTGTCGGTGCATGTAAGTGCCAAGGCAAGAGTGACCTTGATGTCGATTAGTGAGAAAGAGACGATGTAAATCGAATACTACGGTCAGTCGAAAAGGTAATCGATTGCCAAGAAGAAACGCACATCAGCTGGTAATCTCATGGTTCATGGCGACCTGTAATGGTAGGTACATATAGAGATTCAGCAACGTCTAGTGCACTCCGAGTCAAAGTCTGCGACTGCACGTCTGATAACATCTCAGATGACGCGCCGTCCCTGCCCAACTGAAGGGACAACTGACCGTTCTCATAGTAAATTGGTGGAGATTCAGGTCTCTCTTTGCCCGTGCAGAGCTCAAACGGCGTGGCTTGACACCACAAGTGGCCGGCAGAGGAATGGAGCAGTGGGTTTCTGGATGTGATGCGAACCACAGCGTGGGGTCGCAGTTGCAGAAACTGTCCTGCAAGAGTGGGAGGGTGTACAACGAGTTCTACCTTTGCTTGGATGGGCTCAGGTGGGTGGCTCATGGTGTGCTGCTCTGGTGGCGGCTTTAATGCTGGGACTTGGCGGGCTTGGCTTGGACGATGGGATGGGGTGATGGGGTGAGGCGTCTGGGTAAACTGAGACAGAGTTGCGATTGGTACCCGAAGGGAAGGCGTATAATGGGGAGGAGATTTTGTTGTTCAAAGACGGCCGACGGGAAAAGAGCACCACCTTTTTTTAAGACGCGGGGGAGCCGAGTCGAGCAGGGCGAGCTCCTTGACTGGCTTTATAGGGCAACCTGAAGTGCCTCGGGCTCGTCAACACCATTCGAGAGGAGCTTACATAGAACCACTTGACACAGTCTGGCGTCATGAAGAGGAGCGCCATCAAATGCGTCAGGTAGGCGGAGAAGTGCTTCATCTTTGCCGTTGACCCGGCCCGTCACCAGGCGCTGGCATGATGCATCATCATTGTCCAACCAGCTCCTATGTTCCCAGGAATGAGTGGCGTCCTCAGATAAAAAGACCCGGCCGAGGTCACGTTATGATCCATTGCAACAACTTTCTCACGCACATGGCAGTGTCACAGGCTAAGGGCTAGGAACGCTGAGGACCCCAGCGCCGCTTACGGACTAATGAGACACCGTACAGCAGACTCTAAACTTGAAGTCTCGAATTTGGATGCATCGGGAAGACTCGTATTTGCCGTCGGTGCGCGGTCCTTCTTGGCCAATTCATAACTCAGGTAGGTACCTAGGTACGTACCTAGGTATCTCGCTGGTTTCCTTCCATATTGTAGTAATATGTGGCAGCGGTAATCCACTTCTGCAATGAAGACGAAAAAGAGTGTGCGGTGTAGACTCTATAAAGTATCCAAAGCCCCCCATCTTCTAAAAAGAATAAGCTATGCCCGGTTGGAATCGAAGGTATCCGGCCATATCCCATATAAATCCCAACATCTGCGCGCATCATGACAGCCATCCTGAAGTTGACAAATGCCATCACCATGTGGAATCCAACCAGCCGAGCCAACGAGCCCAATAGCACAATCCCAGACTTTGCTTCTCAAGTGGGTTGGCACCGGGCAAGGCACTAGCTGGAGGAGCTAGGGAGTTCGCCATCGGCCGCATAAATGGGGCGCGAATAGATTTCGACAGCATCCCTCTCTGGCCATGGAATTTTTCTCTTCATAGTCTCGGAACTGGCTCCCTTGCAGCTCTGGGCACCCGGAACGCCTCAACGCCCGCAGGACCATGAGCCCTTCCTTGTCTACACGATACCAGAAAGAGCCTTTGTTAGCATGAAGTGTAAAGAGTAGGTGGGTGTCAATCCATGGACAGAAAGACTGCCAAGATTGGCTTGGCCAGCGTCATCTGTTTTGAGAAAAGGAAAGAAAAACCAGCAGAGGATGAGCTCACACAGCAGATTTGTGACCGAGTACCGCCAACTAACATAGAGGATCGTGCTGGCGACCGGCTCACCCAGAGGAACTAGAAAGCCCCTCTCGGGAATCCACTGAGCCATGTACATGATGCAAAACTCGTCTATGTCCGGGTAGACGGCGTGGAAAATGTTGCCAGCGCCCGGGTTGAATTGATGACCAAAGACGCAGAAGTAGGTGCGCTTCCCGGACATGCTCCGTGGGCAGTACTCCTTGTACTCGCGGCCCTCTGCCTCGCCACTCCCGTCGTACCACGGCGTTCCGGCAATCTCGTGGCCAGTCCTACTATGGATCAGCGTGGCGGTGCATTTCACACGACCTGCGTTTCCGCTGACATGGACGCTATCGCGAATTGGGGGTCGGAACACGATGCTGATAACAGCGTGGGGTGGTTCGAGAGAGCACGTGTATCGCTACGTTCGTGGGCGGCTGGACTGCGATTGTCACTGCGGCTTCGAGATTCTCGCGTCTCTCGGAGGGCGGGTCGGGGAAGGCTTGGTAGCCGTTGCGGGACATGGTGCTGGAAAGTTGCTTGGCGGGGTGCGACATGTGCGTGAACGTATGCCGTATGGTAGGTGGCTTTGACGAAGATATTGAAGGGGGAAGGTTCACGAATGTGGTGGAAGTTGGGGTATTGTGGAAACAGAGTTCAATCATAGCGATTCTGCGTGGCTGCGTGGCTTTATACCTGAACTACTACCGACCTCGTTGATGGTAACCTCTCTTGCTGGGACACTCTTTGACACATTGTCGACTTTCGAAGCGGGAGCGTGACCGCCTCATCGATCTCCAGGGTCAGTGACATGGAGCCTTCCATCCCAGTGATGTTACCTGTCACGGCATTCTTACAAAGCCTGACTGATTCTTTGTGGAGGCTGTCGGTACCGCCAAGCATCTGCTGCTTTCAAGGCATGCCACAACCATGGCTCATCCAGGACTGGACTCAGGTTCATTGTGATCCAAACAAACAAAAGTGGGGTTACCCCTTTTCTTGGTGACACACGGCCGCTCTCACTTCCAGGGACTGGCGATTTAAATGATTTACGCATGACTACCAGAATAACCTGCCCAAAAACCCGAATTCTCACCACAAAAGCTCGCAAGTTGCCCAAGCATCTAATACATGTATACTCTTCGGGATCTTCAAATCTCACTGGCAATGACCAGGAAGCTGGATCTCGTCCACCCGACTCGCAAACCCCGGCCTCTAACGACGCTACACCACATGCACCGGATCTCCATCTTTCGTGGCTTCCTATTGCATCCAAACAGCTCGCAATCAAAACGTAGACTGGTCGATCGGGGCGTGGCTGTGATGATTGAAGTAGTCGTAATCCGTCACGTCACTCAGCTCCTCGCACTTCGGCTGCTTGGACGTCTTCAGCGCGCTCAGGAGCTCCCACTCGCTCAAGACTGCATCGCCGAGGTGTTCATCGTTAGCCAATTTTAAACTTGTTCATTGGAGAAGTTGTCAACTTACGGTAGCTATTGTATCGCGTGAGGGAATTAGCAGATCGCTCAAAAAGACTGATCGGACTTTCGGTAGTGATTGTTGCAATCTTGATCGGCGGATAGCCGCTCCCGTAAGTTTTCGACCACACCCATTCGACGTCGAATCGGATATGCAAAGAGAAACCATCGGCGTCGGTCTTCAGGAATTGGTGGCTGAAGACAAAGAACACGCGATGCTTCCCGAGGTTGTGAATATTTGCAACCTTCTCGTGCTTTTGCATCTTTTCCTCAAAAGTCGTACTCGCGGCCGACGACGCTTCGGTTCGTGTCGGAGAGCATCCCAGGGCGCTCAACTCCGGTTCTCCCATCAACCGCTGTGGCCCGGCATCGGAATTCGCCCTGCTCAAACCAACCGAGTCCTTCCTCCTTGGATGAACGTCCATGATATAGCCTGATAACGGTGTGCGATCGAGTGAACGCATTCGCGTACGTCCATTCGGGAGGCGGGACCCTGATCTTCACATCCGGGTGGAGTGATGGTGGTACCCACTCCATCTTTGGTCGATGCAATGCCGTTACTAAATGGCCTAGCTGGTGGCTACTACTGGTCGTGCTTTGTCATGGAATTGGCCGGGCAAGGGAATCAGCGTTGAGTGTTTGTAGTCGCCTGGGGATTCTCGTCTCCTGGTGGTGGTTCTTCGAGGGTAGGTATTCTTGGTGTCGGAGTTTCTGGGATGAGGGAGTTGGAGACAGGTCAAGGAATGCTTGGATGCTGGGTTTATTGCATGTATGATTGTTTGTGGGTTTCGGTGTCATTGTCAGGAGCTGAAGCTCGGCAGGTCCTGGCATTATATACTTGGAACCGGGTATGGTCCGGGACGTTGTGCATGAACGTGACTGAGGAATCACGCCTCCCAGAATTGTGATGATGCCGAGTTAAGTAGATTTCTGTTGCGCACCTTCCAGAGTACTTGTGTAAAAAGCCGGGCGCAGCACTAGAAACTGACCCAGCAGATGATGGCGGCTTCATCCGATTGATGGCCGGCATGACCAGTGTTTTACACATTTCAATCCTACCAGTGAAGATATTGGTCATCGTGCAGCCGGTGATCAACGAAGAGCGGGGGAAATCGGGAACTGCCGACAGTAGATGATACATCATTGCAGCGTTGAATGGTCACCTCTAGTTGTTCAGCACCCGTGATACATGAAATACTAATGGCCTGGAGCTGGGCCCAGTAAAAGGCTCCGGCTCATTGCCCTCACGCAAGAGGCCGCGTGATGGAGTCACTCCTTACCTCCATCCTCTCAACTTCAATTGTTCATACAGATCCTGACGCATGGAGAACAGCAGCAGCAAAAGCCGGTGGGGGAACCCTCCAGAATCTTCAATTGTCATGCATTCATGATAGCCGGGCTAGCCTAACAACACCCAAGTCCTGATCATAACCCAACTTTGGCTACCTGGTTGCCAGAATGCAAATAATGTTGTGAACTCACGCACTAGGTTCCTGCCACCCTTCAATTCCCATATATGAGTAATTAGGTGGATGCTCGACTGATTGCCGACTCCCAGCTTCCCAAAACCAAAATCAATCCTCTAATCTCATGTATCGTTCCTCGGTGCTCTCACGACATCACGGCTCCCATCAACTCCACGCCACATGTGCTCTCCAGACCTACGATCCATGTAGCCCAAAAAATGTACGCAAACTGCTCTCCTTTCCCATTCTATGCCGGTGCCATTTTGGTCAGATGACTGGCATTTCGTGAAACCTCCCCGCTTGTGCGTCCAACCCCTCGAGATTGGCTGCACATGTGACGAGTCTCGATCAAGGGTCATCCTCCAGGCAGTTCAACGACTTTACCTCCCAGCATCCCGCGTCCGAGAGCTCCTTCAAGATACCATTCCGCCATGCATCTGGCGTGTCGTTGTCATGGACGTCAGCAACAATAATAACGTCAGCAGAGATATCATGAACAGAAAAACCTACCGTATGTGTAGTTTGGGACTCTCATTATTGAATCATGAGGATAGACAACGATCTGCTTGTAGCATCTAATCGTGATAAGGTCTGTTGCACCCGAATGAAACTTGAACTCGAGGTAGTAAATCCCTGGCACGTAGAACGTCGTCTTGAAGACGAAGAAGTAGAATCGGGTATTTCCCCGGCGCGGCTTCACGGTCAGGTACTCCTCTCCGAACGCTGATCCAGATACGGCACCCGGCACCTTCTCAAAGGTGAGGGTTCCGATTGCGCTTACATCGCCCTGAATAAATCCATAGTTCGAGGCATCGTCATGGATTGCGAGCATCAGGACGGGTGGTGGTCGAATAGTGACGTTGAGCAACGCCTGACCGGGTGGGTCGACCAGGATATGAACGTCCGGGAGAGCAGGTGCAAAGGGCGCCATCGTGGGTTCGCGGTTTTGGTTCTGGACGTTGAATCAAGAGTGCTTCCCGTTGTGTTTGGGCGAGTGCTTTTGATGAGAATTATTGCTTTGGATTTGGATTTCTGTTTGATGGTTTCAGTACCTGTTAGGCTCAAGTTGTTTGCAAATCCGTAGTTAACAAGCAGGACAATCAACCGTGGCTACCTGGTATAATGTTCTCTTATACACAAGCTTTTCAAGTGGTTATTGCAAACCTCTTCCTTGGCAGAGACTCCTGATACTCAGGCTCCAAGCTTTGCATTTCTGGGTCATGAATCCTGACTCAAGATGCAATTCCACAGGCGGTTTTAGTCTGAAACCAAAACTGAAAAACCTCTTGCTCACTGGCGTGTTGATTCCTAGGTACCTACCGGCGATGGGAAAGGAAGAAGAAGAAATAAAAAAACGGAAAGTATTTCAGCGAATTGCATGTGAGTCATGGATCTGGTAGTTAAACCACGAAGTGTAAGTCAGGGCGTCCATGACTATCCAAGAATGGGCCACAGTGATTCATGGGTTCTTTGCCATCTCACACGAGCATTGATCATCATAATTTCTTGGGAGCATCCTATGATACGCAATGTCACATCTTGCACAGGTCGGCTGGACTTTGAGAATATGAATGATGTCCACGTACCCGCCGACCCAGGTGCTTCCGGAGCATACAGAGCAAGACAGACCTCGAGGGGTACTACTGCATCACAGGTAGGTAGTCTTGCCTTAGCAACCGCGACATGATCCCTATTGGTATGATCCATTACACGCCCCGGAGAGTGGAGCGTCTGTCACGACACCAAAGCAAGTTCGGAATTCTCGTCATTTGGCGCACGAATTTCTCAATTGCCAACCTGAATCATCCAAAAGGACAAGAGTGACGCTTCGGAACCAGTTTTATGACCGAAGATCAGATCGACCAGACGCTAGCAACAGATTTGAGCTACTCACCTTGGTGCTGGGTGCTCACCTGACAGCCCCCTCACTTGCTAGTAGCTCCGTCACATGGCTCTTTCGGATCTGGGGATTCATCGACGACCAGTCCCGGGCACTTTGGTCACTACCGTAGGTATCTGAATTTGGAGAGCACTAGGATCGATCAAGTTGCATCTATTCTTGAAGGTTGATTAGAGTATTGTCGTGGGTGTGTCCCTTTGCATTACTGCACTGCCATCTCGTGCTCGGCATTCCCACGTGTATCACAGTAGTAGCCTCCCCTCACGGTGGTTTTCCATGTCCCGGGAACCTGGATGAGCAATCCTTTGGCGGGCGGGTGATGCATGCAACCAGATTGAAGTGGTACTTCAGATGCCAAGCAGTTAAACTTCCACTACTTTTTGCATTTGGATCTGGACCGCGGGCCTGACCAACATACCTTAGGTCCTTGACCCCTATTCCCAAATGCGCTTTGTCGCGATTTAAACCAAGCTGTGCTCTCAGCAAGAAATAACGGAGATTTACCTGAGGCCCGTGATCAACTCAAGCTCGTTCCCAAAACGAAAGACACGGAGTGGCCCAGCTGGTCATTCAAGTTGAAGCCAACCAGCCAGACACGATCCAAGCGTCGAGTCCCAAGCCCGCTAGCTAGGACAGTCCTAGCAACTATCATGTCGACGCAGAACATCATTGGTTCTTCCCCTGGGACGGAAACATAAACCCTGGGGGGTATCTTGGCATGTCCGGGTTAAATCCACCCCTAACTGCAACAATGCTGAAGGAGGAACAGTCCAGGTCGCAGTAGCGGTGAGCTAGGAGAACAAAAGCTGGGGTTCTGGTCCTAGAAACGCGGAGAAAGTACGGTAGCGCGCCCACAAGGACACAAACACATGGTGGACAAACAAACTAATGGTGAGCGTGTGTGCCGTCGTTTGCAGATAATTCAAGTTTCCTCAGGGGTCACTGCCAACCAACATCAGCCCAATCTGGTCCCGCGTTTTTCAGATGGCTACATGTAGCCCGGCATCCGTGTTGGTGCTGCGTCACGAATTCCGGGTCCAATATCGAAGTGATGTCGCACTGCTAGAGACCACCCGCATTCAATACTCCCCAGCCGAGACAACCACACTATCAGCGGAACATGGAATGGCATGGCACGCGGGAGCGTTTTAGTCCCCCGCACAACTGTTGCCGGGAGGCGGGCTCCAATGGGCGAACGAGCACGGGCGAGGGTACTACATTACACTCGATATCCCCGTAGACTACCAGATATATCTTCAGGGGTTGTTGCTGGAGCCAAGAGACTGCCGGTTGGAATCAGCGATGCTGGCAATCAATCGAATCCATGGCATCTGCACTGCGACGCGACGCCGACCCGTGCAGGGTGGCCGTCCATCGCGACCCATGTCCCTGTCGGTATTTAGTATTGTTGGCCGAGGGTCATTAATAACCTGGGATTTCCGTCTCTTGTTCATTTTTCTTTCCTGGCTGCTGGAGTTCCAACAGTCCTCGATCACCGTGTTCGCCTTGTCCATCTCTTGAAGCGCAAGTGGCAGCACTCGACAGGGTAGACACTGAAGATTTCGCCGTCATGGTTGCTCACACAGCTGCGGGCCGGCACTTGGTGCACAGCCATGCCAAGGAGGGAGATATCCCCGGAACCGTCGACTTGCGGATCGCAGAGGGTGACGACTCTGCTTATGGACAGGCTTTGTACCCAGTCCCGGCCGAAGACCCCAATGATCCTCTCCAGGTATGTGGCAATGCAATGCCATGTTGATGTGATGGCGAGTTTGCTGATCGACCTTGCTACTTGCAGTGGTCCAACACCAGAAAGACTCTGATCCTCATCGTGTGCTCGCTCTATTCCTTCCTCGCCAACTCCGCCCTCCTGGGCCCTTCTGTCTACATTGGTCTCTTCATTGTCGAATTCGAGGTCACTCCCACCGCTGCCAGCGATCTCGTCAGCTATGCCAATCTCGCGTTTGGGTTCGGTGAGTTCCCCGGACGTTTCTTCCACCTGAACGTCTCGGTGAGTGTACACGCAGAGTTGGACGGCCGTGCTAATAAACCCTGCGCTGCTTTCCTAGGCTCCCTTCTTATGGTGCCTTTGTATCACAAGATTGGCCGCCGCCCCGTGATGCTCGGCTCACTCGTTCTTGTAGGCCCCTCTTTGCTCTTCGGCATGATCGCTATCGTCTGCACCCACGTTGGTGAACAGAGACTCGCAGCAGAACGAGACTAATCCATCTCTACCAGTATGCGGCTGGCCTTATCGCCGCATCCCAAGCAACATCGTACAACGGCCTCATGGCAGCGCGCATCATTCACTCCTTCGGGTCCTCGGTCTGCGAAGCTCTGCCAGTACAGCTCGTCAACGACATCTTCTTCCTGCACGAGCGTGGAAAGAGGCTCGGTTATTACACAGGTAATTGCGTACCGTCACGCATCTGATTGGAAAGGGAGCTTCTTCGGCTAACCTCTGGATTCAGTCTGCCTCTGCTTCGGATCCACTGGACCCCTTTTCGCAGGCTTCATGCTCCAGGGCGGCTACTCATGGCGCCTCTTTTTCTATGTCGAGTTCGCCTTCGCCGCTGCCCTGCTCATCTTTGCCTTTTTCGTGGTCGAGGAGACAGCGTACAAGCGCAAGACGCCAACAGACAGCGCCAGTGTGTCTGACGCCGCGCCCACATACACCGGCTCAGAGGAGGGAGAGCCTGATAAGACTCGGACGACCGAGAAGACGACTGAGAACGTCACCGAGACAGCTCCATCGACATCCTCGATCCCGCCCCGCAAGACTTTCGTCCAGACGCTCAAGTTCTGGGGCGTGTGGGAGAAGGACTCGGACTTTTTCCTGATGATCGCCCGGTCGTTTACCTACTTCTTTGTGCCCCATGTGTTTTGGGTCATCACAACCTACGGCAAGTCTTCCTCCCCTGCTATCAAGAAGAAGAAAAACTCCAAATGAGTCACGAATGCTAACACTTTCTAGGCATCTACATCGGCCTCGGCGCCCTGGCCTTCAACTTCATCTTCCCCCTAAAAGTCACAGCTCCACCATACAACTGGTCCGCCAACGACAGCGGGCTGATCGCCATCGCCTCCTTCGTGGGCTACCTCCTAGCAATCCCGTTCGCGCCGTCGTCAGACCGGCTCGCGGCCCGGCTGACGCGCAAGAACAACGGCATCCGCGAGGCCGAGATGCGCCTGGGCGTGATGCTGCCCGTGATGCTGCTGGCGCCGACGGGGCTGATCGTGTTCGGCTTCGCGGCCGAGCGCAACCTGCACTGGATCGCCTACTTCTTCGGCGTGGCGCTCACAAACTTCAGCAGCTACTTCTACTTTACCTTCACCCTGGCCTACGCCATCGACAGCTACACGTCCAACATCAGCGAGATGCTGATCGCCATGAACCTGGGCAAGCAGGCCATCAGCTTCGGCATGGGAATCAAGCTGCTCGACTGGGTGCTGGAGCACGGCTACGCCGTCATGATTGCCGGTGTCTTTGGCGGGATCCTGCTGGCGAATAACCTCGCGCTGCTCATCTTTATGCTCAAGGGCAAGCAGATCCGCGGGTTCATGGCCAAGACTTGGCTTGCGAGGGTGCACAGGGAGAGCGTGAGGGAGGTTGCTACGCACTGATGGAACAGGCGCTGGCAAGGGTAGTGGGGTGTTGTTTCGGTCTGGGGTGGCCGGGAGGTGCGAGGTCTAATTAGAACTTAGATGCCTGGATTTACTGCTAGTAGATAGAGGAGGATTAGGAGATGAGCAAAAGAAACGATGGTCTTATTTCTACCAGGTACCTAGGTACATATCCACTGTTAAAAAAGACTTCCCGCATCATCCCTCCAGGTCGCGAATGTCCAAGCATCACCCATCTCAGGACCTTCCCAGACCATGTGTAAGGGCTACAAGTCAAATCAAGCCCCATCCGTAGCGCAAACAATATCACCACAAGGAGAAGAGTCCAGGTGCCTTTTTACATGATCCTTCCTTGCAAACAGCGTCCCACAGACTTGGCAGACTCCCCGTGGGTTTGTCCCTGGAATATGCTCCTCCGCCCAAGCTCTATGGCTAGACCAGTAATGTCTCTCCAACCCCTTGGCATACGAAGCTCTGTACTTGCAATCAGGGTCAACTATGCAGATACGTGGTGGCTCGTGCCTTATCAAGCGCCTGTGCCTGCTAAACACGTGGATAATCCGTCAGTTTCAGAGACTCGGAAGGTGAGTTTCATGATGCGGTCTAGTGGCAAGTGTTGGACCTACTTGAAGTCTGCGTTGAGCTTGTGCCACTCGCCACAGCAGTACAGATGCCCATGTCGAGGAAGCCCTGGATGTTGGCATTTGCCGCGGTCAGCGCCGGCTATGGTGATTTATTTACACGAGCACTTGGTGTTGACACCATGAAGAAATCGGCGGCGACTTAACCATTTTCATCCACGAGTGAGGCATTCGGATGCTTCTCGAGCAATTTCAGTGTTGATTGGCTGACTGGGGGCGGCATGTCGGGCACGCTGGTGCTGGAAGGGGAGTCATTGAAAGGAGGTGTCGGAAGCGCGTCAAAAGGGGGAGCGGGAATGGCATCGAGAGGAGGAGAAGCCCGGGAAATAGTAAAAGGAGTAGTAAAAGGAGTAGTAGAAGGGGGTCCAGGAGACGCAGTATCAGCAAATGCATCAAGACCAGTGTTGACAAAGGAGAACGTGGTCGTAGCAGCCGTAAAGTCATAATTCAGAAGCTCATCAAATCCCGCACGTGGCTGGGCCAACCCACTCGCGTGGGAATAGAGGCCGTGGTCAAATGGCTGGCTCTCCGACTACATCAGAGAGCTGGGATCAAGATGCGGTTGATGAAGAATGACGGCTGGGTCATGGTGTTGGTGAGGTCTCGTCTCCTGGCCGACGTAGGCTCCGGGGCTGGTAAGGATCGCAGACTGGTCTGCAAACAGATCGTCTACAAGTTGGAAGCTTTGTCCGAACTGAGTGGATGGCGTGATTCCTGTATTCGACACCAAGCTGGGGGGCGACGGAGATGAGTCGCCGTCATAGACCCAGTCCCAGTTGTCCGGGGCATGGAGGGACTCTGTATTCGTGCACAGTGAGCCCAATGGAGCGCGGCCGGGTGGAACAGGGAGTTCAGAAGCAGCGACGGATACCTTCCAGAAAGGACAGAGAGCTCTGTGGGTCGTTTGACTGGGAGTCCATGCTGTAGGAGAGGCTTGTGAGGTGTGTCAGCGAGGGTCTTGGATGATACAGCTGAAGTACATGTAATAAGAGGTACTTTAAAGAGACGTAAGCAATCAATGGGATTATTAAGGTTGTTTGAAGAACTTCATGGAAAGAAAGAGACCAGGGAACAGAAACGCAACTAACCTTGGCAAATCAAGCAAGATTTGTGCGTCTGGTTGTCGCTGATGCTATGAAACGGCGTCGCATCAAAGCCGTGTCCGATGGCGATACCACGGGTGGGTGATTGAGCAACAACCAGATGCTCAAAGAGCAACCCACGCTGTCTTCTGCCGCCGCCAGGAGAAAAGACAGACATCATCCCATGATTCCAATCGATGTATTTAACTTCTCCAATACCTTATCTCTTCAAACCACAGGGCTTTCAGCTTGATCCTGTCGGCGTCATCGATCAGATGATGAAGTCTACCAAAGCGCTGCCCGTGGATGCCTTGTAATCCTCCGCAAGGCAGCTTTCGCGCTCGGTAGTCGCAATCTGAAGGTTTTCGGTCATGTATGCGGGCATGATTGGGTTGGGGTAGATGCATGCGCTGGCACGGCCCATATGCCCCCCGGCCCTGGTTGGCTGACAATGTCTGATCGGAAACAGGCAAACAAGCCACTTTGGTAGACCCCTTAGGTAATCAAGAGGATGCTGCAATCGTGGTAGGCTGTATACACGGAAGATAGCCTCGAGTTGTTTTCGACTGCGTTCGAACGTGTTCTGCTTGATACCGCGTGGCCAGGGGTTTCATGTCTGAATGCGGGCCGGGCGGACACAGCAGACTTGGGAAAGGAGGGCACTGGGCAAGAAGATTGGCAGGCAAGAGCATTGGCAGTTGTCGATGAAAGAAGGGCTGCTCATGATAAACAAGATATAAACCGTAGAACCTCTGCGAAACCAAGGACAAATTCAATTCAACGTTAACACACAATCTGTCAAGAGCTCCATGCACCAAACTCCCCCGGACTCCCCTTTCCAACGCCACAGACAAAGCATCAAACCTTTTAAGGTCCTCCATTGCTTCACCCAGCAGACACAATGACTTTGATTACCACCGCAACTGCTCCTGCCACTGGCACCGAGGTTCCCATTCCCCTTGGATCCCGCGTCACCCACAAGTTCTATGAGCCCCTGAACCTCCTGGCCGCATTGAACGACGAGATGAAACATCTCCACAGGGCTTTTGGCCCCGAAACCCCAGACAAGATTGACATTGAAGACCCCAAGCAGCGCTTCCACGCCTTTGTCAACAAACTTGCCCACGTCTGCGACTACAACAGGGGAGGCGATGCTGTCACCTCGATTGTCGTGCTCAACTTGAACAGCGGCGTCAACCCTGGCAAGGTCCACTACTGGCTTGCCGCCAACAAGCAAACTGACAGAGAGCTGCAAGACACGGTCGTCTTTGTCAAGAGTCTTCTTGGCCTGGTAGGTCAAGCACCTGCGGACCCCAAGAGCCAGAAGGAGGCTCGCAGGGCAACCCTCAACTCCGTCCTCTGGTTCAATCGCCGAAGGGTTGGGATCTACTCGCGAGCGATCCAGTCTCGGACGGCGGCCTGTCTGGCTCAATGCGCCGAGGGAGGGACCGAGGAAGGTAAGGGCCTTACGCAATCCATCCTTTGAGGAGACTCGCGAACTCATCTTCATCTGTACTGTAGACAGACTGATCGCCACGGAAGTCGCCAAGCTTCTCGATCACGCCAGCGTCGGCGAAAACCAGTCGACCATAGAGACAGACTGTACGTCACCCAGCTTGCCACTTCAATGCCTAATGTTAACTTGGCACAACCTCCCAATCGCCAGATCTGCGCACATGCGAGGCCATGGTCCTACAGCTCCACCAGCTCGACCACTCCAACATCGGCGCCATAATCCAGAGCCGCGCGGCCGAGGGTCGAAACATGCCCGGCGTCCCAAGCAAGGAATGCTGGTCCGAGCTGTTCCACGCGATCCGGCGCGTACTCGCTTATCTGCAGTCCGTCGAGTTCATCTTCCTTGCCAAGAACACCTGGCCGCAGGTCTTTGACAGCCCAACCGTGTCCTTCGTCCCGTCCAGCGCTCGCATGTCCAGACCAACCCGCAACAAGAGCATGCAGGCCGACAGCATCATCGGCCGTATGACGCGGAAGGAAAAGGAGATCCAGATATTCCGCGAGTTCGTCCGCGGGCTGCAGAAGTTCGACCTGGACGAGCGAATCCGCGCGCAGTACGACAGCTCCTCGTTCCAGCCGATCGTGCACTCCGAGGTCCTCCTTCTCAACTGGATCGAGTTCCGCCACGGCGTGCCGGGCACGATTGACCCGTTGAGCTTCTTCAACGGATGGATGTACATCGGCAGCAGCAAGCCGACGTGCAAGCTGTGCGCCTACTACTTTGAGGAGCACAGGTCGGGCGTCGGGTACCGCTCGTCGCATGGTAATCTGTACACGGGCTGGCGGTTCCCTGATGTGCTGCCGTCGCAGGGCCAGCAGGCGTTGGACGCTCGACAGGTCATGCTGGATAGGGTGCTGAAGAGGGTTCGAGCTGACGCGTTCCTGATCGTGAAGGAGAAGACGCCACTGAGTTATAAGCAGCTGGATACGAACACGTTCACGGAGTCGTTGACGATTAGCAGGTTCTTTACGGCGACGGAGGTGGATGTGCAGTCCGACGTGGATGATCTCACGTCCCTCATGGGGGAGATTGGTATCCATGATTGAAAGAGACGGATAGTGTTCTCAACTGCGGTTGCAACTTTGACTACTCTTTCTTTGTCGAGTCACGTTCGTTGTTCGGATCATGGAGTTCTGATTACCAGGTAATTACCTGTACTAGCAGTGGTACTAAGTAGATCGCAGACAACGGATGTCGCATATACCGAGCTTGAACAGTCAGTTCTTAAACTTTAAGCTTTATAGATTCACTAGGCCATGCGTTACCGGACATGACGTGTTCTTCACCTCGTCCCAGCATTACAACCTCGCAGAAGTCTTGTTCCGCGCCTCCATCTCCACGCTCGCCAGGATAAAAGGAGAGAATCCCAGCACCGAGTTTTCCACGACCGGGACCGTAGTGTAGTACTAAACAAGCTGTGTCAGTCCCACGGCAATCTTCGATAAAATATAGAGCAAAGAAAAAAAGGGGGATGAGATGAATCATCAAGAAACACAACTCACCGTAAAATCTCCCGTTGTATCCAAGCTGCCAACCCTCACCGTGCCCTCCCAGTTCAACGTCCCATTCGTCCCGTTCTTCGCCAAGAACCTATCTACCATCAACTGATACGCCCGCTCCGCCACGCCCACATACTCCTTCCCCCCCTCCGCCAGATACCCCAACCGCACGCCCTTGAGCAAACCGTACGTGTACATGGCCGTGCCGCTCGACTCGATGTAATTCCCCTTCTGCCCGGGATACGGCGCGTCCATGACCAGCCACCACCCTCCGCTCTTGCCATCCTGCGCCGTCTTCAGCGCGCTGGCCAGCCGCCGCAGCCAGCCCAGCAGCTGCGCGTGCCCGGCGTGCGCGGGCGGGAACCAGTCCAGCACGTCGACCAGCGCCATCAGATACCAGCCCTGCGCGCGGTCCCACACGTGCGGGCTCGCGCCCGTGACGGGGTCGGCCCAGACGGCCTTGCGGCTCTCGTCGTAGCCGTGGCGCAGCATGCCGGTGGTCGCGTCGCGGCAGTGCTTCTCGACCAGACTGAACTGCAGCAGCACGTCGTCCCAAGCGGCCGCGGCGCTGGCGTTGAACAGCGTGTTGTACTGCGCGTAGAAGGGCCCCGCCATGTACAGCCCGTCCAGCCACATCTGGTTCGGGTACTTTGGGTCCTTGTGCCAGAACCCGCCCGACGGGGTGCGCTTCTGCTTGTTGACCAGCTGGTCGTGCAGGAAATCCGCCGCGGCCTTGTATTTCGCGTCGTGGGTGAGCGAGTGGAGGTAGAGCAGCACGCTGCCCACGCGGATGTTGTCCAGCTGGTGGTCCGCGTAGTCCCACGACCGGAACGAGCCGTTGGCGGTGAGGATCGCGTCCATCTGCGAGATGAGGTACGACCGGTAGCTGCTGTCGCCCGTCGCGTTGTACACGGCCTCGACGCCGCGGTAGAAGGTCGCTTCGCCGTAGTAGCGCGTCGCTGGCACGGCGCCCGGGCGCGCGATCATACTGTCGGCCATCCAGCGGGAGTAGGGACGCGACGTGGCCGCCGCATAACTGACTGCGCTGCCCGCGATCAGGGATACGGACAGCAGATAGGAAGTGAGTCTCATGTTGAATATGCAAACCAGCGGCTTACTTACTTTCCAAGCTTATGTTGGAAGTCGTGATTGAATCACCGCGAGAACTTGTGGAGGTCATGAGGGGTGATATACATTGCAGTCGGTCCGAGCCGACCCGAGATTGGACATCGCTGTCACCCCATGGTGTTGCAATCCAGGGGCGGCTAATATCGCCGTCGAGCAGCAGGCGACATGCAGCATATAGAGCCAATCCAGGAACACTGGATGATACGTGGATAAATCGAGGTCTGGCATCTATATTACCATTCCTGGAAGTTATTCTACCAGGAGCAGTGTCTCGTTCTATGGAGTTCCATAGCCGTATTTGCCCCAATGCCCTGATGCTTGGGGTGATTAGACCAGGAAAACATCCACGTTTTCCTTGGAGCAGTGAAAATATGGAAGTTCAGGTCAGGTAGTCGACGTTGCTGATCCGCAATCAAAGAATCAATCGCGATTTGTTGAGATGTTCCGCAATCGAGCGTGTTGTCGACCACACGCTCAATCATTTCGCTTCTCCGGGCCTTCTTTTTTATTCCTGTGACGATGGTCAGCTCGAGATATTTTTCCATGACACCTAGCAAGCTGACGGACGAATAGTCACTTGGATTATTCAATACAGAATACACGATTGCCGGGAAACGAGATGGGGGTATAATCACAGTAATAAGCGCAAAGCCATACGAAGAAAGGGGCAATGTAAACAAAAGGGGCTGCCACTAATCCAGGTAGCGCCAGGAGATGGAACGGGAAACAGGGAAGGAGCGACGGAGCCAGCCACAACACATTGCTACACCCACCAGGAAAGCGACAACAAACGGGGGAAAAGGGGCAATGTCAACAAAAGAGACGAGAAGAAAAGATTAGCAAAAGGGGCAAAAGGGAAAATGAGGAAAACAATAACAGAGACAGTGACAGCAAAGCGAACTCACGCTCTTCCCGCTCCACCTCCGCATCCGCCCGCTTCCTCTTGGGCTTCCGCTCCTCGCGCACCAGCCTGCCCATGACCGGAGCGACGTTCATGTGCTGCAGATTGAACCGCATGTTCTCGTCGGTGCACTCGGCGCCCCCGCAGGCTCGTAGTGTCGTCCTAATCTGCGGATCGATGTGGGGGCCGTGCTCCACAATATCTAAACCAAATCATGCTCGGTCAGTAGCCCACCTCCTTATCAGGTAGGTACACGCAAAGAATGATGGAAGTCTTTGAAGCTGAGGAAGAAGGACTCCTATCGCCTTGTCCCATGCCTGCACGCGTGCACTCACCGCTCACGTCATAAACCAAATCATCCACTCTCACCCACAGATCCCGAGCAATCTGACCGCCCGCCATCGACCAGTCGCGCATCTCGTCCGTGACCTCTACGCCGGGATCCAACGGGTCCAATGCAAAGTCCCGCGGCGGGCCGGGAAACCGCGGGCGCAGCAGCTGGTTGTGCTCTTGTAGTTCGTCGATCGTTATACCCCGCAGCCTGCCAGGGCCGAGCGGCTTGCGGCTTGGCTGGTAGGCGACGACCAGCTCCGGGTGGTTTATGAGTGGCTGGAATCGCGCGGTCGGTCGTTGTGGAAGAGGGGTGTGATGTCGGTTTTGAAGTACGGCTCGAACTGGTCATGGAGGTCGTGGTAGAGTCTGCGGGTGTGTTTGTTTTTGTAGAGTTCTAAATGTCGGTTGCGTGTTTTGTTAGAGTCCCTCCATGTCTAGGTAGGTAGTCTTTTGAGAGTTTTCTCGGCACTGCATTTGAGACAGTAGGTAGCAAACTTACTTTCGCCAATCTCGTACACCCAGCCGTTTAGCAGAATCTCCCGCTCGCCGAGACCCGCATCCGTCCCCGGGTCCCGCTCGGGAACCATAGGTCCGACTTTGAGGTGCTCGAAATCGCGCAGATACTCCTCCCAAGTCGCGTGGCTCTTCTTGAACTCGTCTGTCGCGTCCAGTTCCGCGTATTGCAGAATAATGTTCTCTCCGCCGGGGTGTGAGGGGCAGTAATCTGCAATCTTGTCAGAAATTTGAGAAGCGGTGTCGACTTCTCTCTCTGCCCTGCTTTGGCAGAGTCCCAAATGAGGAAAAGGGCTTCATACCGGTAAGATCATAGACGTTCCCGTCAATGACGGTCCACAGCCCTACACCCGTGGATATATACCGCCCCAGGAACCGCATCGTATACACATCAAGCTTTCGCTTATGCCGAATCGTTGGCTGTCCGACAGTTGCGCACTGATATGCCTGAAGCCGCCGGTTGAGACTATTAGTGTTGACATCCCCGTGGAAGGCCTCGAGTGCTGCCGCCCCTGGGGGTGCATCTAGCAACGGGCTCCTTTCTTTTTCAGTTTGGAATGAGAAATCTGTAACTTTAGTAAGCAATGAATACAGATTTCAAGCCAGGATAGAGTGTATAATACTTGTTATGTCATAAACCTTGGTCCCAATCGTGATCCAAAGCGGGCGACCGTGGCGGCCGTCGTGCTCGAGGATATCCGGGAGCCGTCTCGCGATCAACAGCTTGCCGCGGAATCTTTTGTCAGCTCGAGGACTTTTTTCGTTCTGAAAGTGGCGCTCCAGTGTCTCGCGGGAAATCTCGAGACCTCGTCTTGTCCTTGTGATTTCTTGCAGGAGGTACTCTCCCCATGGTTCATGGATGCGCTCTTTTTGCGAAGCTCTCTGTTAGTCGACAGTCAGGGGCCAAGTACTGGTTGTTCACCTTGGTATGCGCCATACCAGTCATCTGGACTTTGAGGATGGAATAACTCACCACTGATGTCGTACACGTCGTATCCGCTCTTCCCGTCGTCGACAACCACCCAGTATGCCTCGGAAGTACGACAATCTGCAACTTGACCTATTGCCCAGTACTTCAATTGCCCGCTGGGCTGCCTGGGACTTTCAACACGAGCCGGCTCCTTGGTGATTCTCTGTTTTTCCTCCTTCTTCTCCCATATATACTCGGGAAGGTGGGAATAGATCCCAGCTGCGTTTTCGACCATTTCTTTCACATTACGATACAGGTCCTCCGGTTTCGCCCATATTGAGTTGCCCTGTTGATAGCCGCTTCCTTCAGTTGCCAGGCTTGCCGAGATTGTTCGTGCGGTGGCTGGTGGAGTAACCGACTCGGCGTTTTGGTCCTTGATCGTCAGGCCCTGGAAGAGTGAAGGAAATCTAGGAGAGGATCCACGGCGGGCTGGAGTCTGGAACGGGCTGGGATAGTAGGCCCTTGGATCAAACACCTGATCGTCCCCCGGCCCCGCTTTTGGGTCGCTCTCTTCTGTGGTGTAGCGCATGGACCTCGAGTCACAGGGCGGAAACTCAAAGTCCCAGTTCAGCCAGCCGGCATAGTCGTGGCTCTGGTAGTTATAAGAGTCGATCTGGTTCTTCAGCTTGTTCACCGTCACAACGATGTCGGTGTAGAGTGCGCCATGCACAAGGAGTTGGCTTCAACACATATGCGCCAAGTTCTTCACGTTACGGAGGATGGACATCCGGCCTTCGCAGGTTGTCGCCATTTTGAATTCGCTGGGCATAGAATACCCTCGATGCCACCGGTACTCAGCATCCGCTGGGCCCTCCGATATGTCGGAGAACCGGAACGGCGTCTTCAGTTCAAAGAATCACGCGAAGGTTTCCAGCGGTTCTTGAGGCTTCTTGGCTCGGTGCTCCCGTGTTGGTATCCATGCTGCTGAGGTTTCCACGACATGGTGACGGTGATGAGCAGGTAGAAGATTTGATACAGATAAAGAGACCCGAGGACTATCTTGCCCAAGTTTGTGTACGTAATGAGTCTTCGCTCGAGACCGTTGCGCAATTCAATGGCTAGCTTGAGATTCCGGAGCTGAGCGGCGTTGTAAAACATCTCGACTGGGGTTCGGAGATCGACAATGGCGTAGGGCGTGAGCTGCCAGATAGCGTAGGCAGACTTGTACCACGGCCTTATTGCATCCCAAGCGGCTGTCCTTTTCTTGAAATCCATCAAGATCCGTGAGAAGTTGTAGTGAAGGTGCGGACGAGGTGTTGATCCCCCATGATGGCGAATTTCCCTGACCGAGTACGTCTGCAGCTCCAGGTCGTTGAGATGGGAAACTCGCGTTTGAAAATATGACGGCGCCTTAAGCATACTGATGCCAAAATGCGGGACAATTGTGGTCCTAGGCTTTCATATTAGCGGCCATCCTTCCAAAATGGCATTGAAACGGACTGGGACAGACCAGAACTCCTCTTGCTGGAAAAGCGCAGCATAAAGGGTTGGGATCGGGAACCTCAGACTCCTTCTGAAACCCTCATATGCTCATGCGAATCCATCGTAACGGTCCCCGTCGCATACATGGAGTCTTCCGGAAACATGGTCAGGCCCAGCAGGTAGCTGCGTCGGCCTGGTTCCTCCGGCTCCCCGCACTCGTAGCTGTTGCGTTGAGGCAAAACGTTGATAACACCGCCGAAGATCCCTTTTTCAAAGAGTAGCCCGACTCAGCCACCCACTCGTCGTTAACAAACGGCTCATGGTTTGTGCCATGTAAGTCGTGACCCCCGTCCCTGACTCTTAACATCCAAAACGCGTGCATCAGCTGATGAACCATCGTGACAGCCAGGTGAAAGCGCCCAATGTATCGCTCGGTAATGCCGGCGTGCGTGCGGCGGAAGCCGTGCATCAAAGTCTTCAGCATGTCGTTGCTAAGGAAAATGGCTACAAACTGTCCCCGCGGCCCTGTTTTGATGTCTTTTGTGAAGGCGGTCGCGAGGCCCATGCTGTGGTTTGGGACACCGTAGCGATCGGCGCAATCCTTGTCGAAGAAGGTCCATACGATCTTGCTTGAGAGTGTGTTGCTCGTATTGGTGACCTCGTTCAGTTCCTTGTTTGTCATCGTGGTGTTGCCAGATGTTCGGGCATGGATGCGTCAAGGCTGGCTTGCCGGGTGCCCAGAGGGAAGTCTGGCGTCAATTTTCGATGGCCTGAAGTCGTCGGTGAGTTTCTCCAAAGGCTTAACAAGAAGCCCCTGCAGCCTGTTTGTATATGCAACTCGTCAGCCTTGGACTTTGAGTTGTTCGTTGCTAAGAAGAGGCCAAGGACAGGTCTGATACCAAACCAACACACCATCTTGTGCGCAAAAGCTGAGTGTAGATCCTGTTGGCGACCTCGATGCAGTTGCTGAGCTCGTCCCAGAGCCACGGGTCGTCAATGCTCCATGTTCTTCAGGCCGATCGGGAGTGATGGGCGCGTCGTAATCAAACCAATGATGGGTCTTCAATGGCTCGTGCCAATGTTCTGGGTCTACCTGGAGTGTAGTGTGGACGGGAAGGGAGGAATTGAAGGAGCCGAGCTGCCACGACTTGACGCCCATGTTTCGTCGCGCTTGGAAGCGTTCGGTGGAAAAGATGTAGTCGAGATCGTGCTCATTTGGTTCAGGAAACGGCCCGTTTCGTACGAGTTCGGCGAGATCTTCTCCTTGCCCCAGAGGTCGCTTGATATCCGGCTTTACAGGACGCAGGCCGGAGTGGCCGCTGTTGGTAAAGGTCGGCTCGTTCCACCCTCCATATTGCCTCCTCCACGGCGAGTCGGGGCCCTTGTGAGGGGTTGTTGAACTGTCATCCGTAGACGACATGGTGGTGACCGGCCGGCAATCGAGGAGCTCGAAGATCAGATCATCGCTTCGGGATTGGCCGGCATCGACGAGGAGGAGGTGGATTTGGGGTTTTTACGTGTGAAAACTTGGAAGTTGTTGAAAATTTTCGAGACACCGTTCAGGCACGCTTAATCGGGTCCTATGCACGTTGATAAAGCTAATCGAACATCCCCAGGCGGGCAAGGGCGTCGATGCGGCTCAAGAGGGTTGCGCCGGAAACGGCAACATTCATGTCCCAGGCAGTCGCATACAAAGCAGAGAGGCACGCAAGTAAAATACCGTAATTCAAAACAAAGGCGTTTGTCAAACGCTTAACGCGAAACCTTCGGCTGACGGACACCTAGCTCCTTTGCGCTTCCGGGGTGTCGTCATGAAGAGTTTTATATGCGCTTATTCCAACGTTGACAAAATGTGATAAGGTGAGTCAACAAAAGGGGCCCGGTGGGACCTGTAAAGATCAGACGAGGAGGGCTTTCCTTGAATCAGTACCCTATTAGGTCTACACACCAATCATAGGAAAAAACGTAACACTTACCCTGGAAGTCAAGGGTTATGATGCAGTAGGTGCCACGGGCATGTGTGCACGTCCAGGCCTGCAGTCACATTACAACTGCCACGCATCCCGATGGTGCAGCGGCTGATGGGGTAACATCAAGTCATCACACACATCAGGCCACGATCGCCTCCCGTCACGGCAATCTGCAGTGTGACACAAGTACTCCGATGGGGATTTTCCGAAATCCCAGCTCTCGAGTCGTGTGCAGCCCTTTTGCCCGAGGACGTGCATTCCGGAGCTAACGGCTCAATGTTGGGGATTTTGATCCCAACTTCCAATCGAGGAACGAATAGCTCGCGCGGTACCCACCACCTGGCAAACAGCAGCATGTAAAAAGGGTCCAACAAGAACGCGGGTTTGTTTTTTTCTGCTCCCTTGACTCCCGCTCGATTTGGCTGCCCGTGTGCCCAGCAAATTGCCAGAGCCCGAACAACCGTCCGCAACTGAAGCTCGTGCTTCGTCGCCAACAACCAACCCACTGCCACCAGCCAGTCCACCCTGCAAAACCGTGCCGCAAAACATCAAACACCAACAGCAACCTCGCAATGCTCGTCCTCAACCTCGGCTACACGGCCCCCATCAACCGGCCGGGCCAGTCGCCCGTGCTGACCGCGTCGCAAGTCTGGGCCGGCCTGACGCGCAAGGTCCGGCACGGCGACGAGTTCGTCCCGCTCATCGTACACTGCGAGGTGCAGTTGGAGGAGACGTCGGCCGGCGGGGAGGAGACCATCACGCGAATCATCAAGTTCAAGCCCGGCGCCGGGCCCAAGGCCGACAACGAGCCCGTCAAGGAGGTCTGCAAGCTGTACGCGCCATGCCGTGTCGATTTCCACCAAGAAGACGGATCGAAGATCGCCAACTGCGTCTCGCAGGGCCCGACGGGCGAGCCGGATGACTTGTTCATGACGTACATCTTCGAATGGCGCTATCCTGGACTGGAGGCGGGGGGCGAGCAGGCCAAGGCGTTGGAGGAGAGAAACAAGACGGTGAGCGAGCGGCGTGCACTGGCAGGCTGTCGAAGCTGTTTTCGACGAGTGGTTGGACGTTGCTGACACTTTGTTCCAGACCGCCAAGGTGGCTGTCGAGTCGAGCATCGAGACAATCCGTAGGATGGTCGCAGAGGGCAAGATCTGAATGCGAGCTGGCATCAACACCACTGGCTGCCTTAAGCAGCATCTTTCAAAGAAAACGACCGAGGAAAGAAAATGAGCGCCGACTCGCAGTGTAGCGTGTCATTGTTGTAAGGGAGGACAACTCGGCAGTCTGCGCGGGTCCTCCTGGAAACGACCAAGGAGCCAGATATGTATCTCGGTAGCGAGAGAACGAGCAGAATAAAGATTGACACCTTGCTTTTTGGTATTACCATGACACATTCCGTGGCCTTTGCCATATTCCGAGAAGAACTGGGGGCTAGCAGCTGCTGGAAGAGAGTGACGAAGTAGGAGATGAGGCGCAAAACTCGTCTGAACCTTCACATACGACCATAGGCACTTGAAAACTCGGCATCCCGTCCGCTCTGCCCTAGATAAGCAAGCGACCGCCAGACTAGTAGTTGGGTGGGTGACCACCAGCGAATCCCTGGTGTTGTATGTTCTTTTTCTTTTTTCCTTTTTTTTTTTTTTTTGCGGCTTTTGCGCGTTCTTTTTGATGGAGCTACCTGAGTCTGAAGAGGCGCAGGTGTTTTTATCATCACCCTAGAGCAGGAAATTGAAACCGCTAGCAGAACGAGATAGGCGATCCGGTAACTCCTCGCCCCGACGATGTGGATAACGGGGATGGCTTGACCAAGAACGATCGGGCCGGCGCGCTCTGTTAGAAAGAGTCAATCAAGCCTAGCTCGACGAGAAGGCGAGTCTACCTCGGGATTGTGGCTGGAAGGGGTCGATGCGCCGGTTTCAAGGGCCAAAAAATGAGTTCGGACGATAAGGGAGTGACACCCGGCGGGCACCTGGCTGCGGGCGGACTTCGCCTGACAAAACCATGCAAAAGCACCAATGCACTGCGGGATGATGACGTACAGAGGCGAGAGACGGCGCAGGCGGCGGTATTAGACGGCCTGTGATAACCAGTACGCGAGGATGCACAGACTGCCCAGGCGGGTAGTTCCTGCATAATGCTCTGCAAAGTAAATCCGAAGGATCGAAAACACGGCGGACCGGGAGAGAAAAGAGGCCGGCCAGCAGAAGAAACCGCCGCAAAAGGGGCAAGAATAACCTAGCAGAAGCCAGGTAGAAAAACGCGCGAAAAGCGGGGAAAATACGAGTGGGCAACTGCAGAGGTCGGGTGCCTCAGCGGAGGAATAATGAGCGCTCCCGATACATGAAGACCAGAACGGCAGGACGAGATGAGCAGCGTAGGTAGCGAAATAGGAAAGGAAAGCGCAGCTCGTGCTTTGCGATGGCTTGGATGATTTCCTTTCCATCTCTGGATCGGGATTCATCTCCTTCAGGCTTCAGCAGGATTCAGCACTTGATGGAGGGTGCAGTAGGCTTAACCCGCGCGCTACCCCTCACTTGGCACCGAGGTTGGCGATCAAGGGAGAATAATAAACGTGGCAGTCCCTGCCAAGTCTGCATGTTGAAGCCCACTAGCGCGTTTCCATTGCTGGGTTTCCATGTGCTTTGAAAGCAACCCATCACTGTGTGAGCGACGTGAGTTGGCGAAAGGGGAACAAAAGCATGCGACTAAGCAACATCAGCCAACCTGTACTACGAAAGCGTGGGGGGAGGACGTAAGCTTTGGGGTTTGGTTTCTTTTTCTTTCTGCTCTCTTTTTTCGTTGGCTTCCATGCTTCCATGCTTCCATGGCCGTCTGCGGCCGCCTTGTCCTGCATTAGCTCGTGGCAGAGGCGCATTTAGGACGACGGGTTTTGCTTCATGAAGAAGGTGCAAAGCACCTCGGTGACCGGCCGTCGTGTCTCTCGCATACCGCACCAACCAAGCTCGTGTCGGGTAGGCAGGAGCTACACACCCTCGAGACACCCTACTGCAACTTCAGGCCATCCTCAGGGAGTGCGCAGTTCGGGCCAGATACCACAAGGAGAATATGCCAAACAGGACGAAATGGGGAGGTTACAGTGCATGAGGCCATTTGAAATTACACCAGCCTGCAAGCAAAAGAGTGGTGGGGTCGTTCAGCTCTTGCCAGTTGGCCAGGTTAGGCTGTGCGGGTCCCCTCAACCTCTTTCTGGCTTCAGCAGCCAACCACGAGTCTGACAGCGGGGCGTCTGTGCTCTCTCCACCTGTCTGACACCTGCCGTTAGGGGAGCGAGGGCGGATCGCCCTGAACCTCAAATCGATGTCGCCTTGTTGCCCTGGCCTTCAACGCGACACTTTCACATGGAACCCAAAACTTCACCTCGGACACGCTGTTCGGGCACGTCGATCCAAGTTCCACAATGGGAACGTGATTCTAATAGATCATCCTCCCCCGACCTTTTCTCAATCCTCTATCCAGCGCGCCAGGGACAGTGGCCGATCCAAGCGACGGCTAGCCTCGATGGAAACAAGCTCGTCGTCGGCTTGCCCCCCTTCCTCGCATCGGGCCCCGAGCCGTTGGCGGACGTTTCCCCTGGACGTTCCTGGATGGCGACCCGCTATCTGCCAAGCCGCCCCACCTCCACCACTCCACCACACCATAACCCCCGCCCTCGATCCACCCCAATGTTTCCAGAAACATGGACCAGGAATCTTGACCCCAGGCCACACAAGTTGCAATGCCGCGACCACCCCGGAGCCACGCCAGCTCTCCCAGACAAAACAATGGGTGCTCTCCGTCCCCGTCCGCCTCTTGTGCCGGCTCTCCCCTGGGATCGGCAGTGACGGATCCCGCTCCCGTCCTTCTCTCCTCTTCTCCATCTTCTCCCCCGATCCATCCTGAGTCTTGAGTCCTGACTCCTGACTCCTGACTCCTGACTGAGAGCGAGAACGAGAGGGGACTTCAGTTCATGTCCGTCCCAACGCTGCTGTACGTACCATGGGACGCCTTGCCAGACACGCATGCGGCATCGCCCTGTGCCTCCTCTTCCTCTTCAACGTCGTCGCCGCCGGGTCCATCACCTTTGACGACGCCGTTGCTGGCCTCCCGAAATGCGCAGTGAGTACCACATATTCACCCAAGGCCAGTCCGGGCGGGAGCATGGAGACGACCATGAGCTGACGGGACCGCCTCGACCAAGCTGGAATGCTTGGGCTCCGCCATATCGAACTCGACATGCGCCATCACGGACGTCAACTGCATCTGCTCGACCGCGTCCCTGAACAATGCAGCGGCAGTATGCATGACCTCGGCTTGTACCGTGAGGGAGTCCCTCAGTGAGTACCAGCAAGTCACGGGTCATGGGCGCTGGATGCTGATTATCTCCTCCCCGAACAGCTGCCAAGAACATCACCTCGCATCTCTGCGGCGTCGAGCCCGACAACAATAGTCAACTTATTACGATATTCGCCGTCTTCATCTCCCTGACGATGTTAGCCGTGGCACTGCGGGTCCTTGCCCGCATTCTCACCAGCGCCTATTTCTGGTGGGACGACTTGTTCAACCTCTTCGGACTGGTACGTTCCTCGGCGGCTTGCTATGCCGGCTTAGGGCTCCCCTAACAAGTGTACAGATTGGCTGTATCGTCTTTACCGTACTCATCCTCATCAGTAAGTCCCCCCGCCGATCTCATTCGAGCCTCACAGTTAGGCTAAAACAGCTCCCAGGTGTGGACCGAGGAATGGGACTGGATGTCTGGTTCGTGGCATTTCCAAACATCACAGAAGTGCTACAAGTGAGAAAAGCAAAGCTCCCGGTCACCCGCGAACCCAAGTCAACTAACCATGCTTCAGCTGTTCTTCATCGAGATGCTACTGTATACTGTCACGCGCTTCTTCGTCCGCGCGTCCATCATCCTCTTCTACCTTCGCGTGTTTCCGGCCAAGTCTGACGGCAAGCTTGGCCGCATGCTGATGTACACCTTGGTCGCCAACTTGCTGTACAACCTCGCTTTCTTCTTCGCCGTTGTATTTCAGTGCGCGCCAGTTCACCACTTTTGGGACCAGTGGGAAGGGGACAAATTGGGCCACTGCGGAAACGTCAATGCCCTGGTGTGGTCTGCAGCAATCACGGGAATTGTCTTTGACCTCTGGCTCCTTGCGCTGCCGTTCCCGCAATTGCTGGCGCTCAACCTGCATTGGAAGAAGAAGGTCATGGGGTGCATGATGTTCGGTGTTGGAGCATGGTGGGTGATGCCCGTTACAAAACGTTCAAGTTCTTTTGGCCCAAGGTTCTAACAAAACCCCTCAGCGTCCTGATCATCAGTCTTGTCAGACTCAAGTCGATCAACGAATTTACCAGTGCAGTTAACCCAACCAGTTCGTTACTCTACACACTCATGCTTTTCTCCAGCAGAACTAACACAGTCCCACAGAGGACATTGTCCAAGTCTGCGTCTGGTCCGGTATCGAACTGAACGTGGGCGTGATCTGCCCGTGCCTACCTAGCTTCCGGCTGCTTATACGCCGCATCCTCCCGCACATGTTGGTCACCACCGACAAGTACGAGATGGACTCCAAGACGGGCAATATGACGAACCCCACGACCAAGCGGAAGAGCCGCCACGTACCGACGAAGAGCGGCCACACTATCACCAAGACCACCTCAATATCGATGCGCTACTCGGTGGACCCGAGTCGGAGCAGCGACGAGCACAGGGGCCAGAGCATGGATGGCAGCAATAGCGGGAGCTCGGCGAGCCTTGCTGTGCGAGTTCAGACGGACGAGGAGGCCAGGCGTGGGATATAAGCACACCCATCCTGATACAATGTCGCTGGCTGGGATATTATGGTTTTACGGAACGGCGTTTTGGATTGGGGCTGCTTGGGTTACGGACCGGTTCTGGGGATAGAGAGTCAAGAGAGGGAATAACAGGGCAAGTTTGGAATAGGGGGCGGCTTGATGCCGTTGTTAGACGTCATAAGTGGGTACACCGCCGCATCTCAGAATTACTAGAATCGCTCGAGAAAATTCAAAACGGTCGCCAAGTGTTGACTGGATTCTACTGTCGTCGGATAAATCTGTATCACTATGTAACTTTAGCTGGGGAATAACCGGCATAGTTATTGAACATATGAGCCTACGGGTATGATTTCAAAGGCAATATACCAGGTAATTATTCAAAGCTCCGTTTTCCCAGCCGTTTATCGTTTTTAGGCTGTGCAGAACGCTAATCGGCGCTGGTTCCATAGCAACACCGCCATGACATATCAACTGAACTGGACCGAGAATGGACAGGTACTTGAACGTTGCCCCGTGGGCTTTTCTTGCTGCGTGCCGGCGGTTTTCAGCCCGGCGACCTCACTTCTTTCCCGTTCCGTTCTTTTACTTTGACCTTAGCAAAAGCTCTTTAGCGAGGCCTGCCTGCTTGGCAGCACTTCCGCGACCCACGGCTGCCTGATTTGACGTCTTGAAGTGAAATTCAACTAACATAAAGTGGATCTAGCGGCAGACATGATCCACGAGGGCGGCCGTCTTGCTTTCGAACCAGCTAGTGTTGGATCCTGTTTATTCGAGGTGTCAGTTTTGTCTTTCTTCAGTATAAAGAGTGACGACATGACAAGCTGAACGGACGATATTCCTGCAAGGCCATATCTGACAGCCAAATTGTCGCTCTCGTACAAGAGGCTTTGAGTGATGACGCGCGACGATGTCGAGCGTACCTACCCTCTCCTCATCCAGTGGGTCAAGAACCCTTCGCTCGCGCTTCTAACGGACGAGTGCGCCTTCGCCACCAGCAACTGGCCTTCGGAACGCAGCCTCGAGCTGGGCTAGTTCCACGACATCACAGACCGCCACACCGCCGATGACAAATACTGGCCCAACGACGTCGACCAGGAACCCCACGACGCCATCGTGACCTATGTCCACAACCTAGGTATTAGCGCTGAAGGCACCAAGGCCATGGTCGATGCGTTCGAATGGAAGCGGAAGTACGTCAGCAGCGCCGAAGCCGTCTTTTCCGTCGGCATCGTCGCTGAAAAGAACCGGCATTACGCCGCGGCCGCCACCGCAGTCCTCGCGTCGCTGTGCAATAACATCACAACACTCCACCTGGGCGGGATCTCATACCGGTACAGCGGCGTGGTGGAGTGGGAGTGCTTCATCAAGTCCAACTACGGCCTGCTGCCCGAGGCCGCCAGGGGCCTGCAGCGCCTGAAGAGAGTCGAATTCCCGACGCCCAGCTGGGACACCGATCTGCTGTATCAAGGCGACGACCGCTGCTCCTGCGTCGACTTTCTAGAGTACATCCGTGGCTTCCACCGCCTGCCCGAGATCGAAACGCTCACGATGAACGGCGTGCAAGAATGGCAGTCCTGGCGCGCGCTGTTCCCGCCCGCGACCTCGAATCTCACGACGAGCCGGCTCACCCGCGTCATGATCCCCAGCGACATGCTCGCCACCATCATCCGGATCCCCCTCCGGCTGGACGAGTTCACCCTCACGGACGTCGGGCTGCGCAGGCTCGACGGCGGGAGCGCCATGGTGCACCCCAAGACCCTCGGCAAATGCCTGCTCGCGCACAAAGACACCCTGCGGGTGCTCGATCTTGATCTGGGGAGTTTCTCCACGCGGTTGGAGGAAGAGGATAGGCGGGACCTGGAAGAGATCAAACTCTGGGACGGCGGCGAGGAAGAGAGATATGCCGCGGACAAGGACGTCTACTTTGACATGGACATTCAAGTCAGCACCACCGGCGGGGGACCGCTCTTCCCTGAGGACCTCCCCGACACGCGAACATACGGCCGCACGATCGGGTCATTTCATGACTTCTCTGCTCTGCGGCGGTTGAACATTAGCGTGAACACGTTCCTGGGACCGTGTGTCTCAGAGGTTTGGGATAATAAGTCAGTCAACTACTGGGACCAGCCGCCGTTCCGGTTGATCGATGCGCTCCCGCCAAACTTGGAGTCGCTTTGTTTGTAAGTGTATAAGAAGGGGGTGAATGTGGAGTTGGATGAACATGTGGCGGAGTTCATGGAAAAGAAAGGGGAGTGGCTACCCCAGCTGCTAGAGGTGCGAGGGGTGGACGAGACTGTGGCGAGTGTGAGGGAGGAGAAGGATATGGATCACATGTACCGGCGGCCTGAAGCCAACCTGCACTGGGTGGAAGCATGAGATTCGAGAAAGAGGAAGGTCGGTAATATGGGATCTGAGAAGTACTGCGCGTGAATTTGGTTGAAACCGATGAAAAAGAACGGGTTTCGTCTTCGTATTGTGCAAGCGTACTAGTGCATGGATGGAAGATGGGCTCGGGGGTTTGTTGACGTCCAAAGGCCGCGCCGACATAACTCCAGCTCCAAGTCCTAATGGGGAAAATCTGCCATCCCTGGTAAATCACTCATCAGAGCTTTGCCCAGCATGGCGGCACCATGTATCCCCGTCAACAAGAGTCTTGGCTGCACGACGTCAATTTAACCCGGAGCGTTGATAAACACGCCGCAGTCAGAAACACTTGACAACAACCGTCTTGGCGTAGTTCCCCGATTTAGCCAACAGAAATATATACCTCTGCGAGCTTCAAAAGGAGTAAGCTGCGCCATCAAAATATAGCTGCATTTCTTTAACGAAGTCCTACGTTTTTAAAATGCGCGTTACGATCTTCCTCGCTGCGGCAACAACACCGCTTGCCGTGTTCGCCGCCCCAGTCGACGATAGCATAGCAGTAGCTCTCGACACCCGTGGGGACAACTTCTGCGCCAAGATCATGCCCGCCCGGGAGGACGCCGAAGTGAAGGCCCAGCATGACAAGTTCGTCGATGCTTTCTTGGTCAAGAAGGATGTTGCTCTGGCTTTTGAGAATATCGCGCCCGAATACGTCGTATGTTCTATGCATCACCGCGCTTATCCTCCCAGCCTTCTACATCTTTCCAGCAGTGACATCAATCATTTCACTTTCACCGAAGATGCTAATATCCAACCCGTGGTTGGTATAGAACCACAACCCGTTTGCCCAGAACGGCGCCGCGTGGGCCCTGAACTTCCTCAAGGGCATATGGGGTAGCTAGCAAATCACCATCAGGCGGACCCTTGTACCGGAACAACACGAGCTGGATCAACTACGATGGCTCGGCGGGCACCATCATCGACCGGTACAGGTTGGAGGGCGGTTGCATTGTTGAACATGTACGTTCGTGGTTCAAGACTCTTGCACATTCCTCTTGCATCGAATCTTGACGTTGATGAAGTGTTTGTGCAGTGGGACTCGGGTGAGAAGTGGCCTAGCACCCAGTGTCAGCGAGCGAAGACCACACGTTACGGGCAGGATATTTTGATAGGTCGGGAAACAGGTGCGTAAGCTTCACTCAGGTGCTGATGTACATATCACGGAAATGAATACGCGATGGAGCAGAAGGTCTTCCGTGTGTAGCGAAGGGGTTTCCGCATGTCACATGCTAAAATGAAAAAGAATCATCTTGAAACAGAACGAATTGTTCAAGTGTAGGTGTTTTCAGTGACTGTGGTGCGCAAACCAACAATAAAAGAATGTGAGGTTTGCGATTGTCGTAATTATCACCGCCCGCTTTAACGTCGCAACGATAACGTCCACCAAATGAAGCGTGCATACAATGACACAGTGAATGACCGATCCGATGGACCAAAACCTTCTTGGCTCTCTCTATCTACTTACATTTCCCACATTTCCAACAAACAGCATCAAACCTTGGGAGAATGAGACAAAATGACTGAGGTGGACATCTACTAAGGGCAAATGTCCAGGCAGCGACATGAAAGACCTCTCATCTGCCTCCAAAGTACGTAGGAAAATTGTCCATAAGCTGCCAGCCGTTATTCACCTGAAATATTTTCTCTGTCATCCCGTTGTTCGGCGCTATAATCCACGTGTTCGTAGGGCTCGTGGAGGAAGGCCTGCCCTGCCAGAGGGAAAAGAAAACAGAGATTAGCAAACAGGCTTCATCAAGCCGCCCCAAATTGTCATGGCCATTCCAGAGCAGCGAAAGGGCGGGGCGGGGGGGGGGGGGTTAGGTTGAAGAGTAAGGTACTCACGGTTCTTCAAAGCTTCTCATCCTCGCGCAGAACAATGGGCGCAATGACGGGCTTCGCCTCACGCTTCCAATCCGGCGAGCGGTACTGCGGATTCGGCTCGGGGGAGCGCTTCCAGTCCGGGGAGCGATATTGAGTATTGGGCTCAGGGGCAGCCTCGCGTTTCCAGTCCGGCGAGCGGTACTGCGGGTTGGGTTCGGGAGCACGCTTCCAGTCAGGCGAGCGGTACTGCGGGTTGGGTTCGGGAGCACGCTTCCAGTCAGGCGAGCGGTATTGCGGGCCTGGCTCAGGGGCGGCTTCCCGCTTCCAGTCCGGTGAGCGGTACTGGGGGTTCGGCTCAGGAGCACGCTTCCAGTCCGGGGAACGGTACTGCGGGCCGGGCTCAGGGGCGGCTTCTCGCTTCCAGTCCGGCGAGCGGTACTGTGGGCTGGCCTCGGGCTCACGCTTTGTAGCAGGAGCCGCGAAGCCCAAAGTCGCAAGGGCGAGCAGCAGGAGACCAGAGGTCTTCATGATGCCGGTGTTGTTGGGGAAAGGGATCGATGGGCTGTATTCTCGGTAGGTATTTGGGGTTTGGAGGTGCGGGTGCGAGGGCGTTGGAGGGTGAAGTTGAATGGCACAAGTTCAAGACGAGGGCACAAGCGTTGAAATTTATACACAATCAAGCCAGGCCAGCAGTTCAGAGGACCAGAGGCTCCATTATGGAATATAGAAAGTCGAGTCATCCGCGTCAGCGAGGGACTCGCTTCGCCATACCATTGATGAACTGCCCCCACTCTACCAGGAAATGATGGTGGGCAGCTCCTCTAGCTTCTGATTGAGTATAAAGAGACCTTTGACGGAAGAGAAAGCGAGACTTTACCGATACTGGTGCCGAAGTCCGTCCCTATGTGCCCGGACCACGCAGGAGGTAGAGCTGGGCGCAAAGCCACGGGCGATATTACCAATCCTTGAGCCTATCAGAGATGCATCAAGGGCCAGACGATGACTGAAAGTTTGTGTCATGGGAAACAACGGGATGCCACACTGATTCCTTGTGGAGATTGCTAGCGCTGGACTGATTGGTCCAGTTGACAGTGATGAAGAGGTGCAAACTTGCTCAAAAATCGCATGCTTCTTGACGACTGGATGATGGTGAGTGATGGCAAGTTTTGGACCCCAATCAACTAGCAACCTTAAAAGGCGCTGAGGTCTTATCTTTAGCTTCAATCCTGCATACATGACCTTGTGCGGCATTAGCAGTCCAAGAGCCAGGGCTGTCTTTCCTGTGTGGAATACCTCGTAAAGCTTCGCCGCCGCCACTTCTCAATGAAGCAGATCAGCTGGACAAGAATAGTGTATAACTAACCACGTTAGCGTTTAATTATGTCTGTTGTTGCTTAACCGTGTGAACTTGATTGGACTAGGAGCAAAAAGGCGCCATATTTGGGACAACAGGGCAGTTCGGTTGAGATCCTTGACATAACCAAGACTCTGTTCCATAGCAGAAACAGGTAAGTTTCAAGCCTTGAAAGACCTTGGGTTGAAGAAATACTGGAATAGAAGGATGACGGTTTGCAACAAGCTTTTGCGTTCTGGAAGTAAACAAACCCCTGAACGAGGCCCCTGGAGCTAATCCCCACTCCGCTCCCACAATTACCTCTCGCTTCTTTAAACTTTGCTTTCGATATGTTCCACTGACTGCCTTACCTAAAACAAGCTGCGGTTTGAAGACCTGTCAATCGAAATAAGTTTGATGGAGGGAGATGAACAAACCTTCTGGACCGCACTCATTCTATAGCCGCAACAGCGAGGTGAGGAACCCCATCACTTCCCTAGACCCAGCCATCCACGACCAAGGTTTAGGCAGCAGAAATTGTAAACCAATCAAAGCAGACTGACTTTGGCCCACGCAGAAGCAAATCCCACTTGATCTAGGTTATCCATTGGTGGCGGCTTCGAATCGGGGTGAGGCCGGACGCTGTCTCCAGCATTGACTCGCGAGCATGCATGTGGTCGTTACACATCATGTTCATACATGGCTAGAGCAACAACCATTCTGCAATTGGAGTCATGTCGCTGAGAAAGGCAAGCCAATCAAAACCCTGCGGTGAGCAAATTTAGGTTAGTGATGTGAGGCGGAGGGTTGCCGTAAATACGACGCAGGTATATCATTGGGTATATGTGCCTTAATGCGGCTGCGGCGTGGCTGGCTTGGCTCTAACTTCGAACCTCGTACGTAAGCGGGGTGCATCGCACTCTCTCCCCTCCTCCCTGCAGGGCTTTGACATACCGACTGTTGTACAGCATCAGGCTAGGTTGTGCTGCTGAGCTTTCAATGTCTTGAAGAACCTGGTCACTACAGCCTGGGGGTCAGCAGCCACACAAGTGGCCCAGGGGCCCAGCAACGCCGTCACATTGTCGATGAGTAAGGACCACATCCTCCATGTAAACCAGGAATGGAGCTTGACAAGAACTCCGGCTTCCATGCATCAGCTGATATTAGTGCTGGCAGCTTTTGCTGAATCGGCATTGATCCTTCCGATGTCTTCTTCATCGCCGGGAAGAAGGTGGAGGGAGGAAACCAGACAGAATAGGATGATGCGACGGTCCATACCGAGCGGTAGACTAGCAATGCCGCTCTCGCTATCGCAATGCACGCCCGGTTGACGTGATCTTAACGTGGGTCACAGAGTCCACCCGCCATGATACCTGATATGTCGGCGAGCAGAGCCATCCGCGCCGCAAGCTTCGACGGATGGAAGATGAAATCGCTCAGCAGCGGATGAGCTTCATGGTATTGCTTCCAGGTTTATGTTGGCCATATACCCGGCCTGTTGTCGATCCGATCAACGTCTTCTTCCATGTCCACTCCGGGAGGCACACACCAATCACCTCCACGGAGGGTATTTGCTGCCAACAAATCGGAGCCTTGGAGGATACCATGAACGGTCCACGGATTACTGAACCAGCTGTGAACGTGCTCGTGGTCAGGGTTGTCGTTTTCGTAGTGGCAGTCCTCGTAGCTTCTTCTCGGGCGAAGAGCTACAGTAGTCGCCTGGCACGTATAAAAGCGATGCAGTCCAAAGCGTATCGTATCCGTTGTGGGATGGGGACCATTTTAAATGTGGGTTCTCGGCGAACACGGAGGAAAGGCACTCCAGGTCGGCATCGGATCGGTTTTCGGCCTACTGTAGCCCAAGTCCGTCCGTCAGCTCTAGGAGGAAGAAGCCACTGTCATGATACGAAGGTCAGCGAGATGATGTGGCGAGGTACTACTGAGGACCGGAAGAGCAGACGAGCGGAGATCTTTGGACTTAGCGATTGTGAAAGGGCTCCTTGTTGTAGTTTCGTCTTTTTCCCGCGGCAGCCGATTCCTCCACGGCATATGTCCATGGCAAAGGGAAACATAAATCAAGTCGACTAGCAATCTGACATCAAGAGTTTGCGGTGCACGAGCGCCGGTAACTAAATAATGGAAGCTGAGGAAGGCCTGGGAGACACAAATGGCAGCCCGCGCGTGGAAATGGTGGTCTGGTTGCAGACAGAGAGCGGCGGGGGACAGGTTCACTCGGGCCTCAATACTGGCGAGCCGACCGTCTTCTAGCTCAGGTCTCCACAGCGCCATTTTTCTTGCCATTCCTGCTCAATTTCCTTTATCCATTGACTAGCCGCCGCTAACATAGCTCTTGAGAAAGAGGAAAACTCGAGAGATGCCGGGTTTCCATTCATGAAATGTACATAAGGTAAACAGATGAACGCGCAAATGTGGCCACCACGCCTGCACGTTTGGAGCCCTAGCCACAGCTTTGCTGCTGGCATGTGGCCAACCCATGAGATCTGTGTGTGGAGATCATAGCCAGACACCAGACGGAGGAGCATGTCCTGCACAGCGATGGCTTGAAGGCCAGGCGGATTAATAGCGTGGGATTGGTAGGTATGTACCTACCTTACTACCTTCACATACTCTCTCAAATGATTACGGGGGAAGAGCGAAGGGAGGAACCTTCAAGATCCGTCAGTCCCAGTGCAACTGACGCCCAAAGTGATGCCGGGACTGGCGGTTTAGGATGAGTAGCATCGCTCGAGGGGAGGCAAATTGAAGGTTCTAGGCGAAGACCCCCCTCGACACCATAAAAATCGCTGGAGCGGTGATTTGATTTGATCGCTGAAAGGCATGCTGGCGTTGGTTTGGAAATGGGTGATCGCAGTCGCGGTTCGTCTACGCTGAACATGCCCGATGATTGAACCTGGAAAGTGACCAAAATTTGCGTGGCCCACTGTGACCGCAGCAACGACTCGCCGACCACTGGAGGAGGATTTTGGGCACCGCGCCCGCCTACAGGTATCTGCTGTACGTACCCAACCTACCTGACTACCCCCCACCTGACCTTACACGTAGATACGGTACTATTAACTGCTGGGAGGCATCAAAACACCACCACTCTTTTCCCCCGACCTTGACCGGATCCAGCCTCAATCTTTCGCATCTCGACCTCTCGGAGACCATTAAGACTGCATAATATATTTGATTGATCTACCATGCTTCGTTTGATTAGGTGTCTTTTCTCGAGCCGAATACAAACGGATAACTTGTCTTGAAGCTCGAATTTCAGCTAAAACGACCATCTGAACTCTCCCCACCAACATCTTCCATCTCGTCTCTTCCGCAGCAGCCAACCTTCGATCCGCCCAGCCCGTCTACGCGTGTCCCACACGCTTTGCAAACGGCCATATTTCCGCTGCAGTTATAGAATATTTGGATTGCTGGAGTCAACCGAGCCTCCAACCTCCTCTTCTTTCCATCATCAGCAACAAGCCAAGGCAAGTTCCCATGACCTCACAAGACAGGCTGACGGCTACCATCCACAACCATGGAAAGTACCAGCCTATTTCCCAGCACACAGCCCACGTACCACACATTCGTTCTGGCGCCCGAGATCATGCAGTCGCTGCTCTACAACAGCGACTCGGACTCGGACGCTGAGTCGGTCTCAGCGCCCGAGCCTGAGACGCCGACCGAACACCACGACGAACCGGCCTTCTTCAGGAGAATCCTCGCCTCCGCTGCCCAAGGCTACGACGCCTGTCGAGCCTCTGTCCGGAGCAAATGGCTGAAGATGCTCCTCGGATCTCTCGTCGCCACCGCCGTCTGCACGCTTCTCTTCATCGCGGAGCCAGAGATCTTTGCCACCGCGACCGCAGCCCATTTCGTGAGCGAGGACCCCTCTGTCGGCTGAGGAGCTGTAGAAGGGCGAGCACGCCACCACCTATACCCATAAGTTTGTCCCACCCAGCCTTCATACCCTACTAGTACCATAGTTTCATCACACTAACAACCGAACCTCGACAGACGCCATCGCAAGCACTCTATTCTTTTGGCACAAGCGGCAGTTTGCGAGCCGTTTCTCGTCAAAAGACAAGCAACATCCACCATCAGACACCCTGTGTCGACCGGCTGTCGGACGACCGCGAGGGGCCGAATGGAATGGACCCACAAACACTGGCCGTCAAACTGGGATTCTTTGGGTGCGAGAAGACAATCTGGTGATTCGTGAGGGAAAACAAGTGGCTCGGAGGAGAACGGAAGGCTGAGGGTGGATGAGGTGGTAATCGTTTTGAGAGGTGAAGGAGGATGAGAGTCGTTTCGTTCCGCCTGTCGGTGCATCGAGGCCCAAGGTACCCGGGCTACAAAACAACTAGAATAGAATCCATGAGCAATCATACCTCCTATCCTATGACAAACGTTCTCCAACATGAGGCTCAAGGCTAAAAGATCCCTGGTGCCTGTCTCCTGTAACAGATCTTAATGTCTACCATGGGAGGTTATTTAGCGGTCCCAAAGAGAATCGCACATTTAGGAACGCACAACCCCCCTGAAAGAAGCGGGGAGCCTGCACGGAGAGGTCAAGATACAGATCCAATTGAAGCACGCAAAAACCAGGCAGAGAGCCGATCCATTAAAACATACTACCGAAGGAACATTGTCAGAGATCACTGAGAAAACCACCCACAGACAAGAACGCGGAAGCGGAATCAACCACTGGCACGTGCTACAATTCTGAACAACGTCTTATTTCTCCTCAAGCGTCGGATATTTTAGATGGACATGTCACGGTAAGCGAAGCGTAATCGCGAGCTCCTCGACTATGCCGTTGTATCTCCTGGGCCTGGTTTGTCTGACTGCTCCTCCTCCGGCAATGTAGTCAAAGCTCCTTCCGACAGCACGCGTCTGGATCCCATCAATTTCTTCTATACTTCCCGACGCAGTGGATGTCATTTCCTCTGTCCTTTTTTATGTCGTTTCTCTCCCCCAGGGCCAGCCGCGCAAATCTAACCATTTTATGGGAGCCTGAGATATCGCTCCCGGCCGGAGGCTGGCACTCGCCATTCTTCCTGCCCTCGTTGTCCTCTGCAAGACCAAACCCGCAGCTTATACGATGATTCTTTATAGAAAGTGTCAGTAGGATGCCTGGTAGATTGTTGGCAGTGTCGCTGAGGCCGTTGGGAGGACGAGGCTGAGACTGAGGCCGCAAGGCTGAGCTGAGCCATTGACAAGGCTGAAGGTAATAACCCCAAAGTGATCGGTGTCCGTCTTTCCAGTCAGAACTTGAAAGAAGCGACGAAGGGGTCTGGTACTGTGCTAGCTGACCTTGAGTGTGTTCTGCGCTGGAGAGGGCGGCGTCATTCTCAGGAGGAAAACCTCGTTTGCCGACAGCATGGGAAATTGGCGATGACAGCCGCAATTGAATTGTATAATGCCAGCCCGACGACATGAGGGCTGCCAGCACTCTTCGCGTCTGCCGGCGCTCATTCAAACCCAGACCCCGATGACAAACAGGCTTTACCTCCTCGGTCTGGCCAAGAGGTAAGACACCTAGGAGCGGTCCGTTATCGAATCGCGGCGACGAGAAGGGCGGACTAGGATAACGCGATGGTGGGGACCAAATGATTCAATTTCATGCCACCTTGCCAGCGTGGAGGGGTTGTATCAAGTGCCAACATTGCTTGAAGTGTGTGTGCTTTTCTTGTATTGTTTTCCTCCTCTTTTTTCCCATTGTGATCTCGTCTGGATCTCTTCGGTTTCTCTGGGGATCTCGAGATGGATAGTGACGGGTTGCCGACGGTGTTTTTGCTGCTCTCTTCAAGGCATGCTTGGTGGTCCGTCGGGCGCGAAGGGTCGCGAGCGAACCGGGAGAAGCACCCAGTGCTGTTTTCCTTACTGCTGTCTGACACTGTGCGAGTCAGCCTTGAAGTCCAATCCCAAAGCCACCCGATGGTGGCATCCACATGTAATATGAGGGTCATCATTCATGATCGTGGATAGCACAGTTTGCTCAACCCAAAGGTCTGGTCCATGTCTCCTTGTGTGCCAACTTGAAACCAATGAGCGCTTCCTGCGATACCAGCCTCCTGCGATATGAGTCTGGTGCTATTTGATTAAGATACCAGGTAGGTCATGATGCCATCAAAGTCTTCGTCGCCAACGGCGCCTCGCTACCTCCAATCTCGTTTCTGTTTGCGGAAGCTCCTTCGTCGGCACGCTTCTTCAACTGGGTCGAGTTGAACAGCAAGACCTGTGGTATTGCTCACCGCAAGGGAGTCCAGGAGGAGTAACATCATACAGTATTGCCTCGACCATTGTCCTTAACTGCTGCGCTTCTGACTGATGTGTAGGTAGGTAGGAAGGTGCTGCCGAGGGGGCGATGTTTCGATAATCACTGTGCGGCCGGAACAAATGAGTGCGCTACTCTACTCTGTGACATGCGGAGGATGGACACCAATTGAGTCTTCGAAGCCAGGCGGGACGGGCGTTTGTGAGGGAGAGCTTGGTGGTGGTCGGGGGAGAGGGCGAAGTCGAGGAAGAGGGCCCGGTCAGGAAGAGTACGTCGGGAAGCTCTCGAGGCTGCCAGAGAGACGAGAAGTGAGCTTGTGACGGGGTATCTAGTGTTGATGCTGGGCTCGGAGTCTTCAGAGCACTGCGCTCGTGTCGCTATCCTCGAGCGTTTTCAGAGCTGGGGAAAAGTTACAGTGGGGGACGCGGCCGTGTTTGGGTTGCCAGCCGCGCCTGGGTCAACTTTCAAATCAAAGGACTTCTTTCGGCCACAAAGACGGGAACATGAAAGCAGATGGTCAATGAGAAAGACAAATGGATTAGTAGCAGAAAGAAATCAGGTTCCAAAGGCAGCCGCAACGTTTGCAACATCACAGATTTACGAGTGCCATGCATGGCAAACCCGGCGGGAGAACACTGGCAGCAAAACTTCGTGCGAGAAGGCAGCCCGACCGGCGCTGGCGACGCGTCAGGTCAGCCCAGCAATTCTTCACAACACCAGGGCACAAAAAGAAGACAATTAGCTTCCAGGACAGCTACTTGAACACACCTTCATCTGCCGTGATAATTCCAAATGCCTTCATGTCCACCAGGATCGGGAATCAAGTGAGCGTCGCCGTACCAACGTCAACAGGCAGACTGTCGAGGACAGCCTCCATTCATCAGGATGTCCGATCTACGCGAAGAGGACCAGCGCAAACAAACGCATGACGAGCAATAAAACCGTGAGCAGAAATAACACACGGCCAGCAGGGAAAACGCGAGCAGGAACACCACGAGCAGGAAAACGCGTGTGGGCAGAAACATCACCAGAGACCAGAAGCACCACGACCAGAAACACCACAGCCAAAACCACCAAGACAAGACCACAAAAGGCAGGATTGTCTTCCCCATGGCGCCACAGAAGCGGCGAGCACAGTGAAAAAAAAGTGTTGCAAACGAAGAAGACCCCCGAAGGAATCATCAGCGATGCTGAAAGAAAACAAAAGTGTGTTGCAAACGAAGAAGACCCCCGAAGGAATCATCAACGATGCTGATTGAAATGTCTCTCCCGAACCAGACGACCACCATGGGAAAAGATGGCCGCGCGAAGATGTGGGAGAGTGTAGTTTGATGTCATTACACCCAAAGCCCTGCAGGCCAGATCACATGGGAGAAGTGATCGGCTCGTGCCTTTGGCGGAGGTGATAGCTTGGGTCAGGACCTTGGAGGTTCCAGGTTTGGTCAGCTCCTAGCAGTCCGCCGACCCCCCAAGGTGGTATGAAGAAGAAAAGGAAAGAGAGAGGGATAATAGGGGAGGAGGAAGAGGATTATATACCCAGCCAGACTGGTCTGTGCACGCCTGCCTTTTTTTTTCTGCCCGGCCTGCAGGAAGTCGACCCAGTCCTGCATGTGTGTGGGCTCGAGGGGGGGGGCGCTTGTGTCATACGGGGTACCTTCCGGTGTACCTGGCCCTCCCTCGTGAGCCTGCCTTGGCCAGACCAGTTGGGCGCGGCTCCTCCCCAGGTGACGGCGGCCGACAGGGTAGGGCATGGCCGTTGTGCTGCCCTCACGCTCACGCATCGTGGTGTTGAAGCAGTTGGCTACTATGCTCATGACTGTGACTCGAGGGCCGCCGCCGCGAACTGCGTGTCTTTTACCTCCTGCCCTTACTCGACGAGGTGGCCTCGTGCTACGCGACCACCTACCTTGAACGTGATGACCTTCCCTTAAAACAGTGGCCGTCCTCTAATGAGTGGTGACCGCTCCGACCGTGATGACTTCGTCGCTTTGTCAAGCTTCAGCTCGGCAACGACGGCATCCTCCATAGTATTTCGATCTCTATCTTCTGTTCATTATGGTGATTATCTACTTGTACACTTACTCGTGCCCGTCATCGCATAGCCCTCTTGGACTGGAGCCACGTCTAGGTCGCGATTGTCTTCCCCGCGAGGCTCGGGCACATCACATAACGGAAAGCCGAACACAACTTGAAACTTGTATCACTGGAACAATGGGAGGACAAAGAACCTCACCGCGGAGAGGTTACCATAATCCCTTTAGCGTCAGGGAAGGGACCAAGGTGCCGTCGATAAATGCAACATCACCCACTTGTGCCGTCATTGCTATCACCGCCATCACTGCCATCGCTAACCTGCCACCAAACAGCAAGGCGAGGCACGCGTCAAGTTCGGGGCTTCTTCGACCACCTAACCCAACACACAGATCACGTAGCACACCAGATTGACCTCGCCCGCAAGCACCACACCTTCCATCGCAACTAGATCACCACAGAAACCACCGCCGGAATCAAGTAGCCCCATTACGAGCAGATTTTTCTGCCCCCACGCACCAGAGCTAGCGTAGATAACATGAAGCGCAGAGAACCACGCGGAATACCGCCGATCCCAGGACCTCAACAAAGGAAATCAGCCACAGGCTTGGGCATGGCACACGGGCAGATATCAGGTGGAGACTGATGTATCATGTTGAATCACGTCAATCCTATCTGAGCCCCACTCATGCCCCTATCGTTTTTGCCTACAAGTTGGAGAGGCCAGGCGAGATACCAAGGTACCAATGTACATGTACCCGTACTCAGATTGTTCAGTGGCCCCAGTCTAGGGCAGTCAGGGCAACGCGAGAAACGATTGCTTGTTCTCCCGCGGTTTGAGAGAAGACGATGACTGTGACAAGGGCTGTAATACAGGGCTTGGAAGGGGGTTCAAATTCAGTAATGATCTTCTGTGGCCTCAAGGTCCTTCATCCCTTCAATCTGACTTGGATCCAGGCCTCTTTCTTATAGCCACAGCTGGGCGCACAGGCCCGGGTCTAGTCTACAGGGGTAGTTATTGCCTTAGGTCAATATGCCAATTGCTTCTGTCTGTTTTTCCGACGGCTGAGTCCTCATGACCTTCTGTCAGTTTGTTGTATCCAACCGTTACCTGCCTGCGGCCATTGCCGCCGGGCTAATACAGTTGCCTTGATGCCCTACCTTATCTAGTGGTCCAGACCACTCCCGAGGGTTGGCCGTGTGACAATGACGCAGTAATGGAGACGTAGAGGATCACGACCGACACAGACACCGTGGCGAGCAAATAACTGCCTGATAACATACTTGACACATTCCATGTACTACTTGTGCCCTGTGAAGATTTGTGTCTGTCTGAGTGCCCCATGCTCTCTGTTGTGACACGCCCGAATTTCCAGACTCTATCCGTCATCGGCACCTCGTAAGGCTGGAGTGGGCCATGATGGAGGGGCAAGGAACATCCTGGACCTGCTTTGACAGTTACACTACATGCGAGAGCAGCAGGGGGTGCCTGTTCGGCGGGGAAGGATCCGGGTCACTTACGGCGCTTCCGCTCGTCAGGTACTGGACGTATCTGGGGACGCGGACGAACCGATCCCTGCTCGATGATTGACGGCGGGGAATCCTGTGGGGAGGCATGTTCAGATTTTGACAGGTCTTGGCGTAGATCGGGTTCTGTTACACGGTCTGACTAGGGGGGCACGAATTATCCCTGCCTCACTGCAGCCCGAACGAGATCAGTCCATTCTACGCACGTGGAAGGACCAACGCCGGCCTCCTCTCGCTCTGCTCATGTACAGGAACATGGAAATTGGAAGTGGGAAAGTCGTAGATATGCCAAAATAACCCAGCTGTCACGTAATGGTGGCAAATCGCGCCTAGTCTACATACATGTCCCCATAGGTCTTGCTACGGAATCTTTCAGACAATAAGACCGCGGCTTCCAATAGGGTCTGGTGAGGGCCGCCGTGACGAGGAAGGAGTGAGTCCATGGTGCCTCGCTGCTCAGCGTGCAAACAAAATAAAGTAGGAGAGAGACGATAATGGAAGCGGCAGGACCGAGTTCGGCCCCCTCGACTCGACCAAATGGAAATAGATCGGACGAGCTGGAAGATATCTTGCCCTAGAATCGGGCTTCTACTCGGCCCTATAGCGCACAAACACTCATTGATCAGATGGTTAGTCCTATTACGCCGTTTGTTGGGACCCACTTCCTCCTCTCGCGCGTGCGGCTTGCGAGTATTTGACCCCCCCTCCTCTTTCTCGACCTGCCCCTCCCGACTTCTTTTCCTTTTCCTCAAACCTCACTCCTTCCTGTCACTCCTTCCTCAACCACGAGAACTTGACTTCAAGCGTTTGACCGACCTAGCTCTTTGCCTGCTTGCTTACCTGCCCATCTGTCTTCCTTCTCCTCTTCTCTTCTCCTCTTCTTCTACTAGTAACATCAACCCCGAGGACGCCAACCGCTCATCACACCGAGCAACAAAAATCTCAATTGGAAGCACCAATCCCCCAAGCACACTTCTTCACCATCGGCACAGCCATAGCCATCTCCCCCATCACCACAACTACCACCACCGCCACCATAAACCCCCCTCCACAACATGAGCAACCAAGTCCCCATCATGCACCAGTACTGCCTCGCTTGCGACTTCGCGTATGACTCCACGCTCCTCGCCTCAGGGTCTCCCCTCGTCCACGCTCCAGGCTGTCCCAACGACCCGGACCGCGAGGTCTTGAGTCCAGAGGACTGGTTCCTCGACCCTCTCCCGGGCAAGGAACAGGGACGGGCCGCCAACCGCAAGGCCGAGCCGGGACCAGAATGCCCAATCGTCGACCTCGCCAACGACGAAGCCATCCTCAACGAGATCGGATTTCCTGGTAAGTCCTCATGAGAACAGCCCATCAGCACATTCATAATCTGCACGGTGTGGACATATACTAACATTGACGCCCGGCCAGCAGCTCCGCAACTGCCAGATGAGGAGGATTTCAACATCTGGGACTGGCTGGACCCGTCGGAGATGGACTACGACGATTATCCGGAGGCCCCGAGCCCCAGCCCAGCACCGCGGCCCGGGCATGCTCGCCGCATCCGCGAGCAGCCTCCCGTCGCCATTGGCGATGACGCATCGGTCGCCTCACACGCGATCGATGACAAGCCAATTGCACCGGTCGCTGCTCCAAGCACGCACGACCAGGAGCGGGAGCTGGCCGGTGAGGGCTATCCCCAAGAACCCGCGCACACGTCTCCTCCCCCTCCCTCCAACCAGCCGAAGAAGCGTGGCGATGATGGCCCAGGAGGCGAGGGCTCGTCGTCGTCGTCTGCTGCTGTTTAGCTCTGTGCGAAAACGCCTCCGTGGACCTCTCCACACCCACTGGTGCCCTCGGCTCTGCCTTGGTATATCTGGCGGGGATGGTGGCGGTTAATCCTTCATGAGAAGGTGAGTTCTTTCTTGACTTGATTGATTCAACGTCATTCAGTTGTCCGGTGTACCAGTGCCTTTGCTGACATCGAGAGATTGCAGGTTGTCGGAATACTGTTCGAGTACTGTACATTCACCGTTCAATCCGCCGCGAGGGCGGGATCGGTCAGCGATATTGACTTCGTGTCATCTTCGAGCACCCCGTCAGCTACGCCTTCATCTGGGCTGGCTGGTTCGTGATCCTTTCCTAGAAAGGTGAGTACCCACCTGTATTTCAGCTTTTCAATTTCCATCTACCTTAGTTTCGCTGTGTGCAATGGTTTCGCTAACATTTTGACATCCCAGGTTCATGTTGTCGGATTATTTTGTCAGATTATTTTGTCGGATTATCTTGCCAGATTATTCCTGTACAACCAGACCGTGCTTCACGCACCGGCCACCGGGACCGCGCGGATATGCCTGCCAGTCAAGCTCCTGGGCCTGCTCAAGCTGGGGTCACACCTACTTGGGCCGGCCCAGCGAGGCAATATTCGATTGCGGTGGTGCGCTGGTCGGCCTTGTTAAGAGGGGGATATATTGCTGCCGTTATATGGCTCCGCGGTTATGCCTGGCCTGGCCTGGAGTCAAGGCAAACTACATTGACACCACCGCGCCACCCCTGAGCAAGTGTTCGCGAGTGAAGCAATTCACTAGTGAAGTCCAGAAGCTCAGCGGGTCGGCTCGGGTGCCTCCCCAAGGAGCAGCTGACTCTGTCTTGAAGATGTATCAATGAATGCGGAGAGAGGACACGTTCTTCCCTGGGGTAGAAGCCTGGCTATTGCCCCTGTGGTATACTCCCGGTTACCCTGCGGTGCCCCCGCTGGTGCTAAGAAGCCCAGCGCGGAGGAGTACCTAGAGCCGTGGAAGAGCCCCGTCAAGGTGGCACAAAAACAGTGGCACGTACAGGTGGAGCCCAGCGCGGAAGAGTATCTTGAGTCGTGGAAGGCCCTGGTCAAGGTGGCACAAAAACAGTGGCACTTCCAGTCTTGATCTCTTCAAGTCAGCCGGGGGGTCGCCGTTAGCAGCAAGCACTAATCAACAAACGCAATCGAAGAAAACAGAAGAAGTCTTCTATATAATTAGTGGACAAAGCCGCTTTAGATGGATGGAAAATGGTTCGAGGCAGCTTCATGGGTTGGAATCACATCAGGTATTACTTTCAACACATCATGCATTCATACCATATCAATTGTGCACGTCTCATGTGTTTTGTACAGCCTCGCAAACGTGGTAAAATGATGCTGTTGATGGCCGTAACTTGTCATCACCAAAAAGCTCGCTGACACCTCGAGGACATGATTTGAGAGTGTTCAAATGCTGAATGGAGCATGTTCTGATATACCAGTCTAGAGAGAAAGATCTGAATCAGCAAGGAGAAAATAGTAATACAAGGCAACAGTGCTTTGAAGAACCAACCCAAACCTTAGCTCGTGTGTTGATGGCATGTCCATGTTGAATCTTTGCGAGAAAGTGGAGGGAAGCACTCCATTGTTCAAGCTTTGCAAGATGCCAATGGATGATATGCTCTGTCGGCTGTTTGCTTTCATAATAATATGTGGCCATGCTTGCGATGTGGCGGCTGATTGCTGTCGTGGAGCAGAGTGTGTACCTGGCGGTTTTCTTGGTGGACAATGCCTTACGCCTTTTGTTTGACTTAATTATGGCCTTTGATGGCTGGGCTGGCCATTCAAGCATGCGCTCGCTCTCCTGGCTGTCTGAGTCGGAACTTCTCGTTATTGATTGCCTGTTTTGAGATTTCTGCCGGCTATTCTCTCGTTGACCATCTGGGTTGACCGGACCCAGAGTTGTGTTCGTGCTGGGGGTGGCCAAGGAGTCTACAACACCGACGACTCCGATGAAAAGGCTTTTCAGTCTCTGCGTCGCGCTTTTTCGAGAGTGGATTTAAATCGATATACGGATCGAGCCTGCTCGTGTAGACGCAGTTATCATTAGCAAAAGTCTCGGCCAGCAGGGGAAGGAGGGTGTCGATTAATGAATTTCGACTGCCTTGCTGGGAGCACGGCGCTTTGATGGTGGGGACTGTGCTCACTCCGGGACAATTTTTCTGGGTTTGGCTTTGTGGGACTTCCAGTTGCCTTCGCCATGGGACGGCATTAGATTCGAGACGCTAAGGTGGTCAGGACTTGGGGGCTGTCGCCTGTGATTCCTGTCCGGGCATCAATCCCGTCGTGCCTTCTGCGTTCTGACTTGTTGGTATGCGCTTTCCGTCGAACCCGAGGAGAGCTAACGATCAGGTACCTAGGTACGCATGACAGCCTACAAGAACTCTAGGCAGGTACCTTAGGTGCCCCATTGCGAAAGTCACATTGTCAAGTAAGGCTGCCACTCATCCTCAGTCAGCTGAGGTGTATGCCCTCCTTTTTCTCGGGTACCCTCCCGCACTAAATCAGCATTGTCATTGAAAGCTACGAGAACCGAAATCATCGCAGAGAACTCTCGACAATCATTAACTCTATTCATTCCTCCCAATTAGCGAACGAGCCCGAGAGTCTGATGACTGGAGCACCCCCAAACCTTCCAGAACACGACCAGCCATTCTATGCAAACCACGACAGCCCAAGATCCATTGAAAGCAGGCTCCTCTCTTCTCCGCCCAAAACATTCTATCCTGGGGATCGACATCGTCCCTCTATCGTACTTCCCATATGTCACGATCTAAGCCACGATCCCCGAGCCCATCCATCCCCAACCGACTCGACCACCCCGACCAGCCGCTTCGGGCCATGGCTTGCCATAGCAGTACACAGCACAGGCAGGTGCCGAGACGGCATGGCGCGGGATTAATACCGGAGGTTACACTGCCACCTTGGCGTTAATTTGCAACGGCGGCCGTTGGTGACATCTGCCGGCCTTGGCGCAGGCACACCCCAGCTCACCTGCCGCTTCGGTCCATCACGTCAACGTCTTCGGACCTCACGCAAGGTGTGGGCCCTGGGCGATCAACAGCTCGGCTCGCCGGCTAGACGCAAGTCAGAATCCTTTTTCGGGAGGTCACGTTTTGTACAATTCTCGACCGTCTGGTCTAGACACGCACAATTTCGACATCCGACAGCAGCCGTCTTCTTCGGCCGAGTACACACTTCCACCTGCCGCATTGGTCGAGCACGCCAGGTAGCATGGCATTTCGTGACCTCGCTCGTATTGCGCCGTTATGCAGCGTGAAGCCGAGGAACATGGTGCGGTGTGGGGTTGAGCAGCACGTATAAGAGAAGGAGGAACGCCGGAAGATGGATATTGGCCTGCCTCGATTTGGCACCCCTCTCCTCTTGGCGTCGAGCTCATATAACCGCGGCCAATACCCCCCGCCATAACATTTCGGTGTCATCACAGACATCTGGTTAGCATCATTGACAATGTTGCGTCCGACAGCCGTGATCGCCGCGGCGGCGGCGCTCTGCGCGTTCGCGTCGGCCAAGGAGATGGCTGTCAACATGGAGCTCAAGGCGGAGCTCTACGACAGCGGCGTCAGACACGAGCAGATTATGGCACTCAAGGAGGTAATTGTCCCTGACCAAATTCCCGTCTATTCCACTCAAAACGTCCGAAACACCACCAACTGACACCACCGCCTCGTCAGCAAATCTGGTCTGAATTCGAAGCCCAAGGCGTCTACGAGTCCACCCAGTACCGCAGCTTCGACAAGAAAACCGACTTCATCCCCTGCAAGGACGGCGTAGCCTCGTACGTCCCCGGCGACCCAAAGTACACCTTCAGGTGCAGCAACCTCGACCTGTATGACTTCAAGACACACGCGGAGCTCGGCAGCTCGTCTGGCCGTGGAGCGGGTTCTTGGGGGTGGACCAGCCCACTGGGGCGCGAGTTCGTGGCCATCGCGCAGGAGGACGGCACGTCCTTCTCCGAGGTGACCAAGCAGGGCAAGCTCGTCTACCTGGGGCGGCTGCCGCAGTACACGACGGCCAACGCGTCGCTCTGGCGCGAGATCAAGGGCTACAAGAGCTACATCGTCATCGGCAGCGAGGCGGTCGCACACGGCGTCCAGATCTTTGACCTGGCCAAGCTGCAGAAGGTGGACCCGGCCAACCCTGTCGTGTTCAGCAACGAAAAGGACCTCGACGGTTTCTGGAACGAGGGCCTCCCGCTGGGCCGCTCGCACAACGTCGTGACCAACGAGGAGAAGAAATACGGCGTGGCGACGGGGTTCGCGCCGCGCAACGCCACCCTCCGCGCCGGACTGGTCTTCTTCGACCTGACGGATCCCAAGAACCCCAAGACCCTCGGCGGCACCGGTGCCGACGGCTACGTCCACGACGCGCAGTGCATTGTGTACCGCGGACCCGACACGAAGCACTACGGCAAGGATATTTGCTACGGCTACGACGAGGACTCGTTGACCATGTACGTCTCTTTTCACGTTCTTATCCACCCCAAAATCAATCAGCCCACCATTTGATTAACTCTCCCCTTCAAGCTTTGACGTAACCGACAAGACGAACATCAGCATCATCTCCAACACGTCCTACGAAGGCGCCAGCTACACGCACCAAGGCTGGGTCCTCGACCCGCTCTGGCAGCAGTACCTGATCCTCGACGACGAATACGACGAAGTCGACGGCGCGGGGCTTTCGGCCGACGGCTTCCCGACGTCGTACATCTGGGACATCAGCGACCTCGAAGCGCCCAAGCAGTCGGGCCACTACAAGGGCCTGCGCCGCGGCATCGACCACAACCAGTTCATCAAGGACGGCTACTCGTACCAGAGCAACTATGCGCTTGGGATCAGCGTGCTAGATCTGCGTTCGGTGCCCTTCTTCCCTGACGGCAGCAAGATCAAGGAGGTGGCCTACTTCGACACGCATCCTGAGGATGACTCTGCACCAGGTGGGGGGAACATTACGTTCACTGGCACGTGGAGTCATTATCCGTTCTTCCCGAGCGGGTTTATTGTGATTAATACCATGGATCGGGGTGCTTTTGTCGTCAAGCGGACGGTCAAGTCTTGGTTCCAGTGGTAGGGGACGACATGCGTTCCAGGTTGTTCTATGGTTATGGGCAACATGAGCGGAGCGAAAGTCACTGCGAATAGCACTTCTATGTTGACCAGGACCAGGGTGTATAGCAACCCAACAGAGTAGTTTAAATTAAACTTTGTTCTAGCATGTCTTGTTTATGCTTTGGGGATATGTGGACTATCCTGCGTGGGCCAAGCTGGGATAAGAATCAAAAACATTGCTGACTTCAACGTCGCACTTAAATTGCATTCCCTTTCTACATGTACCTCACCTTTGTTTTCAGCAGTGAAGTTAGAGCAAACGACCGCCTACGGGTAATCTGGAGTATCATCTATCCAAACAAAATCTTCATCTAAAGTAACAAACATTCACCTTCCACACGTGCATTCCGAGAGCAGGACCGAGGGACCGCTATGTGGTTATCTCATGCCAGGGTGTAGTCCAAAAAGGTGGCTCCAACTGAAGGCTGTATTTTAGACCTCTTCCTCGTTTAGCTTCTTCTACCACATGCATGGAAACCAACATGGCCTCCTTTCCACTGCCTCTTCCCAGCATCACCCCGTCCCCGATCGTTCTAACCCAACACTAAATTAGGTCGGACCCGGAACCCACCCAACGACCCTAACAGGCCATCCAATCCACCCCCGCCGCGTCTCGTCCAGGACCTCCCACGCGCTGGCGATAAGATGCTCGCCCCATCCCTGCAGCCACCACACGCTCTCGTGGTGCTTGAGGAGGATGCAAAAGTGCGCGAAAATCACCACGGCCTCGGGCGTGCGCCGCGGCGTCTTGAGCAGCGGCACCAGCGAGTCGGCCACCTCCCACAGCCACAGCATGGCGTCCAGCACGTCGCGCGGCGCGTGCGGGTCCTGCCGCGCGATGAGGGCGATCTCGAGCTCGTCGAGGGCATGCGCGTAGGTCTTGTGCAGGGCTGCGCGTTCTTCTGGGGGGAGGGGATCACCTCCAAGTTGGGTTGAGTGGGGGCTGGGAGACATGGCTGCGTCGATGTGTGCGCGGAGTGTCGCGAGGAGGAGAAGGTCGTCTGTTGCGCGGGATTTGCCCTCTGTTTGGCAGGTTGCTTCTGTTTCTGCTTTTGCTTCTGCGTCTGGGTTGGAAGGGAGATGGTTGGAGGAGGAGGAGGAGGAGGAGGATGAGGGGTCTTCGGGTCCGCGGGTCGCGTGCCACCGCTTGGCGCCGTACGTGAGGAAGGGCTCGAGGTTCGTCTCTTGGCCGCGCGAGCCGAGCACGCGGCTGATGGACTTGGCGCCGTTGAGCAGGAACGTCCAGTCGGGGAAGCCCGCGCCGGGGTCCGTGTCGGACTCTTTGGTGTGGTTGATGGTGAAGGAGCCGTCGGGGAGGGAGAGGCGGGGGCTTGCGAGGGCTGTAGGGAGGGGGCCGTGTTAGAATCCATGATTTCAAGTTACTTGACAACTTTCTGGACGGGAGCGAGGTTTTTCACCTACCAAAGTAGATGGTCATCATGGAGAACAGAAACAGGTTGGCGGCATTGTCCGTGTCGGTGGCCGACACGACGTGGAACAGCTGCATGGCGCTGCGCGAGGCCCGCCTGTGAAACTCGATGCCGTGAGCCGTATAAAAGTCGCGCTTCTCGGGCCGGTGGTAGGCCAGGTGCAGCGCGCTGACCGCTAGCACCGCCCGCATAATGTAGTCGCACCTGAGCCCGATCTGGACGACAGTTGTGCGCCAGAAGTCGGCCACATGCTCGTCGGCGGTTAGCGTCGAGTACGTGTGGATGGTGAAGTTGTGGAGGAGCTCCAGCTCGAGGAGCGGGAGGATGTCGCTGCCGCTGTCGCTACTGGCGCACAACAGTGGGATGGACGGGTTGCGGTCTGGGCCCGGGGTGGCAGGCTTTGATGAGATGGGGCTTTTCTTGGAGGACGTTTTCAAATTCTCTCTCGGTTGATGAAGAAAGGGGCACTCGGCGCCGTGGGCGATGCAGTTGAGACAGGCTGGGTGGCGCTCGTCGCATTTGATTTTTCGAGATTTGCAGGTCTGGCAGCCGGTCCGGCTCTTGCGGTGGCCCCGTCGGTGCAGGTACCCGAGCGGGCTGTTCTGGGCTGTAGACGACGCGGCTAGGGTTGACTCGGGGGGCGTGATGGTCAGGGAAGATTGCTCGGGTACATGTACCGTCACCACCTCTGTAGCCGCGTTTGTCACCACATTTGCTGATGTCGTGGCTGTGAGGTCTGGCTGTACTCCATCCAGCATGTCATAGTCTGGCATGTCGCTTTTGTCCAAATGCTATCGAAGCCCGAGGTGTCTTGGCACTGTTGACCTCAACTTTGAATGTGACCGGGCTGACTGAGCAGGCTGCCAAGTAGTCTTGACGTTATCACCAGCTCGAGGATTCCGCGGCTGAGGACAACTGGTGGCTGAAAGCATCTTATCATTAGCACATGGCATAGAAGGAACCGAATGCTGCTCGAGAGGACACTGCTAGATGATCATGATGATGGCGCCCCGTGCAGTAGAACCTGGAACTTCGGTAAGGTATGTCTGGGTCCTGCCACCTCCAGTCCTCACCAGGAGGGAGAAATCGACGAAAAATCTGATATGGTCAAAACGGAAGGGGGTCATGACGCTGGGTTGAGGTTCAAACAATAAACTTGTTGAAAATGTTGACCTCCCAGTTTTCAATTCCCCAACGCCGACCAGTACAGAAGCTCAAACACCTCGAGAAATAAACACATGCAAACCGTGACGAGAAAGCAGACCACTTGCGCAAGGTGACAAAGACAGACAGGTGCAATTGCATGCATGTCGTACCTACCTTTTACCCTGCATGCAATGAGGAAATGGCTGGCATGCATGTGTTGTAAGAGGCATTGAAACAACGGAAAGTACGTACAAGTCAGGCACTGTATTACCCTGGCCTCCGCAGCCGATGATCTGAGAGCGGAAACCTACACTCAGAGGGTGGCTGAATAACGTGAATAATGGATTCGCTCCCGACAAGGCTGTGCGTGCGTGCTAGTTGGTTTTGGTGTCTAGACGGGAACCGTTTGGGTGAAGATTTCTGGTTTTCAGAATTGGGATGCTTCCTTCCTTCCTGAGGAGTGGTGACCGTTCCGCCATGCCTGCACCGCCTGCACTGCCAGGCTCAGGTAGGATTTGAAGATCCGATACTCCGATTCCAGGTTGCAGCACGGACCCCCCGCATCGAAATTATCCTGCCCAAGAAAAAGAGTGGGTTGAGGTCTCTCTTGGTACCCAGCGTCATGCAGCTGCATCCACCTCTAGCCGTGGTTTAACGACCGTCAGCCTAATCACAGATCCGTGCAAGAGACACCCCCACCGTGAATTTACTCGCATTCTTCGCATTCCCCTCGCACTCTGACGGGTCGTCAAGGTTGAGGCTGACATATCGCAGGGTCTAGCCTCGACACTAGCGTACAGTAAAATAGGCAGACAAGAAATCCTCCACCCAAAAATGCGCATACATTCAGTCGCCCAACGACACGCAAAGGATTCTCCTCGAGCAGCCGCCCAGAGTGGAATTGAAAGGTGCCGGCCCGCTAGACCGCTCCCAGCCTCCGACCATGCTCCTTCCAGTTCGCTGCAGCGCTCGCCCGCCCGGCGCTGTAAATACGGGCAGATTCCCACCCCCATCCCCGATGGCCGGTTCGCCCTGACACATCGAGTTTTTGGTCGTCTTTCGCTTCATTTTGGCGGGATCGTCTTTGTCCAACTCCCTTTCCGTTCCTTCGTTTGCTGTTTTTACCCAGCGGCAGTTCTGTGATTGACACAAACCTCGCGACAACCCCCGTCCCTTCAATTCCCGCTTTTATTTGTCGCGTCTGTTCGTGTTTGTCCACGCCCCCATCCCCAAAAAACCAAACCCTGATTCGGGCAACCACGCCACCCCCGCCGTTGCAATGTCGACCGGCATCGCGCTCTCGGCCCTAATGGCGGCCGCCACCGGCAACGGCACGACCCCGGCGTTCAAACCCAGCTACAAAACCTGCCATGAGATCTCCAAGCTCTGCCCGGTCGAGATGACGACGCTGGGCTACACCCCCAACTTTGGCGTCAACATCTTTGTCGCGGCGGGCTTCGCCGTGGCCGCTGTCTCGTCCATCTATTTTGGCATCGCCAAGCGCACCTGGGGCTACTCGTCTGCCGTGGCCTTTGGATGCATCCTTGAATGCGCCGGTACGTTTTCCTGCTCCCAACAAACAAGCGGAGATGAGGAAAGGAAAAACGAAATGGGAGAGAAGAAGGAGAGCTGGAACAAAAAGAATAAGGGGGATTGACAAAAGAGAAGAGAAATGAAGAGGAGGATGAGGTAGAGGGCGAAAAGGAGGAGGAGGACGAAGCGGAGGAGGGGAGGAGAAAAAGAAGAAGAAGAAGAAGAAGAAGAAGAAGAAGAAGAAGAAGAAGAAGAAGAAGAAGAAAAGCTAACACCCCCACCGCAGGCTACATAGGCCGCGCCCAACTAGCCAAGAACCCATGGAACTCGACCGCCTTCCAGACGCAGATCGTCGCCATCATCCTCGGCCCGACCATCATCTGCATCGGCCTCTACCTGACGCTCAAGCACGTCGCGCGCGCGCTCAACCCCTCCCTCAGCCTGTTCCCGCCGCGCCTGTACCCGCTCTTCTTCGTGCCGGCCGACGTCTCGTGCCTGGTCATCCAGGCCATTGGCGGGGGGATCGCGGCCTCAGCCGGCTCCGCCGACTTCACCCTGCTCCAGCACGGCAACCGCGTCATCATCGCCGGCATCGTCCTGCAGGTCCTCGTGCTGGCCGTCTTTGGCGCCATCGCGGGCCTGTTCCTCGTCCGGTCGCGGGGCTTCTTTGGCGGCGCCGCCGGCCGCGAGATGATGCCTGCTTTCGGCGTCTGGAAGGACGGGCGGTTCAGGCTTTTCCTAGGTGCCTTGGGCGGCGCGTACGTGCTGTTTCTCATCAGATGTGTCTACCGGATTGCGGAGATGGCGGGCGGCTGGGGGAACCACATCATGCGCGACGAGCCGTCGTTTATCGTGCTCGAGTCGTTCATGGTGCTGATCGGTTCCGGGCTGCTGGCTGGTTTCCCCCCGGGGGTGTTCTTCCCGCTCATGTCGAGGTCGCCGGCGATCAAAGAAAGTGCAAACGCCAGGTATGGGCATGGCGGTGGTTCTTCGGTGGGTGGTGGCAAGGCGGATGGGAGCGATTCGGCGGGCACGGAGATGGCGGAGCGGGCGGTGTCTGCTTGATCGAGGTCCATGTTTGGCGTGAAGGCGGTTCGGGGTCTTATTTTGAAGATTGCAACTTGGTTGAGGTGACGAGCTTGGATACCTGGTATATTAGAGGCTCGGAGAGGATCGTACATGGTTATACGGATAACGTTACATATTTTAGATCATTTGGGGCTATTGCATGGTTTAATCTTTTAATGAAGCAACTTGATTTTCAAACCCGTCTCGTAACTGCCCTGCTGGCCTGTGCAGCTGTCTAAAATCGGCTTTGAAGCTAGGTACCTCCGTGATAAACGTCGGTTTAATCTGTCATGCTACCGTTTATGTCATCTGTGTAATGCCAGCTGAATTCCACCTCCTCTGCCCTGCCACCGTCTTTTAACCCTCCTAGCCATCCAACCTCACGCATCGTCCTGTCCACATCCACCGTCTATCCAGCCAAGTGAGCTGAGAATTTATACCACAGTCCCAACATGTCCACGACACCCGCCCGATTTCGCCCACCGCAGCCTCCCAAACTCTCCACAGTCAAAACACAATTTGGTGAGCATGTCCGAGTTCATGGCGTCGGCGGTTAGTTCGAACTCATCCATAGTGGTGAGAAGAAAGACGAGAGTGTTCACCTCGCCGCTGACTGGGATGTACTTATGGTGCGGGCGGGCGTTCAGGGGCGTCAGTCGACGACCGAGGACTCGGATTGCGGTCTCATCCGCGCATAACGGTCCACTGTGGACCTGCCGTGGGTCCATTCTAGGATCCTTCCGCGCGATGGGAGCCATCATGCATGAGTCTCGACACGAGACGGGCGCTCGGCTCTTACTCCGTCGAGGACGATGCCTGTTGCGGACGGCGACTTGGGTCGAACGGAACCTCAATTGGGTGAAACCTCGGCTGATCTTCCTATCAGGGGGAAGGCAGACCCCGGGGAATAGATGTTCTGCTTGATGTTCCCATGAGAGTTACCAGCACGGTCAACCCGAAGTCGAACATGGTGCTCCCACAGGAACTCTTTGGCCAGATCACGAAGATGCTTTGGGAAGACGCCACGGACTATGCGCCAGGGACATGGAAAATCGGCGCGTCCCAGTGCTCCTGCTGCTGATGTCTGTAGGGTACGGCGCTGACCCGAGTCTGGCTTCTAGGATTGTCGTGGCCGTCACGTTCCACGACGCTGTAGCCCGGGTTAGCCACGTTGTTGGCGGTGACTGGAAGGTCTTTGGTGTTGGTACGTTGGGGTTGGGCGGACGTCCTTTCTCGGTTGAGCGCCGGTGCCGGCTCTGGCTCTACACAGTAGATCAAAGAGCTCGAAGTCCCCACAGTTGCGAAATTTGGGAAGCATCAGGGCCTATAAGTTCGGCGAGGCATTTTTGATGATGGCTGAGTGGACACGCATTCTTCGCTCGGACGGACCGACGCCGCTTGGAGGGCGTATTGTTGGCTTTGACATTATGAAGCATCTCGTCAGCTTTATCGGTGGCCATGTAGCGAAGCCGGCATGGCGGAGATCTTGTTGGTGGCGGCAATCTTCGTGATTGGGTCGCTGATCTGGCCAGTACTTTCCACTAAGACAAATACAATGGCATCGCGTGGTAGCGGAACTCGCGCCTCCTTGAAGAATCTGCGAAGATCAGGTTGATCCAGCGCAGATAGCAACAAAATGCTCGAAAACGGCCTTAGCCTTCCGTTTGTCCTATCTATGGCCGGCGTTAGACTCGCAAGCATTTCGCATATTTAGGGGGGGATTTCAAGTAATTACTTCAGAAGATTCAAAGCGACGCCACCATGTTGCAGGCTCCTCGACGTGGAAGGATGGAGAAGCTCAGGCATCAAGGTTTGAGGACCAAGATGTGAGCCCAGCGGCCGCACAAGGTGAGGGCCAGCTGGCTTGCTGGGAGTTCGGCGAGGATTTGGCCCGAGGATACGGCCCGCTCACGTTTTCCCAGCGCAGTTTCCCCATCCATCCAATATGAGGCATATATCGTCAACGCATTATCTTCAGGTGTCGATCTTGTTGACTTCTTTGTTTTGTGTTGTTATTGCGAGTTGAATTGGCAAACTTGTTGTTATTTAATATTGAAGTTGGTGTGAGAATCGTTGGTTGTATCTGATGTTCAAGCTGGGAACATGTAGAAGCGGCAGGCCGGGCCAAGATGGCCGTGGAGACCGAAATGGACTGCAGCCGGTGTCGAGCAGATGCAGAGCCCCAGTCACCATCGGCGGCGTCAGCATCGCCAATATTCACGGCGCCGTTGTCAAAGCCTCCGTTATTGAAGCCTGCGTTGTTGAAACCTGCATTGTCGAGTCCACAGGCGTCGTCCTCATCGACGGGCGGGTTGCTGCACGTGGACTTGTAGTGGCCCATCTCCTGACAGTTGGAGCACTTGACACGAGAACTTGGAAACTAGAGAACCGGGTGGTCAGCAAACGAGGATCAATTGAGACAACAGGAATCTGCAGGAGGGCGAGTGAAATGGAGTAAAACTGGAAATTACTTACTATCCTTGAGCGGCCCCAGGGGTAGTCCTTGTTCATGTGACCATACTCGGCACAGTTGCGGCACTGGACGTTGGCCATATTGCGTGGCTCGGTGCACTCCTCGGAGAGAACTGAGCGAGGCACAAGTGACAAAGCTCCCCACTTGTAGACCACTTGTAGATTGCATGTGCTTCGCGCCCTCCCGCCTTCACGGGCATTGAAGAACGTGGCGCTTGCAAGCTATTTGAGTTACGGGATTTTCATCATGTTTGTAAACTTGTTTCTTGAATCGTGCTCTTCATGTTATAACCGTCTTCGTGTACCATGGTCTTTGTGGCTCTTCATGCAGAAAAAGCTGCTGAAGAAGGTGTGATTTTTTTTTGGTCTTTGAAATGTTTTCGTAAACTGGTTGTGTTGTCCGAGCTCAATCGATCATGTTCGACCGATGTTTGCAGAAAGACAATCTCAACGGAGATTGGCCCGTGGATGTGTCGAATGACTCCGCCACAGCGAGAGTTCCAGTCGTGGTGACAGTCGATGCCGATGGGTCGGTGGGCACATCCGCCGTTGCGGACTTCTTTGCCGCCTCCTGATCTTTGTCAATCTTCAGAAGCATCTCAAGAAGTTCCGGCTGGCCGGACATCTTCTCATTAACTCACTTCGGGGACTGATGGTCGCTTCGGGGACTGATCGTCGCTTGCGTCTTCTCTCGTTCGCTTCTCCCCTGTGGCTCTCTTGTCGGCAGGATTCCTCTCGGAGAATCTCAGCTCACGGCGAACCGTCGACAAGCACTCGCCCTAACCCACACACGCGAGGATCAGAGCGCGAACTGGGTGCTCTATACGAGCCACCGCCGCGACTGGCTCTCGGGCGGCGTGGCCCTCGTCGACGACAAAGACCCGGGAAACCTTCACCACGGTGATCACAGGCGGAACCCGCAAGATGGTCTGCGCGGAGATCTACCGGTCCGGGGCCGCAGAGGGATTTGCCGGCCAGCCGGATCGTCCTGTGGTTCGGGTCCGTGGGCGGGAACCGGCAGGGCGGGAAGCTGGCGTCCGGGTAGAGATGGCCAAGGGGTGCGAGACAGGTGCCGGCAACGAAAAAGTAGCAGAGCCGCTCTTCAATGCTTGAATATGGGCAGATAATTAGCTCCTGAATTCCGGGATAAGGGGTATAAGGCTGCTGCAGAAAGGTGATGAGAGGTGAAAAATATCTAGTACGCTCTTTTGCTTATTCTAACAACCTCTTGTAGTTACGCCCGCCGTCCATTTTTGCCCTGTCTCGTTCAATACCAGACTTCTCGTTTCGCTCGCGCAGCATTTTTGCGCAAAGCAACGATAATGCCAAACGTGAAAGCGAGGTCCACACCAACGACTGCGAGCGTATCGGCGCCGTCCATCAAAAATATATCTGAAGACGAGGCCAAAAAGCGGGAAAATGCAGCGCCTCGTGGCCCGGGGGTAGTTCACGGCTTAAATTAAGGGCACCTCGTCGGTGGGAGAATGGTGCCTTCGTGGATGTGGTCTTGAGCTTCTTGATCTGCTTCGTGGGCGACTCGTCCAGGGCGTCGTAGTCCACGGCGGAGGATTCGTCTCTATCGGTGTTCTCAAGGATCTTCAATGTCCTCGGGGATTGTCGGACGGACGGCCTTGGTGCGGCGCTTGGGGTCCGGCTCTGGCGGTGGTGGGGGTCGAGGCCCGCGCGGCGGCGGCTCCCGTATCGCCTTCAGCCAGCTCATCATTGTCACCAGCAGCATTGGCAACCAGAGTGGCAACAGCAGCCTTCTCGCCACGACCTGTTGCCTTGGGCTTGACCGGGGTGGCCGGATCCGTCGGAACCATCGCCAGCCGCATCCGCCGGGGCCCTGGCAGCCTCAGCGGTATACTCAAGATCATGTCGCTTGCGAAACAAACGCCAGCGCTCTAGGCCGAACGGCCGTCAGATGAGGGCCTCGGTCAGTGGCACGAGAGTGGGAGCAGGGGCGGGGCGGCCCAGATACTCCCGTCTCGGCACATGACGGAATCTTGGGGGAGTTAGCGCCCTCCTTGCGGATGACTGTGGAGCAATAGTCCGGGAAGGCTGGCGAGTGGGAGCAGTCCTCCAGGTGTTTCCTCGGCGGAGAGTGACACAAAGGAGCTTCACCAACATCATGTGACCGAGAGGTCGATGTTGGTTTGCCCACGGAATGCCCTCCGCCTGCCGTGTATTTGCGTTGATTATGTGCAAACCACGGCGTCCAAGAAAGCCACCGATATGGCTTCAAAGACGAGGTATCACGCAGGATTCGCTACTGATGTTGTAGCATGTGTCGAAACGAGTTGCAATGTTTGAACGGCGATGAAACAGGGCTTTAGGATCGTGAAAGACGGTGTGGGAGCGTTCAAAAAACCGCGTAGCGTTTTGGGACGGCGAGCGAAATCAACAACGGGTCCTGCGCAAAAGGTGTGATACGTCAGTAAGCAATCAAGTACGACAAGGTGTTGAAATTGAAGCTTGGAAGCGCCGGTAACGGTATCGAGCAGCGGCTGTTTAGGAACGGCGTGGGAACATCTGAGGCCAGGGTTGTGGACTTTTGTGAAGGATGAGCCTCTGAACTTGAAGGCATCGATGAGGCCGTCGAGGAGCAGTTGTTTAGTGACGATGGAGCAACCGGGTATGGCTGCGGATCTTTGTGAACGAGAAGTAGTTCGTGATTAAAAGAGCTTTGCCGATGAGGTTGTCGAGGAGCAGTTGCTTGGTAACAGTGTAGGAACGGTGTACGGTTGTGGCTCTTTGGAACCAGGAGGAAGTCCAACACCAGCTGAGGGTACCCGAGAAGGAACCGAACAATGGGTATCACTTGCCCTGATATTGCTTGATCTGACGGGAGTGCCTGGTACTAGTTAGCTCGCCGACAATCAAGTTATCCCCAGAGCAAAAGGCAGCAATGCTGATTGGACGGTGTAACTTACCTTTCCAGGGTTCAACCGCCGGGCGGAATGTTGACGAGGGGAACAAGTAACATCTGCGTGGCATAGCACTTGTGTTAGTGAGGGTATTATTTTTCTCGCAGACAACCCAAGGCTTCGAGCGATGTGGGGATTAACATGCTTGATCAGATCCATCGTCTGTGGCTGCTCATGTTTCGAGTGAAGATAATGTGTAGAACAACGCAGACAACCCAAAGAAACAGTGGCTTCATCAACCAATGCTTGGTGTTGTTGTGTTCTGTTGGGCATAGGAGCAGGTGTGTTAATTGTTGTCTTGATCATTGTCTCAAGTCGTGGATTGGACTGATGAGGAGAGAGTGCCTTGAACTTTGTAGCGATAAGAATGGGCCTGGTTATTGTCGCTTGACCTTGGCAACGAGGAGCTGGAGGGATCCAGGTAGGTCGAGCTGTGGTGGTGCGGTGGGAAAGGTTCAAGCTATCGCCGATGGACCGCGATGACGAGGAGAGAGTGCCAGCAGCAGTCGACTGACTTGCTGGAGACCGTTGTGAAGGCTGGAGAAGTGCCAAGCAGGCGGTGTGGTGATGATGGAGGAGAATGAGAGCTTCCACCGCTGTTTCGTGAATGAGGAGGTGTTCCCATGCGGTCGTCGAGGTGGCGAGGAACGAAATGTAGGAGGGAGTGCGCATTTGGGAGACTTCAGTGTGCTCCCGGCGACAAAGTGATCCCCGTAACCCCATTAACTCAATGGAATGGCTTTCATGATGGCCTCGCGCGATCGGAAGCGATCGTCGGAGCGGAGGATCTGAAGCGGTCGAGGAGCGGGGTGGGGAACGGAGGTTGGAGCAACGCAGAAGAGTGTATTGAAGCAGAGGGATGTGAGGCGGAGTAGAAGCGATGGGTAGAAACAAGTTGAAGAAACATCGCGGGTCTCAACCGGGTGGTATGAAGGAAGCTTTAACTCTCCGAGTCCTTGACCGGGAAAGAAAAAGGCTGGGTGGGCAAGGCCACGAGATGGGCTGGCTTGCAAGAGCACAGGAACAGGCTTGAAGGCGGGGGAGAGGGCCCAACTTACAGGCGGGCGGGGGAAGGTGGTCTTACTTATAGGCGGGCAGGTGGCTCCCTGTGGGTGCTTCCGGGGGGTGTTGTGAGGCAGGAATCGAGCCGTTTGCCCTGGGCCCGGGCCGCGCCCTCTCCACTCCCCATTGCTCGTGAAAGGCAACCACAACGGATAGAAGGCACCTGACGAGTTAGTGTTACGCCTTCTTGCCGTCTTTGGGCGAGTTTAATTACGATCAGGGCCACGTTTGGTCACACGGTGGGCTTCGTTCCAAGCTTCGGACGCTTCTTTCAACTAAATTCCTTCTTCTGGTTCCACCGCCTCCATCTCATTCACCTCCCGAGGTGGCTGGGCAGTTCGGAAGCTTGAAGATTACACAATATGGAGCAACGGCACGGCCTAGCCGGCGTTTTCCAAGTTCCGGTGCGTGCTTTGTTGGGATTATTTGCCCTCTAAGTCGATCATTTGCCTCGTGGCCTAGTGATCCTGTCCGGGCATCCGATCTTTTCTCGCGAAAGGTGACTGCCCGGATTCAGCGCGGTGAGCTCTTTCTGGGAGCTGGGCTTTGTAAATTGCTTCAATTCATGCTTGTGCTGTTGCTTAGGACCCGGGGGAGATATCTGGTGCTTAAGATTGACTTAATTTCATGTTCGTTGCAGCCAGGCTACATACATGGCAATGTTGACCTCCAGCCATCTGTACTTCTCCTGTAGCTGCTCAAGATGCCCTACTTAGGGCCTGTCCCACGGCGGCGAGTACTCTCCGGCATACCAGGCAAAATTCTGTGCCGAGAGGGCCGGTAAGACGCTGAGGGTCGACTGAACTCGGCAACTGCCCGTTCATCCGAGAATAGGGCAGGGCAGCGTGTTGCGGCTTCTTTCTTTTGCCTTCCCCTGCGTGCGGGCCCGTCATCCCATCTTCCTTGTGACTTGGCACAGGGTGTAGGTCCTCAGCTTTCCCTGGGTCCCCTCCGCGCCTGCTCCTCCTTCTGGCTCCAGTTGGCTTCAGTACCTGACTCGGACCTTTGGCAAAGCAACATCGCCGCAGTAGCAGGACAAAACTGCTGCTGGTTTTGTTTGCAAAATGGCCATCAGTTTGGGCTGCCTCGTGTGTTTTCAACAGGCTCATTGGACACGTCCCTCTCCTGCCAGTTGCGCGGGCCGGTGACAAATACCCCAGGTACAGTACCTAAGTACCTACCTGGTAATTACACCATGTGAGAATAATCAGGAGCCTCCCTCCCTCCTTGCCCCCCAGCCGCCTCGTTCTCCATCAGTGTGGTATAATGGACACGGGTTGCGGGAAACATCCGATCCCTCCCGCCCGGTGGCCAATGCCGTCAGTTTATCATATCTGCCGCTTTCCGTCTGTTTTCTTAGGGCCCCATGACATCACAAACGGCCCGTCCGGGCTCCGCCGTCATGACAAATTCTTGTCGAAGAAAGGGATAACCTAGTGCCACAAAGCCACTACCTAGCCCGGCCCAGGTGGGTCTAACGGATCACGCCTACCTGTTTGCGAGCCTACGTCGTGGGCCCGGGGGCCTGAGCTGGCAAACGTGTTCATCCATTTAAACAGGCCGTTTCTCCCCTGCTCTCCATCCCTCAACCCATCCTCCAGGCATTCTACTGCACAAGATTCTCCTCACAGTTTACAGTTGAGCCTGACAGCCCACATGCTTCAAACAGACCGTTTCTCGACAGCTCCATTCTTCGCTCACATCTCAGCTCCTCCTTCGCTGCTCCTTCGCTGATCTCGACTTCCCCACGCTACCTCATCCCCAGCAGCTTCCCGCTCTCGAATCTCAGCTTCCAATATGCGCTCGCAAATCAGCTCCTCCCTCGCTTCCAGTCTCCCGAGTCTCCCGAGTCTTCCACATCATCCTGATTCTTGCTCTCGCACCTCATCTTCTCCGTGTCCCATGCTCACATCTCGACGTCTTCGTCCTCGCTAATCTTAGCTTCAGCTCAGCGTCGTCCTCAAAAGATCGACTTCATTCTCCTCTTCCATCTTAGCTTCAATCTAGGCTCAAAACTCGGCTTTGCCATGGTCCTTCTCGACTCTGGCGCCCTAGCTTCTACTCGGCCTCACCTTCCAACACCTCAACTTCTTCCTACTCTCCCCTTCTCAGCTTCAATCATCGCTCGCAACTCACCATCTTCCTGGCTTCTTTGTATTTTCATATCATAGATTCGAATACGCTTATATCTCAGCATCTCGCCTCCTTCTTTGTCTTCTCGAATCTCGGTATCTTCCTCTCGCAACGTACACTCGATATACACTCGCAACTCCTCGTTGCTCGTCGCTTACATCTCGGCTTAAACCTGTTCTCTAAGCCCCCATCGAGCTGGCAATCGCTTCCGCCTTTCCAGGCGTTGGTTATTCTCTGGCGCAGCCTGCTTTCGCGGACTTAATTGTGCGCCTTGGCTCGGTTCCCACTGGCACTTGGTGTTCCCCGCCGCATCTTGGCATTCGCCTTCCTTCCAGTCACTCTCTCCGAACCCACAATCCGATTACCCCCAGCACCCGTCGCATGGTTTCGATTCGCTTGATGTAAAAGCATCGAGATGTCGTATACCTACTTTTGGCAGCTTCGACCCCGACGGCCGCCGACTCGGCTTAGATCTTCCTCCCTCTCTCCGAGTCAACACTCCGGTCATTCCCCCAGCGCCCGCATGGTTGCGATTCGCTTGATGTAACAGCACCGAGATTTCGTATACCTACTTTGTCAGCTTCGAGCCCGACGGCCGCCGACTCGGCTCAGATCTTCGTCTGCTCGCAAAATGGGCCGAATCCCCCTCGCGACGTGAACTCCCCCAACACCCTATTCGCTCTCTCGACTGTCAGAGTCCGATCAGACTACCCTTTTCTCCAAACATGCCAACGATTTCCGGCTGCAGCATGGTCCCGGCGATGCAGTCCAGCTGCACATCATCCAAGACGGTCAGGACCCGACCATCGATCCATTCGTGGCGCTTGCTGCTTCACGCAGGTGTGGCACAGTCAGTAGTGCCAAGTCAGGGACCTCTTGTAAGATGCCTATCCAGCACTTCTCTATCTACTTCAAAGTTGCCTTCCCAATTCACTACTCACCTGCAAGTTTTGTGTGAAGAGCAATGCTGACCCGACCCTTGTGCTGTTGCAGAAAACGCCCATGGACTGGCTCCGGTGGTTTGCGATGCCTCGACGACGTTCACGGCGAGCAGCACGAGGTAGGCGAGACAAGATCGACTTCAGCACCCCCCAAGAGCTGCCAGCGAGATGTGCCCTCGAAGATGCCTTGCACAGCGTTCTCTCCGAGGCCAGAGCCGCGAGGCAGAACAGGGTGTAAAGCCCCGAGCCGATCACACCACTCTCCCTAGCCCTTACCTCTCCGCCTGGCCCCTTCATGCACACGTTTGCAGCAGGACCTGTTTATCAACCTGGCGCTGCCCCCTTGCCATCGGACTCGAAGAGACCTATTAAGATTAAGTTCACGACGAAGAATGGGGTCAGCTCACAAGGATCGTCTCGAGCGCCAAGACCAGAACTCACCGGGCCGATCACACCACTCTCCCTAGCTCCAGAATCGCTCCCAGAGCAAGGGTAATGGACGAGCACTCGTATCCTGCTAGGTGGTCGCTTGATCCTCCTGTCCGCCCAGTATCCCCAGATAACTGCCACCGCGGGACTCTGGCGAATCAGTGCCAGTCGACACTGAGCTACTAGCCACCGTACCTAGGTACATGAGTTGCACTGGCACGCAAAACCGGGAGAGGTTGTTGGAGAGAGCGGAAGAAAAGGAGGGCAGGAACTCCCGTCGCTCCGCAATCTCCAAGAACAGACCCTCTGTTCGCCCTACCCGCACAACCAGCCCATTGCAACGACCGTCGAGAATATCGCCAACGACCGTTGAGAACTCGGAAGACCCGGGCCACCAAGTGATGTGGAGGGGCGTCGGACTAACACTGACACGCTCGCGAGGCCACGCGAGGAGCAGTGGGTGATCTCGGCTGACACCACGGACCCCACGACCAGTCCCTTGTGTCTCCCCGGACCCGCGGACGGATCGAGGGGACCAAACGGAATCAAGCAGAGCAAGGCCATCATTGAATGCACTCCATTGTCCCTGGTCGTCAGCCGGGCCATGATACTCGTCAACGTCGAGCGATTAAGTCGGTAAACGAAACAGAGCAGACGGCTACTAGCCAAGACCGGTGCCGTGAGCTGAGCTGACAGGCTTGAACGGGAGAGAAAGGCGCACGGCGTAAGTGATCGGCATTGACCCTTATGAATACCACCAATTCCGAGAGCCGTACTAACTTACCAGCCTTCAGCAGCAAGAAGGCCTCCAGCGATATCCGCGGCTTCTTTTCCAAAGCTCATTGTGGCCCTCCTCCGATCTTCTCTGCCCTACACCATCCAAGTAATGAGGACGACCTAGGCTTACGGGCCTGATCATCAAAAACACCGGGATGGACAACATCATCAGGTAAGCAAAGTGGCACCCAGGTGTTGATAACAACGAGGCCACCGATCGGTGTGTTGACGTTAAGCAGAAGCAGAGTATCTGGAAGCGGCGGAAGTGGCTGAAACAGTAGCACCGGGCTCAACGGAGAAGAGTGGGAATATGCACATTTGGGTTTCATACGATGGTTGTTAACAATCAAAGGTAAAATAAAAAGTTAAAAAGTACTGCTCGAAAACGCTAGCTGAATGCTAAGTACATATATGCCCCGAGGGACTTCTCGCAATCCTTTTCCCGCGTGTTTAAAAAAAAAGTTTCACAGCGTTTTCTGCAGTAAGCTTTGCGGAGTATAATGTCGAGAATGTTTCCTACTTCCGCTCGATTCTAGCTAACGTTATGTTCAAGCTTTTTTTTGGACTTAGTTCGAATTATCCCCTTTCGACGAGTCTTAAGCTTAAGGGTTTCTGCAAGTGCACGCGAATTAATCATCGATTTGGTCAACTTTGGGCGGAAATTATTTGTCCTGGTGAATATTTCCGGTCTGAAATACATCTGCCGCACTTGGTGCCATTATTTCGCCGGCCTACGGCCGGGTGAATGGCTGGCACGTTGACAGCATTTTATCCCCGAGGCTCAACACCAGAGTTGCATACACGCGGGGAAACGATACACGGATAGGGACCCCAAGTGCGGAGATAATGTGTCAAGCAGCTGGCACAGGCTACGTCGTTATCGGCCTTTACCCACGTTCCGACACCAGTACCAGCAGGAGAAGCTAACCCGGTGAGCATGGGGGACGATATCCAGGAATTGTGCCATCCTTCAAAGCGGCACGAATGGAACGGAGCTAACTCCTTGTCTCGAAACAGGGCAAATACTGACGTCAAATCAAACACACAAACCCACTGGCAGAACCAATTTCAAGTTCCTCAGTCAATCCTTCTCAAAGCCAGCCCAGTCCAACCACGGAGCCACGCAAAACCTAAACGACAATGTCCAAGCAGCGAATCATCCTCGGGCTCATGGGCTTTGCGCCAGACGAGAACACGGGCGCGCGCCTGACTGATCTACAGGACCTCAAGACTGCGCTCGACACCTTCCAGCAGCGCGGGTACACGGAAGTCGACACAGCACGCGCCTACGGCGGCGGCGCGCAGGAGGGCTACACCCGCCAGGCCGGCTGGAAGGAACGCGGTCTCAAGCTGGCGACCAAGGTCTACCCGCTGCCTCCAGGGAACCACAAGCCGGATGTGATCACGCGCCACTTTGAGACGAGTCTGAAGGAGCTCGGGACTGGTTGCGTTGATGTGAGTAGGGGATGTTCTCTTCTTTTGGTTGGGCACAATGTCCAGTGTCACTGAGGGTCTTCAAGTTGGCCAAGTGGTACCAATGCTTTGCTTTGTTCGGCGTCTGCAGCGACACCGTTATCAGGGGCTTCCTTCTTTCCGCGACTGAGACTCTGCCTTGCCTACGGCATGCAGCGAGTGGAGCTGTCCCCCCATGTGCTCAGGGGACAGTAACAGCATTGCATCGCCGTGAAGTTGCCAGGGAAAACTGAGCATCCTTAACAGACTCGGAGATGATGTCGAAATGGCCCCCAACGTTTATCATACTAACAGCTATGTTTCATCAGATCGCCTACCTCCACGCACCGGTACGTCCAGGTCCCATGCGAGATCCGACTCCGCCCCGTTCGATCCTCCCCCTCCAAAGCAGTCAGAAAATCAACCTAACCCCTTTTCTCCCAGGACCGCACAGTGCCCTTTGCAGACACCCTCGAAGCGATGAACGCCCTTCACGCCGCCGGCAAATTCAAGCAACTCGGGCTTAGCAACTTCACCGCCTTCGAGGTGGCCGAGGTCGTGCTCACCTGCAAGTACAACAACTGGGTGCGCCCGACCATCTACCAGGGGGTCTACAACTGCATGCAGCGCGGGATCGAGGACGAGCTGCTGCCCGCCTGCCGCCGATATGGCCTCGACGTAGTCATCTACTCACCCATCGTCGGCGGGCTTATCTCAGGCACGGTGACGTCTAAAGAAACGGTCCCGACCGAGGGGCGCTTCTCCAACAAGTTCCTCGGCGGGGCGCTGCGCGACAAGTACTTCAAGGACTCGAGCTTCAACGCGGTGGCCGAGCTCAAGGCCACGGCCGACAAGCACGGCATCTCGCCCATCGAGGTCGCGCTGCGCTGGCTGGTGCATCATTCCAAACTGATACTTGGCGAGGGCGGCAACGACGGCATCATCATTGGCATATCCAAGCTCGCGCAGCTCGACGAGAACCTGGACTACCTGGAGAAGACGGAGCCGCTGCCCGGGGACATCCTGCGAGCGCTGGACCGCATGTGGATGATCGCGAAGCCCGAGGCGGGCCCTTATTGGCACATGGACTTGGAATACGGCTATGACACGCTCGAGGTGCTGTTTGGGGCTGGGGCGAAGTAAAAAGAGATTGCATTTCGCGGGGGGGATTGGGGCTGTGTATGGGAATAAGGGCCTGTTAGACGGGAAGGCTGATTAGGTTCACGTTGATGGGATGGTATTGTGCCGGGGATGTGCATGGTGAGGTTGATGGTGAGGTTGATTTACAGGTACAGGGGGAGACACGACAAATGGCATGGGTAAATTGTGTTTCGGTTCCAATATCGACGGGGTTGATTTCGTGTTTAAGTTTCTTGTCCATGGCTGTCTAGTTTCCACACATAGACGTTTGTTTTTTGATATAGCAATTTCACTGTGAACTATCAATTGCAGTTTGTGGTCTTTGGTTTTCATCCATTGGGATACGATGCACCCAGGTACCTGGCGTCACATCGTGTATGCTTCAGTGGTTAGCTCCGACAAACCTGAAGAGGAAAGAAACCAGCGCATCCAACAAAACCTCCATCAAACACCAAGTAAACAAGCAAATCCGTGGTCGCCGGGCCATCAACAGCGTCAAAAGTGGGATGCCTAAATCTTGAACCGCACAGTGAGATCATCGTTCGTGGTCTTCTCTCCACACGCGACGGAATACACTGCAATCACCACAACAACACACAAGAGCCATACATGGCAATCAGGCACCGGCATAGACATCGGGACATAGAACGCGCGTCTCCTTCAAGTTTTGGCTGCTCGTATTGACAGAGATGCCACTTTGCCAAACGTTGCACATCTCCCCACCAGATTGATACCCAGAGAACGAAGCCCAGGGCGGGATATGAGGGGACGGTAAAAGGCCAAGGTCCAGGCTTCAGCATAACAGTGCCGCTGATTTGCTCCTCTGGTACCTACTTCCACAGGCTTGGCCCCTTTGAGCCAGGCCAGTGTTGGCTGTTGGTCCTTAAGCTCCATGACGGGAGTGGAGTAGGCCCCTGCAGCTTGGATGGCTGGCTGGCTGGCTGCCCCTTCCTTTGCAATGCCAAGCTTCCTTCCCTTCCATGCCTTGACCCGTACTCGTCCCTGGTATCTGGTAGTATTGGATGTTTTGCAGTTGAAGGGCACTGGACATCCAACAGGTACTAATACGCGCTCGGGCTGGCTGCTGTTTGCTATAACTTCCTTGGTATTCATCTATTCATTCATTCATTTTGACGTTCAAAAACAACCAGTCGGGTCAATCGATACATGGGTGTCCGTTGATTCCTGTGACTTGCTTGCATCGCACTTTCCATGTTATTTGCGAGCAGCAGCTCTTTCTGCCACCCACCATGGCGCTCAACAACGTTCCTTCCCTTGGCGCATATCGGAGTTTTTCCCGGCAGGTGCAAGCTCTCGTCAAGAAGAACCTCACTCTGCTCGTCACCAGACACTGGCTCTCCACTCTCATCCAGGCCGCCATCGTGCCGATCCTGATCCTCGCCCTGACCCTCAACATCAACAACTTCACGCCCAAGAACACGGGCAATGGCATCGGCGACCCGCGGCCCATCCGGCCCATCCACGACGCCATCACGGGCAACCAGCAGCTCGTGTTCGTCAAACCACCCCATCTCGGCGCCGACGTGGACAGGGTGATCCGCACCATCTCGTCCACGCTCCCCGCGGCGCAGGTGCTCGAGTTCGACAGCTGGAAGCAGGGTGACACGTACTGCAAGACCAGCTTCCGGGGCGTGTCGAGCTGCTATGCCATGGTGACCTTCAACGACTCGCCCCTATCCAGCAGCCAGAACCGTACCTGGAATTACACCATGAGATTTGATCCGGCCCGCAGCGACACTGGATACAGCGTCTTCTCGGGCGATACCGCCTACCAGCGCTACTGGTGGCCCACGCAGCTGGCCGTTGACAACGCCATCACCAACTCGACCGACGTCCCGGACGCCTATCTGTATACGAGCACAACCCAGGAGGAGATCGATCGCCGAAACCGCGAGAACTATGGCAGATCTGTCGTCAGTCAGCTTTGCATCGTCTTCTTCCTCAGTATCCTCCCGGGCATCTACCACGTCGTCAATGTTATCACCACCGAGAGAGAGTCTGGTCTGGCGCAGCTGATTGATGCCATGGGTGGCAGTCCAACCGCGCGCGTGGTCAGTCACATGGCGGCCTTTAGCATCATCTACTTCCCGACGTGGTTGATCTTTGGCGTTTGTAAGTTCTCGCCATTTTCAGGCAGCCCATCTCTCGTCCTCACGGCTCACTGATTCTTCTTGGCAGTGTACTGGTACCTGCTGTTCCACGATTCCAACGCCGCTATCTTTATCTTTTGGCAAATCTTCTCTGGCCTCGCCATCCTCAATGCCAGCATCTTTGCCTCGGCCTTCTTTCACCGACGCAGGATCTCGAGCATCTTCGTCGTCATCTGCTTTGTCTGTCTTGGGGGCGGCGCCGCCTTGATGATTTCCAAACGCCCAGATGCTAGCACCGTTATCCCGCTGTCGTTATTCTTTCCGCAGATGAACTACATTTTTGTCCTCTCTCACGTACGTTCCCAGCCGTCTTATTCTCGTCCAGTCCTTTTGATTTCATACAAGTCTACAAGTTTCCAATTCTAAACCCGTTGTGCTGTTTAGATAGCGCGCTTTGCCCTTATCTCTCAGCCCCTCGACATAAGCCTCTCAGTCATTGGGAATCCCGAAGCAGAGCAGACATACTTCGTCGCCGTGTGGACCTTCTGGCTACTTCTCATAATCCAAACTCCGGCGTACGCTATCCTCGCCATCGTCGCCGAGCGCGGGATCCATGGTCTCAATTTCAAGGGAAGAACCATGGCGGTGTCCGACAAAGCAGAAGACTCGACCGTTGCTATCCAGACAACGGGGCTGAACATGGCCTACCCAACGTCGTGGCACAGGAACCTACTCGGATTCGGAAAAGAAGAAGGGTTCAAGGCGCTGAACGGCGTGGATCTTATCGCCCGGAATCACCAGATCCTTTGTTTACTCGGCGTCAACGGTGCTGGCAAGTCGACGACATTGGACCTCGTCTCCGGATTCCATACGCAGACGGCAGGCGACATCTTTATCAACGCTGATGTCTCCCAACTTGGTTTGTGCCCCTCCTCTGATTTCCGACTCCTCCATCAAACAAAGCTAACTTTGCGGCCAAACTACCAGGAGTCTGTCCGCAGCGAAATGTCTTGTTCGACAAGCTTACCGTCCTCGAACATGTCAAGTTTTGGAGCAGAATAAAGGGCGGGCATGAAGATCTGCAGGCGCTACATGAACTCATTGCCGCGTGCGACTTGACGATGAAGACCAACAGCCAGGCAAAAACACTGAGTGGCGGACAGAAGAGAAAGCTTCAGCTAGCTTGCATGTTCGTCGGCGGAGCAACGGTCTGTCTGATGGACGAAGTGACATCTGGACTGGTAAGTACATGTACCTTGCTCCTGTTCCTTTCTTGGCCTTACGGCTCTGGGCCAAAGCGCTTACATGTGTGTGAAAAGGATCCGATCTCACGCCGGACAATTTGGAATATCATCCTCGCCGAGCGCTCTAAACGATCTATGGTTTTTACAACGCATTTCCTCGACGAGGGCGAAGTCCTCGCCGACCACATCGTCATCCTCTCCAAGGGCCAGATCAAATGCCAAGGGTCTGGGACGGAGCTCAAGAACCAGTTCGGTGGCGGATACAGAGTCTACGTGGCCAAGGAGGCCGACGTCCCCGGGATTGACGCACCCAAAGCCATACACCAAGACCAACTCGTCTACCGCACTCCAGACTCAAAGTCGGCGTCGCACATCGTATCCCAGCTCGAGGCTGGTGGTCATACCGAAGTCCAGATCGCAGGGCCAACCATTGAGGACGTCTTTCTCAACGTGGCGCAGGGCGATGTCTCGGAGCAAGAAGCAACGGCGTCGAAAATGGCCAAGTCGGGATCATCCGAGGAGGGAGAACACAAGTCGACAATACCTGCGCTTGGTCAGCTCAGCTCGGGTCAACCCACATCCTTCGCCCAGCAAGTGCGCATCCTGATGATGAAGCGCCTGCAAGTGCTGCCTCGGTACTGGGCGGCGGCGTTCCTAGCCCTCGTCCTCCCCATCGCCTGCATGCCCGCCATCAACACCTTCATAGCGCCCGAATACATCCGACCCGTATGCCAGAACGACCCTACCGTGATCGCCAACAACGCGCTTCACGACGACGGGCCCTACCTCTCCCTGAGCTGGTTCTACGTCAGCCCCGGCACGCCCGTCGGTCCTCGATCCGCCGTCCCGGCTGTCCGCACGGCTCTGACAGACTTCCCCGTTGGCGCATATGACGAGTTGAGCCGCTATAACGTCTCCAACTTTGACAACGACTGGAAGATTGTCGACAGCTATGCCGATTTTCAAGCGGCTGTTCATGACAGCCAGACCCCATATTTGTTCATCACGTCGGGGTTGTATATGGGAGACAACCAGTCGCACCCAGCCACGGTGGCCCAGATGGCAGATTATAGCGTGGTTTACAGCCCAATGAACCTCTACACGTCAGCACGCAGCAAAATTCGCATCGCAGTCTACAACGAGTATGCCTCCTATATTGTATGTGTCCCCTTCTCTATCCCTACCCCCATCTTGTTAGCAGGACGTGGTCACGGTTGGTTTGCTTCAACTTCTCCCGAGACCATACTAACATAAAGACCACGAATACAGGGATACCTCGGTGGTGGTGGCAGTTTCATGTACATTCTTGTAAGAATACACCAGCATCACCTCCTCTCCGAACCGAGCACAATTGAATCCAGTTTGAAGTTAACACACTCGCCCTAGTACGCCGCCTTCATCCTCGCCGTGTATCCAACATTCTTCGCGCTCTACCCAGCCTTTGAGAAGGTCAGCAACGTTCGGGCGCTCCAATGCTCCAACGGGGTGCGGCCACTCCCGCTCTGGACGGCTTACTTCCTCTTCGACCTCGTGTTTGTTCTCGTCGTATCCATCGCCTACACTGTGACGATCTCGCAGCAGTTTCCCTTCTGGTGGGGGCCCGGCTACATGTTCCCCATTTGCCTGCTGCACGGTATCACCAGCATGCTGATCGCATACATCGTCTCCATCCGCGCCACCTCACAGCTCTCGTCGTTCCTCTGGACGCTTGGCGTCAGTCTGGTGACCTACGTTATCATCGCGCTGTCGTCCACCGTAAGTTTTCTTTTCCCGTTTGATTGCCAAACAACACCAAATCAACAACTAACCAATACTCTCTCCAGCTCCCCTCCCTCACAAGCGACCCCCTCGATGTGCAGCGCAACTCCGACATCCTCGCCTACACACTTGACCTGCTCTTCCCTCTAGGCAACGTCGTCCGCGGAATGGCGGTCGGATTCAACCTCTACTCGATCGCCTGCCGTGATGACGGCTCGGTCGTCACCCCAGGGTCCTGGTGGGGCTACGGCTTCCCCATCACCTATCTGATCATCCAAGTCATTGCCCTTGGTGCCTTGCTCATCTGGCTCGACAGCGATCTCTCCTTCTCCCTCCTACGCCCCAGCCGCGCCCGCTCCGACCCGACAACCCCCGAATCCCACCCCCTCACTTCCACCTTGGGCGTAGCCAAGGAAGCCGCCCGCGTCGAAACCAACCAGACCGACCTCCTCCGGCTCATCAACGTGACCAAGACGTTCTCCAACAGCTCCACCCCGGCCGTCGACAGCGTCTCCCTCGGACTGGGCGAAGGCGAAATTCTCGCACTGCTCGGCCCCAACGGTGCCGGCAAGACCACAGTCGTCAACATGATCCGCGGCGAGCTCCGCCCCGACCGGGGCAGCGGCGATATCATCCTCGGTGACATCAGCGTCTCACGCCATCCACGCCTTGCCCAGCGCCGCATCGGCGTATGCCCACAGTTCGACGCGCTAGACCTGCTCACCACCCGCCAGCACCTTGACTTTTACGCACGCATTAAGGGTATCCGCGACGTGGACACCGACGTAAACCTCGTCATGTCCCGCGTGGGGCTGCTGGAGCACGCCAACAAGCAGGCCGCGGCGCTGTCGGGCGGCAACAAGCGCAAGCTGAGTCTAGCCATCGCGCTGCTGGGCAACCCGCGCGTGCTGATCCTGGACGAGCCGTCGAGCGGCATGGACGCGGCAGCTAAGCGGCGCTTCTGGAAGATCCTCGCCGAGGTCGCGCCCGGCAGGTCTGTGTTGCTGACCACGCACTCGATGGAGGAGGCCGATGCGCTGGCTACGCGCGCCGCCATTCTCAGCGGCCGGCTGCTGGCCATCGGCACGACCCGTGCGTTGCGCAGGATGTATAGCGATTTGTACCAGGTGCAGTTGGTACTACGTACGGCGCCGCATTCAAGCGAGGAGGAGATGACCGCCGTGGAGACGTGGGTAAGGAGCGAGTTTGTGGACGTGCTGTTTGAGGGCGCAAGTCTAGGCGGGCTGGTCAATTTCTTGGTCCCGGCTTCCGCTGGAGAGAAGACGGGTGAGCGAGGGAACACGGTTGGCCATCTGATACGGCGGCTGGAGGAGCACAGGGAGCACTTGGGCCTGCAGGACTATTCCATCGGCGCCCCAACACTGGAGAAAGTCTTTCTCAGTGTCGTCATGGACAGCTACAAGGATGAGCACGAGGAGGAGAGCTCAAGGTTTGCGTCGTGGGGAAGGTTATTCCGTAGGGGCAAGACGACCGCTGCTGTTTAATGATGGTGACGGGAGACCACATTGGCTGCGTGTGGAGAGAGTACCTAGTAAGTATTTCCTCGCACTATAGCAGCATCATCAAGGCAGTTTCTTCGCATAACATAGTGTTCCTATTTACTTTGCTCTAATACGGACCTATGGCTTAATTTGAAAGTATTCGTCAAGTACAAATTCATAGTCAGTCATAACTTGAAAGGAAAGCTGCGCTGGTAATGATTATGACACATACCCAGCTATCTTGACATTGACCCTCTCTGCAGTCATTTCCGATCGGTGCCCATCGTCAGGTCATGATGCATCTTTAGCCTCGTACAGACAAAACTCGCTATCACTCCCAAAACGCAATGCGTCGCAGGGAAGAAACCCCATAATCCCGCTACCACCTCCTGCCGCCAAGACTGACGATCCGCTCTGACACCCGCCCTGACGGGTAAATAGCTGGGTCAGGGGTCACGAAAAGGGGCGATCACACACGGCATGTAACTGAGCGGCACTAGCACCGCGCTTCCTCAGTTTTTGCCCAAAGTCACACACGTCCATCCACAACATCATCTCCAAGCTGTCTTGGCGGTAAGTGCTTGGAAGCCTATGATCTGCGACGAGCTTTGTCGCTCATCATGCTCAGCCTGAGTGAGTGAATGCCGCGATCTCATTTGCGAGTGTGGATGAACGAGTAGCCTGCGTCCTTCGTGTTTCTTGTTTTGGTCCTTTACTAGGGATCGATCGCCCCTGGCAGCCTGAGATGATCAAAGATGCGAGACAAAGCCCCCCCTCTCTCCCCTTCTCCCTTGTTTCTTTGATGCTCTGGATTTGCATATAACTCGGTGTTGGACCCGGGTTTGGCTGGATGGCGTTATCATCCCATCTTTTCTCATCATCTTCCTTCGTTCTCCTTCAGCTAGGGCAGTGCCTTTATCATTCTTTTCAACACGACCCGGTGTCGTCTATTATTACGTTATTTTACCGCTTTTAACACACCCCGTTTAATACCACCCACTCCCCCAACAACCGCCATAATGGTTCGCATTTCCATCGCCGCTGTGCTGGCTTGTACGTTGCATCCCATCCCATCCCATCCGTCTTTTATCTTCCGCACCGAGACGCCACGCCTCTAACATGATCCCGTCTCGCTGCCTGAACAGTCGCCGTGTCCGCCCTGGCCATCACGCCCAACAACGCCGGCGCCAAGAACGTCGGCGCGGGCAACGGCGCGCAGTTCATCACGGGCGGCTGCGTCAACAACGCCGACTGCTCGTCTGGGTGCTGCGCCAACGCGAGCAACGTCGGCGTCTGCTCGGCTGTGGCCGCGGCCTTTCAGAATGGCAAGGCCGGTTGCAACTTTGTCGACCCAAACGCCGCTACCACCATCGCCAAGGCCAAGGCCCAGGTCAAGGCGCAAGGGTTCTAAGAGGCTCGTTATCAGTGGGAGGGGGGACCTCGATGAGGACGAGGGGGACGATGAGGGACGGTGGGAGGGTATAGTGGTTGGGACTACCTATGACTCGAGTAATGTCCACCTTATCGGTTCATTGTCATGGAAGTCGGTGGGAAGAGCAATCTAGATGTCCGTTGCTGGCAGACTTCCCGGCTTGACAGGATTCTGCAACCGCGTATGTTCGGAAACCCGTATCAACTGAAACTACCTAAGCAATGACATATGCATGCACTCCAGGAAATGGATGCATGAAACTGACTTACATTTTTCTGTCCAGGACTCCATCATCAAGTCTAAACAGCTCGTGTGGTCCAGTGAGCCACGGGCGGAAGAAACTGACATTGAGGAAAGATAAAGCTAAAGATTCCAGCCTGTGTTCATGCATTATGAAATAACGAGTTTATCAAATTAACCTTAAAATGTCTCTAAGGCGTCTCGTTGGTCCCCGTATTTAGTATTGTGTAACTTGAAGTTGACGGGTTTAATTTAATATCACACGACCGAGAAGCGACCAACGAAAGCTTCACATAATCACGGTAGACTAACAATTTACTTAACGGTTTATCCATAAACACCTCAGATCCAACAAAGAAGGTAAATCTAAAAAGAAACCGTAGGCCATCACTCCTCACCATTGATGTTCGTTTGCAAGGGAAAGAGAAAGGATTTCAAGAAAACAAGGTGTTGGCAACATATCCTGGTACTCGAAACTCCACATGCAAATACAAGAAGTAATTAAGAGGCAACCTGGATCTAGACACTAGAATTGGATGTTATGTTTTATAAGAAAGAGACCAAAAGAGGATAGAGCAAATGGTGGTCTACTTGAGGAATCTTATTCTGTTTAATGTTTATCAATGCCATTACCCGGCAAACGGCAAAGTACAAAAGAAAACACTAATGGGTGTGCCAAGGAAGGGTTCCCGCGGTTCAACGCCAGTATTACTACCCGACTAGAAAAATGACGTCTCGTGAACGAGAGACAAATAAAAAGAAAGATTTACATTCCGATGCGGGGAATTGAACCCCGGGCTGCTGAGTGAGAGTCAGCGATGTTACCACTACACCACACCGGATGATGAGCTAGAAACTTTGTTGAAGTTGTGGCCCGCAGGTGCAGTACAGGACCCCAGCGCGGTTTTGCACGCCAGTAAACTTGTGGAGCTGCCTGAGTCGTGTGCTCAAGTATCCCGTTGCCTTATGGATATCTTCATAGCTAAGTCGTAAGGAGACCGGTCAAGCTTGTTCACAATGAAACCGGATATAAAATACCAAGCTTGTATATGCTATACAGGTCCTCAGGTAAGATGTGGAAGATAAAACCTCTTCCCGATCCAGTCCAGCTAATCCAAGAGACGACCCAACGACGGATTCCTCACGTAGCTACCTTGGACCCTCATCCCCCATCCCAATCCCTATCCTAGCCCAAAACAACCCCATCACAATGCATCCAAAAGCCAGACAGCCAGACATCCAAACGCAACAAAGATCTGACCAAAATCGCCCAAAAAGGCCCATCCGTCAAAGAGCGAAACATACGATAGCGCCCCAGCGTTTCGTCGCAGTAAAGGAGCAAGATGTCCTGAACAAGAAGACGGGGCAAAGGCTATGCCAGCGATGTGAAGTATAATAGCCAATAAATATCATCCGAAGCAACAGGTAGAAAATGGGGGTATCAAGCCCATACTAGCCATAAGGAAACCCATCCATTCTATGGACCACCTGCCAGCCAGTGGTTCGGTTTGCTTCATCCATTGATTGCCATGAGAAAGCCCCCAGACCAGACGTGTGCACGGGATCGACTTCCAAACAGCCTTGAACAACAAAGGCTCTGTATCCACATCTCTCTCCCCACCACCCTCTTCTCCCTTCTCATCATGGCGACTATCGCCTCGTCTGTTCACGGCGAAAAGGACTGAAGAGGGAGCAAAGAGGGGAGAAAACGCCAACAAAACGATGGACAATATGAACGACAAATAAGAAAACAAAAGGTGGGAGAAGAAGCTGCCCCAGCGTAGTTTGTGGCGCCGGTCGTCGTAGAATGTGACGGTTGAAATGTGAATGGGTATGTATTGTGGAATTCCCGCTCCCAGCTGTCGTAAACTCAGTTGTCATATCGTCGTTAAAGTCATGGTGCCCTTTGCCTTGCCGCCGCTGCATGCAGCCCGTCCGTCCATGTGTGCATTTCCATTATTCCACCTGATACATAACTCTGGTCGTGAATCGCCTCCAACCCGCAGCCAAGGAGATGACGAGATGAGATCGAATGGTATCTATTGCTGTCTTTGCCTTCTTTCTGCCCTTCTGTCACCTCACCGCCGTTGTTCCTGTAGTGAGAAAGTAGAAAGCAAACGCATGTCGTGATTTCATAACTGAAGCCCAAAAGAAAAAGAAAGAAAAACCGGAAAGGTGCTCTCCAGATGCCCATACCCATTCGTAGAGTTGCTGTCGTGTCGAGAGGAATCATGCGCAGTGTCAAGCCAAAGAGCGAACCAGTGCACACGGGAAAAGATTAAATAGTAGATTGCGGCAAGTAGCGACTGCAACCAGACCCAAGGATAAAGGTCGACATAGCGAGTGGTATTTCGCGGGTATTTCCAGGAAACCGGATGATGCAGCGAGTGTCGAGCGTGGGGAAGATGACTGGTATCGTTTATAGAAGAATGTCAATATGCTAACCGCCAATGGCCAGCAGCCATACCCAAACCAGGGCGCCCCCAACGCCTGCGGGTCAAACAAATAGAAAAAAAGCAGTATAGGTCGGTCGTAAGTCATCAAATGTCGCCCAGCGAAAAGCATCGCTGGAAGGAACCTCGCCACGCTCCAGGTATTCCAAATTCAAATGGTCATAAATCGTGAGTGTAGCGAGAAGGCATCAAACGTTGGCGCTCGAGGCTGTGCGAGCTTGAACCACTCAGTATGCCGCAGCGGTCGAACCTTCACTAGTTGCCACGGCGACGAGTGCTTCAAGTCGCCTCAGGGAGTCGGGGTTGCCCGTAGGGTGAGGACGCTCCATGATCCGCTCCATCCCCGGACCACCATGTTGATGCGCTGAGGGCGGACGTTCCCGGTTCGGAAAACCCTGGAACCCGTTCACGTTGGGGTGAACCATGCGGTCAATATGGGGACGGCCTTCGTGGATGGTGTCATTCGCCGGATGGACAGTGACCGGCCCATGATACCATCCGTGCCTTTTGGATTCCCTCGGGGTATTGATGGCTGGGGCTGACATAGTGTAATGGTGGCGGCTTCCAGGTGCTGGTGCGTTGCTTGAGGGCGGCATTTGGGGAGGTGGCCTAGACGTCTTGGCTTCCTCGAAGCGGACGGTCTGCTGTATGGGAGCTGCGCGAGCGCGATCAGCCTGTGCCAGGACTGCTTGGTTAACCTCATTTGCCCAAGCGCCAGCACTGTCCCGCGGCGGCGTATTGATGTCGAGCCTTGTCAAACCCCGATGCAAACCCATGTCCCAGTGAGCGGCAAGGCTGCGTCGGTCATCGGAGCCCATTTCACCTCCTGCTGGCTGCGGCTGGGCGTGAACGGACTCGGAATCGATCACCATGGGCGAAGGGTTGCGCCTGGGCGGCGTCAGTGGTCTGTGAGGGATCGGATCAAATGATTCTATTCCGGGCAGGCGCATTGTTTGTTGCTGCTGGCTGCCTTGGTTGGCCACCGGAAGCGAGACGGTAGCTGGGGAGAATTGAGAGTGAGTGATAACTTGATTGAGCCGGCTTGCTCCATTGTAGTCGCGGGTGTCAGGGTGCCAGGTGCGTCGACGCCAGGCCTCATCGGCTGCGCTGGACATTGAGTCTCGTCTCGACCACCCAGATGTTGACGCTGTGGGTGAGGATAGCAGACTGCTCTGGCCTGGAGAGAAGGCACCGTTGTTGGAAGAATTGAATCCAGGAGGGCCAAAAAGTGGACCGCGTACATTGCTGCCGTGGGGTGACTGGAAAGGATTACCACCGGACGGCACGCTCAGACGACGGCCAGGGGTCCTCGAACCGGCATACATGCTGTGAGATCTTGAATGGGACGAGCTAGGCGAAGCGACCCCCGAGCCCCATCGAGGGCTGTTCTGCCCCGTCGAAAAGGTGGCTGAGGTGGGGGTGCTGAAATCACTCGGCGAGGGGGCGCGGTAAAACGGCCCCGATCCATCAACACTGCGGTAGGATTCAAGCGACAACCTCGACCGTGGGTCGGCCATTACGAGTGGTGGCGGCCGCCGACGGGCCTCGCTGGTGCTGTAGACAGAACTCATCGAGCCTATGCTCGTGATGCTCGAGGTGGAAAGCGACTTTGAGTGGCCACGGCCAACTTGCCCAACACTTCCTGCGGTCGCTGCCCTTGCTCGGCCTCCAGCTTGCCGCACTCTCTCGGTCCTGATTTGTCTCTGGAACCTGGTCCCCGTCGCGGCGAGGGAGTCGATCGGGATGTCTTCGTTTACGTGTACGGTCTGGGCATGTTGTCTCAGGTTGTCGAGTCTGGAGAAGCGTCGGGAGCAGTGGCATTGAAACGGTCGCTCTCCGGTGTGTTTTCTGCGATGCCCCATGTGGTCAGCGGGCAATCCTATCGGTATCTGGGGCCACATCGGCGAGGCGATGATGAACTTACCGGATGTGTCGTGCCAAGTGCTCGCTCCTTGTAAAACTTAGATTGCACGGCGGGTAGTCGGTGCAGAAGAACCTTTGCGACTTCTTCTTCTTTGATTTTGTACCATCCGCGTTGACGCTCTCTTCATCGGAACCTCCGTCGTCTCCCTCGCCGTCCGAGTCGTCCATGTCCATGTCGTCCGAGTCCTTGGACTTCCTCGAGTGCTGCGAGTTCTCGCGGGTCGGAACATTGCTCCTCTCAGCAGGCTCGGGTACCTGGACCGAGTCGGGGAACGGCGATGTCGGGAGAGGCTTCTGCGAAGCCAGGGCGCTCGTGCCAAAGTTGGCTCGCGTGGGCGTCGTTGCGTCGTCCATGGTCGCCCGGGGATGTATTTGTGGTTGGTATTGAGGTTGAGGTTGTTGCTGCTGGCCGGGCGCAGTGCTGGGCCTGGGCGTCATCGGTGACGTGGTGCGTGTGGCCTCGTCTCTGATTGAGTCTGCCGGGGTCGGTGGAGAGTTAACTGGGCGAAACGCTGCAGCCATGTTGGGGGTTTCGAGTCGTTGCACGTCCGTCGATGCGAGAGTGCATCCAGGAACGGAAGATGCAGGAGGAAGGGGCCCCAGGGTAGATATGTGGACAGCCCGGCGAGGCTGAGACGACCACGTCCGCGGCAGGGGTAAAGTGCGGGGGGTGGGCAGCAGCGGCGGGCGGCGGGAGCGCTGGGTTTGAGAATGATTGGGACTAGGAGGAAAAGAGAGAGGTCGGAACGGCAGACGGGAGGAAAGAGGGGAAAGAAAATATCGAGGCGCCGGCCCTCTTCATTCGAACAAAGTTTTTAGTGGAGAGACGGTTCCGCGATGCGTGCCAGCGTGCCGAGCAGCTTCACAGTCTCGACCAGGGATTGCGGGTTTCAGGATGCGATCGATGCTCGTTGGTGCAGTGCAGGTCAGGTAGCTCAGATTGCAAGCCGCTGTTGTTTTTGTGTTTGCTGGACGGACGGACGGTGCAGTCGCAGAGTGGATGGGTGAGCTGATGGACGGAAGGAGGGCGATGCTTTCGGTCGACTGGCCCCTTCCTTGTCTTCCGGGACCTGAGTGGGGATCCTGAGAGCGGCACAGGGCACACAGGACAGGCACAGACAGGCACACAAGGGCTGGTGGGCCGGCTGGTGGAGGTCGGTGATCGTGGTGGTAGACTGGACCGACACGAATTCGGGCGACCAGAACAAGAAGCTGTCTGCCTGTACACTGTCTCCCGTCCTGTAAGGGTCATGTACCTACCGAGCTACCGCACTTCGCAGTTCGCACGCACCCGCTCCACTGCTGCGCACTGCTGACGGCAGCTGCCCTATGGTCCCTACCTGAGGTACCTGGGGAGGCAGGTCCCGGGCAGCAAGGAGCAAGGACCAGATCGGAACCTATCGCTGACGGGTGACGGGTGACGGGCGATGACCGTGACGAGTGACCAGCCGGGTGTCCTGTGCGTGCATGAAGCAGGAGGCAGGGGAGAGGCCTAGCTCTTGTTGCGCACATGTATGTACAATGTATGTACAGTCGTGTGAAACCAAAAGGTAAGATGGGTGGAGTGGCGATGTTGTATTGCCCGAGTGGATGCCGGATTACGGGATCTGTACCTTTCTTCTTTTCGCTTGACAGCTGTGTGTCAGTCCTTGTCGATTCGCAGGTGGCTTGCCTGCTTGCGAAGACCTGGTGCATGCCTTCATCCTGGGCACTGAGGCACTCTTGCTGTCCGGGTGCAGATGCCGCGAGCGAGACAATACACCGGGCACCCACTCAGCCTGTCGCCAGAGAACAAAGAAAGAAGAAGCCGCCGCGTCTGCGTCTCGATGCGTCTGATCCTGATCATGTCCTGATCCCGTCCTGATCCCGTCCTACTGGATGTGTCGTTCGACCAGTTCCCCGCTAACTCGAGACTGCAGCTTGGCTTGCGTTGGGCTTGCGTTGGTCTGCCTGGGACTAGATCTCCAGTCGGCATGAGGCCCTCCTGTTGGCTCGTTGGCCGGCCTGCGCTCGCCCTTGCTGACGAACTACTGGATCAAGGGAGCCAACCACCGGCCATGACGGCCCCGACAGCATGGCCGGACTCGAGGTGGCCAATGCAAAGCCTTCCCTATCGGACAAAAGACACAGCGGATCTCGGAAAGGGTCAGTTATGGGTTGTGAATCAGGCTGTAGGATCCAGACACGGACCGAACGAGGTCGGTCAGATTCAGATACAGCGCCTCGTAATTACGCCCCGAGGGGTATATGATAATTGCACCTTATGATAGCAGCTGCGGCCACCTCACCTTACTATGGCCAATGCGCGATATTCCAGTGGCAGGAAACTGGCGGCCGGGTCGTCAAGAGAAAATCAGCCTTGACACGGAATCGCTGGTGATGGCCGATGAAGTTCGGAGGAGGGGGGTGATGTTGGCGTTTAGATAGTCTGAGCACCAGCCCTGGTGAGCACGGCGAGGGTGCGATAGCAGTAGGATGATGGCCAAAGGCATGACCAAGCACCAAGCCAGGGCAGGTGCTCGAGGTGGATGCCTCAAAACTATAATAATAAAGGATCCGGACGCAGAGGTGGTGTGAGATGGGGAGGTGGCCAGGTCAATCGGTTCACATGGCGGGCCAGCTAGCTGCACGACGGGAATGATGATTGAAGCAAGGCTGGAAATAAAACACTGAAGCTGATCATGAAAGACGCGCGGCAACACAGAATGTGCCTTTCAGCAGTCATCGAATGGAGATGGTTGGAGAGACAAATCATAAATGCCATCAGCGACTGAACAATGCACCCGTCCCTCCTTCTTTCCACCCATGGCGGGTGGGGGGCTAGTACCGAGAATAACCACGAAGACAGTCACATCTCTCGAGAAAATCACGCCCGAAACAGAATAACATTTAAGAGGCGGAAAGAACGAAGGGTGGCAGGGTTCACGAGATGGAACCTGGAACTTTGCTCGTTTATCGACCATCGTCCATCAGCTAGCCAGACTGGGCAAGTGTCCGTTTGCGTCCAAGGGATAGGTAAAATGCGGGAACAGGATGCAGGTGCGCCTTGGGGGCGCAGGGATGAGCAGGCGTTAGGGGCATTTTTCAGGGCTATTACGGGCTAAGGTATGACAAACACGGGCACCTGGAAGATGTTGGATGGCTGGTGGGTTCCAGGGCTGTATTGACTGCCCGGTCTTTGGGGCTGATCGGTACCTGTAGCTCACACTCTGAATGGCCTCGCGCTTTTCACAAATGCACGCCGACCATAATGTCAGCTCACAGGGTGAGGTTTTGATCCATTCGCCGGATAGAATGGAACATGCATGGCTGTCCCCGATCCCCAGGCAATAGATCAAAGAAGGAAGGCAGGCCCGGCAGCGGAAACAAACTGGAAGGCCAGGCAGGTAACCTGGAGGGGTAACGGTCATCACGACGCGAGTGCCACAGTACCTTCAGGGTTCTAAAAACCTTAATTTTCCTGGTCATCAAAACGTCTCGGTGTCGCAACAATTGCACAATCGGGCATCGGTCTGAGTCAGAAGCACCATCGCAGGCACCAGGTGAATGCTGGTGTAGATTTCTTTCTGTTCCTTTCTAACCAGGCGTGGCCCTATGCTGGATTTCCCTGGTCGTTGTGCATGCATAGCCGAGTGTGAGGGACTTGGAATCTGAGAGCATGATGTTCTTACCTATCCATGGTCTTGGCGGCGACTGGATATTGCGAGTTTATTGGGGCCAGAGCCAAAGGGGGGTCGCCTGATGCGCCGCTTCCTTTGTTTCGAGACTTCTACACAGCGCAAGCAGGGCAGCTCGGCAGCTCGGGTACCTGGCAGGGGAGGACAGGGAAGGAGCGATGAGCGATCCATTCCGGGTACGGCGATGGGTGCAGCAACGCTGACATTCTGCTGGGTGTGTGCCTGTCTGAGGTGGTCCTGGTTCCTGGACGTCGCTCGTTTTCCGCTGCGATAGTGATGGGGATGGAACCAACACTGTGCACCTCGTGACGGGAACTTTGGATAAAGAAGGACGACATATTGGCTCGCCGCATTCCATCTTGCCGGTATCTCTCCGACATGTGCGACCTGGTGTCCCGGGTGGGGATGAAACGAATGAAGCTACATTGGAATTGTACGAAGGAATGCTTGAAGTATGTGCAGCGATAACCTCGCATCACAGACGCAGCCTGCACCTTGCATGCTACCCGTATAGAGGGCTTGCCCCGAGCTTGCTTCAGATCCAGACAGCCCCGTCATCTGGTCTCGGCTGTCGGCGACCACCAAACTCAACAAGGGATGGAAGCAATGGGGTTGAGAAAGTTCAGGTCGATTTTATGCGCGAAAGGACGTCTACCTAAGCTCTTCGTAGCGCTGACTTTAGGTTTGGCCATATTGTGCGACAGTGACGATCTCTCGGTCGCGGGGTTCGGGTTACCTTTCTGACGGTAACCCATACAGAATGCATTTCTCTTTCCCTAGGGGTGTACGCTGTTCTTGACAGGCCATGGATTTGGTGCCTCACACACCACGCCAACCAGCCGCCCTGTCGGTCAACCAAAAATGCGGTGGTTGAATGACTGGCCGATAAACGAGGGCAATAAATCGTGGTTGTGACCGACCCGGCGGGCGATGATCTGATGATCGGCGAGGGGAGAGGAGAGGGGCAGTCTCAAGCACTTCGTGGATAGCGGGGTTCTGGGAAATGTTTTGATTCTCGACTCATTGCGTCATCGCGTTGGTGCCTGCAGTGGACGGGGCAGGGAAGGCACAAAGCGGGGACAGCGGTGGTGGACCCACTATCCGAGAGTCTCTCCAGGGGCAGCAACCACTGAGCTATGAACTGCCGACCCTTCCAACATTTTCCTCCACCAAAGCAATTGCAGATGCACTGCGCAAGGCGGCATCAGCGAGCACCGGCAACGGTGGAAGCCGCCTGGCCTGGCCCGTTGAGCTGCGTTGCGGTGCGTCGCGCTGCCTGCCCAGGCTCTGCACGTCCACTGCGCACAAGGCACCGACCAACGCCAGCCTGCATGAACGAGGCACGCCGGCGTCCACTGCCCAGCAACCAGCCCGGGAGGTGAGCTGAGGCCTCTCATTCGATCCCTTCCAGCTCTTCTTGACCCGGCTCATCGCGCGCAGTATGCCCGTTTTTGCGACTCTGGGTTACTGACGGCGATTGCAACTGCGGCTTTTCATCGTCATCAAGTGGCTTGCTTGTCTTCGGCTGCCACCATCTCGGCCCCCGTGCAGCACCGTGAGGATGGATCACGACGTGGTAAGATACGCGGAACCCATCTGTCTACATGGTCGTATCTTCACTGCTGCGTTGATTGCCCACAGATCTGTATTGTTGTGCGACGGAAAAGAAAGGCCGAAGATACGAATCGTGATCACTGCCCGGGTCTTCGTTTCCGAAAGGGGGATGGCGGTCAGACCCAAAGCTCTCGCAATCAATATGCAAAGCGGGGAGGAACACAGAGATGGATGTGAGAGAGAGCCTCAAGTCTTACTCCATGCCCCAAGGACAACCCCGGCGCATAGCAACCAGCGTGCGAGACATACGGCCAACTTCAGTTGAATCCTCCGGCCATCTCATCCCGTCGTTTGCCGCTCACCAGGTTTGCGAACGTTCCTTCTGGCCCGTGGCACTCGACAGCGCCTGTTCAGGGCAAGCCCACGGCCACTTGGTAGCCTTCCGTACCTGAACATCTGCAGGTCGCCACTTCGAGAAGCAGACTGCCATCCACGTTCACATATCCTATTACCATATTCCTTCAGAGGCGCCACGACTCTCGAAGGGCCATTTCCCATCAGGAGCCACGAGGTAAGACACATTGGCTGAACAACTCATTACCGGTCGTAGGGAGCAACTCTCGCCTCCTCCGGAGAGAGAAGCCACACACATCCCCTGTCATAATGGACACATGCACCCAAGGGAGAAAGACCCCTGGCTCATCCATTCAAGGACAGCCCTCCCTTGCTCCGCAACCCGTACCCGTGACGCCGCCCGTGCCGCTCCGAGCCAAGCCACGTCGACCTCGGCGGCGGCATGCGAGGGCGATCGCCAGCCAGACGTCACAGCCGCCTCCGCTAGTGAGGTTGGGTTGATAGAATCGGCAGATATATATGTGTTTTTATCACACGGCATGCTTTGGGAGACCACAGGACGTTGGGACCCAATGCCCAGGTTTCAAGTTTGTGATGGCCGCCAATCCACACTCAATCACAATAGGGCCAGACTGAGCGACAGGGTCCGTACCCGTACCTGGATGGACTTTGCCTTAGCAGCTGCAGCCATATGCAGGCGGCCCTGGGCTGTATGTATGGACGCGGGGCGGTACCTGAGCAGGATGCAGATGCAGTTGGTTGCGTTTTGGTGACGTTCTGCTCTAGCTAGAATGAGGTGAGTCTTTGGTCTTTCCGTCCCCGTCCCGGAGCCCATGTCCATGTGTCCTTTACCTACACTACATTCATCAGTGATCCATCCTCCAGCTCAATCCCACCAATGGAGACATGGAGGTTTACGTAGCTTTTTGCTCGTAGCCCCTCTCATCCTGCCGTGCTACGGGGACTCCTGATCACGGTCACGAATAGCCTCCAACGTATGCGACGCATCCACTCTGCGCAGCAGGCCGCTCACGACTCACAACAGTTCGAGTGCGCGAGCGCGAGAAAGACAGAATTCAGACGAACGCCTCGGCGCCTGGATGGTTCAGGACCTTTCGTTCCTCTCCGTCACAGGCCATCAACTTCAGCGTCTTTCAATTTTTCCCACCGCTCTTTCCACTCAATATGTGCATCCCAGCCAGATGCGAGAAACGGATTGACGATGCTACTGCAACACATCCATCCAACCATCAATAATTGCCTACCTCACCCCCACCAAGGCCGTGCGCAAACACAACCAGTCTCTCGCGGTCATGCAGCACGGCCCTGTAAACGACAATCTGTGGGGTCGTGGGGAGCCAACTTGACGGCGCGCCTGCAACAAGCAAGCAATCAAGCAAGCAAATGGGAAGCTTCACGTCGGTTTGCCATCTCAGGTCATCAGCGATATCGAGAAGCATGATCAGTCAAAGTGACTGCAAATTAATACTTTCCACGTTATTGTTATATCGGTTACGTAGTCTTCTCGGCTCGCTACTTTCCCTTCGCGTAACCCGTATATTGCTGACGCCCCCTCCGCTGTTACTTATCGCATCTCCAGGTGTTTCCATGCGCTCCGCTGTGCTGGATTAGGCAAGTCTTTTTTGCTCGCCGCCCTTTCTTCTTATTGCCCTGTGTGTCTACCTGTGTGTATGTGTGTGCGTCCAGCACAACTGGAACGATGAGATGGATGTAAGGGCACGCGATGCTTCCTTCCCTCTTGAGGATATCTGCGTGCTACCCACGGTTGGTGAGGTCAAAACTTCAGTGGAGGTGAGGGGTTTCCAGTCCCGCCCGTCCCATTCCAAGGATGGGATGGGATTTATTGGACGTTGCATTCCTCACTTTCACGTGCCTGTCGCGGGATGCTACTCGGCCATTGGGAACTACCTAGTAAGAAGCTATTAATACACGAGACTTGGGAGCTTGACGATACATCGCTGGGCAGGTCTGTTTGTGAGCTTGGGCCCTTTGCTGCGCTGGAACCTGGTTGTCAGTTCGTGATGTGACGCTCGCTGGCTGAGGTCGCTTGGTCAGGAGGCTTGCCCCACCCACTCACCATCGACCAATCACCCCCTTTGGACCCCTTTTTTCAACCTGTCTTGTATTTGTTGACTTTGGATAGGGGTTGTTGCGGAAATGGATTTTGCTGTGTGATCGGTTTTGCTTGCAGGCCGCCCCTGCACCTGTTGATAATACGAATAAAGATGTTGACCGGTTTCTATGTTTACATAGTTTCCTAGGTAGCTCTAGACATGTATGCGAAGTTGGAGTTGTCAAATGAGGCGCCATTGCCCGTGACGAACAACTCGTTGAGCATTGCTGTGTACCAAGGTGCTCAAGTGGATCCAGTCGGTTCACTGGGCCTATTATCGTGCTTGACTTTTTCTTTTCTTTTCTTCTTTTATTCTTCGGTAAGAGACCGTTGACCTTGAAAAATTTGATCAGACTCGCGGGCATGATTTAAGGTCATACACGCCGCTTTCTTAATGGCATCAAAGTGCCCTGCCGAGGTTCTCAGGCTTTCAATACCTCGTGATGTGGATTGTCCCTGCTGACTATTCCGCTCAATCGGTTCATAGTAATGAAGAAAACCATATATAAATGCACTTGCTCTCGTATCAGGTATCTTCCCAGTTATCATTGCCCCAAACCGTTTTAAAATGTCGTGGCAAATATCTCTTTTACCTCGTCCAATCCAAGGGGACAACCTTGGGCGCAATGAGCCAAGCTCGGTGTAAACGGTGCCCGTGAGGCACTCTACACGATGATCAATGTTTCTCTCCCCCCGACGCAGCACGGCAACTAAAAGGTCTAGGACTACCGGTGGTGTGACAAGAGGTACCTTAGGTACGTAATCTACTCGACGAGGCTGTTTACTGCCGACTTGGCTAGGTCGAGGGGATGATAGCAGTTTGGTGGCGGACGGTAAGGAGTGGTCATAAAGCGGAACCTTACGAAACTCTGGATATAAATGCTCCAATATGAATTCGTCTTGCGTGACGGATTCTATCCCGTTGAGTGTCTTTCGTGAGTACGATGCTTGTGTGAATTACATTCTGAAGCGCCGGAACGAGCAATTACTGCCAGTGTCAGATAGCTCTAACTGTGTGGATGCGGAAGTGCCACCCGATGCGGAAACACGAAGACTCGTCGGTGGAAGAGAGGGTGTCAGATGGTGAGTACCTCCGTGAAGACATAGGCAAGCATTATGATGTGCCGGGGTGCCTGGTCTGCCGATGTATCCGAGAGACAGGGAAGAATGGTGGCAGAAGCCTGGCAAAGGTTGAAAAAGGCGCAAGGGGGTGGTGGTCTTGGTGGGCGACGGATAGGTAGGGTCTCGTCTATCAGGACGTGGTGGTTGTTTTACATCCATTTTATATCTACATATATAAAAGAGGAGAATATCTGCAGCAAACCTTGTTGCCTGACACTAGTACACGTCTCTCTAAATCGAGAGTATTAACTACCAGTTGTGAAAGGGGCAGTTTGCCTCCCTGGTACTTTCAAACCTCATATCTCCATAGGATAATGCGATATAAGTAACTGAATCCCAATCAGCCCTGACCATTGGTCCCAGATTTCTCCAAACGCCGTGCATGTAATATACATACAAAGAGAATTCCAGCGCTGCCTGCCCACCCAAATAATTGTGAAAAGAAAAATCTCGAGAGCGATTGAATACCATGTAGTGTGTCACTCCTGCCTGGCATGATGAATTATGGGGCTTGGGTCGAGACAGCTTGATAGGCGGTCTCTTAATCCTCAAAACCTCGCAGTATCAGGCTCAAATATCCAGCATACTCCGGATCTGCTGCGGCGGTGCGTTGATGCTGTTCGCTGTGTTTGTGCTATTACTCCTTTCCGCCGTCGTCGGTCTGTTATTCGACTCCGCGCCAACCGCCGATTGCCTTCCCCGGGCACTGGCAATATATGGCGGCGGTGGTACCGCGGGAGGAGGGCCATCCATCATCAGCTCAGCGCGTCGGTGCGCAGCCGCAACAGGATCCTCACTTGCGCTGGGGAAGAGCAGCCCAGCAGCAACTTGCACGGCGTTCTCTGTTCGCCGCTGCTCCGAATTGCCTGCGTATTGACTGGCCATAGCTCTGGCACCTGCAAAGTCCCCTGGTGAAATGGGGCCCAGGAGATCACTTGCTTGGGTGGAAGGCAGCCGTGGCATCGCGTCCATCTCCACGTCTTCGCCACCGGCTGTTCGAGATGTGTTCTGTAGTGGATCGTTCTCTCGCAACCTGGTATCGACCGCCGCCTCGAGATTGTGCGCAGTCGCCTTTCCGCCCCCAAGCTCGCGCACATTGCGTGCAATTCGATCCCGCATACGCTCGTTCGGGTTAAACTCGTTGTTGGCTCGGCGCCACCACGCTGGCTTTGGTGCTATGCCCAACTCGCGGTTGATCTCGGAGCCTCGCACGCGGCGCTGGCGCTGCAGTTCAAGGTCTTCGTTGGGATTGATGAAGCCGGTGATGGCTTGGATGTAGACGATTAGAAGCGATGGAAGGTATCCGCCCACGTAGATAGCTACCGTCAGGCCCTTGACGTTGAGCGGGCTCCACTGGAACTCCCATGCGCAAAGGGCCTGGTAGGCTGGGATGGCGAGGGAGATAGGCATGAGCAGGATGAAGCGCAAAGGCGTGAATCGGATGAGGCCAATGACACGATTGACGAAGCCGCGGTTGCGCTCTCGGTAGTGCTTGATCGAGTGGCGGAGGGAGAAGGTTATTGTGAGCCAGCAGACCACCAGACAGAAGGCGGCAGCCTTAAAACGGCCATCTGTTGCGGTTGGGATAGCCACATCGATAATTTGTTGGGGATATCGCTGCATTTCAATGCCGGTCCAGCTGCGAGGGACGACGAGAAAGAAGTTCTGGCAGCATAATAGGGGTCAGTCGGAAGGATCATTGGAACAAGAGCCGAGGCGGGGAATATACCATCCAAATCCAGAAGTAGAAAAAGAGGGGGATGAAGAACTCAATCTTGGCTCTGCGGTCGTCAAGCTTCAGCACGAAGGGGTTGGGGTCGATGAACTGCCTCTCCATCCAGCTGCCCCAGTGCCTCACGGCCTCCCACACGATGGCCATGGCGCCTAGCTGCATAAGGAACCAGAAGAAGCAAGTTAGGACGATGGGAAGCTCCGGAAGGTAGTAGCGGTCGACGTCGATGTTGGTGAGAAGACTGATGAGGGCCATGGCGCAGGTGAAGATGGCCCAATACCACTGCCATCTCCTCCCGATGGGCCAGAAGCGCCTCTCGGCGGGGAGGTGCAGCTTGCCATGTTTACTAAGGGCAATCAGGGTCAAGACGAGCCCGACGCCGAAGAGAGTCGCGAAGCCCAGGCCGGTACCTCCGCGCACGCCGATCTGGTTGACGGGGTGCCAGCACCATGTGACATTGACGAAGGTGCCGTTCTCAAGGAGAAGAGCAGGTGTGTAGGGCGCAAACGGCAGGACACACCAGGTGCCATTGGACAGGGTGCGATTCTCAAAGTAGGTGTAGTTCCATTCCTTGAGGATGGTGAGGTTGAAGTGGACACCGCCGAAAACGGTGTCGCTGTCGTTGCTGCCGGGGGGGAAGGGGATAATGTCGCGCGCGTCGAGGAGGGACATCTTGACTACGTCGCGACGGTGTAGACAACCATGGGTAAGGTAGCGTCTTGGTTCGGTTCTGGTGATCGAGGGCGGTGGTGGTGTTGTTGACGAATTGACGGGAATCCCGGATTGTCACCGCGCGGGGGGTCCTATGACATTACGAAATGGCAAGAAACAAGGAAACAAACAGAAGAGACGAAGATGGAAACAAGTCCAAAATGTCGGGAGTGGCCTGACTCGAGGTGTCTGGTAGGCGGGCGGGCGGGACGGTGTAGGTGGTGTTGCCGGTGTTCCGATCGCACGCAGCGGTTGCCAGTGCGGACTGCAGACGACGATGGATCGGAAAGATTTTGTCGCGCAAAGCCAAGGCAAGGAATGGACGGATGGCAGTCAGTGCGGGGAGGGGTGAGGTGGAGGAAAACCTGGAAACCCTTGAAGTGTAATTTACCCTCAGTAAGCCGCCAAGTGTTCCAAGACAGAGGTGGATGGAAATCAAGAGAGCATTCGTTTTTGACGGTGTCTCCTGATCTTACATGCTACACTAGATCCGCGAGCCCCGAAAAACAAAGCCCGAAAACGGCTCGTCCACCCCTGGAATCGTCAATGACCTCACAGGCTCCCGACGGCTCAGCGGCTGTCTTGGGGCGGGCTAAAGTCGATGGATGGAATCGAATCGTGGGGGCGAATGCCGCCCGCCGTCTCCCTGGTCGGCCTAGCTCGCCGAGGAGTGCAGATGCGATCTCCACCAGCCAGCCCTACATGTGGAAGGTCCAGGGGTCTGGACCGCTGAAATTGTTTGGTGGCCGTGCAGGATTGGCGTGGCCGGGGGGGGCACCTGCCCCAACTCCGCCAGCTGTTGACTTTCGCCCGGGCTCGGGTGGGTTACCAGTGCCAGTGCAAGGCAGCCAACTCAGCATCCACACGCCAACGGCAACGCCATCGCCATCGCCATTGCCATGAGCATCCCTCCCCCGACCACAACCACGGCGGCCGCCGCCGGCGCGGATGACAACGACGACCCGTCCTACATCGACTACGAGACCTTCCTCGACCCCGCCTTCAGCGCGTCGTCGTTTGCCAACAGCCTGGTGCTGGCCACCAACAACCCCAACGACGTGCCGCTCGACCTGTCGACCCCGCTCTCGCGCGTGCTCTTCGACATCCAGGAGATTGACTCGCATATCGACATCCTCACCACCCGCTCTGCCGTGCCGCTGCTCGCCCACACCAAGGCCCAGACTGACGCCAGTGGCCGCATCATCGCCGAGGTCGACACCCAGATCAAGGCCCTCAACGACAGCTACAAACAGCTCGAGAAGGAGGTCATCCAGAAACATGCCGAGGCCGAGGAGGTCCGCCAGGTTGCCGCCCGCCTCTGGGAGACCCTTAGGCTCGGCCGTGCCGTAGGCCGCTGTCTTCAGCTCGGCCGCCAGCTCGAGATGCAGCACTCAGAGCTGTCCACCGCCGCCCCCAACACAACCGCCCCTCGCGGCTTGCGCGGTGAAAACGAAGATCACCGCGCCCTCGTCCGCGCGACCCACACACTCCTCTCACTCCGCGAGCTCCTCTCCCCCACCGCGACCGCCGCCACCCCGTCCTCCGAAGGCTACAACCTCTCGCGCGTCACCACCATCCGCACCCTCCGCGACACCGTCATCGGCCCCATCGAGCGCTCCGTCCGCGACACCTCGGAGCGCATCATCCGCGAGTTTTCCATTGGCTCCGCCACCGCCACCGCCACGTTCTCGCAGGCCGAGGAGACGCGAGCCAGGACCGTCTCCGCCCTGACGACGCTATACCTGCTGTCGCCCACCGGCCTGGCAAAGGGCGAGCGCTGGGCGCCCACCCTCATCCTCCAGGCCCTGGAGAGCTATCTCCGCTCGGCGCTGCAGAGCAGCGTTGCGGGCTTGGCGAGGGCCCTGGCGGCGCTGCCGAGCTTGGAGAGAACGCTTGCGGAGGTGGAGGCCAGATGTCAGAATGTCGTTGCGCTTGAGGCTGTGCTGGAGGGTTTGAGGGTCCCGGTGCATCCGCTCTTGGCAGTGGAGAAAGGGAGCGAGAAGGCGGTTGCTGTTGGTGCTGGGGCCGGGGCTGGTGCTGGTGCTGGGGTGAGAAGGATGGGCGGCGAGAAGACGGGTAATATGCTTCAGCCGCTGCTGGCGTACCTCGAGACGGGGTCACTGGCGAGTTATTTCTGGAGGAGCATAGCCGGGAGCTTGGCCGGGAGGGTACAGGAGATTGTGAACAAAGGGGGTGTTTCGGCTAGGACGCTGAGGACCCGGAGGCAGAGTGTGAGTGAGAAAATCAGAGCGTCTGTGGTTAGGGGGAGCCAGTTGCCTAGTTCTGGGGCTGGGGCGAAGGCGGAGGCCACGGCTGGGCAGTGGGAGCGGGAGGTCGCGGTTATGGTTGGGAGCGTTATTAACAACATTGGCCGGTGATTGCGGTGAGGATGTGGACGAGTATGAGGCATGGAAGTCCATACGCCCGTATATTCTAGCTTGGAGTTTGTTCACTTCAGCATGCCATGATTTTATATGATCAGGCTCCCTAAGCATGTTTTGTTGGTTGATTGGTTTCACCCAGATGTCATTTGTAACATCTGGACGTCTTGGTTACTATTCTAATGGTAAGGCTAGGTTATTAAAATATTAATTCAATGGGAAAAATTTAGCTTGTTAATAAGCATCTATCTTCAAGGGCCACCATAAAGGAGACCAGATAGCCAAGACACAATTTCTGGCATCAGGGTCTTTAGGTTCAATCTAATGTCTCATATTGTTACCTGAGTATGTTCCACTCCATGAATCCAGGAGGGAAACCCATCCGTCGTCCCTACGGAAAAAACCCCGAGAGCTGGCAAAAGCTGGATTGCTAGTCGCTCAACATCCCAGCTGCCATCCTCTTGATGTCCATCGTCGCTTTTCTGACTCTGGTGGCAAATGTTATGCCGGTTTCGTCCTGGGAAGGTTGCCTAGGTCAACTGGCCGTGAGATTTTGGACTTGAAGCCATGAGATCGTTTTATTTCCCGATTATCCCATTCGCCTCTGCTTAGCGAACAGACCAGAGGTATGATAACCAGAGCATTTATATCAAATGATCCCCTTTCAGTGCCCAGTCACGCAAGAGTCGCTTTTGATGAGCAAGGCACAGCAGTGACGGGAGCGCATTCGTCTTCCAAAGCCTTTGCCAGCCCATTGTATGTGGTACCTCAAATGGGATCCCATAATGTCGACCGGCCAGTAAATCTAACGGAGCTTCAGGTCTCGTTCCGGAAAACAGAAAATCTGACGGGGGTGGGTCGGCCGTAGGTACACTCGACGGCCAGCCATCAGAGAAATAAGAATGACAGCCCGCCAGTCCTCGTCATTTTGGTGGCGCACGCGACTGTCTCGGTCGCAACTTGAAGTTCTCGCATCAATCTGTAGATGCCAGGCGGAGCCCGACTACAGCAACGACGAGGACGACAACTACGCCATCCGCCAAGAGCCTCCGGTGCCAGACCGTTGCAAGCGCACAGAAAGGCGGGCGTTGAAGACTGGCATTATCCGATAATGACTTAATTCCTGTCATCGCCGCCCACGCCTCAAATCCCCCGCCCACCCGACAACATACTTCCATCAAGGGATGCCCGGCCCAGCGTATTTTTCTCGGGCACAGCATCTTCCCAGCCACCATCTGGAGCGCTGCAGCAGGTGCAAAACAGACGGTTGTCAAGAAAATTTCCATAGTGTCAGGAGTGGCTGTCGCGCGTGTCGTGCTCCTTGGTCTCGTCGCTGCCCGACGGCGCCATGGCGGCGTCGGTCAGCACCATCCACCAACCTCCTCCTCGCCCCTTGCTTTTGCGATATAGGAGAGTCAGCCACGGGAGCACCACGCTGTCGAGCAGCTGCTGCGGCGACTTGTTGCAGTAGCCCCAGAAAACCAATCCGAGGGAAAGCAGCCAGACGACGGAGAGCCACATGAGCTCCCACGGGAGATAGCGAGGTTTCGAACGATACGTTTCAATCTGTGATGAAATGCCCGTCCAAACAAGCAGAGCAAAGAAGGCTCCATCTTTTTATCCTTGCCAGCGAAGATATCCTAAACGAGGGAGGAGTGCGTGTCAATGGGCCACAGTGAAACAACGGGGCACGAAGTCATTGCCAGCTACAGCCATCATAGGTTACGAAGGATCCAGATCATCAGGAGTAAAAGGGTTTTCATCACTGGTCTCAAGGATTCGTGTGATTAATCGTAGTGACCACAATATCGCGTGGCATCTGTATAGGTACTAATGATTCGATCTACGCTCTCCTTTGACTCAGGCAGTGGCGCCTTGTAGCATCCTCTTCTTATCTCCCTCCATCCGATACATGGTAACCAGTAAAACTCCTACGCTTCGTGTTGGTACTGTACCTGGTAATCACATAGTGATGCGCTTCCAAGCACAAGAACTGCCCCACGAAGAACGGGAATGACGCCCGGTGCAGAGTAAAGATTACGTGCGCTTCGAGTTCGATCATGGCTATCCGTGTTAAATTCAACGACTAGATATCGCTTTCGTATCCTAACCTCATCCGTTCCCATAGGGATACTACTCGATGGCGCGGGCGACGAGCAGGGAGCCGAGATGTTTGAGCTGTTCCAGACAGTCAGCTACGACCTGTCCACCAGACCAGCCACGAGAACATGCTCGACTACGGGATCTCGCCATCAGGGGCCAATCTGGCGCGCCAGTCCTGCGAAGGGGTGGCAAGGTCCCCCAGAAGCAAGCAGTTCATCAGGTCAATCACCCCCGTCTCCCACATCGTATTGAAGCCCTTCTTCTCATCTCGAGCAGGCTTAGACGAGAAAGCTTTGGTGACGGAACAAGATATCCCGTACGAAGGTGCAAAGACAGAGCCGAGCCCCCCCGGAGCACTACATAGGTCGTGAAAGGTGGGTCTGTGCTGTTCTCTGACAAAAGAAAACGCACATGCGAGAACTTTCTAATCCCTATCATCTTCCCTCTCAGGCCTTTCCTTCCTCACCTCAAACCACTTCCTGCAAATCAAGGCCCGGTGTCCAGTTTTTCGAGCCCGCAGCCGAAGATCGGACGAACTCCCTCAACAGAACTTGTGAGGCCCTGCCTTCTTGGTTCGGCCACCGGACCTTCTCCAGGTAGGTGCCCTCGCCCCGAAAGGACTTCCATTCCCTGACGGAATAACTACCCGCAGCGGAAAATCTTTCAACGCGGCACCCTGATTTCTTGCACATCGTTCACTTCCTCCCTTCGCCCACTGCCCCTCCATCTCACATCTCCCCCAACTAACGGATCACCCCTTTGGCACGGCGGTACACGACGCGTTGTTGGCCTAACAGCCTGGCGTGGTTTTCTTTTTCCACAGGCGGGTCAATACGAATCCACTGCACCTGCCCAGCTAGTCCTTTCCCTGATTTTCCTCGCCCCGACCTCAAAAATCTCCGGACCTGCTTCAGTTCCGACCCTGCAAGTTCGCGTCATCTGACCGAGTTTTATCTCCAGCCTCCAGAAATCTTTGCTCTCCGGTCTGCTAGGCCTCGAACTCTTTCTTTCTGCTCGGATTTTGTCTTTTCGCTCCACAAAACAACAACCGACATCATAACCACAATGGCGAACCCAAACAGTTCTGTCCCAGCTCAAGGTAAATCTCATTCCCCAACTTGATTTCAGCTCCGCTTGCTTAACGGTCCCTCCTAAAGTCAGAGAGCCTGGCACCTCCTTCCAGGATCCATTGCTGGACCTGCTGGACCCGGTGCTCAAAGACAGCATGGCAGCTAACTCCTCAGTCGCTTTGCATGATCAAGATTTCGCTTCCAAGAATTCTGCTTCCAAGGAAACGTATCCCAAGAATGCCGCTCCTAAGACGGCTACATCCATGAAGGCCGCACAGAAGAACACTTCTACCCAGGTCGCTTCAACTCCCAAGAAAGTTGCCGCGCCCAAAAAGAGAAAGGTTTCTGCCGACACGAGTGACCTCCAAGCCAACAAGTCTGGAGAGGCCAAGGCCAACAATGACATGATGGAACCTCCTCAGAAGAAGCCACGCGGACGCAAGCAGGGAGCTAAGGCCGTGGACAAAGACCCCGAAGGCTCTCGTGTCAGTGACGCTGGGGACGTTCTCATGGAGTCCATCGAGAGGCCCGGCGACGTGGGGGACATCAATGCCGGGGCGGCGAGCTCTCATTCCGACAGTCCTCGCAAGGGACCAGTTCCTCGTGGCGCCCGTTTGGTCGGTGCCAGACCCCACGGACGCCCTCAAAAGGACGCTCCAGCTGCCTCGACCCCCGCCGTCAAGTCAAAGAAGGTGATCAACGAGGAGGAGCTGGCGGCTCTCCGAAAGGAGGCCCTGGAAAAGGCTCCGGTAGCTCGCCAGCAGCCCTGGTCAAACACCCAAGTCCAGCGACCGTTTACTGAAGAGAATCTTGCGTACGCGCCACCAACCACTGGCACTTTTCGTAATCCGTGCCCAGCACATTTTCTATAAAATCACCTGCTAATCCCACCGTTTGCTGGTACAGACTTTTCGAGACAGGCCGATTCGCCGACTACGAGATCGTGTGCCTCAAGCGCACGTGGAAGGCGCACAAAACCATTCTCTGCACCCGGTCGAGCTGGTTTGCTGAGAAGTTCCAGGATGACATGACGGTACGGTCATCACTTGATCATAAAGAGCTCCATTCCCGAACTGCCAGGACGCATTTGAGCATTAAAGAACTGACATTACCTGCGTACTTAACAGGGCAACGAAGTTACCCTGCATGAGTTCCCCGAGCAGGACGCCGAAGTCATGCTTCATTACATCTACGCTGGTGGTAAGAAACCCAATGCGTGCCTTGCCTTCTTTGCATTTCACTCCGCGTCTTCTGAACAGTGGCAAGCGTTTTCAAGTGTCTCACATGCATCCAACATCCTCACTCACCCTGCTCAACAATCATCTCTCACCCCTCTCTGAGCCCACAATAACACCTTGACCCCCGATCACAGCCCTCGACATGGCCCAGTACCACCCCGACCAAGGCTCCTTCGTCGTCTATGCCACCCTCTTCATCATCGGCGATTATTTCGGCATCTCCTCCCTCGCCGACGACGCCCTGACCCTCCTGGGCCAGTTCTGCGACGCCCGCCTCCGCGACCTCTGCACCTATAACGTAGCTGAGTCCGGGCGCCACGGCGTCCCCGACGCCGTCAAGAGCGACGCCTCCGCGCTCATGCCGGACCTCTTCAACGCAATCTGGCACAGCTACCACGTCACGTACCCGACGCGCCTGCAGTCGCTGCTGGCCTCGTTCGTCTGGGCCGGCCGCACGCGGCTGCTGCACCAGCACCGCGACGCCTTCACCGACCTCGCGACCCGCTGCCCCCTGTTCGGCAACGACGTGTTCAAGCTCTCCCTCGGCGACAACGCGTCCCACTGGCTGCCGAGCGGCGACGCCGTCCGCGGCATCTGCACCGACTACGACCACAGCCGGCGCACCCAGCACCCCGACCGCTGCGAGTCGTGCGACGAGGTCTTTGACGACGACGTCTACAAGAAGGCCCTATATAACCCCTTCAGCGTCACGCTGCGCCCGGCCGCCTGGTGCGCTCCCTGCGTCGAGAAGAACCCGGATATGCCGATTTGGCGTGCCGGAGCCGGCTGGGAGGAGCCGGCGGAGTGAGTGAGTGCGATGCAGTGGCGTTTCAGTATGCATGGAGTTGAAATTTCAAAGGGATCTTGATCGTGAGGGTGTTGAGCCGGCGCGTGGGTTGATTTTTCGAGCGTTTTGCTGTTGAGGCAATTCGCACTTGACGCTTCCCTTTAATATATGCCTTTCTATTTGCCTCTTCTTTGGCGTTGGCCCTTGTTTTCTTCTTTTCTCTCCTGCACGGGGGCACTCTAGAACGCATCATCATGTGGTGGCTTTCAGTTCGTCACAGGCCGCACTACTTTTCCAGCATTTTCTATTCCTCGAGGACAGCCTGCAATCACGGCTCAGGCTTCAGTCAGTGGCATGCCGGAAGACAATCACCAGTGGTCTAATTTCTTTCATTGTTAGAGTTTGGAGGCGAGGGAGATACATTAGACTAGGACACGAAATGGCATTGATGTCCGATCCGTTTCGGAGCACGCATCACGTTCGATAGTATCACGTCAGGTCGTTATTTTAGAGTTGAAATACTGACCTTTCGATTCTACAAGTTGATGAATCAACTTTCATCGAGGGCCAAGATTGCGTCAATCCTCATTTTCTTCGTTGTAATACACAATCCAGTGGCAACGGGTAGGAAAAGAGGCAGGTGTAAACCTTAACCCTGTCCTACTTTTAACCGTCATTCGCAGCTCTGGCAATAGGTTCTGGCATCTTTGGTGAACATTTGGACAGATCTAAATTTACCCGCAATGCTGATATGAGTCCAGAAAAAAATCATTCTTAACAGGCGGCCTTGTTCGGGCATGCGTGCAGCGAAAAGTCTAGCCCTAAGTTCAAAGCCGAGGTCTTACGGTTGATGCCCTTCCGCGACCTCTAGTTCTAGAAACCAGGAAACTCAAAAGGCGTCTCCGGAGCCTGGTACCCGCCCGGTGGGACGCCCCCATTCCCCAGGCTGCCCAAGAAGGTTGTGTGCAGCGAGTACAGGTCCGGGTCCGCCAAGATAGCCGGGGTCTGCGCGAGAACATCCTCGAGGTCCTGTCCGACGTCAAAGTACTTGCCCCTGAGCGCTTCCTTGGCCAAACCAGTCGCGAGCGCGACGCACACCATACCGTTCAGATACGGCGAATCGTTGTAGATGTCCAGCGCCTTGGAGAACCAGCCTCTCGCCTGCGGCGGAATGTTGCTCACGGATTCCTCGCCGTATTCTGTCATCTGTGTTAGCCTCAGTCATCTGTGATCCAACGCAACGGAGATGCATACTCTTGAGTGTCATGGCGGACTTGATGCCTCCCGGGTGGAGGGAGTAGAGGTGGATGTCTTCGAGCCCCTCGATATCCATCTCCTTCTGCGTACACGCCGTCAAGTTGATCAGCGCCGCCTTACTCGCGCAATAACTCGTGCTGTATGGAATGGCCACTGTGCCCGCCCGCGAGGCAATGTTGAGCACGCATCCGCTGCCTTGCTCTCTGAAATTGGGGATGAGCAGCCTCATGAGGTAGTACGGCCCGTGGAAGTTGACGGCGATGTCGCGGATGAAGTCTCGTGGGTCTTGTGCGTCCATCTAGGAGCGGGCAGGGCACTGTCAGCACATCGTTCTAATAGGTAAAGATGATTGGGTTGGTGTGTAACGCACGGGTCCCAAGCCGTTGGCGCCGGCATTGTTGATAATGATATCGACTCTCCCGTTCAGTTCAAGCGCCTTGAGGAGCGGATTAGAGTCGTGTTGGCAGTCAAGACAAGGGCGGATTGACACACCTGCCGAACAAGATCCTCGCAACCTTCAAGCTCAGCGACATTGCACTTGATGAACGTGACGCCGCTTGCACCGAGAGTCAAACAGCGCTCCTTGAGTGCTGGTGGCGGGGGTGTGTTGTTGTATGTCAGGACCAGATTCGCGCCAGCAACGGCAAAGGATTCAGCGAGACCTTGGCCAATCGCTCCCGCGGCGCCTCCACATTGGCAAACATGACGTTAGCAGATCGACTTTTTCCACAGTATCTCGATAAAAGTCGATGAATTCCTGGCTGTACCTGTGATGATCGTAACTTTGTCCTGGAGAGATCCCTTGAACTTCTTCGGGTGTATGAAGGGGTAGACGTCGTTTCGAAAGCGGGGGGTGAATTGGGGTTCGACTGCCTTTGGTTCGCCCATCTTCGCTGATGAACGATTTTCTGTTTGTTCACCTAGTAGTTTGAGCTGAAGGTAAGTAACTGTATTTCTTGTCGTTTCAAAGGTCGATTCTTAGGAAGAGCAAGCGCTGACGATCCATGTCTTTGCGGGGTTCATGCCAAGCTCCATTGACAGATGCAAGATCGCAACTCAGGCAAGATGCAACCCCCCTGTCTCACTTCATGGCTGTGCTTCCGGGTAAACGTACGCGGGACCAGCCGCTCGGCAGTAAAGTTTCCAGTACTGCAGTGTTAAGGAGGGCATTTATTGCTTGTGGCAGCCTGAAAAGAGTCACGAGAAACATGCATCTGGGGAGCCCACTGCGTTCTGGTTTGGAGATTGGCATGAACGACTTGATCATAGCCATCTTTCTCATAGGGCACTAAGTCCATTGGCAAACGCTCCTCTGACCTCACTGCCGTCGGTTGTTCTCTGTAATGACCTGCTTGGATGAAGGACTGCCGGCCGCACGAAGCCAGCCAATGCCACCACATGCATCCAAAGATCGACCGACCGAGGAGCGCATTCAAAGATGATAGCGATAGCTGTGGGGAGATAGGAAGATGCGATGGGCCCGATGTTAGCATAATTAGATGGCCCAGTTCATCCTCAACGCCGGGTAGGAAATGCGTGAGTAAAGCATGAGGAGGTTTTCCTGACGAGCAGGGCAATGGCGCTGCACAGAAAGAAGAGAACAAGGTTAAGCCTCATGAAATGGTCAGTGATGGCACGCGCTGGAACTTAGTTGAATATCAATCCCGGAGGTGAGGTACGTACTATGGTTGTTGTTCAGCGCTGGCAAGTATTTACCAGGTACGTTACCAGGTAGAGTTGTATCGTCAGTTCTTCAATTGCATTGGGTCTAGACAAAGCACAAACTTTGGTCTAGATGGGTGGGATCAAAAAATAGTGCGAGTCCTCGCATCTTCGTTGCCCAAGCGCGACGTGGGCGTGGGGTACCATCCAATGTTAGCCTGGGATAACGAGATGATGCAACGTGTACCAGGTAGACATGGAAAGCCTCCCATGTGCAGCGGTGTGCAACCAACTGAGGCGGGTGGTTGGATATTGATGGCACCTGCAATTGGCGTCGCAGGTCGTGAGGTTCGAGCTGTGACCGCTATCTACCAGGTACGGCGAAGGCAAGCACGAAGCAGAGGGCGGGCCCAGTTGATTTGTTGGGTACCAGCTAGCCGGGCACATGAATACAAGGCAGCGAGCGGTGCGAGTGGTCTAGGATACGTGCGGCACAGCAGACGTGCGTCGTTGGCGCCTTCCTTCCTTCCATGGATCCTGCCCCGACGGAACTGAACATCCAACAACCCATTTTTCTGACTGCCTACATCACCAGCAGCAATAGCTTGAAATTGGAGGCGGTGTTTTCCAATCTGCCTAGATACCTGCTAGGTATCTTGGACATCCATCTTGGAATTCTTGCCCTTGTTTTCTTTCCTTGCTGGCTGCTCATCGTCACCGTTTCTTCCAACAGAGCGCCGTCGCAGAGAGCAGAGAACAAGATGCTACAAGCTATTTTGCTTGCGGCCGCTGCGCTGCTTACCTCCTTTCTCTTCAGAAAGTTGAGATACATCCGCTACAAGCAATATCAAGACATCCCACAGCTGCCCACCAGCCTGCTCTGGGGTCACCTCAAGATCATGGGCGAGTTCATGAGCAACGGGATACCCGACCGTCACCTTGGTACGTTAATACTACCAGGGACCTACCTAGATAATTCTCACAACATCAGACTCTATGCTAATCGCCTACAGATAAAATCTTTGAAGAAATGTGGATAGCCATTGGCCGACCGCCCGTTATGTTTGTGGACCTCCGGCCACTCACGCCCCCCATGCTTCTTGTCTCTACCCACGAGGTTGCCGAGCAGGTCTCCAAACCATCCAAGCGCTTTCCCCTAAGCCCAACCAAGTCGCCGACTTTGACGTTCATGGCTCCCATCATCGGCATGACATCGATCATAGGGAAGGAAGTGAGTTTTCCCAGCGAGCAGCCGCTTCCAGTCCTCCCCAGCTGGTTGATATCCATGTTGACAGTATTTTAGGGGCATGAATGGAAAGACCTCCGTCGGCGCTACAACCCCGGCTTCACCACGTAGCACCTCTGGACCCTCTTGCCGCTCATTCTGGAAAAGACTATCCCGTTTACACGCTACCTCGACCAGTTTGCGGACTCGGGGGAGGTTTTCTCGATGGAAAAGTTGACGTCCAACCTGACATTTGATATTATCGGCGCCGCGATAATGGACTACGACCTCCACACTCAGGAAATAGACCGCTCCAAGCAAGGCGAACTCACTCGCATGTTTGGAGAGCTGCTGCGCCTATATAGCGACGACAAGAACAACCTCCCCTGGTGGCTCAACCCTCGCCTCGCCTACAAACGGCGTCAGCTTGGGAGACGTATCGACAACCTTGTGCGAAATATTATCCGCCAACAGTTTGCGGAAGCAAAAGCACAACCCCGGATATCTTCTAGCACATTCACCAAGGACGCGAAAACCATCCTTACGCTGTCCTTCCAAGAGACTGATACCCTCACCCCCGAGGCCCTCACCGAAACGTCAGACCAAGTCCGCACCTTCTTCTTCGGAGGCCACGATAGCCTCAACTCATTACTCCAATGGATCTTCTACGAGCTCTCGCGCACGCCCCGTGCTCTGAAAGCCGTCCGCAACGAGCTCGACTCAATCCTCGGCCCCGAAACCGGCCCCGCAATCATCTGCGCTCGCCTTCTTCAGCACGGCAATGACGTGTTCCCCAAAATGCGCTATATCAAAGCCATGATCAAGGAATCCCTCCGTCTTCATCCCCCAGCTAGCACGGTGCGCTTGACAGCCCCCGGGTCTGGCTTTACGCTGCATACACCGGCCGACGGGAAGGATTATTCCGTCGACGGCCTGATGATGTACTCGTGCCAATTCATTATTCAACGTGATCCGGCAGTCTTTGGTGATACCGCGGATGTTTGGGTTCCTGAGAGGTGGCTTGGTGAAGCAGGAAAGGGCATTCCGGCCACGTCGTGGCGGCCCTATGAGCGAGGGCCAAGAAACTGCATAGGCCAGGAGCTCGCCAACCTTGAGAGCAGAGTCATTATCGCGATCATAGCAAGGAAGTATGATTTCGTTAAAGTCGGTTTGGGTGAGACCGTAGTAGATGAGAAGGGACGGCCAGAACTCGATAACAATGGACAGTTCGTGGTAGCGAAGCCGCTGTATAATGTGAGTGCCCAGTATTATTTCTTTTGATACGCATGTTGGGTGGGGCTGACCAAACTTTCGACCAGACCAGAAGAATCACTTCCAAGCCTGTAGACGGAACAATGATGAAAGTCAAGTTAGCTGCAGCAGCTTGAACGACCAGTATATCGATAGCGAGACTGGTTATCAGTTGTAACAGTGCGTCCTGGGCTTGGCGAATATTCTCCTCTAAATATCCACACGGATGGAAGCCATGGGTGGGAGTAAAGCAGTTCTTCAGTCTAAGAATATTCATCTACAAGCCAATCTCATGCAATAAACCGAATTACTGGTTGAACGTTTTCACCCAGCACCATCTCTCATAAACTACCCCTTTCCGTTTCAGCAGCCATTCGGTATCTCCAGTCAAGTCCCCAAGGTACCTATATAAAGCCTCTTCTATTTATGCAGACAGCTATGAATCATGGGATCTCTATGCCGCAAACTACCTGGTACCTAACCAGCGAAATAGCAACCCTTCCCGTCCAATAACACCAGACCATTCGCATAGCACTCAAAGCTTTGCCATAGTCCTAGCCTCGAGCAATTTATTCCCCACTTGCACCATATCGATCTTACGCACCTTTCCGCTACCCGTCAGCGGGGGCGTGCTCGGCACGCCGTCGGAGCCAAGCCAGAAGATGTGCGTCGGCGCCTTGTGCTTGCCGAGATGTCTCCTCACCCAGTCGCGGACCTCGTCGTTGCCGGGGCGTTTGTGGCTATGGTTCGCCTCGAGCCCGAGGAATGCCCCGACGACCTCGCCGTAGTGCTCATTCTTCAACCCCACCACCACGGCGGTGGCGACGGCTGGGTGTGCGATTAGACGCTCCTCGATCTCGAGCGGGTATATGTTCTCGCCTCCTATTCGTTTCCCTCGGTTAGAATCTCACGACAACCAAAAGGCACCGTCTTTGACGGCGTCACTAACCTCTGATAATGATATCCTTGAACCGTCCCGTGATGGAGCAGTACCCTCTCTCGTCAAACACGGCCTCATCTCCCGTGTGCAACCAAAGCATGCCAGCCTCATCCCTGGCCATGACGTCGGCCGTCTTCTCCGAGTTGTTCCAATATCCGGCCTGCAGCTGATACCCGCCGATGCACAACTCGCCGCGCTCGCCAACCGGCACAATCTGACCGTTGCGGTCGACGATCTTGGCGTGGGCGTGCGGCATCAGCGTGCCGACGGTGGTTAGGCGCGTGTGGATGGGGTCGTCGGTGAAGGCGTTGAAGCACGTCGGCGACGCCTCGGTCAGCCCGTAGCTGGACGTGAACTCGCTCATGCCCAGCCGCGACACGAGCAGCTCCATCAGATGCCGCGGCACGGGCGCGCCCGCGATGATGCCCGTCCGCAGGCGGAGGTTGGCCGCCGACAGGTGCTGCGCCTCGGGCAGGCTGAGGATGCTGTCGAACATGGCCGGCACGCCGTGCACCGCTGTGCACTGCTCGTCGACGATGGCGCGGAGCGTGGCCGGCGCGTCGAACACCTCCGCCGGGTAGACGATCTTGGCGCCGTGGGTGATGACTGACATGAGCCCGAGCACCAGGCCGAAGCAGTGGAAGAGCGGCGGAGGGCAGCAGAGGATGTCCTCGTCGGTCAAGCGCATGCGGTCGCCGATAAAGCGCGAGTTGTTGACGATGTTGCTGGCCAGGGCACGTGGGTAAATAGGGGTGTACCGCCGCTACAGGTTGGAGGGATCGACTTACTGGTGGGTGAGCATGGCGGCTTTGGGCAGGCCCGTCGTACCGCTCGTGAACTGGAGGTTACACACCAGATGAGGCAGCACCTTGCTCTCGGCAGCGTGGAGGCGCTCTGCGCTGACCTTGTTGCCCTGCGACAGTACTTCCTTGTACGTCGTGAAGCCTTCGGTGTCGCCTCGGAGCAGGACAATCCTGGTCTTCTTCTTGCCGCTCCTCGCCGAGAGCTGGGCGAGAAGTGGCCCGTTGTCAAGACGACCTATCTTCTTTGTTGTGAAGAAGACTTTGCAGTCTGCAAGTTATAGATGTATGTGAGCTGCCGTGTTCTGTTCGGCTGATGCACAAGAGAGGAGAATACCGGTCCGCACCTGAAAAGTCTATCGCGTACTGCGCCTCGATGGGAGTATATGTGTTGTTGAGGATGACCAAGATGGCACCGATGCGCGTCGCCGCGAAGAAGACGGAGACATACTGCTCGCAGTTTCCCGCCATGATGCCGACCCTATCGCCGGCGCCGATTCCCATGCCCAGCAGCGCGCGTGCCAGCAGGCGGCTGTGGTGATTGATCTCGTTGTACGTCCATCTGGCGCCCGTCCAGGGTATTACCAGTGCCTCGCGGGATCCGTGGTGTTGACATTGGAGATTGAGAAGCTCGCCCAGCGTGAGGTCGACCAGAGGCGGGTCGGTCGGGCCGTGGAGAAGCGAGAGTCCCTGCGGCTGGGGGAGCACGAAGCTGTCCACGAAATTCTCCTGCGCTGGACCTGGGGCTGCCATTTTTGTGGATGTGTGGATCGTCAGTAGCCCTCATTCATTACTCTGGAGACGTTGCGTGTACGAGATTGTTGGCAAGGAAGCAAAGCAGAAAAGAGAAGAAGGCCCTGAAGTGGTTGGAATAGCTTCTTTGGCTTTGAAAACAAGACAATTTTACACCATCGGTCATCGCAACCACGTCAGGTTCATCGGAACCCGCCAGAAGAAATGACGGAGTGTGGACGGGTAGTGGTGAGGGCCCAGCCAAGCCAGGGGCCAGGGGTCGAAGAACCTGTCCCAACTCCCAAGGCATGCCATGCCTTGCCGTGCTACTGCAGGGCAAAGCAAAGATTTCAACACGCACGCGGCGTGCGTAGTCGCTATCCTCCTATCTGCAGGGCTTGGGAGTTGCCAGCCAAGACAGTGCGTGCTTGCCATCGATTGTTGTCTCTTTCCCTATGATTGCCCCGTTTGGCGGTTGATCTGATAAGATGGATTCGTGCAGCATTGTTCTCATGCTTTCTCTGCCAGGCCAAACCAATGGCGATCACCGCTCTTTTCTTCTCCATGTCGGTTCATCACAAGCGGGTCTGATCTGCACAGACACCCCTCCGGAGAGAAGAAAAACAGGATGCCATGGCCGACGCATCCCGACCCTCGGCTGCATCAATGGCACCAAGCAGATTGAAACAGCCTTCAGTCCAATCAACGACCAAATATGAGCCGAAGAGATTTTCTCGAGCCCAGGATACTGGCCTGGAAGGGGCAGGCGAAACCGGGATAGGGTGGAGCCGCGGGCATGGTGTCATGCCATGTCCTGTCTCTCCGGGCTCGTAGCTCCATCTGATAAGAAATGCCGCAAATGTACCTAGCCAACCAACGGCCGTTTAGGGATCTGATAAGATTGTCTATGCCAAGGACTGTTCCCCACGTTGTGCTGGAGTGCTCGTTGGTCACAGGGGCGGGAACTGGGCCTGGATTTGGAGAGGATGGATGCCGGGTTGTCGAGGCTCTCGTTTCCCTCCCAGCACGGTGACCGTTGTGTCATGATGTTCTTCAGTTTGATCATGTGCAACTCCTTTGCCTTTGTCAACCGACGTCAAGCAGGAACCCGTGCGAACCTACTAGATGGCTTTCTCTGGCCGGCACCAGGAAACAACAGAACAAACCCGAATAGACTGGCAATCTCCGCGTTGGCCAAGTGTCCAACTCCAACTTGAACGCCGAGGAGGTCGGGGGTGCAACTCCGCTCCGACCTCGGGTTGAACCACGCAATGCGCCAAGAACCGCCAGTTGAAAATTCTTTATCAGATCCGCTCTCTACGAGACGCTAAAGTTATCAGATCCGAGACTCAGCGTGCCGTTCCCCGCTTTATCCCTGTAAACAAACCCCCCTGGCCCGTTGTTAATTGGCCACATGCAGGGCCCATCAAGTCCGCCAAGAAGCTTCCATGGAAGCACCCTCAACTCTGGACGGCCATCGGTCCAGATCGGGTTGGATGAACTGAGATCAAACAGTGTTTCCCTTCATTTAGCGAATATTGAGTTACCCGCGTAGCAAACTCTGGGGCCTCCAGGCCAGGCATGGCATCCTCTTCTGTTGCCTGCCCACCCACCCGAGCTCGTCATGCACGCCAACCTGAGAACGAACTGATTGTTTTTCTACTCTAGACAGAAGCTCTTTTGTCCTCTGTCCTCACCTGGCGCACCCAGAAAAGCCAACCATTAACAACCCCACTGTCTCCCAAGTTGAAGAACGACACACCAACAACCACATCATACCGACAACACATCACACGTACATCACAATGGCGGCATCAACCAGGCGACCCGGAGTCGCAGAGCATGCTGCATCCACCGCGCCCATCCTCCGGCTCCCTCACCCCTACCAGACTGCCTACCTCGTCGTCAAGGGCGAGACAGCCGACATGTACCAGCTCAGGCCCCAAGACAAGCCCGTGGCCGAGGCCAGCACTCTACACAACACCTCGCTCTTTTTCACCGCGCCCCAGGACCTCAAGTCAAGCGACCGGCCGCATGTGTCCATCAACACGCCCTGGGGCCGCGCACGCCGCTCGCCCGCAGTCAAGGTCAGCTGGAAGGAGGCAAGCCCACCGACCGTTGGCCAGCTGTGGCTCGTCTCGTACGCCATCTTCACTGTCCGCCCCAGCGCGGAGGCCTTCCGTCTCGAGCTCGACGGGCCCGGGTCCCAGAGACTCTCCCAACAACTCAAGACGGTCGGACTAGCCGTCGCCCACCCGCAGACGCCCACCAAGCCCGCCACCGCTTCATCCGAACCGTCCTCGACCACCACCACCGCCACCACCACAACACAGACCAAAGACGAGCTCCTCGTCCTCCGCGGGGCCTTTTGGCAAGGGGCCGGCTCGCCGTTTGGGGCACGGCCGGTCTGGGCGCCCGAGCAGCAGCAGGAGCAGGACACGACGACGACCTACCCGCTCGCGCCGCTCGAGTACGTCATGACGGACGACCACCCGAACGCGCTGGTGTGGCACCCGCGGCGGCGGGCCAAGCCGCAGCCGGGCTCAGTGCTGTACAGCCGCTACATCCCGCACCTCAACGAGACCTTCTCCATGGTGGCGCTCGACTACGAGGACGCGACACACCTGGACCTGTTCCACGCGTGGCAGAACGACCCGCGCGTGTCCCAAGGCTGGAACGAGACGGGCACGCTGAACCAGCACCGCGCGTACCTGCGGCGGGCGCACGAGGACCCGCACCAGATCACCATCCTGGCGCGCTTCGACGACACCTTCTTTGCCTACTTTGAGGTGTACTGGGCCAAGGAGGATCGCATCGGGGCCTACTACGCCGCCGGCGACTTTGACCGCGGCCGCCACAGCCTGGTGGGCGACGTGCGGTTCCGCGGCCCGCACCGCGTCAGCGCCTGGTGGTCCAGCCTGATGCACTACCTGTACCTGGACGAGCCGCGCACTATGCTGGTGGTCGGCGAGCCCAAGTTCACCAACAGCTCCGTGCTCATGTACGACCTGATGCACGGCTTTGGTCTCGACAAGTTCATCGACCTGCCGCACAAGCGCTCCGCCCTGGTGCGCTGCTCGCGCGAGCGCTTCTTCCAGCTATGCCCGCTGGACGAGAACGAAAAGGTCATGGGCGGCACGGGCGTCGGCCTGGTGCCCAAGCTGTAAGTGAAGCTGGTGGCCAAACGGGTGTTGTGTGTATTATGGGAGGTTGGGTCTGGTTAAAACAATGCCAGTATTAGTTTATTAAGTTGCCACATCACATTATTGGGACAAAAGCATTTAAGTACACCTGTAATTCAGTTCATGTTCGGCAATGGCTTTTTGTTATTTTGAGACATTGGTCCCATCTGTTCATACACACTGCAAGTTGCCATCCATAAACATCATTCTTCAACTGTTCCTCCTCATGTAAATGCCTGTCTCAGGCTTCCAGATAGCACTATCCTTATATCATGCGTTATACAAGTCAAACTTCAAGCCAGAGTGCGCCGACAATAAGAAATGTTAAGGAGTCCTTGACCATCAACGTCACTCCTTCCTCCCAAAACACCAGTAACCTAGCAAAACCAACCCCCCTTTAAACCGTCACAGCCTTTTTGTCTCCCCCAAGCCCCAAGTGATTCCAGCAAACTAAATCAAAAGAAGTACATCAGCAAACACATCCTTGGAAATAACAAAGAAGGAGAAGAGGAAGAAGAAGAACCCACTCGTAAACCCCAAGTCATCGCCGAAAAAGGCCTTCATGACATCCTCCCCCGACGTCGTGCCGGCCTGCGGCCAGTACGCCACCGCCTTCTTGCCCACGGCCAGGCCGATCATGGGCGAGATCTCGGCCAGCTCGGCCCACACGGGCGCGGTGCCGTCGCGCCGCTGCCGGATCAGCTGGTGGATGTTGTTGGCCGCGCAGTAGCCCATGTGCATGGCGCCGCCGCACCGCTTGATGCCCGACCAGCGCACCAGGTCGCCGACGGCGAAGTGGTCTGCCGCGTTGGGCACGTCTGACACGGGGAACGCGAGACTGTGTGGACGGCACGAAATCAAATTAGCTTGAGAAGAAAGGAAACAAAGAAGAACGGGCATGAATAACCTGACCTAAACCTGGAATCGAATGGAAGAAGAAGAAGAAGAAGAAGGACATACCTCGCCTGGATCTTGACATATCCCGCCTCGTCCAACACCTCCCTAGGGAGATACGACGTGCTAGGCACGCTCCTACTCACCGCCATAACAACGTGGTCACCAACCATGCTCTCGCCGCCGGCAAACCACAACCGCAAACACTTATCCCCGTCATCGTCGACAATCTCTTCAGTCCGGTCCAGCCTGCAGCTTAGACGCACGTCCACGCCCGCCTCGCGGACAAGCCGCAGCGCGGTATCCTTCGTCTCATCATCCAGCGGCTCCGCCGACAGTAGCTTGTCGCGCGAGTGCACAAGCGTGACGGCGACGCGCGGCATGACCGTCTTCAGCTCAGCCGCCATCTCGATGCCCACCGCGCCGCCGCCGACCACGACCACGCCATGCTTGGCGCCCGCGCACGCGCGGATGTGGTCGCCCGCCTCGGTCAGGTACCGCTTCCTGGACAGCGCCTGCGGCACCACGGTCCATACCCTTCGCAGCCCCGTGGCCGCCACCAGGTAGTCGTAGCTCAGCACGCGAGTCTGTGTCGAGGCCCGGCCTGCCGGGTCGCGCGAGACGAGCGTGGCGGTTTTGGTGCGCGGCGCGATCGAGTGCACCGTCCCCTGCAGGACGGTAATGTTCTTGTTGTTGGCCAGCGCTGGGATGTCGGCGTACTTGACCCATGCTTTGGCGGCGTACGGCTCGTCGGCCAGCGCGAGGGGCGAGCCGATCAGGTGGTCTGCTTGGGGTTAGTTTTCGACTTGCTGACGACAGGATGGGATCTATGGTACAGATGGGGAAGGGAGGGGGGTTGGTTACAGAATCCATCGCGTTCGTCGATTATGGTGATTTCAAAGGCGATCTGTGTCTTTGGCTCCTCGGGCGTCAACTTGCCCTCCTCGGGGTCCTTCTCGGGAGCGGGACCGCATCGAGGGGCCAGGCCGCGGCAGAGATCTTGCAGGTTCAGCGCAGCAGAGAGACCGCCGTAGGAGCCGCCGATCACGAGGATCTTGATGGGCGCCGTGGCGTCGACGTCGACGGAGTCGAACATAGAGCCCATGATGTTTTGCAGAGCGAGAGCTTTTCTGGGCCTGGCGGCGTGTTGGTTGCACTGCGGGTCTGGTGAGAGGTGTGCGGTGGTGATGTGGATGGATCGATCGAATGGGGATAATCAGCCAGGAACCGTCTATGTTGGAAAGAATGAATGGGAACAAAACAAGCAAGGGAGGGCGGTGTCAGTGTAAGATGGATGTATGTGTGTCAATGGGCGATCTCGTCCGTGGTGAGGTGCCTTTTATTCACGTGCAGTCGAGAGCCGGATTATGATGTTATGCAACAAGCGAGGTTGCCAGCTGAACCTAGAACCTAGATAGGTCTTGCTTGTCCTTGTGCATCTGCACTCGAGCAGTGACTCGTCGCTCCTTCCCCTTCTTGCAGTGGTCTCCGTGGCTTCCATGGCCCTTGCTTAATTACCCCGGCATCGGCATTGTTTCCCCTTCATTCATTGATTGCAATAAGGAGTCTGACGCGTGTTTCTCCACTGCAAGGCCGCCATGCCCGTCACCAGCCAACGAGGATGAGGAGCCCATCTCAGTCCTTGATCACGGCCCCATGCAGCCATGCACTCTCCCCCACTTGCACTGCGGTCTCACTGCCCATGTAACCTGCCAGCTGCACGTTGATCTTATCAGATCATCTGATCATCAATCAACCAAGCTCCTCTTTTCGGCCTTGGCTGGGTGATCCACATTTTACATTCATGTAGAGCTCCAAACCTGAAACAGGAACATGGTCCCCGCCTCGAGGTGCGTTGCATTCTGTCAATTTCTTTGAGCTCTTGATTGAATTTTCACTGACGCTAGGGCTCTCTGTGTTTTGTGTCTGATCAGTTTTGAGGTTCGTCCTGTTCTGGCTCCATTTTTCACATAGTATCCTGTATAACGTTACCCGTATTTATTTCACCACGAATTCACGCACGGTCCTTCTCACGCCACGGCACCAACATTCCAGCCCTCAGCCCCTACCTGGACACTGACCTAACTTTTCAGGTTGATATGCAACCATTCTATCATGGTGGTTCATTAGCCTTCTATACACATGCGAGAACGCATTTAGGCGGCAATTTCAAGAGCGCCTCAAGGTTTGGAAAATACATTAACATCATTCATTTCCATGTCAAAGATTGAAGGGGACGACTCATTTCTCAACTCAACCGCCACAGTTTTCACCTTCTTACAGGACCTCCTTCTCGTAGGTTCCGTGAAACCACATGGGTCTCTCAACCTCGGCTGAGGACTGTCGTAAACTTTACTGCTTTTGTTTCATTTTTCCTCTTCCAATATTTTCATTTCACATGTGAGTTCATGTACCATCCCACGCATTCCTCCCAATATCATATCATTCAAACAAGAACAACTTGAACCTGGAGAAGATCACCACCCCCCCCCCCCCGCCCAACTCCAAAAAAAATAAAGACACGAAGAGAAACAAAAACATTCAAGCCCAGTGGGACCAGTCGGCGTTGCTGCGATACACAAGCCCGTCCTTCTCAAACTGCGGGCCCTCGGCGTCGACAATGTATCCAAACTCGCACCGGCTGTAGCTGACGCGCTTCTGCTCCCGCAGGTAGAACTCGTCGAACCGGGGCGACAGCGCGTCGTGCAGGTTCTGCACGTTGCCGGCCGGGTGCAGCGCCGCCCAGGGGCGCCGGCATGTTTGCGCCTTGCACGACTTGAGCACGAAGAGCAGCGAGTCCAGACGCGAAATGACCTTGGCAAATGGTACGCCGAGGATGGTGGCTGGCGCGACCTCGTCTGCGTGCAGCAGGTTGCGCTGCTGGTACGGGTCGGTCTGTGAGAGGCTGAGGTCAGTACTCGAGCTGCTGGATAATATTCCCTTCCTATTATCTCTCCGTAGGTGATGGTTGGTGGTTTCAAGTTGAGGACAAGGGACTCGGACTTACCGTGAGGTCATACAATTCGTGCTCATTATTGCACCACACCGAATAATAAAAGTTGTACGTCTTGCTGACGATGCGCACCGCCTTGTACGTGTTGTTGAGGATGATGCGGTCCTCGCCGTCCCAGAGCTTGCCCTCGGTGGCCGCCATGCCCCAGAACTCGACGGCGACGTGCTCGTGGTGGGTCTCGGCGGCCTCGGCCAGCTCGCTCCTGCGCAGCGGGATGGCCTCGCCGTCAAAGTCGGCACGGCTCGGTGCGCCGGCCAGCTGCAGGATGGTGGGCGCCAGGTCGATGTGCGTCGTCACGATGTCGGCGATCTCGCCCTGGGGCACGCCCGGCCCGCGGATCAGCAGCGGCACGTTGATGTCCTCCTCAAAGCCGCACTCCTTGCCGGGCTGGAGGCGGTGCTGGCCGATGTGGTAACCGTTGTCGGTCGTGTAGATGACAAAGGTGTTCTCAAGCAGCCCGTACCTCTCCAGCCGCTGGAACACGCCGTCGACCAGCTCGTCGACCGACTGCAGTGCCCGCAGTCTTTGACGGTAGAAGTGGTCGTTGTAGTCGACGTTTTCCTGGCTCTGCTTAGGGAGATTACGCACCCAGTTGGCGCCCTGGGCCTCGTCGGGGTTGAAGTGCGGCGTCCGCGGGATCTTGACGTCCTTGAACAGGTGCTCGTGGCGCTTAGCCGAGATGGGCGGCGAAAACTGCACCTCGAACTCGATCTGGCCGGGGTCCGTGATGGGCTCCGTGATGTCGCCGCTCAGCAAATCAAAGTGCACATTGGAGTGCGGCGCAACCGGCGCGATGCCGAGGAAGAAGGGCTCGTCCTCCTTGACCGCGTCGTCCAGGAATCCGTACGCCTTCTCGGCCAGGAGATCGCCAGTGTACTCGCCCTCGTGCCTCACAGGACGGTCTTGGTTGCGCTGGTAGGTCGAGTTGAGGTAGTCGTAGGTAAACGGATCCAAGAGAAAGTCGGAGCCAGTCCAGCCCTTGGCGTAAGGTGCCTTGTAGTTCTGGACATCGTGCGCATTGAAGAGCTTTCCGGTGTAGTACGTGTTGTAGCCAGCCTCCTGGAGCCACACGGGCAGGTAGGCGTCGTTGAGACCTTGACGGATGAACTTGGGGTACCCGCCTGTGGTGCGTGTCATGTCTTGTTAGTGCTCATGATTCCAAGATGATACAGGGGTTGTTTACATGGACTAATGGCGAGTTAGAGGTGAAGGGGTGAAGGACGCTGCACTTACCATGTGGAGGGCTGACATCGGTCACGTTGGTGTTGTGTGCTTGTCGTCCAGTCAAGATGGATACTCTTGCCGGGCAGCAGATGGCAGTTGTGCAGTAATGGCGCTTGTACGTGGTCCCCTGGTCGATGAGGTGTTTCTTGATCAGGGGGAGATAGTCCAACGAGTTCATGTGGACGTCTTGGTCGTCAGTCAAGATGAAGACGATATTGGGCTGGCTCTTCTTGGAGCTCGGCCCAGCACCCAGGGGCTTCTGGTCGCCATCGTGAGCAAGGACAGCAGTCAGCTGCAGACCTGCTGCGAGGGCAACTCCTGAGAAGCGCATGGCGATTCTGTGTCTGAGTCGCTGGTATAAACTCGGATGTCAAGTCACAGCGGCTGGCCTGTGATTTTGGCTGGAACAACAAGAGAAAGACGGGAGAGAGAAGAAGAGCCCGTCCACGAGGCGGCCACGGTGAAGGATATCAACTTTTTTTCTTTCTGTTTTGCATAGAGGAGCATCACATCAGTCCCGGTCCGGCATCATACCAGGTCGGCATCACATAGCCGCCGACATGGTAGTACCTGGCCTAGGCTGCATCGCGTCTCCCGGCAAGCGGGTTACATGCATTATTGATTGCGTGATACTGGTGCGGAATTGGGCAAGGCGAGCTGCACCAACCACCAAGGCGAATTGGCCGTGATGAAATCCCCGACAACCCCATAACCCCCACATCCCATCGACCCGGCAATAAGAGCCACCTACGCATGGAATGAACGTGTTGTCGCATTGTCCCTGACTCCGCGTATTGACTCTCCCCGAGCCTTGGCCCCCTGTCTGGGGTGTGTCTAGCCCGGCCAAGACCACACCAGCTTGCATGAGCTTGCTCCTGCGACGACGCTAAAAGGGTGCCTAGCTTGATTCAAAAGTTTTGCAGAAGCTGATGGACCTGTAAAAGACGCCTTGCGACATTGCCTCTTATATGTCGTGATTGTGAGTTAATGGATGTTGCCCACAGTCGGAGACAATACCGCCCCGTCTCCGACCTGGTGGGAGCTTTACGTTGAGGGAAATAGGGTGGGACCGGATCGACAAAACTTGTCGGGAATTGGGACGAAGCAGAATGCCATTTTCTTTTGCCGTGATCATCATACGAGTGATTCCACCAGGAAGTCTTTGTTGCAACACCCAACTGCTTTGATTCCCAACAATCAACGCCGGCCATTGCGGGTTTCAGTCTTTTCCATTTGCTCCTGGCTCCGTCGTTGCCTTACGTTGCATTTGGTAAACTGTCGCGCTCTTGAATCACAGTCCTCCAATTATAGCCATCGTTTTCGCCCCATCCGGGAGCCGAGGACGAGGAGCAAAGATGGTCCTTCGAGCCGACTCCGCTGCTACAGAGCGAGCGCCCCTCTTGGAGCAGGTGCAGAACTCAAACGGCGGCACATTCGACAATGACTCCATCTCAACCTCATCGCCAACTGGGACTATCGTGCCCCATGGTATCGAGCCTGCCAAGAGCATCGCGGAAGAAGAAGCAAGTCTGGGCGATGGAGAGACGGGGGCCGAGGAATCTGGCATTGGAAGGAGTCGTGTGGTGAAGATAATAGGTGTTCTGCTCATCGGTTCGTGCCTCCGCTGAGCTCTATCATGAATCGTGGTTCTAAACGAGGCAGGATGGATCTGAAGATTGAACTAACCAAATACTTCGCCTCGGACATATACAGGAATCTTTGTCGGCCACGCGGACAGCTCCATTCTTTTGGCCACACACGGCATCATTGCCTCCGAGTTCAACAGCTTGGAGAACTCGACATGGCTGATTACAAGTTTTGCGTTGGCTGGAGCTGCCACCCAGACGATGGTATGTTTCTTCTTTGTGAAGTGCATCCATCACGACACCTAATCGAAGTCGCAAAGTCGACCTTAAGAGTTGGTTTTCACTGAGCGATCGTTGACGACCTGTTCTTCACAGTACGGCAAGCTCAGCGATATCTACGGCCGTAAGCCTCTGGTGATCAGCGCATACATCATTTTCATTATTGGATGGTAAGTGAAGACGACGGCTTCTGCAACCCCAGCGTTTCAAACCTGAACACATGCTAACACGGGATGACGTTCAATAGCTTCATTGTGTATGTGTCTCTCATAACCATCCCCACAAACAAGTTACTCACCCTTGTTACTTCCATAGCGGCATTGGCCAAACTATGGGTCAGGTTATTCTTGGCCGGGTCATCTCAGGCGCGGGATCCGCAGGAATGGGGGCACTCGTCTCTGTTCTCATCACAGGTACGACGGGACCCAGGCCAAGGCACGCACATTTCCACGAACCGCTCCGCTAAAATAGTCCTATCAGATCTTCTTCCCATCAGAGAAGTCGCTCAATGGAGAGCCTATATCAATCTCGTCGCTACGCTCGGTCGAAGTGTCGGCGGTCCACTGGGGGGCTGGTTAGCTGATGCGATTGGGTGGCGATGGTGAGCGTTGATTCCAACTTCAAGATCCAAAGAAAACGAAGGGGCACGTAACACGGAAGCTGACATGATGATTTTATCCCAGGTCGTTTTTGGGCCAGGTCCCTATCGTCGGGCTCTCCATCGTCCTGTGCACGATCTACCTCCCAGGCCATGCAGAGTCTCTCAAAGAACCAGAGAACCTGACGATCACCCGGAAAAGCAAGTTCAGCCGAATCGACTTCAAGGGATCATTCATCTTCGCCATCATGGTTCTGTCATTGCTCTTGCCCATCGAGCTTGGGGGATCTCAATTTCCTTGGACTCATCCTATTATCCTCTCACTATTCGTGCTCAGTGCACTGCTCTTGGTTCTCTTTATCAGAGTAGAGAAGCGGGCGCCGGAACCTATTCTGCCCCTCGAGATCTTCCACAGGCGGGACGCCGTGCTTTCATTCGTTATCCTTGGATTGCAAACGGCCGCCCAGCTTGGTGTAAGTCACATTTCTGTAATCTGTTCAGGTTTCAGCAGAACTGACCTCCTGGCTTTCTTGACAGCTCATGTTTTCCGTGCCAATCTACTTTCAAATCACTTCCAAAACCTCGACCAGCGCTGCAGGCGCTCACTTAATTCCCGCTGTTTTTGGAAACGCGGTGGGAGGCTTGGCCTCCGGCTTACTTATAAAACGGTGAGCTCTTTGCTTCAGAACATAATAAATACTATCCTGCTCATGCGTGATGCTAACAACTTCACCAGGTTGGGGAGATACAAATCTCTTGTTCTTATTGCCGTGATCACCTCGTCACTCAGCTACCTTCTCTTGATGCTGAGATGGCACGGAAACACAAACTGGCTGGAGTCGCTGTACATTCTTCCCAGGTACGCGTTCTCATTCCTCAAAAAGAACAAAGAAAAAAAGAAAAGGACGAGACCTAAAGAGCAAAAGCTAACACACATCCAAAACAGCGGCCTCGGCACAGGAATCGCTCAAAGCGCGTTGTTCATCTCCCTGCAAGTGGTTATTGACCCAGCACACATGGCCCCGGCCATTTCCTTCATGTACCTGTCGACAACCGTCTTCATCACAATCGGACTCCCTCTTTCCAACGCCATCATGCATGCGCCGCTCCGCTGGGGTCTGCAAAGCCGCCTCCTGGCCCTGGGTTTGAGCGGGGCGGAGATTCAGAAGGTTTGTTCATGCCCGACGGGAGTCAATAACGACTCTTCCGGAGACCGTGCATGGGACGCGGCTAATCGAGTTGGCATCTACAGATTGTTGTTCGCGCCATTTCTGACCTTGAATATGTCGGAAGCACAACCGGCGCTGTCCACAAGGCCATCGTGGCCTCATACGTTGACGGGCTCTGGTGGAGCCATGGTCAGTCTAATTACCCCTTTTATAACCCCGAATCTCTCCCTGTTATTCCGGACGAATTCTCCACTCTCGCGTTTCGGGTCACAATCTCGAGTCCCAATATGCACTGACGATATTCATTGTAGGTTTCTCTTTCTTCTGTTCCGCCACAGCTCTTGTCCTAGCCCTCCTCCTCAAAGAGAAGCGTCTTGATACTGTCAGAGTCTAGAGCAGGCGACGCAACATCACTACCTAGGTACCCTAAGGGAGGAGTATCACATGTCATCGAAGAGAGTGAAAGTTTTGGGTTTCACATAGAACAAGAGAGATCGCTAGGCGGGAACTAAAATTCAAAGACAGAGGAATCTATTGAAGCATGTGTAGCGTCCCTAGGTACCCGGTAGACGACAATTAGCTAGGGGCCCATCAACTTCATCGCCCGCAATCTTCGTCACACACGAAGTACAGAAAGTAACTGCGAGTCAACAAACCCCTTAAGCAAGTTAAACATTGGGAACAAAGCATACCATAGGCTCACAATTTAAGAACATCATTCCCATATCTTTTCATTCATCATATTCCATTTCTCCGTTATTTATCCACTACCCCTCGTCCTCTCGAGGTATCCAACCATGCCGTATACGTTCGACGTCTGTGTGGTTTCTAGATCCTCGCTAGGAGGCTACCTGGTACCTACATACCTACCCAGGTAGCAAGCCAGCTAAGATACCCAAACCCTGTTTCTACACATCGTCATAGGATGTGAAAATGCAAAATGCAGCATGCCCTTGAGCCCCCTTCAAATCAGTCCCAAGCCTCATGAACTCGCAATCCCCAACCCAACTCTACCCTGCCCCTGCATTGGGCCGCCGTATGTATTCATCCCTCCTGATGGACCTCCAGGACCGCCGCCGCCACTCACGCCCCCGAAACTTCCCGTCCCCGTCCCTGTCCGTTCCCTCATCCTGCGTCCCTCCATCAGTCCCCTGAGACCCCTCTTCTGCAACCCAATGACACTACTCAGCTCCCCAGCCCAAACCTCTCTCGCCCCGCCCCTCTCGCTATCGCCCACCTCCGAACTCCACTCACTTCCACTAACACTCGTCGTAGCGCTCAGCTCCTCGCTAGGCGGCCGACCACCCTGTTGTCCGACCGCGGTACTGATCCTCAGCGCTTGCGTCCTTGCTGCAAGCCCAGTAGCCGATGCGCCGGCGTCGATGCCGCCATATATCGCACTGCCATCATTTTGAAACTGTTGGTTGTCGAGCTGGCCGGTTAGACCTTCGAACCCGGCTGCAAGCGGGAAGAAGTTCGGGTTGAGTGAGCCGTCGATACCGCGGCCGCCGCCAGCAGCCATTGCCGTAGCATTGAAGACAGCTGCGGCGTTGCGGTTGTCGAGTAGGCTATGAAGCCGCTCGACGACGGCCTCGAGGAGTCCGTCGACGCGGTATGGACGAGCTATTTGGAGTAGACTGCAGAGAATTTGCGGGGTGCACAGCGGGGACGAAGATTGGGGAAGACTCGAGGTGTAAAGAAAGTGCAGGAGAGCCTGAATGGTGAGATATGTGTGGGGCAGGTAGAGACACCTTGGCCGGTTGTTCGGGGGTAATGTTCGCGGAGTGGGCGCGGTGTTAATGGCGGCGGGGTCAACAGGTGGAGACATCGATCCACCAGCAACAGAGGATGCCGACGTGCTCGATGGTTTGCCGCTGGAGCCGGTGTTGGAAAACATGGTGCTGGCCATGGACATGTGGCTTTCCATGGTGCTCCTGTTTCCCTGCGTGATCGTCATATTGGAGCTGCGCACAGTGCTGCCAGGTGCCGAGATGGAGTTGGACCGAAGGGTGACCGCGTCACTGCCATCCTGTGTCGCTGTTCCTTCTCGGAGCAGCTGAACAAAGTATGGTCCCCATCTCCTGGCAACAATTCTCGAGTTGATGGGTATTCGTTCACCGCCGATGCAAAGAATGTCCATGTCGGACAGCTCCCTCAACGCAAGAGCCTTCTCGCCTAATTCTTCTGCTGCACGGCTGTGGAATCGTCCACCCGCCGTGAACCCCGCCTTACGGGGGAGACTTAAACCGGGGCCCGTGTAGGGACTGCTGGCGCTGATGAAGCCGCTCATGGGGGCTGTTTTCCGGGGATTATCGAAGAAGCCAAACGCCTCGAGCTCCACCATGCAAACGTTGCTGAAGTTGATGCGGCGGTGGTTGTAGTCGTCGACAAGACTCCTCTTCCTGTTGCCTAACACGACAAATGTGTTCCTTCTGTTCCACAGCACACCCCTATTCCAACTGCCCTGGCTAAATACCGCCCCTCCAGCATCGATGCGGCTCCAAGTCAACGTCCGCAGATCTAATGCCCAGAGCGCATATTCCTGTTTCGAAGACGTAAGGTATGTGCCGCTGACCACAAAATGGGTATCGATGACTCCGCCATTTGGAAAGCGTAGGCCTGGTGGACTGTAGGAGCCGCTCATTGGTCGTTCGCTGAGCATCCCGTCACTCGATCTAATCTGCAACTCGAGTTTGACATCCAGGAAATTGTAGTTGCTGTATATGAGCATGCTGGAACCAGGCTCTTTAGCTTCTTGGCTGATACCTCCATTATCTTGGCGGGACCCGTTTGAGCTTGTCTTCCCAATCTTTGCTGTGACAGATGGCGGAAGTGGTGCCACCACACTGCGATACGCACCGCAGCTCTTGCCCAGTTGTTGTGTCGAAGTCCATTTCAAGCTCCGAAGATTGAATACGCTGATCTGCTCAATGTAATGATTGGCCCCATCCTGACCTCCAACAACGACCATCTCGGCGCCCCCTGTCCCATCAATATGTATGCCGATGCGGCCTTCATTAGGGTTGCCTGTGGATGGATTATGCTGGAGGGCTGAGAGTGGTGCTTTGTGTGAGGCAAAAGACGCCGAGGAGGGGAGGATACAGGCGCAATGGGCATAGCGACCTTGGGGTGCTTCTTGTGTCGGGATGAACGTCCATTTCTTGGTGGCCACGTCATAGATATATATGTCAGACATGACCGTTACTTCGGGTTGCTGATCTTGATTCGCAGAACCGTTTTGGTTGGGTGCAGGGGACATTCCGCCGTAGCAGACCATCTTGGTGTCGCCGAGGGGGCACATTGAGTGGAAGTACCGTGGCGGTGGGATATCTCCGGTTGTCTCCAGTTTTGTCCAGTGTCGGCGGATCAGGTCGAGCTCGTATAAATCTGCCGTCAATGGGGCAGGCCTGCTCCTAGATAGTATCCTTCCTCCAAAAACGTACAGCTTGTCCCCGAGAATCGTTGTCGTGGCCCCGACCAAAGGGTGCGGTTCCCTTCCAGTTGTCCGATGCACGTTGCACATGAGACCCGACAGGTGTTGCGACGAGGCTGTTACCGGTGTTCCAGCAGCATTCCCTCCACCCGGTGTCCTTGCCTGGCCAACGTTGGGAGATGGACCAGCGGACAGCGGTCCGTTGCTCCTTGGAGTGAGATTATCCGTCCGGTCTTCTCCTCCATCTTGCCTCGATGCGCTTGACAAGCTGCTCTGGCTACTGTTCACGTAGGCGTCCTGGCTCGAGCTTTCCTGTGATCTCGGGTACAGCCCGCCGCTCATCTCTGCCGACGACGCCGAGTCCATAGTGCTTGTCCGACTATCCATTGCCGCTTCCTCCGTGTCCAAGATGGTGTCCAGGCTTCCCGGTTGCGTCGGGTTTGCCAAAGGGGTCAAGGGGCCCACAGGGGAGAGCTGCGGCGGCGGAGGTTCGGGTAGCGGTTTCCTGAGGCTGTTCTGCAAGCTCAAGCTCCGTGCATGATGTCCCTGGGATGAACTGGAAGAGCTTGCTGGGAGCGGGGCCGAGATGGCAGGCTTGTCGATCGTAAAAGCGGGCGGCTCAGACGGACGTCGAAGATTGAGCTGCGCAGGCTGCTGCCGTGTGAACTTCGCGAAGTCGTCGCGGCCCGGTGTGATCTTTTTAATGCCCCGAATAGCCGATGTCAGGATATCGGAGGTGGGTTTGGAGGTAGGTGAGCGTTCGATGTGCTCCTCGGGTTCGGAATCCGAGACGCGGTTGTTTTCGTAGGGCCAGAGTTGGTGTTGGCCTGGCTTGCCAGATGTTAGTCCAGACCACGACATGACGATGGTGGTGCTGTGCCGCAGCTCGAGGGAGGAGAGACAGGCTGGCCTGCGCAAGAAGGACCAAGAGACGGGAGGGCCCCTGGATGACGCGCTTGGCTTTCTGACGGCAAGGTAACGGAGGAAGAGGCGAATAAAACCAAAGGATGAACAAGGGGAGAAGAGGACGCGATGACAAAAGGACGTGGTGGAGGCGAGAAGTCGCAGAGTATCTTGGAAGACCCGCCGCGAAGGCACAGACGGTGGTCGATGTCCTCCACCGCCTTGTCACCCGGACGGTGCCACTCCTGGGGGGCAGCGCTGACGGGTGCCGGGGGCCGGGGGCCAAGAAGGCGCCAGGTTTCCCCAGTAAGCTTCACAGCTCCCAGAGCTCCCAGGATGTGCCACGGATTCAGCAGCGATCTTCCGTCCCAGTGCTACGGAGAGGTGGTGATGGGCAAGAAGAGGCCTTCTTGCTAAGCGAGCAAGCCCGTGGCGGGTTCGCAAGTTGTGTACCAGGAAAGGGAGGATGGGAGTGGGAGGTGGTAGATGAGTGCTCGGATACAAGGCAAGCAGCACACAGTATAGCACAAAATAACTGCGCGCAAAAGGCACAATGAAGGGATGTGACAGTGGACTGCGACGGTGACGGTGACGGTGACACTGCGCAGGAGGACTCCAAGTTGAACAGAAGGCAAAACAACAAAAAGAAAAAAGCCAGAGAGGCGCACAACAGTTGGCGTACCTGATCGAGTCTGTCGAAGTCGACGTTGCAGTCTTAATTTCCGGACGCCCTGTCGAGGACTGGTGGAGGAGAACACTCGGACAGAAACCTTGAAGGCCAACTCAGGAGAGGGCGTCAGGTTCTTGAACAGAAGCGCACTAGATTGGATCGCACGGCTGTCGTTGCGGAGATGGCCGCACGGACGGTTGTTTGGAAGCGTGCCGTAGTGCAGTGTAGTGTAATCTGGAAGGTGGTATAGTGTGGGAGAAAGACCCAGATGGGCAGAAGTCGCCGAGGGTGCGGTGGAGGTCGAGGTTGTGCGCCTGTTGCTGAGAGGGCTGCGAGGCGAGGCGATGCGATGCGGTGAGCGCCAGGTGCGGTACCGTACGGGACATGCGCGTGTGCGTGTGCGTGTGCGTGTGCGTGTGCGTGTGCGTGTGCGTGTGCGTGTGCGTGGTTCAGCAACGAAAGCTGCTTGGCGGCAGATGGATGCACGCGCGGCAAGACGAGGGGCTCAGCTCGTCGTCTTGTGGGCTTTTTTTGGTATTCTGCTCAAAAAAGAGGCGAGAGCGTGAGCTGGAGGCTGAATCTTGCCCTCTCTCGTTATTGCAAATGGGAGGAGGAGCAGCGCGTGTGTGCGACCCGACCTTTTCGATAAGACTCGACTGACCGACCGCGGGAGGGGATAGGTGAATGGGGGGGAACCTCAAAGGAATGGATGGGATGGCCCCGGGACCTGCCTGCGCCGCCCTGCCTTGCCTTGCGTGGTTGGAAATGGAATTGTGGAGAGGGGGTGGGCTGTTAGGTACCAAGTGCCAATGGCCACGCTCCTAGCGGTATATTCCAGGCTTCCAGTGTCATCGGTGGAACAGCACGGCCTTCACAGGGGCCTAGGCGGCTTCGAGAATTCCATCCGTCTGGGAACCTTGGACCCTTCTGACCAATGACAGCTCCTCACAACCAGGACAACGCATGGGGCTAAAGCGGGGGAGATTCCCACAGGCCTGAATGCATCGCATGCGTGGGAGACGCGCACGATGGAAGGTTCTCTGGAACGGCCTGGAAGGGACAAAGCTCGATCCAAATCCAATGAATGCCCGTCCCTCCCTCCCCATCCCCGTGTGTTCTGTCTGGCCTTATCCATCCCCTCAAACCTCAATTGATCAATCACAACGAGGACGGCAAAAACTGGCCAGCATGCTGGTGTCCCGACGCCGCTTGATCAAACTTCCAACCCGCCTCTGGCTTATTGGACCAGATCTGAGTCCAGTTAAAGCCGTTTTAGCTGCATCGTCATTTTCACCTGCGACGGCCCGTCGTGGAAGTTTGTTGGTACTTGACGTCCAAAAAGACGACCAGCTCGATCCGGACAAAGAATGACAAAATGGCTGCGAGCACGAATCAATGGCGGCCCCATTCCTCTCATTGCTGACCGACAACACGCTAAAGCCCACATGTATTTCAACACAGTACGGCTTCAACGCGCCAACCGGGTCTGCAGAGCCTTTTCGGGTTATGCCATACTTCCAACAGGGGGAAGCGAGAGGCACGCCACTGATACATGGTCCGAGATGCCCGACGGTTGCATGATGATGGCTGCGGATTGTGACTTTGCTTTCCGCCGCCCTTCTCCCGTGTCACTGGGTTCAGCTGACCATTGAGTGCCGCCTTGCACACGCTGTCCGTGGTGATGACGGCTTCCATATTGCATGCCGTGTTACCCGTACCCCTGCGAAGAAACTGAGGATAAATCCTTCAGCCTTGCTTGCCCTCCCCTCCGAAGCTAGCGACGGATACCCATGATAGAACATATCGTGGCACCTAACTGGAGGCTGACGGCCGGGGCTGAAAGAGTATTCCTCAGCGACTTCAAGATAGCGACCATATGCCCTACGCATCTGTCTGGCGAGCTCGCGGGCAAGTTCGACACGAGGCTGCGTTCCGGATTGCTCCGGCTCCCCTATTGAGGCAAGTAGCAATGGAGGACAGGATCAATGCGAACACAACGGCCTGCCCACGGCGTATGGCACCTACCGTACATATGCTGCCAAACCACAACGAGAAGTGGGGGAATGACGGCGTTTACCAAGGTATACTAGGACCGATTGACGTCACACAGAAAGAGCCTCGGATTGCTTATTGCTTGTTGCATTTGAAAATACGTGGGATCCAAATGGTTCGGGTGCTGTTACATATTGCTTCCTACAATACAGTGCCACGCGAGCCGACCTGCCAGATTTCCGTGCATTGTTTGCAGTTCGGATCATCCCCAGGTCTCTCCGAGCGAAGAAGTTTCGAGACCTCAAGCTGCGCGCAATTCATAACTCCACGCCGCATCTCATGCCTCATCAAGCGACCGCACATCTCCCACTCCCAGAACACGCCTAAGCATCCTTGGGGAGCGAGGTGAAGCGCAGGTAGGGCTTGACGGCGCGCAGGTTGGGGAAGAGACGGGTGGCCTCCTCGCCCTTGACACCGGGGTGGACGATGACATCATCACCAGGGACCCAGTTGACGGGGGTGGTGATCTTGTTCTTGTCGCCGGTCTGGAGCGAGTCGACGATGCGCAGGATCTCGGCGCTGTTGCGGCCGGTGGAGGCGGGGTAGGACAGGATGGTGCGGATCGTCTTCTTGGGGTCGATGACGAAGACGGAGCGGATGGTGAAGGCAATGCCCTTCTCGTCCACGTTGGTGGTGTCTTGCTGGTCGATCCTGGGCGCGGGCGTTAGCTTGTGTGCTTCGTTTCTTCCACGAACAGCGCGGAATCATGCAGAGTCGAGAGGGGACAGGCTTACATGTCGTAGAGGTAGGCGACTGTGCGGGCCTTGTCGGCGACGATTGGGAAGTTGACCTGGGAGCCAGTGACCTCCTTGATGTCCTGGATCCAGCCCTCGTGGCTGCCAAGGGTGTTGGCAGAGAGGCCGAGGAGCTTGACGCCGCGCTTGGTGAACTCGGGCTCGAGACGAGCCATCTCGCCGAGCTCGGTGGTGCACACGGGGGTGTAGTCCTCGGGGTGAGAGAAGAAGACGACCCAGTTGTCACCAATGTACTCGTGCAGGTCGATGGGGCCCTTGGTGGTATCGGCCTGGAAGTTGGGGGCAATGCTGCCGAGGCGGAGGCTGTTGAGAAGATTGGTTAGCATTGCTGCCCAGATGGCCGTCCAGATGCCTGGCCGTTCGGGTTGCATGTTGCGCCGCGAACTGCGAACCGCGAACCAGAAACGGCGGGCAGGAGGAAAGACGTGGGTGCCACCTACGGAGCGGAGCGTTCAGCCATTGTGATGTGATGTGTTTGGAGAAATGTCCGGGTATCGTTTTGAGAAGAGAAGAGAAGAGTGGTTCGGCAGGAAGAAAAGAGAGCAGGAGGAGTTGTGGAGGAGGGGCGATGGGAAGTAAAAGAATGGAATGTCTGCACCCTGGCGTGAGATGATGAGGGGTCAAGCTGATGGGATGGTGGGTACCAGAAAGGCTACAGTTACTGAAAAGTTTCTTTATGGTCTGATTAATAAAGCGCGCCTCTCCTACGTCGACTGCAGCCATTGGCCGGCCGCCGTATCTGCGATGGATACTGCCCGCGCACGATGCCATGGTTCGCCCGAATCCAGCTGTCAACGATTTCTGTCCCCAGCATGGTTGTAGTCAAACTTACCAGCTGTCGCAAAACCAGGAAGAGCTTTCTCGCGACTTCTGGCGCGGGGAGGTGTTGCCCCTCGCACCCCTCGAGCGCCTTTGACGTGGGGATGGAGGGGCTGCACCTCCCCATCTGGCTTGGCGTCGCAATTGCGCAATCATCGGTGGCTGCCATTGGCCGCCACGTCGAGATGGAACATTATGTCATTTGGTGGATGTTTTCGCAACGGCGCTGCTGAGAGCTTAAAACCACCAGAAGGGTCAAAGTGGGGTGGGGGTTTGTCATGTCGTCCCGTCCCCAAGTCCCTTTCAACACAGAGATCTCCGTGGCCGTCCGGCCGGTTCCGGCTTGTGCAAATTCATGCGCTCAGCCCACCCGTTGAAGCTTTCTCGATGGCAGGCACACAAGAGAAAAAGAAATCGACACACATAGCATGTATCTGGTAGGTATACCGTTCCTTTATGATAGCACGTGCTATGATGGTGACCGTCGAGACACCACAAAAAGTTTCTTGAAGCTTGGATCAATTATATATGATTGGTCGAGCTCTTAGCGGGGTTTAGCAAGAAGCAGGGCAGTTCCTGCACTGCAACATGCAAACTGCAAAACGAGCAAACGGCGAACATAAAACCGCTCAAATGTGCGCCTCTCAAAAGCCTCCCGTCACTCATCCTCTCGTCCATGCGCTTGTTGCTCGCCGACCTACCTGTGTCGATCGTGACCTGCAACAACCAATCATGGTCGCCGGAAAGCCGTTGACATCTGGATGCGACCAGTCCGCCTCTGCGGCGGGGCGAGTCACCAGGTCGGCTGATTAATAGCCAAGCCCGACCTGAGGGGCCCTGGACCGACCTCGCTTCCAACGTCGCCAATCGACCGGGACTTTCCCGGTGGAGGTGCACGCGCGGGAGCACCGGCCAAGCACGGCCCGCCAGCGCATTGCGATACGTACCTGCGCACAATCAACCACCGCCCTGTGGGCTTTATTGCTCAGGAACTTGGCTTACTGTGTAGAGACCTATAAACCAGGACACCCCTGGGCAGCCAATTGGACACCGATAGCCCGCCATGCGGAGAGTTTCGCGTACGGTTGCTTGACATGTCTTGTATGTTCGACAGAGAAAAAAGGAAAGCCAAGAAAATAAAAAACGAGTGCTTCAGGCATAAACTCTCCATCGCAGCAGTCCACGTCGGGTATCAAGGTATCAAGGCGTTTCCCTTCGGTCAATCTCAAGCTCCCCAGCTCCAAGCCCGTAGTAATCGCTCCCCAAAATCCGCCACCAAACCATAATGGCACCCATCAAAGCCTCACCCTCCCCCCGATCAGCGACTTCCACTCCCTCACCCCGAATTTTTCATACGTGTCCCCGTGTAGCCAGAAGACTGCATCCTCGCCTGTCTCCCCCGGCCGCACGCCCTCCGTCCTCAGCACATGCTTCTGCTGCTTATTCGTCCCAGTCGCCAGGAGCGTGTCGCCCTTGACTACCCTAACAAACAGCGGCAGCGCATACTTGGGCAGCCCAGCTCTGACATGAGCGGCGAGGCTTTTGAGCGTCTCGGCACTGGGCAGCCCGCTGTCCCCGACCGTCGCCTCCTTCTTCAGAACGACGGCCGCACATCCAGCTCGCCCTTCGTGCTCCGGCAGCTCCACGCCATACACATTCGACTCCTGTATGGCGGCATGCAAGCCCACCACCTGGGCAACCTCCGCCGTGGACACGTTCTCGCTCTTCCAGCGAAAGGTATCGCCAATGCGATCACTGAAAAACACCCTGTTCTCATCGTCCCACCTCAGCACATCACCGGTGCGGAACCATGCATCACCCTTGCTGAATACGTTCCGCATGATCTTCTTGGATGTGGCGTCCTTGTCACCATAATACCCCTGAAACCGGGACTTGACATCTCCAGGCGGTAGCCTGAACAGCAGCTCTCCTGGGTCCCCGCTGCGCACGCGAGAACAGAACCCTGTCTGGGGATGCCTGTAGGGCAGCTCCGTCTCGTGGTCCACCTCGACGATAGCAATGCCCCGTCCGAGCAGCATGTTGTAGATGTATCCGCCGCGGCCGACGGCGCCTAAGCTGAAATCGTTCCGGCTCAAGTTCCATGTCGCGAAGCTGCCCTCCGTTGCGGCGTAAAACTCGGCGATGGTCTCAATGCCGAAGCGGTTCTTGAAACGGTTCCACACGTCGGGGCGCAGCCCGTTGCCGAACGCCACGCGCACCTTGTGCTTGATATCCAGGTTCTCGCCTGACACAGGGTCGATGGTCGGCGGGGCTGATAGCAAATATCTGCATGTCTCGCCGACGTACTGGATAACGTTTGCGTCGTGTCGGCGGACGTCTATCCAAAAATGGCTGGTTGAGAATTTCCGAGAGAAGGCAAAGGTAGCCCCAGCCGATAGAGTGTGCAAGAACCCGAGGATCAGTGCCGTGCTGTGGTACAGAGGCATAGCCTGTGAACCTGTTAGCAAGGTGAGAGGCGCAGGACGATTGAGGTCAGGGCGTTGGCGGTCGCGTTGTGCTTGGAGACTGAAACTCACAGAGTAAAACACGTCGTTCGAGCTGGTCCCAATTAGCCTGGACGTGAAGCCAGCCACGACGGCTATCTTGGACCATGACACAATTGCTGCTTTTGGTAGGCCGGTTGTTCCACTGGTGTAGATGAGGGCGGCCATATCATCGCCCTTGGCATCGTTGCGCAATTCGTCCGGAGGTCGGACAGCCTGCATGGCGAGTATTTGAACCTCTGTCTCGGACGTCACAACTTCAAAGCTGACCTCGCTCAACTCGGACCGCACATCGTCGCCGACATTCTCCGCAATCGCAGCGTCGACCAGGACCAGCCGGGTCGTGGCCCGCTTGACACAATGTACCAGTGCGTGGCCGCTGAGGTTGTAGTTGAGGAGCGCCGGGCGTGCGCCAAGCGACCAGAGGGCGAGGAGCAGGAAAATCAAGGTGTCGGTATTCTGGAAGTCCAATGCCACAAGCTCGCCCTTTTTGACTCCATGCCGCTCCCTGAGCCACGTGGCATGACGGAGGATATTGTCGTACGCCTGGGCGTACGTGTAGGTTTTGTCTTCGAAACGCAGAAAGGTGCGGTTTGCGGAGGACCGCGACGTTGCCAGGTTCTCGAAATGATAGAAAATATTGATGCGACCGCGGCTCTCTCGCCAAAAATTGGTGGTTACGGTAGGGAGGATGGAGCGGAGGAGGTGCAGATCATATGAAACTTGACACCGGGCGTTGAGGTAGGCGGCGGCTGCGGCCAGGGCGGGTATGGCAACCTGGTGAGGCACTGTTGCGACTATGGTGTGTCGCAATACTGATGTCAGATGCTGAGTGTCATGTATGGCAGCTCGACGAGGCCTAGGGTCTCAATGCCTTGTCTGGGTGGGGATACTACTATACACTTACGGGAGGCCATGTTGCGAGGGGCTGGCTCAAACGATAATACCTCCAGTGTCCGACAGAAGAATACGACAGCTTCTTGACGGTTCAGGAGTTGTCCCTGAGGTCTGGAAGACAGGGAGCCAAGCAAGGCAGAAGAAGGAATTTATGTCCTAAAGGCCGAGACAGGGTATCGGAGAAAGGAAAGGAGGAAGGTAGGAAGGGACCAGGTTGCGAAGTTGGAGTTGTCCCCTGGTGCACGCACGAAACAATGCCGGGCTGGCTTGCTGGCTGGCTGACTGGCTGGCTTCACGACTCAGGTTGAACAATGGACTCGCGACAATTTGGAGACCAGAACAACCTGGACGCTGCGTTTACCGAAGCTCCCGAGGCCAGGTGCGAGCCCGCCAGGCGATGGCTCGAAGCCGGTGGCTGTAGAGGCGGAGGTCGGAATGGACGCGGGCGCGAACCAACGGGACTTTGATGCGACAGCGACAGGCGCAACCATCCATATTGAGTTAGTCCATCGCTATCGTGCGATCGGCTTTCCATCACAGAGTATCCTTCTACGGCTTCGCATGACGCTTGCCTCGGCCGTCGGTTGGATCGCGCGTTTTCCTGTCTCCACAAGACAAACTAGCCTGCTCTCGTCCGCACGTGGCTCATCGGATGGAGAGCTGCCGTTGGCTGAGCAGACGAAAACGGGGATAAATGGTTGACGGTCAAATGCGATCGAGTTGGAGCGAAGATTGTAGCGCGGTAAGTGATTTGGGGTAATTCAAGGTCGGTGTTAGAAACACCCAAGACTGGCCTGCGCATGGTGCCATAACAATACCGCCAGTCCCATCTTGGGGGGTGCTGCCGTCTCGTGCGTCTGTTTCGATATGGAACCTCCAATTGGAGCTTGGTCAGTGACGGGAAGGACTGGGGAAATCGGACGATGGGAAACAAGCGCAACTTGCATGCCTGTTACGTACACTGGTACCCTAGCATGGGTTAGCCAGGGGCGCTCTTATCGGGTTTATCTACACGTGCTAGATGCACTAAACTGTTTGAGAACAAGATCGCCCTGCAGGGTGCTGACGGCAACGGCCTGACGGTCGCGCTAATTGGCTTAACCCGTAAAGTGCTGTCTGTCCCAGTGTTCGGCGCGTCGGTCGGTCCAGGTCGCCTCGATCACCCTGCCAGATCATTTACAAATGGTCAGCCGAAATCGCCATGTCTGCTCGACCCCCAATCGACAATGACACGGCAGCCGACAGCAGCACGGGTCCGACCGTCACTCAAGATGAGAACGCAGTGACAGTCGATGTGACCACACCAGCGACGGCGACGGCGACAGTGACGGGGACAGGGACGGGGACTGGGACTGAAACTGGAATGGGGGACTCGCCGCCCAAAAAGCAGCCACCGCCCGAGAAGGCATCCGACGCTCGCAGGCGGACCTGGGTCATCCTCTCGTTCTGGCTGGTCGTCGTCTGTCTCGGCCTGCCAATATGGTGGAAGACGACCACAATCTACCGTGCCGATCTGCCCCTGGACGAGATGCTGGAATGGGCTGATGGAAAGGCATGTCGCCCCGTCTTCCCTCTGCGCATCGCCATCCAAGCCGACTCGCTGCACGAACAAGAGGCCCAGAACCTCCTTCGTCTCACCCAGCACGCCCTCGACGATCTTAACGACTTCTCGGGGCATCACTTGCGCCTTCAGCTCTCGCCACCGTCTGCCACTGACGATAAGCCGAACCCAAATGGCGACGATACCGCCTTGACGATCCGTCTCGTTCCGGGCGAGGCCACAACCGCGACCCTCGATCCATACGCTCCGATCCTCGACATTTCATACCCACCGAACACCATTCCCTCGGCGACGTCCTCGTCCTCGTCCCTGGCGGCCTACGTGGCCAACCAACTGCGGTCGACCTTTGCCGAGGAGCAAGCAATCATCTCCTATCTGCTTTCCACCAACTCCATGCCGTCCGAGCATCGACCGCAAGGCCTGACGCCCGAGGCTGCCGAGTCGCTATCTAAGCGCACCACGAGGTCGCTAAAGTATGCCCCGACATACCACCTCACATTCTCCCTCTTGACGAGCGGCCCGTTGCCCAGCAGCTGGGATATCGAAGCAGCCATCGACGAGTACATGAAGCCGGTGCTGGACGTTCTTTCGCCCATTCACAATTTCACCATTGATACCCAGGTGCAGCTGTACGCGACTCCAGGCGTGCAAAACCAGGTCTTGAACAAGGAGGATCTTTCTTCCTTCGTCAATGCCGCCGAATGGCCCCTCTCGCCCTCCATCGGCGGTGCACCGACTGTCAACTTCATTCTTTTCATCGGCAACCAGACCATTGGCAATGCCGCGCAGCTTGCCGAGGGTCACGACCCCGACAACGAATCCACCACCTCTCCATCATGGCTCATTCCCCAATGGGGAACCGTGTACTTACTTTCCCTCCCACACGATACAACACACGTCTCCGTATCGACTCTCAAGCAGCCCCTGTTGACGTTCACATCCCACCTCCTCTCCCTAACCGGAACCCCGCAGTCAGGATCACTACCCCTACGGCTTTCCACGTTGTCCCGAATCCGCTCGGCCGACCTCCTCCTCCGCGCCTCGTCTACACTCGGCTCGCTCGCCCGCCTCTCGCTGGCGCTACCGTCGATATCCATCCCGAGCAGCGTAGCAGACGGAGTGTCGACGACGATGGCGCATCTTCGGCTAGCATGCGAAACGCTAGGAGGCGCAGAGGGCCTGGAGCATGCGCGGATCGCCGAGGCGGAGGCGGAGCGCGCTTTCTTTGAGAAGAGCATGGTCGGCCAGCTATACTTTCCCGATGAGCACAAGATTGCGGTCTACCTGCCGCTTTTGGGCCCAGTCGGCGTCCCCCTGGTGATGGGGCTGTTGAACGAGATCAAGGCATGGAGGAAACGAAGGAGGGCCAGGGCTGAGAAGGGGGCCGAAAAGAAGGAGTGATGAGTGTAGGGTGGTGGGATATGTTATTGTTCGTTGATGCATCGCGAGGCGTCATAAAAAAAGTTGATACCTAAGATAATCTACACGGAACAGAATGTGTTCACGGTTTTCTTCATGGACTCAAGTCTTGCTAAATTGCCTGCCAGATTTAGGTACGAAAGAAAGCACCCCAATGAGCTAGCGGTTTATCCGTATTCCTTGGTCAAATAAAACTGTCTTTTAAACTCCTTCAACGAACGCCCCTATGCACAGCTACAGATGGACTACGTTCGCTAGTGCGTTTGGCCGGAGTTCCACAAGTATTAGCAAATAGCCCATGAACCTCGGCGGATTGACCGAAACCCAGAGCGAAGAAGAGAACGAATCAAAACACCTTAGAACATGAGCAGAATACCTCACTGATTCGACCGCTGTCTCCGCCTCACCCTCGCCGCTACCTTTCGATCCGGGGGCAGGGCGCCGGCGGGAAAGCAGTTCGTATCAGGCCGCGTCTTGCGCGCCCCCTCCATGTCCACCAACTCAATGTCGAACTCGTCCAGCATCACAGCCACGGCAGCCATGATCTCCTGCTTCGCAAAGAAGCGTCCAGGACAGATCTTGATCCCGCCTCCATATGGGTAGAAGTATCCCTGGATCCCCGTCGTTACAACCTTTGCCGTCTTATCCTCCTCCACCGTCCTCTCCCTTCCTGCCTTCCCTTTCCCATCCACGCCAGCAGGCGCCGCATACACGCTCTCGTCAGCCTTGCGGATCGGCCCGCTCGCCTCATCCCCGGGATACGCCAGAAACCGCTCGGCCCAGAACTCGTCAACCGGATGCTCCGGCTCGCCCGTCTCGGCGTCTCTCCGCCCGCTATTCCAGAACCCCGCGTCCCGTGCGCCAAACCATGACATGGACATGAGGGTCGACCCGCGCTCCATCTTCCACTCGCCCAGCGTAAACACATCCACCAGCGGGGCACGCGCAGGCATCGTGACGACGCTATATCGAAGCGCCTCGAGATAGACACTCGTCAGCAGGGGCCCGCCGCACAGCATCGCAACATCCACCCCGCCCGTCAGCCGGTCAAAGCACTTGTTCGTCTCGGCGCGGATTCGCGACACCAGCCCGCCGTCCCCCGTCGCCAGCACCCCGAGCAGGACCCACATGGCTGTCGGGATCGCGTTCGCATTCGTCGCCCAGATCAGCCCCAGCTCCGTGCTCGCGGCCCCGTCCTCGGACAGCCCAGCCGCGGAGAGCATGTCCCTCCTGGCGCGCATCAGCCGCGACCCCCAGATCGGCTCCCATTCGGCGTCTGCAAGGTCGGTGTCGGTGTCGTCGAACCGCGCGGCCGCGTGCTGCCGCCAAGTTTTGATGGCCGCGAGGGCGCGGTCACGCACGGCGTAGGCATCGGGAGCCAGCAAGCGCGGGAGCCGGCGCAGGTAGGTTGGGGTGTGCGAGTCGTACTCCCAGAAGTCGACCGCAAAGTGCGGGGAGAGGTCAAGGAACAGGTCGCCGAAGAGGGAGGACGTGGCGGCATGGAACATGAAGTCGCGCAGGAACGGGTAGAGCGACGGGAGGGTCGTCCAGGAACCGTGGGAGTCGGGGACCGCGGGGGTAGCTCGAAGCTGTGACGTATACCGGGCCACAAAGCGGGCGGTCATGGCGTCGAGGGACGCGCCGCTGAGCATGGCGTGCACGTCGCGGTGCATGGCGTAGAGGATGCGGTGGCCCGCGGGCATGTCCTCGAAGCCGTCGGCCGGCTTGGCGTTGATGCCCGAGTCGTCGCGCTGGAGCACGGCGAGGTCGCGCGCGGGCATGCCCAGCTGGTCGCGCATAGCCATCATGACGAGCGGCTTGGCCGTCAGGTCCCGCGAGAGGCGAAACATGGAGAGGATCGCTTCTCCGGGCGGGATGTGGTAGAACGTCTGGGTGCCAACGAGGAACCGAAAGGGCGTCTTGCCGAAGTGGGATCTGGCGGTGGTTAGGGATGAGCGGTAAGATGAGACGAGCCGACTTACATCATTCGTCCTATAAAGGCCTGGGGGCTGGCAGCAACCTCGAGGGTGTTTCCCAGCAGGGGAACCACGTAGGGAGCGGGTGGTGGACGGTTTCCATGCTTGCCGCGGAAGTTGAGAGTCCAGTATGCGTTAGTGGAAGTGAGCGCGTAGGTGAGAAGAAGGGGCAGGAGGATGGAGGCCGCGATGGTGAGCCACCCGTTCCACGGTGCATCACCTAGCAGTGCACGCGCGATCGCGTCCACAGCCATGATGGCCCAAGGTCAACAGTTTCAGTTTGTAATCAAAATGCTACGAAGGGGTGGTTGAAGCCAACAACGGAAACTGCATGTCAAAAGTCGAGTGTTTTGGGTAGGTGCAGAAAGTCAGGTAGGTAGGTTAGGAACAAGCCTGGGAATTGGAGAAGACAATAATAGACGTGCTGGTATCCCCGTCATCGAGCGGAAGGCAGCTTGGAACCTTCCAAGTGACTGGGCGACAGAGGCGAGGTAGATGTGAGGCGAGGTGTGCGGTGGGACGCGCCTGACCGCTTGGTACGCCGCACAACCTGGAAGGAAGTGGTCTCCTGCAAACCAGATGAGTGGTGACCCAGCTACGAACTTGAAGACCGCGCGGTCATTTGCTTGCCGAAACCTGCCTGTGACCAAAGCAAACAACTCCCTGGCAGGAATCCTTCGGTTTTTTTCGTGTCCCTCGAATGACGCAGCGATACCGTGAGCTGCATGTCATTCATCGGGCTCAAACGAAGTGCGTGCGGCACAAAACAAGGTAAGCACGCTGCACGCACGTACAGCTGAAAGTGAGACGCGACGGGCGCTATTTCCCGATGGAGACCAACCCTAACCCTGCCAGCCGGTTTGTTTTGGTTCCCCTTTTTGGTTCGAATTGCAGGCAAAAAAGCCTAACGATCAGAGCAGCTGCCTGGTAGTCAACATAGGACGACTTACGAGAGCGCATATACATTTCATTCTCTTTCGATAATCCGAGCGAGAAAAAAAAACTTAAATTAGAGACCGGGTTATATGGGAGTTCAGGTCAGAGCACAGCAATGTCCAGTTGTTGCACATACGGAAAGGGGAAGAATTCTGGGCCGTCTATTACCCTAAGCATCCTCAAAGAGGTCGTTTCGGAGTGCTTGATTAATCTCATGGCTAACCTGCAAGAACAAATTATAGCAATTGTGAGATGATTGGTCAGTGACATGTCTGACACAGCAACCCATTCAATATTACATGGAGACAAAAGAAGGGGCACAAGCACGGAAGGAAAAAAGGGAATATGAACATACCAAAGGCCGGCTCCCAAACAACCGGGAGTTCCGTTAGCAAATGGAAAGCGTACTGAATCTGCTGAATGCCTGAGACCATACTGTTCGGGGGCGAGAATGCTGCTTTTTTCAATGTCGTTGTTTTGGAGCAGTCAAAGGCGTTCCACCACTACAGTACCTTTCGGCCTCCTGCAGCGATATGACCTGGATGTAAAGAGCCCATGCCGAGAATTATCCTGTCTGGTCGCATTGAACAAGTCCGCGGTGTGGTTCAAGTCGGGTCGTGGCGAGCAAGCCGCTCGGCCTCATTTGCGGTAATGGTGGCGTTACCCTGGTGTGACTTGGAGTGGAACTTGACATAATCGAAGGTGCGGTCCTCTGTTGTGAGCGTGTACGTGTGCCCAATCATCTTGATAATATTTCATCACGCACATAACAAGAGAGGAGCATTAACTAATAAGAGGAATACCTTCTCCTAGCGTATATACTGGATTACTCGGAACAAGCCACTGGGGATCGGACGGGGGCCCCTCAGTAAACGGCTTCAATCCTCGTGTTCTTGCCTAATCAGACAAATGCTTGCTTGAACGCGAAGACCGACGTAAAGCCGTGTTTCAATATCACCTACTTACCTCGCATGTACATACGGCGTATTACTGTTGCTTTAGAAGCCATGCTGGCTCTGGGGTGACCCTGCGGCCCATCTCGGACATTTTCGGTGTTGGTGGTGTCCGTGTTTGGATATAAATGGGCCCCAAACAGTGGCCTCGGGATCGTCTCGGCATGTCAGGCTGCAACTTTCTTCATCCTCCCGTCCATCCTGCGAGTCGCGACTTGGGACGCAGTTTGTCACTCTCAATGGGCATCTTCTAAACTGAATTATTTATTCCAAAGTTCTATGGTTTCCGGTCTTTTCTTCATAATAGCGCTTGGTGAATTGATTCAATCATGCTCCAGTTTTGGATACTAATTATCCTCGGGAACCGCGGGCATAAGTGGAGATTACCATGGTGCTTACTGAGCCATAAAACCCAAGGTGGAAGCGCCCACAAGCCGATTGCACACCTGAAAGTGATGATAGGAATGTGCTCGACCCAGATCACGGGAATAAGGCAGTACTATCTGTATCTTAACAAATGAAGAGAAGGAATAATCCCAGGTTAAGTCCTGACTTCTCTTAAGCAGGTTTTCCAGCCTTGGTCACAAACACCAAACTTTAATGGGCGTGAATACCTCCGAGCAACCAGTAAGCAGACTAATTAGGTCCTTCTGAAAGCCGTGACATTCCGCGTTTTCTCGTAAGGTCCAAGCATGAGGCCTTACTCACCTCGGCTACGGCAATGTAACGGCAGCCGCAGCATCAACGCACAGTCTACAAGAGAGTAGTCATCCCCTTGCATCAACTTGAAACTACAGCACTGCCAACATCGTAACTATGCTCATACGAAGAGATATACTAATCACCATGCATGGCCATGATATCATCAGCTTCAGCGTGACAAGCCACGGCACCGACCTAGAACAGGAATAGGGCAATTCGGTTAAACTTGCTGTTCCATGATTGAAAAAGGCAGAGATAGAGTCCTTCTGCGATGAATCCTCATGTACAAGGTGTCTGGTTGGTCGGTCGCCCCTGACTCGCCCGTAACAGGAAAGCGGGTCAACTGTGCTCTGCCTGTGTGATTCTGTGACATAACTTGCTAGACAGTGCCATGCAAGCCGACGCCGGGGGCTACCCTGCGGATCGCCGGCTTCCTCGGGATTCCCGTTACGCAGTCTCATAGCACGGTGTCTTTTCCTATTACGCGGGGAACTTGACTTCAACGCCGGGACAGAGGTATTATAACTACAACTATAAAGACACTGCACTTCAACGTGAAGCTGAAGTCGGTTCTCCACAGCATCTCATCATCAGCATTGTACAGCACTCAGCAGATTTGCAACAACTGCCACAATCACATCAATACTTAAGCCCTACAGCAAACCTTCATACCATTCTTTCTCCGTTGACAACTCTCCAGCCGTTTCCAATCAACTCGAGTTAATACTCTAGCTTCCACTTATTACCATTTGGACAAGTCATCAAGTCAAGATGACCAGTATTGTCGATTCCCAGACCGAATTTGACTTCATCGTCGTTGGAGGTAAGCCGATGTTCTCATTCCAGCCGGCTTCGAGCTTGTAGCCCAGAGCCAGGACTCACACATGACTTAATCACACAGGTGGCACCGCTGGCTGCGCGGTGGCCGGCCGTCTTGCCGAGAACCCAGACGTCAAGATCCTGGTCATCGAAGCCGGCATCAGCAACCCGGGCGATGTCGATGCAATCACCACCCCAGCTCGTGCCTTCGAGCTGCGCGACAGCAAATACGACTGGGCTTACAAGACGACTATGATCGACCGCCCCGACTACACGCGCATCGAGAAGCCCAACACACGCGGCAAGGCCCTCGGCGGGTCCAGTTGCCTAAACTACTACACTTGGATTCCCGGCAGCGCGGCCACATTCGACGACTGGGCCGAGTTTGGCGGCGATGACTGGACCTGGAAGAACTGCAAGGAGTACTTCTACAAGCCGGTGACCTACCACGACGACAAGCAGCTGTTCTCGCCTGAGCTCAAGTACATTGGCCAGGGCGGCCCCATCCCCGTCTCCCACTCGGATCTTATCCCCGAGGTTGCGGGCTTCCGCGACGCGCTGACCCAAGCCTGGGTCAGCAAGGGCGAGCCTCTCACGGACGACGTGCACAACGGCAAAATGGGTGGTCTCTGGAAGTGCTTGAACAGCATCTACAACGGCAAGCGCTCGTCGTCTTGGCTCTACCTCGTCGGCAAGCCCAACGTGGTTGTGCTGGGCAAGACCAACTCCAAGAAACTGCTTATCGAAGGCGGGAAGGCCGTCGGAGTGGAGGTCATTGGCCCGGATGGCAACGAGTACACCTTCAAGGCCAAGCACGAGGTGATTGTCTCCAGCGGTGTGTTCGAGTCACCTAAGCTTCTGTTGCTGTCGGGAATCGGCCCCAAGGCGGCGCTCGCACAGTTTGGTATCGAGACAGTCGTCGACTCGCCTCACGTTGGCCAGAACCTGCTGGACCATCCGATTTTGCCGCACGTGTTCAGGCTCAAGGATGGGTATGGTCTCGACAACCATCTCCTGCGTGCCGGACTCCAAAAAGACGCCGCCGTATCTGCCTACCGCTGGAAGAACCAAGGCCCGCTGACCAGCGGCCTGCTCGAGCTTGTTGGTCTGCCACGCATCGACAAGCTTCTGAACAAGATCCCCGAGTACGTCTCAGCCAAGAAGGCCAACGGAGGTCTCGACCCCTTCGGCCCTGCAGGCCAGCCGCATTTCGAGATCGACTTTGTCCCCATGTTCTCGGATGCATTCCAGTGGCACATTCCCGCCCCACCACAGGGTGACTACATGACTGTCATCGTGGACCTGCTCCGTCCGGTCTCAAAGACCGGCACCGTGGGGCTCAACTCGACCGACCCTTTCGAGCAGCCCAAGGTGAACCTCAATTTCTTTGCCGACGACCTCGACATCGTCGCTATGCGCGAGGGCGTCCGCTTCGTTGACGACATTCTGCTCAACGGCGACGGGATGAAGGATATCATCGAAGAGGACTACCCGTGGGCTATGCCTCGGAACTCAGATGAGGCCATGAACAAGCTCATCCTTGAGCGGTCGCAGACAGGTTTCCGTGAGTAACACCTTTGCCATCCATGCCCTTGTGCTTGCCACCAGATGGATGAAAACTGACGAATAATTCATGCGACAGACCCCTGCGGTAGCGCCCGCATGGGCAAAGACATCAGCAAAGGTGTCGTGGACAGCCAGCTGCGCGTCTTCGGCGTTCAGAATCTTCGCGTGATCGATGCCTCTGTCATCCCAGTCATCCCGGACTGCCGCATCCAGAACTCGGTCTACATGATTGGTGAAAAGGTTGGTTTTTCCACATGGCAATCGCCACATTCAAAAACACTGGTCTGGACGGAGGCGCTGACATGGTGTTGTGACACAGGCTGCCGATATGATCAAGGCCGCTTACCCAGATCTGTATGCTTGATGATTGAACGAGCCTTTAGGTTTCTAAGATCCAGAGTGTTTCACGCATCAGATTGCCGGGGCTCGGAGCGTTTCGGTTGGTCAGTAGGAGGAACCTGACCTATTACCTTCGGTTGATCATTTGGCGCTTACCTCAGGGAGATAAGGTTGTTTGAGAATCAGGGAAAGATGTAATGACGAATGCCGTTCAAGATTGCGAGAAGTGAAGGCTTAATTTGGCACGAAATCATGTCTGCGTCCATAATTTCTCTAGAAGCGTTTTATTTGCTACTTGCGACTACTATCCTGCTGTTCCTTTCCTATTTGTTTCATGCCCAGCTTCAAACTTGGGTGGCCAAGTGGTAATGAGTACAAGATTCCAGATTCAGTTTCCGAAGTTCAGATAGTGTAGGGGTTAGAATTGCACTGGATAATGCAAGGTAGCGTAGTCAATGCTACGTGTATTCCAATTCGTTGTCCGTTCCTCGAGCCCCCGATCGATGACACACGTATTCGTCTCCCTGATGCCCAGCGCAGTGTGCATGTGTCTTGGGATTGGTGCTTGCACTTGCATAAAGTCCATAAATCACCCTCACCCTCCAGCCCGGTGCAAATTTCTCTCTCAGACTCGCTTCTCCCGACTTGCAGCCGTGCTCCACGACAATCATCAGCAGTGCACCAGACCGTTCAACCCCTTGTGGCTACACCACCCCTATCGAGATCATCCTGTTCGTCAAACTTCGTCGGGGTTCCCTCTATAAACCCCCCCAAAATTTACCAAGCTTTCACACTGCACTATCCCCACCACCATGAGCAGCATCCAGAAGTTCGGAAGCTCTAGATATAGCTGGCCTGAGCAAAAGCTGTGGCTAGTCAACGCCGATACGGGCAACCTGCTCAAAATCCTTGACCAAGCGTGTGGCAAAGGCCAATACTCTTTATGCGTAAGCACATACCTTGGTCATGTTCTTTAACTCCAGCATCAAGACCTATGTTAAGGACTTTAACTATAGTTGGATTTATTTGGGCTAATAAACTGAACAGAGCAAGGGTGTGGGCAATGAGTGGCTGCTTAAGTCAAGGGTCGAGCTTACCTCGGTAAGTCCCGGTCTATTCCAAGTCACCATCTTTCTGTTGTGTAGTATGCAGCAACCGCGTATCTAATGTAATGGTTTAGAGTGACATGAAATCTATCCGTCGGCAGTACCAGGCGGCTTGCCCTTCATCCAGCATCAGCTTTTCGGGCAGCCTGAGCCCAAGTAGAGAGGAAGCTCAACAGTCTCAGTCTTCGAGCTGGCGTGACCGATTTGGTTTCAGGAGGTGACGGGCAAATAGATTGTTTAGCTAAAGCACCCGGTACCTAACGGATGATGGGATGCAGCAAAGGGCTGCACGGCGCGATAGACTGGCCCGGTAAAGTTGGGTGGCCCAGCTCATTTTTTGGAAAGTCGCCGGAAAGCGACACACTCGGTTTTTTTTGTGGATAATCAGTTTCGATTGAGGGCCGAGGTTCATTCTCTGTTATTATGTTAGGAAAGGAACCCGATGGGTTCATGTCATTCACTAGGTACCTAATCGATTATGGAGTCGATGTGGAGCAGAATCATGAAGATCGTGAGATTTGCCTTTTGCCGTGGGCGTGGGGTGTGGAGCCAGGGGTGGCCTTGCGGCATAAGTATCCACAACCATCCAATAACTCATCAAAACAGGCTCCGTGGTCTAGTGGTATGATTCGTGCTTCGGGTGACATCTGGCAACAGGTTAATCATTACTTGAATCATCAAGTAACAGAAAATGTGCGAGGTCTCGGGTTCGAATCCCGACGGAGCCCATTACTTTTTGCCTCCTTTTACAAGAGTAAAGGCCATTCCATTTTTTTTTTAAAATCCGTGGGCATGTAGTCAACTGTGTGTGCCAGCGATTCCTAGAGTGCAGAAGGATTTCCCATCCGCTGCTGCGAAGCAGAACCTCGATCATTGGATTGGATGTTGCGTGAACCTGTGGAGCGGAAGTCCCGGGATTGGGCAATGACCTGCATGATGACGTAAACCGCCAAAGCAGGCTTGGCGTCAAGGGTCCTGTCTCAGAATTTCAGGGTCCGTCGATGCAGATATGGCGGGGTTGGTGAGCGTACGCAATCCTAGAGCCTTCAAGATCGGAGAATTGGTAAATCAGGGCCAGTCTAGAACGCTTTGGACCGTCGGCCGGTTGCATTGTGCTGCTCGACGGATCCGGACGGATTTATCCTGGTTTGTAGGTATGTTATGCGACACAAGAATGGACGGTCTAGAAATCCGGTTTTAGCCCGGTTCAGTGCTGCCCCTCACTGGGCTATCCAGTCCAGCACCGTTATCGTAGGACCCTCGATCACGCTATGGAAAAGTGACGACATAGTGAAGGACGGTAGAAAGGCCCTGCAGATTAGCAGGTAAGGTATCTATATAAACCCTGAAACAAATGCTGCAACCGTGCTTGTCGTTCTGCTCTTTATCTCGCTCAACATAAAATCACATACTCACAATCACACCGACTTCTTCACTCAATCCACAAACAAAATCACCCACCCAAACACCAGCAAGATGGATCAACTCAAGTCTGTTCTCGGAGGCTCTTCCAGCAACAACAACAACCAGGCCCAGGGCACTGTCAACACCCAGGGTCAGAACCCGGACATGGTCGACAAATGTTTGTTTGCTCCTTTCCACAGCCATCCTTTTCTTCCGGGGCTGCACCCATTGGCGAATCCATGCTAACCCATCGGGGACACAGTCGTCAACAACACGCTCCACAAGCAAGGCGTAAACTCCAACCCCAGCACCGTCGAGAAGGTCACCGACAAGGCCCGCGAGCTGTTCGAGGGCCACTCAGGGTAAGCAGTAGCCACCATTTATGTTCCATCCAAAGCTACCACACGCACGTATCTAACCCCAAGCAGCAAGAAAGTGCCTTCCAAGTTCTCCAACTAGAGCACAGGGTTTCGTAGATGAGCGGCGGCGTTTGGGTTTATGTTACAGGTCAATGATAGGACCCAATGGGGAACAATGATATAGCAGCATAGCTTGCAGTGCATCTTATGCCATGTATGGAAACTCCGATTAATGAACAATTTGACATATAACCTTGCATCACGTTTGCCGGTAGCAATGATACTATAATCCCAGTGCTCGATCTGCTGCTTACCACCAGCGAAGTTCGTTTCTCGACATAATAGTTGTCTTTTGTCGTAATTTCGTTCAGTTCCAACTGTTGCCGTGGGGTCATAGTTGATGTCAAGTCTTTCATCATCCATCATCATCGTCATATCTTGCCCAGTTCCAGTGGGCCTCCGGGCTTGGAGGCTGTGATGGCTACAAACCGCCACCGTCCGTGTCCCCGATACGACTCGACACCAGCTACCGTGTTGATGAAGAAGCGCTCAAGGCCCAACAGGCGAATGAGTAGGTATGGTATGATGGCGACGAGGAAGAAAAGCCTCGTCATGGGCCGGATGTTCTCTGAGTAGTCGCGCACGACAATATCCTCGAATCCGGCTTCTCGCAACATCTGCTCAAACACGCCCGGGTGCGAGAGATCGTTGGTTGGCATGGCGGCGTAGCGATTGATCTTGCGCATCGAGGTCGCCATGTCTTCGGGGGAGTCATGAAGAAACTCGTGGTCGTATTCGAACAGGGCGAGGCGACCGCCGGGACGGAGCAGTCGGTGGAAGCCGGCGAGGACAGCGGTAGGGTCCGTGGCGTGAACGAACGTCTCCATGGTATAAGCGCCATCAAGAGACGCGGAAGCCAGGCTGTCGAGGTGGTGGTAGTCCATCTTCTGCACCGTGATGGCGCCGTCAGGCAGGCCGCAGCGGGCAATGTTGCGGCGTGCCTTGGCGATGTGGTGGTCGACGACGTCAATGCCCGTGATGCGGAGACCATGCGTCTTGGCCATGCGAATGGCCACATGGCCGACGCCGCAGCCAGCATCGAGGACCTGGGCGCCCGGAGGCAGAGCGAGCACCTGGGCAAGCTTGTCCTCCATGGCCCTCAAAAACTTGGAGACGGGGAACGGCCAGTAGGTATCATAGTCCCAGTAGCCGAAATGTCGCGTGCCTCCGAGCAGAAGCCGGTAGCCAACTCGAGACTCGAGGGAGAGGTAGTAGGATTGCAACTGCGGGTTCTCGTCGATCACCGGCGTGTTCTCGGGTGTGCTGGTTGAGGGCAGGGCGGCCATTGCTCGTCGGGCGGTCGCGGACGCGTAGATGAACCGAGGCGGGGAGTGGATCGTCTGTGGCACCAGTTGCATGCCGGGCACGAGCGCGAGTTCGATGGCGAGCGACGAGCACTGTCGCCTGACGAGACCTAGAATAGAAGTCGACGGGAGTGCTCGAGAAAGGACAGAAGCCCGGCTGTCCGGAGCTTGGGGTTCCTGTCCCAGCACTCCGGCGCCCATGTCGAATTGGATCGAATTGGATGATGTGGGTTAGTCCTTCCCAAGAACTTGAAATGGAGGCTAGGGGCACACTACATTCAATTGGATGGGTGGCCCTCACGGCAGGCACAATGCAACCGCCAGGATCAATAAGGTGCAGGACCGCGAGACCAATAAAATTGCTGGAGCTTTGCCGGTGCCTGGACGCCAACAGCGGTCCTTCTCACCAACCAGCCGGGCACCCAGGTAAGGTACACAGTACATCAGCTTACCAGAAGCACGGTATCTTCTCCCAGTGCGGTCAAATTTGTCCCCGCATTCTCATGCCCGATCTGCCAACCCCCACTTGGAAGTCCTGATTTTCACATCATCCGTCGCTGGGGTGCCGTTCAAAGCCCTAGGAAGTAAACAAACCCTTGAAACCCAGATATGTAGGGAACCCCTGTAGTCTCTGCACCTAGGCTGAATATGAAGCTAGGTATTTCTGCAGGTACAGAAGAAAATTTCCAAATGTGAACTTAACTCGGACCAACCCGAGGTGGACTAGCCTCGTTGTAGAACCCCAGTCCAATTCCTCTCTTGAAGCTGAAGCGAGTTGCGGGGTTGTGAGTGCACGGCTGTTTGTGGCCCGTGACTTCAAAATATGTTATCAGCGACACACAGGGGGCTAGCTTCATTGGCAATGGACCCAAGAAAGAACGGGTCGTGGTTCGTCGCGCCAAACTAAATCGAGCAAACTGAGCGAGGGGGAGATAAGGTCGCCAGGCGAATATCCAATCTCACAACCATGCGGGCGGCGCCACATAGTTCAGCTCATTCATGTAGTGGTTGCACGCCGTCTGGTCGTCATCCCTTAAAAAACATGAAGGAAGCGCTGTATGAGACTGGAGTTTTTGAGCGTCACAAACACACATGCACCTCAAGATGGCTTTCAGTGGATCGGCATCAACCCTTTCAGATTTTGTTGCATTGCATGCATCTACCGCTGTTCGACAAGAATGATGCCCGCCTGGTTCCCCCATCTCCATTTTGTCAAGCTTGTACTTGTCGCGACCACCATTTTCCCAGCCCCCGGCCAGGCGTTCCGATGGGTCAACAACGTCAACTTCACAGCCTGCTACAGTGGCATCGTCCAGCATATACCTCAGAACTGCAGCGACCCAAGTAACCAGATCTGCGTCTTCAACCACGCCGGTGTCCTGACAAACCCCGACCGCATCTTCATCACGTACCAGACATGCCAACGGCTTTGCGGAGATGGCTACGGGCTATGGGACCCCAAGGACATCCTGCTGCGCATCTCGATCTGGATGGTGCCAGCCATTGTTCTGATCGCACATTTCCATTTCCCGCCTTTGGGCGCTCGCAACATGGTCTGCGTCATCGCCCACATGCTCGCCGACCCTATCGACACGCTTTGGTGTTTGTTGACACGCATCACAACGCGCCGCTTCCTTCTTCGCAAAGCCGAGGACAGCCGATTGTTAAGCGCCGGCGCCGTCGCGACCATATGGGCCGCCTATGATGAGCTCAACTTCCACGATCCCTCCACTCATTTCCTCCAAGCACTCAAGAGGCTCCAGGCCAGCAAGGGCACGGATCATGAGGTGGGCAGTACCGCAGGCAAGGTCTCTGATGGCTCGAGGCTCTCGGTGCAGACTCCTGGGGGTCTGCCACGGGGCTATCAGATGTTCCTCGATGATTTCCTTATCCTCAAGGATGGGCAAAAACCAGACAGGTCTGGCATATCAAGATCCCTAGAGACGAAGAGAACATTCCCGGAACGCATCAGACATAGTTTCTCCCGTTTGCGAAGAAAACCTAAGTGGTCATCGTCAGGTGCACGTGTCGTGCCGGCATATTTTCAGCAATGGCACCGAGCCATCGCGCAACTGGACGACGACGAGCGCCCGGTGCTTTACCTGTTCGAGTCCGCGGCCCAACGTCTTGTTTTCAACCGAGACGAGTCGCTCCTCACGACGTGGATCTCCATCGTGGGTCTCATGTCGGCTCTCATGGGTGCTTTCGTCCGGACTTGGTCGAGCCGACTGGACAATCAAACGGCACATACCATTGCCACCGTCACACTGCTCCTGGTGGTGGTGCCCATGGTCAAGCTGAGTGGGAACCTCGGTTCCTTCACGTCATCCACGGCCGCCGTCAACATCATCCAGCAGCTGAATCTGGACCTGGAAAAACACTTTGGTTTTGATCCCGAGCTGTTTCCTCCCCTCACGATTCCCGACTTTCCCGATCACGAAGTCAAACCTGCCGTTCAGAGGAGTCCAAGCTCATACTCCATCGTTTCCAGCAATGACAACGATGTCCAGCTCGCCACGTTGACCCCGGGCCTCAGAAGCGACAGGGAAGCCTTGATGGACTTGGAGCAGCCCCAACCAGTCCGCCTCCTCACGAGGTCTGAGCTAACCAAAGCAGACAGGCAGCTTTTGTTCTGGCCCAAAGTTGCAGCCTACCATGGCATGAACAACTCGTACCGCCCAAAGAAGTCATCCAAACTGCTCTCGCGCTGGTGGTCCATCTGGCTGTTTTTGGTCTCCTTGGTCTGGGTTCTCACACTTTGCTATGTTCCCGCGCTGCTTATTTCGTACCTCACGCCTCTCAAGGGGTTTGCTTGCCGGTCGCTCGCATGGACCGTAATTGCATCTTGCTGGCTGTTGAGCGTCATGCTCGACCGCATCTGGGCCTGGTTCAATCGAAGAGACCTGAAGTGGAGGTGGCGCTGGATCGAGGAGCCGAGAAATCTCTGGCGACTGACGTGCTGGCGCGATATGCTGCTGGCAGCCTTGATGACAGCCATCGTTACGGCGCAGCAACTGGGTCTTTACAATAGCTGTTACTGCCGATCTGGGGAGCTGTCGCGGGTGTCGCCCAGCTACGTGAACTTGACCCCCTTCACCGATGAGGAGTTCATTGAAGGTTGGAAGCTGTGGGTGCCCATCCCAAGCGTCTCGTTCCTCATCAGTCTTATTTGTATTTTCATTCTCGAGAGGAGCTTTTCCGAGTCAGGGAGGCTTCTGAGCAGAAGTAAGAAGGACCGCGAGAGGATGCTGTTGCACTTGAGAAGGCTGGCTGTCGAACCGGAGAGAACTATCCGCTCAACACGTGGAACATCACCGGAGCATGTCAGCCGAGCTAGCAGCGTGCAGCCAGCACAAGAAGAGGAACGTGATACCGCAGCGCTGTTAAGTTCGAAGCAGTCGTGATCTCCATTCCGGCTGGTCATATTTTACTAGTAGGTAATTTAGCTAGTAACGTTAACTGTTTGTATAATGTAATCGCTTCTTAAGTGTGTCCGCACTATTCTCTACATCAAGTAATACCTTGTCTTCAGGCAAGTATCGAGGCCGACTTGAGCTTTATTCTCTTATGGTCATGAACGTGATCGTGATTCTAACAAGCTTGAGGATCATTGAGCAGGCTACATCGAGACTACCGATGATAGGGAACAGTCTGGTAATAATATTTCCAATGCTCTCTTCTAAGAACTCAATCTGGTCGAGCACCAGTACTGTCCAAGTACCTGGCAAATAATACAATGCTATTTCCAACACCTAAGCCACCTTAACTATACGTAGCTAAGATAGTAGATATGTGCACCTTCGAAAACCACCGTGACCGCTGTCGTTCCGTCTTCCTAGCCTGTCTGATCTGGACCAGTCTTTTTTCTCCCCGTCGATAGAAAACCAATGACATGCGAAATCAACTTGAACTTTTGAATCTTTTTTTCTTGCTGCTCCTTCGTCTTTGTGTTCCTGGCCACCTGCGTCGCGCTTGTATTCGTCTGTGACGGGGCGTTTGGGGACGTTTTGTTCTGCACACGGAGATTCCTGGACGCCTTGCTCAATAACGTCGCAATCTCGTCCTGAACACAACCCTTGTTAGTTCGCCAACTCTCGGGTTTCGGCGTAGGCAGGTAAATTACCAGGTACTATTTACTTACATCGTTCAAGTTCTTTTCCGACGCAAGAAACCAGCTGTCTGGTCCCTTTTGCTGTAGATTGGCTTAGCTCGTTAATTATGCACTCAAAAAGACAAATACCAGATGTGGGGGCTAAGAAGGGAGGGCCTTGCACCATAAGCCTATATTTCCCTTAAGGTGCAAGGCCCTCCCTTCTTAGCCCCCACATCTGGTATTTGTCTTTTTGAGTGCATATGCGATCGAGCTCGGAAATTAGGAGGACCTGGTCGCCGTTTTTGGTGCGCAGATATCTCTCATGGCATACGGGCTCTGGCATGACTTGAAATCCTGCCCTGGCGAAGAGGGGAACACAACAGATAGACCTTGAATAATGACGGATTAAACTTAGTATGGACCTATTGAGCGTCGGGTTTATCCGTGAAGAAGAAAGCTTTGAGAAAAAACAGTAGACACGGGGCCAGGATGCGCACATGCTGCTGCTGCAGTTCAGTGAGAGAAGCAGATGACGTTGATGAGAGGAGACGGATTTTCGGGGTCCGAGGTGGCCTGATCTGCACCTGAGTGGCTTTTAGATGTGCATGTGGCGGACCTGTTTATCTTTTCGCGGAGGAGGCAGGCTCTCATGGTGTACTTAAACCTGGAAGCCTGGCATAGCCGTCAGGTGCCATCCCCCAACCAATCACTCCCAGGTCCGCTTTGGTTGCCTGCATGGCCCCTGTGGCCCCAAGACACGTCGTTGTACGACCGTGTCTGAGGCCTCACGAGCCTAAAGTTGAAACTGGCAAAGGCCAAACCCTTCCGAAAGGCCAGTGTCTCGTGACGTGTCGCCTCCAGGAACTTGAGAAAGAGTATTTTCTTTCATCTCTTTGTTGACAGGAAGGAGACGAAGCGAAGGTCATAGAACTACATGCATGCTCAAGCAGTCTTGTCAGCACATCATTGTTGTCAGAGCCTGCTCCCCAGAGGCTTCCCAGAGAGGGGTTCTATTGGATCAGTGTATCCCATAGCCTGCCGTGCAACCCTTTCCAATCCAATAATTCAGTGCCCGCATCATGTCCCTCAGCTCCTTTCCCATCAGAGTTGCAGAAGCATCAGGTACACTCACCTGCAGAGGATATAATGAACAAGGCCAATAGCGTCGACTTACGGGGATTCATGCGCTCAGTGCCAGTCATCTTTGGTACACATCTGCATGCAATCGGTCTCGATGCGCCCCCATTCTGTTCCCACACCAGAGCATCGTCGAAGCTGATGTCCCGAGCATGGAGGAGGTGCGAGGTAATTATGCAGCGGCCAAATCCAGGCCTAGTCTCATCTCAAATGTTTCAGCAGGTGCACCTCTCCGCGAGCCTTGCAATTGCTTGACTCGACGGTGAAGGTTCATTGGTACCTCAAGTATATAACGCCGGGCGAGCCTGCCAGGTTCGACTCCGTCAACCCCAGCTAGCCCAACCCAGGGTAAGCTACAACAGCCCGACACACTTACCAATAGCACGTTGGCGCACGACTGCGACAAAAGCATTCAGTTCATGATCGACTGGCCCGCTGTTGTTCGGCCGTTCTTGGACGCAGCCATCCTTGGCTTGTTCAGTTATGATACGCCTTCCGATTTCCTTTGCAGAGTCGTTCGACAGCAGATCAGTTTGACCTCACCTGCTACCTAAGTTAATTGACACGGTGGCGAGAAACTTACCTATCAAACCTGTAGGGAAATGAAACACAGCCCGAGGCATACGATGTTCAGCCCCCTACGCCTACGACTTCACCCACAACGGAAGCCGAAGCTGCGACCACCCACAATAGGAACAATGAAGCTCAATGGGAGAGCTGGTTCCGGGTAAGTCAAAGAAGCAAATCCAGCCTGGTACTTCCAGATTATTGGTCGCGAGTAACCAGTCGAAATCGGTGCGTAGACCAACTTGGAAACAATCATGCTGAAAAAGGAAAACATCTAGAGTGAAGTGTTTCAGGGGGATTTACTCGAATCACCTCCGAAAGGCCAGGACCGGTCAGGTTATCATGTCCTGTACGTTTCCTAACTTCACACCAGTACCGATAAGTACCAGGTATCTACCACTGAGCTGCTTAAAGCTACCTCCCCAAGCACTAGTGCCTGGTAGTGCTTAAGATGCCTCACTGTTATGGAGTCTGGCTAACACTTAGTCTGAAGCCTATCCGGCCGCGTTCAGCCGGCCAAGACACAAGCAGACTCAGAAGAGACCTTCACTCTGGGACTTTACTATCTACCCTTCTCCTCCTCCAAATGGGTCCGCATAACGGAGGCATTTCATTTCCACAACGCTATCTGCAGTGCACTGATCCGGAACAGATGCTACTCTAGCTATCTTACCCTGCAGAAGTGTGGTGAAGGTCAGGCTCTGGACATGTATACCGCCGTTACGGCCAGCGATCCGAAATGGCCCGGTAGTATTGGTATCTCGTCAACCTATTTCAGAGAGTCAAAGCTAACAGTAGCAATCATCTACGGTTGCCATGGAGAGCAAATGGACAGAGTCGAGGATCTTCCCCCGAAGTGCGATCACATCCCCTTCTCATGATCGGGGTGTTTGCAGAGCTGCAGAGGGACAGATTGGAAAGACTAGTAGATAAGGTCGCAGCCGAGAGCGACGTTATCATCATAGATCTCCCAGTAGACTTGATATCTGCAGAACGAGCCGTAAAGAGGAAGGAGTTTAGCCGCAACTTGAATCGCCGAATACGACAATGCCGCTTGGATATCAAGAAGGTTGAGGAAGAGTTGAGGTCCACCAAGGCTCAGTTTCGCAAAATGATACAGGAAATCGAGAATCTGACGGCAACAAAGACCAAGCCTCGTGGTGATGCTGTGTTGAGGCATTCTACGGGATCAAAGAATGAAGTGATGAGTGGCGCCGAGAAGCAGGAGAGAGCAGAAGCATCGAGTCGGAAAGGCAAGGAAGTTGCTGTTCCACTTCAGGTCGATGATCTTGAACGCTCGAGAGGGCTCCCGGTTCATGAATCCCCGTTGGGGGCCCACTCGCATGAGCATGAAGCACAAGAATGTGTCTTGGACAATGCTAGTACTCTTCAGTTTGCCAACAGTACGAGCAGGTTTACGAAAAGACTCGAGGAGATCAGCACCGAGTTCGATTCGATGATGGGTCAATGCCGAACAAGCTCGGAGGAGTTGACGTTCACAAGAGAACTTTTCATGGCCGAACTGTCACGCCAAGAGGTCGAGCGTTCACGACAAGAGGCAAAAGCAAGCCGAGTGATTGCCTTCGTCGCCATGCTGTATCTCCCAATGACGACTGCTGCAGTGAGTCTTCATCCCATCTCAACGCCACTTGAAGTCCGTCCATGAAGTGCATGTAAGACTCCGGTGGTTCAGGGTGCAGCTAATCAGTGTTTTGAATGTCATCGCAGACCATCTTCGCCATGCCAGTTTTCAATTTCCAGAGCCACTGGCTGGACGATCACTTCAACTTTTGACCAACGGATACGTCTCCCTCTACCAACAGTTCATCTTCCAACAGTTCCAGTACCACGGACGTGCCTGATCTTGTCCTCTCCGCTTATTTCTATTGGTATCTTGTCACATCCTTTGTTCTCACGGGGTTTACACTCATTTTCTGGTATTATTACACTCGGGGCATTGCCAGAGACAATGACAACACCGACAGCGACTACAATCACACTGCTGGAAATGGAAGTTTCCTATCTCCTTTTCGGGAGAAAGGGAGGTCGAAAGTTGAAGTGAGTGAAGCAGCCAGTTCTTCCAATGACTCGGAATCAGCGAGGGCAGAGCCAGTGGGGGATGAAGCAGAACAAAAAAGCAGTCCTATCTTGAATGAGACAGCGGGTAGCGCGGAATCAGAAAGGAGCGAAGGGAAGTTGACCCACTGGCGGATGTCGAACCTCCGGGTATCCAGACGGTACGGAGCAGGAGGCCTTTGTCGCGATTTTGGAGGACTCAAGTGGCTTCTCGAGGGCAGGAATTTGTGGGTGTCTGATTGCCCAAGGCGGGTACCTACCATGCTACTGCTACTACCAGATAGTATTAACATGAAGTGCTACCGCAGTAAAAGTACCAGAGGTGGTACCCGTGCGGTGAATGACTGGAACAACTTGAACTGCCTGGTAATTCAGGTAGTTGACACGAACCAACCCACATGAAAAACCGGTTTATATGAACAATCAGTTTACATACCTAAACAGCTAATTAGGTAGGTAGTTTTATATCAACAAACATGGCCAACTTAAAGGTAAGGTAGTTGATTGATGTGGCGACACGCATGAGATAACTTGATATACATCGAGAAACAAACCATGGGCTGCTATAATTACCTGGTACCAATTGCCACGCAACAAACCCGATGGCGTCATTCGAGCTCCACGGATGATCCACGAGATAACCCCACTTGATGGCTGGTTGTCACCCCGCTCACTCGTGGCATGAGGAGGGGAAGCCCGGCATGATCCCAACCTTTACCCGGCACATAAAGTACCAGGTATGTTGAATGTGAAGACTTTCTTTTTAGCGTCAATCATAGTACGATATAGCTACACTGTTTCCAAACGGTGTTGAGACAAATTCGAGCGAAGCAACACGCACGTTTCGAATTCAAGTTGTGCCCACACCCCTCCAACTAAACTCAAGATGATCACGGGTATTCACCATGTGGGTTATAAAACAACTTACCCCATTCTCGCTCCAGCCATTCTCTACAGTAGAGGCTCGGGTGCAGGATACTACACGGCTGTTATGGGATACCCCCCAATCTTCGCTTAATTTACCTCCACATTATTGATCTGACAGCTCGTTCATGTAGGTCAACATCCTCGTGCCAGCCGGGACACTGGATGCCGCGCGCGAGTTCTACGGCGAGACGCTTGGTCTGACGCCCCGGCCCGTGCCCCAGCTGCAGCGAGACAGGCTCGCTTGGTTTGACATTGCCTCATCGGGCCAGCAGCTGCACGTCGCCTTTGGCCGTGAGAGTGACTTCACCGACGAGTCCCGCAAGGCGGCCCGACACCCTTGCTTCCGCATTGAGAACGCCGAGAAGCTTTTCGAGTTGCAAACACGAATCTGGGAGCACTTTCAGTCTGCTTTGACCGCTAGCGATGGCAGCGACTCCGAGTCTCGTCGCATAGGGGCGCCGACAGAGTGTGACCGCCCTGGCGGAGAAAGCTCGGGTGAGTCGTGTCTTTCTGGATAAAATCGATGTGTGCATAGGTGGTCAGCGATCTGCGTGAGGGCTGTGGATGCTGACATTTTGGCGTATGTTGTTAATCCACCAAGGCAACAAGGGTGTTGAGTACCCTTCCAGGTTCTTTGCTCGGGACTTTGCTGGAAACAGACTCGAATTCTCCCTCTAGACATTTATGTTTACCAGGTACTTATTTGAGGGAGACACAGAAGGAGAAATTGAGCACCCGGATACCTAGGTACCTACCCACCTCACAGCCCACGGCTTACGACGATCAACAAGAGTCATAATAATTGATGCTCTGCAGTGAACAACAGTTAAAGCAACTTGAAGTTTCATGTCTCAGATACCGCCAAGCTATATTTTGACGACCGGATCACATCCTAAAGAAGAAGGGATAAAACTTGAAGCGGGTTCAGAATAAGACACGACATGGAGATATAGGGCAATTTAATTCAAGGTCTATAGTTCATGTGAACTTGAAGGAAACACGCTTCCCTATTCCCGTCATATCCCAACTCCAGTCTCCTTCCCGGGCTTCATACAAGATACAGGTAAAGCACTATGCCTTACGTATGCTACTTCTTGTCCAGTCTTTGCAGGTCCTTTATCTACTTCACGGTGTCTCTGATTCTTTCCGTCTCGGCATATTCTAGTCTTTCTCGGGCCCCGGCCCTTCACAAACCGGCTCATAATCTCCCCGGGCCGGCAGTCTATCTTGTAGTTCCCAGTCTAAGTCATCACCACCTCCACATGTCCCCCGTAACTCCACCCCTGGCACCCTCCAGTTGGGTTTCCATCTTCACCAATGCTATGAACAGCATTGTGGCCGCCGCAGTTTGCCAGGCTGTAAGTGCCAGCGGCGCCGCAAGAGTTGTCGGTTCGGTCGCACATGTAGACACACGAGCGCATATCCGCGACACAACCGCTAGACACCCTAACTGTCATGGGATTACCAGACATGTTCACCAGGCGGGAGACGTCAATGGTGGCGTATGGCCCAGTGCTGAACTCGCCAAAGGTGTTCGAGACCTGGCCATATTGTGTCAGGGTGGTCTGCCGGTTGTAGATGGCTGCCCAACCACCGGGCACGCCGTTGGCAATCGACAGCTGGACAGCACTGCCGGTGGTGGGGAGCGAGTAGCTGATCTTGGGCATGCGGGCGTTCATAAAAGAGGCTTGGTCGTCTGTCATTGCTGTGTGCCAGAGGATCAGCGTAATCGGCACGTTGGCGGCATTGATGAAGGTGAAGATGTTGGGCCCGTCCGAGCCAATCCATATCTGTCCGTTGTCCTCGACCGCGTTTTCGCCCTGTCCTAGCATGCCTATGGTCGACATGTACTGGCAGTCCTCTAGAGAGAGTCCGTAGACTAGGGGATCGCAAGAGAACTGGTTGGTTGGTGGGCTTGCGATAAGTGTCAGTGAAGGACTCTCGTTATTTTTCCATGCATATGGGCTAGAAGCGACTCTGACACACAAAAGTTCGGATGGCTCCTCCCTGTTGACCACGCGTCGGTGTTCACGGGGGCCCTGGATCGGCTCTATCAGGCGGATGTCTAAGCCCGGTATGGCGACTGCAGCAGCCAGAGCCGCAGTAGCGAAGAGAACGGCAACGACGAGTCCTTGATAACAGACTTCCATCATGATTTGGCCATATGTCTCGGAGACTTCGCGTCTAGAAATGTTCTAGAAAGCTCGATGCCGCGTGAGAGGGGTGTTTTTGTGCTCGCTTAAAACTCGGATAATTCCCTTGCCCCTTTTTATCCACGCAGAGGGTGTTACTGCTGAGCTGTAATGGTGCGTCCGTCCATGTAACTTTGCAGAAGGGGGCTGAGTGTAGTATCTGATAATTGTCTCAGAGCACGAGGCATCCGAGGTCCCAGCATGGACACAAACCCACCTTCCTGAGGCAGGGAACAGAAGCCATAGGGAAGGTAGGTACCACCAAGGCTTACGGCAGTATGACACCTTCCCGTCAGATCACGGCTCACCACGGCAATGCCGTAGGAACGGGGCAGGCATGGGCTTTACACACACTAGCGTCGATCTCAAGTCTAGAGCCGCGGGAAGGTTGCGTGAGTGCAGCACTGCAGTGGCGATTCTGCTGGATACATATCGGGTACCTAATGAGCCGGGAGTCGAATACATCTCCCGTAACGATCAGGATGCAGATTTTGACGGACTGCCTCGAGTCACACAATGTATGTGAGCATGTGCAGATATGGGACCGGGAGGGCAGCTTCAACACAGGAGTCATTCGGTTTGAGTCTTGACATCAAAGTTTCCCGGTACATAAGCACAAGCCCCGGACTAGGATTCAACTCATTTGGTACCTTTTAAAAACCCGAAATCGTCCACCTATTAACCCTGGGTCCGGAACTGAATTGTAAGCTCACCAAGCCCATCACGACTTCCTTGCATCGGCGATAATGTCCTCCGCCGCCTTTGTGCTAAGCATCATGGTTGGGCATGAAGGGAAGGCTCCCGGAACGACAGGGAAAGCACTGGCATCAACGACTCGGAGACCCGTCACACCCCTGACACGGAACTTGGAGTCGAGCACGGCCAGCTTGTCATTGTCCCCTCCAATGGCGCAGGTTGAAGTTGCGTGGTGCGAGTAAGCCTGGAGCTTGTAGTGCTCGGCTTGGGCCGCATCAGTACAATTGAGCCCCCTCGTGGCTCCTTGGGTACCTGGACACGGGTGCAGCTCATTGAACGGCAGAACAGGTGCGCCAGCCGCCTGCCACGCCTCACGTAGAATGTTGCCGCCCTCGACGAGCTCCTTCAAGTCTTGCTCGCCGTGGTTCTCGAAGAAGCGGAAGTTGATATCGGGCACGTCCTGGGGGTCGGCCGACAACAGAGTCACCGAGCCGGCCTGTGACTTGGGAGCCATGTGCACCATGGCGCAGGCAAACTCGTTCGGGCCGTAGTCGGTCGGGAAGCCTGGCCAGAAACCCTCAAACGAGAAGACGCCGCACCAGGTGAAGATGTTTCTCTTCTTGGATGGGGCGGAGGGGGTCCGGAAGAGAAGCGTCATCAAGCCGCCGTCCTCGGGGGCCTGGCCCAGCCCCATCAGGGATCCCTCGTAGTTGTCGCCAAGTTGCTCGCCAACTCCGGGGAGATCCTTGACCAGCGGGATGTTGAACTTGGCAAGCTCGGCAGCCGGGCCGATTCCGCTGAGCTTGAGGATCTGGGGCGAGTTGAAAGTACCACCCGAAACGATGACCTCCCTCTTTGCGAGAATCTGTGAAAGGGGCCCCTTTGTGCCTGCAACGTGCTTTGGGTCGGCCTTGTACATGGATGCGCCCTCCATGACCTCTACACCAATGGCTCTGGGCAGGGAACCGGCCCCAGTGGCGTTGGCGAAGAGCACCTTGGTAACAAACGTGTTGAGCTGCAGTGTCAAGGGGTACTTCTTGGGGTCGGCAAGAGTAGCGCGGACATAGTTGTTGGGGCTCGAGCGCTTTCCGAACTTGTCGGCGTGCTGCACCATGTTGTAGAAGGACACCTCCTCGTCCACATTCTTTGGTGCGCCCAGGATGTCGCTATTGGCCAGGTCTGCGACCTTGGTAGAATCTTGGCCCGTAAGCTGGGCAAGTTTCTTCATGATCTTGGTCTGGGACAAGCTGTCATTTGCGGCCCATGAAGCGTCGGTCCTCGAAGTCGAAAGCCAGCCTAGGAGAACGCGGATTAGCTTAATGTCGAGCCACGCCTCAAACCGCTACCTGGGTACTTATGTCGCAGTTCAACTTACCGGTATATCCGTGGTCAACGTTGCCCGAGGGCAGGTAGTCGTTCTTCTCGATCTTCTTGAAATACCGACGCATGTTCTCAGCAGACCAGCTGGTGTCGCCCGTCTTGTCGACGATGATGTCCCAGTCCTCGTCCGCGGGCATCGAGCAAACGCCAGCGTTGTGCATGGCACACCCACCTAGAACGGCTGCGCGAGGGTATTGGATGCCCAGGTGCTTAGCGCCCGGGGGAGGATTCTGTCCGACGTAGAAAGTGCCATCACCGGTATCCCAGGTTGTGTGCTCAAACTTGAGCTCGCGTGCCGGATCATCCGAGTGCTTCACCCAGAAGTCCCAGCGGGTGGTCTCATCGTTGGCAGCTTCGTTGAAATTTCCCAAATCCGCATATGTCGGGTTGTCGCCTTGATCCGACCCTGCCTCGATAAGCAGGGTCGAGTATCCTGCCCTCGCCAGATCACAGGCCAGCGGCCCACCACCCGGCCCACTGCCCACAACGATGTAGTCGTATGAAGCGGGAGCACTGTCCGCACCCAGGGCCGCGGAGGCCGACGCAACAAGAGCGATGAACAAACGGTAACGCATCGTAGAAAGGATGTCTCCGCGAGTTAACTTGGAGTATGGCTTGGCTACGGTAAAGAGCGACGCGATTGAGAGACACTCAACTGAACACACAACTCCAGGTCGGGATCAGGTGAGTTATGTACTGCACCTCCACCTCGTCCTCGGGGAGAGCTAGGTCGACCAAAGCTCGTATCTAGTCGGGTCAGGTACCTGGTAGACACGGCAGGTAAATGAGGGTTGACTTCCGGATAGTGAAGTGCGAGGGGCACTCTTCCATTGAAGTCCGAACCTGTCATGTTCTCGTTCGTCCCGGCATCGTGGCTAAAATGTAGAAGCCACGGAGGACTCGGAATCCCATTGCATGGTGCAGATGCTACCTACCTACCCACCCAGTCGGTGTCCACTGGAGCAAACTGAAACTGAATCGGCGCGCAACACGGTCCCAATGGATTGGGATACAAGCTCGGGAGTCGATAAATGGTCACGGTATTTACCCATGACCGCACAATCGAACGGAACGAGGGTCTAATGGCTCGGGGCAGAATTCAAGGCTGAATCAACAACTCTGGTCAAATATTCACCGGTGGCTAAACTTGGCGCAGGTCATCACTTTAGACGGTTCGGTAGAAATGCCGGTCTAGAAGCTCCAGATATTAAGTCAATGTTCCATAGGGTATTAGACGCAAGGGTCTCTCCATCTAGCCTCACCAGCAATCAAAGGACTCTAGGCCGGTCAGGGGCAAACCGGCAACTCCACCACGCTGAGTTGCAAGAAAAACGAAGGTCTTTCATACACTGGTCGCGACGTAGGACAAGCGCCTAAGGCGGCTATTCGGGCATGGATAAAGTGCATCCTATAATGGCCAGAAGGGAAGAGGCACTCCAGTCCGGATTGCGTCCATCAGTAATGGAAGGAAGGTGGTGAAACTGGGAAATCGTCAATGGAATGCCGGCGCAATCGACCGGTGGGGGGAAGGGCGCAAAGTGCCCAGAATGGGTTGTGATAAATGAACATTCAATCGCATTGTAGCTTCAGAGCTGCGGTCAAGCGCGATGAATGACGACAAAACATCGTGGCGAAAAGCGAATCAGCGCAGGTGCATCTCGCGTGATAATTACCTAGGGTTGGAGACGTGAACGATTTGGTTTCCAATTGCCGTGGATGGTGGCTTCCACGCAAAACCAGGGCCCGACAGATGCACGGGTCCGTGCTCAAGCTTGAGTGGAGCTTATGTGGAGCTTATGTGGGGCTTCTGTTTCGGTATCTGGGGGAAACAGGCAGCGGCGCAGTTCCAGGTCAACCAAAAGAAGCTCCCGCCCAGGCTCCTGCTATCCACCTGTCACCACCATCACCATCATCATCGCCATCACCACGAATCACGTGGTCATCATTCGCCTGGAATGGGGCTCTTCAAGAAGACGTGCTACACTGGCATCCTAACCGCCGCCAGCTTTCTCGGATACGTTGGGGCTACTACCACGATTATCGCTCCCTTGCCCAAAGACGACGCCATCTGGAGCTCGAGGAGCTACCTGCAGGGCAACATCCACCAGAACCCGCCCACCCAGGACGTCTGCTTGAAGCGAGTCCCTCTCGACAAAATCCGGCCTGAGCTTCTTCGGAAAGAGGGGGACCTTGCCTTGGAGCTCTGTCGTGGCATTTGGAGTGGACTAGGTGAGTGCTGGTTGTTCATGTTATCCGTCTTGCCGCGCGCCCGAGCCAGCCAGCGACCAGAAATGATCGTTGCAAACCGCATGAAGAAGAAAACTGACACTCCTCTTCTCGTCGCAGCCTTCCGGATCCAACGAGCATACCTCGCGCGCAAATACCAAGGCACCGCCACAGCCATCCAGCTCTGGACGGTCGATCAACTGTCGAGCTCCACATACGAACCCGGGACGCAGCTGACGGACCATTTCGAGGTCCTGGACAAGACACCAACCGAGACGATTCTGCGTGCCGGAGACTCTCCGAGGAACAGCGGCCCCCGCGGCTCCGATGGGCTCTTGGTCATCAGCGCCGTGATCGACCAAGAGCGTCGCGAGGTGGTGCTCGGGCTGAAGAGTTGCTTCTTTGGCAGCGACCGGAAGGTGGAAGACAGCCAGGGCCCCATGCCTCGATGGATGGAGGAGATGCACCGATGGTACTCTCGACTCTTGATCACTGCGGCATCGTGGAGAGTGACTCGTTAGCTGCCGTGCCTCGCCGTGACGTTGCCGACTGACGTCATTGGCTCTCTGGAACAAAGACTTAGCTATCTACCTGCCTTTCGTTCGTCGCCCCTTTTCCAATGATCCGATGTCGCATCTCTTATCGTTCTCGAGATGCTTTCAGACCTACATGTTTGGGCTAGTGGTGTCGGCTTGGCCCAACCTCGGCAAAGTTAGAGAGCTCGATAAAAAACGCCAGCTACGGTGTTAAATCCCCCACGACAATCGGTCGTGTTTCTGGCTTAAACCCCTTTTGGCATTTATTCGCGGAGATTTGGGGTGCATGGTGGACGGATGGATCGAATCGATCTGGTGTCACAGCACAGAGGTCCGATAAGACCGATAAGATCGGATGGTTGAAAAGAGGGGTTCCCAGTCTCGTCCAACCCACTGCGCAACCCAAGTGGCCCAGAGCCATGAGAGCAAGCAGCATTGGCCAAATGTGGTGTTCATACTAGAGACCGCACCTTTCCTCGCATTTGGCTGCCATACCCATCGACAACGCTCCCGTCAGATACAGTATTCGAGAACGGAGAACAAGCACGGATCGACCAAACCACTGGAACCACCGCCATTATGACTGCCAATAACATTGATCTCGCTGCGACTGCCATTGCGGGGGCGGCTGCAGATGCGACCCGAACCGTCGACACACACGCCTCCAGTACCTATGCTCCTCCCTCCACAAGTGCGACTTCTTCGCCTCCACCGTATCAGCCACACCCCCTCGGTCCTCTTTCTGCTGCCGAGATCACTCAAAGCTCCCGCTTGGTCAAGGCAGCATGGCCAGCGGGCACCGACTGCCACTTCAAGGTCATCACCCTTCTCGAACCTGCCAAGGCAGAGCTTGTCCCGTACCTGACGGCCGAGAGGATTGGGCAAAGCCCCCGAGACATTAATCGCCGAGCTTTTGTGGTTTACTATATCCGCAACACCGTGAGCCACGCCATGTTCAATGTCATCACGCCTCTTCGTACCGGTCTGGTGCTGACTGATCCATCTGCAGCACAATCTACACGAAGCTTCCGTCAACCTGACCAAGAATACGGTCGAGAGCAATGCCAAGCTGGGTCCGTTCATACATGCAAATGCCGATGGCGAGGAGATCATTGCGGTTGAGCGGGCTGTGCTTTCACATCCCGATATCCTGGCCGAGATCGCCAAGTTGAAGCTCCCAGAGGGGACTGAGGTTGTGTCGGACCCATGGATCTACGGTAAAGATACCACCCCCACCCCCTCCCTCAACCAACTGCCGCTGACTTGAAGAAAGGCTCGGATGGAGTCAAGGATGGCAAATTCTATGACGACAAGCGTCTTATGCAATGCTACCTCTACATGCGCGATCCCAAAAACTCGTCTGAGCTTGATAGCTGTCATTACGCGTTCCCCCTCCCCATCTCGCCCGTCATCGACCCGACCACGATGGAGCTGGTTCGCATTGACATATTGCCTACTGGGCTCGACGAGAAGGTCAAGCCGCTTGCCCCCTGGCAACCCGTTGAAGCCAACGAGTACATCCCCGAAGCTCAAATACTCCGCACCGACCTCAAACCATTGAACGTTGTCCAGCCGGAAGGTGTCTCATTCACCGTGGAAAACTTCTCCGAGCTCGGCCGGCTTATCAAGTGGCAGAAGTGGGATTTCAAAGTCGGCTTCAACCAGCGAGAAGGCATGGTCTTGTACGATGTGCACTATGACAACAAGCCCCTTTTCTATCGGCTGAGTCTCTCCGACATGTCGATTCCATACGCAGACCCTCGCCACCCCTTCCACCGCAAGGCTGCATTTGATCTTGGCGATGCTGGTGCCGGTATCATGGCCAACAACCTTCGACTTGGTTGCGATTGCCTTGGCAGCATCTACTACATCAGCAGCGTTCTCTCGGGTAGCGACGGTCTTCCGATCAATATGCCCAATGTCATTTGCGTGCACGAGCAAGATGCGGGCATTGGCTGGAAGCACACCAATTACCGTACAAACCGTGCCGTCGTCGTGCGAAATCGGGAGCTGGTCTTGCAGTCCATACTGACTGTAAGCAACTACGAGTATATATTGTCATTCATCTTCAACACGGCCGGAGATGTCATGTACGAGGCGCGAGCCACCGGCATCTTGTCAACGCAACCAGTGGACCTCGAGTTGTCCAAAACCCCCCATCCATACGGCACTGTGGTCCACCCCGGCGTTCTCGGTTCCTTCCACCAGCATTTCTTCTCCCTACGCATCGACCCCATGATAGGTGGTCACGGCAACTCAATTGTCTACGACGAGGCGCTGGCGATTCCACGCGATCCTGAGCTCAACCCTCACGGCACGGGATACATTGTCCAAAAGACCGAGATCGAAACATCGGGCGGGTTCGATCTCGACTCACGCAAGAACCGGGTGTTCAAGATCGTCAATCCAGCCGTGCGCAACAATGTCAACGGTGCCGCGGTCGGGTACAAGGTCATGGTACCACCGGTACAGCCAATCCTAGCCGATGTCGACAGCTTTCATTACAAGCGCGCCGAATTTGCTGACCGCAGCATCTACGTCACGCGCTATGCCGAGGACGAGCTGTACGCGGGCGGAAAGTATACCAACCAGAGCCGTGGGGGGACTGGAGTGCGAAGCTGGGCAAACCGCCAGGAAAGTCTGAAGGCTGGCGACGCAGTCCTGTGGGTCCAGTTTGGCATCAACCATATCCCACGTGTTGAGGACTTCCCGGTAATGCCGGCCGAGACGATTCGGGTCATGATGAGACCTGTGAACTTCTTTGACCGCAACCCGGCCATCGACGTGGCACCCAGCACTCAGGCCCTCAACTGCAGCGTTGGTCTGAATGGGTCGACGAAGGATGTCGAGGGCCAACTGAATGGCCTGTCACTGGGTTGCCAGGATGGAACGCCAAGCAAGTGTTGCGCATCTCACACGGGCTCTTGAAGATAGATTGTATCTTTCTTTCTAATGTAACTTCGATGCTAGGTGCTAGAAAGACGCAACATCGTGTGAGAATTTCTACCAGCTATAGCCCAGAAGCGTGCATATAAAATCCACGCGTTGGCCTGGGCCTGTCGATTTTACCTAAAAATAATGAGATCGCGTTTTGAGCCTTCAATGGCTCCATCGCGACGACATATGCAGGCCTCATTAGGTTGGCACAAGCACCTCTATTGCAAGGCCGTCAATGGGCTCGGACTCGCTTTAGGGGTTCCATTATGGGTTACTAGAGTGTACATGTAGCCCGTGAAGGACATACAGAATCGCCCAGCATGATCAAGCTGACCGGTATGTCGTGATGGCCGCGTGGCCGCCGCTCCACGTATGGCATAATTAACAAACATGATCTTACGGGATGGGATCATGTATGTTTTCGCGCATCCGCGAGAATATGACAATGACCAAGCCGTAACATGCGGCACTGACAAAGTAGGGCAGGCCAAGTCCAATCCCTCCCACGCCAACGCCATACACCCAGAGAACCGCCATTAGCGGTGCACCAACCAGAATCCCAACCGTCTTCACCAGCATCACGATGGAAAAGATCTGGGCTGTTGAACCGACGGTGATGACGCCTCCACCGGCCCCGGCGGCTGCTGCAATGTCCCGCTTTGACGGCGACATAGCCGGGGAGCGCAGGAGCGAGTAAGTGAACATGGGCAGCGCAATGCCCAGAGCGTAGAGCAGCAAAGATGGGATGAGCAGCCAGATGGTCGACGCCAGCCCGATTGCCGCAGCCCCTAGGACGGAGAAGATGAGGCATATATGCGCGCAGCTGATGTTGGACCAGTCGTCCAGCTTCTGCTGTCCAGAAATTGCGTGACCGGCACGGTGAGGTCCAGCTCGCCGCCAGCGCAGTAGTGCAGGGATCACGAAGTACAGTAGGATGAAGTTGAAGACCGCCTTGCCCGACAGCAGATAGCCGACCGAAGTGAAATTCCATTTGTACCGGTTGGAAATGTATTGGGTGAGGAGCTTGGTGTCGGAGCTTGCCAGTGACGTTAGGAAGAAGCCGCAGAGAAGGAGCGTGAAATTGTCAGGGTAGCTGGTGACAATGCTAATTGCCATCCGCACGCGACTCGCGACGGACTCGGCAAAGCTCTGGCTTGGCTTTCGTGGCGACGGTGACAATAAGGGAGTCATGTCGTCGAGGCCGTCGTCTAACGAGCTGCCTTGCCGATGATGGAGCTGCTCTGTTGTCGAGGGGAGCACGGAGGCGACGGGAACCGCTAGGAGCAAGAGAACCATGCCGATCCAGAGCGGAAGCCACAAAAGACGCTGCATGCTCGCCGATGCAAGCGCAGGGCCAAGTTGATAGGCGAATATAGATGACACCGCATTCATCTGCCCAAAAAAGGTTGCACTGCGAGGGGGGCGATAAGCTCGATACTGTGATGAACGATACAGCGCGATGGCCGACAGAGATAGAGAGAGAGAGAAAAAGGGAGAGGAAGCAAATTGTAAATGGGCACTTAGACGTACCGCAGGACATCATCATCAGTCGAACTCGCAACAAGGGAGTACACGATGGAGTTGAGGACGCAGTCACCGCCAAGGACCGAGAACAATGGCGCCACCATAATGGCATTCAGTGGCAGCGCCTGGTCGAAATATCCGACGGCGAAAGTCCAGGCCAATAAAAACATGCGAGGGATGAGGTTGAGCATCAGGACAGGACGGTGTCCGTAGCGCTCCGCAAGCGTGACAAGAGGCACCGTCATGAGAAAGTCTGCTCCACGTGCATGCACGCCAGAGGCGCGGCGGTCAGCATTCGCAAGGCCCGACTTGGAGAGAAACCAAGAAGGTCAACACGCACGGAAGGAGGCCATGCTCACCACCAACGACCCAGGTGGTCTCCATGACGCCTTGGATGCGGCCAAGTCCCTGCTGGACTGGCTCCACCTTGCAGAACTCCTCGCGGACCGTCCCGTCGGGGTCGGCCACGGAGGGGTCGTGAATGCTGTAGTATTCCCGGCAGAGCCGTCTCTCGATGACGCGGTTCAGCGGTAGCTGGTACAGACTCCACGACAGACTGACCAATGCCACCAGCAGCAGAAGGCGCCGTACGGTGCGCCGCGGGGGCGGCTTCAAGTTCGCGTCCAGGGGCATGTCGGCAGACCGAAGGCGCGCCGCATCAAATCTTGTCACGCACGCCGTGTCCCGGAAAGCCAGGGAGAAAGGAAACAACGGCACTGCTATTGCTATTGCCGTTGTTGTTACTGTCGTTGCCGTCGCTGTTGGTTGCTGTCGTTGGCGCTAGAATTGACCCCATGAGGTGCTTACCTTATCCACGCGCGCGCGTGGATGACGTGTAACGTACTGCATATTACACCAAAGGGACCGAGGTGCCAGTGGTGTCCCAGGCCAGGTAGGTACCTGTAAGTAGGTACCCACCCACCAGTGCGGCCCGAGCCGTGTTTCCGTTTGGGTCTGAAATGGGACGAGACCGGCGTTCCCTCTACCGTATACTAATGAACCATGACGTCGGTTCTCTTCCAACACTCGCAAACAAAGCAGAAGGCTCACCAAGGGAGAGGAAAACGCATCAATTGCTCGAATTCACTACCCCATCACTGCCAAATACCCGAAGCAGTCATCCGTTTGGAGAATGACCGTGCTGATGCCCAACCGGGGCCGGAGAATCAGCATGAAGCACGCGGGATTCAGCTTGGTATGTGTCCGCGCATTCGCGCACTTCAGTTTGTTGGCGAAAAGCCGAGTGCGGGTGTGCTCCTTTCCCGTCTGCCTCGCGCACTCCCCGGCCATCCATCTCGACCTTTCCGTGGTCATTGCCCATCTCAACGCGGTAGAACTGCCCATCTAGCTCATAAACACCCCCAGTCACGTTTGGGCTCTTCGTCGGGTCAGCTTGAGCCGCTGCCTCAAATCGAACATGCTCTTCGGGCGGCCACGGCCGCTCAGCTCGCTTCCTGCGCAGAACACCGCAGCAACCCCTGCCTGATGTGTTTCCAATCGCCTGGTGGGTGGTAGGGAGTCGTCGCCAGTACCACAAGAAGGCCAAGCCAGCGGCAATCAAGGCAATGCTTCCGACGACCCCGACAATGATGGCAACGAGGACCCCATGTGATAACCCCGAGTCTGTCGACTGCTGCGCGCTTGATGCCGTGCTGGTATTCGTGGCGGTGGAGGTGGTTGCTGTGAACAAATAGTGGTAAGCAACTGAGCGATCCGCGTCATATCTACCCGAGGGAGCGGGAAGGCGCCATGGCGCAGCGTGGGAGATAGGGGCCTAAGGACCGGGGAAGACGACTTACTGGGAGCAGGATCGTGGTTGCAGTCGTAGACCTGAGAGCAGACAGTCTTGTCATATGTGTACAGCTGCGTGACGTACTTTTGCCAGCACGAGAAGTCTGTCCAGTTATTATAACCTCTGCCCGCGAATCCTCCTTCTGGTACCTTCGGTCCAAGAACGGAGGTGAAGACAGCCGCCGTGTCGGTGAAGAGGCCTGATGTGTTTGTGTTGACCCAGAGAGCGGCCTGGCCTGGTTCGGTGCTGACGACGGCAACGTCTTGAGGGGAAGGACCTGGTACGCCGATGAAGTATGCCATCTGCGATGAAACCACTCGACTTGGATCGACGCAGTCGGCGAGAATGACATGCTCACCGTTTCGCCGTGGTCTTAAATGCAGCTCTCGAAAAGAACCTGGCGGCGCGCTACCAGCCATAACGCATAGTGGAACAAGAATGAAGTAGGCGACTGGTAGGAAGCCGAGACCATGTTTTCGAGACCGGCGTTTCGACCCAACCCAGCGCATCGCCGTGTAGGGTCAGGCGGATCGCCGAGGCGAATTGCGAGGAGGGAGAGATCAATCGAAGTCGTAGAGTGGTAAAGGATGATAGCGATGGGATCCCAGCAGTGCGTTCTGGTGCAATTGCGCTCCTTCAGATGACGGAACAGGGCTCGCGCCCGTGAGGGGGGTGCTGGGGCCCCTTTGTTCGTGAATGAGCAATATCGCGCGTCAGCGATCAGATGACGTGCGGGCGACGCACGACATCTGACTGACT